>OX376073.1:17351876-22151876 GCA_947361185.1 Charanyca ferruginea
GAAAATTAATTTTTCGAGAACAGGTTAGTTTGAAAAGTAAGTTAAACTACAGCCTCTGGTACCCACTTCGCTAACAACCTGGAGAACAAAGCACCACTTCGTTACAATACTACGTTCAATTCGCTTCTAATACAGAACATTTGACTACAATGTTTCAAATCAGTATAGCTTAGCACAACCATAAGATTACATCAGAATTCTAGTTAGCACAGTCAGTTAGTACTGTTACTCATGTTTTGCTTTTTTTTAAAACGTTTTCCCACACTAGGAATTTCCCCTGTGTCGTGGGTGTGTTTACAAACATATAAACTCACATACACAAACGTACAGCCAGACCCGAAAAAACTATCTGTAGACCATATAAAAATTTGTTCCGTGTGGGAATCGAACTTGAAACACGCAGCGCAGCAACCAATGGTTCAGCCACTGCGCCAACCGTGTTCAATACTACTAGCAGCTCACTACGACTTCTACCTGCACGTTGTGTGGCTGACCGTTTAATTATGGTCAAGGTGGTGTTTGTAAGCCGGGCACAAGCCTGCGTGGGCTCCCGATCCTTCCTACCCCCAAGCTAAGCTAAGTCCAAGAGATATGAAACAGCCTTTATCTTATCTTTATTTAGAGGGTTTAAAATATTTTTCAATGTGAAGAATACATTACCAGGAGAGTAGTATATTATTGGGCATTCTGGACCACTTTTCGCTCGGCGAAACGAGTTCGCCATCGCTCCGGTAGTCCAGAATGCCCAATCGTGAACGGTCGACACGGACCATTTGACAGTACCTCAGAATGCCTAATAATACAATCGTCTGTAATACAGACTCGTGTACGCAGTATGCTTTTTCATCGCAATAACGATAGGAACCAACAGGCAATGTTCGTTATTGCGCGCTCACAACTGGTACAATCGCCTGTAATACAGACTCGTGTACGCAGTATGCTTTTTCATCGCAATAACGATAGGAACCAACAGGCAATGTTTGTTATTGCGCGCTCACAACTGGTACAATCGCCTGTAATACATACTCGTGTACGCAGTATGCTTTTTCATCGCAATAACGATAGGAACCAACAGGCAATGTTTGTTATTGCGCGCTCACAACTGGTACAATCGTCTGTAATACAGACTCGTGTACGCAGTATGCTTTTTCATCGCAATAACGATAGGAACCAACAGGCAATGTTTGTTATTGCGCGCTCACAACTGGTACAATCGCCTGTAATACAGACTCGTGTACGCAGTATGCTTTTTCATCGCAATAACGATAGGAACCAATAGGTAATGTTTGTTATTGCGCGCTCACAACTGGTACAATCGTCTATGATACAGACTTGTGTACGCAGTATGCTTTTTCATCGCAATAACGATAGGAACCAGCAGGTAATGTTTGTTATTGCGCGCTCACAACTGGTACAATCGCCTGTAATACAGACTCGTGTACGCAGTATGCTTTTTCATCGCAATAACGATAGGAACCAACAGGCAATGTTTGTTATTGCGCGCTCACAACTGGTACAATCGCCTGTAATACAGACTCGTGTACGCAGTATGCTTTTTCATCGCAATAACGATAGGAACCAACAGGCAATGTTTGTTATTGCACGCTCACAACTGGTACAATCGTCTGTGATACAGACTCGTGTACGCAGTATGCTTTTTCATCGCAATAACGATAGGAACCAACAGGCAATGTTTGTTATTGCACGCTCACAACTGGTACAATCGTCTGTGATACAGACTCGTGTACGCAGTATGCTTTTTCATCGCAATAACGATAGGAACCAACAGGCAATGTTTGTTATTGCACGCTCACAACTGGTACAATCGTCTGTGATACAGACTTGTGTACGCAGTATGCTTTTTCATCGCAATAACGATAAGAACCAACAGGCAATGTTTGTTATTGCGCGCTCACAACTGGTACAATCGTCTGTGATACAGACTTGTGTACGCAGTATGCTTTTTCATCGCAATAACGATAAGAACCAACAGGCAATGTTTGTCGTTGTGACTAACACAGCTTCAGCTGAGAAAGAAAACAACATAATATATTATTAAAAAAATATTTAATGTTATAATGTTAACTACAGTTTTGATTTGAAATAAATGTAGGATGGTCCTCACACAGTGCATCTATGGAGTGAACCAGAGATTGAAGTTTGCGCCATTGCGGTGTATCGTCTTCCGTTTGGAATTTTATCCGAACCAGCGCTTTCTTCCAAAGTTCTTGAGAATCAGTATTGCGTGCATCATTGGTTTGATATACTTTCAAATCAATAAGGTAGTCTCCCACCGTGTTGATCACTCGACGTTCGTTGCCATTCGCAACTCTATTAACGAAGTACGAGGACAGTACAAACGAAGAAGTATTTTTGGGTTCGCCATCGCCACGACTTAGATTAAACACGTCCTCAGACTTCGCCTTTTTTCTGAAACAAACATAAATAACCCGTATAAGAATGTTTCAAAATCATTACAAAAATAACACAATTAATACAGCCTAGGTAGGTACCATAGTAGTCAGTAGGCTTATAAGTATAAAAACTGCAAAGTGGTTGTCATGTTAACAAATTGTTGTTACTCGTAAGTGACAGCATCGATTCAATAATATTATTTAGTACATAACCACTTATTATTTACTAAGTTAAAAATATAGTGTTACTGTGATTTACATATTCCAACACTGATACGAAAATGACATGGAATAAATTAACCAACAAATAAAACTTTAATATAATTGATTGATAATAAATTAAGTATGATTACCTTATACTAGCAGGCGATTTCTTAACGGAAGTAGATTTACGCTTGCTTGCAGGAGTAGAACGCTTTCCCAAGATCTCGGTAATGCGTTCAACATCTGTAGAGTTTCTGCGATGATCACACTCTGAGTCCGACCTGTAAAATATTAAAAAATAATCAGATTAATTTAAATTCAAAATAATTATGCTTAAAGGAAACAAAATATTTACGTTAATTTTTTGGAATTAACTAATACCTAATAATATGTAAACTCGTACTTATTTATTCGATTCTAATTATCAGTAAGTTAATAAATATTACAAGTAGATATTTGGCTACATCTGATCTGTATAGTATTTGTTGAATTCAATTAAACAAAGGAAATAATAAAAAATATAAAGACTTACATTTTAAATGGTGGTCACTTGAAGTATAATTAAAACAATATGATAATTGTTTTAAACACTGAACTGCAGACTGCTCGCACTGTAGCATCGAGGGATCAGGCTCGAATTCAATGAATTGGACTCCGAAAACGCTAGCTTATAAGACAGATTAGTTATGTAAAAATGTTAAATTGAATGTTAGTGTATATTTAATAAAAACAACAGAAAAATTATACCTTTCTTATTTGTATGGATTATAAATACATGTAAAAATGAAAACTAACAATTATGCTAATCGCTATTTGTCAACGCTGCGAAAGCACTCAGGGCTGTCAATATAATTGTCATAATTATATCTTTTCGTTCCTACTTACAAATATTATAAATGTGAAAGTTTGTGAAGATGTATGCAATTATGCATGTATATATATATATATATGTTACACTTTCTCGCAAAGCAAAAACTACTGAACGGATTTGGATGAAACTTTGCAGTAACATAACTTACCTAAACATTAGAATAACACATAGGCTATAAATTGTGCGGGCACGCAAAGTAGTTCCCTCAGGACGCGGGTGAAAACGCGTGAGGAAAACTAGTACATAATATGTAAGAATTGACTCCATTTTTTACAGTAAATGTGTGGAAGTGTCATCCCTAACCAAATTCGTTGCGTTAAAATAAAGGGGACTATTGCTAAATAGCAGTTTTAAATACGTACACAGAAATATATTGTTGTAAATATGATACTTTTGTTATGATATACCAAGAAACTATTAAAATTATTCTAATTAACGTTTTTTATTAGGGTTGACCGACAGGATATATTTAAAACGAAATAACTTAAAACTATGTAAATAAAAATACGAAGATAAAAAAAAAAATATTTGTGATCTATCATTAAAAGGGTCCTTTATATATTAGTGTCATTGTTTATCGAAAAAAATATTATGAATGACACCTACTTATACAATTTAGTAAATAAAATTATAGTCCACTAGCACATATAAGTAAATAAATCAAGGACAAACTATAATTATTTTTAAGGTAAGTAAACCTTGGAATTATTTATTTCGTATTTTATGCTTCTTTTTAATAATAACCTATATCAATTTACCCTTTACAAAATTTCTATGTAGCGTTTAAAATATTGTCTACATGATTTTTACATTTAGATCACAGCCCTGTACGAAATTGCATTCTTGCAAAATACGTTTAGGTAAACTGCGATCGGATGTAACGAATATTAACATGATACTTTTGTTTTTGACAATGCACACATTAGGCATTGCTATTACTTGCACGTAAAATGTGTCTTCAATTTGTTAAAACTATGTATTAGTTATTCTGTTTCATTTTAAATAAATCTTCACCGCTAACTGAATAACAATTATATTTATAGTTATTGCAAAATTGCTAACAGAATTGTTGTAAGGTAATAGTAATTATGTTAAAATATTATTTTATTTAGAAATAATTGATACCATTACCAGAATTATTATAATAAGTGTGATTTTTAATTTCAGGCGATTACTATTTACGAATTGAGGGTCAGCAGAGGTGCCTGTTAAGCAAAATATATTATATTGGAAATGTATATTAATTAACATTATTGTTTGTATCAATTACATACTTTGCAGGTAATTTTTAAATCTAATATTAATTTTGTTGTTTTGGCAACGTTAATCTTTTTATTCATTTATTTTATTTTATTTTTTCAGAAATATATGGTATATTCAATCCGGTGGAAAATACTTGTATTTGAACAACTCGATAATTCTACAATCTTCTTACTGAAGTTACTCCAATGACCTGCTGAAGCGGATATTATCTGTGTATTAACAAGATCATGATTATTGGTTGTAAGTATTTAAAGTAACCTTTTTCCTACACTACGATTTCTATAATCTTGCCTACACATTACATATAAATCCGGAACAACTAAACACAAAAAGGAATGGCGCTATTGTTTTTATGAACATTACTACGTAAATGACCAGACCAGAATGAGAGACATTTTAAATAAATCTTCACCGCTAACTGAATAACAATTATATTTATAGTTATTGTAAAATTGCTAACAGAATTGTTGTAAGGTAATAGTAATTATGTTAAAATATTATTTTATTTAGAAATAATTGATACCATTACCAGAATTATTATAATAAGTGTGATTTTTAATTTCAGGCGATTACTATTTACGAATTGAGGGTCAGCAGAGGTGCCTGTTAAGCAAAATATATTATATTGGAAATGTATATTAATTAACATTATTGTTTGTATCAATTACATACTTTGCAGGTAATTTTTAAATCTAATATTAATTTTGTTGTTTTGGCAACGTTAATCTTTTTATTCATTTATTTTATTTTATTTTTTCAGAAATATATGGTATATTCAATCCGGTGGAAAATACTTGTATTTGAACAACTCGATAATTCTACAATCTTCTTACTGAAGTTACTCCAATGACCTGCTGAAGCGGATATTATCTGTGTATTAACAAGATCATGATTATTGGTTGTAAGTATTTAAAGTAACCTTTTTCCTACACTACGATTTCTATAATCTTGCCTACACATTACATATAAATCCGGAACAACTAAATGTAAATCATAAAAATATTTGTGCTGTGAGAAAATCGAACCTGCAACACTTAACACGGAAGCCGATCGCTCAGTTATTGCACCCACCACACTACTAACTTTTAATTCAGTCTATTTTCTGATAAAGTCTATTAATAATGCCTCACTGTTCGGTTTGCAAAGTATTTGTAGATAATCGCCGATGGTCTGGTCATTTACGTAGTAATGTTCATAAAAACAATAGCGCCATTCCTTTTTGTGATAATATTGCTATTATTAATTCTTCGTTTAAACATCGCATTGCAAGTTATAAGATCACTGCAACTAACGATCAAAAAAATTATTTCCCTGAAATGTTTCTTAATGATAATCGTAAACAAATTAAAAATCTAATAGATCGATCATTACAGAAACATACATCTGTGAAAATTAATTTTGAACTTTTTTCCTTTTTTCTTTTGTTTAAGAATGATCAACAAGAACTGAAATCATTTAGTACAAAAAATTATATTGTTTACTTTAATTACGATTTTGAATCAATATATAAATCATTAGTTGTGTCACTGTTAAAGAAAATCGAGGAATTTCAAGAGAGAGACAGTGGTTGGACGTATCTGTGCAATTCACATTTAGAAATAAACATAAGTAAATATCAACCTCTCGGCGGATCTAAACATATAATATTACCTGAATTTATCAGAAATAAAAAAGCTTGTTTGAATATTCAAAACAATGACGAGTATTGCTTCTTATGGTCTGTTGTAGCTGCCTTGTACCCCGCAGCCCACCATCCTAATAGAATTTCATCTTATCCTCACTTCAAGGATGTTTTAAATGTCGATAATTTAACATTTCCAATCACATTTTCAGACATAGCTGTTTTTGAGAAAAATAATCCGTCTCTAAATATATTTGTGTATGGATTGAAAGATGATAGGACAATCATAGGACCTTTGTATACTTCAAACAACAATAAATCTAAGAGCATACATTTACTGTTTTTACAAAATAATACAAATTCTCACTATTGCCTTATAAAAGATTTACCTCGTTTAGTTAGAAATCAGATGACAAAGCATCACGGTAAACTATATTTTTGCGAAACATGCTTATTGTTTTTTCCAACGTCCAGTGAATGTGAAACACATGCGTGCGGAGGAGTTGTCACGGTCTTACCAGAAAAAGGATCATTTTTAAAATTTACAAATTATAATCGAAAACAAAACATTCCATTTGTCATATATGCCGATTTCGAAACATTACTCGAACCAATATTCAACGATGAATTTGACACCGCTAACACGACATACTTACAACGGCACGTGCCGGCTGCCTTCGGGTATAATGTTGTGTCATCATTAAACCTTACTGTTGATAGGTATAGAAATTATCGCGGTGTAGATTGTGTTTCGAAATTTGTAAATTTTTTAATTGAAGATGCTAGAGACATTTATAGAATTATATCCAAAAACGAACCCATGAAATTTACCGACAAAGATGCTCTTGATTTTAGTCAAGCTGTTAAGTGTCACATATGTGATCATTTACTATGGAATGATAAGGTTAGGGACCACTGTCATATAACAGGTCGATACCGAGGTGCAGCACATCGGCATTGTAATCTACAATATAGAGTACCAAAATTTGTTCCCGTATTTTTTCATAATTTATCGGGATATGATTGTCACTTATTTATAAAAAAGTTAGGTGAAATTCCGGGACAAATTAAAATAATACCCAAGACCAAGGAAAAATATATCGCATTCACAAAGTTTATACATATTGGTGATGATTACATACAATTAAGGTTTCTAGACTCCTTCCACTTTTTAGGCACTAGTTTAGATAAACTTGCTAAAACACTACAGGCAGAAGATTATGTTAATCTTCGAACTCATTTTCCTGACAAAAAGCAGTTTAATTTGTTGACACGAAAAGGGATATACCCTTATGATTATATGACAGATTGGAAATGTTATGAACAGAAATCGTTACCGTCTAAGTATCATTTTCATAATTCCTTAACCAACGAAGACATTAGTGAACAAGATTATAATCATGCTCAGACAGTTTGGAGCGAATTCAATATAAATGATTTAGGGGAATATACAGATCTATACTTAAAAACGGATGTGCTTTTGTTGTCTGATATATTCCAAAGTTTTCGAAAAACATGTAAAAAATACTACAAACTGGATCCAGCATTTTACATAACTGCACCTAGTTTATCATTTGATGCAATGTTGCTAAAAACCGGGGTCACGTTAGAACTCGTGTCAGACTTGGCTATCGTCAGAATGATTCAAAGTGGTATACGTGGGGGATTGTGTATGTGTTCCCGACGGTACGCAAAAGCTAATCATAAGTATATGCAAGAATATAATTCATCAGAGCCTAACTCTTTCATAGTATATTTGGATTGTAATAATCTTTATGGCTTTAGCATGTGTCAATATTTACCTTATTCTAGTTTCAGATTTCTTACTGAAAATGAAATAACTAATTTACATATCGAAAATGTTGAGGATGATGCCGACTGGGGATACATATTAGAAGTTGATCTTCTGTATCCCGAACATTTACATGACCATCATAATGATTTACCATTTTGTCCTGAAAAATGTATTCCCCCAGGAGGTAAAGCAAAAAAATTAATTGCAAATTTGTATAATAAGTATAAATATGTAATACATTACGTTCATTTAAAAAAGTGTTTAGAGCAAGGGTTGGAACTACGTAAAATTCACAGAGTTATTACTTTTAGACAGAGTTCGTATTTAAAACAGTATATAGAATTAAACACTCAATTAAGACAACAGGCAAAAAGTTCTTTCGAACAAGACTTTTTCAAGTTGTTGAATAACAGTGTTTTCGGTAAAACATTAGAAAACACTGAAACTAGAGTAACTGTTCATTTAGTTAATCAATGGTCCGATACGTTTAATCGAACCAAGAAATCAATATCCGCTGAGAGACTTGTAGCTAGCCCTTATTTCCATAGTGCAACTATTTTGTCTGAAAATTTAGTTGCTATCCAAATGAAACCAGAAGAAATAATTTTAGATAAACCTATTTATATTGGCTTTAGCGTTTTAGAACTTTCTAAGTCACACATGTATGACTTTCATTATAATATTATCAAACCTTTTTATGAAAATCGAGTGCAGCTATGTTATACAGATACCGATTCTTTTGTTTATAAAATATATACTGATGATTTTTATTATGATTTAAAATTTCATTTTTTGCAATACTTTGACACCAGTAACTATGACAACCAAAATGATTTCAGAATACCAATAATTAACAAAAAAGTACCCGGTTTGTTTAAAGATGAATTAGGAGGGAGATATATCTCCGATTTTGTGGGCTTGAGATCGAAATTATATTCTATAAAAACTCCTGATAATATAATTAAAAAAGCGAAAGGTGTAAAATCGTGTGTAGTGAAGGAATTAAACATCACAGATTATAAAAACATATTATTCAATGATGGAGTTATTCGTAGAAAGAATATAATGTTTAAATCAATAAAGCACGAAGTATTTACACGAAGTGTTAACAAAATTGTCTTATCTAATAATGACGATAAACGATCGATATCATTAGATAAAATATCAACGCGAGCCTGGGGTCACTCATTTATTTTAAAGAATAATAACGAAATTTGATAAAAAAACTTCAGTATAGAACACAGTACAGTTGAGCGCAATAACTGAGCGATCGGCTTTTGTGCTAAGTGTTGCAGGTTCGATTTTCTCACAGCACAAATATTTCTATGATGTAAGTACAAATAATTGTCTAATTTGTTTAAATTTGAGGTATTATTAATTTACCAAGTAAAATATAAAATTTATTTTAATGTAATTTTAATTTTGCAATTACTATAAATATAATTTGTATTCAGTTAGTGTTTAAGTTTTATATAAAATGTATGCGAATTAGATTGTAAGTAAATAGTATGTTAATTTTTTATGTATTAGTATAAATAAACTGTTTTTTAAGTATCAACTTTGTTTTATTGAACTTAACAAATATAGTCTTACCGTTGTTCGCATTTTATTCATAATCCTTAAAAATAGTCTTTACAACACATAACAGTGGCTGAAAACATAATCCTTACTAGTATTAGGTGAAGGAAAACATCGTGAGGAAACCTGGACTTACTGTTCCACTCAAACCATTTCAGAGGTCCTTGAGGCGGTTTAGAAACTCTGACACTAGGGTGTGTGGGCTCGTAAGACCTTACTGTTCACACGATAAAGAAGACTAGTGTTAATATTGTAAATATGAAAGTAACTCTGTTTGTTTGTTTTCTCTATTACACGTTCACGGGAAAACGACTTTGATGAAAATTTGGTTTAAACATAGACTGAAACCTGAGGAAAGACAGTAGGTTAGTTTTTATCCTAATACGGGAAGGAGTTCCTTCGATATGCCGGTGAAACCGTGGGGAACAGCTAGTAATATTAAAATACTCTGTTAAGGTAGATATTGTTTACAAAGGTATGTGCACGTTTTGCGTATAAGGTCACAGTTCATTGCACTATATGAAGTGTATGAAATATTTTGCAAGCTAGCAGTTTATAATTCATACTAAAACCTTTTATTATATTGAACTATAAGACTATTGACTAAAGAGTGATTTTCAAACAACTAATGTAAGCTTGACTTAATGCTAAGTTAACAATTCTAACTTAATATATACAGTTAAATTGTCAGTTTATTTTTTATTATTTACTGATTATTACTAGAGTTGACTAGTGGTTTTTGCAATATTACAGGATATTATCATAGTCATGTCAACGGTGAGTACAGTACCTGTTTAATTCTAATCTACAAGTGATTTTATGTACGTGTAGGTACACCAATTTTTAAAATGCAATATGTATATCTTGTTCCAGGTATCTGATTCTGAGATTGTGTTTAGCCAGTATGCTCAGGATCCTTACGAAGGATTATCTGAGATGTATCCTTGTGAACCCGAGCAATGCAAACAGACGAAACAGACACAGACGAAGAAGCAACGTCGCAGAGAACCTTTTAAAAAACATAAACCCACGAAATCTTTTGTTATGAGCCGACTACAACGACGAGGCACTAAGTTAATTAAAATTACGGTAATTGATCTCTGCAACAATTCTCAAACTAGTGACAGTGATAGTGAAAGTGAGAACGTTGTGATAAGTGCGCAGTACATTGTTAAGGACGCTATAGACAGTGTTATGGACGAAACGGAATCGTTAGTTAAGAAAATATCAAAATCTTTAATAGACAATGATTTTTAGTTAGCTTTTTTAAAGATACTTCTGTATCGATTAGATGTAGAGATTATATTGTTATTATAAGTTATTATTTTATGCTAAGTTTAGTTTTTCTTTATGTTATATTAATTCATTTACTTTCAAGTACTTAAGTATTTACGATGTGTAACAAATAAAAATGCATTTTATTAAAGAAACTTATTTTTATTTTCAAAATATACTTTACACTTCATATCCCAAGTGCTTTTTTACACATAAAACATTTTTTAGAGCACAATGATTTAAATGTACATTACAATTAAAATTAGTTTTTTTGTCACAGTATTTCTTATGCAATTCAAACATGCTGGGACACTTGTCTTCACCAAGATCGAACACTTTACAATTTTCACAAATGTTTTTTATCCACTTCACCTTCTCCAAACCTTTGACTAATATATTTTTGTTTTCTAAATAGGGTACAATTATACGGTGAAATTCTCTATAATCAATATATCCTTCGTTCCAATGAATACCTCTGTTCTTTTCCAACCACTTTACCTGCCTTTTTTCATCAGTTGTTAAATATTTGAATAAATAAGGTGGTTTTATTAAGAACAATTGTGTATAATCACGTGTAGCGAACGCTAGTTCTTTTACTATAAAATTGTTGTACAGATCTTTAAATCCTTGAATATCTACTATTATAGTATCCGAATTCATGATATTTTTCTCACAATATTACTTAACGGCTTATACTCTATTATACAATCATTCAATATAAGACAGTATGCAGATGTTTGGTCAGGTATGTCGGATTCACTCTCAATTTCTACTCTTACATCCACAACAGGACCTGACTTAATATTATCCACTTGTCTAGAACAATCGATAACAAATAGAGGCGCCAAGTCTTTAAATTGTTTCTCGTTTAATAAGGGTTCAGGACGACGTCCGTAATATGACTGTTGAAATCGTACATATTGCTCGTATAATAAAGCAATTCTGTTATTTGTGAAACTAACATTGAGGTTTTCATATGGAAAGTAGTTTGAATTGAGGTACACTTTTACATTACGAATATAGCAATGATCAAACCGAGACATGTCAGAACTTGCACTGTTTTTTCTATTTGTCTGTAGACCGACAATGATGTATCTAGGTTTCTCTATTTGCGATGAAGTTTTGATCGACCAAGTATGCTTTGTAGTTTTAGGTAAAGCTGGATATTCGTAAAGATCCCAATTTCTGTATATCATTTGAAGTGCACGGTCTTTTTCTAACACTTTTAACAAACTTATTTTCTCTTTATCTGATACTTTTACATGCGGTACGCGCCATATGATTTTATTAATTTGAACATCGTCTATAATTTCACCGGTGTTAAGTTTTACAGCATTCAGGTTAGTGTTACTTCTTAGTAATATCAGTTCGTGTCTACTATTTATCACAACTTTTTTAAAATCTTCTGCGAAACCAAGAATGTTACAGAGTGGTATAGAAGCCGAAAAACTACCTCCATTCATATTTTTTACACCATCAATATTCCAGCCCCAGGCATTGGAAGCCTTTGATTCACTTTCATTCATTGATATTAAAGATTTTATGGTGGTCGTTATGCCTACATTTTTTATTTTGTCAATCTCTACACCATTTAGTTCGTATCTTATATCTTGGAATAGGTAGAGGAGAGCATTATTTGTAAACTGCACACTAGTAGCTTTATCCTTTGAATCCTTTTTGCTAACTATAAAAGTTCCTTCTAAATACAGGGTACTGGCTGACGGTAGTATATACAGGTCCTGTTGATTGATAGGTATTCGGATTTCATCGTTTCTATTGAAACTTGTTACATATGGCTTGTATGAATGAAATTCAAATCCTTCCACAGTGTTGTCGTAAGTTGGAGCAGCCAAAACATCTAAGATATTCATTTTAACAATCCAATCGCTTTAAGAAATGCCTTATTGTCTTTAGTTAATTTTATTTTCTTTTTTGTGCGAGCTCTTATTTGTTTGGATGCTTGAGCAGAACTGATGCGTTTGATTTGATGTACATATTTATTATAGTCAATCATTTTTCCTTCTAAGATGTAGATACAGCTGCACTTCCTCACCACGTAAATTGATTAAGCGATTATTTATATCTAAAAGTCTAATATGTATGCAGCTTATGTTGTTTTGGTTAATTGGAAAGTATATAGCGTTTTTCGGGATTTCTATAATCCTGTACCCTGGTGGCACGTTGAGTGCAAATTCGTGGACAATGTGACTGGGTTCTCCGTTTATGTATGAACCGCTTACAATATCACATTCTATCCTGATCACTGTTGTAGGTAAAATGTTGACTGGAAACTGTGACACATGCCATTTATTTGCTTTCAAGTTCTGCTCACTAAACCCTAACAAACTTCTAAAGGTGCCTTCTTTACTAAAATTAATGCTTTTCGTGCAGTTAATAGCAGTTTTTAATGTATTATTATTGCACTGTAGTTTAATTGATGCATCCTTAATTTCAGATTTTAAATAATCACTTATATCTTGCAATTCATATGTACCTTCCGGTATTTCAATAACTTCGTTGGATCCGTAGTAGAACTTGTTATTCGTTTTGTCAATGTTGGGAATAGAATTAAATGTTGAGAAATGTAATAAGGCACACTCATACTTTCCATATAATTGCAATGTTGTAGGATAGTACGTAGATAAAGTGGATGAGTTTCCAGTAATCGACAAAGTAAGGGACATCTTGCAAATGATTAAAAATAACAAAAGCATAACATTTATACAATTTATTCCAAAAAGTCCATAGATATTCTAAACATAAGTGACCACAAATTATAGTGTTGAATTTCTGATATCTTGTATAGTTGTAATTAATGTTACAATTCTTAAAATATTTAATTAATTCCATTGGAGGTTTCAAATCCCCGAAGCTATCAAAATATTCACAGTAGTTGTATATTTTAACGTAAGCTACCCAATGTGTTCCTTCATTCTTAGAATCATCTAAATTAATGATACCACATTCAATCCGTTTCGGTATCTTGGGCAACCTATCTCTCATGTAAACTCCTCGAAAGTATGGGATGTGGTGTGCATACTTTTGGATGTCTATATTTGTTAGAGCACGATTAGGTAGCTTAAAATTCAGTTTTTTGGAGATTTTATATACAATCCTTTACCATTTTTATGTGTTTTAACGTATAAACCCTTGCCTAAATTCAGTGACTCCATAGCACGATTATGTCGTTCTGTTTCTCGCAAATTTTGTTGACCAGCTTTGTAATCATTAACTGTTTTCGCAATACCAGCCGCACCACCTGCTAATGCTCCTAAAGCCGATAAACCAGCAAAAATTGGAATCAAAGGTAGTACGCCTCCTGTTTTTGGTAATGGTATCACTCGCGGTACTCGAATCTTTTGCATGCAAGGAATTATTTTCCTTGCTGCTGAATAGGCAGCTTTAATTAATGTTTTACCGTCCTTGGGATTCAGTTTCTTTATTTTTGATTTTATTTTTGATACAAAACTTTTAAATGTTTTAGCACCAGATCCAGACTTCATTTTGGCTTTCATTACTTTACTTACTATCCATGAGCTAAGTTTTTCACCTTTACCAGCATCTTTCGATTTAAGCCTTTCTTTCGCCATGTTTAGTAATTGCAAATCAGCCTTGTGACGATTGTCTAAGTCTGTATGATTTGCATATGCTATATCGTGTTGCTTGCAAGCTTCGTCTAGCTTATTTATACCTCTATCACCTCGTGCTAACCGTTTGCTAAGTTTAGTTCCTGGCCCACAATAATTGTATCCTGGTAAATGAACTTCGAATGGTAGATTATTAATTATAGTGTTAACTAGTTCACCACCTTGCATTGTCCAAAGATTAATGAAGCAAAGATTACAATAATTAGTGTTTATATAGGTAACATAAAAATGATTTAACCCATTATAGCAGATTTATCAATCCAACTGTTTTCTTCTTTGTTTAAACCAAGCCATTTCACAAATAGTTTTGATCCTTTTCTTTTTAAAACCTTTTCAATCAGATAAACACCGGGACAGTAAGATTTTTGTAGTTCTTGCTCATAAAAAGTTCCTATTATGGGTTGATTTCGCTGGTCTTCTAGATAATACGTTAATGGGTAGGTATCATTAATTTTTTTTATGGTAAATAACTCGGTTGACCAATTAGGTGTATAACCTTTCTCAAAATTGTGTTTGTATTTACTGATGCGTACATAATCGCCTACTTTAAACTTAGGTTTCTTTGTATGGAGAGAGGATATTTTTTTTAATGTTCTGTTAATATTTTCTTTTATAACGTGTTCATTATATTTATTTACTTCAATCGGTTTATATTTAATAGTCTGATGCTTTGTATTATTATAGCTCTTTAATATTACTTCTAACGGTTGTCCTAACCACTTGTAGTTTCCATTGTAGCTAAAAGATTTATATAACTTATTTTTAATAGTTCTTATTAGTCTTTCAACAATCGAAGCTTTTTTGGTTGAAAACGTTGAGTAATGGTTAATATTGCTCGTCTTCATAAGATTCTGAAACGTGTTGTTATAAAACTCGGTCCCCATATCCGTTTGTAAATTAACAGGTCTGCGATTACTATCAATCAATATCCTTTGAAATGCATGAGTAACATCTTGTTTATTTTTTGATTTTAATGGTTCTGCCCAAGCATACTTTGAAAAGCAATCAATAACCACTAGCACATAATTGTAACTTTTATTATACTTTTTTAAGTTTTGCATGTCCATCAGATCGGCTTGCCACAAGTCATCAATTCCTTTTAAAATAACTGATCGCCTCAGGAAACTTCTTCGCGCAGCTTTATGTATTTCATTAACTATTTGCTGTTTTGCCATTAGAGAGATTTTTAATTAACTTGTCTACCTCCGCTTTGGTATAAAACTTGTCTTCGAAATGAATCAAAACGTCAGATGACTTTGTTTTTAAATAAGACTTAACTGCATTTTGCCCATCCAATATAATTTGAGAACGCAATGAAGAAATCAATCTATTGAATTCTTGTACCGTGAGAGCATTCATTCGATCTACATAATCCTTGTTCACAACTTCGTCTCCTTCTACGGGAGATCTTATTCCTTTCAGTCTAGTTGATTTTAAATCATAGTCCCCCGTTTCTGACTTGCACAGAGCGTTCTCATTAAAGTCTAGTAACTCTGTTAATCGTAATCTTTTATGAACGTGATGTCCAAATTTGTCTACGTTCATATTTAGATGTATATTAATGGAAGGTTAACAATAAAATGAATACATTTTTAAAAATCATTTATTTATTTATAATTTTATTTTCACGCAATTCTTCAATGATAGATATAATTTCATTGTTTACTCCAGTGTTACCAGCATCTCGAGAAGCTATCAGTAATTTTAACCTATTCACTAGTTCATTTGGATCATTCCAATATACAAAATCTGTATTCTTTTTCCACATTTTTGTCAATAACATTCCTTTTCCCTTCGGTAGAGGGTCTTGAATGGTACTTCGTAGTTTAAAAAGTGGCTTAATAACTTGTAAATATTTCTGTCCCTTATTACTTTTTATTGGTTTACTGGAATCATAGTCTCGTCGATGAGCATTTGTGTCGAGTAGCATTGACTTATAGTGTTGCATATCACAGTTGGTTACCAAACTTAAATCTACATCTTTCTTTAGCAACAACTGTTTCAAGCCAGGTGTATTTTGATATTTGCGCCCAGACACGATAATATATTCATCGCTGATTGTTATGTGAGCTGAACCTAGCATCAAGTTCCCATCCTTCACTCTAACACCATATGGGACCCCGGCGAGTGCTTCTGGTGATATTGACCAAGAGGATGTATCACCCTGTTTATTTTCAACTAATGATTGAAACGAACAATCACTTTCCTTGTCAGATTCATAGTCGTTGTCGACGTTACTCAGGTTTCCTTTCTGAGAAGCCGAATCAGTAAATGAAGTATCTGCTTCTTCATTTCCCGTGGTATGTAAACGAGGTGGTTGCTGGCTTGCATTTGCAATAAGGTTGAGAGGGTCTGTTACAGGCTTGAACACTGACTCCAGTGTATGTTTATAATCAATCTCAATGTCTTTCATTTTTCGTATTTTTTTCTTAACAGCTTCTGCAGCATCAACAATTTGTCTTTTTAATGATTTTTCCATTTTTAGATCTTGATAGATTAAGCGTTGTTTAATGAATAATAATATTGCAAAGGTAAGATACTTAAATATTAATTATTTTAATCAAATATTACAAATGTGTCAAATTTATTTCTGTAACATCCTTTATTTTTGGAACAATCCTTATTAATGACTACGTAACTGTAAGGTTCATTCCATATTTTTGAACACATTTCACGAAATTCTAGCCACGTCATATCAGTGTTGACATGTTCTTCATAAATATGTTTCAAATTAATTTCATCTTGTTTAAAAAGTATAATTAAGTTAGCATTGTCCCTAACTAACTGTTTAGGAATTTTACTATATGTCTGGTTAAGGTAAAAACAATCAATACATTTGTGTCTTCCCATCGCAAAGTAATCACGCATATTGTTTTGGTTTTCGCAAGCAACATCATCAAATATGATCACAGAATTAGGTTTTGCCTCCTGGACACTCAGTACTTCCGCATTACCATGATATTTCTGGAATGAGACACCAGAAACCCTTTGTAAAACTTGTTCTAAGAAGATGTATTTGGGTTGATGTAGAGTTTTCGAATAAACATAAACATTTTGAAATCTTAATCCATTCTCATGTATGAGAAGACCTATTAACAAATTAGTTTTTCCACAATTGGAAGGCCCGCAAATAATGCAACGTACAGAGGTAGGTAGTAGCTCTCCATGACGAGAACCAGTATTTTGAGGCTCAATACACACTGTTTTCACATGTAATGATTGTGGTTGTTTGACAAACTTCATAGTTACACATGAAACAAATAGATTAATAATGAGTCAATTAATTTGTTACATTCAAATTTATAAATAATATTACGTCAGCAAACACTAAATAGTCTGTTCTCATGCTTGTTTGAGTTTTAAACTATTAACAATGCTCAGTGATAGAATACCATGGTAAACTGAACCGGTTAGTCGATTCTTGATTGTTGAGCGTCTTGAATCACTGTGTCAGTCAAGTCGATTGTGTATTATTGGACATTCTGAGGCACTGTCAAATGGTCCGTGTCGACCGTTCACGATTGGGCATTCTGGACCACCGGAGCGATGGCGAACTCGTTTCGCCGAGCGAAAAGTGGTCCAGAATGCCCAATAATATACTACTATAATCATAATAAACAATTCAAAATATGTTTAGAATAACCGAGGCAGCTATCAGATGATCATTCTCTCAAACGTCCGTGCTCTACCAGCAAAGAGTACAATATATATTGTCTACCAGTGCAAGTATCAAGTCACCTTGATATTTAAATAAGCATAACGATTCTGATTTAAAACTACTTTTAGAACAAATTCAGAGTGCCAGAAGAAACATATAGTCAATTTTTTTCGGCCAGGTTGTATTAGGCATACGGCCTTTACTTCCTCGGATGAGGCCCTTTACAAAGAGCTCTATTACAATTAAAGTTTGAATGTTAGTGTGCAGAAGTGCAATGACCTCATGCTTCGAAGAATGTGATCCCTTTGTAAGCTGTTGTCACATGTTAAAGATTCGTCTCGCACGTCTGTAGTTTAATGTGTGACTATACCTAGCGGTTCATCAAGACGTCAGCTAAATCGTTAAACATGAAGCACTAAGAAATAATTAGATATGATCAGGAGAATTATTTGGCTTTTTTTTTCAGGGTGACAGTGGAGGTCCATTGGTTGCAGAAAATCAAGAGCACATGTATGACCTAATAGGTAAATTGATTACAAAATCCTTATTTCGAAAGAAGGGAGCAGTTACTGCTCTTTTTGAAAATTCAGTTGACGGACATTCTGCCTGTATCTAAACAAGCAAAGTCAACTTTCTATCTCAATACCTAAAGTACAATTCTAATCAGTGACTATTAATTTTCAGGAGTCGTGTCATGGGGATATGGATGCGCCAGGAAAGGTTATCCAGGAGTTTACACAAGAGTAACGAAGTACTTAGACTGGATCAGAGAAAATACTCAAGAAGGGTGTTACTGCAAATACTGATATAAACCCTTCACTCATAAATACGTACTAACTCGTGTTGAGGAAATGCTTATCAAAAACCATGTAAACTTTTGTATTGATGGGGGGGTCGATCTCACGATAGAGTACACAATTTAAGGTGGTATGTTACTGGGACACGTGAGTTATCGTATATTGTATAGTTATACCCTGGACTTACGCAGTACTGAAGGGTATAGAAAAATACCACAAAAGAAAGAATCATACGACAAATATCCAGATTGACAAAACACAAACATGATCACACGTCGCAGTCATCACTCGTCTTTCTGTGATAATACCACAGAATCTAAGACATGTTTTTGATAGTTGTCATGATAATTTTAATAATAACGATAAAAAAATATTTATTGGCATTTGGCATAAAACACGGTAGGTATTCAAATGTATGAGAATACAATATAAGGTTATACATGTTTTGTTTAAGATAAAAGCATGCAAAATTATCTAATTAATATTATAAATTATGTTCAAGAAATCCCTTAATGCTACGGAAATTATTTTCACTTTTTTAATGTAATTTTAAACAGTCTGTAATTCAGTGCTTAAAAAGTATTAGGTAGGTAATTTATTAGATAGGCGCATAAAATATTGTAACGTTTTTGGATGAAAGACAATAGAAATGGTGAATCTTGGCCAAAGAAATACTGCGTAATTCCCGGTATCACTGTCACAAAGTAGCGACTTGTTTTCTCACCATTAGTTTTAAGTACCTACTGCCATTGTGACGAAAAGCAATAAACTTAATTTTTTAGTACCACGCAATTTTATAGACTTTTTCTTTCTTTCCTATTATAAATTATTGCGAAATTACCGTTACGGGTAAATTAGCTTCACCCACTTCATCAAATATTCGTTTAAGGTCAATAATATTAAAATGGTTATTTGAAGATTTAATTATTGCTTTGATGCTATAGCAACGGTTCTTCATTGATTCAGTTTTTTTTCTTTTTGTCGGTCGGAGGTGTGGTAGGCATTATGTAGTCATGACATCATCTTTTAGTACAATGCGTGTGCGCAAGTAACGGTTTATTCGTCTTTTCCGTACAATTTTTATAGGAAAGTATTATCCAATGGGGATTAAGAAATCTAAAGCCGTCTTTTTGTAAACGTTTGCAATTGTAGCATCCATTGCATCTTTGTCCGACTGCTAATATTGATGATTTTGATGTGAATGAGCAATGTATGTAATTATGACTTCGGAACAGTTGTGTTCTTACATTAAATCTCTATACCTGTATGATGTAGATGTCTTGGTATATACTGAATGGTACAAGTTCAAGTTTATGGCGCTGGTTCGATGGAGTGCAACGTCCCCATTCCTGTCTACAGCATCCCGTTGTGGGATCTGCACGTCTAGCCTGGTTTTAGAAATACTTGTGCGTAATACAAATTTAGAATTATTTCGGTAATTAAAAGGTTAATTTCTTCGATATGTGGAAGATTATATCAGTGGTAATTATTTGTGTGTGTACGATGTATGTGGTAAGTCAGTAATTACTATTTTTGCAATACTGGGTCACGTCTTTGCAAGTTTTTAATCCTGGTTATATTATATATAGGAGGTTAAAGACCTTCAAAGTAGTATAGAATGCTTACGCTCCAGATACAGACATGATAATTTCATAATTGTGCCAATAACTTACCAATAAATTAAAATATTAAAATCAGAAGAAAATAATAAGTGGTATAAGAAATAGCTGAGAAAAATTAAAATCATTTAAGGTGGGAGCAGAAAATGACACTGAACCTACAACAGAACCCGTGCTTGATGCTAATGAGTACGCACGAAAATGTAACTGTCGTAAGTAATTAATAATCTTACTTTTCTACTACTGTTATAATCGCGAAAGTCTGTGAGAATGGATGGATGGATGTTTGTAACTCTGTCACGTAAAAATGACTGAACGAAAATAGCTGAAATTAGACACACATTAAAAGTATTTTAGTGTTCCCGTACACCATCATCTGCCTAGCCTTTTTCCAACTACAGTCTTACCGGATGCAGCTGATAACCAGTGTTTTACATGGAGCGAATGCCTATCGGACCTCCACAACCCCGTTAGGTAACACGATACCCCTTGGTAAGACTGGTTGTCAGACTTTCTGACTTCTGACTACCCATAGCGACCGCCAAAGATCTACAAATGACAGCCGGGACCAATGGCTTTACGTGCTTTCCAAGGCACGGAGGCAACTGGGTAGCGTAGCTTAACCTGTGACCGATCGATCTGTACAGTTTTAACTTAGCCACGAGCTCCTCAGTGTAGTTAGTAGCTCCTTGGTGTTCTCGTACACTAAATAGGATAACAATTATCCAACGAATTAAGTGGTAGTCCTTAGCTTTGATTTCATTTTGAAGACGAAATCGCGGGCAGAAGCTAGGTTTGCAATCATTTAAATTCAGAATGAACACTGTCTTGTCTTTGTCACTAGGATGTTTTTTATTATAAATCGATAACTGAGGTTTATAGTAAAGAGTTTATAGGTTTGGTCCCGGTGATGCTCTTCACAGATTCAAATTGCATAGGGAACTCAATCAAACAGGTTTTGAAATAAAAGTTACAGCTGATAATCCCAGTGATGTGTGATATGATTCTTTTTTTTGAAAATATAGTTACACATGTTTGTATTTTCGACTTTCCTGCTACATTTTGAAATGCAAGTTTTGTAATCGTAACAAGTTTTTGAGTCACGAGGCTGACCGGGGTCACACGCGTGTAAGCTGCTGTAATTGGTTGCCTGAATTATCAACAGCCAATCACAGTTTAACTTGCGCACGCACGACTTTTTGTCACATTAATTTCATGTTCGAGAAACTGAGAGTGAGGCTGTCAATTAACTTTTCTGGTTTTAAGAATTATAAGTCAACAGGAGAAATGTGAGGAAAAAAAAACCAAATAAATCTGGCAAATGGCAAAAGGTAAGTGTGATGCAGTCCGCTGGAACGGAG
This sequence comes from Charanyca ferruginea, assembly GCA_947361185.1. Lineage (NCBI taxonomy): Eukaryota > Metazoa > Arthropoda > Insecta > Lepidoptera > Noctuidae > Charanyca > Charanyca ferruginea. The sequence goes on from OX376073.1 coordinate 17,373,980, forward strand.
TATTCTGGGTATAAAACTTGAAGACCGGATTAGAAATACTACCATCCGTTCCATCACAAAAATAGCTGACGTCATTAGAAAAGCTGTCACGCTGATGTGGGAATGGGCTGGACCATAAAGCAACGCAGTACACCGGCCGCACGCGTCCGGAGCGCCTGCGGCCAGAGTTCCGCGTTGCTCTATGGTCTGGACACATCTGCCACATGTCGGACGATCATTGGGTCAAACGCGTGACCCAAGGGTCCTTTTACATGGCAAGCGACATCGCGGCAGGCCCAGGCGGAGATGGCGGGATGATATATACTCTTTTAACAAAGACTGGTCCCAAATAACCCTTGACAGAGAGAAGTGGAAGGAGAGTAGAGAGACTTTTGCACAGCAGTGGGACAATAAAGACTAAAAAAAGAAATTAATAAATTATCGCGAAATAAAATTACTATGCAGTGTATCCGTATCACTACATTAGTTATTATAAACTAGCGACCCGACCCGGCTTCGCATGGGCCTATAGCCTTCCTCGATAAATGGACTATCCAACACAAAAACAATGTTTCAATTCGAACCAGTAGATCCTGAGATTAGCGCGTTCAACCAAACAAACAAACAAACCCTTCAGCTTTATAATATTGTAGTATAGATATAGATTAAAGTCCCTGATCACGCTTAGATTATGTTCGTTCTGGTTAGTAGTGCTATCCGTGTGAACCCGAGGCGAGTAGCTATATATAAATAATAACAATAATGGAAGTACTCAGCAAGGTACCTGTACCTACTTTTGAATTTATACATAAACGGATTCCACTCATACATAATGTCCATTTACTTGCCGTTTTATTCCTACAGGTTGTGGCGAACGCAACGAAGCTTCCAGAATAGTTGGTGGTGTCGAGACGGCTGTCAATGAATTCCCATGGGTTGCTCGCCTGTCCTACCACAACAAGTTCTACTGCGGTGGCACTCTTATCAACGATAGATATGTGCTCACAGCAGCACATTGTGTTAAAACGTAGGTAGAACTGGGGTTATTTTAACTATAGTTGGCACGGCGATTTAGCATGGCAATATCTTGCGGTCATTGATCCAATTGCATTTTCAAGTTGAACCAACTACATTTTCTAGCATTATTCACCTCGAACATGGAAACAATGATAGTTAACGTCCTAGATCTACCATATCCATCAACATATTTCACTAATGGAAAACTAGGTTTTCTTCAGGTTACTAAGGTTCCGCAACTATTAGGAAAAGGGCAATGAATTCTATTGCCTCGCTAAAATGCCGCAGTTATGGCAGTCTTTTCTGTAATTTTGTCAATGTGAAGAATTGCACTGTGATACTCAAATGAACATTGATTAATCACTAGATATTCAAAACCCTAAATGATAGGCGGTATGATGTAGTACTGTTTTTGGGTACCTACTTATTATTATCCCGGTTCTTTCAAAACTCCAAGACAGTTAATACCTAGTATATGGTATCATCTCTTTGACAGAATAAGCTATTATTATGTCGCCATGTACTGAAGTTCATGTTAAAACTTACTTTAAATATAATAAGTAATAATATGTAACACATAATGTAATAAAGAGTTTAAGTTTAGGTTTCTACTCTAGGAAAATTTTATAATCCATATTCATACTAAAATAAATGCGAAATATTATAAATGCGAAATATTATAAACGCGAAAGAAACTCTGTCTGTTACGCTTTCACGATGAAACGGCTGAACCAATTTTGATGAAATTTGATATGAAGATAACTTGAAACCTGGGGATAGACGTAGGCTACATTTTAATCCGCCACTTCGACATTCACACGGACGAAGTCGCGGTTAAAAGCTAGTCATCTCCATATCATTTTAAAATTTTGTGAAATGAGGTGGTAAAATTAATTAAGACTCACTATATTCGACTTATCAGTCGTGCAAATATTTTAAATAGGTTAGGTATAAAGGTGTCGTAACTTAGTATATTAACCAGCTTCTAATGTTATTCCAGGTTCATGTGGTTTATGATCAAAGTAACTTTGGGTGAGCACAACCGCTGCAACACTACGCATCGGCCGGTAACACGCTTCGTTGTCCAGCTGGTCGCCCATAACTTCTCCTTCACCAACTTTAGAGACGATATCGCAGTACTGAAACTGAATAAACCAGTGAAGGTTACTGATAGCGTGAAACCCGTCTGTTTGCCGAGAAATGACGGTAATGTGAATTTAAAGTCATATTTTTTAGACCAATTTTCAAAAATCATTTGAATCATAATAATGTACATTTAGTGATAAACGCAAAAAGCACTCGCCCTTAGTCATGCTATTACATCATTGGTTTGCATTGCAGGGTTTGGTATTCTCGAGTGAAACTTATTTACTATACCTCTTATATTAATATTTGAATTGTAATTAACTCCAACCCACATTTGAATGTTCTGATGATACATCTGAGAATTACTTGACTTATTGAGTGTAGACAATATTTGTTTGAATGGAGAAACCATGCTTATTTGACCTCCAAGCTACATAACGGTTTTTTATTTGTTAGTGTATAGAAAAAGATATAAGTCGACCTACAATAATTAAGAATAACAATTCTGTTAAGTTTCTCGATACAGATGATTCACCCAGCAGCTTCTACTTAAACCGGTATCACGGAAGCATAGATTTTGTTTTAAGAGGAAGCCAGTCTTCGAAAGCCACTGTTCCAACAAAACAACACATCTGTTTTTGCTCGAAGGGTTCTGCACAAATGTGTATTAGCCCCACACTTTGCCAGTTATTATGTTTCCAAATTTTATATAAAATGGAGCCAGCTTATAGCCAATCGGGTAAACATTCAGTCATTAGGGTAAAACTAAGAAATTGCTCTTGAAAAAACACTATTTTGTAGATAAGGCATACACTGGAGTCAAGGCAATAGCTGCTGGGTGGGGCACAGTAGCCGAGGGTAAGAACCACTCGTGCTATCTCCTGGAGGTGGAACTTCCAGTATTGAGCAATGAGGAGTGCAAGAAGGCCAAGTACTCACCGAATATGATCGGTGATGCCATGCTCTGCGCTGGATATCCCGATAAAGGGAATAAAGATACTTGTCAGGTGGGTCAGTCAAAGCGTGTAAACAATTTCTTTAGAAACGAAATTCACACTAAGAATGTGTCCAGCCTCGCTACAGCTTTGTGGACCAGTTTTGCAGCGATACTTACGTTTTATAAATTATGATTTTTATATTAATAGGTTTAAAGTTGATTTTGTTTCACAGGGCGACAGTGGTGGTCCTCTTTCAGCAGAGAGAAATGACAAACGACATGAGCAATTGGGTAAGCAACTAATTTAGGTTCTAAAAATTTCGATGTAAGTTATGAATTAAATTGGCGGTGCTTATCTGTCCCCTCACTCGCTCAGTATGTAATGCGAGTGAAAGCGCATGATATGCTCCTTTGTTTGGTCACAATTTTTAATTAATTTCTTCAATGGCGTGAGTTATAACGCATCGCACAGTATATAAGGCACGCCTAAAGCATCTATCTATTCATTTGATTCATAGAAATATCTTTGCGCTCTGCGCAGAAACAGGTTTGTTTTTGAACGTGGATTAGTTAAAAAAATGCGTGTTGTTTCTTCAGTTCAAAAAGCGGTTGTCTATAATTATACAAAGAAGAACATGACTGACCTATAATTGACTGACGTATCAGCGCACAGCCGAAACTACTGTAACTAGGATTTGGTTATTTTTATGATGTAGGCAAGCACTAAGAAAGAATATTTGAAAATTCAACCCCTAAGGGGATGAAAAGGGGTTAGTTGTATGAAAAAAAAATGATGGGTATAATTTTTAAATATTGAAATAACGCAAGTCGTTTAACCGCAACTCACCTGATCTTAAGTGATGATGCGGCCTAAGGTGGAGCACGCTTGCCAAGGTAGAAGCGGTTCACTCGTGCCTTGATAATACCCAGATTTTACTTATCTGGTTAATTAAGTTGAAACTTTGGCCGACCTAAGTAAATAATAAGGAAGTAATTTTTTTTACTACTTTTCCAAGGGTGGTGTTAAATTTGTAGGGGAAGTACCAAATCTACATGGGCGAAGTCGCAAGCAAAGTGCTAATTTATCGTTGATTTTAGTGAATGACAAGTAAATGACATTAAGGAGGTCGAGACTTTTGATTGGCTTTAATCTTTTGAGCGCCAATCAGAAAAGCAAAATCGTGCAATCGGCGCCAAGCTAAGTTACATACTCTGTGGAATGTCATGTAGTCGTGGGCAAATTTTAGTGTTTCATCTTTATATGACTGTGGCGGTTAAAATTAAAATGACGCTAGGGTGTCGATCGATCGTCGATCAATCGACATCGATCGACGTTGATCGATTGGTGTGGTAGCTTTCGCTGATCGACGGACACCGTTCCACTAACTAATCGATCGATTGCCGGTCGATGGCATCGGTTGACGTCGATCGATTTACCCCAGCTATAATTCATCAGTAATAATAATCAAACAGCTCGATCGACGTCGTCTAATAAATTCTACCATCAAACTATCGTCGATCGACAATCGATCGGGTGGTCTGGTAGAAACTATCGATCGACGTCGACTAATCCATTCTACTATCGATCGATGCCGTATACGTGCCGGGTATCCGTACTTTCTGGTTGCGTTTTGTTTCGTGTTGTGTTGTCTTGTCAACCAGACATCGGAACAAACTCTATTTAATTGAGTTTCATGTAACTTGGTGTTTGATGAAGTATTTATATTTTACAGGTGTCGTGTCCTGGGGCATCGGTTGTGGGCGTCCCGGTTACCCAGGAGTTTACACTCGGGTCACCAAGTACTTAGACTGGATTAGAAACAACGCTAACTCTGGATGTTTTTGCATTGACTGAATAGATAAAGATATATGTACTCTTTGTAATTTTTGTAAGAGAATTTAAAATATTAATTGATGTTTATCGAAAATTATATATTTGTTTGTGAAAATATTGTACTTCAGAATTTAACTGGTATTGCTTTTCCGCCTTTACAATCTTAAACAGGGACAAGACAGCAGCAGTATTGCATTGCATTTTATGCGCAATATTCTCAAAACCTTACTTGTTTACAAAACATGATTCTGATGCAACGAGCATCAGAATTATTTTTTTGCGCATAAAATAAATCATAAATAAATAGGGACATTTTACACACGGCCATCTGACTCCAAACTAGGCAGACCCAGTACTATAGGTGTCAGGCATTTGACAAATAAATGAATAAATGGTTTTTCTTTCTTTCTTTCTTCTTTCTTTACAAACGTATATAGATAAACAATAAACAGACTCAAGGCAAAAAAAAATCCTCATCACACAAATGTTTGCTGTGAGCGGGATTCGAACTCGCGACCCTGTAATTCGGAGGCAGTGTGTATCTGCCACCGACTTACGGGGTGGCGAGATCGGCTTAGCCTACAGAGCCGTTAAAATAGTTACATCATTTTATAATCTGTGACGTTGAAAAAGAAGTAAGTAAATGAAATCGATATGTTGATTGGTTATGGTTTTAATGTGATAAGTAAAAAAAATAACCCACATAGTCCGGTCAAATTAGCATCAAAAATAGGGTTAATTCATTCGCATAAAGTTCAAAATTGGTCCGAATGTTCGGACCACCATTACAAATAAATTGTCAAAAGTCTCCATCGCATCGCACATCTCGGTGTGCAAAAAAAAAATATCTGGACCACAATATATCGTGAAAGCCTACCGGGAGGGAAGTACCGGGGACGCCACGTTTAAAAAAAATGCGCCAATAACACTAACTTACGGGTGGGCGGAAATGGTATCTCCGAAATGGTGATTTAGGGGAAAAAATTGTAAGATCAATTTTTGTAGGTAATTGCATGATAAATCATTTTTAACCGACTTCAAAAAGGAGGAGGTCTCAATTCGGTTGGTTTTTTTTTTATGTATGTACGGTCACCAAAGGAGATAAGTATCCATGTCGCCGGAAACAGTTGATGTTTACTTAGAAACCGATAGGTTTTTATGAATAAAATAAAATACAATTTATAGAGAATAAACAGTTCAATGATTTAATAAAATTTCATTTGAAAGCCCCCATTGGTTTCTAAGAAATCTTCAACTATTCCCGACGACATGGATACTTATCTCTTTTGCGTACTGTACATCGATTACTCTGAGATTTATGATCCGATTTACGTGATTCTTCTTTAGTTTTATGCGGAATAGTTGACATTTGGTCCCACAAAAATTTGCTTGGCTCAGTAGTTTTCATTTTATGAAAAAAAAAAAAAAAAATTTTAAATATTTATTTTTATGTTTGACCACGCATAACTTTTTTCAGTGTAATCCGATTTCGATGATTCTTTTTTTAATAGATCGTGTATACCTCACATATGGTCCCATATAAATTTCAAGAAAAAATTCCACCCCTAAGGGTTGAAAATTAAGGGATGACAGTTTTTTTTTGGTGTCACCGTTTCGTAATTAATTTCTATGATGAGAAGTAGGCACTAAAAAGTGAAAAAAAAAAATATTACAAAAAAGACAACTGCCTTCAAAAAGTAAAAAGATAACTTTCAATTCGTAAGTCAGTGGCAATAAAAAACAAAACGCAAAACCAAAGCCGCCGACTTGCGAATTGAAAGTTATTTTTACTTTTTGAAGGCGCTTGTCTTTTTTGTCTTACCTATTTTTATGATAAAACTTACCGTTTAGCTGAAAAATGCAAAAACCGATTTTTGACTCATTTGACATTGAATATTTTTTGTTGCACACCTCGGATCGATGTGGACTTTTGAGAATTTATTTGTAATGGTGTTCCGAACATTCGTACCAATTTTCAGCTTGATACGAATTAATGTAACCTTGAATGTCTATTCAACTGAGCTAACATATTATTCTGACTTTTAATACGACACTGTTTTTTATTTAGTGACAAGTTTTCGGATCAGTGTAAGCAAGGTCTTCTAGAAATAATTTGAGTTTAATTCACCAGTCATTTCAGGGTGGGTAACAAAGACAAAGTTGTTTGTATTCATGAGTACTTTCTACTGATATATATCACCAATGTAATTAAAGTAACATCGAAACCTGTTTGTAAAGAAAATATGCATGAAAGGATGGTGTACTAAAGGAAGTAAATATGGCATAATGAAAATCAAAAAATATATATTATGCTTTATTTAAAAAATACATGTCATAATTTATAATGTTATCCTAAAATTAAATAACCGGCCAAGTGCGAGTTGAACTCGCGTGGAGAGGGTTCCGTACAATGCCAAAGTCAAATGTTTTTATTCAATTGTGGTACAATATAGGTACTCTTACTGAATGTGAATTTTGAGTCTACTACTATTTTCCGTAAGTGAACGTAGGTATTATATTGAGTTTACCACTTTAGTTTTAATTGATAGAATTCTTATCGGTTTTCCTGTAATCTACAAGCAATGAACTATATTTTTTATTTTTTCTTTAATTTTAGGCTCAGCGGTTTCGGAGATCAGGTTCAATTTTCGTCTTCTTTCATGAATAAAATTAAAACTATTTAATTTAAAATAATCACAAAAATATATTTGAGATCTTCATAACGAGTCCTTTAATTTGACATAAATGACACAGTAAGGTTTGCTAAACTTTTTTTTTAATTTCCTAATTGGCCTCCAAAATAACCCATATTTAAAAAAAATATTTATATTTACTTTGCACTCATGTCATAGGATTACACCATCCTACCAAATTTCACCTGATTTGGTCCAGTAGATTCGAAGCAAATATGCTGTGACAGTGACCGACGCACGAGTGATCCTTTATGGGTTCCGCTTTTTTATTCGGAACCCTAAAAATAAAATACTTAAAAATTGAAATGACTCAATTCTTTCAATCAGTTACTTTCTGTAAGGCTGCAAGTCTCATCTGCTGGCATGGCGACGCGTCTCCTGTTTGACCCGACGCGACGTATTAAGGCGGATCCACGTATGATCGTTTGCTCGATCCGATCGCTGTATCCGTATCACCGTATCATTCGTCGTACTGTATCACGCTCCGTATCTAATTATAAACGCCTTTATTTTGCTCCGTATAGTACAGACAGCGTCAACAACTGCTTCCCCCTCACGCATTGAAATTTCTTCGGAAAGGGGGTAGCAATTGATGACGCTGTCTGTACCTGTCGTAGTCACCAGAAAAAGTGTTGTGAAACCATGTCGTATCCGTATCTTCTTTGATGATCGGACAAAAACCGACTCGAAATTTAAGGCGCTACTCCGACCAATAGTGCGTTTTTCTTCGTTATTCAGGGGCTATTAACTCATTAATTAAGAGAAACAAACTACATCTAAAAGCATATTATTAATGTTCAATATCTTATCACCACATTCCACGTTCTTATTTTTTTTATGTACCCAATATACACCTAAATCTCCCTGTAAAAAAAAAACTAAAATATTTGAAAACATGTATCTTTTGCTAAAGTTGACGTGCTATTAATTTTAAGATTGCACTAATAAATAGGTAACTTAAAAATCTTTATAATTCACGTTTTATTTTATTTCAAAAGATCGTTTCTCTATTTTTATAACCAAAAAAACCCAAAAATGGTGCGAATTTCGATTTTGCGGCAAAGAGGAAATGTATGGTCAAGGTATCGCGCTGTGTATCAGAGCGGTGTATCAAGACTGCGTATCATGATCGCGTATCATCATCCGTCCAGATAGGCGATCATGTTACGCGTCGGTGATACGGATACGGTGACCTGATCGGGCAAATGATCATATGAGGATCCGCCTTTAGATGTCTCGCATCAAAAAACTTAAAAATTGAGACTGTAATATTACAGTCTCAATTTTTAAGTAATAATTAAAATGCACAGTCGCATTGTGGTTGTTATTATTTTCATATTGTTAGTTATAGACTTGTGCGAATAATGGAGCGCTAAATCAATTCGAAACAATTGGAACTGCACCAATTTATATATTGTTATTATTTTAATTTCATGCCTTACAGTCGTAATGACATACTCTTGCATGACAACAAAATAAAAGAAACCTATATTTGTAGACATCGAAGATCTATAGCGTGTTAATATTTCAGATAATTTAAAAACTATATAAGTAGTAACAATAAGGCTGTTTCAGGCAAACCATTATTGGTGGGGCCATTTCACACAAGGCCATCTGACCCCAAACTAGGGAGAGACCCTGTACTATGGATGTCAGACAGCTGATATACATGACATACGCATATACATTTAAAAACATACGTATATAGATAAACAACAACAGCCAGACACAAGGCAAACACAAGTGTACATCTATTGTGTACTTAGTGTTCCTAAATTATGCTTATTGTTTCTTTAAAATAATAACTTAGTTTTTTTTAAGGCAAAGTATTATTACAATTGGTTAGATGACACCATCAATCAAATGACATACTTAGGTACCTAATTGGCAACATTTCAAATCTGACACGGCCTTAAAACAAAAACACCATTTCTTTATTTTCGTATCCCCGTAGTCCAAATAGGTAGGTATGTATAGTTTATATTTTTTTATTTCTTCATTTCTGAGAAAAATAAATAAAATCAAAAAACATGTGATGACGTCACATGAACGGTGTAAAGAGGCAAGAGGAGGTGGTTAAGCATTAGCAATAGCTGCAGGCATAAGCATTTCAATGGTTTAGATGAAAACATTAAAGTCAAATAAAACAAACCAAATAAAAAAAAAAAAACAAATAAAATGAAGTGTAATATTAATGGTATAATAGTTTTTTTGACGGGTCACAGTGAAGCAAAGGATAAACGCTATTCCACCGTAAGCATGACGCCATTTGGCGCTTACGTATTTTTAGAATATACCTAATTTTGAAAGTTGAAATTATGAATGTAAATTATATAATTTAGAAAAACGGAAAAATATGGGAGCCCTAGATTTGTATTTACTTTTATATAACGTAATAATACATGCAGGATAAAAAATATATATTGTGAATTTTTATGAGCTTTCAAAACGCGGTTTCCCATAGATTTTGTAAGGCAATTTATACTTATGACGTCACTTGTGGTAAAAAATAATTAAACCTTTACTAGCCAACTATCAATATTTTTTTTGTAAGATACATTACGGTATCCAGTGAAAAAACTACATAGGCCTTCGATAAGTTCGTAGCAGAAATGACTAGCACGCATTAATTATTTTTAATTTGTAAATAATTGGGGTACCTTTGTTTAACATGTAAGTATTTAAATTAAGCTCATTGATACTTATTCCATTGTCATTTTATGTCATTGAACTTTCTTGCTTGTTAATTGAGTGCAATGTGCAAAGTAATTGTGTATTTAAAATTGTTTTAGCCATTTATGTGGTTTATATTTGATTCATCATCATCTGCCTAGCCTTTTTCCAACTATGTTGGGGTCACAACCCAGTTACTGGGTAACATGATAACCCTTGGTAAGACTGGTTACAATGACATACAGTCTGTCGTCGTCTTTAAATTTGAATAAAGTAACAAGACATTTTTAAATACGTAACAACTTTTTATTTATTTAATCTATCTTACGATACAATTTTGTTTCTAATTAAAATTAATGATATTTAATATCCTATGAATAATAATAATAAAATATTACATACTATAATGTCGTAATTCTAAATTGACTGTACAAATTCATTTCAATTGGCATTGAGTTACAAAATCGATTTAACCGCGCATCGAGTTTTTCTGCATGACATTGAAGTTAAGTACATCTTTTTCATGGTTTAATGGTAGTCCTTCAGGTTTGAGTATCGCATCTGGTGCTTTCAGTGTTGTGTTGTAGCTGGGGTTCACTGGGTGCAGCGGTCCCCAAGCAGTCACCGCTGCGCGTGCCTCATCGTTGCCCAACTTATAGTGACTGCCGTCACCTGTCCTTAATATCCTGTTCACCACCTGTGTGTTACAAATACGATTAGATAAAGATTTCACGAATGCAAAATTTATTAAACTTCACTAACTGTGTACTACGGCTTACCACTTCTGGAGAGGCAGTTTTCAAGTCATAAGCTAGTCCTATCCTCTCAAAAAATCGAATAAAAGTAGCTGACTGGTTGAAATGCATGGTCAGTTCGGCCGCCTTGTAGTCCCAGGGGAACGCGTGGTGGTAGTTGTGCCAGCCCTCACCCAAACTTATCATTGACACGAACCATGATTCCACTGGCTGCAGTTTTCTATAAAATTATAGCGGAAATAATGAATAAAAACAGCCTAATGATATTGTTGTGCTGTATTTCTATTACAATAAAATCTACTAAAGGTTTACTTACTGGTCGTAAGGTCTAGTTCCATACAGATGGGCGGCACTATTGACTAGCCACGTCCCGTTTAGTTGTAGCAAGTATCGAGCGAAGTAACAAGTTAAAATTGTTTCAAGTAGAGGTTCACCAAAGAAATGCACTGGCACCCACACGGGCACTACAAAGGCTAATAAAAAGTATAAATGATAATAATACCTGAAAAAACAAAAACAAAAATGATTATCAACACTATAGACACACTACTAGAGTAGGAAATAGAGAATTAGATATTTAATTTACTTCTTTTGGAACATGACCATCCAATCGGCTTGCATATCACTCATGTCAATCTTCCTGCCAAGCTCGATGACGTAGGGGTGCTTCTTGTGCATGAGCCAACCGATGTGGCAGAAGAAGAAACCGCGTTTTGAGTTGTGAGGATCGGCGTCCGTGTCCGAGTAGCGATGGTGCAGACGGTGGTCGCGACACCAGATGAACATGGAATTCTGTAAATTGATTTTTATTCAGAAACTTGATTTACCGGGGACGTTACAAATAGATCATGTACATAAATATGTTAAAATAATTTAATTACCTGCCCGGCGATGGTTTGGCAAATCAAAAATATGGCTCGAAGAAAAGGAACTGCTTTAAAAGATTTATGTGTGTAAAAACGATGCGCTCCGATTGTGACTCCTTCAGTAGCCAGGAATGTGACGAATAAAACTAAAACAAAACAAGTTGTATTAGAAATTAAACCATAATGCACGACAATGGCGATTTCATTATGCAATTTGTGACTTACTCCATAAAACTGTCTGCCATTTAAAAGTTCCCGTTACTAATAGGAAAGTACCCCAAACAGCAAGAATATGCATAATCAAGAATCCGATTGCATTTTTCCAAACAATCTGGTGTTTGTATGTATAATCTGTCCCAATTACTTTAGGTATAGAGATTGATTTTTCTTTATCATTTTCAACTCTTTTATTATTTAAATTGTTAGTATTTGAAGCCGGAGCTTTGGTTTCAAAGTTTGCAGCTGTCATTTTTTTGCTTACACACTTGCCTCTAGCTCATCAGTTCACAACTGGTCTACCTAGAGTATGAGTCTATTTATAAAAGGAATGGATAAAACCTTCACAAAGTAATACAATAATAGTGTTTGAGCAATTGAACGAACTTGAACTCGGCTTTGTATGCAAACTGGGGTAAGTATTTACAACACGTTTTATTGTTGTCAGATTTCATTTATCCATGCTCCGATATCAGTGGTTGAATGTTAGTCCTTTTTTGTATAGAATAACTCATCATCATAATCATTATCATCAGCCGAATGACGTCCACTGTTTAACAAGGGCCTCCCCCATAGAAAACCACAACGAGCGGCATCCTGCCGTTTGCATCCACCGGTTACTCGCGACCTTGACGATGTCGTCGGTCCATCTGGTGGAAGCTTACCAACGCGGCGTGAGGTCGCCACTCGAGAACCTTTCTTCTCCATTGGTTATCGGTTCTTCGAGCGATGTGACCTGCCCATTGCCACTTCAACTTGCATATTCTGAGAGCTATGTCGGTGACCTTAGTTCGTCGGCGAATTTCCTCGTTCCGGATTTTATCGCGGAAAGAAACTCCGAGCATAGCTTTCTACAGAATAACTAATAAAACAAAATTTGAAAACTTAACACACAACCGGCAATAAATTTTAATGTTAAATCTATGCATCTATCTTCTGACTGATCGACTGACGTCAGTCAGTCTTACAGGACAAAGCATTTTTGGATCAATGCACAGCCTAAACCGCTGTTCGTAGAGACCTGAAACTTGGAGGGTGTATTCTTAGTATGACGTAGGCATCTGATAAGAAAGGATTTTCCCGAAATTCTACCCTTACGGGGGTGAAAAGTGGGGGCAAACTTTGTATGGGACACCGTGATTTCTTGGTCCAATCTTCTTCAAATTTTGCATAAACATTCTTTAACAGAATTGATGAAGGACGTGCTTCATATTTTATTGAAAGAAAGTTATTTTGGGTGTGATTTGCAGCATCGAAGTTGATATCAATACTCCTTAGTGCTTTTGATTTAAATTAATGTAATTTAAATCAAAAGCATTAAGGAGTATTTTGACACATGTTTGAAAACTCAATCCGATTTTATTAAAAAAACGGTCAACTCACTTACCTAAAAGCTCAAAGTACGTAAGTAAGGCTGCCGCCTCGGAGAAGCTTGGTGCAATATACTCTTTAAAATTGGAATGTTTAATATATAAAAGAATATTTAAATCGGATTAAAATTCGAAATTGCAATTTTATTTGGTCTTGTATATTTTAATCAAAAACTTACCTTATACCACGGACTATAAAAAAAAGAAGGACTCCACGCCACGCATATCAAAAGTGAAGCACCTAAAGTACGCCGAGACCGAGACGCACACATAGATCGGTACGGTCGGTAGTCGGTACTTTCGGCGCGGAATCCTTCTAGTCCGTGTCTATGATGTAAATGTGTGCGTGAGGCATGTCTGTACAAACGGTCTGGCTTACTTAGGGTGCTTCACTTTCAGAAAAGAGAAAATCAGGGTATAAGGCACGGACTAGAAAAATAGAAGGCTATTTTTCTAGTCCGTGCCTTATACCCTGATTTTCCTTCGAAATCTCTTAGATTACCTATTTAGCGAATATTTGCGATTGCTGTACAATTTGTTTGGAAGTTAATTTTCACTATTTCATAATATTTTGAGTGTAGTTAAAATAATTTATTCTTCACTTGTTGTTATAATGATTAAATAAGATTCTTTGAGTTTGTTTTGTTAGTTTATAATATAGATTTTTAGTTTTAACTGTAAAAAGGGGTTAGAACCTATTTGTATGGAAGCTGGCATATCGGCACAGCGCCATTTTTTTTTTTAATCTCGGCGCACGTTGGTAGTGTTATGTATGGATAGAGGACTTATAGACGAACAAAAAATGTCGTTACATGGTACGACAAGCATTAAAAAAACTTTTTTGAAAAAAAAAAACGATTGACTCGTACATTACATACATACATTAGTAGAAGTAGTTTGCACGTGCCCCTAGTGGTATGTAGGTAATGTACCTACTCTATTTCAATAAACAGTAATAATAATAATCAACCTGGAAACGATTATTTGGTTACAATCTGACGCCTATAGACACGTAATAAGTCTATTTTGAATGATTGTCGTTGTACTCATTGTCGATCTTTCGAAAACTAAAAACCTTTATTATACACTAACAAACCAAACACTTAAAGTAGCGGGAGTAGACTTGAGAGAAAGCTGCTTCTCCCACGGCCGCATACAGTTGTATGTGGCATGCTTCAGAGTAAGCGTACATAGAAAACTGGTGATTCTAGCACCCGAAGGAAAAACAAATAAAATTGTTTACAAAAAAATACTGAATAATAGGGGTAATAGGTGTAGTATTGATGTCGTTGTAAAAAGATAATGCCCCCGTGTCACTTTCACCAGTTCAAAGGCCAAGCTTCGTGTTCATAAAATATAACAAAATTTTATTTTATTTTCATGTTTATTTCCCTTTAAATCCCTATAAGTACCTACTATAATAAATATTGTTATATTTTGTAAGTATTCAAACATTTTAACATAATAATTTATATGTTATAACAAACTTAATAACGCTTAATAAACCAATTAAGAATCTTATTAGAACCATTTTCGTCTTCTACGTGGACGAAGTTAGAAGCTAAAGTAATTATAATTTGTAAAAAGTGTCGGTATTTGTTCTAGCAATAAATGTTGTATTTAACATATTGGTGCCGATTCCCTTGTTAACAAACTAAATTAAAATTAGGCATTTGGCATCTCTTACTACCAGGCAGCTGAAGAAAAGGACGGCGACAGACAAGGACTAAGTTAGAGATGTCAAATTAGTTTTTCCCTTGAACTTCGCAGTGTTTTTAATCAATACGTTCTGAAATGACAACTATAATTGTATGAACATTTTAGACCAACTTAAATTGACAGCTCATATTAATATATGTCTCTGTCTTGTTTTATTGGAGAGAAAGAGATATAAATAGCTTAAAATTATTTTATAGTTCGTAGACAACAGAAGTGGTACCAATGTAGCTCCGAAATAACCTAAAAGTAAGTAGATTTTATTTTTGATCTTCATTCAAAGACTTTTTTTTCGTCGACCAGTGGTAACCCTTCAGGATTGAGTATAGCGTCTCCGTCTGGTGTCTTGAGCGTGCTGTTGTAGGTGAGGTTGAGCGGGTGTAGCGACCCCCAGGCAGTCACCGCCGCGCGCGCTTCCTTCGTGCCCAGTTTATAGTGACTACCATCACCTTTCCTCTTTATTTTATTTACTACCTAAAAAGAGAGACGAAAAGCTTTATTTTCAACCGACTTCAAAAAGAAGAAGGTTCTCAATTCGACTGTATGTTTTTTTTCTTTATTTTTTTGTACGTGTGTTACACAATTTCTCCGGCAAATGTAAATCGATTTTGAAAATTCTTTTTTTTTATGGATAGGATATGACTCAGGGCTTTTTGAAAAAATCAACAAAACCCAAAAATTTTACATAGACGACGTTACAATGTCCTCAATCTTTAGAGTACTTTCAATCTCTGTTTTAATTTATTGAATGGTAAATAAGTTGTCAACGGCTTTCCTGATGTTAACTGGTCACTGTGCTTCTGGACATTTGTAATACTTATAGGCCTCACAGATGCTACATGCGATGCTACAGAGACCTATCAATTTTGTTTAAATATTGACTGTGGGTTACAGTCAATATTGAAATCAAAATTGATAGGTCTCTGTGCCTGCAGTTTCACCGCCATCACAATCATCATCATGTAAACCTACGCCCACTGCTGGGCATAGGTCTCCCCCAAGGGGGGTGTTATGATATTCAGAAGGAAGAAGTCCTTTGTTCTATGTCCTTCTGTCGCCTTTTACGACACCTTCATGAAGAAATGTGGTAGTGCTTTTCGCGGCCGGCACTACAGGGGTTACCACCCTGCCGTCGTGGCCTTCTACCAGGGGGCCAAGTCTGCTATTTTTATAATTTCGTCATTCCAATAGCAAAATGACAATGGGATCGCCCATTGTCATTTTGCTAAAAGTTCGTAATCTGCTAAATTCATAGTGGTCGATCATTGGTCGGTCGAATTAAAGCTATGACTGCACAATGACGTTCTAATGGTACAGAACAAAGGAACTGGTCACTGATCAAAGGAACTGTAAACTGAAAATTTTAGCAGATTACCGCCTAAGTCAGACATTCAGTTGTCATTTTGTACTAGATTACCATTCTATATCATTCAGTGAACGGAAATAAAATTATTATCATTACTTTCAATAGTGTGTCAGTGGTTGACCATTGTAAAGTCATAATTACGCCATTATATTAGTAGATTACCAAACTCGTCAAAATCAATAATTATGAAATCAATGATAGACCATTCTGACACTATTGTAACAGCAGACTTGAGGCCCAGAACACTGCAACGCTGCAAGAAATAGGTACTATGGCAGTACTTATTTCCCTGAATAAGCTCCTTCACAAAGAACTCCACTACCTGAGCTCGCACTTAATTTATTGATTCGAAAAAGTTATTAATTATCGATCAAGTAATAAAGCAAGTTTACCTCATCTGGAGTTGCAGATTTTAAATCGTAAGCTAACCCCATCCTTTCTAAGAGCCTAATTACAGTGGCGGACACGTTTGTATGCATGTCCTGCTCGGCAGCCCTGTAGTCCCAGGGAAACGCGTGGTGGTAGTTGTGCCAGCCTTCACCCTGACTGAGCACGGAAACAAACCACGATTCCACAGGCTGCAGGCTTCTGTGGAAAGGGAATAAATGCACTAAATGGTAAATTTATCTATTGGAGATCGCTAAATTGCTCGTGGAACGAGCGAACCGATGGAGCCGCAGAGTTCTCGAATTGAGAGCGCATGCTTAAATGCGAAACGTTGGTAGTACGTGGGGTCTGTCAATGATTATTATTTATTTAACCCTGCAGTAGTCGCGCACCTAAAAGTAACGGGAGTGGTCGCACGGGCTACATACGTAGTCCATTTTAAAATTGAAATAAATAAACTCATAAGCATAATCAGTTTATTAGACGTATGAAAATATAATCACTACAGTTTTCTTAACTAAAAATGATTAACATAACCTAATCACAACCTCTGTGTTACAAAAAAATCAACAAAAATAAAAAATCTCTCTAAATTGGCACAAAAATTACAGGATTCGCTCTAATTGAGATCACGATAAAAAAAAAAATACTAGGAACTAATTTCTAACTTCTATTTTCTGCACAGGACAGACACATAATCTTCGAATGATGCCCACATACGAACTTGTTACACGCGGTGCACATCTTTCTGGTGCTTTTACTGCGGGCTCTTCCAAAGTCAAGGCAACGGCGCACAACATTACTCGATGTCGCTGCCGAGGGAGTTGGTTGGGTTTCTGTGAATCATAGAGGAATCCCCTATTCAGAGGAATCGTTTTTGACCACAATGTATTGTCAACTCCGGTATGTGTCAATGCGCGCGCGTTGCTGAGGCGGTTCATCATCTTCAGCTATGCCTCAATCGGTGCAGTTCGTTTATTAGTCATTTCTATGCTAAAAAATAAAAAGTCATTTATGTTAAATCTATCCGAAACTAATAAACAAAGTTTAAATAACGAATTTAAGTTAATTATCATAAAATTATTAAAAACACAAAAGTTTGTCATGATATAAATACTTACGTAATTGGTCGCGCGGGCTACAATTGTAGTCTATGTACTTCGCAGAAGTCCTGTGACACAACCGCTCGCGACTGACCCTTGTGCTTCACTTAGCGTGTCTCTCGTACATTCGTTCGAAAGTACCTGGGAGC
The DNA here is from genome assembly GCA_947361185.1 of Charanyca ferruginea. Lineage (NCBI taxonomy): Eukaryota > Metazoa > Arthropoda > Insecta > Lepidoptera > Noctuidae > Charanyca > Charanyca ferruginea. Next base: position 17,392,127 of record OX376073.1, read on the forward strand.
GCAGAAACCTAATGCTTACCGATTCTGAGAAATTCTCGATTTTGTATGAGTGGGCTACATATGTAGCCCACGCGACTACTCCAGGGTTAATTCGAACACAAGATTCATATTGTTGTTAGTAACACTTATCAAACTTATAGTAATATTTCTAAAACTAAAAAAAAACGAATTATATTTAAAACCTGTTACTATGTCCGCTTCCTGCCACACCAGACCTGCAGGCATGCATACTGGTCCAGTACTCCAGGAACGGGCAATCAAGCTTATTCACTATCACCTTTAAAATGCTGTTGGAGCTCCCCCGAATGCTTCGCATCTATGATGCTGTTCTGTTGCGCATAACAGCTTGAAAGCTATCTGTGTCTGCCTCAGCAAACATGCCTGACCTGGGAATGCCTTTTAGGTTATGGTGCAGTGAAAGGTAGTTCGGCGAACTACTGAAAGAGGTGACCATCCGATACACGTGGAGCGTGTCTGAGTATTATGAGAGTCGTTATGTAGTATTTCTAGTACACGTCGTGTCACTTACTGATCATAAGGTCTTGTCCCGTAAAGGTGTGCGATGCTGTTGACAAACCACGTCGAGTGTAGTTGGAACGTGTAGCGAAAGGCGTAACATATTAACAGTGAGTTCCACCAATATTCCCCGAAATAATGTACTGGAATCCACACGGGGACAAAAACTGCCAGTGCTAGATATAAAACGTAGTAGTATCTAAAACAAAAAGTTTTATTACGATAATACCTATACAACGCTTTAGTAAATTTCTACTAAAGATTATTCATCGTCATAATAATAAGGGAGGTATTGTAATGACAAAATGGGAAGACTATCTAATAGATAAACAGACATCGTGGACATGTACGGTGCGCTGGTGTTTACTTCACAAGTTTACTATTGCAACTGTCAAAGAAATCCACATAGAACAAATATGATAACGAAAATCTGTCTTACAAAATACTATACCAGAAACAAGGGCGTCACCAGCCGATGGTCCAAGGGGAGGGGCAAAATGATATATGGAGGATGGGAAAAGTATGAATTTTAAATATAATTAAAAGCACATGAAGAACTTTGCACTGGTAGTGCGACTCTTACCCCTACAGCAATTGTAATAATACCGATACAAAAGCTCCACCAGCTCTTGACTGTACAATAAATAAAGCTTGTAAGCAAAATTATTATATTTATCAGAATAATAGAATAAAAGGAATTAGGAACAAAATATACCTAAATAAAATAGAATAGAATAAAATGATTTTGGAAGCATTCAAATGGCCAATGAGTAGATATTAATAATGAAGAATTCAGCGAGTTCCTTTTTTTAAATTAATTAATTTAAGTCTCTAGGGGGGCGGGCAACAGCCCCTCCCTGCCCCCCTTGGCAACGCCCTTGACCAGAAATTACTTTTTCTGAAACATGACCATCCAGTCTGCCTGCAAGTCACTCAAGTCGAGCCTTCTGCCGAGCTCGATGACGTAGGGGTGCTTCTTGTATAGGAGCCACCCCATGTGGCAGAAGAAGAAGCCGCGTCTAGAATTGTGAGGATCACCATCAGTATCCGAGTAGCGATGGTGCAGACGGTGGTCGCGACACCAGATGAACACACAATTCTGTAAATTGATGGTTATTTTGAAGCAAAATTCCGTAACTATACTCTGTCCACTGGTTCAATCGTTTTTTGATAGCTGCAACTAGTGAACAATATTTATGTTTTTTGTAAAAACTGATACGCATACCTGTATTTATAATGTCTTTATGAGGTCATATATAAGATAATCCAACAAGATTAGGCAGTTTATATATTTATTTTATAACACATTTTAAAGTTAACTTAAGGTAATCGGGAATAATTACATTAAAAGGCAGCTGTCAAAAAACCAATAACCCAATGGACAGGGTATAGATAATATAATTCGTGTATGTTGAATTTAATTCATTTAATTACCTGTCCAGACGTTGTATATAACATTAATAAAACGACTCTTAAAAAAGGAGTTGCTTTAAAAGATTTATGAGAGTAAAGACGATGCGCTCCGATTGTGATTCCATCAGTAATTACGAGTAAGATGGAAATCACTAAAATAATACAAGTTGTATTAAAAATTGTAACACATTAAGAATGACAATGAAAATATTATTATTGCAATTTGTGACTTACGCCATATAATAGTCGGCCATTTAAAATTTCCCGTTAGAATTATGTAAAATCCCCAAACAGCAAAAATATGTAGTACCAAGAATCCGATGACATTTTTCCAGATAGCTTCATGTTTGTAAGTATAATCTGTCCCAATTACTTTAGGTATGTTAATTGTTTGTTCTTTATTTTTATGTTTGTTAATTCTTGTATTATCCAAATTGTTCGTATTAGAAGCAGGAGTTTTATTTTCAATGTTAGCGGCCATCATTATTGTTCTGTTTCTAAACACTTACTTTTAGCTTATCCATCAGCTCATAGCTCACTACTGGTACATTCAGATAACGAGTCTTCTAACAAAAGGAATATCTAAAACTTTGTTCAAAAATAAGATAAAATATATACTTACCTATATATGAACTTGAACTCAGCTTTGTATGCAAAGCGAAGTACCTATTATAATATTTTTTATGACTATGTCTCCCGAATAATACGTCTTTGAATAATTTCAATGATAATAAAAAATCTAAATGGGTTTTAAAACGACAAGTCTTCAACTTTCGTATGTATACAAAAAACATAGATTAAATCAGTCGTTCGTGAAAATCATATGTACAGTTGAACAAGCTAATTGGTTTACAGGAAAAAATATTCATCTTTCTACTACGCTTACAATATTTCATTTTATTCCATAACCCTGGCTAAAAATAAAAAAAATAATTAAATTAATAAAATGTTAGTGTACCTAGTAGAAAGATGAATATTTTTGCCTGTAAACAAATTAACTTGTTCGACCGTACTTACTCTTCATATAGTTTTGTCCCGTAAAGGGGTCGATATTATTGGTGATCCACACGCCGCGCCGGCCGCGGCCGTGCAGTTCAAACAGGTAGCGACAGAAGTAACATACTAAGGATAATTACTACATAGGATAATATCCTTTTTGCAATCCTGTGGCATAATTTAATTTACTTTGAAGCGAACAAAGTCACAAGTAACGGGTTATCCACACATACCAGGGCTATGCCCGGAACGTAACAGGGCCGTGGCCGTGCTAAAACCGTGTATCCGGGTCCCGTCTGGGCTGCGTCAGGGACTTTTTGTTTACACACATCAGGGATATGACCGCACCGTGGACAGGCCGCGACCTTCCATCTGTACCCCTCAATCACCATTTTGTTATATATATAGGTACAACATATTATTATATGCGTACCGCTTCAATTAAAAACTCGTAATTTTTTTTTAATTATGCTTAACGTGCTTGGAAAATATCGTCAGTGCTAGACATGGGACGGATACCCTGTTTGGATCCAGTACCTGGCCGACCCAGCAGTATTTTTAGGATCCCGTCGGGTAACGGGTAATAAGGCCGGGTAACCGGCGGTGCCGGGTAATTTGGTGAAGGAAAAATAATGACAAAAATATTCATTGGAAAAACACTTACCTATTATGCAAAAATACAAATGGTTCTAATATAATAATATTTAGTAGGTAATAGCTTCTGCCCGCCATAACGTCCTCGTGAATGTTGGTTATCGCGGATGCAGACGAAGTCGCAGATTAAAAAGTAGCCTATGTCCTTCCTCAGGGTGTAAGCTATTTTCATACAAAATTTTATCAAAATTGGTTCAGCCGTTTCATCGTGAAAGCGTAACAGATAGAGTTACTTTCGCATTTATATTATTAAGTATGGATTTGTAATTTAAAATTGGCAAATTATGATGTAAAACACCAGTTTTAGCACAAGCACAAGCCGTTTTTGTACTATTGGAAGAGTTAGACATGTGTTTGAAGTAAAATTTCTGTATAGACGGGGTAGACGGGAGGGGTAGACGATATATCGCGTGGTGAGAGACGGCAGCGGCTTGTCCGTTGACGTTTCACTTCTACTATGTGTCCCAGCACACATTTTTATTCAATTAACCCATAGTTTACCTGGTGACTCCTAAGTCACTTAATTTACCCCATGGTGTCCACTTGGACACCACTTGGACATGGACTCCTTGCGCAAAAATCAATGATTTTGGTCAAATAAAAGCAAAATGTTTACTCGAATATGGTTTATTACACGTAGCAACATAATACTTATATGCTTTAATATCACATTTTGATATTAGTTTGTAAATGTCTTGTAGACAATTGAAAAACCTAATAGACAAAAAATAAGAAAATGAAAATCAATGCCAACTTCTGACCCGAAACTTAAATACAATAACAATTATTTTAAACTACTTCCTTCAATAATTAGTCTTGAAATATACTCAAATTTAAAAAAAACTAAATAAAATATCGCAAAAGATAATACAAAAATCAAAAACGTGCAGCACTTTTTACTCCCTATCTTTAGCTGTACAGCGAACACAGATTTTCTGCCAGAACAGTTCTGGCATAAATATATATATATACAGTATATTATTTTTTTCAGGCATCTGGAACATTGTATTACATTATTTTATTTGGTCGCCGTACAACTTTTCATGTTGGGCATTTTGTTCATCTGTGGTAGGGGGTAGTTTGATGATCGTCGTTGGACTCCTCATCATCACATTTGAGCCAGTTTAGTATTACCGATTTAGCTTCTGGTCGAAGTAGATTGACTGACCAACTGTATAAAGCCATTTCATAGCCTGAAACACGAAAATAACCTGCCACACCCTGCGTCCGGGACACTACTGCAGGAAGGTACTGAGACGCACAAAAAAAAACGCGATAATTATGTTTTTAGACCAAAAATAAACTTCACGCGGAGTCCCTGGGACCTAACAGACAAATTAAGGGTTAAACTACCATAACAAAACAAAACGGAATACTGCAAACGGAACTAATTAATTTTCGAGTTTTGACACGTTCGATCAACGCCGGAATAAAGTAAATAAATCCCCCGCACCCCGCGGCACCGGGTGAAATCTGGACATCGCTGGCGCCACACGCGGCCGGGCTCAGTTCCGCGGGAGCGGGCAAGCAAAATGCACGCATCACAGCATTCACAGTATGTCAACGCTGCCGGGTACTCGGCCGGGTACCCGGCGTTAGCAATACCGGGTACTCGGCTGCCGGGTACCCGGTTAAACCACTACCCGTTCCATGTCTAGTCACGCACGTCCGTGTCTGGGCCGGCGACGGAGCTTCAGTTCCCGGGCCTACGCCGTGACGTACGTACACGTGCACGTGTGAACGAGTTCATATGAAATGTTCACAATGATATTTCTTTGAGCACGGTCACGGACACGGTTCGTGACGTCCCGGGCACGGTCCTGTAGGCTAATTTACGTAACTAAAGAAGTGCTGCTGCAGTGCTGTTGCAGTGCAGTTGCAGTTAAGTTTCGATTAAAACAACGCTTTTCGTATTCTCTACCGCTGTCAGACACGCTCGGTTCGCGTCACGCGAGCGCAATATCGGCATTCTACTGTTGCGCGTCTTTAGTGCGTGCTTCGGAACGCAACATGATCGGTATTCTACTATTCGTTTGACGTCTCAAAATGACAGTTAAAAATCACTAAAATCTGGACTAGGGTATTATTTTAATATTAAAATAACGTCATATTCATGGAAATGTAATCGACCGATATTTTTTCTCTCATGTGGCTACACCATAAGCACAGTATAAGTATTAGTTCTATCGCCATATGTAAGTTTGGTAGAGTTTGGTTGTCGTACAGTTGACTTGCAGTTCACGCGCAGCTCAGAATAGACATACAGTTCAAAGATTACAAGAATACCGTTTATCACTCAAACTTAAACTTAACTGCAACTGCACTACAACTTCATCGGCGCGTCATAAAATTACGTGAATGATATAGCCCTTAGAAATGTGTGATTAGAACTTTAAGGCTAGCATTTATTGGCCATTGATGGAATTGATTGGCCCTTTACTACGAAACAAAGATGGTCTGATTTCTCAGTATTCCTCCTCAACAAAATATCGTACAATATGTAAAAAATAAACCAGTTGTCTGTAAAATATTTTTTTTTGTTCGAACAATATGTATATGCTGCAGAGTTTACCCATCGCCATCGTCTCCGGAACGTCACCAAGAACGTGACTATTACGGGCCGAGTTCAAGATGACGATGATGGGTCCACAGTGACTGATCTCGGTGGTTCAGTTTATTCAAGCTATTGTGCATAGTAGTGATTATTTAATTAATTAGTTCCATTCAGACCCTATTAGGGGGAATATATTAACCTTTCTCAAGTAGAAAATGAAATAAAGAATGTATAAACGTGAACTTTGCTTTGTATCCAAAAACGTGAACGTATTTTATTTACAACATTGTTTATCTATTATTTATCATTAATTCATGCCTTCTATAAACCAGTGGAACAAAAAGACAAAAAACTTAACTTAAAATTTCGCAGGTGTAAAAATTTAAAAACGCCGCAAAAACAATAACCTTCTTCTAACCAAGAAGGTTATTGTATTTGCGCCCTTTTAAAATTTTCAGCATTGCCATACAACGTGGCAATGCTGCCAGCCTGTTGGGCACGTTTCCCGTTGACAACGATGTGGACGAGTTTTTTGATGCCCTTTTAGCTCCCTGCCTTTTTCTTAGAATTGTAAATATTTTTTTTTTTTGGTTTTTTAATTAATTAAATATTATGTATTTTAATTGAAATAAATGACTAATATTATAACGTGGCAATGCTGCCAGCCTGTTGGGCACGTGTCCCGTTGACAGCGATGTGGACGAGTTTTTTGATGCCCTTTGAGCTCCCCTGCCTTTTTCTTGGAATTGTACATAATATTATTATTTAGATTTTTAAGATTTGTATATAACTAAAATTGTAATTTAATACTAATAAAGTATAAAGCTGGTAATCAAAATTCCAAATAAAAGCCACTGTTTATTAAAATTACAATTTAGCTACAAAATAACTTAAAAGTAAGTAGATTTTATTTTTGATCTTCAGTCTAAGACATTATTTTCGTCGAACAGTGGTAGCCCTTCAGGATTGAGTATAGCTTCTGGTGCCTTGAGCGTGCTGTTGTAGGTAGGGTTGAGCGGGTGTAGCGGTCCCCACGCAGTCACTGCCGCGCGCGCTTCCTTCGTGCCCAGTTTATAGTGACTGTCATCACCTTTCCTCTTTATTCTATTTACTACCTAAAAAGAGAGAAGAAAAGCTTTATTGTAACTAAATTTACTATTTTATGCTTGATTTGATGGTAAATAAGTTGTCGGCTTTCCTGACGTTCGGCTTTCCTGAAGTTAAATGGTCACTGTGCTTCTGGACAATCTGGACTGTAATACTTAGAGGCCTCACAGATGCTACATGCGATGCTATAGAGACCTATCAATTTTGATTTAAATATTGACTGTGGGTTACAGTCAATATTGAAATCAAAATTGATAGGTATCTGTGCCTGCAGTTTCATCTCCCTCATAATCATCATCATGTCAACCAACGCCCACTGCTGGGCAAAGGTCTCCCCCAAGAGGGGTTTTATGATATTCAGAAGCAAGAAGGAAGAAATCCTCTGGTCAATATCCATCTGTCGCCAGCTCAACGGACTAATTAGCAGACACAATAGTAAAACAATTGACGGCGGCCTCCTTGAGGCTTTTGTACAGATGAAGGGTGACACCTACAGGAAGAAATGTGGTAGTGCTATTCACGGCCGGCACAACAGGGGTTACCACACCGCACTCATGATCTTCTGACCGAAACACTGCAACGCTGCAAGAAATAGGTACTGTGACAGTACTTATTTCCCTGAATAAGCTCCTTCACAAAGAACTCCACTACCTGTGTTCGCACTTAATTAAGTAATTAATTATCAATGAAGTAATTAATAAAGTAACTTTACCATATCTGGAGTTGCAGATTTTAAATCGTAAGCTAATCCCATCCTTTCTAAGAACCTAATTACAGTGGCGGACACGTTTGTATGCATGTCCAGCTCGGCAGCCTTGTAGTCCCAGGGAAACGCGTGGTGGTAGTTGTGCCAGCCTTCACCCTGACTGACCACGGAAACAAACCACGATTCCACAGGCTGCAGGCTTCTGTGGAAAGTAAATAAATGCACTAAATGGTAAATTTATTGGAAAGCGTTAAATTGATAGTGGAACGGGCGAACCGATGGAGCTGCAGAGTTCTCGAATTGAGAACGCATGCTAAAATGCGCAGTATGGGTAGTCCGTGCCAATGCCTTTTGGGGTTTGGTCTGCAGTAAGAGGTAGAGGTAGGTAGAGGTACAGTGAACTACTGAAAGCTGTGACAATCCAATACATGTGGAAAGTGCACGCTCAGTTGTTCTGTAATATTTCTAGTACCCATTATGCCACTTACTGATCATAAGGTCTTGTCCCGTAAAGGTGTGCGATGCTGTTGACAACCCACGTCGCGTGTAGTTGAAGCACGTAGCGAAAGGCATAACATATTAACAGTGAGTTCCACCAACATTCTCCGAAATAATGTACTGGAATCCACACGGGGGTAATAATTGCCAATGCTAGATATAAAACGTAGTAGTATCTAAAACAAAAAGTTTTATTACGATAATACCTATGTAATGGTGTCCTTTAATAGAGGACAGTGCCACTGTTTTAACTTTAATTTAGTAGTAGAAATAAGATACGTATTGTAATGACAAAAGGGAAAGACTATTTAATAGATAAACAGTCATCATGGATGCGCTCTGGTGTTTACTTGAGTAGTTTACGAGTACTATTGGAATTGTCAAATAAATCCGCATAAAATATGATAATGAAAATCTGTCTTATATAATACTAAACCAGTAACAAGAGCATCGCCAGCGATGGCCCGAGGGGGGGGGGGGCTAAGCTGATATATGGAGGATGGGAAAAGTATGAATTTTAAGTATAATCAAAAGCACATGAATAGCCTTGCACTGGCAGTGCGACTCTTACCCCTACAGCAATTGTATTAAGGACGGTACAAATACCAATGTGTAAAGCTCCACCAGTTCTTGACTGTACAAGAAATAAAACTTGTATGCAAACTGATACTGCGGGATGATAGAATAAAAAAGAATTAGGGACAAAATATAGCTAAAGAAAATAATGGAATAAAAAGAAATTTGGAAGCAGGCCAATGACTAGATTTTAATACTGAAGAATTCGAGCGAGACCCTTTTTTTTGATTAAGTATTACAGTCTACCCCTCCGTGGCGACGCCCTTGACCAGAAATTACTTTTTCTGCAACATGACCATCCAGTCTGCCTGCAAGTCACTCAAGTCGATCTTCCTGCCAAGTTCGATGACGTAGGGGTGCTTCTTGGACATGAGCCACCCCATGTGGCAGAAGAAGAAGCCACGTTTAGAGTTATGAGGATCGCCATCAGTATCCGAGTAGCGATGGTGCAGACGGTGGTCGCGGCACCAGACGAACAAGGAATTCTGTAAATTGATGGTTATTTTGAAGCAAAATTCCGTAACTAAGTAATATAGTTCGTGTATATTGTATTTAATTTGTTTAATTACCTGTCCAGACGTTGTATGTAACATTAATAAAACGGCTCTTAGAAAAGGAGTTGCTTTAAAAGATTTATGAGTGTAAAGACGATGCGCTCCGATTGTGGTTCCTTCAGTAATCACGACCGTTATGAAACTGACTAAAATAATACAAGTTGTGTTAAACATTGTATCACATTAAAATGCAAATGAAAATATTATTTTCATTTGCATTTTAATGTGATACAATGTTTAACACAACTTGTATTATTTTAATTCTTTTTTTTTTTTTTTTTTTTTTATTCGTCTTAAATATTATTATTGCAATTTGTGACTTACGCCATATAATAGTCGGCCATTTAAAATTTCCCATTACAATTAAGTAAAATCCCCAAGCAGCAAAAATATGTAGTATCAAAAATCCGATGACATTTTTCCAGACAATCTTATGTTTGTAGGTATAATCTGTCCCAATTACTTTAGGTTTATTAATAGTTTGTTCTTTATTAATACTTTGTTTTATTCCTATGTTATCCAAATTGTTTGTATTAACAGGAGTTTTATATTTAATGTTAGCGGCCATCATTATTTTTCTGTTGCTACAACACTTACTTTTGGCTCATTCATCAGCTCACAGCTCACTACTGCTCCATCCAGATTCGACGAGTCTTCTAACAAAAGGAATATCTAAAACTTTGTTCCAAAATAAGATAAAATATATATACCTATATGAACTTGAACTCGGCTTTGTATGCAAAAGAAGTATTATAATATTTTTTTAACGATGTCTTTCGAATAATACGTTGTTGAATAATTTCAATGATAATAAGAAATCTAAATGGCTCTTAAAACGACAAGTCTTCAACTTTCTTATACAAAAAACACAGATAAAATCAGTCGTTCGTGAAAATCGCAGTTTTGTCCCGTAAAGGTGTCGAAAATATTTGTGATCCATACGCCGCGCTGGGCGTGCAGTTCAAACAGGTAATGACAGAAGTAACATAATAAGGATAATTACTACTTCGGACAATAATTCCCGTTTTTGCATTCCCGTGGGATAACATAATTTACTTTGACGCGAACAAAGTTGCTGGTAGAGGCTAGAAACTTGATGGAATTAAATGGCTCTTTACTGCGAAACAAAGATGGTCTGAATGTCGGCAGTATTTCTCCTCAACAGAATACCGTACAAAATGAAAAAAAAAACCCATTTGCAGAGTTTGCCCACCGCTATCGTCACCGAAACGTCACCAAAAACGTGATTACTTCGAGCCGATTTCAAGTTGACGATGAAGATGATGAACGACGACGATGACGATGTTGTTGATGAAGTCCACCGTGTCTGATCTCGGTAGTTTAGTTTATTCGAGCTATTGAGCGTGGTAGTGATTATTAAATTAATTAGTTTCATTCAGAGCCTATTAGATGGAATAGATAAGACCTTTCACAATAAGAAAATTAAATAAAGAATGTATAAGAAGTGAACTTTGCTTCGTATGCAAAATGGTGATCGTATTTTTTACAACATTGTTTATTATTTTTAATATTAATTCATGCCTTCTATCACGAAGTAGAACAAAAAGTAAAAAATAACTTCAAATTTCGCAAGTCGGGGGCTTTGGTTTAGTTTGTTGTTTTGTATTGCCAGGAATTTAAAGTTATTTTTTACTTTTTTAAGGCGGATGTTTTTTTTTTTAAATAGGGTTATTTTTCGCTTATAAATGCCTCATTTTTATCACAGTTACAAATTAATTATGAAACGGTGACACGAAAAATTAAAATCATCCCATAATTTTTCACCCTTAGGCGTGGAATATTTTCATGAAAGGAGAAGGGAAATTCTCGGCCCAGCAGTGAAATGTGTATTAAAAATTCTGTTATATTTTTCTAGAGGAAATCACAAAATACAAACTCTGCCTTTATGACAGTACTAAATACATATATTACCGATCATTCAATGGTGCTATTAAGTATAAGTCAAATACTACTAACAACTACACTGAATTTAAATCTGTAACAGGCTTTGATAGCGCCTACAAATGCCTCATTCACTCCGATTTAAACTTCAGCATATGTGATGACCCGAACATTATAGCTAATAGGTTAATATTCGTGATCAAGACAGCACTGTTAGATAACACTAGAATTAAAATGATTTCTATTTCCAGACGTACTTTAAAACCCTGGATATCTCCAGGGGCTCTGAGATGTATTCGACTTAGGAATAAAATGCAACTAAAGGTGAGAATGAATCCTTATAACATAATAATAAAAATAATAGTTTAAAAAAACTAAAAACACGCTTTTTATAGAAAACCACACTAAAAAATAGAAAATTAATTTTAATAAATTATTTTATTTAAAAAAAGCGTGGGGTGCTTTTTAAGATATTATCAAAATGATAATCACTCCACTCATATCTGTCAATAAAATATTTTTAACTATTGACACCATGCACCCCACGCTTTTTTTAAAATAAAATAGTTTATTAAAATTTATTTTCTATTTTTTAGTTTGGTTTTCTATAAAAAGCGTGTTTTTGGTTTTTTTAAACTATTATTTATTTTTTACTTTTTAGTTTGGTTATATCTATATCTATAAATATTATGTACATTTATTCTACCAGGGGCGCTTGTGCAGTACCTTCCTAGTATATAATAGCTGTTTTTTCGGCAACTAATTTTTAACGACTTATGTTTTTTTTTTTTGTTTATTGTTTTTTTTAATAATTTTATCAAATTAGTGTATTGTCATCGGTCCTCGATAAATCTACAAAGTTTGAACGAAATCTGGCCGTTTAAAGTGGGTCAAAATCGCGCCCAAAGAAGTCGGTTACAAACAAACATACAAACCTACAAACATACAAACATACAGGTGAAGCTAATAAAAAGCTGGTAAAAATAACTTACAAACGTTTTAGAAACCTTTGCTCTTTAATTAAAAAAGATCACAGACCACAAATGTCAAGCTCAATAAAAAATTCTAAATCCCTGTGGCACTACATTAATAACATTACCCAGTTTAAAACACCTAAATCTTCTAACTTGCATCTCCTTCACATTGAACCTTTTCCTCTAGACTCGTTAAATCGCGTGAACAAATGTTTGTTACAATAGGTAAAACATTAGCATAAGAAATTACAGTACAAGCCGGTTCCACTCATGCATAAATAGTTATACGTACATTACACAAACTCAGACTACCTCTTTTGTCCTGTTTGAGACGGACCCGATGAAGGTGGAAGGTCTAAGCCCGACACTGTTCCTGGTTTACATAAACGACCTAGGTAGGTAACCTGCAGAACAGTGTCGGGCGGATTTTCTCCTATGCGGATGACACGGCTGTTGTTTACCCAGGTGATACCTGGGAAACCGTAAAACTCGCTGCGGAGAAAGGGTTAGCCGCTGTAAATGGATGGTTAAAGGCAAATCTCCTCACTCTAAACATTCTAAAGACTAACTCTATGTTTCACACCAAACATATGATCACAACCGGGTGCTGATTACGGGATCAGAATCCATGTGTGTACCAACCACGACCCCTGTAACTGTCAATCCATCCAAAAAGATCAATCAACAAAATATTTAGGCATAGTGTTAGAGCAAAGGTTATCCTGGCATTAACACATTGAAACAATTATAAAACGTATCAGAAAAATAATCTGGATTTTAAAACTCTTCGTCACCTCATGTTTCCCAAACTACTAAAAAATATATATGTCGCCCTAGTACAATTTGTTACCATCATTATTGCATCCCAGTTTGGGGGGGAGCCACGAAAATCAAGTTTCTAGAACTAGAAAGAGCCCAAAGGTGTCTTATAAAGGTTATGTACTTTAAACCGTACAGACATTCTACTAATGACCTATATAAAATCAGCGACCTACTTACAATTTCTAAACTATATTACCTAAATGTTACATTGTACTTGCATAAGACATTACGCTGCATAAGATATTACACCTATTACAAAATATTATTTTAACAATTTTAAAATTATATTCAATTATCATATATAATATCAGCGCATTTGTTAACCAGCGAACTGACGTTATTTCCGCAGAGCAATATGACGTCCACTACAAGGCGTTTTCGTCAAACTACGCGCGAAATTTGAAAAAAAATTAAAATGCATTTTTATAGCACTTATCGATTTAATAAAAATTTTGTGTTTTCATTGGTAATATGCCAATATATTACCACTACAGAATTAAATTGAGGCACTTTTCAAAAATGGGTGTAATACTAACCTATTGATGCTGTCATTTTCTTTTTGAAACAAAATGTAAGGGATGGTATGAATTTAATGTCTCCATTAAACTAATGTTGGATCCCTCTGAAACCTTGAATTGATGCGAAATGTCTAGATTACAATATTTTATGACCGTGACATGATTGTTATCTGTGACTCGTGATAATGACCCTTAATACCATTTCATTAAATAGGTTAATTAGGTTCTATTGTTTAAAATAAATAGTATTGTTCAAGTTTGAATTTAAATATTTATTTTAAACCGTTCTGCATGTTATAAATTAGCAGGGTAAGCCGGGGTTTACCTCTATAACTCGTTAAAACTGCACAAGGCAACACGTCAGGTAACCTCAAGCGAGGGGGCGGAATGCATTCATCATCTGGGCATAGGTCTCCCCAAAGGGGGGGCTTAGCCGTAGGTGTTATGGTACTCAGAAGGACGCTGCAGCCCATCTTATGGTCAATTTACCTACCTCTGTCGCCTTCTACGACACCCACGGGTAGAAAAGTGGTTGTGCTATTCGCGACCGGCACCACGCGGTGGACCGCATTAGCAGGCAGCAATATGTGAACTCAGCTCGCAGCACAAGACATTATTTCTATCTATAAGACTGCATTAAATTTGTTTGTTAGTGGCAGCGCCGATATTATTCTTGGCTTCGTGTTTTTCTTGGTAAGTTTAGAATACGAGTAGGTAAGTATTTATGGTAGGTATTACTTACCTAGATATTATAACATTCTACATATTTAGCAATAACGTAAACACTTTTTGTAAATTGTATCTGAATGCTTATGAATTTCAACTTGAATATGACACGACCTATGGTAGGTTGGTTGATCTAATTTAAATGTAAAGTGATGGCCTGAAACCCGGGTCGAATTAACTTAGATCGGGCGGGTCGTTACCTAATATTGTATTCCGAACCATAATAACTTACACCAGTATTAAAAATATTTCGTTATTGTTTATTTTTAGGCGCTGTAAATGTATGGGAAAATTATGGCTGACTAAATGTAGACATTCTTGTAAACGTTATTCTATAAAAAAAAATGAATTTGGTTTCAGTGTCATTGCTCTCCTTTGTCTGAGTGGCATTATCCATGCTATGGGCAACGGCGTTCAAACCTAATTTTTTATAGGTACACGTCCTGCCAGTAATATAAGTCAAATATAAATAATAATAAACGTTTTGTGTCAAAATGTTGATTACTAAATACGTCAACCTTCATAATTTTACTAAAAAATCTAGTTATATTAACCTAGGTCTCTTAATGTTTGAAAATCATAAGTATTACATTGAAATCTAAGTAGGAGGCCCAAATATGTTCTATTGCAATAATAAGCCGCCGAAGTCGCTGAAGAACTAAGGTCACCGACATAACTCTCAGAATATGCAAGTTGAAGCGGCAATCGGTAGGCCACATATCGCTCGAAGAACTGATAACCGATGGGGAAGAAAGGTTCTCGAGTGGCAACAATGAACCGGAAGACGCAGCGTTGGTAGACCTCCCACAGGACCGACGACTGGTGGATGCAAGCGGCAGGTTGCCGCTTGTTGTGGCGTTCTATGGGGGAGGCCTTGTTCAACAGATGACGTCTTCCAGCAGATGATGATGCAATAATAAAACTATTCTAGTGTTACATACTTGACCTCACCCCCGTGCCAAGATAATACGAAATACTATTCTGAATCATGATGGTAGGTATACTAGTACTGTTTTGCGTAAGTTCTTCTGTCATTGTATTAATATGAGCATTAGTAGACTGACGCAGTTGGCCAGCTCATTTATTATTCAGATTAGTAAGCTCAATGCTTCGTTTTGGAATGAAACAGAAGTTGTTCTTAACTGAACAATGGTAGTCCTTCAGGATTGAGTATAGCGACTGGAGTACCGCCGCGCGGACTTCTCCGTGCCCAGCATGTGGTGACTACCATCACTTTTCCTTTTATTCTGTTTACTACCAAAAGAAAGGCTTTAATTAACTAGTCATTTTTGGAACGTTCCTTAACGCGGCTTACGGGTAAGTAGTGTGAATTAGTAGAAATCGTCACGTAACGAAATGCGTGTGTGTATGTGTACGTGTATCGAGCCTACTACAAACAAATGAACAAATATATATTTATATTATTATTATTCTTTTATAAATGTATAAAGATTTCTTTTTATATATTTTTTTTATTTCTCCCCCGACCGCACAATTTTTTTTAGGTGGTTTTACTTGCAATTATTTTTGTTTTTTTTTTAATGGTAAACCAACCGTCAATAGCTGCTCACCTCATGTTAATTGGTCTTTTACATTTATGGAAACTTGCAATACGCAGAGGTTTTCAGATGTTTCTAACCCACAGACAAAATTGAAAGGACTCTGTGCAAATAACCGCACTCATGGCTTTTAAACCAGAACACAGCAACGCTGCTTGGCAGCTGAAATAGATATGGTGGTAGGACTTATTTTCCTGATCGAGCTCCTTCACAAAGTGCTCTTCTACTTGTGCTCGTATATAATTTATTGTTTCGAAGAAGTAATTAGTTATCAATCAAGTAATAAATAGTAACTTTACCATATCTGGAGATGCAGATATTAAATCATAAGCTTATAACTACCATCCTTTCTTAGAGCCCAATTACAGTCGCTTATATGTTTTTATGTATGTTTTTGTAGTCCCAGGTGAATGCGTGGTGGTAGTTTTGCTTTCACCCTGACTGACCCCGGAAATAAACTACGATTCCACAAGCTGCACGCTTCTGTTGAAAGTAAATATAAACTAAATGTCAAATTTATTGGAGATCATTGCTCGTGTCACGAGCGAACCGATGGCGCCGTTGTGTTCTCGAATTTTCCTCAAGAATGAAGTCGTTTTTTTGATATCTCCCGATACAATACCTGAATGAAGACTGAATACTATAAGCACAGTATAAGTATTAGTACTATCGTACAATAGCGACACGCTCCGCCCCCCACCGAAACACCACACGTTCACCACCACCAGACCACCAGACCACCAGACGACGTTGCCACAGCCAATGCAGCGCGTCTAGACGTTAGGAACACCTAACGTCTAGACGCGCTGCATTGGCTGTGGCAACGTCTTCAAGTTCAAGGGCTGACTCGTGATGCGTAGAAACGTGCATTCACTCATTTGTGAAAAAGAAAATCGTAATATTTTATATTATATATTTATAAATTAAATATTTTATATATAATATTTTAACTTTAAAAACAAGTAATAATATATGAAATTATGTAATTTTTATCACAATAAACTATGACATATACATGCACTTACCTATTTTATACTAAATACCATGAAATACAAGTTGAAAGAAATAAGTAAAAAATCAGAAAGTATTGTAGAATACTGTGTAAATCATTCCCTCATCAACCGTTATTCCCTTAGACATAGACATTTAGGGAATTAACATTCTGGGAAGTGGACGTTTTGGGAAAGTGAACGTTTTGGGAAGTGGTCGTTTAGAACCTAAAGGGAGGAAATGACCGTGAGGTGGATGACGAATTTAAACTAAAGCTACAAACTTCTTGATATTATTATGTACCTACTTACCAATCGAATTTCAAACCTAGAAAGAATCGAGTACCTACATGCATGAGAGAGAAACACTTGTGTTGAGGCCGGTATCGCGCGCTCGCTCGCTCTCGCGTGCTCGCGGTGGCAGTGACAGCCCTAGCGATATTAACGCACACACACGCACGTATCTGTACAGTCTGCTATTTTTGTAGTAGTTTAGGCAATTATATCGTTTCGTTTGTATGAAGTGTCGCGGGTGTGCTATAAGGCACAACATTGATAATTCGACACTCTACCAATGCCTTTAGGTGTGTAGTAAAAGTAATACCGCAAATCCGCTATATATGAAATAATAATAATAATAACTCTGTAATATTTCTAGTACCCATTGTGTCACTTACTGATCATAAGGTCTTATCCCGTAAAGGCGTGCGATGCTGTTAACTACCCACGTCGAGTGTAGTTGTAACACGATGTAACGATAGGCTTAACATATAAGCAGTGAATTCCATCAATACCCCGAAGTAATGTACTGGTACTCACACCGTGTGGGTACCAGTACATTACTTCAGGGTACACCCGGGGATAATATGCCAGTGCTAGATATGAAACGTAGTAGTATCTGAAACGAAAAGTTTTATTTTGATAATATGGATTATATTTCGATAATGATGGCCTTTAGTGGAGGACTAGTGCCACTCTTTTTTAATATTAACCTATGTCAGAAGATTTTGCCAATCATATCTATAAAATGGTTTTAGAGAGACTGACGGTGGTCGACATGATGATTGACAGGACGGAATGGAAGAAGAACACGTGTTGTGCCGACCTCAAGTGACATAGGATACAGGCAGGAAGATGATGATTGTACTGAATTTGACAGGGGTTTGACATTTTTGAGTATATTTAATACGTAGTAGTAGTCTGAAGAACTGCTACTGCTAAAATAATATTGTGCTAGATTGTTCTCATAAACTTTAGGGACAGCCGTAGGTCGCAAGTTGTTCCAGTGATCGGTGCATTAAGTCTCAGTTTACTTCTCCATCCTCTTGGACATGCGACCCGAGGTACCGAAAGTCTAAATAGAAAAGGGCTATGGGCGTTCCGGTGCAAGATATAGACACAGGACCAGAGAGACCGACGAGATCACAAAACAAATACTCCGTTTGGTTTTGATCAATTTCAGGTCAACACTCTTCTACCCGGTCGCGGGTAGCCAGTGGTTGCAAGCGGCAAGTTGCCGCTCGTTGTGGCGTTCTTTGGGGGAGGTCTATGCTCAACAGTGGACGTCTTTGGGCTGATGATATTGATGATGACTCTTCAGCCCTTGCCACCACACCTCCAATCTGCTCTGGACCTGTAGGCCATTCTCGCAACCAGAACAATGTCATAAAAAAATGTTCTATTTAGGGTCTACTAGAAGGAATAGATAAAACCCTTTTTAACCGACTTCAAAAAGGAGGAAGTTATCAATTTGGATGTTTATATATTTTTTTCTTTTTTTTATGTATGTTCGGGCATAACTCTGTGATTAGACGGATTTGCAAAATTCTTTTTTTGTTCATATGGGGTTTATTCCGAAATGGTCCCATATATATTTTACCAAAATTGGTTTAGCCTCTTTTTGAGAAAATGAACAAAATCCCAAAAAAATACCCAGATGACGTTTTAGTTTCTTCAATCTTTGGAGGACTTACTATCTCTTTTAAGTGTGTCGCCGTTTCTTAAGGGATTTGGATGTTAAAGCAATACTAAAAAGCGAAAAATAAAAAGTTAAAAAAAAAAAAAGAAAACCGCCTTAAAAAACTAAACAGTGATAAATAACTTTAGCACAGAACACACTTACTTTATAGCGATACAAAACCACCAACACAAAGCCACCGCCACCGACTTCCGAAAGTAAAGTGTGTTCTGTTCTAATAGTAGATTATGCATCAAGGGGATAAAGTAGTGTCTTATGTAGCGGGCGCTGTGTTGAATCCCGAGCAAAACGAAGGATTCCAGCATTAACTCCTGAGCGGAGCGAGGGAGTTTAGAGTTAACTCCCGAGCAAAGCGAGGGAGTTAAGACAATAATCCTGAGTGCGGCGTGGGATTCAAGGTCGCCCAAGACGAAGGCACCTTTATCCCCGAGGAGCATACTCTACTTTTCACACCATCTACGAGACAATACAAATACTACCTAGTACCAGAATTAAGAGTTCGCGCCTCAGATTATGATACAAAAGGCAGATAGACAGCGCGGAACACTGAGAGTGAATCCAAAAAAGCAAATACAAATTCAAAAGCGAATACAATCACGAGATTGTACGTACCTAAGTATTTGCTTTTGAATTTGTATTTGCTTTTTTGGCTTCACTCTCAGTGTTCCGACCGGTCTATCTGTCGTTTGTTTACTAATCTGAGATTCGCGCCTCTTTTTAATTTATGTCCTATTTTTACAAGCTTTTATTTAGCTTGCACTGTTCGTATGTATATAAGTAAGTATGTATGTAAATAAGTTGTCCTTTCAAAATTTGCAAACCATTTTTCGACCATTTGTTGTTATCCGATTGAGCTGAAATTTTGCATGCACCTTTAGTTCTGGTGACAATATAATGTCCAATACTCAATATTGTTATAATTCCAATATGACCGCCGCTCCAAGATGGCGGATTACATCATTTTTATCAATCCCCTCGATATGGATATCAAATGAAAGGGCTTAAAGAGTAGAACATGATAAAGTTAATAATATCACACTAAATTCAATATGGCCGCCGCTTCAAGATGGCGGATTACATATTTTTTATCAATCCCCTTGATATGGGTATCAAATCAAAGGGCTTGAAGAGTACAAAACAATAAAATTAATGATATCACACTAAATTCAATATGGCCGCCGCTCCAAGATGGCGGATTACATAATTTTTATCAATCCCCTTGATATGGGTCTCAAATCAAAGGGATTGAAGAGTAGAAAACGATAAAATTTATAATAATAATAATAATAATAAGCAGGTAGCCGGAAGCGCCGGAACATAACACCTTTCGGCCAAAATTCTTCCTTCGTGAAGGTCGACAGATGCTCAGTTGGTACTCTCACCACAAAGGAGTTGAAGTTCACATTGTGGCTAGAGGCCAACCGCTCGACCCTCAGAGTAAAATATAATATATATATAATATCGCACTAAATACCACATGGCTGCAGCTCCAAGATGGTGGATTACATAATTTTTGTCAATCCCCTCGATATGGGTATCAAATGAAAGGGCTTAAAGAGTAGAACATGATACAGTTAATAATATCACACTAAATTCAATAAGGTAACAATAAAATTAATCTTTAAGACTAAAAAGTTAAAAATAAAATAATTATAAAAAAATCTTTTTAAAAACAAGCTTTTATTTAGAAATAAAAACGTCACCAAAAAAAAGAAAAAAACGCGAACTTAAAATAAAAAATAAATTTAAGTGACTCATACAAATATTGATTGTATATAATTGGGGTACACTACATAAATACGAAAAACTTTATTCCGAAAGTCAGAAATACGAATTTCAAAATACCGATTTTCATAATTCCGTAGTTCAAAATAGTTCAAAATTCCTAATATGGCAACTCCGATTTATCATTCATCCTATTTTTATAATACTAAAATTTCAAAATTCCGAACGTTTATAATTACTATTCTCAAAATACCGAGTTTCAAAAGATCGAATAACAAAAAGTCCGACATAATGAAAATTCCGAACATCAAAAATACGAATTCCGATTATTAAAATTCCGATTATCTTTATCGTTATCGTGCAGTTGTTTATCGTGCAAGCAAGCACGCAGCGTGCAAGCAAGCATGCAGCATGCAAGCAAGCAAGCATGCATCATGCAAGCGAGCATGCAAGCGAACATGCAACATGCAGCGGGCATGGTTTCTGTCACGGCTACGGCGTTGCGGGGCTCCGGCGGTACCACGCGAGCTTATCGTCGCAGATGGTATTCACGCTCACCACCGCAAAACCACCTGCTCCTCAGCTCGCTGGCCGCCTCGCCCCTCCGCGCCTACGCGAATTTAAATTACACTCTAGGGGTAGGGCAGACAAGACTACGTGGAGTCGGTTTCACAGCAATTCGTTTCTGTCATTAACTTTTGTAGCACAACATATTGACTTTTTAAGATTATTTTTGTTATTGTTTTTCTTTTTATACCTATATATTTTTGTTGAAATAAATTCCATAGAAAAATACACCGAATAAACAATATTTGTTAAAAAGTAATTCTACTGTTTGATAAGTTTGTTAAACAAAAAACTGTGATTAAAAATTCTTTGAATTGTGTTTCTTTGAAATATGTTTCATTCAAGTAAACCAAATATTATATGAAACATTTTCTGGGAAACGAAATTCTATGAAATTTTTGTCTGCGAAACAAGCTACGCATATAATTATATTCAAAATGGTGTCCCCATTTTGAATATAAATTTTAAAAGCTTGAGGCACTGATGTACGCTGTCCGTTATACAGGTGTACTGCATAATATCAATGCCTCAAGCGTTTAAAATTTACATATTTTTAACATTTTGAAAAGATTTAATATTTATATACATCAATTATATACAATCAATATTTGTATGAGTCACTTACATTTTTTTGTTTTATTTTAAGCTCGCGTCGTTTTCTTTTTTTTTTGGTTACGCTTTTATTTTTAAATAAAAGCTTGTTTTTTTCTTTTATTTATTCTACTAGTGGTGGCCAGTTGGATTTTCGGACAATTTTTTATTTTGTGCAGATCTCTCAGATTATGATTCAAAATGCAGATAGACCGCACGTAACACTAAAGTGAAGCCACAAAAGCGAATACAAATTTAAAAGCGAATACAAATTCATAAGCGAATACTCACAATCTCGTGATTGTGTTCGCTATTGAATTTCTGATTGTATTTTCATTTGTTTTTTTTAAAGATGCGGCGTTTCGTGCTATACTGACTCGTGTCAGTACAGCACGAAGCGCGTTGTAGGTATTCGCTTTTGAATTTGTATTTGCTTTTTTGGCTTCACTTTCAGTGTTCGCGCGGTCTATCTGTCTTTTGTTTCATAATCTGAGGCAGGTCTTAATGGTGAATGTTCGTATGCGATTTCTATTTTATGTTCCAAATTCAAATCATATTATTGACCAGCGAGTCATAATGAAATTCAGTACAATGTTATTGCCCTGCTAGACCTCAGGTCTTTAATGACTTACTTTAGGCACAGAATACTTAATAGTACTTAGGTTAGGTTTGCATGACATATAATTTGACATTGTCGAGCAGGTGGTGCGAAAAATATGTGTGTGTAATGACAATATTGAAAGATTAACTACTTTATTGTTTTACTCTATAGTAAAACAATAACATAGTTAATCTTTCTTTCTTTTTAAATA
Source organism: Charanyca ferruginea (assembly GCA_947361185.1). Lineage (NCBI taxonomy): Eukaryota > Metazoa > Arthropoda > Insecta > Lepidoptera > Noctuidae > Charanyca > Charanyca ferruginea. The sequence goes on from OX376073.1 coordinate 17,414,864, forward strand.
TAGGTTTTCTTGGAATCTATGAGTTTAGAGTTATTTTCTGTATTTATTTCAGAATTGTAGGCTCCGTAGATTCCAAGATAAAATAAAATATTTAAATATTGAACACCCCTCCCGTGTTCAATATTTAAATATTTTCTTAAAAACTTTTAAACTATTTATTTAAAAAATACGAATAATAATAAAGTTCCTACCACAAGCCCCTTCATTTGAAATGCCTTAGGGACAGTCTACAATACCCCCTCATAGACAAAATTAATTTATTGACGTCACACGTTCGTATTTGGATTTTGGATCACAAAATTGACAAAAATATTATAATTATGTACCAAATTGCAACTCACAGTATAATGTGTAATGGTTCCGTTTTCCATTCAGATGAAACAAATAATTCAAACAACTGCTTTATTAAGGCTTCAAAAAGATTTTTTACAGTACGGACCTTATTAAGTGTCCCAAAATACTACACATACCTACATTCATAGTAGCCTAGTTCTGTAAACATCAAACAATATTTCTAATGTCTATTTCAAAAATTTTGAGAGAGTTGTTAAAGTGACTTTAAACGCTAATACGTCCTCATGGTCATCGCTCACTTTTACAGCACAGCTCAGACACAGCAACGCCTAAGGGGCCTATCTCACTGGGACACCATGGTGGCGCAACCAGTCGCCACCACCAACTTTGACCGACTTTTTTAATTTTATTTGATAGTTTAGGGACAAAGCTAAACTATAATATAAAAAAAAAATAGTTATCTAAAATGATTTTTTTACAAAGCTTTAATCTTTATAATTTTGGCGGACGTCCATGTCAACCCAGTTCACTTCATCACTTTCAAAGTGATTTTAATGTTAAACATTGTAGGAATAGAAACAAAGTAAGTATTATATATTTCTGCAAAGCACATCTCCTAAAGATTTTGGAACAACAAATATGTATATAAAATTAGGTTAACGTGTACGTTAAAATAATTGCAAAATAAAATTAGGTGAAAAAAAAAGATTTTTAATGTTCATCGAGACTTTTGACAGTTACCCACGTTTACCACCGTTTTATATTTAATGTTGATTTGTAGCCTAGCTATTCATGAAAATTATCAAATAAAAATTAGCTGCGGATATTTGCGATATTCGAAGTAATTGGTAAAAATGTGGTAGGTAAAAGTCAGAAAACTGCAAACCATTATCTATTGCGATTTCAAATGTAGACTATTTATATCAACAATTGGTGGTACGTTTTGTAATATACTCTTGATAATTCATTGATATTAGGGCCTCTAGCTTGTTTGCACTCATGTTGGGTCTAAAAATGTATTCAACAAGATGCACCCTATGGCACTACCCTTATATTTCAAATAGTATATTAAACAGTTATTACATTTAATTCTATACAACAAAATAGACGTAAATAAACAAATGTTTGATTGTTACGAATACTTACATGCTTTGTTAACTTTACAAACTGTCTACTTTCAAGATTTAAAAGTATCTTACCTTTAAATCGAGTACTGCGCAAGTCAAACCACGGTCTGTCAAGTCTCAACTTTCGTGGCGCGTATTGTACTTCACGTGAAATAAGACTTTCCTATATCGAAACAATTTTTCATTGAATGTTTTTTTTTACTTTATATTTTATGTTTTTATTATTTATTGATTTGTATGTTGCGATTAACTATAGGTAAGATAATTGGTTTTTGTAGGCAATATAATCAGTATTGATTGTTAAAAAAAATAGTAATGGTCATTTTATACTTTTGAATTTGTTTTATTTTTTTAATGTATGGTATTCAATAAAATCATAATATAATACATGCCATTTGAAGCCATATACACTACCCTAAATTTATGCAATTTACAACATAATGTTTAGAAACAAAAAAGTTATTGATTTTTGATCCGAAACAGACCTCGATTTTCCATAGTTCCTCCTTTTTTATCTTGTCATTGTAAAAAATATTTTAACTCACACGATTGAAAGTCCTATTTTGAATTGCAATTTATTAGCTGTGTCGGAGCAGTGCTGTTATAATAAGTTATGACCTTTAAAGTGTTGTACAAAATGTTTGCACGCAATTTTAATGCGTCTTTAAATTTACGATGTGTTAAATCAGGACTTTAAGGTTGTATAAAACGTCCTAGTGCTAATTGTTTAATTAATTTAAAAAGTAATTAATCTAAAAACATAATTCATTAATTTGAGAGTTTTTAACATTGTTTAATGTCATCTTTAAAGGGCAACCGTTTTGTGCGACCTCTTTAAATTGAATGAATAATTAGCGATAATGACTCATTAACCTTTTGATCGCCATAACAAAAAAGACGAAAACCGTGCTCTTGGCGCCCCGCTACCCGTCGCCGTTGCGGCAGGTCGCATTTAAATTTTTGTATGAAACCGCATGATGTCAACGCATTGACTTGCGGTCAGCCGTCAACCGCTCCGGTTGTCTTAGAGCTGGGGTGTGATTCTGTAAGATCTCATTCTAAACTTCGAATCTGAATCCGCTGTGAGTTTCTTGATTGGCATTCTACAAACTCGGTTGATAATTCGAATTTACACTAGCGCCACCCTTGCGAGCGTGTCAGCGAGTTGAACTAAATTGACAGGGAGATTTTGACAGATAAAGTATGAGATGACGTAAGAAGCGGCATTCTGTAAGGTAATTTCCCCGTCACTTCGACGCTCACTTCGCACTCGAACCCGATTCAAAGTGTCAAATATATCAAGGTCATTTTGAACCTTATGCGAAGTGAGAGTGAATAGCGAAGTGAGATGCGAGTTGTTGTTTGAATTTTACAGAATCGACCTACTGTAGCGGGTCGCAAATCTATTGTTATGAATTTGTAAGTACTGCCGCATATAGCCATCAATGAATGGAAAAGAAATGCTGCGAACCGCAGTAGTACCGAGACGATACGGTTAGCCAGAATACGGCGTGCCGCAAGTGCGTAACTGTAGGCCTAATAGTCTAGTCTCTATAGTAATTTAAAAAAGGTTGCTTTTCATATTTATACATCATGTGCCTATAATAATGCAATTTGCATGATTTCGTCTGCATGGAAGTGGGCAAAGCCAGTTTTAAAATACAATTTTTGCACCGGTGAAACCCTAAATTGATGCGGAATGTATAGATTACAATATTTGAAGACTGTGACATAGTTATTATAGGTGACCCGTGCTAATGACCCTTAATAGGTAGGTCAAAGAGATTCTATTGTTTAAAATAAATAGTATTGTTCAAGTTTGAATATAAATATTTATTTTAAACCGTTCGTCATCTTATAAATTAGTAGGGATTTTAAATATTTTCTATTGCAGTAATGAAACTCTATTCTAATGTTACACAGTTGAATTCACTTTCGTGTGAAGATACTACGAAATACTATTGATCACGATTGTGTACTAGGTACTGTTTTGCATAGTTCATCTGTCATTGTATTAAGATTAGCTCGATTCTGCAGACTGACGCAGTTGACCAATTCGTTTAGCATTCAGATCAGTAAGTTCAATGTGGTTTATACCTCCGATTAAGCGGCACTGGTGCTTTTTTGTGCTGAATTAAGGTTAAGAACATCCTTTTCATGGAATAATGGTAGTCCTTCAGGTTTGAGTATTGTATCTGGTGCTTTGAGCGTGGTGTTGTATGTGGGGTTGAGCGGATGTAGTGGTCCCCACGCGGTCACAGCCGCGCGCGCCTCCTCGCTGCCTAGCTTGAAATGACTACCATCGCCAGTTCTCTTTATCCTATTAACTACCTGTAAAAAGCACAAACATTAAACTTTAATACCTAACTCAAATCCTTATCGAAAGTCGGTCATGGCTTTTTAATAATATCTCGACTAAGATAATGTCCTCCATAGTGCAGTTGTTGGGATACTTTAGGATTAAGCACTGAAGTAAATGCCATCGTCTAGTCAACTTCAATGATGTTGCGATAAATGTGATTATACAGGATGTTTGGTAGATCGATGCAAAGCCGTAAAGCGGAGCTAGTATAGACAATTTACAACCATTTGAACCGAACTTGTATTGCAAAATTTTAATGATTTTTATGACAAAACCCAAAATATTGCAGTTAGTAACTGCAATATTTTGGGTTTTGTCATCAAAAATAACTGCAATATTTTGGGTTTTGTCATCAAAAATCATTAAAATATTGGTAAAAAAAATTAGTCACACTTCGGCTAAGACAAGTTCGGTTCAAATGGTTGTACATAGTCTATACTAGCTCCGCTTTACGGCTTTGCATCGATCTACCAAATATCCTGTGGTCATAGTATTCGAAAGATCAAAACACCATAATTTTACCACCGTTTCAAAAAGAAGAAGAACTGAGATCGCAATTCGATACACTGAAGAAAGTTAAGGTGTGGTCCAGTGTTATCTGAGATTACCCGTGCTCTCTGAGGCTTAATGGGGATAACAGAATATCAACTTTTTAACTTCAAAGTCAAAGCCAAAGCCAATACAAACCTTATTAAGCTTTATAAAATACTAGCTTTTGCCCGCGATAACGTCCGCGTGAATGTCGGTTATCGTGGATGCAGACGAAGTTGCGGATCAAAATGTAACCTATTTCCTTCTTCGGGGCTCAAGCTATGTTCATACCAAATTTCATCAAAATCGGTTCAGCCGTTTTGTCGTTAAAACGAAACAGACATAGTTACTTTCGCATTTATAATATTCGCATTTATAATATTAAAGTATTAAGTAGATAAGTAAGTAAGTATAAGTATGGAAGTATGGATTTAACGAATAAAAGTATGCTGTTTCTAATAACTTAAAAAGTCAATAATTGATCACTAAAAATGACCAAAGATTCAGAGTACCTTCATCAGTCACGTTGACCACGGAACAGATAAATAGACGTTGACCACCATTGCAGTGTTTATTATTTTATTGATTTCCTACAAGTTTGTTTAAACTTACCATTTCTGGTGAAGCAGTTTTTAAGTCATAAGCTAGACCGATCCTCTCGAGGAATTTAATGACAGTTGCTGAATGGTTGATGAGATCGCTCAGCTCCGCAGCCTTATAGTCCCAGGGGAACGCGTGGTGGTAGTTGTGCCAGCCCTCGCCGAGTGTCATAAAAGACACGAACCATGTCTCCACTGGTTGCAGGTTTCTGTGACAAAATGTTATTTAAAGACACATTGACTATTGTAAATGACTGGTATACACAGATATGACTACCTTTTTATTGTATGTTACTTTGTGTACAATGTACAAATAAATAACTATTATTATAAAAAAAATGCTGATAAGATTATAAATATCTGTACTTACTGGTCATAAGGTCTAGTCCCATAAAGATGTGCTGCACTATTCACAAGCCACGTAATGTTCAATGAAAAGACGGTACGGAAGCAATAACATACGAGTATTGAGTTCCACCAATTTTCTCCGAAGTAATGTACTGGGATCCACGTTGGGATTAATAGAGAAATGAAGAAGTACAAAGGATAGTAGTATCTGTAAGAAACAAGCAACTGTTGAGGCACAGCAAGCAGCACGGCTACCTCAATAAATTAAACTTTAGGAGAACCGATGTATCCATGATGAATTTTTAATTGGGGGCGATTTCTTTTCGACTTATTTAAAAAAGAAAGGAAATTTTAAAATTCTAATCATATTATGTTTGGTCATTTACTTCATTTGGAACATGACCATCCAGTCTCCCTCCAGGTCACTCATGTCAATATTCTTGCCGAGCTCGATGACGTAAGGATGCTTCTTGTGCATGAGCCACCCTATATGGCTGAAGAAGAAACCACGCTTACAGTTGTGAGGATCGGCATCAGTATCCGAGTAGCGATGATGGAGCCGGTGGTCGCGACACCATATGAACAAGCAGTTCTGTTAAATTACAAGATGTTTTAGTGGATTTAGTTCCCTGACAAAGCAACACTGACCCTTACGCGTACAATTCTTATTTCAAACTAAACTTAAAAAAGCAAAAAGTGAATTAAGAATTACCTGTCCTGCTAGAACCTGCAGAGTGACTAGAATAGCTCTACAGAGTGGCGTGGCTTTGAATGTTTTGTGAGTGTAGTATCTATGGGCTCCGGTAGTAACACCTTGTCCCGCAATGTACATGATAAACAAATCTGAAAATACTAATGAGTTTAATACTCGGTTGTGTAAACGAATGAAAAGGAAATTCATTATTTGACTTACTGAATAAAAAGGTTTTAATTCCAACACCTCCGGTCAAGATCACTTTTGCTCCCCATAATCCAAGTAAATGTAGGATCAAAAACCCTATTGCATTGGGCCAAACTACTTGATGCTTGTACGAGTAATCTGTACCTATACTTTTATCACTTAGAGGTACTTTGTGTACTAGTTTATTTTTTTTCTGTACCTCTGTAGCCATATCGTTTTTATTATTTTTCTAAAGTCTAGTCACTGATTGAAGAACTCAGCATCCAAATAAGGTACTTTCCGGATAGGTACTCTGTCACTGATTGTATTCTAAATATATAAGCGCTTATAAGCAAATTGGAATTTAATATTGCTTATATTATTCTACAGGCTGTCCCAATTAACGCCATCTAAAAGAAAATTTTGAAAACACAACCGCATGTATGTTCTGCGTTTTTTCACAAGACCTTTCAAAAAGAAAAAAAAAAATTAATGCATAATCATCAGATTTTATTAATTTTCGATTTTTGTGTCTTTTTAACCGACATCAAAAAGGAGGAGGTTATCAATTCGAATGTTTGTATTTTTTTTATGTATGTTCGGGCATAACTCTCTAATATATAGACGGATTTGCAAAATTATTTTTTTTGATCGAAAGGGGTTTATTCCGAAAAGGTCCCATATAAATTTTATCAAAGTTGGTAAAGCCCTTTTTGAGAAAATCAACAAATTCCCGAAAAAAAATACTTAGACGACGTTTAAGTTTCTTCAATCACTGGAGGACTTACAATCTCTTTTAAGTGTGTTGCCGTTTCTTAATGGATTTGAATGTTAAGCCATCACTAAAAAGCGAAAAATAAAAAGTTTTTTCAAAAAACAGAAAACCGCCCTCGGTTGCGGTGACTTTGTGTTTGTTATTTTTTTTATTGCCACCGACTTCCGAAAGTAAAGTAATGCGTGTTCTGTGCTAAAGTTATTTATCACTTTTTAGTTTTTGAAGGCAGTTTTCTTTTTTTTGAAAAAACTTTTTTTATTAGTAAATATTTTTCTTGATAATAAATCCTGAAAGTGTAAGTTCCTGTAATTGTATTGTTAGTGAAAGTTGAGGGTCCGTAGATGTTTTTGAAACTACTTTGGGATATTGCCACCTTTCTTTGGTTTTCTTGAGTAACTGAAAATCTGGAACGAAATTAATCGAGCAATTTTTTTCACTTAGAACTAAGTTTTAGTCCTTCCCTAGTTCTTCCTAGATGATTAGTCAGATGGTTTGTTATATTGTTCGCTTACCGCACTTTCTGAGAATATTATTAGAAAATAGAAATGTATTAAAATGCAAATAAAAAAAAGAAAACTAACAAAATTTTAAGTAAGAGTTCCCCAGTAAAAACTTTATCTAGTATAAAACAAAGTTGCTCTCGCTGTATGTACGCTAAGATCTTTTGAACTACGCAACGGATTTTAATGTAGTTTTCAGCAATAGACAGAGTGATTTAAGAGGAAGGTTTATATGTATAATTCATGCATATTTTACACCCCCCGTTTGGGGGAGGCCCGTGTTCAGCAGTGGACGTCTTTCGGCTGAAATTGTGATGATGATGCATATTATAGTAGAGAAAAGCCGAGTAATTCTAAGATTTGTAATGTGCAAATCAAATCAAATCATTTGTTTGCAGTCGTAACAAACATATTTTTATGCGCTTACAAAATAATTCGTGGAAAATAAACTGTAGCTTATTGAGTTTTGATGTATTGTAGGTTTATGAATTCGTTTTAGGAGCAATTAATCCCGTTTTTATTTGATCTATAATGATAATGGAACCCACAAAAATCAGTATTTATTTATTTTCATTTTTTATAGCTCGAAGTAGAACCTGTGTCTGGTACAAATAGATTCCTTATACTAAGGTTTATCATAGATCTACAAAACTATTACTTTCAAGTTGAGCGTAGGTTTCGAGAAAACGATTTTTATGTAGGTATCGAGGTCAAAATGTGTAATTTCAGGTTGGCACAATTTTTTTTTTTATTTCAGATGTTTCCTGGTTAAATTCAAATAAAAAATCAGAAACATTTATTTGCTAAAATATGGTAGGTACAATAGGTACAATTTAATACCCTTTTCATTGAAGCTGGGTTTTAGCAATAGCTGCATATCGAGAATGAATCGCTTCCCACACCGCCTTCATCGGATATAGTCGAATAGAAGCAGGTGTTCATCAAAGATTAATCAAATTGTTTTTGGATTTCATGTAAAATAATAATAATTGTCAGAATTAAAATCAAGCAGGTGAAATTGACGCACGGAAGTTCTATTCGTGCATTTGTTATGAACCATTGAGTAGGAATATTCAATAAAAAGCAAATGTTACTTTTTTGGGGTAAAGAAACACTGTGCGGTTGGCACCGGTCGGCAGGCGCGGGGACCTGTGCTATAACTGTCTATAATTGTCTGTCTATAACAGTCTCATGTTGAAACAGCTTTTAATATTGTAAATAAAGATATATCCTGTAGGACTAATCATGCAACATCAATAAGGTACCGGCTGCGAATAGCACCACCCCATTTCTACACGTGGGTGTCGTAAAAGGCGACAGGGGATATTGACCAGAGGCTGGGCAGCAGCGTCCTTCTGAATACCCTATCACCTACTGCGATTGCCAACATGCATGGGCCAAGCATGATGATAACGGCTGAACCACCCTTGGAGGAGATGTAAGCCCAGCAGTGTGCGTCTGAAGGCTGACATGATGATGAGCCTAATCATAATATGTATTATTAATCACTTTAAACTGTCCCACGTTAGTAGTAGCACGCTAGTATTAAATAAAACGTGGAACAGACATGCACGTGTTCTTTTTACAGTCAGCAACGAAAGTCAATGAACAGATACTAATTTACAAAACACCTGAACACTAAAACAGACCATAAATATCTTACCAGATTAGAGTACAGAATAAGGTTATCATTTAATGTTACAAAAAAAGCTAAGCATTAATATATTATAAGTAGCTAAACATTATTACAGCATAAGTCGGTAACTATAATTTAGCCGTAAGTCGCTAAATATCATTACAGCATAAATCGGTAACTATCATTATGCTGAAAGTCGCTATACATGTTTTGCGGGAGTTTTTTAACTTGATAACGCATAATTAAGTTGTTAAATCTTATAATTGAATATATAATACTACAAAACCTTTTGTACACCATTATACCTTTTTGACATCGGTCTGATTTATTTCACTATTAAACAGTTGTGATCATGTGCTTTTTAGGTATATACTGTTGTAGTGACCTACCTCTATGTATTTTATTATTGATGTTTTACTTTGTTTATATTAATTCAACAGTAAAATCAAAATTATTTACATATATATATTTACATAACTTAAAAACTACAATTAGAATTATATAAAATCCAAAATCAACTTAATAATATTTACAACTTAGTCAAAAATCATATTCAACATAATATAAACATTTCTGTTATTAGTAGTTAATTGCTTATCAGTTGACGGGAGCATCTACGACGCGTCTATTGTTTTCGCGACAGCCAGTCGTCACGCGAGGGGCGCGAATGAGTGCGTCGCATGATAATACCGTCCCGCTTATGCACGCCAGTCGCGTGACGTACCGATCAAAATGCGTTTGTATGTTGATTATGATTTTTGACTAAGTGTTAAATATTATTAAGTTGATTTTGAATTATAATAATAATAATAATATGTGGGGACCCCAAACTAGGGAGACCCTGTGCTGTGGGTGTCAGACAGCTGATATACATACACAAATACATTTTTTTTTGTAAATACATACATATATAGATAAACAACACCCAGACACAAGGCAAACACAAATGCTCATCACACAAATGTTTACCCTGGGCGGGAATCGAACCCGCAACACGCTGCGCAGCAGTCGATCGCTCAGCCACTGCGCCAACCGTGTCGTCGTTATATAATTATAATTCTTATTGTAGTTTTTAAGTTTCGTAAATATAGGTATAAGTTAAGAATTTTAATATTATTGTTTAATTAATATAAACAAAGTAAAACATCAATGACAAAATAAATAAAAGTAGGTTACTATGCTGTGATTTTATAGTAAGCCTACAAATTGGTGATGTTACTTTGAGTTGATCTTATAAAATAATAATTAATGAAACAGTCATCAAATCTAAATTTATCTTTATTCACTAAATGTACGGCTGATCATCACTTACGACTTTTTCTATGGAACCCACGAAATCGCGAAAAAAAAACTGCTATTTCATACATTTTCACAAAAATTTTATATGACAAGCTGTTTTTTTGCGATTTCATTCATAGTCATACAAAAAGTTGTTTGTAATGATGAGTCCTTCTGACGGTTTTAAGGTTAGAAGAAGCTTTATTCAAAGCAAAATAAGTACAAAAAATAAAATTCGTTGGTTATCCATTAACAGTAAAAACTGTCCAACTTCGATAAAGAGATCGCCCGAAGAATCCAACTCGTATGGGCAGCGTTCGGGAAACTACGAGATATCTTTTCGTCCAAAATTCCACAGTGCCTAAAGACGAGGGTTTATAACCAGTGTGTGTTGCCAGTGATGACATATGGCACAGAAACGTGGTTCTTAACTGCTAGCCTCCTAGAGAAGCTCAGAGTTACACAGCGAGCCATGGAGAGAGCTATGCTCGGAGTTTCTTTGCGCGATAGAATCCGGAACGAGAAAATTCGCCAAAGAACTAAGGTCACTGCTTCTTCTGTAAGCTCTCAGAATATGCAAGCTGCACTGGCAATGGGCAGGCCACATCGCTCGAAGAACCGATAACCAATGGGGAAGAAAGGTTTTCGAGTGACGACCACGAACCGGAAGACGCAGCGTTGGTAGGCCTCCCACCAGATGGACCGACGGGGTCTACCCTTTATAGCAGAACTTTTCGTGTCATAATATTATTTTACATAACAGCGGATAGCATAAACTTCATTTCGCAGAAAATTGTTTGGCAGACACTCATTTATCATACATTCAAAACTCATAATTTTGTAAATCAGAATCATCTTTAGCCATAAATTTCATGTGCATTATAATCGAAAAGTAGAACCATCACATCTCAGAAAGCTTACAGTTAGAATCATCTTTTGGCATACATTTCTTATCGTCCATAATAATTGAAAAACTCGTAATATATTTCACATTGCAGAAAAATCATAGTTAGAATCATTTTGTATTTTTACCATAATAATTTATTAATAATTATTTGTATAAATTCATTATATGAATGTATTATCACTGAATCAAATAGTTGATTGTGAACATTTATGTTGTTTTTATTTCCCTTTAAGAAGCATTCAAACATGCAAACAGGCATACACCACGCATGCAGCATGCAAACAAACATGCAGCATACAAACAAACATGCAACATGCAGCAGGCATGCAACATGCAGCAGGCATGCAACATGCAGCAGGCATGCAACATGCAGCAGGCATGGTTTCTGTCACGGCTCCGGCGCTGCGGGGCTCCGCCGGTCCCACGCTAGCTTATCGTCGCAGATGTGTTTTGCGCTCACCACCGCAGCTTCGGCTCGCGGGCCGCCTTGCCCCTCCGCGCATACGCGGGCTTAGATTACAGTCTAGGGGTAGGACAGACAAGACTACGTGGAGTCGGTTTTGCAGCGATTCGTTTCTGTAACTAACTTTTGTATTATTTTTATTTAATATTAATATTTTTATTTATTATTATTTAAGGTTAAAAATGCTTTTTTTTATAGAAATGGCAATATGCCGAAGAAAATTATTCCAAATGAAATTCTGCCAAATAAACGTTATCCTAAACGACATTGTGCGAAATAATATTCTGCCGTCTTAAAAGTATGCCATTGTAAATTCGGACATATAAACATTCTGCCAAACAATGATTATATTAAACAATTTTTTGCCTTAAAAATATTCGTTTAAAGAAGATTATGCCAAGTGTGTTATGCCAAATAAATTTCGGAGCATCAAGATTCTGCCAGATAGAGGGAACCTGGACCGACGACATTGTCAAGGACGCGGGTAACTGGTGGATGCAAGCGGCAGGTTGCCGCTCGTTGTGGCGTTCTATGGAGGCATATATACAACAGTGGACGTCATTCGGCTGACGATGATGATGAACAGCAAAAACATTAATCAAAATGGTGTGTGCCCTCCATTAGCATCGATTACCGGGTTGGAGACGTTCCGCATTGAATTCACCATAAATTTATTGTTGGCTGTATCTCGCCCCCTGAACGGGTTCCAGATGCTTAATGCGTGATTTTCTATATTTTTCTTTGTTCGGGGAGTGTCAGGATCCCGTGATAGCACCATAAAACCCCACAGGTTCTCTATGGGGTTGAGATATGGGCTTTTGGGCGGGAAAGGGATCTCAATAATTTGTGCCTGCACAGATACAGATAGACCTAGATAACGCAAGAGCAAACTACTTCGCGTGCCTAGCCCACGTAGAAAAATCATAAGTTGCCACTTTCGCGCTCAGTCTGCATCGGTGTATAGCGCTAGTCGGACGTCAGTTACAAATATTAAAATGGTTAACTGTGCTGTTGTAAATTGTAAAAACTACACAAATGCGAGGAGAAAAAATAAAGTAAACGTTTCATTCCATCGGTAAGTCATTTTGTGATTAACATTATGCGTATTCATCACTTGTTAAAACAAAACGTCTCATCAACCGCTCCAAGTAAAATCCGCAATGTAATACGAATGTTTTGTTTTTCTCAAATTTGGTATTACCAGGTATTACTGAGGGTTTTGAAAAAACAATTACTCAATAAGTAGTACTCGTATAGTAATTGAGAAATGGTATATACAAAGGTGAACTTTATTCATAATTGAGTTTTCACCCAGCAAATCTTTGAGTGATAGAAAGAAACTAAAAGAATGCGATCAAAACACCTGGTGCAAGTCGGCGGGTGGGGCGAGGGGGGCGCCGTACGCGGCGGCGTCTTTGAATCGATTTGATTTTCCCATCACTAAATAGTGCTTGTGACGTCATAATAGGTAGTCAAAAAATGGCACGCTTGATTTTCATACAGATCGATACTTGCGTTATCTAGGTCTATCTATATCTGTGTGCGTCTGATTGTCTTACTCAGTTTCAACGCCACCGGTTTATTTATTGTTTTGAAAACCAAGATCGTGTGAAAACATATAGCAAACTCGTAATTGTTTTTTAAATATTGTGATTGTGATTGTGGTCTTATATATTTTTATGTTCTATATTTTAATATGTATGTAGTGCCATTATTGATATTTGTTTTATACTACGAATAAATAAATATCGACCTAGTGTTAATATCAATATGTATTAATATTATATTATTTAAATTATATTTAATGCATATTCTGAACTAGTAGCTGTGTTTATTCAGCAATGTTTTGATTATAGAAAATGCGGTGCGCTGCGCTTCGCCAGATAGTGCCTTGGAGCAAACGGGCTTAACGAACAGTAAATGTAGGAAATTAGCTATGCTCAGCGACTTTACTTATTATACTTACTTATTACAGATCATAAAATTTTGTCGGTAGTAATGTATAGCAATTAATGGTTTAACTGAGTTCAGCGACTTTTGTAGTTCAATTATGACAAGTTTGTTTTGTAATATACTTTAGTCAACAACTTATGCTAAATAATAATTATTAGGAAATAATGGAAACAAATTATGTTCAACGACTTCTGTTGCTGACTGTACCTATTCACATAATTTAAAAATGGTTTTGGTAGGTACTCTAACCACCATTTTCATTTACACATAAACAATTGAACTTACGTCATATTAATGTAAGCGTCAGCGGCAGTTCGGTAGCTCTATTCCGTTACAATCTCCCTCGGTGAAGACCTAGGTGAAGTGAGCTGTCGTCCGTCCGTCTGCTTTGTCAATCCCTACTGCAGGTAAGCATTTTGTAAGAACGGAAGTTAAGAGTGTTATGGCAGATGAGTGGAATGAAACAAATAAATGAATGACAATTTATAGGGGTACTTACGCAAAGCTGATCTCAGAGGGCACCACTGAACTATAACGTAAACACTATTAGCGCGGTATAATTCTTATTTTAAAGAAGTTGCGGTTCGAGTGTTTTGTTGTTATAATATATATAAAAATGGATGTTCATAGCGGACGTTTAACTATTCCGGAATTAAAAAAACCGGACAAGTGCGAGTCGGACTCGCCCATCGAGGGTTCCGTTCGAATTCCGTGGTTTGGTCACCCACACAATTATGACCGCGCATACCTCTATGATTGATTACGTACAAATATCAAATAAAGTTTGTGATCACTAGCTTAAGCTGATATATTTTTTTAAATTGAACTTTGTCAAGAAAAATACTTTGTTGTGTGTTTTATTCAAATAGAAATAGGTACCCTGTTTGAAATTAAAAAATAAAACTATTTTTATTTTTTATAAAAGAAATTGAGTAATCAATAAAATTATAAAGTAATTGTAACAGAAATTTGCTAGAAGGAAAAATACTATTAATTAATAAAAGGTTTATATTCAATATAATATAATTTATCCCCTGGCTCGAATACATGCGAAGATCCTCCTGGACATGCTGAGAATCAAGTTATCCAGCATTTCTTGGAGTAACCTGTCCCATTCTTGATTAGTGACTTCCCTGAGTTCTGGCACTGTCTGGAGACGTGGCTGACAGTTCCAAACAGCTCACTTAATCTATTGAGCTTAAGACAGGCGAGCCGGCAGGCCAATCTAACCTTGTGATGTCGTATTCTCGGAGAGCAGCATTGACTCGTTGAGCTCGATGGGCGGGCGCATTATCATCGACCAGTACAAATTGGTGCCCATGGTTTACTCGGAACGGTCTGACAATTCCATCAATAGCAACTGCTCTATACATGTCAGTTGTCATGAAGCCTCGATACGGGATCAAAGGAGTTCTAGCTCCAATCATAATAATACCACCCCAAAACGAAACCGATTTCCCGCCTTGCTGAAGCCAGTGGCAGTCCTTTGCCTTTCACGGTCTCCTGGTCTGCTCCAGACCGACGTGCCGACGTGCCCGTCACGTCGGTTATCTGGATGAGCACTGATTCGCGATTCGTCAATGAAGAGACAGTTTTGCCAAATATTTTCTTCTTCATTTTGCCGAAGCCTAGCCCACTGCAATCGACGTTGACGTTGCCGGGAATTCAGAGAAGCTCGCCAAGACCTCCGTGCTCGTAATCCAGCCTGGTGCAAGCAATTCCGAATGGTCTGAGTGCTAACTTCAAGCCCAGAGGCGGCTCGAATTTCTGCTTTCATTTTAGTAGCGTTGATTGTTGGGTCACGGGCTGCCAGCAATCTAATATAGCGCTTTTGGGCGGCAGTCAAAACAGTTGGGCGACCACTTTGACCACCAAGTATTTTAAATCCGTTAAAATTGACTAAATCAGATTTCTGAATGAGCGTACCTAAGCCTAGCTTAGGTACGCTCAGGAAGCCTTTTTATATGGAAAAACAATTGAACTGTTTTATTGTTTTATATTATAAATCTATATTAAAAAAAAGCATCTAAAAAGAAGAAGTAATCATAATATAATCTACCGTAACAAAAAAGATTTCGATTTTTCAAAGTGATCGCAAACTTTTTTTTTATCGCAAAATGTTTAGTTTTCAGACTTTTCCCTGGGGTGTGATTCTGTAAGAACTCATTCTAAACTTCGAATCTAAATCCGCTGTGAGTTTCAAGATTGGCATTCTAAAAACTCGGTTGATAATTCGAATTTACACTAGCGCCACCTTTGCGAGCGTGTCAGCGAGTTGAACTAAATTGACAGGGAGATTTTGACAGATAAAGTATGAGATGACGTAAGAAGTGGCATTCTGCAAGGTAATTTCCCCGTCACTTCGACGCTCACTTCGCACTCGAACCCGATTCAAAGTGCCAAATATATCAAGGTCATTTTGAACCTTATGCAAGTGAGAGTGAATAGCGATGTGAGATGCGAGTTGTTGTTTGAATTTTACAGAATCAGCCTACTGTACTTGTAGTATAAGACGATACCTATTACTTGCTATTTTTCATAGTTCTAGGTCAATGGGAAGTGCCCTATAAATTTCCATTTCCTTGAGAGTGTCGAAATATAAGTTTTTTGCGGCATAAACAGCCGTACCTTTTTTCACGTTAACTCAGAAGTTTGATTTTTTCACAGCATCAAGGGACTGTAGACTTGAGTACCTATATGGTTTTAATTTCAATTCTTGACAGACAGATAGACGGACAACAACGTGATCCAATAAGGGTTCCGTTTTTTTCCTGTTGAGGTACGGAGCCCTAAAAAGCTGGTCCGGAAGCTATAAAATATAATTTTGATGCACAGACAAAAAGTATTATGATGTCAGTGTCACATTGTTTACGTTATAGTTCAGTGGCGCCTCTAACGGAAAAGTTTGGCAGTAATATTTCTAATTGAGTGAAATATGTAGATAAAGTATGAAATAAAGGAGGTGTGTGATTGTGAGATCGTGAGAAAAGTAGGATGGAGAACTGGCTGAGGGAGAAAGAATTTTCGAATAAAGAAATCAGGGTGCCATTATTCACAAGTCTTTGTCTAAAGCACAGAAGTTTAGGAATTCTTATTTAATTTCAATCTTATTTAATTTCTCGCTCAAGTGTGTTGAAAAACTCCATATGAAACGCGCGATAATTTTATCATTATTAGAGTCTCGACTCCATTGCGGCCCTGGCTATCGGCTCCGTGATAATAAACTTACCTCACATGTATAATAATGTACAATTGAAAAATAAATTAGTATCAATTTTATTTATCTTTTTATTATTAAAACATAGGTGCAAAGATAATTTAAACTTTTAATTGATAAAATTCACATAATCGGTTATACACATTAATTGCTTGTTCCCTTTTTAATATCAGCACTAAGGACATCATTTTCGTGGTATAGTGGCAGTCCTTCAGGTTTGAGCATAACATTTGGTGCTTTGAGCGTGGTGTTGTAAGTAGGGTTGAGCGGGTGTAGCGGTCCCCACGAGACCACAGCCGCGCGCTGTTTCTCGGTGCCCAGTTCGTAGTGACTGCCGTCGCCTGTTCTTTTTATCCTATTTGATACCTGTTTGAAGATAAAAAAGATTTATAATATACCAATGAAATTTTTGTATAGTTATCGCCTGATAAGTTATTATTTCGTGGCATAATTAGGTATTGTTACCATATCTGAAGATGCAGATTTTAAATCGTAAGCTAATCCTATTCGTTCGAAGAACCTTATCATGCTGGCTGACAGATTATAATGCATGGTCAGCTCGGCAGCCTTATAGTCCCAGGGGAACGCATGATGATAGTTGTGCCAACCTTCTCCCAGAGTTAAGAAGGATACAAACTCGGATTCAACGGGTGGCAGGTTTCTGTGGAAGTAAATGTTTTCTTAATATATTTGTGGTCGGTACATGCTGGTATAAATGTAAGTAAGTGGTGGTTGTTTTTGAACAATTATTGGTGGCATATGCAGTAGCTGTAAAGTAGATGATTATAATAAAATACCTAGAAAGATTTTAAAATGTGTATCTATTGTGTTCATGACTTACTGATCATAAGGCCTATTCCCATACAGATGTGCAAGACTGTTGACAGTCCACGCTCCGTGAAGTGACACCGTGTAGCGAGTGAAATAACACACTAGCAAGGAGTTCCACCAAGTCTCTCCAAAATAAAGAACTGGAACCCATGCGGGGAGGAGTATCGCCAATAACAGATATAAATAGTAGTAGTATCTGACACAAAAGAGAAACTTTGGTTTAGTTTTTGTGGGAGCCATACCTTTTAGTGAATTTTCTAAAAATTTTGTGACCGTCCAACTCAAAAGTCTCTGGACTTTTATGAAGACTGATTGAGTTACTGCTTAAGAGCGCCCATCCCCATCGAACGAACTTCAACGTGAGCGTGATTGGTTTTTTTTTGTTGCAACCAACGCAAAGCTCGAAAACAAACGAGTGAGTGAGAACGCGATTACATCACAGGCAAATTAGCGCGCGGAAATTTCAGAAAATTTGTTCTAGGACATACGTGTTTTTGAAAAAGCCTTACAAGTTTTTGGTAAAAATATTTGTAATTTAGAATCTCCATTACATGTGCAAGGTTTCTATGAAGCTGTTTTTTTTTATTTTTTCAAAGTATGAGTGCATTATGAACGGCCAAAGTTCAGGTAAAATTGTGCAAAAAAGCTGATTTTCTGACGTGTTTTCTGAATTCGTTTCTCTAAAAAGTTTATTTTTGGCTTCATACAAACCTAGATTTAAACCACAAGATACCTGTGTGTTAAAAATATTTATAAAATAATTTGTTATAACACCGTAATCGCGTACGAGCGTTTGTATGGGAAATATGACGGGTTGGGCGCTCTTAAGACATTTTTCTCATAAAGAGCACGAACCGTTCGCTTAACAGAAAATATATTCAGTAGGTAAGTTAAATAAAAAATTAAATTAAAAATTTAAAAAAACCCCCAACGCAAAACATATAAGCGATTATGTAAAAAGTAAATAAATTAAAAATTTAAAAAAACCCCCAACGCAAAACATAAAAGCGATTATGTAAAAAGTCAAAAATTAAATTAAAAATTTAAAAAACCCCCAACGCAAAACATAAAAGCAATTGTTTAAAAAGTAAAAAATAATATCTTTTGTTGAGCCATCAAATGTTCGTTCGTTGAAATGGCGCTATAATGTCGCCGCGGGGTACCGCGTAAGTCAAATCTCATTGCAAATCCATGAGTTCGCTATTTTACCTATTTAGCTATTGCTGACTTAGCGGTACCCCGCCGCGACATTATAGCGCCATTTCAACGAACGAACATTTGATGGCTCAACAAAAGATATTATTTTTTACTTTTTAAACAATTGCTTTTATGTTTTGCGTTGGGGGTTTTTTAAATTTTTAATTTAATTTTTATTTGAAAGTTTTTAAATGTAATTTAGTCTGGTTTTGAGAAGTTGTAGATACGTCTAAAGTTGAATTTCGTCACATGGATCTTTTTTGATATTAAAGATATCATCCTGAGAATGCGTTTGGTATTTATATAATTCGCCATTTTGTGGTGCCGGTCATCTTGGCCTTGAAATTTATCATAGTGTAAAGTATTCTACTAGTGAAGCCCTTTCATTTGATACCCATATTGATGGAGTTGTGAAAAAATATGTGATTAGCTATTTTGTAGCGGCGGCCATCTTGGACCGATTTTCATCAAACATAGCTAAGAACACTCCCGACTAATTCACCTTTCAAATAAAAAAAACAAAAACAAAATCGGTTCATCCGTTCGGGAGCTACGATGCCACAGACAGACACACACACACACACACACACAGACACGTCAAACTTATAACACCCCGTCGTTTTTACGTCGGGGGTTAAAAATAAAAGTAAGTAACTGGTTTAACTAAACTACATCATTAAAAGATTAAGAGGGCTATTACAAAATGCAAAGTGCTTAGTTTAGGTAAATTTGACGGCGCGTGGCAGCGGATGCGTACGTGTGCGTCTAGCGAAGTACGCTACGTATACATGCAGTCGAACGCCAGCAACAAACCAACATGAGCATTTGCCACTTTGCTTTCGAAATAAATTAAATTATTGTTTTTTCCGTAAAATATTATATGTACCTATTAATGTTGTCATGTTATGTTGCGTTATGAACGACTTATTACGTATGTTATATTTTATAAAGTTTACTTGATTTTTTATTTGTATTTATATACCACATGCGACCCAGTTATTTAAACCCCGGCCAGACTGTTGTAAACAAGCCCTCCACATCGGTCTCCACCGGCGGTTTACAACAGTGTAAACACTTGTTTGCTACAAAAATTCGTTTAACCTTCAACAACCTCCGTGGATGGACGCGCGTTTTAAACCGCGTGTGGAACACACTGAGGTGGAAGCCTTGTTGTAAACCAGTGTGGACGCAAGCACCAACCGTGGGCTCCACAAGCTTCCCACTAAGGTGACCCCTGTTGGAAGCTTGTTTATAACAGTCTGGCCTGGCGTTTAGCAGTTACCGCAGCCTATAGACGTTTGCATTGCCTGAAGAATTATTTGCGCGTTACCGTTCTTAGGGGCTCCTAAGAAAGGAATCACACTGCTACGTATAAAAATACTTTTTGCAAATATGTACCTACTTTTTTACGATATCTTATGGAATTTATTCAGCAAGTAGGTAGATATTTTACTTTAGATATTTTAGTACTTATTTAAAGAAATTAATGCAATATACTTAGTCTGGCCATAAATACTGTTACAATTAAAAATAAGGAAGATATTACATTTTAATTTGGAATCTGTCATTATTATACGATTGTGTCAATACATTGTACAATATTTTGCAATATTAAAATGGAGTGGGGTGAGAAAGAGAACCGCTGTGTTAAAGTTGGTATGGAGCCAAATGCAATTTTTAAAACTCTCCATACGCTTGGTATTAGCCAAATGTTTGTGTACCGGGCTATTAATAGGTACAATGAGACCTCCTCTGTTTCCGACAAAGCAGTAATGGAATTAATTCGAAGAAATCCTGTACGAAAGCAAAAGATTTTATCTCGGGAGATGAAGATAGCACCCAGAACCATGTTGCGTATTTTAAAAGATGACTTTGGACTTGCAGCCTATAAAAGACGCACTGGTCATTTCTTAACTGATAATTTAAAAAAGAATAGGGTGGTAAAATCGAAACAACTACTGAAGCGGTACGCAAAGGGAGGTCACAGAAAAATTTTGTTTACGGATGAGAAAATCTTTACAATTGAGCAACATTTTAACAAACAAAATAACCGTATTATGCTCAAAGCTCTAAGGAAACTTCCCAATTAGTAGACAGAGTGCAACGTGGGCATTATCCGACTTCAGTGATGGTTTGGTGGGGTGATAGCTATGAAGGAGTGACTGAGCCATATTTTTGTGGAAAAGGTATCAAAACATCGGCACAAGTATATCAAGATACCATTCTTGAGAAGGTAGTTAAGCCCCTTTTACAACACCAAGTTCAATAACCAAGTATGGTCCTTCCAACAAGACTCGGCGCCGGGTCATAAAGTTCGGTCCACGCAGTCTTGGTTGGAAGTGAACGATTCGGACTTCATCAGAGCTGAAGACTGGCCGTCGTCTAGTCTCGATCTTAATCCGCTGGATTATGATTTATTGCTTGCTCTAAACGCCATGATAATTTGGTGTCCCTAAAACAATCTGATAACTGGCCTCAGCGTTTAAAGGACTGTATTGCAGCCAATGGAGACCACTTCGAATAAGCTTTTTATATTTTAAATTGTTTTATATTTATGTATTAAACTAACACACTGTAAAAGTAATAAATATTAGTTGCAATAAAAAAAAAAATATTTTTTTTGACAATATTTATGGTTAGATTGAGAGCCAATTCCAACATAGTCAGAAAATGGATAGGCAGATGATGGTATGAAAACTTTTGCTGAGGGACAAACCAAAACGTCATCTATGTATATAATTTTTTGGTTCTTGTTGATTTTTTTACAACAGCGCTGAATCAATTTCAATACACTACCTACTCCTGAAACATGACCTAAAAGCCCGAGGTGTACCTATATTGTGCAAATGGCCGTGTCCGCGACCTAGTGTGCTTTTGACCGCCATCGTGACAAAATTTAAGAATGCCGTCACAGTAAAGGTTAGATATCTTAACTGTGATGCCGTGTTGTTTAGTGGTTTCCTGTAAATACCGAAACGAAAATAAAAACTTTGTAAGTTATGGAATCACTAATCATATGTTACCTACATATGATTAGTGATTCCATAACTTACAAAGTTTTTATTTACTGATTTACTTTGAGAGTTTTGGACGCAAAACTGATGCAGAACGGACACAGTCTGCGTCCAAAACTTTCAAAATTTAGTCGAAAAAATTAAATAAAAGTAGCATTCATTCAAAAAAAAAAAAAGGCGTATACTAAAAGATAGATAATAAAATTGTCTGTAAGATAGTGTAAGTTTCGGATAATTATACCTGGTAGATTTTGTGTGCTTGTCAGTTTTTTGTCCGCGTCAGACACAACTTCACGAGTTAATTAAACTATTTAATATGAACTTAATCAAAAATATTCACTTTCTATATGATTAAGAGAATGTTCTAGTTTAACATATATTTTTTTCAAATCATTTACACTGCACATTTTGACGTGATTGTCAGTTTAAAATCTGTAAAAGTCGTATATCGTCGCCTTAAGCAATTCTCCTTATTGTCATTTTACGAATTTTCAATGAAACATAAACATGAATCGAGAAGTAAAGATAGTCGTCGTCCAAAAAATAAATTACTTACCTACCAACCTACCCTTCGAAAAAGGTACTTTTTTATGTCTTAAAAGTTAAGGAGGTAATTAAACGTAGTCATCGTAATTTGTACAGTAGTTAGGTACCTACCTACCTACCCTACCAACCTACCCACTTTCATACACTACAATTTTCTCACCATTTAAACCTTCCCTGGACTTCTACCAATATATATATATATTTTTTAAACTATGAAAGAATAAATTAATTCTTATAGGAGAACCTTATCGTCATCAATGTCAATCATGAAGCGCAAGTATGAGCAAGGTTATCGGAGCGAATGGGTACAAAATCCTTTGTTTTCCACTTGGTTATACGCGTCATAAGGGTGACGATAAGGAAGTTTAGCAGGTTTAGCAGGATTTACCCAAAAATTGGTAGGAACAGCGAAAAAAAAAGGTAACATGGTTTACAAGTAGCTAGTTAGTATGAAATACATCTATACGAAGCAACACCTCTTTAAGTTTGTCTATATCCTTACATTCAAAACTAAACCGTATCATCCAAGGAACATGGTTGAATTTCGAACCGGATAAATAAAGCTTTGTGTTTGCACTGATCACTAGACCACTAAGGTAGATTTATTTATCCGGTTCTTTCGGAACTTATAGGTCGGATTCATTCTACGACAATAACGAAATAATAAATTACGAAAATCCAAGTAAAATAAAAACAAAAAGAGTACCTACAGAAATAGGTAGTTATATAACATAATAAATAGGTACCTACCTACTCAACTTTTTAAATAAAATATTTTGATTTTAATATATTTTATTTTCATTTCTTACTCAATAAAATATATTAAAGGCACCTCAGACCAATAAAAAAACTATAGCCGGAACATTGCGCCCACAAAAGTGAGACACGTAATATAAAGACGATTCGGTCATAATAATATGAAGACGGCCGCTCGGTAGTCAGCCGCGAGTGAGTGAAATAATAATTACGAAATTATGCCGTCCTGTTGTATAAACTACTGCAAAAACAATTCATGTTGTCGTAATAAGTCTTCTGGAATTACTTTTCACAAGTAAGTAACCAATTTACTACTGCAAAAACAATTCATGTTGTCGTAATAAGTCTTCTGGAATTACTTTTCACAAGTAAGTAACCAATTTTCTGCATAATTTAAACAAAATCGCGAAATGTTTGAAATAATTTCTTGGAATACCAATTCTAGACGTTATTGTCTCAGTGTTGCAAGTTAAGAACATTATCTTTTCCCAAAAGTAAGGGCAGTTGAGAGTTTAGTTCAGATACGGTTCAACTAAGTGTTTTTAATCAGCTTAGTGTATATTTAGTTTTCGAGTACATTAGGTATGTTATTATGACATGACATGTATGATACGTAAGTATTTATCTACTATTATAAATGCATTTTTTGCCACATCAACGGCCGTATCTTTTTTTCACGTCAACATAGAGGGTTGATTTTTTTACAGCATCAAGGGACCGTAGATTTGAGTATATGGTTTTAATTTCACTCGATACCTTCACGCGTTCCCGAGATAAAAATTCTTGACAGACAGACAGACATACAGACGGACAACAAAGTGATTCTATAAGGTTTCCGTTTTTTCTTTTTGAGGTACGGAACCCTAAAAAGGTACTTATCCATACAAATATTATAAATGAAAGTGAGTTCGTTTGTTACGCTTTCACGGCTAAACTACAGAACTGATTATTTATTATAATAATTTATTATAATTATATATTTTCTTTAAACTAAGTTTGGACTACTTTTAAATCCGCGACTTTGCCACTGACATTCACGCGGACGAAGTCGCGGGCAAAAGCTAGTAAAATATATTTTAGTAATAATTATTTTTGATATGATATTTTTAGTTCCGTACCTCAAAGGGAAAAACGGAAACCTTATAGGATCACTGTGTTGTCCGTCTGTCTGTCTGTCTGTCCATCCAAAAAGAAACGTTATTAAAAAATTGACTCATAACGTCAAACATACAAAAAACTGACGCAACTTATGGGGCATTCATATAAATACCTAATATACTAAGCTTTGTTTTTTGGTAAATTAATAATGTTCATGATATGAAAATAAATTACTCTAATTTAACTAAATTATCTTTCATTAATTCATACAACCAAGACAAATTAAACAATACTACCTAATAATAAAACTTTTCACCAAAGTATATCTCTCGCACTTGGGAGACGTAGCGCAGCGCTTGCAACATTATTCTCTAGCACACATGCGCAAATCTACGATATCGTACACCGACTCGACACCGAGTCACTTTGTTTACGACCGCTCCGTCTATAGTTTTTTATAGGTCTGAGATAGGCACCTACTACTTTTAACATACCTAATTAACCATTTCGTTTTCAAAGCTACACATTTTTAATGTCCCGTTGTTTTATTTTCAACTAGTTTTTGCCCGCGACTTAGCCTATGTCCTTTCCTGCTATATTCACACCAAATTTCATCAAAATCAGTTCAGCCGTTACGTTGTGAAAACGTAATACACAGAGTTACTTTCGCATCTATACAGATTTCGCATCTCGCTAAAACTAAAACTGAAACGGCTAAACCGATTAGCTAATTTTGGTCTTTAAATATTTGTAGAAGTCCAGGGAAGGTTTAAATGGTGAGAAATTTGTGGTAGGTAGGGTAGGTAGGTAGATAGGGTATGAAGGTGGGTAGGTTGGTGTGGTAGGTAGGTTGGTAGGGTAGGTAGGTAGGTACCTAACTACTGTACATATTAGGTTGACTACGTTTAATTACCTACTTAACTTTTAGGACATAAAAAAGTACCTTTTCATCCCACCATCTCGGAAAGAGTATTTTTAATCTTCAATATCTGAGTGGAAAAGCCGTTTTTATTCTCTAGAGGATAAAGTAAATTTATCTTCAATATCTGAGTGGAAAAGCCGTTTTTATTCTCTAGAGGATAAAGTAAATTGAATTTAGAACATCGTGTGCACTAAGTTTGTGAATTAAAAAAAAACCATTAAACCTATTTACTGCTACCTCTATGGTGCCGAATATATCATACAACTTTTTTTTAATTTGTTAAAAACTCAGACTTTGTAAACGTTTTTTTTTTGCATTTAGTCATTTCCTCGCTGAGGCGGAATGAAAAGTTACGTGTTGCACTCGAGTGCAAAGATTTTTCACCTCGTGCTCTTTTGATTCCCTCGCTAACGTTCAGGATTCTAA
Source organism: Charanyca ferruginea (assembly GCA_947361185.1). Taxonomy (NCBI): domain Eukaryota; kingdom Metazoa; phylum Arthropoda; class Insecta; order Lepidoptera; family Noctuidae; genus Charanyca; species Charanyca ferruginea. The sequence continues at coordinate 17,440,524 of OX376073.1, forward strand.
TTTTGAATCACTCGCTGCGCTCGTGATTCAATTTTAGAATCCTTCGCTTGCTCGGTCATCAAAATTGAACACGCGGTTAAAAAGCAACTTTGCACTCTTGTATAACAAATAACTATTTTCGAAGGGTAGGTTGGTAGGTAAGTTGGCAGGGTAGGCAGGTAGCTCGATAAAGTAGATAGGGACCGGACAACACGCAACGTCTGTAGGGTCGGCTAGTTTATGATATTAGCATGGAAGTATGAATTACCGAGTGACAACCCTATGAAAGTAGGTAAGAATTTTGAACGCTGAGGAAGCTTGGCTTCTGCTCGATTTTTTAATCATGTGCTTTAGGTGCTTCACTTTTGATATACGTGGCGTGGAGTCCTTCTTTTTTTTTTCTAGTCCGTGGGGTGATCTAAATTTATTGGTGTCACCGTTTCGTAATTAAATTGTATGATAATAAGTAGGCACTAAAAAGCGAAAAAAACGTTATTACAAAACAGACAACTACCTACAATAATTAAAAACAGCTTTTTTACAAACAAGACAACCGATATACCTATAACTTTAGCACAGAACACTCATGACTTTAGTTTCGGAAGTCGGTGGCTTTGTTCTGTTTGTTGTTTTGTATTGCCACCGACTTCCGAAACTAAAGTCATGTGTGTCCTGTGCTAAAGTTATTTATCACTTTTTAGATTTTGAAGGCGGTTGTCTTTTTTGTAAAAAGCTTTTTATTTTTCGTGTTTTAGTACCTCCTTATCATCCACATCCATTAAGAAACGGCAACATAGTATAGTATTTAATATAAACTACTTACATGTCATCCATGATCATCTTGCTATTATTGTTTTCCTTGTATCTTCTTAAATACCTGTTTTATAAAATACTTATCGTTTTCATAGAGGTTACCTATCATAAACTTTTCAACTTTTCTGGTTTCGTATTTTTTTACTTCATCGAAGTCACGTCTGCCACTGTATCAGTTGACCTATTATCAATTCGCTTTTTTTCGTTGCGCCGCGCCACGTTTCATTTGGTCGAAAAACTTTTTACCGAAGTTACACTTAGCCGAAATAACATTTGTTTGAACATAAATAAGTCTGATATTGAGTCAATGATAACCGGTACTCAACCAGCAAAAAAAATACGTCGATAAAGAAACGAAAAAAATCTTTTGGCGAATGCGAGTATCAGACATTGAAGTCGTGTTGCCTGGTAAAGTCGGGGGAGTCACGTCTCCTGGAACATCAGGAACCCTAGTAGCCCCTTGGACCAGTTGGGTGAGATTTAACGCTAATGCGTCTCTCTCCCAGCATGGTCAGTGTCCCGGTTTGGGAATAACCACTCCTTGTGGTGGGCATTGAAATCCCCCAGTAACACTAATTTGGCAGTAGGGTACTTCTGCTGAGCCGCATCAGCCGCCTCACTGAGGTATTCTGTGAGTCTGGTGGTCTCCTGGTCTCCGCTGTGCGAACGGTAGACACAGGCATAAAGGATTTTCTCCATACCAGTGTCCACCAGAACCCAAAGAACAGAAAACCTACGATCTTCCAAGTTACGGAGGCGACGAAAACAGATGTCGTCACGGGCGTACAGGCATACTCCGGCTCGGGCCTTAAAATTGTGCTCCAGAGAGTACCCTGGGTACGATAGGTACGCCGTATCTAACGGACATCTGATTTGCGTCTCCGTCAGAAACAAGAGTGCTGGCTTTTCGGTCTCAAGATGGAAGTGGACCGGCACGATATTTGAGTGCAAACCTCGAATATTGGTGACTGCACTTACAATGATAGGGAGTGCAGCCGCTGTACAACCTTATATCTCTTATTTCTTGGCATAATTTGGAGTGAATTTCGGTGAGAAAGGTGGAAGTAGAGTGAGGCTTCTCGCTGCTGCCCAGCAGACACACATAGCGCAACGACATCAGTGGGTAACTAGCCTGGAGACAGCGGGGACGCCCGAGCCCCCCCGGGGATGTCCATCGGGCCCTATCGTCCGGTCGCCAACTGGTACGATGGTACATCCTGGGATTTTTCGCAAGTTGGCAGGGCAGCCTCCCGAGAATGGCTACCTCCGATCAGGCCCCCTACTAACTGCGGTCAGCCAGCGGTACACCGTGCCTCGGATCCTGCTACCCTCCACGACTAGGCACCCGAAGTAGCTACAGAGATGTGCGTCAAATGCGGTTCAACAGCGAGTGAAGCAACTACTCTGACCCACCCCACTCAGACGTCGTCACTGGACATCACACCGAAACACGGCTAAGCCGCTTGGCGGGGCGGCTTTTTCCAGTGGGTGGTCACTAGCCTCGGCAAAAGCCTACCACCAGTATGTTGTCGCCTGATTTGCACCACTCAGGGACCACGTGTGGGGATTCAGAGTTAGGGTGAACTCCCACGGACGAGGGCGACTCAGTCCCCAAAAGTATGTATTTATTACACTGGCAATATAGAGAGCTAATTTCAGATTAGTTTCCTACTATTTTGTTTCATTAATTATTTAAATGTAATGGCACTTAATAAAACAGGTGGTCCCAGTAAGAAGCCTGCAAACAAAGATTCTTGCATCAAGCATGCAGCATGCAAGCAGGCATGCAGCATGCAAACAAGCATACAGCATGCAAGCAAGCATGCAGCGTGCAAACAAGCATGAAACATGCAAGCAGGCATGCAACATGCACAAGAATTGTTTCTGTCACGGCTTCAGCGCTGCGGGGTCTGGGCGGCCCCACGCGAGCTTATCGTCGCAGACCTGCTCCTCAGCTCGCGGGCCGCCCCACCCCTCCGCGCCTACGCGTTCTTAAATTACACTCTAGCCGTAGGGCAGACAAGACTGCGTGAAGTCGGTTTTGCAGCGATTCGTTTCTGACACTAAATTTTGTAACACATTGACTTTTTATGACACTATTTTCATTTAATTTTGAAAATGCTACCGATACCGGCTATATATTTGTGATTAAATAATATTCCGTAAAATGTTGTTGAAAATATGGCAAATAAATCATTTGGCAAATGAAAATAGTTCAAAAGAGACTTCGGTCAATAGGAAAAAGTTATTTAGTAAATCGGAGAAACATAGTTCGGTAAAATAATACCTATGGCACATGATACTTCGATGATCTAAAAATATGTCAAATAATGCATATATAGCAAAAAAGACGTCGGTCAGTAGTTTTCGGTAAAGTGAAATTCGGAAAAGTGATCGGTTCCCTTTCATAGAATTAGCTGAAATTCAATATTTATTAATTCCGTATTGTTTTCCTTGTATCTTCGTAAAGACTTGTTTTATAAAATACTTCTCCCTTATATACAAGATGATTTTTTATGCACGCACCAAATTTCTCAGGGTGATAGTACCCATGAAATTGAATAACTTTCTCCAAAAAACATGGGTCGAAATATTAAAAAAAAAATCGGACTTCCCATACAAAATCAATAGTCAGCTGATCGATTTTGTATGGGAAGTCCGATTTTTTTTTTAATATTTCGACCCATGTTTTTTGGAGAAAGTTATTCAATTTCATGGGTACTATCACCCTGAGAAATTTGGTGCGTGCATAAAAAATCATCTTGTAGAATTAGCTGAAATTCAATACTTATTATTATGATTTGTTTGTCAGTTGTCAACATTGTCAACTGTTAGTTATTTTTCTGTGACTCGGCTTCTGGGCTTTTAGCTTATATAACTTAAATTATTTTCATTAATATTTAATTGTATTTTATATGTAACTAGCTTTTGCCCGCGACTTCGTCCGCGTGAATGTCGGTTATAGCGAATGTAGTCGAAGTCGCAGATAAAAAATAGCCTATTTCCTTTTCCGGAGTTCAAGCTATCTTCATGCCAAATTTCATCACAATCGGTTCAGCCGTTTCATCGTGAAAGCGTAGCAGACAGTTACTTTCGCATTTATAATATTAAGTATGAATTACGATTGTTACTAAATAACTAAACTATATTTATAAAATTCTTTACGCACTCGTGATTTTATGAAGGTCTGATATAACTGGCAGGCTACATTTAAGCCTGGCAAGTTTTACTTGTCAGTCAGATGGAATGATTATATTATGACGGCAAGAAGAAAAATCATATTTAGAAATATGAAAATTCAGAAGAAGCGGACTATACTACGAGTATAAGGCGCGCTGACAGAGATCAGTCAGTCGAGGTTTGGATTCTAACTAGTAACATCAAAAACTTCAAAGTCTACTGAAGTCCACCAATCTATAACGGAATCGGGAACAGTCTTCATCAGAGCCGAGGAGCTGACGCGTGCCTGCACTACCCAGGGCTGATTCTACAGGAAGGTCCGCCTGGGACCTCCGTTCCCGAGCTTGGAACAGACTGCGCGCCAGTCTTCTTTCTTCCGTCCTGTCTTGTCCTGATTGCCGTCCTGGCTGAAGCCGCCTGCGCTACCTACCTTCCTGCTCTTGCGTATCCTTTACAATAGTGCGTTTTAGGTCGGATATCTATGGTTTTAGGCTAGACTTTTTTATATTATTCTGTGTTTTTTTACCCGACTCATTTTCTTTTACGTATCAAAATTTTACAGGTGCAAGTCTACTTAGCCTTTCATTAAATAGGACCTAGTAGATTTGTTACAACAGTCAAAACAGAGATTGAAAGTAAGTACGAGGTTGGAGAAACTTAAAACGTTATCTATGTATAATTTTTGCTTTCTGTCGATTTTATCAAAAAGTGCTGAATCAATTTCGATAAAATTTATATAGGACCGTCCCTGAGGCGCACCCTATCCATTAAAAAAAGAATTTTCAAAGTCACATTACATTTGTCGGAGAAATCGCGTAACAAAAACACAGTCGAATTGAGAACCTCCTTCTTTTTGAAGTCGGTTTGAAAGTAAAAAATAACTTTGAATTTGAAAGTCACTGACAATACAAAACAACAAACAAAACCGCCGCCCCCCGTATTACGAATTTAAAGATATTTTTTACTTTTTAGTTTTTTATGGCGGTCGTATTTTTTGTAAAGAAGTTTTTTTTCTTTCACATTTCTGGGTCGGCCCATACTAAACGTTGATCATAATTAAGTCAGGCAGTATGTCAATTCTGTTACAATTTCCCTCGATGAACACCTAAGTGAAGTGAGCTGTCATTCGTCCGTTTGCCTTGTCAATCCCTAGCATCGGGACGGATGACAGCTCACTTTACGTAGGTGTTCACCGAGGGAGATTGTAACAGAATAGCACTGCTGTATTATATACTTAATACGTGCTTAATACGCTCATGTTCGTAATGGGTAATACAAAACATTACTTTTTCTGAAACATGACCATCCAGTCCGCCTGCAAGTCACTCAAGTCGATCCTCTTGCCGAGCTCGATGACGTAGGGGTGCTTCTTGGACATGAGCCACCCCATGTGGCAGAAGAAGAAGCCGCGCTTAGAGTTGTGAGGATCGCCATCAGTATCCGAGTAGCGATGGTGCAGACGGTGGTCGCGGCACCAGGTGAACACACAATTCTGTCAATTAATTGTTAAGAAAAATAACTAAAGAGATCCGTATTTAAAATAACTTTCTACTTTTGAACGAAATCCTGTGACCGACGGAAGAAGATGTTCCATACTTCTATCATTTGAGATAGAAAACATCTTGAGTTTATTTTTATGAAATCTGGATCGTGACCTTAATATTTAAGTCCTGAATTGACATATTATCGTTAGGTAAATTTAAAGGAGCATTAAGTTTGCCTACAATTTTTTTTTCACAACACTCCTCAGATGCTTTATCTTTTAAAGTTACTTCAAAAAATTACAGACTATTTCTGCAACTGAGTGTCTTTATGGGTGTTCTTTTTCTTGATCTAAACAGGACCTAGATTATATTTTGCTAGGTATCTGTTATAATAATAAAGTATTGAATAATATCAGCCTATAATATTATCCCCCACTGCACTGCCAAACAGAGAAGGCACGAGCACTGATCACAACGCTCGCTCCAGGTGATTGGCGATTTCAGTCTTATATTAATTATAAGTCCAGGTTTCCTCTCTATGCTTTTTTCACCGATGATATCGTGTTGTGAATCGTTATATCTTAGATGATATTGAAAAAGTCACATTCTTACTTGCTCGTGCCCGCGAACGCCTTTCGACAAACAACCTCGTGTGCATGAGAGGTGGGCCTTAATCACTGGGCCATTACGACATTACCTATTACATACAAGTTCAAATAAAGAAGTCGTCCTTTATATACCTGTCCAGCTATAGTCTGTGTAGCTACTATCATCGCCCTCAAAAGGGGCGTGGCTTTTAATGATTTGTGAGTGTAATATCTGTGAGCTCCAATAGTAACACCTTCCGTGCCAACGTGTAACACAAACAGCGCTGAAATATTTAAAGTAAAATTGATGAAAAAGAAGATTTTTGAATAAAATGAAACAAAATGTATCTAACTTACCCCATAAACAGGTTATCCAGGAAACTATTCCCGTAAACATTAAAATAAGCCCCCACAATGCCCCCAAATGTAAAAAAAGAAATCCTATTGCATTTTTCCAAACCACTTGATGCTTGAACGAGTAATCTGTACCTATTTTGTTATCCATCAGAAGTACTTTGAGTTCTTGATTATGTTTTTCCTGTACATTAACATCCATATCCATATCGTTTTCGTTATATTTCTAAAAGTTCTGTCACTGTATGTCTATTCTGTTACAATCTCCCTCGGTGAACATCTAGGTGAAGTGAGCTGTCTTCTGTTCCAGTGCTAGGGCTTTACAAAGCACTATAATTGGATGACAGTTCACTTTACCTAGGTGTTCACCGTGGGAGATTGTAACAGAATAGCACTTTAGCAATAGTGACAGAACTTTTAGAAATATAACGAAAACGATATGGATATCGATGTTAATGTACAGGAAAAACATAATCAGGAACTCAGTACACTAGGTACTTAGTACTTTCCGGATACTCTGTAACTGATAGTTAGTCAAAAATATAAGTGCTTTTAAGCAAACGGTTAGTATTGCTTACAATTTATTGTTCTACAGGATGATCTAATATCGACGTCCATGAAAAATTTTGAAATCTCTTTCGATGGGCTTGCCAGAACACCTCTATGTATTTTCTACGCTTTTTTATAGTTTAGGAGCTAAACGTTTTGTAATTCTTTTGCCTAAGCTGACTCCAGATTTAACTTATTAACAATATTTTTAGTTGTGTTTATAATAGGTACTTTAAAACTTAATTACGAGGGAAACATAATGCTCAATTGAACTCGTTCCAGATTTTAAGTGAAAATGTAGGGTGGAAAAGGGGTCATTTACACCCTTCATTTTCAATTAAAATCTGGTAAAATATAATAAATTAAAATAGTAGTTAAATATGTACAAAGCTTAAAAGTAAATTAAAAAATATATTCATATTATGTACAATGGACGGCTCACAGGGCATCAAAAAACTCGTCCGCATCGCTCACAATGGGACAAGTGCCCAGAAGGCTAGCAGCATTAACACGTTGAATGGCAATGCTAATTCTTTGACCCAAGAAAAGGCCAGCCCTCTGGTCACGTGAAGAGTCGACCAGCCGCTTAGAAATGTCTCTAAAAACAAGGTGAGCACTCGGACCCCATGGCCCTAGTGTTTCAACCCCAAACGGCTCAAACATATAACTTCCAAGAAGGTTGTTATAAGTATTTACGCCGTTTGAGGTTTCCGGCACCTGCAGCAGCCGCCCCAGCACAACACGACGTGCTAGGAAGATGGGATGGCGCAAGGGTGTCGACACAATTTAAGTTGCATCCCACACCAAAGGTCTACCCAACTTCCACGGCATTATGGCCATTCCATCTGGTCTCTTACCATCGTCACGTGCCAAGCCATTAGGTTCTAACACAGCTGGCACGCCGGTGGAGGCAAGAGCACGACGGTTGATGTCATTAATGCTGGCGTGCCGTGCTATCCGGCCTGCGCTTTTACAGCAGGAAAGGCCATGGTGACCGAGGCAGTCGACAACTTCACCATATTGACAGCGATGCGGGGCCCCGCAAAGAGCGCCCAGACGTAGGCATGTAGCGAGCCGGAGTGTAGAGTCACTGAGCATAGTACCTATGTTAGCTGACGGCAGTGCCTGAAGCCAGAGGCCCGACTCCCACTCACCCACAGCCAGCAAGCGGGCACGCTCAGCAGAATTGGTGGACGTATTAATACGTGCAGTACAATAACGCTCTGAGGGCAGTGTTGGGAAAACCCCGGTACTGCAGTGCTTCCGCAATGTTTGCGGCTGCTTCCATCGATGATTTCTTCTCCATTATTAGGAGAAGAACTGCATCGATGATGAGCAGGGTCCGTGGTAGCACCAACGCTGTCCTCAGAACGTTAGCTGCTAAAATGGACAGTCCATTTGTTGTGTACTGGGCAGGTGTACACCTGCACAGAAATAGGAAATAGTAGTAAAATTATTATTGTTGTGTTTCCGTGTTTGTTTACTAACAAATTACTAACATCTTTTTATTTTTATGTGTACAACTAACAACTTTACTAACGCTATCTGTTGTAAAAACTGTATGGACGTATGTCTGAAATAAAGATATTTATTATTATTATTAATAAGTTTATTCCGTACCAACCTGCAGAGCGGCTCATCCCACTGTCTCTGGGAAGATGGGTTCACGGGCCGAACCGTACTTGGGCAAGCCACTTTCCAGGCGTTCACCGCATCAATCAAGCACGGCACTTCAAAGTCAACCAGTGACGAGGACAAGATTTTTGTGGTTAACTTTTTGGTGCTGTGGACGGAGGACAGGAACGCCGGCAAACTAACACTGGAAATTTTGCGGACCCCGAGACCACCAAAACGAATGGGCAGTGTGGCTTGGAGCCACGCTCGGTCGTCCAGGGCCACATTAAGAATTGTAGTTAGTGTATCTCTAATAATTTGATCCATTGTACATAATATATATATATATATTTTAATTTACTTTTAAGCTTTGTACATATTTAATTCTTATAAACCATAAATTTGAAAATCCTTAAATAAAATCGCCCATTTAACAGGAAAAAAAAATTGTACGTTAAAAAAATTTATTAGGCGACAACGATTTGTAAAAAATACTCGCGGATTTCCAAATTAAAAATTCGAACGCTGACTAGGCTAGATTAGACCAGACAGAGGGAGCCGAAATAGCCTGATTTTAAAAATAAAAACTGAACAGGTATTTTGGTGAACAAAATACAAATTACCATAATTTATTAAAACAAAATAAATAATTTGATGTTTGTTATTTATTAATAACAAGAAATTCCCGGATGTCCACCACTTGTTAGTGGAATGCGTCAGGTACAAATAAGAGAAATATGAATGTCTGAGTAGTTAAGAGTTTGCCTTTCACACCATTCTTGCTAAACCTTACAGCGATAATGCTATCAAAATTTATGATTTTGTGAATAATTTAAGTAGATCGTAGTATTTCTCTCTTATTAGGCTACGATGAGCCTGGCACAGTCTAATAAGATTAAATGGGTCCAAAAAAAATAAAGAGAACAAAAAGAAAGAAATTTCCAAAAAAATAGTATTACACAAAAGATTTAGCCCGTAAACTACAAGCGCAAACATACATGGGGGTGTTTTGGGAAGCCTATGGAGTGAGGCTTCGATAATTATCTTTGGACGTCGTTACACGGACCTAAAGAATATGAACTATTCGATTTGTATGTTAATTAATTACGACTGAGTTTAACACTGCTCAGTTATCTACGATTAAATCAATCTAGATTTAATCGTAGATGAACCATTCACAAATTGAGATAACCTCTAGCATAATAGACTTCAGAACGAACTTACATGAGTGAACAAAATGTAGATGATGGATGTTCCTATTATTCACATAATTTAGAAATGGTTGTGGTCTAGGATATCACTTTTATTTCTAGTAATCATAAATAAACAATTGCCCTTACGTCTTAAGATACTTAAATAGCAAATTATGACTTATTTTCACACACAAGTATAACATCTTCACAGTAAAACCAAAGCGAAGACATACTACTATACTATGCTAATGGCATTGCTTAGTGTACCTAGGTGTACCTACACCAAGGTATAAAATATTTATATCAAAATAAAATAAAAATAATAGTTAAATTTCACAAAATTAGTTATTATGTTAAACATTAGTTGCTTGTTCCCTTCTTGATATCGCCATTAAGGACACCATTTTCGTGGTATAGTGGCAGTCCTCCAGGTTTGAGTATAGCATCTTGTCTAAGTATATGAGTGTGGTGTGTAGCGGTCCCCACGAGACCACTGCCGCACGCTGTTCCTCGGTGCCGAGTTTGTAGTGACTGCCGTCGCCTGTCCTTTTCAACCGACTTCAAAACAGGAGGAGGTTATCAATTCGTCTGTATTTTTTTTTTTTTATTTTTTTTTATTTTTTTTATGTTTGTTACCTGATTTCTCGGGACTGGGTGAACCGATTTTGATGATTCTTTTTTTATTTGGAAGCTAGTGCTTCCCGTGTGGTCCCATTTTAATTTGGTCCAGTTCTGACCATGGAATCCATGAGAAAACCGTATAAGTCTTAAATTTGCATTAAGTATGTGCGCGATTTGTTACGCGATTTCTCAGGCAAACGTAAACCGATTTTGAAAATTCTTTTTTTTATAGATAGGGTATGCTTCAGGGGTGGCCCCATATACATTTCATCGAAATTGATTCAGCACTTTTTGAAAAATCAACAAATACCCAAAAATTTTACATAGACGACGTTTTAGTTTCATAATAATAATAATAATAATAATAAGTTTATTGACTATAAGTTTAGGTTCCAGTACACCAGTAATTTAACACTGTGGCAATAATAGTATAGGGCACATATACACTAAGTTAGAACTTATCTATAACAAGTAAAAAACAAAAGAAGAGCTAAATTACAATAAAATAATGGTTCGCATACTTAAAAAAATAATAAATGCCCAATGACGGTATACAGAGAAAAGTTCTTTACCTTCCGTGCTAGTCAAGGACTGTGTTACGGCAAGGTAAGATTCTCGCTCATGGAATACTAGTCATAATGTAGACACTTTAAGACACTTTTTACTAATTACATTTGTTTTGTCGTGAATCATAGATGATGATAACGAGTTACAAGTTTAGCGTAAACAAGTAGTATAAGCAAAGAAATTAGACAATACTTGTTAGAATATTCCAGTATTAACAAAGTACTTTCACAATATAATAACAATATTTGTTTACAGTTTCCAATAAGAAAGAAAAGCATGTTAGAAATAATTAAAATAAATTATGTGTGTAGCAAAAATAATAAAATTAAAATTAAAAGCATAGCAAAGTTATATTCGTTTTATGACTTGAAATGTATCTTTATACCATCCCAAGCTCCACGGCAACCACCCGCCGCATCAGTCCCGTAGATAGGTATAATTATATATCCATGTATGTATATAGATGAGACCAACACAGTAAGCACCCACTCACGAAGCCCGAGATACATATAACAAACCAATATTTAGTCACACATAATATATTTTTTATCCTTAATACTATCCATATTACTAACTAATAACAATGTGTGAAAAATTATAAGTATGTATATAGTTATTTTACCATAGAAATACGTAGCTAGGGGAAGTTTTAATGTTTTTTTTATTTACTGTATGTATGTATATGGTATGTATAATACAAAAAAAAATGTATTAATATTCAATTTATAATGTATACTTACTACTTTTGTGTATTATTATATAATGATATTATATATTATAATTGAGTTTATGTATTATTTATAATCATATGATGTTTTTATAAACTTATATTGAATTTATAACATGAAATAAGATGCCCTGTGAGCATTGTACATATTATGTGTTTATATTTATTTTTAAGCTATGTATATATTATATTAAATTATTATTAATAAACAACATGAAATAATATATATAATATATGTATAAATACATATTTACTGACATATTTGTATAAATTTTTCAGTCCGTTCATAATCCAAGTTACTCAGAAACTCATTCAGAGCCCTTCCGCATACAAATCTCGTCAAATCTTTAAGAGGTTTCATTTTACTTATACGATTGTACAAAAGGGGAGCCAAGAAATAAGAGAAACACTGTGCAAAAGTAGTTCTACATGCTGGGACGTCATATACCTCATGCACTCTTCTAAGAGATTTGGGAGCAGGTTTTTCGTAGAGATGTTGTCTTAGGACTATTTTTTTAATAAAGAGTTGGCGAATACTTAGCACTTCAAACTCTTTGTACAACGCAGTTGTAGGATATCTAAATTTTTTAAAATTAATTACTTTTAAAATACATCTATGAGCCCTTTCTATTTTTATAAGAGTACTTTTTCTAGCACCACCCCAAGCAGAGATTCCATATGTTACTATCGACTGGCATAGTGCAAAATAAACAGTTTTGTTAGTAGAATGATCTTTTAAGTTTCTGATTCTTTTAAAAATCGGTATCAGTTTACGAATGCGAGATTTTAGATTGTTAATATGTTGTTTCCAGTTGAGATTTTCATCAATATCAACTCCAAGGTATTTAACACTATTACTTGGAGATAAGACAGGACATCCGCAAATACTTGTAACAGAACAATTAGAGGAATGAGCTTTTAAGTTAAAATCGGTAGGAGGTTGTAAATTATTTTTTATACTAAATGTTATAAATTTTGTTTTTTTAAGATTTAATGTAAGCAGATTGCAGTCAAGCCATTCAATTATATTTTTTAAACCACTCTCGGCTGACGATTTGACATCACTCCATGTTTTTTGTTGAAATAATATTACAGTATCGTCAGCGAAAGTGATCACTTTCGAACCGGGTAATTCAATGTTACAAAGATTATTCACGTATATTAAGAATAAAGTAGGTCCAAGCACTGATCCTTGCGGAACACCGAAACTGACCTTATGTTTAGAGCTTATAATATTTCCAATTTTTACAGATTGTGTTCTGTTACTAAGATAGTTTTTGAAGAGTTCAAGTGGTAAACCTCGAATACCTATAGCCTCTAGCTTACAAATTAGCAGGGGGATTGAGACAGTATCAAAAGCTTTCGCTAAATCTAGAAAAACACCAACACATTTTTCCTTGTGGTCGAGGTTACTAGCTACATTGGTAACTAGATGCTCTACCGCATCTATTGTTGATTTGTTCCTTCTAAAACCAAATTGATTTTCAGATAGAATATTATTTTTCTCTATATAATTTATAAGCCTATTGTTAATTAGTTTCTCCAGGATTTTAGCCATAGTAGGTAAAAGCGATATCGGACGATAATTGGCGATACTATCTCTGTCCCCCGACTTGAACACCGGAATAACAATTGAGTCCTTTAAAACATTGGGAAACCTTCCACACGAAAAACACAAGTTAAATATGTGTGTTAAGGGTTTAATAAGATGACTTATAGTTTTTTTTAAGAACACAGATGATATTCCATCCCATCCAGTAGAATTGGTATTTTTTAATGACAATACAACTTTATTGACTTCTGTTTCATCAGTTTCCAATAACACAAAAGAGTTCACTGGGCTGTGTTTACATTTATATTGTTGCACAAGATCATTTTCCGTGAGCTTTAACTTTTGTAAGATGTCAGTCGATAGTTTAGATGCCATATTAACAAAAAAATCATTTACAAAATCGACGGATTCTTGAGGAGTTGCTTTTACTTTTAATAATCCACAAGACCCTTGTGATTTTTCAGAGTGATTTAGATTACATACACGCTTAATGACATCCCATGTTCTTTTAATGTCACTCCTGACTGCATTCAAGTCTGCTTTGTCGTGTTCATTTTTTAGATTGTGGAGAATATTATTACAATGATTTCTGTAACGTCTGTAGGTAATTCCGAGATCTTTATCATTAGGTGACTTATGATGTCTTCTGTGTAATGCATCTCTAAATCTAATGCAACGCAGCAGCCCAGGGGTTACCCATGGTTGAAAAGTCTGTCGCCTGTTGGGCACGGTAACCTGGTCACTGCTTTTGCGTCTGATTTCAGATAAAGTTTCGATGAGCAGCTCAGTCGCTTTATTTGGATCTTGCAATGATGTTATATCAGCCCAATCAACGTCCTTCATAAGGTTGTAAACTTTTTCATAACTAAGTTTTAACAGCAACTTTTCCGATTTCTTATAATTACTTTTTTGTGCTAAAGGTATAATACAGTATATACTACTGTGGTCAGTAACTGATGTTTCACAGACTACTGTCAGCATTTTTGAATTTGGCTTTGCGAAACAGTGATCAATGCATTTATTGAGACGCGTAGGAAATTGATGACTAGGTAGCAGACCGTACGTGGCAAGAAGATTCAAATACTCTTCGGATTTCAGGTCAACAGTATTGCTACCAACGTCAACATTTAAGTCCCCGGTTAGGTAAACATTAGGTACGTGTTTAATATCTATTAAAAGTTCTTCCAAGGACCCAACAAAATTGGCGAGCGAGGCAAACGATGGAGATCTGTACATACAAATAAAAGCATGATTTGTACCAATTTTTATCACCAAACAGTCAGCATCAGCAAAAGTTGGCTCATATACTGTGACATTTGGTAGATAGCTCCTTATATAGACAACTACACCACTGTTCTGGTTAATATGGTTTCTAGTTTCAAACGAATCAAATTGCTCTAGTTTTGGTAACCAACCTGAATTTTGTAGCCAACATTCCGTGAGAATAATAATATCATAGTCTATTTTACTCCTAGCAATAAAAACTTTAAAATCTTCAAAATTTTTATGTATGCTTCGTATGTTTTGAACAATAATTTTAAGAGAAGATTCGGTATTAAGTTTATATTGCGGAAACGATTCTGGATCCTCGACCAAAAACGAATCACCAACATTGATAGTATTATCAACCTCGGTGACTACCTGGTCTATGTTGTTATCCATATTTAATTCTATACAAAGTAGTCAAATTATATTTTTGGTCGACGATTATAGTTTCTGAAATCTGTAACTTGTTCTTATTATTGTCGGACATGAAGTTTGCATAGTGGACTGGTATGAATAATGTTATATAGATTTTTACATAAATTAAAAAAAATAAAATATAATAGTAGTATAAACATATAATTACATAACATATAATAATTATTATGCTTATTATTATGTATATAATATTACTGTACGAGTTTAAAATAGTGTAGAGTGTTGTAAAATGAAATTTAAAAAAACAAAAATAAAAAATGGTGAATAAGGAAAAAAAGTACCATATTTTAACATGATCTTCAACAACCGCTAGTCATTCGGAGGTGAAATCTTTAAGTTGATTTAAAGAATTAACGACTATGGCAGGCTGTCCGTCTTCCTTACGTAGGAGTATGTTTCCTCTTGAGGCCCAGCAGTACTTATACGAGCCATTTTTCATCAGTTCTCGAGCGGCAGCCAAGATCTTTTTAGACATAGAAGTTAGAGACTCCGATATATATACCCGTGAGGAAGTTCCAGTAAATCCTAAGATGTCAGTACTTAGTGGTTTATCTTTGTTGTCGGAGTTGTATTTTTTCACAGCCTTTAGCAGTACCTCTTTATTTTTAGTGTTTTGGTATTCAATAACAATAGGTCCTTTTTTCCTGCCTCTTCTAAAAATAGCTGTATTTTCATCAAGAGGTGGTATTTGTAGGGTGTTATATACGTTATTTACAATATTCAGCACATCTTCGTTTTCATGCTGTGGAATATTTCTTATTTCTACTGTGTTTTTCAGAAGTTGTTTTTGTAGTGCATTTATCTGAGTTTCTAGTAGATTTATACGTTCTACAGCTGCTTCATGCTTTGTTTCAAGAGTTAACACCCTACCGCGGATCTCCTGGTAATTAGCAGCATTTTCTTCGAGTTGTTTTTTTATTTCTAGATTAGACTGGAGTATCTCGCTATTTTGTAGTTTAATTACAGCCATCTCAGTAGTCATCATTTCCTTGAAAGACTTTAGAAGGTCCTGTTTTAGGTCTTCAAACTGTTGTTCTTCAGGATTTCTCCGCTTCCTTATGTTTATGTTTCTTAATATTTCCTGGTCTTGTGATACATTTTCATGGGTAAGATCCGGATGCGACGAGGACTTAATCGGTGATCGTTGCATTTTATCTAGAATCCTTGCGTATACTACACTTCTGACCCAAACAACTATATGTTTAAACGACGTATGTGGATGGTCGAATCAGCCAGTATTATACGTAAAAGCTTCAGTAATAGGACTTAAAATCAATTGTTCACTTTTTAAATATTTATAAAACACGTCTTGCTACAACTGTGGTACCGATGAGAATGAAAAAATTCATCAATCTTTGTAGTAGTTAACTTTCAATCTCTTCTTAATAGATTTGAATGAGAAGGAGGTACTAAAAAGCGGAAAATAAAAAGCTTTTTACAAAAAAGATAACCGCCTTCAAAAAGTGAAAAATAACTTTAGCACAGAACACACATTGACTTTAGTTTCGGAAGTCGGTGGCAATACAAAACAACAAACAGAACAAAGCCACTGAATTTCGAAACTAAAGTCAATGTGTGTTCTGTGCTAAAGTTATTTTTCACTTTTTGAAGGCGGTTGTCTTTTTTGTAAAAAGCTTTTTTTATTTTCCTTTTTGTTACCGATTTGGAAATAAAAATGGTTTATAATATATCCAATGTATTATTTTTAATCTTTATTGCCTGATAAATGATTATTTCCTAGCATGATTATTGTTACCATATCTGGATGTGCAGATTTTTAATCCTAACCTAATACGCACAAAGAATGCAATCGTTCAAAAGGGTTGTGCAGGTTCTAAAGAAATAAATATTTTTGAAGTCTCTCTTCACCAGTTCCCTATTCCCATGTATAGGATATACGATCGCTTCTTAATATTTATTTTAAAAATTTTACAATTTAAATATAAGATTTAACAAGCAAACAATTTCTTTTGATATAATAAAATCTGAATGTGCAGACTGTGATCGATAAAAAACCGTCGGTCTAATCATCAACTGCAGTGATTAAAACTTAATTCAAAGGGGAAAAAATTGTGTAGATCTTAAACTAAATTTATCAAGCAAGATACTCGTGTAGCGATGTTCATGATACGTAGGTACTGTCAACCGACATTTCTTAGATCGCGCAAGCAGACTTCTCCGCGACATTTGCATATACACAAAAAACTATGGCAACTATTCCGCATCAAACTAAAGAAGAATCACGTAAATCGGATCATTCATCTCAGCGTAATCGTTGTACATACTCGTACAGACAGCGTCATCAACTGCTTACCCCCCTCGCATTAAAACTTGTTCAGATAGGGGGTTGGCAGTTGAAGACGCTGTCAGTACATAAAAAAAAAATACCAATCGAGTTGAGAACCTCCTCCTTTTTGAAGTCGGTTAATAATTTCGACTACAACCGTCGGGCAGTAGCCCACCAAATACAACACCCGTCTGGTCGGAGGATCCTCCCTTTTCTATGGAGGATGGCGAACTTTTCACGCTGTTCCTCATACCTCTAAACTCGCAAAAATGAACCACATGTAGATAGTACATTTAGGTATCTAAAAATGTACATAATTTATAAATGATTGTGTTAGGTAATCTGACTTGCATTTTGTAGAAAGTAGTTGTATTTAGGTATGTAGGTACATACACAATTGCGCTTACGTCATTAGTTCAGCAAATAATTATTAATATAAATATCATAAATATTTTTGTGAAATAAAATAAAACCTATCAATTGTGTTCTTTCATTTTTGAAACATAGGTGCGTAAAATAGTTACAATTTACAAAATTGGTTAAAAATTAAAATAATAATAATAATACTAGCCTATAATATCCCACTGCAGGGCAAAGGCCTCTTCTCATACAGAGAAGGCACGAGCATTGATTACCACGTGCGCTCAAGGCGGATTGGTGATTTCAGACTTTTAATAATTATATGTCCAGGTTGCCTCACGATGTTTTCCTTCACCGATGTCAGTAATATCCAAGATAAATTTAGAAAGTACATATGAATTGAAAAAGTCACACTGGTACTTGCCCGGTTTCGAACCCACAACCTCATGCATGAGAGGCGGGCGGGGGCTGGGTTAAAAATGAAATTACTTAAATTAAAATTAATTTATTTCAGTTAGACCTACGTTCAATACCACAAAGAACATAAATTATAAATTCGTAATCTTTAGTTTTTAACCATATATCTAACCTTTGATTAGTCATATAACATTTTATTCAATTTACACTTTAATCTTGTATTACAAATAACTATCAAACTAAAAAAAACTAATACAATAAGGCATCAAAAAATTACCCCACATCGCCGTCAACTGGGAATGTGCCCAAGAAACTGGCGGCATTGCCACGTTGGATGGCAATGCTTAACCTTTGTCCTAGGTAAAAACCAGCCCTTGGACCACGGGAAGAGTCAACCAACCTTTTGGAAATTTCGTTAAAAAGTAGATGAGCACTCGGCCCCACGAGGGTTTCAACCCCAAAAGGCTCGAAAATAAAGTTATCGCTTAATATGCTATACTTTTGCCGTTTGAGGTGTTCTGCAGCCGCAGCTGCAGAACCAGCACAGCACGCTGAACTAGGAAAATGAGTAAGTTCCAACGAAATGTCGAGTCAAGATGGAAACCGAGATTTTTCACGATAGGGAATGATGGTCCCATCGAAAATAATTAGAGGAAGAGAGCTAACTATAATGGCCTGACATTTTGAGAGGTTTATGGAAACCCCGAATCTATCAGACCTCTTTGATAGCACAAGTCCTTTGATAGCATTAAAGTCTCGGTTTACATGTTCTAAAGCGTCCGATAAACGCATAAGGCTTCGCGTAGCTGAATACAATTGAAGATCATTAGTTTAATGATGACACGAACACCGAAGACAGTGAGTAATAAAATTCATGAAGATGTAGAATAGCAATAGCGAAAGAATACCGCCTTGTGGAACACCAACATCCAGTAATTTGGTTAGTTATAAAAAAAACATGCTAGACAGACTTTAGGTTTAACGTGTAGGAGTACCGTAAATATATTTTGTGGAAGATGTCAAGGACATGGAATTTGTACCAAAATAGGTGTGCAGTTCATTACTAATATTTCAGTAGAGTAAGCTTGTGTTCATAAATCAGTTGAATAACAGCTGATTGGTCGAAGTTGATAAACATAAGAACCTACTCAACACAACATAAATAATTTTATTTACTTGTGTTCTAAAGGTGGAAGAAATTTTTAGCTAGGTAGGTTAAGAGAGTAAATACGGGACAGAAATCGACTGGACCCGACGTAGGAATAATAGAAGCGAGGAAGGTTCTCGGCTCGACGTAAAGGGACTTAACGAAAAGGGAACCATTCTAAATTAAGTCACTGCGAAAACTAAAAAAGTTAAAATAAAAAAAATATTTAAAAAAACAAAAAACCCGACTGCGTGAAAATTGTTAATATAATAAATAAGGTAACTCAAAAGATAGAAATAAGTGAAAATTTAAATATTTTTTTGGTTTTGAATTATCCTGGTTGACAGTGTTCACAAAGGCAGTCGGAGGCATCAAGTTAAAGCTTAGACACTTTCAACGGTTTTGGTAACAAAATACATAATGTAGGTTCATTTTAGATGCCTCCAACTAGGTTACCTATCATAAGGTCGAAAAATATTTGACCAAATTTCACCTAAAACTTTTCAACTTTTCTCGTTTCTTATTTTTTTACTTCATCAAAGTCACGTCTGCCACTGTATCAGTTGACCTATTATCAATTCGCTTTTTTTCGTTGCGCCGACGTTTCATTTGGTCGAAAAACTTTTTACCGAAGTTACACTTACCCGAAATAAAATTTGTTCGAACATTCGTTATACCACTGTTTTAATTACCATATTTCACCAAACGCCTAGAAGTAAATATTTCTGATATTGAGTCAATGATAACCGGTACTCCACCAGCAAAAAAAAATACGTCGTTAAAGAAACGAAAAATCAAAAACTTTTGAAAATTAAAGACAATTTGAGTGAAATTAAATATTTGAAAGAGCTTTCAAAACTAATATATTTATTACACTGGCGTTATAGAGAGCAAATTTCAAATTAGTTTCCTACTACTTTGTTTCATTAATTATGTAAATGTAATGGCACTTAATAAAACAGGTGGTCCCAGTAAGAAGCTTGCAAACAAAGATTCTTGCTTCAAGCAAGCAGGCATGCAGCATGCAAGCAGGCATGCAGCATGCAAGCAGGCATGCAGCATACAAACAGGCATGCAGCATGTAAGCAGGCATGCAGCATGCAAACAAGCATACAGCACGCAAGCGAGCATGCAGCGTGCAAACTAGCATGAAACATGCAAGCAGGCATGCAACATGCACAAGCATTGTTTCTGTCACGGCTCCGGCGCTGCGGGGTCTGGGCGGCCCCACGCGAGCTGATCGTTGCAGATGGTTTTAACGCACACCACCGCAGCTTCGGCTTGTCGCACAGAAAAGTCAGATCACGTCGAGACTAATACTAGAATGTAATAATGCACTAGAACGCATTACGGTACTAAACACTACAGTAGATCAAAGGACACTGTAGATCATTAGGTAATGATGCGGCTGATGAACTCGCCAGGAGGGGTTCCAGCACAAAAGCCTTCGGACCCAAACCCATTGTGCCCATTCCGTTTCATCAGTTAAGAAGTTGGCTCAAAGACTACACACAAGAGAAATGGTGGACCTCGACACCAGGGTACAGGCAGAGGCAATTCAAGGAGGCTATGCCATCCCTGGATACGAAGCTGACCAAGCGCCTTTTGCACCTAGACAGAGATAGCTTGCGACTGGTGGCGGGGATCATCACCGGACACTGCTCACTGAACAAACACTTTAACACCTTAGGTATATACCTAAGGAGTTAGTTTTTTTTTTCGGGATAAAAAACCGGAGTACAATGAAATGTTATACATACTATCTTACTAATTAACAAAATACTTATTATACTACTAGCAACATTATCCACTGATCACTAAATTGTTGATTTATTTATTTATTTTATAGTTAATTAACACGGTACAGTACCACTTACATTAATTAACATAGAAACACTCCATTTAAAAAGACTATACAATGCAGACAAGTTGCGTCTTAAACAGTTATTCGCTACTAATCAACATGGAACAGTGGACACTCTGGCATACTGTCTCTCACAGAACATCAGACATACGCGTTTAACTTTACTCCAATCA
The DNA here is from genome assembly GCA_947361185.1 of Charanyca ferruginea. Classification (NCBI taxonomy): domain Eukaryota; kingdom Metazoa; phylum Arthropoda; class Insecta; order Lepidoptera; family Noctuidae; genus Charanyca; species Charanyca ferruginea. The sequence continues at coordinate 17,461,693 of OX376073.1, forward strand.
TCCGCAAACACATCACATTCATGGTTGGCCGTCAGGAGGGCATTGAGCATCTTTAAGGTACGACACACAGGCGATTGAGCTCTGGCGACCGTTCTGCAAGGCAGTTGTGCGAACAGATTGTGTCGGCGACTTTGGCGGTGACCGATGTTATTGTCGGGTAGAAATAGTCGAAAGAAAAGGTCATGAAGCTCAGGGCAGTCAATACGACCGTGAAGGATCCCACAGGCTACCGTGAGCTGATCAAGGCCTCTTCTTACCTCCAACGAGTTGAGACCCAAAGTCCCTAGGATATAGTTGGTGGGGTACATTACATGTAAGGGTAGAAGTTGCAGGTTCTTTTAAAAAGATACCTTAAAAACGTTTTCTGCACTTTCTCGAGCCTAAGTGTTTGAGCCGCAGTGTACTGATGCCAGACACAACTACTAGTCTCCAGCTTACTGCGAACTAGAGAGGTGTACAGTAACTTAATTACATACGGGTTGTGAAAATCATGAGCGCAAAACAAATCCTAAGCGCCTGAAAGATTCTTTCGCAAGGGTGGAGATGTGATCTCTGAAAGTCAGACCACGGTCGAAGGTCACTCCCAGATCCTTAACTTTGGCGACTCGAGCTATTTTTTCGCCACCTAAGGTGTAGTCAAAATGGATTGGTCGTAATCTTCGACCTAATGTCATGACGTAGCACTTATTTGTGTTAAAAAAACAGCGGTCGTAATCTTCGACCGAATGTCATGACGTAGCACTTATTTGTGTTAAAAAACAGCTTATTTAGGATGCTCCACTCGTAGATAGCGTCGATATCCCTTTGCAATCCTCGTCAGTTCTGATTTGAACAACTAGCTTTAGTTCGTCGGCATATAGCACGCATCCTTGATCATAATGAGGAATAAAAGCGGCCCCAACACGGATCCCTGACTCACGCCCCACGCCTTGATAGTTAATGCCACGTGAGATAAGAAGAATTATAGAATATATGAGAGAATGGAGTGAATTGAATGGATGTTTATAATAACAAAATTTATGCGATAGAAAAAGAAATGAAAAATATATCACTAATAATTTATAAAGCTAAGAGAGAATCGACTACAGTTTTCCTAAATTTATGTGCTGTTAGATTAAAAATATCTATGTTTACAAATCTAGTGTTGTACGAATCCACAAATGGACGCAGAGGAGCGCGTAAACCAGCATTATAATAATAAGTAATAATAATAAATTTATTTCTCAAAAAACTTAGTAATACTTTACAGAAATAGTTTGGCAATATTCATTTCTAATTAATGGAAGTAGCCACTGCAACCGAACTAGGCAAAGCCTGTATTTCGGTTTTCAGTGCCTTTTCCCTCGAAATTTTAACAAAAAATGCCAGCAAAGCAAATATGTAAATATGTTCAGTTGTACTACTCATTAATTTTAATTTTGACTAAGTTAAAGCTAACTTACTAAAAAGTTGCATTATTTAAAATGATATTAAACATAATTTAACAAGCCTTAAAATCTAAGTGAAGTGTTTGTGAGTGTGTGTTGGTATATGGGGTGTGTAAAGGTGAGTGTATGTGAGTGTAGCGATGAGTGTGTGTGGTTGTGAGTGCATTAGCGTGTTTTAAACTAAGATTATTTTTGTTGGAAATACAATGTAAACAAAGCTTTATAGTATATGAATATTTTTAGTTGGTATCTATGCTTTTACCTCCTTGTGTCACCTTATCTATGTATACTGTTCTATCTTATCTATAGGATCTACCCTGTAAGAAGTGCTAATCTATAAAGCAATAAATTGAAACATCTCGTCTAAAATACAGCTTTTCATTAAATTCCTTCAGGTTATGGGCCCAGATACGCCTAGACCGTAATTTAATAAAAAGCCAAAGTTAAAATCGACGTGAAAAGAAAGTACCTAAGGTTGAGTCAACCAATTTAACTATTATAACCTCAAACCGGGCACGCGGTGTGCATGTACGTCGAGAAGGAAAAATACTTGCCCTTGTGGGTCAAGACAGAAAGGCGAGATGGAAGGAAACAGTAACGTGATCAAGCTGGAAGGCTCCAAAAACTGGAACATCTGGAAATTTCAAACAACCGTGCTGTTGCGTGGGCAGGGTTGGCTGGAGATAGTCGAAGGGAAAGCTAGGAAACCCGAGGCCGCCGCTGAAAAATCTACTTGGGAGGCTAAGGATGCTAAGGCTCAGACGCTGTTGGTCACAAGAATGACCGAGGATGTAATGCTACACATAATTTCTTGTACAACTTCTTCTGAAATGTGGAGGAAACTCCAATGTGTCTATGAACAAAAGTCGGAGACTAGCATTCACATCGTACAGCAAAGGTTCTTTCAATATAAGTATGAAGCGGGGACTGAGATGTCTGTGTTTTTATCAAAGATACAAGAAATGCAAAACACATTAAAGCAAATGGGTGAAGAAATCTCCAACAAGTTGATTATAACAAAAGTGTTAATGTCCCTGCCAGATGATTATAAACACTTTGTCTCAGCATGGGAGTCAGCGGCTGATGAGAAGTAAACCTTTGACAATCTAGTGGCCAGGTTATTGGTTGAAGAAGAGAGGGTGAAGGAAAAGTGCCATGAACCCGAGCAGGCTTCATCGTCTGCATTTGTTGCTAAGAAAAGGAGTGGAAAATGTTACAACTGTGGTAAAATTGGACATGTTCAAAGTGAGTGCAGAAGCAAAAACAATAAAAATAGCAGTGAAGAAAAAGTTAATAATGGTAGCTGTTTTTACTGTGGAAAATTTGGACATAGTAAAGCGCAGTGTTGGTTCAGAAAGAACAAAATGAAGACAAAGGACAATAAAAAGAGTAACGCTTTTGTTGTATCAAAATACCCATTAGGTGGACGAAATCTAGAATCCGACTGGCTGGTGGACTCTGGAGCAAGTGAACACATGTGTTACGATCGTGCATTGTTTCCTTCACTAACAAGTCTTTCAAGTGCCTCTCAAAGATCCGTAATCGTAGGTAACGAAGCAGCGATAAGTGTATTGGGCTGCGGACAGATGGCAGTGCAAGTGCATAACGGGACTGAGTGGATTGACACGACGCTAGACGGCGTTTTATTCGTTCCAGAATTGCACACCAACCTCTTCTCTGTGAACCGTGCAATAGACAAAGGATACATCATGATGACGGATGACAGCTCATGCAAGTTTTTGGAACGAAGTTCCTTATCGCGCGTTGTGAAAGGGGGCTAGACGGAAAAAATTCTTACGAAAAGTTGTCACGACACTTTTTGCTATAGTAAGCTAAATTGAATCGTTGGAACTGTCAAATAGAGTTCATTATTAGTTGAATGGCGGCTTTTCTATGAAAATTTTGGAGCGAATTAAAACCTTATTTTTACACATTAACCGTGAAATTCGGTTGCACATAGCTCCTATTGTCCGGTCGGGCACCAGCCTATACGTTTCTCAGAATAATTTTATCCTACCTAGTTTGGTAAAATTTCAATTTTTTCTACCGTTTACGTTTACAAAATAAAGTCCGAATTCGCTTTTCGTAGAATATGTTTATGTATTTAAAGGCGGCGCGGCGAACTCTTTGAACAAGGTACATAAGGCGATATGTTTAGTACCTAAGTTTATTCGCTCAAATAGTGGCGGTACCTACCTCAATGACATCGGAATTATGAATTATTAAATACAAACTGTAACCCATGTTCGATAATAACCATACGTTAATAACCACCAGTTAGACCTTACTGAAGATTCTTTACTAAAAGATAAGTCTAGCTATAAACTTAGTCAAAATAAATTAAAAAAATATGCTAGACTGAATAAAATTATTAAGAAATGTCATAAATTCAAAAGTCAACAAAAAAGCTATTCCAAAAATATTCAACTTAGGAAAGAACGTGTTGCTCTTATAAATAAATTGAAAAACTACCAGATAAAATTGGAAGATAGTAAGAACATTTATGAAATAGACACTCAGCGTTTGCAATCAGAAATACAGGTTCTGGATGACTCACTAAAGTCCCTTTATGGTAAATATATAATATCTGAAAACCAAATAAAGGAACATATACTAGCTGCAAATGAGTTAGTGGATTTGTGTAATTACAACGCAGACAGAGTGGACTCACTGACTCTCAGCAACACGCAGTGTACTTGTCAGAGGGAGTCTGACCTTGTGGCCGTCCAGCCTGAGGCAACGGAGTCCCAAGCTGTGACTGCCCAAGGTTGTATCCCCAACCATAACCATGATATTGTACAAGAAGTGCCACAGGCAGTATCTAGTACTTGTTCCTCTGGTAGCAGTCAAGCAAGTCTTTCAGTAATGTTTTCTGATAGTATAGGCAGAGGTATAGGGAAATTAATTAATAATAACCTAAGATATAACATTCAGAACCATTGTACACCAGGGTTATCCTACAAACATGTAATGTCATCAATAACAAAGTTTCAATATAATCCATCAACCAATATTTCTGTATTTATAGGTAATAGTTTAAAGGTCACAAAGGAAGATATTACTGACTGTGTTACAGACATTCTAAACATTAATTGTAACAAAATAATTTTGTGTGCTTTTCCATATTTTAAACACTTAACATACAGACAAAATAATTATATACATATGTTAAATAAACATGTGCATCTTCTAGTAAGTCACTATAGTGACAAGCTTATGTTTTTTGACACCAACAGTTTTGTTGGAAAATTAAAATCGACTAGGGATACTGTGTATCTGCCCTTTAGGTTTAGACATCAAATAGCGCGGCCATTAGCTTATAGTATTAACTCAGACATAAGTAGTATGTCGAAGTCTTGTGTTATTAGCTCCACATCAATTAGTAATAATACTAATAATAAGGTGGTGACCCAGAATGATTGTAGCACTTATGCTATACATAATTATACAAACTGTACGAAGGAGGATCCATGTGTCATTATGGACCAGCCATCTATTGATGCGAGTTGCATAAGTGGTAGGAACTCACTACCTGATATCATTGAAGTCCGTGGTCAAACTCCGAATAATAATTTAAACTAGTTTGTAAGACAACAGAAGGTACCAATAACAATATAGTTAAACCTACAAACAACAAGGTACCTTCTTGCTCTCAAAAAGTTAAGTTGCAGAAACAGCAGAATACCTTGAAATTATTTCATCAAAATATTCAAGGTATTTCATCCAAATTATTAGAAAATGAAATGTTTTTAGAAAAAACCATGTTTGACATTGTTTGTTTTACTGAACATTGGTTAAAGGATTACCAAATGCTAATTAACTATGAAAACTATAGTGTGGGCAGTTGTTTTAATCGCAAAGCTATGTCGCGTGGAGGCTCATTGATCTTATTAAAAGATTGTTTAAAATATAAAGAAAGAAATGACATAGTTGGCCTATCGGTTGAACATAGCATCGAACTTTCCTGTGTCGAGCTGGATGAGCATATCATAGTGTGCGTATACAGACCCCCAAGCTACCAAAACTATTCTTTATTTGAGTCTGTAATGGAAGATGTATTAGCGAAACTTGCAACGTGTAGCAAACCCGCAATTATTTGTGGTGATTTTAATATTAATGTTTTAGAAAATAATTTGAATAGTAGTCGATTATTAAGCCTTTTTAAATCATTTAATTTGTCGAATGTTTTCATGGAGCCTACTAGGGTAACTCCAACTACTGCTACCTGCATCGATAACATTTTCTGCGATTGCGACTATGTAGATAAAGCTATTGTTAATTATTTACCATCGGATCATAGCGGTCAAACGGTAACATTCATGTTCAAAATGCCTACGACAAAAGTACAAATACAATTTAGACCTATAACAACTGGTAAATTGAATAAATTTAATAAAACTCTAAATAATAAGTTAAATACTCTGGACCACTATAACAACGATGCAAATAAATTGTATAATGATTTATTTTCTGTGGTCGAAACTGAATTCAATAAAAATTTTGCGGCGAAATATATTAGCCCTAAGTTTATATTTAGTGACTGGGCAACTAAAGGTATTAGAAAAAGTAGAGAAAGACTGTTTGAGCTGTATGGCCTTAAGCCTTACATTAACACGGAAACTTTCAACAAGTATGTTGCTACTTATTCTAAAACTTTTAGAAATACTTGCAAGGTAGCGAAAGCGCTATACATTAGTAACAAGATCAAATCGGCAGACGATAAAATAAAGACAGTTTGGAAAGTTATAAATAACGAAACTAGCAAGAAAAAAGTTCGTAACGCGGAATATACATTGGATACATCACATGGTCCCGTAAGCTCTAACATAGAAGTAGCTCGTGAATTTGTAAATTTCTTTACTAGCATACCAATCAAAACCACGGAAGCTTTGAATTCCTCACCTGACGATTCAATTGCGTTATTAAAAGCGAACGTTCCAGGCTGCCCGGTAGAATTTCGATTTAAACATATTGACCCCATGACCGTTTTAAAAGCTTTTCGGCAAATCAAAATAAAATTTACTGAAGATCTGTGGGGTATGTCTATTAAAGTTTGTACATCTATAATAGAAACAATAGCACCTTATTTGGCTTTAATATTTAATATGTGCGTAGACCAAGGTGTTTTCCCAGATTTAATGAAATTTAGTAAGGTCATACCTCTTTTCAAATCCGGGGATAGTAAAGATACTAACAATTATAGACCCGTGTCCGTGTTGCCGGCTTTCAGCAAGGTTTTTGAAAAGATTATGCTTAATCAGATGCTTGCTCATTTTAACACAAATGGCATATTACACGATCAACAGTATGGTTTCACCAAAGGGCGTTGTACGACTGACGCCGGTGTCACTTTATTAAAACACATATTTACTGCGTGGGAAGAGGCACAAGATGCCATAGGAATCTTTTGTGACCTCTCCAAGGCATTTGATTGCGTAAATCACGAGACATTAATTCTGAAACTTGAGCATTACGGACTAGGTAAACTTGCGCTTTTAGTTTAGTGAAATCTTATTTAAATGATAGACAGCAGCAAGTTCAAATAAACGGGATGAATTCACATGGTTTAAAAGTACAAATGGGAGTTCCACAAGGCTCAATTTTAGGTCCTTTCCTCTTTTTAGTTTATATTAATGATCTTCCCCGGTTATTCAAAAACCAACCACAAATGGTGTTATTTGCCGATGACACGTCATTAATTTTTAAAATAAATAGACGGGCTCAAAATCTTGACATCGTAAATAACGCCTTACTGGAGGTACAAAAGTGGTTCACGGCTAACAATTTAGTATTAAATGGAAATAAAACTAAGTGCATCAGATTTGCTTTGCCAAATGTCAAAAATAGTGAGTGTGAATAAAGAGAAACTGGAATTCGTCGATAAAACCGTTTTTCTGGGATTGACGCTCGACTCAAGGCTACAATGGGGTCCTCATTTAACATCTCTCGCAGGACGGCTAAGTTCGGCAGCATATGCTGTCAGAAAGATCCGGCAATTTACTGATGTGGATACCGCGAGACTGGTCTATTTTAGTTACTTTCATAGTATTATGTCTTACGGTATTTTATTGTGGGGAAGAGCTGCAGACATCGATTCTATTTTTATTCTGCAGAAAAGAGCCATCAGAGCCATTTACAATCTGCGTATGCGCGATTCTCTAAGGGAACTGTTTAAGGAAATTAACATAATGACGGTGCCTTGTCAATACATCTATGAAAACATCATGTACGCTAGAAAAAATCTGCATCTTTTTGATAAAAGAGGTGACAGACATAATTATAATACTAGAAATAGGGACCAACTAGTTCAACCAGGTTTCAGACTGGCTAAAGTAGATTCGTCTTTCATGGGGTACTGTTTAAAGTGTTACAATAAAATACCTCCCCACATTGTTCAACTAAATGAGACAAAATTTAAGTCTTGTATTAAACGCACGCTATGCAACCGAGCATATTATAAGTTGAGTGATTACATCACTGATAAAAATGCTTGGCTGGATGCTGGTCTAGCTCCACAGCCATAAGGGTTCATAGATTAATTGATTAGCATTTGTAACAATTTTTGGAGCTGCTGAAGATGTAGATCTATATTATCTTTGCATTCTATAAACTCAATGTGTTAGTATTATATAATTTTTCGTAGCACATACATGTGAGCACTATGTTCTTTAAAGCTACCATTTACGAGGTATACCTCTCATTGACTTGAATATGCCCTGGCGGTTGGGAGAGTCATGCTCACTTGAATGTCTCGCTGCCGGTGGCGCATGTGTTGGATCATTCGGTTCCCTTCAAAATGGTTGAGCTAAATGGTGCCGATCCATGCGTCATGTTCGTGAACGGACGCCGTCGGTTGGGACTGGTCATCTCTTAGCTGCCTCGGTTATTTTAAATTTTGGTTTGAATTGTTATTATAACTATATTTTTCTCTAGACCTCTTTTAACATGCAAGACGTGTTACATTGTTCTCACATTGTACCCTTAGATTCAACATGAATGATGTAACCTAAATTTGTAAAATTTAACTGATTTTAAAAGAGTGTTCATGGAGTTTCTTGCTCGTTCTTCTCCATAGAAACCTACTGTTTGGAACGAGCAACTAGCTTCAACTTTCTGACTGACTGACTCTGACAATTCAAAAGTACCTGTAAATGGTTTAATTGAAATAAATGATTTTGAGTTTGAGTTTGAGTTTGAGTTTGATTGCGTGATAATTCCGATGATAACGACCTACGAGATAAATCCACCTTTCACTGTGAGACTGTGTGGATTGTGAAAACGAGTGTAAATTTTAAGTCGATAATTAAGCCATAGAATACGTAGGTTAGGTAGGTAGGTAGTTACTGTACCTACTTCTATGTTTTGATTAGTAGGTACCTATTGAAAGTTTGGGTTTGGTAATCATGAGCTTTCTATCGGTCGCGGTCGTCAGTAGGTAACCACTGCACCTTATCGCTCTAGGTCACAGAGTACTTTTCTCTAGGTTTTACTAGCGACAATAATATTTTTTTTGATTTGATTAAAATGTTTTGGTTTAAATTAAGCCAGTGGGAGCTTAGGTGGGTACCTAGGTAGGTAGTGGTACTTACTTTTATCATTGGCGAATTATTTGTAGTTGTAAGTAGGTAAGTGAGTAGGTACTCTTTTGCTAGAAAAAGAAAGGCAGGCAGGCGTAGGTACCTATAGGTGCTATAGGTAACCTATTTAAATAAATTAGAGCTATTCACAAACACAGTTTTAATCAACTTTGGCTTAATTAAAAAACTTACCTATTAGGTATAAAATTTACACTTCCCTGTATCGAAGCAACTGCTCAATATGGAGTCCATTTCGCTCGATACATAAACGGGCACGTTTAATTAAATTGTCTTTTAATTTTATGAATGTGTCTCTGTCACTTTTCACAATATTAAAAGCGTTCACTATCGCACTTCTTAAGTCATCTCGAGTAGTATACTCCTGGGTATAATCGAGCCTTTTAATCTCGGACCACAAATAAAAATCCAGCGGTGTCAAGTCAGGGCTCCTTGCGGGCCAAGGCACTGGGCCACCACGACCTATCCACCGCTCACCAAACTCACTATTTAAATGCGCACGCACTGAAGTAGCATAATGAGCGGGATATCCATCATGCTGATAGAATATGCCGCGTAGGTACGCCAGAGGCACATCCTCTAACAACTCCGGTATGGTATTTTGCAGCATCTCCAGATAAACGAAAATTGAACCTACTGATTAAGTTTATATAACATTATATTTGTTAATAATAAAAAAAATATTATTATAACTTAAAAAAAATAAAATTTTATTACAATTCCTTCACTAATTAATCGAAAGGAACTTCGGTCCATCCGGGTGTCCCTTGACACCTCTCAAGTTTTTTTTTTTAACTATAAAAACAAATGATAATTTTAAATATGTGAGTTATTATTATTATTATATTTATAGTAGGAAATTTAATTTTTATTTCTAAACATAAACATTTATTAATTGTTTTACTTAGATTAGAATTTATTGTTTTAAATTTTTTTTTTATATTAAGTTATTTTTCATTTATTGATTATGATATATATATATTAAAAGTATTTTTAGTTTTTTCTGTTGCTGCAGACAGAAAAACAACAGTGTTTGTGCAATTGCAAAACGTGCCCATATCATATGGTTCTACGCTATAAATGCGGGGTGGCGAGTGTTGTAAAAACAGTAAACAATGATTTAAGTGAATGGCATGAAAAGTTGGCTCATCAGAACTTCGATCATGTGAGGAAAGTGTTACAACAAAATAACATAAATGCTGAACTGCAAACCTCTTCTCCTGAGTGTGAGAGCTGCTTAAAAGGAAAAATACACCGGTTGCCATTTGGTAAGAGCGATAATGTAAGCACAAGGACCTGCGAAGTCATTCATGCTGACACCTGTGCCCCGATGGAGGAGGTGTCTGTTGGTGGCTCCAGATATTTCGTGATAATAAAGGACGACTACTCAAACTACAGAAGTGTCTACTTCGTCAAAACTAAAGATCAGATAAAGAGCCGTATACAAGACCTAATAAATAAGGCAGAAAATGTACTGTGTGAAATAGGATCAAAACATTTAGAAGTGACAATGGTTTGGAGTTTGTCAACAAGGAGTTGAAACAAGTGTTTTCAAAGCATGGAATTGTACATCAAACAACCGTACCATATACACCAGAACAAAACGGTGCAAAGCAACAAGGACAATGTTGTTTGCAAAAAAAATACCTAAGAAATTATGGGCAGAGGCAGTAAAACTGGAAAGAGCAAAGAAAATGGAAAATCACCATTCGAAGTCTGGACAAATAAGACTTATGACATTCAACAACTGAAGATATTTGGTACTCCTGTGTATGTACACATCCCTAAGGAGAAAAGACGGAAATGGGACCATAAAGTAGAAAAAGGGGTAATGGTTGGATATGGTGAAGATGTCAAGGGGTATAGAATTTATTTCTCACAGAAAATCTGTATAGAGATAAAGAGAGATGTGGCATTCTTAGCATATGATGAGAATAAAGAAAAAGAACAAACAATAATGTTTGATTCGAAGGAAGAAAATGTTGCTGATACAGGTGAAGAATCTCAAATTTCCCCAGAAATTACCTCTGCAAGCCCCGAAGAAGGGAGCTGTGAATCCACTTTGTGTGAAAGTGAGTCTGAAAGTAAGTGTCAACCGTGTAGTGGAGAAGAATTGTCATCGGATGACACTACAACACCAATTGTACATGAAAGGAGTAAGCGTTTGAGGAAACCAACATCCTTTTATCACTACTACTATGTAATAATGTGTATAGTGAAGAAACTGAGCCAGTGACATACAAGGAAGCAATGAGTAGAAAAGACGCTAGTAAGTGGAGTGAGGCCATAAAAAGGGAGTTGCAAACATTAAAAGCTAATAACACTTGGGACTTAAGTGATGAACCGGTGAACGGGAAAGTGGTGAGTAGTAAATGGGTTTTTAAATTGAAAGGGGCAAATAATGTTAAACAGTATAAGGCCAGATTAGTTGCTAGAGGGTTTGAACAAAATGATGTAATTGATTACTATGATATTTATGCTCCAGTAGCCAAGCTATCCACTTTTCGAGTCTTTGTTTTAATTGCAACTAAACTAAACTCACCCATATATATACGTCGACGACACAGTTACGTCCATAACTGGACGTAACTGGGGCGTTTTTGTATGGGGAAATAAATGAAGATGTATACATTAGTTTGCCGGAGGGAGCCTATACTGGTAAAAATAATATAGTAAAATTAAATAAGTCATTATATGGACTAAAAAGTTCACAAAAATGTTGGAATGTTACATTCAATTCAATAATAACAAGAGAAGGTTTTGTTGCGTCGAAATGTGATTAATGTCTGTTTAAAAGGTATAATGGTAGTGATAAAATTTTTATCTTACTTTAAGTCGACGATTTTTTAATTTTTGGAACAAACAAAAAGGAAATTTTACAACTCAAAAATGTACTATAAAGAATTTAACATGAAGGATTTAGGGCTTGTATCGGACTTTCTAGGAATCAATGTAAAACAAAATTTAGAAACAGGTATTACTGAATTATCTCAAAAAGTTTATTTAGAAAATGTTCTTAAAAGATTCAAAATGATAAATTGTAAACCCATGACGACACCTATGGACCCAAATTTTAATTCAAAAATATTAGAAAGTAGTAGTAATAATGTTGATAAAAATGTTGAGAGACTATGTAGGCAAATGATAGGTTGCCTGATGTATGCTGTGTCTGGCACAAGGCCTGATTTGTGTTTTGCTGTTTCCATGCTAAGCAGGTTTCAAAAGTGTGCAAATAATGTGTTATTAACTGCATTAAAGGGAGTGTTCCGTTATGTCAAACATACTCTAGATTATAAATTAACTTATAATTGTAAAGACATAGCTCTGGAAGGTTATTGTGATGCTGATTGGGGTGGTGACCTCAAAGACAGAAAGTCAACCACAGGCTACATGTTTATGCTCTCAAATTGTCTGGTCGTGTGGTGTTCAAAGAAACAAACTTCAGTTAGTTTGTCATCAACAGAATTTGAATTTGTCGCACTGAGTATGGCTGCTAGTGAAGCGTGTTGGCTAGTTAATTTATTAAAGGATTTTGATTTCCAAAATGTTTGCCCAGTAAACATTTCCTGCGACAATCAGTCGGCTATAATAAATGCAAAAACAGATTGTATTAAACGTTTAAAGCCTGTGGACATTCGTTATCATTTCGTAAAAGAAATGATAAAAGAAAGTAAAATATGTATAAATTATATCACAACAAGTGAACAACCAGCTGATATTCTTACCAAACCCTTAAGTAGGGAGTTAATATTAAGACACCTTAGTAAATGTGGAGTCATCCTAAAAAAATAGGTTTAATTATTAAGTAGTAGGTTGTTAGTTTAAGGTATATTTGAATGTGTTTACATTGAGAGGGGTGTTGGAAATACAATGTAAACAAAGCTTTATAGTATATGAATATTTTTAGTTGGTATCTATGCTTTTACCTCCTTGTGTCACCTTGTCTATGTATACTGTTCTATCTTATCTATAGGATCTACCCTGTAAGAAGTGCTAATCTATAAAGCAATAAATTGAAACATCTCGTCTAAAATACAGCTTTTTATTAAATTCCTTCAATTTTAACTAATTAAAACCTATTTAAAACCTAACATTCTCATTATTGTACCACGTTTAGTAACAGCTCCGTTTCATCATAATTGAGTTGTTGCAAATATTCACTTACAACTTGTTTACATTTTGATTTGGTAAGAGGGTAAATATTTAATTCTTTATTAATTCTGTTATAGAGGAACGGACCAAGAAATTCAATAAATCTTTCGCTAAATTTGATTTTGCAAGTGGCCCGTTCCCTACATACTATTTTATTTCGTCGTTTTTGCGCGAAAGGGTCATAAGGCAGTTTTATATGCTGTTTCAAAATAATGTTGAGGATGAAAAGTTGCCTTACGGTTAGAACCCCACAAACCTGATATAGAGACACAGTTGGAAAAAGGACTGGCTTGATAATGCACACCTTCAAAATTGCACGCTGTGCGACTTCTATGGATTTCATAGTGGTTTTACAAGTGCCTCCCCAGGATGAAATGCAATAATTTAAATAAAGACTGTCCTAGGGCATAATAAATTTGTTTTAAGAGATAAGGTTCCGCAGCATGTCGCAGGTTTTTAAAAACATATATGAGTTTGCGGACTCGAGCACCAAGCAGTTTTATATGTTCTTTGAAATTAAGATTTCTGTCTATAGTAACACGTTCCAGTGATAGACACACGCAGTTGCCCATTGGAATGACAGACGTGACTGTTATGTATACACAGTAAGCGGTATGGGCGCGCTTGTCTACGCACTACTATCCTCGGAACGATGTAACAAAGCTTATTTATTAAGTTAGAGCAATCATATTTGTTATGCACAATGCAATGTAGAAACATTGTTCCGAGAAGCAGTCTTCTGGATTCTAGGGTTAACAGTTTGTAATTCTTAAGTAATATATTATGCGAATCGTGGCTGTGATAGCATCTGTAATGCATAGCTCATAGGAATTTACGTTGAACGGTCTCAATCGAGTCAATATATTTAGCGTAATAGGGATTCCATATGATAGTAGCAAACTCCAGACAAGGCCTAACTAGCGATATATATAAGTATCTGTAGGTGGATGGACGCTTGAAATCTTTGCTATTGCGCATAACAAAACCGTACATTTTAAGGGCTTTGTTGATAATTTTGTCTACATGAATATTAAAGTGCAGTTTAGAATCTAGTACCACACCGAGGTCACGCAACGAGTATACTTTTTTCAATTGTATATTTAGCAAGTGATAGCTATAAGTGTGCTGCTTTATGTTTTTGGTGAATGTAATCGAATTACATTTAGATAAGCTCAATGAGAGTTTATTCAAGGTGCAGTAGCTAGACAGCCGATCTAAATCGCTTTGAAGCATCAAACAGTCATCAATACTTTTTATTGTTTTGTAAACCTTTAAGTCATCCGCGTATAGTAAGAAGTTCGAATACTTAAAACAAGCGCTAATATCATTTATAAACAATGTAAATAGTAAAGGGCCCAAAATTGAGCCTTGGGGAACCCCAGAAGTGACGGAAATCAGCTCCGAATCAAATCCATTTATAACGACCTTTTGAGTACGGTTTGTTATGTAAGAATTGTTATTATAACTAAATTTTTCTCTAGACCTCTTTTAACATGCAAGACGTGTTACATTGTTCTCACATTGTACCCTTAGATTCAACATGAATGATGTAACCTAAATTTGTAAAATTTAACTGATTTTAAAAGAGTGTTCATGGAGTTTCTTGCTCGTTCTTCTCCATAGAAACCTACTGTTTGGAACGAGCAACTAGCTTCAACTTTCTGACTGACTGACTCTGACAATTCAAAAGTACCTGTAAATGGTTTAATTGAAATACATGATTTTGAGTTTGAGTTTGAAGAGGTGAACCATCTTAATAGATTTCCGCGAATACCGTTGAACGCAATTTTGCGTAAAAGTAATTCGTGATCCACCTTCTCGAAAGCTTTTTGAAAGTCTTTATATACTGCATCAGTTTAAAAACGGCTATCCATATTGTCAAAAATATTGCCGACAAAAATAAGCAGATTTGTATAAGTTGATCTGTGTTGAACGAATCCGTGCTGTTCTTTAATTATAGCCTTGTGTAAAGTGGGATAAATTTCATTATAAACTAGTCTCTCAAAAAGCTTCGACAAGGTAGACAGAATCGAGATCGGACGGTAGTTCTCTACGTCATCCTTTGATCCCTTTTTATAGACGGGGGTTAAGTGACCTATTTTCCATACATCGGGAAAGACACCTTCGCTGATACACTTATTGAATAGCAGATGTAGGGGTTCACATAAGTGACTGGCAATACGTTTGAGGAACGACGGAGGAATACCATCAGGTCCAGGTCCTTTTGAAGGGTCTAACGACTTTAGCTCCTTATAAACTTTAGAATCGATATAAATATTGTTGATAATATCACTATTATCATGAAAGCTAGAAGGCGGTTGCCATTTATGGATATCAAGTTTTAATGGCTAATACACTGATTGAAAATAATTAGAGAATAGTTTACAAATATCACGTGGATCACTACTAGAAGTACTCTTATATTTAACATTGGATGGAATTCCTGAGTTATTCCGTTTACTAGCCACATAGCCCCAAGTGTTTGAGATTTTTGTTTACATTTTGTTCTACAGTTTTTATATAGTTAGAGTAACATAGGTAACATTATTTGTTGAATCTGCGACGAAATAGGGAAAATTGCTCATAGTCAGATATATTATTGTACACTTTCCATTTGATCCAGGCTTTGCTCTTATTTTTGAATAACCTTATAAGGGAACGAGTAAACCAAATGGGGAATTTAGAAGTTCTGTACAATTTTTGGTATCTTGTCTAGTATCATTATAAAACACGATAAAATGTGTTAACCGATTCCTGTGCTGGTAAATTTTTAAGCAAGCTGTTCCAGTCAATATCAGATAAATCTGCCTTTATAAGATCGTAATTGCCCTTGTTACAGTTAAATTTAACGACTGGGCAGCGTTTCATAGATGAATAGTTCAAGTAAGGGGAAGTGACAGCACAGTAAGGAGGGTGATGTAGGTCCACGGGTACTAAGTAATCGCTCGGTTAGTAAACATGGCAGTGCTCATTGGAGATTAACAAATCCAATGTTCGGTTGTTAGCGTTTGCAAAATTATGATATTGAGTAGCGCTAAATTCCGCAATGAAATTATCTAGATATCTGCAACTGACAGACGGGGCTTCAAGGTGCTGGTCGCGTGTATCGTTGTCACGGGAACACCAGCCCATGGCCGGTAAA
This sequence comes from Charanyca ferruginea, assembly GCA_947361185.1. Classification (NCBI taxonomy): domain Eukaryota; kingdom Metazoa; phylum Arthropoda; class Insecta; order Lepidoptera; family Noctuidae; genus Charanyca; species Charanyca ferruginea. The sequence goes on from OX376073.1 coordinate 17,478,009, forward strand.
TTAAAATCACCGATTATGTAAAAACAATGTGTCATGGGATTACTTAAAATTGTCGAAAGCATGTCCAAATATGTAGAATAGATATCGTCTGGTGTGTTCCGTGGTATATACACCGCGCTAATCAAGTGTCGTTTCGCGCGGTCATGGCTAGGTAATTGTATCAGTAAATATTCTATATGGGTGTGCAACGAGTTACCTGTTATATTAGTGAAATATGTGGGTTGAACTGTACGTAAGATGGCAACAAGAACACCTCCACCGTCGCGTTTACCAGTGGCCGCACGATCTCGGTCGCGACGAAAGACTATATAACGCTCATTAATAACCTCACAATCTGCTATGTTCGGTACAAGCCATGTTTCCGTTAATACAATAATGTCGTATTAGTTGCTTAAGATATTCATATAAATTGTCTGAAGTTTGCCACGTATGCCCCTACAATTCTGATAATAAATAGTAAGTGTATCAGCCATTAAGCAGAAGATAAGTATTGACACGATTGCTAAAGGATGTAGAACTTGCAAATATATTTAAAGATGCTGCCACTAAACCCAGTGTTATAAGTAAAAAAATACTAAAACAAAAACAATATTGAATGTAAAGCGTTTTCAACCCGCATAAAGTTACATTGTATAAAAACGGAAAGTTTATGTAGTCGTTTTTTGTTATAATAAAATGTATAATATAAATTAGTTGTAGTAATAAAACTGTATAATATGCTAATCATTGTGTTTTGTGATTGTATCATCGGCGATTTTAAATTTGTGAAAATCATTACCGTTTCGGATAGCAAGTATTGTAGCTATGTCAGTCCTGCGTACAAGAATCGTAGAGTGCTTAACCCAACAATGCTTAAACTTGTGTTTATTAGCCTCAAGGCGACATTCGCGAAAGAACAGCTTTTTCTTCAGTGTTAGGTGCTCATTCACGTATATTGTATGTGGAGTACCTGTTATCCCGATCTGGTCGGATTTTAATCCCTTAGCCAAGCGGTAGGCACTCAAAACATTGTCACGAAAAGGCACCGAAGAGAACCTAACCACAATATTTTTGGGTCTATCTTTATTCAAAGTTTTCTGGGGCACGCGATGTATAGAAATAATATCGTTTTGAGTAATCGGGAATTGAATTTTCTCGCCAATTGATGCAATAAGTGTGATCAGATTCTCCCCCCGCCTCTCTGGGACATTACACACTTCAATATTGCAGGCTCTGGCTTGCTGTTCTAATGTGTCGATTTTAGTCTCAAGCTCAGCAACTAGACTATCAGTACGTTCCGCAGAAGTAAAGCAGCCTTCCAATGTGGAGATCTTCTTCATGACATCGTTGCATTGATTAGAGGTAAACTGAAGCGAACACGAGTCGATACGTTGAGTCAAGTCCTTGTTCCTACCATCTAGGGCTATCATCTGCCGCTTAAAAGCTTCCTGTTCGTCACGCAGATGGTTGATATCATTACGAATTTCTGTAGTGTGCGAAGTGAGAAGTTCTAAGTTGCTTCTCATACCTGCAATGCTGGAGTTGATAGCGGCCAGGCTAGAGTCAACGTTACTGCGAAAAGACTGCAAAGTCGATCTCAGTTCGGAAGCAAGTTCGTTTAAATTATCAGCAAACACGCATTCTGGTTGTTTTCGTTTCCTGCATGTGACTCCCGGATCGACCTTTGACGTTGTTGTTCTTAAATCGGGGCTGGAACTTGTTTTGTTAGGCGAGTGATACATCATTATTATTATTAGTTCAAGTCTTGAGGGTATTCAGGAAAAGCAGGAGCCAGTCAACAGCAACAGGAAAAAAAATCGATCAAAAATAAATTCAAGCTTCAAAGTGCCGTTCTGATTATCCCTATGTATCGTGGTACAGGGCGACTGATGTGACGTCACTAAGCATTAAGCTACTGATACTCGTGTCGAGTTGGTTCGGTAGTCGGAGCCGCGCGCCCGTCGGAAGCGGTTACACTAGGTGTCGCAGGTTTGAATCCCACGAAATGATTCTCCGTTTAAAAGTTTGTACTCACGATTCTTACGAGTACTGAAGACCCGACGATCGATTCGCGTCGCCTTCGGAGAACACGAGCAAGACACAGCACCAGGGTCAAATATGGCCGCCACAGCAAATGGACAATCCCACAAGATAGTAAGAGAGGGACCGATAAATAGCAGAAATCGTCAACTTGTCCGTCAGAAAAACACAATAAAATAATACTAAAGATACTCTCAGAGAGGCAAACACACGTCCACACGTAGCAAAGTAGAAACGACGAAAAACGAATATCACTGATAGTCTTCTGTGCAGAGCCTGCATGGAGGCGGAAGAAACGGTGGTGCATGAGTTCCGTAGGTGCACTGGCGTCACTCAGATCCGCAGGGAATACTTGGAACACCAATCTCCCTTGCGGATGCCCTGATATGACTCCTGAAACCAGAAAGTATGACAACCAGTCTTACCTAGGGGTACCGTGTTACCCAGTAACTGGGTTGTGGAGGTCCGATACGCAGTCGCTCTATGTAAAACACTGGTATTTAGCTGCATCCGGTTAGGCTGGAATCCTACCCTAATATAGTTGGGAAAAGGCTAGGCAGATGATGATAGAAGAAAAGTAACAAAAAAAAAAGAAATAGCTGATTTACAGACTTCATTATTAAAAGTCAATCATAATAAAATTAAGTACGTAACTTGTGTAGAGAAAATAAACGTTTTATATTATTATTATTAAATTAATTTTACTTTTTTCACTATTTCGATTCCAAAGAGTTGTTTGAAAACTCCAACTGAAAGTATTTAATTATTCCACATTCAGTCATTTTTTTGCCATATTTTTAATAACAAAGCCACAACAACAACATTCGCCAACATAATTGTGACTTGTGACTGCAGATTCCGGTTCTTCATTTCAATATAACTTTTTTCGGACGGACATTTCAGTTTCGCTGTCATACAATGAAATAATAAGGTGGCTATGGCCCTTCGATTATCATAGCTTTTAAAGTGTTACAAGGGTGGGGACGGTGTCCATACATTTTTAAGCATTATTCTTTATACGGAACCCTCAGTAAGCGAGTTCGACTCGCACTTGTCCGGTTTTAATTATTTTAAATTTACTGCCTTCTGGCCCGATTACGCACGGCATCATAAATGAGTAATTCACTTGGATTGCAACCCATTCCAAATTCATAGTTCGACAATATCCATTGTGTAGTTTATGAGCTCGTGCAAAACATTTTTTATTTACCTAAAAAAACCCTGTCTTTACTCAGTGTCGGTTTCTGCACCTCTGGGCAGCTCCGACCTGTCTGGTGAAATCTGTATCCATCTGTACTCTCCGTTCATTCTTAACCCAAGTGGCTACCGGCGGATGTGGCGGTACAATTCAGCAAATTGGGATGAGATGCGCTGTTTTTTCACGTCGTACCCTTGGCTGCCGGTCTGTTTTTGTTCTGGTGATCCCTCTACCTGCGCGGATGCCGTGACGGAAGTGTTGCGTCAAGCTATGGAGTTTTTTATCCCATATAACGATGTACCTCTGCCCGGCAAAGCTCGCCCCTGGTTTAGTTCTCAATGCAGACGCGCAGAAGCGCAGAAGCATGAGGCTTACCTAGCTTGGGTTGACGCTCGTCACCGTAAAGCAAGGGATTTACGCCAGAAGAAGACAACCTTTAATAGAGCTGCCAAGTCCAGCAAGAAGGTTCTACAGAGGGCTCGTCATGACCACATTAGTCGAATAGGGAACAAACTTGCCTCGTACCCTGCGGGTAGTAAAGTTTTGGTCCCTAGCTAAATCGGTCGAGTCAAACTTCTATCGCCCCTCACTGCCTCCACTGCTGAAACCTGATGGTACTCTGGCTCACACTGCAGAAGAGAAAGCAAACCTATTTGCTTCTCTATTTGCAGAATCTTCACATCTTGATGCAGGAGACGCGACTCCCCCGACTTTACCTGGCAACACGACTTCAATGTCTGATACTCGCATTCGCCAAAAGGAGGTTCGTCAAGCGTTACGCAATCTTGATGTGAACAAGGCCAATGGACCAGACGGTATTCCGGCTATAGTTCTGAGGACCTGTGCACCAGAATTGTCCCCTGTACTGACACGCCTCTTTCGGCTCTCTCTCGAGACTGGATTAGTGCCGAAGTTATGGAAGCTTGCCAACGTGCAGACCGTGCTCAAAAAAGGTAATCGTGCCTATCCTACCAACTATAGGCCCATCTCGGTCACTTCTATTATCTGCAAGACAATGGAACGTGTCCTCAATAACAGGCTCCTGGCGTACCTTGAAGCTAACGACCTCCTCAGTGATCGTCAATATGGCTTTCGCCGTAATCGGTCCACTGGGGATCTTCTCGCGTACGCCTCTCATATCTTGACTTAACTTGCCGTCTCCCTGGACATCTCGAAGGCCTTTGATAGGGTATGGCATGATGGCCTTATTATTCCTTTTCAAACTATTCCAACTATTCCTTTTCTAACGGGCTACATCTCACACACTTCGTCGTATAACACACAAAATGAAGGCGTGGTTGTCTATGTGAGAGATTGTTTTGATGCCACCGTAGAAATACCTACATTTAATGAGGCAAACGTTCTTTTTTTTTTAATTCTCAAATAAAGCTGCTTTTATTGCAATTTATCGTTCACCTTCAAACAGAGATTTGACTAATTTCCTTAACAGCTTAGCTAGATTGCTTAAAACTTTAACTGAATTTAAAATTTTAGCCATTATTGGTGACATTAACCTAAACATTACTCCTGGGAGCACCGACCCAATTGCTGATGAATACCTTAATCTGACAGCTTCGCATGCAATCTACCGCCTGTACTCTCCCAACTAGACTCTCGAACTGTCTTGACCATGTGATACTACGCACCCAAAGTTCTGCTACTACATTAATCATTGATTCTCTGATTACTGACCACTCTCCCATCATTATTTTCTGCAACCTTAACCTAAAAATTAAAACTCCCCACCTCACCAAATTAAAAATTGATTTGCCTTGGGTTGTAGACCAAATGAACAGCACAGATTTTTCCTTAATCTTTCAGTGTCACAACCCGAATGAAGCTGCTTAATCTCTTGTGTCCATTATGTCCTTAGCCATCAAATCGCACTCATATATTTCACAAATACCTAGTAGAAAACGCATCATTAAGCCATGGATTACTCCTGGCCTGCTGAGGTGCATCCGTCACAGGAATAAGTTGTATCGTAAATTTAAAAAACTCCCAGACGATGAAACTCGCAAATTGATTTTCTGTCGCTATCGCACCTTCTGCAACAATCTCTTAAAAAAAGTCAAGCGTAAATATGAACGATCACAATTTCGGCAGGCTAGAAATAATCCAAAAGCTACATGGAAACTTGTAAAACAAGTAGCAAGCTTAGGCAAAGACAGAGACTCGGCCTCCGAGCTGTTAAACTGCAGTCCCGAACCGTCGCAGTCTGTGGACAAAGTCAACAACTACTTTGCAAATGTCGGTGGACTCCTGGCGGCTGAAATCGAACACTCTGACTTTTATAAATATCTCTCGGATAGTCGTTCCAACCCCGAGATCACGGTTCCGACTTCCACACTATCCGCGCCACAATCAATGGCCATCCACAGCGTGGATAGCGCTGAGTTGGAAAATATCATCCTCAGCCTTAAAGACAACTGTGCTGATGGATTTGACGGTATATCCCCCTTAATCGTGAAGGCGACTCGTCACATTCTCATTCCGATTCTGGTTTTTATCTTTAATCTGTGCTTTTTAACAGGTATTTTCCCAGATGTGTTCAAAACTGCAGTTGTACATCCTATCTAAAAGTCGGGAGACAAGGATATTGTCTCAAATTTCAGACCCATTTCAGTTTTGAGTACTCTTTCGAAGATATTTGAGAATTGGCCATTGGGAAAATAAATATAAAACTCTTCCCATATTTTTAGACCTATCCAAAGCCTTCGACACAGTCTCAATTCCCATACTTCTTTCGAAGCTAGAGCATCTTGGTATTCGTGGGACGGCCCACGATCTCTTCAGGAGTTATCTTACAGGTCGTAAACAAATGGTAAAACTAAAAAACTACCTCAGCAACCTGGAGACGATTACTTTTGGTGTGCCACAGGGCAGCGTCCTGGGACCCCCACTGTTTCTCATATACGTTAATGAGCTGTGTCAGTTATCCTTACCCAACTGCAAAATTATAGCATTTGCCGATGACACAGCCCTAATTGTTCATGGCCGGGACTGGACCGAAACTTGCCTCAACGCGGAGATTGCCTTGAACACCGTCATGAGATGGTTGACCATAAATCTTCTTACTCTAAATGTCCATAAGATCAAATTTACCACTTTTTTACTATCAAGTCAAGTTAACCCTCTACACCGATTGAAATTCGAGCGCACACCTGCCCAAACTTAAACGCAAACTGTGGATGTCAACAATTAGAAAATACCCCTATTATGAAATATCTTGGGGTCACCCTTGATAGCAACCTGAAATGGAAGCAACATATTGCTGCGACGGCAGCTCGTGTGAGAAAACTTATATATATTTTTAAAAAGCTCAGAGGCACGGCCGATTTTACCTGTTTATTAACTGTCTACTTTGCGCTCGCTCAATCTGTTCTAGGTTATTGCCTAACAGTCTGGGGTGGTGCCGGTAAAACAGAGTTGAACGAGCGCAGAGAGCTGTCCTGAAGGTGCTGGCAAGGAAACCGATCCGATATTCTACATCCTCTCTATATACCCTCTGCCAAGTCCTCACCGTCAGACAGCTATTTATTCTCCAAACTATTCTTCGCAAACACAATCAACTTACCTATGATCCAAAATGCTATTCTACACGCCGCTCGAATAGGGTTTGTACAACTGAGTCTCTTAGGACCGTAGCTGCAAGTCGGCATTACAAACACATTAGCTCAAAAATGTACAACCAATTAAACAAAAGCTTACAGATCTACCCATTAACCAAGAGCAAATGCAAATTAAAACTTGACTCTTGGTTGACATTACAAAGTTATGCTGAAACAGAGAAACTTGTGGAGGTGTAAGATACCCATTTATTCCCTCACACACTTCAACAAAACCGTGTGGTTTTGTTCACAACACACATACCAGTGTGGTTTTGTTCACAACACACATACCACAAACACCCCTCGCACACCTCATTTACACTCAACCACACATCCATTCGCCCTACACTCACCACTTTAACTCAACGTCAAAATACATCCCAATTTCATTTATGTTCTGTATTGCTTATTTTTATTTATTTTACTTCATTAAATTTTTTGTTTGATACATTTTAACTAAATCGACAATTTTGCATGGAACATCATTCCATTCTGTATCTGGAGAAGGGCGTTGCTAGCTGCGCTACAGTTTATACTTTTGCGGCTATCATCGTTTCACATGTTTTACTTTAGTCATAATTATGTTGTTGTTCCAAAATAAACTTTTATTTTATTTATATTATTTTGTCTTTTTGTATATTTTCAGCAAGCGAGAAGGTACAATACGATAGATTTATCGCCTACTTAAGCATAACTGCAATGTTAAATAAGAGTTTTGCTATTTTTTTTTTGGCAGGCGCTAAAGATATTGCTAAACAATACTTTTGTCGATATCTTTATTGCCGTGATAGTTACAGTATTGTCGTTGTTAAACATTGAGAGAAGCAAATGGGAAGTAATTAATGGCCACCGTGAATTTCAATAATTCTATTTGTCAGGGACACTACGACTTGGTGACCGTTGGTCCTGACATCAGAATGAACGGTCACCCATGAAATGTATTTTTTTTTCGCGAATACGATGGAAGCAATTGTTTGAGAATAGGAAGCAAATAGAAGCAATTGGGAAGCAATTCTTGGGCATAAATTCAGTTCATCCTGACGGAGACGATTATTCAAAGGTATTTGGTCATTATTTTTAGCGAATAGAAAGTTATAACTAAATACGTAGTTTTCAATATTGCGTTTCATAATAGTGTTGTTGTATGTCTGTTGTTCTATGCTTTTAAAGAAATAATATTGAAACAATATTGTGTGTAATATTCGTTTGCCGTAATCACATAATTAACAAAAGCAATTTCATATATTTTTCTGAAGTACCCTGAATTCTTCTGGCAAACATTATTTTGAGGCCATTAAACATTTCTACTGACCTGAAAGTGCATATTATCTCATGAAAGTATAGTGACTATTAATTTTTGAATCACTGGCTGCAATCTCACACGTCTTCTTCTTTCCAAAACAGATCGTCCACATCCTAGACAAACGTGTGTGCCTCAGTACTCTTTTAGCATTCGTATTTCCACTTGTGCTATGATGGTTTATTCGTGAGAAGCACTAATGGCAGATTACAGCTTCTGGTGGGATCTAAAAGTTAAATATACCTATATTTAACTTTTAGATCCATAATTATATTTCAGATAAATAATCTTTACTGGAATTGGTTGCTAGCAAAACAGCAGAATGACACTCGACAATGACATGACGACGTACTATGCTAGCTAAAAATAACTATTGACTATCTATCTATGGGTCTTTGTTACCTGAATTAAATGATTATTATTATTATACATACCTGTTGCAATAATACCCGCGATGCGAGAAGAGATTGCATTGAAAATTGTAATTAAGAGACAGCATGTCTTAACATCCTGTCGATATTCAGGTATCAATTAAATCAATTTATACATCGCAACATCGTTCACCAAATCTTAAGCAATGATCAGAATCCGTAAATAGCACAAAGTCAGCGAGTAAGGGAGAATCGAGATCCGTAGTCAAAAGCAAAACTCGTCGCTATGGAAAAACAATAAAAGGCACAGCAAGTATATTACGAGGCGCGAGCGCAAACAACACAGATTACAGAATTGACTTGACAGAATAGAAACCAAATGAATTAGAGGTGAGACGTATATACTGGTAAAGGTTTTTAGCAGGACGCAAAGAGACTTGTTCTGTATACCTACCCACAGCATTTATACGAGTCTCGAGTCTAAATAGGCGTACTGCGTCCAATAGATTGCGCGACTAACTAATCGCGAGACGCGAATTCGCGACATACACTCGATCTCGGTCGGTTCAGAACGTTCAGAACGCAGAACGTCGGTTCAGTTTGGTGATGTACGGAATAGAAGAAGAAACGTTTGCCACTCTAGGCCAGTGAAAACTAAATTTGCTCGTAATTTCTTTTTTTATTGGGTCGTTCCTATGCAGTAAACTAAATAATCTATTCTCAACACATCTATAAAGCAAGACACCTTTTAAAAAAATATTGACTGAATGGCTGCTTTCAGTAGACTTTGTCCAAACTGATGATCTTTTCATCCCCATATCCCAATTTAGTGTTCCCAAAATGATACACAACCATACACACACCGATACTTTCTACATGCACATACACACAACCATGGAACAGATAATTTATCTGTTCCGTGCACACAACCTACACTCCCACACATCCTTGCATGCTTCATAAATAAATCACATGTGTAATATTCTTATCTGAAGTTTAAAGTGAAATAATTATGAATGAATTAATACTATTATGATTTTAAGAAAACGTCTCCAGTACAATACTTGAAATATATCACTTGTGAAAGGGGCCTGGCCACTTAACTTACAGGTTTAGAAAGAAACTTAGTTTAGGCACCAGTCTTCCACAAATTAAGTATAAAATTGTATCTGTAGACTAAGTAAACTTTAAGCTGTAATTTGTGGTAAGAAAATATTTTTAAAGTGGAATGTGAATTGGCCATTATTCACGCTCTTATGTATAAATGGAGAAGCCACACAGCACTGTTAATATTCAAGAATATAAAAAAAAAAAAAAAAAATAGCCTCTAATTCTTACTACTATACGAACTTCCATAAAATGTATCAAGTTAAAAATAGTATAAGTAGGTACTTTAACGTTACTATTGTGTATTTATAGATATTATTATTAACTTATATTAGTAGTAGTCGCCTCTGCGGCGTAGGCCTCTCCTAAACCTTTCCACACATCTCTTTGCCGCGCTACCCGCATCCATAAGGGTCCACACCTTTCGTTGAAGATGTCTCTCCACCTTTTATTTGGTCTACCCTTTTCTCTTTTCCTGTCTCTTGGAATCCATTCCGTTAAACGTTTTGCCCATTTGTCATTGTTCATCCTTCATATGTGTCCTGCCCAGTGTCTCTTGAGTAATCGTGTTCTTTTTCTTACGTCTATTATTTTTGTTTCCTTTCTGATGTTAGTGTTTTTCACCTTATCTGACATTTTGAGACGAAGCATGCTTCTCTCCATTTTACGTTGACAGACAGCAATTTTTTCTTAGTCTTCTTTCCTCAGTGACCACGTCTGGCAACCATATGTAAGGCAGGGCAATATCACTACTTCATAGAGTTTTTTCTTTATATTAATATTTATGTCCTTATTTTTCATTATATCTCTTAATCCCCAATATTTCATCCATATTCCATATTTCTTCCTCCCCTTCTTTCTATCTCTCTTCGTGTATTATTTCCGAATGATACTAGCTTTCCTAAATATACATACTCATTGACATATTCGATATTCTCGGTGTCTATAATAACATCCCGAGGTACTCCGTTTGTTAAAATCTTGGTTTTCGATTTGTTCATCGACAACCATTCAAGAATATAGAATACTTTTATATTCTATATTCTTGAATATCAGCAGAGATTTTTAATAGGCACTATCCTAAACATATTCATAAAATATTTTCTGTGTTTCAGGTGGCTCCTCAATACATTGCTATAACTTTGGATATATTTTACTATAAATTTCAGAATTTGGTGAACTACAAAATTATTTGGTTTCCTACTAAAGAAGAGGGTGAGTTATGTTTTAAAAACTGAAGTATGTCCTCAATTCATACGGATATGATGATGAATGTACCTATTTCCAGAATTTAGAAATGATTCTGGTCTAGGAAATCTGTAGTGCATTTCCGAGTATTTGTTTAACACTTGCCCTTATTTTAGAAAGTATTTTTTTTTGTTGAGTAAATTATTAAAACCTGTGAGTGAACCACTCACACAAGTATAAAACTTCACAGTAAAAACTAAACGATGCCATAAGTAAACACAAGGTAAAAACATTGAAAACTGCTAGGTACACCAAAGTATAAAATGGGTCTACCCTTTATAGCAGAACTTTTTATGTCATAATTATTATTTTGCATAACAGTGAATGGCATAAACTTCATTTCGCAGAAAATTGTTTGGCAGATACTCATTTAGCATACATTCAAAACTCATAATTTTGTAAGTCAGAATTATCTTTAGGCATAAATTTCATATGCATAATAATCGAATAGTAGAACCATCATATCGCAGAACTTCATTCACAGTCAGAATCGTCTTTGAGCATAAACATATCGATAGTCATTAAAATGCAGAACTATCATATCTCAGAAAACTTACAGTTAGAATCATCTTTCTTTGACATACATTTCATATCCATTATTTGAAAAACGCATACCTATTTAACAATGCATAAAATTCATTAGTAGAATCATTTTGTATTTTCACCATAATAATTAATTCATTACCTATTTGTATAAATTCATTATAATTATGCATGTATTATCACTGAATAAAATGGTTGATTGTGACCATAATTGTGACCAAAAATGTGGTTTTCGATCGCCAATACATTGGCCAAGCATGGCGATTACGGCTTAACCCCCCCTTGAGAACACCTATGCCCAGCAGTGGACGTCTAAAGGTTGACATGGTGATAAATGTGGTTTTTATTTCCCTGTGAGAAGCATTCAAATTTAGTGAGCATGCAGCGTGCGGCATGCAGAATTCAAGCAAGCATGCAAGCGAGCATGCAACATGCAAGCAAGCATGCAACAGGCATGCTTTCTGTCCCGGCTCCGGGCGCTGCGGGGCTCCGGCGGGGCGGTCCCACGCTACCTTGCCGCCGCAGAGGGTTTTAAAGCTCACCGCGCGTTCCAAAGGCCGCGCGGGCCGCCTCGCCCCTCCGCGCCCACGCGGGATTAAATTACACTCAAGGGTAGAGCGATTCGTTTCTGTCACGAATGTTTGTAGCACAATATAGACTTTTTAACACAATATTTTAATTTTAATTTAAAGTGAAAAATATTTTTTTATAGAAAATTGTCGCTGTAAATAAACGTTATGCTAAACTAAATAAAAGTAAATTCGGACATATAAACATTCGGCCAAACAATAATTATATTAAATCATTTTTACGCCTTCAAAACATTCGTCTAAAGAAGAATGCCAAGTGTGCTATGCCAAATAAATTTCAGAGCATCAAGATTCTGCCAGACAGAGGGAAGCCGTATAAAATATGTATAAAATAAAACGAATGCTTAAATTTCTCAGAATTGGTTATTATCATAAACATTAATTGCTTGTTCCCTTTTTAATATCGCCAATAAGGACATCATTTTCGTGGTATAGTGGCAATCCTTCAGGTTTGAGTATAGCATCTGGTGCCTTGAGCATGGTGTTGTAAGTAGGGTTGAGCGGGTGGAGCGGTCCCCACGAGACCACTGCCGCGCGCTGCTCCTCGGTGCCCAGTTTGTAGTGACTGCCGTCGCCTGTCCTTTTTATCCTATTTGTTACCTATTTGGAGAAAAATATTATCTATACTTTTTACTTTTCGGAATGGCATCACGCTAGTCAACCTAGGAGATTGTTCGCTGCGTAATCGGACATGGTGACTTAAAAGTGAATTGAAGTACTCTAGGCAGGGCAAAACTAAGCGACTAAGCTAAGGGCATCCCCTGTGGGGTACGAGCCTCGGCTTAGGGCGTCGCTGGGGAAGGGCAGCAAAGGGTCAGGCTGGATTGGATTTCGATTATTTAAATACGAATTTAAAGCTACAGACTCCGCGGCGTGGGCTGGCACGAGCAAGGGCCGGGGAGGGAAAATCATCAATACTTCTATACTAAAATTATAAAGGGGTAAAAACGGTTTTTATGAAGGGGGTAATAACCGTAACTAATTATATGATTTCAACAATTCTTTCACCAATAGGAAGCAACGTTATCCTTGGATGCTATAGGCTTAGTAGATTAACAAAAAATTAAGGATCTTTAAGAAAATTGTCAAATCGTTATCGCCTGATAAATTATTATTTCCTCGCATGATTATTCTTACCATGTCTGGAGATGCAGATTTCAAATCGTAAGCTAATCCCATCCGTTCAAAGAACCTTATGATGCTGGCTGACAGATTATAATGCATGGTCAGCTCGGCAGCCTTATAGTCCCAGGGGAACGCATGATGATAGTTGTGCCAACCTTCTCCCAGACTTATGAAGGCTACAAACGCAGATTCAACTGGTTGCAGATTTCTGTGGAAGTAAATGATTGTTTAATATATTTGAGGTCTCTACATGCTCGTAGAACTCTTTGAACAATTCTTAGTGGCTATGGTAGTCGTATCGTGCAATGAATATGATGATGATAAAATACATAGGAAGATTTTAAAATGCTGTGAAATTGTGTCAATCACTCACTCATCATAAGGCCTGAACCCATACAGATGTGCAATGCTGTTGACGAACCACGTGCCGTGCAGTTGCAACACGTAGCGAGCGCAGTAACTCACTAGCAGCGAGTTCCACCAGCTCTCTCCAAAATAATAAACTGGTACCCATACGGGGAGTATTGCCAGTAACAGATATAAATAGTAGTAGTATCTGAAAGAAAAGGAATCATTGGTTTAATTTGTGTAAGAGCTATAGCTTAGAACAGATTGTTTTTGTGACTCGTGATATTTTTGTGAATTTGCAATCACACACGAGTGAAGTATATTTATGATACTTAATGTATCCATCAGTGTTCACAAACTCTTTTAACCACTAATTGAAATTCGGTGTTAATAATTTATTGTCACGAAGAACAATACGTATATAATTATGTATCATCATCTTTTGCCTAGCCTTTTCTTAACTACATATTTTTGTGTTTGCTTCCAGTTCAATACCAGTGTTTTACATGGAGCGACTACCTATCGAACTTCAACTACAAAGTTACTGGGTAACACGATACCCTATTGGTAAGACAGGTTATCATGCTTTCTAGCTTCTGACTCAACCCATATCGATGGCCAAAGAACTACAAATGACAGCCGGGACTAACGGCGGGCAAACATATGTATGATAATGAATAGTTAATGCCAATCCGCCTTGAGCGCACGTCGTGATCAATGCTCGTGTCTTCTCTGTATGAGAAGAGGCCTTTGCCTTGCAGTGGGACAATTATAGACTGGTATTGTTATTATTAATACTTAATGCAGTTTTTGAATATCAAATTAATAATAATAATAATAATAATATTATTAAGCGGTACTCCTGGACACGGCGCGTATAGTCAGGAGATTCCTCTCTCAGGAGCCCTGACCACCGGTAGCTTGGACCCTGTTCCCGATACCGGTGGGCTACTATTTTTTATATTTTTAAATGTTTTTATTTTTTTTTACTGATATTTAAAAATATATTATAATATGTAAAAAAATGAATAAATGTGGATAATAATATGTGGGGACATTTTCACACACGGCCATCTGACCCCAAACTAGGGAGACCCTGTACTATGGGTGTCAGACAGCTGATATACATACATAAATACATTTTTTTTTGTAAATACATACATATATAGATAAACAGCACCCAGACACAAGGCAAACACAAGTGCTCATCACACAAATGTTTACCCTGGGCGGGAATCGAACCCGCAACACGCTGCGCAGCAGTCGATCGCTCAGCCACTGCGCCAACCGTGTCGTCAAATTGACTCCGTGATTTGATAAAAATGCGAAACATTTAAAATTTCTTCACACCAAATTTAAAAATTATTATTATTATTGTAACAGAGAAACAATATTTCTAGACCCAGGGAGAAATATATTAGAAATGATTATAGAAACAAAAAAATATTTTACAAAAAAGACAACCGCCTTAAAACATTAAAAAGTGAAAAGTTACTTTAGCACAGAACACATTTGGCTTTATTTTTGAAAATCGACGACTTTTGTTGTTGTTTCGTATTGCTACCGAGTTTCAGAACTGAATTACTCATTATTTGTTCTGTTTTAAAGTTATTTTTCACTTTTAATTTTTGACGGCATTTTTTTTTTGGGATAAGCCCGCTATACTTTTCAGACCACTGCAAGTCAGAATCAACAGTGGCGATGGCGACCACCAGAGAAGCACCGAAACAATAAAGCTTCATTGCCTCGGTGCTTTTCCAGTGAGTCCCAGAGAAACGATTCAACTGTCTTGAATTCAACGAAATTAATCAGAAAAAAAAGAAAACCTAGAACAATAGATACCTACAAAGGGACGTTAACAACTGGGAGAAGCCCAGCTGCCAAGCGCTACAATTAATATAGGTAATAAACACGGATATCTATGTCAATAAATGAGTCCTAAAATGTGAGCTTTTACATTTGATTCTAACAATAGGTACGGCAGAAACACTTAACACACTTAATTAGTTCTAGTTTCTACCAGGTACGCAAAATAAACAGCTCTGGATGATGTATCCTTTACAGTATCTAACATAATATAGCGTTCTTTCTGCCAAAGAATACACTCTCATGTTATAAATGATGTGCAGATTTGACAAAGGCGAAGTAACAAGTTTGAAAGAAAATAATTAACTCTGAAAGTTGATACATTCTAACTGAAAGTTTTAACAGGTAACGTTATTTTTAACACAAAGCCATGATTTAAGATTACCTTTTAGAATAAGTTGATAGGTTTTTTGCGGTGCAAATGTTAGAAGGTTTCGATCGCCCCACTGAGATATTAAATGAAGGCAGCTGTCAGTCGAATTCTCAAGGTTAGCTCGAGTACTTGCCTGAATTAGCAGTAGACCATTGTCCGTATAACCGGTTAATGAACTAAACGGAATAGTGTGTAAATCATTAAAACCCAAATTCCAAAAAATAAGGATCGACTACTGAACCCTGAGGACACCCCATGGTCAGTGCCTTCGACAGCGAGTGATGCCCAAGTTTAAGTTTTGCGGAACCGTTCAGAAAGTACAAGAGTTTAAATGTTTCTGTAACAACCACGTGTTTTCAATTTAGCATAAGTCACCATTCGTTATCAAAAGCCCCTGAAATATCGAGAAAGATCCCAATCACGCGTCGCGTGACGGCATCGTGACGCGTCGACAGTAGATTTACCTTTTGTGAAACCGAATTGAATGTTATGAAATTTAGGCCTGTCTGGAAGCAAACGTGATACGATAAGGCGCTCCAGGCGCTTTCCCAAAGATGGTAGTAGTGTTATGGGCCGGTACGACTTCGGATCGTCTGGGGGCTTGTCGCCACCATTTGGTTTTATTCGAATAAAGCCACGTCGCTAAATACGAGGAAAAATACCTTCCGCAATTCATCGGTTGTACACAGTAAAGATCGCGTCACCGCTGTTTTAAACGCTTCAATAATCATTATTTATTAGATATTTTATCTTCACCTGATGATTTATTTTCTGGTAGCCCCCTGGCAATATTTAAGAACTCATCAGTAGATGGTAGACCCAACGGTGGTGATTCAGGTGGCACAGCAGCCCACGCTCTGATCTGTTGGTGGTGGATTCATGGACGCTCATAAGTGAATCATCGGGTATAAGAGCATTAAGCAGAGCTTACCTATACATTGTTTCTCCGATACTAGTATGTTTGTCACTACTTCAATGTTTTGGACATACGCAAAGTCGACCATCTATTAGCTTTAAACTAGTGATACAAAACAGACCAAAGACCTTCTTTGTCCAGTTTAACTATAATTCTACGCAGTAAATTTATCTTACATTTATTCGCCCCAGGAATATTAAACAAAGGCAAATGTTGGCCAAATTCTCAAGTCCAGCCCGAGTACTTGCCTGAATGAGCATAAAGCCATTGTCCGCATAACCGGTTAATGAACCGCGACGAAGCGGAATCGCAAGGAAATCATCAAATCCAGAATTCCTTAAATAAGGACCGACAACTGGACCTTGAGGGCATTCTATGGTTTGTACCTTCGGTATAGAATAATGTCCAAGTTGAGCTTCGTGGAACCATTTATACAAGAGTACACATGGTCACATTTTAGTTCTCTTACAAAGTATCCGACATAAAATGCCGCTAGACTCGTTTAAAAAAGTGTTAATATTTATTTAGGTGATAGTAATAGCACAGAATACTTAATAGTACTACGTACAGAAGGGACACTCCCTTCCCCGCGCTATATCAGATACCGCACCCTCGACCCCGCACCGGAGGGGCTAACCGCCGCGCCGACTCTTTAGCCAGGGCGCTCAAAATCGTAAGAACTGCAGCGCTGTAAGTACTGCTGACACAAACACACAATTTTGCGATTTATTTTGTTTTAAGTTTTATTTATTAGTTTTAATCTCGATGATTCATTTATTTTCCAAGTTTTCGTCGTTTTATAATAATACAATTAAAACTTCCGTAATAATAACTTAACAACATTACCAGCTATTAATATTGCTCTCTCTCTTTATTGTCTTAGTTATGTACTTATGTCCGTTTCTTTCACGTTCTATTCATTCTTGGAATTGAAAAGTAGTACCCTACGCACTAACCTTGTCGCGTCGCCCCATTGTAATTATTATTATTGTAATATTTTAATTAATTCTTATTTTTTATTTTTAATACTTTTGAACTTAACATGTATGGACATGGACTGGTTCCGAAATAAATGAAAAAAAAAAATTGCGTTGCCGCGTAATGGTACGGGGCGATCGTGAATTCCATATCTTGTAATTAGGTAGGTACCTTAATTTACCATTATTGATGTAATAAATAAACCTCTTTACATAATAAATATTATAATATTACTTTTATGTCATTACAAATCCGAGTATTCAAAATCAAATAATCATTTATTTTATTTCTTTAAGAAATAAATAATTGAACGCTCGGACAAGATCACTTCAAAATAATGCTCGAATCGTTCGGGTAGTTCCGTCGTCGTTCGGTTCACCCGACGCAAAGCGCTGCACTTTTCGCGCCATTTTGTACGCCACGACATCCAACTGATTAAACCCTACTAAAATTCACGCACACATTTGCACGTGTACAGACGTCATTTGGTTTTGTAGTAGTAATAGGTAATTATTTTGCAAGTTTTGTATGAAGTGTCCGAGGTGTGGTAATAGGTCGGTATCATAGATATCAGAGTCGGTATAGATAATAGGTCCAAAAAGTAAATAAATAATTCTAACCTTGAATTTAACTTTATTTATAATGGAAGTTTGACACTTCCCGTGATCCAAGCCATTCAACGTGGCAATGCCGCCAGTCCCTGGGCACATTTCCAGATGACGGCGATGTGAAGAAATTTTTTAATGCCTTGTTGTATTCGTTTTTTCGTTCAATAGTTATGGTTTTTGTTTATTAAGCGTGCATATTTCATTAAAATAATTATTTAAATAAACATAGCGTACAATGTTCATAAATTTAATTTTTTATATGAATGGTTAGTACCTAATCATTGGAAACATGAAGTTGGCTGCTTCTGTATCAACCACGGGTTTTCTTGGGGTCTACCCCAAGAAAACCCGTGGTTATCCTACTGTGAACCCGAATTGATTGTTACGAAATTTTGGTCCGTCCGGTAGCAAACGAGAAATGGTAAATTCCCAAATACGGTGGTATTGTTAATAAAATATTTAGCATCTTTAAGAGAGGAAAAGTGCATACCTACATAGTATTTTTTTCTTTTACATTTCAGGATTGACCTATAATAAAATTCGGCCTATATTATGTAGATATCTCTCATCATATCATATCTCTCTTCGGGACCTAAACGAAAATTAAAGGAAATACAAAACGTTACTTTTTCTGAAACATGACCATCCAGTCTGCCTGCAAGTCACTCAAGTCGATCCTCCTGCCGAGCTTGATGACGTAGGGGTGCTTCTTGGACATGAGCCACCCCATGTGGCAGAAGAAGAAGCCACGCTTAGAGTTGTGAGGATCACCATCAGTATCCGAGTAGCGATGGTGCAGACGGTGGTCGCGGCACCAGATAAACACACAATTCTGTAAATTAATTGTTAGAGGAATTAACTATCGAGATTCGAGATCCATAGATTTGAATTAACTATCCACGTTTGAACGAAATCCTGTGACCGGTCACAAGTTTTGGAAAGTTACTTCATATATTTTTCTCAATCTACTTGGAAGAACCCTAAAAATTAAAGACAGTTTCTACAACTGTGTGTTCGACTCTTTACTTGTTTTTTTTTCCTGAATTAAATAGGACCTGGATTCTATTTCGATTCCTTCATATAAATAACTTTACTTACCTGTCCAGCAAGGGTCTGTGTAGCTACCATTATCGCCCTTAAAAGGGGCGTGGCTTTGAATGATTTGTGAGAGTAATATCTGTGAGCTCCAATAGTAACACCTTCCGAGCCAATGTATAACACACACAGCGCTGGAATATTGAATGCAAAATAATGCCACTGAAGATTTTTGAATAAAATGAAACAAAATGTATCTAACTTACCCCATAAACTGGTTTTCCAGGAAACTACTCCAGTAAATACTAAAATAAGCCCCCACAATGCTCCAACATTTAAAATAAGAAATAGTATTACATTTTTCCAAACTATTTGATGTTTGTACGAGTAATCTGTACCTATAGTTTTATTAAGCAGAGATACTTTGAGCCCTTGATTATTTTTTTCCTGTACATCCATATCGCTTCCGTTGTATTTCTTAAAATTATGTCACTGATTGAAGAACACAATATCTTACTGAAGTACTTTACAGAGACTCTGTTGCTAGTGGTAGTCTTAATAAAAATATAAAGTTTAAAAACTAAAACCCGACCACAACAAAAAGTGATCTAAAAAGTACAAAACAAGAAAATATTTCACACAGAAATCAAGACATAGGTACAAAATGGTCAAGGTAAGCCGTGGTTGCATGCCTGTATCCCATATGAGTGCGATGAACATGAATATAATGGCATGCAACCACGGCTTACCTTGACCATTTTGTACCTATGTCTTGATTTCTGTGTGAAATATTTTCTTGTTTTGTACTTTTTAGATCACTTTTTGTTGTGGTCGGGTTTTAGTTTTTAAACTTTATATTTTTATTTAAACCATTTTGGAGTCACAGCTAAGTATTATATATTTAATAGGTACTAGTGAACCCCTTTCCAATGATACTAAACACGATATGCGTATCTTACTTTATTTGGTAATCTTTCCTTTTTTTACAATAATTTGTGACAAATTACCACTAAATATTATATAAATTTGAAATGTACTAGTGAACCCCTTTCCAATGATACCAAACACGGTATGCTTGTCTTCATTTTTTTTTTTAATATTGGTTTTTTTGTCCGCCAGAGGGCGCCACATTGGATTCGGTGATATGTCATATAGCCTATAACCAGCGGACGATCAAGACGCTTCTAACGATACCTCATTTGTTCAGTTCTGATAAGTAGTTTAGGAGCTATGAGCGTACAGATGAACATACATACATACATACATACATACATACATACATACATACATACATACATACATACATACATAGCCTGTCAAACTCATAACCCTCCTTTGGCTTTGCCGTAGTCGGGTAAAAAGGGCAAATGCTTTTAAGCAAACGGTATAGTAACGGTATTAGAATTGCTAATTATTGTCCTACGCAGGTTAAATTAAACTAATCTGAGCAATGTTAAACTTAGTCGTTACTAATTAACATACATATCTCGTATTTAAAATTATACAGGCTGATCCATGTAACGAGGGACGCCCAAAAAATATTTTGGAAGCCTCTCTTTACGGGCCCCACTTCCATGTGTGTTGTACGTTTTTTTGTAATTTAGGAGCTAGAAGTTTCTTAATATTTTTTTGAAGTTTATAACCGGGATTTTTCACTTTATTAGTTGCATCTTTTGAACTATTTCTTTTGATATAAATAATACATTATGAATGTGCGGACTGTGATCGATAACTGTCAGTCTAATCATCAACTAAAATGATTAAATCTTAGTTCAAAGGGGGAAAAAACAAGGGAAATCTGGAACGAATTTTATGAAGCAAAATTGTTTATGAATAAACTAATACTAACATAGTTTTTAAATTTTGTAATACTAACATGCTATGGGTTTACGATGCCTGAAAATAAATGATTTTTGTTTTTATTTTATTTATTTAAAATACTTGTAAGAATGAACTTCATGTATATATGGTTGATGTAAGTAGGTATCTACAAATATACATAATTTGGAAATGATTGTGGTAGGCATTCTGACTTACACGTAGAAGGTACTTGTTCATAAACAATTGTACTTAGGTCATTAGTTCAGGGAGTAAATATTTTTGTGAAATTAAAATAATATTAATTATGTTTCTTTCATTATTGAAACAGGTAAAATAATAAATGGTTACAATTCACAAAATTGATTATTATCTTAAGGCGCTACCCCGACCAAAAGTGCGTTTTTCTTTGTTATTCAGGGGCTATTAACTCATTAATTAAGAAAAAACAAACTACATCTAAAAGCATATTATTAATGTTCAATATCCTATCATCTCATTCCACGATCTTATTTTTTTTATGTAGGTACCTATATAAACCTAAATCTCCCTGTAAAAAAGTGACTTAAATAATTGAAAAAATGTGTATCTTTTGGTAAAGTTGACGTGCTATTAATTTGAGGATTACACTAATAGATAAGTAACTTAAAAGTCTTTATAATTCACGTTTTATTGTATTTCAAAAGATCGTTTCTCTTTTTTTATAACAAAAACCCAAAAAATGTGTGAATTTCGATTCTGCGGCATAGAGAAAATGTATAGACAAGGTTATTTGGTCAGGGAAGCGCCTTAAACATAAAATTGCTTGTTAATATCGTCACTAAGGGCATAGTTTTCGTGGTATAATGGCAATCCTTCAGGTTTGAGTATAGCATCTGGTGCCTTGAGCGTGGTGTTGTAAGTAGGGTTGAGCGGGTGAAGCGGGCCCCACGAGACCACAGCCTCGCGCTGTTCCTCTGTGCCCAGTTTGTAGTGACTGCCGTCGCCTGTCCTTTTTATCCTATTTGTTACCTATTTGAAGATAAAAATGATTTATAATATACCAATGTATTTTTTATAGTTATCGTCTGATAAATTATTATTTTGTTACCATATCTGAAGATGTAGATTTTAAATCGTAAGCTAATCCCATTCGTTCGAAGAACCTTATGATGCTGGCTGACAGATTAAAATGCATGGTCAGCTCGGCAGCCTTATAGTCCCAGGGGAACGCATGATGATAGTTGTGCCAACCTTCGCCCAGACTTATGAAGGCTACAAACCAGGATTCAACAGGTTGCAGGTTTCTGTGGTGGAAGTAAATGATTGCTTAATATATTTAAAGTTGGTGCATGCTCGTAAAACTCTTTAAAGCTAAAGTCAAAGTAATTTATTTGTGCGATTTCTGGTGATAACAGGTCTAACAGATATTTTACAGAAACTCAAAAATCTACCCTTTGGGCATACGCAAAAATAGCAATTTCACATAATAATTTCATATAATTTAACAATATTGGACATTTGTAATATTAAAATAATTAGTAAAATTTTATTAAATTCAAAATCTTTAGAAATTATTTACATTTTAAAATTAAAAATACAGAATCAGTAACAAGAAATGTTGTCACCAAGAAATTCGTCAATAGTAGGACAGTTTCTTAGGACTTCTGTCATTATAGTGAATAATAACGAATACTTTAAATTCCTCTTTTTGTTTAATCATTGTTGCACAACTTAGTGGGATTGTTTAGGCGCCTATTTTCTGTTCATGTCTGTCACCCTGGTACTTTTAAAAAAAACCAATGATAAATTTCAATACCTGTATTTTAACATCTATGATTTTAACCAAGTTTCGTTTGTCTGTTAAAAAAATATTTAAGTTGCGTTTAAATTGGGTCAACTTTAAATCTCTTGTGCCATTTGGTATCTTGTTAAATTTTTTTAGAGCCATGCATAGTATGCTCTTGTGCATAAGGGCGGTTTTTGATCTTGCAAGGCATAATTCACGTCGATATGTTGGTCTTATAGATCTATAACTTTGTTTTGAATCTTTTTTAAATAAACCACCGTTCTTTTTCTCGAACAATGTGGTCTCGTAAATGTAAAGACACGGCAGCGTTAATATTTTGAGGGAAGTAAAATCCACGTCAGTTTAGACTCTAAACTGACGTGGATTTTACTTCCCTCAGTTAATAATAATATAATTGATTAATATGCCCTACATTACATTCCTTAAAAACTTAATATGCCCCACACAATAGGGACATTATCAATTATATTATTATTAAAAGAAATATTAATGTCAGGGGTGGTAACTCCTTATCGAAATTGCATAATTTTAGTTTTATTAAGATTTAATATTAAGTTGTTTTGGTCGAGCCAGTTAATTGATTGTTCTAATGCATATTTAATGTCACATTCATAGTCTCTATGTTTATTATGTCTTATAATTAAATTGCTATCATCGGCAAAAAGGACTAAGGAGGAAGAGGAAGGAAAAGGTGTTCTATTGTCAAGGTAAGATTTTATGTTAAGAGTTTGTGCATTTCCCCTTATTCTGTAGGCACTTAGTTTTTCTAACAAGATATTATGGTCAACTAGAAAAGCTTTCGTCATATCCATAAATATAGCGCTGGTGGGAGTTCTTTGATCGATATCTGTCATTATAATATTAAGAAAGTCATAGATAGCCATATTTATGGTTTTTTTTTCTAACATCCTTCTTTCTGTTCCTTTACTAAAATGTTCTGCTTGGTAAAAAAAGGAATACATGCGGTTATAAAAATAACTTTTTCAAATATTTTTGATATTACCGGTATAAGCGCAATGGGTCGGTAAATATTCATGTCAGTCTTGTCGTTTTTCTTAAATAAGAGCTTAACTTATAGTGGGTTTTAGCTTATCGGGATGGATTCCAGAGCAAATATTTAAATTAATTATATGACTAATGGGGCCCAATATCACTTTAGAATCGAATATAGTACTCTTGTTGAGATGTCATCATAACCTACGCTAACTTTATTTTTTAGGTCTTGTATAATCCGATACACTTCATTAGGCGTAGTCGGGGCCAGGAATATCGAGCTGTCGAATATGTTTGCTTGTTATATGTATGTCGGTTTGTTTACAGCTGAAGACTTTGAAGCTTTAGAATGTAATTCTGCTTGATCTACGAAGTGGTAGTTAAATGCGTTCGCAATATCACTAGGGTTTGTTATTTTAGTACCATTACTACGTATTTCTGTTATGTATTCATGTGGAGGGCAGTATCTATTTTCATTAATAATTTTCCATGTGTCCTTTGATTTATTTGTTGATGTCATTATTTTATTTTATGGTTATTTTTTGCCTATTGTGTTAATTTTATTATTTTCTTAAGTCTACGTGAGTGAAAAATTCTTAGTAGCATATGTAGTAGTCGTTTTGTAAAATTTTGATGATGATCTTAAATACATAGAAAGGTTTTAAAATGGTAAGGTAACTATATTGTGCCTATCACTCACTGATCATAAGGCCTAGTCCCATACAAATGTGCAATGCTGTTGACGAACCACGTGCCGTGCAGTTCCAACACGTAGCGAGCGAAGTAACTCACTAGCAGGGAGTTCCACCAGCTCTCTCCAAAATAATGAACTGGTACCCATACGGGGAGAAGTATTGCCAGTAACAGATATAAAACGTAATAGTATCTGAAACAAAAGGTAAACTTTGGTTTTTATATGTTAGAGTTATGCTTTGAACAATCGTGGTGATCAGTACTCGTGCCTTCTCTGTATGAAAAGAGGCCTTTGCCTCGCAGTGGAACAATTATGGACTGGTATTATTATTATATATATAACTGACGCGACAGACGTTGTCCTGTCATTTGATTTTTAAATTGTCTTACCGTTTAAACCTTCCCTGGACTTCTACAAATATTTTGAGACCAAAATTAGCCAAATTGGTCCAGCCGTTCTCGAGTTTTAGCGAGACTAATGAACAATGATTCATTTTTATTATATAGATAGAAGAAGAAGATAGATGACCCTCAGACGTTGTCCTAACAATTGATTTTTAAATTTTCTCACATTATAAACCTTCCCTGGAGTTTTACAAATATTTCAAGACCAAAATAAGCCAAATCGGTCCAGCCGTTCTCGAGTTTTAGCGAGACTAACGAACAACGATTCATTTTTATTATATAGATAGATAGATGATTACTAGCTGATCCGGCAAACGTTGTTTTGCCGTAAAAAAAATATGACAGATTGAGAAAATTTCAATGTTATTGAAATGTACCAATGTTATGTAAAATGTTATGTTGGCCAATTAAAGTTAAATCAATGTCATTTTTACTTTCATATCAACGGGTAATATATTGCATACCTTAAATAATTTTTCATATACCTTGTTCAATATTTGTTTAGTTTTGTTGCTCACTAACATTTTTAGTAGTCGTATTTGTAGTATTTTATTTTTTCTAAGTATGTTTTAAAAGTAAGTCCATAACCACACAACTCATAATTAATAATAATTATAATAATAATATGTGGGGACATTTTCACACACGGCCATCTGACTCCAAACTAGGGAGACCCTGTACTATGGGTGTCAGACAGCTGATATACATACACAAATACATTTTTTTTTTGTAAATACATACATATATAGATAAACAACACCCTGTAATTGATAATCTAATCAGCAAGTGCATAGTAAAGCGCATACAATAGTCCTCTCTTGACTACAGGTTTTAGTGTGTATTGTGTGTGTACACTATACAGCTTACCCAGAACCGACCGAAGTTTATTACAAACTGTGTCTATGTGTATGTTCTATGCGAATTTAGTATCAATGGTCAGTCTCAAGTATCTGTATGTTGTTACCTGTTCTATGTTACTACATTGACAGCTTGACCCTTCATTGTGAAAACATTTATAACTATGACCTATACTATATGACCTATACTTATAAAGTGTCCATATCGGTCACGGCAACGCATGCCCAGATGAGAGGGTCTCCGATGGCTCCATGAAATCTTCTGGGGAGTTAAACTTATCGCGCCAAAGCTCGCGTCTTTCTGAAATGTTATGCATTGGGTGGCGTGGGTCGTTTTCTAGTTTCGCCCATTCAATGTGGCTAGCCATAATCCTACAAATTTCTGAGGGTGCAATGCCGATTAGTGGATAAAGCATTAAATTAGTGGCTGAATTCTGGGTCAAACAAGGAATCTGACAAGAACAAACACAACTCATACATACACACTCGCACATTTACACGCACACATACACACACATGATACACATCCGTGTTATCCATCGACACGCTAAGAAGAGGATAAAGGTAATACAAATATACTGTGCTAACCTTCGGGACTTCAACGGAAATAATAGGTACCACAAAAAATTACTTTTTCTGAAACATGACCATCCAGTCCGCCTGCAAGTCACTCAAGTCGATCCTCTTGCCGAGCTCGATGACGCAGGGGTGCTTCTTGGACATGAGCCACCCCATGTGGCAGAAGAAGAAGCCGCGCTTAGAGTTATGAGGATCACCATCAGTATCCGAGTAACGATGGTGCAGACGGTGGTCGCGGCACCAGATGAACATAGAATTCTGTAAAATTATTTGTTACAGGAATCAGCTATCGTGATCAACATACATTTTAAGTTCCACCATAAGAGAAAACTTGTAATTGTCCATTATTTTTTAAATCTTTGTATGTACCTTCTTTTTTATTAGCTACTAGCTGACCCGACAGACGTTGTCCTGTCCTTATCTACCTACTTACCTGCCTATTTACCTACCCTACACCTACCGTACACCTACCCTACACCTACCCTACACCTACCCTATACCTACCCTACACCTACCCTACACCTACCCTACACCTACGCTACACCTACGCTACACCTACCCTACACCTACGCTACACCTACCCTACACCTACCCTACACCTACCCTACACCTACCCTACACCAATTTTTTTTTTTTTTTTTTTTTTTCTCTCCGTAAGAACCATCTTCGTACTTCAAGGAATATTATAAAAAAAGAATTATCCAATTT
This sequence comes from Charanyca ferruginea, assembly GCA_947361185.1. NCBI lineage: Eukaryota > Metazoa > Arthropoda > Insecta > Lepidoptera > Noctuidae > Charanyca > Charanyca ferruginea. The sequence goes on from OX376073.1 coordinate 17,505,087, forward strand.
GGTCAAGCGGTTCGCAAGTTATGCGCTTACCAACACATTTAGCGATTCATTTTTATATATAAGAAGATAAGATTTCCTAATAATAAAAATATATATACGCTGACGATTGAACGAATTCCTGTGGCAGACGGACGAAGTGGTCCCATGATAATGTGATATTAGGAGAGTGGATATTTACCTACTAAATTACAAACAAAATTATTTTACGATCAATTAAAGTTACCATTTTTATTACCGACGGGTTTCCTTCTGTTGTAACCTAGCTAAAATAAATGACAACAATCAAATTACTGATTAGGAAACATCACTGTTGTAGAGAGATTAACCGCAAACATCTAGTTTTATAATTTGCGTGGTTTTACAACACAGTACTGTATATTTATTCTAGACTTGCGATTCTATTGGCAATATACAGCCTGACTTTTGTAAATGAAAGTAATTTACTCAGAATCCAGGACGTTAAAACTAAATACGTTTGGCTGTCTACTTAGTTGCAATTTAAATATTTATATAAAGAAAAAATAGAAAGCTTTCTTTATATTAATATTTAAGCAGCTGAGACTGAAAACCTACAGTGTGATTTGTTAATACATTAGTAACTCCAAGTGTACATATAGAGTAAAAAAAGATTTACCTATAAGACGTTGCACAAAACGGTTGAAGGCACACTAAATCTTCCTTTAACTAAAGACCCTTAAAGACGACAGTTAAACCATGTTAAAAAACTGTCAAATTAATGATCCATTAGCACTAATGAAGTGTGCAACGTAAATTTAAGTTCAAGCCCCGAATTAACATTTCCGTAGGTAAATTTAAAGGAGCATTAAAGTTGCTGTTTTGTGCAACAACATTGAAGGTCTACTCGCGTTCAAAGGTACTTAAAAAAAATAAAATCAATTCCTGATTTATCTGTATACCTCTATCTGATTTTAACGAAGATTCTATTAGCACTCAAAACTCTCATAAAGAACTGGTAGTTTACCTACCTGTCCAGCAAGGGTCTGTGTAGCTACCATTATCGCCCTCAAAAGGGGCGTGGCTTTGAATGATTTGTGAGTGTAATATCTGTGAGCTCCAATAGTAACACCTTCCGAGCCAATGTATAATACACACAGCGCTGAAATATTTAATATGAACATAAAGCCACTGAAGATATTTGAGAAAAATATAACAAAATGTATTTAACTTACCCCATAAACTGGTTTTCCAGAAAACTCTCCCTGTAAACAGTAACGTAAGCCCCCACAATGCAAACACATGTAAAATAAGAAATCCAATTACATTTTTCCAAACTATTTGATGCTTGTATGAGTAATCTGTACCAATATATTTAGTAACTGGGGTGTTAACAGATTTGTTCTTATTTTCGAGATCATTGTTAATCTGGCTATTATCCTTTAAGTTATTTGCTTTTAATTTTTTTCGAAGGTTATCACTAGCAGTCATTTTTCATTTACTTGACTCCACTCGGTTCGTATTTTCACTAATGGAATATCATGAAGAGCCTACATTTATAAGCGGTTTGCTCAAGGGCTTTTTATATTTTAATAAGTGTATTGTTTTTAAGGAGAATGCACTTTTATTAATTCGTGAGTTTATTGACTTTTTCTTCATCAGGTACATGGTATGTAGAGTGACACCGTTTTTTATAATAACCCGGATTGTTCAGTTCTTAGGTAATATCTTGAGTAGTTTTAGCGACCAAAGGCTTTCCAACATATAAAATTACGTCAAAATCCCTACTAGCCAATCTGATAAACCGGTATTTGGTTCAGGGGAAGGTTTTGCACCGGATTACGCCTCCCCTTACTGGATCAACGCCCCAGACTGATTTGTATTTATAAAGAAAAGCAAAGACATCTTGATGGCACGTATTGGATTTCGAATACAGTTTATTTATTATTTATTTATTTATCAATTGATAGGCATACGTTTGACCACTGTCTCACCTGATGGGAAGCGATGATGCGGTCTAAGATGGAGCACGCTTGCCTAGAAGTAATAACCAAATAGAACGACGTGACAGTCTTACTTTGTTTTTGTAGAGATGTGTAACTTAGCAAAGTTCCTTGCGTCAACTCAGTAACTTTGGCGCAGCTCACAGCGCCGGATCATTGAGTTAACTAAAAATTGCGCCATGGCGCAACAAAATGGAATGCGCCGAGTAAGCTGCACAGTGAGCGCCTTCTGCTACGCCGCTATCACAGGCTCATGACACAAACAGCGCTAAATTGTGTTGCAGCCCAAATCGTGTGAACGGCGTTCTCACTGAGTGAGTAAGAAAATAAAGATTGACATTCGGGTATCTTGTGTTGACACATGGCTGTATTCAGTTAGCAGTTTTTTTAACTTGTTAATTTAGTTATGGGACTTTTGAAAGAGTCCTAGATACCTATTTAGATATTTCAAATAGTGAATTATTGATTGATTGAGTGATAGATAAGAAAATATTTATTTTTTTATTTTTAACTAAGAATATATATTTGAAGATATATTCGATCTAATAGATCTCGTGTCAGAAAATACAGCCCACCGAGATGACAGCTTACCTGTAAAATGGCAACTAATAGTTTGTTGACGAACAGCGCCACCACGCATTTCACAGAACACTTAGTTGGACTGTTACTGTTCATTCGTTTTAATTTTAACAAAACGTATTAAATGTCATTAAGTTTTCTAAATAATTTTAAAATCTAAGCAGTTGTAATTTGTGTTCAGTAACATTCAACTGACAAAGACTGGTCTCAAATAGCTCTTGACAGAGTGAAGTGGAAAAAGAGTAGAGTGGCCTTTTCCCTTGTACAGTATTGTACCGTGCAGCTTTTACTGATAGGATGCTATGATACTAAATGATACGAGTCCAGGAAGGTTCAACAGTTTACTACACTAAGTTAACACCAAAACTCAAATAGAGATAATTTTTAAGAATAAATGATAGATGATGCAGATATGATATTGATACGTGAGAACACACGGTGCGTTCGATGACCGGTAGTGAACTAAATTGTAAGTAAGTGAAAATGAATAATTAATGTTGGCGGATATGCAGATGCGGTATGTACAATAATTTCGCAATGTACGGTTGCACCGTACAGCCCTGCAGTGGGAAAATACAGGCTGGAAAAAAAAACATTCCACTACCATTAGTAGCATTCTGCAGACAACTCAATAACTCAATTAAGTACTGTATTTAGTCAAGTACAATAACCATTTTTGGTCCTGCGCTGTGAAGTGAGTTTTAATTTAACACATTCGGCGCAGTGAATTGAGTTGGTGCAATTGCGCGGCGCAGCGTAACTAGTGTTACACATCACAAATTTTTTGTTTACTCAATACCTGAAAAGGAGTCATTGTAGGTACTCATCATTTCGAACAAATTATATTAGAGAACATAAAAAAGCTGTTGCTCCCATACATTGTGTCGATTTATGCAGATAGAAATAAATGTTTGGATCAGCTCATTATTTTTTAAAATAAAATTATGTTTTCTATGACCCCTTTTCAGGTAAAATAATTTTGTTCATGATTGTTGGAGAGCGCTACAGCATCACTCTAATAAACTGCTTCCTACCAATATTGAATAATGATATTGTGTGTAAATAAGTTTTGTTGTTGAACACCGTACATTTGGATACACTGCTTAATGTTTGGTGAATGTGAAAAAAATGTCCCAATATTCATTAGTAAAACGTTGTCCACGTATTACTTACTAATGAATATTGTTAAAAAAAAAGCAAATGTTAATTTTGGAATAAAAATACTACCCGGAATTTCTTTTTTATTTGTGGCCTTTATTGTTTAACTGCTTTCATTAATTTGAATTGGTAAACAGAATACAATTATTTAATTATATCTTATTCAATTATTATTATATCTTTGTCTGCATGTTGCAATGTAAATCATACCAATGATTAATTTCAATGTTTAATTCTGAAACGCCGTACTCTCGTCTAAGCAATGAAAACTGTAAACTCAATCAAATCTTAATCTACGCACGATTGAGCTTCGATATCCAAACTGAAATTTAATTAATTTCTTATGTACTCCTATTACAATTTATTGGCAAAGAAATCACTCCAGCGATGTCGATGATGATGGATTTCTTGCAGATTGTTTACCTGGGATTAAGTACACCCATAAAATGATACAGATATGTTCCATACTTTCTCTTGTAATTAGTTGGGTGAGTACTTATCTTTTAATTTATAATTATGTGCTTAGGGTTAGAACATCTACGTTATTAAATATTAATAATACGTAAAACTTTCTTGATTTAAATAAAAAAGTATCAAGCAATTTCTAAAGCGCCTGAGGATTAATAATAATATTAACTATCGTAACACGGTCAACTGAAATTAATTTCACATACTTTTCAATTATTTTATTAGTTTTTGCTATTTCTTTGTTTTTAGGTGTACGCAACCAACGTAAATTCATCATGTGGTAAGTTTTCGAACATTTTGTCTTTTATTAAGTACCTACTAACTTTTGCCTTTAACTACGACTGCGCGGAAGGCAAAGTCAGATTCTTGGCTAACGTCTATATTTAGGTTGAGTAGTTTTGAAGATTTCGTCTCAGATTAAAAAAACAAAAAGGCAGATAGACCGTGAAGCCAAAAAACCAAATACAATTCAAAATCAAATACCTACAACCTCGTGATTGTATTCGCTTTTGAATTTGTTTTTGTAAATTTATTTGTTTTTTTTTTAACGATGCGGCGTTTCGTGCTATAACGTCTCGTGTCAGTACAGCACGATGCGCGTTGTAGGTATTCGCTTTTGAATTTGTATTTGCTTTTTTGGCTTCACTCTCAGTGTTCCGCGCGGTCTATCCGCCTTTTGTTTCATAATCTGAGAAACATTTCACTTATTAATATAGATTTTATTTCTTTTCCCAATGATTTTAATATCTACTGACTAGAAATAAAACTGTTGGTATTGAATATAGCAGTAACGTTATTTGTCGTTTCATTTATTTTTAGCCCTAATTTTTAATGTTTCTGATATTTTCCTAGAGTGCGGCATCGCCGGGACCAACCGGCGCATTGTGGGCGGCACCACAGTCCCGCCTCACGCGTACCCCTGGCTAGTCTCCCTTATGCTCGGACCCAAGCTGCACTGCGGAGGAGCCATCATCACCGACTTACACATACTCTCAGCGGGACATTGCATTACTTTCGGGTTAGATTTTATGAATAGATACAACGTGTTAGCTGCCACATCAGTCACTTGAGGAGGTTCGACCTTCAATATTTTTGGCCTGGCAGTGAATGAGTTAAGAGTCCGAAGTTCAATTGCAAAGTCAAAGCATTTATTTCAGTTAAACCGTTAACAGGCACTTTTGAATTGTCAAGGAATCGGTCAGTTAGGTATTCTGAAAGTTGAAGCTAGTTGCTCGTTCCAAAACGTAGATAGGTCTCTATGGAGAAAATCGAGCAAGAAACTCCACGGAAACTCTTTTAAATCAACTTTTTACATAATTCTGGTTACATTATTCTTGTTGCTTCTTTAAGTGAAAACATTGAAGGTAGGTAATCTAGCAATACAAAACAAAAAAAAAGAAGCAAGATAAAATCCATGGCAGTTAAGAGCTGACAGCGCCCATTCACGAACATCATACACAAAATAGACGGTTTTTTTTATTCCTAGTTATTTTTGTAATGGTCTGTTTCCAGCGTCCACTTCCGTGACTTGAGCGTATACGTGGGCATGCACGACCGCTTGGACACGTCATACACAACGCTGCGACTCGCGAACGGCGTCAAACACCCTCACTTCACCTCGAACGCCGTACGGGATATCAACGATATCGCAATCCTAACCGTTGAGGGGAGACTCAAGTTCAGCGATAGAGTTCGGCCAGTATGCTTGCCAGAGGAAAGTAAGTTAGTCCTTGGAACGCGATCGTAATGGCGTATTCATAAAGGAAGCAGGTAACAAGGAAGGATCTACAGCGCATGTCGGTGCTGGGCTTGTAGACAAAAGCCGTTAGCGTTAACGCCAACGGAAAAATCCAATTGTCTGCTATACTGTGTGACGAACCAGCGCCTACAAGTTCTGAACGTCGCCAAAAAGTTCTGACCTGGGCCTGTACAAAATCCTTTTTCTGTTAGCATTAACGCCAACGTAAAATGAAATTGTATGGAGTTCACGTTTGCTTACGCGATGTCACGTGATGCAAATATGTCAACTGCATACAATTTGATTTTTCCGTTGGCGTTAACGCTAACAGAAAAGGGATTTTGTCTACAGGCCCTGCTCCGGTCAGCGCTGGTAGGCCGTCATTTCACAATGGATATTGACATATTGATTTCCCTACTATTTAGTAACACTTTTCCTTTTTCACTTATTCCATAAATCAGTACACTTTCTTTTCGCATTTTGTAGAGACATTTTCTAACAAAAAAAATCTTCATCTCATGAGCTCGACATTGTGCTCGACACCTTGCAAGCTACTGAGATAGCCAGCACCTGCTTCTAATCGCTTCTTTTATGTAGCGGTTACCTGCACGGGCCAGGGGGCCTAAATAAAATTCCTTTTCTGTTATCGAATATCTATGGTTAATGCCAACGGAAAAATCAAATAGTTTGCAGTTGACATATTTGGATCACGTGACATTTGGTAAGCAAACTGTTAAATAAAACAACCAAGCTTGCGTTCCAGTGATAGACTGACGTTTATTATAAAGTACAAATGGTTTACATATCTTATACTAGATGTCGCTACTGGTACTTAGTATTAGTTACATATTTTGATATACAATTAATACAAACGTCAGCTCCATACAATTTGATATTTCCGTTGGCGTCAACGCTAACAGAAAAGGATTTTGTCTACAGGCCTAGAACCGACAAATGCTGGCAGGTTGGCGCTGGTTGCCCTCTTCTTTTATAAATGCGCCCTAACAATACAGGCTGAAGTTTGTTCACTGATAAAGGAATTTTGAAAGTAAATAAATATTACAGCCACACTTACTTAATGTAACATATTATTATATATTTTAATTTTTTTTCCATTTCGAATCGTTGTTTCTACTTATTTACGGAAATTCTTTAAAACCAGTAATCACTTCAATCAGCTTTTGTTTCTAGCAATGGATTTTAAAAATGTTGCTTTGACCGTCGCGGGCTGGGGCAAAACGAGACAAGGCGCATTGACATCGTCGAGATATTTGCTCGAAACTAAAGTAAAAATAGTGGACAGCGACACTTGTAGAAGATCTACTATTTATAAAGATAACCTGGTCAGTGATACTATGATGTGCGCCTACAGTCTTGGAAAAGATGCTTGTCAGGTAATCATTTCATTTTGTGTACTCAACGAGAAGGGAGATCAAGGCCAACGCGGAACATCTTAGAGGCTGAAATGTACGTTAACTCGTTATCCGCTAATTCTAGGGAGACAGCGGTGGACCATTGTTTTCTACTCACCGAAAATCACATAACTCTAAATGGTATCAAGTCGGTGAGTTTTGATAACTTGTATAATCAATAACATTTTTTCTGAATGTATTCTGCGTTTGCATTCGCAATGTAACATGTATAATGGCGCATGACAACCAAAACTACATGCACTTAATATGAATTCATCTGTTCTAGGTATTGTGTCTTGGGGTATAGACTGTGCCATGCCAGACTATCCAGGTAAAATCATTAAAAACCCTGCAATTTTAGCTTCGTTACTTAATTTTTCTATTGATATCAATTGTTTATTCAGGAGTCTACACGATCGTGTCAAAATACATTCCCTGGATCAAGCAGCAGACGGAAAAAGGGGCGTACTGTGCATAGTCATAAGGAGTAACCATTTTGTAATATGGACAATAAAAATGGAAAAAATATAGTATTATTTAACCAAGAAATAATAATCCTTGCCTAATTTTATGTTGAAACCATTTAATACGATTTAGTTTATATTCGTTTTTAATGCATAAAGTTTTATTATGAAAAAAAAATCTCATTGTTAGTTCTAGGAGAACGTATCGGTTAGGCGATAAGAAAACAGGTAAATTGGCCACGGAAACAAATTGAATCGTGAATACGATTTGACAAGTTTACGACATAGGAAACATATTTACCGAAATACTAAGGAGGGAATAGAACGCTCTGTTGATATATTATTACTTGTGGCCTAAACTAAAAGCATCTAATGGGTAGCAATTTGATTTAATTATGACATTTGGAAATTATAGTTCTAATGTTCACGATAAAATTTATAACCTTCAGCGTGTTAAATTTACAAGGATATTATCGCGTGGATAATTTCTGCGTTTTAAATCCGTGTAGAGCGTAAATAAGCAAGCATCGGCTACAGAAAACAGTGCGCTGGTAGGGGCTATGAGTGAGTGCAGTGTCCAACATACATACTGAAATGTTCACAATACTAAGCACTATTTACTTGTTAATCGGGCTCGGTCAGGTCTGTATAATTATTCAAAATTATCCACGTAATTACTGAATACGCGATATCACAAAGTGATCATGTTTTAGGTGGTGCTGGTGCGCGGCTCAGACTGTCGTAAGTGAAATTGATATCTAATATACCGTAATGAGATTGAAATCACCCAAAACGTGTAAGTGTTTCAAATAAATACTTCAATCCTACCATAATGAGTTGAAAAATGTTAACGTTGATATCATCGAAACTAATATGTAAAACTGAGACGAAATACTCTAATTAGTCCAGCCTTAAATTAAATTAAAGGAATTGATTTCGTATTGTTCAAAATGTTTCGATATTGGAGACACATTATTACCAACGTGGTTGGTTTTTTAGGACGTAGGTAGTTCATACATTACGTAAGTTTTTTCGTATGTGATTGTGAATATGTACATAGGGTTTGATATGTGGATGTCCGCATCGTGCACGTGTTCGATGCAGTTGGGTCGATTGCATATGCAACACATGCTCCTCTCACAGTTGATATTCACAGGAGGCTACGGCGACGCCCAGAAAACGTGACATTCAAACCCGTTCCGAATGATTCGGAACAGTTAACAGTACGAATGATCTGGGCGACTCACCTAATACATATTTTATAATTAACGGACTTTCTCCTGCTACATGCCAAACCCGGGGTAAAGTTATGCCAAAGCTAAACCTCGAAAATGTATGGTTAAACTGAAGTTAGGTAATACTGGTGTAATTTTACTTCGCTTTTTGCATATTTTAATAAATTTTAAATGGTTAATTCGCGTTTGCATTACCTTCGTACCTATTGTCATACCAGGGCCTCAAGTCTGCTATTACAATAGTGTCAGAATGGTCTATCATTGATTTCATAATTGTTGATTTTGACAAGTTTGGTAATCTACTAACATAATGGCGTCATTATGAAAATCAATAATAGACCGTTCTGACACTATTGTAATAGCAGACTTGAGGCCCAGGCAATACTAAATTCGTTAGAGTGGCTTAGGTTGGTGTTACACAGAGTGATTAGTTAACTTCTAACTTAATAATTATGTGTACATTTTTGGTTAAATTTTATGCAAAGGACCATAAAAATTGCTTTGCTACCTTCTGAGTGCCAAAACAATAATATTTTCTTTCTCAAATTGCATTGTTTGTTCGGTTATAAACTTGTATTTGTTCTACGTCCTTCGATTCGTTTTTTACGGTGTGCCACGTAGGTACGATGGATTCAATATAATCCAATTGATTACAATGTTATTAGGTACACACCATGGTCTATTTATTTTTGAGTGACCTAGATCCGTATGATAACCTACTAGATTCTGCCCGGGACTTTGTCTGCGTGGAATTAATTAATTTAAGCAATGCAAATCCTAAATTATCCCAGGGGAACACAAAAACGGGATAAAAATTATCCTATTTATTAAGTTGGATTAATATTTATATGTGTGTGACATTTCAGCTAATTCTGTTCAGCCGTTTACACGTGAAAGAGTAACAAACATTCATCCATCTTCACATACTTTCGCTTAATAATACATATTCCTAGCTTTTACCCGCGACTTCGTCCGCGTGAATGTCGGTTATCGTAGATCCAGACGAAGTCGCAGATTAAAGCCTATGTCCTTCCCCAAGGATCAAGCCATTTTCATACCACCAAATTTAATTCAAACCGGTTCAGCCGTTTTATCGTAAAAGTGTAACAGACAGAGTTACTTTCGCATTTTTAAGTATGCCAGTATGCATATGGATGGGTTAATAGGATTCCATGGAAACACGTCAACAGGATAAAATTACCCTTTGTGTTAAGGCAGGCGCTATCATCTTGGAAGGGATATCGTGGTACAAACTTCTACACAATTGATAATATAGTACGACATGGTTCTACATCCAGTGTATTTCCTCGGTTATTAAAAGACTCGCCAACCCGCCTTGACCACGCTTGACCAAGCTGGTCATCAATGCTTGTGCCTTCTCTGTTTGAGAAGAGACCTTTGGCCTGCAGTAGGACAATAATATGTAGAGTGGTATACCACTCTACATATACCTACACCACTCTACATATACCTACTTGCTAGTTTCATTGCCGGGCCTATTTTCGGTAACATGTATAAAAGGTACCTTACTCACTTAGATTAAAGTTTTTTTTTCGGAATGGCATCTCGCAGGTCAATCTAGAAGGTTGTCGGCTGCTTAACCGGACTTTCCTGTGGTGCCTTAAAAGTGAATTTAAGGCCTTCAGCCAGGGCAAAATAACTTACATACTAAGCGACTACGCGCTTAGGGCACCCCCTGTGGTGAACGAGCCTCGGCTTAGGGCGTCGCTGGGGGAAGGCAGCAAAGGGACAGGCTGGATCGGATTTCTAGGTTAAAGTCTGCCGGCTAGTTTTTATTAACCGCTTGACTGTTGACATGACTCTTGGAGTCAAACTGCCATTGTTGAACTATTGTGTCTGCCAATTGGGTATATGATACTACCAATCAATTGACATTTTTACGAGCTGTCAAAACGCAATTCCCCATAGATTTTGTATGGCAATTTATACTTATGACGTCACTTGTAGGTAGTCATTTGCTAACTCAATTGACAAACTACCTACATATTTCTTGATTTGAAAAAGAAAACTTAATTTATAAAATTTTACAGTAAATTGAAAGTTAATCGGGTTTTCAGGGCTAATATGTATGTCAAGTGTTTTTTTGAGAAATACTTTCTTTAATTTTTGTTACCATTAAACAATAATTAAAGAATTTCTCAAAAAATCATCATCTACCTAATTGGACAGTTGAGCTCTTAATGTTTTACACGGTATTCTTAAAAATTTACATAAATTATTGCCAGATACTTTCCGTGACCATACCTTGAGTAAAGACGCATTAAAAGTCGAGATTGCAAAGCTCAGTAACGAATAATCGTTTTCAATAATATCCTGTGAAACATAATATCGATCGAAAATAAAATTTAACACTATTCAACGGATTGTTTGTATCTGTATTCGTTGTAAAGCGGGGTGAATTGGGTTGAAAGGGTGAATCGGGGCGAAATTTTAAAGAGGATTTTAACGTTGAAATAACATACTTTGTTGACAAAAATGACTGTAATTAATGACTCAATAATATATTTTTTTCTAGTGTCCTTGTTGGCAACAAGCTATATTATTTGTATGTTAAAATCCTCTCTAAAGTTTTGTCCCGATTCACCCCTGCAACTCTATTAACCTTGTAATATGGTAATTGCTGCAATATCTTGATCAAAGATTATGTTTAATTATTTCTAACACACATTTCATGCGGGACAATGTTTAAATACAACAACGTACATAAGAATATTCAGGCATAACGTTTTTGTAATCGGAGCAGAATGTGGCAAGACTCCAGACAGTGTCGTATCCATGAGGATAGTGGGAGGGAGAAGAGCGGAGCCGCATTCATTCCCGTGGACAGTGGCCATCTTAAAGAATGACCGTATGCACTGCGGTGGAGCTATCATCACCAACAAGCACGTACTGAGTGCGGGACATTGTTTTAAATGGTACGTATGTTAATTGTACAGAACACCTACTTTATTGTGTAATTGGTTTATGTCCGCAACTCCACCAGCTTGCGCGTATTTTGCGTACCGGTGGGAAGTAGAACATTCGGTCCACCCTAGCTCTCTCTTGAAGGGTAGATACCTGGGTTACCGAAGTACCTTATGTAGCGACCTCAGGACTGTTGAGAAGCACATGGGCTGCTGTCTCGTTGTAGAGAACCATTAATGACGAACTTATTTACTGTCAATGTAAAAAAGTTTAATGAAATCATAATAGTGCATTATGATGATAAATATATCAGTATACTAGAGGCTGGATTTCAGCCCGGGCCGAAGGCGAGTGTGTAATGGAGCTGAGAGTGTAAAGATAAAATGCTCACGCTTTTTGTACGAAGATTTTCAACACACTCGTGAGGAAAAAGCAATGTTAATATTTTATTTTTCATTGGTACGAAAATGTACATTACAATTTCATTTAACATGAATGACGTTAATACAATTTCTTCAAGAAACAAAACCAAAGTTGAAAAGTTATAGGTGTCACAAATTGAATAAGTAGGTAATTTCATTAAAAGAGAACACAACATTAATGTTAATTTATTAACAAACATAAATATTTTGATCATATATAATGTGAATAGAATAACGACAAAAAAAAACAATGAAAATTGTTGAATTTTGTGAAGTTGTATTGTGTGAATGATGACATGGTTAGAAATGGAGTGAAAGTTACTGACTTACTAGTCATAAAATGAAGCAGAAAGATATGTACACCTACGTATCCTAAGTTATGTAGTATATTTTGGATACTGTCATTATCAAAGCACAATTAAATGCAACTAAGGAGTTACAAACGGGAACTTGGCATCGTGCCCATGAAGTCATTATTACCTTAGAGTTTGAAATAGGTGAGAACAGGACCAACAGGTAGGTAATATGTACCAAAATTGCAACATAAATGTACTAAGCAGTACAGATGGGCTTAAGTGTGTCTTTTAAATTGATGAAGGGTTACTTTAAAGACTAATTTTTGTCACAATGTCAATCATAAGAAATAAACATAGTCAATATTGGTTTGTTTTTTAATTTCAGGGATAATTTTCAAACAATGGAAGTCTTAATAGGATTAGACAATTTAGACGATTTAAACAATGTTGAGAAGCGAAATATTTCGAACGTTGTAATTCACGAATTGTTTACTTCGACTGCGGTTAGAGATGAAAATGATATTGCAATAGCTACGTTGAACCAACCAGTCACATTTAATGAAAATATTGTGCCAATATGTTTGCCACAACCAGGTATGTAGATATAATAGAATTTATAAGTACTCTAAGTAAGATACATGAATTCATCGAGATCTATAGGTACCTACATACAAGTTTAAATATCTCGATAAATTTATTCCGTTTTTCTTAACCGTTTTTCTTGTCTTCCTACTTTCAACGTGGCATCTTTTGTCGCTTTCTTGACGTCAAAGACACTTTCTAGCTATTCATCATGCATTTAAATATCTAAATATTAATCACCACTTGTTTAGTAGTTAAAACAAGTAAATAATGGTTTGTCGTTTATTTAAAGGCCAATTTGTTTGAAAATATTGATTTCATAGTTAACTTTGACTAAGTACAGTCAACAGCAAAAGTAGATGATCAAAATCAGAAATTCAATTCTAATTTACCAACACTAATTTATATAATTTATTACTAGTTTATTTATTAAAAGTATGTGATTGTGACACATATACGTTTGAATCACTTCGACGCCACACCATACAAAGTATTGAATTTCTGATTTTGACCATCTACTTTTGCTGTTGACTGTACCATACGTTAATTCAGCTGTTCAGCTCGGTTAACCTATTATGGCATGCAAATTAATTTTACATTAATTCTAATTATTTGATAAATATTATTCTAATTGTAAATAATTATTATTAATTAATAATTATTATGTAAACAATAATTATTAATAATTATTATAATTATTATGTAATTAATAATGTTCCTGATTTTAATATTATAGGTGAAGATTTTAGAAATAGAATAGGAACTATTGTTGGATGGGGACGAGTCGGTGTAGAAAGGTCTTCATCAAAAGTTTTACTAAAAGCCAGTCTTCGGATTCTGTCAGATGTAGATTGTATGAATTCGCAGCTTGCGCAGCACCTCAAGCCAACAATGATGTGCGCTTTTTCGAAAGGAAAAGATGGTTGCCAGGTAACTTGATTAGTATTAAAAATCCCGTGTGATTAGAATCGTGTACATAATTAGAAAAGTGTTTAGTATTAGGTCACTAGAGGAAAAAGACGTTACTTGATGACGTCATAATGATAGGCTTTTCATAGTGGAGTCTTCCTTTAAAAAAGCAAGAATAGGTAATTACTATTATGGTAAAAGTGGGTATTCAATTCAGGTCAATTTTTGAATTGTAAATACGACTAACTGTATGGCACGGCACGACAAGCACAAATTAGTATTACCCATTGATTTTAAAATAAGATCTTTTTCTAAGTTTTCGCGGTGGAAGGGACATAGTGACATGAACTTTTGCTATGATTCTAGGCTCCCTAGTGCTAATATTTCTCGTCGGTTATTTATAAAAAATACCCATTTCAAATAAATTTTATACACGGTGCAAGCGACATTGCGACACAGACTTTTTATCAGTTGCTTCATACAAAAGTTCCGAGCTTTTGTATGGAGCAACTGATAAAAAGTCTGTGTCGCAATGTCGCTTGCAAGATTTTATCAGTTGCTCCATACAAAAGTAGACGGAACTTTTGTATGGAGCAACTGATAAAAAGTCTGTGTCGCAATGTCGCTTGCACCGTGTATAACATTTATGTGAAATGGATATTTTTCAATTTAAAAATCTATCGAAAATTTACCGTTTGCACGCTGGTACTTAGACCACCACACACACACACACACACACACACACACACACATTAGAAAGAAGGGTCTAACGTTCTGGAGGAGTTTGTATGCGTTCTGCGGTTTCGAATTTCCTAGAAGTTTTAACAGTTCAACGTAATTTTACCTACTAGTCAAGCTGGTGTATTTATCCTGAACTTCAGTTTAGGCAGCCAGTGGATTCCGAAGAAAAAAAATATTCCAGTCCACCTAGTTACCTACATGGATAATACTAAATAATGTACCATGCCAACATTCGTTTAGTATGTAACCTAAGCAGTATTTGACTTATTCACATGGTATTTTGTATCATTTACACAAACATATTATCATCACCTATTTACTGATCTTTACGATATTGCCTACTTAGGTATGCGTAGGTATGAGAAATGAATACAATGATGATTTAAATTATGTAAGCACGTAGGTAGGTACCTATCTCCTTATTGTTGTTTTAGATTTTTGAATAGCTAATGGTTTATGTAGTCATCGTCATTGTTGGAAGAGAACCTTGTTCAAAATTTTGATTGACATTAATTAATGCGCCAAAAAGGAAATGATATTTTTTTTTCATTAGTACAATCAAATTATCATTTTTTTGTTGCACGATAGTTGTAGAACACGGTATATCCATCTCTTCACTATTTTTATTTTTAATACCGCCCTCATTTTATTTTTTGAATTAATCAATTTCACGTCGTTTTTTACACGATACTTATTGCATTTTTTCAGGGCGACAGTGGTGGGCCGTTATTGGTATTCCAGCCTGAAGGGAAATATGTTCAAGCAGGTAGTAAAACTTCCACCTATTACTACCTCTACCTATTATTATTAAAAGACTAATCTTACAGTGGCTACATCGAAGTTTCATTAATATGAATATCGTAATATTAGGCATCGCATGAAGGCCCTTATTTTACCATTAAACAGAGTAGTATCTTCGCATCGTATTCTTTTGCTTAACGGTTGCAAGATCATGTGCACAAGAGGTAATTTTGATGATTTTGAGATAATTTTGACACACCTTTTACGAAATCCATTGTAAATTGGTTCATTCATTTCTTAATTACAGTTATGACTTTGACGTTTGATAAGCGTCAGCAATTTTGTTGATTAACTTCTGTGATTAACTTTACCATATCGCCTGGTACCTACATGAATACTACCAGATGCATCCGGCTGGCTTTCAAACTATAAAATGGAAGTTATTAATGAGATGACTGAGAGGAGGTTATGAGCGAGGCACGTGTTTGCAAATAAATAGAACCTTGACCCTGTTTCACTCAGACATTTTCTTTTTTGTATACAGGTGTAGTTTCTTGGGGCATTGGATGCGCGGATCCTAGGTATCCTGGTAAGTTTCTATTGTCTTTTTTTTAGCTCACTTGTCGCAAGACCAGGGTTATAGATACCTACCTATACCCAGTGTGAGTGCAGTGTTCCTGTTCAGATTATGACACATTTACTACAGTGACCAATGTGTCTCTACAGCTACACTTTAGTTAGATGATAGTAGAAAGGCTACTAATACGGCGATAACTATCTATTGTGCCAAAGCATTCAACAAAAGAAAAAGGATTAGATAATCCTTTGGAGAATTGATAGCTATAGGTAGGTACTCTCTATTCTATAAAAGGAGAAGAAACAAAACCAGGGAGGAGTAATTTATTTTTTTAAACCCCTTTTTAAAGTCCCTTCGTTGATTTTCAGAAGTGTGCTTATGTAATATTTTACTGCTACTTAAGCTTAGCTAGGTACAAACTGATTGTTTAATGTAGGTACTTATACTGCGTAGATACGGTACCAATATTACGAAGGTTTTACGTAACAAACGTTACGATCTAACCTTCAGCCAAACAGGCATAGGTAGATATCTGTGTACCTACCTACCTATCAGCGACATTAAAACAAATAAAAATTATTGAACGAATATTTTTCAAGTCACGTCCTAACTTGCTGAAATATTTTCTGCGCTCGCGTCGCCTATCAGCTGTGGCTGTATGCGTGCAATGTGTTTCACGTCACGCTTGTGCGCCACCCAAACAATTTACATTAAATTTCGTTATGGTGAACACGTTACCTACAGCCATTTTGAATATTCCTTCAGATTCAATAAAATCTGGAATAAAAACTCGCATTTAGGTATCTGATTAGTGGTCAGCTATGTTATTCTGTAAGAACTCACTCCAGTTCTCACTTCTGATTCCGCGGTAAAAAATGTTTTAGGTATACTGTAATTCGATAAAAACTACGCTAGCGCCACTGAGTACCAACTTAGGTGAAGCGAACTATTATTACGTTACTATTTTAGCGAATATACTAAATACTTTTCACTTCAGGTAAGTGAAATCGGAAATGAGATAGGATTCGAATTCGCGGTTGAATTCTTACAGAATCGCACTGCAGCTGAAACTATGTAAATTACGTTATGGTAAACACGTTACAGCCATTTTGAATACTCTTTTAGATTCAATAAAATCTGGAATAAAAACTTGTATTTATCTGATTATTGATCAGCTGAAAATATGTAAACCTAGGTGCTCGTGCTCGTAAAAACATTCAGAAAATAATTCTTGACGCCGTTATTCGAATACCTACCTACCAATATTTTATGGCCATGTAAGCCATGTTGGATACCTACTTAGGTATGTAAAGCGGACGTAATGCCGCAATGCCGCATTGAAATAACAGCAATGTCGCATTTTTCTCCAACTTCGTCACCTAAACGAACTGAAAAATGGTTTCATAACTTTTTTTTATAGTAGGTATAAGTGTAAATAAAAGGTGACCATGGGAATTGTACCTATTCTCTGTTATTGGAACGCGAGCGCATCCCAATGTGGCTTGCTGACACAATATATTTGGACACAGCGTCCCCAAGACCAAGTTGGTTGGTTGTGTTGGTATTGGGATACTTATTGGAACGCGTCAAACTTCTTGACGTATCGGAGTTTGACATGTCATGGTTTACTTTTTTGATAGGGAGTCAGAAAGTGAGACGGATACCGTTACATGTGATTAAATATTGAATCTCAAGCAAACCTTTTATTTGATGGAATTTCATTACAGTACTTACCTAAATATTTTCCATATAATTATGTGATTAATTTTAATTTTAACAGCTGTAGATTCTACCTCATATTTATTTATTTATTTATACTTCATGCACAAAGGTACAAAGGCGGACTTAATGTCTTAGGCATTCTCTACCAGTCAACCAAGGGTGGTGAAGAGATAACATGGCAGGTGCATATGAAAAAAAATAATTAAAAAAGTTAAAAAGAGATAAACTTACGAATATATAAACTACACATACATAATTTAATATTCATAGAGTTTCATTACAACACATTAGTTGGCCCATACCTACTGTAAATACCTACACCTACTCTACTAATACTAATGAATTTCTGACTGGTACCCAAACAAAGTTTAAAACCTCTCAGTCCTTAAATCAAAAATTATTTACTCAAAAATTACTCATGTTGTAGCGACAAAATTAATTCTTCAGAATTGAACACTTATAAAATCCTCCAACTTTGGCCACATTTTGTAGAAAATTTGTTGCTACAACAAAAACATATAGGAAAACGTATTGATTTTATGACGTGAACGCAAAGTAAACACGAATTCCTATGAGTCAAGCATAAAAATCGTAAAAAAATAATTTATTTTGTATCTTAAAAGTCACTCGAAAAACTGCCTAAAGTTAGCTCCACTGTCTGTCTACATTATCCACAGCTTATATTGACTGAACTATCAGCCCTATTTGCATACCGAAAAGAGCTATGGTAAAAATCTGGCCAAAGAAGGCAACGAAATAAAGTAAATTATCAAAAGTGGCCATTTACGCTATTTATCACAGTGACAAATGTTACCTGGTACCTAATTTTTGTAAATTTCCACACAACTGATTTTAGGTTCTAGGGTTGACACAAAAAAAAGATAAATAAATTAAAATACAGTTTTTTCACTAAATTGCTTTATTTAAAAATCAACTAAATGCGCGCTCATAACCACTATTAAAACATATAAAAATAAAATAAAAACACGATTTTTATTATTATTTTAAGATTGTGGTTTTCTATTATAGAAACTTTATACCGTCTTAACTACTTAGTTCTACTTCTACATTTTGGCATAAAGACCCAGGCCCAGCTGCTAGTTCAAGAATTTCTTGACTATAGTTTTTATATTTGCAAGAATTTGCGTTTCCTTTGTTCATGAAATAAATAAAATAACTCATTGCTACATACAATTTTATGAAAAAATGCAATCCATCATACTAACGAACCACATTATTGTACATTAAAATTACAATCTCAATTAATTTTAGTTAGGTAAGTACTGACCTATATTTCACTTCACTATTTTGTAATAAGTATACAGTTAATTAAAGATACCAAACTTTTAAGAGCGAAATCTCCATAGTGTAAATTTACTAGCTGTAGGCAGCCCTAATGCATAATTGACAGCGGCCAATGTTTACATTCCATGTACAGAGAACTTGTTTGGCACTTACATTTCTCAAACACAAACACCAATCGTTAGATAAAATGCATACCAAAACGTTCTCCTGGCATCAATCTTTATCATATTGAGAAACTACTTACCCAGGCTTCATTATAAGAGGATGTCAATCAAAACTTCAAAAGTAGGGTCCACACTTCAATGATGTCTCTTTGACCACGGCTGACAGACAACTGAATGATGTTAGCAAATAAACTTTCAATTAGAGTTGCTAGAAATATAATATATTTTTTATGACTGTTTTAAAAATATGCCTATCTTACATCATTTCTGTGGTATATAAAAATAATTTAAAAAAAAATTAAATAGGTAATAATAATAATTTAGTTATTATTTGGTTTCGTCCAATGTTACCCCTAGAGTCCAAAGTTGGAGGGTTTCACTAGGTGTGGAAATAATGATGACGTTTTGGCATGGTCCCATCTTCGAAAAGTGACTCCATCATCATTATAATTTTATACCAATGAGTTACAGTTCAAACTGCAGTGACACTGCTGTTTGTCTTTAGCCTGAAGTGTTTAGGCGAAATCTGCTAACAGACTCATTAAGGCTACCAAAGTCAAAGCCATTGATTGATTGATTGTGTTGATTTGACATTCGTAGAAACAGAGTTGATTGATGGACATAGGACTAAGAAAACGTGTAGGTTAAGTACTTGCGTACAGTCAAATAGTACTTTCTTAGGTACCTACTAACGATTTTCCTAACTTGTTTCTCATAGTACTGTTTCTTACAGGTGTATACACGAAGGTCAGTAACTACATCGACTGGATTGTTCAGCACACAGCAGATGGAATCAGATGTAATGCTATATCCTAAGTTTTAGCTAGTTCCAATAAAATATTATGTATATACAAATAAATTATTTTAAGTATCTACCTATTGTTTCTCCTGTTTTTGTTATATGGTTTGTCCTCATTGGTTTTACTGAAAGGATCATGGCAGGCAAAAATAAAGATGTTTAGAGAAGTTGAAATTCTTTTTTTTATACTCTTGGGTACCTAAAGGGTATCTTCAGGCATTTACAATATTTTTAAAACCCCGCAATAAAAATGGATGTTAAAAGTGAATAGTTTAACAAAAAACTAATTATTTCAGAACGAAACGGCGGCTGACAGTAACAGTTATACTGATAGGCGCCGTTTCGCAGTTCTTACACTGAAATTGCATCGTTTTATGGGAAATAATGTCACAAATAATTATTCTTTTTTTCCACACACTTGTCACATCAATCATCATCATCTTGTCTGCCAATTTGATAGATCCGTTAATGTCACTTGGAACTTTCTTTTTTTTGTAAACACAAAATGGTCAATACGTACACAAAAAAATGTATTTGTGTATGTATATCAGCTGTCTGACACCCATAAGTACAGGGTCTCCCTAGTTTGGGGTCAGATGGCCGTGTGTGAAAATGTCCCCACATATTATTATTATTATTATAATGTCATGAAACGAAAGAGTGTTATTTTCGGTTGTACGTTGTTTCATAGCTAATAGTTTTATAGAAATTCGGTTCACATAAATTTTTTCTAATAATTTCGTTTCATAGAATAATCAATACGCAGCATACTTACTCTCAAGATGTTCTAATCATTGATTTTTGTTTCACATAAAGTTTATTGCTAGTATAATCATATCATAGAATAACAAATCAAACATTCTTTATCCTTATATTTTTTATTTAATATAAAACGTATTCAATTCCCAGGAATGAGACTCTCAATTCTAACCAATCTTACTAGGTACGCGTGCGTGCAAGCAACCACGCAGGATGCAAGCAAGCATGTAGCGTACAAGCAAGTATGCAGCATGCAAGCAAGCATGCAGCGTGCAAGCAAGCATACAGTATGTAAACAAGCATGCAGCAGGCATAGTTTCTGTCACGGCTCCGGCGTTGCGGGGCTCCGGCGGTCCAACGCGAGCTTATCGTCGCAGATGGTATTCACGCTCACCACCGCAGCTTGCCGGCCAGCCTCAGCCGCGGCGGCGGGCGTTAAAACCACCTGCTCCTCAGCTCGCGGGCCGCCTCGCCCCTCCACGCCTACGCAGATTTAAATTACACTCTAGGCGTAGGGCAGACAAGACTACGTGGAGTCGGTTTCGCAGCGATTCGTTTCTGTCATTAACTTTGGTAGCACAACATATTGACTTTTTAAGACAACATTTTTGTTTTTGTCTATACATTTTCGTTGAAATAAAATCCATGGAAAAATACAACAAACCAACAATTTTCGTTAAAAAAGAATTTATTCCACTTTTTGATAAGTTTGTTAAACAAAAAACTGTGATTAAAAATTCATTGAATTGTGTTTCTGTGAAATATTTTTCATTGAAGTAAATAGTCTTTGAAACAATAATAGTCGAAACAAAAATACGAGAACCCAATATTATGTTAAACATTTTCTGGGAAACAAAATTCTATGAAATTTCTCTCTGCGAAACAAGGGGACACCGTTATTTTCATTTCGAAATATTTAAATTATGCGGGTGTTTAAAAATATGGTCAGTATATCAATCTACTCCTGGTAATGTATTCTCCACATTGGAAAATATTTGAAACCATCTAAATGTTTTTTTTTCATACATATGTTGTATGCATCTTGCCATGATTCTTTGAAGGACACAATCGTCTAACAATAAACCTTCTAGCAAACGTCCTCCTTTAATTAGGTATTATATATCTAAAGCCTGGTCCACTACCTACCGAATATTGGCCTATCTCGGTGCCTTTCCACCACACAGATCTCGTTCTCTGGGTCTTTAGCTGAATTCTTCAACGTATTTCAAGGACTCTTCATTCGCCATATTGCAGTCTGAGCTCAAGCGCGCTTCCACGGTTGGAACAGTGACTGAGCGATTGGCTGCTGTAGTAGATACCGAGGTGTAATGTCTTGGTTGGGTTCAATTCCCAAACGGAACAAACGTTTATTTTATGTTGTATAGAAACTTAGTTGTTATAATCACCTCTTGTCAATGTCATTCAATGTCCAAAAGATAGACGGATCTACTATGGATTAAAATTTCTGTATAATTAACCTAATGGCAATATTTAAGATAGGTAGGTATATTCTATTATAGGTACCTACTTACTTCGTGGATATATTATAAATTGGAATATACCATCATAAATATACAATAATAGCAATTATGATAACGGTAATGGACTAACTGGACTAACTTACATAGACCTTTAAATAATGCTGTTGCTGTGTTGTTTCAAAATATACGACGACTAAAGATTAATTTCTCTGGGCTACTTAGGTATAAGATTAACACAGACGGTGACATTATTGTCCTATCCGAATGCTAGCATCCTTGCAATCCAATTAGGATCTACAACCAAAATGACGGAGTAATTGTTTGTAACAAATCCATCCAGCATCTTTAGACCAAACGCATTTCGAAACCCATAAATTTTTCAATCCTACGGCCTGTCCTTATATCATAGAACTAAAACCTTATAAAAATATTTTTATTGTGGGAGATATTAAAATAGATATTTCTGTTTTGTTTTGGTATTGCAGTCTACTAATACATAGGTACCACTATGATGTTCTAGTAGCCGTCTCAATGAAGAAACCTGCCTTAGCCTAAGAGCCCACGACGCACAGTGTGGGAATCTCGCAATCTAGGGGGATTTAAATAGAAATATACATTTTAATAATTGATAATACAGTTATAACTTATTTATACCTAAGACCCTATTTGTCACAGCTACATATTAGAAATTCTTGTAGGGAGCTTAAATAAATAAATAAAAAATGTTGAAGTGAGTAGATAATAATCGTTGTACCCTTACAATACGAACCGTAACATTACAGTGTCATCTTCACTTGTTATTACTGATCAAATTAACGTATAGTCTTGTTTATTGGTTTTTTATTGTATTGTATATATACTTCTTGGTAAGATAGAGTGTATTTTATTTTAGTAATAGTTAAACATTGATCTTATAACATAATTATTTTGAAAGCACAGTTAAATTAAGCATTTTTTTAAAATGATTTGCAAATAAACAGGTGTACAAAAAAAAATTATTAAGAATATAACTTGGTTGGATGAATTATTAAATTAATAATATATAATAAATAATATATAATTATATATGTCTGATAGTGGACATTTGGAAGTTTTCAATGAAACCTCAGTATCTTCACAATAACAGATTTAATCTTCACTCTTTGAAGTTAATAACAATAAAAAAGAACAGTCTTTTTCTCGACGCAACCGTGTACGAAGTTACTTTAAATATCACTACTATTTAGAATGTGCGGGTGTGCGAAGAAAAAGTAAAATAATTTTATTACGCGATTAGCATCACTTGAATGCACAACTTGTTGCAATTATAAAAGCATCAGGCGTAGGTAAGTATGGCCCAGACATCTTCCCCCCCGTTGAAAGACTACTTTCAACTTCCTCAGTCGTCGTCCGGTGAAGAGGTAGGCAAGGGGCAGATCCGAGTGAGAGGCCTCCTGTAGCAACCTCTAGTAGTTTGTACGTCTGCGACTCGTGTGATGCCGTCCGTCCCAGGGAACAGGCGGCTGACTCGTCCCATACGCCAGCTGAGTGGTGGGACGTTATCCTCCTGGAGAAGCACTAAATCTCCAACTTGCAGGGATGCTGATTTTGTACGCCATTTGGAGCGCTGCTGTAGTTCTGCTTCGTACTCCCTTTGACAGCGCTTCCAAAAATGTTTATGTATCTGTTCAAGCTTCATGTAGCGTGTAAGGTTGTTTTGGTTCTCGTGCTCGAGCGATGGACCAGGCAATGCATTTTAGGGCACGCCCTATCAGAAAGTGACCGGGAGTAAGGAAATGGTAATCGTTAGGGGAAGGGGAGAGTGGACATAAAGGTCGGCTATTAAGCACCGCTTCCACTTGCGAGAAAAAAAATACAAATCTCCTCAAACGTTAAATGATTGTTCCCCATAACGCGCTTTAAATGGTATTTCGCGGATTTAACTCCGGCTTCCCAGATGCCGCCGAAATGTGGAGCATACGTGGGAGAAAACACAAACTTTATGCCTTCATTGGTAGCAAAATTAACTACAGGTTCATGATTCGATTTAAGAAATTTACCTATCTCTTTGGCTGCTGTTACGAAATTGCGGCCATTATCGCAAATATCTCCGCTGGCTTGCCCCGTCGCGATATAAACTCACGCAAAGTCATGATGAACGCGTCTTTAGACAAATCACTGACGGCTTCCAGGTGCACACATTTATACCGGAAACATACGAATAGACATAAATAGGTTTTAGTTAATCGTGCACCTCGACCCTTTCTATTTAGTGGGAGAAACGGAACAAAATTCTGTACTCTAGAGCAAATGAAGTTTGCTGAGCAATTTTACATAAACTAATGAAAGATGATTCTAATTTACCAACTGAAAATTTACCAAATTATTTATCTTTAGGACATTTATGTCTTAAATTATGTACAAATCTATTGACATACGCAAATATGCGTCTCACTTTCAAAAATGACAAAAACTTATCTATTCTTAGAATTTCTGTTTCAGGTTCCTGAATACCAGTGGAAGAGAATTTTATCTCAGGTAAGTCTGTTTCATTTATTAATTTATTAAAATAGGGCCAATCAGATTCAGGCTGTATAAGAAACTTTGGACCTGACCAGCATAAGTTAAAATTGATGATTTGATCTGGACTCACGCCCCTTGAGATCAGGTCAGCCGGATTCTGATCAGTCGGCACATAGCGCCACGACGAACTATCGGTAAGTTCATTAGTTTCGGCTGCCCTATTAGCTACAAATGTTTTTAACTTTGCAGAGTTTCCATTCAACCAACTGAGGACAACGCTAGAATCACACCAATAAATAGTGCGTTTGACCTCATATCGCAGAGAACTGATAACTGTCTTGCACAATTTTGTAGCTAATAGAGCAGCACAAAGCTCCAGACGCGGTATTGTCGTCGGCTTTATCGGTGCCACCTTAGACTTAGCACACAGTAAGTTTACCCTTACATCACCAGCTAAGTTGTGCGACCGCAGGTACACACATGCACCGTAGGCGACTTGAGAAGCATCACTGAAGGTATGTATTTCTATATGACTAGGAGCTTCGCACAACGTTAAACGAGGGATCTGTAAATCTGACAAGAAATGTAAATTGTTAATAAACTTGTTCCAGGATTCCAGAACGTCGGAACTAACTGGCTCATCCCAGTCCCTTTTATTGAGCCATAAGGACTGAAGTAACATTTTAGGTATAATCACACATGGACTTATAATTCCAAGAGGATCGAAAATCTTGAATGATGCAGATAGTATCGAACGCTTGGTAGCTACATCATTTTTATTGGGAATCTTAATTGATATTTGAAGAGTATCGGTTTTGGGGTCCCAAATTAATCCTAAAGTATTAGTAGATTCGCTTAAACTAACTTTATCATTTTGATCAATGACTGACGATGACAAGATGCTTGGTAAATTCGATCTGAATTTACGTAGTTTAAACCCACCTGATTTTAGAGTGTCCGACACCTCGCGTTGAATATATAATAACTCGGACTCATTATTGGATCCAGTGACCAAATCATCGACATAATGGTCGTGTTTAATAATGTTACATATGAGTTGGTCATTGCAATCCTCTGCCAATACTGACAAACATTTGGTGCTCAAATATGTAGCACTTGCAAGACCATAAGTTACGGTTTTAAACGTAAAGTTTTGATAGGATTGGACTCGTCACTTCGCCAAAGTAGGTATTAATTGTAATCCTTTTCATCTAGTTCAACCATCCTAAAGAATTTTTCAATATCAGCTGTCAAAATATATTTGTACTGACGAGCCCGAATCAAAATAGAAAAGATTGAGTCTTGAACATTGGGACCGACCATCTGTAGGTCGTTCAGAGAGAAACCTGAGGAAGTTCGTGCCGATCCATCAAAGACCACACGAGTCTTTGTCGTTTCACTACTTTGTTTGAACACTGCATGATGGCAGAGATAATAGGATGTAACGGGATTAATAGTCGGACATTCCTCTAAATGGCCTAGCTCTAAGTATTCTTGAATAAAGTTTGAATATTGTAACTTTAATTCTGGATTCTTACGGAAACGTTTTTCTAAATACAACATTCGTTTCTTAGCCATTGCGTAAGAATTTCCTAAACAATCTGGAGTATCAATTAGGGGCAGCCTAACACAAAATCTACCCGAATCTAAACGGTAAGTATTACGATAAAAATGGTCTTCACATGCCTGCTCAATTTTGCTAAAATATTGCTTATCTGGAACCTGCTCCAGTTCTCAAAACTTTGTCAATTGAGAATTAATATTGGAATTGTTGCATTCGTCACTATCACTTATTGAAACATGACACCGAATACTTTTAGGTGACGAACGATTCCTTAAACTTGGAGAAATAGGGCCGGCAACGAGCCAACCTAGCCTTGAGCTACGTAGCTTGGGCATGTTATGACCTAATGCTAGCTGATCACATCCTAATAGGTCCCAAAATAGGTCCGCGCCTATCAAGATGTCTATAGCCGAAGGCTGGTTAAAATTAGGATCAGCTAACTGAATGTTACTTGGAATATTTAATTTACTAATATCTATATATTGTTTAGGAATAGCACTTGTTAATTGTTTTAATACATAAAATGACTGTACGACACTATAGTCATTGTTAAATGAATTTAATTGGGCAATGCAACTTTTGTTTACATGTTCTGCTAAGTTGTTGCCTATGCCAATAATGTTTATAGTATTAATGGCACATACCTGTAATGATAACTTGTTCATGAGTCTCTCACTAATGAATGAGGACTGACTTCCACAGTCTAATAAAGCACGTACTGAAAATTGTTTGTTTGTTTGAGGGTTGATAATATTAACCATGGCTGTTGACAAAAGAATGTGATTTACTGTGAAAGTATTACTAATCGAATTATTGACTGATAGCTCAGTTGAATCGCGATCTGTGTTAGTGTTATTGTTGCTGACTGTACTAGCGTTACTTGTACTAGTATTGTTGAAATTAGGTAAGTGCAAGAGTGAGTTATGCCTGCGCTTGCACTCACGACAGGGACCCATCTTGCAATCACGTGCACGATGCCCAGTTCGTAAACAATTAGAGCATAAGTACAACTTAAATGCTTCATCTCGTCGTTCCTGAACACTCTTCGCTAGAAAAGTAGGACAGTCGTATATCCAGTGATCACATTTACAAAGAACGCACTGCTTAGTGACAGAGCCGGTGTTCTGAACTGTAGATGAAAAGGATTTAGTACTACGAGAATTGTCATTATTATTTTGGCGTGATTGTGTTGGCTTGGGTACATCAGACTTGTTTTGAAACATAGTTTCTAACACATCAGCGCGATCAGTTAAAAACTTGTTAAAATCCTTTAGAGCGGGGAGATCGGACAAACTATTACGGTGTTCTTCCCACTTCATAGCAGTACGATTATCTAATTTTGGTAAAAGAATTTTAATAATTATCATGTCAAGCAGCTCGTTTTGTTGAGCTAAACTTGACAATGCTCGTAGGTTTTTA
The DNA here is from genome assembly GCA_947361185.1 of Charanyca ferruginea. Taxonomy (NCBI): domain Eukaryota; kingdom Metazoa; phylum Arthropoda; class Insecta; order Lepidoptera; family Noctuidae; genus Charanyca; species Charanyca ferruginea. The sequence goes on from OX376073.1 coordinate 17,533,007, forward strand.
GTAACGTGGTCAACGAGAAACCTCAGTGACTTGTCTGATTCGCGTTTTTGTTGTTGCTGTGTTGAATCGAAATATAACAATGAGTTGAGGTGTTGATTTATAAGTTGGCGCTTGTTATCATAACGATCGCACAAGAGCTGCCATGCAGTTTTATAGTTAGTTTCACAAATCTCTAAATTAGAAATAATTCGCGCAGCTTCCTTTTCGAGATACGATACTAAATAGTGGAACTTATGAATAGGCTTGATACGCTCATTATCATGAATGAGTGACACATAGGTGTCTCGAAACTCTAGCCAGCGGAAATATGCGCCATCAAACTTTGCAATTTGTATTTGTGGTAATTTAAAATCAAGATGATGACATTGAGATGACTGATCGTGATGACATTGTGATAAATTGTGCAAATCTGATTCGTGAGAAGTATTCTTATACTTATCAAGTTGCTCTTCAGCAATTGCAAGATGTGAAGTAAAGATCTGCTCAATTTCATCACGTTCGTCGATCTCAGAGTCCATATTATCGCAATTAATGACCTCAATCTGAGCCTGTAGTTCATCGAATTTGCTAGACATAGCTCGTATTTTATCAATATTAATTTCTAACTCTTTAACTTGGGTTTTTGTTAATTTAGAAGAGCATACTACATCTAAATATTTTTTAAACTTCGTTAAACGACCTTTGACCGAGCTACGTTTAGCAGATAATTCCTTCAATTGTTTTGCATTACCGTCTTTATCTTCGCTTAAAGACATCTTGTTTATTGACAATTAATAGTAGCAACAACAAACGATAAACTAGCACTGAGTACTTTAGTAAAATAGTTATAGTTAATTGAGTAATCTAAATAGTAACACGCTAATGCCAAAACGAAGGAATAAAGTTATATATTCGAAATCTTATCTGATACTCCTTCGGCGGCACGTGGGGCCCGAGAGCAGCCCGAGGCGGCTTGGCGTGGCGAGGCGCCGCCGTCACCCGAGCGCGGCGAGCGGTAACCGGCAGCGTCAGGCGGCGACGGAGTCCCTGGAATAGTCGGCCGACAATATTTGAAATAATGTGAACTAGAATAACGACACGTACCTACTATTGGGAAGGGAACTAAGTTTAGGGCCTCAGATTACCCAATGGAACGAAAATATCGATTATTTTAAAATTTACAAATGATTACGTAGGTAGTTGACACTGAAAAATGGATTTTTATTTTACTATTTTAGGATATTTACTGGTTATTTACTTGAAATAAGCTTTAAAATAGCTATATACTTTGTTGAACTAATGAAATACACTAGTGGAATGTACCAAACAGCGACCTTCTAATGGAAAATAGGTTTAGGTATTAGGGTAAACTATAGGAATGGCACTTAACTGATAGGCGAGACAGCTGCTTCTAGCTACACTGGTCCTCGCTGGTGGCTGTGGCACTAATAGGTAGATAGGTACACGAGTTGCTCGCAAATATTGAAGGAATTCTCGAACTGGCGTGGCAGGCTGACGGTGAACCTCGACGTCTTAGAAGCTAAGGCTGGGCGCGGCGCGTTCTGCTGACCGACCTGGCTGGCTTAGTTATCCTCTATAATAGTGTTCTTGCGTCTGTAGTCCTCCACGTGGAATCATTGGTAGATTTCCATTATATGAGAAGTCTTTGTCTTTGTACTAGATCCAAATTTTGCAAATTTGTCCTGTCACGGTCGCCAATTTAATGTCTGATAGTGGACATTTGGAAGTTTTCAATGAAACCTCAGTATCTTCACAATAACAGATTTAATCTTCACTCTTTGAAGTTAATAACAATAAAAAAGAACAGTCTTTTTCTCGACGCAACCGTGTACGAAGTTACTTTAAATATCACTACTATTTAGAATGTGCGGGTGTGCGAAGAAAAAGTAAAATAATTTTATTACGCGATTAGCATCACTTGAATGCACAACTTGTTGCAATTATAAAAGCATCAGGCGTAGGTAAGTATGGCCCAGACAATATATAATAATAATAATAATATAATAATAATAATTATTATAATATATAATTATATTATATATATATAATAATTATTAATATATAATGAATACTTAAAAAATTATTAAAAAATTAAATCAATTTTTAATACAACTTTATTATCTATCAGTATTTATTTAGTCTTTTTATTTATTTGAATACCAATCGAAATATAATGATACATAATTATATATTATTATAATTATTATTATTAGTATATTAATATTATTATTATATATTATTACATATAATTATATATTATTTATTATATTATTAATTTAATAATTCATCCAACCAAGTTATATTCTTGTTAAAAGCGTTCACGATGTCTACCGCTTTCTGTCTATTTTTCGTTAAATTTGTTACATAACCTCCTCAAAAAGAACTTAATTTTATTTATAGCACCTTCCGAAAATTGTACTTGAGAGTAATTACCTATTCTAAAAGCAAAACTAACATTAATTCGCTCCTTTATCGCATTGAGGTTCAAATATCAAAAATTTTGTAATTTCGGCAGTCATTCAGAAAACCGAAAAAAAATGTATGACGGTCGCAAAAAATCGCAAGTTTTATCAATTGTTCTCAAAAGTTAAGACTCTAATCTATGAATTAAAAAAATAAAAACACCGGGATATTCAGGTCATTTTTTTTTGTACACCTTTTGATTTGCAAATCATTTAAAAAAATGCTTAATTTAACTGTGCTTTCAAATGATGTTATTAGATCAATGTTTAACTATTACTAAAATAAAATACACTCTATCTTACCAAGAAGTATATATACAATACAATAAAAAACCAATAAACAAGACTATACGTTAATTTGATCAGTAATCTCAAGTGAAGATGACACTATAATGTTGTTGTTCGTATTGTAAGGGTACAACGATTATTATCTACTCACTTCAACATTTTTTATTTATTTATTTAAGCTTCCTACAAGAATTTCTAATATGTAGCTGTGACAAATAGGGTCTTAGGTATAAATAAGTTATAACTGTATTATCAATTATTAAAATTTATATTTCGATTTAAATCCCCCTAGATTGCGAGATTCCCACACTGTGCGACGGCCAGACCTTCCTTATTTTATAAAAGCTGAAAGTTTACCTGTGCATGTCCCCTATACAGGTAAGAACGACCAGCGACTATAGAGTTTGGGTTGTGGTTACTTGGGCAGGTAACAGGTAGTAAAGGTGGGTGCGCCAAAGTTCACCTAAATTTTTAACTCCGATAATTGGAAATCCGAAAATGTTCTTCCTAACATTTTTCATTCTAACAATCACAATTCCTAACTACTCTGTCTTTAATGTTCATATTCCGAAGCATTCAACTTCATAATGTCAGTAGCAATAAACATCTATTATACTTTTATTTGTTTTCCTATATTTTCTAAACATAACCATCTTTTACACTATTATTCAAAGTCATATCTTTTTTGTTTAGATTTCTTTTTATTCATAATAATCAATACTATATACAATAATATTGCGTAACTTTATTTTCCCCTTGTTTCGCAGACAGAAATTTCCTAGAATTTCGTTTTCCAGAAAATGTTTCATATAATATTTGGTTCTTGTAATTTTATACGACTATTATTGTTTCAAAGAAACATACTTCAATGAAACATATTTCACAGAAACACAATTCAATGAATTTTTATTCTCATTTTTTTGTTTAACAAACTTATCAAACAGTAGAATTTTATTTTAACGAATATGCTTGCTTGTATGCTGCATGCTTGGTTGTATGCTGCATGCTTGCTTGCCTGCTGCATGCTTGCTTGCACGCACGCGCAGTAGGTTTGAACTTAGCAATAGACACAACTCAGTACGTTATGTAAAGCATACCCCCAAATAATAATCATACCCTCAAATTAAAACTATAAATATCATCTTCTACCAACATATATTTTTTATTACACTTGGTAAATGTTTCTTTCCGAGTATGAGTGAAAATATTATGGTAATTATGTTTAGGGATAAAAGCGTTATGATAAAAAATAGTAGGAGTTTAAATATATTTACATTAATGATATTATTAATAACAATTTTCGGAAACATGAGTGTTATGAACATCGCCGGTAGAACTACAAATAGTATGAATAAAAACTTTAGGATGAAAAATTTTAGGAAGAGTGATCATTCGGATTACAAATCTTTAGGAAGTACAATTTCGGGTAAAGAACTTTAGGTGAGCCAATATGGACCCAGTAAAGGTATATAAAATAGTACCTGAAATTCGTTAAAGTATAAAGCTCAATTTTTTTATATTTTCTTCGGGATAACTTTAGAAATCTCGTCATCCATTGCCGGACACTTATGACAGTTGCTACCGCCTGCCAGACACCCCTAAACTTTAATACATTATAATTATACTTTCGTTATAGTATAAAAGCTAAATTTTATATTTATGTTACTTGGGGACCTATATAAAAATGTTATTTTAATATTATAAGATACAAAAAAAGTATTATTACTGTAAGGTATTTCTACAAAGTTTTATATTTGTGTAATGTGGGTACACGCTTTATTCAATAAACCAGTCAGTTATCCATCACGGTGTTTAATTGACGTTCCATTGGCGACGAGAAAAATATCGAATCCTAATTGTGCAACGTGTCGAGTACATTGTTATTAATAATGCCGATCGGACGACAAGAACCATTCGACATTAACTCTAAACAGTGGCCGTCGTATATTCGTCGTGTCAAACAATACATAGTGCTTAATGAGATTAAGGATGACTTGTGTGTAGGACCGCTGCTAATTACGGTTGTGGGTGAAACGACATATTCGTTAATGTGCGACCTGTGTGCTCCGGCGGATCCCGAGACGAAGAAATTTTTTTGAGGAATTGGTATGGTTGGTGACCGATCATCTAGAACCACAGAGATCGGAAATCGCCGAGCGTCACATGTTTCGTTTGCGAAGACCGCGTGTTAGGGAATCCATGACGGACTACCTTCAGGATTTGAAACATCTAGCAACCACATGTAACTTTGGCACGATGCTGGAAGAAAATATACGTGACCATCAGTGCAATTCTGTAAGAATTCACCCGCGAATTCGAATCCCATCTCATTTCCGATTTTACTTACCTGAAGTGAAAAGTATTTGGTATTCGCTAAAATAGTAACGTAACAATAAGTAGTTCGCTTCACCTATGTTGTCACTCAGCGGCGCTAGCATAGTTTTTATCGAGTTACAGAATACCTAAAACAGTTTTCACCGCGGAATCAGAACTGAGAACTGGAGTAAGTTCTTACAGAATAACAGCTGTTTGTATCGGGATTAGCCAACAGCGCGATACGATCGCGAATATTTGCGGAGAGGAATATCAAATACAAGGAGGCGGTGTAGCTGGCTCTGGCGTTAAACGCCACAGAGAGGCAGGCGGAGGTGAGCGCGGCGACCGCCGCAGACACGACCTCAGGTGCAGGCGGCGACGCGGGCGAAGTACTGCACAGGACCGGCGCCGGGCGAACACATAGGTACGAGTGGCGGAGACGCACGCCGGCCTGGGCGATACTCAGGCCCTAGGGCTGACGGAGGGGCCTAGAGGGCGCACTCCCGCTTCGCCGCCGGGGCCATCCACGTCAACTCAGCAATGCTGGCGGTGTGGGAAGCCGCATCGATCAGAAAGGTGTCGTTATATCCATAACTGTGATGAGTGTAACCAGCGCGGACATTTGAAAGTGATGTGTAAAGAAGTGCGCGGTCGGTCGGGCAGGCAAAACTACGTAGTGAGGATTACTCGGAGGACGAGGATCTGTTTAGTATGGAACTGGCATCTAAAGGTAACAAACCTTATTTTTTTATTAACGTGAACATTGACAATTATAAAATCAAATGTGAAGTCGACACAGCAAGTCGCATTTCGGCGATTGGTGAAGACTTCTTTCTATAAGCAAATGTTTTCAAACTCAAACTCAAATCATTTATTTCAAATAAACCATTTGCAGGCACTTTTGAATTGTCAAGGAGTCAGTCTGTCAAAAAGTTGCAGCTAGTTGCTCGTTCCAAGCAGTAGGTTTCTATGGAGAAGAACGACCAAGAAACTCCATGAACACTCTTTTAAAATCAATAGAATATTACAAATTTAGGTTACATCATTCATGTTGAATCTAGGGGTACAATGTGAGAACAATGTAACAAGTTGTGCACGTTAAAAGAGGTCTAGTGACAATGAAATTAGACAATTCAAAATAAATTTAAAATAACCGAGGTAGCTAAGAGATGACCAGTCTCAACTGACGGCGTCCGTTCACGAACATGACGCACGGATCGGCACCATTTAGCTTAACCATTTTGAAGGGAACCAAATAATCCAACACATGTGCCACCATCAGCAAGACATTCAAGTGAGCATGACAAACTCTCAACCGCCAGGGCATATTCAAGTCAACGAAAGACATGTCTCGTAAATGGTAGCTTTAAAGTACATAGTGCTCACATGTATGTGCTATGCAAAATTATATAATACTAATAGGTAGTTTGAGTTTAAACAATGCAAAGATAATGTAGTTTTAGATCTTCAGGAGCTCCAAAAATAGTCACCAATGCTAATCAATAAATTTATGAACCCTTATGGCTGTGGAGCTAGACCAGCATCCAGCCAAGCATTTTTATCAGTGATGTAATCATCCCATTTATAATATGCTCGGCTGCATAGTGTGCGTTTAATATAGGACTTAAATTTTGTATCATTAAGTTGCACAATGTGGGGAGGTATTTTATTGTAACACTTTAGACAGAACCCCATGAAAAACGAATCTGCTTTAGCCAGCCTGAATCCTGGTTGAACTAGTTGGTCCTTATTTCTAGTACTATAGTTATGTCTGTCACTTCTTTTACCAAAAAGATGCAGATTTTTTCTTGCGTACATTATGTTTTCATATATGTATTGACAAGGTATCGTCATTATGTTAATTCAAACAAAACAATTCAATCAGATAATATTATGTTACGTTGTTATTCGGGTACTCGGATTGAGTCCTTGGGGTATATACTGGTTAATGTTCGCCTGGGTGAGATTACGGCAAACAATTTGTGTTGTTATGAAATTAAAAATGGGGGGCACCCTCTATTGGGCAGAGATTGGTTAAAATCCCTTAATATCAAGCAAATAAATTTAAATGAGATTGTTGCGGATCCATGTATTAGTAAGTTAGTGACCGAATTTCCCGAAGTTTTTACTGATAAATTAGGAAAGTGTAAAAAATTGCTCCAGTTGCAACTGACAGATAATGGACCATCTTATGTGCGCTCCCGTGCCGCTAGCACTCCGTGCGCGTGTCGAGCGCGACCTCGAGCGGCTCGAGGCCGAAGGTACTATTTACCGAGTGGAGCACTCGGACTACGGTACACCAATTGTGTCGGTTATCAAGGCGAACGGCGACATACGAATATGCGATTACAAAGTTACCATTAATCGTTAACTTAAGCGTGAATTTTATCCACTTCCACGCATTGAAGAGTTGTTTGCTACGCTAAGTGGCGCCAGGGAATTTTCCAAAATCGATTTAACCCATGCATATCCACAGACGATATTGACTGAAGATTCACAACAGTGTACAGCTATAACTATACACGTCGGTACATTCGTTTATCGCCGTACGCCGTTTGGGTTATCTTGCATTCCAGAAAAATTACAAAAATTAATGGGGGAGACATTGCGTGGCGTGCCGGGCACGGTGGTGTTTCTGGATGATATTTGTGTAACGGGGGCTACGAGGGCAGAAAGAACACTTGATCAATTTGAGACAAGTTCTCGTCAGATTAAGAATATGGGTTTGACAGTTAAACAAAGCAAATGTTGTTTCCTACAAGCGAGCGTTAAATACCTTGGGTTCATTATTGATCAAGAGGGTCTGCGCCCGGATCCCAAGAAAGTGGAGGCTATTGTGGATGCACCAACACCCACTGATATTACACAATTAAGATGTTTTTTAGGTTTACTTAATTATTATGGCAAATCTATACCTTAGTTAAGTACCTATATTGTTACACCCGTTGCATAATCTTTTGAAAAAGAGTGTCAGTTGGATTTGGAGTGATGAGTGCAATGAGTCATAATATTTACTTGCAATATTATCATTTATACTAATAACGCTTGTCATATCAACTAATTAGTCATATAATCATTAGTTTCTATAAGTAACACATTACATAGTCGTTACTTGACATAAGCAACATTTAACATAATTTAGAAACGTTTATTGTTTTGTACAAAAATTGATGTCATTAAGGCCACCCACTAACTAAATGATTTATTATAGTAATCAATCATTAGACAATAAAAAGTTAGTAGAAATCGAAAAGGATAGGTTAGGTTTACCAAAAAAAAAAAAGGTTAAAACTGTGACCACACAACACGCGAAGGCGAGCGAGCGAAGCGAGCGTGCCGCCCTATTCCCCAAATATTTGGCGTAGCAAATATTCTTTAGACATTTGTTTTGGCATAAATTGAATTCGCATAATGTTACTAAGCATAACGTGCTAATCTATTGTGCCACGCTAAAGTATTGTCTTAAAAAAACAAAAAGTTGTGCTACAAAAGTTACCTACTGACAGAAACGAATCGCAGCAAAACCGAGTCCACGTAGTCTTCTCTGCCCTACTCCTAGAGTGTAATCTAAGCCCGCGTAAGCGCGTAGGGGCGAGGAGGCGAGCTAAGGAGCAGGCGGTTTTAAAAAAGTGTGTTGTGTTTAAAAGTGGTTTTAAAGATTCGGCTTGCTGGTCGGCTGCGCCGGCCAGCCTCAGCCAGGGTGCCGAGCGTAAAACACATCTGCGACAATAAGTTAGCGATGAACCGCCGGGGCCCCGCAACGCCGGAGCCGTGACGGAAACCATGTCTGCTGCATGTTTGCTTGCATGCTGTATGCTTGCTTGCATTCTGCATGCTTGATTGCTGCATGTATGGTGTATGCTTGTTTACATATTTGCATGCTTGCTGCATGCATGGTAAAAATATGTTATAATATCATTATGCGTAAATAAATGTATGCTTTAGAATGTTATGCTTAATCATTATCATGATTAGAAGAAATATTCGTAAGCTGTTATGCGTAAATAAAGTTACGCGAAAGCATAATTAGGAGAAACAAATAAATGCTAAGTTAGATTAGGTCTTAAAATTGCATGCAATTGGATAGAGAAGGTTTATTTTTAGGTTTCCTTGTAAATAAAAAATCTGTATCTGTTAACATGATCATAACATCAACATTGCAGGCGGTTGTACTGAACTAGCATGGTTGTACTAGTATGGGCAAATGAATAATATTAGGGTGAATAAATGTTATGGAAAATGAAATTTGTGAAAATAAAATATGTGGATTAAACTTATTATGACACTTGATCGATTACGGCCAATGAAATTAGTGAAAATGATTTTATGTAAGTTAACGAATATAGCAACTGAAGCATTACTTCTAATGAAATTATGGCAAATAAAAGTATGTCATATAAATTGATGGCATTTTAAATTATGGCAAACATTAGTAAACCATTCTTATTATCTAAAAAAAACTATTTTCATTTTCACCTGATTCAATAGGTACTAAAAATACGCTGTGTAAAATATGCTGTGACGTGGAGTTGCGGACACCAGCCCGATAGACCATATCATACCATAGGCATGATCGAGTGCGGTAAGTTGAAAAATATAGCCGAGGCGATATTGCTAGCCCGAGTCGTAGGCGAGGGCTACAAGAAAGCAGAGGCTGTAATTACTTATCAAAGCGCACGTACTTATGTCATACGACGTTTTATAACTTAATTGCGAGGAAACATATAAAACTCGGACTTTCTTAAACGGATAAATCTTTAATCACTTGTTAAAGCAGTTAGAAAAATTTGAATAATAGGGGTATTTTACTCTATCTGAGAAAAAATTTATAAATATATTGTTGAGATAGTTTAGGCAAAAAGCAGTCGGGAAATGTTAATTTTAGTACATAAAATAACAAAATTATTTTTTAAATTGAATTCAAAGTTTTCGGTTTTTTTAATCTGTTTACAACACCATGAAATAGTAGCCGCCATGATAATACACCTCACGGCTATGTAAACAAAAAATTGTCAACTGTCAGTTAACCAATTGGCTTAAATAGGCTTTGTACTTTTATTATTTTTGTAACCAACGTAAGTTTTTAAATTACAACTATTACAAAATATTATTTTAATAATTTTAAAATTATATTCATTAATCTTAAATAATATCAGCGCATTTGATACAACGCGAACTGACGTCAGTCACGTCATTTCCGCAGAGCAATATGGTGTCCACTACTAAGCGTTTTCGCCAAACTACGCGCGAAATTTGAAAATTAAAAATTTTGATGCATTTTTATGGCACTTACCTATCGATTGAATAAAATTTTTGTGTTTTTCTTGGTGGCATATTAGCACTACAGAATTTAATTAAAACAATTTTTCAAAAATGGGTGTAATACCCTTTTTGTAAAATTGACTATTACGTTGCCAGTTGGCATTTTTAATGTTGTCAAGTTATTATTATTAGTTACAATTTCACCAGTCTCTCTCACACTCTCTTGAGTGAAAGTAGGAGAAACGAGCCACAGAGTTCTGCAGACTGCGGCGGCGGCAACTATCGCGATGGTGGAATGTAGGTACGCGTGTGTGCTCGTAGATGGTCGAGAGTCAACACTTGGCTCCAAATTTATATTCCTTGTAATGTGGGAGCTAATTTCTTCTTTATTTCTCATCGAGTCATCTATGTAGCCCTCGGCTACACTGTTCGACCGCCACCCTCCGTGGAGTTTTAGTGTCAATAAGTTCGCACCTACCTAAATCAGCGAGCAATGTAGCCGAGGACCTTCTGAAACTGTGCCCTGTGTAGGTATTCATGTGGATCATCCAAATTTAAGAAAGTGGCAATTTTTTTCGGCATGGCTCCAAATTTATTTATGCCAATGGGTTGACTAAGTGCATTTTCCATTTTGGTAATTAAGTATGAAAAAATCTGTTAGACATCGCTTTTGTTGAACGAAGCGCTTCGTATTTCTTCAGTATGTCGTGAAAAGGCCCCTGTATTGTGAACGATCTTGGAATTTATTTTTTTGTGTTTTTGACATGGACAAGAAGAACCCACCCATGGTTCTCGACATCATTAGTTGTGATGTTTGCCAACTCTTGACGTCTACATGCACCATTTATGTCGAATACCTATTAATACAACCTGAAAAGAGATAAAAACAGCGTAGGTACCTACAAACACCTAAATTGTAAAGAAATACGATAGGTAGTGAAAATAGATAATAACAATCATTTAGTTTCAACTGACCTTTGTTGCCACCTAACGGCAATCCGGAGCTTCTTTTAGGAACTTCTTGACATTGTCAGCTGAAAATACTTTCGACTTTTTACTCACATGGCCGCTTGAGCGTCTTTTTAGAAATGCCAGCAAGTTGGAATATGACTTGATGTCAATACCATGTTTTGTTTTCACAGTGCTTTATAGCATTGAATAGTAGCACCACAATGAGCTTGACTTATATCTTTGAGAAAGTTCCATGAAATAGGCTAAAAACACACTTTCTGAAAATGAATTTGCATCTTTGTTTGTTTTCCTTAAGATGACATTTTGATACGCTTGTAAGTATCTATCGGTCGATTTTTCAGGCAAAAGGCTTAGAGTAGCCTTTTTCGCTGCCTCTGAGACTTCTGGCGGTGTCGAATTAATAAATTCATCATTACTTGACGACATTTTCAAATAAAAACAATAGCGAAAAGAAAAAGCGCGCGCAATAATTTTTACTTGTTTACAAATTAGCGATGCGATGCGCGCGCATCAGTTTTTTTAAGGCATAGTCACAAAAACAGCCAGTATTACTAATAAAGTATTTTTTTTTGTTTTTGTTACAGATAAATGGTTGTAATTGATTGTCAAAATTAATTAAAATAAAGAATTAAATGTTTATTTTTTATATCTTATCTCCCAAAGTTAATTTTATTCTTAAAATGTTGACCTCTTTTATGACATAAAATCTCTTTGCTAAGCTTTTAAAAAGCACCGTTCGTTTTAGACGGAGCATCTTGATAAACCGTACGTTTTACCTTAAAAAGAAACTCGTGCGTTTTACATTACAATAATGCACAAGTACCTACCTACGTAATGACATACAATACGTTAATGAAATTGGTGAAATAACTCTACCCTTTACGAGCAAAATGTTGCGTGTTATAAAAATAATAAAGACACAATCTTCTTGTTCCTCATTCAGAGACATGAAACTACTAGAATCAAATGATCTGGACATACATGACAAGTAGGAGATGTTTTCTTATCCTTTTTAGAAGGACCTGACCTCTCATGCGAGTTCTTGGAACCTTATTGGGAGGTTTTCAGTAGGTTCTCCCACGAAATCTGCAGTTCTGCGATTTTCAATATCGACGGACGAATCAACGTTAGAGTCTTCTTGGTCAGACTCCAACTCTTTTAACAGTGATGAAATTCTGTCTGGGTTATTTTATCAATGACATTTTTGACAAAAAATGTCTATCCAACTCAAAAAAGAAGAAAAAGTAAGTCACAAAAATACTAGGTACGCCAACGGTGACGCTGGGTCACAGTGACCCGTTTTGAGTTGACGCACTTGTATTATGTATACCTACCCTGCTGCACATGCGGCGCTGCAGTTGAGTTTACCAACAGTCATGAAGAGGGAGGCAGTCTGTATTTCCAGCTACGCAAACTTTAAAACAACACGCAAAACACAGATATGCCCGTTTAAAATCGCCTCGGGTCAATATGACCCAACGTCATTGACGGGTTTATGTAGTTTAATTATGTAGCTGAAGTAATAAAGAAATACCAACGAAAGCCTCTCCATTATTATTTTGGTACCAAATGCTTATAATAATATTCTATTAAATACTTACATCACATTAGAGAGCAATAACAAGCTGACTGAATGACTGCAATGTTAATTGAGCCCTTTTTGCAGTCATAGCATTAAAATTTAAAAAAGCTTGGTTTAAAATTTCTGCGCGTATCCGAACGTCATTTGGCTGTTTCATAATGCAACCAAAACGAAGTGAACCATTCGTGTTGTTCCATCTCGTCCTTTGTCTCTTTTTATCGTATTAAATGTCTAGTGACTTTGACGTTTACAACAAGGTTAAAATGGATTTGTAGTTAATTTTTAATTTATCCTTGTAGTTCTTCCTTTCTTTTGTTTGACGGTCGACGGTCGTTCACTCCACTGATCCACTCGCTCTCGTTGGTTTGGCTAATGATTGGCCTACATAGTTGCTAAGTTTATTAGATTTTAGGTCTAATTTTCTTAAATGTAGTTTTTACTTCTACTTTTAATTACAGTGACATAATTATGCGATACTTAAAATGCCTGGTATAAGGAAATATCGACGAGACACCAGCGAAGTCAGCTGTTGTTTGAAATATGTTATTTTTGGTGTTAATGTTTTGTTCTGGGTAAGTGATTTTTTTTTGTATTTAGTTTCATAATTTACATATTAATTACTGGCTTGACATTCGCACTCATCTTGCTTATCAAGGTTCTTATAATGGTCATACATTATGTGGTATTTTAAGGAAGTAAAAGCAAATGTATGAGATGCATTGCACTCATATTACTTGTAATGTCTGTGTAGGTATTGATTTCATCTCACCTGTTCAAATTGCCAGGCAATTGGGGTCACCTTATACTTGTTTAGAGGCACCTACACTGTTATACTGCTATATTATAACAGTAGGTATGTATCTGTGTGCATCCTGCCATTAAACTAGTTAAAGATTTTTTTCTAAGAGACTATTATTTAAAATAGCCTTGAATTTACACACTAGTTTCAATAAAATAACATTTGGTGTTTTGCTCATTCATAAACATAAATTACTTTACTTAGGTACCTATTCATTGTTTTTTAAACTATTGATGAAATGTCAAGGATTTTTTTAGTTGTATCTTATGCCTTTTAAGTCTCTGGTCAAGACCACAATTAATAAAGCTACAATTAGGTAGTTAGATAAGTGCAATGTTTCATAAGTTTGTTGTTTAGGTAGGAATTTCATGGTCATGAGGTCAGTATAATGATGTAAGAATCTGTAAGTACAAAACTCGTAGAATCTTTTTTTTTTTATAATCTTTATTTATTTACAGGACTTTTAACAAGATGTGTTGTCCTATTGTGGCAAAACTTATCTTAACTTCTTACTTACTACACATATTATAAACTGATTTCGCCAAATCTGAGTTAGGGTTAGACAGTATGCTATTAAATACGCCAATATCTTGCCTGCTTACTTTATAATGTAGAATGATATCATTGTTATCATTAACAAACTCTATAAAAATGTAGGGAATTTGTGTCGATATTTGAATTCATAGAGTAATTTCCTGTAAATTCAAACCGAGGTAAAACACAGAAATATTTATAACCAGTGCTTTTATTAGTATATCACATTCAAATATAAAAATGAGGAAGGTTTAATTTATGTGATTACAACAGGATAATATAACTTATCAATCATATTGAATGCAATGTTAGTTTTGTAAATAGGTTACAAGGAAGGAAATGATATTTTAATGTTTAACTGGGATTATATGCAAAGTTAATGCAATTTTTATTAATTTATTCTTATCAGTATTATGAGCTTATTTTAATGAAAATTTTACTCTATAAACTGAAAATAGTGTTTAAAGATGGGGTAAGTAATAGCCGTAATAGGGTCTTCTCTGTGACCTTTCGGGTATTAAGCGCTATAACCAGGCCATAGAGATTGGACCACTACAGATTATTTACTTTTTCTAATTATTCTGTCTATCTATATATGAAGTTCTTCCATTTCAGTTTCTTGGCCTGATTGTGTTAGCTGTTGGAGTGTGGGCATGGACAGAGAAGGACACGTTCAACAATTTGTCGAGGCTCACTAACATTGCATTGGACCCAGCATTTATATTAATATGTGTGGGTGAGTACACAGTTTAGTACATGAAGGTTTATTTAATTTCCAACATGTAAAGATTTTAAAATCAAAAAGGTTTTATCCAATTATTACGTGGTAAAATTTAATACTAGAACATTATTTGTGTTATTTGAAACACATTCCAGAATATCATCTAATTAAAAAAAAGGACACCTCAAAGTTTTACGGAGTTTTCTATGAACCATAGAGATTTGTTTGTACATTTACTTAAGACATCATTCAAAAACTTGACTTTTCATGTAGGTATCAATAGTATTATTTCTAATTAGAGCATTCCAAAATAGCTTGAAGATCAGTTATTTCGGTTTGAACATGCGTTAAATATTGCCACATGAATTTCTAACTGTAAACACAACCCAGTCATTGGTTGTATAAAGTAGTTTTATTACCAGCAGATGGAAGTACAGCAGTACCAACCTACATTATTATGGCCAATGGAGTTGGAGACAAAATGAGCCTTATTCTCAAGGGTATTAAAAAAAACAGAAACCAAGCAATAAATGTTTGACAAATAAGTTGTAAAAACGAGATTAGTGTATGTGGGAAAAAAAGAGAGCTCTTTGAACATTGTATAAGGCAAAAGTCAGATTATGTCAGAAGGTTAAGCTACCAAAGTACTATTTATACTTCCATACTTTATTAATATTATAAATGCGAAAGTAACTCTGTCTGTTACGTTTTCACAATGAAACGGCTGAACCGATTTTTATGAAATTTGGTATGAAAATAGCTTAAACCCTAGGATGCACATGTAGGCCTATGTGCTTACATAGGCCTACATTTTGCACGATAACCTATATTGAGGCGGACGAAGTCGCGGGCACAAGCTAGTATTTAATAAAATTAAACAATGTTAAGTCAAAATAAATTTATTCCAATACCTACTTTGCTTACGGCAAAGCATTCAGTAGATTTTCTGTTATTTTTACTGAGCCTGCTGCTTTATTTTGTGCATTAATATGGTATTTATTACTTCATGTTTTGATTGCAGGCACAATTACATTTATAATTGGGTTCACGGGCTGCGTAGGCGCACTTCGTGAGAACACGTGTCTGCTTGCATGCGTGAGTATTACCATTGCTATATATTCTATCTAATATTGTAAGTATAGTTCTATCCACAGAGTAATAATTAGAAAATGGAGGGCGTAAATGTTAAATAAATAAGTCAAGGTTGGAATACACTAGCATCTTGTGATATTTGAATGTTATATATAATTTGGTAAAAACTCATTGGGATACCTTTGTTTAGGTCTTCCTTAATCCCAATGCCTGAACACTGAAAGAGCAGTTTGCACTGAAGTGCGTGCGAGCCGCGACTTATCAATTTTCTATGGACCACAAGTCGCGCGGCAAAAGACCGTGTTTTATTGGATAAGTCATGGCCACGAGATAAAGCGTTTCTATCGAGACTCATAGCACTGTTTACCATTTACCATTAAAATGAAAAAATACTTCTTATACATGCGAAATTTAGTTTACCGTATGTTATAAATTCAGAGCATAAGCCGGATTTTGAACTCATGCTTCACTTAAGTACTCCATTTTCTAACTACTCCAAGTCTGTTTTTTAAAAGTAAATCGGAGTTTGATTATCATGATTATACTCGCTTGTGAATGGTTGTAAGGCTTGTTAAGATTTAATAAACCTTCACTGAGATTGCAGAACAAAGGCATTTGTTACCATACTGGGCGATTATTTTAGACGATATAAAAATTGAACGTAATATGCGTGGGATAGGTACTGCGAACCTACTTTGGCTCTGGTTTAACTGTATGATTTGAAATGAACTTCTAATAAGGAGGAATACAGTTGTGCTATAACTAACCAATATACGTTAAAACTCCCCATTTTTCGAATTCATTTGGTTGAATACTAGCTTTTGCCCGCGACTTCGTCTGCGTGAATGTCGATTATCGCGGATGCAGACGAAATTGCGGATTTTTGAGAACCTCCTCCTTTTTGAAGTCTGTTAAAAAGTAGCCCCAGGGTTCAAGCTACCTTCATACCAAATTTCATTAAAATCGGTTCAGCCGTTTCAGCGTAAAAGCGTAACAGACAGAGTTACTTTCGCATTTATAATATTAGTAGGTACCTATACCCTGTTCACAATAAGATTAGACATTTACACAAACCTTTTTTACAGTCCGTTCAACCGATTTTGACTTATATTGCGTTGGTAGCATGACAAATGGCAACTGCAGTAAACAGTTGTTATTGTAACCACTTTTTTGCCTCTAATGTCATCCTTAACCTAGCCTAAGCCTACGGAATAGAAGTCAAAATCATTTGAAGGGACTGTAAAAAAGGTTTGTGTTTATGTCTAATCTTATTGTGAACAGGGTATTATGGATAGTACAGAAGTATGGATAGACTGAAATTTTCTGACAGACCCCAAATTGTTAATAAAATATAACCCTGAGGGATAACGTAGAAAGGGGGTAGTCGTTGCTGAGTAAAAGCCGTACGGATCGATCGGACCTGGTTAAGCTACGCTTACCGCGGTTGGTCTGTGGCTGGGTGACCATTGGCGAATCGGCAACGGCTTTGCGTGCAGCACGCAAAGCCGTTGGCTGTCTTTCATTGATCTTTGACAGTCGTTATGGGTCGTCAGAAGGCAGAAAGTCTAACAACCAGTCTTAGCAATGGGTATCGTGTTACCCAGTAATTGGGTTGTGGAGTCAGATACAGTAATTGGGTTGTGGAGTCAGATAAGCAGTTGCTACATGTAAAACACTGGTATTTAAAATACCCCAAAATAGTTGGGAAAAGGCTAAGCAAATGATGATGACTCAGGGATAACGTAGTGGCCTATTGGTGAAAGAATTTTTGGAACCGGATGAGTAGGTCCGGATATTACCCCCTGCATAAAAGCAAATTTTACCTCTTTATAATATTATATAGGGTGACTGGTAATTAGTGTACGATACTTTAACACGTGATTGTGTTCATGATAACAAACAACTTTGCCGAAGAAAAAATGTTTTTTGTACTGGTTCACTTTTATCACAATAACACAACAGCCGTATGAAATTCACGCGCGCGCACGCCTGTGACCTAAAGTGAACCAGTACAAAAAAATATTTTTCTCTCTCTCTCAGCGTAGGCCTCCCCCAGAGCACGCCAACCTTCTTTAAATCAACACTAATATTATAAAGAGGTATAGTTTGTAAGTATGTTTAAAGGAGGTGGGTAATATATGGAAGTACTCCTATACAAAAAAAAATACTGATTGACAGCTTCACTATTACCACGACACTCCATAGAAACGAAACGATATAATTGCCTACACTAATACTAAAATAATAGACTATACGAATACGTGCGTGAGTGTGCGTGTCTACGCGCCGCGCGAACAAAAACGCAATTTCCAGAGCTAGTCGTTCGACGCGGGGAGAGGTGAGGAACGGTTTCAGAGGGAGGCGGAGCGTGTCGCTACTGTACGGTAGTACTAATACTTATACTGTGCCTACGTAGTGAGCAAATTAGTATGAAAGACCTTAGGTTATCAAATAAAAGGCAGATAGGCCGTGCGGAACACTGCGACTTTATTTTATTTTTTTATTTATAGTAGGATAATAATAATAATAATGATTTATTTCATAAAGTGGTACAGTCTGTTACAAAGTAGGATGACAACTTAGGAATAGTTTACATCTGAGATGAATAAGTAACATTACAATTTTACGATCTGATGTCCTAGCTAGGTTACTTAGTAACCTGTATTACGGACAATCAGCCCTTATTTCCCGAAAATAGGACAAAAGTATTGCTTAGACTGTTAATTTTTAACAAAATATAGTTTAAAGTAAAATAAAATAATAAAAGTTCAATACAAGAAGGTGTGAGTGCGCGCGCATGATCGTGTTTGTGTGTGTGAGTGCGCGTGCGCGTATGTGTGTGTGTATGTGAGTGTGTGTGTATATTTTATAGGTTACTTCATAGTTGTAAGAAGGGATTCGGTATCTTCATAATTTTTGGAAGAAAGAAACTCCGTAATCCGCTTTTTACATGTTAGCTTACAGCATGTTTGCAGTGGGATTATTGCGTTTATTCTATTATATAGAAATGGTCCTTGATAGAAAAAGAATCTTTTTGTGAAACTAAAATATGGATGAGGTACAGTACATACCCTGTTTCTTCTTCTGGGTATTATCGGCTGACGTGCAATTGGAGTGTTAGTGTGTTGTTGTAAAATCGTGCTGAGTATGAACAATTGTCGAACGGTAAGGACCTCACATTTCTGGTAGAGGTCAAAGGTAGGATAAAGCATTGGTCGAAATAGTAAGCTGAATAACCCGCTAATTTCCAAAACTACTAGCCCGATTCTAAAAATTATTTCTCTAATAAGAAGCTATGTTATCCCTGAGTGCACGAAAATCATGAAATCAGTAGGCTGTAATAATTCACGCAGACGAAGTCGCGGGCAAAAGCTAGTAAAATGCAAATACAATGATTAACGCGCGCTTATGAAATACCTACTTCTACATATATCAAGGGTTAACGCCCAGTACCGACACTCTTGACTCATGATAAGTATGACTAAACCAACAAAATTTGAGATTTTATTGTTCAAAATACAGGCAGATAAAAAAACCCAGTTACAATAAATTATATTTATATTATACTACGTCCGCGTGAATTTTCTGGTCTCCTGGTATAAGGCCACTAATGTACCAGGAGACCAGATTTCCCACGACTTCTTCCACGTGAATTTTCTCAAGGATCCCTAATTTTTTCACACTCCAATATAGCCTATAGCACTTAGGGATAACGTAGCTTCCTAATGGTGAAAGATATTTTGAAATCGGATGAGTAGTTTCGGAGATTACCCCCTACATACAAACTAACAAACATACAAACTTACAAACAAAGAACAATGGCAGACACCCATACATTGTTTTAGTTGAGATTAAATTCCTACGTCTTTAAATGAAAAATATCTTATTTAATTCAGCATCACCTTCTGAATTAGTTTGTGCAAGATTTTTTGTTCAAGAAGGCCGAGAATAATAGATATTCAGTCATGAACTTTTGTAGGTTATGTCTATGGTAACTTTTATATTGCAAATTGAGGAAGTAAAAAGGCAATATCGCATTAGTATTTTCTTTACCTAGTTAATTCAGGATTAAATGTCTTGTAAAAATATTGTTTTAGGTTGGTAATCCCAGTGGTTATAAATACTCTTTGGCCTTACCTTATGTATACAGTAGGTATCTACTACATGTATACATCGATCATATCGTTTTTACTCTGTGCACAGATCTGTCTATGACTCTGTGTCAATTACCAAGCAATTATTTTTAGATTTGGGTTACTAGTCTTTTTGCTAGTCATTAATCGAAACTAATTGATTTATTTTTATACCACAGTATTTTTACATACCTGCAAGAAACCTACACTTGGAAATAAACTGTATTCATTTACTTACTCCGTTTAATTGTAATAACAAACTAAAACTGATTACAATACTTTAAATGCTTTAAGTACTTACTGTCACTTGGCAGAATAAATATAAAATGGCAACACTAAACGTTAATGGAAAGTCAAATAAGTTTTCATTTAACATAATTTTTTTATCCGGCCCTAACTGGTTAATGTGATACTTTGAAAAATCGTAGAAAAATAATGTAAATTCTTTCGTATGTAAGTCACTTTTAGACGCTCAAATTTAAGTCAACTACGTTTTCGCCATTGTTCTTTTACCTCTTTATAATATTAGTATAGATTTATTTTTTATCTGATCTGGTACTTCCCCGTTTGTTTCAGTATGCTGTTTTTCTTGCGTTATTACTGTTGGCGGAGATGACAACAGGAATACTTTTCTTTGTCTTCAAAGATTGGGTAAGTTTTAGTTTTTGAAACCAATACTAGTTACTAAATAAAAACGTTCATACTCATTTTTTTATTTCTATTAGACCATTACAAGGCACTTTTGAATGTCATTAACAAGAAAAAAAAAACGAATTGAATCTATTTCCCCCTTTCATGGGGTAGTATTTTATGGAGGAGAATGGGTAAGAAACCTATGAATATAATTATGGCAATCTCCAAAGGCATCTCCAAATTATTATTAACTTACAGTGAGTGCTATTAAAGAGGTTTTGTGTTTTACAGATAAAACAACAAGCAACGACTGGCTTCCAAACATTTATTACACATTATAGAGAAGATCCTGATCAACAGAACTTAATTGACTGGATACAAGAAGACTGGGTGTGTAAACTTTATTATTTTAGTATTTTGTAAAACATAGATACTTCACATAGATTAAGGAGTAATATCACCAATCTCCAATTATTCACCATAGACAGGCTTATGTTTAGTTTCTATTAAATTTTCAATTCAAAGCTGTTTGCAGCTGCAATAATGCATTTTCTCGACAGGATATCGTAATCTTCATTTGTTGTTGACACCAATAGAAATAACGATAATTACATAGGTATAATGTTTATAAATAAATTATACCTATATTGTGATTTTCAATCTATTTGCTTATTCTAAATTAGATAACAATATATTATCTGGTTTTGAGGAAACAATAGATTATTGTATAATAGCGGGCAAACATCAGTCAGTCTTACCAAAGGGTATTGTGTTATCCATTAACTATACTCCATTTATAATATCATTAGAAAAAAGAGGCTCGTAGAAGCAGGAATGCAAAACATTTTATTTCAAAGACAAGTTCAAACAATAGGGTATTTTACTCTATACGAGAAAAAATCTATAAATATGTTATTGAGACAGTTTAGGCATAAAGCAGTCGGAAAATGTAAGTTTTAGTTCATAAAATAACAAAACAAATTTTTAAATTCAATTCAAAGTTTTCAGTATTTTTAATCTGCTATAAAACACCGTGAAATAGTAGCGGCCATGTTATTACGCCGTACGGCTGTGTAAACAAAAAATTGTCAACTGTCAGTCAACCGATTGGCGTTCTATAGGTTTTGTAGTTTTATTATTTTCGTAACCAACGTAATTTTTTCATTATTACACCTATTACGGAACATGCTTTTAATTATTTTTAAATGATATACAATTATCATATTTAATATGAGCTCATTTGATACAAAACAAACTGACGTCATTTACGCTGAGAAATATGGCGTCCAGTAAGAGGCGTTTTCGTCAAACTACGCGCGAAATTTGAAAATGTAAAATTTAGATGCATTTTTATGGCACTTATCGATTGAATAAAAATGTTGTGTTTTTTTTGGTGGCATATTAGCACTACAGAATTTCATTGAGACACTTTTCAAAAATGGGTGTAATACCCTATTTTAATTAAAATTATTTTATCATAACTTTGATAAATAGCTAAGATACTAAGTACTACTTAGTTAATATGGACGTATAATAATAAAAACAAAATAAAAGTCTTTAAAAGATTAGGTAACATTTAAATTTGGTAGAATTAGGTATAGTGAAACGAATAACGTTCTCGGTATTGTTCATCCCTCCTTCTTTTAGGTTTTTTGCATTAACGCTGTAATTTTAAATTGGAATAAAATAATACAACTAAACGAAAGCCACATAATTTCATACGATAAATAAAACATGTTTATTGTACTTTTGTTACAAAGTGTGCATTAAAAAAAACCTTTAACTTCTGTCTAATGCTATTGTAATTGGAGTATAGGTTGTGCAGTTGCTCCATGTAAAATACTGGTATTTATATGTATCTGGTTAGTCTGGAAGCCGATCCCATTCTAGTTGGGAAAAGGCTAGGCAGCTGATGATGAGCAAGCAAACATTTCAAACAATCATGGCATCACAACGCAGAGCCTCAAATGTCACCATACTATTATCGATTGGGAAAATCCACAGAATGCTGAAGTTGTTTCCTGGTTAAAATATTATACTAGTTAAGACATAAAATATGGTCTTTTTGACGAAAATTGTGTAAATCTTCCTCAAAATTTGCTTCTATCATAATCCACATTTGCGGTTTTTTAACTAGGTAGGTATATTGATTATGTTTCGTTTACCTCGTACATACATATGTTTTTTAGTTTTAATTAGATACTGGAATTGTTTTACAGGCAAATAATATATTAATAGGAATTACTTGTAGGTGATTCATCGGAATTTTAGAAATCCGATTTTTATTTTTATAATTCAAAAAACAGGAAGCACTGAACTTAATAAAGGAAACTATGGATATTTTTTACCGCATAGGAATACATGGTGACATCACACACTCTGGTTTCTGTTTAACTGAGAGGACCTTGTTCTGTAACGTAAAACACACAAGACAAAGCAATACGGTCTTTCCGATAAACTATTGTTCTTGCTAATGACCTACTTTGGAGTATGACATCGTGAAACGTCTTTCTTTCCCATTATAGCCCATTTTAAAATCTGTTTCGTTGCAACCTCTATCGCACCACTTGCGAACATCAACTGACCTATCCTATCCATCGCAATAGGGTATTTTACTCTATACGAGAAAAAATCTATAAATATGTTATTGAGACAGTTTAGGCATAAAGCAGTCGGAAAATGTAAGTTTTAGTTTATAAAATATCAAAATATTTTTTTAAATTCAATTCAAAGTTTTCAGTATTTTTAATCTGTTATAAAACACAATGAAATAGTAGTGGCCATGTTATCACGCCGTACGGCTGTGTAAACAAAAAATTGTCAACTGTCAGTCAACCGATTGGCGTATTTAAGCTTTGTACTTTTATTATTTTCGTAACCAACGTAATTTTTTAATTATTACACCTCTTACAAAATACGTTTTTGACTATTTTTAAATTATATAGGTACAATTATCACATTTAATATAAGCGCATTTGACACAAAACGAACTGACATCATTTACTTACATTTACATTCTACCCTCTATAATCGTGATATTAAGATTCTCTGTGACATTAGTAAATGTAAAAATAACATAAAAACAACCGTCGGGCACAATACCCGCCCACCAGACACAACACCAGTCTGGTTAGAGGATCCCACCTTTTCAATGGAGAAACTATATGTGCCAGCACATCAAATCATACCAAACTGTCAAAGGACATGTTTCATATTGGGCCCAGTCTATGTACACCACTTCAAAAAAAAAGAAAAATCCTTAGAATCCGGGAAAAATACAGATAATTAATTTCAATGTATACTGTTGTGGTAGTAAATTGATATTTAACTCCTGTGTGTGTGTGAAATGTCCCCACATATTATATTATAACAATTATTTTTATGAATTTTCAACATGGCGTCACTCAGATTTAGCTACTCTATAAACCATAGATCGACCATTGATCATAGAAAGAGAACTGTCAGCTGTCAGTGTTACAACAGTGTCACTTTCGTCCGTATGTTCTGTGCTTTCGTCTCGTTTTGTTTCTAGTTTTTGGAGTTCTTTTTAACAACCTTCCATTCGTTTTTTTGAATTCAACACCGTTTATTTCCCATCTGTTTACCTGGTTGTCCACAAATCCACGTACAAAATCAGAATTATAAATGTCAAACGTCATTAATCAATCAAAATGACAGCTTATCGCCATGATTGTTTTTTGTTGTGTGTTGCAATTTCAAGTGCAATTTCTTGTGTTTTACCTGCTCAAAAAGCCATTTTAAAGTAATTGGAAATTGAGGACTATTTAAAATGTGTTTCCCTATTTGTAAGTATGGTGTACAAGGACTGGGCCCAGGCTCCATACATTTTGAAACAACTCCTTTACCCAATTGAATATGAACCTTATTTTTGTGCAATAAAGTTGAAAACCTATCAAAGAAATTTGACAGATTGTTGTAGCTTGATGTGCTGGCCACTGTACATGGTCATGATTATGAGTTACAATAAAAAAAAATGACGACAACGACAATACTTAGGTACATTATCTATTTCCAGTTACAATGCTGCGGTGTCGAAGGTCCCCGAGACTGGGACCGCAACGCGTACTTCAATTGTTCGAGCGGCGCGGTCGGTTCGCGGGAGGCGTGTGGCGTTCCCTTCAGCTGTTGTCGGAACAAGCCGCAGGACATCATCAGGAACAAACAGTGTGGATACGATGTTAGAAAACCTACTTATGTGAGTACTCCTTTGTGTTTTTGGTAATTTGAAAAAATAATGTTTTTGAGATCTAGTATTATAGCTGTTGGGCGGTCTTGACAGCGCGGCGTTAAGGCCTGATTTTCACAGGCCCAGCAGCTGGGGGACAGTGAAGGTCAGTTGCTGTCGGTCAGCTAGGTACTTCAAAATTTTTTGTTTCTAGTGTCCACTGGCCTTCCCCCACTCCCACAAGGACAGCTATTGGGTCGTCACTCGCTCTATACGAATGCAACTAGACAGTGATCGGTCATTGCCGAATGGCACAGTGAATCAACTGCAAAAGAAAATCAATTTGACATTTGGCATTTATTTTTTTTGGTATGATTTATGTTCATGATGAGTGCGCAGTTCTCTAATAATCATAAAAGTTGCTTCAATATTTTTCCTCTGTACCTTACCAACACCTTGTCCATATTTTTTTCTTTTTTCTCTTCTGGCTTTTGAAAATTCTCATCAAATGTTCTCCAAGGAATAATGGCAATAGTCGTATATTTTTTTCTTTATTATATTGCACTGATCAGCCATTTTGCTGGCCTCGTGAAAACGCAATGGGGTAGAAACTAGTAACACAGCAGCTGTGTACTACTGTCTCCTATGTAGACCCAGTTGTGAGAACACGTCGGGAAAGTGACAGTACTGTAGAGACAGCAGAATGTACAGTTGCTGACTACTGGGTGGTCAGAAACTGGGCCTGTGAAAACCAGGCTTAAAGAGCGTCCTTCCCCATTGAACGAACTCCAACGCAAGCGTGATTGAATTTTTTTTTGTTTCAACCAACGCAAAGCTTGAAAACAAACGAGTGAATAAGAACGCGATAACATCACAGGAAAATTGGCGCGCGGAAATTTCACAAAACTTGTTCCAGGACATACGTGTTTTTGAAAAAGCCTTACAGGTTTTTGGTAATAATGTTTGTAATTTAGAATCACCATTACATGTGCAAGGTTTGTATGAAGCTGTTTTTTTACTTTTTCAATGTATGAGTGCATTATGAACGGCCAAAGATCAGATAAAATTGTGCAAAAAAGCTGATTTTCGGACGTGTTTACTGAATTAGTTTCTCAATAAAGTTTATTTTTGGCTTCATACGAACCTAGATTTTAACCACAAGATATCTGGGTGTTAAAAATATTTAGGAAATAGTTTGATATAACGCCGTAATCGCGTACGAGCGTTTGTATGGGAAATATGACGGGATGGGCACTCTTAAGTCTAAGGCAAAACTAGTAACACAGCGGCTATGTACTACTGTCTCCTATGTAGACCCAGTAGTGAGAACACGTCGGGAATGTCACAGTACTTTATAGACAGCAGAATGTACAGTTGCTGACTACTGAGTAGTCAGAAACTAGGCCTGTGAAAATCAGGCTTAAGTCTAAGGCAAAAAAACCTTCATGGAATCTATTTCGTAGTGACACTTGTAGACATTGAAATTATAACAATCATTCAAAAAGTTCAAGGCTTGAATTAATGTTTCTAACTATTGTCAAATTGACACCAATTATGCTTAGGGCGGATTGGACCAAATCCCAAGTATAACAGAGTAACTAACCTTTGAATAATTTTACTCATTGGTCTTACTCTCAGATAACTTCGTTTGCGTTTTTCTATAACAAACATAGAATAGCCAATACGTTTGTGTTAATGAGTAAATGATGAAATGCATATATAGTAAGCGGAACGCAAGATTTGATGTCTACAACATTTTGCCGGTTTATAATGGTGTCAACTGTCAATGATATTCATACGAGTTGTCATTTTCAGCTGGTAATGTAGCGGCCGCCATTATATTAATCTTGGATAACTTGATTACTCGATGCATTTTTGCGGTATAGCGATTTACTCTTGGATAAACAGTTATTCCGGGATGTTATTTTGGTAAAACAAAATGTTTTCTAACTCTAGAGTAATGCGTGATTTTATTCACAGGATAAGACTTATACAAGATTGGTCGAATCCGCACTTAGTGTAATAATCTATATATTTAGGAACTAACTTTTGTCCGAGAATTCATCCGCATAAGTTTTCTTACAGATTCCAATAATATTTATTCAGGGATAATGTATCTTCCAATTAGCGTAAGAATTTTCAGAATAGACCCAGAAGTTCCGAAGATGAATACTCTTCAAATAGTATCAGTAAAGATTAATCTCATCTTCATCCCGCACTTATCCCATGTTTCTTGGGACGTCGGCGCAAGACGTTTTCATCTTCCATCCCGTTCTGTCAACCGTCATCATATCACTCACCTTCTCTTTCTTATCATTCTTCGCAAAATCCATCCATCTTTTCTTCGGCCTTCCTTTTTCTCTCCACCCATTCACATTTATATTCATTAGTCTTTTAGTCACTTACTTATCATCCTTCAGGTGCTCCCACACAGCAGTTATATAACGTTATGAAACATTGTGTAGCACGATAACATCTTATATCAGTGTATACCATTTTGCTATAACATGTTAAGAGTGTTACATGTTATAAACCAAAGACTATAAAACCACTTATACAGTGCCCCGACGCTCGATAATTATCAGTATTCTGTCACCTATTATTAGGCTCCTGTACTTTGTGACCATTTTAGTTGTGTCCACGTGTTAGACCTGTGTGCACGCTAAATTTACGTAAATTGTTAAAACCTTTTATGCAATTATAACGCATCAAAATGTCTTCATGTGCGATGAAGTGGTGTGGGAAACATTCCGAGACGTCTAGTTACAAAAATATGGCAAAACATTTCATCAGTTTACATTTAAAAAATACGAAATTTATTTTTGATTTAATTAGATTATGAGGGGTACACTACATAAATACGAAAAACTTTATTCCGAAAGTCAGAAATACGAATTTCAAAATACCGATTTTCATAATTCCGAATATTTCAAAATTCCTAATATGGCAACTCCGATTTATCATTCATCCTATTTTTATAATACTAAAATTTCAAAATTCCGAACGTTTATAATCACTATTCTCAAAATACCGAGTTTCAAAAGATCGAATAACAAAAAGTCCGACATAATGATAATTCCGAACATCAAAAATACGAATTCCGATTATCTTTATCGTTATCGTGCAATCGTTTATCGTGCAATCGTTTATCGTGCAAGCAAGCATGCAAGCAAGCATGCAGCGTGCAAGCAAGCATGCAGCATGCAAGCAAGCATGCAGCGTGTAAGCAAGCATGCAGCATGCAAGCAAGCATGCAGCGTGCAAGCAAGCATGCAGCGTGCAAGCAAGCATGCAGCATGCAAGCAATCATGCAGCGTGCAAGCAAGCATGCATCATGCAAGCGAGCATGCAAGCGAACATGCAGCATGCAGCAGGCATGGTTTCTGTCACGGCTACGGCGTTGCGGGGCTCCGGCGGTACCACGCGAGCTTATCGTCGCAGATGGTATTCACGCTCACCACCGCAGCCTCAGCCGCGGCGGCGGGCGTTAAAACCACCTGCTCCTCAGCTCGCTGGCCGCCTCGCCCCTCCGCGCCTACGCGAATTTAAATTACACTCTAGGGGTAGGGCAGACAAGACTACGTGGAGTCGGTTTCACAGCAATTCGTTTCTGTCATTAACTTTTGTAGCACAACATATTGACTTTTTAAGATTATTTTTGTTATTGTCTTTCTTTTTATACCTATATTTATTTTTGTTGAAATAAATTCCATAGAAAAATACACCGAATAAACAATATTCGTTAAAAAGTAATTCTACTGTTTGATAAGTCTGTTAAACAAAAAAATGTGATTAAAAATTCTTTGAATTGTGTTTCTGTGAAATAGGTTTCATTCAAGTAAATAGTCTTTGAATGAATAATAGTCGAAATAAAAATACAAGAACCGAATATTATATGAAACATTTTCTGGGAAACGAGATTCTATGAAATTTCTGTCTGCGAAACAAGGGGACACCATTTTGAATATATATGCGTAGCTGAATTGAATCAGAATCCTAATTTTAACAGTTTATTCGAAATATTGAAATTCGGAATTTCATTTTTCGGACCGAAAACTCATCGAGCATTTGATTCTTCGAACATACGAAAATCGGAAAACAAACCAATCGGATTTACGACATTCGGTAAAATAACTTTCGTGATTTTAAATAATAGAGATTATAATTTTTAGGTATTATGAAATTCGGACTTTTGAAAATCGGAATATCGAAATTCGGAATAAAATATTTCGGAATATTTGGGTGTTCCCGATTATGAGTGACCGCATGGGTCTAGATAAAATGGTGGTTGGAGAAAGCACACGGCAGTATTGCGCGTTAATGACTTTTGGAAAAGTCTCGTTCTTTCATTAGACAATTCTAATACGTCTATCCTTTTCTTTCCCTTTGTTAGGTTTATCGTAAAATCAGTGATGTTACCTAGTAATAAGTAGTTAGTAGTTGAAGTCGATATCGAAAATACTAAAATAAAAAATATATTATCAATTAAAATATTGTATTAAAATACCTATCTATTTTGATCTGCGTGGTTGACGTACCTACATGTTTGAATTTTTGTCAAATTTTTTTTAAAATGTTCGAGTTTTTCAATACAAAATGAAATATATTCAAATCATTATGAAAAATGCTCAATTAAAATTAAATAAACTATACATATTATTAGTATTATTCATTTAATTTACTTATGCTCACTTTTCATGATGTTATAATCCATTTTATCGATATCGACTATTTTCTCTTATTCAAGTGGAGCAAACCTAACGATGTCATCTACGCATGTTGACCTTGAGCTGACCAATTACAGCCGCGCGTACTTGCCCGTCCCCCGGCCCGCTGTGGTGAGTTGTGTACTTAGAAGAAATCGGCCTATAAGCTCTCTAGTGGTTATATTCTCTTTGTTATAAACGCTGGTTCAACTCGTTGTATAACATTCTGTACAGTTACCGGCACGTAAGTTGGCCAGATATTTTGTAGTGGGGAAAGTTCGCACATGTAAAAATGTATGAAATTGTGCGTGCACGATCTTCCCCCACTACAAAATCTCTTGCCAACTTACGTGCCGGTAATTATAACCATTCCTTTGAGTCTGCCTTCGCTCGATTATACAACAAAAGTTATAATTTGTTATATCATGTTGTAATAAGGTGTATAACATTTTGTTACATGAAGTTGTATAACATGACTAACAATTTTATAACTTTTGTTAGATTTTGTTAAAAAAAGTTAGACCACAAATGTTATGCAACATAATTATATAACTGCTGTGTTTCTTTTCACCTGCCCATACCAAGACAAACGATAGCTATATAGATAAAGTGTGGATTACACACATCTAACATTATTGATTATAATTAACTTAATAACTACTAGCAACTGAGCGAGCGAGTCATACACGAGCGCGGCTGTATGGCGGCGGGCGAGGACTGGCTGCAGAGACACTTCGCACCAGTGGCGGCCATCTTGCTCGGCCCCTTAGCGCTTAAGGTTTCTAACTATTTTGGTCGGCACTGGCATTGTATTGTGAAGTCGTATTTGAAAAAAAAAAACATTTCATCTGTGTTGTTGTGTTCATGTTTCATTAGACACACAATTTGTAATTGTAATGATGGTGTTTTTTTCAAGATATTTTCCCAATAATTTGTATGTAATGTAGGTATATTTGGTAGTCTTGCACGTCATCATTTTTGCTATGATTTACCTATCCACGTATGTTGATCGTAGTACGTTCCTTGCAACCAGACATAAGATTTATATACATATATGTACAAAGCTTACCCTATATATAGCACGGTATAACATTACGTGCCAATAGCCTACTGACCAGCCTACTCAACCAAACATGTATCTAAGTGAAATACTTAGGTACCTATTTTGAAATTTCTACTATAAAGTAGGGGGTATTATACTACAATGATCCTCGATGATCCACTAATAATGCGCATCACGGCATCAGTTTATCTTTCGTATACATAAGTAACTCAATTATTTAGAACACACTACAAGTCGCATTGTAAAAAAATGCCTTAAGACCTAAAAACCTTAAGTTGTTTGCGGGACTTGCGGGTTTGAAACCGGGCAAGTATTAATTGTTTTTTTTAATTCTTACGTTACTGTCTTACATTTTCTTGGGCATCATTGACATCGGCGAAGAAATCTGTACTTACTTATAAATTAATATAAGTCTAAAATTACCAGTCCACCTTCAGCAAGCGTGAAGGTGAACTGGTAATTCGGTACTGGTAACGTGGTGATCTATGCACGTGCCTTTTCGGTACGAGAAGAGGCCTTTCCCTTTAGTAGGACTATAATAGGCTGATATTATTATTATAGATCCATACTTAAGTTTCTGGTTTCAAGGAATGTACACACAGTTACACATTAAGCTATACACTTCCAGTATAAGCTGACCTATCATTGTATGGCTGTAATAGCTTGATATGTAGCCGTGTGTACAAGTAAACAGTATGTAGCATGTAGTGGCCTTCAGTTGATGTTTTTTTTGTTTCTTTTTGTTCTAGAATTTTGATAGGACAAAGATTATATATGACAAGGGCTGTTTAGAGGCCGCTGAAGAGTGGTTCGACCACAACCTGTTGATAGTTGCCACGTCCGCTGTTTGTACTGCTTTTGCACAAGTAAGTTTTTGTTTGTAGGTGCACTGGTTGGTATGTATGTTTTGTGCTTTTTACTGTGCTTTTGAAGTATGCATTACTCTGTTACATCGGTTCGGTTTAACGACATTTATTTCTCAAAGAACCAATTACAGTTCACTTAAAGAGAAACTTAACTAAATTAATAATAGGTTGTAAGTAGTTACATGCGAGATAAATTGGACAATACAATGATTTATAATATTGCAAACTGGGTTCGTCCGCGTGAAAGTCAAGTATACCATAAAACCAGCATAACCTTTTGCCTGCCACGTCAAGCAAAAACGTGCCCTCGGCCCCAAGCTTTGAATTCATCCTTTAGAAGAGACATTCATCCTTTAGTTCAGACGTACCACAACCACAACAAAAACACGTTGTCGGGCTCTCATTTTTATAAACATGAATAGTTTAATTCACACTGACCACTTCGTCGGTACGACAACGTATCTGCAAAAAGCTGCAGCGTCACTATTTACACGTAACTACGGCTTGACCACCTTTTGACGCTGCGATGTGGTGTGGTTTGGTTGTGGTACGTGTGAAACAAGCCTTAATACCTTTCCTATTGTTGGCAACTTATGTTTATATAGATGAAATATAAAGATAGAAAGTTCAACTAATATGTATTAGGAACATAATAGGGTATTTTACCAAAAAAATCTTAATTAGTCCGTCAGATAGATTTCCAAAAAATATTGGACACGTGTTTTTTTCTTTGTTCACGTAAACAAAAAATGAAGAACGAAGACGATACAATGCGTCGAAAACTCGTGTGACATCACTATGTCAGTACACTTTTACTGGCGAAGTGACGTCACAAATCTTTAATGCGTTTTATCTTCGCCAGTTTTTATTGATTTGTTAAAACAAAAAGTACGTAAGTATCCAATATTTTTCGATGGGTATAAATACATATAATGATCACCAAAATATACTTTAGGATCTTAAGCTCCCTTACCAAAAAAATATACTAAATTATACCAAATAATAATAATAATAAGTAAATGCAGTTGAAACCAGCCAAAGAGCTGAGAACAAACAAGACAACCACAAATAATAATAATATGTGGGGACATTTTCACACACGGCCATCTGACCCCAAACTAGGGAGACCCTGTACTATGGGTGTCAGACAGCTGATATACATACACAAATACTTTTTTTTTGTAAATACATACATATATAGATAAACAAAACCCAGACACAAGGCGAACACAAGTGCTTATCACACAAATGTTTACCCTGGGCGGGAATCGAACCCGCAACACGCTGCGCAGCAGTCGATCGCTCAGCCACTAAAAATGTACTAAATGGTCACCAAATTTTAGTGTGCAAAATCTTTTTGACCCCCCTGGGGCGGAACCGACATGGTTAGGTTAGGTTAGAACTGTGACCCCCTGTGGCCAGAATCAAATCGCTTTTTACAGTCAAACTCATACATTTCTACAATTCTTTAGGAAACACCATTTTAGTGACCATTTACTATTTTTGGTGATCATTTAGTAGATCTGGAGGTTCGTAAAACATGCCTTTTTCGATAGTCTAACTGACGGACTAATTTGATTTTTTTGGTAAAATACCCTATTAATATAAAAGCAAAGGGAATAAAAATACAATGTTGTTTTATGAGCTTCATTTACGTATAAAAGTCTGTCATAAAGTCGTGACCATGGCGTGCTGGGCACATTTTGGTTTGTCATCTTTACGTGACTGTGGCGGTCAATAGGTTAACAATGGCATTTGGCAATATTGCAGGTTTGTATTACTGAAATAATTTTTGTGTTCTGTTCAGTACTTTCAGAGATTACCTCTCAAAATTTAGATGCATTTTTATGGCACTTATCGATTGAATAAAAATGTTGTGTTTTTTTTTGGTGGCATATTAGCACCACAGAATTTCATTGAGACACTTTTCAAAAATGGGTTTAATACCCTATTATCTGATACCAACCAAACGCTAAACCTTATCTAACTATTTTCGACTGTTTTACAGTACTCAACTCCCGTGAAACAGAGTGCAGTTCATTGCAAATGCTATTAAATGGTATCAATTGTTTAAAAAAAGTAAATGCAGTAATGAGGCAGAAATGCATGGATTAAATTTACTGTAAATTGCTAATCTACGTAATACTCCACAGATCTTAGGCATCTGCTTCGCCCAGAACCTACGCGCCGACATCTTCGCGCAAAAGGCGAAGTGGCACTGACAATCAGCGTCTCCTGCCGCCGTGTGACGCGCATACGTCGCGCGACCACGCCCACACGCACACACGCACACATCGTACCACACTAGCCAACTGTACAGTTGATGTGCTGAACTTTAACCTACACGAACTATGAAATTCCTTCTCGAATAAAATCTGTTTTTTATGCCTTCAAAATTTTCATATTACAATGAGTTGAGAAATTATGACGGTACATAACTTGCAACTGCATATAACCAGAAAAAAAACAATTGAATACATATTTTGATGACATCGTAATTGTTGGGTGGTAGGGATTCATGTGACAGTCACTCCATGTCATAGTAATAATTATTTAGCCGCAAGACGCCCACTAAACAGAGACTTTCAATCTATAAAGTGCTAGGTTTATGTAAAATTAATTTGCTAATGATTAATTTGAGGAGTGACATTGTTTACCACAATCAAAACAATAGGGTATTAGTTTCATGCAGAGTTATTCCGTCTAATCTCACAATTATATCTGTTCTTAGCCCATTGTATTTGCAAACGAAATATTGAAACTTCCGCACATCAACTATAATAAAAGATGCATTTCTTTGCATAATAGTTTAATGTTTATGTCGTGCAGATTATTTATATACACCACAAGTGCTCATCTTACTGTCCCTAGGCTTTCTGAGGATAAATTTCAAAACTACCTTTTAACACGGAGTAGTAAGTGAATGGAGTGATAATATTGTTAGACATCATGCATATAATTATACAGTTGCTAATTAGCGTTCGTTGAAATCCCGGTAGACGGTTATCGGCGTTCTTTACGCGCTTGCTTTTTATGTGCGCTAAAACTCGTTTTTAAAAAGGATGCAACGAAGTGATGATCTCATTTCAAATGTGCATTTTGTGTATTCCGATTTCGATTAACTGTTTGGATTTGGTCTGAGATTTCCATTCTGTTTCTGTCGCTCTAGAAAAATGTGGTGTCGCCTTACACGAGCACTCCATTTTGTTACTATTCCGTATTTTCCTCCCACTGGCACTCTCGTCATCTTTACCTCCAATCATTCCTGGATACTCTTGAATCTCTGTAAATAACATTATAAGATGTTGATACTTGTTGATATAATTATCCAATGTCCTTGTAAAGTGGAGTTAGCTTTGAAATATGGCAGCTGTGCAAGTTGAAGTTTAATTATGCAGTTGTATTTTGTTTTATTTATAAAGAGGTGTCTTACATCCGAATAAAATTTCTCAGTAAACATCTTAGAACTCGGTACACGGTAGGGGTACTAGCTAAAACTTCGAGTGTCAGACGCGTAAAACGTAAGCGTCAGATGACGTCACCGTAAGACTAGTTGTTCATGGGTGCAAGAGACTGATATAGTATACTGACCCGTATATCGATATAAATATTCAAGCTAACTCCGCTCTGAAGCGATGTGTTCAAATTGGCCAATTAGCCTTAACGGGAGCTGTGAGATGAATTTAGTATTGGAATATATAAGTATTAAAAGGTTAACAAGTTTGTTCATGAAAGTGAAGCTAATTAATTGTTATTATTCCTTACAGATATTAAGGGTTGTTACACAAATGTGACCAGAAGCTAACAATCATCTTTGTATTCCATCCGTTTTTCGCGCAATTTTAGCTAATCGCTTGAAAATACCGGAAATAATAATCAAGGTAACCCTGGTCACTTGAAAATATTCAATTTCAAATGTAATGGTGCTGGCATCAGTGGCAACCCTGTTCTGTTGTGCAGCTCGTTACTGAAGTAGGTGATGTGTGCTTGACAGTTCTTAGCGCCGTGTTAGGGTTGTGTGTTTTGCAGCAGGAGAATAATGGCTGACAATATTATTATGGCGGAGATATTTTGACAGGCGACGGCAGTAGCGATATAGAATTATTTTTTCTCTGTGTTTCGTCCAATTGTACTAGCTAAATATAGTTTTTTTCTATTAATTTAGACCTGTGTACTTGCATAATATTATCATGGCAACTTTTTATACTATAATACAATTTAGTAAATATCCACCGACATAAGACCACATCCTGTCGAAGCTCCGCCTAATTTGTAACGTGTTAAGATAAAATATTTTATTATAAACCCAAATTAGTGATAAGTAATACTCATTTAGAAAACAAAATTATTATTATACATTAAAAAATGATTTACTTAATCATTATTAAAAAGTATTGCATGTTTACAAAATGTATAAATCGCTTTGGTATTTGTTAAAGATCTCTTTTGAGGTTTTATGCACAAATTATAATTAGACATGTATTACAAAAGTCTATGTTTACTATGGTTCTTGTTTTTTATTACGATAGGAATTAACGCTGGTTTTATAGATATTTAAGTACGTGTTCCTCATTGCGTTGACATTAGAAAGATTACTGTATAATCGCACTCAAAATCGTCATTCCTTGTGTTAGTACAATATTGACACTAAAGTATTATGTGCCTGTAACTACATATAAATATATCTCGAATTGTTTGGTAAAATGTATATTTAGTAGCCATAAATCACTGCCTTATTGACTGCGACAATGTATTTGTTTGTATTCAATGAAATTATTTTAGAGGTTTTCGGGTGCATTTTACTAACCGCTTAAAAGTATTTAACTGCATAGATTAAGACTTAATACGTTTATTTTTTGAATCTGTAATCGATTACTTTAATGATCTTAACTAAGTTATTTTACATTATTTTCTTTAAGTGCCGGTTTTTTTATATTATTTTATACTTACATTTGCTACAATTCAGTATATGGAAAACTAGTCTTTGAGAAAAATATGCATAGGTTCTCGGCCTTTTTTAAATATTTTGTCCCAAATGACATTTAAGAAAAGTATTTTTTTTAATAATCTCATGTTCATGATGAAGTTGTATTATTTTTAATTTTGAAATTATATTTTTTATTTTTTTCGTTTGTATTGTCATGTAAAGTATTCATCATTCTGGTATTCTTTTATGATGCCAGATGTTAAAATGTCCTTGTATTTATAAAGTAGTTGTAGTATTTATGTAATTTTCAAATGACTTAAAAACGATATTTTGTATGGAAATATAAGTATGTACAAAAATTTTAACGTTTTATTAATCATCGTTTTCCACAACAAAAGTGGCGTTCCATAAACGTATCTACGAACTAACCACATTCCGCACACACGAACGAAATATTAGAGGAGTCTGAACACAGTTTGTAGTAGTAGTAAGTAATAATACTCCGTACACAATAAGATTAGACATAAACACAAACCTTTTTTACAGTCTGTTCAACCGATTTTGACTTATAATGCGTTGGTGGCATGACAAATGGCAGCTGCAAAAAACAGTTGTTATTGTAACCACTTTTTTGCCTCTATGTCTTCCTTAAGCCTACGGAATCGAAGTCAAAGTCGGTTGAAGGGACTGCAAAAAAGGTTTATGTAAATGTCTAATCTTATTGTGAACGGAGTATAGTATCGTATAAACAAGAAGGTTATAACAGCTCAACGGACTAATTAGCAGACACAATAGTAAAACAATTGACGTCGACCGTCAGGAGGCTTTTGTACGGAT
This sequence comes from Charanyca ferruginea, assembly GCA_947361185.1. NCBI lineage: Eukaryota > Metazoa > Arthropoda > Insecta > Lepidoptera > Noctuidae > Charanyca > Charanyca ferruginea. The sequence continues at coordinate 17,570,386 of OX376073.1, forward strand.
GAAGGGGATTTCTATTACAACAGGTGGAAAGTTTTCTGTAAACAACAAGGCATGGTCACCCTATCGAAATATTCAAAACACATTGCAAGGCTTTGTATTATGAATAAAAAATATGTTTTGCATAATAACGGTAGTTCTACATATTAATAGGTGTTGTTTATAAAAAAAAAACTCACTAATACTTACTTTCTGCGATAGATAATCAAAACTTATTTTTACACGATACCGCACTACTGCTCCTGAAATATAAACCTAGGTATTTTTTGTATATTTTTTCCATTTTCGACAAATTCAAATCTAGGTATTACAAAAAACTTCAGACCTCTGCGATGCTTTTTCAGCGAGATATCAGCGATAACGTGTTTTCCACCGTTCCAATGGCGCGGCCATGGGGTTTTAGTCTTACAGCTCCTAAAATATAAACCTAGGTATTTTTTGTATATTTTTTCCATTTTCGACAAATTCAAATCTAGATTTTACAATGAGTTTCAGACATCTGCGATGCATTTTCAGCGTGATATCGGCGTTAACGTGTTATTCACCGTTTCAATGGCGCGGCCATGGGGTTTTTGTCTTGCAGCTCCTAAAATATAAACATAGGATTTTTTTCTGTATTTTTAATTTTTTTTTACAAATTCAATCTGTTTTTTACCTGAATTTTAGGTCTCTGCTACGCTTAGTTTTAAAGATCTCCGTGGCCGCGCGGTTCTCCGCGATTCAATGGCGCGGCCACGTTCAAACCCTTATAACTTTTTAACCATAACTTCGACAAATTTATGGTTTTGGGAATCAACTTTTACAAAATTTTACAAATAATCTTGGAATAGTTTTTTTTTCGAAATATCGCCGTGGCCGCGCGGTCGAAACGCACACGTTGAACAAAGGCCTCCCCAGGGAGGGGTGGGGGGGTTGCCATAATCCCCACGCTTGGCAGGCTTCTTGGGGATCGCAGTGAAGTGAAGCCGCTGCTGCCCGACTTCCGGATTTTCCCTTAGTCGCCTTCGACGACACCCTCGGGATGGGATGAAATGGGGGGGGGGGAGGCTATTCTAGCCTGGGCACCTCACGGGCTAAGAAAGAAGCTCATGTAATATCAATTAGGATGAGTCAAAGAACATAATTAGCAAAGGAAATAAAAAAACAATGTTGTTTTATGAGCTAAGAATTGCCCTGCTTACTAGATTTCATGAAACTTGTTGGAGCCGTTTTCGAGATTCGGATTATATAAATACCTACTTATTTAAACAAGAATTGCCCCTTAAAAGCACTCTTTTATATAAATATGTTCCTAAGGTTGTTATTGTGCAACTAGAAATAAATGTTTGTTTTGTTTGTTTATTAGGTAGATAACAAAAATACCTACTTACATATACAATTAAAAAAACCACACACAATATTAATAAATTTAATTAAGTACGTGTTACTGATTTTGTTTGAGTTTGCTCAGTGAGTAAATGACACAGCAATGGTTCAGGTAGGTACTGACAGCCGAACCTTTGCGTAAATGCCCTGGGATGACGCTGGAGCTAGCCCGAGTCCTGCACATCAGGGATGTGCAGCGTTTTTGTATAGTTGAATAGACAGTAGACACATAACAGTTTACTTGCGACCCCTTGGACATCCCTGACGCGCTGCAGAAGCAGCGGGCAGCGCCATCAGCACCCTGAGTATATTATCACACCTACGACACACCATACAAACGAATTAATTATTTAATTACCTACACTACTACCAAAATAACAGACGTGCGTGTGTGTGCGTGTCTACGCGCCACGAGAACTAAGCTTCCTAGGGCACGTTCGATGCGGGAAGAGGTGAGGAACAGTGTTTCGGAGGGAGGGGGCGTGCCGCTACTGTACAGTACCTACCTAGTACTAATATTTATACTGTGACATTATTATATTGCATGTGCAAGGCGTTGTGGCAGAGGCCACCACATCACGCTACAACAATCTGTCAAATTTCTTTGATAGATTTTCAACGTTATTGCAATACAATAAGGTTCATATTCAATTGGGAAAATTTGACAGTTTGGAATGGCTTGATGTGCTGGCGTCTGTATAGGTACAGACACTGTATAGAGAAAGTAGGCTGTCTGCACGTATATAATATGTTACAGTCAAAATTCTTAACCAGTCAAAACTACTTTTGACTGAGTTCAGTCAAAACCCTTACTATGATAAAACGCGTTTGCGTTACAAAAACAAAAATCCGATTGTAGTGTTTGTAAATCCCTAGCGTCGGGACGGATGACAGCTCACTTCACCTAGGTGTTCACCGAGGGACATTGTAACAGAATAGACATACTGAACGCCTTAGTTATAATAATCACTACAAAACCAAAGTTTAAAAGGGTCACAAAAAAATACCCACCAACCTAATGGGTTTCTAAATAGTAAGGATTTTAAACCGTTCAAAAATAGTTTTGACTGAATTTTGCAGTCAAAAGTAGTTTTGACTGGTTAAGAGTTTTGACTGTGACATAATATATAAGTATGTAACCCACAGGCTGCTCGTGTAAAAAGATGTACAAATCACCTCAGATAAACATTGAACAAATATCACATAGGAAAGATACCCCCAGCCGAGACCGTTCGAGGCGTAACCTAGAATTGAAACCAAACCAGTAGGTATACGTAAGGGAAAGCTGTAATAATAATAATAATAATAATAATAATGTATTTATTTGTTAGAATATTGTTGTTACAAGGTGTTACATATAATATGACGTCCATAATATTCTGCTGTTTCCAGCGTACAAATATTTCAAATAGGGAATAAAAATTGAATTAGGTACGTATATATGAATCAGAGAATATATCAAAATTTGTTGTTTAAATAATACAATGTCAAGGAAAAGGAAAATGCTAACAACTATCAAATACAATGTCAAGGGTTATTGAATCTGATGTCAAGAATTATTAAATACAATGTCAAGAATTATTAAATACAATGTCAAGAATTATTAAATAAAATGACAAGAATTATTAAATACAATGTCAAGAATTATTAAATACAATGTCAAGAATAGTTAAATACAATGTCAAGAATTATTTTTAAATTTAAAGTAAGAATTTATTAACCTTAATGTCGTAAATATTAAATTCTATTCAGCCATTAGGAATACAAAGGCAAGTCGTCGTCTAATTTAAATTTTGAATCATTTTTTTCATTTAGAAACTCATTTGTTGAGTAGTAACACTTGTGCAATAAGAAGTTAAATAATTTCTTTTTAAATGTCATGAAGTTGAGATTTTTAAAAACATTAGGTAATTTATTATAAACACGAATTGTACGAGATGATCCGTTGAGGTAAGATGATCCTGTTCAATTCCGACGAAACTACTAATCCCATCTAGTGGTTTACTTCGATAAAATGTAGCCCCCAACACCCTCCCACCGATGCGGGAGAATTCGTTCACAATGAACTAATGAGTGGCCAGTGATTTTCGGTTTTATAAATTGTGTGGTGTTGATCTAAGATAAGGTCTACTTTAAGCTAAAGTAACTCTTAATGTAGGCAGTCAATTGTAATAACTTGTGTAGTTGCGGACTTCTGCAGTACCTAACAAATTTTGTTTTTTTGATGGCGTGGTCAGTGTAGAAAGCTTATAGGATAGGTTGTCCAACAAAGATTAAGAAACTTGGGTTTGGGGCAAGATGATCCGTGGGGATCGTCTAGTACACACACAATCGGTCGATACAGATTATAATTAACTTTCGCCGTCTACTGCTGAACATAGGCCTCCTCATTAACTTACTTATTTATATTAAAAGCTTAAACCTACATAGCTCACAATTTGGACAAAAATAGTAGGTAATTGATTAACATTTACTCCTTTTTATTGATTTTGATCATAAATAATTGAAAACATAAAAAGAAACAAAATGTTTTCTTCCTTTGTTATATACTATGCCGCGTAATTACCAAGAAAAAGAAGAAGACTATTTAGAAGACTTGTTTAGTTTAGGTCTACAAGTGTAAGACAAAAAAAATATATAAAACTATTTTAATATCGAACTTCAATAAGTGCTTAACTTAGGATTACCTCTATATATAATTGGAAACCCTAACTAGTCATCGTTGTCATCAAATTCCACGAAAATCCAGAACATTCCCTAAATGAGGGCTAGGTGATACTGCGAATCATCTTGTCCACACCCCAGGGATCATCTTGGACACACCGGTGTCCAAGATGATCCTTTGGTAGTTTTCAAAAAAGTTAAAATACTTATTCTAATGAAGAATTAATAAATTTACTACTTTGAGTATAGGTACCAATAGCTAGATAGATAATTTTTCCATCGGTAAACGTTTTTATTTCTGGAATGATTTTAATATCCTTGAAATTATTAGCATTCTCCCTTAGGTGGATCGTCTCGTACACCTCTCCCCTACCTACATCAAAACGCTGGATATCGCCCATAGTAACTCCAAGGTACCCACGTGGCTACCATTAAAACAAGATTTACAATCACATTATGGTTAGTAAGTACATTCGGTACCTACCCCCAGTTGCAATACACAACAGACTTAGTTGTTCGACACGTGGGCCACGTCTCGGGGGCGTAAACTTTAATAAGTTGGACAGATATGGTGCATTAGTTTCAGTTAGGACGGTCACAAATGGACTCGGACAAACCGAATTGTAACTTAGACGCTAGGACACATACTGATTGTGGCAATGAGGTCTATATTGAAACTATAAAGAAAGGGGACATGAGGTCAGACGGCAAGTGACTGTTGTTTAGCGAAGAGTTAGGTACAGACAAGGCGCTCATTTACAAAATAAAGTCATTTCAGTCGATCTATTCTGTAAAACTATCTCGAAATGAGCTGTCATCACACGATGGTAAAGATTGACAGCTTCACCTCTAGTACACAGCACCTAAATTCAGCGAGGGAGATTACAGCGAAGAGCTTGTGGAGCTTTACATATTGGACTCCTAGAGCAGCAGTGCTAATCTGTTACAATCTCTCTCGGTGAACACCTAGGTGAAGTGAGCTATCATCGGTCCCGATGCTAGGGATTTACAAAGCTCTTCACTGTACCGCAGCTTCGGATTGCTGGCCGGCGATGACGGCCAGCCTCAGTCGTGGTTGCTAGCGTTACAACCACCTGCTCTTACGGGGGCTTTAATTACACTCTAGGGCCTCTAGGCGTAGGGCAGACAAGATTACGTGGAGTCGGTTTTGCAGCGATTCGTTCCTGTCACTAACTTTTGAAGCACAACATAGACTTTTTAAGACAACATTTTAATTTTAATTTCAGGTTAAAAATGCTGCAATTGAAATGACAATAGGTAAGTATGCTAAATAAAATTATTCCAATTGAAATTCTGCCATCTTCATAGTAGTTAAGTATGCGAAGTGAAATTGTATCAAATTGTTGCTCTAAATAAACGTTATGCTAAACGACATGTTAATAATGCGGAATGTTAACTTTGCCAAAGGTAAAAAAAGTAAATAAAATTCTGCCATCTAAAAGTATGCCATTATAAATTCGGATATATAAATATTCGGCCTAACAATAATTACTTATATTAAATATTTTTTATGTCTTAAAAATATTCGTTTAAAGAAGATTATGCAAAGTGTGTTACGGCAAATAAATTGCATAGATAGAGGGAACCCACAGAATACTTACCTATTACAGTTTTCACCGCGGAATCAGAAGTGAGCAATGAAGTGAGTTGTTACCGAATAGCATTGCTGAACTAAGTGGTTAACCTACGCGAGTTTAATACTCGTAATTCACTACATTGAACTCCAATGTTGATATCGGGATATCCCCATGCTACAGCCTAATGATCTTTTTGTCAACACAGTGGGCTTAACAAAAAAAAACCGGACAAGTTCGAGTCGGACTCGCCCACCGAGGGTTCCGTTCAAATTCCCTGATTTGGTCATATACGATTATGACCGCGCATACCTCGATGATTGATTACGTACTTTAAATAAAGACTAAGTATATTTTTATGATTTAATTACAAATGTATAGTTTTCAGACTTTTCACTGTACTTGCAGTAGGTATAAGACGATGATGATGATGCTGGGCGTCTGTTGGTGGGGTGGGTTGCAGCGAGGGCGAAGCTGCTGCAACCCAGGGTTATGGGGTGCTTCCGCTGCCTTGACATTGGGCATGTCAAGGCTCGGTGCACCGGCCAAGTCGATCGCAGCGATCAGTGTTATCGCTGCGGTCAGCCCGGTCACAAGGCGGCCCAGTGCTCCGCGGCGCCAAACTGCAGCCTCTGTACAGCTGCAGGGAGGCCCGCTGGGCACACAGCGGGTGGAAAGGCCTGTGCGCCCCCCAGGAAGAGACGGGGCGCCAAGGCTGCTGGGGGCCCTTTACCCCCCTCGCAGGCTGGCGCCTCATCGGCCGACTCCCGGCCTAGGAATGGTGCGAACCCGGAGGGAATGGACTGCGCATAAATGGCGCTGTACCATTTCCTCCAGGGCAACATCAACCACTGTGCCAGAGCTCAGGACCTCTTCCTCCAGAGCATGGCAGAGTAGTCGATTGACGTGGCTGTGGTCGCCGAGCCGTACTTCGTCCCCCCAAGGGATAACTGGGTGGGAGACTTGGACGGCTTGGTGGCCATCATTGGCGGGGCTCTTGTCAACCCGTCCCGAGGACACGGCTGGGTAGCCGCCCTCGCGGACGGCATTGGCATAGTTGGTGCGTATTTTTCGCCCAACAAGAGCCTCGCCGACTTCGAGAGGTTCCTTGTTGAGTTGGGTGCCGTCGTAGGCCGTCTTCACCCTCGCCCGGTGCTGTTGCTGGGGGATCTCAACGCCAAGTCTGCGGCGTGGGGATCTCCGGTGACCGATGCTCGGGGTGAGGTGCTGGAGGAGTGGGCGGTCGCGACTGGCTTGGCCGTTCTGAATCGGGGCTCGGTCCACACGTGCGTGCGGCAGCGGGGCGGGTCAATAGTGGACGTCTCGTTCGCTAGCCCTGCTGTCGCAAACCGTGTCCGCGACTGGCGTGTCGCCGTGGAGGTGGAGACGTTGTCGGTTCATCGTTACATCCGTTTCGACGTCTCCGCCCAGACCGCGGGCGGCCGCAGTCCATCGGCCCCACGAACGAACGGTCCGCGCTGGGCTCGTAAGCGCATGAATAGGGAACTTCTCGAGGAGGCCGCTATTGTCCAGGCCTGGTTCCGGGAGTCGGAGACGAACGGACCCGTCGACGTCGAACTGGAGGCGCTGTGGTTCCGCGGGGCGATGACGCAAATTTGCGACGCGTCCATGCCCCGGATCCATGCACAGTCAGCAGGGCGCCTGGTGTACTGGTGGTCGGCCGAGATCGCTCGTATGCGCATTGAGTGCGTAGCGGTCAGAAGCCGGTACACCCGATACCGGAGGAGACGTCGTCGGGTCCCGGACGAAGAAGCCGCGCTGTATGAGGTGTACCGCGCGGCTAAGAGGACTCTGTGTCTGGCCATCGGCGATGCGAAGACGCAAGCCAGGGAGGAGATGTTGGAGACCCTAAACCGGGATCCGTGGGGGCGCCCATATCAAGCGGTTCGAGGGAAACTTCGGTCTGTGGCGCCCCCGCTCACGGGGAGTCTCCAACCAGAGCTGCTGGAGGAGGTTGTCTCAGCCCTCTTCCCGGCACGAGCGGAGCATACTCCGCCACCGATGGCTTTGCCCACAGACGCAGAGTCCACAGAGGAGAACGCCGTCAGCGTCCCAGAGGTGACACAGGCAGAGATGGGGGCGGCCGTGCTGCGGCTCCGGGCCAAGAACGTGGCTCCGGGGCCCGTCGTCTGGTCCTGCTCAGGAAGGCGGGGCGCCCTGCGGACTCTCCGTCCGCGTATCGGCCCATAGTGCTGCTGGACGAGGTGGGAAAGCTGTTTGAGCGGATAATCGCAGCCCGCCTCGTCGGCCACTTGTGCGAAGAGGGGCCGGACCTGGACGAGAGCCAATATGGCTTTCGGCATGGGCGCTCCACCATACACGCTGTATCGAGGGTGAGAGTCCTGGCGGAGGAAGCGGTGTCCCGGGGCGGGGTGATGTTGGCGGTGTCCTTGGACATTTCCAACGCGTTCAACACCCTGCCCTGGAGTTGTGTACGGGAGGCACTGCGATATCACCGTGTGCCTTCCTACCTCCGCCGCATAGTTGGGGCTTATCTGTCCGAGAGGTGTGTCACCTACGTGGGACGTGATGGCGAACACCAGCGCCGCATGTCGTGCGGTGTTCCGCAGGGTTCCATCTTAGGACCGCCCCTGTGGAACATCGGGTACGACTGGATGCTGAGGGGCGAGCTCCAGCCGTGCATGGACCTGACGTGTTACGCTGACGACACGCTGGTCACGGCCCGGGGGAGTTCGTACAGGGAGGCAGCGTTGCTGGCGACGGCTGCGGTCTCACAGGTGGTGGGCCGCATCCGGCGCCTCGGCCCTTGTGGCCGGTGGCCCTTAACAAGTCGGAGGCCGTGATCTTTCACGGCCCCCGGCGGGCGCCGCCGCCGGGATCACACATCGTGGTCGGGGGGGCCCGAATAGCTGTTGAGTCCACCATGAAGTACCTTGGATTGGTGCTCGACAGCCGATGGGATTTTGGCCCTCATTTCCAGCGGCTGGCGCCCAAGTTGTTGGGCGCGGCTGGGGCGTTGTCAACGCTGCTTCCCAATCTGGGGGGCCCGAGCGCCGTCTGCAGGCGGCTCTACGTGGGAATCGTGCGATCGATGGCCCTTTATGGGGCCCCGATCTGGGCGGCAGATGACGGCCGGAAGCATCGCCGTGCTGCGAAAGCCGCAACGCGCGATGGCCGTCAGAGTCATCAGGGGATACCGCACGATCTCCTACGAGGCGGCTTGTGCACTGGCCGGATCCCCGCCCTGGGACCTTGAGGCGAAGGTACTCGCGTCACTGTACCGGTGGCGCGAGGAAGCGCGGGCGCGGGGCGAGCGACCGATGCAGCGACACATGGAGCTGCGTCGGTCTCAGCTTCGCGAGGTCCTGGTGGCGGAATGGCGGGACAGGCTTTCGCGCCCTACCGCCGGCCTCGCAATCATCGAGGCGGTCCGGCCAGTGCTCGAGCGCTGGCTCGGGAGGAGGCACGTCTCCCTGTCGTTTCGGGTGACGCAGGTGCTCTCGGGGCATGGTTGCTTCGGGAAGTACCTGTGTCGCATAAACAGGGAGCCGAACGCCCGGTGTCACCACTGCGTCGACTGCCGGGAGGACACGGCGCGGCATACGCTGGCGGAATGTGCCGCTTGGAAGGGGCCGCGCCGTGCCCTCGTCTCAGAAGTAGGCAGTGACCTGTCGCTGTCGGCCATTGTCGAGTCGATGGTCGACAGCGCAGAGTCCTGGGACGCGGTGGTTTGCGACATGACACTTTCGCAGAAGGAGGCTGCGGAAAGGGAGAGGGAGATCTCAACCTCCCACCCTGCCCGCAGCAGGCGCACCGGGCGTCGGCGGAGGGCGGACAACGCCCTCTTCCGGCCCCCCTAAATGGGTCCAGGGGCGGCAGACTCGGGGACGTCTGTCGCCCCCCACATACACCAGGACCCGAAGTGGCGGCGCGTAGTGTTCCACGCGCGCCCCTCTAAGACGTCCAGGGGGGGAGTCTAACACCTCACTCCCCCCCCTGACCCGAGAAGTGGCCCGCTGCAGCGGGCCGGCACCAGCCGGGGGTTGCGGAAGTATCTCCAGTTCCCGCGACCCCCGACGTAGGTGTGAGATGGAACACCGGGGTGGTTTTTAGTCAGTAAGAGTCTGACAGACCCCTCCGCCCGCCCCAGGGCGGAGGACATCCATGAGGATTTTCCAACCCGTACCAAAAAAAAAAAAAAAGGTATAAGACGATATTACTTGCCAAATTTCATAATTCTAGGTCAACGTGAAGTAACGAAGTGAAGTAAGGTAACCCTATAAATTTTGATTCCTTTGAGAGTGTTGAAATATACCTACGTTGTTTGCGGCATAAACGGCAGTATCTTTTTTCACGTTAACTTAGAAGTTTGATTTTTTCACAGCTTTAAGGGACCATACACTCGAGAGTACATTAGATACAGTTTGAAAATGTTAGAAATGATCTTAATTATTCTTAATCGCTTGTCTATTTACTTACCTACAACGTTACTCGTACATACAAGATTTTCATAGGTTTACATAAAATTATAGCCATACACCATAGGTGGTACTACGTAAGTTCATAAAAAGATATGAGCAACGGTTGAGACCGAAACTATTCAGACTACTTACGATAATTAAGTTCAATACAATACAATCCACATTTTTTTTGTTACCAATTCCCTTGAGTACACCTACCTACAGGGTACAGGTGCATTACAATATTTTTCATTTAAATAATAATCGAATTGTGTCTATCTATCATCCATGCATGATTGATGCATCGACGGCACATCAAAAAAAATATTCCATTATGTTATTTCTACAGAAATCTCTAAAAAAAATTCAAAGATGGCAACTGCGGTAGGTACTGGCAATAAATAAGAGATTTCACTCAGACGAAATTCGATTACGCGCGTGTCGTATCAGATTCGCGTGACGTCGCCGTGTTGCTGTCACAACGGATCCGTTGGCGTCACGTCGCGCGTCATTTGTCACGACAAGCGCGTTGCCCGACGCGAGATTACGTACGTGCCAATAAGTGCATAGTTGGACGGTTATACGGAAAATGGGAACGGGAAACTGGCAATTTTCACGCTTGTTAATATGTGGATAAAAAAAGGAGATTCTTTATTTCGTCGCTTTAATTAGCCGATTTAATTTGACTTATGTTTATGAAGCTTTTTTTTGGAGTAAGTCTGCTCTTTTTATCGGAGGCAAAGGAGGATGATGATTTTAGCACTCTATGTCATCATCTGCTTAGTGCTTTTTCCCAAGTATGTTGGGATCGGTTTCCAGTCAAACCGGATGCAGCTGAATACCAGTGTTTTAAATGGATCGTCTGCGTAAGTAGTTGAGGTTGGTATCCTGGACTGTTACTAAAAATATTAAATTAGTAACTCGGCATAAGTAGGTACTTCAATCCGTCATCAACAGCTACATTAATACCATAATATGACCATAAATTGTTCAAAATGGTATTACCCTTGAAACCGGGGCGGATGGCTAGTATGTATAACACTATAATCTGTGGTATTACTAAACAACATTTAGGCAACAGATGTTGAGGGACTACACACGCTAGCGCTATTTTAGTGGGTTTTGGAACTGTCATTTACTGCTTTAAGCTAGACACTTTTTTAACTTTCCCTCCGAACGAGATAGATAGCTTTCTCTTTCACTCTACCCTACACATACTTACTAAGTAGAGCGCTGGTCTGTTTTCAAAGAGTAAACCCGTTTTCAATACCTTTGTTTCGTGATCATACTATAATTCCAAAAATATTGACCCAGTTTTGTAACTACAAGAACGAATTCACAATGATTGGCAGAAAAGTCAACAAAATTAAAAGAGACGTAATCTAATCGATCATCAACTAATCATTTGTTCAGAGAAAGTTGGCGCACAAAATATGATGACACGGTCTTGTCAAAGGGTACAATAGGCGACAGATCGCAGACCGCTGGCCGAGGGGGATGAGGTGACATAAATCATTGTTGCTCCGCAATGACTGACGTCACGACTAACGACCTATTAAGCTGACAGTTTCTAGATACAAATTAATTTGTTTGACTGTAAACGCGAGTCAGAGGTTCCGTCGTACCTTTGTCACAGCGAATTTTGGTGTTTAATGTGGCTTATTGTGGTCTTTAATTCATTGATAACTAGATAGGTACCTGTAGTATGTTTAATAGCAGGTACATCAGTGGGGGTTTCGGTTTATGTGGTATGCTCAGCAACGAAAGTCGATTAAAACTTCAGATTTTTAAATCACACTTCTTGAGCAGAAGGAAATACGGACAGGATAGAAAATCAAGATAAAATCAACTCTTGAATAGGACCTGAAATACTGTAAAGTACCTATTACTTACATCGTAATTGTTTTTGTATCTTTTTAGAGGATACGAAAATGTAATAGTGTTAATGTTAATCTACTTTTGTTGCTGACCGGACCTATCTACCACACTAACGTATTTATATCTACGTTACCTAGTAACTCTATCACGGCAAAAATTGTTACCGCAATGATTTATATAAGTAGGTAGGTAAAGGTAGGGGTATATTGGTAGGTTCTAATGAATAGTACGTATATAATTGTGTATGCATGGATGTGTTGTAAGGTAGGTAAGTATTTCGATCTTCTTATCTGACCCCGTAGTAATTTGGGTAGATGACACCACTAAACAATAATTCCATGACAGAACTTCTCTTATAAGAACACTTGATTTTAGCCATGAATTTTCAGTTAACCATTTATTTCGATTTTTAGTTGCTTTAAAATCAATAAATATTTAGTCAATTGACATTCTTTTAATTGAGCTGTCAAAACACGATTCCTCTACAAGATTATGTAAGGCACACAATTTTTGGGGGCATCATGTATTGATGTCATCTTCCATAATGAGTAGTTAATAATCATAATGAGAACTTGTGAGTTTAGAACTAGAATCGTTTGTAAAATTTCGCCAGAAACTTTATTTGAGATTACGAAAGATAGAATTAATTGCTAAAACCAGCAGCGCTATTCTGGTACAATCTCCCTTGGGTGAACCCCTAGGTGAAGTGGGCTGGGTGGCTCTACAGTCGGATGATAGCTAACTTCACCTAGGTGTTCGCTGAGGAAGATTGTACCAGAATAGGCATACAGTACCAACTTACGAACGTAACGTATACTCTACGTTAGTAAGTTAGTACTTACTATAGGTATGAGCTAAGTTCACGTCTAGTTTGACGGCAATGATTGATTTAAGTATAGGTATAGTGCATACGTAATTATGTTCTAATAAAAAAGTAATATCTGGGACTACCTATGTATGGAACAGGTGTGGGTATAGAGGGTAGGTATTCGGAACTTCGAGTAATTACATTTCAACTAATCAATATTGGTTACTTAAAATCTAATCATCAATTTATTGATCAGCTACCGCAGATAGTGGCTTCGAGGCAGCTTGTAAGTTTGTGTCTTTTTAGTTTTTGAGTTTTTGTATAGTTCGTAAAGTTTTAACAATTTATTTAATTTGTCTGTGTTTAAAATTATGAAAGCTATAATTAATTAGATTGTAAGAAATGTTAATTATAGGGTTCATTAAACTGCGTATTTTATTAATGAAATTAATTTGGATACCTAAGTATGTAATAATTATAATTGAATTATGTTTTTTTTTATTTAAAGTAGTAATAATTTTATTGTAGTTACCTACCTCCTGAGTATTTTTGTGACTAACGTAGATTTAAGCTGCTACTAACATAATATGGATTTACAGACGTCAGCACATCAAGATATCTGAATCTGTCAAATTTTCCCAATTGAACATAAACCTTATTCTTTTGTAATAAAGTTGAAAAATTGCTGACCTCTGTACCTACAATGCGTCTGCATTGAATTATTTTAATTTGAGTTTCAATCATTTACCTAATAGCTTAAAGGTTACCTACCTAGGTAGGTATCTATCTAAAATAGTTAAAGTAGGTAACGTGATTATGACTTGACAAATTCTGTCAGTTTAACAGGAGTCGCCTGCTAAACTGACAGAATTTGTATACCTACCTACAAAAAAATTAAGCATAGGTAACTGTTTTACATACAAACATATGTAAAACAGTTACCTATGCTTAATTTTTAGGACGTTTTGCATGATATGAGGGTTTGTAGTTTATCACTGGTATCTAAATCCCTTTGTGATCTGTCTAAAATTCAGTATACCTAATTAACTTCACGTCTAAACAGTTATGTACTACAACTTTTAAGCTGTTTGATGATTCCGAAGTTTACAAAATGTTTATAATTATTATGCTATTATGATAATATCTGATCTAATATTTTAACTTTAACAACATTTTTTTACTGCTTTATTTATTTATTTTAATTTCTTTATTATATTTTTTTGTAACTAGTTTTTTGTAGTTGAAAATTGATTTACTATTTAAATTTAGGTAAACAAAGCTCAAAAATAAAAATATTAAAAAGAAATGATTTTGCACTCGGTCGAGATTTTTGATACCCTGTGGACCCTCCATCAGGTTGGTGTAAGATTGCGCGGTCGATAAGACTGACGTGTGCGCACACGTCATACCAAAGCCCTCGCTTGGAGTTAGTTGCCAATTTCAGTTGTGTTTTACTTCTTACACAAGTCGTAACGTACACCAAAAAAAATATTGGAATTCCTTGGAAAACGCAGCAAATATTTAAGTTTAAACTTGTTATACCTTTTATCTTATTTTTCAAAAAAATATATTATGTGTTCTTATTAAGTATAAAAGTTATTGAAATATTTGATTTTTTTTATATTTTTTTTTTTACAAAGTTCAGTTTAACTCGTCGGCTTATAAGAGATAACTCTACTGGTTCCTGACCAACCTGACAGATGGCAGTAATACTTGTTTAGGCTAACATCGAAGTGTGTAAGATTGCGGTTCTTGAGTGCGTAGTAAGGTTGTGCGAAGAAATGCATACAAAAAGGATAATATTATCAAAAAACGTTAAAAAAATTAAGTGATTAGTGGCTGAATAAATTAAAAATGGGTTAGAAAAAGGAAAACAAACAAAAAAAAATAAACAAGTACCAACGCCAAAGAAGTTATGTTACGAGTAACACCAGGGTTGTTGGAGAATAATAAAGAAAAATACAAGGAGCCAACACAAGAAGACCGGATTAAATGCACTTCTTGTCGGGAGTGGTGGCACAGATTAACTAATAGATTAACTAATAGTGGTGGCATGAGGAGTGTTCGGATAACATAGGCTGCGGAGCTTTCATTTGCGATTTATACAAATAGTGTATTTGCGCAATCGACCTCAACGCGCAATTTTACACGATAGGGTGTGTAAAATTACGCGATTTCCGATTTGTCATTTTCATTCAAATACTCGAAATGTTAATATTTTGTAATTATAACAAGTATGTTGATTTGTTGCCCTGACTGACTGACTGACTGACAAGGAATAAGGAAGGATTTTTCGAAATTCAACCCCTGAGAAATCATCCTAGAAGTGGGTAAAATAGGGGATGAAAAATTTGTATAGACGCTAAAATAGCGACGGAAAGGTTGACCTATATCAGGAACATTACATGTATTCACTGTTTTTGAAAATTCATCCAAGAAGAGGGTAACATAGAGGATACATTTTTTTATAGACACTGAAACAGGGACGAAAAGGTTTACCTATATCAGGAACATAACATGTATCAGCGTTTTTGAAAAATAATCCCAGAAGAGGGTAAAATAGGGAGGAAAAATTTGTATAGGTAGACGCTAAAACAGGGACGGAGAGGTTGACCTATAACAGGAACATAACATGTATCAGCGTTTTTGAAAAATAATCCCATAAGAGGGTAAAATAGGGGATGAAACATTTGTATAGACGCTAAAACAGGAACGGAGATGTTGACCTTTATCAGGAACATTACATGTATCCATTAGATTATTAGATTCTCTGGTGGTCTGGTAGCCTCGAATTTCTCGGGTGTCTCGAAAAAAATTCAAACACAAATAAGTTAAAATATATTTTCTAAAGTTGGTTAACGATACCCATGGCGTATCATTGAAGCAACTTTAGAAAGTATTGGTCAATACTGCTCACTAAAATGTTTATACCAAATAGTCGAATAGCATGTCTATTAAGAAAATTCAATATAAGTAAAGTCTTGTTATCGCACACGCGGGAGCGTTTAAAAATATACACCGACACACAATGTCGCGTGTTACAGTTGGTAATACACAAACGACTAAACCTAACAACAGCAATAAAAGAAAATGCGGTAAAACTTCGTGCAATGAAAAAGAAACTGTAGAAATATGTAGGTAAGTATAATTATAAGGTACAGCGCTTCCAACCGAAATGTGCAACGGAACGCCAGAGATTTCCCCGTACCACCGACTAATTTAAATAGAGCCGTGGCCTTAGCTTGTAGGTTATTGTTTGTAAGTAGTTCTTGTAGCAGACGGGTCAACGTGAGCTGGTCGGTGGGTAAAACCTGAGGACGCGAGAAGGGCTCCTTTGTCCGCGTCGCTCGGAGCGCTGGAGGCCGTCGCTCATTTGCTGAAAGGCTTCGCCTGAAGTGTCGTCAGAAATCCGGCCATTTTCGTTTCGTTTTGCATTTCGAAAAAAGCTTTTTGTTGTATAAAAGACGGCTGTTAGCAAAGCCCATTATGACTTAGCAGCCTCCTGCCAGAGATAGTTGGTAAATGAAAGAGGCTTTCAATCATTGATACAAAGCTTTAGTAACTATTACGACCAATCGATCAATGTACAGACGTCATCACATCAAGGTACTCTCATATCTCTCATTTGGCTAATGGTTAAGGTACAGGCGCCAGGACAAGACATCAAGCTACTACAATCTGTCCAATTTCTTTAATAGGTATTCAACTTTATCGCTAAAACATTAGGTTCAAGGTTGATTGGGAAAATTTTACAGTTTCAGGTACATTTTTAAGTGTTTGAAGAACAATGACAGAAGAATAATCTATCTTTTACGTTTCACAATGTCTGTCAGATAGTACATTCAACTGTTAGCTGTGCATGTCGAACAAGCTAATTGGTTTACAGGCAAAAATATTCATCCTTCTACTACACTAATATTTTATTTATTTATTATATTTTTTTATCTTTAGTACGTAGGTACCAGAGATACCTACGACCTCGAGATAAAAAAATGGAATGAAATAAAATATTGTGAGTGTAGTAGAAAGATGAAAATTTTTGCCTGTAAACCAATTAGCTTGTTCGACTGTACCTGAAACTGTAAAATTTTCCCAATCAACCTTGAACCTAATGTTTTAGCGATAAAGTTGAATACCTATTAAAGAAATTGGACAGATTGTAGTAGCTTGATGTCTTGTCCTGGCGCCTGTACCTTAACCATTAGCCAAATGAGATATCGTTGTAAATGTCTGTTGTTCCCTCAATAGCTAATACAAAATTCAATAATTTGATTAGAGTAAAACAAACAAAAGAAAATAGGAAAAAAATCTAGTTTACTTGGCTCGGGGCACAAAGAGGATCGAAGAGATTGCTAAAGTCTGGGTCACTGGGAGATTAGTTTGCATTATCCAATTTAACCGTAATTGGGTCTGCCACGTTGAGGAGACTAGTTTTAGGTCTCGAGACATAGGGATGGTCTTTCTTGCACTTCGTAAACTAAAAGTACCTAAGTACCTACATATCCGCAGTAACTATCTTACGGTTCGACAGGGCCTCAAGTCTGCTATTACAATAGTGTCAGAATGGTCTATCATTGATTTCATAATTGTTGATTTTGACAAGTTTGGTAATCTACTAATATAATGGCGTCATTATGACTTTCCAATGATCAACCACTGACATTGAAAGAAATGATATAAGTAGAATGGTAATCTCGTACAAAATGACAACTGAATGACGGACTTAGGCGGTAATCTGCTAAAATTTTGACAGTTCCTTTGATCAGTGACCTACCATTAGAACGTCATTGTGCAGTCAATGAACGACCACTATGAATTTAGCAGATTACGAACTTTTAGCAAAATGACAATGGGATCGTGTTGGAATGACGAAATTATAAAAATAGCAGACTTGACCTCCTGGTAGGTTGACATCCTTACAATGTTGCCTACTTATAGGCAATATTGTAAGGATGTCGCGGTATAAAAATGACGACCAGAGCCAATGGTTTAAACCTATGCCTAGTTTATCTGTCGCTAGCTTATGCCCGTGACTTGTCCGCGTTAATTTTGATACGGATCATTATTTCTCCGTGGCTCCTCCACGCAGCGCCGCCCGAGCCCTGAGCCCCGTCTCGCTGCCGGTGTCTGCAGCCCCGGTGAAACCTCTGCAGGGGGGTTCCGCTAACGTCACTGCGAGCGCCCCTGGCGCTGCTAGTATAAAGCCTGTGCCGGAAAAGGCGCCGACTAAGGCTGATAATGGGGATGGTTTTGTGACGGCGCAGAGGAGGAAGCGCCGATCACGGAAGATCGAGAACCGCTGCGGCAAAGCACCAACGGAGCCCGACGTAAGTCTGCGTGCCGCTAAGCCGAACACACCGGTGTATATCTCCCGCCTGCACTACACCACTATGGCGGAGGACATCGTAGAGTACGTGCGCCGAAAGATAAAGTACACGCCGAGGGTGCAGTTACTGGAGTCGCGCCGCAACGTCAATTTCAAGGCGTTTGTAGTGCGAGTACCGAATTGTTTCCTGCCCCTCGTCATGGAAGAAGACTTTTGGCCGCAGGACGTGGTGTTCCGTCGCTTCCGCGGACAAGTGCCACAGGACAGCACACAGACAACTTAGTGCAATTTAGTGAAGTGCTACTAACATAGTCTTAAGTCGTTTCTATTAACACAAGGTTGAAATTATAAAATATGTATGTTTAGGTTAAGGTATTTATCTATGGGCCTATGCAGCCTGAAATAAATGAATTATTATTATTATTATTATTATATTTTTTAACCGACTTCAAAAAAGAAAAAAAATGGATGTTCTCAGTTCGACCCGTTTGTTTGTATGTATGTATGTTTGTCTGCGATTGTCTCCCGTTTGGCTGAACCGAGTTTCATGCGGTTTTTATAAAAGTTTTTGGTTATATTTTGGGAAAGGGTTTTAGTATACAACAAATTGCAATACATTTATTAACTTTCAATCTCAGTTTTGACTGTGTGGCCGTTTCTTAATGAATTTGGGTGATAAGGAGGCACTAAAAAGTGAAAAATAAACCCTTAGGCCTTAATACTTAATATTATAAGGCCTTTTGAGGCCTTTGCCCAGGAGTGGGACAGCAACGGCTAAAAAAAGTTTAATTTCGGAAGTCGATGGTTTTGTTCTGTTTGTTGGTTTGTATTGCCACCGACTTCTGAAACTAAAGTCATGTGTGTTCTGTGCTAAAGTCATTTATCACTTTTTAGATTTTGAAGGCGGTTCCCTTTTTTGTAAAAATTTTTTACATTATAAAATATTACGTAGTGTAGTACCTACCTACCTATTATAGATACCTATAAGCGAAAGAATTTTCAGAATCACACTAGAAATTATTGAGATTTTAAACAAAAGACAAACATACGAACAAACAAAAAATGATAGCAAACCAGCTGACGGCTCATCCAATGGTACCAGGTCACCGCCGCCTATACACCCCCTGAAATTAGTAGTTTCATTGCGGACGCGTTGCCAACCCCAAAATAAAGCTGAAATGGCTTATGTGCTTATAATTGCATCTATACACATACCGTTCAATATTAAACGCAGCAATGCTGCTCAGCAGTAGTACAAGGTATTCTTGTGTAGATAAAAACTTCCCAGGATAAACTTTTTCAAGAAGCGCTCTGCTACCACTTGCTGCTGTAAATGGGTTACAGTGAGATGATAATAATTGTAATTAAGACGCTCTGACAGTTGGGTGCAGAGGACAGCACACCAAGCTACAACAATCTGTCAAATTTCTTTGGTAGATTTTCAACTATATTACAAAAGAATAAGGTTCATATTCCATTGATGACAACTCAATTGACAAACTGCCAATTGATTTCAAAGCAACTAAAATTCTGAATTTACAGTACGTACTTTGAAAAGTAACCGAGTTTTCAGGACTAAAATCAAGTGTCAGAGAAGACCTGTCCTGGAATTTTTGGTTAATGGCTAGTCATCTACCTAATCTCCTTCTTCTTTTTCGTATAGCTGCCACGACAGTTTTTATATTGGTTTTTTCATCTACCTAATTAGGAACAACCAACTATTCTGCGCAGCATTTTTTTAAGTGTAGAATGTGCCAACCTTGTTAGGATTTGCGCATTTATTTCTGCAAAGCTAGCGCAGAATGAGGACAGTGGAAATTAGCAAGTAGCAACTGGTTTCTAGGTAGCAAGAATGCGGTGGTAGTTTTAAGATCTGAACGAGATCTTTACCCTGACTCGAGATTCAGCGTAGCAGATTGTTGAACAATTTTTGTGCAATTCAAAATCAAAGTAATTTAATGGTCTAATATAAGTAAATGATTTCGTTTATTTATATTAGACCATTAAATAAAATACATTTTTGAACGTCATTGTTATGAGAAATTTGAATTTAATTGCCTTTGCCAAAAGGTAGTTTTATATGGAGAAAAATGGGCAAGAAACTCCATACTTACTCTTTCAAAAAAGATGTTTACAATATTTTGCATTTACAGCAATTATAATATAATTAAACGTGAATACGCTGTACCTTGCATAAAAATACTTATTAATGTATGTACAAAGTATTACAAGTCAAGAAACGACAGTAACATAATGTACAAAAGAATAGAATAGAATAGAATAGAATAAACGTTTATTGTCTCCAGTATAACAGCTATTAGTAGTACATAAACAGAACTATAATACCGGAAGCAAAAGGTTCAAGCGTCAGCATTATGCTTAGGTTCCCCCCTAAAGGGTTGCTAAGCGCTGGATACTGTTTCCTTAGTCTTCTTTCGGGGCACCTATATTAGAGCAGTTAAGGAACCTAGTGACATCTTTTAGAAGTACCACGATTCCATTGTAACACATCTTGTTATTTGGTAAAATCCTTTATTACATTGTGACAGACAGTTCACATGACATTTTTATAATAAGGCATCTGGCGAGAGTTAGCATAAAGATTGCTGTCTAAACAGTTTCCTATATAACATCTCTCCTCTCCTAGCTGCTGTGGATCAAAGGTGCACCCAAGAGCTGGTCGAGGTGTCGGCGCCAGACATCACCGTTGTCGGTGCGAACTTCGTAGTGCAGTCGGCCCAAACGTTTTAGGATGCTTCCAAACTGCCACCGTTGCGTAGCACTCGTGTAGTCACGAGCCTGTACCCGATCGCCTGGGTTGAACTCTCTGACATTGACCTCCTGAAGCGTTGGTGCGGTCTCCTTTTCTTTTCTTAAAAACATAGCATGTAGTGCCGTGCGTATTTCTCTGCCAAACATAAGCTGGTACGGAGTTTGACCATTAGCATTTGGCGTTCGTCGGAGACGAGTTTTCACTGTCACTAACTTCTCTACTAGGTTACCTCCTTCCCCCTCTACGCTTCGTAAGATTCTCTTAACTGTCTGCACAAAACGCTCAGCTTGCCCATTGGTTGCAGGGTGATATGGCGCAGAGGTCTTATGAATGATCATACAATCTTTTAAGTATTTTTCGAACTCTTCCGAAACGAACTGTCGACCATTGTCTGAAACCAAGACGTGAGGTGTCCCAAAGGTGCAAAATAGTTCTTTCAATTTTTGTATGCACCAAGAGCTGGTAGTTGACTTGGTTGGTATAATCTCAGTCCATTTTGAGAATGCATCTACAATAATTAAAAGTTGGTGTCCGTGCACAGGTCCAGCGAAATCAATATGAAGTCTTTGCCAGGGGCCATTTGGCTGTTCCCAATGGTGCAGTGGTGCTTTCTCTGGTTCATTTTGTTGCAATCTACAGGTTCTACATGACTTGACTTTGGTCTCAATCTCGTTGTCAATTCCTTTCCAGTATACGAAACTGCGAGCCAATAGCTTCATCTTTACAATGCCTGGGTGACCGAGATGTAGTTCGTCTAGCACTTGTTCGCGAAGTGTTTTTGGAATTAAGACTCGTGATCCTCTCAATAAACAACCATCATGCAAAGTGAATTCATTGTCCTTGTAACCGAGTGTTTTCAGTGATTGGCCAGTTTCCAATGCGTGTAGCAAAGATGTACAGTCGGCGTCATTTCTTGTTTCTGTCGCTATGACATCTGGATTAATATCAATGGTATGGATTTGCTGAAATTGAAAACTGTAATTCTGGTCAATTCTGTTGGTCTTGGTGTTTTCTACTGGAAACCTGGATAAATAATCTGCATTTGAGTTATTCGCCGAAGTTCTGTATTCAATGTTATAGTCAAATCCAGATAAGAAGTGAGCGTAGTGAAACAGCCTCATCGTACTCATTGTTGGTAGCGTTTGATGTGGGTGGAAAATTACTGTCAGTGGTTTATGGTCTGTAACGAGGATGAATTTCCGACCATAACAATAGTAGAAAAATTTTTTTAATCCCCAGTGTATCGCTGTAGCTTCCTTGTCGATTTGACTGTAATTCTTCTCGCTACCAGACAGCGTTCTCGAAGCGAATGCTATAGGTCTCTCTGATCCATCTGGAAGTCTATGTGACAGTACTGCCCCGAGTCCCAGTGGCGATGCGTCCGTTGAAAGTATTAACGGCTTCTTAGAGTCAAAGTGTATCAGTACTCTTTCACTTACAATTTCTTTCTTTATTTGTCTAAAAGCTTGTTCACACTCTGCAGACCATAGGAAGCTTGATTCTTTCTTTAGTAAGTTGTTTAGTGGGTTCGTGATCGATGCTAGGTTTGGTATGAATTTGTTGTAAAAATTTGCTATACCAAGAAATGTTCTTAATTCTGCTATATTGGTTGGGTGTTCTGTTTTAACTATTGCGTTTATCTTGTCCCTGTTTTTGTGTAGGCCTTCTTTGTCGATAGTGTGTCCAAGGTAATTTATACTTGTTTGGAAAAAATGGCACTTGTCTTTGTTTACTCGCAGATTACTTCCTTTTAATTTATCGAGTACGAGTTTGAGCCTCTGTAGTAGTTGTTCTTGGTTAGCTCCTTGTATAATTATATCGTCGAAGAAACATTTAACACCTTCTAGGCCTTGTAACAGTTTGTCCATGAATTTCTGCCATAGGCTCGGAGCGACCTTAACTCCGAACATGAGCCTGTTTACTCTGTAAGTTCCTTTGTGTGTACTGAGTGTTTGTAGCATTGCGCTTTCTTCATCCATTACCATGTTTAGGTACGCCTGAGTTATGTCGAGTGTACAAAATAGTTTTCCTCCATTCATCTCTGTGAAGATATCTTCAATCATAGGTATTGGATATTGTTCATCTTGTATAAATTTGTTTAGGGTAACCTTATAATCAGCACATAATCGGATATTCCCATTTGGTTTGACAACTGGTACTACTGGAGTACCCCACTCAGAGTGGTCAACTTTCGTGATTACACCTTGTGTGCATAGTCGCTCTATTTCTTCATCCACTTTGGTTTTTAAAGCGTAAGGTATTCTACGTGGTCTAATAAAAATTGGCTTAGTATTCTCTTTCAGGTTCAGGTGTCCTCTGTAATTGGGTATTTCGCCAAGGTCGTTTCTGAAAACTGATGTCTTGTAGAGCTCCAGAAGTTGGTCTAATTGTATGTTTTTAATAGGTTGTACGGTTTTTATGTCTGCTAAGTTAAGTGTCTCGAGTTCTTTCATCCAGCTGCGGCCAAAAATGGGATCAACGTTTTTGTTGATAACGTACAGTTTTCCGTGGAATTCTTTTCCTTGGCATCTGCATTGAACGTATGCTACGCCTGTTGGTTCGATTACTTCTCCAGTATAAGTTCTGAGTTTTAGGTTTGTCTTAAAAATTCTTTTTCCAATGTTTAGTTTTTGATAGTCTCGTAATGACATTGAAGTTAGTGTAGCTCCAGTGTCAAATTCCATCTTTATTTTAACGTGTTCAATATGTGTCGTTATCATATATTTTTCAGATGATTCTCCAGATATGATATTAATATTATTCCAGTCATCATGGTCATTTGTCATTGAGTCTTCTAATAAGTTCGTATTCGGTTTATTCATGTTAAGACTTGCATCAGAGTGGCGCTGAAGGCAAACACGGGCTAGGTGACCGACTTTATTGCATTTATGGCATGTAACGTTTATAGCCCCACATTTGTTGGATTCGTGATTCGCAGCACCACAGCGGAAGCATTTCCCTTTTAGATCTTTAGGTGTAATTTGTCTTGGACTTGGTCCTGCCGGTCTCTTGTAGGGGATGATTTTGTTGATGTGGTCATTACTGGTACTTGGTTGTTCATTAGTAATCATTGATGCGTTTTCTGCTTTACCCATTTCAATAGATATCGCAATCTGTGTCAGTGATTTGAATGCATATACTGTTCGGTCTTGTAAGATTTTTGTACGTGCATCGCTATCTTTCAAGCCCCTTATAAATTGTAGACATAAAAAGCTTTCTGATGTATTTTTCAGACAGTGTTGGCAATTGAATTCACAGTTAGTGGTAAGTTTCTTCAACTCTGCGGCGTACTGCGCTACAGTTTCATCGACTTTTTGCGTTCTTGTTATGAATTTATGTTGTAGTGCCCATTTGCTAGGTTTTGGGTCTAAGTAGTCGTCAAGTATTTCAGTAATATTAGCAAATGACATATTCATTGGTTCTTCCGGTAATGTTAAATCGCAAAGTTTCTCGTGGAGCTCTGGTGATAAAGTTGACAGTAAGATATTTGATTTCATGTGTGCTTCCGATATGTCGTTCAATCGAAAATATACTTCTAGTCTTTTTTTGAAATTGTTGAAAGTTTCTGATTGTTGTAAGGGTTGAAATTGTATCTTCGGTGTATTCCTATGCCTGGATTCACTTTGATCTATGTATTGTTGCTGTTGCTGGCCCTGTTGCTGACTTCCATTCTGTGACTGTTTTGTTAAAAGTTTAGTTGTTATCGTAGTATGAAGTTCTTCGAACTCGTACCTGTATTCTTGTTCTTGATCATAAGCGTCATCGTCCTTGTCGTCGACAGTCTTGTTTTCGATTTTCTCTTGTACCTCCCGTATAGCCAGGATCGTCTCCTTCAGGCCCCGGAAGCGAGCAATAATGTCTTCGTCAGACATCGTTGCCCTCTGATCGACATAGGTGTCGAGTCGCGTGAGCATCCCGCGTAGAGTGCCACGATATTTTCTTAGTTTTTCCATTTCATATATCTATTTACACAATGTTTATTTGACTTTTTCTCGTCGCCAATAACACATCTTGTTATTTGGTAAAATCCTTTATTACATTGTGACAGACAGTTCACATGACATTTTTATAATAAGGCATCTGGCGAGAGTTAGCATAAAGATTGCTGTCTAAACAGTTTCCTATATAACACATTGTATAAGTAACTGGGCCTATTCTACACTCATCCCAATAACTAAAGAGGTAAGTGTCCATGTTATCTCTTCACTCCCATCGGTTGACTGGTAGAGAATGCATAAGGCATTAAGAACGCCTTTGGACTAGGGATGCCTCGATACGCCTTTTTGCCAATACGATACCGATACTCTTATAAAAATATCGGCGATACCGATACCGATACGCTTATTGAAATCAAAAATAATGGTAAAATAATAAAACACAAGTCAGATTATTTTTTTAAATTATTATAAAAAATACAGACAGGTTGATGATAGATACTAGTTTTAGTTTAAAATTAACATTGATAAGATTTTTGTGCAACGAAATAGACGAGCAAACACGCGCGTTTACATTACATTTTTAAAGCGCGAAATTTGTAAAGTAAAGTATCATTGAATCGGCCATAAAAACATCGCCGATGCCGATATATCGGCAAACCCGAAGTATCGCAGATATATCGGTATCGGAATCGGATGCATCCCTACTTTGTACCTTGTTGTATTAAGTACCTAAACTATAGGTATAGTTCATACTTTCCATACTAAAATTATAAATGCGAAAGTAACTCTGTCTGATACCCTTCTGCGACGAATAGGCTAAACCAATTTTGATGAAATTTCGCTTGAACCCTGGGAAAGGACAAAAGCTACTTCTTAATTCACGACTTCGTCTGCATCCGTGACAACAGAATTTCACGCGGACGACGTCGCGGGCAAAAGCTACTTATAGTAAATAAATAATTCCTTCATCACAAAAACCTATCGAAAACAATAAGACTAACATAATATTGATATTCACGAAACAAAACGATTTACTTATATCCATAACCTTTTACGTAAATAATGCCTTGATATCCATCAGTTGCAGGGGAAGTCATTATAATCGCAACAATCACGTTTATATAAGAATATCTCGGAGTCTGTCTGTAATGTCATTTGCATAAGGTTGCGCGGTCCGCGGTGGGCGCCCCGTCGTGTGGGACGTACCTAGTGTTGTTAACCATAGTAGTCCGGGACCGGGATTGAAAATTGAAAAAAAAAAAAGTGAATATTTTAGGACACCCAAATTGCAGGGTTGAGTTAGACGATTGTAATGTCCAATCCAGAATTGATTTAAAAATAATCACTTACATACTTCTTTAACATCATAATCCTCCTCTTATCCCAAATCCTCTCTTTGTCACCTGTTATCTTAACTCTCAACTGCAGAAAGGTTTAAGAGAAGAATATTTTAGTAATCATAATCGTAATCAAGTCATCGTTTGGATTCGATGGTATCGGGTTCATTGTAGAATAAAAATATTTAAGGCAGTGCTAACAAACCTCACGTTGTTTAATGTGATCGAAAAATATAATTCAAATAAGTAAACTGAAAGATTCGTTCTAGAGGAGTGTTCCGCTTGGTGTCAGCTCGGCACAGTTCCCACTCTCCAACACGACTCTGTCCATGTACCGCCATTACAATTGACAACCATGTCATGACGTTTCCCGCTTCCTCTGTACTACAATAGTCAACTGACTAGCTAATTCATTAAACGTTTTCCACGACAAGTAAATGTTTGGGTTACAGTCACCCATTGTCAATAAACGGAACTGTACAGTTTCAAAGCAGTCTTTTCTTTATTTTCTTGGACAATAAAACGCCAAGGATCTTTATTGTAACAAATCACCTGTACCTATCATTTTGGTAAACTTAAACCCGGGACATAAATCAGGTAAAGTATCGGAAAGTCCCGGGAATCCGGGACAGCGGACAGCAATATCTCGGCTGTATGACGTGGCAGGGACTGGCCCTTTTTACGACACTTCATTGCCAGTTTTATACAATCCCGGCCTTTATTTCCAAGTAGCTTCACTCTTGGAGGTTTTACCTTTTTTGCCATTTTTGCGATTTATGTGTAGAGCATTTCCCACGAACATTTTTGATGGAAAGTAATACAAAATTACATTTCAATTTTAATGTCAATAATGGTTTTGATATTTAACAATGACTTAATTTATGTAAAACGCAAGCCTATACAGTAGATAGGAGTATTGAAAGATGACTGTCAATAGTGTCAATTCCTCAGATCACAAGTACATTATTTCATGTACGCAGTGGCTGAGCGATTGACTGCTGTGCAGCTTGTTGCGGGTTCGATTCCCGCCCAGGGAAAATATTTGTGTAATAATAATAATAATATGTGGGGACATTTTCACACACGGCTATCTGACCCCAAACTAGGGAGACCCTGTACTATGGGTGTCAGACAGCTGATATACATACACAAATACATTTTTTTTGTAAATACATACATATATAGATGAGCACTTGTGTTTGCCTTGCGTCTGGGTGTTGTTTATCTATTTATGTATGTATTAAAAATGAATTTGTGTATGTATATCAGCTATATGACACCCATAGTACAGGGTCTCCCTAGTTTGGGGTCAGAAGGTCATGTCTGTGTGAAATGTCCGTACACATATTATATTACATATTATTATTATTATTTTGATAGTCTCAAATTGTTGATTCCATACCTCAATTATTTCTGTAGAGCTACTGATTGTTATTTAATAATATTTTTTGTAAACGGAAACATCCATTTTCAATTTAAAAACAATTGTACAACGCAGAATCGAACCCCATTCCTCCGCCAGTCTACGCGTAAGCACCCCTTCCATATCGGATAGAAATTATAAAAAGGGGATGCGCGGGTTAACCCGGCCAGTGGCGGCCACACCGGCTATAAATCCTCACCGTCCGCGATCCTATGTCCTGTTAACTCATTAGTCTTAATAAACGGCCACAAAAATGCGGGAAACATTTATATCAATTCTGGCTCTACTCGCTGTGGCCCCTTGCACGAAATGCTCAGACATGGGCAAAGACGGGTTCAATTTTTATAAAGGTACGTTCTCGATCATTAGTCTTGTCCTTTATGTGAACTTTTTTTGCGGCTGTAATAAAATTTTGTTAAGAACTTGGAGCTTTTTGTCGTATTGGAAAGATTTGTAAGTACGAGTACTGTACTTACTTTCGCGAATAAAACATTGAGAATTTTCACTTATTAGAATAGTGTACTTAAGTACTCTTCTCTAATAAGTTATGTATACACTTACAAAGATTTTCTCTTCACACCATGTCATTTGAGTTTTTAACCGACTATAAAAAAAGGAGTTTCTCATTTCGACATGTATATTTTTTTTATGTTTGCCCACGAATAGCTTTTTACAGTGTAGTCCGATTTCGGTGATTCTTTTTTAAATGAATAGTGTGTGTGTAGTGTCGGTAACACTAAACAAATTAAGTCATCCCTTTGTTTTCTACCCTTAGAGGTGGAATATTCGTATGAAATTGAGGTATAGGTACACTATTCATTTAAAAAAGAATCACCGAAATCGGACTACACTGTAAAAAGCTATTCGTCGGCAAACATAAAAAAAATATACATATCGAAATGAGAAACTCCTTTGGTAACACTAAACAAATTAAGTCATCCCTTTGTTTTCTTAATTAATTTAGATTATAAAAAGTAGGCTCTAAAACAGAATCAAACCCGGCGACTTGCTAAATTAAAATTATTTTTTAGCTTTTAGTTATTAAAGGTATGTTTTTAATGGAAAAAAGGTTTTTGGTTAAATTGTTTGTAAGACGGCGAACCAACACAGACAGACAGATAAATTGATTAATAAATAGGTTAATTTTAATTACAACAGAAGGATATCCTCATTACGACCCTTTTCATTCTTCGCTTTCATCGTTCGACGGTGAAAATAAGAGATGGAAGGTTTATTTATGATTTCAAAGACAGCCTTTCAGCTTCGTAATGTGAAACAGAATTTGAAAATATATTTTTTTTAATTATCATCATTCCCGTGCCCGTGGAAATCGAGAAAAGGCGTTTTTTATACACCAACGTCATTATGACCGTGTTCTATGTTTTGAAGTTTTATACTTTCATTAAGTGTGTGACATACCTACCTACTTGTAATATTGCAGAATATTTTATCTTATAATGAGGTGTGCAATTGCCATGGTAATTAAGAATTCAAGGAGTTCGCTATACTTTTAACAACAGTTTTATTGCTTTGAATTAATGACCCGCCAATGCTAGTGGATGTTTTAGATAATTTTTATTCATACTGCTGCAGACTTAGAGCAAAAAGAAGGGTACCTACCTACAATTATCCAAAAAAATCCATACTAAGTTTACTAAGTTATATCTCAAAAGTGAAAGTATCTCTGTCTGTTACTCATTCACGATGGAACGGCTGAACCGATTTTGATGAAATTTGGTATGAAGATACCTTGAACTCTGAGGAAGGACATAAATATAACTTTTATCCACGACTTCGTCTGTATTCACGATAACAGACATTCACGCGGACGAAATCGCGGGTAAAAGCTAGTCAAATAAATAAATGTTTGTAGGTGCGTGTAATTGTACTTGCTTCTTGACTATACTCTTCATGAACCCTTTAGGCGGTTTTCCTTGTATCGCTATTTACATTTTGAGTTTTTTTATTTTCAGATTACTTGCGTGCACGAACTGATGACGTCATGTCTGAAGGGCCCGCGGCAGGGGAACGTATGCTATGTAAGTACATCTACCTATCTTATATCGAGTACGTAGGTATTTAAAATGTTACTACATAATAATTATGATATTGTCATTTGAAGAGTAAGAATTTTGGTATAGTAATCAAATCAAACATTCACAGCTTTTCGAGTACGTAACGAATAATTATAAGGGATTTCTATTTGTCTGGAATTTTATTCAGTTTCCTTCGCTAAGCAATAATACGTTAGTTTAATATTACAAAACGAGAAAATTTACCATCAGGTGATGGAGTAACTGTACTACACGACTAGGCTACACTTTGTAACGTACTCGTTACAGTACCGAATCTAGGCTACGTTAAATAAAACATAACAGCGACTTTTAGGAGATTATATTAATATAATTAGCGAGAGGTAAGATTTACATGACCTTAACTCTTAGTAGAGCTGTCGGTCTGACAGGCTTCTCAGAAAACCAAAACTATCTTCTACGATTTGATTACTTCTCGAAGCATCCAGAATGTTTAACCATAGACATATTATTATCTAATGGCTACATGAGCTACGCCCCCCTCATGAATAAAAGGGACTAGTAGTTTCGATTCATGTACTGAACATTCTGCACACTTATACTACGCAAACTACTACTTCACTAACTACCCTAACGCTGCCTAACCTATAGGAAAGTCCCTACCCTAAAGAGGGAAATGACAATGAGGACGTCTCTGTAGAGATGGTTTAATCCATGACGCATGGGGTAATCAACTAAAAGAATTAACGAACAACAAATACGCTCATGCCATCATGTCCAAACCCCACTCTACCAAAACCCTCTCGCAAAGGTTAGAGTGCGTCCCGCTAAACAAAATGATATGGTCAAATCCATATCTTCCATTCTTGGTGACCTACACTTATTCCTATACGAGGTTTACAATTAAATTAGAAGAGGAGTTCTACTCTAACTACATTACTATTATCACCACTCTACCAATTAGAACTCTATACAAAATTCTTACTAAAATCTTGAAATCCATTAGACTTCAAGAAATGTGGGCACCATTCACCCATCAGACTTCAGCTCGTAGTAAATATGAAAATACAAAAAACACGCCTTATTATCATGCCGAAGTATTTCTAATCACATATCTAGAAATAATCATCAACTATCTATCATGACACACTTAAATAAACATGGCAACTATGCTGTATAACACCCAATAATTAACAAAATTACCAATAATACACTACCTAGAAATATTGTTGACAAAAAGTTTCTATTTAAATATATTTTCAACACACCTGCTTATAAAATGCCTCTAATTTCACCGCAATTAGGCACTTCCATTCTTGGTGACCTACACTTATTCCTATACGAGGTTTACAATTAAATTAGAAAAAACTAAACTAAACGCTATCCACGAAAAGACAAAAAAAAAGAAACCTCAATCTTTTAGTCTATGGCCGATCGCCATTGTTTGATGCGCGCGCATAGGAAAGCTGATGTATGTTTCCCGCTATTGCGAATGTTTTTCACAACTCGTTTTCACTGTTGAAAATGATTTTTAAGTATTATTTTCTTCATAAGTGTGTTGAAAAACGTCGTATGATACACGTGTGTATTAATGATTACCGTCCTCGGCTCTCTCAATGGCACCTCAGCGGTAATCACCAACATTACACACTAGTACTATAATGTACTATTGTCGTAACCCATACAAATGTCAAGAATAAACAAAAAGTTTCAATTAAATTTTATTGTATCCATAAAAAATATTTCTTTACATATTATGGTACAAAACTTTTTAGAGCTAGCCATTAAAATTAAAATAAAATCATCTTTCAAAAATTGATAATAATAAAATTTACATAAAGGAGAGTTCATATTACCAAATATTTTTATCATCAAACCTACTCGTAATAAAATATTTTTATTTTTAACCGACTTCAATGAAATGAGGTTCTCAGTTCGACCTATATATTTGATATCATGTTTTATTTTTATTTTACTATTCTTCGAACCTAATAACGATTTCAATTTACCCCGTTTTATATATTTATTTGTTACAGCAGGTTGCGGAACCATATTATATAACTTCACATCACGCGCGACCTTACTTTTCGCTTCAATAAAACTTTGGCTATCTGAACCAACATTATACACATCTCGCGACGACTCGAGGACAACATTCTCTTCTAGCACATTTTGGTTAACCGGACCAACATCATAATCAATTTGCGACAACTCGATGACAACATTTTCCTCCACCTCAACGAATGTCTTAACACTCGTCTTGCATTCTATTCCATCACCAAGTTCTCTTCCTGAAAATCAGTGACAACATTATCTTGTACCTGCTGGTACGAAACATCAACTACTTCTACTTTCTGCAATTGATCATCGCTATTATGATCATTAGCGATGTCATTATCATGTACCTGATGGCACAAATCATCCACTTCTTCTTCTTTCGGCACCTCGACATCAGGTTGCTCTGAAAAATCTCTACTTAATAAAATGATTGGACTGGACTGACCCGATTTATCTTTCTCTTCCTCGTGTTGTGGGGGGGATGAGACCGACTTCTGTTCCTCATTTTCATCTAGGCTGCTCTATAGAAAGCTAGACTCCGCAACCATGTCATTTTCACTATTGCCTGCTTGGCAGCCATCTTTTTCATTTCTATCGGAAAATGAACTATTAATAATCTACAGACTTAACATCTTTCACCGATTCCACTATTGGAATTACGGCTTGCTGCTGTAAAAGTTGCCGCTTCCTTCTAGCGGGCCAGCACTCAGCGAATTGTTCCCTTAACTTATCGCAAGTCTCCTCGAAAGTCATGCCAAACTCGAGGAAATATCGGTAGTAGGCGTTTGCAGTACTCTTCAAAAAATAATCCAGAAGTACTGGAGAACCGGATTCCTCCCATTCTTTGCGGACGGTAACCACTTTGAACTGTTCGAGGAAATCATCGAACTCCAAACCCTGACGACCATAATAATAGGGCATATCTTCCCCAGGGAAATAATCATGATCATAACGGCTCATCGTGGTTTATAATAACATTTGATAAATGACACAAATACTTCTCTGTATTTCCTTTTATGCGTGCAAGAAAAATCGCTCGTCTGCACTGCACTTTATACTTTCTTCTTTTTTTTTTTTTTTTTTTTTTTTTCTTTTTGCTCTATATTTTTTATTCGTTTCTTATTTTTTATTTTGTAATAATACTTAAACCTTGTTGTTATTTGTGTGCTTCGTCCTGTGCGGGCTAATAAATGCTTTTTCTTTCTTTTTCTTTCTTTCTTTCTTTCTTATACGCATAATTAATTCTTCGCTGCTTCACCAGCGTAATCATCAATCCGGCCCTTCTAATAGGCCTTCCAGCTACCTCTGCTGCGATATTAAGCACTCTGGGAGCGAACACTCGCTTGGCGCATCTGAAAAATAACACTTCTAACCGGCGCGTCCGCCACTTTGTAGCGACTAGGCTACACTTTGTAACGTACTCGTTACAGTACCGAATCTAGGCTACGTTAAATAAAACATAACAGCGACTTTTAGGAGATTATATTAATATTGCTAGGCTTCATTTTTGAAAAACACGAGCGAAGTTCCGGTTGCCCAAGTACTTTAAACATTATGCAACAAAAGGTACAAAGGTGGACCTCTACTTTTCAACCAAAGGTAATGAAGACATATCATGGCAGGTGCAAATACTGAGCGAGCGTAAAACAACAAAATATACCTACCCATAAAAAAAGAAATATTAGTTTTAAAAAAATCATTTTTAAAACCAAGCTTAAACCTTTATTTTTTCATTTTTAGTCTTAAAGATGTAATTTCAAATGTAACCTAACCTAACAACTTTTTGTAGAGTATTTTTTTAAAGGTTAATAATAAAATGTAATCTGCCATCTTGGAGCGGCGGCCATATTGAATTTAGTGTAACGTTACTAACTTTATCGTTTTCTACTATTCAAACCCTTTCATTTGATATCCATATTAAGGGGGTTGAGAAAAAATATGTAATCCACCATCTTGGAGCGGCGGCCATATTGAATTTATTACAATATTGGATATTGTATTGTCACCAGAACTAAAGGTGATTGCAAAATTTCAGCTCAATTGGATAACTAGAAATGGTCGAAAAATGGTTTGCAAATTTTGAAGCGACAACTTACATACGAACAGTGCAAGTTAAATAAAAGCTTGTAAAAAGTAATATTTGTGTAATAACTTACTATTATGAACCAGAGCCTTTGCCTTTGTTGTAACTGAAATCATCTTTTTTTGATATTAAGCTCGACTGGTCTCTTATCATAGACGTCCTTTTAATATTGTATAAATGATGTGTTTCTTCTTTTTTCCAGACTTCTACCGCACTCCTCTGTCGTTATACCCTGGCCTCTTGCCGGCCGTCGAGCAAGAGTACAGGAAGAGAACAGGGAACGCCTTCAAGAGTAAGATTTTTTTTTAATAGGTACAGACAGCGTCATCAACTGCTTACCGAAGCGAAGAAATTTCAACGCGCGAGGGGTTAGCAGTTGATGACACTGTCTGTACATACGTTCCTATGTCTTAATAGGGTATTTGCTAATACCAAATCCTACAGATTTCAGTTCAACTATACTCCATTTACAATAGCATTAGACAAGTTGAAAAAGGTTACTTTTAATGCACAGTTTGTAACAAAAGTACAATAAACTTGTTACAGATACGATAGATGCCGAATTTTCTATGAACCTTGTTTTACAGCAGCAGTCGCACTTAATTTTAACCAATTTAATAATTTATCTTATGAAAATATGTGGCTTTCATTTAAAAATTACAGTGTCAATGCTAAAAACCTAAAACAAGCAAGGATTAACAATGCTGGAAACGTTATTCGTTTCTTTATAATTCTACCAAATTTAAATTGTTACATAATCTGCAAAGGACTTTTATTTAGCTTATATTAACGAACGTAAAAAAATATGTAAAAAAAAATAAGTGTTTTATCTTCGATCTATTTATTAAAATTTTGTTTTTTTTTTTTAAATCAATATAGCTTTTTACTGATCTTTGAAATAAAATGTTTTGCATACCTGCTTCTACGAGCCTCTTTTTTCTAATGTATACTTTATTATAATTTTTATTTTATTATTTATTATAATGTTATAAAGCTAAAGAGTTTGTTTGTTTGTTTAGTTGAACGCGCTAATCTCAGGATCTACTGGTTCGAATTGAAAAAATATTTTTGTGTTGGATAGTCCATTTATCGAGGAAGGCCCATGCGAAACTGGGGCAGGTCGCTAGTGCTATTATAAATGGAGTATAGGTATACTAGATTCTGATTTTATTAAATATATATCTGATTATTAAGTGCATAATTCAAAAAAATTAAGCTGAGTTACCTAACTATGGTTCACAAACATGGTCTTTGACAAATCAACAGAGGTCCACCCTTTCGGTTTGCCAGAGAGCTATGGAACGGAGTATTCTGGGTA
Source organism: Charanyca ferruginea (assembly GCA_947361185.1). Taxonomy (NCBI): domain Eukaryota; kingdom Metazoa; phylum Arthropoda; class Insecta; order Lepidoptera; family Noctuidae; genus Charanyca; species Charanyca ferruginea. The sequence continues at coordinate 17,605,424 of OX376073.1, forward strand.
TAAAACTGCAAGACCGGGTTAGGAATACCACCATCCGTTCCATTACAAAAATAACTGACGTCGCTCGGAAAGCTGTCATGCTGAAATGGAATTGGGCTGGACACATTTGCCGCATGTCAGACGATCATTGGGCCAAACGTACAACCCAATGGGTTCCTCTACATGGCAAGCGACATCGCGGCAGGCCCAGGCGGAGATGGCGGGATGATCTAGATTCCTTCGAAAAAGACTGGCCCCAATTAGCCCTTAACAGAGAGAGTTGGACGGAGAGTGGAGAGGCCTTTGCCCAGCGGTGGGAAAATCCAGGCTGAAATATATATATATATATATACCTAACTATGGCTAAAGTTTTATACGGAATCGAAAAATAAAGTGGAAGTACCCGAGCAGCTATCCTGCGCGTGTCACAATTATGCGGATAATATAATAAATATATCTGCCTAGCCTTTTCCCAACTATATTGGGGTCTGCTTTCAGTCTAACCGTATGCAGCTGAATACCAGTGTTTTACATGGAGCGACTGCCTATCGGACCTCCACAACCCAGTTACTGGGTAACACAATACCCCTTGGTAAGACTGGTTGTCAGACTTTCTGGCTTCTGACTACCCATAACGACAGCCAAAGATCTACAAATGACAACCGGGACCAACGGCTTTAGGTGCTTTCCGAGGCACGGAGGGAACTCGGTATGAAAGGGATGGTCACCCATCCACAGACCGACCGCGGCTAGCGTAGCTTAACCTTTGACCGATCGATCTGTACGGCTTTAACTTAGCCACGAGCTCCTCCTTATATTGCTGAAAACTTAACGTTTTATTGCATTAAAATCCGTTGTGTAGTTTATAAGATGTAAGCGTACTGATTTTGTTTTATAAAATAAAGATAATACATTATATAACAGGTACCTAGTCCTTCCTTATCGATTTTGATAAAAACTAATTCCTAGGGTGTGCCCTAATATGAGTCGCCAGGCCGAATTTCATATTGAATACCCGGTCTTTACGTGAGTTTGTTTTGTTTGTTTGTTTGTGTTTGATTGTTTTTTTGACATGAGTAATAATTAATTAGTTTTGAGGTATTTTTGCATGAATAATAATATTAATTTTCAATTATTATTAAATATTGTACGCCTGGGTATGTTACAGTGATCTAAATATTATTACGTAAGTTTGTTTTGTTTGTGTTTGATTGTTTTTTTGACATGAGTAATAATTAATTAGTTTTGAGGTATTTTTGCATGAATAATAATATTAATTTTCAATTATTATTAAATATTGTACGCCCTATGGGTATGTTACAGTGATCTAAATATTATTACGTAAGTTTGTTTTGTTTGTTTGTTTGTGTTTGATTGTTTTTTTTGACATGAGTAATAATTAATTAGTTTTGAGGTATTTTTGCATGAATAATAATATTAATTTTCAATTATTATTAAATATTGTACGCCCTATGGGTATGTTACAGTGATCTAAATATTATTATGATAAGAACACCTCCACCACCTGTGACAAACAATATATGAATTTGAATTTGTTTTTTAAAAAAAACGTTGACCCACACTAGGAATTTCTCCTGTGTCGTGGGGGCGTTTACAAACACATAAACTCACATACACAAACAGCCAGACCCGGAACAACTATCTGTAGCTCATACAAATATTTGTTCCGTGCGGGAATCGCACCCGCGACACGGAGCACAGCAGTCAATCGCTCAACCACTGCGCCAACCGTACCGTCAACACCAAAGACAAAAAGCAAGAAGAAGAAGCAAGAAGAAGAAGCAAGAAGAAGAAGCAAGAAGAAGAAGCAAGTAGAAGAAGCAAGACGCAAGAAGACAAGATAAGCAAAAGAACAAGAAGCAAGAAGAAGCAAGACCCAAGAAGTATTTGGCAATCTTCTTTTATTGTAACGATACAATAAACGAAGTTTGCCAAATACTTACTTCTTGCTTCTAACAAACCACGAGGTTTGTAATTAAGAGAATGACAAGTACAATATTGTATTAACATTTTCTGAACTTTTCGTTAAAAGAAAAAATACGGAATTTTTACGATCAAAGACCAAGCCGATGGGGTGATCGACCTCGAATTCTTTTTGAGATGAAAAATAATAGCGTCTATTTCAATAAAATAATAAGATTGAAATAAAGTTTTTTGTTTCATGATAATATTTTATACCCTTTGCTTAGATATCATTAAGGAAGATGGTACATTCTATCATTATAGAGCAAAATCGTTAGAAGGAACATACATGTTATCAACCTTCAGAGCCTAAACCTTGTTTACAAAAATGTGTGTGTGCAAAAATGCTGGCAACTCACTTCACTATCAAATACAGTTCTTTATTTGAATTTCATATCGTCTTCAAGAACAGAATTTGCATCGAATCAAAACACAGGCAGAGAGCGTTTGCATTTTGATTTTACTTCTAGTAAAAATATTTTATAGAACTGAGAACTCGTTGAAAAATAAAAGACAATCCAAAGAGTGGGTATTGGAATCGAAATAAACTTCAGCGATTATTATTTTCTTCACATGTGCAAAATAATGTGCAATAATCACGGTTGCGTTAGAACGTTATACTAGAGCCATTTCATTTGAAATGTGTTAGAAAAGCACTGCAGCTCAAGTCAGCGTTTATTTTGCTTCATTTATAAGTGTTGGCTTAAGTTTTATATGTTTTATATTACTGTTTCTTTTCTTTCGCAATTTTCTATATTTTCCTCCTTTGTTGGAATTCTGTGTGCATTTATAGAGGTTGGTTTAGCTTGCGATCTTGAGAATAGGTACTTAAAAGAGTATTCATTAAAAGTCTCATTTTCTCTCTGGCTCTTGCATGATAATTTGCAAACGTACGATTCTGTTAAATTCTTTCTTGCAAATACACTAAAAGTTTAATAAAAAGGTTTTCTTAGAAAGTTTTCCTCTAGCTGCAACGGTTAACTGCTCTTTATTCTATACCTCTAAAACAAACTACAACAACAACAACAACTTATTATTATTAGCCCTTATATGTTGGGGTCGACTCCCAGTCTGATGTATCTGAATACCAGTGTTTTACAAGGAGCGACCTACCTGACTTCCACAACCCAGTTACTGGGTAATACGATAAGTACCTTCTAGTAAAACTGGTTGTCAGACTTTCGGGTTTCTGATAAGCCGTATTATAACGACTGTCGAAAACTTACGAATGACAGTCGGGACCAACTGCACGTAAAACCGTTGGTCTCTCACTCTGACCGTTGGTCTTATATTTAGTAGCGCATCCACGGGCCGAGCGCGGCAAGCGTATAGCTTAGTTTTGACGACACGGTTGGCGCAGTGGCTGAGCGATCGACTGCTGCGCAGCGTGTTGCGGGTTCGATTCCCGCCCAGGGTAAACATAAGTAAACATTTGTGTGATGAGCACTTGTATTTGCCTGGTGTCTGGGTGTTGTTTATCTATATACGTATGTATTTACAAAAAAAAAAAATGTATTTGTGTATGTATACCAGCTGTCTGACACCCATAGTACAGGGTCTCCCTAGTTTGGGGTCAGATGGCCGTGTGTGATACCGACCGAGTTTTTACTTAGAGCCTATCTCTTTCTTCCTATCTGCGTTATTTTCTATCTTAAGCTACCCTGTATTAAAGTGGTTTTACACTGGCGAGGCGAGGCGTGGATGTACGGGGCAAGAATTGAAATATTTTTAAATACAATATTGAACTTTACTGCTCTAATAATAGAGTATTTATTTACTTCGTAAAACGGATTTACAAATCTCGCACTGACCAGCGCTGGCCATCGCGAGACAGCGCGGTACAACGATGTGCATCTTTCGGTATAAAAGGTTAAGGGCGCGTATTCGATTTAGCGCAACTCAAAATCTAAACGATTGCTAGAACGGCGTAGCAGCATTGACACACACTAGTACAATACAATGGTCTGTTTGTGTGCATCAGAAAAAAAATATGCACGAAATAAGCACGAATCATTGAAATTGATCGGCAAACGACAGCGCGCGATGTTTTACAGTGCTTTTTAAAATAATTGTCTAATATAAATGAGCTCGTATAAGGGACTGAAAAATATTCTGTATATTAAGCATAACATTTACTTTTATAAAATAAATATATCAGTTATGTTTTTATTCAAATACTGGTGAAAAAAAATTGTCAAAGTGAATCGATTTTGTACTTTTTCTACATTGTTTTTTAATACATAATAGTAATATTTTTGTAATTTTTGCTCTGTAGCTGTCTTTATGACTGTATATACTGTTGGAAAAACGCATAAAACAAAATATTTTGGCATATTGTAATGGTTGTATTCGTCCTGAAAGTTAACTCTGACGTCTATTTTCGTAAAACGATATGAAAGAAATGTCTTCGCTTTAAAAAACCATAAATAAAAATTATACTTTTACTCTATAGCTGTCTAAATCAAGACTTAATCTTTCTAAAACTGTAAATTGTCTTTAAATAATCTGCTCACATAATTACGATATTGATCTGGGCAAAACGCAAAAACATGAAGTTTTCGTCACGAAGCGTGATTTTAATTCTCGCCGGTGTAAAAATCACCTTTAACAAGATTGGACAACAATAGCAGTGCAATCAGCTTTATTGTGTCGTTAATATGAAAATGTTTAATTTACTTGCAGATCACATGTTAAGTAAGGAGCTATGGACTGGTGACACAGTGGGAAAGCGCGGCACCAAGACTGCTATCTCCCTCATCATGCAAGGCAAACATCCGTACTATGTGTAAGATATATTTCTTATGTAGTAAGTTACAATAAATTCCACAGTCAGTGGCAGGATATTCATACAAACCCAAAAACTAGGCTTGCACTAACCATAAGACCATAACATGAGCTAATCAATAACTGAGCAACTTGCTGGAGTTTATTTAATCGTGAAGAAATTGTCGGGCTTGCCCTAATCTTGACCCCTAGGCACGCCACTATCCACAGTCTGGTAGTTCGCACAATAAATGTGGAAACAAAGCCCTTGGTTAGAAACCATGGAACTTCATCCATATAGCGGTGACGCTTCGCCGTATCTTAGCTTGTCCGATGATAGAATGGGGATGGGGAATTAAGTCGTGCAATATCAAAGCACACTCACCGAAATGTACCCGACAATAGACCGGTAGGCTGGCAACGGTGCAGCGATGTTCTGCAGTTTAGCCTTAATAAGGGAATCGTTGTCAATTAGCCATTTTAAGGTTATTAAGGTTTGTCAACAGCTTCCCTAAACATTAGATCTTAGGTAAGATAATACATAATCAGACTCAGACTTATACAGTCGTCAATTATAGGACAACCAGCATGTTTAGAAGTTGTATAAGTCCCCCGAGCCTTGACCAGGCGTGTCGTCCGCGTAGCACAGGTCTACGCCCGGTAGAAGTTGGTCTCTTAGCAAGAACACAGCTGTATAAAATACAATTTTACAATTTTTTTTTATGTATGTATAAAAAGCCAACGTGACACGAAAGCTCAAAAACTACATAACCTTTGAAGCTGAAATTTGGCAGGTAGTTTATAGGTAGAAGGCATCAACTGAGAACGGATTTTGCAACAAAAGCGCGAGCAATAGCTATCTAATGCATCAATACAAATAAATAAAATTAAAGTGTCTGTTTGTAATGACAAAATAACAAGTTTTGACTAAATGCTTATGAGAGTATAAGGTACTTATATCAAAAAATCATTTTCTTTTTTCTGTTTGTTTGTTTTGACGGGACTCTCACTGGCAGATAGCTGATATTATAAAGAATAACTTATGGTACTTTTGTTTTAGAAAAACAATGGGTTTCGCACAAAATAAAAAAAAACACCGCTGAAAACCAAGCTGGCTAAGCAATAAAATTCATAGAAATCTATACAATGCATTGTGAACACGCATATTTACCTCATAGTCACTGTATTCGCTCAGAAGCTTCCACATTAAGCTGCCAAACGTTATCACAGTACATTTACAACCTTCGTTTGACATGGAAAGACAAAGACTACCTAGTTAACTATAGAAGTAGTGCACACAATCGCAGTACATCCATACTTACACATTTGAAATAGCTCTGCGTATGTTTGTATGTTCGTAACATTCCAACATTGCTCGGCACGGTCGCACGACTAACTTCCGTACGGAACACGGTACTGCATTGTTATCGCACTCAACAAGTCACAGTAAGCTAGCTACTTCGTCTGCTGAGTATCTATGTATTAGGAAGATTCAGTTACTTGACTGGGATATTTTATTTTCTGTAAGTAATGTTAGTTATTCGTGTGACGTACGCAAGGATATAATATATGTTCAGTCAAAATTCTTAACCAGTCAAAATTCTTAACCAGTCAAAATCCTTATATTTCGTTTGCGTTACAAAAACCACAATACGGAACGCCCTTGTTATAAGAATCACTACAAAACAAAAGATTTAAAAGCGTCACAAAAAAAACATACCAACCTAATGGGTTTCTAAGTATTAAGAATAAATTGAAACCGTTCAAAAGTAGTTTTGACTGATTTTTGTAGTCAAAAGTAGTTTTAACTGGTTAAGACTCCCTTCACTGTGACATATATTTTGAATTGATTTGGGTTATTACGTAACACTTTAAAATACACGACAATAAGATAAATACACGGTTGACTTTTCATTCATTGCGCATATTTCAGGGGAGGAAAGTACCCATCGTCGTCGAGTGAAAAGCTCGGGAGTGCAATTTAGTTTTACTTTAATACATTTTTTTTTTAAGAAAATAACCCGAAAAAAGTATTTTATGCATTTGAATAAATATCAGAATCGTACACTAAAACTTAAAATTAAAAAACCTGTAGTAATAAAATTTTGCAGGTCGCCGTATTTTCATACTCCTGTAAACTTGACTCTTTCATTCTTTCTTTTCTTACGAGGTTTTCACTCTAAGGCGACGCCATGTAACTATACGATCAACTTACTATAGACTACCTTTGAAATGTTGAACAAAAATCTGCTGTTCTCCACAAAAATGTATGTTGCGGAATCAAATCACGCCCAGGGTAAACATTTTTGTGATGAGCGCTTGTGTTTGCTTTGTGTCTGGTTGTTGTTTATCTATATACGTATCTATTTAAGCATTTGTACATTTATATCAGCTGCCTGACACCCATAGCACATGGATATATTCTGGTTGGGGTCAGATGGCCGTGGGTGAAGTGTCCCCACATATTATTATTTTTATTATCATAAAATTCGCTGCTCTATTAGTTAAGGTCCAATAAGGCGCCACGAGCACAAAAACGGCCTTTATAAGGTACTAGTAGTATTGATATAATCAAAGAAATAAATTTCGAAATTATTGATTTATGTATATTTTTTGTCGTATAGGTTTTCAGTTTTTACCTAACATTTATATAAATTGTACCTCAAGAAGAATACGAACAAATTTTCAACCGACTTCAAAAAGTAAAAGGTTCTCAATTCGATTGTAAGTTTTTTTTTGTATGTGTTTCGCGATTTCTCCGGCAAATAAAGTCAATTTTGAAAATTCTTCTTTATATTAAAATTTGTTCGTATTTTTGAGCTTTTTCATGCTCTGAAAGATACGTAGTGAATTAAAAGTTAGCATGTATTAATTAACCAGATGGCACTATACTAATGGAACGTCGCTCGGCGAAAATTAGGACGGTCAAAGTTTCGCTATAATCTGAATCGCTAAAATTAGAAGCAATAGATTTTACTTTCAACTCTGATTTTAAAACAATAATATAGCCTTTCTCTCTATTTTAATGACTCCACATTTCATTCACTTTTTATTGTATGTTGTTTTACCTTATTTCCTAAGAAGATTATAAGAATTTTAAATTTTCAAACACCCAACCTTTTGTGTCCAACATTTAGATACTTAGCTAGGTACTGTCGTGGTGGCAAAGGAAGTGAAGAATAGAGCTAAAGAAAGCTAAAGCAGCTACTAAAAGGAAAAATTTAAAACTTCCTCACTTTGCAAAGATTTCTCCGAAGTTATTTATAATTCAGGAGTTTTTCTACTCAATTCATGTTATCGTGTACATTGCAGGGAAGAGGGACACTATTGTCCGTACGGCAAAAGAGGACGGTGGTGATAGGTAATTCAGATATTTTTTCCTCAATTTCTTTGTTGGTTTGAGCGCTTTTGTGAGTCTGCTTTCTTAGAATTTATTTAAAATGTAGTTGATCACGGGGTGCTTGCAGATGTTTTGAATTAGACACGCAGTCGCTCAGACGGTGTAGCCGAGACCCGTAGTCGTAAATCGTGCTATTCTCGAGGTTGTGCAAGAATATATATCTTTGCTAAAATATACAACTGGGGCGGCACAACTTCGAGAAGAAGGCGAACCGAAGGATACGCTTGGGCTGGTCGACATTCGGGAAGCTATGTGTTACCTTTGAATCGTCGATCCCACAATCCCTTAAGACCAGGGTCGTTAACCAGTGCGTCATACTCGTAATGAATTACGTAGCTGAAATGTGAACACTCACCTTGGCCCTGGTCCTCAAATTCAAGGTTGCTCAGCGTGCTATGGAGAGAGCGATGCTCGAGGTTTCTCTGGTGGATAGAGTTCGTAATGAATATTTAATGTCAAGGAGAAAAAGTTGACGGCTCGAGGTTGGCGCGCTGGCAGCTAACGGTTCGATTTTTAAGGTGATTAAAGCCGGGCAGTTGCCGTGTCGTAGCAGTTTTCAGTGAGTGATAATCATAACACTCGCTGTAGGACGACCTGTGTTCTTATACGGCCCGGCGGGGATTACTTTTTTGATAGTTCATGCTTGATAGATGATGTCAATGACACTTAAGCGCCACCACACGTGGGTGGATACTGTGGCTAAATGAAGACAAGTATCAGAATAAATGATGCTAAAATAACCGAATCTTGATTTCAGTTAATTAGGTACCTAGTACCTTACTAGCTTTATATGAGAATTATCTTTGAGTGAAATAGAAGAAAAGTCTTCAATAAAATATTAGGTCCTTACATATGAAATTGCCGATACTTAATACTGGCAACTTTGAAATCAAATATTTTGTGTTTGATTAGGAATTCCAAATTCAAAATTATTTCAAAATAAAGACTAAAGAATATTGTTTTAAAATTCGTGTTTCATTTGTTTTATCGTCATTTGTTTGGGCTTGAAAATTGCTATTGCAACAACAATGGAGAAATTAAAAATTCGCGATATTTACGAATATGAGTTCTACCGTGGCACCAGTGCAGCAGAAACGGCTCGAAGGATTAACGACGTGTACGGGCCAAGCACCGCTAACGAACGAACGGTGCGTTTTTGGTTTCAACGTTTCCGTTCTGGAAATTTTGATTTACAAAATGAGCCTCGTGGACGACCGGATACTCAAGTGAATAATGAAGAATTAAAGGCGATAGTTGAAGCGGATCCATCTCAAACCACTTCTGAATTAGCAGCAGCCTTTGGAGTAAGTGACAAAACAATCACTATCCATTTGCGTCAAATTGGAAAAGTAAAAAAGCTCGAAAAGTGGGTACCGTACGAATTGACTGAAACACACCAACAAACACGCGTCGGTTGCTGCGCTTCCTTGCTCAATCGTCACAATAATCAGGGAATTTTAAATCGTATTGTCACTTGTGATGAGAAGTGGATCGTGTACGATAATCGCAAGTGATCATCACAATGGCTTAACCCTGTAAAACCGGCAAAACCTTGCCCCAAGCGAAAACTGACCAAAAAGAAGATTCTAGTTAGTGTTTGGTGGTCCTGTGCTGGTGTCATCCACTACAGCTTCATGAGATCAGGCCAAATGATTACTGCAGACATGTATTGTCAACAGTTGCAAACAATGATGGAAAAGCTCACCATTAAACAACCGAGATTGGTCAATTGCTCTAGCCCATTGCTCCTTCAGGATAACGCTCGACCACATACTGCACATCAGACGGTCGCCAAGTTAGAGGAGCTGCGACTGGAAACTCTGCGTCACCCACCATATTCTCCAGATCTTGCCCCAAACGATTACCATTTATTCCGAAATTTGGACAACTTTTTACAAGGAAAAAAAATCAATTCTGATGAGGCAGTTTAAACAGCCTTCAAGCAGTTCATCGATTCTCGCTCCCAGGATTTTTTTACCAAAGGGATCAATGAGCTCCCGATAAAATGGCGAAAGTGTATCGATAACAATGGTACATACTTCGATTGACTAAATATATAGTTTCTTTTAAAAATGTTATTTTTAATTTTTTGATACCGAGCGGCAATTTCATATGTAAAGACCTAATAATAATAATACCTACCAGCCTCTAACTGTACCGCTGCAGGGCAAAGGTCTCTTCTCATATAGAGAAGGGACGAGCATTGATCACTACGATTGCTCAAGACGGATAATACCTACATTGGAAATTGTTTTCAGTAAAAAATATATGCTCATAAACGGAGACTAACACGAGAATTTCATATGTTTAAAATACTGAGAAAGACTTGAGCCCCGCTTTGTTTTAATTTAATTCTTTACAACTCATGTTGAAACTTTAGTTGTGAAAGTGATTAGCTAGAAAATATAGAGTGGGTTGAAATAGGAACTAAACCACATACATTACTGTTTGAAAGCTAAAGACTAGCTAATAACTACAATTTATTTTTAAACAATTACTTAGCTTTTTGCTGTGCAATTAGCCGTGTGGTGCCGGCTGCGAATAGCACCACCCCATTTCTACCCGTGGGTGTCGTAGATGGCGACAGAGGGATATTGACCAGAGGATGAGCAGCAGCGTCATTCTGAGTACCATAACACCTACTGCGATCGCCAACATGCATCGGCCAAGCATGGTGATTATGGCTGGATCCCTCCTCGGGGGAGGCCTATGCCCAGCAGTGGGCGTCTAAAGTTTGACATGATGATGATGATGAGCTTTTAGCAAAATGAGCACCTCATTTTCGAAGCAAAAACAGCCATTTAAAAAATAATTTGTAGGCTTTTCTATTTTTGAACGGAGCGAATATTAAAAAGCATTTTCTTTTGTATATTAGATACTTATGTACGTCAAACATGTCAACCCAAAACATTTCTCTTTGTACATCAACTTGAAAATGTTTTCATATTACATTTGTTTCAGTACTGAGCGTCCTCGGGGAGACAACAATATGGAGCCAGTAGAGTAAAATAAAGTACATTATATACTACACATTATGTATAACTGCTATAACCTCACTAGTCAAACAATATTATATATATAGTAGCTTTTAGCATTAAAGAACATTATATATTTGTGAAATAAATATTATTTCGACGATGTATATGAACTTAAGTCAAGTGCAAAATGTTGGATAAAATAAAATTGTGAAAATATAGCGTTTGATGGTTGTTTTTATTACTAATTCTAACTCGACGCCTACTCTTCGTGTAGAGTTGTGAAAATAATAACAATAATACCGGCCTATTATGGTGCCTCTGTCGGGCAAAGCTTTTTCTGCAAAAAAGGGATGAGCATTGACCACCATGCTTGCTCAAGGTATGCTCAAGGCAAATTGGCGATTCCAAGGTTTTGTTTAGTTTCAGTGACCTCCAATTTAACTTACAAAGTATTATAATGATCAAACTGAAATTACATATTTTTACTTGTCCGTGCCCGGTTGTGGACCTACGACTTCTTGAATGAAAGGTTTTGACTACTCGGCCATCTTGACATTCAACGAGAAATTTCGCACAAGCTCATTTTAGGTTATTACTCACTACAACAGCACCGCACCCCACAGAAACTAATTTATCATTCAGAAAGGGCTTTAAATCGTGTCTATTAAAGTTAATTTTAAAATGAGAAGATAAAAGTTGATTTCTCGCAGGCGCGCTATAGCAGTGTCCGTGTCTTAAAAAAGGAAGGTTTTGACTACTCGGCCTATTGAACATTGGACTGAACATTGGACTTGAACTCGGACTATTGAACATTGCTGTTTCAGTGAGTTTCATCTGCCTAGCCTTTTCTCAACTATATTAGGGCCGGCTTCCAGTATAATCGGATGCAGCTGAATACCAGTTTTACCAGTGTTACGAGTTTTTGTGTGTGTTTTTGTCCTGGGGGGCGAATAAATTCTTTTTCTTTCTTTTAGTGTTTTACATAGAGCGACTGCCTGTCTGACCTCCACAACCCAATTACTGGGTAACACGATACCCCTTGGTAAGACTAGTTGTCAAGCTTTCTGGTTTCTTACTACCCATAACAACTTCATTAATGAATTTCAAATTAACAGAGTTCTTACGTAAGCCGGCTTTACAAAAGCCAGGCGATTCCCGAATGATGTAAAGCAATTTAAAATACCTACATGCAATGCCCTGCCTAGCAATCATAAAACCCATGAAAAGAAACAATGTATGTAAGTATACACCAATCCACAACAAGCCATAACAATGTATTTACAAGTACGATCGTCTTAAAACAACTGCAGGCGTTATTTTGTGTACGTACACTTATGCACAAAGTTGTACTATAAAAGAAAATTATGTTTAGTACACGGGGCATTCGGAACTGTTCGCTTATACATTCAGACTGTAAGACAATGTTATAAAGTTTAGAGAGCTCGTTGAGCACTTTCACAGAGTTAAGCGGAATAAGCGCGAGCACTATTTGATTTGAGCGGAATTGAAAATTTTGTTCGCGATTGTACTTTGTATGGATTTTAAGAAGATGACTGGTTAAAACCGTGTTTTTCTACGCTATGATAAAGTAATTATGTTGTAGTAACAGAAACCGGCATCCTTTGCCTTGTAAATATCGTAAAGTAAAAAAACCAGTAATAAATATAGTCGACGTAAATAGTCAATTTTCCCCCGAATAACGTAATTTATTTTCAGATGACAGGATAAATTTAAATTGTGGAATACTCGCAAAATAAAATATCCTAGATTAAACCCGCAACGAAGATGTTCAATTCCGCATTTTCTATTCCACGGTTGAGTGTATTTACTCGAATATTTTCAATTCGCGGCTCGCAATAAGCAGAAATTTTGCTCCGAAAACCTTGGTGAACGTACTACTAGTATACCGGTACGTAGGTTGTTAGCCACAATCAGTTTGGGTAGGATAATATCGAGAGTGGCTCGCAGTCTGCCAGACCCGTGTAATTCTATCCCCCGAGATGCTTCCCAGAGCCTGTCAGCATCGATTTTCTCCCCCATCCACTTATCAGTACACTTTTTTGGCTTTCCAATAAATTGGAATAGGGATCATCTATTTAGTAAGTTTGGAACTCACAGATCAATGTTTATGGGTTCATTGAAAGTTTATAAGTCTGCGTTTTGTATGGTTTTTTATTGGAAATGTAAGAAATCTTTGATATCATGTATGATCATTTGAATGTTTTGTATGGTATTGATGCTACTTATCTTACATACTTGAAATACAAGGACAATCTTCATATCTATCAAATATCGGTTGACAGATTCTCACAAAACACTTGATTCGAAATCAACATACCTCCTTACAAATTATATAAAAGAAGCTATACGTACTTTCAAATTAAAAACAGGGTGTCCAACCATAATTGAAACTTAGTCTCGGCAAACAATTTCTCTAATTTGATTCTATTTCGTTGAAAATTAATAAAGGACGTGCGTCGCGTACAAAGTCGCGTCGGCAGCCATGACGACTCGCTCAATTCGTCCGGCTGTTCCCAAATTATAGCGCCTTATTAATTATAGCGGTTAAATAATTATAACATGCCGCCTGTGAAACTTTCCTACCAAATTGCAAGACTTTGCCAGAAATGAAATAATTATACTCCGATAAATAATATCTCTCCGAATGAGAGGCGCGAGTTTTGCTAAAGTTAAGTTAATAGTTAGGCGCGCTCGGCCGCTGTCTTTATTAGAGCAAAATAACGCAAAAGTGCCATTCACCGACGCAGCTCACGTACTTAGTATTAATTTTGGGTTTATTGAATAATACGTGACCCACATATTCAATCTGTACACACTACACTTGATAGAGGTTCCGCAAAATTGCGTCCACTCAAGTGGATTGGGTCACTTATTCCTAATAGAAGGTGTTTTCCGACCTGAAGACCTTTTTCCGAAGGTCTAGTTACATAATCACTGTCCACTTTAAGTGTCTCGAACTGAAATTATATGAGTGGAGCGTCGTGCAGAAATCAATAAAGTTACAATAATAGCGGTACCTGACCCCTTTATGGGACACAAAACGTCTGAAACAATTTTGTGTAATGTGAAAAATTCCGATGAGGGTGTTCGGAGTTCGCCTGTTGTGTACTTAATGACGTTAAGCGTCCTCAAACGCGACAGGGTTAAAAGCTTGTTTCGTGAAAGCGTACCTAATGTCAAATAACAACAGGGAGTCCTTCGTGAGAGATGAAAAAGTAAATTGTGAAGCTGGTGAAGCGTCGGCTCCCATTTACTGTGGAACTTGTGAAAACTCACAACAAACGATGGGACAAGCGGCTTTTAACGATGTCTGACGATCGACGAGCCTCCCCCCCACTCACCCGGGTACCGCGCCCTCTGGCCATGCCTCCCGGCTACGCACATTACTTGTAATGCTAATTTCATCGGTCTTGTCTTTTGCAAACTTTTGAATAACCCACTTTATAACGAATCATTATTAATAATTTTAAATACAACTTTGCCTTAATCGAGGCTTGGATAGGCAATTACAACGAATGTTTATTCAGTATCCGGGCCTGAAAGTTTTCCAGGAAAAAGGGTACTAATATCGTATCAGTAAAATATTAAGAAAACAAGGTAGCTTACTTGGATACTGCCAATGCCTAAATAATACGGTACCCTCAGTAAGTACCTACTTGTTTGAAATTGTTTATTATTCTCATCAGCATCATAAGTGGAGACATGAGGGCAAACGTCGTTGACAAAGTAGTTCTTTATCACTTTCCTCTTAAATTCTCTTTAGTCATTCTGTGTACGGAACCCAAAATGAGCGTCATCGAATTGAGTGGCTCACGTAGTCTGTATCAATTTGTAGGGACGTGCCCGAGATGGCAATAGTGTAGCACCGACCAAATTAGAGCCTTATTCTTTTACCCCACGGTAATGATCGCCGTTTAATTAAACTAATGAGGTATCTGTAAAGGTTTTATTAATTTCGGTAAGCCATTTAGTAACCACTAATGGAGGGAAGGCCTTTTATTGAACGATTTGTTGTTCATTATATCGATGGATCGGAGTGATTACGTTCGATTGCACAGTTAAGCTTTGAGTTGTGTACATGTGTGTTGTTAATGGGTATTTTGTGAGTTAATGTGCTCTGTAGAGCCTATGGCGATTGGAATTACATCAAAATTGCTAATTTAGGAAATTGAAAATTTTGTACAAAATTTAATGGTTTACAAAGCCATTAGCGTTTGTCATTTAGTATGGCTAATCAGAGCACAGTATTACTGGCGCTTTGGTTTTCATGAATATGTAATGAGGAGTGAGTGAGTAGGTATGTATTGCTTTTACAATAATACCTAGGTACTGTAATGTTTATGCTACACTTGTACCTTTACGAACTATTGTAGGACTACGCTACGTTAAATGAAAGGTACGAATAACTTGTAGAAGATTATATTAATCGAATTTACGAGAGGTAAGATTTTACACGACCTTCGCTCTTAGTCGAGCCGTCGGTCTCACTGACATAACATGTCATAGTATGAAAGCTATATTCTACATAATTCAAATAATATATTCTAAAGCATCCAGTAGGTTCTAACCATAGATTAAATAGTTATGGCTTCATTACATAAAGCCTCGTTGGCGGGCAAGTCTCTACATCAGCTACGCCCCCTTCATGAATAAAAGGGACTAGTAGCTTTTATTCATGTACTGAACATTCTGGACACCAACACTAGTCTACTACTCAACAAAATAATTGACTAACTAACCTAACAACTACCTAAACCTATAGTAAGTCCCTACTCTAAAGAGGGAAATTGCAATGAGGACGTCTCTGTAGAGATGGTTTAATCCATGACGCATGGGGTAATCAACTAAAAGAATTAACGAACAACAAATACGCTCATGCCATTATGTCCAAACCCCACTCTACCAAAACCCTCTCGAAAAGGTTAGAGTGCATCCCGCTAAACAAAATGATATGGTCAAATCCATATCTTCCATTCTTGGTGACCTATATTTCTTCCTATACGAGGTTTACAATTAAATGAGAAAAGACTAAACTCGAAACAAACTTTGATCACTTAATAAACCATGCGTGTCATCGACAGCTT
Organism: Charanyca ferruginea; assembly: GCA_947361185.1. Lineage (NCBI taxonomy): Eukaryota > Metazoa > Arthropoda > Insecta > Lepidoptera > Noctuidae > Charanyca > Charanyca ferruginea. The sequence goes on from OX376073.1 coordinate 17,621,632, forward strand.
ACGCAGAGATTATACTCTGTTAGCGTAATTGGCTACGTCAGTGAACGAGGCCTGTAGGAGTCCTACGCTAACTACATCAAACAATCTACTAAGTAAAAAAAAAGAATAAGATACACGCTTTTGTACTTCAAGAAATGTGGGCACCATTCACCCATCGTACTTCAGCTCGCAGTGAATATGAAAATACAAAAAAAAACACGCATCATTATCATGTCGAAATATTTCTAATCACATACATAACAATACACCTAGCATCAACTGTCCATCATGACAGACCTAAATAACCATGGCAACTATGCTGTATAACATCCAATAATTAATAAAATGACAAATAATACACAACCTAGAATTATTATAAACAAGAAGTTTCAATTCAATCGCATCCGTAAAAACTATTATTATACAAAACTGTTTAGAGCTAGGCATAAAAATTAAAATAAAATCATCTTTAAAAAATTGACAATAATAAAATTTACCTAAAGGAGAGTTCATACTATCGAATATTTTCTTCATCAAAGCTAGTCGTAATAAATTATTTTTAACCGACTTCGATGGAATGAGGTTCTCAGTTCGACCTATAAATTTATTAATATATTTTATTTTTATTTCACTATTCTTTGAACCTAATAAGGATTTCAATTTACTCCGTGTTATATATTTATTTATTACAGCGGGTTGCGGAACCATATTATATAACTTCACATCACGCGTGACCTTACTATTCGCTTTATCAAAACTTTGGCTGTCCGAACCAACATTATACACAATATCTCGCGAGGACTCGACAACAATATTCTCTGGTAACACAATTTGGTTAACCGGAGCACCATCATAATCCATTCGCGACAACTCGACGAAAACATTTTCTTCCACCTCAACGAATGCCTCAACATTAGTCTTGCATTCTACTATCACCAAGTTCTCTTCTAGAACGTCAGTGACAACACTATCTTGTACCTGCTGGTACAAAACATTAACTACTTCTTCTTCTTTCGGCACCTCGACATCAGGTTGCTCTGAAAGATTTCTACTTAATAAAATAATCGGACCGGACTGACCCGATTCATCCTTCTCTTCCTCGTGTTCTAGAGGGGACGAGACCGACTCCTGTGCCTCATTTTCATCTAGGCTGCTCTCTGGACAGCTAGACACAGCAACCACATCTTTTTCAACACTGCCTGCTTGGCAGCCATCTTTTTCATTTCTCTGGGAAAATGAACCATTAATATCCACAGACTTAACTTCTTTCGCCGATTCCACTACTGGAATTACAGCTTGCTGCTGTAAGAGTTGCCGCTTCCTTCTAGCGGGCCAATCATTAGCGAATTCTTCCCTTAACTTATCGCAAGTCTCCTCGAAAGACATGCCATCCTTGAAGAAAAGTCGGTAGTATGCGTTTGCAGTACTCTTCACAAAACAACCCAGAAGTACTGGATAACCGGCTTCCTCCCATTCCTTGCGCTGTGCAACCACTTTAAACTGTTCGAGGAAATCATCGAACTCCAAACCCTGAATACCATAATAATAGGGCATATCTTCCCCAGGGAAATAATCACGATCATGGCGATACATCGTGGTTTATAATAACACTTAATAAATTGATACAGATACTTCTCTGTTCTTCTTTTAGGCGATGCAAGAAAAATCGCTCGTCTGCAGTGCACTTTATAATATAGACCGATTATACGTACAATTCTTCGCTGCTATACCAGCGTAATCATCAATCTGGCCTCACTAATTAGGCCTTCCAGCTACTTCCGCTGGAATATTAAATGCTCTGGGGGCGAGCACTCGCTTTTCGCATCTGAAAAAAAAATCTTTTACCCGGCGCCTCCACCAATTTGTAATGTTTATGCTACACTTGTACCTTTACGAACTATTGTAGGACTACGCTACGTTAAATGAAAGGTACGAATAACTTGTAGAAGATTATATTAATCGAATTTACGAGAGGTAAGATTTTACACGACCTTCGCTCTTAGTCTCACTGCTCTCTTAGAAGTATCATTTATTGCCACTCGAAGATCGACGTGAGATTGCTGACTTTTTATTCCTACTAAAAATCTTCAGCAATAATATTGACAGTCCCGAGCTATTATCAAAATTTTATTTTAACGTTCCAAGCAAGACATTTCGATTTAATCCACCCTTACGTGTATCTCATACATCTACGAATTATAGGCAGAGCAGCTATATTGTGCGTGCAAGCAAGAATTGCAATAAAATATGTAAGCAACATGATTTGGATCTATTTACGACTAGCGTGCCTGCAGCCAGAAGGTGCTTAAGCCTTACATTTTTTAAGTAGATAACTATATATTGCTTTATGTTCTTCTTTCTAATGTTTTTTTTTTTGTTTTTGGGTCATTAATTACAAACAAAATAGTTTTGCTGGTTTGCTCACATTCCAAATTCTATAACGGTTCTAAACGCGAAGACTTGTAATTGGCTTTCTGTCGACTATTGTTTCCTTTTTTGTTGTTAAGTTTTTGTAGCTGTAAGTCTTCCATGCATAGATAAATAAATAGATAAATAAATAAATAGTCGAGCCGTCGGTCTCACTGACATAACATGTCATAGTATGAAAGCTATATTCTACATAATTCAAATAATATATTCTAAAGCATCCAGTAGGTTCTAACCATAGATTAAATAGTTATGGCTTCATTACATAAAGCCTCGTTGGCGGGCAAGTCTCTACAGTACCTATAATAATATAATAATATCCCATGCCGATTTCGGCTACGGTGACAGTTTCTCTTCTAAAAGTTACAAGCGAGTGCTCTAATGTGGCTTATGTATCCTATTTTAGCTCTGAATGTACCTGCACATTGAGGACACGTCCAAATATCATTAAGGGTGAGGCCAAACGAGCGTAATTTTGTGAGTCGTGAGTCGCAGAATTTCGGTCGCATAATTTCTGCTGCATTCGGTTTCATACAAAAGTCCTGTTTATTCACACGGCGACGCAAAATGAGTTATCTGCCGACTTACACGCATTATTCGGACCGAATTGAGTTGACCGAACAAACTGGCCTCGATTTTCATCATCTCTCGTCTGGCATCCCAACAGATTTTCTGCCAGGCAGAATTTCTGCGACCGAAATTCTGCGACTCACAAAATTACGCTCGTTTGGCCTCACTCTAAGGTAGTGTATTGGATGATGGCTTGTTCTTAAAATTGTCACTCTTGTTATCGAGATCGCGCTTCCTTTGGTCTTCTATGTGTAAATATTATGATGCACCAAACGACTCCAGGCCGGTCTATCTCTTGCCAAATCCTTCCAACGAGAGAGGGATCAATATTGCATCTCTTTATTTATGTCTTTCTGAACATCTTTATATAGAAACTGATCGCCTTGGTTCCACTTGCCCTTCTTGAGTTCAGAAAAGAATATGCGCCTTGCCAAGTTGCCACCCTATCGTTAGACAACCTTACAACGTGCCCAGACCTTCACAGCTGGCGATGCATAAGATAAGCGGTACCTGCTTACATTCTAATTACCAACTAAAAAGCATTAAGAAATCAATTGTTATTCAGAAAAAAGTTCAATAAAACCATTTAATTTCGATGTCTTAGGTATACAGAAAATCTATAAGAAACGAGTGAAAGAACTCCAATAAATATCGAACAAAGGGACAAAATTTGCAAAGGGTTAAAGTTAAGACGAGTTTTCCTTGATAATAATCTCGAATTCTTGAACCTGGAATAAATGAGTTCATTCCTAGGAAAGTAGGAACAGATAAGAACTTCCCAGCCTTTTGACATAAACTTTAAAAGCCATGACTCAAACAAAATGGCCGGCACCACAAAGACAATGCTATAAACATGAATCTTGATAATAATAACATGGCGCACGACTTGAGGCTTACAGACGCGGCTGTTAATAATGTTGATGGTATTTTGTAGAGATTATTTTGAAATTGAACTAGGATTTGAGTAAAAAAAAAAATTTGTTGATGTCATCTGCCTAGCCTTTTCCCAACTATGATGGGGTTGGCTCCCAGCCTAATCGGATGCAACTATACCAGTGTTTTACAAAGACCAACTGCCTATCTGACCTCCGCAACCTAGTTACTGGGTTACACGATACCCAATTGGTAAGACTGGTTATCGGACTTTCTGGATTCTGACTACCCATTACGACTGTCAAAGATCTACTAATGATAAAGGATTTAAGTGCTTTCTGAGGAACGGAGGGGTCTCAGTATTAAATGAATGGTCACTCATCTACAGACCGACCGCGAAGCATAGCTTAACCTCGACCGATAGATATACGGTTTTTTCTTAGCCACGAGTAAAATGTAGGACGGTAAGTAATATGATGTTATCTAGGTGGAACACTTAATTAGTTTATGAAGCGACCGAAAACTAAATGTCACACTTTGGGTTGGAAAAACATACTTTGTGTTAAACGTTAGTACTTAGGTACTGTATGTCTATTCTGTTACAATCTCCCTCGGTGAACACCTAGGAGAAGTGAGCTGTCATCTGTGTGTGAATTTACAAAGCACCACAATCGGATGACAGCACACTTCACCTAGGTGTTCACCGAGGGAGATTGTAACAAAATAGCACTGCTGATAATAATATATCTATTAGATGTATTTCTAGGTGAATATCATCTACAATAAACATAATCTTCTGAATAGTTTGAAAACTTCTAATAATTAAAAAAGAGAATATCATGACAATATCATTAAAAAAAAGCAAAGTAAAATAGCGTAAATCATCGATTGTTGTCCCACCTCTATCCTTAAATAGGTATAAACACAGAGTGTACAAGGTGTAAAATTAATCAAGTAGGCTATCTCCACATGGTAAAGTTTCCAGTATTAATGCCGTAATTACCGCGAGATGGCGCTGCAGTTCACCGCCTCAACGCGAATATTTGGCCAAATGCGGTGGCAATTAATATTGCTTTCTGGCGTTATTCGCATTAATTTAACTTAACAATACAAAGTTGGCGTTTTGCGTGACTAAATGGTACCATGAAGGAGCCTCTTAGAGGAGAATAGGGAGGTTCCTTAATGTGATTAATTGTTGTCGTATAGTGGCTGTGATTTCGGTTATAATGGGTTATATTGAGAACATAACAGTTACAACGAGACAGCTGAGTGGCTGGAAATGTGATTAACATAGGCCTAGTCGTAGGCTGAATTTCAATTTGCTTTAAGGAATAGCGTCTTATAGTAGACTAGCTTTTGCCCGCGACTTCGATCGCGTGGAAGTCGTAAACAATTACTACTTGAGTACTCAATAGCAATTATAAATTTCACTGACAGACAGTGCACAGCGTGGTCTAGAAGCAAGAAATTTTGCTAAGGAAAAATGACATGTTAGAAAAATTTGAGGTTAAAGAGGAGACGTAAGTTTGTCCTTTATGCCAATAGGAAACCCTGTTCTGCACACTGTTTATGTACTTAAAAAAATGCTGTGATCGGGAGATATCATGAAAAAAAAAAGATCTTATAATTATTCGCTATTTGTAAAAACCAATCCACATTTGTTTCCACTTCTGATTAATAATACAGATAGACCTAGACGTGAGAAGTACAGACTTTGGGTGCAATCACTCCCTTCCAAAACAGCATTTTTAAGAAAAAGTGTAGTATGCATGGCTCCTTTAATATATAATAAAATTCCCAATTCCCTTAAGGAAATGAATATTAATTCATTCAAAAAAGAATTTAAAAAATTGCTAATTAGTAAGGGATACTATAATGTTACAGAGTTTTTGAATGACAAATTTTGAATAAGTAATTTAATGTGATTATGATTTTTATTATGTATGATTTTATTTTATTATGATTATGATTTGAATAAGTTTTATTATTTTATTGTTTTAATTATTTTGTTTGACTAAATTTTTGTATTGACAATATTTATGAATTTGAATTGATATAATGTTGACTATAATTTAAAGATTTCCTAATTTAATAAACAATTTTGTACGCCGAATATGGCAAAACATGTTGAACCTGCGATATTGAACTATATTACATCCATATGTGCATTTCTATGTATACCTACATATCACACATGTTTAAACAAATAAATTCATCTTTATCTTTATCTTTATTGAAATCAAAACCATATACTCAAGTCTACGGTTCCTTGAAGCTGTGAAAATATCAAACTTCTAAGTTAAAGTGAAAAAAGAAACGGCTGTTTATGCCGCAAAAAACGTATATTTCGACTCTCAAAGGAATCAAAATATATAGGGTACTTCCCGGTGACCTAGAATTATGAAATTTGGCAAATAATATCGTCTTATACTATAAGTACAGGGAAAAGTCTGAATACTATACTCTTGTAATTCAATTATAAAAAATATAGTCTTTATTTAAAGTACGTAATCAATCATCGAGGTATGCGCGGTCCTATGGGTGTATGGGTGACCTAATGACGGAATTTGAACGGAACCCTCGGTGGGCGAGTCCAACTCGCACTTGTCCGGTTTTTTGAATAAATTCGAATTGAGTTTTCCAACATGTGTCAAAATTAAACGTAATTTAAATCAAAAGCACTAAAGAGTATTGATATCAATTTCGATGCAAATCACTCCCAAAATAACTTTCTACCCTTTTTTACCCCGTTAGGCGATGAATTTCAATAAAATAAAAAAACACGTCTTCCATCAATACTGTTAAAGAATGTTTTTGCAAAATTTGAAGTACATTGGACCAAGGAATCACGTTGTCCCATACAAACTTTGCCCTCGTTTTTCACCCCCTTAGGGGTAGAATTTCGGAAAATCCTTTCTTATCGGATGCCTACGTCATACAATGAACACACTCTCCAAGTTTCAAGTCTCTACGATCAGTGGTTTAGGCTGTGCGTTGATCCGTCAGCTAGTCATTCAGGACAAAGCATTTTATTAGACGTTTATTTATTATTTATTCAAATACTTACCTATACACAAATCCTAAAAATAAAAATAATAATATTATGTACAATTCCAAGAAAAAGGGACGGAGGAGCTCAAAGGGAATTAAAAACACGTCCACATCACTGTCAACGGGACAAGAGTGCCCAACAGACTGGCAGCATTGCCACGTTGTATGGCAATGCTGATTCTTTGACCCAAGAATCACTCTTTAAGTAAAACCACTTTGTAATAACAGATTTATTCAAATATCTGTTCATACTCTATCGCTAGTTCAAGACGCCAACATTATTAAAATATTACTACTGTTGTATTATGTTATATATTTCATTATGATGGTCAAACTGTTAACTTAATTCCTATTGGTTGATTGGTGAGTACAGTCACGTTCACCGTACAAGCCTTTATTCTTCGCTATTTAAAACTACTTGTAAATTATTATTACCGAATAAACGACTGTGATTTGTTTTTCTACGTTTTACTGGTTTGCCCGAGTACCACTACCACCTACCAGAAAACGATGAAACCCGTACCATGAAGAGATGAAGATAAGCCTGTTATTGCTACGCCCATGCTCCCGCCGTCAAGTATTTTTAATTGTATGCTGTTATTATAGTTAGAAAAGGTGTAGGGACCAATCCATGTCAATAAAATCACTTACTAAAAAGGTGTAAAAATTAAAAAAAATGTTTCAAACAACATTCGAAAAATAAAATTAATCTTCCATTCTCCATCTTTCTTATCTCATCCTTTGTCATCTTTAATTTTACTTGTGTCAAAGTTTTAAAAACATAAATAGGTCGATATAGTCTTTACTCGATTACTATCCCGGTGATTACCTGTCAGGCTGCGTATTGATGTGGATGGCCACCGCATCAATACGCAGTGACACAGTGATTGACATGCCATCAGCTATCATTGGTTTTTTGCTGATTTTTCGGTTTGTTGCGAGTTTAGTGTGTCCGACAGTTAGTAACGTTATGATTGAAGTAATTTACACCAATGACGCGCGACTTGCATACTTTTAACGAAACTGCGGAAAGACTATTTTTCTCATCTCTGAATGACTTCACATAAATTACCTTAGGAATGATAGGTTTTTAAAAAAATATTGTTTAAGGCCACGCTACCGATTTAAAGTAACCTGTAATGGTAGCTGTGTTGTCAATAAATAAACAAACACAAGTGCCCAAACAGAGGTTTACGACCAACCAATACGATCCAACCACGACGACACTCCAATACGACGGACGGACGGACAGCAATCCACGATCGGAGAGAGACCAGGCGCCGTCAAACGGCTTTAAATGCTTTTAGAGATAACACCCCCGATGTCATACCGCCAACTTTCAACAACTCTGAGCTGCTACTGAGAAATTCCTTATGGAAAAACACAATAACACTATAGCACTTTGACCGATTTGAGAATCCAAACCCAGATCCCACGCGCTTGCGACCACGACACCAACGAGACAGTCAACTCTATTTGTTTAATTAGAGGTATCTTTTATAGAAAGAAAGAAAGAAAAACCTTTTATTCTCGCGAAAAGCGACGCACATATCAGGTACATACACATAGTTACAAAAAATCTAAAACAGAATCAAGTGGATACTAAAAAAAGAAAAAATGTCCGTGTCGGAAATAGTGCATCACTACCGCGCGAAACGGCCAACGCTCAGCTTAGAATATGCCTTGGTCCGCGCAGGAAGGTACATCATCAGTCTTTTAACTTCATAACCATCAAGTTTAATACAGCTACAATTTTTGTTGTAATATTTCTAACTAGCAAAACTTTTAACAAGATATTCATTTAATTCCCTTAGTGAAACTAAATACGTTTTAGCACAGTAAAGAGTTTCCGTCTGAAAAGCAAAGTCTGTAGTTAGATTGAACTGAAATCAACGTTCCTATTTAATGAAACCCGTTGTCTACCCGCCATTTTGGGAATTAATTAAAACAACGGTTTTTGTTCATGGTCTTGGAAGTTGCGTCGTGATAGACGTACTAGGTTTTGGTGTTTGCTGAAGCAAAAAAATGGGGATTAGTTATGATTGAAAGTGTTTTTTTAAATTTCAACGGTAAAACATAACACATGATAGCAACGTCTTAACCGCTACAATGTTTTTGGGCTTGTTGGAAAAGTTTGTATACTAATACTATTGTTAGTTTACAGCCTTTTTTAACAAGCCGAAAATCATCAACGTGTGTTTTTTGTACATGTTCAATTTGGTAAACAATCCCATCACGGATTGAAAATTAATCATACATTATAAATGGGATTATAATTGTCTTGGTTGAGGTACGTCATGCATATGATTGTTACCACAAAATATCATCATCATCATGTCAGTCTTTAGACGCCCACTGCTGGGCATGGGTCTCCCCCAAAGATCTCACCCTGTATGTGTCCCGCGCCGCATTTATCCAGCAGGCACGAGCGGGCAGAATCAGCGGAAACCTAGCAGAAATATTAACGAGCATTTTTCATACAATTGTCAATGAATTTCTGAATTGTGTTGCTTAAACTTACGCAATTTTCTGTCGCTCTACCTGTACAACAACAGAACAACAGACTGTTTATACTTTTACTTGTAATCTTTTATTTTTGTAGCGATGTGTGCATTTCTTTCATAGGAAATCGCGATAAACGTGACTAGGTACTTACATACTAACTGCTATCAATTTGAAAAGAAGTAAATCTTAGGAGAGTTACTTTTAGGTGTAAATTGCTGTATTTCCAATTTCACTTAAATGGAGTGACTAGTATTTGGTATTCGCTGAAATAGTTGCGTAAAAATATCTCGCAGCATCTCTGTTCTCGCTTAGGGTGTTACCAGACCAATCGATCGATCGTCGATCAACGGTATCGATCGATGGTAGAATGGATTGGTCGACGTCGATCAATAGTTTCTACCAGACCACCGATCGATCGTCGATCGATGGTAGAATGAATTAGTCGACGTCGATCGAGCTGCTTGATTATTATTACTGATGGATTATAGCTGGGGTTAATCGATCAACGTCGACCGATGTCATCGACCGGAAATCGATCGATCACTTAGTGGAACGGTATCCGTCGATCAGCCAAAGCTACCACACCAATCGATCAACGTCGATCGATGTCGATTGATGGCATCGATCGACGATTGATCGATTGGTGTAGTAACACCCTAAGTGGCGCTAGCGATAGTTTTAATAAATATTTGAGCTCATTGAAATTTCGTAGACAGGATAAAGACACTAATTACCTAAGCTTTTTGTTAGACGGTATCACGCCAATTAACATTATAATTTCAAAATGATACTTGATTCAAAACTTCGAGTGCCATTAATATGCCACATAATTATGTGCAAAAGAATGTAGGTTCCCTTTGGTGGTTTGACTTAATTTAGAATTCATATTCGAGTTTATATTATCTTTCTTTTTAACTACACGAAAGTAAAATTTAGTAGTAGAATGGCTCTTTATGACGAAGATTGACCGGAGAAATACTACCCCTACTACTTCCGGTTTGAAGAGTATTATTTAATAGGTTACTGTAAAAGCCCGAATATGGGTTAATCTTAGGATTTACCAGTAAATCTTATAATTTATCAACTCGAATCGGAATAGATAAAACGGATATATAAAAAGGAACGATTTTGTCGGGCTTTTACCACTAGGATTTAGTGACGGTGACCAGTGACGGTTGGTAAATGTTGGTTTTGGGAATAAAGCAATGAATAGTTCTTTATAATTTATTTTCGACGACGACGTTGTGGGCACCCCGAGGTTCGGTTTAGTTAGGTTCCTTTAAACCCTGCAGAAAGAAATGGAAACCCCGTGCAACGGGGCCGGGGCTACGTTGATCTGACGTCTACCGTCTTTGTGCCAATTTTCGTTACCGTTGCAGACAGTCGTAAATTGTTATTTTCCCCTTAATGCAGCTTCTTACTTTTTGTTTTCGACTCTTTATCATTTTGTGATTATTCTGACGAAAGCGGAATCTGACCAAAACTACGTTTTCTGACATATTTATTTCAAAATTTACCGTGTCATTAAGGCAAATCCTAGGATTTACCAAGTGCCTTAAAAGTTCGAAATAAACGATGATCATAGAACGGTTCGAACTTTTACCATTAAGAGTTGGTAAATCTTAGGTTTTACTGGAATATTTTAGGATTCAGAGTTCCGGCTTTTACAGTAACATGAGATGTTTCAATTTTATTAGTGTGATGGCAACTCATCTGCAAGGCCTTTGTGCCAAGTTGTGTGTGTTGGATCATTCGGTTCCCTTCAAAATGATTGAGCTTGATGATGCCAATCTGTGCGTCATGTTCGTGAACGAACGCTGTCGGTTGGGACTGGTCATCTGTTAGTTATTTAAAATTTTATTTTGAATTGTTTATTTGTCTCTAGACCTCTTTTAACATGCACAACTTGTTACATTGTTTTCTCATTGCATCCGTAGATTCTACATGATTGATCTAACTTTTTGTGATATAATTATTGATTTTAAAAGAGTGTTTATGGAGTTGCTCGTTCGTTCTTCTCCATAGAATCCAACTGTTTCGAACGAGCAACCAGCTGACTGACTCTTTGACAATTCAAAAGTTACTGTAAATAAACCAATAACAGGTAGGTACTTTTGAATTATTCTTTGATTGGGTAATTTGAGTTTGATTTTCGTATTGCAAATGTCTGTAGGCAGCAGTTACCACTTAACATTTGGAGCTTATTTGTCATTCATTGTCTTTAAAAACTAAGTTATTTCTTCCCAAATTATTACCCCAGCTTTACAAATAGTATGGGTAAATGATAGTGTATAATATCGGATACCAGTTAACTTTAACCCGCACTCGCAAAGTTCCCTAACGATTGCAAATTAAACTCTTCGCTTCAAAGCCGCAGTATCACAGATTCAGCTTTGCTTTCAATTTGCTCTGTAATTAAAATTTGTCTCCGTTAATCCAAAAATCAACTATTCGTTCGACGTTTAAAATGCTGTGTCAGTATTACAATGAGTTAAGTTAATACTAGTTGGATTGTGGTTTTATTCTGAATGATAAATGATTTGGTAATGAACCTGTCAATTTCACTAAAATTTTGTTTGTAAATAAGATAGCTGACTTACTAAATAATTTATATTAGTATTATTATGGACCCGTTGTCAGTTCTATTTATAAACACATTTGAGTAATGATAATAAATTATTAATTGAATATTGTGTTTTGAAATGGTTTTTGATATAAGTTATGGACGTTTGGTAAGAAATAATCGGTATTTTCACTACAAAGGCAATGTGCTTACGCGGTTGTCTAATAATTCCATAAAAGATATACATAAAAACAAAACTTAAAGGGTAGGGGGTGTATGTAGGTGTACCTATGTATATATAATAAATATATATGATATATTTATTTATTATTTATTTGTAATTTTACATCAGAACATAAATTCCATAAAAATTGTTAGTAAAGCTTAAAACTATGTTAGTACAGTCAACAGCAAAAGTAGATGATCAAAATCAGAAATTCAATACTAATGAACGGAGTTCGCGTCAGAACTGTGTGGCGTCGAAGTGATTCACAAGTATGTGTGTGACAATCACATACTTTTAATAAATAAACTAGTATTTAATTTTATAAACTAGTGTTAGTAAATTAGTATTGAATTTCTGATTTTGATCATCTACTTTTGCTGTTGACTGTACCTTATAACTACTTATCCCACTTATCCCACATTAAAAAGGGCACCACCAGAGCTGTGTACCTTATACCAGTGCCTCACAATAGGACACTCGACTAGTAGGCCGTTGGTGCTGCCCCGTACACGACGCATCAGGGAGGCCACAAAAATCTTCTGTCCGTGTGTATGAAAGTGAACTCCTCCTAAACGGCTGGGCCGATTTTAATGAAATTTTTTGTGCGAGTTTCAGTAGATTCGAGAATGGTTTAGATTCACAATTGGACCCGGTAGGCGGCGCTGCAGTCGTGTTGTAGGACTTTTTTATATTAAGGGCAGGACAACTTCTGCCAGGCCCGCTAGTAATATATATAAAATGGTATGCAATAGCTTTACCGCGACAGTCCCCGAGTGCCACAGTGCTTGTTTTTTATAACAAAATGTAGCTTATAATATTCAGGGATAACGTAGCTTCTTATTAGCGAAAGAAAAATCTGACCAGGCCCTAGCCAAATTAGCCAAATTGATAATCTACAATCGATAACGCCAATAGAAAACTAATCAAATGTATGGGAATGACGTCATCTCGACGATAAGTCACGTGATCGAAAAACAAAAATGTATTACGACCAAGAAGTACTTAAGTAAGTATAACAGATTACGGCGAAGCGGTAATTATTGTAGAAAGAGAAATGATACTAAACATTTTTAACTTGGTTAGGGAAGCAGGGCCCCTAGCCAAATTAGCCAAATTGACAATCTACAATAGATACCGCCAATAGAAAACTAATCAAATGTATGGGAATGACGTCACCTCGACGATAAGTCACGTGATCGAAAAACAAAAATGTATTACGACGAAGCGTTAATTATTGTAGAAAGATAAACGATACGAAATGTTTGTAACTTGGCTAGGCCTACAGTAGCCCCAGAGATAAGGGAGTTAATAAAAAAACTTTTCAGGTTTATATTACTATTAGGTATAAATAATGTAACATTGTATCGTTACTTTTCCTAAAATAATTAAAATCACAACCAAATATCAAACAATTAACCTCACAATTACAAATAAATGTCAAATCAAGCCACAGACGTATTAATATTAGGGACGTCCTAAGTTACTATTAGTAATGGTACTAGTGAAGCCCGCCTAATTGTTGTATCCGAACGTGTGAAATGAAAAATATTGTCTATGCTAATACCGTAACCGTATTTAAGCCACGACGACGGCCATGACAGGTCTTTTTTCGAATTCCGGCACCGGCAAAGACAGACAGAACGTACACCTGCTACTCAGTGTCGTATAGTGTTCTTCGCCATTTTATTTTCTTGCCAGCCAGTATTTAATTGACTAATATTAGTTAAACGTATTAAACTCAGTGAATTCGTAACCCCATAATGGGGTCCCAAGTTCCGGCTGAACACCTGGATTTTTCAATATCCGCGGACATCAAGAGTATCCCAACGTTGGTTGCCGCACCACCGCTCTTCCGCACTTCCGGACAACACCGAGCTCCGCCCCGGGTCCCTATTTGTCCCGCTCTCCGCAGCTCATTTCGGGTCTGGCAACACCACCTGCCGACCGTCACCTCACCTGGCGTCTCAGCCAGCGTGGCACACCGCTGTGATCGTCTTGTCCAAGGCTGAGCCAGGAGAGTACAGTGCAACTCTCAGGGGAGGTTAAAGGAAAATTAGTGACCGTGAACTTAAATAAAATAAAAAAGCCATTTATTCCATATTTCTAGATTCCATTTCAAAAGTTATTAGTAAATTTACTTATTGAATATTGTTAGTATGATTAGTTTTCTTTTACTGAAATATGGACCCCATTTTGGGTAAAGTCCTCCTCCATCTTTTTCCATAAATCCCTGTCCTTGCCTGTATCTGTCCAATCGTTTCCTGACACCTGGATAATGTCATCAGCCCACCGTCTTATAGGTCTACCCGCATTCTTCCTTCCCTGTGAACTTTCCATCTAGTAGTTTCTATGGTCCATCTTTTGTCCGAGTAACGTGTGATGTGTCCAGCCCACCTCCATTTTAGTCTGAGTGCATGTGTGAGAGCGTCAGTTATTTTTGTTTTTTGTCTATTATATTTATTCTTTACTTTGTCTATTTTCCTGAGCTTCAACATGCTTTTTTCCATAGCCGTTTGAATACATTTAATTTTTTGTTTGACTTATTAGTATAAACCCAAGTCTGGCAGCCATACAGTAAGCATGGTAAGAGACATGTATCGAATACTGTCTTTTTTAGATGCACGTTGTAATTTCCTTTTAAAATTTCTTTCAGTGACCAGAATTTTTTCCAGGTTATGTTGATTCTACTTGTTACTACTTCTTCATTGCTGGACTTGTTGAATGATAACTGCTTTCCCAAATATATATAATTATTGACATATTCTATATTATTTCCTTTTATCACAATAGGTCTTTTTTGGTTGTTGGTCATTATTTTAGTTTTACTGACGTTCACTTCTAAACCAATTGCTGAGTTTTCATGGTCCAGTGACCTCATCATTTCATCTAGGTCCCTTTATGTTTCGGCTATTATGACTATGTCGTCAGCGAATCTAAGATGGTTTAGATATCGTCCATTGATCTGCACTCCTTTCCTAGACCAATCTAGTTTACGAAATATATTTTCGAGCACTGCAATAAAGAGCTTTGGCTATAAAGGGTCTCCTTGCCTTACTCCTCGTTCGATGTTTATTTCACTTCTTCTAACTTCTAGCTTAAACTTGCTCTTACTGTTTGTATAAACATATTTCAGGATATTAATATATTTTGATCCACTTTTGAGTGTTGCAGTACGTTCCAAATCGAACAGTGACTGATGCTATCGAAGGCTTTGCTATAGTCTATGAAGGCCACGTAAAGAGGTCTGTTATACTCTCGATATAATCGGAAGCCTGCTTGCTCTTTTGGCTGGAGTTTTTCAATGTCTTGTGTTATTCTTTTTAAAAGTATTTATGAGAACAGTTTATCTTGCTAGAAGGCTTATGGGTCTGTAATTGCCTATTTCCAGCGGATTGCCTTTTTTGAAAAGTAGGATTATGTCCGATTTACGCCATTGGCTTGGAACGGTTTCTGTGTCCAATACCATGTTAAATAGCTGTGATAGGTGTTGAGTTAAGATAGGTGCTCCTATTTTAAGAACTTCATTACATATCCCATCTGGGCCAGGACGCTTTTCAGGTTTTAACCGTTTTATGTGTTCATATACTTCAGAGTTTTCAATTGGTTTGATGCTATTAGTTGGATGTTCGTCTACAATTTCCATTTCGTTGTAATTTATTTTCCTGTATAGGTTTTTATAGAAGTCTGTTGCATGGTTTACAATGTAAACCATGCAACTTGCTTGCTTGCTTGTTCTTAGAACGTCTTTTTTTTCAGCAATTTTACAATTAAAATTCATATGTTTTTCTATATCAATTATTCAAGCCTATGTACCTACGGAGAGATCACCTGAAGATGAAATTGATCAGTTTTACAATGACATTGAAACTGCACACACACTAACCGAGGGAACAGTTATAGTGATGGGAGACTTCAATGCGAAAATTGGAAGTCCTAAAACAAATCACTATCCAGTCTTAGGTCAATATGGTTTTGGAGTCACTTACAACAGAGGTGATCGTCTTATAAATTATGCCTTTCAATATAAATTATCAATAATGAACACCTTTTTTAAGAAAAAAGAGAATCGCGGATGGACATGGATATCACCTGATCAAAAAGAAAAAATGAAATAGACTTCATATTGACAAACCAACCCAAACTAATAACAAATATTAAAGAATTAAGCACACAGTTTCCTTCTGATCACAGGCTATTAAGAGCAACAGTACTGCTAAGTTACCCAATAAAGAGCAGAAAAACCTTTGGAACCTCACTCAACATTCCGAAAACGGACATCAAAATTAAAAACTTCACTACAAATCGACCGTGAACTTACCCACTCCTTTATTTAATATATTTTTTATGTTGACCGGTTACGTTGGTTTTTTATATTCTCCACGTAACCCCTACGTCACATTGGCGCCCAACGTGGGGCCAAAAATAAAATGGCGAAGAATACTATACGACACTGAGTAGCAGGTGTACGTTCTGTCTGTCTTTGCCGGTGCCGGAATTAGAAAAAAGACCTGTCATGGCCGTCGTCGTGGCTTAAATACGGCTACGGTATTAGCATAGACAATATTCTTCATTTCACACGTTCGGATACAACAATTAGGCGGGCTTCACTAGTACGAGTACCATTGCTAATAGTAACTTAGGACGTGTCTAATATTAATACGTCTGTGGCTTGATTTGACATTTAGGTATTTGTTATTGTGAGGTTAATATTGTTGATATTAAATATAAATAAATAAAATCACAACCAAATTTTGGTTGTGATTTTAATTATTTTCAGGAAAAGTAACGATACAACGTTACAATAAACATTATGTAACTACATTAAAATGACGTGATTAGTAGCACAAACTATGCACGAAAACACTGACTAAATACATCTACAAACTTTTCCTTATAATGTTCTGCGTTCGGGGAGATAAACAAAAACAAAAGAACATATTGTTTTGACAGTAAAGCCAGGTGAAACTAAAGTTCTCTATGGCGTGGATTTCGGCTTTCATTTTCCTGTAGTGGCTTTTGTTCAAAGGAACTCTCAATCGTGGAAAATCAAGGTTCACAAACGCCAATAAGGTTTTGTGTGAGATTTGGTCTTATTGGTCTGAAAATTCATCAATCATAAAGACGGATTGACTATTTTGTATATTGGAACTTAGTCCTTTGTTTTTCTGCTATCCTGAAAAGTGATTGATATAAGAAAACCTCCTCCTGCCTCGCTGCTAAACGGACTCCGTGGTAGTCCCAGCAGCATTCTACGAGCTATAGCCCGACATGACAGCCCGTTGTTGAGGTCACTTGTTACCTGTACACTGTCTTTGCCATTAGTTAAGTACTAACATAGGTTAAGTCTATTAACCTGTTTGAGTTTAGGATGATGTCAAATTTGTAGACAAAATTCGATGAAACGTGATTGAGAAAATTGACACGCTGCGCATGTTAGCTCTACATGTCAAAATGTCTTCTAGTTTTTGGATGTTTAATTTTGGCCAAGCCCTGTTCTGATTTCTGCTTGTTATGGATAATTACGGAGGAGCAAATTATGTTTCTTTTTAATTTTGTTGCGGAAGCCAAGACAGTGAAATATATATATATTTTTTTTTTTTATTTATATTATTATATTTAGCTTGTACTGTCCCAGTGCAGGGCAAAGGGCAGTAATTTCCCAGTACAGGCTAAATATAATAATAATAATAATTTATATATTTATTTATTTGTTCATTTTATTTCATAACTCAGCACTTATTCGGTGTTCACCATTATTGATTCAGGCTTTCCGGAGTTGCAGCACACATTAACTAATAGTTCCTGGCTGGGTTTAGTGTGTTTCAGATTTGTCCAAATCTATACATTGCTTCCTTTATTCTTACTGCCATCTACGTACATGTCTCTGAGCTCGATATAAACAGCAAAATGTTTTGCGAGGTCGCATTTTAATGACATTAAATACGTTTGCTTAATATATTCCTGAAATTGTCGAGTTAAGATAAGTGAGCAAACAAATTCAGTTCAGGGCGGTTACTGAGCCAACCTCGAGGGAAATTTGTGGCGATCCAATCGACCATATACAGCTCATATTTCTGCATTACGTGCCTATGCGTTATTTGCTGGTTTTAGCTGCAGGCTTTGTCGTATTTGGCAATCAGGAACCTAATACTGTTCGGATAAATTGATGTTTATATGTACCTACTTGTGTAGGTGTACAAAAGCCTCCTACAGACATACACAAATAGGCAACTAATATCTCAGGTTTCTTTTTTAAATGGGACAATCCTGGCACACTGTTTGAAATCACTGAAACTCCTGTAAGCCAGAAAAGTGTCGAAAAAATGAATCTCGACGAGTCCCGGGAAAACGGTTCAACTGTCTTGGATCCTGCAACGAAATTTGTCGGAAAAGAACAGCGGAGGAATAAGAAAAAAAGATATTAACCACTTCTCTCATTATCAAGCAGGATATAGAACCGAACTAGGTCAACAGGTACAAAGGGACGCTTAAAACTAGGAGAAGCCAAGCACCACGGATTATAATTAGCGGACGGATTAGTTACACGGCGGCTACGGATTCTCCAATCTGTAGCATCGCTCCCAGAAATTTGCAGCTGTCTGAAAAGGCTGCTAACTTTCTGGGACTGACAGACGTTGATTGGAGTAGGAAGGTTAGATGAGACTCGCATAATGGCCCAAGAGGCTAAAGGTCTATCCACACATATCGAGGCCGTGCCCGGGACGTGGACTGACCGTGACACGTCACGTGCTCAAAAAAAAAACAAATATGAATATCGGTGTGAACATTTTATTTGAACTCGTTCACACACGTCCGTGTTCGGGCCGGCGATGGAGTTTCAGTGCCCGGACCGACACCGTGACGTGCACTGGGTAGCCGATATTTTAATAACACGTTGGCGATGTTTATAAAATAAATAAATGAATGAATAATAAAAATAATAAAACCATTTATTTTCAGGTAACAAAGACCCATAGAAAAATACCTTAACTTAGGTATACATATACCAATATAACAATAGTGTTAGTAAATAAAACTTAAAACTATGTTAGTATGGTGACTGAGGGCCACATATGGAAGGTCTGTCCACGGTCCTGTCCACGGTCCGGTCACATTCCTGACGTGTGTGAACAAAAAGTCCCTGGACTCGGATCCGGGACTCGGATGCACGGTCTAAGCACGGCCACGGACCTGTTACGTTCCAGGCACGGCCCTAATATGTGTGGATAGAGATTTAGTGTAAAAATAGCGTAGCTAAACTAAACTATCCAGGGTTGCTGTTAGCCAGTTTTCTGTCTTCCTAATTATGAGTAACATATCATTTTGACATTTAGTTATTCGTCTGGAAATTGACTAACCCCAAGCCTTAGTGCTCTCATTCTATCTACAAAACTTTATCGAGTTTTATTACTTATTGATCAAAATTGTACTAGGCTATTCTTTTATAGTGCATAATAGCAAGATAAAGCGGTGTTGGTATAGTGTACTATAAATAATAAGTATAATAATACTTTCATATTATAATTCCGACTAAAATATGTTGCCAGCCAGGAATTATTTTGTGTTGTGAACTTAGAAGTAATATAAAAGATTGATAGGTAGGTACATACTATACAAGCTACTTCGCGAATTCAAGGCGTCTCTATTTTCGTAAGAGTACTTATATTAAATATTTTGATCTTATTAAATTCTTTCCCTGGAGACACGAAAACAAATCCTATGAGGAGAAAAGAATTTGTTTTGAATATTGAAACATGCTACAAAGCCGTTTAATTAGCTACATAAACTACATAACAATAGACCTTATTTTCATGTCAATTGCAAAAATAATATTCAAACATACACAATTAATGTTATTAATTAATTAATGTTGATTGATTAATTCAGCGGCGGAACACAGGCTTGTCAGTCCCTAACTAATCAGAAACCAGCAACCAGTGTGTTTTCATTAACATCGTTGTTAATAAATCAGTTTTCTATATCAGCACGGCGGGTTACGTAAATAAATCTGTCATGCGACCAAAAACAAATGATTTGCTGATGTCCATTATCAGGGATAATAAGCTACATCGAATTTCGATTCAGCTTGTAATACATGTCTCACTAATGGATGAAACAGTACCCTGAGGCATACCTACGTCATTATTTTGCTTTCGAAATAATCCCAAATGTTGCGACAGTCGATATTTGCAAATATAATAACATTGTAATTACGTTTGCGGTTGATATCAAAGGACATCATATTCAGGAATATCAACGTTATGGAATTAGTAAATAAATGGTGATTATATTTATGTTTATTTATCTTTTATTTCGACTTCATGTGATGATTATCCAACGTAGCAGATATTTATTTTGAATAACCTGAAACATAAATGTGTATTACTCCGTTGATTTAGGTACCAAGTTAAATGAAAAAAAAAAACCAACCTTGGTAAACAAACTTATGATGTCTTTTTACTATAATGTGCTTGTTAAAATTCTGATATTTCTCGCTAACATAAACACTGAATTTTGAATGTTTTGCATTTGTAAGAAGAAGAAGCAATACATACAACATGTTAGAGAATTTTAACATGCAGATATCAATAAAAATACACCTTTGAAAGAGACGTTTAACTACCTAAGCCTTTCTAGTATAATTACGAAATATTGCAAATGTTGTAATCAGTTTCGAGCAACCGCGGAGATCAATGCTTTTGCCTTCTCTGAATTAGAAGATTTCGCTCTGTTGTAGGACAATAATAATAAGCCGGTATTATTTAATATCATTATGTTGCATCGTTGTAAACACAGCTCTATTATTTCCCTACTGAAAGACTAGTATAGTATCAAGACTGAGTTTCAGCAAAATGCATAGATACGACCGCAGACAACCATCTACATAAAACACTAGCAGCAGATATCAATTCTGTATCCTAGATAGAATACAATTTCCTCACACAGCCGTACAAGATATACACAATAATGCTACCAACACCAGACACGTAATAGATACTTCAGAACGTGTCGTATACCTTTGCCTGCAATATAACTGAGAATACCTTGGAATATACATAGATGTATTACGTGTATAATCTGACTTCAAGGATTGTCGAACGTTCTAAATGTAATACTATTCCCCCTGGAGTATTCTCTGCCTAATGAATGTTTGTTTAAAGTGTGTGATAGCACGGTTCTTCGATCTGAACAGAGAAAATGGACTTACCATATTTGTATTGAAAATTATAATTAGGATCTGTTAACTTCGCTTGTGATTTTTAAGCACCATTTTTCATTACAAGTGTGTTGTAAGAGAATATTAAGGTTGGGAGAGAAAATACATTTTTTTTTATCTATTAGAGTACAAAATAAGTTGCCTTTTATAAAGGAAAGTGCAGAAATCAGAAGGGATGGATAACATCACAACATGTAAGGCCAAACCTTATTAAATTCCTGTAAGAAAGTTACAGTGGGTGAAAATGGTTTGAAAAAGTAGCATAACGTACCTATTTCATTTTTGTTCAGGCCTCCGTGTAGTTCAAAAACACCAACGTGATCGTCGAAATATTCAAAACAGTGTCCGAATAATTCAGAATTTTCCGGTGTATACTGTATACAGTTGCATGAGCTATTTTTAAATTACATTTTTGTAAACGTGCGCCGTAGTCGTGTTCGTCTTACTGCGCAAAGTTCCCCAGCTGTTTCTATTCATTTTGAAAAGTTTTGCGCGTTATTGCATGTCTGTGGAATAAAAACAACATTTTATTATAAGCTGTGGTGTTTCATTAAAGTTTGTATTGCAGGCTGTGGCACTAAAAATGTGAGGTGTCGACAGACGTCAAGAGAGTATCAGACTGGGTAAAAAATTGAAACAAAGTAGTAAAATGTCTAAAATTTAAAGTTAGTGTTAATATGGTAAAATCGACTAAACATATTGTTGCACTAGTGACCCGACCCGGCTTCGCATGGGCCTATAGCCTTCCTCGGTAAATGGACTATTCAACACAAAAATATTTTTTCAATTCGAACCAGTAGATCCTGAGATTAGCGCGTTGAACCAAACAAACTCTTCAGCTTTATAATATTAAGTATAGATAAAGTATAGATTTGTCATAGAAATATATCTTACATAGAATAGCAATTCGAAACAACGATCATGTTCCGTTTGCGGGATGCGAGACGTCAGACACGTCAGTTTTGTTTTCAAAGAGTATAAAACAGACACGTCAATGCGCCATTCTCGCAGAATGCTGCCTAACATACCTAAGTCTGTTTCCCCAGCATAGTGTGAAAATTTAATAAAACATATTAAAAAATTAACAATATAATATGTATTAAAGTAAAAACTAAATACTTTTATTTTATTTTGACGTGTTATCGTCTTATAAATTGATGAACTCCGGCTGCACGCACGAAAAGGTGAAACGATCCACCTGAGCCTGAGCGTGCAAGCGAAAGCGCGGAACAAGCGATAGAGAGGCACGATGGGCCCAAGCAATAAGCTCCGCCCACCTCGACGGAAGCCATTATTCGCGTATGTTATAATGTTAGCCATTATGTTTCTTTATGACATTATCACGTAAAACTATCGTCCGTAAACCGACTTTACAGACCATAAATTTTTTTTCAAACTCAAACTATACTATTTGCAAAAACTTTTGAATTAGTGTCTGTCAGTCAGATAGTAGTGCAGAAGTAGAGGTTTCTCATTCCAATAATATAGGCTACTATCTAGAGCTCAGAGCAAAAAGAATAAATAAACAATTTAAACAATTTTAAAATTAAGCCATCACAGTCACGAAATTACCTTTCCGATTAGTTTTTGGCGTTTCGTACATAAACAGATTTTGGGGTCAGATTTTGATTCATTCAATCAATGCAATCTAATTTTACTATATTTTTGTATAATAGTTCTGGTTGGTTCTGGTTGCTGCAAAGAATAAATATATAATGTACCGAATAGGATAGAACTAATTATCATAAACTAGTAAACATACCTAACTAGTAATTTTATAATAAAAGGTGCAGTTAATTTCAAGTGTTCGTAAATTTTACCTATTTGGAGTTCTGTAATATTTGACGTGTCATACTCTATGAAACATCATTGTTTATCTCGCTCCATAGGGCGCGATAGAGAGGGATAGATTGTCTACGACGATTTACAATACTTTTACAAAAAGTATTGTTTTAATTGTTGTAATTACATGTTATTATATTCAAATAATATTTGATTAATATAAAAACTTGATGTTACCTATTAATAACCAATAATATCGGTTACCTATCACAAGGTCGAAAAATATTTGACCGAATTTCATTTCACCTAAAACTTTTCAACTTTTCTCGTTTCGTATTTTTTTACTTCATTGAAGTCACGTCTGCCACTGTATCAGTTGACCTATTATCAATTCGCTTTTTTCGTTGCTCCGACGTTTCATTTGGTCGAAATAGTTTTTACCGAAGTTACACTTAGCCGAAATAACATTTGTTCGAACATTCGTTATACCACTGTTTTAATTACCATATTTCACCAAACGCCTAGAAGTAAATATGTCTGATATTGAGTCAATGATAACCGGTACTCCACCAAAAAACAAAATACGTCGTTAAAGAAACGAAAAATCAAAAACTTTTGAAAATAAAGACAATTTGAGTGAAATTCAATATTTGAAAGAGCTTTCAAAACTAATGTATTTATTACGGGTACACTACATAAATACGAAAAACTTTATTCCGAAAGTCAGAATGGTTCAAAATTCCTAATATAACAACTCCGATTTATCATTCATCCTATTTTTATAATACTACAATTTCAAAATTCCGAACGTTTATAATTACTATTCTCAAAATACCTAGTTTCAAAAGATCGAATAACAAAAAGTCCGACATAATGAAAATGCGAAACATCAAAAATACGAATTCCGATTCTTAAAATTCCGATTATCTTTATCGTTATCGTGCAATCGTTTATCGTGTAAGCAAGCATGCAGCATGCAAGCAAGCATGCAGCGTGCAAGCAAGCATGCAGCATGCAAGCAAGCATGCAACATGCAAGCAAGCATGTAACATGCAAGCGAGCATGCAACATGCAAGCAAACATGCAACATGCAGCAGGCATGGTTTCTGTCACGGCTCCGGCGTTGCGGGGCTCCGGCGGTACCACGCGAGCTTATCGTCGCAGGTGGTTTTAACGCCCGCCGCCGCGGCTGAGGCTGGCCGGCGAAGCCGGCCAGTAAGCCTCAGCCGCGGCGGCGGGCGTTAAAACCACCTGCTCCTCAGCTCGCTGGCCGCCTCGCCCCTCCGCGCCTACGCGAATTTAAATTACACTCTAGGTCGTAGGGCAAACAAGACTACGTGGAGTCGGTTTCGCAGCAATTCGTTTCTGTCATTAAGTTTTGTAGCACAACATATTGACTTTTTAAGATTATTTTTGTTATTGTCTTTCTTTTTATACTTATATATTTTGTTGAAATAAATTCCATGAAAAAATACACCGAATAAACAATACTCGTTAAAAAGTAATTCTACTGTGTGATAAGTTTGTTAAACAAACAAATGTGGTTAAAAATTCTTTGAATTGTGTTTCTGTGAAATATGTTTCATTCAAGTAAATAGTCTTTGAAACAATAATAGTCGAAATTAAAATACAACCAAACCAAATATTATATTAAACATTTTCTGAGAAACGAAATTCTATGAAATTTATGTCTGCGAAACAAGGGGACACCATTTTGAATATATATGCGTAGCTGAATTGAATCAGAATCCAAATTTTAACAGTTTATTCGAAGTATTGAAATTCGGAATTTCGTTTTTCGGACCGAGAACTCATCGAGCATTTGATTCTTCGAACATATAAAAATCGGAAAACAAACAAATCGGATTTACGACATTCGGTAAAACAACTTTCGTGATTTTAAATAATAGAGATTATAATTTTTAGGTATTATGAAATTCGGACTTTTGAAAATCGGAATATCGAAATTCGGAATAAAATATTTCGGAATATTTGGGTGTTCCCATTTATTACAGTGGCGTTATAGAGAGCTTATTTCAAATTAGTTTCCTACTATTTTGTTTCATTAATTATTTAACGTAATCGCACTTAATAAAACCCCAGTCATCCCAGTAAGAAGCTTGCAAACAAAGATTCTTGCTTTGCAAGCAGGCATGCAGCATGCAAGCAGGTATGCAGCATGCAAGCAGGCATGCAGCATGCAAGCAGGCATACAGCATGCAAGCAGGCATGCAGCATTCAGGCAAGCATGCAGCGTGCAAAGAAGCATGAAACATGCAAGCAGGCATGCAACATGCACAAGCATTGTTTCTGTCACGGCTCCGGCGCTGCGGGGTCTAGGCGGCCCCACGCGAGCTTATCGTCGCAGATGGTTTTAACGCTCACCACCTGCTCCTCAGCTCGCGGGCCGCCCCACCCCTCCGCGCCTACGAGTTCTTAAATTACACTCTAGGGGATGTGCATACAAGACTGTGTGAAGTCAGTTTTGCGGCGATTCGTTTCTGTCACAAAATTTTGTAACGTATTGACTTTTTATGACACTATTTCAATTTAATGTTGAAAAGGCTACCAAGTAACGGCATAATATTTGAGATCAAATAATATTCCGAAATGTTGTTTTGACGGGGTGAAAATATGGCAAATAAATCATTTGGCAAATGAAAATAGTTCAAAAGAGACTTCCGCCAATAGGAAAAAGTTATTTTGTAAATCGGAGAAACATAGTTCGGTAAAATAATAGGTATGTATGACACATGATACTTCGATGATCTAAAAATATCTCAAATAATGCATATAGCAAAAAAGGGGAACACCCAAATATTCCGAAATATTTTATTCCGAATTTCGATATTCCGATTTTCAAAAGTCCGAATTTCATAATACCTAAAAATTATAATCTCTATTATTTAAAATCACGAAAGTTATTTTACCGAATGTCGTAAATCCGATTTGTTTGTTTTCCGATTTTCATATGTTCGAAGACTCAAATGCTCGATGAGTTCTCGGTCCGAAAAACGAAATTCCGAATTTCAAAGTTCCGAATAAACTGTTAAAATTAGGATTCTGATTCAATTCAGCTACGCATATATATTCAAAATGGTGTCCCCTTGTTTCGCAGACATAAATTTCATAGAATTTCGTTTCCCAGAAAATGTTTCATATAATATTTGGTTCTTGTATTTTTATTTCGACTATTATTGTTTCAAAGACTATTTACTTGAATGAAACATATTTCACAGAAACACAATTCAAAGAATTTTTAATCACATTTTTTTGTTTAACGAACTTATCAAACAGTAGAATTACTTTTTAACGAATATTGTTTATTCGGTGTATTTTTCTATGGAATTTATTTCAACAAAAATATATAGGTATAAAAAGAAAGACAATAACAAAAATAATCTTAAAAAGTCAATATGTTGTGCCACAAAAGTTAATGACAGAAACGAATTGCTGTGAAACCGACTCCACGTAGTCTTGTCTGCCCTACCCCTAGAGTGTAATTTAAATTCGCGTAGGCGCGGAGGGGCGAGGCGGCCAGCGAGCTGAGGAGCAGGTGGTTTTAACGCCCGCCGCCGCGGCTGAGGCTGGCCGGCGAAGCCGGCCAGTAAGCCGAAGCTGCGGTGGTGAGCGTGAATACCATCTGCGACGATAAGCTCGCGTGGTACCGCCGGAGCCCCGCAACGCCGTAGCCGTGACAGAAACCATGCCTGCTGCATGTTGCATGTTCGCTTGCATGCTCGCTTGCACGCTGCATGCTTGCTTGCATGCTGCATGCTTGCTTGCACGATAAACGATTGCACGATAACGATAAAGATAATCGGAATTTTAATAATCGGAATTCGTATTTTTGATGTTCGGAATTTTCATTAAGTCGGACTTTTTCTTATTCGATCTTTTGAAACTCGGTATTTTGAGAATAGTAATTATAAACGTTCGGAATTTTGAAATTTTAGTATTATAAAAATAGGATGAATGATAAATCGAAGTTGCCATATTAGGAATTTTGAACTATTCGGAATTTTGAAAATCGGTATTTTGAAATTCGTATTTCTGACTTTCGGAATAAAGTTTTTCGTATTTATGTAGTGTACCCAGCAAAAAAGACGTCGGTCAATAGTTTTCGGTAAAATGAAATTCGGACAAAAATAATTCGGAAAAGTGATCGGTTCCCAATAATATCACTATTTGCTAGCGTAATTATATTTTTATTTCACAAATGCCAAATGTCACGATGCACCGCTCTTTTAAAATGACAATGTCACACTGAACGACGTGTAAAAAAACCTACCTACAGTTCAGTGAAACTAAGTGATGATTCGAAGCGCTCTATCTAGTGCGTAGTACATATATATCGATGAGATTTGTCCAAATAAAAAGTTATATAGAGCGGATATGTTTTTTACTTGTTTTTGGTCCTCGACTTTGTCCGTATATAAATTAAGTACCTATAGATCAAAACATAGCTTAAGGCACTTATTAATAAGTAGCTATCATATTTTTTATAATCAGGTCAGTACTGACCCAATAATAAAATAATATTTTCCAGAGATTACCTATCTCTTAAAACAAACAAACAATTTTACCTTTTACTTATAATATACTAGCGACTCGTCCCGTCCAGTGCAATGTAGATAAAACATACTTAAAAACCTTCTTCTTAAGCCTTGAATCACTCTATCTATTGATGAAAACCACAGTATCCAACACAAAAATATTTTTTCAATTCGAACCAGTAGATGCTGAGATTAGCGCGTTCAACCATACAAACATACAAACAAACTCTTCAGCTTTATAATATTAAGTATAGATACCTGTAGCAAGGTTTAAGAATGTTCATACTTCGTTAATATCTGTTCCTCAGCCAATTTTAAGACAACCTTTCAATAATATTCTCCGCATTTAACTCAACCCTTTGCCTCTAAAATTGAATATCCACATTTTCCCATATCCTCATGCATCAGACAGTAAGTCAATATCATGGACTGTATACACATCAGCTTGCTCCGGATTCATGTCGTCCTTTTCACTGAAAATAACGTAGTTTCAAAGCTAACACATTTTACCAGTTTATTCATCTGTGTTTGTTCAGTGGCTCGGCTTTGAGTGGGCCCCTAGACTGTTAGATAGCATACTAGTGTAAGCAAGTATAGAGAAGGTTTATAATGTTACGTTAATGAATGAAAAGGTAGCATTTGATACTATTATTTTGTCAGTATATGTAGATAGCAGGTGGCTGGATGTGGAAGGCAGAGGCACGAGAAAAATGACGTCATGGAGGAGGCTTGTGTCCAACAGTGGACTACTAGTAAGATGAAGTGATGGTATGTGGATAACTAACTTTTGCCGCCCGCGACTTTGGAGGACTAAGACTAAGGCACTAATGGCCAAATACTTACTAAAACGCAACTCAATTTTGAGATGCCGATGTCTCGTACTGTCACAGTCACTTTGACATAATTATATTGATAGAGGCAGCACAAGGCTTAACGGCATCTTAATATTGAGTAGCTTTTAAGTATTTGGCCATAAGACTAATACTTATTTCGGCCCTGTCACGAAATTGGTTTCTTAGCTGACGTCTCCTTATAAACTACCTGCTTCCCAATTTCTGGCTTTAGAGTTTAGTTAGTGAGTGATTAAATGAGTGAAATTTAGCTTATGGATAGGTATATTTTTCTTTATTTTTCAAATTATTTTTATAAATGATCCAAACTCAAGTGTTGCCAACGTTTTATGGAGCGCAGCATATGTACTTGATGTTAAATTGACCGACCGCGCTCGAAACGCCATACTACGCTCCAAAACACAGATCGATGACGTAGCTCAAAAGGCTGCCCAGCTTGAATGGGACTGGGCTGGACATGTTAGCCGCATGCGAAACGACTTATGGACCCGTAAATCCCGAAATTGGTGTCCCGAAATGGCGGAAAGATGGATCTGCGGTAGCCCCCGAAAGACCCAATCTCTTTTGTGGTCTACCGCAGATCTCCCGGGGGACCTAGACGGCTTCCTTAAGAATAGGCAAGACATAGCGAAAAGTGGAGATGCCCCGCAGTAGGATAGTACGGGCTAAATATCTAATCTAATATATAAAATTCTCGTGTCACAGTTTTCGTTCCCGTACTCCTCCGAAACGGCTTCACCGATTCTGATGAAATTTTGTGTGCATATTGGGTAGGTCTGAGAATAGGCCAACATCTATTTTTCATCCCCTTTTTTCACCCCTTTTTCATCCCCCATCCAAATGTTAAGGGTTAGGGTAGGGTAGGTGTAGGGTAGGTGTAGGGTAGGTGTAGGGTAGGTGTAGGGTAGGTGTAGGGTAGGTGTAGGGTAGGTGTAGGGTAGGTGTAGGGTAGGTGTAGGGTAGGTGTAGGGTAGGTGTAGGGTAGGTGTAGGGTAGGTGTAGGGTAGGTGTAGGGTAGGTGTAGGGTAGGTGTAGGGTAGGTGTAGGGTAGGTGTAGGGTAGGTGTAGGGTAGGTGTAGGGTAGGTGTAGGGTAGGTGTAGGGTAGGTGTAGGGTAGGTGTAGGGTAGGTGTAGGTAAAAAGGCAGGTAAGTAGGTAGATCGGGACAGGACAACGTCTGTCGGGTCAGCTAGTAATAATATAATAAGTGATAGTAACTCGAAGTACAAAAATATTGGTTCTGAAAATCACAGTGACGTCATTTGATCAAATTCTAGTACACTCGACCAACGTAATTGATTTACAGGCCACACATACGGGATATTGTCACTGTGTGTGTAAATGAACTAGTCGGTTGGTCGGTTATGAAGTTAAACTGTTTGTGTGCGTATGATATACCCACGTATACCAATTTTAATTGAATGAAGTCCAATATTTCAACCTTTTAAATAAGGACCAGGTAGCCGGTCGGTGAAAGCACTTGGCATATATAAGCCTCGTGTCGTAAGATCAAACCCCGGCAGGTGTTATGGTTTTGGGTTTTTATTTTTCCTTTGTCCTATAAAACATTAATATTTTGTGTCAAATAAAATTACTTAAACAAAAAAATAAAAAGGTAATTAAATAAAACCAATAAAATAAATTAAAATATTTTATTAAATAACCTAGGCGTTGGAATCATCGATCACTAATAAGTAAAAGATGGAATGCGGAATCCTATTGTTCCTTATCGCTATTGGGTCATTAGTGAATGAGCCAGCTCGTTTCGACTATTATGTTTCTTACAAGAGTTGGCTTAGGGTTCAATTTGGCATGGGTTTTAATATTAGCAAATAAAAAACTACGTGTAACCAATACAATTATTTATATAACGCAAAACTATTGTAAAAATATTATTATATCGCTATTGATACCTAACTTTTTTATGATTAGAACACTATTGGCAACTTCATTAAGAGTTTATAAGACAAGACAAAGTTTTCTTTTTATTGAATATGAATGGACGAATGATGGTAATTGTTTTTTCAATGTATACAAATTTAAACAAAGTGGAATTGAAAGTGAAGTGAATCAACATGTTAGATAGTAAGAAATTAATTTAACTTCTAACTGAATAACAATAACATCACTTACACTTCAAAATATATACTGCAAATAACTGTCAACTACGGACTATACATAATAACTTAGGTGTTTATAAGAGAATCACGGCAACATGAAGTAGCTTTTAAACCTAAGTATATTAATAGTAATTCGGCTTCGTTTACAGTATTTTAACGCCATCCATAAACGACTTTAAACATTTCTCATCACTAAAATAAACACATTGTTCTCCCAATTAAAATAAATATAAGTAATAATATGACCTAGCGAATAGAATTTGTTTTTGCCGGTGAGCGTTGGACAGAAAAATCTTCCGTGGTGGCTTACTGCAACTTAAACCAGCTTCATGCCGGTCAGCAGGTGATATCGCACTGTTTATAAGCACACATGTCATTATGTGTTGATGCAGTTATGCGGGTGGATAAAAACGGATTAGTCCCGTAAACAGCCTTGCCACGATGTCGTGGTAACGAGCCGAAGAATTCGCCTTCGGTTTTGGCCCACGTCGATGATGGTCTATTTCTTCAGAATACGCACTTCGATGGATACAACTGCACGGTTCTCCTTAATGAATAAAAACAAAATAATATTTAAAATAATGCAGATAAACAATGGTGAATTGGTGGATAATTAATCATAGATAAATTAACTGACTGTCTTATATTGCCTCGTTGTAATAAAACTTAATACCGTTATTTATTTATTAGATAAATAATAAACGTGTTTCATGACTATTTTAATTACATAATTTAAAAGTTTTTCTTTATTTCGACTAAATGTTTTATGTTAGACAAAAACAGACCGGCATAAGTAAATTTTATCAGAATCAAATTCTGATATATTTAAATATTATTTTACATTAATTTAGTCATAGGTCAAAGGTGAGATAAGTTAAGAATTTGAGTTGGAATATTACTAACGTAATGAAAACATTGTCACGAGTAGCTTTGTTACTCACCGATATTAATAATCACCTTGCAATTTCACTAATGAAAACGTTTTGCTCATGCAAAACAATGAATTGCGTCTTGTTGCATGGTTGGAAGAAGTTGAAGCACAATTGGATCAGAAACAAAGAACGCACAGAAATATGTGTGTTCATCTATATACTTAGGATTGCAATTTATATTCGTAGACTGACAACTAAGAATGCTCATTTTTTATAAACTAAGGTGGAAGTATAAAAAAATAAACAAAAATTGTGGGTAGTTATATCCTAAACGGTCAAAATAAATTGGCTGAGAGTTCCGTGCGCACTTCTCAAACGTTATTTTACTCATCTGTGAACGGAATTGAATTGTTAGCAATTCAACTAGGTAATGAAAGTTTTACGAAAATTATGTTTACAAAACAAAAAGAATGTATTGCAACCGAGATTTGATCGTACGACTTCTTAATAACTAACCAGATACGTTAGCCATTGCGCCAAACCTGTTACAATGATTGGGTGCGAAATATTATAACTTATTCAATTACACAGATTACTGATGACGATACATACATTGATATTATAGTTACTGCTTAGTGACGCGACATACGCACACTAATAAAAAGCAGAACTCGTTCGTTTTATTTAACGTTTGTGTATGTAACTCTTCATACCGCGTGTGCGTGCAATGTGTAAACTAATTACGTTGTTCCACTGTACAGTCCAACTAAGTTACCTGTGTATGAGTGGTGGCGCAGTTCGTCAACAAACTTAAAAATTCAAACAAAAGATGACCTCATACCAAGGATAAGTTCCAAAAACTGCGATTTCACAGTTAAATTGATATCTCTACATTTGAGCTGCTACTTCATCATATCAGCCTAATGCCGTCCACTGCTGAATGTAGGCCTCCCCCACAGATCGCCAACTAACCCGGTCTTGGGTAGCACGCATATATCCGCTGCCAGCCACTTTCTTCAAACTGTCGTCGGTCCATTTCGCCGCAAAGCGACATACGCTTGCCCAAATGCGGTCTCCACTCTAAAGCGTGTTTGTCCGTCGTTTTAAAAAAATAAAAATAAAATATATGATGTTTGTAACACAGTCCTTAAAAACTACGTTAGTAACAAAAGTAATATTTTAATTCATATATTTTCTGTTGCACTCATCTGACACACCGGGTACATGCATATATACATGCACCCAATGCGCCATAATGGCGCAACATGGTTTATCACTAATCACCTTCAGAATGCCGTTGACGCTTCCACGCACTCTGCGCATCATTGATGCAATCCTCTTTCGTAGGATGGTATTGAAACCATCCATCAACCAGTATGTGCTTCGACAAACATTCCTGATGCACTGCAGTAACTTGGAAGACTCTAGTTTTGAGCTGCTACTAAATTTTTGCAATATACCAATGAAACGAAGGATCAAGATTTTTTGAATTATTTACTTTAATTGTTTATACTCTAAGGAGCGTTATCTAAAAAAAGCTCATAATTAATTCTCCGCCGGTGTGGGACACGTCTCAAGCGTCACGTGCTCCAACAAAATTTGGTACTGTAATGAGAATAATAAATTTCTGGACGAAAAATAAATCATCCTAAGTATTATGGAGGAAGAAAAATGGCGATAGGGCGGTGTGAAAATACTCGGCCACCGTGTTTATAATGTGCTTTCTGTGCGTCAAAAAAGTGATTCCATTTACATAGAAATGTGTTCCGGGGTTGAATTTGAAATGTATCGCGGTAACGGGTTGAAACTGAGACTCATTTTGGGGTTAAATAAATTCAAGGAAGTAAGTATTTTAGTTTTGTGATGTTGAACTTGCTCATTGCATTTAATCACCGATGGTCTTGAAGATGATTCATACATGAGTCATTGAGAGGGAGCGCAGGGCATTAGCAGTCAGAGGTAACATGCTGGCCCGCAGATTCTCCCGCTGCTCTGAACAAGTAAAAGTAACCTTGTTTAAGGCCTATCGTCAAAGTTTTATACGGGAAATCTGTGGGTCAGTCACACCAAAAGATCGGTGGATGTCCTGCGCGTCCAGTATAATAATATCTTTAGGATGATGTTGGGGCTGCCTCGCTTCTGTAGTGCATCGGGGATGTTTGCAATGTATCACACTGATGGCTTTCATGCCGTCATTCGAAAGAAAACAGTATCCCTGATTTGCAGAATGCGTGGCAGCTGCAATGCAATTCTGAAGATTTTTGCTGATAGGATCTCTTCTCCCCTATGGAGATCCTTCATTAGAAGAGTAATTTAGTGTATTAAGTATATTTGTTTTGTTTTGTGTAGTTTTCTTGTATTTTGTATTTTAATAATTTAAGCCTATATGGATTTTATTATACGAAATAAATGTTTTTTTTTATTTATTTTTTATTTATTTATATGGAGATAAGTTATAATTTAGCAAAACAACCTAGTGAAAAACCTCAAAACAATGTAGGCACCTACCTACTTACAATCTATTCTAGGTTTCATATCAATTGCATTATTCTTTTGATCTAAGCTGTTATCCAACTTTATGTTTATAGTATTACCCGCAATTGTTCCTTACAATGTTACTACTATAAAAATAGTTACAAACTATCATTAGAACATAGAGCTAATATTAGAAATACTTCAGCCACTCGTGAGATGTTCGAACAAAACGCTAGTCTTGTACGTGTTGCCTCCACTTTTAACTGTCACTAAAGAAACTAAACAAAAGTTGTGAGTTTTCAGAAAGTAAGTAACTTTGTCGTTCATTGGTTACTGGGGAGACATTTGAACTATGTTTTAGGTAGTTTACGATAGCTCCATGAATATTTTAAGTGGTTCTTTGTACAAAATTGTATTTTAAGTATGAGGGACCTAGTACCTTCTTTTGTAGTAGCAGGATACAACATTTTTCTTTACATTTCGTATTCTTGATCCTACTCATTAATCAACTTAGCCAAAGATTACGTTAATTTAATTATTCATCCAGTTCTTTATACACTGCTACAATACAATTTACGCAGGCGCATTAATTAATTTTTAAATATTTAAAAAAGCCGCAAGCGAACCGTGGCGGTTTGAATTGAGAGGGTGGTGAAAAGGGAGCCAATTCAATCAAGTAAAGTTTGCGGTAGGACAGCTGAGATGGTGGTTATCTTTGCTTTAACTTACAAAATTAATAGGAATGGCTGAAATTCTTCAAAGATACTGAAAAGTTATGAAAGAAACACACCATTTTTTCACAATAAAAGGCATTTAGAAATTGGAAAATGTGTTCTCACTAAATCTTGGAAGATACCCTCATCGGAAAATAGGCTTTTCTCATTTATTTTATTGGGAATCATTTATCTAGTCACATTGAAATTGCCAGTGCTTCATTTTAGAGAAAATAAAAAGGTTCTTTTGAAGGCCTAGGTCTGTTGAGACCTTAATCCAATTCCCCTTCATTGCTAGTTACGTTGGAGTACCGTTATCAATTTAGTTCACAGTATTCAGGGCAAATGAAGAATTCGGATACATCTCGCGTGGAAAATACCCTTATTGTGTTACATCTTGGGTACGTTGGGGGCATGTTACCTATCACGTTGTTATCATATTAATGAGGGTGACGTCTCACATTTCGTATGATACCCTTCCATAACGTGTTCGAGAGAGCCTGGCAACAATGTGCCATCTAATTCCCTCTACATTTTCGTCGCTTAATAAGCTGATACGTTTATTTTATCTAGACTACGCCCGTATATTGGAAGTTCTTGTAAAACCTCGAAGCTGATGTATCAACTTTGGTGGTAAAGCTTTTGATGAGGGAGTTGTGTTTTCAAAAGGATTCCAAGACACAACTTGCCAAAAAAAACCACCCACTTTATTTTGACCCTAAAACACGTTTAATTTTCAATTAACTTTAAAATTAGATTTTTAAATGCAGTTTGAGCCCGTGGGGTGTCCAGGAGCCCGTGGGGCGTCCGGTCTAGAATAGAACCCCCCATTTCATCCCGAGGGTGTCGTCGATGGCGACTAAGGGAAAATCCGGAAGTCGGGCAGCAGCGGCTTCCGTGTACTTAACAACTTCACTGCGATCCCCAAGACGCCTGCCAAGCGTGGGGATTATGGCAAACCCTCCTCTTATGGGGGAGGCCTTTGTTCAACAGTGGACGTCTTCAGGCTGATGATGATGATGATGAGATGGTTTCAAATGAAATGATGGTAACTCAATTAAGTTGACAAATCTATACTAATATTATAAAGAGATATAATTGGTTTGTAAGTTTGTATGTAGGGGATAATCTACGGAACGTCTCGTTCGATTTAAAATTTTTTTTCACCTGCATTATCAAAAAAATAGGGATCCTTGAGAAAAATGACGCGGACGAAGTCGCGGGAAAAGTGCTAGTAAGTTATAATGTACAGGTGCACAGCAGTATAGGTACCTACTATTGTCATACAAAATCAATGGTGGAACCGATTTTTGATAAAAACTATGTTGATCGGTTGGTGCACTCGTATTGTGCCAAGACCGTTCTTACATTTAATTTCATCAATAGAAACTAATACATTCACAAGTCGGTTCAGTCAAAGAATAATGCAGAAAAGAACAAACATTGCCGGAGTTATTCTTTAAATTAAATTTTTCGCGTAACATAAGTCTCGCTGAGTACCGCCGCGGCGGAAATCCTCGTGAAATGGATTTGCTGAGGCTCCAGTCAGGTCGCTTGCATGATACGCTCCTACGCTTCAGAAATTTCATTTAATACTTACTTACAGTTTCTTACCGACTTCTTTTAAACAACAGATTAGATTGGCATACTTTGAATACGTTAATAATGTTAAACTTGTATCTTATTAGTTTAATAGAGAGTTAGGAATGTTGATTTGTACTTGAGATTGTTTTGTAGCAAAGATTTCTGTTTGTACAGATAAATACTTTGCCATGTAATAAATACTATATTGTTTCGGTGGACCTGCTTGTGCTGTTTGCAAAAGGTCATATAAATATTATCATCTATAACTTTTCAAATAAACCTTTTCATTGAGAAACTTTTAAGAAAAGGCAAACAAAACATTCCTTTGTTTTAAACTCTAATTTGATATAAACTTAACATTTTCAGCGTAAACATTATTTCGTCGTCCGTTTTATGTGTACAGCCTACAGCCTACATTTGAGTATTGTAAGAAGGATACTCTTTCCATTTATTTTGTGAAGATTTCGTGAGGCATTAAATTGGGTTTGCGGATGGCCGCAGATGTGTTCGGGAGTATCCGGGGATCCGGAAGCATATGGCCGACCCACGAGGATTTGAATAGGCTGTGCCCCTTCGCCCTGGTCGCCCGCTTTATGCTCTCAAGACGTTTCCATCTCCGCATTATAAAGTTGTGGTACAGAAATATTTTGGTAAATAGGTTTACGGATGGTGAACATTGTGGTTTTAAGCACTGATAGACTTAATAAATTGTTAATGTTGTTTGTATATGTGAATTTATTTAAGTATGTTTTTTATTAAACTTTGTTTCAATTTGTACAACTTTTGTCATTGTTTACTCGAATTATTCTGTGGCAGTATTGTAAGTATTATTATTTTATCGTGTGTAATATGACTATTTTTTTTATTATTTGTCCTGTTTCGTGGATGCGTTTACAAACATATAAACTCACATGTACTCAAACTGCCAGACCCGGAGCAACTATATGTAGGCCATGCAAATATCAATTCCGTGCGGGAATCGCGCAGCAGTCAATTTTATTGCCCAGTTCAATCATCAATAGCGCTGTTGCTGCCCCAAACCATTGTGATCTACGCAAATTGGATGATTACTTCTTTATTTAGGATCTTAGTATCGTTTGGAAATAACAAGAGAAGCTCGTCAGTGACGCTGCTAGCAATAACGTTAAGGAGGTATTCTACTACTACTGCGTATATAGAATGTACAGACGCCAGCACAACAAGCCATACCAAACTGTCAAAATGACAATGCAATCCTGCCCCACCCATGTAGGTACTGAAAAAGTAACCCATGTACAAAAAAAGTAAATTAATGAAAATAATTGTAATGAATATAGAACCTTTCTATAGTAAATTGTTTTTCTTTAGAACTTGCGAATTTCGAAATACCTACCCACAAAATACAAACTCATTTTACCTAAAATATAATTTAAGGATTATAATAGGTAACGTATAATAATATGTTGTTTAAATTGATTTAGAGTACTATGCAAAAAATTATAAAAATCAAATAAGTTGCATTATAATCATAATTTCGGTTCATGAATTATGTGCAACGAAATATTATTGAAGTGTGTATGTCAATGTCATTCATTCGCTCCCTGTATTCCTGCTGTTTGCGCTCGCGCCTTTCTTTTTTTTACTGTGCTTTTTATTGTTTTCCCTACCGATAACTTTTGCTTCTGACTACGGATTTCGATTCTCGCTTACTCGCTGACTTTGTGCTGCTTACCACGGATTCTGATCTTTGCTTATAATTTGTTGTACGATGTTGTGGTGCATTTGTAACCGGAGTGTAGACAGAACGTAAATAAGCAGTTTTTGTAATAGCAGTACATAGTAAACACACCAATAATTTATTATAACGATTATAAACCGCACCTAACCTATAATCAATGTCATTATTGTTTTTAAATTTAAACAGAAACCGCAAGTTCTACAATCACTAGGCCACTAATGTTTAGTTATCAGTTTAGAGGTATGAGGAACAGAGTGTAAAGTTCCTCATCGTCCGTAGAAAAGGGAGGATCCTCCTACCAGACGGGTGTTGTGTCTAGTGGGCTACTGCGCGACTGTTGTAGTCGGGATTTTTGTATACATGCTAATGTCGCGGATAACTCTGCTTGCGCGATCTAGGAAACGACGGTTGTAGTTCGAGTCATGTGCGATAGATGTCGCCACATCAGCAATAAATAAACAGTAAGATGCTACATACTGCATGCTTGTGCTTTCGCTTGTTGTTGTTGTTGAATGGGGCAAAGTTCTATAGTTTCTGGCATTGTCCTTTACCAATTGAATATGAACCCTATTCTTTTGTAATAAAGTTGAAAATCTATCAAAGAAATTTGACAGATAGTTGTAGCTGAATGTGCTGCTGTATTAAAGTGTGTACGGATTAGAGGCAGCCTCGGGGTGCGCAGCTTCGCCATGCACTGCTCGTGAAGGCACGCCTCGGGCTGAGGCGCGTACGCACTTGAGGCAACAGGGCGAGCCGTGCGTGCCTCAGGCGAGGCTGCCTCTAATCCGTACGACCTTTGCTGTGTGATTCGATTGTTTACCAACAACGCATCCGTATTTAGTGTAGCCGCACGGCTTATTGCATGATGAGTTCCCATCCCAGGCAACAAGCTTAAAGTGAGGTAGAAACCGGGTGAGGTGCCATGAAGTAACTAGTATAGTAGTAAAGGCAATCATGTATACGTTTCGTTCTAGATGTATGCCCAAAGGGTAAGGAAATAACCCTCATAATATGTGTTCGGTGGCCGTGAAACCCTCTTCTAGTTTTCATTATGGCATTAGGACTCATTTTATTTGGAATTCGTATGTCAAAGGTTTTTGGTATATTTTGATGTATATTTACGATTGGGTTTTTATTTGGGAACTATGGAAATGGGAAAATAAAACGTACCTATACGTTATAATCAAACGGGTCATCGTACTCGAAAATAGTTTTAATTCATCGATTTCTTTATGGAATGCATTAATAAATGCCTAAACCTTCATTTAACGGTGTCTGCTCAGATTATGAAACAAAATACAGATAGACCGCGCGGAACACTGAGATTGAAGCCAAAAAAGCAAATACAAATTCAAAAGCGAATACCTACAACGCGCTTCGTGCTGTACTCACACGAGCCAGTATAGCACGAAACGCCGCATGGTTAAAAAAAAAACAAATACAAATTCAAAAGCAAATACAATCACGAGATTGTAGGTATTCGCTTTTGAATTTCTATTTGCAGTGTTCCGCACGGACTATCTGCCTTTTGTTTTATAATGTGAGGGTGTCTGACTTAATACAAACTGTAAAAAAACTCAAATAAAATGTCAAATCATCATCATCATCATCATTATGTCACCCTGTTTTCATTTTCACGACTGTTCTTATTCAAAAACAGCCTTATTATTATATTTTTCGGAAGAATAACCGCCAACTTTTTACCAAACCGTGTCTATTGATATGATCCACTTTGTAGTCCGGCGAGAATCTTTGGTCTTTAGTATACATCATCATCATCATCATCATCATCATGTCAACCTTTTGACGCCTATTGTTGGGCATAGGTCTCCTCCAAGGGTGGTTCAGCCGGATTCACAATGCATGGCCGATGCATGTTGGCGATCGCAGTAGGTGTTTTGATACTCAGAAGGACGCTCCTACCCATCTCCTTGTCAATATCTCTCTGTCGCCTTCTACGACACCCACGGTTAGAAATGGGTTGGCCAGCACCACACGGCTTCAAATGGCAAATAAATACAAATAAATTTTATAATACCTATTACCTTATTCACTGCGACGAAATTATTTCGTCCAAATTAGCTAACAAAGAGGGTGTACACTTGACAAATTTTTCTTTCGACAATAATATTTATTAGGTGCTTTTTAAAACAAGATGAATAGCCCCTTGACTTCCTGAAACTTTTTTCACTTTCAGGACTGTTTGCTGTTCGTTAACTGCCTTATTTTTACATTTTCCGGAAGAAAAAACACCAACATTTTATCAAACCGTGTTGAAAATGATCGTGTAGTTCGGAAAGAGTCTTTGGTCTTTACTATGACTAAAATTAAAAATGAGAAATGTAGGTTATCTAAAAGTAGGTACCTAAACATTTTAGTTTTCGGCTTCACTAAACCATCAAATCTTGTTTCTTATTTTTTTATAAAAAAAAAAAGTTGCCCTACACTAGGATTGCTCCTGTGTCGTGGGTTCGTTTCCAAACATAATATAAACTCGC
Source organism: Charanyca ferruginea (assembly GCA_947361185.1). NCBI lineage: Eukaryota > Metazoa > Arthropoda > Insecta > Lepidoptera > Noctuidae > Charanyca > Charanyca ferruginea. The sequence continues at coordinate 17,662,210 of OX376073.1, forward strand.
ATACACAAACAGTCAGCCCGGGAACCACTATCTGTAGGACATACTCGTACAAACATCTGTTCCGAGTGGGAATCGAAACCACGACACGCAGCAGAACAGACAAAACAAACAACTTACATCTGCAATATATAAAACTTTTATCAATATATTAAAAAAAAACATTGAAATACACGGTTAGGTATTAAAATATCGTTACCAAGTCGCAAGTTACGCACACCCGCGGGAAACGTCAACATTTTCCACCAATCGCATGTCCAGGAAAGGCAATGACGTAAGCTTGCACTTGCGTATTGGGCGACATGCTATTGAGGTAAAATGTAGGTTTTCTTAAAAAAAAAGGTTGCTATTTTCCATGCATTTCACGTTTTATAAATGAAACCAAACCACTGGTTTTAATGATGACAGTGTTTACCCTAACACCCTGTATAAATACTTATATACCGATACCATATTATTTCTTATTTGTTTTATTTATTTGTACCTTAGTAGGTACAACAATACTGTTCTTACATATTCATTCGGTATAATAACCTGGACTTAAACGGAACTAAAAAACTTACAACGCGTCATTAACACTACTCTAACCAAACATAGAAAACACCACCCTAGAGCTTGCATACAGCGACTAACACTACCAAGGAAGGAAGGAGGACGAGGCATAATAGATATTACAAACCTACACAATAAACAAGTACATAGAACATATTTAAACACAAAAAGCAATACCTCTACCTTGCACAAAGCTATAGTTTATAATGACCGAAATCTAACTCCACTAAATATGTCTGACAAAAACACTCAAGGGAATGAGAAACAGGCTGACAGACAGACAAAAATACTCGAATGGACCCAGAAGTCACTTCATGGAAGACATCGCCAAGACCTGTGCCAACCTAACGTCTATAAGTTAGCATCGAACGAATGGCTCAGGAGAGGAGATTTATTCCCTGAGACTGAAGAGTTCATGACAGCAATTCAAGATCAAGTAATAGTAACCCGTAATTACCAAAAGCACATCATGCGAATTCCCCTTTCTTCAGATATTTGTTGACGATGTCATAGCTCATCCGAAACTATTCAACATATTACTGGAGCTTGTCAAGCAATAGTTCAAACTGACTATAAACATAGACACAACCAGATAGCCAATGTAATTCACCAAAAACTTGCTATTAAATATAAATTGATTACTACACCCCCAGTACCTTACTACAAATATAATCCTGAAACAGTTCTTGAAAACGCAACACACAAGCTTTACTTTGATCGAGCTATTCTCACAGACAGAACAATACACTACAATAGAGCAGACATAACTTTACTAGATAAAACGAATAAAACCGCACAAATCATTGATATTGCAGTACCAAATACACATAACCTACAAAGCACTATAGCAGAAAAGCTGTCAAAATATACAGACTTAACAGGTTCACTGTCCACAGACCACCTACGGTCTGTAGAGAGACTTCCCTATCAGTCCACAGACCGTATGTGGTATGTTCGCCCGTACAATTTCTAAGCCATCTGATATTGTGGACTTAAGGAGAAAGTCTCATATTTAATGCGGACTTGGCAGGACATAAAATTTAAATAAAAACATAACTGGACTTATGGACCATTCCCACTCTGGAGCCTGGACAGTGAACCTGTTAAAAATAGAAATTAGTCGAATGTGGCGATTAAGTAGCGTTGCCATTATTCCTGTAGTGCTTTCAACCACGGGTGTCATTCCCAAGCAACTGCACCAATCTTTAAACATCCTAGACCTAGCTCCCTCCACCTACCAAACCCTATAGAAAGCTGCTATCCTAAACACTTGCAGAATTGTTCAAAAAATCTTCCAATACGACGATGACACACAAATATCATTCACCACACGAACACACACAGACCCATCGTCAATCGCCCATATACACGGTGACAGACATACAACGCAAAATCTCATCACATCACCACACCACATATTATCATCTACCACATAGGTTAGAATTTTTAGGGTAGCACTTGTCTTCGGCCCGTGTTGCCCTGTAAACCGGCACATAAGGGCCGAGATATAAAAATATATACCAACAAATAATAATAATAATAATAATAATCTTTATTACGATACACACAAGATTTAATATACATAAAAGCAAGTGTACAAGGTAACATGGAATCTACATAAATCTACACAGATCATGTAACCCTGTCTCCTAAACTCGGTAATTCTGTATCTTAGGAGACAGTGTTAGGCCATACAGGGCGGTTAGTCATGTAGGAACAGCTGCAGCCAGAGTGCTTAGCGCGAGTGTGGTTAAGTCATACATTTGTGTGTGTGCTGGAGTGTAAATGTGTTTGAGTGTAAGTGAATGAGTGGTGAGTATGGGAGTGTGTGTGTACCCCTAAGGGTGCGAGTGAGTGTGGTGTGTATGCAGGGATAAGGGTTGGTAGAGATGAATGAGTGATAGTGTATTGAATGTGAATCGGGTAGTAAAACTTTATTTGGGATTATTCTATGAATGTAAGTAAAGACTCCGTGAATAAGTAGTCTCTTTGCAGTAGCCATTCAGTCAGTTTGATTTTCAGGTCGTGGGAGTTTAGATCCATTATTTTTTTGTGCTTATTTATTTTATTGTACAGATAGGAACCAAGAATGTAAAATTGATGACGAGCGAAAGAGGTTCTGTGCTGGGTACTGGGTAAGATTTGAGTGCGTTTGTTAGGGTTCAGAGGTGGGAGGTACTTATGTATTCTTAGTACTGCTCTGAACAAAAAGAGCTGCCGTACACTGCTGTAGCACTTTACAATCGGCATAGAGGTAAGATGTTGGATAACTAAAAGGTTTCTTTGTCATTACTTTTAGTATTGCTCTTTGTGCTCTTTCTATTCGTAAAAAAATGGTTTTAGATGCTCCACCCCAAGCGGTTATGCAGTATCCGAGTATAGATTGGCAGAGGGAGTAATAGATCATCTTCAGCGTGGCCCTGTCGGCAGAATCTCTGAGGGACTTGAAGATGTGGATTAGACGCGTAGATCTTGAGGTAAGAGTATCAATTTGCCTGTCCCACCTTAGACCGCAATCGATCTGTACGCCCAGATATTTGACAGCGTATGAACGGCTTGTCATGGGACAGGTACAAGATACTGTGGGGTTAGGACAGGAGTGAGCTTTGAGGGTGAAATCTGAGCCTGGAGTACTACCACGTCTTAATCCAAAAGTGGTTTTATTTAGGTTTAGGGTAAGTAGGTTGGAGTTTACCCATATCATTATTTTAGACATTGCAGCTTCTGCATTTGCCTTTACCATATCCCAGGTTGAACCGCAGACTAGAATTGCAGTATCATCTACGTAGGTGTATAAAACATAAACTATAACATAAACCCGTCTTCCGGCGGGCTGTCATATTGTGTAGCGAACTAGCGACAATCATTGTAACGCTCATCCTTTTTACAATAAAAATCAAGTGCAGTTTAACCGCGGTAATTTTATTTACAACATTGCATTGTCTCATACATGGTGCCGAAACCAGGGACCTTTAGATGGTGGTCTTTCGACTTTAAGAGACGCGGTACTTAGACCTGCTAGCAAAAATACAGCGTCTCTTAAAGTCGAAAGACCACCAGGAGGATTCCCCAAAGAACAACGCTGCCTCTATGGCAAAGTTACCTGCGTTGGACATACCACACTTCGATGGCAAGGATATATCTGCATACAAACCATTTATAGAAATGTTTAAAGCTGTTGTACATCATGACACAAGAATTACAAATGTCCAAAGACTTTGCTTCTTAAAGAAATATTTGCAGGAGGAGCCCTTGCAAATTATTGATAGTTTACCGATCATTGGTAAGTCTTATGAAAGTGCATTGGAACTTCTCCAAAACAGGTATGACAACCAGGCCTTATTAATTGATAGTCATGTGACAAAATTGCTTGATTTACCCGTTATACAGCGTAGTACAGCAAAGCTAATTAGAGAGCTTGTTGCAGCAGTCAGACAGCATCTTTCTGCATTGCAGAATCTTGGTGAACCAGTCACACAATGGAATTAAATTCTCTCTCGCATTATACTACGTAAAATTGATCCTTTGATTGTCAGATTGTTTCATGCCGATCGGGATACCACAATGGTTGTCTCCATTGATGAGTTATTATCCTTTATGGAGAAGCGGGCAGCTTCATTAGAAGCCAGCTCACCTGGTGAGAAGCAAGCTCCAGGCAAACCTAAATCTTCAGTTAATATTACCACCGTACCTAATAATAATGTTAGTAGCAAGTGCCCATTGTGTAATCAAAGTCATAAATTATTCAAATGTGAAGCATTTAAGGCACAATCTCTACCAAAAAGGATGGAATTTGTAACTAAACATAAATTGTGTCAACTTTGTCTGGTTTCACACCCTCAAAAATGTAGATATAAGTTTAAATGTTCCATTTGTCATTCCAGTGCTCACAATGCATTTATACATCCTCAAGATGAAAGGCCCGGACCTGAAGCAAAGCAAGATGAAAGCAAAAACGCACAACAGGTAACTTTACATACTGCTCAGCCTATTTTCGAAAATGTTTTACTTCCAACAGCCAAGGTACTAGTTACTGGAGTCAATAATAAAAAGTTAGTTGTTAGAGCTTTATTAGACTGTGGAAGTCAGACTTCATTTTGCACAACGGCTTTGGCCAATCGATTAGGGTTACCACAGTTTAATTTACAAAAGAGTATAGCCACTTTGGGTGATACTTGTCACAACAATAGTACTAAAGGCATACAGTTACATTTTGAGTCATAAGTAAATTCATTCCATATGAATGTCACATGCTCAATAATAAATAAGATAACTTCCAAACAACCACAAAAACAAGTGGATTTTAGCAATTTTGTAATACCCGCACATGTTGCTTTAGCTGACAAGGAATTTTATATTCCAGGTGACATTTCATTACTGCTTGGCAGTGACATATTTTTCAAGATAATGTTGGATGGCAAGGTAGAAGGTGGCCCAGCTGACCCCATATTATTAAATACTGAACTGGGATATATCATCTCATCTACTAGCCCAATTGAATCTAATACAACCATCGCTATGCATACAACAATTTGTCCCAATCCAGATATCTGTGTCCGTCAGTTCTGGGAGGCAGAAAAGGTACCAGAGTTCTATCATGAGTCCCTTCCTGAGAACGAGTATAGTGAAAATGTATTTACAGAGTCAGTTTCTTTACATAACAATAAATTTCAGGTCAATTATCCGCTCAAAGTTGAATTGCAGGCCATTGACCCTTCCAACTCATATGCAATTTCTTTACAAAGATAATTAATTTAGAAAAAAGATTTTTGAAGGATCCAGATTATTATAACTTATACAAAAGTTTCATACATGAATACATTAAATTAGGACATGCAAAAATACTAGACATGAAGAACTGTGATCCAATAGATGAACCCCGGTTTTTTCTACCACACCTTGGAGTAATTAGGCCATTAAAAAATGGCAGCAAACTTAGGGTTGTATTTGATGGCAGTGCAAAAAACAAAAATAGTCTCTGCCTCAATGATTACATGTACACTGGCCCTGTTGTACAAAACTCCCTTTTTGACATACTTCTTATGTTTCGTTTATTCAGGTACACTCTCCAATGTGATATAAGTCATATGTACCGAAGAATAGAAGTGGCTCCCAATCACCGGTGCCTACAAAATATTCTTTGGCGTGAGAATGGGGTCATGAGTATACTGCAATTGCAAACTGTGACTTATGGCTTAACTGGATCTGCCTTCCTAGCTACAAGATGTCTTATTGAATTAGCAAGAAAATACAAAACTCAATATCCATTGGCCAGCGCCGCAATTATAAATAATTCATATATTGATGACATTCAAGCCGGTCATGAAACATTAGAAGGTGTCCACCAGCTTAAAAAAGAACTTTTATCTCTGATGGGACATGCTAGTTTAAACTTACACAAATGGGTTTCCAATAATCAAGAGGTACTCCTAAATGTCCCACAGAATGAATTAGGTATTACTTGCAGAGATTTGGATCGGGACAGATCTGAAGCTAAGATATTAGGTATTTCTTACGATACAACTAAGGATGTGTTCATAATAAATGGCAATGTAATCACTCCCACTAAAATACATAGCAAAAGGAGTGTATTAAGTAGGCTTTATGATCCACTAGGGTTAGTAGGGCCACTGACTATGCGTGTTAAGCTTTTCCTAAGTGAACTGTGGCAGCGCAATTTAGACTGGGATACTCCCCTGCCATTTGATTTAGAAAAGGCTTGGAACCAATTCTATGCAAACATTATTACTATGCCAGAGATTATTGTGCCACGATATTTACAAACTAATGGTGCAGATGAGGTCCAGCTGGTAGGTTATTCTACTGGTTACGGCTGCTGCATTTATGTAAAGGTTGTGAAAGGTGATAATCATTATATTCACTTGCTTTGCTCCAGGTCTAGGTTAAATGGTATTAATTCTAAATTAACTATTCCAAAATTAGAGCTCAATGGTTCACTGCTGTTAGCCAAACTTATTTCTCATGTATCTTCAGTTTTAAACATCCAAAATGTACACCTATTCTGTGATTCCAAAATTGTATTCGGCTGGTTACAATTGTCGCCCAAAGTCCCTGCTTACATAGGAAATCGAATCCTGCCAAATAAAAAGACTCACTGATGAATTTTCATGGCATTTCACACCTGGTTTGTTAAATCCAGCAGATATCTTATCCAGAGGAGCTGATCCAATGGATATCCAACATAATTTACTATGGAAGTATGGACCAGATTACTTACAGGCTAAGCCATCAAACTATAATTTTTACTTAGCAAATATTGAAAGTCCACTGTCAATACATGATGCTTGCGAGCAAACTGCTTGTTTAACTATTTCAAATAATGAAGCTATTCATCCCTTATTTGAAAAATATTCAAATCTGTGTAAAATGGTTCGTGTCACGGTTTACATATTAAGATTTATTAAATGTTGTAAGAAAATTAAAATAAGTTTAGGTTTAATATCAGTAGGGGAGTACAGAGAAGCTTTGATCAACATTATTAAGGGTATCCAACAATACTATTTCTACGAAGAGTTAAAATGTATTGCAGAGAAGAGAGATATCAAAACTTCTCTGAAGTCTCTTCATCCATTTATTGATGACAAAGGTGTTTGTCGTGTAGGTGGTAGGTTACATAACGCTAAAGTTAATTATTCAAAGAAAAATCCTATAATATTACCTAAGCACTGTCATGCAACAAGGCTAATTATACAACAAGAACATTTAACCTTGTTACATGGCGGTATAAAACTAGTTTTAAGTCATTTATCTCAAAGGTATTATATTTTAAATGCTGTAAGAGAGGTTAAAAATGTAATACATAAATGTGTTATATGCCGTAGGTATAAAGCAGAGGCCTCAAAACAGCTCATGGGTTCACTTCCTAATGACAGGGTAAACTCCACCAGAGTGTTTCAAAAGGTTGGCATAGACTACTGTGGTCCCTTTGACATTAAGCAATCTTCGAAGCGAAATAGCATTTTTAGCAAAGGCTATGTTGCGTTGTTTGTTTGCTTCTCCTCCAAGGCAATTCATATAGAGGTTGTGTCAGACATGTCCACTGATAGTTTCCTTGCAGCTTTCAAGCGCTTTGTGGCTCGAAGGGGACTTCCATCAGACGTTTACTGTGACAATGCCACCACATTCAAAGGTGCAAATAACCATCTTATAGATTTGTTTAAATTACATAATAATAAACAATTTCAAGAGGCAGTTCATAGTTATGCCCTTCAGAGGGAAATAAAATTTCATTTCATTCCAGCGTACAGCCCAAACCATGGGGGTCTCTGGGAAGCGGCTGTTAAATCCGCAAAATTCCACTTAAAAAGGATTTCAGAATGTAGAACTTTTACATATGAGCAGTTCAATACTGTCATGATAGAGATAGAAGGTATATTAAATTCTCGCCCTTTGTTTACAGTTAGGTACTAATCAGGATTTAGACGATTTTTCTTGTCTGACTCCGGGTCATTTTATAATAGGTTCTTCTATAACAGCTGCACCACAGCCAGACATATCAGATATACCTCCTAACCGTCTTCGCTTTTGGAGAAGTTGTGAACAAGTAAAGCAACATTTTTGGAAAATCTGGTCTAAGGATTATTTGTCAACACTCAATCAAAGAACGAAATGGAGGAAAACCGTTGCTAATCTTAAAACAGGTACAATTGTTTTATTAATAAGTTCCAACACTCCACCTCTTCAGTGGCCCATGGGCAGAATCACAAGAGCAATCCAGGGCAAAGATGGCAATGTAAGGGTTGTTGAGGTGCAAACTTCTGATGGCAAGCTTCACTTAAGAGCTGTATCAAAGATTGTAGTTTTACCTACTGAATAACCTTATCTATATAAACATACCTAATTAAAAACATGTATACCTTTTGTAACTGTTAGTATCCATTAGTAATTATTGTTTATTGTTTTAAAAAACTTGTTAAAATTAAGTAGTCCTGTTAAACCAAGCTGCCCCGGCAGATTATGTATAAAACATAAACTATAAATGCTTCGAAAACATTCGATTCACTTGCTGTGAGCAGACGTGCTGTTAATCTGCATGGTCGTGTCGGGGCTATTTTAAAGTATTTTTGTTGTACTCTCGTTTGAAATAATCGGTACCTCTCTTACTATCTTGCGGGGTGTGCCATATAGTGTCTGCGCCATCTTGGAACTCGTATTGCGGCGTCCCTTTCGTCCAGTGACAGCACAAATTGAATTCTAACATTTGGAAAAAGAGGTGCGTTCGGTGGGGTTCGCACCTGAGGTCAGTCGTTTCGTGGCGGCAAGTATAGCTGATTATACCACTAAGCCATCGCTGCGTGATCTCTCGAAGGCGAAATTCTGTACTTCTATCTACGGCCAAAACGTTTATGCAACGCGTCATACCTGTATCATCGTGTTTGTATAGCTGTATATAGCTATTTAAAAATCAAGCTGGTATACTCTCGTCTGGGTACGTTATTTATATTTATTATAAATACAATATAATGTTTCACTCGCCGAATAAAAGTCAGTCGAGTCCGGATCTGCATACGGAACAGGATTCTGGTACCGTTGCTAATGTCACGCAAAGAAAAAGGAAACAACCTGACTGCGAGCTGACGCTAGCTATTGCTGATTTATCGGCCGAGTTTAAAAAAACTATAGGCGACCTGCGCACTGACATAAATACCCAGTTCTCGCACATAAATGCTAACATTGGTAATCTAAGAGATGACTTTAATAATCTATCAACAACTTCTTCAAAAATACAATCTGAACTGAAGGAACTACGAACTGAATATTCTTCGGCAAAATTAGAAATATCGAGTTTAAGTGCAAAACACGATGCTCTATCTCAGGTTGTGACAGAGCTAGAGTCAACAGTAAATTTTAACTCTGCAAACTGGCTGGACAGTGCGAAGCGTATAGCTGATCTGGAGGTGAGTGTCAGGAACTCTGCGGCGACGTCGGTTGCTCTGCTGGAAAGTAAAATAGATGTGCTGGAGCAGCAGGCGAGGCAGTGTAACATTGAACTGGGGAACGTTCCTGAAAAACGAGGTGAAACCCTGATTTCTGTGCTGGAGTCAATTGCGTCAGCAATTAATATACCGATAGCAAAAAATGATGTGGTTGCGATTCACCGTGTTCCTCATGCGCACGCGCAAAATAATCGCCCTAAGAACATCATAGTGAAGTTTGCGTCACGCTTGCTGCGTGATAATCTACTAAGTGCGTACCGGCTATCCAAGGGGCTGACATCCGATCGCATAGGGCTCACAGGTACGCCATGTCGTATCTACTTAAATGAGCACTTAACGCTTCGAAATAAGGATTTATTTCGCAAATGTCGTGAAGCAGCCAAAGCTAATAAATTTAGATACGTATGGATCAGAAATGCGACCATCTTGGTCAAGGAAGCGGATGACTCGGCCACTTTGGCTATTCGTACGGAAGCCGATATATCTAGCAAAATCACATCAAAAAACCATTCCGAGAATATCGCTGATAGTTAAACCTCCCTTAAATAGCACATTAAGTGCTATTATTACGTTAGCATTTTCTGTTATTATCATTAATCTAGTTACGCTGTTTTCCGCAGGTTCGCATTTTCTTTGTTTTATTTGTCTCGTATGTAATTATGTAAAAGTATCACTTTTATCAAACAATGTGTCCTATGTTAAAAAAAAATCAGCTATTTGTGTTATGGTGCTGCTGCCGATCCATAAATTGTTGCTGTATCACTATAACTATATGAACTATATCTATGCCTTTATTGCCTTTACAGACGCCATATTAAAAATAGCCTTTTTGATTGTACTGTTTATAATGTGTCGTTTTTTTATAATTTTAACAATACTGCTTTTATTTAATACTATTGAATTGACTCATTTAATTAATGGCTAATAATCATATATCTATTTATTACCAAAACTGTCGAGGGATCAGGACAAAGCTGAACACGTTGTTTGAATGTTTTGGCGAATGCTTACGACATTATAGTTTTCACCGAGACCTGGCTGACACCTGATATCTCAGATAACGAGTTTATTGACCAACGTTACCTTGTATTTAGATGCGATCGTGATCGTATTGTTACTCAAAAAAAAGACGGTGGTGGCGTCCTTATAGCTGTCTCTCGAGAATTAAGACCATCTTGCCTCGCAGTATCGCCCCCTTTAACTTTTCCGGAGCATAAAATTATTAAAATCCCTACCTGCCGTGATAACTATAATTTAATATGCGCTACCTACATACCACCGAACACGACGGAAGAAATATACATACATTTTCTTAATTCTCTCTCAGCTCTGTTTGATGATCCACGGGTGGACAATATTATTTTAACAGGCGATTTCAACATGCCACAACTTAACTGGAATAAAAGAACTTCATTCATGGAATGTGATACAAATACCCCCTCTAATGTAACACGTCATCTCTTAAATATCTGCTCGCAACTAAATATCAAACAATATAATCATTTAACCAATTGTAACGGTCGTATATTGGATTTGTTTTTCAGTAATGCACATTCTGTAACCTTTACTTCTGATGTTCCTCTCTTGCCCATCGGTGCTTATCATCCAGCCTTTTAGGTCCATGTACCGTTTGTACACACACCGAGTATCTCGAAATGCAAAATTCCGAATCCACTCAACTTTTACAAAGCTGACTACTGCCAGATAAATAGGGACATTAGTAATGTTGACTGGAGTATTTTACTCGAAGGGTTGATACCTGAGGAGGCTGTGTCTGCTTTCTACGAAAAATTGTTCGCAATAATTAGATCACATACACCCACATGCAAGCAGAGGAATTTTAATTTTCCCATCTGGTTCACACGTTCACTCATACGCACCTTCAAAAATAAAACTTATGCTTGGGTGAAGTGGAAGAAACGCGGCAATATAAGTGACTATGAAAAGTTTTCCGTCATTAGAACACGGTTCAAAAGGGAAGCTGATAGATGCTATAAAAGATATATGACGTCAGTTGAGGATAATATTGCCACTAATATTAAGGCTTTCTGGTCATACATCTCCAACCGTAAAACTGCAAATGGAATTCCTGGCACGATACATTACAAACAAAATTCAGCCAGTGATCCTATTTCAGCGTGCAATTTATTCTCTTCCTTTTTCCATTCTGTGTACGAACCTTCCACATTCAACTCTGATTCATGGGTACCTCCACCTACAAGTGCTGACCATGATGTTAACTTATCTAAATTGTATTTCCCCTTAGAAAATATTCGTAGAGAACTAAAAATGTTGGATTCGACTAAAGGACCTGGACCGGACGGTATTCCTGCGTTCTTTTTTAAAAATACATATAACACAGTATGCGTCCCCATATTTATACTATTTAACAAATGTATTTCCTGTGGAGTCTTTCCAGATGTATGGAAACGCGCAAATATCGTACCAGTACACAAAAATGGATCTAAAAATAATGTAGAGATGTATCGTCCAATTTCCATATTATCAACATTGTCTAAACTCTTTGAAAGGCTTGTCCATGCTGAGATTTATCCAATTATACGTAATGTTCTAATAAAGGAGCAACATGGCTTCTTTAAAGATAGGTCTTGCATAAGCAACCTCTTAATATTCACAACGCAACTTTTTGAAAATATTGATAAAAGGCAACAAACTGACGCGATATATACTGATTTTCAAAAGGCGTTTGATAAAGTGGATCATAAATTGCTGCTCAATAAAATTGCGTTCAATGGTATCAGAGGGGATCTCCTGCGCTGGTTTGTCTCCTACATAACCAATAGGACCCAAAAGGTTGTGATCAATGGCTTCGAGTCTAGCTGTATTCAAGTTACATCAGGAGTCCCACAAGGCTCAATTTTAGGACCTTTATTGTTTATTCTGTTTATAAATGACATAAAATCTTGCTTTCTAAATTCAAAATTTCTCTTATACGCTGACGATTTAAAAGTTTTTAAACAAATTTCAAATGAACAAGAATGTGAGGAATTTCAACGTGATCTTGATCGTTTCTCGGACTATTGCAGTTATAACAAACTTCACCTCAGCTTGCCTAAGTGTCATAGTATTACGTTCACTAAAAAGAAAAATATTATACATTTCAATTATCGACTTGCTAACAGTGTTATTAACAAAGTTAACCATCTTCGTGATCTGGGTGTAAAGCTGGACTCAAAACTTCATCTTGATATCCATGTAGAAAACATTGTCAATAAGGCATATCAGATGTTTGGCTTTGTAATGAGAGCATCTAGAGATTTCCATCGTCACTCCACTTTCTTGCACTTGTATAAATCCATAATTAGGCCACAATTAGAATACGCAGTACCGATCTGGAATCCTTACTATGCAAAATATACCGAAATTATAGAATTAGTCCAACGCAAATATCTTCGTGCTATCCAATATAGATGTTCTCGTAAAAAAACATCATACCAATCGCTTCTTAAAGAATATGACTTGCTTACGTTACAATCTAGACGCGTCCTCCTTGAGACTATGACTTTATTCAACGTATGCCGAAACAAGTTTGATTGCCCTGACTTGGTGTCTGGTTTGTGTTACCTGGTTCCTCGAACAGTACATGGGCGGGAGGTACGCACCAGGCGTCTGTTTGCTACCAGCTTTTGTAGATCCAATGCTGGTGTACGCTCACCGCTGTATCGCTTAGTCGACACATACAATACGCACTTTGGTGCAGTAGACATATTATTCTTAAGCAAAAATAAATTTAAAAATGATATTATTAAAATTCTAAAGGATCGGCAGGAGGCTCCATAGATTTTATACAGTATAGGCACCATTATTAATTAGCTAAGGACCTTTATGACATATCACGCATGATTTCTTTTTTTTTTATTATTTTGTTTTTTTCTTTTTGTTTAAATTTTATATTTGTTATTTTATAAAATATTGCTTATTCTTCCTTTAAATTTATTATTTTTCATTAAGTTAGCCCTGCTACAGTTAAACGTTTGCTAACAGTTTGTTGTTTTTATTATAGTAATCTGTGGAAAATGTTGTGGGTAGTATATTTGTTCAGTTTAATTTTAAGACAACAGTGTTTATTCTTAATATACTACTGTTTGTTTTCCCAAATGTAATAAATAAATAATAAATAAATAAATAAATAAATAAAAGCATATTGATGTGGCAACACCACACCACGTCTTTCCGTCTTCCGGCGGGCTGTCATATTGTGTAGCGAACATTGTAACGTTCATCCTTTTTACAATAAAAATCAAGTGCAGTTTAACCGCGGTAATTTTATTTACAACATTCCATTGTCTCATACAGTTGGCGTAAATATTACAATTTGGAAGGTTCATCTTACACAGATCGTTGACGTAAATTTGGAATAGGGTTGGGCCCAGTATGCTTCCCTGGGAAACGCCGTAGGATGTGATTTCCTCATCACTCAGGTAAGTATCTATCTTGACGCACTGTTTACGATTTGTAAGGTAGCTCCGAAAGATATCCAAGGCAATACCCCGCACACCTATTACTTCCAGTTTTGAAATGAGGTTGGGGACAGAAACTGTATCAAATGCCTTTGAAAAGTCCAGAAAGATTCCGAGGCATTTAGTTTTACTGTCCATGTTAGCAGCAACTGATTTCGTTAGTTCCAGTACAGCATCTTCTGTTGACAGCCTTGGCCTGAAGCCATATTGGTTGTCGGCGATAATATGGTATTTATCAAGAAACATGGTACACCTAAACGACAAAGTGGAATTTAATGTAAAAAAATTTAATTCAACGTTCGACAATGCAAACTAACCGTGTATGGGGGCCGCGGCCGCGGACCGTGCTACCCGACTTCCACATTCGTTTTGCTACTATTATGAATTTTAATACTGTGACGATACGGCCCACTACCTCTCTCTCACAGACAGAAGACCAGTAGGCTGATTATTAAATTTTATAATATTACCTACCTACTTGGAATTTCCTCTTGAACAACCTCATTGACCTGCCACGCTCGAAACTTTCTTTTGCAAAAAAATACAATTCACTGGGACGCGCCAGTATTTCCTGCGGGTGTACGTCGGCAGCGGTGTCTTTTGGCGGCTACCTATAATAGGCGGCACGAGGCACGCGGCTTTCTTCAGAGGCGTTTGAGCGGCGCCGGCGCCGCGCGTTGCAGGCCGGCGTCGGGAGGAGGAGCGCGGGCGCGGGGTGCGCTCGCGCCACGTAGTGTAGGACGTCTGTTATTGACTATTAATAATTATCGATAAAAAATGTTGTTTAGCTTTAAATACTTATGTGGTGCTAAGGTGTTTTTAGAATTATCTTATCTAAAAATCTTATCTTAAATATCTATCTTGCTGTTATGATAATTCTAAAAAACAATATGCCCTAAGTATTTAAAACTAAACAGCTTTTCTGTTTAAGTGTGTTCTTATTCAATATTATTAAGTAGATTTAGAGATAAAATGAATCACAAAAAAAACTCTTACCTACGAGCTTATTATTACTTATTGATAACAATTAAATTTCTATTATTACTGATCAGCTCTTGGTCGATCGACAGACCCGTTTGATACTCAGGAAGTCACAAAACGTTAGTTTCGTTTTTTTATTGTTCATCCAGTTAATCATTTGTTAATTGTTACAAATATTAAAACATTTGAATCACACAAAGATCTTGTATTCTAATGCCTTGTTTAGGTAGCAGATAAGTAAGTGTAAAAAATTATCGATATCGATTAGGACGATAATTGCAACGTTGACCCTGCATTATAACTTTTATTTTTTTCGCTATTTCGGATTTCGGAAGTTCCGATTTCCACATTGTCAGTTACCGCGCTACCTCTTCCGAGATAGTGTGTGTGCCTTTCGCAGAGATTTCGTAGAACCTTATTGCGAGCATTGCTTACAAAGTTTAATAATATTTTTTACCGTGAAATGGACACGTATTAGTTTATTAGCTACTTAACTTTGTGTGTGTGTAAATTGTGTTTTTAAGTTTCATGTATTACCTGAATGCACAGAAGTTTCTAGATCTTCTTAACGAATCAATAACCGAATACTAGATGAATTGTCTGTGGTAGCTTACACGAGGGTATGGTTCCAGTTAGATGGAGCTCCTCCACACTCCGTACTCCTCGCGAGAGAGCGGCTTAACACCATGTTCGGCGAGCAATGGATTGGGCGCTACAGCCCCCGTAGGTGGCCAGCTCGGTCACCCGACCTTACTCCTCTCGACTTCTTTTTATGGGGCTTTATTAAAAATGAAGTTTACTCGCGGGTCTCCGAAACCAAAAGTGAACTGCGCAATCGTATTGTCGCCGCCTTTGACAAATTAAATTGGCTCTGGATCCTGAACGAAATTTGTTGAGCAGGCTTCGGGATAACATTGTGCGGCGGTGTACCTAACTTGTGCATTCAAGAACGTGGTGGTCGTTTTGAAAACTTGAAAATTTTAGTTGGTATTCTTTTTGGAACGAATGTGTAATTTATTTAGTTCAGTTCAGTTTATTCAGTTCGAAATAAATAAGTGGCGGTAAAAATGAACTCATTGAATTTTATTTTCGTCGCACATTGTCAAACGAATCAAAGTCAGCACTTTGATTTGACGCCGACAAAAAACGCCGCGTGCATCGTTGCCGCTCTTCGCTCCGGGGTCAAGGTACGTTGTCTAAACAGAGTGTTTTGTTTTACTGAATTTATTTTGATGTTTGTTTTGTTTAAAAATTTAACTTTTTTAATTTTCGGTTTTTAATTTAATATTTAATTTTGCTATACTTATGTGGACTAGTATTACTTGAGGTTTCATTTATTGCCTATAAGTGACTTCCATACTGTATGTAAAGAAATGTTGATTGACTGGATAAAACCATTGACATATGAAAATACTGGACCACTTCTACAAACGTAATGTAATCCAAGTACACGAGCCACTCACACCTCACACACTCACAGAGACTCTCCCATATCTACATGCACACTCATGCACACGCACACACACGTTAACATAATTATATATTATACAGGATGTTTGGTAGATCGATGCAAAGCCGTAAAGCGGAGCTAGTATAGACTATTTTTACAACCATTTGATCCTAACTTGTCTTAGCCGAAGTGTGACTAATTTTTTTTTAGCAAAATTTTAATGATTTTTGGTGACAAAACCCAAAATATTAGTTTGTTGAAAATAATGGTCAATTTGGAAGATAAGTCATTTGTTTTTTATTTTAGTTGGTTAACACTTATGTTATGTTTTCAGCGCATTTAAATGTACGGGAGCACTTAAATAATTGTTTCCATAACAGACAGACAGCTGGATCGGCAGAGACGGGCCGATCCCTTGCCCCGTGCCCACCTGGTCACCCGACTCCGCTTGACTTTTACGTGTGGGGTCGGGCAAAGGAAGTTTATACTAATGTGGAAATAAACAGGAAAGAAGAATTGATTGAGAGAATTAATTCAGAAAAAACGATGAAACTGGAGATGAAGTTCAAAAAAAAACAACAACAAAAGTGTGAAGACGGGCCGTGTTGGTGTTAGAAACCGCCGCGAACATTTTGAATACGAATAATAAATGATTTCAAAAAAAAAATTGTTTTAAATAATTTGTCAAATAAAAAATTCTCCCTCAATTTGCTTTGTAAGTCGCACTATCGTGTTGAATGGGCATACCCAGACCAGACTTAGACCAGCGTCCAGAGACTTAGCGCCCAGAGACTTAGCGTCTAGAGACTTAGCGCCCAGAGACTTAGCGCCCAGGGACTTAGCGCCTAGAGTCTTAGCGCCCAGAGACTTAGCGTCTAGAGTCTTAGCGCCCAGAGACTTAGCGCCCAGAGACATAGCGCCCAGAGACTTAGCGCCCGGAGACTTAGCACCAAGAGACTGCGCCCAGAGACTTAGCGCCCAGAGACTTAGCGCCCAGAGACTTAGCGCCCGGAGGCTTAGCGCCCGGAGACTTAGCGCCCAGAGACTTAGCGCCCAGACTTAGCGCCTAGAGACTTATCGCCTAGAGACTTAGCGCCCAGAGACTTAGCGCCCGGAGACTTAGCGCCCAGAGACTTAGCGCCCAGAGACTTAGCGCCCGGAGGCTTAGCGCCCGGAGACTTAGCGCCCAGAGACTTAGCGCCCAGACTTAGCGCCAGAGACTTAGCGCCCAGAGACTTAGCGCCCAGAGACTTAGCGCCCTGTGACTTAGCGCCTAGAGACTTAGCGCCTAGAGAATTAGCTCGTAGAGACTTAGCTCCTAGAGTCTTAGCGCCCAGAGACTTAGCGCCCAGAGACTTAGCGCCCAGAGACTTAGCGCCCGGAGACTTAGCGCCCGGAGACTTAGCACCAAGAGACTTTGCGCCCAGAGACTTAGCGCCCAGAGACTTAGCGCCCGGAGACTTAGCGCCCGGAGACTTAGCGCCCAGAAACTTAGCGCCCGGAGGCTTAGCGCCCGGAGACTTAACCCCCAGAGACTTAGCGCCCAGACTTAGCGCCTAGAGACTTATTGCCTAGAGACTTGCCCCCAGAGACTTAGCGCCCAGAGACTTAGCGCCTAGAGACTTAGCGTACAGAGACTTAGCGCCCAGAGACAGCGCCCAGAGACCTAGCGCCCAGAGACTAAGCGCCTAGAGACTTAGCGCCCAGAGTCTCAGCGCCCAGAGACTTAGTTCCCAGAGACTTAGCTCCTAGAGAAAGCGGCCAGAGACTTAGCGGCCAGAGACTTAGCGCCCAGAGACTTAGCGCCCAGTGACTTAGCTTCTAGAGACTTAGCTCCTAGAGACTTGCCCCCAGAGTCTTAGCTCCCAGAGACTTAGCGCCCAGAGACTTAGCGCCCAGTGACTTAGCTTCTAGAGACTTAGATCCTAGAGACTTAGACGGTAGAGACTTATCGCCTAGAGACTTAGCGCCCAGAGTCTTAGCGCCCAGAGACTTAGCTCGTAGAGACTTAGCTCACAAAGACTTAGCGCCCAGAGACTTAGCGCCCAGAGACTTAGCGCCCAGAGACTTAGCGCCTAGAGATTTAGCTTCTAGAGACTTAGCTCCTAGAGACTTAGCGCCTACAGACTTAGCTTCTAGAGACTTAGCGCCTAGAGACTTAGACCGTAGAGACATATCGCCTAGAGACTTAGACCGTAGAGACTTATCGCCTAGAGACTTAGCTTCTAGAGACTTGTCGCCTAGAGAATTAGCTCGTAGAGACTTAGCTCCTAGAGTCTTAGCGCCCAGAGACTTAGCGCCCGGAGACTTAGCGCCCAGTGACTTAGCGCCCAGTGACTTAGCTCCCAGAGACTTAGCGCCCAGACTGAATGTAACCGAAATATGTATAGCTTCACTTAGGGCGGGTTGCTTCAACTTACATTACTGACCGGTAATAGTCAAAAATGGCGCTAATTATTGTCAAATCAAAAAAATGGGTTGTTTCACAAAATCGTAACGTCAAAAAGTTACTATTACCATCACCCACCAGTCAACGTAATTTTGTGTTGTCAAACAGCTGCTTCAGACATCAAAATATTATGGAATCTCTTTTTGAATAACTTTAACTGACGGATTTTTATGTCATGTCATTTAACGTACGTTAAACATCTCACGTCAAAGTAACTTTTTAACCGTCCGTATGTAACGTTAACCGACTGTTTGAAACAACCCGCTCTAAATCGGTATTCAAGAATAGCAGTTACTTAACATTGATTTGACTAGCGAAACAATGCGCGCCTGTCCCGGACATAAAGGCGAGAGACCCAGATTCCGGACTCCTGAACTCCGGGCCTCCGGGATTCCAAAATAGTTGCTTTGTGTTGCTATCGGTGATTTTAGAGTGGGGCGAGTTTCTAATACTTGGTGATCTGATTTATTGAGTGGCCACCGCTGTTTACTTGTAAGACGACAATGTTCAGTGAGAGTTGGGTGAGTTTGGTACATTGAAAAGGATTAGTTTATATTGTAAGGTATTTTGTATATAGAACGAGTAGTCCTGTCCTGAACCCAATATGAATTTAAGCGCCTCTAAGGTTATCCAAACTAACATTATAAATACTACTGACCCAATCTTCATGAAATTTGGTGCAGATTACGCTTGAACCTCAAGAAAGTACATAAGCTACTTTTTAATTCACAACTTTGCCTGCATTCGTAATAAAAGCTAGTTGCCCGTTCCAAAATGTAGGTAGAGGTCGCTAGGAGGTCTCTAGAAGAAGAATGAGCAAGAAACTCCACAGGTAGGTACGCTTTTCAAAGTTTTTACAAAATCCTGGTTACATTCTGGTTCTGTTCTAGTTATTAAGTACTAACATAGGCTAAGAAGTTATATTGTTACTAACACAGTGGTCAGTGGACCTAGGCTTTGTAGTCTGTTATATGAATAAATATACGTAACGCATGCGTGTACGCATGCGTTACGTTACGTCCCCATTGTTTTAAGAAATAAGTTGTTATTATTAAGTTTACTATCAACTATTGCATTGGGTTGTACCTGTAAAAATTGTTGTATGTGATGGTTATAAATAAATAAAACATAATTATTATTAATCATGTCATCTTTCTATGCGGAAACAATAAGGGCTAAGATACAAATCCATACTTTAATACTATAAATGCGAAAGTAACTCTGTCTGTAACGGTTTCACGATGGAACGGCTTAACCAATTTTGATGAAATTTGGTATGAAAATAGCTTGAACCCTGGGGATGGACATATGCTGCTTTTTAATTCGCGGCTTAGTTTGTATTCGCGATAACCGACATTCACGCGGACGAAGTCGCGGGCAAAAGCTGGTCTGAAATAATTCACGCCGCCACTGCCGTATGAGCATTTCTGTTTCCTCTCTTGTCCTTAGTGATAACTTTATTTTTTAGCCGTTTGGGGTCGAAAGTCTCGGTTCGTGGGGTGCGATTGGTCATCTTTTTTTAAGGAAATGTCCAAAAGGTCGGTTGATCCTTGATCCGAGATGATCGGTGATCCAAGAGCTGATTTATACCTTGGTCAGAAGTTAAACATCGCAATCAAGCGTGACAATACCGCCAGCCTCTTGGCCACATTCCCAGATGACGGAAATGAATTTTTTTTTTGCAATTATTTTATTGTTCGTGCATTTTGAACTTTACGCTTGAAGTCGTTGATGTACACCACTACACGTTCGGTGTGTAACACAGCCTGAAAAATTATACCCCCTCATCATACAATGGCAGTTAATATTTGATTGCGAACGCACACGCAAGTTAAACTATATAAATGCTAACAGAATAAATAAATTGAATCACTGCAAAATTCAATATTAAATTAACTAAAACAATATAAATTCATATTACTTTCTTGACATCTGTTTTAATTTAATTAACAAGAACAGCGGGGGTTGAAGCCGTCTTTTATTGTTTCTATATAAAAAGAAACCTTATTCAACAAGAATATTCAAAGACAAAAGGATATTATTTCAAGCCCGACATTTTATGCATCAATGTGAACACAAAATCTCTTTTATTAAGAGGGATGCTCCAGGGCAGCCCGTGAAATTCAAATTTTCTTGCGGTTTTTGCAATTTGCAGCTCAGTATCAGGTTATTTTGTATTAAAACATATATTATTTATAAATGCTCGTAAACGTCATACTTTCATTAAAAAGGCACATTCACACTTTTGTAACTTGAGAGATGTTGATGATTTTAATTATTATAATTCTGTATATTTGTTATTGTTGCGAATGATTTTTTTTTTAATATTCCCACTTGACATTGAGCTACAAATTGTAAAAAAACGTAAGAAAATTTGAATTTCGCGGGTTGCCCTGGAGCATCCCCCTTAAGAGCGTTCATCCGTTAGAACCATGCTGGAGTCAAACTATTGAGGGTTTCATAGTCTAGAGCATGGCTGAAAAAATATTTTCAAATGTTCGTTCAGTTTTGTCATAAGAACAGTTTTTATTTAAGCCTTTCTTTAAACTAGCGCTCGATGGTCTACGCGGATGCTAGATAATAGTAAAACCATATACGACAAACTTATAACAATATTACTGTTAAAAAAACCATAACATTTGCATGGCTGAAAAAAAGTCAATACTACTGTAAGATTTCATACAAGAAAAGTATACTCAAAAGTGCAATTTTTAGCCACTTTTCGAGTTATTAAACGTGTTAGTTTGGTATGAAATCAGTGATATTTTATGTTTTTTTTAGGCCTAGTAAATGAAAACATTTACGTTCTAAAACATGGTATATATATTTTTTTAATAACTTATGTATTTATTTTACTATGAATTATTTATTCCTACTATAATCGGCGCGGAATCGCACCACAGCTCAGTGTCGGCCGAGGCTCATCGAGGCGCGCCGCTCTGGAGTAACGCTCTTAAAGGATTGTCATATTCAGCCCGCTGCGCACCGCATTCAGCCTGAAGCCAATATTAGGCTAGTTAGTCTCAAAAGGAATATTTCGTTAGTGGTTGAAATAAAATTATTCTCGAGAGCCACAATATTGTTTCAGTTTAGTCTCATTGGGACTAAATGTTTCGCAAAATAATGATGACATAAAAGCGTTGTTCGAATTGAATTAGTTTTGAAAACAAAATTTTTGTTTAGTTAGTGCTCGTAAACTTGAGTATTGTAAATGTTCAGCGATTCTGTTTATCTACTTTTAATTGATGACAAAGGTATTACAATCTGATTGCTAGTTGTAATTATACTGTATTCAATATTGCTTTGAATTATTTAGTGAGATGAATGCCTGCGAGAGATAGATTAAAACGAAGTTGTATTTAATAATGATTACTAAGACATTTATTTTTTTGTCAGCGAAAGTTGGGTTGAATGATCGTTTTCGTTTTCGATGATAAATCAATTAAAAATAGGTGGGATGATTTAAATCTAGATTAAGGGTGCCTTTGTTAACAATGCAAACAAATTATTTATTAAATAAAATCTTAACGCAGCTATGAACTTTAGTTTGAAATAAAGATTTTTTATTTTTATTCAGTTTGAAAAGAAGAGAGAAGATTATTTTAATTTTAATAACACTTGTAACATCGAAGTAAAACTTACTTTGGTTAACATGCTACCATCTTTATCTTACACTTGTATTTTGACAGTTGTGCGACAGTGATAGAAATAATGCTTAACGGTTTCATGGTAACACAACATGCATTTGCAAGTGATGTGTTACCATCAAACTTCGCCTAAATGGCCATCAAAGTAAAATCATTTATTTACATGAACAAATAATGCACTTTTGAACGCCATATAAGAAAATTTGAATGTAGTTGCCCTCCCAAATGGTAGTTTCGTACGGAGAAGAATTGAAATAAGCTCCACACTCACTCTTCAAAAAAAATGTTTTTAATATTTCGCATTCACGTATAATTACATAAATAGGTATGATTCCTGTAATTGTATAATTGGACGTGAATGCATACCTTACTTAAGAACCACTAAATTAGAGTAGTAAAAGTATTACAAGTTAAGAAATGACAGCTAAGTTATGTACATATATAAATAATGTTCACATATTTACAAATATTGAAACAGTAGACGAGCTAGCAAAATAGGGTATTATAGATCTCACCTACACCCAGTGTGAGTGCAGTGATCCTGATCAGACAATGGCCCACTTAATACAGTGCCTAAATTGCCCCTACGCCTGCACCTTAGAGGATATTTAAAACGCCACTATCAGTAAAATATGTTTTATAATCAGTCCGGTATATCTAGAGATTACCTCTTACAAACAAGTAATTAAACAAATCGACTTTACCACTTTATAATACTAGTATAGGTGGATAAGTAGCCGTCCACTTCAATAAAGCCCACTTTATATTAAAATCAACGCCTACGAATCTCCACCGTCCTAATTCAAGATGACGCCATTTAAGACCTAATACAATATTTAAAAGGTTCTGACCTTTTAAGGTTTAAATTTTTAAACATAGCAGTGACGTCATAGAATTTTGCCATTTAAAAATGCACGTTATCCCATATTAATACAGATTACATCATTAGATACTTCTTGACTGCAGGTATGGGCCAGTACATTAATGTTATAACCATCGAGACAGGTTGTATGTACTATTGAATAATAGACAATTATTTAATATTTCTTATTGGATTATTCATTTATATTTTTTCGCAACTCGTCTTGGCAGTACACATGCGAACTGTCAAGTGCTTCTTCATTCTAAACAGAGTTTATCTCATAAGCTTCAAACTAATACACATAAGGCTGTATCTGGCCCAACCATCCAACGCAGTACCTCGGATTAGAGCTTTGGTATTTTTTGGTACGTTGTAAATCATAGTTGCGAAGTTACGTTTCCGCAAAAGTTTGCTATCGCGACGTTCATTGTTGCGAAACCTTTTTACTACGATGTACGTTACTGCGAAAGTTTACCATTGCAACGTACGTTATCACAAAAGTTTTTTACTGCGATGATTCTGTAGGTTATCTTTTTAGGGCGAATCCGACATGATTAGGATAGGTTAGAAGGCTAAGGCGGGAGTTTTGCTTTGCGGTTTTCATTTTTACTTTTAACTCCTCTCGGGCGCGTTTTCGACATAATTCAACTTTCGCGACAACGTATGTTGCGATGGTTAACTTTCGCATTATCGTACGTCGCAGTGAAGAACTTTAATCTTTAAACTTTCGCGGTAACGTACAACGCGGTAATGTACTTCACAGCTATGTAAGTACTAAGTAGGTATTACCAAAAACCGCCATCAAACACGTGCCATAAGTTAAGACAATGAAGATTTATCTCGTGGCGTGACGAAGCTTTGTCTTTAATTCAGAGCACAAAGCGTGTTTGAATTCCGCGTGTTATTATCAAGGACTAAGTGTCACTTAAAACGTGTTTGTGTTGATGAGTAGATGTAGACACTTTTTTTACTTAAGTTTTGTAGTGGGGAAGAGACGTGTGTCTGGTTTAGGAGATGTTGCTTGTAGAAGTGGAATGTGTAAATCACTGTGCGACTGACTTAGATGGTTTAAGTTTTGTGTAAACGCTTATATAAAAAAATAAATAATAAAAATCATTTATTTCAGGTCCTCAGACCCATATTAAAAATATTTAAAAAATCACACATAAATAAAGAAATATGTCGTATCCGGTCAATAGTACGAACATGGAACGACGAATCGCAAGCCGCCATTATCGAGAACACATGATCAACCACCACCATTTTGGCGCGCTTCTACAGAGTAGTGATGTTTTCAGCCCACAGCGAGGAAGATATACAGAATCCAGTGTCTGATCGCATCGGAGCTAATACGTCCCGAAACTGTACTTTTGATTCGTTGTGTTAGGCCCTTAGTCTCGTTCAGTACTGTGAAACGGTTACTTTCTAAAGCCTATACCTCAAAAACGGCTTACCAAAAAGATTTAAAAAAAATATATGTTAAATATCGATTTATGCATATCATGTCCAAGTTATGACGTTTTCGTATGACTAATACTTTTGCCTTAAAAAAATACTGAACAACACGATATTTTTTTACTAAAATTCCTTTCAGCTCCTAAATGGCTGTGATATTTGGAAATATTTTTACACTGAAATATTGACGATTAAAGAGACTACAGATTCAATAAAAAATAAATGTAAATCTGTCAACATTTTGCAAAGAAAATCACAAATATTCAGATTCCGTACGTTAGAGCCGCTCAGCGCGGGCACATATTAGTCGTGCGACAGCACTGAGACGGGAAGGCTGTATCACTCGCTGCTCCCCCGTGTAAATGTGTGAGTGCAAATACACATGAGCTTTTTGTGTACGTGTGCGTAAATAGGCGTTCAAAGAGTAGCTAGCTGATTAGGAACAATTTGTTTGCTTTGTGCGCGGGAACACTATTGTTGGTGCTTCATAGAATTATTTTATAATTGATTGTTGTTTATCATGACATTAGAAAATAGTATACACCTAAATTGTTTTTATGGTTACTTAATTAATTTTAAAAATCTATTTTTTTTTCTTTAGTTTATAAGTACCTAAGTGAAAATTATTTCTAGCATAATAAATTGTGACAACTTATCCCTGAGGGGGTTGCCAGCAGGGGGTTGCCAACGCTTTTATTTACGGACCCTGGCTATCTACCTAAGATAGCCAGGGTCCGTAAATAAAAGCGTTGATAGTTTAGTACACTATTATTTATTGCCTAAATTCCGTGGCCATCACATGTCTTGACTACTGAGGGTAGGTAAAGGGTTGGAACATTGGCCTGAACCGTCTCTGAAGGTGATGCTGGTTCCGTCATCAGCCCCCACCAGGCTTCTAGTTCCAGAATCTTCGGCGGTATATTATTAGCGAAGGGTAGGTGTGATCCTCCTCCAGCAGGGAATCTCAGCTAAATGTATTCTTCAACGCCGGAACCACGCTGTGGCGGAAGCGTGATAGGTAGATTTTAAATCCCTAGAGGGATTTCACGAAGTATTTATTAAAATGATTTAGATATATGGCCGGAGCGAGCGACACAGCTGTCACCTCCAGTGCTTTTCATCGTACTTTCCGAAACCACAGTAAAGATGAAACCAACCGAATCAACAGTCCGTGGCGACGATCGGCAAGGATCGTTTTAGCGATGCGCGGGCGCATAGAAGTTAATACCTTTTAAGTTATTGCGTACTCGTAGGTTCCGTATAATATTATTTAGTTTTAATGATTTATTTTAGTGTTAGGTAATATTCAAAAGGATTATAATAGGCTAGTTAGGTGTTAATTTATAAGGTTGTATATAAATAATATGGTTTTAAGTGTACTTAGGTTATTTTTACTAGTGATTATTATACTAAACTTCTATACTTGTAAAGTGCAACGTTACAACATAAATGAATAATGACTAATCATTTTTTGGCGACACTGCTGGCGCAGTGGTTGAGCGATAAGCTGCTGCGCTCCGTGACACGGGTTCGATTCCCGCACGGAACAAATATTTGTATAACCTACAGATCTTTGTGCAGCGGTCTGGCTGTTTGTGTATGTGAGTTTATATGTTTGCACCCACGATACCAGAGAAATAACTAGTGTAACGTATTTTATGGAAAAAAAAAAATCAACACGACGGGATTTTTGATTCTTCGGCCAGAGAAAGAGGTTCATCGCGAAGCAAGCTTCTTAGGGTCAAGACACATAAGAATGGCAGCGCAGCGGCCGGCAGTTTTGATGGCAAACCATTTTCAACTATATCTTTAAACGTCAAGACATATGTAGTATCGCTTAAAGATTTGCGTGCGTCGAGCGGCAGCTCGTGGCGCGCCGGGCGGCTCTGCGAGCCGATGACCGCCGAAGCGAAGCGATACTATGCTTTGAGGTTTAGAGATAAAGTTGAAAATGGTTTGGCAGCAAAACTGCCAGCCGCTGCGCTGCCATTCCGGTGTGTTTTGACCCTTGGGGTGTTCATTCATCACATGCATGATATAGGAAACTGCCTTTGATCAGTAATAATCATCACAACAAGGTAAATTTTACGAAAGCACTGATGCCGAAAATGAGTTCGAAATAAAATCCAAGATGGCGGCTAGAATAGTTTACGAATTATACTTTATGGGGGTCGTTTCCTTGTTTTTCGAGGGCGCTGATGCCGAAAATGAGGTCGAATTCAAAATCCAAGATGGCGGCTATACATTTTATGAAATGGGCATGATGGGTGTTGTTTCCATGGTTTCTGGGGCGCTGATACCGAAAATGATGTCGAATTCAAAATCCAAGATGGCGACTATACCTTTTATGAAATGGGCGTCAAGGGTGTCGTTTGGTTAACTGTAACCAAATAGAAAACTTGTAAGTACCTACTGTCTGAAAACCAAACATAATTACTGGATAGTTAAATACCTATCCATGGTCAACTAACCATATGGACTCCTCATAGAAATACATTTGCTGGTTAGGTTATTTACTTTCACCATTTCTTAGCGAATTTGGATGAAAGGAAGTAGGTGCTAAAAAGATAACCGCCTTCTAAATCTAAAAAGTGATAGGTAATATACCTTTAGCACAGAACGCATGACTTTAGTTTCGAAAGTCGGTGGCAATATACAAAACAACAAACAGAACCAAAGCCGTCGACTTCCAAGACTGAAGTCATACTTACCTATGTTTTCTGAAGTTGTTTATTACTTTTTAGTTTTTTTAAAGCGGTTGTACTTTTTTGCAAAAAAGTTTATTTGTCGTAAGAATTTGTGATTACCTAGTGGAAGAATCAATAATTAACTCATATAATGCTGGCACTTCACATGGCGTATTTGTGCAAAAATCGACTTTATTTCAATAAGTCTAGGGCACATTTTGTATTATCCAAATAAGGCGAATATTTGCAAAAATATGCCATGTGAAGTGCCAGCATAACAAAAGTCCAACTATAGCAAGATTTTAGGGTTTTTTTTTTACTTTAATTTCGTAGTTTCGTACTCAAAATAGCAACATTTAATCTGAATATTTATTGGTCATTTAATTACTCAATTCCAATTTATTTTGAAATATACAAGTAAGTATCTACTTCCGTATTGTTTCATTATTATCTACAGTGAAACTATCCATTTCTAAATAAATGAATTAAATATTATCCAAACGTAGGCAGCAACGTACGTAAGGTCGCGGTCGGGCGTGCGTGTCTGTTGTCCGCATATTATTCTGTGATCGGAGTAAGCGGGACAGGGATGCGTACTACTGCGTACGTAGCAAGCGCTGGTGTGTGTGTAAACCGCGCTAGAACTCCAAGGCCATTGACGAGTCTAATCGCCTTAAAGTGTCAAGTGCTATGTCTATTTTATTTCATTTAAGGCCGAGTTTATTTTAAATCAATTTGTGCTAAATTGTGGTTTTAATATTATAAATGCCGTGTATTGTGCCTTATACCCAGTGCTAAATTGTGGTTTTAATAAATGCCGTGTATTATACCCTACTATACCCAGTGTGTTTTCATTGCACGAAACCCATATTCTGCCCACATGATGACTGAATCTAACGGACTAAATCCTGACTGATCCGACAAATATAACTGTAAAAAAACAATTGTACATCTGTATCAAATTTTTTATTTTAGTAATGTCGTTGTGAGCCACTGCTTAACCGCAGCCGGGCACAATCAATGTTACATTTTCAATTTTAAGTGGTGAAGGAACACATTATGAGGAAACCTATAGGTCTGAAATCGCCATACGTGGTGATCAATGTTCGTGCCTTCTTCTGTATGAGAAGAGCCATTTGCCTTGCAGGCACGGGCAATGTATAGGACAACTATAGGCTGGTATTACTATTATTCTTTAAGGTATTTTAATGGTATCTAAATAATTATTTTATTCCAACTAAGAACTTGAAGATTCAGGAATAAATATAATGACCACCAAAAAATACTTTAGGATCTTAAGCTCCCTTACCAAAAAATATACTAAATACCAAAAGTAGTAGGTAAATGATCACCAAATCTTAGTGTGCAAAATAACCAAAATCTTTTTGACCCTTAAGCCCTAGGGGGGACCCTAGGGCGGATCCGACATGGTTAGGTTAGGTAAGAACTGTGACCCCCTACGCACGACGCGAGCGGGCAGACCGAGCGTGCCGCGGCAGCGGCCGCCGAGTGCCAGAACCAAATCGCTTTTTACAGTCAAACTCATACATTTCTACAATACTTTAGGAAATACAATTTTGGCGACCATTTACTATTTTTTTGGTTTTATTTTATTTACTAATTTTGGTAATCATTTACTAGATCTGGAGGTTTGTTAAACATAAGCCTTAATATTCACTTAATTACTTGAAGTACTTTACTTTTGAAGTTTAGTCACTTTGCACTAAACTCCAAAACTCGTTCCTTGAACCCTGGTTTCTTGGATGACAAACAAATGAGACCAATAATTGTTAAGCGCTTAAGCTGCTATTATTGGTTAACTGACCTGTCGATAGGGGTTTTAAACACAACATTAATAAACCGATAGAAAGCTAAAATTATTGAAGTACTATATAAAATCTTTTAGATTTACTACCACAATTTCAAAAAAAGTTACTATCAAGATATTCCGAAACAATGGGTGTGTTCAAAGTGGAATACAATAACCGTTTGGTTCCCTACTAGTTCTTAATAGGGTTGTCCTATACCATGTTTGTTGGCTAGGATTATTATTTCAGGTAGGTATATTGTAAAAAAAAAACTATTTGTTCTGTTGAGACCATCAAAACGCTGGAGACCTTTTATTAGAAATTAAATGAAATTAAGATGTAACAGATAATATTATTGTTGTTCAGGTTTAATTTATTGTACTAGTTGAAATTCGAATACATCATTCAGTTTCTACTTTCATGTTACCATAAATAGTTTCTGTAAATTCTGTAGAAGCAAACCAACTTGATATCGATTCCAAATTCGGCATAGGTAAAGTAGGCTACTATCCGAACATTCGGATAATACGGATATATTTTAGTTTGTATTATAAACAATAGACACTAATAAGCTTTTGTAACACGTTTTAATCGATCTTTCAAGCAATGACAAAGAAATAATAAACTATAACAATATTTCAAGTAACAATCACAGAAGAAAATTAGTTCACTTTCTAAAATTATACAATAAAACACCGAGACCACACAAATAATTTGCATCTATTCTTCTAATACTTTACTTTTTTTTTCTTTTACTTAAGTATGAGAAGTAATCTTCTCATACTAAAGTACAAAGTCTGAATGATTCAGATTAGAAGAGATACCTATAGAGAGAGATATTCAGATTTTTTTTAGATCTCATTTTTCACAAATCACAGCATTCCAATCAAATCATTCTATTTAAAATACAATAATTAAATAAAAATATCACCTTCCCTAGCAAATCAGCACAATTATTAAACAACTCAAAAGTATAAATCAAATATAGGTAAACAAAAATGAACAAAATATTTCAAACTAATTAAATAACCCTCTACAATAATACGTAATTTTTAAATTATTTTTTATCCGAATTCTGGTAGTATGATCTTAAAAAGCTTAAATTATCGAATAAATGCAAAATATTGTACAATTTTTTTTTAAAGAGTAAGCATGGAATTTCTTGCCCATTCTTCTCCATACAAAACTACCTTTTGGAAGGGGCAACTAGAATCAACTTTTTTTTTTATGACGTTCAAAAGTGCCTTTTAATGGCCTAATTGAAATAAATGATTTGACTTTGACTTTGAATCTTTTTGAAATGAAATTATTTATTTGCCAGAATATAAGTATACAATGAGGTGGTAAAATTAATCAAGACTCACTATATTCGACTTATCAGTCATGCAAATATTTTAAATAGGTTTGGTATAAACGTTACTAAAATGTCACCATACATATCATAATCATAATTTACATTCTCAATTTGCTGTATTAAATTATTACATTACATTAGGAAATTTATCAGATTATTAGATTATCACAGTCAAAACAGTCAATTAATTTAATAAATCATAGCCAATGTCAAATAGATAATAAAAAATAAATAAATAAGTACTCGCACATTTACATAATTACATAGATCATGTCGGCTTAAATAGTCATCTATAGAATAAAAACATCGGTCACAAAGCCAATTAAACAAATTTCTATTAAATTCTAGATTATTCATTTTTCTTTTTTTCTCAGGTAGTTTATTATATATTTTTACCACAATGGTGTGGCAGTTTTTAACACATAGCTTTAATCTGCTTCGAGGCACTACTAGAGGTTTTTGTACTATTTTCCTTTTAAATGGAGCCTTCTCATCCTGCTGAAAAAGTGAAAGTTGGTTTCTTACGAATTTACACATTTCCAAAACGTATAAGGATGGATCTTCTTTCATTACGGACGGACGGACGGCATTAGGCTGATATTTATAATAAATAAATAAAAAAAAAAAAAAAAAACCTAAATAATAATAATGCCGTCCACTGCTGATCGTAGGCCTCCCCCAGAGATCGCCAACCAACCCGGTCTTGGGCAACCCGCATCCATCCGCTGCCAGCCACCTTTTTTAAATCGTCGGTCCATCGTGTCGCAGGGCGTCCCACACTACGCTTGCCCAAACGCGGTCTCAACTCTAGAACGTGTCTGCTCCATCTACCGTCTGTCCTTCTGCAGACATGGCCGGCCCACGGAAGTTCATAAATGGTTACATAAATGTTTTGTAGCAGAGAACACTCTCTGCTTCAATGCTGGTTCGTGGGATTGATAAAAGTTTATTGTAAACCCTGTCTTAATTATTGCTTTTCTGACCATTCTCATCAAATAGTGCCATCTTTACTCGAATTGTGGTGTCTAAATCATTTGTTGACGAAGTCGGTCGCTGTTCAGAAGATGGCTAACTCATAAACCAGATGATTTCTTCTCGAATTTGTGTTGTAATTGATACACTAGATACACTATATATATTATCTATGTAATTATGTGTTTAAAATGTATTTGTGTATGTATATCAGCTGTCTGACACCCATAGTACTGGGTCTCCCTAGTTTGGGGTCAGGTGGCCATGTGTGAAATGTCAAAAAAAAAAAAACTATATATCTATTATACACACGCACATCGTCAAAAATATCGAAAATTTCCATAATTATGATATTACTTTGGAAAAAGAAGAAATAATCCCAAACTAAACGTCAATTCATCAAGTCGTATCTATTGAATACACGTTTATCTGGCCGTCAAAGAGGCAGATAGATTTATTCCTCAGTTAGGGCTGTTAATAACCAGATAGAGCCTATCTGACTATTGAAAAATGCAATATTTTGTTATCGGTCTAATAAGTACTATCTAACTGTTTATCTGAGTATTGAAAAATCGGCCCTAAATTGACTTATTGTGATTTGTGAAGTAAATAAATCATTGCAAGAGTGATTAACTATATTAAAATAAAAATAACGTAATAAATAGCAGTTATGTACTTTACAGATTACAGCTTTTTATTTAATATTTAAAAGAGAAATACAACTATCCGTTACATCTGAAAAATTCGGATGGCGATGCAAGTAAAATACGAATTTGAAAATCGGCTCATATCCGGATAATTTGGATATTGGATATTAAGCCGCAAGTCGTAGGTACAGACAAGTAACGCTGTTTGATAAATCCGGTTTTGCCAACCCTATTCATAGCGGTTGCGGTGTTCGAACACTATCGTTCTCGTAATGGTTGTCACTACGTATGACAATGTCCTTCAATGCAACACTGGATTCTTGACGGTATATTCGTAGTACTAGAGATTCGGACCAGGTTTTAGTGAGATCATATACATCTATTAACTGTCCCGTTGGTCTCGTAGTCGTAAAAGCAACATCTAAGCGTTGGGTTCTGGATTCGATTCCTAGGTCAGGCAAAGTGCTATTGGGTTTTTCCACTAGCAATTTAAAAGATGGTGGTGTCACACTCCTATGCCTTGGAAAGCACGTAAAGCTGTTGGCTCTGCGCCTGGTATCTCCCCGGTCATGTCGGATTGTTGACCATCCCTTCAGAATATGAGAGTGAAGTAAGAGAGAGTGCACCCGTGTTTACGTCCAATTTTATGCACTCTAATATAATCCTGCGCACTTGGCTTGTCTCCATTGAGATTGACTGTAAACATTTGTTACAGGTATAATTAAAAATCCGAACTCACTGTTATTACCAAGACTACGTTCATTTGATTTGAGGGGTATTTCGTGTGATTGTAGCATGTAGATTACCTCATTAACTCGTACCTCGTATTGAATTGTTATCATGAACTATATCCATTTATAATAGCATTAGAAAAAAGAGGCTCGTAGAAACTGGAGTGAAAATCATTTTATTTCAAAGTTGAGTTAAAACAATTAAAAATGTATTCATTTTTTACCTGATAAATAGATCTCAGATCAAAGAGAATTAGTCTTTGTCTAAGATAGTACTAAATATGGACGTATAATAATATAAACAAAATAAAAGTCTTTATAGATTAGATAACATTTTAAACTTGGTAGAATTATAGTGAAACAAATAACGTTCCAGATATTATTATTCATCCCTGCTTCTTTTAGTTTTTTAGCATTGACACTGTAATTTTAAATTGGAATTAAATAATACAACTAAATGTAATCCATTTAATTTTATAAGAAAAAATATTAAAATATGTAGTTACAATTAAGTGCGACTGCTGTTGCTGTAAAAATAGATAATAATAAATTCGACGTCTATCGTAACTGTAAACATGTTTAGTATAGGTACTTTTGTTACAAAGTGTGTATTAAAAATAACCTTTTTTCAACTTATGTCTAATGCTAAAAAAAAATCTAAATGGTGTATAAGTACATCCACATTATTGTAAATGCGACAGTGAGTTCGTTTGTTAGTTACAATTTAACGACTAAACTACTTTGTGAACTGATTTTGGTGAAATTTAGTACAAAATAAACTTGAACCCCAAGAAAGAATAGGTATAGGCTATTTAACTGATATTCATAAGGACGAAATCAAAGGCAAAAGTTACTGCTTAATAACCCGCTTTTGCCCGCGACTTCGTACGCGTGAATGTCGGTTATCGCGGATGCAGACGACGACGTTGCGTATTAAAAAAAATTAAATTAAAAATTTAAAAAAACCCCCAACGCAAAACATAAAAGCGATTATGTAAAAAGTAAAAAATAATACTTTTGTTGAGCCATCAAATGTTTGTTCGTTGAAATGGCGCTATAATGTCGCGGCGGGGTACCGCTTAAGTAAGTCAGTCCCTCAATTTCATTCACTGTATTAATTTACCAGCATTTCCGACCAATTTGCTTCGATATTATCAAATTTTTGTTGCTAATCTAGTTGTTAATCTTGTTGCAAATCTAGTTACCATCAGTTCGCTATTTTAGATATTTAGTTATTGCTTTGAACTTAGCGGTACCCCGCCGCGACATTATAGCGCCATTTCAACGAACAAACATTTGATGGCGCAACAAAAGTATTATTTTTTACTTTTTACATAATCGCTTTTATGTTTTGCGTTGGGGTTTTTTTTTAATTTTTAATTTAATTTTTATTTTAAATTTTTTAAATGTAACTTAGTTTGGTTTTGTGTGGTCAGTGTGGTCACCTATAATAATATGTTTGAAAGCAAAGTAAACATCCGGTATGCGTCTAAGATCCCTACCGCAGCAAACAAAAGAGCTGATAACTTTAAAACTGCTGAACCGATTTTGATGAAACATGTCTAAGAACCATCGCTAGAGAATCTGCTTTCAAATAAAAAAAACCGCATTCAAATCGGTTCACCCGTTAAAGAGCTACAGTGCCACAGACAGACCACAGACACACAGACACACAGACACACAGACACGTCAAACTTATAACACCCCTCTTTTTCGTCGGGGGTTAAAAATAGCCTATGCCCTTCTTCTTTTAAGCTATCTTCATACTAAATTTCATCAAAATTAATTCAGCAGTGTCATCGTGAAAGCGTAACAACCAGAGTTTCTTTCGCATTTATAATATTGATGTGGATGTACTTAGTTCATGATAACAGTTCAATACCTGGTACTAGGTTCAATGAGGTATTCTACATGCTACAATCACACGAAATATCCCGCTTAAAATAAATGAACGCAGTTTTAATAAAGTATGGAAGTATAGAAGTATGGATTTGTTATTTTCCAGTAAACGTTTTCACTATGAATCGTAGCGTTGGAAAGTAGCTTAAATACATAAACTCAATCTGACAAAGCACCAGTGAGAGAACCGGTAAAGGGTTGGTAATAAACAGTGTATTATTTCATGAAATTAAGTATTTAATCACTGTTAATACTAGACAACGCAGTATAGTTTCCAAGAAAAATGTGGGTGAGTAATAAAGGTAAAATTATTTAATTCAATTTGTATTTTATAGAATTCCATCAAATCTCGTCTCTTCATAAAATAGAAGGCAATTAGGTTTAGGCACTTATATTTTCTTATCACCCGACTTCGGTGAAGCCAGAAAGGAGGGTAATAGTTTTACTAAAGTATTTCTATAAAAATATTATTTTATTTTCGCAAAGCCATCAATTTCAATGCGCTTATAAAATACATTGAAAGACGAACTCGTCTCGAGGGTGTTGTTCTAAAAGCTAAGAGCATCTAAAGTGAAAACTAAAATCGATTTGAAATATGATATTCTGAATGTGGCAGATAAAACAAACCCCCGCTGTCATAACATTCAGACGGGCGATATTAAATGAAGCTGTTTCATTTGATTGCTCTGTACCACCAAAGTACCCAAGTTAAGACAAAAGGAGTGTCGCGTAAAGTCTAATACGTCTTTCGTTCTTGTAAGTATTATGCGGTTTGTAGAATCGACCCCTAGATGCCTTAACTTCAGCTCTATTGTGCGCAAAGCTGTAACAAACGTTCATAATGTTGGCCGCGCTAGCTCAAGGGAATGCACGGAATAGGCCATTTGCCAGTACGGGCGTCGACAACGTGACAATATTCCCAAGAATGTGCCCAATAATGGGAAATCACGATGAGCCTCGTCGTCGCGTATTGATTCCAGAATACGTGCCCAGCTTTATGTGAATGACCGTCGAGTTAATTTCTATTTTCGACGCCGAAAATGCTTTTTGAACGTGACAGTTGTGGTTACTGTGAGTTTACGATCCCGGCAAAGCTCGCGCCATTCTCAGTTGACCGTTTTAATAAATTATTATTTTATGACGTGGTTCTTGTTAAATGAAATATTATTTTATATCGAGTTCACAAAAGTGGTCACAAAATTCTCGTCAAGGAACACAGCTTTAAAACATCTTTATCTAGCTCTTGGCTACCTTTGTATATGTTTCGAGAAATGCATATTGTTCCATTTTCCTACTTCGTCGTGTACTCTTTTCAAAATTGAGAATTGAATTTCGTGAAACAAGATCGTGCCTCTTGAATTTTCTACAGCTTTCATAAAGGGGACAAAAACAGGATCGTTTAACTTACGACGTATAAAAATGCCTATCTATTCTAGTACCATTGCCAGAATGAAATTTTCAGACGTCTTAAAGTGGTCGTAAGATTAGGTGAGACCACGATTTGTTTGATGTCACGTCATTATAGATTTTATTACGGAGATTTCGAGACTTTAAGACCTGAACAGACGACCTAGAATTATGCGACGCTTATAAAACTGCCTATCATTAAATTGCGGCGGTAAAGGTAGGGCTGCCGGATGGTGCTGATTCATTGAACCGAATTTTCATCTCAATATAATTTCTGAGTAAAGTCGAATTCTTGATTGAAATATTTTGCAAAAAGTAACCTTTTTACTTGATTTCCTTTTTCACTTTGAGTTTTGGGAGTTTCCTTAATTCAAAATGTTGATAAGTTTGATTCAGCTTTTATTGAACTGGCATTGCACATTTGAGACAGCTGACATTTTCTTTTGTTCAGAACCTCAGTTTTTCTAAAGCAAAGTTTTTCGTTTTGCTAACCCTAGCTGTAGAAGTTGTATATGTGTGCGTAATGCGGGCGTATTTTAATTGAGCACAATTATGTTTGGCGGTCTTTTGTACTGCTGAAGCGAGAGCCGTGAAGTCTCTGCGGCAGGACAATGGAGGAGAGCAATGGCCCGCTTATCATTTCTCTGCTGAATGTGGTGCCAGATTTTAAAAGTAATTACGAGTTCTTAAGACTTTATGAATTTTCGTCTTGCAAAGTTGTTTATAACTTTAATTAAATTCATATGGCATATACCTACTTACTTATGCTAGGTTTTTGTGTTTAATAATGGATCGTGTAAGTTACGGACTAAGTAACTTTAATTAAAAAATACTAGAAATTACAGTAAGTGAGTCTCCTAATCTAAATCATGATATAAGTCCTTTGAAATGTTTTATTATAACCACAATACCATAAACAATTCCTAATGGAACAAGTGGTCTCCATATTTGCCACGCATAACCTCTTACCAAGTTGTTAGTGACCTAATCTTAAATAAGTGGAAATCAGGGGTAGACACTTCAAAGAGCAAACTAATCTGCCATCCCAAACTATTGTTCCAAAGAGTGAGAGACAGCATTAATATTGTTTCGGTTTTCAGCGTTAAAAGGGGTTAGCAAGTAGGTCAAATTTCAATAACATGAGTGTTGGAGCTCTTTACTTAAGGAGGTGCGGCAAGTACCTTGACTGAATAATATATAGCCCCAGGGAGTAGTAAGGCTGGTACCTTGATTGACCGAACCGAGAACGTTTGTATTGTACGGTTGGGAAGTTATTTTGCATTAGGACACTGTTGGGACCCAAATATTCTAAATAGGCATATTTCAAACCATTTTTTAACCTATAAATTTTGTGACAGCGCAGAAAATAGCGGCAGTTGTTAATCTTGAACGAGTAATCATCTTTCTGAGATGGTTGATTTCAAAACATGTGTAGAAAAGAGTTCTGAATATAAGTGTAGATGGATGGAGAGGAAAAGGAAGGCCAAAGAAATGATGGATGTACTGTAACTGTGAAGAATGATAATGAATAAAAAGGCAATCAGTGAATGCATGACGGTTGATAAGACGGAATGGGAGAAGAAAACATGTTGCGCCGACCCCAAGTAACATGGTACAAGGAAAGAAACATGATGATGTTAGAAATAAAATCTCGATACGATACTCTTACTTCTAACCTTGACCTTTAATGCATATCTGTATTATTTATCAACGTAGGTCGGATGCTTGTGTCTATGTAAACGCTATACATAGATCGGTAATGGTTAAGTTTTGCTTTCCGTGGACGGTTCGTGGATAACCACCCATTTAATAGCGAACAAAAAAAAACCTCGCGTCCCTCGGGTCAGAATATTACCACAGTATAAATATTAGTACTACCGTACAGTAGCGACACGCTCCGCCTCCCTCTGAAACCGTTCCTCACATCTCCCCGCGTCGAAGAACTGCTCTGGGAACTGCGTTTTTGTTCGGGCTGCGCGTAGACACGCACACACACGTACGTATCTGTACAGTCTGTTGTTCTAGTAGTAGGGTAGGCAATTATATCGTTTCATTTGGAGTGTCGCGGGTGTGATATTACTAAGAACTGAAAATAAAGTAATTTTATTTTTTTACTATTTAGATGTTATTTTTTGTGCAGTTTCAGCTGTTGTCTGCGTGAAGGAGAATACCTACCTATTGTCATTCCAGACTTAGTTATTTTCAAGGGCGAGAACTATTTATTCAGATTTGTGGCCTTCTGGTAGGTAATTAAGTCGCGAGTCTTTGTCACAGAATATGTAAAATTTAATAATATAGTCTTGATGTTACAACCTAATTTCTACATTAAAGACGTTGTCTACCTCTAATTGCTCAAATTTAATTTGATTTTAGTAGTATTAATTTTAATTGCTGTCATACATGCTATTTAATTATCTGATACTCGTAAAGCTTCATTAGGATATTCTTAGTATTGACATTACGTAGTTAGTAGTTTAGGCAATTTGTTACCATTACAAATACCAGATTAAAGGTCTAGCCTTTAAGATTCAAACCCACAGAGTTGAAATTATTCTTCGTTTATAAATTCAGCTGTTACCTACTAAGTCTGCTTGTTGAACACATGTTAGTCCTACATAATAAGGTAAAGTAATCCCTAATTGGCGTTCACAAAGTATTTAATACTTTTGTTCTCGTAAAACATACACTATACAAAACAAGTCTAGTATTTGACACAACCTCCAACAGCATCTTAATAAAGAACTTCAAAGGAGATGAACAGGTAATAAAGGTATCACCACATTTCCCGGTGAGACGGCCGGCTGCACACATGTTAAGACATAAACTCCATATACCGTCGGAAATTTGAAAGAGCATGAGGGGGCTAAGTAGTATCATTCCATTATCTCACGGCTGCAGTGTGGTAACGACATTTGTGTGGTCGCCATGTTTGCTGCAAGACTGGGATTACGTAGCTTTTGAATTAATTTCATGTTACAGAGTAGTTGCTCTAGTGGTAGGATTTGCTTGGAAACACACAACAACAACGTCGTTATTTGTGTGATGAGCATTTGTGTGATGAGCATTTGTGTGATGAGCATTTGTGTTTGCCTTGTGTCTGGGTGTTGTTTATCTATATATGTATGTATTTACAAAAAAAAAATGTATTTGTGTATGTATATCAGCTGTCTGACACCCATAGTACAGGGTCTCCCTAGTTTGGGGTCAGATGGCCGTGTGTGAAAATGTCCCCACATATTATTATTATTATAAAGACACTATTACGGCTGACACCGCCACAAAAACGGTGGTGTACCGCATTGCCAAAATCGGCGACGCTGCCAGCTGCAACGCAAAAATTTGCAGGCCTCGCCATTTCGGGTAGGTTTAGAAAATTGGTCACGTCATACGGCGCGGTGGTGGACGCAACGGTTTTATGCTTGTGGCCCTTATGGGCCTGCGCTGACTGACGGCACGGCACGGCAAGGAATTTTTATGAGACGAAACACAATATACCTTAACGTCATGACATTGTAGTTGAAATTTCAAACACGTTCTGACACGACATCGTATAGCATTCGATTTTTAGCTATAACGATAATCATTGAAATTTCAACGAAAAGTTCATGACTATGAGGTGTATTATGCTGCGTTTCATAAAAATTCCTTGCCGTGCCGTGCCGCCAGTGGGCGCTGGCCCTATTCAGCTAAAGCATCGTAGTTAAAGAAACAGGTTTGTAAGTTTGTAATGTTAAGTCTATGAACAGTCTTGGAACATATTGTATCCTTTCACTCGCACAGTATGGCGAGCAAGTGAGAGGGCATGATAACACCCAATCGATGGTTTACGAGACAATCGGTTTTTGATGTTGCTGAAAGTAAACGTAGGTAGTTTTCTCC
Organism: Charanyca ferruginea; assembly: GCA_947361185.1. NCBI lineage: Eukaryota > Metazoa > Arthropoda > Insecta > Lepidoptera > Noctuidae > Charanyca > Charanyca ferruginea. The sequence continues at coordinate 17,702,425 of OX376073.1, forward strand.
CTAAAATATTTTACTTACAATTTTGCTTTCGGCATTTTTTACGCGTCATTTGACTTCGGGTTCGCGAAGGAAGTACATTAGGCATCGTTTCAGTTGCTGAGAGCCTACTTTGTCAAATTGCCAGACAAGAAAATATTTTTGCCTCATATAAATGATAAGTATCAGCCTTCTTTAATGTATCTAATAATTTTTTCGAGACCTAAATTATTTATCATTATTAAAGTATCGCATAATCTGACTGCCTCGTTAGTCGTGGGTTGCTATTCCACCTAAGCATAAAAATCAGGATTGTTTCTCGCCTATTATTATAATCTGTTTTATTTTTATTTAATATTATGTGGCAAAAATTGGGAACCCGTCTGCCCCTTCGGGAATACAGGCATTATTTTATAGTAATTATATGATAACTATAACGTTAAAAATAGTCAATAATCAGGACAAGTCTCCTGATAATCACAAATATGGCTACCTTACATTTCCTGCTGTACTTCCACGCTTACATTGTCTAAGATTCCAGACAAAAGATGTTGTTTTATATTATTTGGCTGCCATTACGGACTCGATAAGAATTTAGTTCAGTATTGAATTGTGCCGTTTTTGAAACCCCTTTACGATGTGTTTGTTTCTAATTCTAGAACATTTAAAATTCTTTTTGGTTTTTATAATCTTGTAATATTATACTATTCTTCTACAAGTAATGACAATTATCATATTAAAGGATAACTTTGAATCAAATATATAGGGTGAATGGTAGAAGGGCCGAGAATTTTCTTTAAGGAAGTTTATTTATTTATTTATGTCATGCACAATGTACACAACCAGTTAATACATGACCCTGTTTAGGAGCAGCAAGATAACTTCAAACTAATTATATTGCAGAGTATCTCTTTTGATTAGCTGAACTTTCACAATATTATAGTATCATATTAATTTATTAAACTTAAATCCAGATTTGTACATAAAAATAAAATATATTAATATTAAAACAAACAGCTCTATATATATTTTACTCTATTTTAACATTTTATCTTTCATAAAATCTTGGATACTATAATAACATATTTCTTAGAGCAATGCCTTTAACCTAGCTTTAAATAAACATAGTGTTCTCGTAAGCCGTATATTTTCAGGTAATTTATTATTTATTTTGTCTATTTGTATTGCTTCTGTATTCTAAGCTATTTTTGTACATTTGTAGGAATGATGGGGTATATGCAAGCTTAAAACTGTTGAGTACTTTTTATATTCTTTTGTAATTAACTTACGTTTTTCATACATTTACAATAATTATTTTAAGACAAGAAGTCTTACTTTTGAAGCCTATTGTTATAAATGTACTTTGCAGCTTACACGAAAACTTATTACACGTTACGACAACGAACAAAGAAGTCATGACGACTTTAGGGTGAAATTTTGGATAATTAAACAATAACACGTCTCAGTTACCGTGTCACTTAAGACATGGGTTCTAAGAACCCAACCAGTTGACCCACCCAATCCCTGAAATAAAAAGGTGTCTGGCCTTCTGCTAAACACACTGTATACTACCAAATTATAGTTCATACAAAGTTCAGGAGATAATTTAAAGTGTACAGAGCAACTATGTGTTTTAAAATTAAATCTCATTTGGATGCGGGGTTTGCGTTTTCATAATTTTAACTTTCATTGCGCGACTGGTTAAAACTTTCCTGAATTTCGTTTTTATAAAATATGCCACGAACGAATGTCTGCTATGGTACCTAGTGGTACCTACCTAATTATTGGGTGGCACAGTATTTACAAATTGTTCATTAATCCCTTACTTCTTCGTTTTTTTTTCTCTTGATTTGTTCTGTAGTTTTTTTTCTAAACAGATATAATATGCCAAAGTTTCAAGGTCCGAGGGTGGAGGGTGTGGTCGGGGTGCCCCAAGTTCCGAGCTTGCTATGCTCGCTCTTGCACAAATTGAACGTTGACTGTCCCTTCGCAATTTGTAAATTTTTAAAGAAACTTAAATTTATTCGGTGCGGTTATGCTTATTAAAATTATTCCATAACAAATTATGCTACAAGATAATTATGTCAACTTAAACTGTATGCCAAAAAAATAAATAGAACCAAACTAGTAATTCCAAAGTATATTAAGAATTAGTTGTAGTTAGAAGTATATTATGCGAAAAGAAGGGACAACCCTATCGTGCGTTTTAACGCTTTTTAGTTCCCCAAATAATAATAATAGTAGGTACCTACCTCATTCATTCAACAAAGTAATAGAATCTATTTAAGTGATTTTATTTCACACTAGCGACCCGGCTCGGCTTCGCATGGGCCTATAGCCTTCCTCGATAAATGGACTATCCAACACAAAAAGATTTTTTCAATTCGAACCAGTAGATCTTGAGATTAGCGCGTTCAACCAAACAAACAAACTCTTCAGCTTTATAATATTAATATAGATACAAGATATCAAACTCAAATAAACCAAAGTACTTACGTAAAAATAATCACATTTTTCCAAGTAATTGTAATTATTTTTCATCAGCGGCCGGAAGACGTCCAGTGTTGAACAAAGGCCTCCCCAATAAAGGAGAATTTTGCCATAATCCCCACGCTTGACAGGCGTCTTGGGGATAGCAGTGAAGTTGTTGAGTACACGGAAGCCGCTGCATCCCGACTTCCGGATTTTTCCTTAGTCTGCAACACCCTTGGGATTAAATGGGTGGGTGCTATTCTAGCACGGATACCCCACTGGGAACTCTTATTAATTTTAAATCTATTATTAGCATAAGTTTTGGATGAGCGATTCAAAGTTATCGATAGATAATATAACACATTGGGCATATTGAATTACTATGACGTAATTAGTAATAATGTTCGGGACGACTCGTTTTGCCCGATATAATAATAATATAATTTATTTCGGGTAACAAAAACCCATAACATGTATACCTTACAGACATATTTATAATAAAACCCACAAAAATATTTCTAAACTATTATACACGAAGAGACGGCGTCGTCGAGAGGTTGCGCTGTGTAGTGTCGCGTAGCCTTCCGCGGAATCGCCGATACACGACACCCTTCGGCCTAAACTCTTCCTTGAGGAAGGTCTCAAGATAATGCGTCGGGACTCGCACCACAAAGGACTTGAAACGGCGCGACTCCAACTTCTCGACCCTATAAGCTCAAATATTAATTTCACAAACCTACGCAATTTATAAACATAATTTTCATATAAAGTCTTCAAATTATAATGTCACATGATCCAATTAAAATTCTCATCACTGTGCTGTCTTTACACTGTAGTCAAACTATCATACAGCACTAGAACGTCTCTGGAGCTAGCTTCATTAACAGCATTTGTTCCTCTCGTTAGCTTGCTTGTACACTAGTTACTGGCGCAACTGCCTACAAACCACTGTCTTTTGTTATTACCTACTTTATAGACAAATAAGAGAAAACACGACAGTAGTGAATTAAAATGGGTTAGGTTTATTGTTTTGCAGTTTTCTCTTCAAATGTCCTTGTTTGTTTGTCTTTGTTTTGTTTGCAAACTGAAAAGCAGGGGGAGTATATTAAAAGTAAGTGAATATCTGGTGAACATGCCTTATTCAGAAATAGGTATTTATGAGCCAAAAGGATTCTACTTTGAATTACATTTTTTTGTTCGTGAACTAAGACCAAAACGTTATTTAATTCAGATAATAAATTTTAGAATGAGCTAAAAAGTGTGTGTGAATAAAAAATGAGATTGAAAACCCGAACCAGACTAAAATGATATACAGTTATGACGATGAGAATTATACATAACTTGCGTCTGCCCGCGTTTTTGTCTGTGTGGAAGTCAAAGACCACCTTTATTACGCCCTGTCACTAATCCCATTCTTATTTATTTACTTCATTCAACAAGGGTGAATAGAAAAACAAAACATAAATATAATTACTGGGTAACACGATACATCTTGGTAAAACTGGTTGCCAGATTTTCTGGCTTGACCCATAACGACTGTCAAAAATCTACGACTGCCGGGACCAACGGCTTTACGTGCATTCCCCATTCACAGACTGACCGCGGCAAGCGTTGCTTAACTTTGACCGGCCCATCCGTATGGCTTTTACTAAGATAAGGGGCCATCATTATTCAAGCTTACAATAGTCCTATTATCCAATCCTATCTGTGAAGTCACTATCATTTCCTCTCATGTCCTCCGGCAGCTGTCTCGTGTGACCGCTAATTTGCCCACTGAGCGTCTAATGTGCTACATTTGGCGCACATCAAGTCGTTTGCTTGGAACGAGAACGCTCGACACAACGGAATAAGGCGCCCGCACAGATTGCGACGGAATTGCATACTTAGTATTTATTGATCTTTTCTGACCTTTAGGTGTTAAAGTTTTAGTTTCAGTAGTGTCTTGTTATTAGTTTTAGTTGAATCGCTGTTGTTGGTTATATGAAGCTCGTTAGTTTTAAGGTTTATTTTTCGTTACTAAGTTAAGTTCACTTTCTTTAACTTTGTGTTCCTAATTGATGATCGTGACGTGATTTTAGATGACGATTGTCCAATTTTCTAGACAGTGTAGGTAACTAAGCTAATTTCTGAATTGTAGACAATATTATTTGCATTATACACATAAAAATTTGAGTTCGTGGCTAAGTAATAGCCGTACGAATCGTTTGGTCAAGGTTAAGCTACGCTTGACGCGGTTGGTCTGTGGATGGGTGACCATCCATTTCATACTGAGCCCTCCGTGCTTCGGAAAGCACGTAAAACCGTCGGTCCCGGCTGTCATCGTAGATCTTTGACAGTCGCTATGGGGACTCAGAACCCAGAAAGTCTGACATCCAGTCTTACCAAGCTGGGTTGTGGAGGTCAAATAGGCAGTCGATCCATGTAAAAAATTAGTATTCAGCTGCATCCGAGACTGGATGCCGACCCCAATTTTCTTTTTTTTTAATTCTTTACTAAATTATTCTGTCCTAAAAATTTGACACCTTAGATAACTTCTAAACGTTCATTGGTGACAGAGTAATGATTAACAATTATCTTATCCATACATATTGTGACGTTTAAGCGTGTCTTAGCTTTAAGCAGATCCGAGGATCCGAGGTCCGAAGATTAATTTTGTCAAACGGGAGTCACTTACTGATTAAAATTATACGTAAAAATAATGTTCTTCTAAATATATATTTTCTACAAACAAAGGAAACATAACTTATTTCAGAGGTGTTAAACCATTCTGAGTAAGTCCTGGTAGAGTTTAATGCCTCTATATTAATTTTGCAACTCCTTGAATGATGTAGACTTTAAATAAACTGTTTCACAATTTAGTAAAAGGCAGAGGTACCTATTGTTATAATACGTTATAATTTCAAAGATAATTTATTTTAACTCGATGTAAAATGGCTGGCTTTAATGTTGATTGCATTTATGAATAGCTTAGTAATTAAACTGAATTATTGCTTATTTAACTCATTGTCCAATTGTTTTCATTCATTAGTATTTATTTTGTAGGTTGGTTATGAAACATTTTTAAATTAACGTTTCATTTTTTATGTAAAAAAAAATGAAATGCCTTTCTTGTTTAGTTACGTAGATTTTAAATTAAATAACACAGTCAACAATAATTTATTATACGAAACGCTATAAAAAGTTAGTTAACTACTTAAATAAATAAGTATATAGGTACATACTTTTACCACAGAACGATATAAACTGAACAAACACATATAAATCAGGGCAAACTCCCCGCTTTCATTTGCCAATATTAGCTTCAAGTAGAGTGCCATACTCGTATGTTTATAAGCGTTTAAACGCCTATCAATACACTGTGTGCCAATAAATGAGGTGTATCTCAACAGTAGTAAAAAGCAATTTAAAATGTGTTGGCACAGCTCTTCCCTTCTAATAAGCTCAAACACCTATTGACAGGCAATTTATATAAAAACGTGTTTTTATTTTATGTTTGTCATTTATTTGAACTAACGTGTACATAATGTAATTTTCTCTTTCACTGTAGCCGAGCTGAATTGTATAAAAATGCAAATAGCATTACAAATACGCTGAAACATTATTTTGATAATTCCACTATTTTATAGGTTTCAAATTTTTAAATATAAATTCAGTAACTTTATTTTGAAACAAATGGTGTCTCCATAGAAACCTACTGTTTGGAACGAGCAGTATGTCTATTCTGATACATCTCCCTCGGTGAACACCCAGGTGCAGTGAGCTGTCATCCGTCCCGATGCTAGGGATTGACAAAGCACTACAATCTTAATCGATATCTATTTTACTATTTCTGCTATTTTCAACGACTAACGAATTAATATGTTTAATTTATTTCAAAGCTATTAATTAAGTGTATAAACATGACTACCTCTTTTAAAAAGCAAGAGCATTTTTATTTTCAAGTTTGTTATTTAGGTTTTATTTAAATAAAATGTCATTGTAACCTGTGAGGCTGAAGGCGTTTCACGCCGGTCACACGCCGGCGCTTCACTTCACGCCGTTCAGCGCTTGTATAATAACAATAAAGATAAGGCTGAATAACGACCGACCATTATCAATAGTCTTAAGTCAATGGTGGGATACCTACAATTTTATGCAGAGATAAACAGTATGGATCAGATACACGTCAGTGGCACATATATTCTTTTGTTATTGTGAATCCATCTGAATTTTCTCTAAATCTAAACACCTAGCGCGATGATGATGATGGTGGTCGGTGGATGAAAGGATAAAAATTGAACCCCACACAAATGTTATCACACCTAACCATTGTTAAATACTTCGATCGAACAATGTCATCAATTGATAATTTATATAAAAAGACGTTACCGGTACATTGTATTTGGTTACCTACTCACAAAATGGTACAGCATGATACAATAATACTAACCTACCATAATTATGATCAATATACGAGGTAGGTAGGTATATGGCAACCAACGCTAATGTTCGTCATACGCAGGACATGAGTACATGACAGACAGTTGACAGATCTCACTTCACTTGGCTTAAAATAGGTAATTATTCGTCAGAATCACGTGAAATGAGGATGCAGTGGGCTGTCGTCATGACAACAACGCTTAGAAAGCAGTGCTGCCAACCGTAAAAAAAAAACGTTGAACCAAAATCTAAACTAAAGCAAATAGAAACGATCTTGACAAGATTTATCATATACAGGTGTTTTATTTTATTTGCTATCTTGAAATAGCGCCTTTACCAATATTGAAAATAATTAATTCATCCAATTCGGAGAGTTGAAAATCTTAAAAATCTGTAGCGTTGGTAACACAGACCCTGCGACATCTAGTGATTTTTTCACATGACAATACCTAACACCTTTCACATGAGAATCACGTGATATCACCATGGTTACGGTGACTAGTTGTTTACTTTTGAGTGCTGAATTTGAATACCAACTTGCCAACATACGAATTACGAATGCTGACAATATTTTTTTCATAACAAATTTTAATAGGTCACAGTGTCTAGGAATCACTGTTTTTATTTAGAAGTTCAAAAGCTAAGATTCTCACTTCACTTTGGCCGGGAACGGTTGAAATTGAGTGAATTAAACAAGTGAATTTCTAAATTGACAGTTTACCTAAATAGAACAATGAACTGGACAATAATAAATGCCAATGGTGACAATATGATTGAAATTGAACATTCTATTATTATTTATAAGTTTCGTTTATATTTTATTCTGGTGTTAAGCTGTATATTTAGGTACCTTAATTTGTCAAACAATAAAAACATCCAGTAATCAAAAATAAATAAAATGTTTATATATATGTGTGTGATTTAAATTACTATGGAGCTTCTCAAATTATATTACAGGGTGAGTTACCTAGGTACTTCAAACTCAGCAAGGCGGCACAGTATTACCATAGGCACAGTAAAATAAAAATATACAGTTCTTTACTTATATCAGATATTTTATTTATACAAGTTTGATAAAGAAATTAAAATTTTATTTATCCGGCAACAAAGTTCTGCTTTTTGGTGATGCTGAGTGGCCAACTTCAGTGTGATGTTAGCTGAAAAGGTAAGTTAATGTTCAATACTATTTTTACTGTTTGTTATGATTTACTCCTACACTCATCCAAATATCTTATCTTTCATTAATTGGATCACACTAACTGTAGACTATAAACTACATTATTATCAGTGTGAGACTAACAGCCAATGCAGTACTTTCAATGATTAAGTGGCAGGGTTTTATTATTACTTAACAACAAAAGTGTGCAGTGAGTATGCATATGTTTTTCTGTAGTGGTTTTTACAGGGTCTGCTTTTGCCCATAACTTTCTCTACATGAAGTCTTTTGGATCCCAAAGTTTATGATAATAACATATAGCATGTAAGAATTTTTGACTTAGAGTGAGTTGTTTCTTATGTTACCTGAGTTCCCCACCATTACATCCAAACTTAAGAAATTTACCTCTTTACAAACCTTTACATAACATAGGAACAATAACACAAGTAAGTAGACATATTAGATTGTCATGTATTGTTTAATCCAAACATTCATTTATTTTTATCTAAAATAAGTAGTTTACAATGTCCCTGGTACTTGCCCTGGGCAAGATGCCCAGTGCAAAGTGTATGGCCACAGGTCTGGCTCGGCATGGGCAGCGTGTAGATGAATTATTCCAGTTATGCAAATGAGTTGCCCTCAGCGTGGATGAAGAACTCTGAAAGCGCAAGTAAGGGTGCTCATGTTAGTTGCAGTGCAGATCAGCTACCGCATACAATGTGCTAACCTCACAGCTCCCCATTGACCGAAGATGTGGTGTGATAGGCAGAAAGTACACACATTGCAGCGGTTTACAAGCTTAGAGGTGCAGCAGTAGTGGCAGAATGAAATATGAAGTGAGTTTTATGGCACGAAGTTCATGCATTGCATACCAACCCACAGGAAAACAGAAATCATTGCTCAATAGCTTAGTGCACTTTGTACATATAATAATGATGAACTCACTACTACACTTAACGTAACAGTAGCCCCATAGCAACTTCTATTAAATCCATAACGACATTTAATTACAATGACATACGCACATGAAACTAATAATGTTGTGATGTCACGATGTGTTCCAAAATCCAATAGTTTTGTTTGACTAAACACAGATTGTCACATAATGAATTCAAGCATTCATTTGTTTATTTGCCACAATAATCTGTATTTAACGTCCTTGATATTTCAGTCAGTCAAAGAATATTGTTACTCTTGTCATGTTAACTTCTGTAAAATTATTATACATAAAAAAATAAAAAGAGTCAGATGAGAGAAAACCATGGACTATAGAATTATAGATAAAGAAAACTCAGCAACAAACTTCCACAGATAATCAATCAATCAATCAGATAACAAAACGCGACAATTAAGTGCGTAATTTATTGCTTTTTGAACTTCAGAATAAAAACAGTTATTCCTAGACACTGACAAAATATTTGTTATGAAAAAAATACTGTTAGCATTCGTATGTTGGCAACTTGGTATTCAAATTCAGCGCTCAAAAGTAAACAATTAGTCACCGTAACCATAGTGATATCACGTGATTCTCATGTGAAAGGTGTTAGGTATTGTCATGTGAAAAAATCACTAGATGTCGCAGGGTCTGTGTTACCAACGCTACAGATTTTTAAGATTTTCAACTCTCCGAATTGGTTGAATTAATTATTTTTAATATTGGTAAGGGCTCTATTTCAAGATAGCAAATAAAATAAAACACCTGTATATGATAAATCTTGTCAAGATCGTTTCTATTTGCTTTAGTTTAGATTTTGGTTCAACGTTTTTTTTTTACGGTTGGCAGCACTGCTTTCTAAGCGTTGTTGTCATGACGACAGCCCACTGCATCCTCATTTCACGTGATTCTGACGAATAATACCTATTTAAAAGCCAAGTGAAGTGAGATCTGTCAACTGTCTGTCATGTACTCATGTCATGTCCTGCGTATGACGAACATTAGCGTTGGTTGCCATACGTCAGTGTTTTACAGAAGTTAACATGACAAGAGTAACAATATTCTTTGACTGACTGAAATATCAAGGACGTTAAATACAGATTATTGTGGCAAATAAACAAATGAATGCTTGAATTCATTATGTGACAATCTGTGTTTAGTCAAACAAAACTATTGGATTTTGGAACACATCGTGACATCACAACATTATTAGTTTCATGTGCGTATGTCATTGTAATTAAATGTCGTTATGGATTTAATAGAAGTTGCTATGGGGCTACTGTTACGTTAAGTGTAGTAGTGAGTTCATCATTATTATATGTACAAAGTGCACTAAGCTATTGAGCAATGATTTCTGTTTTCCTGTGGGTTGGTATGCAATGCATGAACTTCGTGCCATAAAACTCACTTCATATTTCATTCTGCCACTACTGCTGCACCTCTAAGCTTGTAAACCGCTGCAATGTGTGTACTTTCTGCCTATCACACCACATCTTCGGTCAATGGGGAGCTGTGAGGTTAGCACATTGTATGCGGTAGCTGATCTGCACTGCAACTAACATGAGCACCCTTACTTGCGCTTTCAGAGTTCTTCATCCACGCTGAGGGCAACTCATTTGCATAACTGGAATAATTCATCTACACGCTGCCCATGCCGAGCCAGACCTGTGGCCATACACTTTGCACTGGGCATCTTGCCCAGGGCAAGTACCAGGGACATTGTAAACTACTTATTTTAGATAAAAATAAATGAATGTTTGGATTAAACAATACATGACAATCTAATATGTCTACTTACTTGTGTTATTGTTCCTATGTTATGTAAAGGTTTGTAAAGAGGTAAATTTCTTAAGTTTGGATGTAATGGTGGGGAACTCAGGTAACATAAGAAACAACTCACTCTAAGTCAAAAATTCTTACATGCTATATGTTATTATCATAAACTTTGGGATCCAAAAGACTTCATGTAGAGAAAGTTATGGGCAAAAGCAGACCCTGTAAAAACCACTACAGAAAAACATATGCATACTCACTGCACACTTTTGTTGTTAAGTAATAATAAAACCCTGCCACTTAATCATTGAAAGTACTGCATTGGCTGTTAGTCTCACACTGATAATAATGTAGTTTATAGTCTACAGTTAGTGTGATCCAATTAATGAAAGATAAGATATTTGGATGAGTGTAGGAGTAAATCATAACAAACAGTAAAAATAGTATTGAACATTAACTTACCTTTTCAGCTAACATCACACTGAAGTTGGCCACTCAGCATCACCAAAAAGCAGAACTTTGTTGCCGGATAAATAAAATTTTAATTTCTTTATCAAACTTGTATAAATAAAATATCTGATATAAGTAAAGAACTGTATATTTTTATTTTACTGTGCCTATGGTAATACTGTGCCGCCTTGCTGAGTTTGAAGTACCTAGGTAACTCACCCTGTAATATAATTTGAGAAGCTCCATAGTAATTTAAATCACACACATATATATAAACATTTTATTTATTTTTGATTACTGGATGTTTTTATTGTTTGACAAATTAAGGTACCTAAATATACAGCTTAACACCAGAATAAAATATAAACGAAACTTATAAATAATAATAGAATGTTCAATTTCAATCATATTGTCACCATTGGCATTTATTATTGTCCAGTTCATTGTTCTATTTAGGTAAACTGTCAATTTAGAAATTCACTTGTTTAATTCACTCAATTTCAACCGTTCCCGGCCAAAGTGAAGTGAGAATCTTAGCTTTTGAACTTCTAAATAAAAACAGTGATTCCTAGACACTGTGACCTATTAAAATTTGTTATGAAAAAAATATTGTCAGCATTCGTAATTCGTATGTTGGCAAGTTGGTATTCAAATTCAGCACTCAAAAGTAAACAACTAGTCACCGTAACCATGGTGATATCACGTGATTCTCATGTGAAAGGTGTTAGGTATTGTCATGTGAAAAAATCACTAGATGTCGCAGGGTCTGTGTTACCAACGCTACAGATTTTTAAGATTTTCAACTCTCCGAATTGGATGAATTAATTATTTTCAATATTGGTAAAGGCGCTATTTCAAGATAGCAAATAAAATAAAACACCTGTATATGATAAATCTTGTCAAGATCGTTTCTATTTGCTTTAGTTTAGATTTTGGTTCAACGTTTTTTTTTTACGGTTGGCAGCACTGCTTTCTAAGCGTTGTTGTCATGACGACAGCCCACTGCATCCTCATTTCACGTGATTCTGACGAATAATACCTATTTAAAAGCCAAGTGAAGTGAGATCTGTCAACTGTCTGTCATGTACTCATGTCATGTCCTGCGTATGACGAACATTAGCGTTGGTTGCCATATACCTACCTCGTACCTATGATAATAATTGTTAGATTGATGATATTGATCATAATTATGGTAGGTTAGTATTATTGTATCATGCTGTACCATTTTGTGAGTAGGTAACCATATACAATGTACCGGTAACGTCTTTTTATATAAATTATCAATTGATGACATTGTTCGATCGAAGTATTTAACAATGGTTAGGTGTGATAACATTTGTGTGGGGTTCAATTTTTATCCTTTCATCCACCGACCACCATCATCATCATCGCGCTAGGTGTTTAGATTTAGAGAAAGCTCAGATGGGTTCACAATAACAAAAGAATATATGTGCCACTGACGTGTATCTGATCCATACTGTTTATCTCTGCATAAAATTGTAGGTATCCCACCATTGACTTAAGACTGTTGATAATGGTCGGTCGTTATTCAGCCTTATCTTTATTGTTATTATACAAGCGCTGAACGGCGTGAAGTGAAGCGCCGGCGTGTGACCGGCGTGAAACGCCTTCAGCCTCACAGGTTACAATGACATTTTATTTAAATAAAACCTAAATAACAAACTTGAAAATAAAAATGCTCTTGCTTTTTAAAAGAGGTAGAGTCATGTTTATACACTTTATTAATAGCTTTGAAATAAATTAAACATATTAATTCGTTAGTCGTTGAAAATAGCAGAAAAAGTAAAATAGATATCGATTAAGATTGTAGTGCTTTGTCAATCCCTAGCATCGGGACGGATGACAGCTCACTTCACCTGGGTGTTCACCGAGGGATAGGTAACAGAATAGCACTGCAGCTAGCTTCAACTTTCTGACTGACTGACTCTGACAATTCAAAAGTACTTGTAGGTAAATGGTTAAATTGAAATAAATGTTTTTGAGTTTGAGTTTGTTTTCGGGTGAGAATGTAGTTGTTGTATCGCACCATTTTCAGATATTTAATGATTATGAACAGTATTTCGGCCAGTATGATCAGTATCGCAGAATAGTTAAGTAAACTATGATTAGTTCAGTGAATGAATGCATAATATATAATTATGCTCGATAAATAATAACTGAAAAGTACAATTATTGTACGTTTCATTAAATACTGGCAGCAAATACGTTTTTTAAATGGCTCTGCCTCTAGATCTACAAATACATCTATATAAATGTTGTCACTCATTCATTCACCGGCTGAACATGAAATTTCGTAAACTATTTAAATTATGAATCTGAAAGAATCATGACGAGATTCACACATTCATTCATTTGGATATGAAAAAAAATTTTGAGGGTTTAAAATATTTTCTAATGTGGAGAATTATATCCAGGAGTAGATTGATATACTTGCCATATTTTAAAACCCCCGCATAATTAAAATATTTTGAAATGAAAATAACAGTTTTTCGTTTCGTCACAAAAAAACCAAAGTGACAATTAGTGACATTAACGAATCTATCAAATTGGCAGACAAGTGATGTGAAGCGTTGTTTACAATGGCGGAGTTGAAAAAGTGCATTGATTAATCATTATTTCTGACATTATTTCCCATAAAACGGCTGTCAGTGTCAATGTTACTATCAGCTGCCATATCGCTCTGAAATAATGAGCTTTTCGTTAAACTATTTACTTTTAACGTCTATTTTTATTGCGGGATTTCAAAAATATAATTATTATATATTTAAATGCCTGAAGATACTCTTTAGGTACCCAAGAGTAGATATAATAATTAGAATTTCAACTTGTCTAAACATCTTTACTTCTTTTGTACAAATCCTGCCATGATTCTTTAGCCAGTAGGAGACTTGAGCTAAGAATGACTTTTACGACAGGACCGAATTAAGACTTTCGTTGACTTTCACAAGGACGAAGTCTTCAGTAATAGCTCGTTCAGTACCTACCTAGGTACCTACCTATAATTTTGTTACAGTTTCGCACAAATTTGGTATATATTCGTATTTTGCTCACTCACAATGTTCACTGGCCTAAAATTAATAGAGGAGGCCTTACCTGCTTTAGGTTAAGTAAACTATTCGGTGAACTATGTTATACACATCCCAGTCATTGTGTTCATAACAATAATGGTTCCACAATAGAACCGAATCCTCGCATTTACAATGGAATTAGCTGCATTATTATAAATATCTTCACGAGATATTGAGGCTTTTGAAGAGCTTCTTGTCTCTTAATAGTGCTTTAAATGATGATATCGACAATTCGGTCTCAATTAAACTTAAAGGGCGACCCTTTTTGACCTTATTATCGAAATGTTTTAGTTAGGGCTGAGAAAATTCATTCGTTAGAGATTCTAAATGGCTGTCTGCCTATGTCATAATAATGTTATTTGGCTTTTAATATTTTACTTTTAGTAAACGATGATCAAGATCGATTAGATTTAAAAGGTTTACTCGCCCTGGGTTATAGATAAGAGCTTGAATGAACTTGACTTTATGGAAATGATTCAATTTTAAATCTCAAAGGATTTACAAAAATATATTTCGTCAGATAAAAGGTTTTATTTATAAAGAAAACCTTTAGCAGCTGATTGAATAAAAACTGGCCAAGTGCGAGTCGGGCATGCGCACGAAGGGTTCTGTACCATTACTATACAACATTAGACATCGAGCAAAAAAAACGGCATAAAATCACGTTTGTTGTATGTGATCCCCCCTTAAATATTTATTTTATTCTGTTTTTAGTATTTGTTATGAGCTCAACTGTTAATTAGGAGAGACAATAGTTAAACAATGTTAAACGACCGACCAACCGACGACCTTTAAATGGCAACGGTAATACATTATCTGTGAAATTTTCAACTGTCTAGGTATCACGGTTCATGAGATACAGCCTGGTGATAGACGGCCAGACGGACAGACAGACGGACAGTAGAGACTTAGTAACAGGGTCCCGTTTACGGAACCCTAAAAACTGATATTTAATAATATGTAGGTATTTACATTTCAAGTCAAAAATGAGAAATGAGGACATCTGCAAGAGAACCAAGGTTACCGGCGAAGCCCAAAGAATGGCGGCACATTGCTCGCAGAACGGGTGGCCGATGGGACCGAAAATTCTGGAGTGGCGACCGCGAACCGGAAGACGTTGCGTTGGAAGGCCTCCTACTAGGTGGACCGATGACTTGGTAAAACGGAAGCACCTAGGTGGGTCAAGGATGCGGGGATAAGCTGGATGCGAGTCGCACGGGACCGGTCAATGTGGCGACACTTGGGGGGAGGCCTATGTCCAGCAGTGGACGTCTTTCGGCTGAAATGATGAAGTTCTATTAACACGAGGATAAATGGGCTAAATAAAAAAAGCGGTCAAGTGCGAGTCGGACTCGACCATGAAGGGTTCCATAGCAGCAAGTAACATAATATAAAAGTTCTTATAGTTCGTTTTATATTTGAGTTGATTGGATGAAAGGTAACTTGCGGTTTACGATTTATGATGTATTAAAAAAACTACTTACTAGATCTCGTTCTTGAACCAATTTTCGGTATAAGTTTACATGGTAATGTACCTACATAATATTTTTTTTCACCAGGGGGGGGGGGGGAATTACATTTTACCACTTTGGAAGTGACTCCCGCGCAAACTATTCAGTTTAGAAAAAAATTATATTAGAAACCTCAATATCATTTTTGAAGACCTATCCATAGATACAAGTATGGGTTCGATGAAAAAAAAAATTGAGTTTCAGTTCTTAGTATGGAGAGCCCCCAAAATTTATTGTTTGTTTTTTTATTTTTGTGTGAAAATCTTAATATGGTTCACAGAATACATCTACTTACAAAGTTTCAACAGTATAGTTCTTACAGTTTCGGAAAAAAGTGGCTCTGACATACGGACGGACAGACAGACAGACATGACGAATCTATAAGGGTTCCGTTTTTTGCCATTTGGCTACGGAACCCAAAAAACATACGGTTGGATCTGTCAAGGTTAATCTATGCTTGCCGCGGTCGGTCAGTGAATGGGTACTTACCGTGGTAGCTGGGTTGTGGAAGTCACATAGGCAGGCGCTCCTTGTATAACAGTAGACAGTCATGATATTCAGCTGCAACCGGTTAGACTGGAAGCTTCTCATCATCAGAATAGCCTGTTCCCAACTAAGTTGGGGTCTCAACATAGTTGGAAACAGGCTATTCTGATGATGAGAAATTGTGGTTTGCCTTTCAAGAGCTCTCTCTTGAAAGACAAACCACAACTGCTGAAACTCTAACCTGTACAATAGAAGGCAAATCTCTATTTGCCTTCTATTGTACAGGTTAGATTTTCATAGATACTTCGCAGTACGCTGATATCTATGTATAGCTTGCTTTTAATTAAAGACTGGGTTTGAATTTTGTAAGCCTTTATATGAGTTATCGCAGTACTACCTGATGCCGGCGACTTCATAGGCATGATTCTAGGTTATCAGCTGGGTTTTAAATTGTTAAGCTCGTAACCCTTTTTTTCTAATTAAAGGTAGCCTAAGTTACTCCTTAAAACATCACCTATCTGTCAGTGAAAGTCCCGTCAATATACTTCAACATACACATAGGTACAATACAGACACCCACATTAGGCGTTATTATTATTATTACTATTGTTATTATTTATTCTTTATCTTAAATTAAATTATAATATAGATTCAATAAAATAAGATCATTCTATTTCTAATTTTGTATAGTAAAATCAAAATCGATAAAATTGTAATGATAATTATTCAATATAATCAAACACAAATGTAACTTCTAACTACAAGTTATCTGGTAAAATAAGAATGTACGTCTTTGAATTTACATATGTAAGTGTAACTAATACCGCGGGTCCTGGTGATCTGTACTACAGGTGTTCTGCACCTACTTCAGACACCAGCTCCTCACATAATCTAGAACTTGTTGTGATAATTATGTAAATTGTAACTGTTTTTAATGTATTTTCTAATCTTGTGAGGAGGAATAAATAAATTATTATTATTAATATCGGCCCAGCCGTTTCAGAGGTTAGCCGGAACACACACAGACAAAAATTTGATTTTTACATATCACACATACATATACTCTTACATTACACATACACACGTACGACGACGAGGTTATGTTTACACACGTATACATATTTATTTGTCATCTCTAGTGCAATAAAATTGAAAATGATAGAGGTACATTTGAATACAAAAGTTTACTAAAAGCGTTTTCGTTTTAGGTAGGTACGATTCCTCACATACAAAATTTTATATTTTACTACGCGGAAGTAAAAAGACAAATAAAAACTTACGTAAAATTTCGAATTATTTTTCCTGAATTCTGAGTTCTATGTAGGTGAAGTTTTTAGTACGCATACGTGGTATCTATATTTACTTTGGATAGGTATCAGACGTGAAAGATTTCTGTGAACGTTAATCTTGCAGTACTTAAAACTAAGAGGATTTCCCACCATTACGGAAATGTAATGTTATATTTCCTGAAAACATGAAAATGATACCAGTCTATTATTATTTGACTACAGGGCAAAGGTAGTCAAATAATAGTCTTCTCATGCAAATAAGGCGGTTTCATACATATACTAATTACTAGCACCTTGCCCGCGACATCATCCGCGTGAATTTTCTCACGGATCCCTAATTCTTTGACAATAAAGTATAACCTATACCACTCAATGAAAACGTAACTTCGAAATGGTGAAAGAATTTTTAAAATCGGTTAATTATTTTTGGAGTTTATCTATTACAAAAAAAAACAAATATTGCTTTGTGCCTTTTATTTTAAATACGTCCAAGTTTTCTCACGAGGTTTTCCTTCACCAATGTCAGTGATATCCAAGATAAGCTTTTAAGTGGGTCCAGTACCCACTTACCAACGGTATCAAAACCGGAACCTCAACAAGCAAACCACTACCATGGTATCAAAACCGGAACCTCAACAAGCAAATACAAAAAGCAAAATATTTGCTTTCCACAAAAATCTAAGGATATATATTCCTTATTCCTTGTCCCTCTATTATCTGACGCCATTTTCTTAGAAAACTCAAGTGTGCTATACATTGTTGACATGACCATAACAGAGCTGTCGAATGCACACAGCATTTTAATCTTTGGGGGCCATGTATCAGTTCTGACAAGGGTCCTGTTTTGTAGTCGAGTGCCGTGCGGCCTGTCCGGCAGTTAACCGACCTCTCTGACGCCGGACGCCGGACACCGCCTGATGTATCGCCATCTTGGCACGCTATAGGTACTATAGTGACGCCTTTTACAGCGTAAAATGACAGCATGACACGAGAAAAATGGGTAATTTGGTTTATATTGGACGATGATTTTGGACTTTTTATGTAAACACGTTGACATAAAAGAAATTGTGGTTATTTATGGTAAAAAAAAAAACCGCTAAAAAGGCAGTAAAATCTGCTGCTGATATCGTGTCCTATTAGTATAGTTTAGGCTTACATTACAACATGAATAAAACCGTTTACTACAGCCATAACCACAAATCTCACTAGCAAACTTAAACAAGAACGATAAACATACTGAAAATCACTAAGAACAATTCTAAGAACTACAATGGCTATAATACTCCACAAAACTAATCGTGTTATGCCCCCCTAAGGACTGTTACGACGCATATTGTTCACATATGCAATTACCAGTTGAACGTTCTATGTTTATTTGCGAAGCAGTGACTTGGTCGTTTATGGCCACAATAAAATGGCCAATCGTAAAACTTTAGGTTTACGCCGTTTGCTTTGGTGCTTTACAAACCTTACTATCGTAATGAGGCTGGTCGCCCATCGGGTGCTTGAAGCGATGTATAGGTTTTTTCCTTCGAAATGATAGAGAAATAAGTTTATTTGTTAAGAGCGCCCAACCCGTCATATCTTCCATACAAACGCTCGTACGCGATTACGTCGTTATAGCAAATTATTTTCCAAATATTTTTAACACACAGGTATCTTGTGGTTTAAATCTAGGTTTGTATGAAGCCAAAAATATACTTTTTTGAGAAACAAATCAGTAAACACGTCCGTAAAACAACTTTTCTGCACAATTTTATCTGAATTTTGGCCGGTCATAATGCACTCATACATTGAAAAAGTACAAAAATAGCTTCATAGAAACCTTGCACATGTAATGGAGATTCTAAATTACAAACATTTTTACCAAAAACTTGTAAGGCTTTTTCAAAAACACGTATGTCCTGGAACAAGTTTTGTGGAATTTCCGCGCGCCAATTTTCCTGTGATGTTATCGCGTTCTCACTCACTCGTTTGTTTTCGAGCTTTGCGTTGGTTGAAACAAAAAAAAATTCAATCACGCTCGCGTTGAAGTTCGTTCGATGGGGATGGGCTCTCTTAAGACTTGCAGAGCTGTCTTAAGACGTTGATATAACAGGGTTTTATAAATTACTAGGTTCTGCTGCTAAGTTTAGTCAGTACAAAACATATACGACACTCAGTAAGGTGTAGTATTCTAACAGTGGATGAAACATAATTGTACTTCCAGAAATTACTTTTTTTTTTTTTTTAATCTATTGATAGGCATACGTTTGACCACTATCTCACCTGATGGGAAGCGATGATGCGGTCTAAGATGGAGCACGCTTGCCTAGAAGTAACCTATTCACTCTTGCCTTAAAGACTCCCAGGTTGTAGCTATCAGGGAACACAGACTCAGGCAGGGAATTCCACTCCTTAGCAGTACGCACAATGAATGTATTCCCAAAACGTTTCATACTTCTTACAAACAAAAAATACCTTTGTACCTTTGTGCATGAAGTGTAAATAAATAAAAAATACATAAAAAACAAACTACCGCTTTATAATATTACTAGAGAAGTAAACGTGGAAGAAGTAAAATTATTTGAACTTGCAGAGCAGTCTCAAGCCGTTAATAAAATACGGTTTTATAATTTACTACCTCAATAACCCAGTCGTACCATTAGCTATCCGAGTAATCATGTTTTTATGCAGTGCAGCCGTAATCACACACAAACTGGATACAATAGAATTAAAATACTGCATGGTAACATACCGAACCACTGTAAGTAAAACCATTTCAGCTATTGAACAGCATCTTAGTATGAATTCGCCTGTAACTAAGAAATTCAGAAAAAAGAGCCACGGCTAAACCTGTTGTTAGGTAAATATCTAAAACAAATACCTAAGCGATAACACAAAAAAAACAAATGTTCACATATAACGAAATTGAATTTCATTGAAAAGATCCGGACAAAGATTTTGCAGATTCCCCGGGGTTGGATTTAGAGAAATACTTAAAGTGGCTTACAGTCCGCGATTGCGTGCGATAGGCAAATCCTACGTTCGTCTTCAGAGCAATATAAAATGGCCCTAAATACGGACATGGAGGGTGTGGGTACACACTTGAGAGTCGCGATAGCGTCACTTATTAGTTCGATTGCTTTTTTTAACTTTAATTTATTTGGCAAATTGTTGTTCGATTTTCATTCTACTGGAAATTAATTTCTGGTGTATTTTACTATAGAGCTCGTTGGAGGTGCTGAAACTTATTTAAGCAAAACGTTACTCCAAAATAATTAAGGTATCTGTACTAGTTCTGTCACTGTAACGTTCATAGATTGAGGGGTTCGTACCAATAGCATGCACTATACAAAAGTAGTAATATTTTAGTCAATAATTAATTACTTAAACGCGATGAAATTTTGTAGCCGCCATATGGGCACTCGGTATACACTCGATATACACTCGATATGCTTGTAGTTAATCAGTTTCCTGTCAAATAGGTAACTTGATTTTAAAATAATAATAATATGTGGGGACATTATTCACATGGCCATCTGACTCCAAACTAGGGAGACCCTGTACTATGGGTGTCAGACAGCTGATATACATAACAAATACATTTTAAATACATACATAATATAGATAAACAACACCCAGACACAAGGCAAACACAAGTGCTCAACAAACAAATATTTACCCTGGGCGGGAATCGAACCCGCAACACGCTGCTCAGCAGTCGATCGCTCAGCCACTGCGCCAACCATGTCGTCAATGATAATGACTTTTCAATTACGTTATCCATACTTCCATACTTAATATTATAAATGCGAAAGTAACTCTGTCTGTTACGCTTTCACGAGGAAACGGCTGAACCGATTTTGATGAAATTTGGCATGAAGATAGATTTAACTCCGGGGAAGGACATAGGCTACTTTTTTTCCGCGACTTCACCTGCATCCACTATAACCGACATTCACGCGGACGAAGTCGCGGGCAAAAGCTAGTCTAGAATATTTCATCAAGTTTAACTGTCTACAGTTCCTTGAAGCTACAAAAAAAAACAAAACTTCTAAATAAAATTTACGTCGAAAAAAAGATACGGCCGTTTATGCCGCAAAAAACGTATATTTCGACACTCTCTAGGGAATCATAATTTATATAGGGTACAGTTCCCGTTGACCTAGAACTATGAAATTTGACAAGTAATATCGTCTTATACAACAAGTACAGGAAAAAGTCTGGAAACTTCTACATTATTAAATGAAATCTTAAAAAATATAGTCTTTATTTAAAGTACGTCATCAATCATCGAGGAATGCGCGGTCATAATTGTATGGGTGAACAAATCACGGAATTTGAACGAAACCCTCGGTGAGAGAGTCCGACTCGCACTTAAAAATAACAACGCCCCATATTTTTTGAAACACTATTCGCCATTTTAATTTCTATAGCACTACCCTTAGATTGACATCCGTTGCGTTGAGGCTAATTTCCATAACCCGTAGGTTTCAGCAATCTGCGTTTTTTTACTCACGAATAAAACTTCAGTCTGCGTTTGTTACAATAATGTTTTTATTTCAAGTACTTATACTTTTAAACATTTATATTTACTATACACTTTTATCATAAATGACTAGCTTTTGCCCGCGACTTCGTTCGCGTGGAAGTCGTAAACAATTACTACTTGAGTACTCAATAGCAATTATAAATTTCACTGACAGGCAGTGTACAGCTTGGTCTAGAAGCATGAAACTTTGAATGGAGTCTTTTATGCCACTAGGAAATTCTGTCGTGCACACGGTTAATGTATGTACTATCGTGGACACACCCGCCTGACCACCACTAAGTTGATTTTTGCTTGCACTCAAAAGATAGAAGCGCTCTCTACCCCGCCCCGTTGACTTCGCAGGCGCCAAGGGAATTTTTTTTTAACTGAGCAAGCGGAAAAGGTCCGCGATAGTACGTACTAAAAAAGCTGACTCTTTCGCGATGCATGCTGAAAAAAAAAGTGATCATAAATAATAGTTTATTTTTACATTTTAAGTTAAATACAGAGTAGGTACGTATATTGCCCGATTTAAAAACGATATGTTCTTTGTCGTTCTAAAAAAAATACTTTTATATATTCATACGTAACAACAAATGTTGAAATTCCTAACCTAAAAAAATGTTTAAAAAGAAGAAAAAACATTAAGGAAGCTTAGCAATATATTTATACAACCTCACAAAATTCTACGAGGTAATGTGTGGCGTCACCTTGCCCAACTGCTGTGTTCATTGAGATGTATACTACTTGTCTCCCTTCCATTTGCGAGAAACAGAATGCTTTTATCGATCGCTGCAGCTTCATAATTTTTGGGCGTTAAAATAGCCTGTTCACACACCCAAATTCTCTTGGTGCGGTATTTGACTGATGTCGCCGTACAACAGATGAATCAGTTCTTCTATTGTAGATGATACTACAGTACCAAGAGTCTCTGTTAGATCCACCTGCCCTCTCTCCACTGGAAGAGAGTCTTCCTCAACTTTTAAATGAACATTGGAGAATTCTTGAACACGTGAATTGTAATCTTTTGATTTAATCTATTAAAAAATACATGTAATTCTTCTGCAGTATTATTGTAATAATATTTATTTTGAGTTGAGTTTTCAAACATGACACGTGTCAAAATAAAATGTAATTTAAATCAAAAGCACTAAGGAGTATTAATATCAACTTCCATGCAAATCACCACTCCGTTAGGTGGTGAGTTTCAATAAAATACGAAACCCACCTTCCATCAATTTCTGTTAAAGAATGTTTATACAAAATTTGAAGTAGATTGGACTAACGAATCACGTAGTCACATACAAACTTTGCCCCCGTTTTTCACCCCCTTAGGGGTAGAATTTCGGAAAATCGTTTCTTATCGGATGCCTACGTCATACAAAAAACACACTTTCCAAATTTCAGGTCTCTACGATCAGGGGTTTAGGATGTGCGTTGATCCGTCAGTCAGTCATTCAGGACAAAGCATTTTATATATAGATAGATAGATAGAAGATATAGACGAAAGAAAAGATTAAAAGATGTTGTGGTTTATTTAAAAAAAAGTATAGATAAAATCCAAGGATTAACCTAAGAACAATGCGACTATTCAACTAGAGTAGGTACTGAAATATTATAGCTCTAAATATCACTAAGCAGTCGGCTTAACTCCGAGCCAAAAGGACCAATCTATTCAAAATATGATATTAATTCTCCAAACGATAGCTCTAATCACTTATGAAATCTATAAATCTAAACTAAATTGCATCGAGTATTCATTTGAATCTATTCGTATTGGACTGTTTCCAACAAAGCCGCTCTCAGGACCTGAAAGCCTTATTTAGTGCTTACTTATTCAAGGTTTTGTTTACGTGGCCTCTTAGTTTCGGGTAAAAAGACCACTTTCGTTTTGTTACAAAATGTTTTTATAACTGTGCAGTTAGTTTCAGTTGTGGCCATTCATTAATTTTCTTGTAATTGGTGTGGCTAAAAAGTTTTTGTGTGTTGTATGGCCAAATCCATATTTATGATCACTGGATCTATAAAAACTTGAATTGTTAAAAATGATTTTCAACCGTTGTTGAGCTTTAACTAAAATAATACAAAGATTACCATAATGAGCTTCAACTAAAATACAAAGATAACCATTTAACATTCAAAATTAAAACAGTTCTACTGGAATAGTCATAAAAATAAAAAGACGCGAGAGCTTCAAATTACGACAAAGAATTTTCTTGTTCGTTCGCATTAAAATTCTTTCCACATGAGACGGTGCCGTAAAATGGCACCTAAATTCCTTAATGTTTTACAGGAATTCTGTAAAATAATTAAAAGAGTTATGAAGGCCATTAATCGTTGTAATAATACCAGTCATACGTGAGGC
Source organism: Charanyca ferruginea (assembly GCA_947361185.1). Lineage (NCBI taxonomy): Eukaryota > Metazoa > Arthropoda > Insecta > Lepidoptera > Noctuidae > Charanyca > Charanyca ferruginea. Next base: position 17,726,858 of record OX376073.1, read on the forward strand.
AAAATTAATTAATTACTATGTTCAGAAATATTTTCTGTTTGAGTACAAAAGTTGTTCCTTCGGTCTCTTGTTTAGTCATGAACTTGTTTCTATTATGTTGGTCTCGGGTCCTTGGGTCGCGTAAAGTTCCTAAATAAGGTTTTGTACTTTTACATAATATGTTTTAATAATTCACATTTAAGTTTACCTAATGCCCTGTATTCATAATTCATAACGTTTAGAAGCAGTTGCTGTCTGGCATGTTGCCAGCAACACTGCAACATGTTAGTTAGTTAGTTAGTTTGTCGGGGCCTTTTCCGCACTTAGCCACTCGATTGGGCCATTGTACGTGAAATCTGTCTCTTCTTTTATTCCAGCCATCCTAGTTCCTCCCAGAAGCCGAGCAGCCTTTTCTGTGGTTGCTGCAGACTTCCGATAGTGATACTGGAGACTGGAGAATCTGTGCCCGTTGATCCGCCACGCTCCTGCACTCCATGAGCACGTGCTGTGGCGTTTCTTCCGCCTCCATGCAGCCTCTGCACAGAGGGCTATCTGTCACACCTATGGTGCACAGGTGTTTGTTTAGGGGACAGTGTCCGGTTATCGTACCTAGTACTTTACGGATTTGGTCCCTGTTTAGTCTTGTGAGGTTGCGGGCAAGCTTCTTCGAAGCTACCGGAACAGCATTCTTTGTTTGCCTGCATCCTGCGCTGTTTCTCCATTCTGTTTGGTGGTTAGCTTCTGTTGTAAGGCGCAGCCATGCTCTGATTTGTGCCAGGGGTATAGGCAGTAGTGGTTCCGGGCCGTATACCGCCGTCCTTGAACCCCTTTTGGCCAGTTCATCGGCTGCATCATTATCCAGTGAGTTACTGTGTCCTTTAATCCATTGCAAAGTCACCCTGTTTGTGTTTGCAATGGACTGCAGTGTATTATGACACTCCAGTATTAGGACAGAGGTTATAGTGTTGCTTTGTAGAGCTTGAAGTACGGATGCACTGTCTGAGACAATTTTAATATTATGTCCTCTGACATCTCTGGCTGCAACCGCTTGTGCTGCTTTGGTTATACCTATACATTCTGCTTGAAAGATAGTGTTAAGTTTATCTAGGGTGGTTGAGATTTTAATATTTAGGTCGTTCGAGAAGACACCTGCCCCAGTACCCTGTGTGGTTTTGGAGCCATCTGTGTATATCCTAACTTCATCGATACCAGAGTTATCTTCCATTTCTGCTGTAAGTTGGATATTGTATCTTTGATCGAAAACATGATGACACAATGTTCTGTCCGTGGGCGCCTCAAGGAGTGGTATTTCCTTCAGGATTCCATTCAGTACAGTTGAGTGTGGTGTTTCTATGTTTAGCTTCCACAGTCCGTTGGCTCTCAGTCTTAGTGCGGCTGCCTGTGCCTCTTCTTTAATGACGAGATGCAGAGGTCTTAGGTTCAGCAGGTACTCAAGAGCGACTGATGGAGTAGTTCTCATGCATCCAGTTGCCGCAACACTAGCCAGGCGTTGCAGGCTTTGGAGTTTCGTTTTCACCGTAGCCAGTTGTGTTCTGGGCCACCACACAACGGATCCGTATGTTATAGACGGCCTGATAACTGAAGTGTATAGCCACAGTGTTATTTTAGGGTTGAGACCCCATTTTTTACCAACTAGTCTCTTGCACTGATAAAAAGCTATACAGGCCTTCTTTGTTTTATTTTCGATATGACTCGCCCAATTTAATTTATGATCAAGTGTGACGCCCAGGTATTTCACTTGAGTTGATAGGGAGAGTTTGGTATTGAATAAGTTTGGTAGCTTGAGTTCTGGTAACTTCCTTTTGTTGGTGAAAAGAATGAGTTCTGTTTTTCTTGGATTTACTGACAACTGATGGTCGCCACACCATTGTTCCACAATACGTAAAGCAGATCGCATTACTTCGCATAAGATGCTTTCAGCGTTTCCGCTTATCAGTATTGCTAGGTCATCTGCATATCCAATAGTAGTGTAGCCTTGTTCGTTTAGTCTTTTTAGAAGGCTGTCCACTACTATGTTCCATAGAATGTTTCTTATGTGTTTGAAATTCCACTCTTATGTGTTTATACAAAGATTTCATATCTTTCCGTAGGCGAGTGACCTGGAGTCCTGAAATACAGGGTTTCCCTAGTTTAGGCTCCAGTCCACCCTTGAATTGTCGGCACGTTTGTATAAAATTGTATTTTACATTTGTGGTGGAAAATAAAGGCATTTTTTTTTTTTTTTTTTTTATAGAAGTGGTGATAGGACGCCTCCTTGTGGGCATCCCTTGATCACTTTTGCTCTTGTTGTATTGTTTACTTCTATTTGAACTGCCCTTTTGCTGACCAACTCAGTAATCCATTTTGTTATTACTGGTTCGACTTTGTAGCCTTGCAGGGCATGGATAATGCTGTTGTGCGTGGTTTTATCAAAAGCTCCTTCTATATCTATGAAGGCAGCTAGTGTTGATGATTTATTTGTAATGGCTGACTCTATCTTGTGTACTAACAAGTGCAGAGCCGATTCAGTTGATCTGCCTTTCGTGTAAGCGTGTTGTTGGGGATGTAATGGCTTTGTTTTCAGTGCTCCATCCCGTAGGTGTCGGTCTACCAGTCTTTCCAACGTTTTCAGTAGGAAAGACGTTAGGCTGATGGGTCTGAAGGATTTTTCGTGAGTATAGTCCTCTTTACCTGGTTTTGGTAAGAATACTACTTTCGCTTCCCTCCATGCTGTAGGTATGTATTTGAGGGCAATGCATGCCCTATATATTGGTACCAGGTACTTTGTTATCAGATTTATTGGCCATTGTAGTAATCCTGGGAATATTCCATCCAGCCCGGCAGATTTGAACGGCTTAAAGCTTTTTAGGGCCCATGCCACCTTGTCTGCGGTTACTATCTCGTTTGCAATTTCCCATTCCTGGGATGTTGGTGTGCTATAGTGCTCGTCCCGCCACTCTGACTCTGCTGTTATTTGACAGCCGGGAAAGTGTGTTTCAAGCAATAGTGCACTGGTTTCGTCTTCAGTACTCGTGTAGGTGCCGTCAGCCTTTTTAAGGGTGCCCAAAAGTTTGAGGTCTCCCGTGGCTAGAATTTTCTTTATTCTAGCGGCCTGGTTCGTTGAGTTAATACTGCTACAGAAAGTGCGCCAACCTTCTCTACTACGGAATCTAATCCGTTTTTTGTAGTGTTTCTGTGCAGTCTTATAGTTATCCCAGTCCTCGTCGGCTCTGGTGTTCTTCGCTCGATTAAAAAGTGTCCTAAGTTTTTCCCGTAGACGTTCGAGTTCTGGCCCCCACCAGGAACTTTCGTTCGACACTTTGGGTACTACTGTAGGACATGACAGTTCGTAACTTTTTAAGAGGGTTTTGGATAAAAGTTGTATGTTTGTTATATATGTTTTCTGTACTAAGTGTAGAGTCTGTCATTTGAATGTCACTTAGTGCATTGGTAAGTAAATTTAAATATTTTGTTATATCGGTTTTACGGGGGTTGCGGTATCGGACAGGGTCTGTCGGTTTGTACTGTATTTGGAAACATATGCGGCGGTGATCCGCAAAGGATGGTTCGTTTGACACGTGCCATCCCTTTATAAGGTCCGCCGCCGCGTCTGTTGCTAAAGTAATGTCAATGATTGTTTGGTACCCTGAACTCACAAACGTAGGTTCCTTGCCCCTATTCATGATGTTTAGGTTTGTTTGAAATATGTATTCGGTTAGTAACTCACCCCTTTTGTTTATATCCTTACTTCCCCACAGCGAGTGGTGAGCGTTGCAGTCTGCGGAGATGATTAGATCCCAGGCGTGTGTGTCACAGTGTTGCACCAGCTCGGCCAGTTCCTTTGGAGGCACTTCACCTTCGCTCGGCATGTACACTGATGCCAACACCAGGGTTGTTTGTTTATCTGTGAGGACTTTAACTGCCGTGAGATCTCTAGAACAGAATTGGTTAAGCAAAGTTGTTGTCATGGTTTTAGGCATGAAGATACAAGTCCTTGGTTTGTCAATAGAGGTGTCTAACAGCAACTTACCTCCGATGTTGTTCAGACCGCATATTCTGTTATTCCTGATCCAAGGTTCTTGGATCAGGGCGACGGTCTTGTTGTCTACCTCCAGCACTCTGCGTAAGGTGGCCGCCGCTATTTGTTTGTGCTGGAGGTTGGTTTGGATAATGGTGAGGGAATTAGGGACTGCGGAGGACGTCATCTTCGTCGCTTGTCCCTCCCTCCCCCGTTTCCGACTGTGAGCTCGACCCCGCCCCGCTCGGACCCTGTTGGGGAGCTGAGGTGAACGACCCCGCTCGTTGTCTCCTCCTCCATGTTGAAGAAGCGGATGTATCCGCTTCCGGACATGTGGGCTACACGGCGTCCTCTTTTAAGGATGGTCTCCTTTTGGTCTTCGGGAATGCCCAGGATCAAGTGGACCACCTTCTCCTGAGAGCTTCCCTCTACGGTCTTCTCGTCCACCGACATGTCGTAACACTGCCAGGAGTCGACTTTGTACCACGGGTTTTGGGCACAAAGGACTTTCTGCAGCGTCTCGGCGTCGGTGATGCGAGTGTGTAAAAGAAGCCCTGCCTTCAGCCTCTTCTTCAGCTCTGACTACTTGATGACAGCCAGGGTGGTGCCGGGTATGGGTGATGCGATGGTTTTGACCGCTTCTTCCAGCCAGCCTAGAGCGTTCGCGTCCTCACACCACATCGCTAGTATCCCATCCATCATGAAGGGACGCCCGCGGAAAGATGGAGCTCGCGCACTCGTAGACGGTGGCGACAGTGCTGCTTGTAGGATGCTATCATCGATAGCTACCTTAAGCTGCTCTGCCTGACTCTGCGAGAGGTCCCTCGGCGGGACAGTAATGACCGCTACCTTCAGATGCGATTGCATCGCATCTGCATAGCTCACTGCCCGCTTCGGTTTCGCGTCGGTTTTCGCGCGTTTGGCCTCCCCTCTGGGTGATCGCGTGTCGTCCAGGCGAGCACGCTTCGTAGAAGCGCGCTCTCCCGGACCACCCCCGTTCCCAGGTTGTTCCTTTTCAGGAGCAATGGGCGCCGCCGCAGCAGTCCGCCGACCGCGCAGACCCCTCGGAGTACGTCTCTTCTTCGGCTTTTTGGGTGGAACCGGTGGTGGTAGTGCCGTGTCTTTCTGCGCCGTCGCTGCCTCTTTCGAGGTGGACGGTACAGGGTCGCGCTGCGTTTCCGCTGCTGCGTGTGCTGTCACGGTCGGTGTTGAGGTGGACGGTACAGGGTCGCGCTGCGTTGCCGCTGCTGCGTCTGCCGTCCCCTTCGGTGCCTTTGGTAGTCGAAGGGCCGTCCGTCTCGCGCGCCTGTTGGGGCGACTGCGTTCAGGTTGGCCTTTCAACCCTGGGTTGTCGGGAGCTTTCGCAGCTTTGTCAGCTGCCCTTTTGCAAGGGCGCTTATGAGCAGTCTGGCTCCATTTCGTGACACTGTTCGTGTCAGGTTGTCGCGGTTTAGTTGTCGGTATGGCCTCTGCGAGGCCTGATAGGTCGAGGCTTGATCCTCGCTCTTCGCACACTTTGTTCCCCCCAGAATACGAGGAACTGACCGAGCTGGGCTCGGTGAGGGATTCTCCACGGTGCGTGGTACCCTCCTGGGGTAATTTCTTTTTGTTATGTGCGTCCATCTTTATTTATTTTTTTGTTTGGGCAGAAGAAAGAAGAAGAAAGAAAGAAAGAATAAAAACCACACTACTCTGGCCCGCGATAGTGTGGTTGTATAAAATATAAGAAAATACTATAAAATACACCTTACACAAATACATACTATATATATTTTATACTAAAGCGCTCGGTGGTTTCTGTTTGAGTCTATTTCCTAGTGAGCTAGACCCATTAACAGGGCTGGCAACCTCGAGAAGGCTAGTCCGCCGAACTTGCCTTGGGGATCTTTGCGACCAACTTGTCACTCTCCCCCAAGACCAACACCCCCCTACCACCTCTGAAGGAGATGATAGGGTAGGCCTGCATCTATGCTAACATGTTAAGCATGCCGTACGGGAACCGTTAAAGCAAAGACCCAGACCCGCCCCACTGCAACATGTTATCAGCAACACAAAAACAAGTTGTGCAACATTGATTCACAATAAATAAGAGATTTTATAAGGACGGGTTGTTTCAAACAGTTGGTTAACTTTACATACGGACGGTTGAAAATTACACTAACGTGATATGTTTATCCTTCATTAAATGTAACGGGTTGTTTCATGACATAAAAATCCGTTAGTTAAAGTTATTCAAAAAGAGAGTCCATAATATTTTGATGTTTGACGTAGCTGTTTGACAACACAAAATTACGTTGACTGGTGGATAAAGCATCGGTTATGGTAATAGTAACTTTTCAACCGACTTCAAAAAGAAGGAGGTTCTCAATTATTCGTCTATATGTCGTTTTTTTTTATTTTTTTTTGTGTATTTGTTACGCGACTTTAGTTTCGGAAGTCGGTGGCAATACAAAACATCAAACAGAAAAAAGCCACTGACTTACGAAACTAAAGTCATGTGTGTTAAGTGCTAAAATTATTTATAACTTTTTAGAATTTGAAGGCGGTCGTCTTTTTTTTGTAAAAATGCTTTTTAGCGTACGTTATGGCCATTTTGTGAAATAACCCGTTAAATTTAACGTACGTTAACCATCTCACGTCATAGAAACGTTTTAACCGTCCGTATGTAACGTTAACCAACTGTTTGAAACAACCCGCCCTAATACTTGGCTATAATAATGAAATGTTCTATAATATCTAATGTTTATAAACCATACATGCCACTTTTATAAAATTAATTGGTTAATTATTTGCTTTTTAACAACTAAATCTCAACTGTTTTTTATTTTAATAATCCCGACGCTCACTAAACCCGATACTTTTAAACAGTTGTTAGTAGTTTTAATTAAAGACTTGTTCAGACAACTCCAGCGACAAGATAAGGGTCCTTTACATGTTTAGTCACGTTTCTTTAAGTCACTGACTTGGGATTAAAACACCTGTTTGTTTGATGTGCCTTTAATACATTTAGTATTAATTTGTCGAGTAGGTGAATTGATACCCTATGTTAAATGGTTCGGTGTATCGATGAACATTCGATTAAGTGTGTGGTTGAGATATCTACTTAAGTGGAGTGTAAACGTTAAGTTATTGAAGTGAATCAATTTAGTCAGTATGGTTGGTTTGGCGCAGATTATCGCAAGCGAAACATAATTTAATTTCACATGTATTAATTGATAATTCAATAATAACTGATACCTATTCAATATTTTAGTGATTGGATTTAAAATGATAATTTATGGAATGATGAAAAAGACATGAGGACAAAAAATAATGAACCTTGGATAAAGACGGAAATTATTAGCCTGACCAAAGACCTTTCAAAAACATTTCTAATACTGTCTTGTTTACTTAAAACTGAATAAGTACCGAAACAAGAAAAAAATCCTATGAAAAAAAAAACACATTTTTAATTTGACCGAAATGTTCATCAAAAGTTTTATTACAACACAAATAAAAACTAAAGCCAAATTGAAAATAAACTTGGTTATTAGGAAACTCTTGAAAATGTTTACCGTGTTTTGTTTCTTTAGGTGTTTGTGTTCGATCAACTTGGTAATTGAAAGTAGAGACGTCACGTCTAGGGATTACCGAACTCCATATCATACAGTAGGTAGGTAGGTAGGTACCTAAGTACTCTGGCTTTAATGTGACACATCGAGCTTAGGGGAAAGACTCAGAAAGGTACCTTGGCCTTAATGGCGACACATTGAGCTTTGGGGAAAGATTTTCACACAGGTAACATACATGGCGTTCTATAAAGCCAAATATTTTCTAAAACTCGCTTTGCCGTATTTATATAGTGCTAACCGGAACTTATGCGGTTCACTGGTTACCACATAGGTACGTATGTTAAAAGAAGAAAACGATGATAACTAAGGCGTCGTAGACCAGTCATTTTTCCCAAAAAAAAAAGTGTCCGAGTCACTCGCGGTAGACTATTTTTTTGCTCATAGTTTGTACCTGAAACTTGTACAACCTTGTAGGTTGTACAAGTTTCAGGTACAAACTATTATATACGCTTTGAAATTTCTGAAAACTTTCAGGTACTGTGAGGACCGGGAGAGGTATCAACTTATGAATAATACGATTATACTTTATGTAACTTCTTGTATTAGATAATTATCAGTTATTTCATCATTTATTTATTACACACACACGTCGGACGTCAAGTTCTCTTATTCTAGAAGAGTGTTCATCTCATAACCATATAAGAAATTCAAATAACTTAACTAGGCGTGTCTCATAACTTCTCCACATTATCACAGTTCAATGTTGACCAGAAACTTGTGTGCAACAAGATAGCAATAGATGATCTCTCTGTTTATCTTTCATTACCATCAGCGTGAAAATACCACTGAAACGTCATTTACCTTCTATTATTAGATTCACCCTCATAAATGTACCCCTGTCTTAAGCAATAGCTTTTTCCAGCAGTATGTCTATTCTATCACAATCTCTCTCGGGAAACACCTAGGTAAAGTGAGCTGTCATCCGTCTGTCTGCATTGTCAATCCCTAGCATCGGGACGAATGACAGCTTACTTCACCTAGGTGTTCACTGAGGGAGATTGCAACAGTATGTCTATTCTGCTACAATCTCCCTCGATGAACACCTAGGTGAAGTGAGCTGCCATCCGTCCATCTGCTTTGTCAATCTCTAGCATCGGAACAGATGACAGCTCACTTCACCTAGGTGTTCACCGAGGGAGATTGTAACAGAATAACACCGCTGAATAGCACTACAGATTTGTTTTTGTTTCAAATTCAAATAATAGTACTCCTGCTTAAGTCTCTGAAGGTGACTTACATTTTGTTTCTTGCGTAACAATGTCATGTCCGTGTCATTTTTAGGGTTCCGTAGCCAAATGGCAAAAAACGGAACCCTTATGGATTCGTCATGTCTGTCTGTCTGTCTGTCCGTCCGAATGTCACAGCCACTTTTTTCCGAAACTGTAAGAACTATACTGTTGAAACTTGGTAAGTAGTGATATTGTATTCTGTGAACCGCATTAAGATTTTCACACAAAAATAGAATAAAAACAATACATTTTGGGGGTTCCCCATACTTAGAACTGAAACTTTAATTTTATTTTTCATCAAACCCATACGTGTGGGGTATCTATGGATAGGTCTTTCAAAATAATATTGAGTTTTCTAATATAATTTTTTTCTAAATTGAATAGTTTGTGCGAGAGACACTTGCAAAGTGGTAAAACGTGTCCCACCCTCCCCCCTGTAACTTCTAAAATAAGAGAATGATAAAACTAAAAAATATATATGATGTACAGACAACGTCATCAACTGTTACCCCGCGCGTTGAAATTTCTTCGCATAGGGGGTTAGCAGTTGATGACGCTGTCTGTACATTACCATGTAAACTTCCACCTAAAATTGGTTTGAACGAGATCTATGTAGTAAGTAGTTTTTTAATACGTCATAAATTGTAAACCGCAATTTACTTGCTGCTATGGGACCCTTCATGGGCGAGTTCGACTCTCACTTGGCCGCTTTTTTTTCATGATTTAAAACGTTCTTCTGTCACAAAAAGTACTACAGTAAAAAAAACGAGAATAACCGAAGAATGTTTAAAATAGTTTATAGGATTAGGGTGAATCAGAGATTAAAATGTGTAGAAGATTTTCAACACACCTTGAGACCTTACTCAGATTATCACTTTGACATGAGGGGATTTGTTGGACCTAAGGAATTTCCTCTTTTGCCTTTCCGAACTGTATAATACGTGCCTATATATGACACGGTCGGTGTGGTCAGCGCAGTGGCTAGCAACACACACGCGCACACGCGACACGCCAGCAGTCAATTGACTGCTGGCGTGTCGCGGGTTCGATTCTCGCACCGAACAAATATTTGTATGGCTGACAGATAGTTGTTCCGGGTCTGTCTGTTTGTGTATGTGACTTGATATGTTTCTTAACGCACCTACGTGGGGGTAACGTTTTGAAAAAAATAGAAAGAATATAAGTACAAATAATACAAATTTTTTATAATAATAAATGAGGATATATAGATAGACGGCCATCTGACCCCAAACTAGGTTTGCCTAGTTGCCTGTACTATAGGTTTCAGTGTACTATAGGTGTTATAGCTGATATACATACACAAATATAGAAATAAACACAAACAACAGCCAGACACAATGTAAGTAGATAGGTTGTTATTAAATCTATCGCAAATATTACAGTTTGTGTTGCAAGTTGCCAGTACAATTGGAAATGGCATCTTGGCTACGTTTCTTTTTAGTGAATTTACATTTATAGTAGCCGAGTTTACCTGCCAACGTGCTGCATGTGAAACTAACGGCAACGCGCCGCCATTTTCCACTTCTTGCACACTAATCGAAAGTATATCTCACGAAAGAAATACAATATTTATAATGGATAACATAAAAATATTTCTCAAAGTCTGTAAGTATCGTATGACGCGGCAGCGAAATACAATATTTTGATTAACAATTTTGGATTCTGTAAAACAATATATTAAGAATAATCCCACACGAAAACTGGACTCTGTAAGTCTGGGATTTCAGTTAAAGGAACCAAAGCCTATTTACATTGCAGAACAGCTAACCCCACAGGGTAGAAAATTGTTTTATTTGGCTAGAAATTTTGCTAAACTGCACAAATACGAATATTGCTGGATATCTAATGGCCGTATCCTCATGAAAAGAACAAAGGAATCACCCTACAAAGTAATAAAGAGTGAAGCCCAATTGCAAGACCTTTCTAATTCACCTGAAGCATGACTACATGTTCTAGATTTTCTCGATTTATGTATGTCGGTACGCCTGAGTTGTTTAGCTTTTAGAATAATTCTTATAAAATGTACTATACTCTTTCCACTTTTAATGCATACCTCTCTACACTCACACTACAAATATACAAACTCAAACTATTTCCCTTCACATTTCATAATATTTTATTGTACACCCTTCACCTTCAGCAAGCTAAAATCCACGCATTTCTATTCATATGCCCAAAAAATCACTCGAAATGTCTCACATCACCTAATATGTTATTTTTAAATAATAAAATTCGATAACATAGACTCCTTAAATGATAATTTAGATAATTTTTCTGTGTCTAACATTTATCAGTGCGCTCCAGAAGAATGTTTACCAATTATAAAGAACCCTTCTCCTTACCTCAAAATTCTATCGCAAAACATAAGATCTATTAATTGCAACTTCCTTAGTTTTGAAACCCTTCTTACCCGTCTCACTTTTGAGTGTGATCTGGCCGTACTTTCCGAATGCTGGCTTCAATGCTTAACGAACTCCAGCTTACCACACCTCCAAAATTTTTCTTGTCACCACACCACTAAACATCAGAATCAAAGTGATGGTGTAGTAGTCTACATAAACTCTAAACTAGATTTCAAAGTTTACGAACCAGAATTTCATGGCTCTGCGTCTGGTTTAATTGTTGAACTAAAGTCAGATGTAGCAATCGTTTGTATTTATAGATCTCCCTCAAATGAGGACATTGACATATTTTTCAGATCACTTAACGAAATTTTACCTTCCCTGAACAATTTTACTACAGTTGTCATCACAGGTGATTTGAATATAAACATAAATACCGCTAACTCTCCTTTAGAAAATCGCTCTCATGACTATCTTAACTGTCTCGCATTCCATAGATTCTTACCGACACATTGTCTACCAACAAGAGGAGACAATTGCCTTGACCACACTGTTCTTCAAACTAGACTACCGTCTTCTACCTTTATTTTTGATTCCACCATAAGCGATCACTGCTCAACTCTTCTTTGTATAAACTCAAAGCCTCGCCACCAATTCCACATGACCACAATTTCAAAAATCGACTATGCTGCCCTGGATCTGGCCATGGAGAAAACAGATTTCTCACATATATTATCCATGACTGATCCCAATGTAGCAACAAATTCCCTAATACAAACTCTTTCCCAAAAAATTACCATGAACACCAAAACAAAAAATGTTCCAAAGCGTAATAGGATCCTTAAACCTTGGATCACCCCAGGGCTTCTGAAGTGCATGAGAAATAGAGATGCCCTGCATAAAAAGCAAAAACGTTCTCCTGACAATGAACTTATTAAAATTACCTATGTAAGATACAGAAATTTCTGCAACAAAATCCTCAAAAAAGTTAAGAGACAGTTCGACTCTGAGGAATTGACCAAAGCTGGACGGAACACTAAACTTTTATGGCATACAATTAAACGTATCACGAACACCAACATTACTACTCACACACCCACAGAATTATTTTCCACTTCTACATCCCCTAAACAATCTGCTAATGATGTTAATGCTTACTTTGTTAATATTGGTAAGAATCTTGCTGATTGTATTACAAACACTCAACCCTCATCCTGCCTCCAGGGTCGACATATGTGCTCTGCGAACACAAGTAGCCCTAAGTCTTTCGCTATGGTGGGAACCAGTCCCGACGAGATAATTTCCACTATAAAGTCTCTCAAACCTAATGCTGCAGTAGGGCACGATGGCATCTCTACTTCTTTTTTGAATAGGTACTGCATGCTTCTGTCACCCATCTTATGCCACATCTTTAACCTCTGTTTCGACTCCGGTACTTTTCCTTCCTCCTTCAAAGTGGCTACCATTCATCCTATATTCAAGGGGGGTGACCGAGGTGCTATAAATAACTATCGCCCTATCGCAATACTATCTGCCCTATCTAAGCTCATGGAAAGACTTATAAATAAAAGGCTCATCAATTACCTTGAGTCTAATAACCTACTCTCAACCAACCAGTTTGGTTTTAGAAAGTATAAATCGACTTCCGATGCGGCCTTAAAATTGATAACTGATATTGTTGACAAACTCAATAACCGCAAAAAGTGTCTCACTGTATTTATTGATCTTGCAAAGGCTTTCGATACCGTCCCCCTACCTTGCTTGTTATACAAACTTGAACGTTTAGGTGTCAGAGATACACAACTTCAACTCTTTCACTCTTATCTGTCAGGCCGCTCACAGAGGGTCAAAATTGACAAGTATTTGAGTGACGAACTGTCTATTGCCTACGGTGTACCGCAAGGCAGTGTCTTAGGTCCCACTTTGTTTTTGGTCTTCATCAATGATCTCTGTAATATGAAATTAAATTCCGGAAGCATTGTTTCTTTTGCCGATGACACTGCCATCACTTTCTCTGACAACTCGTGGTCTAATCTTCAAACTACCGCTCAGAAAGGGATTGATGTCGTACGTACCTGGCTTATGTCTCACTCACTCACCTTAAATACCTCTAAAACAAAACTCATTACTTTCTCTCTCAACATCACATCACAACCTTCGACTCCCATGACTTTGCAAGCTCACACCTGTCAATTAAATACACCAAATTGTAACTGTCCACTAATCACATCTACTGATAAAATTAAATACCTTGGTATCATTCTAGACAAGCACCTCAACTTTAAAGCACATACTACTCTTTTGACTGGCCGTGTCCGCAAACTGATTTATTTTTTCAAAACGCTTAGATATGTTGCCAACGTTCATCTTATACGGACCGCATATTTTGCAATGTGCCAGTCTGTAATCTCTTATTGTATTACAAGTTGGGGTGGTGCTGCTAAATCAGTTCTCAAACCTGTCGAGGTAGCGCAGCGAGCAGTCCTGAAGGTAGCCACATTTCGACCAATGCTTTATCCTACCTTTGACCTCTACCAGAAATGTGAGGTCCTTACCGTTCGACAATTGTTCATACTCAGCACGATTTTACAACAACACACTAACACTCCAATTGCACGTCAGCCGATAATACCCAGAAGAAGAAACAGGGTATGTACTGTACCTCATCCATATTTTAGTTTCACAAAAAGATTCTTTTTCTATCAAGGACCATTTCTATATAATAGAATAAACGCAATAATCCCACTGCAAACATGCTGTAAGCTAACATGTAAAAAGCGGATTACGGAGTTTCTTTCTTCCAAAAATTATGAAGATACCGAATCCCTTCTTACAACTATGAAGTAACCTATAAAATATACACACACACTCACATACACACACACATACGCGCACGCGCACTCACACACACAAACACGATCATGCGCGCGCACTCACACCTTCTTGTATTGAACTTTTATTATTTTATTTTACTTTAAACTATATTTTGTTAAAAATTAACAGTCTAAGCAATACTTTTGTCCTATTTTCGGGAAATGAGGGCTGATTGTCCTTAATACAGGTTACTAAGTAACCTAGCTAGGACATCAGATCGTAAAATTGTAATGTTACTTATTCATCTCAGATGTAAACTATTCCTAAGTTGTCATCCTACTTTGTAACAGACTGTACCACTTTATGAAATAAATCATTATTATTATTATTATTATTATTAATTTCGAGAGGATTGATTTACAGTACATAGAAGGAAATACTTCAAAGAAATGTGATATGAAAATGTAAATTGAATGATAAAGAAGAGAAATAATTTCGTTTCCTACTCAAGTTTCTTTAATTTTGGAAATAGTATGTATTTCCAAAATTAAAGAAACTTGAGTAGGAAACGAAATTATTTCTCTTCTTTCTTGTTTCTTTAATTTTGGAAATACATACTTTAAGGCTTTAAAAGGAAAAAAAGGTAGAATAACATTATTATTATGGAATCATATTATTTATCTTAAACTCTTGATATTCAAATTCTCGATTCATTTTGATCTTAGTCAGAAATTCAGAATTCAGTGAAAAAGCTCTGAATTATGTGCTACAATAGATATTTTCATGTTCACTTTGAAGTATTTTCTTAGGTAAATGTAGATTTTAGGAATGTTAAATCGACGGGGAATTACCATGTATCAAACAACTATTTTATTTTAAGTTACTATTACTATGTTAATAATAATGTCCATATTTATCTACTATTGTGGTATGTTAAATACTATATTGGTAAGGCCTTAGGTAAAGTCGTTTCAAATCATTGTTACCAATTAATGACATTATTTCGACAAACAAATTTCAACTTTAAAGTTAATATCAGAATTACTAGTAGCTAGACCTACTTAAGTTTGAAAACGCTATAGGTACATGTCAAAAAAAAAAAAAACAAGTACACAATAGTTCCTTCTTTGGAAACCAATTTCTGAACACAGTTTTGGTAGGTACTTAGGATGTAATACGTATTTTTTGTAAAAACGACGGGGTGTTATAAGTTTGACGTGTCTGTGTGTGTGTGTGTGTCTGTCTGTGGCATCGTAGCTCCCGAACGGATGAACCGATTTTGATTTTGTTTTTTTTTGTTTGAAAGGTGAATTAGTCGGGAGTGTTCTTAGCTATGCTTGATGAAAATCGGTCCAAGGTGGCCGCCGCTGCAAAATGGCTAATCACATATTTTTTCACAACTCCTTCAATATGGGTATCAAATGAAAGGGCTTTACTAGTAAAATACTTTACACTATCATAAATTTCAAATTCAAGATGACCGGCACCACAAAATGGCGAATTACATTTTTTTTTTACAACTCCCTCAGGGTATCAAATGAAAGGGCTTGACTACTAGAATAATGCATACTATATTGAAAGAGAATAAGGAATATTAATTAACTAACGAAATGAAAACTAAACACTTGAAAATTATTTTTATAAACTCTAAGGGCCAAAGACCTGCCATCGCCAACATGCATCGGCCAAGCATGGCGATTACGGCTGGACCCCCCTGGGTGAGACCTATGCCCAGCAGGTGGCTTCTAAAGGTTGGCATGATGATGATGAAGGGCCAAAAAGCGGTTCCCTATCCATTTGCATACAATTTTAAGACCTAATATTACTTCGATACAGTCGCATAATCGTCGATCGCCGATGCTAAAAGTAGCTCGTCTTCTAAGGCCCTTACACAAAACCAAACTAAATTACGTTTAAAAAATTTAAAATAAAAATTAAATTAAAAATTTAAAAAACCCACAACGCAAAACATTAAAGCGATTATTTAAAAAGTAAAAAATAATATCTTTTGTTGAGCCATCAAATGTTGTTTGTTTAAATGGCGCTATAATGTCGCGGCGGGGTACCGCGTAAGTCAGACCCTTCATTTCATTGACTATCTCTTAATTTACCAGCATTTCCGACCAACTTGCTTCGATACGATAAAAATCTCGTTGCCAATCTAGTAACCATGAGTTTGCTATTTTAACTATTTAGTTATTGCTGACTTAGCGGTACCCCGCCGCGACATTATAGCGCCATTTCAACGAACAAACATTTGATGGCTCAACAAAAGATATTACTTTTTACTTTTTAAATAATCGCTTTAATGTTTTGCGTTGGGGGTTTTTTAAATTTTTAATTTAATTTTTTATAGTGTGACTACCGTGTTTCGAACGTGGTCGAACGAATCATGGGTCATGATTCGTTTCTGATCATCATAAATAAAATCAACTATAATGTGGGGCCGGGAAATTCCAGCGACTTCGTAGGATACCTAGGCGAACATGAGCTTGACGCTTAGTAGGATTGGTTGAGAAAGGAAGAACCGTGCTCTACAATGAGATAACACAGATTTATACAAATAAATTAAATTGAAGTGTCTGTTTGTAATGTCAAAATAACAGCTTTTTACTAAATGCGTTTGAAAGTGTTGTCGGCTTCTACGACACCCACGTGTAGAAATGGGGTGGTGCTTTTCGCGGCCGGCACCACACTACTGCTTAGGCTACTTTTATTTTAGAAAAAAAGTAGGGTCCCTCACAAATAAAAAATATTTAAACCCCGCTGATAACCGACAATCACGCGTACGAAGTTAACCATCAGCTAGTATAAAATAAAATAATAGTAGGTATATACCACTAAATGTATATACCTACTATTATTTTATTGACTCAAGTGGCAAATGTTGGAGAGAAAACAGCCAGGCTGAAGTGGGAGCGGGCTGGCCAAGTTGCGCGAATGCATCCGGAGAGATGGGCAAGGATGGTCACTCACTGGACACCTGAAGGAGGACATCGCCGCCAAGGTCGACCGAAACGAAGGTGATGTGACGATTTGACCATATTTGCGGGGCTAACAAGGGCAGAGATCGCACAAGATCGGGAAGTTTGGAAGGAGAAAGGGGAGGTCTTTGCCCAGCAGTGGGACACAAAAACAGGCTAATGAAGATACCACTAAGTAGTACTGCTCCTAAAGTACATCAATTCTAATGGTGTGTACAAGATAGAGACATTGCAGTCCGGTATCCCGAGTTTACTGGCACTCCTGCATTATTCATTCGCTCCCTCATAACTTTCCTAACAATCGTGAACATCCTCATCTTACACAATACTGCAAAAATAAGTTTGATCTTCAACGCACAAAATAATAATTATTTCATTTGCTTTCTTTTATTCAGTTACCCTCATACAAAGTTAGCGGAGTTTTTTTTTGTTACGAACAAAGACTTTGCCTTTTTTTAAACGTGATTTATGTCAAAATGTTCATTCGTTATTGTATGAAAATCGGAAATGGAGTTAAACTGTTGTGATGCAGGGGAGCGAGTGATGTTCAGAGTAGCTTAACAAAAAAGGGGAAAAAAGGGATCTTTGATGGCGGTAAAAATAACAACGTCATGGGCATATTTATAAATATTGTTGCATTTTTAAGCGAATGCTGCCTGTGGGGATTGTTTGTGGAATGTTTGTGCACATAAGCTGATGGATTCTATTGAATCCAGCTCAAAGAGTGGAATTCCAGTCGTAACATTTTTGTGTGGGGAGTTTTCAATCATTCCTAACAACATGGGCGGGATAACTGTCGATTTGAAACAGCAAAACATCTCTTAAAGCTACGAGTGTACGGACAAAGCCATTTGTAAAGCTTGAAAACCACATATAGGATAAATAATTATAATTTCTTACAAAAGTATTGATTGAGCGACTGGCGAATAAGAGACTTTATGCTCGAAATTAATAATGTATCTCAATCACAATATCGATCTGAGGTCTTTGACTGCAGCTTGTGATATGCCCTTTCAAGATTAGAGATTGCAAACTTGATAATGATTGGTTTATTTATTTATTTATATTTCATGCACAAAGGTACCAAGGGGGACTAATTGCCTTAGGCATTCTCTACCAGTCAATCAAGGGTGGCGAACAGTTGTACAACACAAAAAGAAATTGACAACGAGATTTAGTTAGGACTGGTTGGTTACCTTATTAGTAGTTCCACTATAAACGGTAGAGAGATCATTATTCACGGATTCAATACAGTCATGATTCTAGACCCTTCCCAGATTTAGCGTTTCTCCTCGATTATAAAAAAAAACAGTTGATCCATACATTTTGACAACACCAACATGAATTGAATTTCTTTTTTTTATAATTGACTAAAAATTTCAACGCTTCCTAAAACCTGGTAAAAGTATATATATTATGTTATATTATTATGTTTAGGGTAAACATAATAATATAATAAAGAAAGTAATCATACTAAAATAGTTCTATACACGAAAACTAACCCTATTCACACAAACACATGTTTCATTTATACCTGCAAGCCAATAAAACGGCTACCTTACAATATTATGTAACAAACATTCCAACTATGTTTCATTTGGTAGTTCGCCTTTCAGCAAACCCCAGATAGCTGTCAGTGGGGCACCCTTAGTAATGTTCAGTAAAAGGCGAGTTTGTGCCAGTAATTGAAAAGGGATCGCTGGCCAGTATTTTTTCTGCTGTCAGATTGACATTTAGCTTCCAAATTGACAGCTGCCGGACTCATCTATCTTGATATAGTTACCGAATATGTGTTTATGTCTAGTTGTATATATTTTTACTATGGAGGGTAGATCCACACCCGCGATACTCCATAGAATCGAAACGATATAACTGCCTACACTACCACTAAAATAACAGACTGTACAGTCACGAGCAAAAACATGTTAAAAGTTGGTCTCATTCTAAACTGATTTTCTCCTAAACTGTTGATTGAAATGTTATGGGGTTACAAATAGGGTATTTTTGATCCCAAACTACTATAAAATAGGTTTTATCTATAAGTTGAAATAGTTATTTCACGAGTAAATTGCTTTTGAATTTTGCAATCTGTATACATATATTTTATGCTCGTGACTGTACAGATACGTGCGTGTGTGTGCGTGTCTACGCACGCAAAACGCAGTTCCCAGAGCAGTCGTTCGACGCGGGGAGAGGTGAGCAACTGTTTCAGAGGAAGGTGGAGCGTGTCGCTACTGTACGGTAGTACTAATGTTTATACCACAGTAAAGATATCTATACAGTATTCTATCTTCATACAAACGGTCGGAACGCGAGTTATACCTAGACGCGCCGACTTAGTAGGGAAATTAGTATACCGACAGTCTCGGATGCGCCGCAGTGGCGAATGGACGGTGTGATGATTTTGTAAGCAGTAAGCGTGCGATTTGTGACTAATATTCTAACAAAATAAGTATAAGTACTTAAGTGCTTCTTTAATATGGCAAATAGAAATTGGAAAATATATTGTGCTGCTTTTGGTTGCTTCAATTCGTCAGCAACGCACCCAGAGATAGCATTTTTTAAATTACCTAGAAACTACGAAAGGTAAGCTACTAGTACGTAATTTGTTTTTTTTTTAATGTAAGTATTTCGCTTTTTTTTCTGCCGAGTAAGGATTAATAAATAAGTAGATAGGGTGAGAAAAGCGACCTACCTACATTCGCGTTAAAAAGAACTGATAAGTAGGTAGTTTCTTAGGCTAGGCTATCTACCTACTTATGTACCTAGCTACATAAATATGTTGTGGAATGAATCGAAATACCTATCATTAAATAATGATTATGAGAGTAAATGATAGGTATAGACGCCAGCACATCAGGCCATTCCAAATGTCAAATTTCCCCAATTGAATATGAACTTTATGCTTTTGTAATAAAATTAAAAATCTATCAAAGAAATTGGACAGATTGTTGTAGCTTGTGCTGGACTCTGTACCTACCTACTTAGTAAGATTTACATTATTGTTTATTTTTGAAGATTTTGTAGTAGGTAGTTAGAGGCTTTGATTGCTAAACTTAGGTACCGCACACGCGATGAGATTGTTGATATTAAGTAACGTCTGGCAGCAGTTCGACATCGGATGGGTGACCAAAAAATGGTAAAAGGTGGTAATGGAGACCTTAATAAGCTGAGATGACAAAAGAATATTACAATTATTTCAAGGTGTTGAAGTTTGTAAGGAATGCAGTTTGTTTTTTATTACCTAGAATAAAGGGAAATCATTTTTTTTCAGACGCCTTGATTTTCGTACGTCTCAGGCGAGGCGCAAATATTTTTCAGTCTCAAATTTATAATGGTGGTTCTTTTTTATTAAATCTAATCAAAAACATAAAATGTATTTTTATTGAACGCTTCCTATTTCATTTACGGATTTTTTTTATATTAAAAATATATAAAATATTTACATTCACAAAACTAGAAAGAAAATAAAACACAAACTAGAAAGAAATTCAAAAACTGTACGCGTGTCAACCCTATCGCATGTTGAGGTACTGCGCGCGTGTAGGTAATTATTTCAAGGACAGGGCCGAGTCACAATACTGTATAGATATCTTTACTGTGTTTATACTGTGTAGAGGTAGGGAGAACCGTCTCTGTGCATGAGAAATTGTCTGTTAAAATGTGTTAATTAAGGGAGGCGCTACAATAGCTACCATGGGGTAAAATAACTTAACTCCGCATACTTCAATCCAACAACAACTACTACATCCATACCAAACCCTGTGCCTCCGCTAGCGCCATTCTGGCGGGTCTTAGAACAGTTATTTACTTTTTCATCTTTCCTCCCTTATGAGATAGTTCTCCTTAAATCTACCCTCCAAAATTTGACGTAGATGTTAGATAGGTAATAATAAGTATACTAAGACCAGCCTAATTATTGTCCCTCTGTAAGGCAATGGTCTCTCTTCATGCAGAGAAGCGTGACTATTGATTACAACGCTCAAGACGGATAGGCGATTTCAGACAAATATTTGTCGGATCGTCAGGATTTACTCAGTTACAGTCGGTCATCGTGTGGGCAGAAGTTGGATTTCGTGCAATGCAAACACACTGGGTATAGGGTACAATACACGTTGTTTATTAACACACAATTTATCATAAACTCAATTTAAAATAAACACAGACTCAAATTAAAATAGACATACTAACACTTAAACGCTGGGTTGACTGGTAGAGAATGCCTACCTTTGTGCATGAAGTGTAAATAAATAAATAAACACAAAATCGAATCGAGTACAGTTTCGGGATGTCTTAGCTCCGATGCGATCAGAGTCTAAATACTGAATGTCCTCCTCGCTGTGGGCTGAAAACATCACGACTCTGTAGAAGCGCGCCAAAATGGTGGTGGTAGATCACGTGTTGTCGACAATGGAGGGCTTGCAATTCGTTGCATGTTCGTACTATTGACCGGATGCGAGATATTTATCTTAAGTCCAGATGTCAGTGATGTCCAAGATAAGCCTAAAACAATAAATTAAATTTAAAAAATCACGCTGATACTAGACAGTGCCTGGTTTTCCCACAACCTCGAACATTATCTTTTGATGATGATGCGATCAGATGGCGAAGGCTATTGCTTCGGCTCTGCTGTAGTTGACGTTCGTGAGCTCGATTGGGGTTTATGTAAACATTATCTTTTGATGATGATGCGATCAGATGGCGAAGACTATTGCTTCGGCTCTGCTGTAGTTGACGTTCGTGAGCTCGATTGGGGTTTATGTAACCAATCTTCTTTGTGAAGACTCGCACATTGCGGGCATGTGAGCTGACCATCAGATATAATTATAATTACTTGCCGCAAGTGGTCGGGCTTTCAATCGGTCACGCTTGGAATCAAGCTCAAGGCGCCGCTGTTTGAAATCATGAACTTTGGCTTTAATCAAAGACACGATACGAAGAGATAGTGTAGCTTTATTTAGAAAAATGAACAATGGGTAGGATTGTTTCAACCATTTTTTTACGACTGTCTTTTGTTTATCGTCTTTACGACCAAACGCCACGATAAAGCTGTATCGTTCCACAATTTTAATAAAAATGTTTCTTAGATTTTATGTTGAAATTCATACAACAATGCAGACCTTAGCAAAGAGTAAGATCTCGAGAATTGGATGAACTTGTTTCCACCAAAAGTGCATTTGGTTATGACGGCTTTGGCCCAGTTCAGCGGATTCCGTTGTAGCTGTTTTGTTTAGCTACTGTGCAAATTAATTTATACAATTGCATTTTGCGCCTGCAAATGGCAGTTTAAATAAATAACAGTTTTAATTTCACGAGAAATATAGGTACTTTTAGAGAAAATAAAGGGTAATAATTTCGCACCTAGCGTGCCTAACGTGGAGAGAATTGTGGCTAAGTAGAAGCCGTAGGGGTCGATCGATCATGGTTAAGCTACGCTTGCCGCGGTCAGTTTATGGATAGGTGACCATCCATTTCATACCGAAACCCCTCTGTGCCTCGAAAATGATGTGCTTAAAGTCGCTGATCCTGGCTGACATTTGTAGATTTTTGACAGTTGTATAAGTCAGAAGGTCTAACAACTAGTCTGACCAAGAAGTCGTGTGCTTTTGCTCTTTTGTGAGCTGACGTATCATCGCTTTACATGAGGAGATATACCGGTCAAACGCCAGATTGACCAACAAATGGGTCAAACCCACCACCCTATTACCAAGTCAATGCAACTCCTTAAAACCAGAACCAACAGTGACGACCACCAGAAAAGCACCGAGGGAATAAAGCTTGACGAGTCCCAGAGAAACGAATCAATTGTCTTGGATCCTGCAACGAAATTAATCATAAAAGAACAACGGAGGAGTAAGAAAAAGCATATTTTCCACATCCCTAGATATCAAACAGGAGACAGAACAGAACTAGGTAAATAGGCACAAAGGGACATTTATAACTGGGCGAAGTCCAGTTACCAAGCACCACGGATTTCAATTAACACTAATTAAAAAATTCCCGTCAACTGGATGAACTCCTTTTTTTGTCGGTTAAAAAGCACAAACAAAGCTAATTAAGCCAACGTTAAAAGTCAAAATATTTAGACAAATTGTCACACCAACGACAGGCGAAAACGAACGGCACAAAAATATGATTTATGAATAAAAAAGTCACATCAATGCAAATTGGTTTAATTAATTTCACTCTGCCTAATCCTGTTAAAGCTTCACAATTCGTCAACGTGGGGTAAACAAAAATCCATTTCAGAATATAATATGAAACGGTTATTTTTGAGCAATTAGTTTAAACGAGCGTACGGGGAACGGTAAAACACCTAAACGTTTTTCAAATTATACTTTGGTTTAATATGACTTTGATTAACTGAGACTGAGGCAATTTTGTAACGTTAATTAATTTAGACGAGACGAGGTTTTGGGTACTCTTTTAATAGAGTGGCCCTTTTTTGCAAGTGTTTTGACTGTCAATATTTAACAGGTATTGGAGGATATGTCGATGGTTAATTGACAACGTTTTCCTTTTAACACCTACGCATTAAATCGCGCTTTTAATATTAGCTTCGTTAAAAATATCAAATTATTTTTAGCACTCAAATAAACTCCGTCAATTTTATCTGCTATTGTGACGTGCTATCTTCGACATCAGTCTGAATTTGATCACATGTTTCTTTCGTAAGTTTAAGACTAATGTTTATTTTAGGTACTTATATTGATCTATAAAAGTACTTACTAGCTTCTTCCTGCGACTGTGTCTGCGTTGACTTCAGTAAAATTTCTAAATTATCCAACAAAAAAGGTTTTTACAAAAAAAACAAAGGCGGTTTTATTTTTGTAAAAAGCGTTTTTATTTTCGCTTTTTAGTGCCCCCTTCTCATACAAATCCATTAAGAAACGGCAACACAGTTAAAACAGGGATTGAAAGTACTCTAAAGATTGAGGAAAGTATAACGTCGTCTATGTATTTTCGTTGGGTTTTGTTGTTTTTTTCAAAAAGCGCTGGATCAATTTCGATAACTGGGACCACACGGGAAGCAATAGCTTTCAAATAAAAAAAGAATCATCAAAATCAGTTCACCCAGTTCAGAAAGTTCTGAGGTAACAATAAAAAGCTTTTTACAAAAAAGACAACCGCCTTCAAAAAGTGAAAAATAACTTTAGCACAGAACACACATTGACTTTAGTTTCGAAATTCAGTGGCTTTGTTCTGTTTGTTGTTTTTTATTGCCACCGACTTCCGAAACTAAAGTCAATGTGTGTTCTGTGCTAAAGTTATTTTTCACTTTTTGAAGGCGGTTGTCTTTTTTGTAAAAAGCTTTTTATTTTCCGCTTTTTAGTACCTCCTTCTCATTCAAATCTATTAAGAAGAGATTGAAAGTTAACTACTACAAAGATTGATGAAAGTAAAACGTCGTCTATGTAAAATTTTTGGGTATTTGTTGATTTTTCAAAAAGTGCTGAATCAATTTCGATAAAATTGATATGGGACCAGTCCTGAAGCATACCCTATCTATAAAAAAAAAGAATTTTCAAAATCGGTTTACGTTTGCCTGAGAAATCGCGTAACAAATCGCGCACATACTTAATGCAAATTTAAGACTTATACGGTTTTCTCATGGATGCCATGGTCAGAACTAGACCAAATTAAAATGGGACTACACGGGAAGCACTAGCTTTCAACTAAAAAAAGAATCATTAAAATCGGTTCACCCAGTCCCGAGAAATCAGGTAACAAACATAAAAAAAAAAAAAAAAAAAAAAACAGACGAATTGATAACCTCCTCCTTTTTTGAAGTCGGTTGAAAAAAAAAATACAGTCGAACTGAGAACCTCCTTCTTTTTGTAAAAAAAAAAAAACTAAATAAATCCTAAAATTATCCTATGATGTGTTAAGCTACATCAATATGTGTGCTCAGCTAATTTCGTTCAGCTGTTTGAGTGTGAAAGAGTAACAAACATCGGTTAAGCCCATGTTTAACCATCACAATCTTTACCCACGATCATGTTGAACCCGTTAGGGGCCGTCTCTACGAGCGAGCGAATCGCGACGATTCTGTGCTTCTATCGTCGAGTAATTTAGGTCTTAATAGACGGCGATACGATGACATTTCGCTCGCACTTAGCCGCTCGTCGCATCGCCGCTATAACATCGCCGTGTGTAGACACGTTCTAAGAGTGTATAGAAATACAGTACACGGCGATAATTTCGCCGCGATTCTCTCGCTCGTGGAGACGGCCCCTTAATGTTTCCGGTCTTTCAGACCCCGCCATACCCCTCCTAACCTAACCTGGCCGAGTCGGGGTGTCGCAAGTACCAAGCTCGCTGCGCTCACTCTAACACAAATTCAATTGACAACGTTGACTGAACCTTAGGCATTAGGCAATAAATGTAGGGTAGATGAGAAAAACTTTTGGGTTTTACTGTCCATTAAGGGTTGAACATTAAAGACATTCAAAAATAAAAGTCAGACAACATTTAGGGGTTCAACATGGTTGAGGGTAAAGATTGTGGTGGTTGAACATGGACTAATACCAAACATCCATCGATTCTCACAAACTGTCGCTTTTATAAAATTAGAGGAATAGTATATGTATAAGCGAAATACCACTCACTGATTTAACACGAAATCTCACAAAATATAAATGCTATTAATTTGAAATTCGACGTCAGCTAAGAATTAATTTAACTTTAACTTTGGCTTCCCTGCGGAGGAAATCACGTGCAAAAGCTAGACTATGATAATTGCAATATATACACATAATTTTTACAGTTTCATTAAACATTGTAGCAACCGTTGGCAGGTGTAGAATACGAAAATTGGTGCTTGATTTTGCGTTGCCTTTGTTGAACAAAGCAAAATTAAACACCATTTTTCGTCCGATATTTTGCCTTCCCACGCCCAGTCAAATCGATACTACATTTTATAAACATAATTTCTTAGTTTGGAGGATGAACTTTCCGAAACCTGATGTTCCGAGCGATGTTAAGTACTACATAGTACACTTTTAACGCTCAGTGAACCGATATATTGCAAAAAGTTTGGGATTCTTTGACTAAATTTTAAGCCCTAGATTGGTTCTAGTTTTAATCTGAAGGCTAATAGTGTTCATTTTTGGTACTAAAATGACTGTTAACTCATTCAAGAAGTACAAAAAACATTTTTTCTTCGGGAAAGTTGTTTGTTATCATGAACACAATCACGTGTTTAAGTATCGTACACTAATTACCAGTCACCCTATATACATACGTACAGTCACTAAAAGAGATAAGTAGCCAGGGTTGTCAGATATAGTTGAAATTTACTTAGAAACCGAGGAATAATTTTAATGAAATAAAATATTAATAGGGAATAAACAGTTCACTAATTAAATAAAATTTCGTACGTACAAAAGGCCAAATATAAGCTGCGCATTATTATGCAACTTATATTTAAACCTGAAACCTCATTCTATTCGATGGTGAAATTAGGTCAAACATTCACATTCGTGTACTGAATTAAAACTCGAATCTCTTTGTGGTGTGTATCGTATTGTGAGGTGCAATGAGCAGTGTGTATTGTT
The DNA here is from genome assembly GCA_947361185.1 of Charanyca ferruginea. Lineage (NCBI taxonomy): Eukaryota > Metazoa > Arthropoda > Insecta > Lepidoptera > Noctuidae > Charanyca > Charanyca ferruginea. The sequence continues at coordinate 17,753,413 of OX376073.1, forward strand.
CAGGGAGACTTATTTTTTCAGCTCATTAGTGGGTTATTGCGTAAATGGTGTGGAGTATAGGTAATAATTCAGTTTTTACTATGTAAAGACGTGGGTACCTAAGGCGCGAATTATACAGAAACGGCGTACAGTGAAGACGCGGCGCAGGCGCAGAGCAGGCGTGGAACAGATAAGGCACGGATGTGATTTAAATTTTATCAAAGAGGCGAAGAGACGGCGCAACTAGTCATTATACAGGCTGACTTTATCGTGATAACATGTCTTCCTATTCAGACGACGAAGATGCGCTTGCTTTGCTGCAACTCATTAATGTGCAGACACCGAATATGCAACCGATATGGTGCACCCTGTGTGGAAAATGTAACAAGGGCATATTTTAAAATATTTAATGGAAAAATCATCAGAGAATATCTTACAACATACATGACAACTCGATCTCCGATTCCATTTCAAAATAGACATAATTAATAAAATAAATAAAAATAAAGTACTTACCTGTTGCACCGACTTTTAATTCTATTTCTCTTCATATTTAATCTTGTACATTTTTATTACTGTTCTCTGGCTTAGTATGATCGTAAAGAGCTGGATATTGTTCAATTATCTCGCAGTACTCTACATTAAATTCACTATCGTCACGCATTTTTCTGCTCATACTGCATAACAAAACGTCGTGCTGCTTGCGCGCCACTCCAGTCGCAACTGCTAGCGACGAGGAACAGGCGACGAAACGACGTGCCTGCGCCACGCCGCTTGAGTATAATTCACAACGTATCGCCTACCTACATTTTGTATTGAAATGTTTTGAAACGGCAAGATGCCTGTGCCGCGCCTTCACCTTACGCCGTTTCTGTGTAATTTGCACCTAAGGTCGACAGACTTAGTTAAAGATTTCTTATAAATCGATGGATGTCTTCGAACTATAATATTAAAACTGACAAAGTGCGAGTCGGACTCGCGCACGAAGGGTTCCGTACCATTAACTATACAATATTAGACATCGAGCAAAAAAACGGCAAACTTCGTCCGCGATAACGTCGGTTACCGCGGATGCAGACAAAGTCGTGGATTAAAGAGTAGCCTACGTCCTTTCCTAGGGCTTTGGCTATCTTCATACCAAATTTTATCTAAATCAGTTTAGCCGTTTCGTCGTGAAAGCGTAACAGACAAAGTTACTTTCGCTTTTATAATATTACTAGCTTCTGCCCGCGGCTTCGCCCGCGTAAAAAAGAACGATTATCCCAAGGGAACACATTATCGGGATAAAAAGTATCCTATGTGTTAATCCAGGAAATGGTCTACCTGTGTGCTAATTTTCATGCAAATCTGTTCAACAGTTTACGCGTGATTGAGTAACAAACATCCAAACATCTTCACAAACTTTCACATTTATAATATTAGTAGGATAGGATAAAATAAGTATGTAAATAGATATGCACAAAACAGCTGAGGTGTATAACTGAGTTCTCCCTCCTCAATCAAAGGATAATAACAATATTTAATGTAAACATACACACTCTTTTGTTTCTGTCAAAATATAACTACCTCCTTCTAAGAAGTGAGAAGCAGTCTTACGAGCCGACGACGCTTTAGTGACGTCATCTGACTATAAAAATGTTTCCCCTCCTCCTTTATGTAATAAGTTAGCTAGACATCGTTAGGAGACTAGAGTCTTCTTAGAAAACTCCTTGGTTTTAACTAGAAAGTGATCCAGGAGCGTACTCTGCTGCACTGTATTTCAGAGAACTTTACTCATCTGTCTTATCCAGAACATAGAAACATTTAAATCCGTGTCACATTTTTTTGTGTACCTGTTATGAAGATCTAGTATTTTGCCAATATTGAGTTTCTTACGTTGCATAGATATTGAAACCCTTTTGTGAAAGACGTGTAAAAAGTCATCTTATAAAAATTTAGTTTTTCCATTTCTTGTATGGAACCCTAAACAAGAGGTATTTTTTGTGATTGTCGATGGAAATCCATCGACAATAACAAAATAAAACCATAAATACAGATAAAATGTGTATAACAAATGAATGAAATCCATCAGTGTATTGTTTAATTTTATCTGAAATGCATACCGAAGTGTGGTCTCATTGTCCGCAATGTAGGTGCATTGCCAACAAAAGCAGCACTCAACGAATTCTCGTTTTAATTAAATACCTACTGTGAAGCTAATGAAATCCAAGCTTTTCATAAAAATTGCAGATATTGTTTTCAATACATTTATTATGAACATCAGTCTGTTGTATGATTCGATTGTTCCATTATGTTTTGATAAACAAAGGAAAATCGGCGGCTATGCTATGAAAGGTATAGTTTTTTTTTAAGAGAGCGATGGACTGCAGCATCCTTAGAATTAGATTAAAGGACCGCGCTAAGATCAAGGTGCTGCGCTCCAAGACACAAATCACCGACGTCGCCCAAAAAGCAGCCAAGCTTAAGTGAAACTGGGCCAGCCACGTCTGCCGCATGTCGATCATGGGCTAAAACAATCACAATGTGGGTCCCGGAAAACGTTCAGCGACACCGTAGCAGACCCAGGCAAAGATGGCGAAATGTGCTTAACGTATAAAGGAGGGATTGGTCCACTCTAGGTCAGGACAGAGAGGATTGGAAAGGAAAAACGTTGGCTTTTGCTCCGCAGTGGAACAACCCAGGCTTAAATTAAATTCAAATAATAAATCAACTAAATTAATGTCTTGTGTTGAACTGTGCAGAGATTGTTGATAGATTTTCCACTTTATTTAAAAAGAATAAGGTTCATATTCAATTGGGAAAATGACATTTTGGTGTGGCTTGATGTGCTGGCGTCTGTACCTACTATTAAAGTTCAATAAAACAATTTTCCTACATAGAGATAGATTACAGCTGAACAAGAATTTACATTAAAACAAAATACAACTTTTACCGCTTTAGCCAGCAATGATGCTTAATAAGACTCTTATAAGACTTCGTTTTTCCCGTAAAAAAACACAGTTACTTAAAGAAGGTTAAGGAACGATGCTATTTAAATAAATAAATAAATACCCCTCACTGTAAGGTTATACGCTCCGATACTGAACTTTTGGTCGTACAAATATTGCGCGGAACAAACTTCGTCCAATATCTTTTTGTTGTGTTGTGAACCCCACGATTAACTTTGTTGCGTCGTTCGCCTGCTTTATTTCTTGCTACATACGAGCATGAAACTGTTTTGTTTATTTTTCTTGGTTAAAAAGTTGTGAAGTTGATACGGCGTATTTTATCGTGAAAGTTTTATTTTTGTTATGGAAATGTAGTGTCTTTTTTATGTTGGAAATGATGTGTAAGTTTGCATATAATATGTAATAAATACCTATGACTGCTATTGAGGCTCTGTCTTCATCAAGTGACGTAAGTAGGCATCGCAGGTAAGGTTCATTTTCAAGTAACAAGGTTGATAAAACCACAATCACAAAATAGGATCTAAAAACAGCGAACGAAAATCGTTTCAAAATTGAAAAATTGTTCATAAAATCTACACGAATTTATGCTAAACTGTAGCACAATTATTTTAATACGCCCAAGTTGCAAACTTTCCTATCCAAATATATTGCGTGCAGATAAGCGGTATTGCGGTAATTTATGAATAGATTTACTGAGCGGCTGCGGCGTGCATTGAACGTGCTATTCCAGGGCGCTTTGCTTTGCCAATTTACATTTTTATTATCCACCCCGTGTGAGCTGTTTGCACTGTCACAGTTCAAACATTTTCCGAAGCTAGTTTTGCTCCAATTTGCGATACACCAAAGGTTTGAACCCCCTGATAACCAAACTAGTGTGTTTTATTTTGGAAGCTTTCGGTTTGTTGCTCCCTCGCTTGGAAGAATTAGAAAAACGAAGAGATTTCCGTTTGTTAAGTGAGCGTTTCTATATTGGAAAAATGTTGCTTTGTTCAGAAGCGAAGTTTTTGTATAACAATCGTTGCCAGCTTGTGAAACAAGCACTGTGCCTTTTTTTGTTGTTCGGAACTGTGTATTGGAAAAATGAGTCGATTCTTGGTAAAGGATTTGGAAAACGATGTTATTTGATTGCTAAATGAAACTGATTTTCTTAGAGATAACATACTAACTGACAGGGTATAACTCCTAGTACCTGCATGTGGCTGGCAATCTCCAACATCCTTCAAAGATAGCGACTGTAGCACGGTCTAATATCCGGGCCGTGCACTGATCGCTTTGCCTTCGTATTTCATGTAAACGTGTCCATCAAAATTGTTTCCGTGAACATGATTTCTGGATTGAGGTTGTACAGGTACGTAGATATCGATTTATTGTTCACGTATATTCATTTATGTGTGCAGAATAAGGGCCTGTTTCACCACCATTAACCTTTCGAATGTCTTATGTTACACAGTCCGACATAAGCAGCGGAGGTTTGACCTTCAACACTTTCGCCCGACAGTCGTTGAGTTAAAATAGATACTATTTAACAGATATATTATTCAAAAATGGAACTGAATTTCTACGATAAGAACCGAAACTTATTTGAAGATGGTGAAACAGGCTCTTCAGGATCTTTGGCTTGTAGGTATTCTATTTATTCTGTTAAAAATATTTTACTGACGCATCAATCACAAAGGCATCAATACAGGCAGGTTGGCGGGCAACTTGACAATTTTCTATGTTGTTACTTGTTTAATCAACAACATGTTTTTATGCGAATAAATGAATTCGAATTTGCATGATATGAAATGAAAAACTGCTTGTTCATTGTTGAAGTAAAGTTCCGAAAACTGGTGTATGCAACAAATTTTGTAATTTACACCAGTTTCCAGAATTCCTAAATTGAGATCTAATTCAGGGAAGTCGTAACAGTCAGTACGGTTCAAATAAATGTAGTCCTAAAAGAAACTTCGAATTCTGAAACCAGTCACTTTTCAGAAAAGCAAATAAGCATTGGAGTTTTTGCTAGAGCATTGCATCGGGGACTGATTAACGAGCGAGCGTCGCGTTTCGAGACTCCTGACGTTTTAAATGCTACTCTCGTTTACCGCGTGACTGAGAATACGCGCCACGTTTTGATTTTACCTTTCCCCTTTTGTTTTTGCCTTCCCCTCTTTTGTTTTGCTGCCGCTATAGGTATTTGTTTCTGCCTCTAGGGTTTTTGTATGCTTGCGGTGTAGTGACACACTTTCGTTGTTCGGTAAGGTTTGTAAATGTTTTCGGGCATTTGATTTTTATATTGTACTTGGTACCTACTATAATGGTTCAAGTATTTTGAAACCAGTTATGAGATAATCTTGGATATCACTGACATCGGTGAAGGAAAATATCGTGAGGAAACTGAAATCGCTAATCCACCTTGAGCAAGCGTGGTGATTAATGCTCGTGCTTTCTCTGTACGAGAAGAGGCTTTGCCTTGTAGTAGGTTGATTTGAAGTCAAACTTGTGAGAAAACTTGAACTGCAGTAAGACCTTCAAATGTCCTATCCATATAGAATACCTACCAACAAATTGGATTCAAGAAAAGAGAAAATAATCATTTTGCAAAAATAAAAAGGAATTGAAGTGGGCCATTAACAAACCTGATAGTTCCATTTCAGGGCTTCATTTCATAATATGAAGCAAGAATTGAAATAACAATGTCCAACAATAATAACGAACATTCATAATTATGTATCAATTATAATAATTATAACCACCAACTGAATGCTAGCATTAAATTAAACAGCCGGCTTTTCGTGCCAATTAACGATATTGAATAATAATGAAAAGATATACTTAGTGCAGCAGTTGAGCCTCATCGAATTATGTGCCTTCATTAAATTTAACACGATAATACTCTACGACGACCACAAAGAGTATCCGAGCATAAAATTGAAGCGAACACAGTTTACCAATTATTAATGACAAGCTTCAATGGACCAGAATGGAATTCTGCCCAGAATGGTCTGCTGACCAGAATGACCAGAGAGCAACGATTGGAGTAGAATGCACAGACATGCCAATTGAATTTAATAGAAAAGTAATTAAGCTGATCTTTAAAGCGGCGGTCAATTTATTTTATCGGGTAGCGGGACGAGATGGGAAATGAACGTGTCCGCCGCGAGAATTGTAGGGTTAACCATTGATCTGGTTCTAACGTTACTTTTAACTGGCAGAGAAAGATTAGCCTCGATGCAGACCACGATAGAGGATTGTTTTTAATCGAAATTGAATCTGAGAAAGCCAAGAGCGTTTACAATTTATCAATGAAGCGAAATACTATTCTTTAGCTTTTACCTAGCTAATTTCGTCACATTTCTTAGAATAGTAATAATAGACGATATTTTTAGATGAAATCTGACTGATAACCAAGACAGATTTCATCTAAAAATATCTTCATTAAATTTTAAAAGTTATGAACAAGTTATTTTACTCTTTCGTAAATCCTCGATTTAGTACCTACCATACTTAGCTAATAACTTATAGGATTCTATTTTTACGAAAAAAGGGCGTAAAATGGTGGCTTAAAAGTTTTCCGCGAATTTGCTAAAGTAAGATTTATCCGATAGATGGTAAGTCGTAAGTGGCTTGTTTGTGTCTTCCGCAGTAGCATGGAAACCCCGTCTTCCCATAATTGACTTTCCTTGTATTCCTTCAAAAGTTATTCCAACACTCGAGGCGAGCGTTGAAATTCTAGTAAAACCTTAGAAGAGAACTCTTTAAGTAGCTAGAATGGAAGTGTTAAGAAATACGTAATAGCTAGGCAATCGTTCCATGGAAGTAGGATTTGAACTTAAGTTTTATTTATTTATTATTCACAAAATCCCCAGCTCTTTGAAAATTCATCTTAAAAAATAAACTAGTCTTACAGCCAATTCAAACAAAAACATCTTAATTACGGATTTACAATAATACCTATAGGTACCTATAGGTATTATTGTTCGGTATTATTCTGGCAGGTTGGAAGTGGACTTTTTCTTTCTTTTGAGCATGTTCCATCGGGTTTTCGTACGAAATGTGAGCTGGACACTGAAATTTTTGAATACCAACTTGTTGAAGATACTCTCTACTATAATCTGCAACGTGTGGGCGTTCATTATACACGCAGCAGAAACAGACGTACAGGTTTTGATACAAAAGTTCTTGACGTCATATGGAACAATAACATTTTTATTCAACATCATCATGTCAGCCGTTGGACGAGTACCTGGACATAGGTCTTCTACAAAGATTTCCAAAGGGACGGTTTCTTTTTCAAGTGTTTCGCTATACGTTTGAGCAGACCACAAAGTTCTATATTTTTACTCATGTAATTTTAAGATCAAATAAATAATAATATGTAATTGCCATTCATTTACAAAAGTCAAAGGGAGATTTTGAAGTGGTAAATACACGACAGGTAAGATGATAATTCTAAGCACAAAATTACTTAAATGTAAGCTTGATGAAGTTTGCCAACTTCTTACGGAGCCTGCCACCATTGATGACAGCATTACAATATACATCATATTATTCTGTTAATTCACGTGCAAAACACACCAAATTTATAATAATAGCACAGCATTTCTACTGCCTCCATGCGAGATACGATTTCTCGTATCCAACTCACTCACACTTTTATTTATTTTTACGTGAACTTTGTCATTACACCATAATTTTTTTAAAGATATAGGTACTGAAGTCGTAATATACAGCCTCCTTCCGCCTAGTAAACTTTAGTAAAAGCTAAGGCGCTAGACTTATATCGAAGCCGCGGGCACAGCTTGTCTATATTAAGATAATAGTATCTTCTTGATAATCTTCCCAAAGGTCGACGCACGTATGCCAATGACGTTTACATAAAACTTCCGCCATATTTCGAAGTATAGTCTCGCGAATGGTAATACAAGAGCGAGTAATGGCGAGAGTTTGCAACTCGCCCCGAGGCTGTATTAAATAGGGGAAGTTTGTGTTAATATGAGATATTTTTATACTGTTATGTCGCTTTAGTGTCAGAAGAGACCGTAACGCCGGAAACAACGTATTAACTTAATAGTTTTTTAAGTGGGAATCGTGCGGTTTTTACATCATCTTAAATAGCAGTTTTAAAAGTTTTCGTCATAATTCTTAGAGCAGTCTTTCTTGCCGTTGGTCCCGGCTGTCATTCGTAGATTATTGGCAGTCGTTATGGGTAGTTAAAAGCCAGAAAGTCTGACTACCAGTCTTACCAACAGGTTTTGTACCTTTGTGCATGAAGTATAAATAAATAAATATTTTTATATATTATTATAGACTTGCGTTTGGCTGCAACTCACCCGATCTTAAGTGATGATGCAGCCTAAGGTGAAGTACGCTTGCCTAGGATAAACCGGTTCACTCGTGCCTTGAATAGATATCGTGTTACCCAGTCAATGGGTTGTGGAGGTCCGATAGGCAGTCGCTCTTTGTAAAACAGTGGTATTCAGCTGCATCACCGACATAGGGGTCGGTTTCCAGTCTGGACTTGGGGAAAGGCTAGGCAGATGATGAGTCTTGTCTAACAACATGTCTTTACGGTGTCAAGACGCTTAAAATCTATACTATATAATATTATAAAGCTCAAGAGTTTGTTTGTTTGTTTGTTTGGTTGAAGGCGCTAATCTCAGGATCTACTGGTTCGAATTAAAAAAATCTTTTTGTGTTAGATAGTCTATTTATCGAGGAAGGCTATAGGCCATGCGAAGCCGGGTCGGGTCGCTAGTCTAATATAAAAACGAATTCTCAAACAAGTCCCAAGCTTACAATAAACCAAGATAAATGAAAAAACAAACAGAATTTAAATCACACCTTAAAATAACAACAGAACAACTCGTTACAGCCGACTGAATGCGCTCCAAGGAGAGGAGGTCACGAATTATGAGGCTCTCACTGCGGCCGTTTAAATAATCTCGGGATGCAATAAAACCCGTCCGGACTATATATTGCAAGTACACCGAACCCATTAGAGGGCGCAGTGCAAACATCCTCGCAAACTAATGGCCTGGCCATGAGTAAACTGCGCCCTGACGTTCCAAGGAATACGGTTTAAGAGTAGCCTGTGTGCACTGCACTCGATTATTGGCGGCCGATTACAACTAGTTGGTAAACAGTAGTTTAGTTGTTTAATCAACTAGTTGTATATAGTTCAGCTAAGTTGTGGTGGTCCGTTTACGTAAAGGAGATTAAATAAGTTGCTGAAACTTTTTCCTTTGATCCCTTTTTAGTTAACATGCGGATTTAGTTCATAGCTTTGTGTGTTGTATGAAGAAGAAAAAGAAAAATACCTTATTTTACGGTCAGCTACAAAAAACCTGTTTGTGTCTATTTTGGTATACAAGCATTAAGCCCGTTACAGACTTAGCTATAATATATATTAATATAATTCATAGCAAAGCATACTATGATATTTTTCTATATAGTAGTAATCTTTTAGTGACCACAGACGCAGCTTAAATATATATTTTTATTACGTCACCAAAATATGTGGACAGATATAGCAAGGCATATTAATATATATTTCAAAAATGTAAAACAAGCATCGACCGCAGACGTAATAAGGGCGAAAATATATTACTATATTATAGCTACCGTGTGTGGTGGCTAGCTATAATATATATTATAGTTACGTATATTAATATGTATTATAGCTACATATGTGACGGGCTTTGTTCTATTTTGATGAGTTTAGACTTTTGTTTTCTCTCGAGTAATTTTTCCAGTTTATCAAATAGTTTTCTTTTAGATACGTCATTTATTAAGAACAACTATTTAAACATTATCGAAAAATAACATAAAATAAATTATTTTGTGAATGTTTAAATAGAGATAGGAGATAGTAACAGGGGTTTTCAGATATATTTGAAGTTTTCTTGTAAACCAATGGATGTTTTCAAATGTTTAATTAAACTAATAGAAAAGTACTTATATCCAAAGACATCCATTACTTTCTAAGAAAGTTTCAAATACTTACTAATATCAAACGAACTTGTAACTTTTGTTTCTTATCTCTTTTGTTGATTGTAAATACAAAAAAAGTATCAAATTCAAATTGTTCACTGTTTTTTTGTATTATAGGTAGGTATAGTACGTGCCACGAAAGATGAGACTTGACACAGACTTGATTTGACTTGCGCAGAACTCGACTTAAAGGTCTCTTTAAATAATTTTAATCGAGACTTTTAAGACCTTTAAATCGAGTACTGCGCAAGTCAAATAAGGCTGCGCCAAGTCTCATCTTTCGTGGCGCGTACTATACTCAACTTTATTCATTAGAACGCAATACGAATAACAAGCTGAAAAATGAGTATCTCTGAACAATTGGACTAATCTGTTTGTGCAAACAAATATATGCAAAAATAATGCAAATATCATTGCGCTGACTACGTTAACTAGCCTTAAATTTGCAAAAAGGACCACATTAATTATTCCCCAGTCGAGTTAGGTACACATTGCATATTTCCACAGCAAATAGCTGGCTGACCCGCTGGCTTATCTTGCCGTGTCGTGCACTTAGATGTTTACAGCTAACCCCGGTCACTTGATACTAATATTTGCATACAATCCCGCCGGGATTAAGCTGCGAAAACAACATTATAATATAAGCAACAATCTTTAAAATTTTAGTGGTTATGTCGGGGCCCGCGGGTAAGCTTGCTTTGGCGAGCGTTGTAAAATGAAAATTATAATAAAATGTTAATGTACTTTGTGTTTGTTTACAGTAATATTTTCGCTTCCTTAGTGTTTTGGGGCGAGTGAATTGGGATCTAGGATGTAACCATCACATTGAATGCGTCAGTTAGTTTAGTATTGTAAATAAATGTAATGTTACCTAAATAAAAACATAATATACTTTAGTACTAAATTATCTACAGTTATGTAAGAATATGCGATTATAAAATAAAGAATTATTGATACGAAGAACTTGTCATCAGTCCAGTCCAAAGATTTAAAAAATCAGTGAATAGTAATGATCTGCTACGATAACTTAGTTGGCGTAGCATTCATACCCTTTTGTTAGCTACGGCGTAGCACCAGGCCATTCCTACCAAAATGCAATTGTTTGAGATGCGACATCACATCGCAGAAAGCTGGTATGGTAATTGCTGTCTTATTGAGAGCGCCGCACGTATTTATATGCCTCGAAGCTGTCAATTCGCATCCAAGAATTCGCATTTTTGTTTTGACCCCAAATCTTTTCCTTTACATATTTGGCAACCAACTAAAAGCCTATAAATCTCTAGTAAATTCGCAGCTAAACCAAACGGTGCTCACAGGTTGACGTTATAAAAGATTCACGCTCAAACTATTTCTGTTTTCACTATTTCTGTGAATAGTATAATTCGTATATTCAAAGAACTCCCGGCACCATCCTCACAGAGTCAAAGTAAAGGTGCCTAAGGTCTATGACTGCTTCTGAATATTTTTCTAAGAACCTGTGGCTGAAGGCTTTGGAACACGACATAAGGAGATACCGCTTTAGGCTAGACAAATTTCCTAGTATTTGAAGCCTTATAAGTATTTTGTTCGTAAATATGGAAGGTAAAAGTATCATGAAACAGGCAGGTTTTTATGTTTACTGGTGGTCATCTCGTCGTAGAAATTTGACTATAATTTATTTTTACTCTACACTCAACTTTTTTCTCTACATAAACTTTACCTATCCCAAATCTCACACTCTACGTGCGCATAAGTGACACAAAGTGTTTTCTTTACTTACTAATAGGTATGTATAAAGATTTAAAAAGTTTTGACTGATCTTTACTGTCAATAAGGCAAGTTAGGGCAGATTCGAGCAAACTTACATAGTTTTATCCTGGGAATTAAATCACTTAATACCCTAGTTAGAGAACTTTTCGTTTTACCAAATTTTAATCCCTTAGTCAATCCGGTAGTAAATCGCTATACCTACTGCCAAAATGCTTATAAGTAAAAAGTTATCGGAGATTTATATAATGACAGCTGCTTGCTACTCATGTAACCAGCTGACAATGGCAACTCGTGTGAATATAACTGACAGTTAACACCATTATAAACCAGCAAAATTATGTAGACATAAAATCTAGTGTCCCACTTTATAAACAATTGTATTTCTATTTTAGTTGTGTAAGTCGGATAGGCAGTAATCCCATGTAAAACACTGGTATTCAGCTCCATCTGGTTGGACTGGAAACCGACCTCAACATCGTCGGGAATGGGCTAGGCAGATAATACAATAAAACTTATAATGGTCATTGAGGTTCACATTCTTATTACAAAACACATTGTGGCGCTTAGTAAATATAGGTACAATAAATCGATCGTTTAGATCCCAAACCGTGAGAGAGAGAGAGTAGATACTATTGCTAATACCAGAGGGCCTGACACGAGCGAGCGATGTAAACGTAACTTAAATTCGATCAATTTGTTATTGTAAATACCTGTTTCGCACTTATTTTAAAGACAATGGCGCCGATTCCCTGGTCATCTCTTACTCCTGTTCATCTCTGCCAGGCAGCTGAAGAAAAGGACGTCGACAGATAGGAATTAGGTTAGAGTTGTCTAATTCGTTTTTTCTTGAACTTCGCCGTGTTTTTAATTAATACGTTTTGACATGACAACTACAATTGTACGAGTATGAACATTTTAGATCAACTTAAACTGACAGCTCTTATTAATATCTGTCTCTTTCTTGTTTTATTGGAGCGAAAGAGATATAATTAGCTTAAAATAAGTTTCGCTCGTGCATAACAGAGTTGGCGCCATTTGACTTAGTTTAAAGACTTTATTCATATCAATGTTTGATATAATAGGGTAGTGTGTGCCAATCAATACATAATTTCTTTTTATGAACTGTCAAAACGTGATTCCTCTGTAGAATTTGTATGGCAATGTGTACTTGTGACGTCATTTATTTGCCATCTCAATCGACTAACTATTTATTGATTTCAAAGCAATCAATAATCTAATTTTACAGTTAATTGAAAATAAATCGGGTTGTTAGATCTAAACTTAAGTGTTTTTAACCGACTTCAAAAAGGAGGAGGTTATCAATTCGAATGTTTATATATATATATTTTTACTATTATTATATACTATTTGATACTGCCCTTTTTGAGAAAATCAACAAATTCCCAAAAAAAATACTTAGACGACGTTTTAGTTTCTTCAATCTTTGGAGGACTTACAATCCCTTTTAAGTGTGTCGGCGTTTCTTAATGGATTTGGATGTTAAGGCAACACTAAAAAGCGAAAAATAAAAAGCTATTAAAAAAAAAAAGAAAACCGCCTTCAAAAACTAAATAGTGATAAATAACAGAATAACAGTTCGGGGCAATACAAAACAACAAACACAAAGGCACCGCCACCGACTTCCGAAACTAAAGTAATGTGTGTTCTGTGCTAAAGTTATTTATCACTTTTTAGTTTTTGAAGGCGGTTTTCTTTTTTTTGAAAAAGCTTTTTTTAAATTAATGAAAGTTAAAAAAAGAAATTTTTCATTTTCATCTAAAAGTGTTTTTAGAGAAGTTGTGTCTTGAAATGATGGCGTCATTTACCTACCTAATTGTGCTTTTGATATAAATTTGATCAAAATTCTATAGGATAGTCCTATTTCCAATGCGAAAATCGGCGGAAATCGTCTAATACAATTTTTTTACGTTAGCACACTGATGCAAGGCTCTTTGAGCATTGCGGTCGGATAATAATCGCTGCATTGTCGTGAGCTGGGCTATGATCCCGGATTACCAGGGCAATTGCCGGAACTCACTCCTACGTACCTAAGTAGCCCTGTGTGTACTTCGCCCTATATTGGTCTACTAATCTGTTAAGCTGCGATCGTGAGAGATACACCTAATATAGGGATATTTACAGTATAATTAGTGGACTCAGGTCCGGCCTGATTATGTGGAAATAGATTGATGTAGAGAATAAACCAATTCAGCACAGCGAGCCGGGATTATAGATATCTGCACGTATTAATGAGGGTGATTTGGCGTGGCCGTTACATTTTATTGGTGTTTTCCGCTTGTTCCTCTTCCTTGTGTTTTCGTTTCTTACGTGTAGAATTTTATTAGGGCAGGTAAAGTTATGTGGGTATCTTGTGGGCGTTTGATGTACTGTAATGGAGTAATTTTTCATGGAGATCAATGAGTCGGATGTTTTTCAATTGCTCTTACGTTATGTCCCAAACATACTTAGCACAGTAACGCTAGGCATGATGATTACCAATCTATGAAAAAGCATTTTAGCAATATGCGCTATTACATTTTCTGTAAAATATTTAAAATATTTCCACACCATAAAATATTTAACCGTTTTAGGCCTCGTGCTGTCGACAGAGCCCAACGTCAGCTGTCGATAGAGGCAACTGCAGCTGCCGCCATTGGTCGGCTTTTGCTGTCGACATGTGGACAGCAAACGCCAACCAATGGCGACAGCTTAGTATGAGCGTCGACAGCTGTTGACATCATGTCGACAGTTGTCGACATGGTGGGCAGTAGTCGGCGTGTCGAATACTGCAGCAGTTGCTTGTATGGGTAGTATGGGACGCCCTGCGGCACGATGGACAGACGATTTGAAGAAGATCGCTGGCAGCGGATATATTATGAGGGCTGCTCAAGACCGGATTCGTTGGCGATCTCTGGGGGAGGTGTACGTTCGTTACGTATGATGATGACAATCATAATGAAAGGAGTCCTAGTAATACATACTCCATGAAAATTTCAAGTGGTCTTATTGACAAACAGATAGATAAAGTACCTAACCTTAGTAATAATTAGTAAATAGGTCCTGTTTCCACCATTTGGGTACGTTACGCTGAAAAGCCATTCGAAGGAGTCTCCGTGTCTCCGTGTATCGGTCTAGACGGGAAATAAAAGAGAGTACCAACTTCAAATACCTTCTTTAACGTCACGGACTCACAGTGTGGAAATTACCGATATGAAATTTCTGCAAAATAGCTCTGAATGTGTATGCTATGTGGTTATGTTACATTTACACTGTTTTTGCAAAAAAAACAGTAAATGCATTCCTGTCCTCCGTCCACAGCACTGAAAAAAAAAACACAAAAATCTTATCCCCGTCACTGGTTGAATTTGAAGTGCCGTGTTGGACAGATGCGGTGAACGCTTGTAAAGTGGCTTGCCCAAGTACAGTTCGGTCTGTGAACACATCTTCCTAGAGGCAGGGGAATGAGCCAGTCTGCAGGTTGGTACGGATTAATCTCATTAATACGTGCACCAATTTTGCTGAGCTAGTGTGATAATATTGTAAAGAATTAAATAATTTAAAAATATATTTGACTGCGTGAGTGTTGTAATATCATGATGTAACATTGTGCGAAAATCCTAATTACGATGTTGCTTGAATTAAGAAAAACCACTTTGTGACAAATTAACAAATAATAATCTTACAAGGGTTACGATTCTTCATATTCGAGGTATGGATCCCGCGGTTTTGATAGATTTATGTCATAACATTGGATTATAGGCAAATGAAAAATCCTATTTTTTCAGCTGCCAGTAGACACAATGTTTTTTTCGTACATTTTCAAAACGTAATGTAAATTAAATACCTACTAGTTATGAGTTTACAGACATGTATTATTCTGAATAAGGACTACGTAATAGTATCCTGGTTAGGGCGGACCCACACGCCGTATAAAAGCAAACATCTACGATATTCAGTTTCCTGCACAAAATAAAGTCACTTCAAACACAAAATGAAATAAAACTCAAAACGTACGTTCGTTCAAAGTGACAGCAGTTGTTCAGTAAAACTGAATTGAGCAATCATGAAGTGAAACGCGCCGTGCCCGCCCGTTTCTCATTTACCCGCGATATCGACATCCTGTACCGTAGAACATTGCCATCGTCTCGTACGTATAGGTACGTGATTTTGTCACTGACGTAGTATATACTATCACACAATATGCTCTTGGATAGATTGTTTGAAATTGTGCATTTTCGAGCGTTGAAGGTTTTTATTTTATAGTTACCTATATTATTATGTTTTTTTATTACGGTTTTTGGAATGTGGGTTTTGTTGTAATGTCTTTAAGGTGTTAATGTGGAAAATGTCCCTAGGTTATCTACCTATAATCATCCGGGCAAGTGGACGTTTCATGATAGACACTATTGCTAGTGAACTACACTCTAAGATTGTTAATAGCTTATAGATTTCTTAGCGAAATCATACAAGATTCTGCAAAAAACATCTGAAAGTAAACCAAGGAAATACAAAACAAACAAAAAAAAACTTAAAATAATATTTCCTTTTTTTAATAAATAATCTGCGACCAGCATTATTTTATCCCCTAATCCGATACCCATCGAATTTTCGTGACTTATTTTTTATAAAGCGCTTTTTATTCGGTGTTAAACATACAAATCGGATCCTGAATGGATTAACTTGTCGCTATAAATCTTATTACGGGACACTGTAAGCTTATTTGCATGGTTTAAATTTGGATAGTAGTAGCGGAATGAGTAATGAGCACTTCGAATAAATTGGCTATTATGAAAACCTACTTTTGCTATTTCAAGAATGTTAATAAGACTGCAATTTTTAAATAACAACTGTATAACGGGGTTAAATTTAAATTACCTGCATTATTTATTACAAATTGGCAAAGAATCATGGCGAGACTTAACTCTCTCTCTCTTAACTCGAGAGAGAATTAAATTTATTTTTTTAGAGGGTTTAAATTAATTTAGAGGGTTTAAAATATTTTTCAATGTGAAGAATACATTACCAGGATTAGATTGATATACTTGGCTTATTTTTAAACCCCTACCTACATAATTAAAATAATACGTAATAAAAATAACACGTTTTCGTTACATCTATATCTTAGCCCATTTTGTGTTTATAAAAAATAGAAAATGACAAGCGACGTTAACGGATCTATAAAATTGGCAGTCAAGTGAGGTGATAAGTGTGTGAACAAAAATAATATTTATTTGTGATATTATTTCCCATAAAACGATGCCATGTCAGTGCAAGAACTGCGAAACGACGCTGTTACTGTCAGTCGCCGTTTCGTTCTGAAATAATGAGCTTTTCGTTAAACTATTCACTTTCTTTTTTTTTTTTTCTTTTTCTATTCTTTTCTTTTTTTTTTTTCTTTCTTTCTTTTTTGTGGGGTTTTAAAAATATTGTAAATGCCTGAAGATACTCTTTAGGTACCCAAGAATATAAAAATTACAATTTTAACTTCTCTAAACCTCTTATTTTTTTTTTGTACAAATCCTGCCATGATTATTTATTACATCAGGAGAAAGTAATTTGTACCAAGACAATTTCAATATCCCCGAAAATGAATGTACAAAAAACCTACTTACATGCACATTTCCTCGCCAATGTCACAACAAAAAGTGTCGTGGATGGAGTGTCGTTTTTCTTTATTTTTCTTCTTTTTTTTGTGTTTGTGTTTTGCGAAAACCATAGCCGAGCAACATGATGCACTTATATTAAAACACGCTGTCCGGTTGCTCGTGCCGAGCGGCAGGGGTGAATGTAAATGTTGTCTAATTATTATTAAATACTAACCCTTAGTTCATAAGTTTTTTACTAACCAGTAGATCATTGTAGTCAAGTTAAACAAATAAATTATTATTATTATAGAGTCATATTGACATTTTTTGGGTAGAGAGAGAAGTTGGGAACATAACATTAGAATCATGATTGCTAATTTGTCTTTAGTAAGTCCGAAGCTGGCAATGTCTCAACTAAATAAAACTTGAGCTTAACCAGATTACGGCAAGAAAACCGCTGCCGCAATAAGATTTGTTTCCTCTTATCCTTTTTAACGGATTTTAAAAAAAGGGAGTCTCATTTAGGCTGTCATTTTGTTTATGTGTTTTACGCGATGGCTTTGGCAGTTGTTTGTTGATCGATTACGAAAACTCTTTTTTAATGGATATAGTATGCCTCAGGGGCATATAAATATAATTTAGATGTTCATTTAAATTTCAGAGAAATATTCCACCCCTAAGGGTGAAAAATTAAGGGATGACTTATTTTTTAGTGTGAGCGTTTCTTTATGAATTTATATGATAAGCAGTAGGCACTAAAAGGAAACCGGTGGCAATACAAAAACATCAAATTGAACCAAAGCCGCCGATTTCCAAAATTAAAGTTATTTTTTACTTTGTGGTTTATGAAGGCGGTTGTCTTTTTTTTTCCTTTATATACACTTCTGGACACATCTATTGGCCCACCTTAGAGTTTAGGTTTCGATGGCCCCTACCGAAATATGATTGCTAGATTGAACAAAAACTGTTGATGCAGTTTTAAACCTGATACATTTTACCATCTTTTTCGATCGTATTGTTTTAAATTTGAATTCAGAATACCATACGACATGGAGCTACGCCTAACAAGTCGGATATGCGCCTTGTTAAAGGCAATTGATTTTTGTATAAAAAACATGTTTTATCAAATAAAGGTTTCATTTAATAACGCGTGTTGCCTCTATGGGCATCTACCACAGCTCTCATACGATTAGGCATAGAGTTTATCAACCGCTCTATGAAATTTTGAGGGATCATCTCCCATTCCTCTTCTATGGCAGTTTTCAACTCCTGCATCGTCTGGGCAACTGGCTGACGAGCCCTAACACGTCTTTTTAGCTCGTCCCACATGTGCTCAATGGGGTTCATGTCTGGGCTTCTGGCTGGCCAGTCCATAACTGTGATGTTCACATCCCGAAGATATTCCCTGACGATGCCGGCCGCATGGGCTCTTGCATTATCATGCATAAAAAGGAAATTTGGGCCCACATAGTCCGCGTATGGTATCACGTGACGTTCTAAGCACTCACGAATGTACCTTTCAGCATTTAATGTTGGCAGCCGTGGTCCTGTAACAACCTCAAATTGAGTTTTGCCGCTCGCGGATATACCGCCCCAGACAGTCCATGAGCCACCGCCATAAGCAACCCTCTCTTCAAAGCAGCATTGTGTGAAACGCTCTCTCTTACGTCGGTAGACCTTCTTCCTTCCATCATTGCCATGTAACACAATTTTAGACTCATCAGAAAAGAGTACACGGCTCCAGTCTTGCTGTGTCCAATTTAAATGACTGCGTGCGAAATGAAGGCGCGCTGTTCGGTGGGCTCGCGTTAGTTTGGGCCCATTAGCTGGCTTGTGTGGTACCATATCGCGTTCTTTTAACCTTCTCCGAACAGTTCGAGCGCTCACAGATACTCCGTGGAAGTCGCGAAGTTGGTTTTGTATCTCAATGGAGGTAAGGTGACGATTTCTCAAGCTGGTCGTCACGATGAATCGATCCTGCCTTTCAGTTGTGACCCGAGATCGTGGCCTTCCTTGGCGACGAACAAAGCCGCCAGTCTCTAGGTACCTCCGATAAACATTTCGGACCGCAGATCGACTTAAATTAAGTTGAGCACTCACGTTTCTTTGGCTGTGTCCGGCCTGAATAAGTGCCACAGCTTGGGCGGCGACTTCAGGTGAAGTATCCATAGATTATTGATAGAACCTCACCTTAATGTTAAGAATAAGCAATGTTTGTTGCAAAACCAAAGATATCAATCACTTTTTCAAGAATTAAATCCAAGTAAACCAATAAAACCAAGTTTTCTTAGTATTCGATTGTTTGATATCAACAAACAGGCTCCAAATTGTCTTTTGTTTCTTTAAATTCTATGTTCGAAATTCAAAAAAAGACTATTGAATAAAATTGTGAATGTGCCAGGTTCAAAACTGCATAAAAACTTTTTGCTCGACCTAATATAACATTTTAGCTAGGACCAAACGAAACTGAAAATACAAGGTGGGCCAATAGATGTGTCCAGAAGTGTAGTTTGTCCGCTTATCCAGTGCCCTCAGAGAAAACGGTATTTTTTTTTTTTTTTTTTATTTCCTTTTTGCGGCTGTGGTATCACTGCGACCATTAGTTGGTCTATTGTGATCGCCGCTTGTATTGGTTAGAGATCGCCGCCAAACCCTGCAGCTGTTATGAACTGCAGGATCTGCTTTGGGGCGATCTCCATTAGTTCATCCGGGCTTAACAGGTATTTGCCCAGATGATTGTTGCGCTTGTGCATTAGTGCTCCGCATTCCCCCAGAAGGTGAAGTGGCGTTTCATCAGCCTCATTACAGCGTCTGCAGGTTTGCGTAGCACTTAACCCCAGGTGGAACATGTGCTTGTTTAAGCAACAATGTCCTGTAGTGGCTCTAGCTACAATGCGCAAGTTGTTCCTACTGAGTGCTAGGACTTGGTTACTAAGCCTTCTGTCGTAGGCTTTGATAAGTGCTTTCGAGTGTAACATGCCCGGAGACTTCTTCCATAACTTTCTGGAAGCTTCGAGGCATGCTTTAATCAGGGTGCTCTGAGCTAGGCTTTTCGGTATACCACAGAAGGGCTCCGGACCCTGTTGCGTGATATGCGCCCCCGCCCTTGCAAGCTCATCGGCACGTTCATTGCCAATAATGCCTGCATGCCCAGGCACCCATCTTAATACTACTCTATTCTTATTGCCTAGAGAGTTGAGTTTAGCCATGCATTCCTCTACCAGTTTCGATGAGACTAAATTCGAGTCCAGCGCTAGTAGAGCAGCTTGGCTATCTGAATTAATGTGTATGGTTAGGTTGACGTATTGCCTTTGCAGATTTATCTATAATATGTATGTATTTATAAATTATATAAGTATGTATATCAGTTGTCTGGTTACCATAACACAAGCTCTGCTTAGCTTGGGACCAGATGACCGTGTGTGAGTTGTCCCAAGATATTTATTTATTTATTTATTTATTTATTTATATTTATTTCCGCACATTCTAGGATGGCGTACACCTCTGCTTGGAAAATGGAGGCGTACTGTCCCAGGTTTACACTTTTGCTGAACCTTGGCCGCACTCCATTTATCCCACAACCTACTTTGGATCCTATTTTGGAACCGTCCGTGTACCAGATCATGCAGCCTGCCACCTGAGGTGGCTGACTTTTGGTCCAGTAGTCCCTTGAAGGAATTTCCACGGAATATCGCTTCTCAAATACATGCCGCACTAGCATGACATCAGTTGTCATGCCGAGAACTGGCATTTCCAATATTGAGTCCTGTAAGGTCCTCATTTTCTGCGAGAGCCAGCAACCACTGCCCCGGACCTTGGCCCTGTACATGCTTGCTTTCGCCTCCTTGAGTATATATAAATGTAGAGGCGGTAGTCCAAGCAGGGCGTTCAGTGCCATTCCCGGACTTGTTGACATAGCTCCTGCAGCCATTTTACTGACAGTTCTCTGAAGACTGTCTAGTTTCTTTATAGTGGTGATCTGATGTGCTTTTTCGTGCCACACTACTGATGCGTACGTTATGATCGGCCGCACAATAGCTGTGTACGTCCACAGAGTGTTTTTGGGGTTAATACCCCAGTTGCTACCCATCATTCGTCCACTAATACCAATTGCCATCTTGGCTTTTTTTAACACATTGTCTATGTGAGGGTTCCACGTCAGCTTTTGGTCGATTGTTACGCCCAAATATTTAACCTCCGTGGAAAAAGCTATCTCCTTCCCATTCAGCTTTGGCATTGCCAGTTTGTCCAAACGCCGTTTTTTCGTGAAGGGTAAAGGAGAAAACGGTAACATTTGGTCTCGTGCTTCATTGTACATCTAGGATCAGGGCAGAACCTTTTACAACATCTCCAGGAAGGTACAGAGGCCAGTACATCAAGATACTACAGTCTGTCAAATTTCTTTGATAGAAATTCAACTTTATTACAAAACATTAAGGTATTCAATTGTCGTATTCAATTGGGAAAGTTTGACAGTTTGGTAGGACTTGATGTGCTGGCGTCTGTACATCAACAGGCGTAGCACTGGTGGCCTTCTTGGTGGCCATGGTGATTTTACAGCACAAATTAAGCAAATTCATCTCATCAACCTCTTTTGACTTCAAGACGAGATGGAACAACAAAATGTGTTGCGCCGACCCCAAGTAACATGTGATAAAGGCAGGAAGAAAATGTATGTATGTATGTATAGAAGGAGGAGCTCGTGGCTAAGTTAAAGCCGAACAGATCGATCGGTCAAAGGTTAAGCTACGCTAGCCGCGGTCGGTCTGTGGATGGGTGACCATCCCTTTCATACCGTTCTCTCTGTGCCTCGGATAGCACGTAAAGCCGTTGGTCCCTGCTGTCTCGTAGATCTTTGACAGTCGTTATGGGTAGTCAGAAGCCAGAAAGTCTGACAACCGGACTGACTAAGGGGTATCGTGTTACCTAGTAACTGGGTTGAGGAGGTCCGATAGGCAGCCGCTCCATGTAAAATACTGGTATTCAACTGCGTCCGGTTAGACTGAAAGCCGACCCAAATATATTTGGGAAAAGGCTAGGCAGATGATGTGTTATGTATGTGTATTTTACCTATTATTGTACTTTAATAAGTTTATACCTTTTTTATTTTTAACTTATCTATCACCTGCATAGTCATTTTTTGTAGCAGTTGTAAAAGTAAGTTTATTTTACAGAGATCGATAAGATAAATTTAGTAACGTATAAGTCTCTGGTGGGCCGTGGTCGGGTGCGGGCCAGCCCCAATGCTATCCTGGAAATTATTGCCAACAGGTTGGACTGCCCTTATATCCGCAATTGCTGTGACAGGCATGTTGCTGTTCCAATGCTGGTTAGAAATTTATAATTATTGTGTTTATTTTATTTAAATGATGTAAATTTAAATTCATCATCATCATCATCATTTCAGCCTAGAGACGTCCACTGCTGGACATAGGCCTATCCCAAGTGTCGCCACATTGACCGGTCCCGTGCGACTCGCATCTAGCGGATCCACGCAACCTTTACCAGGTCATCGGTCCACCTAGTGGGAGGCCTTCCAACGCAACGTCTTCCGGTTCGCGGTCGCCACTCTACAACTTTTCGGCCCCATCGGCCATCCGTTCTGCGAGCAATGTGCCCTGCCCACTGCCACTTAAGTTTGGCAATTCTTCAGGCTACGTCGGTAACCTCTCCGAGCTTAACTTTAATTTAATTGAATGTATTGTATGTGTGTATTGTTATTGAAATTGTATGAATTAAGATAAGATAGATTTAGTAACACACGCACACATAACGTTTGTGAAAACAATATTTTTATTGTTGGGAACGAGAACAACTGCGGTCAAACTGTTACGCAGTTCGGCAGAATTTATATAACTATGTATGTTTTGTGTAGATTTTAAATAAAAACGAATAAAAAATGTCCTAACTTGAATCACAAATTATATAATAAACGGTGTTTGTGGTTGTAACAATGGTTTTTAATGTGTCTTTATTTTTGTATAAAATTAGATAACTCTGGTATTGCCCGATTCTGGTGTTGTAAAAACGCGTTGCTGCGGATGGTTTGCGTTAAGGAACATTGTGGGGTCTTCCTTGGATTCGTTGGAGGACCCTGCAAAGCAGTCCCATTCTTCTTGCCCATTCTTCTGCCTGTAAGAACACAATTACTTTATTTAATATGATTAATTAGACAAAAATTCACAACGCACCCACGATAGAGAAAGAAATCTATACTAATATTATAAAGTGGTTAAATTTGTTTGTAAGTTTAGGGGAAAATCTCCGAAACTACTCATCCGATTTCAAAAATTCTTTTACTACTATATTATGCTACGTAATCCCTACTATAATGCAAATTCTAAAAATTAGGGATCCTTGGGAAAATTCACGCGAACGAAAACTCGTCGCGGGCAAAACTTTAAAATTTTTAAAGTTAAGTTGCTCCACGCTGGGATTTTTTCCTGTATCGTGGGTAAGTTTTCAAACATAATATTACTAACAGTCAAACCTGGAACAACAATCTTGCCATTCAAAAAATTATTCCGTGAGGAAATCGAACTCGAGACACGCAGTGCAGCAGCCAATCGCTCAATTACTGCGCCAACCGTGGCATGTGGTGCGAATAATAAGTGGTTTTATTGTACAAAAAAGGAAAACCTATAACTATTAACTAAAAAATAAAACATTGGATGGCAATGCTTAACCTCTGTCCGAGGTTAAGCATTGCCATCACCAGGGACCAGCACTTGGATCATGGAAAGTGTCAACCAACCTTTTGGAAACTTCCTTAAAATGTAGATGAGCACTCGGACCCCACGACCTAAGGTTTTCAACCGTAAACGGCTCGAAAATAAAGTTATCGCTTAGGATACTATACTTTTGCCGTTTGAGGTTATCTGCAGCCTTTTATTGTACAAAATATAAGTACAAACTCTACATAATTTTAAAATATTGCAATTGGCAAGGAGCTTACATTTTCAGTTCGCTTCAGGTAAGGAGTACCTTTTACTGAATTTTCGACATGTGCCGTCAACTATAACCTTGTTCACAATTTTAACTTTTTCATGTGCTGTGTGGAATGCAGTGTGCGGTGTTCTGTGTGGCACGAATAGCACCACCCTATTTCTACCCGTAGGTGTCGTAGAAGGCGACAGAGGGATATTGACCAGAGTATGGGCAGCAGCGTCCTTTTGAGTACCATAACACCTACTGCGATCGCCAACATGTCAAAAAAAAAAAAAAAAAAAAAAAAAAGTCAAATCATTTATTTCAATTAGACCATTAAAAAGGCACTTTTGAACGTCATAATAAAAAAATATAAAGTTGATTCTAGTTGCCCATTCCAAAAGGTAGCTTCGTATGGAGAAGAATGGGCAAGAAACTCCATACTCACTCTTTTAAAAAAAAATGTGTAACTACAATATTTTGCATTTACAGTTTTCAGTTATATAACTATACGTGAATACGATGGACCTTGCATAAAAACACTATATTGAAGTATGTACAAAGTATTACAAGATAAAGAATGACAGCTAAGTTGTATACATAGGTACATAGTGTTCACATATTATTATTTACAATTATTGTAAAAGTAGACCACCACTCCATACATTTCAACAAACTATGAACCTATGAACCAGTGTGTGACCCAAAGCAAGAATTAAATATAATGTATATACTAAGTATAAATTAATTAGTTTTAATTAGCAATCCGTTTGATTTTGTCTAGACTGTAGATTGTCCTATGGAGCCCGGACCAGCATGTTTCCAAGCATTCTTATCATGGATATAATCCTCTAAACTGTAATATGCTTGTTTACAGAGTGTACTTTTAATATATGTTTTAAATTTTCTTTCATTTAGTTGCAATATATCACTAGGAATTTTGTTATAACACTTAACACAGAACCCCATAAAAGATTTATGAACTTTAGACAATCTAAAATATGGTTGAGCTATTTTGTCTTTGTTTCTAGTATTAATATTATGTCTATCACTAACCTTATTAAATAAATGTAGGTTTTTTCTTACGTACATAATATTTTCATAGATAAATTGGCAAGGCACTGTCATTATATTAATATTTTTAAATAGTTCCCTAAGAGAATCGCGGCGACGTAGATTATAAATGGCTCTAACAGCTCTTTTTTGTAAGATAAAAATGGATTCAATGTCGGCAGCCCGACCCCACAGTAAAATACCACACGCATCGGCCAAGCATGGCGATTACGGCTGAACCCCTCCCTGGGGGAGACCTATGCCCGGCAGTGGGCGTCTAAAGATTGAAATGATGGTGATGATGATGAATGATGATGTCCGATATTATGCCATATTAGGACTCGTGATAAACTGGGTCGTCTTCGATAGTAACAAGTCACAACTAAATTTAACGAAGTAATTGTTGTACTTTCTTAACTTATTGCCCACCACAATCATGCCAACAACAACTAAGCCAAAATGTACCCAATACGCCACGGTGACGACTAGATGACAGATTTGTACGCAATTCGTAGCTTGGCGTGTACGTGTTTGCTTTTTTGTTGTGCAATAAAGTAAAATTATTGTTCATACCACAAAAATGACAATCTTCGGTTTTAAATTAGCTAAGTAAAGGTAATTTCAAAAAACTTTTCATTTAAAAAAAAACAAGTATCAAAGTAAACCATAAGGAAGCTGTCGTGACATCAAATTTCATTTTGAAATTATGCAGAGTGACCTAGAAGTGTATTTTTAAACAAAATAGGGAAAAGAAGAAGAGCGCCTCGGGAAGATAACAGCACATAATTGACAGCGTCATGTTGATAAAGAGCGTTCTTGTTATACTTACTATACTGAAGGCTTTGTTGGCTCCTATTTTAAAAGGTATTCTTGACAAGGAAATGTTGTCATTATATGGAAACGAAACATTAGTATTAACATGTGTATTAACAATACTCAGACGTCGGTTCAGGTCAACCATAGAACCCTGAAGCACAGATGATATAATACTAAAGTACCTGAAGGCAATATTTTTATTTTATTTAACCGTTGATTGTTTTTGATTTTGATTGTTGTTTGTTGATTTGAACCGACTATTGCTTTGTGTAGTATCGAAATCATTAGCCATTAACAGTAAAATGACAATGTACAATTTTCAATTGGAAATAAAACGAGGATATTATTAAAATGACACTACTCTAAACCGAGTCCCCATAATTATTTCCTTCAACGAAAATATATTAAAGCCTCAATAAAAACGAAAGATAGGATCCGCTTAAAAAATCGCTGCCGTGATCGACGTCACTCAATCCTAGCGAAGCGATTCATCAGCTTATGTGTCGTGCAAAGACAGTCTTCACCGGTATAGTCCAACTTATAGTGAAATGGGTGGCGGCGGTGTTCGTCAGCAAACTTAAAAGTTCAAACAAAAGACGACCTTAGGTACGTTTTTTACAAGGTATTAATTCCAAAAACTGTCATTTTATAGATAAGTTGGTATCTCTGTAACTTTCACATTTCTCATGAATAATGGCGGAAATAAAAAAAACCGGCCAAGTGCAAGTTGAACTCGCGTGGAGAGGGTTTGGGTCATAGGATTACAACATCCTACCAAATTTCACCTGATTTGGTCCAGTAGATTCGGAGCAAATTGGCTGTGACAGACGGACGGACATACAGACGCACGAGTGATCCTATATAGGTTCCGTTTTTTTGTACGGAATCCTAATTATATAACCTAACACCACCTAACGTAGTATTAACCTAATTGTTTACCAAAAATTTGCGTGTCATTTTGTACATCATGTCAACCATTAGACGTCCAATGCTAGGCACACGTTTCCCCCAAGGGGCGTTCAGCTTTAATCGCCATGCTTGGCCGATGCATGTTGGCGATCGCAGTAGGTGTTATAGTATTCAGAATGATGCTGATGCCCATCTTCTGGTCAATATCCCTCTGTCGCCTTCTACGACACCTACGGGTAGAAATGGGGTGGTGCTATTCGTGAGTGGCGGCACCACACGGTGGCATGTCATTATGTTATGATTACTAAATAATTTAATATGTTAAACTATTATACTACCATCGTAAGAACTTTTGTAACCATATTTTTCTGCAAATAATTTTTTGACTTTGACTGCGACTTCAAAGTACCTGGCTGTTTACCGTCATGGTAAACAGCCAGGTACTTTGAAGTCGCATTTTACTTTATTTATTAAGCACTAGAGTTGTAGTTACACAAACATAATTTTCTAGTTTTATTAGTCAAGTTTTATGTTTGAAATGTAGTTGGAAATATGTGTAACGAATGCAGTTTCAGAAACGTGTGTTACGAGTAGACAATATTAGTTCTGATGTGTATAAGTTTGTAAATTAGAAGTGGAGTTTATTTACATTACCGTGAAGTTGAAAAGAGGAAACTGTGATGTTTGTGATAAAATAAAAGACTTGAAGTGACTGTTGTAGATAGTGTTGGTACTGAGCAATTTCGGCTGGAATACAGTTGACCAAAGTAACATGGTATACCACACGATTTTTAAACCTATAATAGTAGTATCACACCCGCGACACTCCATAGAAACGAAATAATTGCCTACATTACTACGAAGATAACAGACTGTACAAATACGTGCGTGTGTGTGCGTGTCTACGCGCCGCTCGAACAAAAACGCAGTTCCCAGAGCAGTCGTTTGACGTGGGGCGAGGTGAGGAATGATTTCAGAGGGAGACGGAGCGTGTCGCTACTGTACGTACTGTATTGTAGTACTAATATTTATACTGTGGTAGTGTCATCTTCGATAATCTGAATAGAACAGTGTTTCAATAAGATGGCCAACAATTGCATCCAAGAACAAAATAATGATGCTAATTAAAATCAAACTTCTATTTATAGTCATGGCTGATTTGGGTTTTAACCTTTTTTTATTTTCATTATAAAAAAGCTTTGCCCCACACTAGGAATTAGGCCTGTGTCATGGGTGCGTTTACAAACATACAAACTCACATGCACAAACAGCCAGACCCGGAACAACTTTCTGTAGGCCATACAAATATTTGTTCCGTGCGGGAATCGAACCTGCGAGACGCAGCAGTCAATCGCTCAACCACTGCGCCAACCGTGCCGTTAAATATTCTAATATATTTGTTGATAAAGCGACCATAGTTACTAAAACATTATCTGTGACAGACAGACGGACAGACAACGGGGCCTTAGGCTAAGAACTCACGATGCGGTTTTCACCCGCGTCCGCCTGCGGTTGCGGGCCCGCAGCTTCTGTAGAATGCAGTATGTAAAAAATCAAAGCACATTTCACGACGCGGTTTACGCCCGCGGTGTGCAAGGTTGTTTGCGGCTCCCGCTGCGGGCGCGGGCTCGGGTGAAAACCGCATCGTGAGTTTTTAGCCTCAGTAATAGAGTACCGTTTTTCACCCGGACGGGTACGGGACACTACGCTACCCTAACCCTAAGCAGAAAAGCTGGTGGCCAAGTCAAACCCGTTCGAATTTACCAGTCGTGATGGTTAAGCTACGCTTGCCGCGGTCGGCCCACAGATGGGTTACCATTCATTTCAAATCTAGACCCCTCCGTGCCTCGGAAATCAGGTGGTCCCGGCTGTCATTCGTAGATCTTTCACAGTCGTTACAGTAGTCAGAAGCTAGAAAATCTGACAAACCAGTCCTACCATGTGGAGTCGTGGAAGTGAGATAGGCAGTCGTTCCATGTTAAACACTGGTATTCAGCTGCATTCGGTTAGACTTGAAACGACTCCAACATATTTGAGAAAAGGCTAGGCACATGGTACGGTATCCTAAAAAAGAAGTAGTATAAATGTACTCACGGCAAGTTCTGAGCGATCCAGGGACAGAATTTGTTTAACTTCATCCCTATACCCACGTGTTCAACGGTAGACTTCGCCCCGCCTACTGTCACAGCCAACAAACGTCCGTTGAGAATAACCGGCGCCCCAGAGTCGCCCTGTACCAAATATTAAGAGCTTTTACACACGGGCGGCATGTTGCCAACGACAGAGGTAACTGCAGCTGTCGACACGCGTCAGCGGCAGCCGTTGTCAGCATTTTTAGTATAGGAGTCAGTTGCAATATGGATTCCGAAGAAGAAATACTGTTATTTTATTACTGTATTGCTTCGATTTATAATTCCAAATAAAACCATTGTTCTATACTGCCATAATTACCAATTCAATATTAATTTCGTTACTGGAACTAATTTTACAAAATACACGTACTCTTATGCCCGGTTTCTGAGGTCTACGGATAAACTTTCAATAGCTATTTAGTCGATATTTAGTCGATAATTTAATAGTTATCGGGTTTTCATGGTTTAAATTAAATTATTATTTTTTTATTTATACAGTATATATAATTATATGCTATATATTGTAATTGTATTCTATTATATTAAAATCTCATGTCAGTGTGTTTGGTAACGATCAATCTCCGCCGGAACGGCTTGACTGATTGTTTATCAAATGTTTGATATTATATTTGATAGGTTTGTGAATAGGTAGAATATTTATTAGGTACATATTTTTTTTTATATATTTGTCAAAACAACGTTTGCGGGTTTCAGCTGGTTGTAAATAATATTCAACGCTCACCCGTATTGAATTTCTGTTAAGGTGCTTCCCTGACCAAATAACCTTGACCATACATTTCCTCTTTGCCGCAAAATAGAAATTCGCACAATTTTTGGGTTTTTTTGTTATAAAAAGAGAGGAACGATCTTTTGAAATAAAATAAAACCTAAATTATAAAGATTTTAAGGTTACCTATC
Source organism: Charanyca ferruginea (assembly GCA_947361185.1). NCBI lineage: Eukaryota > Metazoa > Arthropoda > Insecta > Lepidoptera > Noctuidae > Charanyca > Charanyca ferruginea. The sequence goes on from OX376073.1 coordinate 17,783,404, forward strand.
TATTAGTGTAATCCTCAAATGAATAGCACGTCTACTTTAGCAAAAAATACATGTTTTCAATTATTTTAGTAATTTTTTTACAGAGATTTGGGTGTAGGTGTTAGGGTACATAATAAAAATAAGAACGTGGAATGTGATGATAGGATATAAAACATTTATAATATGCTTTTAGATATAGTTTGTTTCTCTCAATTAATGAGTTAATAGCCCCTGATTAACGAAGAAAAACGCACTTTTGGTCGGGGTAGCGCCTTAAATTAGGTAGCCTATATCTCAGCTTTATGTTCTGGTATCACACTGTCCAATTTTAAATTGTCATGTCAGACAAAAAGTAATTACGATTTCCATGAGTAATTTGAAACAACATATAAAAGTGAAGTGTGAAGTGAACATTTTATACATATCGTACATTATCAACAACATAATATGTAGAACATCGGTGTTGTGTGAGTATAGTTTAGCAATGCGTGGCCCAAAATTATTCGTAATATATTATAATATATAATTATTCTGTACGTATGTACGTCACCTAACTCCTCCTAAACTGCTGAACTGATATGGATGATCTGCTCGTGTCCCCGTCTGCGCAGACTTAAGGGGCTATTAAACGACTTTTACAGATTTTAAACTGACAATCACGTCAAAATGTGCAGTGTAAATGATTTGAAAAAAATATGTGTTAAAGTAGAACATTCTCTTAATCATTTAGTATGTGAATATTTTTAATTATATTCATATTAAATAGTTTAATTAACTCGTGAAGTTGTGTCTGATGCGGACTAAACATTGACAATCACACAAAATCTACCAGGTATAATTAAACAAAACTTACACCATCTTACAGACAATTTAATTATCTATCTTTTAGTATTCGCTTTTTTTTTAAGTTAAAGAATACTACTTTTATTACATTTTACGCAGACTGCGTCCATTCTGCGTCAGTTCTGCGTCCAAAACTCTCAAAGTTTAGTCGAAAAAATTAAATAAAAGTAATATTCTTTAACTTAAAAAAGGCGTATACTAAAAGATAGATAATAAAATTGTCTGTAAGATGGTGTAAGTTTCGTTTAATTATACCTGGTAGATTTTGTGTAATTGTCAATGTTTTGTCCGCGTCAGACACAACTTCACGAGTTAATGAAACTATTTAATATGAATATAATTAAAAATATTCACATACTAAATTATTAAGAGAATGTTCTAGTTTAACATATATTTTTTTCAAATCATTTACACTGCACGTTTTAACGTGATTGTCAGTTTAAAATCTGTAAAAGTCGTTAAATAGCCCCTTAAGAATTAAGCCTAAGCCCTAAAGGATCAAGGCAGGATTTGTACAAAAGACAAATTTCTTTAGAGAAGTTGAAATTCTAATTCTTATACTCTTGGATACCTAAAGAGTACCTTCAGGCATTTACAATATTTTTTTAATCCTGCAATAAAAATGGTGTCCCCTTGTTTCGTAGACAGAAATTTCATAGAATTTCGTTTCCCAGAAAATGTTTCATATAATATTTGGTTCTCGTATTTTTATTTCGAGTATTATTGTTTCAAATACTATTTACTTCAATGAAAAATATTTCACAGAAACACAATTCAATAAATTTTTAATCAAATGTTTTTGTTTAACAAACTTATCAAACAGTAGAATTATTTTTTAACGAATATTGTTTGTTTGTTGTATTTTTTAAATGGAATTTATTTCAACGAAAATGTATAGATATAAATAGACAAAAACAAAAATGTTGTCTTAAAAGTCAATATGTTGTGCTACCAAAGTTAATGACTGAAACGAATCGCTGCGAAACCGACTCCACGTAGTCTAGTCTGCCCTACAACTAGAGTGTAATTTAAATCTGCGTAGGCGTGGAGGGGCGAGGCGGCCCGCGAGCTGAGGAGCAGGTGGTTTTAACGCCCGCCGCCGCGGCTGAGGCTGGCCGGCGTGGCCGGCCAGTAAGCAGAAGCTGCGGTGGTGAGCGTGAATACTATATGCGACGATAAGCTCGCGTGGGACCGCCGGAGCCCCGCAACGCCGGAGCCGTGACAGAAACTATGCCTGCTGCATGTTGCATGCTCGCTTGCATGATGCATGCTTGCTTGCATGATGCATGATGCATGCTTGCTTACATGCTGTATGCTTGCTTGCACGCTGCATGCTTGCTTGCATCCTGCGTGGTTGCTTGCACGTACGCGCAGTAAGTTTGGTTAAAACTGAGAGTCCCATTCCTGGGAATAAGTTTTATATTAAATAAAAAATATAAGGATAAATAATATTTGATTTGTTATTCTATGATATGATTATTCTAACAATAAACTTTATATGAAACAAAAATCAATGATTTGAAAATCTTGAAAGTAAGTATTCTGCGTATTGATTATTCTATGAAACGAAATTATTATAAAAATTTTATGTGAACCGAAATTCTATAAAACTATTAGCTATGAAACAACGTACAACCAATAAAAATAGATGTTAAAAGTGAATAATTTAACCAAAAGTTCCTTATATATACAGAACAAAACGGCGGCTGTCAGTAACAATGACATTGACAGCCGCCGTTTTGCAGGTCTTAGACTAAAATTGCATTACTTCATGGGAAAAATGTCACAAATATTGATTAATCGATGTACTTTTTAAACTCCGCCATTGTAAATAACGATTCACATCACTTGTCTGTCAGTTTGATAGATCCGTTAATGTCACTTGTCACTTTATTTTTTAATTTTTTTTATTTAATTATTTCTTTCTTTCTTTATTATATTTACTATTTATTTATTAATTTATTATATATAAATTTATTTATTTATTTATTGATTTATATATTTATTTATGCTAACACGGCTTCGATGAGCCAATTACGCTATTATTACAGATAAAAGAAGACAAAATGGGCAACGAGATGAAACGAAAAACTGTTTAATTATGCGGGGTTTAAAAATATAGTAAGTATACCAATCAACTCTTAGTAATGTATTCTCCACATAGGAAAATATTTAAGGTAAAAACCCTCAGGTTCGGTAGGTAGGTTTAAACCCTCTAAATGAATTCTTGTTTTCGTACAAATAAATGTATGGATCTCGCCATGATCCTTTTCCCACGAGAACAGAATAATGTAATAAAAATACAATTATATATTAAAATAGATCAATATCTAATAATCTATATATTTCTACTAGTATACAATAAATAAATAATACTACTTACATTGCTTATTCGATGGTGCTCACTTGAAAAACAGACGACTTCCTCCATATCTGTCAATAAAACAAACGGTGTAAGTGCAAGCTTCGTAACTAAGGGATCGGATAATTCAATAATAGTTAACTTTTATTTTTCCCTAGGAAAGTAAGGACACGACTTCTACAAATAAATATATAATAATAATAACTGTTTTGCATCGCATTACATAACAAATTAAATGCATCTTGTGATTTTATTTGTCGTGAATGTGTCGGTCCTGGGGGCCAAGTCTGCTATTTTTATAATTTCGTCATTCCAACACGATTCCATTGTCATTTTGCTAAAAGTTCGTAATCTGTTAAATTCATAATGGTCGATCATTGGTCGGTCGAATTAAAACCAATGACTGCACAATGACGTTTTAATGGTAGGTCACTGATCAAAGGAACTGTCAAAATTTTAGCAAATTACCGCCTAAGTCAGTCATTCAGTATGTCTATCCTGTTACAATCTCCCTCGGTGAACACCTAGGTGAAGTGAGCTGTCATCCGTCCGTCTGCTTTGTCAATCCCTAGCCATCGCGACGGATGACAGCTCACTTCACCTAGGTGTTTACCGAGGTAGATTGTAACAGAATAGCACTGCTGTTGTTATTTTGTACGAGATTACCATTCTATATCATTTCCTTCAATGGCGTGTCAGTGGTTGACCATTGGAAAGTCATAATGACCCCATTATATTAGTAGATTACCAAACTTGTCAAAATCTGACAAATCTGACCAAACGTGTTTCGGCTGATGATGGTGAAGATGATGATGCCTGACATGAACACTCTCACAAGTCGAGATAAATCAACTTCACTTATACTCCATTTACAATAGCATTAGACAGAAGTTAAAAAAGGTTCTTTTTACTGCACACTTTGTAACTAAAGTACAAAAAAACCTGTTAAAGTTACGATAGACACCGAATTTATTACAATCTATTTTTACAGTAGCTGTTGCACGTATTTGTAACCATTTTAATAATTTATCTTCTAAAATTATGTGGCTTTAATTAAGTTGTATTTTTAATTCCAATTTAAAATTACAGTGTCAATGCTAAAAACCTAACAGAAGCAGGGATGAACAATACCAGGAACGTTATTCGTTTCACTGTAATTCTACCAAATTTAGAAGGTTACCTAATCTTTAAAAGACTTTTATTCTGTTTATAATACGTCCATATTTAGTGCTTCTCTCTGATCTTAGATCTTTTTTTATCAAAATTATGTTAAAATCAGTTTAATTAAAATTGTTTTAACTTTCTTTGAAATAAAACGTTTTGCATTCCTACTTCTATGAGCCTCTTTTTTCTAATGCTATTATAAATGGAGTATAGTACGTGTTTAGCCTAATCTTTGTGTATTATCACTGGTCCACGTTTATATAAGCAGAAGACACTAACTTAATGTGTACTCCGATGGCATTGCTTCTTCAATTAAATTCTTACAAGTCGCCATATTCACGAATTTGTAGGTTTCAACAGTTAAATTGCTGTTCTGTAAACAATCAAAGACAATTTTACGACTAAGTACAAACCATAGTAATCACCATTGTTATCATAGACCAGAGGCCAGCTGTGCTGGCACATCAAGCTACAAAAATCTGTCAAAGGAGGTCAACAAAATCCCGTACAACTTTGCCCAAATATGTGCCTCGAGGTACACGTGCACCAAAGCGTAGAGAAAAAATAGAGGAATTCGAAAATAATTGTACTTTTATTCATAAATCATTTTAGCAAATTATTAAATGAAAGCACGATTGCGTATTATTTGGTTGTCACTCGGGTTGACAATTCGTAAATGTCATTTTGTTTTGCTTTCGTTGACACATTACACATGTCATTCCGTTCATTTCTGCGTTTGACAGAAGAAAAAAGAAACTTGACAGTTTTTTTTTATTAAGTAAGATGGTTATTTGTAGAGTGCTAAAATGGCATACTTTTTATTACGATAAAAATTATTTTATTCTCTTTCCCGGGCAACTACATGAACAATTTAAGAGTGTAGTATTATTCAGTGTAATCTAGTGTATTTTATGCCACTAAGTGTACCTTCTGTACTAAATTTGGCAGATATTGTTGACATCCTTTCTTTGATAGATTTCCAACTTTATTACGAAATACTAAGATTCATGTTCAATCGGGAAAATTGGACAGTTTGTGATAACTTGACGTGCTGTCTGTACATTTTAAAATGTAGGTAGGTAAATAATGAGAAAAATCTATACTAATATTACAAAGACAAAAAAAAATATTGTTTGTTTTTATGAAATTGTGTCTGAAAATACTGGTCCGGTTACAAAAAATCGTTAACTTATAGATAGCTATACTACGAGTATTACCAAGTTTAATAGGTTATTTTTATAGTTTACTTGACTTTCAAACGAACGAAATTTGGGGCAAAAATTGTTAGTATGTCATATTTGCCTTAGAACATTACGGTGAGTATGCCTTCGTAAATTTTTAATATTATTTTTTTCTTGAATTGCTTTCCGAGGTACGGAGGTGTCATGGTACACTCGTGTGTGGTACCTCCGTACCTTACTCTTAGGGCTGCTACTAAGAAATTCCTAATGAAAGAACTCAATACCACCAAAAGAGATAATGAAATACCACAGTAGATAACAATAATAATCCATAGGTACTTAATGTTTTAAATGCGAAAGTAACTCTGTCTGTCACGCTTTCACAATGAAACTGCTGAACCGATTTTGATGAAATTAGCTTGGACCTTGGAAAAAGACATAGGTTACAGTTTAATACGCAACTTCGTCTGCATCCGCGATTACCGACATTCACGCGGGCGAAGTCGCGGGTAAAAGCTAGATAGTAATAATATAGATACGGACATCACACACACGGTCATCTGACCCCAAACTAGGCAGACCCTGTACTATGGGTGTCAGACAGCTGATATCTCTTCTTCTTTTTTTTCTTTGCCTCTTCCCATCATTTGGGGTCGGCTCTCCTCGTTACTCGGCGCCAGGATGCTCTATCCTGGGTTGTCTGATTGTCAATATGAAGGGTCTTCAAGTCACGGGTCACAGGTGAGAGCCATGTGGCGGGTGGTCGGCCTCTGCCACGCTTTACCTCATGAAGTGCTAATGCTCGATTCACGGTATGGTCGGGATCTTTTCTTTTTATGTGTCCGTACCATTTCAGATGACTTTCTCGAAGCTTGTCTGTAATAGGGGCGACTTTAAAACTTCCTCTGATGTACTCGTTTCGTACTTTATCAAGTCTAGTTACTCCGTCGGTCCATATAAGCATTTTCATTTCATTGGTGTGTAGTTTCTGTTGGTGTTTAGCATTCGTCGCCCAGCATTCGGCTCCATACAGCATTGCAGGCCTAATTACTGTTTTGTAGACCTGTCCTTTAGTTTTCACAGGCATTCTTGCATCACACAAAACACCAGTGACGGCTCTCCATCTCATCCAGGCTATCTGTATCCTATGTATGACGTCAGCATCAATATTGGCATCTGCAGTTAATTTGAATCCAAGGTATTTGAATTCCTTTGTTTTTGGAATTATTGCGCTGTCAATATATATGTTTTGCGCATTTGTAGTTTCACTAAACTTGCATTCCAGGTGTTCTGTCTTGTCTCTACTGATGCGTAGGCCGTTGTTTTCTAACGCTAGTTTCCAACAGTTCAGGTTTTCTTGAAGCTCATGTGCTGATTTGTTTATAAGAACGATGTCATCTGCGTATAAGAGACACCAAGGAAGGGAAGATTGTATATCTTTGGTCAAGTAGTTCATCACTAAGTTGAATATAAGTGGACTGAGAACAGACCCTTGGTGCACACCTACTCTGACTTCAGACAGCTGATATACATACACAAATACATTTACATAGGTATACAAGTAGGTATACAAATAGATACGTAAATAAATAAAAACAACCAACCAACAAACGCAAGGCAAGCACAAGGACTCATCACACAATTGAGGCCCGGGCGGGATTCAAACCCGCGACTTTGTGCGTCGAAGGCAGATACACTTCCAACTAGGCTACGGAGCCGTCAGATAGTAGCAGATAGTAAAAATAAAGTCTAAAGTGTAACATGCAACACCACAAAGTGACAATTGAAACACGTCGTACCTACTAATTATTGAAAAAGCAATTAAGTTCATAAAAACAATGGGAATTAACCTGTGTAGTTCTTCTGTGTGCCTACTCGATAGGGTTCCGTAGTCGGGATCTTCTATCAGAATGGTTACTCAATTAAGCCACACAATGGTTTCATAATTGTTTGTTGATTTTGTTCAAGAATTATAATATAATTTTGAATCATAAAATAGTTCTTTTAAATTACGAGTACATGACTTTTATCGTCAAACGGCAGACTGCCGCTCGTTGTGGCGTTCTATGGGGGAGACCAATGTTCAACAGTGGACGTCTTTCGGCTGATAATGATGAGTTTTATGAGTGCTAAATTAAATGTACAGTCAGCAAATGAGATAGGTATGCAGGGTCGTCAGATATAGTTAAAGTTTACTTAGAAACCGATGGATGTTTTTGAATAAAATAAAATAAAATTAATAGAGAATAAACATTTCAATGATTTAATAAAATTTCATTCGAAAACCTGCATCGGTTATTGAGTAAACTTCAACCATTTCCGATGACCTGCATACCTATCTCTTTTGCTGACTGTACAATGCAACTGAACCTGCTAACTATTTGTGTGTAAGTAAACACACTATATATTTTAACAATATAGACAAGACGATTTAAAAATATGTTGAATTATATGCTCTGATGTAAAAAATCCTAATGCTTAAATAAAATCATATAATCAATTGCCTAGCCATTTTCTAACAATGTTGGGGTCGGTTTTCAGTCAGGATGCAGCTGAATATCAGTGTTTTACATGGAGCGACTGACTATTTGACCTCTATAACCGAGTTGCTGGGTAACACGATACCCCTTGGTAAGACTGGTTGTCAGGTTTTCTACCTTCTGACTACCTATAACGACTGGCAAAGATCTACGAATGACAGCCGGGATCAACGGTTTTACGTGCTTTTCAAGGCACCCATCCACAGACGACCGCGGCAGGCGTAGCTTAACCATCGTGACCGGTCGATTAGTACGGTTTTTACGGAGCCACTAACTCCTTACATTAGGTAAAATTATAATTCCAACTAAATCATAAAATACACACAGCCTTTCTTCCACAACGGAACCTTAAAAAATATATATTGTTAGCAACATATCTAGAACCAGTTGTATGATCCAATTAGTACAGTGTTTTATTGTCATGAATTTTTATCACGCTCCGTCGAGTTTTATTTCGTGATTGAAAACATTCGCCATTGTGGTTGCTTTCGATTTTAATAACCAAAAGAACATGTCAGTTTTTCATACAACTTTATATTTTTAATATAATTAGATTGATTGATTGATTGATTTGTTTTGATGGGTCAAATCAAAAACAATTAACAGTTTTGTTACCAAATCCCTTGAATGTTGTGTGGTCACTGTCAACCACGATCATTAAAAACCAAAAAAGTATTTAATTTTCATCTTCTTTCTATCTTTTTAGTTAATTTAATAAATAGTTTAAAATATTTTAAGTTAACGACTTTTCACCTAGTCGGTTTTTGTATTATTTAATCAATTTTTTTATTTTATATTTATTTGTTATTTGTTAGCATTTTTTAGCATTTTTTATTCCAAATTACATTTAAACATTACGTTGTATATATTTTCGTAGGTCATTTATAAAACCCTTTATTTTGACAGCCGGTATAGGTTTAAGCCCGTCACATACGTAGCTATAATATATATTATAGCTAGCCACCACACACGGTAACTATAATATAATAATATATTTTCGCCCTTATTACGTCTGCGATCGTTGTTTGTACTATACAGCGTTACGTGTGTAGCTGGCATAATACGGCGCCAAAAATCGGTAATTTCAATTTTTATAATTTTGATGTACCTGTGGCAATTAAGTCGAATCTGACGACAATGTCATCTTAAGCTAAAATTCATCAAGCCGTTTAGGCTACAGAGCGTGCCAAAAAAAATATACGTACTACATACACTCGAAAAACATAACACACCTTTTGGTGCAGTCGGATAATAAATAACGACCAATTTATACCACCGACTCGAAAATGAGAAAAATTAAAAAAAACCGCTTTTTATAAATATTATTTTGCAGAATCCAGAATCAATAGCTAAACATCAAGTAACCAGAATCCAGCTGTTGCCAACTTACATTGCTCATTGTGTCTTCCGCATTTTGGTATTCTTTATAGCTGTGTCGTCTAAAAGTCGCCTCCTCTTCCTGATAAGGAAATAATAATATCATCATTATTATAATATTTTTTTTTCTATTAAACTTTTTATTTGTATTATGAGATTTTTGCAAAAACATTGTTAGCATAATAATGACAAATGATGGTTAGTATATAATATGTAAACATAAGAGGTGAGAAATTAAAGCAATGAACTGTTTATTTCCATTTTTATATAAAAAAAATATGGGCTTACTATCATAGTAGACTGGTGTCCTTGTCCAATGGATGCATTATCGAGCTCAAAAGATTCATTGGGTGCATTGAGCTCATGGGAATTTTTGGCCGTATCGAGCTCATGATTATTATTGTGCGCGTCGAATTTATGGAATTGATTGGGTGCATCGACCTCATGGGTTTCTTTGTGCACATCGGCCTCATGGGTTTCTTTGGGCTCAATGGCCTCATGGGTTTCTCTGGGCGCGTTTTTATTACGAAGTATATTAGACGCATCTGTCTTATGGATTTCTTTGGCCGGCTCGTAATTACGGAATTTATTGGACGCATCGGACTTATGAGATTTATAAGACGAGCTTGTTACATTTGCGGGATCCACCGTTGACGTGGGGCCCAGTTTACTCCGTGACGATTGATGCCGTGAACTGACTAGCTGTAATTTTGTATTCATTTTATAATACTTAGTTAGGTACGTACTTTACAAGTGTCCCCTACAATATTATTTTCAACGTAATTGTAAAATGAGCTGACACAACAAACATTATCTTTTTTAAATTAAGTTCCATTTTTTTTCTTCAAAAATAGGTAGTGCTGTCACGAATTTAAAAATTTCTATCCTTTTAACTTAGAGCTCTAAATGAAATACGAGCTCACTTTTTTAGGTATTCTTCATGTAGCTTATGGTATCTCTTTTAAAATATAGTCCGTATGACAGCAAACAGCGACTACAGCGCTTGATTTTTATTCTGCGCTGTATCTGCGCTATAAGAACGAAAACGAAAATATCAAACCGCGCGGCTGAGCCTGGAGCATAAAATTCGTCCCAAAATAGTCAAAATCCTATCCACCCTGTTTCCTTGCTGTTTGACCCCAGGCGCCGCCCTTAAGCAGAGGTCGGTACCAAACAGGTAGTGCCCTTACGTTTCTATAGTTGATTTGTTTATAAGTCTTTTGCCTGCCTGCTTTTGTGCTTTAAACTAACTTTAAGGCACCACAGGAAAGTCCAGTTAAGCAGCGTTGGCTAGCCAGGGCCCTGTTTAATAAAAGTTACAAATTGTAAATTGTAATTGTATTTTACAAGTTACAATTCTACAAGTTTCTGTTTAATATAGAATACAATTTACAAATTTACTATGGTGGAAAACTAACAAAATTGTAAAATTGTACCTATAATTTTACATATTTCTGTTTAATAAACATTTTTACTTTACAGGTGACAATTTACATATTTGTAAGGAAAACTGCTCTATTGAACGCATATAATTGTAATTACAAATTTACATATTTTGTAAATTGTAGAAAAAATCCGACAGGTGGACTCATCTTGTGTCAGAACTTTACAGTTATTTACCTCAATTTAATAAGTGAATAAATTTATTGGAATACATTAAAAAGTGGTTCTAACAAAGAAGTAGAAGTTGTGACAGAAGCGTAAACTTTACTTTCGACCGAAATTTTTCGTTGAATGTAAAATCTGTCACAGATTTGAATTTCGGGTTAGCAAAAGTACCGTCGAATATTTGGTAACGAAACTAGGACATGATCGTGAATACGATTTTAAGAAAAATGCAGCCTTTTGAATGGGTATTCAGCAAATTTACCGAATAAAACATCTTTATTTTCATATATTAAAAACAGAATAGTGATTTTCTTATTGTGCTCCTTTAGTTACTAATATAACCAATAGAAAAATGAGAACACCAAAATCTAAATATTTTAAAATTTTAATATCTATAAATTTGTAACTTACAATTACAAATTTATAGATACAATATTGTCCTCGAAATCTACAGGCATTTTCTACACATGTAAACTTTTATTAAACAGCAATTGTAATGGTAAAAATTGAAATGTTTTGACTTGTAAAATTCTTATAATTGTAAGGTTTTTTTTAAACAGCACTTGTCATACAATTCTACAAACATGTCACTTATTTACAAAATTGTCGGATTGTAAAGTTTATTAAACAGGGCCCAGATGCCATTCCGAAGAAAACGAGAGTGGCTGTTATTTTGTATAAATCATCAATACGGAAATCATGGTTAGTTTTCTCAAAATGTAATAGTAGTAAAAACAAATAACTTAATAATAATAAAAATGTTCACTTCTTAATATGGTATCTTCAGAATTCTGAATTTACCTGTCTGCCATGTTTTTCATCTTTGGCAGCACTCAATCTATGGAGTTTCACATTGTGAGTCCGTTTGCTAAATTCCTATATTAACATAAACAAAATTACAATATTAGTTCTTTTTTCATTTACACTCTCACATACTGACCACTACACCAGCGCGATTATGTCAATTTATAGTAACTATCCTGGTTAGATTTAAATTTGTCGTTATTCTATTTTTTGAAAGCTTGTAATTGTGTGGAGGGCGACTGACTCGGGGATGTCCTTCGCCCCTGGACACGTTTAGGGGGGCTGAAAAAGGCCCTCAGCCTCCTTCTACGAGGCGACTGTTTCGCGGAAGGATACCACTGCGTTCCAGAACACCTCGCTATCTGCCATCGAGTCGACTACGGCCGGCATCGATAGGTCCATTGCCTACGCCTAAGACCACGGCGCGGTTCCTCCAGAGCGGAGCAACCTAACGTATCCAAGTATGAGTAAGTATATTTTTGTCTTTGACTACAATTTTTTCTCTTCCCCCGGACTATTTTTAATAGTGTACCAGTAGTGTACGTCAAATGGTTTACGGGGGCATCCGCTTTGTTGTTGACATGGGTCTTGGAGTCATATGGTCATTGTTTAACTATTGTGTCTGCTAATTGGACAGTTGAGCTTTTAATTGACAGAGTTTGGGTAATTAGCCCGTGATCTATACTAATATTATAAAGCTGAAGAGTTTGTTTGGTTGAACGCGCTAATCTCAGGATCTACTGGTTCGAATTGAAAAAATCTTTTTGTGTTGGATAGTCCATTTTTCGAGGAAGGCTATATAGGCCCATGCGAAGCCGGTTGCTAGTATGTTATAAACTAATAATTGCAATTATATCTAATATGACAAAAATTCTGAACTCACATTATTCTCTTCAGATGCACAAACGGTTTTTGTTGCTCTGTTATCGTGTCTGTCTTTTACGTGCTTTAAAAAGTTATCAAAATATTATTAATGACACTGTATCATACCCTACCATAAAATCAAACTCAAACTCACCGTATTTTGAAAGCTTATATTGAAACTGGTGGTTTGTTTTTAATTTAGAAGGTTTTGATGTCGATAGGATAAATTAAGTTGTATGTGAGCACAGATTATCCAACAAACGGCAGATAGACTGTGCGGAACACTGCGAGTGAAGCCAGAAAAGCAAATACAAATTCAATAACGAATACCTACAATCTCGTGCTTGTATTCGCTTTTGAATTTTTATTTGTATTAGTTTGTTTTTTTTTAACAATGCTTCGCTTCGTGCTGTACTGACTCGTGTAAGTACAGCGCGGAACGAATTGTAGGTATTCGTTTTTTAATTTGTATTTGCTAATGTGGCTTCACTCGCAGTGTTCCGCACAGTCTATCTGCCTTTTGTTTGATAATCTGAGTATGTGAGATACAAAATGTGCAAAAAACTACAAGGAGGATCATAAAACTTACTTCATATTCCTCATTCTCACCGGGTTTCCAACTGAGGATGGTAACGTTCGAGTTCAGGGCAGGTAACGTGCTTTTCCCATTCACCGAAATGACGCTTCCCGGATTGATCATCTCTGCGAAGGTGTAAACCAGGGCAATGTCAGCCGTCCACCTCGAGTATCTAGGATGTATAATAACCCTGTCTATTGGCATGTATTTCTCTTTTCCCATTTCGAAAATTTTCTGCGTCCCGATGACCACGAATGAGCCTGATAATTCAACCTCTTTCCGATTGTTCAGGTCCAAACTGAAAATAATATCGGAGAGATGGATTAAGATCAGATTTCCTAACGGTGTATTGTAGAGTTGTTTTTGTGTTTCATCATCTGCCTAGCCTTTTCGGGTCGGCGTCCAGTCTAACTAGATGCAGCTGAATACCGGTGTTTTACATGGTATGACTGCCTATCTGACCTCCACAACTCAATTTCTGGGTAACACGCGCGGTTTTTTTTGTTATGATTGTTATTGTGTTTATTAATTTCAATTACTAATATTTTTCATACCTATATGTGGTGATGTTTTATTAAATTAATTAAGGATACGCGGCATATAAGATGGTGGTGACGAGGTTCACCTGTAAGTCAATCAAGTCAGTCAAGATACCTTGCTAGGGGGGCGCGACATACTACACGACTGCCGGAGGCCATAGTTCAATGAAGACCAGCGTAAGGTTTGAGTCAGTATGCGTCTGACAGACCCTAGTGTGGAAGACAACACAAGAGAAATTCAACACGAATATAATTCGTGTGAAAACCTGACCTGAATCGATTGTCTGTACACATTATTAACCGTCTGACCGCCATGTCAAAAAAGCAAAAACATGCCTTCGTCGCCATGCTTCGAATTACGTCTGTCATGTGACCGTGGCGTGCTGGGCACATTTTGGTTTGTCATCTATAAATTACTGTGGCATATTTGTATATATTGTTACGTAGGTCGCCATGCTAGCGCTATCTATTATCGAATAGAAGAACTACGTCACACGCTGGCGCCATCTGTTATCGAATAGCAGATCTACAGTTCTGGAATCTTCGAGATGTTTAAGTTTCGTGTTGCAACGTTCTCGATCAGTCCCGTATTTGCTAGAATGTTCGCGTATTATGTCCTAAGCCAAATATAAATAGCGGACTGCGATGCGGTGAAGTTAGTTAGTTTTTGGAAGCGAAACGGAAAAATGCGACTATTGCGAATACTGCGATCTAAGTGATTAACAAGTAAATCTTTTAAGTGATTGATTATTGAGTTTATGATTTTTTAAAATAAAGTATTTTTTGTGTTTTGTGTGGGTGTAAATTGGTGTTAATTATTTATCCCGAACCCCAGCTCGTAACAATATTCAGCAATAAATGATGGTGGTGGTCTGTATTTCATACGACCCTCAATAGCTTATTAAAGAGGGCGGCTCTTATAGGACTTTTAATTTTTAAATTATTTTTCTGTCAAAAAACCTACCTAAGTATTTCAAAGATAAATTCATTAATTTTCTCATAATTTTCCAATAAAAAACCAGTATATAGCTCTGTCAGACTTTTACATTCGAAAGTTAGAGGTGTATCCTCCTCAACATTATATTAAGATGATAATAATCAAGGCAAAATTTGCTGTTTCGAATATTATGCAATGTTGTATGAAACACCTGTGGCTTTTTTAAAAAGACGAATTATTTCCGTTAAAACTTTGTTTGTTGCTTCCATAAAATTATTCCGGCATTTAATAAATACCAAATCTAAGATATTGGCAGATTTTTATGAATATAGATATTATAACATATTGTATTGTGTATAAAATATATAAGATAGTATAACGTATTACCCAGTAATTGGGTTGTAGAGGTCAGATAGGCACTCGCTCCTTGTAAAACACCGTTGAATCCGGTTAGACTGGAAGTCGACTCCAACATGGTTGGGAAAAGACTAGGCAGATGATGATATAAGATAGTATTTAAAGAATGATAAGGTCATGATGACCCTGTGGTTAAAGCGCCCGCCTCTGATATACAAGGTTGTGGGTTCGCAACCGGACACGGGGAAGTATCATTTTTGATTTTTTACCTACATGTACTGTAAAAATGTATCCTGGACATTACAGACATTGGGGAAGGAAAACATCGTGAAAAACCTGGACTTCTATTAAACTTAGAGTCTGAAATCGCCACTCCGCCTTGAGCAACTACCACACGGTGATCAATGCTTGTGTCTTCTCTGTATAAGAAGAGGACTTTGCCCTGCAGTGGGATAATTATAGGCAGGTATTATTATGATATTGGTACTTACAAACAGTGTGCCGCAGTGATAACGACATTCTCATGTATAATGGTACCAGTACATATACGTTTACTTTTATCTACGAAAAGTATGCTGAAATAAATAATAGAGGTTTCTTTTTAACTGTAAGTTTTATCGCTATTGATGATAATAATATTATATTATTTTTTTCAAGCGGCTTAACCTGCGAGAAAGACAAAAATAAACTGAAGGCATCGTGATAAAAGTACCTACTTGTTCATTTTCCACACCGGGATGACAGTGCAGCGATCGGCAGTTTTGCTGACTAACCATTTTCAACTTTATCTCTAAACTTAAAGGCATAGTATCGCTTAAAGATCTGGACGAGTCAAACGGCTGCTCGCGGCGACGCGCGGTTTCGCGACGAGCCGCGCGTCTCCACCGCATAATGAGACCACTGCATAATAATCGACGGCGCACGACTGATCGCCGCGGGCTGCTGGCGACCGCTGCCATTCCGGTGTGAATTAACATTTCGTATGCCGTAATTACAGACACAATTAAAAATCTATTGTGTCTCGCGTAGACCCACGTCTAGAACACACGAAAGGTTAAGAACACACAATAGGCTCCATTGAAGTTTTTGATTTCTGAGCGATAATTTTTGCTCAATATTACTTAGTTGCTAGGCAGTGTGCGTAACTTTGTCTATCGGGTATGTGATGTGTCTTTTTACACCTCGAATAAGTCCCGACGCCAGAAAAAACAAATGGATATGAACCTTATTATTATGTAATGAAGTTGAAAATCTATCAAATAAATTTGACAGATTATTGTAGCTTGATTATTTATTTATTTATTTTTACTTTAACATAAAACGGCCATTGGCCAAATACATTAGATAAATACTTATATATATACATAATGCTTTGAGTGCCAGTTCCGCATATTTGCGGAGTTAATGTTACGGAAATACTGGTTTGATCCAGTTTTTGGCAAACGACATTCACCCGCTTATCTCACAATACTCCAAACACACTGACAAGATGGCCTTCCGCGATGGTCCGCGAACACATCACAGTCAGGCTTGGCGTCCAAGAGAGCATTAAGTTAAGACAGAACCCGTAGGATGGGTGACTGGGCAAGGGCGACTGTACGCCTAACAGGGACGGCAAACAATGTATGCCTCCTATTAGGTACTGGTATTTAACAGATATGCTGGTGACCTAATATTGCTTTTAAGAAATCTACCATCTCACATTGCATGTCATTGACCTCAATCTTCATTCCTAGGTCACACGTATATTTTACTATCTTTAATATAAATAAACAAATATTTGTATACTCAATCATTGCCACAAATGCATGATCTGTGTCCATTGGTGGATGTTCCGTCGATTCTTCCATCGGTTCTGATGTTTCCGACGGTTCTGTTTAAATAATTTACTGAACTTTAACGTTGTTTTCAGTTAAGACACGCTTAAATGTAAAAAAAAATATGACTAAGCAGACGTTCAACGTTTATAAGTAAGGAGGTGTCTTTATAAGTAAGGAGGGACTTTTTGTGTCCACAGCTTTTGTGCAGCATACAATTATTGCTATGTGCCTCGGAAAAATAAGTATATGATGTTTTATTTATTGTTCCGAGATAGCGAAACGCCGGCTATCGCTGAAAACCAGCGCCGGTAGCCGTTTCACGTGGTAGTGACGCATATTTCTCTCTCGGATATTATATTTTTATTTCATCTACAATATACACTTGTTCTAATTTTAGGTTAGTACAACAATGTTTATATAATATGTGCGTCACTTTCTCGTGAATAAATAGTTTCTCTTTCTTTCCTTCTTTCTAGATTTATACATAAATCAAACCTCCCCCACTAATTGCTATTTAGAAAGGGTATAAATATAATGATCACCAAAAAATACTTTACGATCTTAAGCTCCCTTACCGAAAAAATATACTAAATTATACCAAATGTACTAAATGGTCACCAAATCTTAGTGTGCAAAATAACCAAAATCTTTCCCCCCCCCCCCCCTGGGACGCATCCGACATGGTTAGGTTAGGTTAGAACTGTGACCCCCTACGCCAGTTTTACAGTCAAACTCATACATTTCTACAATACTTTAGGAAACAGCATTTTGGTGACCATTTACTATTTTTGGTTTTATTTTATTTACTATTATTGGTGATCATTTAGTAGATCTGGAGGGTCGTTAAATATAAGCCATTTAGAAATATAGGTCAGTGGTTTCTAAGACTAATGCGGCACAGTAATTTTCCAAATTAGGATTCCTTTTATCGGATTACTTCAGGTGTGATGATGACAGTCTTTTGGCAGCCACCTCAGTGAAAAGCTGGTTATAACTGTGACGGTCTTCACTACAGTTCTTTTAATACTTTTCACACTTACACTATGCTGGTTGTACCATAATTTAGCAGGGAGTAACGTATATTATCAGTAGTTTAAGCGGCTCATAACATACCGTTTTTTGTCTTAAACATCCTGTCAAGCTTTCTACAGCTGTTTAGCAACCAAGAAATCAATATTTGATTATTGTTATTGTTAGGATACGACATAGAAATCTAAAAAACAAATCTATAGGATACGGCCTATGTCCGCTACCATTTTATTTATATCTTAATACGTCTAATTAATCTCCTGACAATCTAAGAACTCCAATTTGCCGTTTCTTTTTCCGAACTTAGTATGAACGTCTACATCATCATCATTATCATCCGAAAGACGTCCACTATTGAGCATAGCCCTCCTGCATAGAACGCCACAAGGAGCAGCAGTAGCGGCGTAACAAATTGAAAAATAATATCTGTAATCCTAATTAATTACTATGTTACCCATACACTATAACAACGAGTATCATTCGTGAGCATTTAGTTTAACTTTATATTGAAAAAATGCACTCAATAACACGAATTAATCGTTGATTAATATTCAAATATAATATCGTCGTTGATACTGCAGTTCCGCGTAACTAAAATTGTGAAATACCGCAAATTTCGACCTTAAGCCAAATTAATGAAAGTGTACATTCGCGGAATTTAAAAATATTAGTTACGCAGTATCAACGACGACATGTCAAATTTGACTTCTTAGATTGTCAGGAATGTTAGTATTAATAAATTATAAAGGAACAAACCTTCTTCATCTTGAGCAGAAACATAATAATAATTTGTCACCACAAGCACAGCAAACACAATTTTAACCAAGCACATTCCGAAATTACTTCCATATCGAAACGTGGTAATGTTATGAATTACATTTTTAATTAAATTGATAAGCCAAAGCCTTGTTTGAACCGTAAAACTGTTCAATGTGAATTACATATGAAATGATTTATGTAATATTACAGCAGAATTTCTCTACTCGTTTTTGATTTTACTATCGTTATGTAAGTAGGTACTATTGCAGGATGCTATTGCTGTGAGATTTGTTGAATTTATGGCGAGACTGGCCGGTAAGCGTGATAAAAAACCATAGTTTTTCATTGCAAAAATACAACACACACATATACATACATAGGTACACAAACATGAAACACATTAGTGTTTGCCATCGACATGCTGAGAAGATCGCAAAACACCGATAAACATTATTTTTTTAACATGTTTAAAAAAGTTTCACTACCCATAACCTCAAGAATGCACATAGATTTAACTGAAGAACTTGGGGTCCAAACCGACCTCCATAGTTCGGTTACAATGCAGCGATCCCAAGTCAAACAAGCCTTTTTAAGAGCCCTCTGAAGTGGCTTCGGAGTCAGGTCAAGGGGGCTGGTCCGAGAAATATTGCCAAGATTAGATGGCATTTCATGTTGACAGACACTTTGACACGTAGACATAGGCACTGATGTCTACATAAGGGTCAGATATTGTGTCAACTTATGTTTTTTCTGACGTGGATACTTTTGGGACAAGATCGGTATGTCTTGGGCACATTATAACAAAAATAATATGCTTGTGTATAATATTAAAAGTATAATGTATACCTACATTAGATATATCGTGGCTCGTGGCTTGGTAAAGACTGTACGAATTGATCAATCATGGTTAAACCATGCTTGGGTCGGTCTGTCCTTGGATGGGTGACCATTTCATAGTGAGATCCCTCCGTGCCTAGGAAAGCACGTAAAGCTGATAGTCCCAGCAGTCATTCGCAGATCTTGGACAGTCGTTATGGGTAGTATGTAGTCAAAAATACTGACAACCAGTCTTAGGGCTTGTACACAAAACTGCGATGCGAAGTCGCATCGCAGTTTTGTCTACGCAATCTACTGAGTAAAAGTATGTTACGAAGGGCTACGAGCTCTCTCTCTGTCTCTCTCAGATTTCTGCAATGCGACATCGCATCGCAGTTTTGTGTACAAGCCCTTACTCAGTGGCTAGGTTGTGGAGGTCTGATAGGCAGTCGTCCTATGTAAAACACTGATCGAACCCAACATAGAAAAAGGCTAGGCAGCTGATGACATAATTAAAGCTACATTATATCAATTTTATATTTATGTCTACCGCTATCATTAGAGCCTTGCTTGGCATGATTGATTGATGTTGTCGGCTAATTATGTTTTAATTAGCATTAACACAAGGACATTCTGCCCATCCCTTTCATCTCTTTGATTAGGAGGGAGCGGATGACCTGGCCCCGTTCTTTGTTCACGCAGTAATTACACCTTACAACAAAACTAATTACCAAATAATTTAAAAAACTTAGTCACTTTTATCTACTGGGTGAGTGAGTTGGAAGGATAACTGAAAAGCCAGTTTTATTTAGCGAAAATTTTTCAGTTCGAAAATAAAATAAAAGAACTTTGTACACAGTTGATAACCGGTCGTTTCAGCTATTAGCGCAGCGGCGAGAAAAGAATTGGCAATAGAATCGACCATTATGTGCGGTTTGTAAGCGAAACGATAGTCCCTAATCCCATGTAAGGATCCTACGTACTGTGGCGCTTAAACATGTATAATATTGACATTACTTCCTCCTTAAACTTTGGTCGTTATGTTAATGTAGGATGTTAGGCAGTTTATCATTGATGTAATAAGATTTACAGTTAAAGACCTTGGAGAATTTGGGACTTGTGTACATGTTTACGTCGATGTGTACTGGGACAAAATTGTTGGTTAGTTTAGGTAGCATAGTTAGCAGGAATTGTACAATTGCGTTAGTTAAATGTATTAGTTAAATGCCAATTTAATATTTGTTATAAGCATTAAGTCCTAAGTATTTTGGTACTTTACAATAAGCATTATTGATTGGTTCAACACTACAAAGATTTAAGTGAAACACAACTCCTACACGAATAATTTTCGGCAGTTTCATACCGATTTACGAACGTCATAAATAACCGCGTAGTTACCAATCCTCACATACATCAAAACAGATTAACTCGAGCAATTCCGAAACAACTGGAACCGAGAAAATGGTAGAAAAGCTATGCTTTATAACCACTGTTGTCTAGGAAGCGAAGCGCTTAACTGAAATAATTTGTAGAAAATAAGCGCGAAATTTACTGCGCTCGGGAGTCTCTCGACTTGAATTTATTGTACGCAGCGCAATTGTGGAATTTTAAGCAGGCTGCCCGCAGTGCAGAAGGGAACTTTTTGAGGTTGTTGTACGTGCGCCGGGACCAAGGGACTAACTATCGTGCGTATCGTAAATCTGGCAATAATGCTTAAAGCGTTTAACATTGCTAAATGTATAGATGTTTTTCTTCCTTTTTTATCAATCAATTAGATCGATTTTTTATCATTATTACATTTTGAGAATAAAATAAAACTACAATGCTTTTTTACAAAAGTAGACAATAGATTTAGAAGTCATGCACTTCTTTAAACATTAAATGATTTTGTTTATTCAGTTGGGTATTATTATCCCACTCACTAAACCAAATAATTTCAGAAGTGTATTTAATAACCTAATTACAATTTTGTTGCATTAGTAAACTTTCAGTACCATTTATTTGATGCTTTGTTACTTTTACTGTTTATGTCTTAGACCTGGGCATTTCTATGTCTATGTAAATAATCTTTCCGAGCTGTGGATCCTGGGGACCTGTAACACAGGTTTTACTCCCAAAACCTACTTCAGGTACCAGTCTCTCACAAAGGTAAAAATAATTATAGTATCGTAATGTCACTTTTGTGAAGAGACAATAATAAATATCATTAAGTATTACTATCATAAATTAACTTAAAAACAGACCTCTGCATTGCTCACACAATTTTTGTTTGAGGGTACCCATTTGAAAACTTCAAAGTATTTTATTCCAAAAATGTCGTAAATACAATATGAAAGTACTATGTAAAATCTAAACTTAACTTTAAGAACGCTTGGACGGAAATTCCATGAGATTCAACAAGTTGAAACTTGCACAAGTTCCACCGTTTTTAGTTTGCCAGAGTATTTGCAATGTGTCGGGATGGTAGTTTAAGTTTGTGAACAATGTTCACGCTTATCATCATGCGGGAAGTTTTGACACCCCTTCAGCTTGTCTCAGATGTGTTAGTTGAACTTGGAACGTACCAAATATATGTGACTTAAATCAGTAATCTAAATACAACACATTAGTCATGTATCTTCTACTAACTTGTGTGTGTGGCTTCCTTGCTAAAGAAGGAGGGACGGAGTATCAAATAATAGTTTTAAAGTAATAAGACTCTACTTAGCCTTTTCCCAACGATGTTGGGTTCGGCTTCCAGTCCAAACGGATGCAGCTGAATACCAGTATTTTACATGGAGCGACTGCCTGTTTGTTCCCACAACTATTACCAAAACCACTATTCTTCTTAGTTTCAAAACGAAAATAAAGTTGTAAATGTCTTATCGTAATCGTCGATGTTTTCAAGATCTTACAATTATCGATCTTCAAAAGAAACTGCATTTGCTATTCCGGAAAAAATCTTCTTTGGCGAATGAAGGTGATGTAAGTTTCTATCCCAATCATCAGTTGATAAGACAGTACGTTCTATGACATTAGAAAAAGGAAATTCACAAAAACACCGTTGTAAACAAGTTAATAAGAAAATATTCTCTTATGAAATTGTTAAGAGCAAACTATTCAATAATAATAGTCGTCGTCATAAACAACAGTACACTAAATATATTTTAATGTATTTAATACATGGATATATACATGCATACATACATACTGGTCAAAATCATAACCCTCTTTATACTTCGCTGTAGTCGGGTAAAAACAAAAAGAGTTCACATCATGGTCACCGTTAGGTTCACCGAGACCGGGCAATGACCGCTTTTGTCACTCTAATATGAAACAACTATAGTAGGCTGTTCGCCTGCTCTAAATTGAACTATCAAGGGACATCTAGCGTAGACCCAACGACAAATTGCTTCTGATCGTTAGTGAACTTGTATGATTGAGACTCAAATATGTATAAGTATTAATGTTCATCCTATAATGACCTCTTTCTGTGTGCAAGATTACAACGTTATTGGCGGTAGTTGCCCAGATATGGTTACTACATAAATCGAAGCCTAAAACTATGAAGTTTATAGTTATTTTATAAAACTTTTTTCACCAAACACCTTTTATTTTTGAAGTTTTATACTTAGGTATGTTTTTCTTTGTATTTTGTTAAATTTTCATTTTCATAAGAAAGTTTGTTTGTTTTTAGCGTTTTTACGCCTAAACTACAAAACCGATTATGATAAAATTTGGTACATACTAAACTCGAACCCCAAGATAGGGCATAGACTATATTTTTATCAGCGACTTTGTTTGCTTTCGCGATAATAGACATTCACGCCGATGAAATCGTGGGCAAAAGATAGTTTCTAGATAAACCCATGTTTATGAAAACCCTCCTTTACCTACTATAGATTCGTTAGACAGAGGTGAATGCCCTTCATCGTTTTGGTTTCTTTGATCGTAACCAACCGGCAGCACGGGAACCTTGTGACATGCTCAGGAAACAATCAAATCTTCGTCACTCACGAGACATCTCTCCCCTTCCCAGCAACGTCGGGGGTAACGCGTTTTAGTGCCATTAAATAGATTGCTGTTTTTCGCACATTTCCTGCGTTCTGTCGTATGTATTATGCTATTGGGGGGATTGGATTGCAAACAATAAAACTCAACGTTACTGAACTTGGGACGGATTTGTTGAATGTCGTTTTTCAGAACCGCTCTTGTTTAGAGTAGTAGAGAATTGTACGCGTAGTCAGGATTACCATTTCGAATTTGGAAGTCCTGATAAAAAGCGGCACACTGGTAAAAAAGTCCGTACAGTTTCTCTTTTTAATCTTGCTTGTTTCAATAGATAGGTACTTATTTACTTTTCTTTTATTTTGTAATAAAAGATCCCTTAAGACAAAAAGTCTGTCAAAATGAAAGACCCATCAAATGGGGGGCCAAAAAACCGGACATTTCGAAACGAATTGTAATGCTAGCCATAGTGCAACTTAGGACAGCCCTATGATCAGATTTGGAATGAATCTTTGACAGCGTTGGTTTATAATAACGACTGTGTGTTTGCTGTTAGACTACCCGAGACCCAAAACAGAGCGTACATTTCAAAGTATTATCAAACAGTAAAAGATTAGACACCATTTCTCACTCACAAATTTTTGACTCTCTCACTCATATCTCTGCGACGCACGTCCTATTCTCAGCATTTGAATATTTAAAAATCGAAATATGCGCACTTTCTCGCAACGCAATTTCTCTTCTCAGCATTAGAATCTCAGATTATAAAACAATAGGCAGAACGGAACAAACATGAGAAGTATGGTTTTAGACAGGTGTGCGTGACAGCACTGTAAAAAAAATTGCCTCTATGTGCGTTTATGGTTGCCAGGATAGTGACAAAATTACCCATAATGTTTCATTAAGTACATATATTAAATAGTTTAGTGTCGCAGAAAAATGCAGACAAGATGTTATACATACATTGTCGAGTCAGATTTTATTAATTGAATGCAGGTAGATACCTACTTTAGGAATTTATGAATCTCAGATAACAAAACAGAAGATGTTGATTTAAAAATGGTGGAACATTATCGGAACATGATAAATTTATGCTTAGGTGAAATTAAGGGATGACTTAATTTGTTTGGTTTTGGCTGGCGAATTCCGATTTCTGAGTATTTTTTATTTTTTTTTGTTTAAGAAAGCGGTTCTCTTTTATATAATAAAAATAATAATATTTATTTATTTATATAAAATCAGATTGCAGTACATGTAACAGTTTTCACAAAGTGGGTAGTATTACATCTCTGGCAATCAAGTGGGTGACGTGCTGTTCTCCTTGCTAGGCTATAGGAGTAACAGTGCCGATCCCCTCTAATTCTATTAAGTACTAGTAGTTATCTACTACAATTTTATTTTTACAAGTTTTAAGTTTACAAGGTAAATGTTTACAAGTTTAAAAACTGATATAAGTGCGCGAGTGAATTTGTGTGTGTGCGTGTGTACGTGTACGTGTATGTGTGTGTGTGTGTGTGGGTGTGTGTGTGTACGCTGTGTGAGCGTGTAAGGGTCTGTGTGTGTGTATGTGCGGAAGGAATGAGCGGACAGCCTTTTTACAATTATGATAAGATAATTTATATATTGGACACTTTTTGTTTATTGTATTGTAAAGAGACGGACCTAAATAATAAAAGAATCTTTCAGTAAACGACAGACGACGACGACGTTTATATGTCGTCTTTTTATGTTTAAAATGTTGTTACCTCAGATTATCAAACAAAAGGTAGATCCGTGAGGAACACTGCGAGTGAAGCCACAGAAGCAAATACAAATTCAACAACGAATACTTACAATCTCGTGATTGTATTCGCTTTTATATTTTTATTTGTATTCATATTTGTTTTTTTTTAACAATGCTTCTCTTCTTGCTGTACTGACTCGTGTTAGTACAGCGCGAAGCGAATTGTAGGTATTCGTTTTTGAATCTGTATTTGCTTTAAAGCACGGTCTATCTGCCTTTTGTTTGATAATCTGAGGCTATAACGATACTAACAAACGGACCAAAATCTAGAACTATTTATTTATAACGATATTATTTCGTTATACTAAATAACGAAATAATCGCTATTTATTACGATACCGATAACGTTTCCAGTTTCGTCTTCTAAATCTTAGATAATATGTCCATGCTCAGCTCATATTCACACATATTTTCAATTTTCCATTTTTCTATTGTCTTTAATCTGTAACGGTTCTCTTGTAACGTTATTATAAGCGGAGATATACCGTTACTGAAAAATAACGTGACTTTAAATGTTGTTCTATGAAAATGATATTCTATAACGTTATTTTTAGTTTACCGTTTTAGTACGTTACAAATATTGGAACGTTACGTGAAAACATTAAGTGTAACGGAACGAAATTCATTTCGTTTTCAAGTCCCTGATACCAAGTAAAATGCGCGATAAATAGAATACTAATCGTAATTAAATGTTTTTGTAAATCGCTATTCCTGTATCCTATGCTTATTCCTAATTTAGGGGGTAAATATTTCAATATAAACCAGCAACGGGTGCGCCAAAGTTCACCTAAATTTTTAACTCCGATAATTGGAAATCCGAAAATGTTCTTTCTAACATTTTTCATCCTAACAATCACAATTCCTAACTACTCTGTCTCTAATGTTCATAATCCGAAGCATTCAACTTCATAATGTCAGTAGCAATAAACATCTATTATACTTTTATTTGTTTTCCTATATTTTCTCAACATAACCATCTTTTACACTATTATTCAAAGTCATATCTTTTTTGTTTAGATTTATTTTTATTCATAATAATCAGTACTTTATACATTAATTTTGCGTAACTTTATTTTCACATAACATGTATAACGGTGTCCCCTTGTTTCGCAGACAGAAATTTCATAGAATTTCGTTTTCCAGAAAATGTTTCATATCATATTTGGTTCTTGTAATTTTATTTCGACTATTATTGTTTCAAAGACTATTTACTTCAATGAAACATATTTCACAGAAACACAATTCAATGAATTTTTATTCACATTTATTTGTTTAACAAACTTATCAAACAGTAGAATTATTTTTTAGCGAATATTGTTTGTTCAGTGTATTTTTCCATTGAATATATTTCAACGAAAATATATGTAAATAGACAGTAACTAAAATATTGTCTTAAAAAGTGAATATGTTGTGCTACAAAAGTTAATGACAGAAACGAATCGCTGCGAAACCGACACCACGTAGTCTTGTCTGCCCTACCCCTAGAGTGTAATTTAAATCCGCGTAGGCGCGGAGGGGCGAGGCGGCCCGCGAGCTGAGGAGCAGGTGGTTTTAACGCCCGCCGCCGCGGCTGAGGCTGGCCGGCGAAGCCGGCCAGCAAGCCGAAGCTGCGGTGGTGAGCGCGAATACCATCTGCGACGATGAGCTCGCGTGGGACCGCCGGAGCCCCGCAACGCCGGAGCCGTGACAGAAATCATGCCTGCTGCATGTTGCATGCTCGGTTGCATGTTGCATGCTTGCTTGCATGATGCATGCTTGTTTGCACGCTGCATGCTTGCTTGCATGCTGCATGCTTGCTTGCATGCTGCATGCTTGCTTGCACGCTGCATGCTTGCTTGCTTGCATGCTGCATGGTTGCTTGCCTACATATATTTTTTATTACACTTGGTAAATGTTTCTTTCCGAGTATGAGTGAAAATATTATGGTAATTATATTTAGGGACAGAAGCGTTATGATATAAAACAGTAGGAGTTTAAATATATTTACATTAATGATATTATTAATAACAATTTTCGGAAACATGAGTGTTATGAACATCGTCGGTAGCACTACAAATAGTATGAATAAAAACTTTAGGATGAAAAATTGTAGGAAGAGTGATCATTCGGATTACAAATCCTTAGGAAGTACAATTTCGGGTAAAGAACTTTAGGTGAGCCAATATGGACCCACCAGCAACACTAAAGGATTTTTGTTAAGGTTTTGTGTTCTAAGATGTCACTGACAATAATTACGTAAATTAATTTCCAAATTAACAAATTATCAATATTCACCTATGAAAAGATACTCCACCTTCTTTCTTTTGTGTTTGGGAACAGTTCCTACAATGTTTAAAAACACAAGCCGGCATTATTCTCAAAAATATTGGAATGTCGCGTAACGATGCGGCGATTCGTGCTGTACTAACTCAAGACTGTATTCGTTTTTTGAAATTGTATTTGCTTTGGTGACTTCACTCTCAGTGTTCCGCGCTATCTATTTGCCTATTGTTTTATAATCTGAGCTATAACGTTATAAATATTGGAACGTTACGAGAAAACATTAAGTGTAACGGAACGAAATTCATTTGGTTTTCAAGTCCCTGATACCAAGCAAAATGTGCGATAAATAGAACACTAATCGTAATAAATGTTTTTGTAAATCGCTATTCCTGTATCCTATGTTTATTTTTAATTTAGGGGATAAATATTTCAATATAAACCAGCAACACCGAAGGATTTTTGTTAAGGTTTTGTGTTCTAAGATGCCACTGACAATAATTACGTAAAATAATTTCCAAATTAACAAATTATCAATATTTACCTATGAAAAGATACTCCACCTTCTTTCTTTTGTTTTTGGGAACAGTTCTTACAATGTTTAAAACACAAAATTGCATTATTCTCAAAAATATTGGAATGACGTGTGATGTACTAACGCTGCGGCGCTTCTCAAGATTGTATTCGTTTTTTGAATTTGTATTTACTTTGGTGACTTCACTCTCAGTGTTCCGCGCTGTCTATCTGCCTATAGTTTTATAATCTGAGATTAGAATATTTAAAAATCGAATTATGCGTTCCACGCAATTTCTCTTTTCAGCATTAGAATATTTAAAAATCGAAATAATATGCGTTCCACGCAATTTCTCTTCTAAGCATTAGAATATTTAAAAATCTAAATATGCGTTCCACGCAATATAGCTGTAGTAGGTACCCAGCTAGTTGCTCCAATTGGTTGACACCGGCCGCCTGTTAACCCGTTGAAGGTTATTGCCGACAAATATTTCAGACAAGCCACAGTTATCCGCTCCACAAAATTGGCAACGATTTTGTCGAAAATTATTCAAATATTACAGCACACTTGGGATTTCTAAAGGGTTTGATGAAGTGGTTAGAGAAACCAGATGCTAATTAATGGTAAATAAAGGTATTATTATTGAAACGACTAAAGTGATGAAAATTAACATTTTATTGCTTACATGATTGCGGTGACACACAATTTATCATAATTATTCATTTTTATTTATTTATTGTTCGTCACAGGCGAAAAGACAATTTTTACAATTAGCATTCAGAGACAACGTAGCTTTTTATTAACGAAAGAATTTTCAGAATCAACCCAGTAGTTTCTGAGATTAGCCCGAATATATTATTGTTGTAATTTTGTATTTGAGAAAAGAAAAGACGTGTTTCATTAGGTCCGTTATTAATAGAAGTATAGGTAACCTAGTTACATAGAATGGATAGAATTTTGAATACAGTTTATGGACAGTAATATACAGCCAGTATTATTACAACACGCCCCCTTAATCAAAATTCTCAAAAATAAATAACATATAAAAATGGACTCAAAATATACCAATTAAAAAATAAATATGAAAATGTATACTAAGTACTGAAGTAAACGTGTATAATTTACACTAAACCACAGAATACTTAACTAAACCTAAGCCCAGTACACATCTATCATGTGCCACACGCTGCAATCGTTTAGTTAAGATGTCAGCGGGCATATCACTTGATTTGGTATATTGTAAGTTTACAGAATTATCACTAATCTTTTCTCTAATAAAGTGATATCTGGTATCTATATGTTTCGTCCTATGGTGGTGTACCGGATTTAAGGCCAAACACTGTGCACTCTGACTATCGGTACAAATAGGTACGGTATTAGATAATAACTTTTGCCTTACCATAGGATCTGAAATTAATTCAGTGATAAACCTCCTTAAATAAATCGCTTCCTTCGTAGCTTCCGTTATTGCCATATACTCGGCTTCCGCTGAGGACAAAGCTACGGTTTGCTGCTTCCGCGAAGCCCATGAAACCGGACTGCCTGCTAATTTGAAACAGTAACCAGTATAAGAACGGCGATCTATGTTACAGTTTGCCCAATCGGCATCGCAAAATCCTACAAGGGGCATACTTGATTTTTTAAAACAAATCGAGTAATCTAAAGTGCCTTTTAAATATTGTAAGACTCTCTTCGCGGCTAACCAGTGAGTCTTGTTGTAACGAGTATTGAACTGACTCAGGTAACTAGTCGCATATGCGATGTCTGGACGAGTATTAACACTCAGGAACATGAGGCAACCAATTAATTCTTGATAGGGATACGCTTCTAAATTGTGATCACTATCAATGCTGAACGATTTGTTGTAATTTTGTATTTGAGAAAAGAAAAGACGTGTTTCATTAGGTCCGTTATTAATAGAAGTATAGGTAACCTAGTTACATAGAATGGATAGAATTTTGAATACAGTTTATGGACAGTAATATACAGCCAGTATTATTACAACAATTATGATAACAATACTAGCCTGGGGTGTGATTCTGTAAGGCCTCATTCTAAACTTCGAATCTGAATCCGCTGTGAGTTTCATGATTGACATTCTAAAAACTCGGTTGATAATTCGAATTTATACCTACTAGTGCCACTCTTGCGAGCGTGTCTGTGAGTTGAACTAAATTGACAGGGAGATTTTGACAGATAAAATATGAGATAACGTAAGAAGTGGCATTCTGTAAGGTAATTTCCCCGTCACTTCGACGCTCACTTCGCACTCGAACCCGATTCAAAGAGTCAAATATATCAAGGTCATTTTGAACCTTAAGCGAAGTGAGAATGAATAATATGTGGGGACATTTTCACACACGGCCATCTGATCCCAAACTAGGGAGACCCTGTACTATGGGTATCAGACAGCTGATATACATACACAAATACATTTTTTTTTTTGTAAATACATTCATATATAGATAAACAACACCCAGACACAAGGCAAACACAAGTGCTCATCACACAAATGTTTACCCTGAGCGGGAATCGAACCCGCAACACGCTGCGCAGCAGTCGATCGCTCAGCCACTGCGCCAACCGTGTCGTCCAAAAGCATAATAGCGATGTGAGATGCGAGTTGTTGTTTGAATTTTACAGAATCGACCTACTGTTATTGTCCCTCTGCAAGCCAAAGGCCTTCTCGGAATACAGAGATCATCATAAGTACATAAATATTTGCTAATTGATACTTGTTCTTTTTCTTCGTATCGCTCGCACGACAGTCTTTTAAATTTGTTTGGCCATAAATTTAGCCACTTCCACGGCGTCGTCGGTGACAGCGCATAATGCACTCCGATCGCATGCTTTGGGCCACAAAGGATATGACATGAAGTGGGGCATGGTTTGCAACTCGGCGCCACATGCACACCCTGCTGCTGCTCTGTCGAAGTAGCCTCTATTTACAAGGTTGGCGTAACACCTTCCTACTTGGGTTCTTAAACGGTTCAGGGACTTCCAGATGGACCACGGAAGGTTAGACCCTGCGGGTAGATGCTCACTTGGTGATAGATATTGAGTGGGTGGAGGAAAAGCGGGCATCAGCCGGGACTCCTGACAGGGAAACTACCGATTTAATGGAAGCTGTGTCTGCTTTGTAAATGCTGCGTTGGTAGTTTAAATTATGTTACTAAATTAAATTCACCCCTTACAATATGTTTATCTACTTACATTTTAATTGATTATAACCAAGAAATCTTAACTAGCTTCAAATAGTAAGGTAGTCTAGACTTAATGAGGTTTTTAGAACTGAAAAACATTTTAATTTTTTGGTAGCTAACATTTGTATTCGTTAAGGAAGTGTTGCAGTTCTTTTATTTTATTTTCCAAACGAGTCTTGTAAAAATTACATGAATAAGAAATACGTAGTGCAATTAATATAGTTACAGTTCCTTTTGTATTTGCGATTTTTGTTATAGTTTGCATTTTTGTAAAGCATGGAGAAATTCTAGTTAGCGCAGTGTTATTTTTACTAGTATTAATTAAGTTAATAAAAATCTTGACAAATCAATAGCCAAGATTTTACCATGCCATGGCCAAATGGGATTAGGCGCATGCTGCATAGTGTCGTTGAGGCCGGCTCAGAATGTGGTGAGGAACAGACGCGCATCGCAAAGGCTGGTTAAAAGCGGTGCGCGAAAAGAATATACCTGGAAAGATTTGGACGAGGTCTTTGCACATCAGTAGCATATTATACGCTAAAGTGGTAATTAGTTAATTACGGGAAGAAAAGTATTGAATTTGAAGGAGTCAACATGTACAATAAAATACCGATGGAGATAAAAGAAGCTAAAAGTATCGATAGTTTTAAAAAAATGCTAAAGTCCTATATTATAAACACATAAAAAAAATCCAAAAATAAAAAAATTAAACAGAAAGGTATACATAAAAAAAAAACAAATACATAAATAAAATATTAAATGATAGTAGATAATAAAATCAGCAACGAAAAATAAAATCTATTAAGAAACAAACACCAGTATTGGTGTAAGTACTTACGCTGTTTTGCACTGCATGCCACATCTAGTAACAATCTTTACCTCTATCCGTGTTCACTTGGTTGGTGATAGATGTTTTTGTAACCACCTACCTACATATTTTTTATTTTTTCTTTCTTAACAAGTAACTTTTAACGCTGTCTCTGTACGTTTATATTTATTTAATTGTTAAATCTAGTTTCTCAGTATGTGAATTATTGTTAATTCTTATGAGAAAATAAAGTTCTTAAACCATAGTTCCACAACATATTGGTCCACAGTGCCTAAAGACGAAAGTTTATAACCAGTGTGTGTTGCCAGTGTTGACTTATGGTACAGAAACGTGGTCCTTAACTGCTGGCCTCCTACAGAAGCTCAAAGTCACGTGGCGAGCAATGGAGAGAGCTATGCTCAGAGTTTCTTTGCGCGTTAAAATTCGAAACGAGGAAATCCGCTGAAGAACTAAGGTCACCGACATAGCTCTCAAAATTTGCAAGTTAAAGTGGCAATGGGCAGGCCACATTGCTCGAAGAACCGATAACCGATGGGAAAGAAAGGTTCTCGAGTGGCGACCACGAACCGGAAGACGTAGCGTTGGTAGGCCTCCCACCAGATGGACCGACGACATCGTTTAAGGTCGTGGTAACCGGTGGATGCAAGCGGCAGGTTTCCACTCGTTGTGGCGTTCTATGGGGGAGGCCTTTGTTCAACAGTGGACGTCTTCCGGCTGATGATGATGATGATGAGATAATGGTTGATTATTCATTTGCCACCTATCTTTACCCGAATTTATTCGCGATCTTATAATAGGTACTTCTAATTCTTCGTTAATTTACTTAGTAAAATTGCCACAATCATTACCTACCTACATGAACCTACAAATTATTGTCAATTTAGGAGAAAGAACGAAAAGTACCGTAAAAGTCTGACATAGCAAATAGAACTACATAACATTCCTTATTTTACTACCGGCTTTAAAAAAGTACCTTCCAAGCAAGTTTTAATCAACTTGTCAGTCGTACCTTTAATAAGATGAGCACTGAAATTTATCGTACTCAATTAAAGCTGGAATTGTGAAGGTACGCAATATGTAGGGAGCCTAATATGTTCGAGCCATTTGAGCTGGTATATGGCCTGAAATACGACGTGTTATTTGTTCCGTAGCAAGTAAACTGAATGGAATGTTTAGTTAGCTCATAAAGATGGGGAATAAGTGATGGCCTAACAACAACTGTGTATAGGAAGACTACGACTACCTACTTTTTGTATTGTTACGTAGTGTAAAACTAAAAAGGTAAATTGTGCTTTATTTGAAAAACATTATAATTTTTTTTATTATTGTTATGCCATTAATGTTCATGTCATAATATTAACATTGTCCCTATGGTGTCGGACGTAAAAAATAGCACCAACCCATATCTTCCCGTGGGTGTCGTAAGAGCATTGTTCTCCCTTCTCAACTCTCTCTCCCCTCCTTCTTATCTAGTCTCACACTTTCAATATCTATGTTCCTCACATGCTAAGAACCTGCGGTCTTTTAATAACCTTCTTTTACTTTGCCCTTCTCATACTTCTGATTTTGTTCATTCTTCTTTTCAGATCCAGGCCATTCTTCTCTGGAATGCGCTTCCTCTCGATATCAGGACGGCCACCAGCCTGTATGCATTTAAGCGGAAATTGCGAATTTATTTTCAGCACAAATGAGAGAAGAATGAGAGTCGTCTCATAAACCTCTTTTCTTTTATTAATATTATATACATATATATATATATATATATATATTATGAGTATGTATATATTTATTTCGGTGTATATAATATATTCCATAATATTATTATGTGTGTGTAGTTTTTATATATAAATATATCTTTTTTCACTTTTTAAATATTAATTTTTGTAATGCACCTGCCTTGTTATCTCTTTACCACCCTTGGTTGACTGGTAGAGAATGCCTAAGGCATTAAGTCCGCCTTTGTACGTTTGTGATGAAGTATAAATAAATAAATAAATAAGAGGCGACTAAGGGACTTACCAGAGAATGGACAGCAGCGTTCTCTGTGCCTATGTAACAACCATACTGCGATCGCCAACCCGCCTGCCAAGCGTGGCGATTATACAAATAAGACAAAAAAAGACAAATAAAGGTTGCGGGGATCCGCTGGATGCGAGTCGCACGGGACCGGTCAATGTGGCAATACTTGGGGTAGGCCTATGTACAGCAGTGGACGTCTTTCGGCTGAAATGATGATGATGATGATGATTAATATTAATCTTTTATGCGTTTATTTTCTTTCAATCCTAATGGAAGTACCCAATAACACTGTACCCGACTTGGGTATCAAACCCAGGATTCCACATCAAGCAGTCGCGACCACCGAAACCAACGCGGCAGTCACAGGTTACGAACGACGAAGAAGGTTTAATTAAAGTCATGAACAAGAAGAGGAAGAAGAAACCTACTTGTCCGAACAAGTTGTGGGGCTGCACCGACCAGACCGAACCACCTGCTGCATCCTGCTGTTCCAGTGACGCTGCTGTATGTGTCTCGACTGCACTACTCTACGAAGGGTGTGGAGATTGTAGAGTACTATCGTGGACACACCCGCCTACCACTAAGTTCATTTTTGCTTGCACTCAAAAGATGGAAGCGCTCTCCAGCCCGCCCCGTTGACTTCGCAGGCGCCGAAGGGAATTTTTTTTTAACTGAGCAGGCGGAAAAGTCCGCTATAGTACATCCGGATTAAGTCGAATTTTACTCTAAAGGTCGAGCTATTGGCCTCCAGCCGCAATGTGAACTTCAACTCCTTTGTGGTGAGAGTACCTACTAAACATCTGTCGACCTTCACGAAGGAGCAATTTTGGCCAAAAGGTGTTGTGTTGCGGCGCTTCCGAGGCTGGCTACCTACTGACACCGCGCGACACAAGATGCCAACTTTACGTATGAAATAGGATAATATAGTTGAGATTTAATATGTATTAAACCAATAAACCAATGCCAATAAACGGGAACCGATCACTTTTCCGAATTATTTTTGTCCGAATTTCACTTTACCGAAAACTATTGACCGACGTCTTTTTTGCTGTATGCTTTATTTGACATATTTTTAGATCATCGAAGTACCGAACTATGTTTCTCCGATTTACAAAATAACTTTTTCCTATTGGCCGAGGCCTCTTTTGAACTATTTTCATTTGCCAAATGATTTATTTGCCATATTTTCACCCCGTCAAAACAACATTTTACGGAATATTATTTAATCTCAAATATATAGCCGGTTACTTGGTTATTTTCAATATTAAATTAAAATAGTGTCATAAAAAGTCAATATGGTACAAAATTTAGTGACAGAAACGAACCGCACGCAGTCTTGTCTGCCCTATCCCTAGAGTGTAATTTAAAAACGCGTAGACGCGGAGGGGTGGGGCGGCCCGCGAGTTGGGCCAGCCTCAGCCGCGGCGGCGAGCGTTAAGACCATCTGCGACGATGAGCTCGCGTGGGGCCGCCCAGACCCCGTAGCGCCGGAGCCGTGACAGAAACAATGCTTGCTGCATGTTGCATGCCTGCTTGCATATTTCATGCTGGTTTACACGCTGCATGCTTGCTTGCATGCTGCATGCTTGTTTGCATGCTGCATGCCTGCTTGCATGCTGCATGCCTGCTTGCATGCTTGAAGTAAGAATCTTTGTTTGCAAGCTTCTTACTGGGACCACCTGTTTTATTAAGTGCCATTACATTTAAATAATTAATGAAACAAAATAGTAGGAAACTAATCTGAAATTAGCTCTCTATAACACCAGTGTAATAAATACATTAGTTTTGAAAGTTCTTTCAAATATTTAATTTCAGTCAAATTGTCTTTAAATTTCAAAAAGTTTTTGACTTTTCTTTTCTTTAACGACGTACTTTTTTTTTCTTGTGGAGTACCGGTTATACCGAAAACTATTGACCCAAAATCGATTGACTCAATACCAGACATATTTACTTCTAGGCGTTTGGTGAAAATTGGTAATTAAAACAGTGGTATGACGAATGTTCGAACAAATGTTATTTCGGCTAAGTGTAACTTCGGTAAAAAGTTTTTCGACCAAATGAAACGTCGGAGCAACGAAAAAAAATCGAATTGATAATAGGTCAATTGATACAGTGGCAGACGTGACATCGATGAAGTAAAAAAATACGAAACGAGAAAAGTTGAAAAGTTTTAGGTGAAATGAAATTCGGTCAAATATTTTTCGACCTTATGATAGGTAACCCCAATAAACGCATTTTTCTTTCTTTCTTTCTGTATTAGTTTATTATTGTTTAATATCATTTTGTGTATTTTATCTATGGGCCACAGTTGCCTGAAAATAAACTTATTATTGTTGTTAGTTTAGCGACCTATCCCTTATTTTCTGCCAAGCTTTTTCCTAAATATGTTTTGGTTGGCTTCCAGTCTAACCGGATATAGTTGAATACCACTATTTTACATGGAACGACTGCCTATCCGACCTCCACAATCCAGTTACTACAGGCAACACGATAGCCCTTGGTAAGCCTGACTATCAGACTATCTATCTTCTGGTTATCCATAATGACTGGCAAAGGTCTACAAAAGACAGCTGAGACCAACGGCATTACGTGCTTATCTAGACACGGAAGAGTTTCGGTATGAAATGGATGATCGACCATCACGGCCTATATCTTATTTGCATGACGGCGTCAGCGACAGCTGAGCGGAAGCGCTGTCATCGTTTGGATTCGGTGGTATCGGGTTCATTGTAGAATACCAATATTCAATGCAGTACTAACTTTACTTTATTAAATGTGATCGTACAATACAATTTAAATAGGTAAACTGACAGTTTCGTACTAGAAGAGTGTCCTGTAGTGTTATTCTGTTACAATCTGCCTCGGTGAACACCTAGGTGAAGTGAGCTGTCATCCGTCCCGATAATAGGGATTGACCATGCAGATGGATGACAGCTCACTTCATCTAGGTGTTCACCGAGGGAGATGGTAACAGAATAGACATACTGGTAGGCACCGTCCCCACTCTCCAACACGACTCTGTCCACGTGCCGCCATTACATTTGACAACTGACGTCACGGCGTTTACCATTTCCTCTGTACTACAGTTATCAAATTAAATCCTCTTGATTATTAAATTATCGCTTGCTACGACATACATAATGAAAAAAAAACTTTAAAGAAAATTTAGTAGTAGGTCATTTATAAAATTGTAGAAGCATTAACACTTAAAACTTCATCATCATCATCATTTCAGCCGAAAGACGTCCACTGCTGGACATAGGCCTCCCCCAAGGGGGGGTTTTGCCGTAATCGCCACGCTTGGCAGGCGGGTTGGCGATCGCAGTATGGTTGTAACAAATGCACAGAGAACGCTGCTGCCCATTCTCTGGTACGTCCCTTAGTCGCCTTAAAACTTGGTGGCTTTAAAATGTTAAATTACCCAGCCAAAATTTTTAAAAGGCCTTTTAATTACGCGAGAACTTGAAACATTTCAAACTGGCCCATCTAGGCACTGAATTTTTTCAGACGATTTAAAATAGGTTTTAGTATCATGAAGTTAAACGCGTAGGCATAACTTGTTACAAGAATTTTCCATTAAGGCTATAAAACTGTAACAATACCCTGAAGTACTTCACTTATGTTAATTGAAACCCGCGCTTCTGTAATTTAGCAAATGAATGGAGAAAAATAATATATGTGTGGTGAGAATAAAATAGCGAGATTGTATGATTGTTTTACAGGGGCACTGAAGCTTCAACTTCTTTTTCAAAATTCATTTGATGGTAATCAAACAGATGGAAAACTTGATGTTAAGCGGTTATACCCACCTATGGATATCACAATTCTAGAGGCTTCGGAGATGCATTGGCATCCCAGAGACCAAACTGGAATATCTTGTATGTACCTACCTAAATATTATACATTGAGGCCAATAAACTTGGTGAATTTATCGCCTCTCGTCGATACATTGAACAAGGGCTGTTTTTCCGAATTAATGGTTTAGTTATTTTTCATCATCGTCAGCCGGGAGACGTCCACTGCTACACAAAGCCCTCCCCCATAGAACGCCACAAAGAGTGTCCAGTTGGTGCTGGCATCCACCGGTTAGCCGCGACCTTCACGATGTCACACTTTTATCATCACCAAATCACGTATCGTAGTAATTATAATCTAGCCTTAATTATTTGCAACTGATAATAGAAACGAAACTTAAGTACACAATACACCAACGTTAAAAAGAGAGCAACAAATCATTTTTTTTCTTTTATTAAACAAATAAATTAATTACAAAATATAAAAAGTAAATATGAAAGCTACTTTAAACACTCGAATTCTTCTACATATTTATTATAATTCCATTATTTATCCTGCAGTTGACATACAGTTAATGAACCGAAAATAAATAAATAATTTCATGTAAGCCAATATCCAATCAGTTGAAAACAATGTTGTATAATTTGATAGCTATTAACTTTGCCGGATGAAAACAGAAGTAATTATTGGGGCAATCTATTAAACAATTGTAATTTAAATCGATTCGGCTTGAGTTTAAATACTATTTGTCATAATAATTTAAAGCCACTGTAAAATGGAGTTCGGTTCAATGATCGTTTGACAGATGACAATGTGTCCCATTGTCATCTGTCAAACGATCATTGGACGAAATTCTGACGACTCAAGGGTCTCTTTTCAAGGCCAGGTGGAGATGGCGGGATGAGCGAGAATCCTTTGATAAAGACTGGTCCCAAAAGCTCTAAATAGAGACAAATGGAAGGAGAATACAGACCTTTGCCCTGCAATAGGAACATTTAAGTAATAATAATATTATATTGGATTGTTTTCGATAAGAATAGTATTGTGATTAAGTGTCCCCGAATTAGTGATTTTGTTTGAAATTGTGATTCGATATCTTTTGTAAATCGTTTTACGATATCTTCCTCTATTCGCTGTCCAATTATATTATTTATTTTCAGACCGTGAAACTGGCGACCTATAATTAAGCTTCAATTTCACAAAACAAGAAATAATTGATACTGTTAGGTTAACAAGAGTGGCTAATCTGTTTTTAGGTTGTTTGGTTTCGCATCAGCATAAATCCTTTATCAACCTAGTTTGTCACTTAAATGGGCAAACAGAGATTACATTAAAAGATTTAAATGGACCCACAACGGCCATTTTGCAGAAACTTCCTAATAAGTACATAATTTCCTTAGTTTACATTGGTCCCAATACACTTATAATCCCTTTCGTAACTCCGATAAGATCGCGTCCGTCGAACATAAAAGATAATGAGCCGAAACAAAAGTCATTCATTTCCAATAATTCGATCTCCCTATAGGAGTCTCAAACAATAATGTTGAAGAAAATATAGTAGAATACTCTGGAATCGTGTCACTAAGAAGAAAAGTTTGAGAAATAATTAATAGCAATAACTTTTTCAAAGAGAAGGGTTCCCAACACTAGGTTCATGTAGGAAATAATTAATGTATGTATTGTATTATTAATACTGTGACAGTAACTGGGGGCCAGAAATGGCTAGCAAAATGAACGATGATTAATGAATACATCCCCGATGTATATCCATATGCAAGAACCCGTTCTTGCATATGTACTTTCGCAAAAAAATTACTTACAAAGACCTCTTTGTAACAGACGGGTAAAAAGTGATTTTATAGAGAGGTTTAGAACCCTAAAAACAAAGAAATACATTTAGTACTTTTTGCCTTGTTAGACTTTCTTAAGTCTAACTTAGATTTTAATGGTTTTGCAAGTTTAAAAATCAAATCCTGATTGAGCTGATTGGCCGCAATCGTCGGAAAATACTAATCTATTACATCGCAACATCGCAAAGGCTTTAATTGCCTTATAAACTAAATAGGGTTGTTTGTCCCTATCGCGTAAAAAGGGAGAAAAACCCAATCGGATATAGCGGCTTTTCAAATTTCTTTTTAGCTTCAATTATATAATCCACCTAAAGATTACTTTTAATGAAAAAGAGACACTTTAATCTATGAAGTATTTAAATAATATAGTGTTTTCTCTTCACAATTCTCGTATATCGAGTACTTATACTTTATTACTCCACTTCCCTTGGTGGAGGTGCCCTTGAGTTGGATATTTCCGTTACTTTTGTAGATCTGGGACAGTCTCCGTCTTATCCAACGGTTCTTGAGAGTAGGATATTTGGAACCTATTTTTCTTCTGGAAACATAACTATGTTTTGTGCTTGAATAGCTCTAAACTAAGAACAAACCATATTTTCTACAAATATTACAATGACTCTGACTGATATTTGTGGTCAAGTCAAAATATTTAAGACTTCAATAGGGTAAGTTTCGACTTCAAATTTGTAATTTTTTTGGTTAAAACAAGAGCTCTTTATAAAACATGTGGCTGCTATTTTAGTTTTCTCCAGCCCATGACTATATCGACCCGTGAGCTGTTTTCCTGCCCTGTCCTGTCTTATCTCAAAAACGAAGTTATTTTTAACAACCTAAACTATCATAAAGCATACACAACGAACTGCTGCATATCACCTTAAAATTATTTACGATACTGACTGAATACGATAAGCAAAAAAAATGTATGGCAAGGTCCGGGCGAATTTGATTGCTATACAAAAGGGTTCATGAAAAAAAAAACTATTTTCCCGGCTTGGAGATAAGGCTGCTTCGCTTCACAGAATTTCCTGTATCTTTTTAAGATACCTTCGAAAAAGTTTGTACATTGAATTTAACAGTTCTTGTATTTCTGTCTTTGAAAAAGGAATTGTATTCTCTGAAGTAGCCGGTTTCAATTTAGTAGATTGTCAAATGTTTTTGAGTTGTTTTAGGCTGTTTATTTTGTTCCTTCTTCGTAATTCATATCGCTAATTATGTATTTAGGGATTAATGGTGCAAGTACGCCTTATTTATTAATTTTATAAGGTGTCTTCCAACCCCATGCATCTTTCTTATATCTTTTTAAGGGCGACCGATACAGGATTAGAAAGATGAATCCGTAAACGCGTTCCATTAAAATGTCTACATTCATTGCACCAGAATAATGTATTCGTTTATAGTAACTTAACACTTAAGTTTTTTTGCAGTTACTTAGTTTAGTTATTGTAAGGTATATACAAAGTTATGAATTTGCTAGATTTACATAGTTTTTAACAGATGTTTACTTAGAATTGGCAAGTTCAAGTTACAATGTTTGGTCACTAAGTATTAATAGCACATTCAACATATGCCAGGTGCCAGGTGCCAATTGTATGGATATTTTTAATGGAAAATCTTTCTAAAGATGACTGTACCTACAAAGCGTTGTAGTTATTGTTTTTTTTTCTGTATTTTTATTTTTTAAATAGATTATTATTTTATGAATAGTAAGTTAGGGTGTTACTACACCAATCGATCGATCGTCGATCGATGCCATCAATCGACATCGATCGACGTTGATCGATTGGTTTAGTAGCTTTGGCTGATCGACGGATACCGTTCCACTAACTAATCGAGCGATTGCCGGTCGATGGCATCGGTCGACGTCGATCGATAGCATCGGTCGACGTCGATGAATTAACCCTAGCTATAATCCATCAGTAATAATAATCAAGGAGCTCGGTCGACGTCGACTAATAAATTCTACCATGGATCGATGCCGTCGATCGACGATTGATCGATTGGTATGGTAGAAACTATCGATCGACGTCGACTAATCCATTCTACCATCGATCGATGCCGTCGATCGACGATCGATCGATTGGTCTGGTAACCCTAATAGAAGTAGTTTATATTGAACTCCATAACTATATTAAAAGTCAAATACTTCATTTTATAATCCAGATATAAAGATAAATTCAGATATTACGTTTTATTGTTTTTTTTTTTATTTTTATGTACTAATCCATAATTATTATCCATAGATACTAATATTAATATTTTATATGCAAAAGTAACTCTATCTGTTACGCTTTCACGATGAAACGGCAGAACCGATTTTGATTAAATTTGGTTTGAAGATAGCTTGAACCCTGGGAAAGGAAATAGACTACTTTTCATTTCCGCGAATTCTTCTGAATCCACGATAACCGACAAACTCTCTCTTTTTTCTTTCTTTCTTTCTTTTCTTTCAATTTTAAGTAAACACCTTAAAATATTGTGAAATGATATGAGTACGAGTATGAGTGGTTCCCTATGCATTTGCAAAAAATTTTAAGACCTAATATAACTTGGCATAGCATGAAGCAAGCATGCAACATGCAAGTAAGCATGCAGCAGGCATGGTTTCTGTCGCGGCTCCGGCGCTGCGGGGCTCCGGCGGTCTCACGCGAGCTGATCGTCGCAGATGTGTTTTACGCTCACCGCTGCAGCTTCGGCTTGCTAGCCGGCTACGCCGGCCAGCCTCAGTCACGGCGAGGAGCGTTGAAACCACCTGCTCCTCAGCTCGCGGGTCGCCTCGCCCCTCCGCGCCTACGCGGGCTTAGATTACTCTAGGCGTAGGGCAGAGAAGACTACGTGGAGTCGGTTTTGCAGCGAATTATTTCTGCCAGCAACTTTTGTAGCACAATAGCTTTAGCGTGGCACAATAGATTTGCAAAAAAATATGTATGCCAAAACAAATTAGCCTTGTATGCCAAAAAAAGAATATGAAAAAGTATTATTATGGCAAAACAAATTATGCCAAATCAGTTATGCGAAAGTATATTAGGAAAAAGAACATTATGCGAAAAGCAGGGATCTCAGTATGAGTATATGAGTAAGTATGAGACATTTGTCCATTTAATTGAAGAAATATGATTATAATAAATATCAAGAAAATATATCAACAATAACTCGGTTGGTTAGTGATGTGTATTAATTATTTAATCTGGTTTGAATTTGTGTTGTAATTATTTTGGCTCGTTAATAAAACATTTTTAAGGTCACACGAGTTTAGGCTAATAAACAAACAGTCCCAATTCTCATGTTTAATTAGATCACCTGACCTAATTAAACATTTAATTACATACCTGTAAAATAAAGTCTTCATTCCCAAAGGTGTCCTATTTCAACATTTCACACAAAATTGTAAAAAAAAAACAAAACCCAGTCAATCGAAATAAATTTTCCCAGAATCGAAAAATCCCTTCGAAAGGTTTTCACACAATATACGCATATATTCTACATTTAACGTTCCCAAAAGAACACACACGTCTAATTTTACGGTACTTGGTTCGCCTTTATTACAATGGGCTCATTTAAGTGCCTACTGTGTTTTATTTTATAGGTGCCTGAAGCTCGGTTTTACGCCAATCACTCGCGTAAAGGTAAAAATTGTACTCTATTCTTACAATTACGCTTACCTATTGCTAGGTTTATTCTAAGGGCGAGTTGTTTCAAACAGTCGGTTAACGTTACATACGGACGGTTAAAAAGTCACTATGACGTGTCATGTTTAACGTACGTTAAATGTAACGGGTTGTTTCATGACATAAAAATCCGTCAGTTAAAGTTATACAAAAAGAGATTCCATAATATTTTGATGTTTGAAGTAGCTATTTGACAACTCAAAATTACGATGACTGGTCGGTTAAGATAATAGTAACTTTTTTACGTATGATTTTGTGAAACAACCCATTTTTTCGATTTGACGATAGTTAGCGCCATTTTTGACTATTACCGGTCAGTAATGGTTAGTTGAA
Organism: Charanyca ferruginea; assembly: GCA_947361185.1. Taxonomy (NCBI): domain Eukaryota; kingdom Metazoa; phylum Arthropoda; class Insecta; order Lepidoptera; family Noctuidae; genus Charanyca; species Charanyca ferruginea. Next base: position 17,827,197 of record OX376073.1, read on the forward strand.
GCAACCCGCCCTTAGTAAAGGCTGTAACGCAGATTATTGGCAACTATTGACGCCGAAATCGCTGTTACGTTGTATTTTCAACGTAAAGATGTAAGTAGAACACAGTACGCGCTTTTCTGTTTTAATTTAAAAACTATAGCTTTTGCCCGCAACTTCGTCCGCGTAAATGTCAGTTATCGTGGATGCAGACAAAGTCGCGGATTAAAAAGTAGCTGATGTCCTTTCCCGGGGTTCAAGCTATATTCATACAAAATTACATAAATATCGGTTCAGCCGTTTCATTGTGAAAACGTAAGACAGAGTTACTTTCGCATTTATAATATTAATATGGATATAAATGTAATTATATAATAACATAATATAATAATAATATATTAATATACAGTATGGATAATAATCATTTCAATTCAACTGAATATCTTTAATAATTCGAATTCTGTCAACAAATTTGGGTTTAGTTCTACCGAAACGAACAACCAAAGTCGATTTTTTTCAATTTATGTATATTTATTAGGTAGATTGGTATTACACTGCCTACAATATTATAAGTAGGTACTTGTACTATAATTATCTACTAAGATTTTTAAAGCAAAGTAAGCTTACGGATTGATCGGTCATCGCTAAAGGTTAAAGGTTCATGCGTTCAAACAAAAAATACTCTTCAGGTATAAACACACGCGATCAATAAACTGGAATCACTTTATCGCGCTCAAAACATTATTTTACAATAACTATGCAATCAAAAAAAAAATAGATAGGTATTACGTTTTAAAACTTGATGTCTTTTGTTTTACGTTCCAAGACCAAGGTGAATAATCTTTGATTATGATATTGAAAGAGTTTGAAAGCTAACAAAATTACCTTTTCATCCCACCATCTCGGAAAGAGTATTTTTAATCTTCAATATCTGAGTGGAAAAGCCGTTTTTATTCTCTAGAGGATAAAGTAAATTTATCTTCAATATCTGAGTGGAAAAGCCGTTTTTATTCTCTAGAGGATAAAGTAAATTGAATTTAGAACATCGTGTGCACTAAGTTTGTGAATTAAAAAAAAACATTAAACCTATTTACTGCTACCTCTATGGTGCCGAATATATCATACAACTTTTTTTTAATTTGTTAAAAACTCAGACTTTGTAAACGTTTTTTTTTTGCATTTAGTCATTTCCTCGCTGAGGTGGAATGAAAAGTTACGTGTTGCACTCGAGTGCAAAGATTTTTCACCTCGTGCTCTTTTGATTCCCTCGCTAACGCTCAGGATTCTAATTTTGAATCACTCGCTGCGCTCGTGATTCAATTTTAGAATCCTTCGCTTGCTCGGTCATCAAAATTGAACACGCGGTTAAAAAGCAACTTTGCACTCTTGTATAACAAATAACTACTTATTCAAATGATATACCACAATCCATTGTTTTGAGGAACGTGCAATGAAGTAATTCCAGTTTATTGCTCGCGAGTGTAGATAAGTTTCATTATTATTTCAATTATAATAAAAATAGACGACGATGAGTACAGATTGATAATTCCTACGATATGATGTGCTATTCTGTAAAAATCACCCTCAGTGATTTTAGGTGAAGCGAAAAGATTGGCAGGTATTTAATTGTCATTAGACTGATCGTACTTGTTTTATGAAAAACAAAACATTATTCAAATGATACTTAACTACCACTAAACGAGATCACTTTAGAAATATATGTCGCATCCGGTCAATAGTACAAACATGGATCGACGAATCGAAACGCGAAATCGTGTATTGTACTATACCCAGTGTGTTTGCATTGCACGAAACCCAACTTCTGCCCATATGATGACTGAATCTAACGGACTAAATCCTGACGATCCGACATATATGTGTTTCTGTTTTGTTTAATTAATATTAAATAACACAAAACTGCGATGCGACGTCGCATCGCAGTTTTGTGTTATTTCTCTATCAACCTTTATCATAATCCATTCTAATATTATAAAGAGGAATTTGTTTGTATCATGATCATCATCATCATCAGCTAGAAGAAGTCCACTGTTGAACAAATGTCTCCCCAATAATGGGGAGGTTTGCCATAATCCCCACGCTTGGCAGGCGTCTTGGGGATCGCAGTAAAGTTGTTGACTACGCGGAAGTCGCTGCTGCCCGATTTCTGGATCTTCCCTTAGTCGCCCTCGGGATAAAATGGGTGGGTGCTGTTCTAGCCCGGACACCACACGGGAAAAATTAGTTTGTATAAAGAGGGTAATTTTCGAAACGAATCATCCGATTTCAAAAATTCTTTCACCAATAGGAAGCTACATTATCCTTGAGTGCTATAGGCTATATTGCATTATCAAAAAATTTAGGGATCCTAAAGAATATTCACGCAGACGAAGTCGCGGGCAAAGTGCTAATCTTTTAGTATTGTGAAGTAAATTATTGAAACAACACAAAGAAGAGTACAAAGTACAAAGGTACCAAATATACTAGAGCTCTCTTGAATATTTCATTTGACGTAAACCGAATTTTAACTACTAATTTGCTTCAGTAACTTTCTACTTTGTAGTGAGTTTGTACAACACTGAATAATAAATAAGTATAGGCACTTAGTAATGTAAGAATTTTGGAAGTTTATGGTACTTTTTCTTTAACGACATCCTTTTCGATACTTACTTTGATCTATAATATATTTTTGTTAGTTTCGTTAGATGAAAGAGCCTGTTTCTTCTTAAATAACATGGTTTGAACTTGTTCTACCCTACAAATTACTAGCGGCCTGGCCAGGTTTTGCTCGGGTCATGTTTTAATTAGGTGCAAATTAAATAGTGTAATAGTTTTTTTTTATTTGTATCTAAAAGCAAAAAACTAAAAAAATATTATTAACTAGCTTCTGCCCGCGACTTCGTACGCGGATCCGGTTGCTTATGCCAGCGACAACGGGGTCGGCAAAATCGAAGATCTGAAACGTCTGATGTCGAATTCTAAGAGCCCGGGGACGGGAACACAACGGGATGCGCGAGATGATTCGAGACGTTCAAAAAGTACAATTTTGAATCATACCTCCGATGGCGGAATATGTGGCGTAGTCAATCATAGGCGTATACGTAAATGAACTCCGTTCCTTATCAACCCAAGGAAGGTCGCCATGACCTACGGCTATATCTTGAGACACATCCGATTCTTCAGATGATATCGACATTCTGTTCAGAGAATGTCGAAGTCGATCAGAATTCAAACGTTCGTTGCGCTCTTCTTCTGTCTCTTCATGCCGTACTCCAGCAATTCTTTTTCTCTCACTTTTTAACTGATTATGAATATTTTGTTGTGTTCGTGTTCGGGACAATCTGTACTATAACTTTTGGTCACATGCGTTTCATCCCGCATCCGTATAAATAAATAAATAAATCCCTTCTGTTCACATGCCCGTATCAAGACAAATAATATTATAAAGCTGAAGTTTGTTTGTTTGTTTGGTTGAACGCGCTAATCTCAAGATCTACTGGTTCGAATTAAAAAAATCTTTTTGTGTTAGATAGTCCATATACCGAGGAAGGCTATAGGCCAATGCGAAGCTGGGTCGGGTCGCTAGTGTATGATGATCTCGATCAGCAGTTAGTCGTGCATCAGGTTCATCATTCGGTTCATAAGACCTGTTAGTAGATGTGCGAATACGCTGAGAACTCAAGCGTGATTCTGTATCGGTAAACGTTTCCGATTCGCGAGACAATGCATGTCGCTCACGATCAGCGGACAGTCGCGCATCACTTTCCGCAGCAGATGCGTAGATACGCTGAGAACTCAAGCGCAATTCTCTATCCGTGAACGTCTCCGACTCGCGAGACAATGTATGATGTTCACGATCAGCGGTCAGTCGCGCATCATACTCTTCACTGGTCTCTAGAGACCTGGAGCGTAAATACGCTGAGAACGCAGGCGTGCTTCGCTATCTGAAGAGGTTTCCACGGAGCGAGTTGCAGCCTGATGTTCTCGAACAGCATCAAGTCTCTCCTGACGCTCTTCGGTAGATTCTTGGGATCTTATGATCCTCAATCTTTTAGCTCCTTTGGAACATTGGGAAAGATTTGACCTCTTTCTAGGCATGGTTATAGTTTTATTGTAAAGATACCTAATCAATTAAAATCTAAGTGACTGCTCCCCTGCGTTACCGGGTAGGCTACCGTGTCGCGAAGATAAATGGAAAAGGAAATTAAACACCCAAATAACATATAAGCCCGAAGGCATATTTATTCGATAAAATAAAAAAATAAATGGGAATTTTGGCCAGTAGAGTCAAATCTTCAATGATATACCATCGTCATCAAAAATCAGTCCTAAACTGTTACCGCCTTCACCGCGTGGAGGTACTCCTGCTTATGTTATTTTATAAGATACAGTGAAATTAGTGATAGCTTTGATTTTCACATCAGATGTTTCTGATCTTCGATTTTTATAAGTCAACAGGAAATGCCCATCAGACCGAACAACTTTTGCTAAGACGTCATTAATAAATGTGTTATGGTGTAGCTGGGCTCTTGGAGTTCCACATCAGGTGTTCCAGATCTTCAAATTTATTCTCTCAGCAGAAAATGCTCATCACGTGGAACAATTTTTGCTATGGTACCATTTTTGTATCTCTTATATTTTAGCTGGTCTGTTGCGGTTCTGCATCAAGTGTTCAAGTTTCCAAGATAAATTATAGCCTATATGTTGCCCTGACTTAATACCTATACGAAAAAAGAAAAATCATTCAAATCCGCCCAGTAGTTCCGAAGATTAGCGTGTACAAACAAACAGACAAACAGACAGAATTTTTTTTTTGGATTCGTGCTCTATTACTGTTCCTAAACCCCCCTCAATTATTTTTTTTTTAATATATTCAATGTACAGACACAGTTTTGTTACTGTTTTATTGTATGTAATATAATATATAGATATAGATATCATAATTAATATCATATAAGTAGGTACTTAAAATGTAATGTATCTACTAGTAATTTGCCGTTTGCATTTTTGACTTACAAAAAACATAATTAAACACCAAGTCCCGAGTAAAAGCCAAGTAGTTAAATAAAATCTTGATTACCCCTTTTCACACAGTTTTTTTTATGGTCCCAAAAAAAACATTTCTTGTTATGGTACAAATTCTAAGTTTGAAGTTACTCGGGCCGCGCATTAAGATTTTTCTATTTAAATAAATTTTATAAAGAAAAATCACCCCCAAATTCACAGTCTCACCGTTTTACAATAAGTTTGGATAATAAGAAAGAAAGGAAAATACAAAAAATCCCACCGCCTTTAAGAACTACATAGTGAGAAATTAATTTTGAAAGACAGTCGAAATACAAAACCCAAACAGAACTATTTAAAGCGAATCAACTTCCGAAACGTCAGTTATCTCTGCAGCATACGGGTACTCATACATACATCTGCAAGCATAGCACACTCTGTTAGGTGGATGTTCTAAGCACTATCGAATATAAGTATTTCCACGCGAATATTAGGAATTTACCAAGCATTGTGCACGTTCTAATTCTCAAGGGACTTTTCAGTCGTGAACCTTTGTGTTTCCCAATTCTGTTCCAAAGGCTTTTAGCTTAAAAGTCAACAATAAGTTGATGGATGGAGTTCTCGATCTATCCAATTTTGTAGATGCCCCTGATTGGCTAGCTTGGAGGTACTTCAATGTTCCAGATTGGAATAGTAGCGGGGTTCAACGTGTTTCTGATTTGATGGATTGGTGTGCCCGGTTTATTAAGCTAATCTTAACTGGATTTTATTTTTTTGATAGCTTTGTATTGATTTGATGTCTACACACTTAACCGTCTTATAAACGAGATCAATAATGACGTCAGTTTTTAAGTTTTGTACTTTATTCAGAGTAAAGTTTATAAAATTCATAGCACAAAACTAATAAACAGTTTCTTAACAATTATTATCGGAAATAAACTTCGGGATACAAAAACGGACTCTGTGGTTTAGACCTGATATAAAGATATACCTGATTTTATAATAAGATGAATTGCGTTTTTGTGAACTCAGTGAAGAAAGAATTTTGCTGAGTCGAAACGCTATTGAGTTGAGAGTCGAGTTTACTGAGAATGTTCACTGCCCCGTCGGTCATATGGTAGCAAGCGTAACTGCCAAGCGTGGGTTCGAAATGTTATCTACTATTTCCATTTGAATTGGAATTACACAGTAGCAGCCCATAGATTCAGTTGAGACACCCTATAGTATTCTGTTTAACACAGTACCATATTTACTTTTTATAAGCATGAAATCATTTATCACGACTGATGTTTACATTTTATAATACTTGTTTTTGTAGATTCTTGGAATCTTTTAATATGCAGAAATAGAATATAAATGTACTTACAGTGTTTATGCTGGTCTTGTCTACGTTCCCTTTACTTTTACTTGCGTTATATTCCTTAAAGCTAATTCCCATTTTATATATCTGGAAAATAAATAATGTTTTGCTTTGACATGTTTGTCAATGACAGTTGTCAAACTTGACGATTGTCAATATTTCTTCTAATAAGTTTACGGCTAACTAACGTAAAACCTCCCAATTGATGTTTATGTAAGTGCGTATGGCTGTATTTTATACTAAACGGCTGGACACCCGCTGATGTATCGGGTGTTCTTTAAAATCCTATTCGCACTAATAAAATAAAAATAACTGGCAGTCTGCAATAATTGAGTCTAGCCGGTACTATAATACCCCGCTTTAGAAGACCAATACGGGCGTTCTAGAAATAGAATTCATACTTGGATTTTTATGAATTTCGGAAGAACGGTCCGAAAAGAAACGCTGATTACTTATACGCTTAACTTACTAAAGTCTACCAGTCTACTAACTGCAAGACTACCGGTCCACAACCGAAAGTCGGTAACGGTCCTGAGTCGTGCCGTCGTGCTGTCGCGTGCCTGCTGCTCCCAGGGCGGGTCTTATTGCTAAGATTCCCCGGGGACTTGCGTCCCAAAGCTAGGAGCAGACCGCGGCAGTCTTCTCTTCGGCCGATCCCGTTTGCCGGCCAGGCTGTGGATCCTATTAACCTGGAAATCTCTGCCTGAACGTAGTGCGTTTAGGTCAGTGCTTATTTTAATTCTAATTACTGTTTTTGATACTCATCACATTTTAATCTCTCTGTAGAAACATAGCCTTTTATTTCTTAAACTAGTAGAATTGTTACAACCCCCGTGCATTGAAAAGCACGTAAGACGTTGGTTCTGCGCCTGATGTCTCCTTGACCGCGCCAGATTATCGTCCCATCGAATCGCCATGCCGTGTGCCATTAAACTATGAGAGTGAGGTAAGAGGGAGTGTACTTATATTTATGCACATACATGTGCTTTATGATGTATCCTGCGTACTTGGTAAGTCTCCATGAGAATATTTAAGAATCGTGGAAATCGGATGCGGGTAGTCTGTTAAAGTGGCATGCGTTACTACAATCAGTATTTTGTTACAGGCTACAATCGTCTTCTACTTCTTTCTCCTGGCTTTTATCCCAATTTATTTGGAGTCAGCCCTCCTAGTATTTCTGCTCCACACAGTACGGTTGTGGGTGGTCCGGTGGGTTATGCATCTCACTAGCATGTCGTTTTAATGATTTGTAGTCAAGTTATTGGCGGTCGTCCACGGCCTTTTTTCCTTCTACTATATTAATGACTCTTTTAGTCACATGGTCATCATCTCGCAATCAGTCAATCAATAAAATTTATAGTAATATTATAAAGAGGAAAAGTTTGTTCGTTTTAGTGTTCTTTTTTTGTGAGAGGTAATATGTGAATGTAATGATCCGATTACAAAAAAAATCACTGATGGAAAGCTACTTCATTACTAAGTGCCATAAGTGCTATGTTTTGTGGTACACTTGAATTCCACGCGAACGAAATCGGTTGTGAGCTAGTATTACAATATATCTCACAAACAAACACAAACATTGACACGTTCACTACAAACTTAGATTTTCATTTGAACAGTAGGTAGGAACATGCAAGTATTGCTTAAAACTCCAAGCAATATAAATGTAAATGCGTTGAAACAAAGCGACAGCGGATCAAGTCGCAACTTTGCTGTTATTAGATACGCGGCGTACTACTTACTTAATATAAGGAGAGAAACGCGAGATAGTGTAGAAAAATGTAAAGTAAATAATAAATATTTAAAAAAATGTCTCTCATATCTCGAAGTCATTTTAATGATTATGGTTTTTTAAAGCGGTTTGTATTTGAATTTTTGAATTTGTTCTATTCTCCCTGTGCAAGCGTTTTACTAAGCGACATTTCTTTTTTATTCTAATTCTGTGACCATTTTAATTGATACGACTTTTGACATTGTATTTCGATTTGTTGTGGCAGTATTGTGTTTTTTATTTTTATGTTATCTATTAAGGGTCTTGCCTGAATTAAATGAATTTTATATCTTTATTTTTTTAACCGAGACCGGTGCGGGAGGGGTGCGGTGACGTGATGCGAGAGTTCATTGATACGTCAACTCGTGACAGCTGTCACCCCCTACCTCACCGCGCAGCTACCTCAGGAATGGTCTTAGTTAAGCGGTTGGGCTGTATCTAATAAGTTTTGAATGTATGTATACTGAACTGCTGTTGCTGGTCACCTAATTGGAGCACTTGGCATATTGTATTAATTCATAATAACTTATTATTGGAGGAGCTCGTGGCTAAGTTAAAGCCGTACAGATCAATCGGTCAAAGGTTAAGCTACGCTAGCCGCGGTCGGTCTGTGGATGGGTGACCATCCCTTTCATACCGAGTTTCCTCCGTGCCTCGGAAAGCACGTAAAGCCGTTGGTCCCGGCTGTCATTTGTAGATCTTTGGCAGTCGTTATGGGTAGTCAGAAGCCAGAAAGTCTGACAAACTGTCTTACCAAAGGGTATTGTGTTACCCAGTAAGTGGGTTGTGTAGGTCCGATAGGCAGTCGATCCATGTAAAACAATGGTAGGTATTCAGTTGCTCCGGTTAGACTGGAAGCCGACCCCAATATAGTTGGGAAAGGGCTAGGCAGATGATGATGAATAACTTATTATTTTAAAATAAAATTTTATAATATTATATACTTTTATACTCATCAATGTATAATTACACGTGAAGACTATGAACTGTAAGGGTTTAAACCTTGATGAACCCTTACGGGTCTATATCGATGTATGTAATTGTCGTGGTGTGTTCTATTAGTCGCTGGCGGTTCTTGGAATTAAAGACTGCAAAGCAATAGATTCCTTTGGAAACTTTTATATTTCGAAAAAGCACGTCGGCCACTGGCAGCGCTTGGTTAAACAATACCTTCCTGAATATATAAAATAGGACTAACTTTCCGTATACGTTTCTTTTTTCATCACAAATGTTGCAGTTAGGTACAGAAAGTGCTTAAACTAATATAAAATAATATGAAACATTTGTGAGAGACTGGAGCCCGAAGTAGGCATTTAATACCTGTGTTACGGGTCATCAGGCCCCTCAATACTATCAGTTAGACTTTTTTATTTATTAGCTCAAGTATGAACTAAATGTGTGATGGTGTTACCAATGCTAACTTATTTTACCTATGATATTAACAAGAGTTACAATGGATATAAAAAAAAAATGAGATTTACGTGTATATTATGTGTGTATGTGAGTAGGTGTTAGTGAGTGTGTGAATATGGGTAAGTGGGAGTTTGTGTGGGTAGGTTAAATACGAGTATTTGAGGGTATTAAAGGGTACGGGTTATAGTATTTAATATACTACTAATGAAATCATGAATGATATGTTCATTCATGATTTCATTATTTTCCTTGAATTTTTCTTACAATTATATTTAATTCCATTGTATTTATATATATATTCGTTGAAATAAATTCCATGGAAAAATACACTAAACAAACAATATTCGTTTAAAAATAGTTCTACTGTTTGATAAGTTTGTTAAACAAAAAAAATGTGATTAAAAATTCATTGGATTGTGTTTTTATGAAATATGTTTCATTCAAGTAAATAGTATTTGAAACAATAATAGCCGGAATAAAAATACAAGAACCAAATACCTATTATAATTATGAAACATTTTCTGGGAATCGAATTTATATGAAATTTCTGTCTGCGAAACAAGGGGACACTGTTATAACCTCATCTAATCCATACGATTCACCAACAATAGAGAAAATCTGGTTAATGGTCACTGTTCTAACCTAACCTAACCCAAATTATTCAATAACTAAATTATGCTAAACGTTACCTATAGATTTCGAATATTATTGTAACTGATTATTATACTATATGAATATTAGTTCAAATGTGCATTATATAAAATGTTTATTATACCATATAAAATTAGGTAAAATGAAATTGTATCAATAATTCATTATATCATTTCATCGTTATATTAAAAAAAAGTATGTTAAATGAAATTATATCATATGATCTTTAGAGCTTTTGTTATTATTTCAAACGTTACACACCCCTTTGAGGCACACCGTAGTGAATAGAGAGTTCATCGCTAATCCAATTATCTATTTTCACGCGTTGTTTCCTATGTTTTAAAATAGTCTCTCTTAAGAGGTACTCCCTTGCAATTGCAAGGGAGTACCTCTGACACTTATACCACAAAGTACGTAAGGTTACGTCGCGTCTTTCCAATTTGTGAACAAGCAATGGAATGGGGACCGTACGTCAAAGGCCTTGGCTAAGTCTAAGAAAACCGTAAGACACTTATTTTTATTGTCAAGATTAGCAACAAAAAAAGATTCTACACGAACAACGAATCTAGAGTGCTTGGACGAAACATTCAATCAATATTTTCTACCTGCATGCTATATACATGCAACCTTTAAAGTAAGTACCTTGAATAAAATCACTATATCTACAAAAATACGTACAGAGTACGAATTAAGAAATCACAGATAAATTATGTTCATAGACTAGACATATTGTAAAAATATCACAGAACACACATAATAAATGTCTTTTGTAATGTTAAATTGTAGAGGTACATAGGTACCACTACTATTTACACGTGTTTACACGGGGAAAAAAAAGAAAACCGCCTTCAAAAACTAAAAAGTGATAAGTAACTTTAGCACAGAACACACATAACTTTACTTTCGGAAGTCGGCAGCGGTGGCTTTGTGTTTGTTGTTTTGTATTGCCACCGACTTCCGAAAGTAAAGTAATGTGTGTTCTGTGCTAAAGTTATTTATCACTTTTCAGTTTTTGAAGGCGGTATTCTTTTATTTGAAAAAACTTTTTATTTTTCGGTTTTTAGTGTTGCCTTAACATCCAAATCCATTAAGAATCGGCAACACACTTAAAATAGATTGTAAGTCCTCCAGTGATTGAAGAAACTAAAACGTCGTCAAGTAAGTTTTTTTGGGAATTTGTTGATTTTCTCAAAAAGGGCTGTACCAATTTTGATAAAATTGATATGGGACCTTTTCGGAATAAACCCCTTTCGAACAAAAAAGGAATTTTGCAAATCCGTCTATATATGAAAGAGTTATGCCCGAACATACATAAAAAAAAATATATATATATAAACATTCGAATTGATAAACTCCTCCTTTTTGAAGTCGGTTAAAATAAAGATTGTAAGTGTCTGTAGAAAGCATTAAAGCCTGTCACGTCGATATCGTAAGTACTGAGTTTTTTCATTACGCTTACTAATACTTATTTACTCCGTTATTTTCCTAAATAAACATATTTTTGCTAAATAAATATATAATTATGTTGTAATTAACCTAACTAAATAATTGCTAACAAACAAATTTTGTTGGTTTATAACCTAAACAAATGTATGAGTTTATTTATCTATTATTCGGGTCTTGTTTGTTGTAACAGGGATATATAATTATTTACCTTAAATTTACTGTAATTTTCAGCGAATAATTTAGTATTTGGATTTTAAATACAGTATGGATTAGTATTATTCTATGTTATGTACTGTAAAGGTTTGATCATGCTTAACTTTATTTAAATAGTGTTTATGATTTATTAATAGAGTAAGAATATGTTTTAATGAGATAAACACTAGTCTAACGGTTTTTAAATAAAATGTGGCAATTCATTGAATATACGCAAGCTGAAAAACTGTCTGTATGTCAGCCGTTGGTTGCGGCTGTCATTTGTAGATCTTTGATTATCGTTACACACGTTGACAACCAGTCTTACGTCTTAAGGGGTATTGTGATACTCAGCAACTGAGTTGTGAAGGTCAGAAGCAGTCGCTCCAAGTAAAATACTAGTATTCAGCTGCATCCGGTTAGATTGGAACAAGGAAAGGCTAGGCAGGAGAAGAGAGGCAGAATTTAATATTAATTAGATTTTTCAGGGCTAAAAGAATCATGTCAAAATACATACATTCATTTGTATGAAAAAAAAAAAATTAGAGGGTTCAAAATATTTTCCAATGTAAAGAACATTATCAGGAGTAGATTGATATACTTAGCATATTTTTAAACCCCCGCATAATTAAAATATAATGAAATGAAAATAACACTTTTTCGTTTCATCTCGATGCCCATTTTAAGTTTATAAAAACAAAGAAAGTGACAAGCGACGTTAACGGATCAGTAAAACTGGCAGACAAATTTAATGATGTGACAAGGGTATGGAAAAAAATAATCATTCTTAGTGATATTATTTCCCATAAAAACGGTCAAGTGCGAGTTGGACTCGCCCATGAACGGTTCCGTAACAGCAAGTAACATAATATAAAAGTTTTTTTTATTTTTATATTTGAATTGATTGAATGAAAGGTAATTGCGGTTTTCGATTTATGACGTATTAAAAAAACTACTTACTTGATCTCGTTCAAACCATTTTTTGATGGAAGTTTTTTTTTAGTTTTATCATTCTTATTATTATAAGAATAATATTATATATTAGGTAATGGTGTCTACAGCTCAATTTAGGTTGGTGGATGTCTTTGGCTTTGGTGAATGGATAAACCAGTTGCCGTACGCTGATTTACTATACTATTTTTAGAGCCCCGGTTATGAAATAATTTATACAAAAATACGCATGCGTTTACTTAAGTTCTAAACATGCACCTATACTACAATTCTAAATATATGAAAATATCTGTTCAGCCGAGATTTAGGGTCAAGGTTTTCCAGCAAGCGCAGCAACCTGGGAGTAGGAATATGGTGCTGCGCTCCAAGACACAAATCGCCGACTTTATTATTATTTTTCTTTTCTTTTTTAAAACGTTGCCCCCACACTAGGAATTACTCCTGTGTCGTGGGTGCGTTTACAAACATATAAACTCACATACACAAACAGCCAGACCCGGAACAACTATCTGTAGGCCATGCAAATATTTGTTCCGTGCGGGAATCGAACCCGCGACACGCAGCAGTCGATCGCTCAACCACTGCGCCACTTTATTAAAAAAGTATCCAAGTAGGCCCAGTCCTTAGACTGTGCTGGTCACATGTCATCTGCCGCATGTCGAAATGATCATGGGTTAAAACAACCACAATGTGGGTCTCGGAAAACGTCCAGCGACATCGTGGTAGAAGGAGCGATTGGTACACGTTATAAATAATAATAATAAACAAAATTCGTAAGATTCTATTGGGTTTCAGGACCTTAAATTAGTAATATTAATACTAATTGATTATACCTTGTGATTCATGGGGATCTTAAAGGCTCCTCGGGAGACTTTATGACAGTAATTAAAATAGCATCATTCGCACAGAAGTTGGTAAAGTTCTCGTGAATTATTGTTTTTAATAAGACTAATATAAGTGTTTCAAGAAAATGTCTATTAAACAATGGCTTCAATTCAGCTCAAACTCAATTAACTTTTTCAAAGTAATTGAATTAAACAATACTTCTAAAACACAGATTCAATTTAAAAATCTTACCAACATTAAAGCAAAGGCCATTTGCGGTAAGTTTAAGACCTACACTTAACCTAAGTAATAGGTATTCATAGACAAGACCAGATAAAATAAATTGGCCCACAGGCCACAAACGAGGACCGTAACTTATTCACTCAAGTTTTTTTTTAATAAGGCTCTGGCTGAAACGATTCTTTGAAGGTTCTTTTAATATAATTGGCGAAAGAAGAAAAATGTCTTAATACCCACGGGGTTGTTTTATATGGCCCGGCGGCGATAGTAAAGTTCCGCCCTTGTCACTCACTTGTCCCTAACAGCCAGGCTGTATTAGCATGCAAATTGATGACCCACGATTTATGACTTTTTAAGCCTTATTTTTTAAGGACTGTTCGAAAACGTTCCTTATTTACTATTGGTTCCGTTTTTTTTTGGGTTAAACGTTTTGTGCCTTGAATACGACTTGTTTTTTCATTTTCATTTTCATTACGACAGTTTCAATAAAATTAAACTAGACACAATACAACCCTCTATAAATAAATCCGTTGGACTGGAAGTGTTGGAAAAAAAGTTTTTTTTTGCAAAAAAGACAACCGCCTTTCAAAACCAAAAAGTGAAAAATAACTTTAAAACAGAACACACATAACTTTAGTTTCGGAAGTCGGTGGCAATACAAAACAATAAATAGAACAGTAAAGCCACCGACTTCCGAAACCAAAGTCTGTGTTCTGTTTTAAAGTTATTTTTCACTTTTTGGTTTTTGTTTTTGAAGGCGGTTGTTTTTTAATACTTCCTTTGAAAGCTTTTTTATTTGTCGCTTTTTAGTACTTCCTTATCATCCGAATCCATTAAGAAATGGCAACACAGTCAAAACAGAGATTGAAAATACAATGTGAGAACATTACAACATCATCCATATATATTTTTTTGCTTTCTATCGATTTTTTCAAAGAGTGCTGGACTAATTTCGATAAAATTTATATTGGGCCACCCTTGAGGCATACCCTACCCATCAAAAAAAGATTTTTCAAAATCGCTTTACATTTGCCGGAGAAATCACGTAACAAATATACAAAAAAAAAAAAACATACAGACGAATTGAGAAACTCCTTCTTTTTGAAGTCGGTTGAAAAGAACATGAATACAAATTAAAAGGCCCTGTTGCGCTGACTTTTTGTTCGTTAGGACTCGGATATCTATGGTTAGGACTAATCTTAAAGACTACATTACGGATTTTCATATGACTTTCACCACATAAAAAACTAAACTTAAATAAAAGTTTCGTTTTTCGGTTTTTAATGCCTACTTCTTATCATAGAAATAAATTACAAAACGGTGGCGCCAAAAAATTTTAGTCATCCCTTAATTTTCTACCCTTAGGGGTGGAATATTTTCTTAAAATTTATATGGGACCAACTGTGAGGTATACACTATAAATAAAAAAAAAAAGAAAGAATCATAAAAAAAAAGTTATGCGTGGTCAAACAAAAAAAAATTGAATTGATAATCTCCTTCTTTTGTTGAAGTCTGTTGAAAAAAAAGTAGAATCATCTGGGAAGGTACTATGCTAGTGCTACCCGTGTGATGCCGGGGTGGGTAGCTGGTAAACAATTTTGACAACAATGTGCGTAGGTACTTATACACAGTTTGTCAAACTTTTTCACCAAACAAGCGTATCCAACTACATTTTAACTAGACATACGATGTTCTCATACAAAGAATTTCACCAACAAAATTATACAGGAGCTAACATAATCCAAAAGCTAAAATGCTTTCGACCGGAACACTTAAACCCTTTCAACTTGATCCGCTGAAGGGACAGAGCGACGCACAAACACAACTTTACAATTTTCTCCATTTATATTTCATCACAGTGTTCGTAACTACTCGGAACTGGTCGGGACAGTTCGTAACTGTTCGCCATAAATTACCTTCATTTGTCTGTTGCAAAAGTTTTGATACAAATTACGGTTGTGTTCATGTGTCCTAAATAAATTGGTAACGTTATTGCTGCGAGTACAAATTCAATGTGAGGGTTCTGATTTGATGTGTTTTGTTATAATAGCTTTTATAATATATTCTCTATGTTAATTAATTCTTAATCACGGAGTTTGCAAATTGAGTTTGGTAGGTTATTGTGTTTTAATTAAGTAGTACGTTTGCAATAAATTGACAAAATATGCTTTAGCTGAAAAGATTTCTTACAAGAACCTGGGAATCGAACCCAGGGACCGCATGGTCATTCTCGTGGGAATATCGCACGCGGGCTGACGGGGACTGGTGATGTAGTGGGGCAAAAGGGCCTTGCAGATCAAAAATTTTAGCCTTAAGTCGTCGAGCTATTTCCGTAACAAGGCATTTGTCGGTGACGCGAACTCGTTAGTTTAGCCTGGTTTAGCCTCAATCAAAATTCGCTCAACGTGGAAAATCACTCAGTTACTTAGCTGTAATACAAACATGAGATTAGGTTTACTGACAAAAACATTTGCTACGTCATGGAGGTGCTCGACGTATAGAAGATAATAATTATGCTCTTAAAGGTGTGTACAGATTAAGTAACATATTGTGTAACTTGTGTTTTATAAACAGTGGTCGGAATAGCTAGAGCTATTTAGGTTCATTGACCGCAAACATTGATGTTAATATGGATATTCCACAGGATTCCGACTGATACTACGGGATTTTATTAAATTTCATTATTTTTGTCAATATGTATAAAAATGGTTTATGTAAGCCAATAAGCGCATGAGCGACGTTATAAATTTTACGTCAACAGCACCCTATAAAACTTTTTGCCAAGAATCAAGCTTATCTATTTATTATACTAAATATTAAAAATAACAGTTAGATAATTCACACAGCCATAATGTAACTTCACACCAAAAAGAAACACCCATTGTATATATCTGCAACCTAGATTTATTATACTATCCTTAATCCCGTCCTTCTTATATTTACCCGTCAGAAAGGAAGTGTAATCTTTCATTAGTCCCGAAGGCGAGAATAGTTTTTTTATGATTTTACTACTTCAAAATCAAATCCCGGGACTCGGGGACTATCCGTATTATTCTAACCTATGGCAAGTACATAAAACAGCTCTACCTATTCCGATCTCTGTTTATAACACGTCCACATTATGTAACATTGTTTTTCAACATTGCAACATATAACAATACTGCTTCCCTAGCCAAGTCACAAACGTTTCGTATCGTTTGTCTTTCTACAATAATTAACGCTTCATCGATACGTTTTTGTTTTTCAATCACGTGACTTATCGTTGAGATGACGTCATTCCCATACATTTGATTCGTTTTCTATTAGCGTTATCGATTGTAGATTATCAATTTGGGTAATATTTAGAAATAAAATGTTATATGACTTTGTCGTTTGTCGTTCTGCATAAGTTATTTAATATTATTGTAAATATTAATAATATGTTAAACTAGCTTCTGCCCGCGACTTCGTACGCGGATCCTGTTGCTTATGCCAGCGACACCGGGGTGGGCCAAATCGAAGATCTGAAACGTCTGATGTCGAATTCTAAGAGCCCGGGGACGGGAAAATAACGGGATGCGCGAGATGATTCGAGACGTTCAAAAAGTACAATTTTGAATCATACCTCCGATGGCGGAATATGTGGCGTAGTCAATCATAGGAGTATACGTAAATGAACTCCGTTCCTTACCAACCCAAGGAAGGTCGCCATGACCTACGGCTATTTCTTGAGACACATCCGATTCTTCAGATGATATCGACATTCTGTTCAGAGAATATCGAAGTCGATCAGAATTCAAACGTTCGTTGCGCTCTTCTTCTGTCTCTTCATGCCGTACTCCAGCAATTCTTTTTCTCTCACTTTCTAACTGATTTTGAATATTTTGTTGTGTGCGTGTTCGGGTCAATCTATACTATAATATTATAAAGCTGAAGTTTGTTTGTTTGTTTGGTTGAATGCGCTAATCTCAGGATCTACTGGTTCGAATTAAAAAAATATTTTTGTGTTGGATACTCCATTTACCGAGGAAGGCTATAGGCCAATGCGAAGCTGGGTCGGGTCGCTAGTGTATGATAATCTCGATCAGCAGTTAGTCGTGCATCACGTTCATCATTCGGTTCAAAAGACCTGTTAGTAGATGTGCGAATACGCTGAGAACTCAAGCGTGATTCTGTATCGGTAAACGTTTCCGATTCGCGAGACAATGCATGTCACTCACGATCAGCGAACAGTCGTGCATCACGTTCCGCAGCAGATGCGTAGATACGCTGAGAACTCAAGCGCAATTCTCTATCCGTGAACGTCTCCGACTCGCGAGACAATATATGACGTTCACGATCAGCGGTCAGTCGCGCATCATACTCTTCACTGGTCTCTAGAGACCTGGATGTAGATGCGTAAATACGCTGAGAACGCAGGCGTGCTTTGCGATCTGAAGAGGTTTCCAAGGAGCGAGTTGCAGCCTGATGTTCTCGAACAGCATCAAGTCTCTCCTGACGCTCTTCGGTAGATTCTTAGGATCTTATGATTCTCAATCTTTTAGCTCCTTTGGAACATTGGGAAAGATTTGACCTCTTTCTAGGCATGGTTATAGTTTTATTGTAAAGATACCTGATCAATTAAAATCTAAGTGACTGCTCCCCTGCGTTACCGGGTAGGCTACCGTGTCACGAAGATAAATGGAAAAGGAAATTAAACACCCAAATAACATAAGCCCAAAGGCATATTTATTCGATAAAATAAAAAAACAAATGGGAATTTTGGCCAGTAGAGTCAAATTTTCAATGATATACCATCGTCATCAAAAATCAGTTCTAAACTGTTACCGCCTTCACCGCGTGGAGGTACTCCCAGCTTATGTTATTATTATAAGATACAGTAAATTAGTGATAGCTTTGATTTTCACATCAGATGTTTCTGATCTTCGATTTTTATAAGTCAACAGGAAATGCCCATCAGACCGAACAACTTTTGCTAAGACGTCATTCCTATATGTGTCATGGTGTAGCTGGGCTCTTGGAGTTCCACATCAGGTGTTCCAGATCTTCAAATTTATTCTCTCAGCAGAAAATGCTCATCACGTGGAACAAATTTTGCTATGGTACCATTTTTGTATCTCTTATAGTTTAGCTGGTCTGTTGCGGTTCTGCATCAGGTGTTCAAGTTTCCAAGATAAATTATAGCCTATATGTTGCCCAGACTTAATACCTATACAACAAAAGAAAAATCATTCAAATCTGCCCAGTAGTTCCGAAGATTAGCGTGTACAAACAAACAGACAAACAGACAGAATTTTTTTATTGGATTCGTGCTCTATTACTGTTCCTAAACCCCCCTCAATATTTTTTTTTAAATATATTCAATGTACAGACACTGTTTTGTTACTGTTTTATTTTATGTATAGATTACGTTCAGCCTCCACATTACTGAAACACATTATATAACATAACATGTTATATACTGGTAATTAGTGTACGATACTTAAACACGTGATTGTGTTCATGATAACAAACAACTTTCCAGAAGAAAAAATGTTTTTTGTACTGGTTCACTTTTATCACAATAACACAATAGCCGTATGAAATTCACGCGCGCGCACGCCTGTGACCTAAAGTGAACCAGTACAAAAAACATTTTTTCTTCGGGAAAGTTGTTTGTTATCATGAACACAATCACGTGTTTAAGTATCGTGCACTAATTACCAGTCACCCTATATAATATGTACGCACCTTAACATTATCAATGTAATAACAAATACCAACATAACAAAAACGAACCCAAAGCTCCAAGAAAGCACCTGTCAGAAGAAGCTTACTCAAGGGAAGAGGAAGGCCAAAGAAAAGATGGATGGATTGTGTGAAGAATGATATGAATGAAAAGGGAGTCAGTGAAAGCATGACGTTGGACAGGACGGAATGGAAGAAGAAACCATGTTGCGCCGACCCAAGTAACATGGGATAAGGGCAGGAAAAAGAAGAAGAAGAAGCTTACTCAAGCACGTAAGAGCAATCGCTACATATGAACGCAGCTGAAGGATTATCGTGTCGCTGCAACTCATGCAGAATAATCCTTTGCATTTCATTTAATTAATTTTACGGGTCCTTGGACGGAAGACGACTCTCGTTACGTACCGTCAGTGAGTGAATTACGAGATCGTCACGAAGCGAGAAATGTGCGGTACAGTTGGAGGTCATAAAATGTAACACATTTGTTTGTTGTGTTTCGAATTACTTTGTTGATGGTTAAGAGTCTATAGTTTGACTTATTATAACCTAACATAGGTTGGACTATAATTTGGGAGGTTACTAAGGAGACTGATCAATTATCAAAATTTTATTACATTAAAAAAAAGCCAGCCTAAGAATTTTAAAGGGATTTTTTATTTGTTGCGGTAGGTATTCAAAGCTGTTTTCAAAAAGAAAATGCATTTTTTAACAAGAACATTTATTTTTCGTACCTATAGCAAATTGTAAAATTAAAAAAAAAACAGAATTATAATTTTATTATTGGAACTCCCAAACATTAAAACAATCCACACATACTGATAATTTCCATTTCGTTATTGTGCTTGCTCAATCATTCGAGTCAAATTTCATTGTGGTTGAAAATGTTAACAATAAATTGCTATTGGATAACTAAAATATAGATTGAAATCCAGTACCTAAACTTAATGGTTTTAAATCTAAAAGTAGTGAACAAATATGAAACAGCTACATTTTTCTGAAACTGTCGCATTTGGGAAGGAAAAACCCGCGGTTTTCGCCCGCGACGTCGCCTGCGTGAGTTTTTTTTATGTCTATATTTTTAATATAATGTAGATACCTATTAGTGAAAGTTCTGGAGATCAGCGCGTTCAACATAAAACAAACAAACCCTACAGCTTTATATTATTAGTTACCTAAAATTATTTCTAAGATTAATGGATTATCTGATTTTAGAAACAACACAAAATACGACATAAAACGTTGCAGGTCCACATAAAAATAAACCAACAAAATATTACAAGTAGCTTTTTAACGATTACTCTGCCTGGAACAATGCATACCACTGTTTCTTTAAACCAAAATATTTACGCCCACAGACAAAAATCTTAAAAACACAATCTCTTCACAAATTTCTAAAAATCAACGAGCACATTTGCAAAATACACACAATATATTTTTATCCCGTTCACTTCATAAAAGTTGAACAAACGCTTTAAAAGATTTGTTTACATTTAATTTAAACGTCGCTCTTGGCGTTTAATTTTTTTCTGTGTTTACCCAAAATCGTGGGGCGGACTGTACCCGGCAGAGTCACGTACCCAGTGGAGAATTTCACTTTCTTAACCCTTGCACATTTCTGCATAAATTTGTCGGGGCTTGTCGACTGACTAAACACACTTCCACGGGTTGACACGCTCCTACGTGACATGGGTACTACGTTACATTTGCATTATTTGATTTGTCATAGTTTATCGTCGTGTGAAATACCGGACAGAAGTTTTATCGTCATTTTTTAAACAACAAGGGGTTGTATTTCTTACGTTATATAAAACTAGCTTTTTAGTGAATACGTCCGCGTGAATGTCGGTTATCGCGGATGCAGACAAAGATGCGGATTAAAAAGTAGCTGTGTCTTTCCCTTGTCCTTCCTGTCTTTCCCCAGGGTGCAAGCTATTTTCTTACCCAATTTCATTAAAATCGGTTTAGCCGTTTCGTCGTGAAAACCTAACAGACAGAGACTAACTTTCGCCTTCGACTTTCAAGAAAAATTGCCCTGAAATAAATTGACCCCTCCCCGCCCCTAAAAAAGAAAAAAATATCCTAAATATTATATTATTATAAAAATAAATTGCCCTTTCCTTATGAGGAAGGCCTTTATTCAACAGTGGACGTCCTCCGGCTGATGATGACACCAAAAGTAATACATACAAAATATTAAAACAAAAAATAAATAAGGAGTAAAAGTGATGGTATTCATGTCTATTATAGGTACATAATACACCCTGGGTTCGATTCTAAAGGCGGGTAAAGTAAATATTATATTATTATAAAAATAAATTGCCCTTTCCTTATGAGGAAGGCTTTTGTTCAACAGTGGACGTCCTCCGGCTGATGATGACACCAAAAGTAATAATACATACAAAATTTTAAAACAAAAAATAAATAAGGAGTAAAAGTGCTGGTATTCATGTCTATTATAGGTACATAATACAACCTGGGTTCGATTCTAAAGGCGGGTAAAGTGTTATTGGGTTTGGTTCCGTTATGAATTTTTCAGTAGCAGCGAGTTTGGAAGTTGATGGTGTGACTTCCCCATGCCTCAGAAAGCACGTAACTCTCCCCGATCGTGTCCAATTTCCGTCCTTTTTTTATTGGTAGAGGGAAATCTAATAGGGGAAGAGGAAGTGCACTTCTATTGTTGCGCATACTTGTGCACTATATATTTCCTGCGTATTTGCTTAATCTCCATTCTCGACATCAGAACCATAAGGTCGGATGTCCCATTTTTGCAAAAATCGTATTTTAACTGAATCTTTATTAAAAAAATTTTCTCTTTCTTTTTGTCTATGCAACATATTTGTATCTCCCTTTAATAATATTTTCGTTTACGTAGAAATAGTCGGATATCCACCATACATTAGAACCAATGAGTCTGATCTTCATTTGAAATTCTATGGTCGTGAGTAAAATTACCAGAATATTATTTTTGCAGTATCATGTAAAGATAAGTCAAAAAATAAATGTAATTTGTAGGTCTCGTATTAACAACATACCTTGTAGCTCGGATACTATTCAAGTTCATAAAGTCATTAACTAACAACAGTATTTATGGCTCGGAGCATAAGTAACAAGATTCACTGAAAAAGAGATAGCACTATAATTATGACTGCGTGGAACAGAGATAAATCATAAACATGCGACGTCACCTCTCCTTCCGCGCGGTGTTCGTCAGCGTCGGGATTGTTTTCGCATTTGTAAAATGCTGCGGCGACTTGTAGGATCTCTCGTTGCGATAGGTTTTTAGATAAATTATTTATGTGTGAACAATGAATAATCGCACCCGAAAAATATTAGATAAATTGAAAAACAGAGATGACGCTGTACAAGGTAAGAAAATACTATCATTACTATTAAAAGTAGGTATGGAAGAAGCTTGAACCCCATGAAAGGACATAGACTTTTTATCTGACTTCGACTTCGTAAGCAACCGCGATAAGTAATAGTTTAATATACTTACTTTATAAATATAACTATAACTACAAATTTTGTTCTTACTTTTAATAATTCAACAAAAAAATTAGGTACGTATCCGCTTTTTTTTAGGCTCATTGTCACCAGCAAGACTCGGTGATTTTGATAGCGAAGACAGTGTAGGAGATAATGATTACATTCCCAGTCTATCTTCTTTGGATTCTGATATTGGATATGAGCAAAAAAGGCATTTAAAAGAGAAACGTTTTTCAACCGATTTCAAAAAAGAAGGAGGTTCTCAATTCGACTGTATGTTGTTTTTTTTTTAACAATTGATAGGCATACGTTTGACCACTATCTCACCTGATGGGAAACGATGATGTGGTCTAAGATGGAGCACGCTTGCCTAGAAGTAACCTATTCACTCTTGACTCAAAAACTCCCAGGTTGTAGCTATCAGGACTCAGGCAGGGAATTCCACTCCTTAGCAGTACGCACAATGAATGTGTCCCCAAAACGTTTTGTGCGTGTGGGTGAGATGTCCACCATGTACCGGTGGCGCATCGCCGTACGTCTTGTGGTCCGATGATGAAACGGGCTCGGTGGAGTTAAATTATGCAATTCTGTCGCACACTCCCCAAAATGCAACCGATAGAAAACCGACAGGCCAGTAAGTCGGCGTCGTTGCTCAAGACTTTGGAGCTTTGACTCGGCGAGCCTATCATTGCCAATGATCCTCTTGGCTCATTTCTCAATTGACTCTAGGGCATCAAGCTGGTATCTGGCAGATCCGTCCCAAAGATGAGAGCAGTACTCCATACACGATCAAACTTGCGCTAGATAAAGTTTAAGCAGCTGTTCCGGCGTAAAGTCTCACCTTTGCTAGGATTCCCAACTTTTTGGCCGCTACTTGAGCCTTTGCCTCTATGAAAGGGCCAAAATTGAGAGTAGATGTTAACATCTACGTTAACGTAACACCAAGAAGCTCAAGTCGGTCGGTTATCGGCACGGTTACATCTCGGAAAGATGGAGCTGGGTGGAATTGGCTCCTTTTAGCGGAAAAGAGACACGATTGGGTCTTAGCAGCATTGAACTTGACCAGATTGGCATCGCCCCATTCAGAGACAGCTTGTAAGGCCAAGTTCAAGCGCTCAACCATTGCTTCCCGGAGAGCCTGGATCTGCGACCCACCAGCTCGTGCGTCGGACACGTATCTCTCAGCGACAGTGCTGTCGTCTGCAAACCCAAAGGTACCGGGTTTTAGCAGATCATTAATATGCAGCAGGAACAATGTTGCCGAGAGCACCGACCCCTGAAGAATCCCGGCTTTAATATCCAGCAGTCCAGACGAGCAGCTATCTATGATCTGCAAACGTTAACTGTTTGGATACCTGAACAGTTCCATGACTATTATTATATTTATAAAAACCTACCACACCAAGAAGAAGCATGTGATTTTCCAGAGAATAATGAAGAGTGAGATTTGTTTCGATATTAATATTATTTTAAATCGTTCTAAGAATATTTTTTAAATGTTTTGGTTTTTGTTATTTTGTGTAGTTGTGATCTCAAACCTGTTGTGTCAACACTAGAAAAGCAGGTACTTATTATGTAGTTATTCTTTTTTTACAGCTAACTAGTTGTACAATTTAGTTTTTTTCTCTTTGATTTTTTGTTGCTTAAGAGCTCTTTTATTAGAAAAACTGATTGAGATTGATTGATTGATTCCGATCATCAATCAAACTGATATAGTAAAATAATAATTTAATTTATATCCCCTACCTACTCCAGTGGAATTATTAGATTTATGAGGCTAATAGGACCTATTTAACAATAGACTGTATACCAATCAAATAAACTTAGAGCCAAAGAGTCTGATCTGGGGCGAATTAAGGCTTTATATTCGACGATATTAAAAGTATTTTCAGGTATATACGAGTCAAATAGTATTATAATTAGATAAGTCCTGTTTATAATTTTTTTTTAGAGAATGTAAAGTTTGATTTAGACATACGTAACAAAATTCGTAATTAAAAAGATCACTGCCCCGAACCATAAAGTCTGATGTTAACATAAATAATGTATTATTTTTATGCGCGTCATTTTTTTTGTTAAACAAATGGTCGGATGTAACCATCATCCAGTATATTTATGAACCTAAATAGTGAATATTACGAGCCATACGGTCTGATTTCAACATAATAGATCCATTTACATAAGATTCTTAGAGGCATATGGTATTTAGTTTATATGGAACTTTTTCACTGTAGATCGTCATTAAAAAATGGGTCTGATGTACCTACCCTCGGATATAAAAATAAGGTTCCTTCCGGATTTATTAGGAAAACCGGCATAAAAACCGGCAACGTCTATTCTCAAATAACCAAGCATAAATAGTAACGGCCTTGTACTCCCAAATCTTCAAAATTACAAAACAAAAAAATATTTTAAATGTTTATTTTTGCTCTCCTGTAAAATTGCAAAAATGGATATCAGACCAAATGGCTCTGATGTCGAGCATTGTGATTGGTTATAAGACCGAATTTGCGAGGAAGTCCGAGTAGGTATATCATTATCATAATCTTTTTTACTTTTTCAGTACTTAACAAATACGTAAACGAATCACGTTATCTAAAGAAACATTTTTGTCCTATTAGAAATATTTTATTTGAATATTATTAAGTTATTTTTAGTAAAAACTAGGTAAAATCTATTCTTTTTAGGATTACCTAACCGAAAAAGCATGCAAACTTGATTCTATGCCTAAGGCTTCGCTGTCTGTCCACACGTCTGTTACAGGGCTGTGTCATTTAAACGGCAATAGTTTTAATTGAAATTTCAGTGTCTATTGCCGCTGAATCCTACTAAAATTATAAATGTGAATGTTTGTGAAGATGTTTGGATGTTTGTTACTCAATCACGCGTAAACCGCTGAACAGATTTGAATGAAAATTGGCACATAGGTAGACCATTTCCTGGATTAACACATAGAATACTTTTTTTTTCCCGGTAATGTGTTCCCTTGGGATAATCGTTATTTTTACGCGGGCGAAGCCGCGGGCAGAAGCTAGTTAACAAATAAACGTTAAAAATGAAACACAGTAAAAAAATATATGGTGTCCATTGTAGTGTGCAGCTCGCCTAACCTTATGTAAGTGCACACATATTAATTGCAGTAAACAGTTATCTTTATTTAATACCCACATCACCCTATTACATGGCGACCCTAGGATAGTTTTTTTTACCATAAATAAACGTAAATATCATGAAGCGCAAAGAAAATTCAATATGGAAACTTGACAACAAATAGAACAAAGAAGAAAATGGAAAAGAAGCAAGAAGACGGACGTTTTGATAATTTTCATGGAAGGCAAAAACAAGACGACACGACAATAACAGAATAATGTGAATAACGAAATGGTGCTGAAACAGAAAAAAAGAAAGAATAAGAGTGATAGTGCCGGGAGAATGCTCAAGCCTATGATAAGAGGAAATGCATTGCGCTGGGTCTGATGAGGAGTAACAGGGAGTCAGTTTGAGGTCAATGACAGAAACTCAACAGACAGACACATCACATCATCGCGCCACCTTGGACATCATCACGATCTGCATAAACACGGAGTACATATTTATTGAGCGATTTATTGTACAAGTAAGTTTTACATTACTCGTATTTACTTACAAGAAACCAAGAACCGTAATAATATACAAGTAACGTGTTTTGAAGTGAAACTTCTATATATCTAGAAAAAATCGAATACCCCCCTATTCGATTTTTTCTGTCACGAAAAACCGTTATGGCCGCGTGGAGGGGGGAATTATGTCGTGTTAAATATTGTACGATAGCATGAACAGACACGGTTGGCGCAGTGGTTGAGCGATTGGCTGCTGCGCTGCGTGTCGCGGTCTCGATTCCCGTACAGAACGAATATTTGTATGACCTCTAGGTTGTTTTTCCGGGATCTGGCTGTTTGTGCATGTTGGTTTATATGTTTGGAAACGCACCCAATCCTAAAGTGGCACAACGTTTTTTTTCGCACAGGCCGGTTGTACAAATAACTCTCTATTTATTTATATTTTTGCCGAATCTTAGAAGTAATAATAGGTAGGTACTAAGTTCTTATTTAGGACAAATGTTACTATTGTTACAACAATACATTGCTATTTGGACACAAGAATTGTACATAGAAATATTGTTAACAGTACCTAGTTATATGTCTGGCTCTAGACGATGTAATGTATCTAATACCAACATTGTTAAATTGCTCATAACCAGTTTTTTTTGGTCTTTTGTAGTTTAAAACTTGGCCCCCTGAGGACTATTTCGTATTGTATTGTTTGAGATAATTTACAGTTGTTTGACATAGGGTACAATGGGGACTGTGTTGTGATGTTCAAAATTTCTTCAGGCTTAACTCTATGAGCATATAGGTGGGCAAAATCCGCTTTATGCACAAAGTTAAAAGCAATCGCTTGCTCTGCATTCAGGCATAGTTAACGAAAAATTTCGCAGGACCTATGATGAAAAAAAACACGCTCTCTGTCCATTATGCTTGCAACCGTCTATTCTTTTCAAACGGGAAAGTAAAAAACCGGCCTGGACTGGATTTTGATGAAGTTTGGTATAAAAATAGCTGGAATCCTGGGGAAGGACATAGGCTACTTTTTAATCCGGGACTTCGTCTGCATCCACGATAATCGACATTCACGCAGACCAAATCGCGGGCAAAAGCTAGTTAAAAAAAGAATATATTTTTTTATGATTAAATTACATAGTTAAATGTATAGTTTTCAGACTTTTCTCTGTACTTATAGTAAAGATGATATTAGGTACTTGCCAAATTTTATAGTTCTAGGTCGACGGAGATTACTCTATTTTTGATTCCCTTGAGAGTGTTGAAATTTACGTTTTTTGCAAAATAAACGGTCGTATCTTTTTTTTCTAGTTAACTTAGAAGTTTGATTTTCACAGCTTCAAGGGAATGTAGACCTAGGTATATGGTTCTAATTTCAATTCGATACCTCCACGCGTTCCCGAGATAAAGGGTCTTGACAGACTGACGGACGGACAGACGGATGGACAGACAGACAGATAGACATACAGACAGACAGACAACAAAGTGATCCTATAAGGGTTCCGTTTTTTCCTTTTGAGGTATGGTACTCTAAAACCATTATGTGTCAGTGGTTTGTTATTATTTTCTGATGAAATAATAAACTACTATTACTTATTAACTTAAACACAGGCATGTGATGTTATCATAACATATTATAATGATTACGATTTTATCCGCTTCCTACTTATAGACAAAAATTCAACTATGAACATCTATTCTATGTACTGATATAGGTAGGTAACCTAATACTGGTAATCAAATTCAGTTCACCGCTGACCTATAAACCTGTTATTGTGTTTATTCAATAGAGGAACATACTAATTTAAGCTTTCGTATTATCATTTAACTATACAGTGTGTAGCCGTGTGGTGCTGGTCGCGAATAGCACCAATCCATTTCCACCCGTGGGTGTCGTAGAAGGCGACAGCAGGATATTGACCAGAGGATGGGCAGCAGCGTTCTTCTGAGCACCATAACACCTACAGCGATCGCCAACATGCATCGGCCAAGCATGGCGATTACGGCTGAACCCCCTAGAGGGAGACCCATGCTCAAGAGTGGGCCTTTAAACGTTGACATGATGATGATGATGATGAGAGAGAGTTGGAAGGAGAGTGGAGAGGCCTTTGCCCTGCTGTGGAAAAATCCAGGTTGCAATAATAAATAATACAGTGTGTCCGGTCATGGATTAGCGATTATTCTGGGTAGTTTTATAACGACTATTTTAATACACAAATACACTACAAACTTGGGTCCAATCAAGGGGCAGTTGACACACTGACACGGTTGGCGCAGTGGTTGAGCGTTAGCTAGTCGTTTAATAAAATTAAAAGTAAATCCATCCATACTATAAAAATAACTCTGTCTGTTACGCTTTCACGATGAAACGGTTGAACCGATTTTGATAAAATTTGGTAATCAGATGGGTTCCCTTTATCTGGCAAAATCTTGATGATCCGAAATTTATTTAGCATAACCCACTTGGCATAATCTGCTTTAAACTAATATTATTAAGGCATAAAAATCTATACATATGATAAAACAGTAAAACAACTGTGTCTGTACATTGAATATATTAAAAAAATAATAATTGAGGGGGTTTAGAAACAGTAATCGAGCATGAATCCAAAAAAAAAATTCTGTCTGTTTGTCTGTTTGTTTGTACACGCTAATCTTCGGAACTGCTGGACTGATTTGAATGATTTTATTTTGTTGTATAGGTATTAAGTCTGGGCAACATATAGGCTATAATTTATCTTGGAAACTTGAACACCTGATGCAGAACCGGAACAGACCAGCTAAACTACAAGAGATACAAAAATGGTACCGTAGCAAATATTGTTCCACGTGATGAGCATTTTCTGCTGAGATAATAAATTTGAAGATCTGGAACACCTGATGTAGAACGCCAAGAGCCCAGCTACACCATAACACATTTATTAATGACGTCTTAGCAAAAGTTGTTCGGTCTGATGGGCATTTCCTGTTGACTTATAAAAATCGAAGATCAGAAATATCTGATGTGGAAATTAAAGCTGTATTTTTTAAAATATCACTAATTTCACTGTATATTATAATAAGCTGCGAGTACCTCCACGCAGTGAAGGCGGTAACAGTTTAGGACTGATTTTTGATGACGATGGTATATCATTGAAAATTTGACTCTGCTGGCCAAAACTCCCATTATTTTTTTTTTTATCGAATAAATATGCCTTTGGGGTTATGTTATTTGAGTGTCTAATTTCCTTTTTCATTTATCTTCGTGACACGGTAGCCTACCCGGTAACGCAGGGGAATAGTCACTTAGATTTTAATTGATCAGGTATCTTCACAATAAAACAGTAAAACCATGCCTAAATAGAGGTTAAATCTTTCCCAATGTTCCAAAGGAGCTAAACGATTGAGGATCATAAGATCCCAAGAATCTACCGAAGCGCGTCAGGAGAGACTTGATGCTGTTCGACTGCAACTGGCTCCGTGGATACCTCTTCAAATCGCGAAGCAAGCCTGCGTTCTCAGCGTATTTACGCATCTACATCCAGTTCTCCAGAGACCAGTGAAGAATATGATGCGCCGTACTGACCGCTGATCGTGAACGCCATGCATTGTCTCGCGAGTCGGAGACGTTCACGAATAGAGAATTGCGCTTGAGTTCCAAGCGTATCTATGCATCGACTTCTAGGTCTCTAGAGACAAGTGGGGAACGTGATGCGCGATTGACCGCTGATCGTGAACGTCTCGCATTGTCTCGCGAGTCGGAGACGTTCACGGATAAAGAATTGCGCTTGAGTTCTCAGCGTATCTACGCATCTGCTTCTAGGTCTCTAGAGACAAGTGCGGAACTTGGTGCGGAACGTGATGCGCGACTGTCCGCTGATCTTGAGCGACATGCATTGTCTCGCGAATCAGAAACATTTACCGATACAGAATCACGCTTGAGTTCTCAGCGTATTCGCACATCTACTAACAGGTCTTTTGAAACGAGTGATGAACGTGATGTGCGACTAACTGCTGATCGAGATTATCATACATTGTCCCGAACACGCACACAACAAAATATTCATAATCAGTTAGAAAAAGAGAGAGAAAGAATTGCTGGAGTTCGTCATTCTCTGAACAGAATGTCGATATCATCTGAAGAATCGGATGTGTCTCAAGATATAGCCGTAGGACATGGCGGCCTGGACATGGTTCCTATGATTGACTACGCCACATATTCCGCCATCGGAGGTATGATTCAAAATTGTACTTTTTGAACGTCTCAAATCGTCTCGCGCATCCAGTTGCTTTTCCGTTTTCCCGGGCTCTTAGAATTCGACATCAGACGTTTCAGATCTTCGATTTTGCCGACCCCGTTGTCGCTGGCATAAGCAACATGATCTGCGTACGAAGTCGCGGGCAGAAGCTAGTTATTTAATATAATTATTGTTTGGCCGAATGTTTGTATGTCCGAATTTACAATGGCATACTGTTAAGATGGCAGAATTTTGTTTAGCATAACGTTTATATAAACTATTATTTGGTATAATTTCCCTTGGTATACTATGAAGATAGCAGAATTTCATTTGGAGTAGTTTTAGTAATTAGGCATAGTTGCCATTTCTATAAAAAAGCATTTTTATCCTTGAATTAAAATATTGTCTTAAAAAGTATATGCTGTGCTACAAAAGTTAGTGACGGAAACGAATCGTTGCAAAACCGACTCCACGTAGTCTTGTCTGCCCTACCCATAGAGTGTAATTTAAGCCCGCGTAGGCGCGGAGGGGCGAGGCGGCCCGCGAGCTGAGGAGCAGGTGGTTGTAACGCTCGCAGTCGCGGCTGAGGCTGGCCGGCGAAGCCGGACAGCAAGCCGAAGCTGCGGTGTGAGCGTTAAAACCCTCTGCGATGGCAAGCTCGCGTGGGACCGCCGGAGCCCCGCAGCGCTGGAGCCGTGACAGAAACCAAGCCTGCTGCATGTTGCATGCTTGCTTGAATGCTGCATACTTGCTTGAATGCTGCATGCTTGCTTGCATGCTGCATGCTCGCTTGTATGCTGCATGCGCTGCTTGCTTGTATGCTTGCTTGCATGCTCGCTGTATGCAAGGTGTAAAAAATAATTAATTAAAATAATTAATTGTAAACAAGCATACACCTTGCATGCTTGTTCACAATTAATTCTTTTATTCAGTTATAATACATGCATGTAATGAATTTATACGAATAATAAATTTTCTGCAATCTAAGTCTTTCAATTATAACAGTTATGAAATGTATGCCAAAAGATGATTCTAACTGTAAGCTTTCTGAGATGTGATAGTTCTGCCGATTCTGACTGTGAACTTTCTGCAATTTGATGATCCTACTTTTCGATTATTATGCATATAAAATTTATGCCTAAAGATGATTCTGACTTACAAAATTATGAGTTTTAAATGTATGATAAATGAGTGTATGCCAAATTATTTTCTGCGAAATGAAGTTTATGCTATCCGCTATTATGCAAAATAATATTATGACATAAAAAGTTCTGCTATAAAGGGTAGACCCTATTCAGATAGCTTTAACCCTATGGATGCACATAGGCTTTTTTATCCACAACTTCGTCTGCATCCAGGATAACCGACGTTTATGCGGACGTAATAGCGGGCAAAAGCTAGTGAAAATATTCTCCTTTAATTTTGTGTGTATTTTGTGTGGGTGTGTATTTGTTTATAAGTACTTTTCAAAATTAATCATCACCCAATGTTTAGTTATCATACTATTTTGTTTAAGTACGTACCCAGACCCACTTGTGAAGTTTTAATAGTTTGGCTTTGACTCCGATATCGGAACAAAGTTGTGCCACTTATCGGAACAGGTGCTTGACAAATATTTTACTGATAGCAACCCCGGCTCAGTTTATGTGAAAAGTTAATTTAATTATTAAACTACGCTGTACCCGATACTTTGAAACTAGCCGGTTTATAACTGACTGTGAAAAAGCAAGCAAGTTTTTAATTCGATGTACTATTTTTTTTCGTTTTCAAAAACAGATTCTCAATTCGAAGCGAACGTTTTTTTAAGTCGGTTTTAAAAAAAAAGGAGGGAGTTTTTTGGACTATATGTTTTTGGAAGAGTCCAAGTAGGGCGCCGTAGACCGGATTTTGCAGTAGAGTGGCTTTAGATATGAATTAGAATCTTTTGCAGGCTCTAAATTGGTGTAAAATCAACGGTGTCCTAGTATGTTTTTTCTTCAATATTTTAGTATTCTTGCGCTTGTCCGCATCCCACCTGATCTTAAGTGATGATGCGGCCTAAGGTGGAGCACGCTTGCCTAGGATGTATTGGTTCACACGTGCCTTGAAGATACCCAGATTAAAGTTATCGGGGAACAGAGAGACGGTAAATACTTCGACTTTATGTTTTGATTATGATAAAGTTTTGTGTAGTCTTAGTTTGTATGTTATAAAACTAACGGCTTATTGTTCACAATATATGTACGGTATTGTACCGTGCAGCTTTTACTGTTAGGATGCTATGATATTAAATGATACGAGTCCATAAAGGTTCAACAGTTTATTATACTAAGTTAACACTAAAGTTCAAATAGAAATAGTTTTTAAGAATAAATAATAGATGATACTGATATGATATTGATACGTGAGAGCACGCGGTGCGTTTGATGACCGGTAGTGAACCAAATTGTAAGTAATTGATACTGAATAATTAATGTTGGCGGATATGCTGACGCGGTATGTACAAGGTGTCCAAAAAGAGTATCGGGTATTTGTTTCAGCGCTGAAGTTGACACGAAGCGGCGAGGGGGCGCGGGGAAGGGATAGTCAAGTCCGCCAATTTTTGCAATTTTAGCTGCAATGGAGCAGTACGCAGGGACGCATCGCGCATTTTGCGTACGAGCGTATTATCGTAACGGTGATTCAATAGTGACTGCTCAACGTTTGTATCGTGCGAAGTATCGTACACGCAATGCACCAAGTGACAGTGAGTGAATGGTCATGTTAATTAGCAGAATTGTCGATACTGGGCAGAGGAGAATCCGAGGCGAAAACATGAACGACCCCTGCACAGCCCAAAGGTCGTTGTGTGGACCGCTATGTCTGCTAAAGGCATAATTGGTCCGTATTTTCATGAAGATCGACGAGGCCGAGCGCTCAATGTGAATAGTGACCGTTATTGCGATATGCTGCAAAACTTTTTGGGTCCAGAGTTGCAGGAGTTTCAAGGTTTCAATTCAAGAACGTGGTTCCAACAAGACGGGGCCACTTGCCATACATCAAATCAATCAATTGAAGCTGTTTACGAATTATTCCCTAATAAGGTCATTTCACGTAGAGGTAACATCAACTGGCCTCCCAGAAGCCCCGACCTTAGCCCACTTGACTATTTCGTATGGGGATACCTTAAAAGTAAGGTTTATGAGAATAATCCGTCGAACCTAACGCAATTGAAACAAAACATCAGGTCGGAAATGGCAGCACTATCGAGGGCTATGTGTCAGCGTGTTATCACCAATCTTCGTTCCAGATTAGAAGAGTGCCAGCAGCGTAACGGTCACCAATTGGATAACATTATCTTTTCGAAATAATTTTCCATTTTGTATTCTAATAATGAACATTAAAAAAATACTTTATTACTAGTAGTTTTTTTTTATTGAACAAACAAATACCCGATACTCTTTTTGGACACCTTGGACAATAATTTCGCAATGTACGGTTGCACCGTACAATATAAGAGGTTCCTTCTAACACAGAGAGGAATTTCGTTGGATCACTACATAACACTTACTCATTGCATATTGATTACTAGCTTTTAGCCAACATGCATCGGCCAAACATGGTGATTACGGCTGAACCCCCCCCCCTCCCCCTTGTGGCAGGCCTGTGCCCAGCAGTGGGCATCTAAAGGTTGACATGATGATGATGATCATGAACTAGCTTCTACCTGCGACTTCTTCTGCGAGGTAGGTTATAATAATAATAATAAATTAATACGACACAAACACACACACTCGACCCGAACCGAACCGACCCCGACCCGACCCGACCCAACCCGACCCGACCGACCGACCCGACCCGACCCGCCCGATAGCTCCCAGCGATAAAGTAACTGTTTGTCAGTGAAAAGTGTTTGAATCCGGATCAGTACTTCCAGAGATCACCTTTTAGAAACAAACAAACGTTACTTTTTTATGATATTAGTATCTGATAAAAGTTTCACACCAGATCTTCACTTTTTCATTCCACAGCTCCAATTTTCAAACAACGCTGCACTCATCACTATTCTTTAACAAAAAGTAATCTTATTTAAACAAAAAAGGTCTCCATTTTGTCTGAAAAATAGCCGGGGTCAGAGCCAGTAGATAATAACCGCAGCGTCGCACGGGCCCCATCCGTCTCGCCGACAAAGCCTCCGCAGGACTTAACGAGAATTACTTTTGTTTTTTTTTAAGCTAAATTATTTTTGTACGTAAAAGGTAGGTACAATATTGAAGCATTGTGTCGGTTTTCAACCGACTTTAAAAAGAAGGAGGTTCTCAATTCATCTGTATGTTTTTTTTTTATTTTTGTTTACTTTTTGTATATTTGTAACGCGATTTCTCCGGCAAATGTAAAGCGATTTTGAAAATTCCTTTTTTGATGGATAGGGTATGCCTTAAGGGTGGTCCCATATAAAGTGTATCGAAATTGATTCAGCACTTTTTTTAAAAATCGACAGAAAGCAAAAAAATATACATGGTTGATGTTGTAATGTTCTTACTTTCAATCTCTGTTTTGACTGTGTTGCCATTTCTTAATGGATTTGGATGATAAGGAAGTACTAAAAAGCGAAATATAAAAAAGCTTTTTTACAAAAAGACAACCGCCTTCAAAAACCAAAAAGTGAAAAATAACTTTAAAACAGAACACACATGACTTTAGTTTCGGAAGTTGACGACACGGTTGGCGCAGTTGCCGAGCGATCGACTGCTGCGCAGCGTGTTGCGGGTTCGATTCCCGCCCAGGGTAAATATTTGTGTGATGAGCACTTGTGTTTGCCTTGTGTCTGGGTGTTGTTTATCTATATATGTATGTATTTACAAAAAAAAAGTAGTGTAGGTATGTATATCAGCTGTCTGACACCCATAGTACAGGGTCTCCCTAGTTTGGGATCAGATGGCCGTGTGTGAAAATGTCCCCACATATTATTATTATTATTATTATTATTATTAATACAAAACAACAAATAGAACAGCCAAGCCAGTTTTTGAAAGCGGTTGTCTTTTTTGAGGAAAAAATTATCTGCGTAGTAACTCTTTAACCGACTTCAAAAAGAAGGAGGTTCTCAATTCAACTGTATTTTTTTTAATGTATGTTACGCGATTTCTCCGGCAATTGTAAGTTGATTTTGAAAAATCTTTTTTTAATGGGTAGGGTATGCCTGAGGTGTGGCCCTATACAAATATTATCGGAATTCACTCAGCATTTTATGAAAAAATTAACTGTTCAGTGTGGACTGTATATATTTTGAAAATAAAACAATTCTTCAGGCTTGATAATTTTCCCATTTATTCTTCTTAGCTCAGTATTAGTCAGTTGCTATTTTCGATCTGATTAATTGCCGATCGCTCTTTCCCGGAATCTGAAGAGTATTCCAGGTAGCGCCAGCAGCATGTTCGGGCCTTCCAGCAGCGCGTCGTTGAGGCACACCCCGTTGCTTCGTGCGGCTGCGTCGAATACTAGCCTACACTTGCCGGGTTTGTTAGGATTCTTCACGGCAAAGTGTGGCAAGTACCAGCAGACTGGACTTGTTTGTTCCGAGCCGCCGCACAGTGTCGCGTACCCTTTCTCAAGCATGTTGTTGATCTGCCTGGAGTATTCCTCAGCGAACTCTGGATCGGCGTCCATCTTCTGTTCTATCTTCTTGAGACGGCGGAGTGCTTGGCTGTAGCTTGGTGGCATGATAATGTCCCACCTCGTAGCCTGCATTGATTCTCTTCGCTGTTGTCTCGACGATCTTGATGGCGCGTTGGTCCGCTTCGTTCACTCGCGGCTTGCCGTGGATGCTGAGTGCTTCTATTTTGAAGTGAGCCTCGACCAAGTTGTGGAGCTCCTGGTTGCTCACGTTCGATGATCGGTCGGGCTCGTAGAGATGTAGCACCTTGCCTTCTTGCATGATGGTGCTGCGCGGTGCGGTTCCATGCACCACCCATCCTAATTGAGTTCTTGAAGCGGTCGGCTCGTTCGGGCCGCCGATTCGTAGTTCACGGGAGACGATGCACTCCCAATGATCGGTTCCTACTAGGAGCCCGGGGCGCGCGCGTTCGTAGCACACCTCGTTCCTAGGTAGGTCTTTCAGGTGCTCATATTCTAGCAGGTTTTCAGGGATGGCTTGCTGGTAAAGTTGAAGGTTCTTCATGGTCCTCGCTCTGACCTTGTAAGCTTCCTTTTCTTTGGCCCCCCTGACCTTGATTGTCACAAGCTGGCTCTCTGTTTCATCTTGCGACATGTTGACACCGTTTAAGCGCAGTGTCTGTGATGGTCCCTCCGCCCCGATGCTGGATGCTAACTCCTGGTCCACGAGTGTAATGGTTGCACCCTCGTCTAGGAGTGCGTAGGTCGACACCTCCCCCCGTGGTCCGGACACGATGACAGGACACATCTTCAACATGACTGTTCGCGGGCCGGCGGCTGGACGGGCAGCCACGGACAGGACTGCTTCCTCTTTAGGTTGTTCGGCTTCCTTTGCGACTTCAGTCTTCTCGTCGTGTTCTTGATGTAAAGTCTCGTGATGCGGGCGGCGGCATTGATTCACGCCGCACGGCTTTGCTTTACAGTTCATGCGCCTATGTTGTTTATGAGCGCATTTGAAGCAAATCTTCTTTTCTTTCAGGAAACTCCATCGTTCATTCACGGCGAGTGCCTTGTATTTTGGGCACTGTGTAAGTGCGTGGGCTTGTCCACACTTGGGGCATTTTTCAATTTCTTCCTCCGCTCCCCCGGTCGTAGTGAAAACGCTCGCCTTTTTCTTTAGTATCACGGCGGGTCGGGTTTCTTTCTTCGTAGTCGCAGCGCCTGTGGCCGGGGCGTATGTGTATCTCAGCGCCCGGTCAGCTTCTCTCATCAGGAACCGTGACATCACGACGATTTCTGGGTCTGCCGTCCCTTCGTGTTCATATGCGTAGTCACACCAGCGGGATCGTAGATGCGGGCTGAGCTTGTCTAGTACTTCTCGTGTCATCAATGGATTGAATCAATCCCCTTCGATCGATGGTTTTCAGGACACAGATGATGTTCTGTAGTTTGATAGCGAAGCTATTAAGCTCTGTTGCTGACGTGCCCGGCTTCGGCAGTTTCTTCAGATCTTCCAGCGCCCGATCAATGATGACTTCTGGTCTTCCAAAACATTGCTCCAGAGTCTTCATAATCACATCAGGTTCGGTGGCTGTGTGCAGAAGAGCGGCCACGGCGTCCCTTGCTTCCCCTTTGAGGCAGCTTCTCAGTCTTTGTATGTTCTCGGCCGCTGAGATCTGGTACATGCTTGTTGTGTCTCGTACCGCTGCCTTGAATGGCAGCCACTCGTTGGCTGCGCCGGAAAACGTAGGTAAGTCGATATGCCTGGGTCTGGGTCTGGCCATCTTCTCGAGGGTTGCCGCCAAATGTTCGATGCTGTTTCTTGCTCGTGTCGGGGTTGGCGATCTCGCCCCCGATGCTTCGAATCGTATTTGCTTCGGTTCTTCCCTGGGCCCCTCCTCCCCCCGTGGGTTGAGGGGGTTGGTTCTCAACCACTCGTCCACCTTTCGATGGGGTTCTTCACGGGGAGGGCCAGGTTCTTGATCATCGTGTACGCTTTCTTCGTCGTTAATCACTGACACTTCAACTGCCAGCCTCTTCTTGATCAACTCCTGTTCCAGTTCCAACTCTTTTCTTTGAATGGCTGCCAACTTCTCGGCTGCTTCCAGTTCCGCCATCCGTAGTCTAGTTGTGACGCTCGTTGTCGATCGCATTGACCTGGCCGGTGATCCCATTCTTCGTCGGGTCACATTGGTCGTCGTTGCTTGGAGTCCAGAAGGCCCCGCCGCCGTACTGGTGTCCGCTATCTTTGAAAATGGCGACGCCGGTGGGTCGAGTGAGAATCTTCGTGTTCTTTCGCGTTCGATTTGTTCAGTTTCCCTGCGGCGCATCTCTTGTTCCTGGGCACGCCGCGCCTCTTGTTCTTGGATGCGTCGCTGTTCCTCAATCTCCGCTACGTCCCCTTGGCTTCGAGTGACAACCATTTTCTTATGCGTGTTCGTGTCGTCGCGTACCAGGCCGCACGTTCAGTTTGCAGCGTTCAACGCGCACCGGACAGCACGTTCAGTTTGCTGTGTTCTACGGCGCGTTCAGGTTGGTACCTCTTCTGATCGGTATTTCTTCGGCACGGTGAATAATCCCCTTGGCTTGATATCCCTGTTGAAACCCGTCGGCTCGGTTCGGTGAGTCGTTCAGGTCGAAACAAGTCTTGCTTGATGGCCGTGTTCGTTCTTCAGAGCTTCGTACTTCGTCTGGAGTTCGGTAGGCCAGGTTGCCGCAGGATCTTCGTTCTTCTATCCGGCTTCGGAAGGACCAAACTGTTCAGTGTGGACTGTATATATTTTGAAAATAAAACAATTCTTCAGGCTTGATTATTTTCCCATTTATTCTTCTTAGCTCAGTATTAGTCAGTTGCTATTTTCGATCTGATCAAGCGTTTTTTTTTTTTTTTTTTTTTTCGGATTGGCATCTCGCAGGAGGTTGTCGGCTGCTTAACCGGACTTTCCTGTGGTGCCTTAAAAATTATTATTTTTAGGGCCTCCAGCCAGAGCATAAAAGCTTACAAACTAAGCGACTACACGCTAAGGGCACCCCCTGTGGGGTACGAGCCTCGGCTTAGGGCGTCGCTGGGAGAGGACAGCAAAGGGACAGGCTGGATCGGATTTCCATTATTTAGGGACGAATTTAAAACTACAGGCTCAGCGGCGCGGGCTGGCACGAGCAAGGGTCGGGGAGGGGACGTACGGGGTCGTTGCGGCGGGCCTCGGCGGCGAGGACGGAATGACGGCGGTCTGTGTCTGTGTTTCTTAACTGTACTGGTGGCCTTATTGCTCTCCTGGAGGAGAGTAATAGCATCGTCAGGGTCGGTCAGAGTATGTCTCGGTCGTCGAGTCTTACTAATACGGGAGGGAGTGTACCGGGCGGCCGATACGATTAACGGGAGAGTGCTTCTCAGCAGTGTCGAAGAAGCGCTTGGCGGAGCGTTTCATGAACTGCTGGATGGTAGGTATTTTTAGATCGAGATGGAGGTTCTCGTTGCGAAGGTATCAGAATCAGAATCAGAATCAGAATAATTTATTTGTATAACATAGGTAATTACATTAAATAGATCTTATAAATAGTAGGTACATAGTGCGCTATGTTTTGCCAAATGACATACAAATATGAACATAGTTTATGACAATTTTTAAATTGTTTAAGTTTGAATTTTTAAAAAGGGGCTCCAGTGATTCTTCGCAAGAAACGGTTTTGGAGGGTCTGCATCCTATGGAGACGGTATGGTTTCGCGTGTGCGAATACA
Organism: Charanyca ferruginea; assembly: GCA_947361185.1. NCBI lineage: Eukaryota > Metazoa > Arthropoda > Insecta > Lepidoptera > Noctuidae > Charanyca > Charanyca ferruginea. The sequence continues at coordinate 17,867,344 of OX376073.1, forward strand.
GCACAGGCGTACGTCATGATGGGACGAATGCACGCCGTGTAAATGCGCAATTTGCACTTGAGTGACAATTTGCTGCGTGCATTCAACATGAAGTAGAGCCTACCGAGAGCGAAAGCGGCGCGCGAACGCACCGTCTTTATGTGCTCTCCGAAAGTAAGATGGTGGTCCAGAATCACACCTAAGTATTTGGCTTGCTTCTCCCAAGGGATAGGCTTACCGAACATGGTTATCGGACTGGTCTGATCAAGCGGGCCTAGTGCCCTTTTATATAGACGGCTACCTGGGTGCAAGTAGTGGCGGGGGTAAACAATGAAAATCTCGACCGACCACTCGATCGCTTATTTTGCGCCCAAATGGCCTTGAAACTATGTACAATTCGTAATTATTATTATTACCTATTTATCTATCCTACTTAATTATGTAATACAACATGGTTTGTACCTATAATGCTTACACTAAACCTATCAAACTTAACGCTACATCTTATTCTTATTCAAATATGTTTATAATAATTATGATTTTATTATTTACAGTTAGCGTCTATTACAGTTTAGGTCGGCGTCCGTAACATTAACCGTAGACAAAAGTTGCGATAAGGACTTTCAGTTTCTGTTTCATTAACTATGTAATGAATTTTGATGATAAGATACTTAAGTAAAAAATAAAAGCGTTTATTTATGTCTAGTAGATAGACAAATCCAATTGACAAGTACTCAATATTTGAAATTTAAAAGATTTTAATGTCACATAATATATACCTATTTAAAATTATGATCGTAACAAATAACAGATTTATGTTGGTATGTACTTACTTCTTTAAGATACGTTTTAGTATTAAAAAAAAACATGAAATATTTTTCAACATCATCTCTCAGCATTTTGACCACAAGTAAGATGTCACGTCTTTAAAAGGTCTTTACTAAACGGATATTGTTTTTGAGGTGAGGTAAGGTATGAGGTGGACCTCAGAACCTCAAGGAAATTGCCAATGTTGTTACAATGTCACCGTTATATAAGCAACCGGTTATAACTCGTCCATTATTGAGGCTCCATCTTTACAAGCGAGAGCACCGCAGCGATAAGTACGTCGTGTCATCGTAATTATTATTAGGTATAGACCAGGCTTTGTTCATCCGTGTACAAGGAATTTGCTCACAAAGTAGGATTTTTGTACTTTGTACTTTTGAATCATTTTAAACGACCTTTTTAGGGTTCCGTAGCCAAATGGCAAAAAACGGAACCCTTATGGATTCGTCATGACTGTCTGTCTGTCCGTCCGCATGTCACAGCCACTTTTTTCCGAAACTATATATATAAATAGTTCTTAAACTATACTGGTGAAACTTGGTAAGTAGATGTATTCTGTGAACCGCATTAAGATTTTCATACAAAAATTGAAAAAACAAACAATACATTTTGGGGGTTCCACAATCATAAAACTAAAAAAAAATTTGATGTTCATTACCATGTAAACTTCCACCGAAAATTGGTTTGAACGAGATCTAGTTAGTAGTTTTTTTTTAATACGTCATAAATCGTAAACCGCAATTTACCTTACTTGCTGCTACGGAACCCTTCATGGGCCAGTCCGACTCGCACTTGGCCGCGTTTTTTTTATTGCGCTGTGGAAGTCATCACCATCGTGGAGGTGACGGAGGGGCAGTGCCGGACTCTTACCGGTTTAAACCACCGCGGTGTTCCACCTCTGCCTATGGCCTGGGATGCGGGATTCGCATAATCTTTCACCGCTCCCAAACATAAATATAAACTACCTGCTGATGATAGGTGAAAAATGAGGAATGACCAAGGTCGTTGCATACTAGGTTATTCCGAAAATTACTAGCCACAGAATAAATATAATCTCATTTTTCTTGAAACTATTTTCAATTGACGGCTAATTTCAATACAAATCTGCTTGGTGAAAACCATTGGTCACCTATGTGTATTTCTTTTATTTAAAAAAAAAACTGAAATACAAAATCTTAGGTTTAATTAGGTAAATACCTACTTACACAAAAAAAAAAATATTTACATAAAAATATTTTTGAATAGTGAGCGACCAAGAAGAGGTGTCCGTAGCATTTTTTTGCACAAAGATAACGCGCCCTTTAGGGAATTCACTAGATGGACATGCCCGCGGGCAAGTCTGCAGACGTGCCCGCCGGACCTCGCTACTATAGGTTTGTGCAATACTTGCTAGTGTAGGACAGTCACAGTCAGTCTGGCAGACTTGCCCGTTGCTCGTCCGCGCGATCTCATTTTGTCTGCGCGGGCACATGTCCATACAGACATGTCCGTACGTGAATGCCACCTACTCTCAGACCTGAGAGCGACAGCGGCCAGAACAGACGTTTTTTTATGATTTATTTATCGAACTGTGGAGTAGGTATTAAAATAAAATGAGTTTTAATGAAAATAAATTATTCCGGGAAGATTTTTTTACTTTTTCTTATCATCTAAGAGTATTATCTGGGGCGCGCCGCAACCTTAGGTATTTTGTGGTATTATTGTGGTACCAGCAGTTATGATTTTTAACAACTAAACCGTGTAGCCAGTTGAGATAGAGACAATAAACTGACAAGTCCGTATAGTGTGTTGCAGCGCCAGACATGCCCGGAGAGAATACTCGCGGGCGTGCCTGCGGGCATTTCTGATAGTGAATTTCCCACTTTACACATCTGCTAGAACCATGGACTATTTGAATAGGGCAAAAATGTTAACATCCTTCGGACATTTCAGATTTAGGTCCATGATTTTAATGCATGCCACCTCCCACTGGATAGTTATTCTTGTTTTATGTTTCGAAAGCTGGTTTACCCAAATGCATTGGGATTTTAACGGGAATATTTTGAAAAGCTATAAATAAATGTTTTTCATATCCTAACTCACTATTTTGAAGCAGCTCACGTATCATTGTCATCACGCTCTCGCTCACACTTTGTATGGTAATCTACAAAAAAAAACAGGTATTTTTGAGCTTGCTCTCTAATAATTACCCATAAGTATTTTTGGAACGTATTCCACACTGAAAACAAATTAAAATAATATAAACCTTATATTAGGTAAATACTGCTATGTTACCAGTGAGATTATAGTCAGTAAGTATACTACTTTTAATAAAAACCGTACTATTATTAGTCTCCATCATCAATCATATCTATAACAGGTCAGACTAAGCGGATATTGTGTCAAAGGTTGGCGGCCAACATTAAGACGACCAGGAAATTACCAATGTTGCTACACGTCGCTGTGTTGCCGTCTCAAAAAACAACCCCCCTTCCCCTTCGGCCCTTGCGGAAATGACGTCAATTTGCGTCACCGAATTAGTTAGGTCGGTGACGGAATTTTTAGATGGCGTTACATGATAATTTGCGAGTGGAAAATGTTGTTGAGTTGAGGAAAATTGGGCTATTAAAGTTAGCTTTGCTCTGCATTTATTAATTTAGATGTAAATATTTTAAATTCATGTTATGATTAAGATAAAGTTTTTTATTGGTTTAGTTTATAATTGGGTAGATTAAGAGCTCATCTATCCAATTAGCAGACATCACAGTTAAACAATGGCCATATAATAGTAATAATAATATGTGGGGACATTTCACACACGGCCATCTGACCCCAAACTAGGGAGACCCAGTATTATGAGTGTCAGACAGCTGATACCTATACATACACAAATACATACGTATATAGATAAACAACAACCAGACACAAGGCAAACACAAGTGCTCATCGCACAAACGTTTACCCTGGGCGGGATTCGAACCAGTAACACGCTACGCAGCAGTCAATCGGTCAACTACTGCGCCAACCGTGTCGTCATTTATGACTCCAAGAGTCATGTCAACAGTCAAGCGGCCAATAATTCTAAGAAAGAACTTTTGTAACAAAAAAAATTTTGTTCTGTTTGTAGTTTTGTATTGCCTGCCACCGACTTCCGAAACTAAAGTCATGTGTGTTCTGTGCTTAAGTTATTTATCACTTTTTATTTAGTATTTTTTTGAAGGCGGTTCTCTTTTTTCAAAAAAGTTTTTTAGCATTCTTGATTTGTTCCGCGTCTCTTCAATCAAAGTCTACACTATTAATTTGTAATGTCTCTCACAGTTACAACCTAAAACTTAAGTGATGTTGTAGCGTGGGTGTTTTTGATACAGAGCTCTGCGATCGAGTACGTTTAACTCGCCACTAAGTACTCAGATCAAAAGCACACACATTTGGATTTGAAACAATATGTGTGGGCAGTACCTACACAAATGTTTATTTAGTTCTGATGTGAGACGAAACGCAACTTTGATCATAAAGTTGGACACTTTCCTTTCTTTTTCTTTGAAGAAAGTTGTTTTGATTTCATGATCTTGCTTATTTACCCTATGTTTATTTGAGGGATTAGAACTTTATGATTGAAATGTTTACCTGCAAATAATATAGCACATTGCGTAATATGACATTTTTTTAGCTAGCGTTCTATATAGGATACTTGCCCTCCAGTGCCTAGGTATATAAACTTTTCATCCTGTACAGAAGTCTAATGAAGTTCGCTTTTAGTATTTATTTTGTTAATGGGGGTATTTAGTTTCTTTGTATGAGACACACATTAACGTAGACCTGAGTTTTATTGTAAGCAGGAGTTGAAAAAATGTAGCAAAAACTAACACATGTTTTTTGAAAAAACTACAATACTTTTTAAAATCTAAAAAAAAAGAAAAAACCATTGCAGCAGTAGGTTTTGGAATAAATTAACTCTGAGCTGATTACATATTTTAGTACCTATTTCTATTAATATCAGAATATCAAATTATTGGGGATAAGATTCGGCAAAACAGACCTTGAGGCCCCTCATTTTGTGGTTTATAAACTAATGTAATATAGGTACAAGTGGACCCCATGTCTCCTTCTAAAAACATAATATTTTACCCCTTGTAACCCTTTAGGGGTCGATTTCCATTACTAGACACAAATGTTCTCGGTAGAAAAGCTATATAGAAATTGAAATTCACGTGCTACAAGGGTTTCGGGCTGATAAAGGCTAGAAAGTTAAAGGCTATTTTTAAGGACCCGAAAATATTTTCAACCCAATTTATTTTTTGCGAGGTACAAAGCCATATATTGAGGTAAAGGTCAGCCGTACATGGTAAAGTAAATACTTATTGGTGTCTTTTCTAATAAGCCAAACAAGAGAAAGATAATAAATATGTAGTTGATTAATTGTTTTTAAAGTTAGTTCATTTAATATACTTCAATAATATAATTTTAACATAAAATGCGCAGATAAAGGAGCACTTAAAAGTGCTTTCGAGACCAAACAGAATAATTAAATGAGCCCACATGTACCTTTTACTTTATTTACTACACAGTTATACGAGAGTTATCAAATTGCTGCCAATTACAAATAAAACATTTTGCACCTTGTCATTTAGCTACAAATTACATAATACTATGTACAACAACTGTTTAAATTTAATTTACTAAAAGTAAAAGCGCTTCTAATTTAACGCTCTATTAAAGTCCTCGTAATATTGGCTTACACAATCTCATCTTGCTTAGAAGTATATCAAAATATTAGCAGGACCCTTGTTGCTAAAATGACCCCCTATATGAAATTACACCTCCATTGAAGTTTTACATTTTAGAAATAGGAGTCTAATTAAAATTTGACTGCAAAGGGTGAGTTGGGCAAGTCCTTCATATAATATCATGATTTCATATGGGATTTCTCATGGGTATAGAGTGTGAGATTCAATGTGGTAACCAATGTAAAAAGAGCTGTTGTAGTAACAATATATTCCCGCATTTTATCTGGACTAGTATAGGAGGTGGGGTGCAAGGCCGGTCAATGTATACTGGTGGGATATCTGATAGTTCTTGTAAGCCAGTGGGGCTATGTCGATCCCACAATCTCGCCGGGCTTAGGCCGCCGTCAACATAAACAAAATGCTATTATTGCCTGTATCTTATCTCGGAAAAAATATTAGACATTGCTTTCGAAGCCCCGTTTTCATTTATCGATATTACTATGGTCATATTTGTGTACAGACGTGTTTATAAAAAAGGTGTATATAGAATTGATTTTTATTGAAAACTACGTAATGTTGCTATGAGAAAAATAAAAATACAACTCAATTCAATTTTAAATAGGTAACATAATTTTTCCTGTCAAACAATCTTGAAATAGTATTATTGTTCTGTAGACTTCTTCTGTGTCTACTAAGTTGTATTATAACAATAAAATACATTAACTCAAGCATTGAATTGTTTCCTATGGAATTACAAAATTTAAAACATATAAATGCATACAAAGTTTACATTATGATTTCCTTTTCCTATCTTCAAAAACACTGTACTCGTTTTATTGTAAATACATCATAGGTCATACTCTAAATATTATTGCCGGTTTACAAAAATCATTTCCTATAAAAAAAAAAATAATATCAGCTCAAAGAAAAGCACTATATTTTTTAATAAGTTTTTACTGGGAAAATACCGTAAGTAAGTTTTCTTGTTATTCTCTGTCGTGGCAGGGGCTATTGCAAATATACTAAGAACCGACTTGGTAAGGACTAGTACACACTCGATACCTATTCTACACCGAGCTTATTAAGGTCACGAGTATAAAAACTCAATTCACTCATCGTACCAACACAATATTCTCTAAATGTATAGATAGTAAATCCATTTGAGTCTTCTCTGATGCGATAAATAAATAAAAAAACCTTTTTTCCAGCCTTGGAGAACAAAATAAAATAACTTATTCGAGGGAAGAAAGTTCCCCAATTTTGTCCGAATTCGCTAATACCCTCAATGTAGCACCGCCTTAATATCGGGAAGAAAATTAAATTATCTACGAAATACGTTTTCCGTGGACTTTTCAGGCATGTTTTCTTTATATTTGATGAAAGTTGCACGGTTGCTGTGTAAATCGATAGAATGGACTCCGGTGAAACTAATGCTTTTTTCCTTACTATCTTCGTATTTCAGTCAATGTAATAAACTTTTTTACCTTTACTGAAGTCCTAAATATTTAAAACATTAAGATTGCAAGTGTTTATTTATTGGTCTTGAAGAATTAAACATGTAGAGCACATATTTTTTTGAGTGTTGCTGTCCAAAAACGTTTGGTTGTCGCTAAAGGTGTTACTACACCAATCGATCGATCATCGATCGATGCTATCGCTCAACATCAATCGACGCTAATCGACTGGTGTGGTAGCTTTGGCTGACCGACGGATACCGTTCTACTAACTAATCGATCGATTGCCGGTCGATGGCATCGGTCAACGTTGATCGATTAACTGCGGCTATAATCCATCACTAATAATAATCAAGCAGCTCGATCGATGTCGACTAATCCGTTCTACCATCGATCGATGCTGGCGATCGACAATCGATCGATTGGTCTGGTAACACCCTAAAAGCCGCAGACATAAACATAATGACCCTGTTTCTGACACGACATCGAACTTAATCAATGAAAATCTAGATTTTCCCCGAGCCTTCGTCCGCGTGAATGTCGGTCATGGCGGATGCAGACAAAGTTGCTTATTAAAAAGGGGTATAAATATAATGATCACCAAAAAATACTTTAGGATCTTAAGCTCCCTTACCAAAAAAATATACTAAATTATACCAAATGTACTAAATGGTCACCAAATCTTAGTGTGCAAAATAACCAAAATCTTTTTGACCCCCCTGGGGCGGATCCGACATGGTTAAGTTAGAACTGTGACTCCCTACGCCAGAATCAAATCCCTTTTAACAGTCAAACTCATACATTTCTACAATACTTAGGAAACACCATTTTGGTGACCATTTACTATTTTTGGTTTTATTTTATTTACTATTATTGGTGATCATTTTGTAGATCTGGAGGTTTGTTAAACATAAGCCTTTAAAAAGTAATTTGTATCCTTTCTTGGGGTACCAAATTTCATTAAAATTGGTTCTATAATTTAGCCGTGAAAAACTTTCGCATTTATAATATTAGTATTATTACGGCTTTACTGTACTCTCCTTAAATAAACTTCTCTCCTTCTCTCCTTAAATAAAAGTTTCCTCATACTTTTAAGGGGGTACCGAGCAAAATCTATCTTTCTCTCTCTTATCTAAATTTTTGTTTTAATTGACGCGCTGTTTTGAATCATACATACATACGTTGCGTATGATTCAAAACAGCGCGAAAAATTAATAATAAAATAACTAAGCGATATTTCGAAAATGTAAAAACTGAATTCAAGTTTGTGAAAAAAAAATACAGTTTACTAACAAAACTCAACTAAATACGAGATTTTTTAAAGATTTTTGTACAACTTTACGTATTTTTGTTTATTAAATTAAACAGTATTCTTATTTTTTGCCAACGATAATCGGTTAACACATTCACTGTGGTATTCATTACATATTTTTTATGGCAATTATGGTAAAAGTATTGATTATATCACTTTAACAGTGACGACTGTTTTGAATGATTTTGCTCGGTACCCCCTTAATAATAAGTAACAAAACAAGCCGCAACTCAGTGGTTAAGGCACTCGCCTCTCATAACCGATATTGTGGGTTCGCAACCGGGCCCCCTCAGATATCTATGGGGCCCCCTTTCTACCCGTGGGAGTCGTAAAAGACGACAGAGAGATATTGACCAGAGGATGGGCAGCAGCGTCCTTCCTCAGAAGGACGCTGCTGCCCATCCTCTGGATAATAAAGTCCTCCCGGTTATTACAGTACTCATACTGTAATAACCGGGAGGACTCTACGATGAATAAAACGTAGGAATAACTTTAAGAAGACTATATTATTATATATCAGTAAGAGGAATAGCACTTGACCGAGCCTTACAGCTTCTCGGTCTGCCAGCCTTCTGTCATCGCATACAAAACTATCTTCAACGATTTGAATTACTTCTAGAAGCTTGCCGAATGTTCTAACCATAGAGTTTATAATCTAATGGCATAATCGCCACAGTACTATAACACCAACTGCGATCGCAAACGTGCATCGGCCAAGCATGGCGATTACGGCTGATCGCCCCCATGTGGGAGACCTATACCCAGCAGTGGGCGTCTTAAGGTTGAAATGATGATGATGATGAACCGGGCTCGGACAAATACCAGTGTGACTTTTTCATCACTGACATTGTTGAAGGACACATAGTGAAGGAAACCTGGACTTATAATTAATATGAATCTGAAAACGCCAATCCGCCTTGAGCGTACGTGGTGATCAATGCTCGTACCTTCTCTGTATGAGAAAAGGCCTTTGCCCTGCAGTGGGACAGTTATAGGCTGACATTATTATTATTATTATCACCATTTATTAATTATATTTACCTATAAAATACATTTTTAAATATTAATAAAAAATATGAACATTTAAAAATATAAAAAATAGTAGCCCATCGGTATCGGGAACAGGGTCCAAGCTACCGGCGGTCAGGGCTCCAGAGAGAGAAACCTCCTGACAATGCGGGCAGTGTCCAGAAGTACTGCCTTCTGAATCAAGCCCTTGATCCAGCCGCCTAACGAGAGCCTCCTTAGATGTTGGTCGAGGCTCTTGGCAATTAAGCCATTGGCTGTAACAACTATCGGCACAACGATCGCTGAGTCCACATCCCACATGTCGACAACCTCGCGGGCCAAGTTAAGATACTTTATTTCCTTGTCTTTCTCGACCTTCACGAGGTTCACGTCATGCGGAACTGCTATATCAATAATCATTGCGCGCTTCTCCAATCGATCCACCACCACTACATCAGGTTTATTGGCTACAATAGTCCTGTCAGTGATGATGGATCGATCCCATTATTATTATTATTACAATGCGTATCACTATCATAATTATACATTACTAACTTTTGCCTGCATCTTGGTCCGTGTGTATGTCGGTTATCGTGGATGCAGATGAAGTTGCGGATTAAGAAGTAGCCTATGTCCTTCTCCAGGGCTCAAGCTATCGTCATAACAAATTTTATCAAAATCGGTTCAGCCGTTTCATCGTGAAAGCGTAACAGACAGAGTTACTTTTGCATTTACAATATTAAATATGGATTAAGTAAATTAAGTATACGTACCTAAATTAAGTATATTAAGTAATTAAGTAAACATTAAGTCAATTAAGTATAATAAGTATATATATTAAGTGTGTTAAGTATGGATTATAATTTAAAGTCTCTATCGTGCTGAGTTTGTTTTCGTTCGGAGTAGGTAATCTCCACAACTGCTACACCGATTCTGTAAATCTTTCTTTTGCAAAATTACTTTATTTTTCATCTTTCGCTAATAGGACACTGCATTACCCTTTAGTGTTATAGGCTATATTTTATTATCATAAAAATGGGAGATCCGAAAGAAAATTCATTAATTATAAAAAAATAAGAGATTCGATAGAAAATTAATGCGGACGCAGTCGCGGGTGAAAGCTAGTAACCTCTTATGTAACATTCTTTAGTTCCACACAGATTCTATATCATGTAAAAAGGCCAGTGCATCAAGCTACAAATCTGTCAAACTACTTTGATAGGTTTTCAACTTTATTGCAAAATATAAGGTTCATATTCAATTGGGAATTCTTGACAGTTTGGTATGGCTTAATCGTTGCATTATTGTGTTATTACATTCAACTACAATATACATAACGATGAATGAATCATTGGTACATATATTTACAAAAACACACACAAGTTTACCAGTTAATATTCAATGATAACATTAACATATCAATAACAAATAATTACCGCAAAGTAAATTTACACTAATTTAATTAAACTTATTAATTAATTAGCGCTCACTTTGTTTGTAATATCGTTCAGTCGGTAAAGTGTAACATATATTATAATAATTAGTATGATGTCAAACACGAGACGTAAATGTGATCGGAGTGAAAATGAGGTTTTCTTTCTGTGTTTTTTTTTCTAGATAGTCTTTTAATAAAATAAAAGATAAAATGCTCTTTCCCAAATTTCAACGTATCCTCATACCTAATTTCATCAAAATCAGTTCTGCTGTCTTATTATGATAACGTAACTTAGTTAATTTCGCAGTATAATGTAATTATTATTATGTATAAGCTTTGTTTATGTATATACATATTTAATCAGTTTATATATTCTACTTCAAGTTTAAACTATATTTTACACTAGCAATAAAAAAAAACTGTTGCTACTACGCCATATTGGTACGTGGCTACGATGCTACGAGCCCTCTACGAGTCTACGAAAATCCGTAGCAAGACGGAGCCGGTATGAAGGACCAAAAAAATCTAACAATGAAAATATTGCAAGTGATTTATGAAAGTAACCTCACTACAGATATTGTGAGGTCGAATCCTGAAAACACGTAGACCCGCATAACGGAAATTTATCCACACCAAACGACGGTCCCCACTTTGCGTGTATACTGTATGTATAATAAGACCGAGTAAATGACAATTTGAATTTCAAAAGTAGGTAGATAAGTTAAGCTCCGCGTGACTTGCGCATTTCACACCGTTCTTCGCGAGCTTGCCGGCGTTCACGTTGACGTGTATCAGTATCCTTCTGTGCGCCGTAGGGGGTGCTCGTGTTGCGCCGGGAAATTACGACCCTGACGTGTTAGTACGCGACCGTTCATTATATAACCGTGTGCTGTTTGTTTTGTGAGCCAGCCCTATTGTGAACAACGGATGTATTGAACTTTTTAAAGGTAATTTTCTTTGAAGTATTTAATTTTAAGTAATGCAGTTGGTTGGGAATAATAATTTGTTAATGGTTTCTGTAATTAATTATCTGAAGTTTTATGACTGTCATTAAACATTCTGAATAGTCGTTGATCCGTCTTGTTGAGTGTTTTAGTGTGTGTTAGGTTGTAACGTAGTAGGCGGGGTTTTAAGGTCTCGTAAATAATGCAGAGGTACCTTTTCCGAGCGTAAACCTCGTACCAAGGGATTATGACGTGTTGCAGTTAATTTAAGCCGTCGTCTTGTGAGTGGTAGCTAAATAATTTTGTGCTTTGAGCTCTGTTTGGTGATGTACCTAATTAATTAATATAATCAAGTTGCTACATATCAGCCGTGCAGTATTATAAATAAAAAAAACAGAAAAGGTTTGCTTTTCAGTTTCTGAAGCGTAAAATTATCTTAAAATTGGCATAATAGAACAAAACAGCACAACATAAATAAAACAATATCCGTTCAATTTCGTAAATTTAAGTACAATACACAATCGAAAAGGGAACACAAATAAATTACATTTTAATAAAACTTATTTACTTTGTTATACGTCTCAACATCTGTCTCGTGCCTTCAGTGTCACGAAAACAGATTGGATTCAAATCCGGTACGCTATCGAATAGAAGGAATTCAATAATATTTACATTTCCCACGACACGGGGAGAAACATGTAACGTTACGAAATAGAGAAACTCAGGAGAAACCTTTTTTATTTATTGTCAATAAATTATAGACAAATACCTATTTCTATTCGTTTTTTTTTGTTGTTCAGGCAACTCTGCTGTGCCCGCAAGAGATGTTAACGTGATGATGTTTAACGTTAATATGTTTTTTTGTTTAATTGTAATAAAATGGTACTCATTAAAGCCATATCTTAGCGTACAGTCACGTTTATATTTGGGATTCTTATTAGCTTAACTGTGTAATTAGCAGATACAATAGTTCAACAATAGCAATATGGCTCCAAGAGTCATGGGGTATTCAAAAAATCCTCTACATTGCTGCTAACAGGGCCAGTGTACGCCTATAAGTATCACATTTAGGTAATTCGTTATAAATTACAGTTGAATAAAATATAGGTATTATAAAAAATGCAATAAAAATACACGCAAGAGCTCCTGCAATTTTGATATGAGTTGGTTTTAGTGAATATTTTTTTAAGGGGGACGGAGCCAAGCAGGGGCGTTTATCAATTATAGCAGTTACATAATAATAACGCGAGGTGGTAATCTCACAACATTATCCTTCATAGAAATGGGTATGAACGTGAAACGTAAAAATGATTTATACTTATAGATACAATTCTTGACAAGATTTCACAGAAAATTTTCCGGGTGCTCTGCCGAAAGGGAATAAATTCGCTTCAACGTGTGTGAATTTTCTATTACTGTAACATCTAAGCTACACCTTCAAGCACGACTTACTCAACATTAACATATATTTATAACCTAAAATTATTTAAATGGCGACATGTAAAAGTCACGTACGAATCCAGTCATTTCGTGAATACTTACTTTATAACTTATTCTCGTTTAAAGAAATCGATAGAGCCGTAGTAGATCGTGATCATATTAGAACTTTTTGAACAGAACGTTATTGTTAAGAATACGAAATAAAAAGCCGTTTGAATTTTGGCTTAATGCTTTGGGAACAATAAAGAGACGAATATAGCCTTCATAACAAAGACACACCTACATATTTTTACATCGTTTTCACATAATTTTCTTTGCGAAAGTAATACAAGTAGAGTAACTGAACATTTTATGAAAACGAAGGGAACGTTTGCCTATTCCATACACTCTTCAAAAAAGATAAACATCTCATTACAAAAATTCAGGCAGAAACTGTTGAATATTTTGAATTGAGAATCCAGAGTCACCATACCACAGCTTCAGCCAGATGCTTCAAAGATCGGTACTTTAAAGCGTCTGGCTGAGATTATGACCCAAGGAAAGAGTCTGGCAATAACGAATAATGGTTTTCAATATCCTGTAAAACACACTTAAATGAAACCAACCATCCCTTTTACTTACTTTGAACAAGGTACTTTTCTTTACCTGATACCTGAAAAAGACCCAGCATTGAAACCCAGCGTTGGTGGCCATATGTGAAGGCTATGTTAAGCTTCATGGTTTGGCCTACAATGCTTGTAAGAGTGAGGTCATGGTCTTTGGTGCCGGCGGCGGACGGAGTCCAGAAACTATACCACCAGTCCATTTGAATGGAACGCCGCTCACACGTGTATTCAAGTTTAAATACCTTGGACATGTCTTGTCCGCCGGCATGAAAGACGATGACGATATTGAACGAGAGCGAAGGGCGCTGTCGGTTAGAGCAAATATTATAGCTCGTAGATTTGCACGTTGCTCACCGGGTGTGAAAACAGCTTTATTTCGTGCATACTGCACTTCATTTTACACGTGCAGTCTGTGGGCTGATTATACGCAGAAATCGTACAGCGTCCTTCGAGTTCAATTTAATAATGCGTTTAGGATGTTAATGGGATTGCCCCGCTTCTGTAGTGCATCAGGGATGTTTGCTGAAGCTCGAGTCGATTGTTTTTATGCAACGATGAGAAAACGATGCGCTTCCCTGGTGCGCCGGGTGCGGGCCAGTCCCAACATTATTCTGCGCTGTGTAGCGAGTAGGCTCGATTGTTTGTATGTGAGTCGCTGCTGCAAGCTTTCAACCTCGGTGTTACGCGTGTGGCAGTGATTCGCATATATTCATGGTAGGTTAGAATAAGATTAGAATAAGAATACTAACATAGGGGGTAAGGAGGATTGTTACTAACACAGTTGAGTCTTTGTTACTTTTTAAATAAAGATATTATTATAATTATTATTGAGACTAGACAACGCATACCTGCTTGACGGCAAACTTCTCTATTAATACTCAACATTTCAGCCATGCCATCACTTCAGCCAATTTCTCAGACATGCTAAAATTATATAGGTCCAACGAGGAGAAGTTATCTATACCCTCTTTCACGAGAAAGAGTGTTCCTTTGTCATTACATAAATTCAAACACTTAAAAAATATCCATCCAAATATCTTTTATCCTTACTCTGTTTTTACGTTCGTTTCGTTTATCTGTTTTATAAGTATACATGGTTTTTTTTAACTTGCTCATCCACACCATGAATTTCATCTCTATGTAGTAATTTTTACTAACATAAACTCACATATACAAACAATCAACCCAGGGGCAACTACCTGTAATCCATCCAAATATAATGTGTTTCTTAAAACGAACCCGAGACACGCAATGGTAATCGCTTGGCCACTGCGCCAACTGTACTGACTTGAAACCTCTGATTTTTTTCCATACTTATATTATTAATGCGAAAGTAACTATGTCTATTACGGTTTCACGATGAAACGGCAGAACCGATTTTGATGAAATTAGGTATGAAGTCAGCATGAAACCTGGACAAGGATATAGGCTACTTTTTAATCCGCAACTTCGTCTGCATTTGTGATAACCAACGCGACGTTCACGCGGGCGAAGACGCGGGCAATAGCTAGTTTTTATACAGGGTGGGGATGGCAATAGCACAAAAACAAAATCAAAATCGGTTCATCCGTTCGGGAGCAACGATGCCACAGACAGACACACACACAGACACGTCAAACTTATAACACCCCTTCGATTTTACGTCGGGGGTTAAAAAAGATCATGGTAGGATTTGGTAATTTGGTAATTGTTTTTATTGAGCATTTAATGCCACAAGTTGCCACTCTTCTCACAAGTTAGAAAACCAATATTTCATATGGTGTTTTGTTTTTGTTTTGTTTTTTTTTTATTTTTTTCGTTTTTAGGTTTTATTTGATAGTTTCAAAATATTTTTATGAACTAGTATTACCAGTATTTTAATTTTTTGTCGTATCTTCGTCCCCACCTTGTATATTAAAATGTTTGCTCTTCTCTCCAAACTAATAATTTTACACCATCACTCTCCCCGTTTACTCTCAAATACATAACAAGTTGCATCATCCATTACATTTCCAGTTACTGTCTGACATTCGCACTCCTCAGGCAAATTAGATTTCCCAGTACTAACATATTAGTAAATGGTGTTCTGTATTCAGCTGATATGTAATCTCTTAGTTGGTCTATTACGACGGTCAGAAGATATCGGTGTAATTCTATGGAGCGCTTTGCTTGTGACATGACATATTATGATGAGGAGCAAAGTGCACTGTAGAATTTATGTCTCAAGCTTATTGGTCAATATTGGTCTTTTGATGGCCGGTTTGTAACCATCAGTCATACGGGTAAACATGTTAAAATGAATATAGGTATTTTAACATTTCATATCATTTAAATAGCTTTTTAACTAAAAACTAATATAAAAAGGCATTAAAAAAAATCTACATCGCCGTCATCTGGGAATGTGCCTTTTGATGCCTTATTGTATTCGTTTTTTAGTTTAATGGTTTTTTTTTTGTTATTCATGTAAATATTGTACATTGTTCTTTTTTCATTAACATGTAGTAATTTATAATTTAATCTATACAAAACTTATAAAAAGGTTTTTGAAAACGGAGCTTTTTATTAATATTTGTTTTAGTTTATTTTAGCCTTTTGATGTTTGGCGCTCACGCGTTAAATTGCAGCTGTCTTATTTATCTTCTCAGCATCTTTAATTTGTTGACTGGTAAAGCATGCCTAAGGCTGCCTTAATTACGCCTTTGTACCTACCGATTTTGTTGCATAAATAAATATAACAAGTGATAAGTGAAT
Source organism: Charanyca ferruginea (assembly GCA_947361185.1). Classification (NCBI taxonomy): domain Eukaryota; kingdom Metazoa; phylum Arthropoda; class Insecta; order Lepidoptera; family Noctuidae; genus Charanyca; species Charanyca ferruginea. Next base: position 17,883,785 of record OX376073.1, read on the forward strand.
GAATAAGGGCAAATTAATTAACATATTATGTAGTAAACGATACACTTTCACTGTTGAACATCGGCTTGCGATATATACTAAAATAAATATACTAACGTATACTTTCAAACCATCGTTCTTTACTATGTTGCGACCTAGCTGATTTGAGAGTTGATTTTTAATTGACTCATTTTTATTTGTTCCAAGTAAAAATCAGGGGAAACAATTTTATTCATATCACTCATTCAACTAGACTCACTCAACTAGACAGAGACATAAGAATTGCTTCTTAACGTTTTAGAAAGACAGCTGGTTTTTACCTTGGACAGAGGTTATGCATTGCCATCTACCGTGGCAATGCCGCCAGTCTCGTGGACAAATTCCCAGTTGACGGCGATTTAGGGTTTTTTTTTATGCTTTATTGTATTAGGTTTTTTTGTTGTTGAATAGTTACAGGTTTTCCTTTTTTATTATTCGTGTAAATATTGTACATTGTTTTAAAAAAATGACCCATCTTATAATTTAATTTGATAAACAAATAATTTGTGAAAAACTCAAGTTCAAAACTCACGATCGCACACAAAATATCTACTTTGTAACTAAAACCAAGTACAACACAAAATCACGGACCATTCTAAATATTCCATCGAAGAGTACGTAGTATAAATTCTGATCTACCAAAACAGCTAGCAAGTGGAAAATGATTTTGATTTTAACGTGAAAATTCAATTATATCTTCATTCAGATGAGTGCTTCCCCTATGCTGTTTTGCATCGCATGAATGTGTGATAGACTTTTAGCCTATTTTAGCCTGTTAAGTGTGTTACATTCGCCATATTTGTTTAAGTCAGCTATAATGTATTCGAATCGGCTTCGTTTGCCAAAATGTTAGGTAACGCGTTGTTAATTTTTGGAATGATTTCATTTGCAGTGTTGTGGTTTGATCGCCATAATTGTGTAGGACACCGGCGATTTATTCCTCGTGAATTTTCACTAATCCCTATTTTTTTGTCATTAATATAGTCTTATTAATTCAGGGATAATGTAACTTCCTATTGGTAAAAGGATTTTTAAAATCGGTTTACTATTTTTTGAGTTTTATCTATAAGAAACAATGACACAAAAAACCCTCTGCATTATTTTTAAAATGTGTATCTGTTTTTATTTCAATTTGTAATTATGAAATTGTGGGTGATCTACGGATTTAGGTCTAAAATAAATGATTAGATTTGATTAAAACGTCGACATTTCGCATTAAATAGGTATGGATGGTATAGTATGGATTTATGATCTGAAATAAAGAACTATTATTATTATTATTATATATTTTTTTTTTACTAAAAGAATACTGTTCGTTGTTATTTATATTGCATACTTATAAAAAATACCCATTAAAATATCTATTAATTTAAATAAAATAAACTACACTGTTAACGTTTTCTTCCGTAAAAAACATTTTTTTTTCAAATTTTCATAACACTGCTATAGTATAATGTGCGGTACCTTGTCAAGTACCTAAGTAATTAAGTTGTCCAAATTCTACTAAATTGTTAGTTCAATTACTAGACCATGGCTGAAAGTAATAGGTAGATAGCAGTAAATAAATAAATAAAACAAAGTTTGAAATAGAACCTACGCTATGGCTTTTCAATTAACGTCTAATCATGGAATTATTAAGTACTATCATTATGGTTTTTATCTGTACATCGTAATTATCATACAACCAAAAATACGTACCTACCAATTAATCCTTCTCTACTACAAAGCTTTCTGAAAAAAAAAACAGGCTTAAATTACAAAACGCATTTTATTAATTTCTATTCACAAAATTACCTTTATACAAAAATAATCTTCAATATCTTTGTCACAGAGTACATAATTCTGTTTTTATTCATTTCATACAAATTTTCAGTACAAATACGATGACTTTTCAATATTGCATACAAGCAGGGGTAAGGCACCATATGGTAATGTCCGTGATTAACATAATATTTTAATACTAACATGAAGGTTGCACATTCCTCTCTCCCTTAAATTACGTACATATTTGGCATATTTGAAATATTCAACGGCCTTCCACAAGCGTGATGTAGCCATGATTTAAACCACATACTCGTACCTAAATAAAGTGGAAATTTTGTTCGTTGGATAGTCAAGTTAATTTTAGATTTTGTGAATGAATTTGAATTTAAACTTTTTGAATAGAGTTCTAATTGAGTTTGAACATCTGGTACAGAACATAGAATCTACGTCAGAGCTATGGCTTCTGATATGTTCCTATCAAAGTTAAGGATACTCATTAGTAGGTATTCTACTTGAGTGAATTTTACCAAATTTTTAAACTCGAATAACTCTTTCATCTGTGAAATAAAATTGAAGTCTGAAGTTTATGTATGGGAAAACTGTCGAAAATTCAAAATTTATTCGCAGTTTAAGACTAATATTACGTATAAAATGTAGTAAAATTCGCCTTTCCATGCCAAAAAAACCTAAATTATTTTACAAAATTCTAGGAAACCGCTATAAAGTGGTGTTGGTGGGTTTATTGCAACTATAAACACGTTAGTCAAGTACATTGTTGTGGTGTTAACATTTTAAAACGGGTGGTTGAGTATACAGGGTGTTTAGTAAATAGCACAACGTAAGTAACACAAGAAATTTTTATTTTTCGCTTTTTAGTGTTGCCCTAACATCCAAATTCATTAAGAAACGGCGACACACTTAAAAGAGAATGTAAGAGATTCCTTCAAAGATTGAAGAAACTAAAACGTCGTCTAAGTAATTTATTTGGTAATTTGTTGATTTTCTCAAAAAGGGCTGTATCAATTTTGATAAAATTCCCTAATAATAACAATAATAATTTTGATAATTTTTGAATGGTTCCACCATTTCGGAATAAACTCCTTTCGAACAAAAAGAATTTTGCTAATCCGTCTATATATGTATTACAGAGCTATGCCCGAACATACATAAAAAAACAAAAAAAAATATCTATTTATACATTCGAATTGATAACCTCCTCCTTTTTGAAGTCGGTTAAAAAGATGGCTCTTGGGCCATGGGGTCCAAGTGCCCATTCTAGTTTTCGGGACATCAAGGTTGGTCTATTCAAGGGTAAAAGAACCAGCATAACTGAGGCGATCAGTGCCAGAGTGGCCTATCTTTTATAGACAATAAAATAATTTGTGTCTGAAAAAGATAGGCCACTCTGGCGCTGACCGCCTGATATGAAAAAAAAAGACGGGTTGCACTCCGGGAGTGCCGGCAGAAGTGAAAACTTGATTATTAACGTTGAGCATGTTTGATATTTTGGAATGGTTAGGGAATAATTTTGCACCAATTGCTTTATCAGTATAAAAGTACTATCATTTATGTGGTAAAATACAATATTCATTTATTGCGCTATCGTACACAAACATGACAATTTATATTACATTAAAAATTTAACACTTTAAAACTATTACAATTATTTTACATTAAAACTCTCCATCCGTCTTACGCTTTTTCGATCAGGTCACGTGTCCTGACGCGAGTTTAAGATTTTATACTCATTACAGAAAAAGTGCTCAACGCCGCTAAAGAAGTTTTCACATCAAAAAGATCTGAAAAAAAAGAAAGAAAAGAAAAATGCTTTACCTATATTATTCACTTTTATTTATTTATTGTATTTAATAACTTTATATAATTAATAGTTATTTCGGGTTTACATATTACATATTTTTACATAATGTTAGCTTGCATATTTTTGTAGATATTTATTACTACAACTTTTTTTATTTTTATTTGTTTACCTTATTTCATGACTATGGCCGCCCGTGGCATCTCTGCAAGGCCCTGTCAGAATACCAGCGCTGCGACATTTCATGTTGTAGCATTGTGCTGAGACAGGAGCCTTTTTGGTCTCGTACAGGTTTCATAAGGCTTTTTTTTATGTTTTATTGTTTTATATAACCCTTTTTTATGATGTGTTTACCTGTACGAGGTTACAAATAAACAATTTTTCTTTCTTTCTTTTCTTTCTTATTTGTGTCTTAAGGCTAGAAACACTTAGGAAGTGTTTGTGCACTACAGGATGATTAGCTTAAAACGAAGACGAATCCATTCTGACTTACTTATTAATTCGGATTGTACTCTGCTTGTAATAATATTATTCCATCGTGATTCGAAAGTCAAGTGGTGCCATATTTAATCATAATAACGTTATTGTAGTTTTTCTCGGGAACAGTACTTTTTTTGGGTTGAAAGGCCCTATGTTCGTTGCTGTATATCTGACAACGTAAATGCGAAATTTCGGAATAATATATTTTTATATCGGTTTTGTGGTTTATGCGTAATAAGGTTAGAAATAAACTTACTTTCACATTTATAATATTAGTTTGTAAACAGACAAAGAGAGAGAACAGAATAATCGCTACAAAGGTAATTCTTATTTCTAAAGTAATTTCTTCCTGTTATTGTATTGTAATAGTTAGTATGTGTTCTTGTTGTGTTTAGGTTAAATGCTTCCACAATTTCAGGTTAATCTTTATTGGCTTCTAAGACTTCCACGGCAAAGGTCGGTTTTTATTTTTAACCTTCAACCACATATACAGCATTAATGTGACCTTTTCCTCCTAAAATATTCCGCTAGGAAAGAGGGACTCTTTTTTTACTTGAATTCCGTTTTATTTCGCCATGACCCTGTACAAATTGAAATGACGTTTACGTAGGTAGAGACTTAGTGAGTTATGTGACGTAAAATTGCGTCGTCAGAAAAGGGTTAAAGATTTATTTCTGCCCTGTGGTTCAGGCTAAAAGCTGACGAGCGTGAATTTATGTTGATAAGTCACCTACATGTTTGATAAACGTAGTTTTTGGCTTCCTGAAACTATTTCCTTGTGCTCAACATTTTATTTCTTTCGAGGCTGCGTAAAGCTGATTAAATGTTTCTTAAAATGTAAACAAAAAAAAAACAAAACGTTTTTTATTGGATATAAGTATACAGTTTCGAGTTATGGTCTATCAGTTCTAGATAATCTCTATTCTTCGTAGTCATACGTAGGTGGATCCCTTCTTTTCGCATAATGTTCTTTTTCCTAAAATACTTTGGCAGAACTAGTTTGGCATAATTTGTTTTGCCATAATAATACTTTGCCATATATTTTTTTGGCATACAGTTTATGTCAGCATCTTGAAAGCTAATTTGTTTTGGAATAAATTTAATTCGCATAATGTGACTAGGCATAATGTGCAAATCTATTGCGCCACGCTAAAGTATTGTCTTAAAATTCAATATGTTGTGCTACAAAAGTTAGTGACAGAAACGAATCGCTGCAAAACCAACCCCACATAGTCTTCTATGCGTAAATATAATTAGGAGAAACAAAAGTATACTAAGTTATATTAGTTCTTAAAATTGTATGCAAATGTATAGGGAACCTACGTAGGTCATTGATGTAATTCCTAAAATATCCTACAAAAAAAGCCATGTGATTGGAAATATTTCAGCATAGTCTTTTGTTTCTGAAAAATCCTAATTGTATATGTTTGAGCATTGTCCTTTGTTGTAAGATTTAATGTTGCGTATTATCTACAAGTTCATTGCATCTCACTCGTAGATGTTAATCTTGTTATTTATCGCTTCTGTACAGTTTAATAAGATAGAAAATTTATTTTCCAAGACTTAAGTCTGCTATTTATAAACTTATTTTTATCCTTATTTTATCTGATAGGATTAGTGTGTGGGCTAAGATTAAAAAGTATGAAAAGAGATTAGGAAAATGTTTTTATTTTCATGAAAAATGGCGTTCAACATTCAAGATATGATGAGGATTATAAAGATTGTGATCAAAATCAATCGAAACGCAATAGAATGAAGCCGATAAACTTTTCTAGTACACTTATAAACAAAACTGTTCAGCCGGACACTTGATAACAACGTTACAAACGATATCATCTATAGAATTCAAAAAAATCTGGCTCCAGTTAGTACTTTATAGTCGGAATTCCAATCGGGCCGCACCTCCCCAAATAAAAGTTTAACGAACTCGAAATGTAATCTGATTTGTATACGGCTTTATTTTGCTTGCTGATGAAAAAGGAAAATGGGGAGCGGATTCATTCCTTCTTAATAAATACGTTTGAGTTTTGAACGATACGATACTGTGTGATTTTTCATGATGTAGGTATGTAAGTGTACTTGCCATATTGAGAATGTAAATATGATTTGAATGTCGAAAAATGTTTGATTACCGTTCTGTTTTATAATGTTGGTATATGATTTACATATTTTATGAAGAGGTATTGTTTATTTTTGGAGTCTTTTATTCCCGTATTTTCGTCTATTATGGTGATTAGTATTTATAGGAAGACCTGATAATAAATATTCATAAAGGTTTTGGGGCTCATGTTTTTAAGTAAATGTCATGTCATGTGTGTGTTGGGGCTAACAACCAATTGTAAGTTTTCGAAATCAGACAAGAGAGTGATTTTGTAGTATCTCCTAACGGAGCGATAATTATGCCTGACCGCCTACTTTTTATCCGACTTCAAAAAGGAGGAGGTTATCAATTCGGATATTTATATTTTTTTTGTATGTATGTTCGGGCATAACTCTGTCGTTTATAGACGGATTTGCAAAATTCTTTTTTTGTTCGAAAGGTGTTTATTCCGAAATGGTCCCATATAATTTTTACCAAAATGTATCCGTCCCTTTTTGAAAAAAAATTTGAAAAACCCAAAAAAATACTTAGTTGACGTTTTAGTTACTTCAATATTTGGAGGACTTACAAGCTCTGTTTTAAGTGTGTCGCCGTTTCCTAATGAATTTGGATGTTAAGGCAATACTAAAAAGCGTATAATAAATTAAAAGTTTTTTCAAAAAAAAAGAAAACCTTTTTTAAAAAAAAAGGTGGCAATACAAAACAACTAAGCCACCGCCACCGACTACCGAAAGTAAAGTATTGTGCTAAAGTTACTTATCACTTTTCAGTTTTTGCGGTTTTCTTTTTTGTATGAAAAATATGCCTCTTTTGACTGCCGCGATGACCTCGTCGCAACTCGCGACTCCTCAGCGTGGAATCCTGGGTTCGATTTCCTGGTTGGGTTTTCATTTTAGAAATTTCTTAGTAGCAGTCTGGAATTTGGAAGTCGGCGGTGTAGCACCCCTGTTCCTCGGATAACACGTAAAGCCATGGTACTGTAAACAGATTTCTCCACGGTCGTGTCGGATCCTTGACTACACTTTGAGAGTGGGAGAAAAATATCTCAAATTTAATATTAAGTAGTTTAATAATACACTTCAAATAAAAATTATTTGACAATTGAAATTCAAATTATTAAGAAAGTTTCATTAACGTTTTTTTATCTACTTACTGTATATTTAATGATTTCCCATATTACAAATTAGTAAGTACATGGCGGTAGTGGTTTCATAATTAATCATAATTATGTACAGTACAGAGCAATTTTGGATATAATGGTGAATAATAGAACATTGTTAAAGTTCTGTATTATAGTTATACATATTTATTAATAAAGACATGTTTTAAAACATCTTATTTAAGAACATACCTAGTGTTCCATTTTCTATTTGTTATTATTTAACAATTCTAGGTTTTCTCTAGATATTTTCCTTTACCGACGTCAGTGATATCCAAAATGAACTTAGAAGTTATTGGAAAGGAATTTGCGATCTTCTAACAATCTTCTCTTACTGTGCCATTCTCAGACTTCTGATTTTGTACATTCATTTTTTCATACCTCGTTCATTCCTTTTTGGGCTGTCTCTCGATATCAGGTCGGCCATCATTCGGTAAGCATTTAAGCGGAAATTGCAAATATACTTTCTACATAACACGGGTTCGATTCCCGCCCAGGGTAAACATTTGTGTGATGAGCACTTGTGTTTGCCTTGTGTCTGGGTGTTGTTTATCTATTATATGTATGTATTTACAAAAAAAAAATGTATTTGTGTATGTATATCAGCTGTCTGACACCAATAGTACAGGGTCGCCCTAGTTTGGGGTCAGATGGCCGTGTGTGAAAATGTCCCCACATATTATTATTATTATTATTATAACTAAGCAGAGTCATGTCATAAACCTCTTTTCTTTTATATTTAACTAGATTTATGTAGTTTACCTATTTTTGTTATTTTTCGATTATGCACCTGCCATTTTGTCTTCACCACCGTTGGATAGCTGGTAGAGAATGCCTAAGGCATTAAGTCCGCCTTTATACTTTTGTGCATGAAGTGTAAATAAATAAATAAGGTACATAAGAAACAGAAAACGTCAAATAGGTACTTTCCCGTGTTCGTTTTTAACCACTTGGCCGTCACGACATAATTTCGTCAGCCTGTAACCGTTAAAATGTTGGACTTTTCATGATTGCGCTATTGTCCACCGGTTCATGCTAATTTTACCGTCGACGATACTTTACTACGTACTTACAACATCAACGTAACTTACAACAGTCAAATTATAATTTATTTTACCTACTTGCTGAAAAATATTTATTAAACATTTTAAAATTGTTTAGGAAGAGCTCGTGGCTAAGTAAAAGCCGTACGGATCGATCGGCAAGGTTAAGCTGCGCCTGCCGCGGTCGGTCTGTGGATGGGTGGTCATCCATTTTAAACCGAAACACCTCCGTACCTCGGAAAGCACGTAAAAAACCGTTTTTCCTGGCTGTCATTCGTAGATCTTTGGCAGTCGTTATAAGCCGGAAGCCAGAAAGTCGGACAATTAGTCTTACCAAGCGGTATCGTGTTACCCAGTAACTGGGTTGTGGAGGTCAGATAAACAGTCGACCCCTACATATTTGGGAAAATGCTAGGCAAGTGGTGATTTATTATTTAAAATTTGTTATTTTTGCAACTAACCAAAAATTCTGAACATATTATATAGTATGAAATAAAAACGTTGCTTTAAAAGTTCGATGCGACGTGGCTTCCCGGAGTAACGATTTTAATTTAACGTCAGTGGCACACCGAATACGTCCCCAATTTTACAATTACCCCTGCTGTGTCAACAGAAAGGGTTAGCCGTTTGGCCCGACCGCAACGAAAGTTTTAGCTAACTTGACATTTATAGCCTAAACCTTTTCCGTATTTTTGGGGTTGCCTCCTTAGTAAAAGTTATAGATTAATTGTTTAATTTGTCTTTGACTTTTGTTGGGGTCAAATGCGTGGATGAATTGCTTTGAATCATTTTGTAATAGGTATGTTTTATCTGTATTGCAACTGGCGTGGCTGACTGAATGTGGAGATTAGCTAGTAATAAAGTCATTCAAGCCCTAGATGAAAGCTTGAGGTTCTGAATAAGTTTCCGTATCGACCAATCTTAACTGTACGCATTTTATATGCCTATTCTTTCTTAGGTCTTTATATAGACCCTTTTAAAAATAATATCACTCGCCAGAACGAATTTTGTTCTAAATACCCGGTCACAATTAATAATCTTGGCCTGCAGAGTTGAAAGTATAGGTGTAGGAGAGTTTAGGTCTCTCATTATGTATTCGGCGTTTTTAGTTCAATGCATCGAGTCACTCAGTTAGTCATCATCATCATCAGCCAAAAGACGTCCGCTGTTGAAGATAGGCCTCCCTCATAGAACGCCACAACGAGCGGCAACCTGCCGCTTGCATCCACCGGTTACCCGCGACCTTGACAATATCGTCGGTCCATCTGGCGAGAGGCCTACCAACGCTACGTCTTCCGGTTCGTGGTCGCCACTCGAGAACCTTTTTTCCCCATCGATCGATTGGCCTGCCCATTGCCACTTCAACTTGCATATTCTGAGAGCTATGTCGGTTATCTTAGTTCTCTCTCCATGGCTCGCTGCGTGACCCTGAGCTTCTCTAGGAGGCCAGCAGTTAAGGCCCACGTTTCTGTGCCATATGTCATCACTGGCAACACACACTGGTTATAAACCCTCGTCTTTAGGCACTGTGAAATTTGGACGAAAATATATATCGCGGTTTCCCGAACGCTGTCAATTATAGTTAGTACAAAATCTAGAAACCTACTGACAGTTTGACATACTATCTTATTGTTACAAAAGGTTCGCCCCTATGTGTAGGTGGTAGTGCTATTCTGCAATTATCTCCCTCGGCGATTTTAGGTCAAGTAAGTTTAAGGTGAGCTGTCATTCCACCTGTTATTCCATCATTATGCTAGGGTGTGACAGCTTACCCACCTACTACCTTTTTTATTTTGTCTTTGTATCTATATGGCAGGCAGTGAGTATCTTGTGAAACCAAGTGTCTAATATATACCTACATGTGAAAACAATTTCTACCAGTATTCCAATAAGCACGTTACACATCTACGTATCGATTTTGATGACAACCGTCCCTACAGGAATTGCCCGTATCGAATATTCCAATTTATTATCTGGTCCCAACGGAATTTCGACGGTTTTAGATTTTCCAAAACTCGGAAAATTGTTTTGAGTTGCATGAAGTTAGGAATTAGGTACATTTTCGTGGAAGATTGAGTGGTAAACTTAAGTAGGTACGTGATGTGAACTGTACCTACATTGTTCAGATGGATTAGGGAGAGGATTTTAAACAGTATGGCATACTTAACGCCGACGTTAGTGAATGAGCTACCACCAAACTTGATAACATTTGTAAAATACAAATACCAACTTAAGAAAATTCTAAAGAAACCCTATCTGTCAGTATGTCCATAGTCCTTTGTTTTGTAGCAGCTGGTAATAAAACTGCTGCAGTTTTTGCAGCACTCACACATAATTATTGTTAAAATAACATTTTTAGTATTTATTTATTTATTATCATGCACTTTGGCAGAATTTATGGCACTATGTTTTGTCTAGAATTTGAATAAAAACTGATAAAAAGAAAAATCCTGATCATTATAAATTGTTCAAAAATGTTTTAGTAACAAAAACTGATTTTCTTGAAACTTCATGTTTTTTGTAGGTAGCTGTACTTATTTCTACCTAGATAACGGATGTAAAAAGACACTTAGAAACCAAAAGTTACAAGATATTGAAGATCAAATTACGTTCATTTTTATGACAAAACTTTTAAAACTCCTGCAATCCCTTTACGACAGTTGTAGGTATATAGATACTCATAAGCACAATGTAAAGAGTGCGTTACAGTGTACGCTATAGACACCGATTTTCAACATAAAAAAAATGTGAAAAAAAACAAAAATCCCGACTGCGGAAAGAATTGTTAGCCTAAAATCAATACTAATATTATAAATGCGAAATAAACTGTCTGTTACATTTTCACGACGAAACGGCTGAACTGATTTTGATGAAATTTGATAGGTATGAATATAGTTTGAGCCCTGGGAAAGGACTTTGGTTACCTATTCTATAATAACCGTCTTCGTCTGCATCCGCGATATCTGATATTTACGCGGACGCTCTGTCGCTGTTTATTAAGTGAACTGAATAGATAGAAATGAGTTGAATAACAATTTTTTAATTTTTGGTTCTCATCTCATCTTGGTTGACAGTGTTCGCAAAAGTTTTCAGAAACTTGATTAAATTTCCCAAATATGACGTTCAAAAGTGCCTTATAATGGTGTAATTGAAATAAATGATTTGACATTGACTTTAAACGTTGTCGGAGGCATCAAGTCCTCTTTCTGGCGCAGTCGGGAAAATATCAGTCTTTTCCTAGTATAATTTTTTGCTTAATGTTGGTTAGCTTTGGGTAGTAATGTTAGGCAGTAGGTATACGTTGTTATCGGCTACGTGTTGCGTCATTTTAGACGCTATATATCTATCTTAAAGCTTATAATATGGGACGAGCACGAAGATTAAAGGTTTTTTTGGGAAACTAATCCCATTAGTGCTTAGAAAACCTATTCAAAAGATGTAAGAAAGGCGGCGTAAAGTAATTCAAAGTCAAGAAACGCCTCCGGTAGTCTGATTAATGAAAACTTTTAGGTTTTGTGGTTCTGGCTTCAAAAACTTGATCTAGTTTCGTGTCCTTTCAACATATTGGTAAGTAAGGCCCACCTGCGCCAATCAGGTTTATATCTTAAGTCCAAGTTAGTTGCTAACACGAGCCCAGTATATACCAGAAAAAACGGATATACCAAACAAGCCAGAGGAAAGCAAAAATAAGCAAATTCGTTTACTTAAATGACGTATTTACTTTGATTTTAAAAGCAAGCCGATTTTATGAAATTTAAAAGGACCAATCTGAAAGTATATTCATTCAAACAAAATAATTTCCAAATCAGTCCTGTAGGTCGATTCTGTAAAATTCAAACAAAAACTCGCATCTCACATCGCTATTCACTCTCACTTTGCATAAGGTTCAAAGTGACCTAGATATATTTGACATTGACACTTTGACACTTTGTATCGGGTTCGAGTGCGAAGTGAGCGTCGAAGTGACGGGGAAATGAACTTGGGGAGATTTTGACAGATAAAGTATGAGGTGACGTAAGAAGTGGCATTCTGTAAGGTAATTTCCCCGTCACTTCGACGCTCACTTCGCACTCGAATCCGATTCAAAGTGTCAAATATATCAAGGTCATTTTGAACCTTATGCGAAATGAGAGTGAATAGCGATGTGAGATGCGAGTTGTTGTTTGAATTTTACAGAATCGACCTACAGGACTGATTTGGAAATTATTTTGTTTGAATGAATATACTTTCAGATTGGTCCTTTTAAATTTCATAAAATCGGCTTGCTTTTAAAATCAAAGTAGGTAACTGAGAAAATACGTCATTTAAGTAAACGAATTTGCTTATTTTTGCTTTCCTCTGGCTTGTTTGGTATATCTGTTTTTTACTTGATTTGGACCATAGAAAGTAGGCACTAAAAAGGAAGACAAATTTTAAAAAAAAAAAAAAACAGCCGCCTTGTTAAACGAAAAAGTAATAAATACTGTCCGTGTCCGTGTGTCTGTCTGTGTGTGTGCTCTGTTTATTTTGTATTGCTATCGAGATAAGAAAAGTTTTTTATTATTCTGGTGGTTAACAATTTAATAGATGCTTCCGAGTTGTAACTTACATTCATGATACGAATGACTTCGTTACTGCGGTGTACGATTGTTCTAATATAATAGTATGTATTAAGAGGAATTAAGTAGTGCGTGCTTGCTGACCAAAAATCGCGATGAGTCGATTTTGCAATAGAAAAAAAGACATCCATTTTGCATTTCAGTTAATTTTATACGACAAGCACAATGGCAATAATTGATAAGAAAAGTGTTATTATACTATTGCTGAATAATTGAATGACAAATAAGTTTAGAAAGAAATATCAAGATCTGTAAGGGTGTTACCAGAACAATCGATCGATCGTCGAACGACGGCATCGATCGATGGTAGAATGGATTAGTCGACGTTGATCGATAATTTCTACCAGACCAATCGATCGATTGTCCATCGACGATCGATCGATGGTAGGATAGATTAGTCGACGTCGATCGAGCTGCTTGATTGTTATTAGTGTTGGATTATAGCCGGAGTTAATCGATCAACGTCGACCGATGGCATCGACCGTTAAACGATCGATTAGTTAGTCGAACGGTATCCATCGATCAGCCAAAGCTACCACACCAATCGATCAACGTAGATCGATGTCGACCGATGGCATCGATTGATGATCGATCGATTGGTGTAGTAACACCCTAAGATCTGTATTTCTATAAACTAAGTATTATCATCTGCCTAGCATTCCCCCAACATTGTCCGCTTCCAGTCTAACTGAATGCAGCTGAATACCATTGTTTTACATGGAGTGCCTGCTTATCTGACCTGGGGTGTGATTCTATAAGACCTCAATATAAACTTCGAATCTGAATCCGCTGTGAGTTTCTTGGTTGGCATTCTAAAAACTCGGTTGGTAATTCGAATTTACACTGGCGCCACCCTTGCAAGCGTATCAGCGAGTTGAACTAAATTGACAGGGAGATTTTGACAGATAAAGTATGAGGTGACGTAAGAAGTGGCATTCTTTAAGGTAATTTCCCCGTCACTACGCTCACTTCGCACTCGATCCCAATTCAAAGTGTCAAATATATCAAGGTAATTTTGAACCTTATGCGAAGTGAGAGTGAATAGCAATGTGAGATGCGAGTTGTTGTTTGAATTTTACAGAATCGACCTACTGCACAAGTTAGTTACTGGATAACACGACCCTTGGTAAGACTGATTGTCCGACTTTTTCGAACTACTTATAACGACTGTCAAAAATCTAAAAATGACAGCTGGGACTAACGAACCGGAACGGAACGAATTTAAGTTACAATTACTCCGCGCGTTCGTTCACTCTGTTTTCAATACCTAAGTACTTACTGAAAACGATGTATATGATGTCTGAACATTAGAGCGGGTATGTATCGACTTACATAATAACAAATATTTAACATAATATCAATTACCAAATATTAATTATGTAGCTAATAATAATATTCATACACGTAATTTTCAATATAGGTTTTCACCTCAAGCCAACATTTACTTAATATGGTACCCATATTATCTAGTATCTAAATTGTAGCTTTCAAAATTATTGAAAAGGCATGACCTGTAATAGTGCCGCGTCGTTAACCTCCGCCGGTATTAAAGCACGTTAAGCAACGTCATCTGCAGTCAAATTAGTTCATAAAATGTTTAAAAATCTAAAGGAAACGCTCGCTGAGTCACGATTTGAAGGGATTCTGAAAACCTGACTATATGCTTTTACAGATAGACTTTATAAATACTAGTATTATTGCTTGGTATATTTTACGATGTAAATCATAGTAGCCAACTTCATTACCTCGATGTACTGCGAAAAGTTACCATCGCGACGTTCCTTACTTCGAAAATTTACCATTGCGTCGTACGTTGTCGTAATCCTTCTAGGGTGCATCCGACATAGTAAGGTTAGGTTCGTGGTTATTTATTTTTTAACCTTTAAAACCCCTGCGGTGCGGATACGACATGGTTCAACTTTCGCGGTAACGTACATCGCAGTAATGAACTTTCGTAACAACGATGGTAGACTTTCGCGGTAACGTACATTGCGGTAATGAACTTCGCAACTTTGATTTACACTCAATATTTTATTTAAAATAATTATGGAAAGTAAAAAGCGATTTAACTACAGTTATATAAGCTTTTGCCCGCGATTTCGTCGGCGTAAATTTTCTTAATTTACTTTTTTTAATATAATACAATATCTATAGCCTACAGTAGGTACTTTGACATAACATAGCTTCCTATAATCGAAATAATTATTAGAATCGGACCAGCCGTTCCGGAGATTACCGCATTCAAACAAAAAAGAACAATCTCTTCAGCTTTACATTATTAGTACAGATTAGCCACCACGTTCAATTAGCAACATACAAAACAACACGTTAACTAAAATAGTCAAAGGAGAGAATCTCCTCTAATTACCTCCTCTCTCTACTAATACCTTCCACAAAGACTCAGTAAGCCAACCTCGGCTACCTCATTAACGCATACGTTAACGTTCCCCGCTCATAGATAGGGCTGCTTGCCGCTGTCAAAATCGCAACTCACGGTCCATTGTTGCTTACGGCCTCCGATTAACTTGCCTGATTTATTATTAAACGAGTCTTCGTCGACCATTTTAGTTACCTATATGGTTGTTGAACGCACACAATATTTAGGTTAGCTTTTAACCGCGTGACCGTTGTCCTACTTTTATTTGTTCCAGCATAAATAGTTAACTTAATTGTTTGACCTGTTTAGATAAAGCTTCTAAGTAAACGACTCTTGGAATGATTGTTGTGAATATTTGGGTGTTTCTGAGAAGGTTAGAGGACCCACCGTTTGTTAAGTTTTCCTGTATTGTTTGACGGTAATGTTAAGTGTTCTTAGCGCTGTGTGACTTTGTATGAGCGTCCTTTCTGTTCGCCTGTAAAGGATAACGCCCAAAGGGATATTTACTTACCGTATGTGATGTTGGAATATTGCTACATTTTGTAGTAAGTTTTCTTGTTACTTGTACGAGTGTTGTCTAACTTTATGTAAGTACTTGATAAACTAACGGTTAGCTTTGACCAGACAATGGTCGACTTACTATAGTACCCAAAGTGCCTCTACATCTGCACCTCAGAGGGTTAGAGGATATTAAAAACGCCCCTAATGCTGCGATAAATGTGGCTACCTACTGGGCCCAAGTAGTCTGACAAAAAAAAAACATCAATTCGAAAAGAAGAAGAAGTTTTGACAGAGCAGTTTTTTTCTGCCTAGCCTTTTCCCAACAATATTGGGGTCGGCTTCCAGTCTAACCGGATGCAGCTGAATACCAGTGTATTACATGGAGCGACTGCCTATCCGACCTCCACACCCAGTTACTGGGTAACACAATACCCCTTGATAAGACTGGTGTTCAGACTTTCTGGCTTCTGACTACCCATAACGACTGCCAAAGATCTACAAATGACAGCCGGGACCAACGGCTTTACGTGCTTTTCGTGGCATGGAGGGAACTTGTTATGAAAGGGATGGTCACCCATTCACAAACCGACCGCGGCCAGCGTAGCTTAACCTTTGACCGATCAATCTGTACGGCTCTAACTAACCCACGAGCTCCTCCTGACAGAGCAGTTAATGCTTGATCAATTTTAATTATTTAGGTACTTAAAGCACAGCAGTCTATTATTGTCTCATTACAGGGTAAATTCCTCTTCTCACACAGAGAATGCATAATCACCGCGCTTGCTCAAGGTGAATTGGTGATTTCAGAATTATCCCACCACCGAATGCATCAAAGACGGGATCTTTACCCAGTGCCATCATGACATCTAAGAATTATTTGATTAAACGCGAAGCCCATGGGGTGTCCGGAACAGAATAAGACCCACCCATTTCATCCCGAGGGTGTCGTAGAGGGAAGAAAGGGAAAATCCGGAAGTCGGTCGTTTACTGCTACGCCTGCTAAGCGTGGGGATTATGGCAAGTCCCCCCACCGCTTGAGGGTGGCCTTTGTCCAACAGTGGACGTTTACCAGCTGATGATGATAATGTTGGATTATCTTCCATTCAGTTTTAAACCGTATTTGTGATGACTTTTGGTTGAATGTTTGATGATTTGTTTGAGGTCAAAAGACACACAAACAAAGAATGAGGCAGAGACCCTTGTTTCGAAATCAATGTTGTACGTACTTTTACACCAGATCCACCAAGACGACCGTTACTGTGACGCCTTCTGTAACGATAGGGACCTATCGTATTTTTCGAATAAAGAAGAGCATCAATTTTTCGCAGTGAATTTTTTTAGAACTCATTTTAAATTGATGGTACCTATTAACGTTTCATGTCAACATACAATAGAACACAAGTCGTTAACAACTAAGTGCATTATGCTAATAAAGGTCTATTTACCTTCCTAATTAAACGTTAGCATGTTATGTACACACGAAACATACAGATTATAGCGTTTAGTAATTAATTTTATTTGATGTTCGCATGTACCCTGTGGTGGAGTTTTGTGTTGTATTGCTTTGGAATACTATCAGTCGCCTTGTGGTTACTATAGTATTTATTGGTGAAAAATCAGCAGATAGTTTTAATTGCTTTTACAGTCTTTATTCAAACAGTGCTATAGTTGTAATAGTTAACAAGATCTTGTTATATTGACTGGTAGAGAATGCCTAAGATTTTTTTACATTGTTGATTTGATTACATAGCAAAAAATTTGACATTTTATTACATAACAAAAAAAAATTAAATTTTATTTGAATGCACTTAGTAATATTAAACAAATGAAAATTGTGTATGCATATTGACTGTATTCGTGGTATTAACACATATTTTATTAATAATTACAATCTTATTGACATTTCATGTAAAATTGTATGTAGGTAATGAATATTTTTTTTTGGTTAAATTCAATTTTATATTTCTACACCGGCAACGGTAGTATATGTGAAGCTAAATATATTAATTTTAAGATCTCAATGTACCTACCATATACTCAGAAATAAATGATATTCTATTCTATTCTATTCTATTCTAAGGCATTAAGGCATTGTTCAGGCCAAACGTGCCGCTGACGGTAACCGCGCGTTACGTAGTTCATCGCTTTTCCATATATTTATAGAAGCTTTTGCCCGCGACGTCGTCCGCGTGAATGTCGGTTATTGCGAATGCAGACGAAGTTGCGGATTAAAAAGTACCATATGTCCTTCCCCATGTATCAAGCTATCTTCATACCAAATTTCATCAGCCGTTTCATCGTGAAAGCGTAACAGACAGAGTTACTTTCACATTTATTATATTATAAAGTAATAAAGTATGGAAGTATGGATTTACCTTCTCGTTCACACCGAACCGACTATACGCTATTACGTAGTGCGTTGCACACTGGGGCCGACAGTAAGCTAACTTATCCAAAAAATAATAATGTTTATCAACCTGTTGTGTAATGTGTTAATTTGTATAATAAGAAGTAGGCACTACGAAAAAAACGTTTTTACAAAAAAGACAACCACTTTCAAAAAGTAAAAAATAACTTTAAATTCGCAAGTCAGTCAAAACTACAAACAAAACCAAAACCGACTTGCGAATTTAAAGTTATTTTTTACTTTTTGATGACGGTTGTCTTTCTTGTGTAGGACTTAAGACCTCCAGACTCTGTTTTTTTTATATTCTAATAGGCTTGCACTTGACCGCAACTCGCCTGATCTTAAGTGATAGTACAGCGTAGTCCGATTTCGATTATTCAATTATTTATGGATAGGTAGTCAAGGTTCGTCCCATATCTATACATATAATGAAACAGTAAAAAAACTGTGTCTGTATATTCAATATATTAAAAAAAAAAATTGAGGGGGGTTTAGAAACAGAAATAGAGCACGAATTAAAAAAAAAAAGTATGTCTGTTTGTCTGTTTGTTTGTACACGCTAATCTTCGGAACTGCTAGACGGATTTGAATGATTTTTTGTTGTTGTATAGGTATTAAGTCTGGGCAACATATAGGCTATAATTTTTCTTGGAAACTTGAACACCTGATGCAGAACCGCAACAGACCAGCTAAACTATAAGAGATACAAAAATGGTACCATAGCAAAAATTGTTCCACGTGATGAGCATTTTCTGCTGAGAGAATAAATTTGAAGATCTGGAACACCTGATGTGGAACTCCAAGAGCCTAGCTACACCATAATACATAGGTATATATTAATGACGTCTTAGCAAAAGTTGTTCGGTCTGATGGGCATTTCCTTAACTTATAAAAATCGAAGATCAGAAACATCTGATGTGGAAATCAAAGCTGTAATTTTTAAAATTACATTGTAAAGCTATCACTAATTTCACTGTATATTATAAAAAGGTGGGAGTACCTCCACGCGGTGAAGGCGGTAACAGTTTAGGACTGATTTTTGATGACGATGGTATATCATTGAAAATTTGACTCTACTGGCCAAAACTCCCATTTTTTTTTATTTATTGAATATATGCCTTTTGGCTTATGTTATTTGAGTGTTTAATTTCTTTTTCCATTTATCTTCGTGACACGGTAGCCTACCCGGTAACGCAGGGGAGCAGTCACTTAGATTTTAATTGATTAGGTATCTTTACAATAAAACTATAACCATGCCTAGAAAGAGGTCAAATCTTTCCCAATGTTCCAAAGGAGCTAAAAGATTGAGGATCATAAGTTCCCAAGAATCTACCGAAGAGCGTCAGGAGAGACTAGATGTTGTTCGAGAACATCAGACTGCAACTCGCTCCGTGGAAACCTCTTCAAATCGCGTAGAACGCCTGCGTTCTCAGCGTATTTAGGCATCCTCATCCTGGTCTCTAGAGACTAGTGAACAATATGATGCACGACTGCACGGATAAAGAATTGCGCTTGAGTTCTCAGCGTATCTACGCATCTGCTTTTAGGTCTCTGGAGACAAGTGCGGAACGTGATGCGCGACTGTCCGCTGATCGTGAGCGACATGCATTTACCGATACAGAATCACGCTTGAGTTCTCAGCGTATTCGCACATCTACTAACAGGTCTTTTGAAACGAGTGATGAACGTGATGCGCGACTAAGTGCTGATCGAGATTATCATACATTGTCCCGAACACGCACACAACAAAATATTCATAATCAGTTATAAAGTGAAAGAGAAAGAATTGCTGGAGTACGGCATGAAGAGACAGAAGAAGAACGCAACGAACGTTTGAATTCTGATCGACTTCGACATTCTCTGAACAGAATGTCGATGTCATCTGAAGAATCGGATGTGTCTCAAGATATAGCCGTAGAGCATGGCGACCTTTCTTGGGTTGTTATCAACCCAAGAAAGGTCGCACTGAAAAAAAACCCGAAAAAAAAAAAGAAAAGAAAAAAAAAATGAGAAATGCACTCCGTTCCTTATGGAACGGAGTGCATTTACGTATACTCCTATGATTGACTACGCCACATATTCCGCCATCGGAGGTATGATTCAAAATTGTACTATTTGAACGTCTCGAATCGTCTTGCGCATCCCGTTGTTTTCCCGTCCCCGGACTCTTAGAATTCGACATCAGACGTTTCAGATCTTCGATTTTGCCGACCCCGTTATCGCTGGCAGAAGCTAGTTTTGAATAATTCCGCCTCAAAGAGTGGAGGCATTAAGTCCACCTTTGTACCTTTGTGCATGAAGTGTAAATAAATAAAATAAAATTACTTGACTTGCATTACTTAATTTTTTGGTGTTACCATTTCTTAATAAATTTGGATATTACATAGTCGGCAATATGAAGCGAAACTAAAACTTTTTATAAAATTGCGAAATTAAAGTTATTTTTTATTTTTTGAAGGCGGTTGTCTTTTTTACTTTTGATGTCCTTAAAATTACCTTAGCATAATAATAGGAGTAATTAACTTATTGTAATACATACATTATAACTTAATTAGAAAGCTCTTTGCTGTTAGAAAATTAGTAATCTCATACTTATGTACACAAGACATTTGGTAAAGAGGATCAAAGTGCTGGAATTGTGAGAGATTTCGGCTAACTACGGGGCTTATAACCTCAACTTCAATACTATAATATTCAAGGTGCTTATAAGACCTTAAGGTGCCAATTGTGTCTCTAAGGAGTCACCTTAGGTATCGTTAAAGATAACGACGGTCGAAGGATACGTCTGTGAAACTTTACGCGTACGGTTACCTTAGATTGCTTAATTAATAACTCTTACATACTTTGGGATTAAGGGTTTTCTATAATTATGATATAGGTAGGTATATTAGAAGAGTATTTTAGTAGGCGACATTTACGGGTCTTAAAATTAAATGTTGGTACAGAATTAGGAACTTTCTAGGTCGTTGGAATTTACTTAAAATAAGATTTTATGGTGTAATTTATAATGTTTTGTATTTAATTGGAATAGACGATAATGTGTCTTCTAAAAACGCAAACGTAAACACAGGCGTTTTGTTTTTATTTATCTATACTAAAATTTATAATTCAAAAGCGAGCGTGTTTGTTTGTCATGCTTTCAAAGGTAAACTACTGAGACAATTTTGATGAAATTTAGTAATTAGTTATTACCGGATTTCAATTTCAGCTTGAACCCCAATCTGCCACTTCATCTGAATTGACGTAGACGAAGTCCCGGGGAAAACCTATATAGTTAGGTATAAATAGGCCTGCTGAATGTAGTTGTATGTATTTCAATAAAGTTAAATTGTTCTCCAAATTTTAACCAGTACTAATTGCATTGGTAGAACATTCAATAGAGTTTACGCTAAAGTATATATTTTTAAACCCCTTCTATGTACCAACTTTTGTTCACAAATATTAATTGGATGATTGATTGAAATTAGTTCGAATAAAGTGTTTTCATGTATGACCGCAATACAGCAATATTTTCACTTGTTCTGATTTCAAAATGTAGTTTGTATTTTTTTTTAACTTAAAATAACTGCGAAGTCATAAACAAACAAGTGCTTTAAATAAAATTATTCTCATTGTAAACAGACACATTGATATTTTTGGTTGCATTTTTATCCACGTGTTACAGTTAATACAATAATATAAATTTACACATTACAAAAGGAAAAAAAAATCTCCACTCGCTTTTATAATTGAGTTTATTAAATCTCTACTGCTTAAGCTAAAAATAAATAAAAAAATTAAGCTAAACTGAACCAAGGTAGACCAAGGAGAAGATGGCGGGACGTCTTGGATGGCTTCCTCGCGAATTGGCGGGATGAGGCACAACATCGAGAGAAATGGAGGGAATAGGGGAAGGCCTTTGTCCAGGAGTGGGACAGCAACGGCTAGAAAAAAAAGAATCTCTAAACGGCACAAGGTTCACAACTGGGCACAAGAAGTAGCAATGTGACATTTTCAATTTCTTTTGTACTTTTTAAGTATATCTTGGGCATCACTGCCATCTATAAAGTAAAACATCGTTAGGAAACGTTGCATTTAAAATAGTATGTCTAAGATCAGCACTTTGCCTTGAGCTAGTGTAAGAGCGCATCTCTATAGGTATGAAGAGAGCTCTTTTCTCTGTAGTGGGACAATAATCTACTTTAGGTCGATTCTGTAAAATTCAAACAACAACTCGCATCTTACATCGCTGTTCATTCTCACTTCGCATAAGGGTCAAAATTAAATTGATATATTTGACACTTTGAATCGGGTTCGAGTGCGAAGTGAGCGTCGAAGAATAGAATAGAATAGACTTTTATTTTGCAAATATGGGACAAGTAAGGGGGGGGGGTATGGGGGTAAGTGACAGGGAAATTACCTTACAGAATGCCACTTCTTACGTCATCTCATACTTTGTCTGTCAAAATCTCCCTGTTAGTGTGTAGTTCAACTCGCTGACACACTCGCAAGGGTGGCGCTAGTGTAAAATCGAATTATCAACCCAGTTTTTAGAATGCCTTTCAAGAAAATTACAGCGGATTCAGATTCGAAGTTTAGAATGAGGTCTTACAGAATCACACCTCTGGTATTATTATGATTACATAAACAGTTGAGCCGAGGGCCTAGCACGAGCTGACGAAGTTAAGGTACTGTAACGATTGATTTTTTTAAATTGAAAATACCCATTTCTCATTTGTGTTCCATTTAAAGACTTTTTCTTTTTTAATATCAACTGATATCAATTGTTCTTGTAAAAATCCAATCAAAATAACCTTAAATGCTATAGAATTGTCGTTATTCCAATTTGAAAATCGACTCAAATCGAATAATTCTAGGTTAGTGAGCCGAGCTAATCAGTTCTCATAGTTATATAAAAAATTGCACATTTAAAATTTTTGGTAACAAAAAATTAACCCTCTACTTACTTACATTACCTACATTTTGTTATTTACGTAACTAAAGGTTAGACGTCCTTGGCTTAACTTCTGTAAAACATGCACCAAGGTTAAAGATTACAAGAAATAAGTTTGGAACATTCTAGAAAATTGTTTCTACTAAATTGTACCGTAGCATGCGATGGAAATCGCAAATCAAAATCAAAATCTATTAAGAAACCTGACGCTTTGAGGGTTAATTTTTTTTTTAAGAAAATAATGTTTTAACCCAAAAAAAAAGGCTTTTTAACAATGGAAATGTAAAAAGTGTAACAATACCGGCCTATTACTGACCCACTGCAAGACAACGGTCTCTTCATACGAGTACATAGAGTGCATTGGTGATTTCAAACTTATATTAAATATACAAACAACTGTTGTTGTTTCAAAATTTATGGAGCCTGGGCCTGGTCCTTGTACACCATACTTAAAATAGAAAAACACATTTTAAATAGTTTTTAACTGTCCAATTACTTTAAAATGGCTTTGTGAGTAGGTAAATCACTAGAAATTGCACTTGAAATTGCAACACACACTATAACAACAGTCATGACGGTAAGCTGTCATTAGTGTCATTTTGATTGATTAATGACGTTTGAAATGTTTGTATAATTCTGATATTCTGCGTCGATTTGTGGATAGCCAGGTAAACATATGGGAATGAAACGGTGTTAAATCGAGACAAAACGAGATTGTACAAAAGAACTCCAGAAACTAGAAACAAAACGAGACGAAAGCACAGAACATACGGAATTACGGACGAAAGTGACTGAAGTGACACTGTTGTAACAGCTGACAGCGGACAGTTTTCTTTCTATGATAAATGGTCGATCTATGGTTTATAGAATAACTAAATCTGTGTGACGGTATGTTGAAAATCCATAAAAATAATTGTTAAAATGTCAATTTACTACCACAACAGTATATATAATATTTAAATGAATTATTTACATTTTTCCCGAAATCTACGGATATTTTTCTTTTTTTTTTGAAATGGTGAACATAGACTGGGCCCAGTCTTAAACATGTCCTTTAAAAAAAATGTTGACCTACGACCTATTTTCAGACCTATCAAATATACACAAAATATGACAATAAAATCTGTTACCTATGTCGTTTTGAAGGAATTCGATAACAAACACGAGGACAAGAGATTTTTATTTATTAGATAAGTTCAGGTTTTGTCGTGTTGACTAGTGTCCATGTTAAATACACACTTTAGAAGAATAAAAAGTCACAGTGGGAATTGCCCGTGCGGGCACTACTAGGCCATCATGTAATTGAAATGTTATACTTAATAATAAAATAGTCACACTTAAAGAACAAACAAAGTGAAAAATAAACAAGTTAGGTAATTATAAATTCCTTGTTGTGTAATGTAATGAATCGATCGGCCATGAGCTCATGCTTCCCGCGGTAGTCTTGGGATGTATGACCATCCATTTCATACCGAGGCCGTACCTCTGGAAGCTCGTAAAGCCGTTGGGCCCGGCTGTCTTTCGTAAATCTTTATCAGACAGTCGTCAAACAGTCTTTGACAGTCGTTATGGGTAGTCAGAAGCCGTAAAGTCTGACAACGCCAACCCACAGTAAGCACTGTTGCTGGGTAACACGACACAACTGTGGTTACTGTGTCATCATGTCAACCTTTAGACGCCCACTGCTGGGCTTAGGTCTCCCCCAAGCGGGGTTCAGCTGTAATCGCCATGCTTGGTCGATGCATGTTGGCTATCGCAGTAGGTGTTATGGTACTCAGAAGGACGCTGCTGCCCATCCTCTGATCAATATCCCTCTGTCGCCTTCTACGACACCCACGGGTAGAAATGGGGTGGTGCTATTCGCGACCGGCACCACACGGTTACTGTGCTTAAACAGTGCTTACTGTGGGTTATGGAGGTCAGGTAGGCAGTCGCTCCATGTAAAACACTGGTATTCAGCTGCATCCAGCTAAACTGGAAGCCGACCTCAACATAGTGAGGAAAAGGCTAAGCAGATGATGATGCTAGTATTGATGTAGAATACCTATAGAATATTTCTTGCTTGTACAGTACACACCACCTCGAGAAACTGGGTTATAATAATAATAATAATAATAATCTCGTGAAAACCGAGAAACATAAACAAATTAAGTATCTTGACTTGGCTCGCGAGGTTGTCGACATGTGGGATGTGAATACAGCAGTCATTGTGCCGATAGTCGTTACGGCCAATGGACTCATTTCCAAGAGCCTCGACCAACACCTAAGGAGGCTCTCGTTGGGCAGCTGGATCAAGGGCTTGATACAGAAAGCGGTACTCCTGGACACGGCGCGTATAGTCAGGAGATTCCTCTCTCAGGAGCCCTGACCACCGGTAGCTTGGACCCTGTTCCCGATACCGGTGGGCTACTATTTTTTATATTTTTAAATGTTTTTATTTATTTTTTTACTAATATTTAAAAATGTAATTTAATATGTTAAGAAAATGAATAAACGAGAATAATAATAATAATATGTGGGGACATTTTCACACACGGCCATCTGACCCCAAACTAGGGAGACCCTGTACTATGGGTGTCAGACAGCTGATATACATACACAAATAAATTTTTTTTTGTAAATACATACATATATAGATAAACAACACCCTATAGAGGTCAGATAGGCAGTCACTCCATGTAAAACACTTGTATTCAGCTGCATACAGCTAGACTGGAAGTCGATTTTAACGTAGTTGGGAAAAGGCTAGACGGGATGATAAACTGTTAACTAGATTTCTTATTCATCCGCTGTTCATTTCTGATTATTTTCATTGCGTGATCTAAGTCAAATCGTTTCTCTGGGACTCGTTGAGCTTAATTGCTTCGGTGTTTTTTTGGTGATCGCCTCTGTTAATTCTGACTTACAGAAGATGCAATGGTTTGGCAATAGTGTGGCGGGCTTGCCCCAATAAAAAAAAACATAAAAAAATGTTGTCTCTAAAGTCGGTTTATGGACGATAGTTTTACGTGATAACGACATAAAAAAGCAAATTATGGCTTCCGTCGAGGTGGGCGGAGCTTATTGCTTGGACCGATCGAGCCTCTCGTATCGTTTGTACTACGCTCTCGCTTGCACGCTCAGGGTCAAGCGGAACGTGACACTTTTTAGTGCGCGCAGCCGGTGTTCATCCATTTATAAGACGTTATCACGTCAAAAAAGCTGCTAACTGGTAACACGTCCACAAGCCTCCTTAGGTTCTTTTAAGTAGATACAGATGTACGCATAAACATAAAACGAAACTCTTTTAATTAATAAAAGCATTTAATTACGGAACTTGTATGTTATTAGGGAAGTACTTACCCATGTTACTGATTCTGTTTCTCTCAATCGCATAAAATCTGTAATGTTCTAAAACGCGCTTTGCATTTGTAATATCCTCCTTCGTACGTTTGTAATTAAATTCTATCGGAATTGCGATTAATTAATTATTCATCTTCCCTATATAACAAATTTCTATTGTAAAGCAAATTGTTTTAATTTTCAGCAACAGCTTCGCTATTTATAAATCAATTAACTTAATGAAGGGTTTGTTTACACTCGGATGGACTATAGCGGGTTTTACTTGATAAGTAATTGGTATAGGCACCTACTTACTTACTGTGAAATAGGATTAACGCTAAGACGTTCTTCAAATAAAAATAAACTACTTCCTACCTATTTTCATAAGGGTTTCAAAAAATTGGAAAAACCTTGGATATCTATGGTAAAACCATAAAAAAGTTACACAATAAAGTTTTACATGGAACAATTTATTTTCCTTTAGATGCAATAACACATAACTACGGACGTGGAGTCTAGATGACGCATTTCTAAAAATTGCTTCCATTGATTAAATTAAATTAAATAATTAATGTAGGCTGTGAATGAATCTTTACACTTTGATTGTAACAAGAACCACCAATATTTTTTTCTAGTTCTACTATAACAAAACTTAATACTAAATAAAAATGTTTGTATGTTTGTCCTTTATGTGTTCCTAAACTATGATCTGATTATGATGAAACTGTGCTAGGTTGTTCTGCTTTCGCCGGCGAAGCTACTTGGCCCAGAATATAAACAAAACCATCGGGAACGAAGTCACAGGTTTAAATAAAATAATCGTTAAGTGTGTAAAAATATTATAGTAATTATCTCTCTCTAATATATAAAATTCTCGTGTCACAGTTTTCGTTCCCGTACTCCTCCGAAACGGCTTGACCGATTCTGATGAAATTTTGTGTGCATATTGGGTAGGTCTGAGAATCGGCCAACATCTATTTTTCATCCCCATTTTTCACCCCCTTTTCATCCCCAGTAGGTAGATCGGGACAGGACAACGTCTGTCGGGTCAGCTAGTTTATTTATAAAATATATAACCTTATATTGTTGTGCGAAATCGCATACCTACTTACATCTTTGTGGGTGTCTGGGTGTTGTTTATCTATATAAGTATGTATTAAAAAAATGTATTTGTGTATGTATATCAGCTGTCTGACACCCATAGTACAGGGTCTCCCTAGTTTGGGGTCAGATGGCCGTGTGTGAAAATGTCCCCACAATCCACATATTATTATTATTATTATCTTTCATAGAACTTAATTAAATATAGATAGAGCTTAATTTTTTGAAGTTTTGTATTATACTTTATATTTATTAAATAAAAATATAACCCATGTAATTAAAAGTCCCCGAGGAACAGAAGAATGTATATAGATAGATGCCATCCTTATAATCAATATAAAAGAGCGTTGGCTCAGAATTATGACGGGGTATAAAGTCTATCGACAAATTTAAGGGCTGTCAAACACAGTTTACAGCTAAAGGTGATGTAGCGATATAAAATGACATATAAATGCTGTAAACGGTTTACACAGCGTTTTCATGAGTCATTACGTACCGGGAGTTGACTAATTCCGTTATGATTATGGGTAAGGATTTTCGTAAGATGTTAAGTTTGGTTTGTTAGTGAGATTCCTTGTATTTTATGAGCATAAGCTTATATATATAAGTGAAATAAAAAAGCATCGTATGTTTAAGACATCATTTAGAGCAATAGATTGCAGTGGCATTCACTTACCTGTACTTATTTTGATTTTGTCTGAAATTTAACAAAAGTGTTGATCTACAACCAATCACAAGCTCACAAACAACTATCAATAACTACGACTATTAACATACTTAATAGGAAAGCATAAATTGATTAGATAGAGTGTTGGTACAGTGTTGGTCATAAATGGAGTTATAATAGACAGCACGCTTAGCTACCATCCTCACATTGATCTTCTTGTCTCAAGAACTCGTAAACTAATTTTTATATTTAAAAACCTTCGTCATGTCGCAAGTTCTAAAATTATAAAAATGGTCTATCTCGCACTGTGTCAATCATTGATCTCCTATTGCATAACCATATGGGGTGGCGCTAATAAAACGGTAATGCTAAAGCTTGAGCGTGCCCAGAGGGCAGACTTGAAAGTGGGTCACTTCTTGCCATACTTACATCCAACCAAAGACCTGTATGAATTGACTGGTGTACTAACGGTACGTCAATTGTTCATTCTTAATGCAACCCTTCGTAAACATTCTCAGCTGCATTACAATCCTGCAGTTTTTGAAAATAAACGACGTAAACACGCTGTATGTCCGACAATGCGATTCCATACAAATTTTTCACGTCGACACTTCTTGTTTCTCGGTAGTTACCTTTATAATAAAATAAACAAAATTTTATCGATCTACCCCCTTTCTAGACGATCTTGTAAAATTAAACTCTTTAACTGGTTGAAAAAACAGGATTACGATAGCACCGAACAACTATTTCTCATCCCTTCCTGATCGCTTAACACTGGCGGAACCAGTGCGCACACGAACAACACACATACACACACACATATATATACACTCACTACACACAACATCATGAACTCACTCCCGCTGACACACCTTACACTCCCAAACCACACACACAATGCCACTTTACACTCACACATCACACTCAATGCCACACTCCACACCTTTATGCATAACCAATTAATTTAATATTTAAGTATTTAAACTCATTTATCTTTGTTTTTGCTTCTCTTCCATAGAAGTCTAAAAGTTACTTGTTGTTTGTTTAACCTTAGACTTTTTGCAATGTAACATTACTTCACTTTATCACTGGGGTGGGAGCCTGGAGATCTGTAACACAGGGTTTCCCTAGTACGGACTCCAGTCTCTCGCAAAGGTGCTTTTGTTTGCACTATCATATTGTATAGTCTTAAGGTATCATTAACCTAACCTATGTGGAGAGAGAAATAAATTTTTATTATTATTTGCGGATGTGTTAAGTTTTCTCAGCTCTTTGGCTGGTTTCAGTTGCATTTACGGGCCAGAGCCAAGTAAAAGCAACGTGTAGTGTGTTTTATGTTGAGGGTGTGGTGAGTTGTTGGCCTGTTTCGTTTTCATCTATTTGCATGAACTTTCTTACAATTCGACATGTATTTAATATGGTATTATTATTATTTCTCGGTATATTTAAAATATCTCACATCTATGTGTGGGTCGAAATTGGCACGGGCCGAAGCCAAGTGCATTGTGTACTAAATTAGGTATTTAAAAATTTGCGGGTTAACCTGCATGTATTCAAAATAACTGCTTTTTGTAGCAGAAGGTAAGTAGATGGACTAATATTCAATGAGTTAAGGCTATTGTGTAGGGTTTTTGGGATGACTCCTGTGCTGGATAGTATGATGGGGATAGTTTTGGTGTGTGTAACATTCCACTGCGTTTTAAGTTCTATTGACAAATCTGTGTATTTTGCAATTTTTTCCGTATGTGTGCTAGTAAGGTTATGGGTGTTGCAAATTGCTATGTCTATTATGTACACTAATTTCTTTTGTTTATCTAACATAGTAATGTCTGGTCTATTATTGTAAATTGTTTTATCTGTAATTATTGTCCTATCCCAGTACAATTTGAAATTATTGTTCTCTAACACTGCTTGCGGTTTGTATTTATAGTAGGGGACTTTGTCTGTAATTAGTTTTGCTTGAATTGCTAATGATTGATGAACTATTGCAGCAACTTGATCATGGCGATGTTTATAATCGGTTTGGGCTATGGCTCTACATGCACCTGTAATGTGTTGGATGGTCTCTGATGCACCATGGCATAGTCTGCAGGAGTCATTGTAGTTGGGTCGGCGAATTATGAATTTTTGGTAGTTGGCTGTGTCAATGACCTGATCCTGGATGGCAATCATAAATCCCTCAGTCTCAGGGAAGAATTCGCCTCGCCGCAGCCACGCGTTCGATGCTTTTATATCGACATGAGGTTGCTGCAAGTCGAGGCGATGTCTTCCGTGAAGTGATTTACGTTCCCATGCTGCAATCTTTTCTATTTTACTGGTGATACGTTCGTTGGTTTGTGGTTCAGTACTGTGTAAATTAAGTGGGGTGAGTTTTTTGTCTACTTGTGTAATTACTTTGTGAAGTGGTGACTGAAGGGCTTTCTCAAAAAAAAACTTTCTCAAGCTGGTAATTTGCTTGTTGTGCAGATTTACTATATCTATAAGACCGCGTCCACCTTCGTCTCGCGGTAGCGTGAGCCTCTGATCACAAGATCGTGGATGATGTTTTCGGTTTTTAGTTAGGGTAGTATTTATACAGCGTTGCAGTTTAGTTAGATCAGTTTTGGACCAGTTTATAATTCCGAATATAAAGTTAGTAATTACGTTCCTAATACATAGTCAGATAAGTGACTTTCAAAACATTACAACAATTTATTTATTTCATGCTACAGTAAATATACACTCAATACTAATTATCGACACATTAATTTAAAATTGATTATTTATCAGCATTTA
This sequence comes from Charanyca ferruginea, assembly GCA_947361185.1. Lineage (NCBI taxonomy): Eukaryota > Metazoa > Arthropoda > Insecta > Lepidoptera > Noctuidae > Charanyca > Charanyca ferruginea. Next base: position 17,914,846 of record OX376073.1, read on the forward strand.
TTAATTATAAAGTCTTAATGTTCTCCGTGAACTTCAATGAAAACTGGCCAAGTACGCAGGAGAAATTAAAGTGCAAAAGTGTGTGCCCAGCCTATGCACACACAACCTTTACTTACGTTCTGAGGCACAGGGGTTTCATACCACCAACTTCCGAACTCCGGGCTACTATACTTTGCGCGCAAGTGCTAGTCACCGCAGGGGTGTGGTGACGTGATGTGAGAGTTCATTGATACGTCAACTTGTGACAATTGTCACCCCGCCCGCACCGCTCACATACTTCAGTTGGTGACTAGCACTTGCGCGAGCATTGATCACCATCATCTACATCAGACGAAAGACATGCATGTATTAATATGCCATTGATATAACTTATCCTATGACACTAGGAAATAGTGCTGAATTCTATCAGAAAGGAGATTTTGACATCGGTACTTCCAGGGTTTAGGTACCTCTTACAAACATACTGTCCACTGTTGAACATAGGCCTTCCCCATAAAACGCAACAACGAGCGGCAACCTGTCGCTTGCATCCATCGGTTCCCTGCGACCTTGACGATGTCGTCGGTCCATCGGGTATGAGGCTTACCAACGCTACGTCTTACGATTTGTGGTCGCCACTCGAGAACCTTTCTTCCCCATTGGTTTTTGATCCTTCGAGCGATGTGGCCTGCCCGTTGCCACTTCAACTTGCATATTCTGAGAGCTATGTCGATGACCTTAGTTCCGCGATCATTACACCAAGAAATTGCTAATGGAAAACCCAACATCTCTTTGTCTGAACCGTCGTGAGAATGAATTGCAACCACGAAACCAACGGGACAGTTAAAAAGTATTTTATTTTATCAACAACAACATTAAAACTCTCGTTAAATGAAAAGCAATTTAAATCTGTGTGTAAATAGGTCTCGAAGTCGAGCAAAATACTCTCCGGAATACAGGTGGATTAATTTTCAGTTTGTACAAGAGCTTGTTCCTCTGTATAAAGTTTTTGTTTTACTTACAATAATCAGGTGCCCTGTTTAATTTATTCGATGTTTGTTTTATATGTTTACTCTTTTCGGCTTACGTTGTTTTCCATTTTTTGGATTGCAGCATCAAGAACGTGAATTAATGAAACAGTAGGTTATTTATTACGTGAATTGTTTTATATTTGAGGGATGGGATTGCAGTTCTGCGATATGCAGAACAAAGTAGTAGTAGTTTAACATAATATTCGACAGCAGTTAGTACTGCGCGCTTCATACAAATATATGTCCAGCCGTAAGATCGCACTCCCACACTGAACAAATATTTGTATGACCTACAGGTAGTTGTTCCAGATCTGGCTATTTGTATATGTGACTTTATACATATGTTTGTAAATGCACCCACGATAAAGGAGAAATTACTAGTATGGGGTAAAGTTAAAAAAAAAAGATAAATAAAGAAGTAATTATATTAGTAGCTCCGCGAAAGACCACAATTTAAAGGTTGATGAAGACCGAAACTTACTTGGAATCTAAAAATGAATGTACTTAAATTATTTTCAAAATATTGAGTACTCAATAAATAATGGGTTAATTTCACTCTAATTAAGTTTCTTGAAAATAGCAGGAATTTATTTTTAGCTTGTGACGTCAATTAGTGTCGCAAACCTTGAAAGACAAAAATAATATGGAATGGGATTCTGGGATTTTAATTTGCAACCTTATTTATACAAGGTATAGAAATCATACATGGTAAGTATAAGTTTTGTCAGAAACAATAATTTATTCTTGCTTGTTACTAAAACTTGTTTATGTGTATGTCTAAAACTACAAATAAATACCGAACGGTTTGTGTGGGTGGCTACATTTTTATCTTCACGAAATAGAACATAAAGGTCAATCTCATCAAATTCGACCCATAACTCTCGAAATACTTGCGTTTAGTTAGAGGCTTGTTCAACTTTCCATTTACTCACTTTTTCGGTAAACCGTACTTTTCGGTTCGAAAATATACCTATGAGAATAGATTCTTTGATGTACAGAGGCCAGCACATCAATCTACAACAATCTGTAAAATTTATATGATAGATTTTCAACTTTATTACAAAAGTATAAAGTTCATATTAATTTGGAAAAGATTACAGTTAGGGGTATAGCTTGATATTCTAGCGTCTGTACCTATATGGCAAGGCAGCTCTAATCTATTTTTAGAACGTATCAATTCGGACGACACGGTTGGCGCAGTGGCTGAGCGATCGACTGCTGCGCAGCGTGTTGCGGGTTCGATTCCCACCCAGGGTAAAACATTTGTGTGATAAGCACTTGTGTTTGCCATGTGTCTGGGTGTTGTTTATCTATATATGTATGTATTTACAAAATGTATTTGTGTATGTATATCAGCTGTCTGTCACCCATAGTACAGGGTCTCCCTAGTTTGGGGTCAGATGGCCGTGTGTGAAAATGTCCTCACATATTATTATTATTATTATTAAATAATCTAATACCTTTAAACGAGCAATTCTTGTATACCTATAATTATGCAGGATAATTTTTTAACCAGTGCGTAAATTCTAGGGGCTGATTTTGGTGCTCAAATACAACAACTTTTGCTACGGGACCAACATCACAATATCAAAAAAAAAAAAATTCATACTTAGAGATCAATCAGTTGTTGCAATTTCTATGAGGAAGTGAAATTTGTTTTTGAGATTTCGATATTGGTCTTATAGAAAAAGTTGTTGGTTTTGAGCACCAGAATCAGTCCCTAGAATTTCCGCACTGGTTAAAAAAATATCCTGTATAATCTGAAGACTATATTATAATACAGAATAATTTTTCCATGAAAATAGTTGGAACCGTTTCCGAGATTCATCTCGGAAAAGGTCCCAACGATTTTCATGAAATTTAGTATGCAGGCGGTTTCGGGGTCGACAAATCGATCTAGCTAGGTCTCATTCTTAAAAAACACAAAAATAAAAATACCGATCAAAGCTCGGTCGCTCAGATACTAAAATAATAAATTATAAGGTTATAGTTTTGATCCGGGCCACTATCGTGACTTTTTCAATTCATATTGGTTTTTCTAAGTTTATCTTCCACATAGGTGGAGTAAAACTTCGTGAGGAAACCTGAATTTATAATTAAAACGTGATATAATATTCAGAATTTAAAAATTATTGCTCCTACCTTTTCCGTACAAGAAAAGGCGTTTGCCCTGCACTGAGACCGTAATAGCCCAGTTGAGTATTATGTTATTTTATTACCTTTTATCCGCGACTTCTTACGTGTGAATGTCGGTTCACACGGATGTACATGAAGTCGCGAATTCAAAAGTAGCCTTTATCCTTTCTTGGGATTCTATCTTATTCTGTACCAAATTTCATCAAAAACGGTGTAGTAGTTTAGCCGTTAAGGCGTAATAAACAAACAAGTATAGAAATTCACATTCAAATGAATACAAATGTAGGTATACGTTTGACGACACGGTTGGCGCAGTGGCTGAGCGATCGACTGATGCGCAGCGTGTTGCGGGTTCGATTCCCGCCCAGGGTAAACATTTGTATGATGAGCACTTGTGTTTGCCTTGTGTCTGAGTGTTTTATCTATATATGTAGGTATGTATTAAAAAAAAATGTATTTGTGTATGTATATCAGCTGTCAGACACCCATACAGTACAGTACAGGGTCTCCCTAGTTTGGGGTCAGATAGCCGTGTGTGAAAATGTCCCCACATATTATATTATTATATATTTATTCCAAAGGCATTTATTCCAAAAGTTCAATGGAAAGTTTTTTTTTAATCAATTCTCTATCAATAGATCGCAATCCACACTAAGCTAAAAACTCCGAATCGATAAAATCCTCTTTTTATAAAGGTTCAGACTATCTCCCAATTAGTTTGTTGAAATTCAGGTACAAATACATTGGTGTAAAGACACAAAAAAAGATACAGATAGACTCCTACGTGATACGTATTGTGAAAGTTAAAAAGTTCATTACAAAGGGGGATTTTCACGAACTTTTCAACTTTTTGTACGAATCGTTTCATGAAAAAAAGTTTCGCGAATGTGAATACATGTTGCTCGTATACATTCATTTATTAGGGTTTATTGTGAGATACGAATGGAGTGGGCGGGTTTTAGTACATACTTTTACATAAAGACTAGAATTTAGATCATCGTTTGAAGTTCTTGCAAATGCCTTACTATTTATTACAGTTTTCGCTCGCATCCTAATTTGTATCATATACAAAATAGTATATTTAGTAAGGGTACCTACCTTGACCTGAAGAAAAAATTGACGTAGGTAGGTACTTACTCATAAAATATTATGTAGGAAAACGATATCCTTCCCGTATTTTAAACATCTATAGAACTCGTTAATAACCGGATCAGTACTTCCAGAGTACAGGGCTGTTTCAGCTCTATAAAAATTAACTACATTTGAAATATTGTTTTATTAGTTTTACGTCATAAGCTGAATAATAAAAATCTCTCCTTGTTTTGGTTCGATTTGGCATCTTTTTCATTGTCGTATACTCCTGGCAGAGTGTTCGTGGTCATGGATCGTCTGTTAGGTTGGTTGCGGCTTTTGCTAGGCTTCTCCATTTCTGTCTGTTCGCGGCACTGAAAAAAAGTTGTTGATCTAATCCTATATTAAAATAATCCCCACTTTTTTTTGTAGTAAACTCCATGTAGTAAAATATAGATTTGTAATCCCCTATTCCTCTGTAGGTACCTACTATGAGGGATATGTACGTACTTGTGGTAACGCTAATCCAACTGATCCGTCTGTCTATTTGCTGTTAAGCTAAAACTTTTACATATATTATTATTATCGGATAAGCCAACGGCTTTACCTCTCGCGTTGAGAGCAAGTGTCGCAGATTTTATATGATGTTTATGTTTTGATTGGCTTGTCAATATTTTATGTTAGATAAGATTATGTTTACACACGTACGTACGTAGAACGAAGACACACAACTGAAAAATAAATTTAAAAACAAACCGGCAATGCTTCTTTCATCATTCCTTTTTATATTTTTTGGCTTTTTTCATAATTCATTTCATCATTTTAGTTTTTTCAACTTTTTCAGATAAGGAAAATGAGTACCTAGATTAGTTTAGTTGTAAAGAAATAAGCTCGAATTCGTCTCGATCAATTATAATGGAAAATCATGTTTAGTCATGAGTAGGTTGGTGGAACAATGCCCTTCACAAAACAATCTATTAACTCAGATCGTCTACCTCCATCCCTTTGCGCTGCAGTGGTACACGCTGATATTATTAACTCACGTCAAGAGACTTATTACAGTTAAGTTTAGGTATTGGATAACGGCGTATAAAACGTAATTAAAACTTTTAACTGAGTCAATCAATTTCACATCACACACATTAAACATCAAGAGTTAGAAACTCCATCAAACACGGCAACAATTTAATTCTTGACTACGTAATCTGATTAAGTAGAAACAAGGCTTCTACTTTAAACAATTAAGATTTATTCTCGACATAGCAGAGTTATTAAAACTTTGAGTGTATACAGATGTAAAAGTACGTGTTCATGTGCGATTGTTGAGGAAGTGTCGGCGGTGCGGCGTCGTGGCGTTTCGTACCTTGCGAAAATTATAATGATCCGATGCTTAAAAGAACTTTTGTCAAAAATGACAACCGCTTTCAAGAACTGAAAAGTCATAAATAACTTTAGCACAGAACACATAATAAGACAATAGTTTCGGAAGTCTTTCGGAGGTTTTTGTTCTGTTTGTTGTTTCGTATTGGTCCCAAACAAATATACATACAAACACCTATAATATTTTGTTTATTTGTTTTGAAGCCTATCATATGTGAAAGTGTTGCACTTCCAATAATATTGTCGTAAAAATATAAGTGTCGAATAAATAAACTCTATATACATATATAAAATGGAATTATACTCTGCTTAGTAGTATTTACCTTTATCACGCTTATATAGACTCCCCCTTTTAAGTCATTGAATGAAAAATAAGTTGAAGACCCACCTGATGTCAAGTCGTCACTACTACCCATAGACAGCTCCTAGCTGACCTATTGACTTCAACCACTACCAAGTATTTAACTCGTTCTATTTAGGTCATCTTTAAGCTTCCATGCAAGTCTCATCTGGGTTCTACCAGCAATGGTAACAATGTCGTATGCCCATTTTGCCGCTGGACGGCCAACATGTCCACTTACAGCCTTTGAACCCTACTTTGTCACAGCCTTACTCTATGTGCCATATTGGCGTGCTGCCCAACATCATTTAAGTGTCATTATTTGTTTTCCAGTATCAAACACCTGTATCAACTGCCTAACTATAAACGTATGATCAAAATAAAGAATGACCTTGGTTTCAACTGTCCTGCATCGTCCTAAAACGAGAAATGAGTCTCAGTAGTTTTGTAGCTGCAGGCCCTTAACGACCCGTCATATTTTCTACAGTTAAGAGGGATGTAACTTTCTAAGTTCCCAGTGAGAGCATTCAGTTTTAAGTTCTTATAAAGACATTCGCACCAACTGCTCTCTAGCGCATACAAAGATGAGAACAGCGTCGTAACATTTGGGTAAAGTGACGGCAAGAAGCAGCTCGGCGGCAATTAATAGTGCGGCAAACGAAACAGTTTGGTATTACGACGTCAGAAGGTGCGACATAATGAAACCGTCCTTGTAATTACTTTAACTTGAAACACTTACTAGCTAAGTTTCTTGCGATGGTTGGAGTGTAAAGACTTTGATGGTGCATAAGATAGTAAGGGTATACCTACTTTATCTGCCACTCGCGTTACAATGAAGGTTACCGACGTTTCTGTGTATTTTTGTGAACTTTTGACTTTTAAAAGTGCTTAAGCGTTACTATTTATTGTTTTTAAGTATGTACAATATTTACAAGAATAATAAATAAGAAAACCTAAAATATTAAACTAAAAAAACTAACACAATAAGGCATCGTAGAATTCGTCCACATCGCCGTCATCTGGAAATGTATCCAAGAGACTGGCGGCATTGCCACGTTGGATGGCAATGCTTAATCTCTGACCAAGGTAAAAACCAGCTCTTGGATCACGGGAAGTATCAACCAACCTTTTGGACATTTCCTTAAAAAGAAGATGAGCACTCGGACCCCACGACCCGAGGTTTTAAACCCCAACGGCTCGCAGTGCTTAAGTAGGTACACATGGTCTAATTTGAATAAATAATTTTACTTTTAGTGATTGTTTTTGTTTTGACGCAAAAAAAATAATCAGATAAGTTTTTGTTTTGCTAAAAAAATAATTTATTTTTACTTCTACTGACATACCTGGTTTGTTAAACGAAACGGCAAACCATTTAATTAAAAGGAACTTTTAACATCATATACAAGAGAAAATAATTTAATCTAGTTCTGAAAGGTGGTTTCGTATGGAGAGGAATGGCCAAAATACCTACTCCATACTCACCTACTCTTTTGAAATAAATATTTTTACACGTGAATACGATGTATAGAGGACAGACATCACATCACCAAGCTACCCCAATCCGTAATTATTTGATAGTTTTTCAACATTATAACAAACTAGCACTTTACCCGCGACTTCGTCCGCGTGAATTTTCTCAAGGATCCCTAATGTTTTCAATTGATAAATAAAGCCTATGTTACTCGATAAAGACGTCGCTTTCTAATGGTGAAATAATTTTAAAATCGGTCAAGTAATTTTTAAGATAAATCGTAACAATCAAACAAACAAATAAATCTTTCCTCTGTATATTATCTATTAGTTTAGAAGAATAAAGTTCATGTTCAATTTATTCAGTTCATATTACTGTAATTAATTTCTTACTTTATGGGCTATAATGATAATAGAGGGTGGGCGCTGATGCCTATAATTATAAGATATTAAGTTATCTTAGCTTAGGTATTGGCTGCAACTCTAATTTATAACTAAATTAACCTTAAGGTCTAATCTTTATTGTAACACTACATTTATTTGCTTGAAGGTGCAAATAAACTAAAAATTAAAAAAATAAATAAAAATGATTAATTAAAATTACAATTTAGCTACTATTGTATATTTAACCTTTCACTGTTTACTGTTCTAACTCAAATACCTTACTGTATTTTTGTTCTCTTTTTATGGATTTGTATTATGTATTGTATCAGTTGTTACTCTTGGCTTTGTTACACAATAGAAATTAATGGTAACTTTACAGTATCAACCTCAGAAAAACCAACTGTTAAAATCACTCAAGGACTCCACGAGACAGGCTTGACCTAGTGTGGAGTCCACAAGTTAAAATATAATTAAATTTCCTTTATAACAAAAAAATAAAAAAAAACTATTTTTTTTTTTTTTATAATTGGGAAAATTTTACAGTTTTGTACTTATATATTGACGTCTGTACCTTGCATAAATCACTATATTAGAATATATAAAAAGTATTAGGTACAGCTACATGCAGATTATAATATGCAGATTATTATAGTTGTAAAAGTTATGTGTTGTTGATAATTTAGTCAACAAACACAGCAGCTTAAGTACGCTTGACGTCACGTTTATGAAACCGGGAAAAAATATACAAAAGATTAAACTGGCACAATCACTATATTTTTCCAATCGTTATGTCAATAACGACACGTGGTTGTCAATACACGTCGATATGCTCTTACTTACAAAGAAATGGAGAAAACAAATACGTCTATTCTTAGCCAGGGTAAACTCGAATCAACAACAACAACAACAACAAACAACAACAACCAACAATACTGACAACCAAAGAGCTAAATCCTGTTGTTTCCCTCCAAGGCCAGCAAAGAAACAGGCCCTTAAACTTAATTAAAAATTAAATTAAATCCCTAACGGGAAGTATCTTCAAAATAACTTTACATTACAAACTTCCCGTGATTGATTTTACTTGAAAAAAATAGAAGCAATTTTTGGAAAGGCAATATTTTACGTAAATGGAGCGTGCGATGTTGTCTTGTTACTCTGCCTTCCCCTCAAGGCTATAAGGGCAAGTTGATCAAGTTCATAGGTCGCTCCACTGAACTGGGGTCGGGTAACAAATTACCCCTATTTATTGTGAAACAAGTTTGCCTATCAGCAATTTAGTAAAACCATTAAGCGGATAATAGTCTCATTTCAATGTAACCGAACAATATCGGTGGGGCAATAAATATTGTTTGGAAGAGGTTTGTTACATGTATTAAATCTAGTCACCCTTTTGAAGCTGAAATATTTTTTCTAATTGGGACCGACACGGATTTATTTTAGTTTTAATTTATTTTGTACTGGTTTCTGATTTGAATTTAATTTGGAGAATGCTAATGACAATATCTCGTACTATAGTCTCAGTATAAGTATTAGTACTACCGTACAGTAGCGACACGCTCCGACCCCCTCCGAAACACTGTTCCTCACCTCTTCTCCCGTAGAACGTACTCTCGGAACTGCTTTTAGTTCGAGCAGCGAATTACGTAGGCTACTGCCGGAGGACTCAAAAAAAACCGAAATTATTACAAACTAATTTATTTAAGTAAAAGTACAATTATTATAATTAAGTGAAAAAATCAAATTGACTCGATCGATGGTGGATACGAAGTGCGCGGGCGCGGTCACGTAGACGGTGTCGTCGGCCTCTTGTCCTGTGTCAGCAGATTCCCCTCGCGACAACAGTGACGATGCGCACGCGCCGTGCCTCGTGACTCTGTGTCAGCGCTTTCCTTACTGGTAATGCGCGTAACATCTCCCCCCTCAGATCGACGACTATTTCAGATTTTGAGATGAAATATCGTCGAGAGCTTGGATTGATCTTGAGATGCTGGTTGGTTCATGCGGGATGCAGGTGTTTCAGGTTCGGTGTAGGTGGCTTCATCGGGAACTGTCATCTGTTTCTTTCGGCGAATATAGATTCGGTATAATAGTATTGCTCCCACCACAAATGTAAGTAGTAGTGTGCCATAGAATGGTATTGTGGTATGGTAGATAGTTGAGATTGGTTCAATGTAGATTGGTTTTTGTGAATCTATTCTATCTTGAATTTCGTGCAGCTTCTTTAAGTTGATGGCGTTAATTTTAAGAGGTGGCATGGTTGATCCTTCGATGTCGTCTGGCACGTTGCTTATTTTCATGGGTTGTCCTCTGATGTGGTCATTGATGTTGACGATGGTGAATTCGTCTGTTCGTAGCTTGCAATTATGTGGAATAGTGGCTAGGAAGCTTCCGGCTAGGGTCATGGATTCTTCTTGTTCGCAGATTAACTGGACCTGTGTTGGTTTCGGGAACACGAGGGCGTAGCGGCGGTCGTCTAACTTTTCCATGGCGGGTTTCGTCAGGCTAATTGTGATCGTGTTGCATGACTTGTCCGGTATCTGTCCTCCGATAATATCGCAGATGCAGTCTGGATGGGTTCTTATTTGGTGGTTGAGGTTTTCTTCGCAGAGATATTCTGAAGCTACCTTCGGGCATTCTGCCTCTATGTACGCGTGAATGTTTCCAGTGATTGCTAGGAATGGGAAGGACGGGATGATGGCTTGCCTATTTCTATTTGGTACAATGACTAGCTTATACAATTGAAATTTTAAAGGGGACGTTATGGGAAATTTAAATGCGAAAACTATTTGATTCCCGCTATAATAAGCTAAAGGTTTAATGATATCATAATATTCTCTAATGTCCAAATCTAGTAGTTGATCTTTATTATAGAGCGCACTTAGCTTGCGTATCATATTGCTAAGTATTTCTGTACCTAACATGGAATGATGAGTGTGCGGTTGACCGGAAAGTGCTATCGCATTCTCTAACCTACTTAATTCGTTTAATAAACTATCTATGTTATTGCTAATTATTTGTAATATTTGCGAAAACTTTGCGAATTTTATAAGGTTGTGTTGTTTATACTTATCGGCGTCGAGTAAAATATGCAGACTGTCATTTAATTGTATTTGATTCTCGGCAAGTTTCGTAATTATTTTTGTGTGTTCATTCATCAAGCTTTTGCTCAGACTTATATGATGATTTAACTCAATGGCTATCTGTTGCTGGTTATCGTTAAGACTTTTAAGGGCGTTATTATATTGGAGGGCGTCTGTGTAGTCTAAGTTTCCCGTAATGCTCTTAATTACAGATCCGAGACCATCTACTAAACCTCTCTTGAATCGATTGGGCTTTAAACTTCGTAGATGAGATGAAGTTTTATTTAATTTCATGTGTAAACTGTCTATTTGAAGCTCGTATAGAGTGCGGGTATAATTGTCTAGTCTGTCTGTGGCCTCAGTAAGCTGACCTCGTATTTTATTAATGTTGTTGTCTATGTCTGTTAATTCTATGTTCTGAAGGAATGTATGGTAATGAGTGATGAGTTGCATGGGCCCTAATTTGAAGGGTAGTAGTCCGGGTCCATTCTCAAGCCGTTCTAGATTAATCTCCTGGCCTCGTATTAGGCTAAGAGTCAGCATCAGGGGTATCCTGCAACAATTTCGCGGTTTTAGGGACACGTTTTAGTCTAGATTTAGCTATGGGTCCCTTTTTTTTGGAGGTGTATATATGGATGGGTAAATTAGCTAGGACAGTGTCTTGGGTGTATCTTGGTGCGAGTTTTGATCTACTAGCAGAGGGATTAGTAATGAATATTTGTTGGTCGGGCTCATAGTCGACCTCGTCCTCGCGGTTTTTATTACGACTCTCTATAAGCGTTGTTCGGTTAGCAAGGGACGTCTCGTTGATTAATTCATATACCTTTTGCATACGTTCTTTATGTGTTTCGGTATATTGTTGTAGTAAGTGTCCGGTCAGATCTATGTCGGTCGGGTCTCGTGGGTCGGTGTGTCCAAGTATAAGGTCGTATGGTTTACATCGTGTAAAGGAATGGATCGAACTATTGTACGCTAGGATAGCATATGGCATCAGGTGTATAACTGGCTCATCCTTGTATTTTAATTTCAAAATACGAAGATGTTCCAATATAGTGGAGTGGAAGCGCTCGATATTCCCGTTAGCGTTTGGTGAGTATGCCAGTGTTTGGTGATGAATTATTTTATGCACTTTGCAGAACTCGGAGAACATCTGGTTAGTAAATTCAGTCCCTTGATCTGTAATAATGGTTAGTGGTAAGCCATGATGCGTGCTAAAGGTTAGTAAAGTTTGTATGATGCTAACTGCAGTCCCATCTCGTAGGAGGTATGCTTGACCATACTTTGAAAAGGCGTCTATGAATGTTACGTATTTTTCGTTCTGTGCTGAAAAGGTATCCATATGTATTATTTCGAAGGGTCTGGTGGCAGGGGGTGCTATATTAAACTTTTGCTTTATGGGGTTTCTATCGTACTTTGCTTGTCCACATATTGTGCAGTCATTTATGAATTTGGTAATGTGTTCTCGCATTTTAGGCCAGTAATATTTCACAGACAATGCTAAAGTGCATTCGTTAATACCACGGTGATTAGTTTTGCCCTCGTGGTAGTGGCGAATGATTTCCTGTTGCTTCAGATATTCTTTAACATTTTCAAGTTCCTTTTTTGCCAATACCAATTTCATACATGAACTTTTAAAGTGATTTTGTATAAGAGGGATTATTTTGTACATTGCAAGGGGTGGATTTATTAACAAAGCGGTTTTGATTTTAGGGTTAACGTATTCCTTAATGGCATTAACCAGATCCTCTTCAAGATTAGATTCGGATAACTGAACGGATGTTCGAGTGTGGGTGTCGAATGGCTTAGTCGCGATAGTTCGTTTTTTAATGTCGCCTACTACGGTCAGGCACAGCTGTCGGTGGTATTTGTTAAGTGGTTCGTCAGTAATGGGTACTTCAAGTATAGGGCTTTCCTCGGAGGTATGTGCTGTCAAGGTGTTAGAGTCAGCCAGGGATGGTAGTCGGTCAGTCGCGTTTGCAATCATAGAACTAACCTCCTCGTTACAGATCTCCACGCGCGAAAGGGCGTCGGCATTGGTGTTATGTTTGCCCTTTTTGTAGATAACGGTAAAATCGTATTCACTTAATTTTAACCGCCACCTGGTTAATCGTGAATTTGGTTCCTTGAGGCTCATGACCCACTGTAGTGGTTTATGGTCTGTTACTATTTTAAATTTACGTCCAAAAAGGTAAGGCCGAAAATATTTTGTTGCCCAGACGATGGCTAATAATTCCTTTTCTATTGTGCTGTAATTTACTTCACTTTCATTAAGTGTCCGTGAAGCGTATGCTACGGGTTTGTCTGAACCTATGGAACCTTGCGATAGTATTGCACCGATTGCGAAATTAGAGGCGTCCGTAGTTAATATGAACTCTCTGTCAAAGTCTGGATATTTAAGGATTGGGTCATTTGTCAGTAGTGTCTTACACTTCTCAAAACAGTTAATGTAATCTGAGTCTAATGTTATTTTTCTTCCTTTCTTTAGGCATTGTGTCAAGGGTTTGGTGATACGGGAAAAGTCTGGAATGAATTTTCGGTAGTAACCGAGAAGTCCGAGAAATTGTTTAATCTCTTTAGGTGTTTTAGGTATGGGGTAATTTTGAATAGCTTTGATCTTATCTGGGTTAGGCTTTATCCCTTCGGTACTGATGACATGACCTAGGTACGCGGTCTCGAGTTTTAGGAACTCTGATTTATCCAGTTGGATTTTGAAGTTGGATTCTCTTAGCCTTTGGAAAACTTTCTCTAGGTTGTTCATGTGCTCCTGGAGAGAGGTACTGAATATAATGATATCGTCAAGGTATACTAGACATATCTCGTTTTGGAGTCCTCTGAGTACGTTATCCATTACTCGTTGGAATGTGGAAGGGGAATTCTTAAGTCCCATGGGCATTCTTAAAAATTCGAAATGCCCATGTTCAACATTGAAAGCGGTCTTGGGAATGTCATTAGGGTTCATTTCGACCTGATAGAAGCCTGATGCTAAATCGAGGGTACTGAAATATTGACACTTGCCTAACTTGTCCAGGACGTCTGTAATATTCGGGATAGGGTATTTGTCGTCAATGGTTTTTTCATTCAGCTTCCGAAAGTCGACAACCAAGCGCCATTTCTGTTTTCCAGAGGCGTCGACCTTCTTTGGAACAACCCAAATGGGTGAGCTCCATGCGGATTCTGAGGGCCTAATTATTCCCTGATCTAACATCTTTGCAATTTGATCACTAACTTCCTGCCGGTGTATGAATGGGTATCTATAGCTTTTAGTGTAGATCGGAAGTTCGTCGGTTGTCTTAATGTTATGTTTTATCTTGTTAGTAAAAGTTAATGCCTCGCCTTCAATATAAAAAACATCAGCGTACTTTGAACATAGTGCCAATAAGTTTGCTTTTTCCTCCTCGTTTAGGTGATCGGTACGTAACCTGGATGTAACATCTTTAGCGCGCGACGGCATTTGCTTAGAGTTAGTGCACTCGACGTTGAATATCGTTGCCTGGGTAGCATGGTCTAGTGAAAATATTATATCGTTATTGGTTGGATTAGTCACCTCAACTATACCGCGGCTGTTATAAACGGTGGTCAGGCACTCAGATACGATACAATTACAAATTATTTGTTCCTCTACAAAAACATCGCCATCCGGTGCGTTAACAGGTAATCGAATTAATTTGGAATTCCCGGCTGGTACAATTTCCTCATAAAGATTTAAATTTCGGGAATTATAAATTTGAATAGGATTAATAGCAAATTTAGTTATCAATGTAAGATCTTTTAAATCTAGTTTAGCCTCCCATTTTGTCAGCAAATCCATTCCTATCAGGCCATCAAAACGATCGTGAAATTTGTATACGAATAGTTTAATTGATTCCGTGTCACCGAATTCGGGAAAGCAGGGTAAATTAATGGAGTAGTCGTTTCTACTCGTGGCATGAACGTTTGTAACTTCGAATGGGTCGTAGTTAAGAGGTATATACGAGAAATAATTCTGGACTGCTTCTGGGCTAATAAATGATTGGTTTGCACCGGTATCTATAAGTAAGTTAAGTGGAGGGTTATGAATACGAATATACGGCAATTGCCTTTGCGTTTGTAAATTTAACTCTATCCTGAGTTGTTTGACTTCGGAGCTTTCTGAAAATCCTGGCTAGACGTGTGTGGCTGTTGGTCAGCAGGCTTGTCCTTGTCATTACTACCGTCAGTCTGTTGCGGTGTGACGTCATAGTTACAGTCATTGTAGTAAGGGTAGTCAATGTTGTAGTGTCCATAGTCATAGGGGTCCATGTAATAGTAGTCATATTGGTCAGGGTAATAAAAATCATCCCCATAGTTCGAACACTCGTTCACGTTAACGTCGCGAGTTTTAAGATAGTTAGAAGGTGGTGGATTTCCCTGTTGGGCCCAATTCCAGCTGTTAGTAGCAGGCAGGGGCCTGGATACATAGTGACTCACGCCGCTCATCGGTTTGGGACCGTTATTTGGTGGATAAGGGTTTCTTGGGGGCATTCTGAATCCAGAACCACCCTGATTGTTATTAGGCGGTGGTGCGCCGAATACTTGTTGCGTACGAGTCGGGCCACGTGGTTGCATGTTATACGGAATAAACGGCATTCTAAATTGATTCTGTGGCGGCAAAGGCCGTAACATAAATTGCGGGCCCTGCGGTCTAGATGGGCCGGCCATATTAAAAAGATTAGGTTTTAATGGAACATGCATATTGTTTGATTGGACAGGCATTTTAAAATTGATTTCGTTCCGTTGATTAGATACCAAAGATTTTTTATCCATTAAGCTATCATTCCTGTTCTGCAAATACATAGTGTTACTCTCCTCATGTACGAACTCTAGAGCCTTCTCAATGGTTTCCGGTCTCATACATCTAATGCGCGCACCTAAAGGATCTTTCAAACCGCGGAGATAGGCCTGCAAGGTTAGTTTACGATATAAATCGCGTTTGGCTGTAATAGTTGATTCCAGGGTATCGTGCAATGAAACGTATGTCATGACGGTGCTGAAGAGATTCTGGCAACGCTCATAAAACTCCTGCGGCGTGCCGGAACCTTGTGTTAGCAAAGCCAAATCGTTATAGAGAGCGGTCTCGTCTCTCTGGTCGGCAAAGTTATTAATAAGAGCACTACGTATGCCTACCCAATCATTAGGTATACCATTAGCGTTAATTAAACGGGCGGCGGGCCCCGTGACTTTATTCAGTACGCCGTTTAAGAACGCTGCTCGATTTATATCCGGTTGACCTTCGCGAATAAACTGAAGTGCTAATTGATCACACAATTTAATGAACCTGGTAAGTACATTTGGGTTCCCGTCAAAGTCGGGAACTAAGCGGAGGGCTTTAAATATATTATCTAAATCGGCCATCTCGGGTTCAATATTGGCGTTAATATTACGTCTAGAATCTATACTTCTATCCCTGCTACTTTCTAACCTAGGTGTACTCAATCTACGTGGATAAAAAATGTTGGATAAAATTATATAGGACCTACATACAAAAAGGAAGCAAGCAACCACTGAGAAAATTCAGCGTACTTACATGAACATTCTGGTCTTCGTTGAGCGGTATCGATATCTGGATCTCCGGCGTAGTCTCGTAGTTCAGGATCTCCCGGTGCAACGTTGAAAGTCTATCGTAGCGAACGCGGTGCGATAAACCGGTAATCGCAAGAACGACCCGGGAATCCTACCGACTGCGCCAATTACGTAGGCTACTGCCGGAGGACTCAAAAAAAACCGAAATTATTACAAACTAATTTATTTAAGTAAAAGTACAATTATTATAATTAAGTGAAAAAATCAAATTGACTCGATCGATGGTGGATACGAAGTGCGCGGGCGCGGTCACGTAGACGGTGTCGTCGGCCTCTTGTCCTGTGTCAGCAGATTCCCCTCGCGACAACAGTGACGATGCGCACGCGCCGTGCCTCGTGACTCTGTGTCAGCGCTTTCCTTACTGGTAATGCGCGTAACAAGCGCGTAAACACGCACACACACGCGCATATTTGTATAGTCGGTTATTTTGGTAGTAGTGTAGGCAATTATATCGTTTCGTTTATATGGAGTGTCGTGGGTGTGCTATAGTAATGACGAATTTCATGGAATCAATGGGGACTAGACAAGAACGCAGACCGAGTTTGGGCAAGCGTTGTGTGGGACGCCCTACGGCACGATTGACCGACGATTTAAAGGACGTTGCTGGCAGCGGTTGATTGGCGATCTCTGGGGGAGGCCTACGTTCAGCAGTGGACGGCAATACGCTAATATGACAATGATGAAGTACCTACGCAGGAGATATTAAAATGTATAAGTGTGTGCGAAAAAACAAGCGCTCCTGCTCTCTAATTCCCCCACTCTCATAGTGTTAGTGAAAATGAAATGAAAAAAGGTTTATTGGAATCAATAAATCATATGACATCAGTGGTGATTGGAGCCTCCTTTTAAGCGTATAAAGCCTGTATTAGGAGACTCCGCTCTTCCATAAGTTAATAATATTTATAAAGTACTTGTTTACTGATATTTTCCCTTTTTATACAAATAAAATAATTTAAAACTATGATGGTTCACATTTAAAAGCTATGCAGAGGTTGCTCGACTGAAATTGTATGTGCGTTAGGATGTATGTGTGTGTGTGTCTCGTTCTTATTATGACGTGATGAGAATGGTTACACTAAAACATTTTACCAAACAATACCCAAGTTCCAAGAAAACATTAACTAATACTGCTTGTTAAACCTGAACCAAATAATTATGTATTATTACATGTACAAAAGACATATTTAGTAGACAAAGACCCGTCCACTTAGACTAGGTCTCAAGTGGAAATACTCGCTACAAATTAAGTCGATTTACACCAACGACCCAAGGAACAATGTATTTTGCTAGTTTGCCCACACAATTACAGTCCTTATGCTAGTAACTAAAGAGATCACTTTCGTTTCACTGAAATTGGATGGAGGCTAAAATTAAGGAGCTTTGCATACTTTAACTGAAGCACTTCTGATGTTTTGAGTCATATTTACGGTGCTTATTTTCCGACATTCGAACTACGAACTTATGTTTTCCGGAAAATGTTCCTATTAATTAATAAGCATTCAATTAAGAGGCACTCTCGAATCATGTTTCAAATTAAAGTTTGTAGTGATTTGGTACACTGTTATTAACTATAGGGTTATAAAATTGTGTTGTACGTGATCCCGCAAAAATTGCGAGAGCTTGAAGTAGTTACCTGCAATGGCACGAAGGTCGAATCTTCTGTATTTTGAAGAAACGATAGCCACACTTACTTATTCTCTTTTCCTGAAGAAACAGTAGTACATTTAAAGACTTAAAATTATTTTATTATGGGTCAACTTTTCAATTATCGTACCCTTAAAGGCGAAATAAATTAATATGCCTAACCGTCATATTTATTCGTCAAATAAATGATTTATTAAAGGCCGTTCCGTAATCAAAAGTCCAAAATCTAGTCGCTCATCTCAGTGACAATCAATGTCAAAAGGTTGTCAAAAATTTAAGCAAATTTGAGGCAATTTTGACAGATTAAGACAGCGGTTAGAATCCGAGCCATCGATATACAGGGTGTTTGGTAAATCGATGCAAAGCCGTAAATCGGAGGTAGTATAGACTATTTATAACCATTTGAACCGAACTTGTCTTAGTCGAAGTGTGGCTATTTTTTTTTTTGTAAAATTTTAATGATTTTTGATGACGACCCAAAACATTGCAGTTAGTTGCAAATGATAGCCAGTTCAAAAGATATATTATATATTTTATGTTTTTAACTGTCTAATGACACAGGTGCCTTATTCATGTTTTAATAAATTGCTTACACAATACTTTAATATACTATAATAAAAATAAATGATAACGATGAAGTTTTTTAGCATCCTTTTAAACAGACCAATTGAATTTACGAACCTAGTGTCTATGGGTTACTTATTTTATTTTTCTAATCGTGCAAATTTCTGGAACTACTGCAATACTATTCTATAAGAACTTACTGCAGTGCTTGCTTTTGATTCCGCGGTGAAACCTGTATTAAGTATTCTGTAACTCGATGAAGAAAGCGCCACTAAGTGAGAACATAGGCGAGAAGCGAATTATTTTTCCGTAACTATTTTAGCGAATACCAAATACTTTTCTTTAGATAAGTGAAATCGGAAATGCGATAGGATTAAAATTCGCGGGTGATTTCTTATAGAATTGTACTATATTAAAATTGTACGTAGAATTGTACTAATTAAAATGAAAGTCATGACACGGATGACACCGACACGGTTGGCGCAGTGGCTGAGCAATCGACTGCTGCGCTGCGGGTTCGATTCCCGCCCAGGGTAAACATTTGTGTGATGAGCACTTGTGTTTGTGTGTTGTTTATCTATATATGTATGTATTTACAAAAAAAAAATGTATTTGTGTATGTATATCAGCTGTCTGACACCCACAATACAGGGTCTCCCTAGTTTGGGGTCAGATGGCCGTGTGTGAAAATGTCCCCACATATTATTATTATTATTATTATTGACGAACAGTTTGGTTACGTGGGGTGTAGATGTAATTTATTATTATTATTATTTTATTTTTATTTCTTTTCGAATTTATTATACTTTACATATTTATATTATTTTGTTTTATCGTTTACACTTTTTTTATTTATTTTTTTATTATCCGTATCTGACCGTGGCATCACTTTGGGCCCTGTCAGAATATTAGCGCCGTGAAGTTTTTTTAATGTTACAGCACCATGCTGAGATAGGAGCCTTTTGGCCTCGTACAGGACCAATTTTCGTTTTCTTTTTTTTTTTCTTTTTTAACACTTTCGCTGTCTAATTAACAGACACAATAGTTAAACAATCAACCTGAACCGTATGTGGTTCATGGGACTGGGAAAGGGTTAATGTTATTTTTGTGTGTGTTTTTGTCCTGGGGGGCGAATAAATACTTTTTCTTTCTTTCTTTCTTTATTGCTCTGATTTTTTTTTCACTAATAGAATACTACGTTAGCCACGACCAGCCAGACGTTAATATAGGGCATAATTTATTAAGATTAAAAATGTGGGAACCACAGCAAAACTCACGCAGTCGCAGACAAACCTTTCGTGTAACCATGCAAACTGAAATTTAACAAAAAGAACTCTATTACCCAACAAACATGCAAACTTAAATTACTAACTAAACCACGCTACACTATTTATTACTAAAAGTGACTTTGCATGAGCTCCACGGAAAAAAGGAACGTTTCTAAAACAATTAAGGCTGGGTAACGAACGCTTTTCGTTTCTATTGTTCCATGTACACACGACTTAATTATTGCGCTTACTCGCAGTGCTTGTAAAACTGTTACTATTCACGACACGATGTATAGTGGTCACAATTGTCGCGAATATAAAAACGTTGTGGTGTTGATAAAGTATAAACCTATGTTAGTTTTACTTTGCTCATAAATTTTGATATTTAGTTTTGATAGGTGTTTTAATTGAATATGTGGACTTGTGGTTTGATTGGCTGTATTGCAATAGTAATAGATAAGATTTGACAGCTTTAGGATTTGAATTTATGAGACTTTTTAGGTGATAGATTTTCCGTAATATACTACCTTCTTAATGAAAATTCTAAAAGATATACTTAGTAACTGAACGAGTATTATTACCTACAAGCATCGATGTACATATAATACGCACTATACTTCTATGCCCACAAGATTTGTTGCTAAGCTTGCAAACTACCCATCGTTTTTTTTTTTATCCATCCATAGACTGCAAAGAAGAACACCGCATCCCCTATGGCATCTCTTAAGTAAGCAATAAACGTAAGAGCTTAAGTACTGTAGACACTCAGGCTGCTTACAAGTGGTACAACCTAATTTTAATTGGTTATGGTTATGAGATGACCACTCTTCTAGAATAAGAGGAACTTGACGTTCAACGTGTGGACTGTTAGGTCGAGCAATAAAATATCCTAATTTCCTAATCCTAATCCTAATATTATAAATGCGAAAGTAACTCTGTCTGTCTGTCTTTCTGTCTTTTCTTCACGCCTAAACTACTGAACCGATTTGTGTGAAATTTGGTACAGGGTAAGTGTGAACCCCAACAAAGGACATAGGCTTCTTTTTATTCGACTTCGACTTCGTCTGCGTCCGCGATAACCGACATATACGCGGACGAAGTCGCGGGCAAAAGCTAGTAATAATATAAAATAATAGTGAATGTGTAATACACGAAGTTATCAAAAGTGTAATAGTATAATTTGTAGTAGATACCTCTCCCTGTTCTCAGAATACTTACGTGTAATTATATTTCGACGATCTGTAGTACGTAAACTGAAAGTAAGAGTAGGTAGGTAGGTACGCGAAAATCGCGCTTGAGTGTGAAGAAAGAGAGACTACACATGAGAATACATATTTGCAGTAAGGAGAAATGATTGTGCAGAAATGTGTGCACTAAATATCTCCTGCGTAGCTACTTGGTTAGTCCTCATTGAGTTTGACCGCTGTGCCCGAAATTCAGTCGGACCTACGCGTGAGGGAGGGGTCTGTCAAACTCTTACTGACTAAAAACCACCCCGGTGTTCCATCTCACACCTACATCGGGAGTCGCGGGAACTGGAGATACTTCCACAATCCCCGACTGGTGCCAGCCCGTTTCTGCGGGCCACCTCGGGTCAGGGGGGGGTGTAAGGTGTTAGACTCCCCCTCGGACGTCTAAGAAGGGTGCGCGTGAAACAGTCCGCGCCACCGCCACTTCGGGTCCTGATATGTGGGAGGCGACAGACGTCCCCGAGTCATGATAGACCATACCTTTTTTATGTTCCGGGGTGAAAAATCCTCATGGATATCCTACGCCTTGGGGCGGGCGGAGGGATCTGTGAAAGTCTTACTGACTAAAAACTCCCCCGGTGTTCCATCTTACACCTACGTCGGGGGTCGCGGGAACTAGAGATACTTCCGCAACCCCCGGCAAAGTAACCTCATAAAGAATCATGGCGAGATTCATACATTCATTTGTATGAATAAAAAAAGGAATTTAGAGGGTTTAAAATATTTTTCAATGTGAAGAATACATTACCAGGAGTAGATTGATATACTTAGCATATTTTTAAAACCCCGCATAATTAAAATATTATGAAATGAAAATAACACTTTTTCGTTTCATCTCGATGCCCATTTTGTGTTTATAAAAAGAATGAAAGTGACAAGCGATGTTAACGGATCTATAAAATTGGCAGACAAGTGATATGACAAGTGTGTGGAAAAAAAATATCATTATTTTGTGATATTATTTCCCATAAAACGATGCAATTTCAATGTAAGAACTGCGAAACGGCGGCTGTCAGTGTCACTGTTACTGTCAGTCGCAGTTTCGTGCTGAAATAATGAGCTTTTCGTTAAACTATTAACTTTTTTTTTACGGGATTTTAAAAATATTCTAATTGCCAGAAGATACTCCTTAGGTACCCAAGAATATAAAAATTTGAATTGCAACTTCTCTAAACATCTTATTTTTTCTGTACAAATCTCGCCATGATTCTTTATCAAACAGAACGTTCTACCGGCAAGAAAATTAGTATAAAACCCGGATATAATCCGGATATAATGAGTTACGAGTATAATAATTATTCACATCACGACACAAACCGAGTAATCGCAGCTGTTCGCTATAATAAAGTTTTCTGAAATTAATGCGGAACCCAACAGAGTGAAATAAAACTAAGTTTGACGGCAATATGCGGCATGGCTGTAACTATTTTATTTTTATTTTCTTTACCATGCAAGTTGTTTAGTCACGGAGTTTGTAATATTTTATTACTTTTACTTGTAATTGTTATTATGAAAATGTGTATTATATCTTAAGGGGTGAAAAAGATACTTTATTTATGAGTTTCTTGTACATTCTTCGGCATATAAAACTAACTTTTGGAAGTGTCAACAAAAGTGCCTTTTATTGGACTAATGGAAAAAATCATTTAACTTTGACTTCAGAAATACCTATTGAAGGCCAAAAGTCAAATATTTTTTACGTAAACAAGTTTGAAATGTAATTTTGACAGCAAAAGTAAATATATTAATCTGTTTCATATTACTAAGTTTGGCGCAAAATATAGTCTGAAAATTACGAATTAATAGGTTGCAACCTCCAAAATACGGTGTAAATAATATTCCAACAGAATTAAAAAGGCACAAAAAAAATCAGTCACATATAAGAATTAAACTGTATATAAAATTATATATTTTTTTCGGAACCATCACCTGCTTACTCTAATTCAAAACTGTTCTTAAAGGGAAAACAAATAAAAAGGTAAACAACGGTATTGAAAGGCTGAACAATTTTTCCAACCTTTTTAAAACGCCAACAATACGACATGCCCCAATTCCTAGGAAATTGCCCACAGTCATGTTGTTACCTACACACACAGCCTGCCAACGACAGCATAAAGTTCGTTGTGGTATCAAAATGGGAAAACAACACTTTTTCCGACCAGAAAACGAATGCGGTACCAATTAAGTAAAAATATGTTTGTTAACAATTTTCTTCAGATTTCCTGTAGCCGATTTAACACGTTCTCTGGGCTTTCCAGTCGCATGCTTTACCCATTATCATCGACATTTTTCAGAATAATCTCCTCCTTTTCGAAATTGATTATTATTTATTGATTAAAAATTCATCCATTGCTGTTCCTTAAACATTATCACAACGAGTGGTCGTATTCATCAGTTATATCTAACATCATAACAGATTCTTTTTTATATGTCCCACAGATGAAAGCTTGAGAAATTAGCAACTAAAATAAAATACTTATACAGACTAAAAAATATATAAATATGTACCTACTACATATCACGAATATAAATAAAATGACTAAAACTGTATTATTACATTGTTGGTAGTTATTTGTCGTCATATAAATTCAAACAGCCATTTAACATTTCAGTGTCAAAGCGAAAAACTAACACAGACACAGTTAACTCAATTTGTCCTCCACCAAACGTGAGTTTGTAACACAAGTCAACCGCTAATTACGCTTAGTCACAGTCTCGTAACTATTCATGGCACGTCATAAAGTGCTAATCACAGCTATACAGCTGTTTATTTACACTGTGTCAGCTCATTAGTTTAAACATTAGGCTGGTGATAGATTAGAGGGAAAGTGTGGACTGAAATGTGTGGGAAATGTATTTTTCGGAATAAGTAGGTAGGTAGTGTAATAAATCTCCTTGGATGGCTAATAACACTATTTAATACTCGACCCGTACGCCCTCCCCCCCCCTCCCCCCCCCCCTCCCTCCGTACCGTACTACCGTACCCGTTGACCGATCCGTAGTTCTCCCAAAAATCAAGTGAACAAATCGATTGGCGGATTTCGCGCCTTCCTCTCGATATATTTGATAAGTCAGTTTAGTCGATTTTAATGAAACCTAACAATAGGTACTGAATCTTGTGAAATTTCAAGTAGGTTTTTACGTCTTTTAAAAAGAATTCTTACAATACCAAATCCTTGTTTCTATTGTACTTGTAACACGTAAAATATAAACAAAGACATCATAATTATTGTCTATTAAGTAGAGCGGCAAACCAGACAAAATTCCACGAAGAAAGCAGAGCTTACGCCTACAATGCTTTCTAAATTATGTACATTATAATATATTAGTGTAATGTAATGTATCAGTGTGCGTTAGACAAAGAAAATATTACAGTACCTATAGGTCGATTCTGTAAAATTCAAACAACAACTCGCATCTCACATCGCTACGAGTATTCACTCTCACTTCGCATAAGGTTTAAAATGACCTTGATATATTTGACACTTTGAATGGGGTTCGAGTGCGAAGTGAGCGTCGAAGTTACGGGGAAATTACCTTACAGAATGCCACTTCTTACGTCATCTCTTACTTTATCTGTCAAAATCTCCCTGTCAATTTAGTTCAACTCGCTGACACGCTCGCAAGGGTGGCGCTGGTGTAAATTTGAATTATCAACCGAGTTTTTAGAATGCTAATCAAGAAACTCACAGCGGATTCAGATTCGTAGTTTAGAATGAGGTCTTACAGAATTACACCCCTGGTACTGAACCTGGATAGACTTGGGGAAGGTCTTTGCCAAGCAATGGGATAGTGTGGGCTTGAGATAAAAAATAATATAATATGTCAGATTAACCTTTTGACCGACACGTCAAAAAAACCAAAACAAGCCCCCCAAGCCCTCTCATACTGTCATGTACTCGTGACCGTGGCGTGCTGGGCACATTTTACTTTGTCATGTATTATGTTACAGTCAAAATTCTTAACCAGTCAAAACTACTCTTGACTGCCTTCAGTCAAAATTCTTATTAAAATAAATCACGTTAGCGTTACAAATACAAAAATACGGAGCTCCCTAGTTATAAGAATCACTACAAAACAAAAGTTTTAAAAGGGTCACAAAAAACTACCAACCTATACCCTGTCCATTGGGTTATTAGTTTTTGGTCAGCTGCCTTATAACGTAATTATTCCCGATTACCTTAAGTTAACTTTAAAATTCGTTATAAAATGAATATATAAACTGCCTTCGCTTGTTGGATTATCTTATTTATGACCTCTTACAGACATTATAATAAAGAACGTTTAAATTGAACCGGTGAAAAGTAGTTTTGACTGGTTAATAGTTTTGAACTTGACCAGATAGGGCAATGCTCATTACTAAGGTTTTATTATACGTCGTCCGCCAAAAGGTGCAATAAATGTCTACAGAGTAATGCAGGCGTAAGTACGCTGAACTTCTCTTGCCTATTCTCCGTAGATGTGTCATTAGCCTTACACTCAAATAACACTCAACGCACCCTTACAAGTTTTTAACAAAATGATTATTCTTTATAAGAATCACTCAACTCACTGAGTGAGGCGTTGAATGAGGTGATTTAATTCAATCACAGCTCAACCCCATCCTCTCAAAGTACAACACGGCAATAGAAACCTAAATGTGACCAAATTAATCTTATGCCTTGTTAAGTCCAAATATAGTTCCATACAATTTCCTGCCACAACGGGACAAGCCACTTCCTTATACACCCAGATTACTATTCAACAAGCGAACTGGAACACTCTCTGCATATAATTCCGTGTATTTGCAGCGGTAGGTATTACGCACACTGATTGTTTAGAGTCCTATGTAGATAGGTATATCTACGAGTAGGTAATGTTTATAAAGCAGTTTCGTAACTTACTGATTGGCTGAGAGATAACACACTGGCTGAAATCACAAGACAGGGACGTGACATTTGGAATCTGCTCGTCAAAAGCACTAGCTAGTATCTAGGACCACGGGAAGTGTCAACCAACCAAACTGAAATAACTTTATTTCAAAATGAAACGTATATAAGAACAATACAGCAAGATTTTGAGGAAACCACCAAGATGGAAGTGCTTTATCCGATCTACCAACATCGAATTTAATCAGTTATTAAACAAAATCTGGGGACTCTTCAAATAGTAGATACCTACTTACCTACGTTTTCTCAAATAATGTGTTTAAGTTTTAAAATAACATCCTAACTAGGATAGCATATTTAAGAGAGTTCTAAGTGGATACACTAGAGTTAAAGGCATAAACTAGTCGCTATACAAAGAGTCGTGATTGGCGTTTCTACGATCGATGTTCCAGACTTATATAATATGTATGTTGTATAGGCTTAAACGGTGTACGTTTTTCGTAAACTTTAGCCTCGCACGCAACCACCGAATGTACTTAAAATGCCGCCTGTATATAAAGTAGGGAAACCGGGTTACCAGGGGAGCCGAGGCAGCATTTAAATTTAAAGGGTGGTTCTATTAAATAAAAGGTGGTCATGGAAACAATTGTTGGTACAAAATGTATAGAGATTATCGGCGTCGGAAATAAAGTCTATTTGTTTGTTTTGGGTTTGTTTACTATTTACAATATGTAAACTTGTTTTTTACCTAACTACCCCAGAAGAAAAGAAAAGTTTTTAATAATACAGCAGTAGGTTTATTTGTATTTGTGTTTCTTTATTAAAATGGAAACCTTGTCAAAGTAACAATACCAGATATCCATACAAATAAATCTTTTTCTTTTATCGATGTTTGAATAAAAAAGTACCTATTCAGGTACAATTTTTCGGAGAAATAATCATCAAAAGATGTCATAATATTTCCTTTGTCAGCTTTCACACATAAAAAGGTAGATACACAGCTGTTGGCTTCCCCAACAGTCAATGACAATGAAGGGCGAGAGAACAATGTGACAAAAATAATGGTTGCCATATTGTACCTACAAATGTATGTACCTACCTACCTACACAAGCAAATTCTAAGCCCCTTTTCTTTGATTATAATATCTCGACTATCAAAAAGCAAAAACAATTAAAACCGATAAGTACTTTTACACTTTTCGTGTTTCACGTCAGCTGCGATTTGACGAAATTGACTTTAAAATTGAAAGGAATAAAGATCACAATAGAGATTCACTGTTCTATAATAAAAAAGTTTTCGAACGAAACCGACAATTAGGATCCCTCATTTGAAAAAGCATTGATTAGGCATATGAGTAGAACATCATCAAAAAGTCGTTCAAAGAGTTAAAAGGCCTTTTCGACAACAAGCTTCATTTAAATGTAGACGAGTCATATTTTTATTTTAATGGATTTGGATGATGAGAACGTTTAGTACGTTGAAGCGGAAAATAGAAACCTTTTTTTAGAAGACAACCTCGTTTAAAAAGTTTTGTCTTTTTCTTTAGAAATTAAGTTGTTTGACAGGAGACTCACTACAAACCTAAATAATTGTAAGAACACTTAACACAATTTCATATACCTTCTTAGCAAGTTTTTGAATACTAATTTTAAATGAAGAACGCTGTCGAGAAAGTAATTTAGAAAAGTTACAAAAACATCTATATTTTCAGTAAACCACAGCCTACCCTTTCAGAAATACAGTCGAGCCATACATATGTATTCATAACTCTAGCAAAGTCAACAATAAGTCAGCAGTGTTGCCATTCCGCGGCATTGCGAACAGCTCGAATGTCCCATTGCACATAATTTAGCACATTTGCAAGCGTAATGCGACTCACTGTGTTTAGTTTCAGCGTCTAATTTAAACTTTGGGATGTCTCTTTGTTTTGATCTATTGTATTTTGGAACTATTTTGATTATGGATGCGGACTAGCAATTCTTCTTAGACCTACAACGCATTTGCGGCAGGCCGCAATGCAGCGTGCCGTTGCGGTAGGCCGCATTAAATTTTTTATAATGAAACCGCATGATCAACGCACTGACTTGCGGCCAGCCGTCAACCGTTCTGGGGGCCAAATCTGCTATTTTTATAATTTCGTCATTCCAACACGATCCTATTGTCATTTTATTAAAAGTTCGTAATCTGCTAAATTCATAAAGGTCGATCATCGGTCGGTCGAATTAAAAGCAATGACTGCACAATGACGTTCTAATGGTAGGTCACTGATCAAAGGAACTGTCAAAATTTTAGCAAATTACCGCCTAAGTCAGTCGTTCAGTTGTCATTTTGTACGAGATTACTGCTATTTTTATAATTTCGTCATTCCAACACGATCCTATTGTCATTTTGTTAAAAGTTCGTAATCTGCTAAATTCATAATGGTCGATTATCGGTCGGTCGAATTAAAAGCAATGACTGCACACTGCCGTTCTAATGGTAGGTCACTGATCAAAGGAACTGTCAAAACTTTAGCAAATTACCGCCTAAGTCAGTCGTTCAGTTGTCATTTTGTATGAGATTACTGCTATTTTTATAATTTCGTCATTCCAACACGATCCTATTGTCATTTTGCTAAAAGTTCGTAATCTGCTAAATTCATAATGGTCGATCATTGGTCAATCAGTGGATCAATGGTCGAGTTTCTTGTTTTCAAAGTCGGCGCCAAAGGTGACGTGAATGCGCCGCTCATATCACTGGAAAATACACCCTTAAACCGGGTTACAAAGTTTAAGTACCTGGGCCACTGGGTCACCGAGAACCTAAGTGATGACTTGGACATAGAGAGGGAGCGCAGAGCACTGTCTGTCCGTGGCAATATGTCGGCCCGCAGATTTGCACGGTGTACGCATGAGGTTAAAATGACCCTCTTTCGAGCCTATTGTCAAACTTTCTACACCTGCAGTCTGTGGGTTAAGTATACGCAGGGGGCATACAGCGCTCTGCGTGTCCAGTACAATAATGCTTTCAGAATGCTTATGGGGCTGCCGCGGTTCTGTAGCGCTTCAGGTATGTTTGCCGATGCGAAGGTGGATGATTTCTACGCAATTATCCGTAAGCGTTGCGCCTATCTACGGCACAGAACACGTGGTAGCTCCAACAGTATGCTGAGGGCATTATGTGAGCGGTGGGACTGTCCAATGCTCGGCCGATGGGTGGGACTGCACACACAGGTCGCAGCCAGATAAGTGTACTGATAAAAATTGTGATTGTTTTATTTATTTATTTATCTTTATTTCGTCATTGTATGTGTACTAACATTCGTTTTGATAAGTTTGAATGTATCTACTAACAGTATGGACCTCGGTCTGCAAATAAATTATTATTATTATTGGTCGGTCGAATTAAAAGCAATGACTGCACAATGACGTTCTAATGGTAGGTCACTGATCAAAGGAACTGTAAAATTTTTAGCAGATACCGCCTAAGTCAGTCATTCAGTAGTCATTTTGTACGAGATTACCATTCTATATGATTTTTTTCAATGGCGTGTCAGTGGTTGAACATTGGAAAGTCATAATGACGCCATTATATTAGTACATTACCAAACTTGTCAAAATCAACAATTATGAAATCATCACCAACATCATCATCATCATCTGGTTGTCTTGCAGCTGTAGCGGGCCGCACATCTATTGTTATAAATTTGTAATTGCTCTCGCATAGTCATCAATATAATGGAAAAGAAATGCTTGTAATTGACGACGACATACGAAGGGACCGCAATAGAACCGAGACGATATGGTTAGCCGGTATACGGCGTGCCTCAAGTGCGTTGTAAGTTTTAGACTATGTGAGTGTATTTCGTTACCCTGCAGTAAATTCTTTGTTTGTATGAGAATTTTGTTGGCCGCTCTTAAGTGGACCTGTCCAGTCAGCCATATGTCATTTTAAGTAACTATGTACCTTCACGCTACTAATTAACTTACATAATCAAGAAATCTCATCATCAACACATATGTTTAACAGCCAGTGTAGTTACAATTTTCCATTACCATTTCTAAGGAATCTACAAACTAACTAGCGAGACGGTTTTACACGTAGTGCTTCACTAATCAACGTGAGCGGAAACTGAATTTCTGAGTCGACCAATGTGGGCAAGTTTTTTAATTGTTGTTAGTACTGTAGGTACAATATGTGTACAGCTAAACGTATTTTAGTAATATTTTGTTTAATAAGTACTTAAAGTCGTGTGGTGTAAGAACGCACAAAACGTTTTGGGAACACATTCATTGTACTCCCTTCATAATAGAGTACAATCGATTATATTGGATCTTAATATTACAATACATGTGCACACATATATAAGCCTTACACACTACACGCCCACCGGGCAAATGAAATAAAAATAATGGTTACATTTATTTTTATTTTCGTTACATGTGTTGACTAATATTAACATTCTATAATGCATTTATGTAGACTGTGATGACAATTTCGGTACAGTTTATACACTGCGTATAGACCGGCTATTCCAAGTAAGGTGCAAATTATAAACATCACGATACTTATATTTGATAAGTGGTACTCCTGCATAGAAGCCGAATTTGATCCACCCGATGCACTTTGCGATATAAAAACGTCCTCTTTTTCAATATTTGACCGGCACATTTTAGCAAAATTCTATCCACTCAAAAGTCCAAAGAAAATCACTTACACCATTGTTCTTCATAATATTATTTACATTATAACGCGGCCGAACTCGGCGCCCGTCTCAGCAACCTTACAGCGTACTGCTAAGGAGTGGAATTCCCTGCCTGAGTCTGTGTTTCCTGATAGCTACAACCCGGGAGTCTTTAAGTCAAGAGTGAATAGGTTACTTCTAGGCAAGCGTGCTCCATCTTAGACCGCATCATCGCTTCCCATCAGGTGAGATAGCGGTCAAACGTATGCCTATCAAATGATAAAAAAAAAAAAAAAAAACCGTCACAAAAAATATTTTAAATAAAAACCTATACATTCTGTTTTTAATCGATGGTTAAAGCCAATATTTATTTATTTTTAATTTATATAGTCGTATTTCATTAAATCGTTATGGAAAATACAATTGTTTAAGGTACCGTGCACAATACCTGCTGTAATTATTAGTCGCAGTTTATTCAGCAAACATAGCTTCGTGTTAAGTGTTCCGTTATGTCTAAGTACCTACATACGTACGTTATTTTTTTAAATTATTTATATAGTCTATACTCTTATAGCAGTAATTATAATAGACAACCTATATTTATTTTTGCAGGTGATTTAGTATCAAATAGGGACTTAAGTCTTAACAGTTCATGTATCTATAGGTATACCCTTTGAAGATATGTTGAGAAATGAATAATATATCAGAGAGAAGTTTGGAAGTGGCGCCAGGGACAGAAAAGTTGAAAGGGAATCGATTGTCTTGGTATGGGCATGTGAAGAGATGGGATGAAACGCACGTGACCAAAAGAATTACTACGGATCGTACTGGTGTACTACTCTCTTGGATGACGGTGATGGGGTCATCGGGTTGGATGAGGGTATGAATATTATTTTGGAAGGATGGAGAGGGAGAGGAAGGCTAAAGAAAAAATGAATAGATTGTGTGAAGAATAATGTGAATGAAAAGGGAGTCAGAAAGCATGACGGTTAACAGAACGGAATGGAAGAAGAAAACATGTTGCGCCGACCCCAAGTAACACGGGACAAGGGCAGGAAGATGATGATGATGTATCTATATATCAATTGTTGGAAATTAAAAAAAAATAACTTCTTCTCTACTAACATCTCTCTTACCACAAGTAATTATACATTTCTATATTTTTAATGAAATCACATTGCTAGTGCATCTACGTCGTATAACAACATCGTTAGGAAGGCTATGCTTGATTGGTTTCAGTCGTACGAGCGTTTCGTATTCAATCAAACCGCCGTGTTTTTCAATAACCACTGGCGTACCCACTAGCTTCGTGTTTTAATGAACTTCTGAATGGTAATTAAAACGTTTATGTAAGCACACTTTACACATACCGATATTTTATTAAATTATGATAAACTAATAATTAACATCAGAGGGCGAAGTATTAAATAATTTTAATCCGCCATGCTAATTGTTATTAATTTAGGAAATTGTAACTTTTTTACATCTTATTTCACGCCGGGTACTGTACTTAATTTGTAAGTTCCTACATTCAGCCGGTCTATTTTTCAGGAATAAGGTTCAATAGGTTACCCAACGTACAGTGATCAGCACATCAAGCTACAACAGACTGTCAAATTTCTTTGAAAGATTTACAACTTTATTACAAAACAATAAGGTTCATATTGAATTGAGGAAATTTGACAGTTTGGTGTGGCTTGATGTGCTGGCGTCTGTACCTTACGTCCAAGATTGGTGGCAGATTTTCATTATAAGTTTTACATAGGTTACAAACTATTATTCATTATTGTCAGACGCTTTCCGTGGACCATGACTTCAGTCATACGCTTTAAGGATCTGATTAATAATTTAATATGTAATACTGGTCAGTTACTTTTTTTTCTCTAAATATGTTTATGGCCAGCAATCTTTTGATATTCGACACACATGGCCAGCACATTATTTCTAAAAGTAAGTTACATAATGAAGCCTGAAATACAGTGCGGTATGATTAAAGGTTCCACTTGATTGATTGCACGAGTAGAGCGCTAAATGAGGTTAGAGGCTAGGCGTTCGTTCTGTGACGTCACTATGTGAGTGTGCAGCCGACAACGAGAGCAAATCTCCTAAAGCGTCATGTTAGTTGGTACTGTTGGCAGTCGTCTCATATTATTTTACGAAATTAATTTCAAGTCTAGGATATTCAACTGCATTTGGGTGTTGGCTAGATTGGAAATTATTTATTCAAAAGACGAATTTATATATTACTGTACGAAAATATCTGAATGATTATTAATTAAAACTGTACTAATATAAAAATGTTGTTAAATAAAACTATCACTGGGATCTTGAACAGTCAGAGCGGCGTATATAGAAGAAGAGATTAAACATACATTAGACATTGAGTGACATTTAGTTGAGTGACATCTGTCAGATGAGCGATGACTATCAGGACATTGAGGTTTGATTGGGTTCCATTTCAACAAATCCAATATTTACAAACTTAGTAAATACAACTAATCTAAAATAAAAAGGCATAAAAAAATTGCTCCACATCGCCGTTCACAGAAAATTTGTCAAAGAGACTGGCCATAACAATGCTTATATCATCTGGCCAAGTTAAAAGCCAGCCAGATTACGGGAAGTCTTGACCAACCGTTTGTTGAAATAATTACCTTATCGTGACAACACAAACGAAATCAAATGTGACCATCAGTTTACGCGGTAGGGCATATCTTACTATTTAAATCTTTGTTTTCAACAAAAATCGTGACAAAGATTACGTCATTAAAAAACCGGAAAAGTTGCACTGACTCTGTCGTAGCACTGGTTTGCTACGCCGTAGCAAGTCTACGAGCGTAGCAGGAGATTAACTGGCCCATAGAGTCGATCTATGCAAATTATAATAGTAAAAAAATTGATACATTTTATAGTATACCACGTACTAACCATAATCAATATTTAAAGTATCTTCCACATTTTGTACATCACTACTTCAAATTTATATTGTGTTTGTGTTCGTTCGGGCTAATCTCCGGAACTACTAGTCCGATTCTGTAAATTCTTTCTCTGATGAGAAGCTAGGTTATCCCTGAGTGTGTGAGAGAGCTATAGGCTATAGTTTACTATAAAAAAGTAAGGATTCGTAAAAAAAATCACGCGTACGTAATCGCGAGCTATAGCTAGAAAAACAAATAAACACTAGGTAAAGTAAGTGGTTAATTTTGTTTTAAACCATCAAAACAACATAGGTATGTTTAGTAAGTATGTTGTATTTAAAAGACACTCAACGAACCTTGGAACTATCTGGTTACGAAGATATTGAAGGTAAAGTTTCAAGTTTTTTGTAATATGTGTTTTTAAGAATACCAGTTTTGAATGTTCTAACAAAACTTTAAATATCCCTTTGCTGTTGCATGTATCCATAGTTAAACCGACATGTACCCGTTAAAATTTGCGTGTGTTATTATTGCGCGCTAGGACATACAGTGATAATTATATCAAATTGTTGTGAACTATGTGTTGATATCTACATTGTTGCATTAGATTAAGGCCTATAATGATAAATAAATACATAAAATTGAAACAAAACATGCACATAATCATTGCTTGATGAATTCAAATAATTAAATTAAAAACTTTGACATTCGACAACAATAACAAATGATTACGATTAACGATTGATTGATTTATAAATAATATTCACAACTGTTTTCATCTATTTGTCAATAAGTTTACTTTCAGTAAGCTTTTCTATAGAGAAAAACGCTTTTTGAGTCCACCAGCATTTAAATTTTGCTATAAAACTGTTTGTTTATTATTATAGGGTCTATAATGTGTGTAAGCTTTCCAGATTTTGAGAGTCGATGTGTACAGACATAGTTCTGTCCAGATTGATACATAAAAGTCATCCACGTTGCCAAAGCCTAGTAACAATAAACCCAATCGCTGCTTGAATAGTTTCAGCCATAAATTCTGCTTTTATAGGTACACGAGTTTGGCAGTAACTCGGACGATGAATCCCATCTGTCGTCGGTCGTCTTGCTGGCAAAGGCTTCAACAAGGCCTGAGGCCCATTGAAATTCACTCGCCCATCGTTCTTATTTGGGAACCTGTCTTTGAAGTAATATTATGCAGATGTTTCAGACGGAGATGGTAATTCATCTTGCTGTCTCTGTGTGATTACCTTAATTGTTCTAAATATAGAACGGCTTTAGTTCGAGGTACTATTCAAAGTAATAGCTGACTAATTTCTATAGTTGAATCTAAATTGTATTATATAGTACCATAGACTCAAATATAATACCTTTTTAGGGTTTTGTACCTCAAAAGGAAAAACGGAACCCTTATAGAATCACTTTTTTGTCCGTCTGTTTGTCTGTATATCTGTCTGACTGTCAAGACCCTTTATCTCGAGAACGCGTAGAGGTATCGAGTTGAAATTAAAACCATATACTTAGGTCTACGGTCCCTTGAAGCTGTGAAAAAATTCTTAGTTAAATGTGAAAAAAAGATACGGCTGTTTATGTTGCAAAAAACATACATTTCGACACTCAAGGGAATCAAAATTTATAGGGTACTTTCCGTTAACCTAGAACTATGAAATTTGGCAAGTAATACCGTCTTATATTGTAAATACAGGAAAAGTCTGAAAACTATATATTTGTAATTAAATCATATAAATAATATATTCTTTATTTATAACGAGCTTTTGCTATGATTTGGTCCGCGTGAATGTCGGTTATCGCGGATGCAGATGAAGTCCCGGATTAAAAAGTACCCTATGTACTTTCCCAGGGTTCAAGCTATTTTTATACCAAATTTCATCAAAATCGGTTAAGCCGTTTCATCTGAAAGCGTAACAGACAGAGTTGACGTTCAAAAGTGCCTTATAATGGTCTAATTGAAATAAATGCTTTGACTTTGACTTTACGGCCAAACGCAAGCCTATAATAATATAAAAAAGTTACTTGAAAAAGTTACTGGAAAGTATGGGTTAGTATTAGTATAATTAGTATATTAGTATGGATATGTACCTACAAATGTGAACGGAACCGTCGGTGAGCGAGTCCGACTCGCACTTTTCCGGTTTCATTTTTTAAATACCTGACTTATACTGTCCCACTGCAGTGTAAAGTCCTCTTATCATTATAGAGAAGGCATTGAGATTTAAATATTTAACATATAAGTTATTCATTCATAACATGTCATAATGATCCGTAATAATTTCAATTATATTATTATTCATTCGAATAGTTTTCGATTATTATTCTATAAGGTGCTCGTTAATAGCGAGCACGTTTGACGATTATTCAAATATTAGTAGTAAGACGTGAATTATTAAATGTTTGCAATTTATTCCCGTTTTCAATAACACTAAGCGGCACCTAAATGTTATATGCCTATATAAAAACGCATTGTAAAATTATCTACGCTCGGTTCAGCGCCGAGAGTTGAAAATCTTTTTTACTTTTAATGGTGAATCTTTTAAATAGGGTAATTTTAATAATTACCTAAGATTTCTTTAATGTATAAGTTGGAGTCCAATAATTTATTACAATCAGACTATTAAGAAACAATATTGAAAGTTAAAATAAAAAAAAAAAACAAAAGTAGGTACCTCTCAATTTATACAGAGGAAAGGGGAAACTCCATGGACACTCATTAAAAAAATGGGCGAAACGTATAATTTTATGCTACGCAAGAGTCTAACACGAAATACAACTTTCTTTTTAAGAAACCTAACGTATATTAATAGAAAAAGTTAAGAAAGTCATAGACTACTGTCTACCTGTGTTGTGAGTGAAAGAAAAAATAAAACAAAATAATTCTCAGCATTTCCTTTGAAAGAGACATCGTGTAGAAAGGTTATGAAAATATTTTCAGATGAGACGGGCGTTTACTTACGTGTCCCTGAAGACAGAGACAATTTTAAGTTTAAATAATAAATAATTATGTAGACTATTTTCATACCTACAGAAATAATTATAAATTATTTACATTGTTGTGTGAAGTAGCAAACAGTATAAAGCCAATTTTCGTAATTAAAAACATTCAATTTAAAAAAATGTAAATAAGTCGAAAGTATTTTTGTCCGAATGAAACGAATATTGGAATGCGATCGTTCTTTTAGGGGGCTATTAAACGACTTTTACAGATTTTAAACTGACAACCACGTCAAAATGTGCAGTGTAAATGATTTGAAATAAATATATGTTAAACTAGAACATTCTCTTAATCATTTAGTAAGGGAATATTTTTGATTAAGTTTATATTAAATAGTTTAATTAACTCGTGAAGTTGTGTCTGACGTGGACAAAACATGGACAATCACACAAAATCTACCAGGTATAATGAAACGAAACTTACACCATCTTACAGTCAATTTTATTATCTATCTTTTAGTATACGCCTTTTTTTTAAGTTAAAGAATACTACTTTTATTTAATTTTTTCGACTAAATTTTGAGAGTTGCGACTGCGTCCATTCTGCGTCAGTTCTGCGTCCAAAGTTTAGTCAAAAAAAATAAATAAATGTACTATTCTTTACTTTTGTTTCAGAACCAAATTAGTCCATAAGTTATCACTTCAGTGAGTAGTAACTGATTGTGCTTATACTTTATTTTATTTTATTTGTTTTGAAGAAAGCTTACAGACTAATAAAATATTTAAATAACAATATTTTCAATGATAATAATAGTGACTAATCATTTCGTATGATATACTAGCTTTTGCCCGCTACTTCATTCGCGTCAATAATAATAGTCGGTCGGTTATCGTGGATGCAGACGAAGTCTCTTATTAATAGGTAGAAGAAGCCTATGTCCTTCCCCAGGATTCAAGCTATTTTCATACCAAATTTCAGCAAAATTGGTTCAGCCGTTTCATCGTGAAAGTGTAACAGAGACAGAGTTACTTTCACATTTATTTTGACATATTAATGCAATTTTGCATTAAAACGCTAGATGGCCACACTGAGACATGGATCACAATTTTTAAAATTTCAAATAGTAGCCTCTTTAGGGTCCGTTCACAAAGACCGGCTCGGAGAGCATCGGCCGGCGTTCTTCTTTTCATACAGGCCAGCGCGCGAGCTTAAACGAGCACGCAATCGGAGCCGGTAAGCTGCACGAGCGGAGAATAGTACGTCATCAGAGGCAGCCGGTCGGCTCCTCTTATTATTTCACTCTAAGCGCGTTAGGTTTGTTCTCAAGCATTCTCAATAATAAAAGAAGTGACATGTAAAAATAAACCTTATTCCATTTATTCTAAGCTCTGTTTTAAACGTGATAAAAAATCTGCTCTCCTCTCCGAGCCGGTCTGTGTTAACGGACCCATATAGTATATTTAAAGCACTGTCATACGACCCATATTTATTAACACTGTTAACTTACAATTTCATAACTACCACTATAAATTGCTGCGTAAAGCGCATATGTCTGAAAGTTATACTTTACAAAAGCCATCTAACGTAGTAGATGTTAAGTACAATTATTTACAAAATTCCCAAGTGCAAACAGAAGTTAATAAGAGCTTATAGAAGTGTCGAACTTCAAAACTACATCGTTTTAATTAGAAATATAGCCTCGATACAAACTGTTAAGTTTTGAAAACGTATAACTTAGATGTTTAATTTATACCAATTCCTACTGCTAGACTATTCAGTTTTATTAGATTTTGAAATCGTTTATAGTTGAAGTTATTAAAATAGTTATTACTGGAACCTTAGACTAACTACCCATTTATCTTCAGTCTTGTTTATTAAGGCGACGATATACGCCGGCGACCTTGAGCGACCAGAGAATCGTATGCGCTGCGTCCAAAACTCTCAAAGTTTAGTCGAAAAAATTAAATAAAAGATAGTACTATTCTTTAACTTAAAAAAAAGTCGTTTACTAAAAGATAGACAAAGATAGTGAAAGTTTATTTTAAATATACCTGGTAAATTTTGTGTGAATATCAATATTTTGTCCGCGTCAGACACAACTTCACGAGTTAATTAAACTATATAATATGAACTTAATCAAAAATATTCACATACTAAATGATTTAGAGAATGTTCTAGTTTAACATTATATTTTTTAAAATCATTTACACTACATATTTTGACGTGATTGTCAGTTTAAAATCTGTAGAAGTCGCTAGTCAGCGCCTTAAAGATTTAAGTCCAAGGTTGTCTGGCACCAATTGCCACGAGCGATAAGACCACCACTTATACATTTCTATTTTTTAATAATAGTTGTTTTTACTTTCTATTTTACTGTAAAGTGGATAAATTGGTCTAGATTGAAATTGGTCTAATATTAGCCCTCTAAATTTGAAGGCCTACGTATATACGATCGATTATTCAATTGGACATAAGTACCCTTTCCGCATTATTTAGAAAGAAATGTTTTATTCATATCGATATGTGAATCTAATATTGTGCTTGTCGCATACAATTTCACCAAAATGCTAAAGGACACGCACATTTCATCATATGCCTAGCCTTTTTCCTTCATGTAGGAGTCGGCTTCCAGTCTACCCAGATGCAGCTGAATACCAGTGTTTTACATGGAGCAACCGCCTATCTAACTTCCACTACCCATTTAATGGGTAACACGATACCCCTTGGTAAGACTGGGTGTCTGTCTTTCTGGCTTCTGACTACCCGTAACGACGATTAAAGATCTACGAATGACAGCCGGGTCCAACGGCTTTACGTGCTTTCCGAGGCACGGAGGGAACTTGGTATGCAATTGATGGTCACCCATCCACAGACCGACTGCGGCAAGGGTAGGTAGCTCGACAAATAGAACCGCCACATTTTTAATATTAAAATAGATTCGATTACTTTTTTGTTGCCGTAGGTTCTCGTGCAAGACCTACTGTAGTGATAAACAGTCCGTAGATAAACTTCAACCACTCGTGATCCAATAGTCTGGCAAAGTGTTTAGCAAATATGAGCATATTAAAGTAGGTACAGTAGTGCTATCATCAACAATATTTGTCTTACCCAAGAGTAGGTTGATCAATCGGCAAGGCGATATTCAAGCAGTTTATACTAGCATACATGCAGTAGAATTTGATTGGTCTAAAAGCCGATACAATTGAGATTAAGAAAATATTGCAATACGGATACACAAATACGTTTCAACGAATACTCCACATAACAGGTCCATGAGACATTAAACTTTGTGTCTGGGATAGCAACAAATATGCAAGGTTTCAATTGTTGCAAATGTGACCACTTAACATTAGATGGGCCTTCGTTTTCTTGCATATCAAATTTTAGTAGTTAAAATTTTAGTTTTGTAGAACATCGTTTACTCGCCCGTACCCGTGTCACTGTCCCTTTCTAAAACTTCAAGTTCATGGTACTCGTTCCTATTTTAAAATAATAGGTAGGTAGGGTTACGGTACTGTAGTATACTCGGGAACAATATATTTGGAATTAAACGTATTATACTTGTAATATTACTCTATATTGCGACTGTCTCTGACAGAGTCGGGTATGTCAGTGGCTTGTGTCTTAAACAAATCTATGTTCTAATAGGTACTAAAAGTCTCTCGAAGGTTCCAAAGTGTTCCGCCGATGCCATATAGTTAAAGGTAGGTAGGTATCACCATGCCAAAAGCAAGTAACCTTTACAGTACTGTATTGAAAATACTTTTAAACCTAATTTCATTGCTTTTATAAATATACACATAAAACTTTTTGTGCCCTGTCTGATTTTTGTTAGATTGCTCAAGGCTATACTAACCCAATTTCATGTTTCGAGGTCGACGGTCCTTGGTTGAAAGGGTCGTTAATGGGGGGGTCAGCGTTACGCCATTATTAACTAAATTCTAGAGCTGTTTGTGAGAATTGTATGAAAGAGAAACCAAAATATTATAAACGATTAGCAGCTATATTTGCATATTTTATTATAATTGGGGTTAGTTCTGTTAAAACACAACAAACGACATTAAAATTTCTCCCTTTTGGTAATTTGGTCTTTTTTTGTAATTTTGGTCTCGAAATATTTGTGAAATTCCAGGGAAGGTTTATACGGTAAGAAAATTAAAAATAAAATTGACAGGGCAACGTCTGTCGGGTCAGCTAGTGGAAAATTTGCATATTTTATTATAACTGGGGTTAGTTCTGTTAAAACAAAACAAACCACATTCAAATTTCTCCCTTTTGGTAATTTTATTTATTAAAACACATGTCCTTATCAAAACAAACGATTCCATTTCAATAGGGTATTTTACTCTAAATGAGAAAAAATCTGTAAGTATATTATTGAGATACCTAGTTTAGCCAAAAAGCAGTCGGAAAATGTTAGTTTTAGTTCATAAAATAACAAAATCTTTTTTTAAATTCAATTCAAAGTTTTCAGTGTTTTAGTCTGTTCGATTCCCGCCCAGGGTAAACATTTGTGTGATGAGCACTTGTGTTTGCCTTGTGTCTGGGTGTTGTTTATCTATATATGTATGTATTTAAAAAAAAATGTATTTGTGTATGTATATCAGCTGTCTGACACCCATAGTACAGGGTCTCCCTAGTTTGGGGTCAGATGGCCGTGTGTGAAAATGTCCCCACATATTATTATTATATTATTATTATTATATTATAACACCATGATACAGTAGCCACCATGTTATTACGCCATACGGCTGTGTAAACAAAAAAAATGTCAACTGTCAGTCAACCGATTGGCGTATATAGGTATATTATAGGCTTTGTAATTTTATTATTTTCGTAACCAACGTATTTTTTTAATACAAACCATATATTTTTTTAATTAAATTCAATTATCATATACCTATAATAGCAGCGCATTTAGGAAACAGCGAACTGACGTCATTTCCGCAGAGCAATAAAGCGTCCACTACTAGGCGTTTTCGTCAAACTACGCGCGTAATTTGAAAATTTAAAATTTAGATCATTTATATGGCACTTACCGACAATTTTTTTTTTTTTTTGTGGCATATTAGCACTACGGAATTTATTAAAGACATTTTTCAAAAATGTTTCAGTTTTAATGAATTTCGATATTTAACGCTACTTAATTTTAAATTATGTCCAAGCTTGGGATAAGTAAGTTTATACACTTTCAGTATAAGGCAGCTGACCTCTCATTGTATGGAAATTATACACAATGCGAGATCGCAGCTTAGCTGTTATTGCTGAATAGTAATCTTGTACGTAATTTACTGAATTATTGGTAAATTGTGGATTGGCTCAATCTGACAGATCTAAACTCAGTTATTTCTAGACCATTTTAATTGAATTTAAAGCCCTTTTCACGATTTTAAAATAAACACTAAACTGTAGATAAGGCTGATATTATACTGAAAGCTTAATGAAATATTTACTTCGATCTTTGTTAATTCAACGGCTTCTGAAATTTAAGTACTTATTTGTGTACAAAATTAAATTGTTTCAATGGAAGGGTTTTGCAAACCTATCGTGTTGATGTTATTTCATCTCTTTGAAGTAATATTATACTAAGATGGGGGCGCGGCAACCTTCTGATTTCTAGCAAATCGGTTGCTATTTGCAATGGCGTTCATTACAGGATTAGGATACTTTAATCAATTTTCCTTTTACAATAAATTACTTACTTGAAAAGGCTTCAGCAGTTAATAATTACCATCCTGATTTGCCATCCAATTTACAAAAAAAAACCAAAGGCTAAAGAGAAATCTTCGAAGCTGATTAATCAATTAATTTAGTATATGTATACCGACTTCTATTGAACGGAGTTCAATAACTTGATATTGTAAAGGCAGTATAGAAAATGCAACTTGGTCGAAAACACTTTACTAAATGTTTCTTCCGAAGACTTTAAATTATTCTAGTAGTAATTTGAATATAGAAGAGTTATGCCTATTTTTATAAAAAAGCAGATGTTTGCCGACAGTTCTTAGAGCTATTATGTTTGCTTCTTCTTAATACAAGTCTTTTATGCGATTTCTTTCTTTTAATTATAACAATCGAGTGTATATAGTTGCGAAGATCATTACCGCGATGAACGTTACCGCGAAGGTTTACCAATGCGACGTTCATTGGTGCGTAAGTTTTTATTGCGAATTACGTTGTTTATAACTTGGACCCCTACAAACTCTATACCCAAATAAACTACCCGTTGGTTGCTGTTCATTCCTTTTCTTTGTTGTTTATCCATATATAATACAAAGTCGATTACGGTACAGTAATGAAAATTAATACTGAACTACAAACCCGGCGCTATACTGTGGCATTTTAACAAAATTGCGTTGTCTTAAAAAAAAAAAAAATCCGCTTATGTAACGTCAAAACTTTCTTTTGTTTCAGAATGCGTCCAACGTGCTCTTCTACCTGACTTACGAACACAAATGTGCAACAATGTGCTTCGGACACCATAGCAGTGTAGTGGCAGTTGTTTTGTGAAATGTGCGCAACACTATGAGCAAAGGCAGCTGGCTGGCGATGGTGGCGGTGGTGGTGGTAGCGGGGGCGGTGCGGGGGTGGGACTGTGTCTGCAACCCTCGGGAGTGCGAGGTGTTGGAGCCGAGTGGGTGCCCCGGGATGGGGATCGTGGTTTGGGATCCATGCAGGTGAGAATCTCAATACTCACTATATTTTTATTGCTTCCGCATGTGAACTTAGATGGTAGGATTTACAAGAATGAATATTGTGGACCCTGTCGAGCACAGCAAGAGTACTCGTAAAAGTAAAAGTAGGAGACAGGAAGACGGCATTTCTTTGACTACTTAGTTGACTTTAATAGATTATTTAATATGTAACTATTTTATAATTAATATATTAATCTTCGTCTGTTAGGGATTCTTGCAACCGATAGATGTAGTGATGTAGGGAGTGGATTTAGGGGAGATGATAGGCTAAGTGGTCACCGCTGCCTTTAGATATTTAGGATACCAGAGGTCTTGCACGGCCGGTACCCATCATCACCAGACAGAAGAAGTCCACTGTTGAACAAAGGCATACCCCCAAATAACGTCACAATGAGCGGCAACCTGCAACTTACATCCACCGGTTATCCGTGACGAACGAACGATGTCGTCGGTTCATCTGGTGAGAGGCCTACCAACGCTGCGTCTACCGGTTCGTCGCCACTCAAGAACCTTTCTTCCCTATTTGTTATCGGTTCTTCGAGGGATGTGAAACAATGATTTTCTCCTAAACGCTTGCAGTTGTCGTGTCTGTGATACAGCGGTCTAGACTTCATCATTATGTAATTTTTAACAACGCAAACAGTTGTCACGGATCCGGTTTTTCACCGTCATGAGTCAAGATGTGCCTTTGGTCTTACAACTATTTATTTATTTATTATTTTTAGCCCACTGCAGGGTGAAGACCTCCTTTTCTCCTTTCCAACCTCTCTGTCAAAGACTAGTGTGAACTAATCCCTCCTGTAAGCTCATTCCACCATGTTTGCCTGGATCTACTACGATGTCGCTAGGCTGGACCTTTTCCGGGACCCATATTGTAGGTAGGTAGTTGTTTTAGCCCATGATCCGTCCGTTGTGCAGAAGATGTGGCTGGCCCAGCCCTTTTAAGCTAGGCTGCTTTTTGAGTGACGTCGGCGATTTGTGTCTTGGTGCAATAAACAAATAATATTCTTTATTGTCAAGATACAAGATACATGACTATGCAAACAAATGCAAGAGTCACTGTCATCTTTTAGCTTTATGTCGTACACAATGTATCTGGGAAAAAATATATATTATAATAAATTATTATACTAGCACTTGACCCGCGACTTCGTTCGCATGAATGTCGACTATCACGTATGGAGAAGAAGTCACGGATTAAAAAGTAGTCTATGCCATTTCCCAGGGTTTAAGCTATCAAAATCAATTCTGCCGTTTCGTCGTGAAAATATAATAGACAGACAGACAGAATTATTTCTTTCGCATTTATAATATAGATATATAGATTGTTTCCAGACAGAATCTTACTTTACATATAAAAAAAATATTAATCTCATAGGTAGGTATGAGTAAAAATATTTAAGTGAAAACGTTCTACCAGATTACTTATCAAATAATTAAAGGT
Source organism: Charanyca ferruginea (assembly GCA_947361185.1). Classification (NCBI taxonomy): domain Eukaryota; kingdom Metazoa; phylum Arthropoda; class Insecta; order Lepidoptera; family Noctuidae; genus Charanyca; species Charanyca ferruginea. Next base: position 17,959,577 of record OX376073.1, read on the forward strand.
TTCCAATAAATGTTTTAACTTCATTAAGTAACCAAGTGGAAACGCTTTCAGCCTTGTAACCTCTTACCAAGTCATGTCCCTTTGACTTTTAACCCTTTTACTTTACCCGTTCTTAAATTTTAATTCCAAAGTGGAAGAAAGTACTTAATAATTATTATAAAAGAAGTTTATTTTATAAGTAGGCTTTTTAAGGCTCGTAGTAGGAACAGTTCAAAGATTAGGGAAAAGGGCTGAGATTTTTTGGCGAACAATGGAGCGCCATTTTCTGGAATCATTTTATGCGTAGCAGATGGGTTGATTGTGAACTTGAAAGTCTATTAAGGTCAGTATTTTAATTTTCCTGTATGAAACCGTAAAGCCCGCCACAGACGTAGCTATAATATGCATATGTGATGATTCTAATCCAACTAGCGATCTGTTTGCGGATGAATGGACGAAGATTTTATTGGTGTGTCAGAAGTACTGTGAGAGGAATGGATGAATGTGTATGTGGAACCTAAACTTAATTAAGATGTTTATTTTTATTGTTTTTGTATCTGTCTTTGTGTTTTCCTTTTTCTTTTCTCTTCTATAACTAATATTATCTGTCTTTAATTATTGTAAGTGGTGTAAACCGTGGTAATTAAAGTAAAAATAAATAAATAAATAAATAATAAATATGTCAGCGTCAGCGATGGCTGAGCGGTAGCGCCGACATAGTTTAGGTTCAGTGGTATCGGGTTCATTGTACAATAACAATATTCAATGCAGTACAAATTAACCTTACTTTATTAAATGTGATCGTACAATACAATTCAATTAGGTAAACCGACAGTTTCGTACTAGACTAGATGAGTGTCCTGCTTGGTGCCTCGAGCTAAAGTGAGCTTGCCATGGTCCCCACTCTCCAACACGACTCTGTCTACGTGCCGCCATTCTAACTGATAACTGACGTCACGGCGTTTACCATTTCTTCTGTAGGTACTGCAATAATCAAATTGAATCCTCTTTATCGTTAAATCATCGCTGACTGTGACATATATATTAATATAATTCATAGCAAGGCATATTACGATATATTTTCTATAGTAATCTTTGAGTGACCACAGACGCAGCTATTTTACATATCTTTATTACGTCACCAAAATATGTGGACAGATACAGCAAGGCATATTAATATAAATTTCAAAAATGTGAAACAAACGAAGACCGCAGATGTAATAAAGGGCGAAAATATATTATCATATTATAGCTACCGTGTGTGGTGGCTAGGTATAACATAATATATTCTAGCTACATGTGTGACGGGCTTAAAGCAGATAATTATATAATAAAACCAGCTTATTATAGTCCAACTGCAGACCACAGGTATCTTCTCATACAAAGAAGACACGAGTATTAACCACAACGCTTACTCAAGGCGAATTATCGATTTAAGACATATATTAATTATAAATTCAGGTTTCCTCACGTTGTTTACCTTCACCGATGTCAGTGATGTCCATGAAAAACTTAGAGTACATAAATGGAATTGAATAAGTAGAGCCTAGTTTTCACAGGCCCAGTAACTGGCGGACAGTGAAGGACAGTTACTGTCTGGCAGCTACTGGGTCCGTGAAAACAAAGTTTAGCTAGACTGACAGGCCAGTTGCTGTCGGTCAGCTACTTCAAAATGGTTTGTTTCTACTGTCCACTGACCTCCCCCACTCCCAGATTGGCAGGGTGCCATTGCCAGAACTAGTAGCACAATAGGTAGCTGCGTACTGCTGTCTCCTATGCAGACCCAGTAGCGAGAACACGTCGGGAAAGTGACAGTATTGTATAGACAGCAGAATGTACAGTTGCTGACTACTGTGTGGTCAGAAACTGGGCCTGTGAAAACCATACCTTACATCGGTACTAGCTCGTGCCCGGTAAGGAATACACAACCTCGTACATTAGAGGCCATCCTAACCATTGGACCAATTGGGCCATCACGACATTTCGGTAAAGCAGATGACAAGCCTTAACTTATTATTTAGTCGCCGGCAATCACCATGTGCGAAAAGTTAAAATATAGTGTTACCTATTTGAGGAATATATGTGATGCGGGGTTGTGTTTTCATGCAAGTCAGTGTGGGAGACCTGGGGTGTGATTCTATAAGACCTCATTCTAAACTTCGAACCTGAATCCGCTGTGAGTTTCTTGATTGGCATTCTACAAACTCGGTTGATATTTCGAATTTACACTAGCGCCACCCTTGCGAGCGTGTCAGCGAGTTGAACTAAATTGACAGGGAGATTTTGACAGATAAAGTATGAGATGACGTAAGAAGTGGCATTCTGTAAGGTAATTTCCCCGTCACTTCGACGCTCACTTCGCACTCGAACCCGATTCAGTGTCAAATAATATATCAAGGTCATTTTGAACCTTTTGCGAAGTGAGAGTGAATAGCGATGTGAGATTCGAGTTGTCGTTCGAATTTTACAGAATCGACCTGCTGCACAGTAGACACCATGACTATTCAAGATGTTTGTCGCCTTTACTTATTCATGCAACTTTGACAATTACCACTTTTTTTTTTATTACTCTTGACTTAAAGACTCCCAGGTTGTTTTCTGTTGTTCGCTGTTTTCTGGCCAGTTTTTTTTTCATCGTGATATAGACGATTTTTTTTCACTACCAGTTTTTTGGTTTTATGAGGACATTAGGTACAAAAGGCTGATTACAACAATTATTTCACTAATTGAAAGATACACTATTCCAGAGGACCATAGGCCATGTTTTATGGTATATTCCACTGTCACATAAACGAATTCACGAGCAGAAGCTAGTTTTTAATATAGCTCTTCTACTTTACGAACAATTGATGTCATAATAGAATAATTAATTGTTCCATCATTATCTTCCAATAAAGAAATTCTTTCCAATTATTATCTTGAAGTAACTATCCTTTATTAATATTAGTTTCCAATTAACTCTCAGTGTCCTATTAATTTGTTAAATTAAGACTCAAATTGAATCAATCAAATTAGTGTCCTTTGACACGAAGTCTGGTGAACTGAAAAAACAAATTGAAGGACTCTTACTTACAAAAAAAGATGATTTATTAAAAGTAATCTGACTGATCATAATTAATGAAAAAAATATATTTTAAATAAATAGTTGTGTCTGATCTTAGTTCTACGAAAACGACTCAACTCATCCATATTTCAATAGTTCATTTATTTACGTCAAAGTTATGCCAATATTCTTTTTAAAACGTTGTCTTACACTAGATTTTTTTTCTATATTGTAGGTGCGTTTACAATAACATATAAACAAACAGCCAAACCTGGAACAATCACCTGGGGTGTTATTCTGTAAGACCTCATTCAAAATTTCTTGAGTTTCTTGATTGGCATTCTAAAAACTCGGTTGATAATTCGAATTTACACTAGCTAGCTAACACAGTACTGTATAGACAGCAGAATGTTCAGTTGCTGACTACTGTGTGGTTAGAAACTGGGCCTGTGAAAACCATACCTTACATCGGTACTTGCTCGTGCCCGGTAACGAATACACAACCTAGTACATTAGAGGCCATCCTAACCATTGGACCAATTGGGCCATCACGACATTTCGGTAAAGCAGATGACAAGCCTTAACTTATTATTTAGTCGCGGGCAATCACCATGTGCGAAAAGTTAAAATATAGTGTTACCTATTTGAGGAATATATGTGATGCGGGGTTGTGTTTTCATGCAAGTCAGTGTGGGAGACCTGGGGTGTGATTCTGTAAGACCTCATTCTAAACTTCGAACCTGAATCCGCTGTGAGTTTATTGATTGGCATTCTACAAACTCGATTAATATTTCGAATTTACACTAGCGCCACCCTTGCGAGCGTGTCAGCGAGTTGAACTAAATTGCCACGGAGATTTTGACACATAAAGCATGAGATGACGTAAGAAGTGGCATTCTGTAAAGTAATTTCCCCGTCACTTCGACGCTCACTTCGCACTCGAACCCAATTCTAAGTGTCAAATATATCAAGGTCATTTTGAACCTTATGCGAAGTGAAAGCGAATAGCGATATGAGATGCGAGTTGTTGTTTGAATTTTACAGCATCGACCTACTGTAGACCATACAAATATGTGTTCCGTGTGGGAATTGAAACCGCGAATCGCAGCGTAGCAGCCAATTGCTCAGCTACTGCACTAACTGTGTTGTCAAAAATAAGTCGTTGAGATTATGTTATATTACTATTCTGTAAAAACAGTAAAAACTACTTATGCTTAGAATATATTTAAAACTAATCAACATGTGTCGACACCCTTGCGCCATCTCATCTTCCTATGACAATGTGTTGTGCTGGGGCGGCTACTGCAGGGGCCGAAAAGCTCAAACGGCGCAAATATAATAGCCTTCTTGGAAGCTATATATTTGAGCCGTTTGGAGTGGAAACTCTAGGGCGATGAGGTCCGAGTGCCCATATTGTATTTCGTGACATCGCCAAGCGGCTGGTCGACTCTTCAAGTGACCCGAAGGCTGGTCTATTCTTGGGTCAAAGAATCAGCATTGCTATACAATGTGGCAATGCTGCCAGCCTGTTGGGCACGTGTCCCGTTGACAGCGATGTGGACGAGTTTTTTGATGCCCTTTGAGCTCCTCCGAACTTTATCCAATTTTCTTACCAAACTTTAATGTTATCTTATTTAAAATCTCAACCTTCATATGTGAAGAATACATTATGGTATCTTCACAGTAAAAGAACTTTTGAATATTTTGAATTTAGAAATACAGAGACCAAACCACTGACACGTTTGAAACGTATATTTTATTTAGACAACCCGTTTTATCCTTCATATGTATGTACGAAACAAAATGGTCGAACGTGGGATAGGATTTGTGTGAAAAATATAGTAGGGAGAAATATAGCCGTTCAGAAATATCAGATAAGGGTTTTACAAAAACTCGTTTAGGTCAGAAAACATGAAATGTTTACTTCTAAAGTAGGACAAGTTAATTGGACGGTTTGGTTTTACATTTATTTTGTAGGTACCTAATTAATTATAATTTGTATGATTTCATATTCATATAATCTACCTACCTACGACAACAAAATATTGTTAAACCTTTTATTAGAAGTACGTAAGTAGGTATGGTAGTTTCTTGCCCTTTCTTCATACAAAACTACCTTTTGGAATAGGCTGCTACATTCAATTTGATTTTTTGAATCTCCTAAAGAATCATGGCGAGATCCATACATTCATTTGTATGAAATAAAGTAATAACTTAGAGAATTAAAAATATTTTTTAATGTAAAGAATACATTACCAGGAGTAGATTTATATACTTGCCATATTTTTAAACCCCCGCATAATTAAAATATTACGAAATGAAAATAACACTTTTTCGATTCATCTCGATGCCTATTTTGTGTTTTAAAAATAAAAAAGTGAAAAGCTATGCTAACAGTAGTGCTATTACAATCTCCCTCGGTGAACACCTAGGTGTAGTGAGCTGTCATCCGATTGTAATGCTTCGTAAATCCTTAGCATCGGGACAGATGACAGCTCACTTCACCTAGGTGTTCACCGAGGGAGATTGTGACAAATTAGACATACAGATCTATCAAATTGGCAAACAAGTGATGTGACAAGTGTGTGGTAAAAATAATCATTATTTGTGACATTATTTCCCATAAAACGATGCAATTTCAGTGAACTGCGGAATGGCGGCTGTCAGTGTCACTGTTACTGTCAGTCACCGTTTCGTTTTGAAATAATGAGCGTTTCGTTAAACTATTCACTTTTTTGCGAGGTTTTAAAAATATTGTAAATACCTGAAAATACTCTTTAAGAGCGCGTATTCGATTCGTGACGAAAACTTCATGTTTTTGCGTTTTGTCCAGAGCAATATCGTAATTATGTGAGCAGATTATTTAAAGACAATTTACAGTTCTAGGAAGATTAAGTCTTGATTTAGACAGCTACAGAGTAAAAGTATAATTTTTAATTATGGTTTTTTAAAGCGAAGACAATTCTTTCATATCGTTTTACGAAAATAGACGTCAGAGTTAACTTTCAGGACTAATACAACCATTACAATATGCCAACATATTTTGTTTTATACGTTTTTCCAACAGTATATACAGTCATAAAGACAGTAACAGAGCCAAAATTACGAAAATGTTACTATTATGTATTAAAAAACAATGTTGAAAAAGTAGAAAATCGGTTCACTTTGACAATTTTTTTTCACCAGTATTTGAATAAAAACATAAATGATATATTTATTTTATGAAAGTAAATGTTATGCTTAATATACAGAATATTTTTCAGTCCGTTATACGAGCTCATTAATTTTAGACAATTATTTTAAAAAGCACTGTAAAACATCGCGCGCTGTCGTTTGCCGATCAATTTCAATGATTCGTGCTTATTTCGTGCATATTTTTTTTTTCTGATGCACACAAACAGACCATTGTATTGTACTAGTGTGTGTCAATGCTGCTACGCCGTTCTAGCAATCGTTTAGGTTTTGAGTTGCGCTAAATCGAATACGCGCCCTTAAGTACCCAAGAGTATAAAAATTAGGATTTCAACTTCTCTAAACATTTTAATTTTTTTGTACAAATCCTGTCATGATATTTTGGACGTTCAAAAATGCGTTTAGACAACTAGCTTCTGCCTGCAAATTCTTAGGCTTACTTTTTTACAAGTTCGTTTTTTAAAAATAAAATATTTATAGCCCATAGCACTCAGGGATAATGTAGATTCCTATTAACGATAGAATTTTCAGAATCAGCTTAGTAGTGCGGGAGGGTAATGCATTCAAACAAAAATAAAACAAACTTCAGTTTTATAATATTGGTAAAAAGTCAAATAATTTATTAGTATAGACTAGTAATAATAATAGCTTCTTTATTGGACACAAACATATGCTACAGATAGGTAAAAAGATTTCCCTAACTCCTGGCCTAGTAAAAACTGTGTTGCAGAAGTCAGCGTCCTTCCCTTTTTTTTCGTCATTATATTTTATTATGGTATGTATGCCCGTAGCAAGTTATTATAACATGTAGCAAAACTTATTGAGTAAAAAAGAAGAATAAAAACAAATACAATAAAATAAAAAATAATAATAAACACAAAAACATTTGGGTAGAAACTATTTGCTAATGCATACACAGTATTTTATTGTGCATATGCGTGAGTGAGTAAGAGTGTGTGTGTATGTATGTGTCTGTACGTAGGTGGGTATTTAAACATATCCAAGATGCAGAACTTTAAGAGACTTAAGAAAACATTTGTGTGTTACCCAGGTTTAAAAAACGGAATATATTTAAACATCAGTTTGGATATAGAACAATATTATTATAATTATCTATTTGGTGGGGTCATTAGCACTCTTCTAATACACGCAAAGTTTGTTAAACAGCTTTACAAAATGTATTGCACTAATTAGACATTCGTTTTTCAAAGGTATTTGAATTACTAAATTAATTAATGTCTGTACCTAAAGTGCTTCTATTGTCAGCAATCTTTTATATTGTCTAATGAATAGGTACGACTTCAAAAACAACTAATTATTGCTTGTTGGGCACCGTTCACACTCAGCCGCGTTGGATCTAGGTCAACAGGCTATTTTAAAAAAGGTCATAGGTTAGATCTATAGAGAATAGACAAAACCTGAAATAGATACCTTATTATTAAGTATATGAGGTAGTAACTTAAATAACGAAACGAGAAATATAAAGCTACTGCAGAGTTTTGCTGCAGTGTCTTATTTACGGTGAGACATCTTAGTGCAAACTTTTATCATGCATTCAGTAAGTACATGACTATAGAGCCCCAAGATCTCAAATATTTCGTCGAAAAAAACCAACTCTTCCATCATCATCATGTCAACTTCTACACGTCTACTGCTGGGCATAGGTCTCCCCAAAAGGGGGGTTCAGCCATAATCGCCATGCTTGGTCGATGCATGTCCGATACATGTTGGCGATCGCAGTAAGTTTTATGGTACTGAGAAGGACACTGCTTCCCATCCTCGGGTCAATATAATAATAATATGTGGGGACATTTCACACACGGCCATCTGACCCCAAACTAGGGAGACTCTTTACTATGGGTGTCAGACAGCTGATAAATACATTTTAAATACATACATAGATAGATAAACAACATACAGACACAAGGCAAACACAAGTGCTCATCACACAAAATTTTTACCCTGGGTGGAAATCGAACCGGCAACACGCTGCGCAGCAGTCGATCTCTCAGCCACTGCGCCAACCGTGTCGTCTCCTCCAATAATCCTCGGTCACCTTCTACGACACCCAGAAATGGGGAAGTGCTACTCGCGACCGCCACCACACGGCAACTCTTCCCTACATACATGTAAAACCTACAAGATCAAAATCGTGGATCATCATCATCTGTCTAGCCTTTTCCCAACTTTGTAGGGATCAATCAATATAAAGCTTAAAAGGTCTAGACTGATGAAGCCTACGCTCCGTACAGCACAGGTCCAGATTCAAAACCCTGAGAGCTTTCAGCTCGAACTCCAGAATCGTTTCGAGTGCCTAGAAAGCTCAGTGGACGAATACAACGACTGTCCATACGACTGGGTCTAAGTTCTTCAAGACACGTCATATTAAAGACGCAATTGAGCGGAATAAAGGCTCCAAGGTATTTGGAAGGGATCTGGCTATTGGGCAGAGCCAGCTCACGAAACTGAAGACCGATAGAATGATGATAATGATGTAGGGGTCGGTTTCCAGTCTAGCCGGATGCCGCCGAATACCAGCATTTTACATGAAACGACTGCCTATCTGACCTCCACAACTCAGTTAACGGACGCCGTCAGTTGGGACTGGTAATCTCTTAGCTGCCACGGTTATTTTTAAATTTGGTTTGAATTGTTATTATTACTACATTTTTCTCTAGACCTCTTTTAACTTGTAAGACTTGTTACATGTGTCTCACATTGTACCTCTACATTCAAAGACTATAAAGCCAACATGAATGATGTAACCTAAAGTAAAATATTATTGACTAGCGACCCGCCCAGGCTTCGCATGGCCTTCCTCGATAAATGGACTATCCAAAACAAAATCAATTTTTCAATTCGAACCAGTAGATCCTGAGATTAGTGCGTTCAACCAAATAACAAACAAACAAAGTCTTCAGCTTTATAATATTAGTACTTATAGAAGTATAGGTTTTAAAAGAGTGTTCATGGAGTTTCTTCCTCGTTTTTCTCCATAGAAACCTACTGTTTGGAATGAGCAACTAGCTTCAACTTTCTGACTGACTGACTCTGACAATTCAAAAGTATCTGTAAATGGTTTATTTGAAATAAATGGTTTTGAGTTTGAGTTTTTGTTATACCTCTTGAAAAGAGCTGATTACCTATAACGAATGTCAAAGATTTACGAATGATAGCCGGGACCAACAGCTTTACGTGGTTTCCGAGGCACGAAGAGGTTTCGGTATGAAAGGGATGGTTACCCATCCACGAATGGCTGCGGCAATTATAGCTTAACCATGACTGATCGATCTGTTCGGCTTTTACTTAGTCTCAAGCCTCTATCTATTTATGGAATAACTGACGTTTTTTTAATAAGCTTCGTAAATTTTTCAGTGCTAGGCGATGCTTGACATAAATTTAATTTTATCTTTGACTGTACATACTTAAACTGCATACATACAGCGTACTAAAAAGTTTCAATATCTATAAAGTTTATCCACGAGGAAAATTAACTATTTTGTCAAACTGATTTGCAGTTTGACAAAATAGTTTGACTATGGGGAAGGACTCCAAATACCTACTAAATTTATGGTAAAAGTTAATGCGTTGATGTTCCTTCTACTGTACAGACGCCAACAAATCAAGCCATGCCAACTGTCAAGTTTTTCCAATTGAATATAAACCTTATCCTTTTGTCATAACGTTGAAAATCTATCAAAGACATTTAACAGATTGCTGTAGCCTGATGTGCTGACCTGTGTACCTACTTATATATCTGACTGATCCTCTATCTATTCCGACATTAATATTTTATCTCAATGAAACCATCTTTAATTACGTACATTTCTGCGTAGAACGACTTCCAATAAACGATAAAAATGTATTACTCCACAAAGATATTATTTCTTGCGGGACCTACCAAATTAGTCTATGACGCAAAATCTCTATCTTCAGGTAATTACGTTGGCTTTTACCGAAAAACTTTTGTAACTTTGCCAAGGGATGATCCACTTAGTAAAAGTTTGCCCGTGAACTCCAAAAATAGGGAAGTCGGCCGAACGACTAATGCAATTACTGGAAGCCGACGGCAAACTTGTTCACCACAATTTATAAATATAAACAAAAAATCAAAAAGCAATTTTGAAGTTTGGTGTCTTCTATTTTTCGCTTTGAACTTTGAAAACAAATATTTTAGTTAATTGTTTCCGGATTTTGGTGACTGATCCATTTAATGGTATAGACTGAGCACTCAACTCCGAATTCAAAGGAATGTTAGAGTAGCTACTTTTTTATGACACAAATCATTACTTCAAAAAAAGAACTTCACCACTCACCTGCAAACAGATTCGTCAAATTAGTATTAATTAGACCAGTATGTCTATTCTGTTACAGTCTCCCTTGGTGAACACCTAGGTGAAGTGAGCTATCATCCGTCCGTCTGCTTTGTCAATCCCTAGCTTCAGGACGGATGACAGCTCACTTCACCTAGGTGTTCACCGAGGGAATTTGTAACAGAATACCACTGCTAAGACGCTTACTAATATCGGTCTATTATTATTCTACTACAGGGCAAATTTCTCTTCTCATACAGAGAAGAAACGAGCATTGATCACCAGGCTTGCTCCAGGTTGATTAGCATTTTCAGACCTACATTTATTATACAAGTCTAGGTTTCGATGATGTCCAAAATAAATTTAGAAAGTACAAACACGAAATAGGAAACATGACATTGGCATTTTCCAGTGTCCGGTTTCGTACCCCTCCGCTGTTCTAAGACAGAAATCTGGGGGCATGGCAGGGCCCCCACCAAGACGAGTCAAACGAAGCGCACCTTACTACCTGCAAGGTACCTTACTACCTGCCTTTTCTCGTAGCGCTTCGTCGTTTTAAGACGAGAGCAAATGGCTCACACTGTCAAAAAGTTATCAGATCTCTACCAATAATCTCTACTTTACTTGCCCTAACTTCACAAATTCTACACCTTAGTCAAAATATGTATGTGGCTTGGCTGTTTCGTTACTACAAGAACTATTGTTTAACAGAAATGTAATGAACAGTGAATACCTTTTTCACCTTATGCCCATTTGACGGTCGGCTATGCTGTATTTCTTACTCCTCCGCTGTTCTTTTCTGATTAATTTCGTTGCGGAATCTAAGACAGTTCTAACGTTTCCCTAGGACTCGTCGAGCTTCACTGCCTCGGCGCTTGTCTGATGGTCATCACTGATGATTCTGGTTTACATGAGTTGTAGTGGTTTAGGAGAAGTGTGGCGGGCTTGTTCCAATAAAAAAAAGAATAGCCTATGCTGTCTTACTGGCAAAGGCCTCTCCCAAGTCCTTTCAGGAACTTTTTTACTCGCGCCACCTCAAACCAGCCTTTGTCACCCAACAAGGGCTGGTTCAAGGTGGCCGTCACAAGACCCTACTTTAAAGATGTTTGGTATCATTTTCTAATACATGCTTCCCCTTTTCAGATGCTGTAAAGTATGCGCGAGGACGTTAGGGGAGGACTGCGGCGGATTTAGTGGGACGTGTGAGCCAGGACTCAAATGTCAAGATGGCTCGTGTACGCCGATCACGTGAACAAAAGTGCTTCACCCCTGTAATATATGTGTATAGTGTTGATAGAAACAATACATATCTCTGACAACGTAGCAAACGAGAGGACCACACGGAGCTAGACGCGCCGTACAAGATTCATATTGGGTGACAATAAAATGCTAAGCTACATAAGAGACATTACGGACGAAGTATTGTTACTGTGTCGATTATATTGTAAAGATTATTTCTTTGAACCAGCGCAAATTTCATTTTAATGCCCAACTCCGAGGGGAGGCGCGATAAAATCGACATCTTTGTGCTATTCACTCGTTGTACATACATTCAGATATATGAAGGATTTTAAGTCTAATGTTCACTGGCAGGATACTCGCCTGGAATATAATTACGTGACCTTTTTCCAGATTCACATGGGTTGTTACGTTTGAATGTTCTTTTTTGTGACACGTAGGCATTTTTTTATCTGATGATGTTTCGGAAAAGTTCCGTCATGTAACACAAACATTAAATGTGTTTTTATATACCCGGACAATAGCTATTGTGTTACAACTTTCCCTTTGAAATGTCAAGTGTACAAGAACATTCTTTTTTTTAGCTTGTGTAAAGTAATGTTACTAAAGTATTTTGTTGTAATTACTGTTATATCCATACGAATGAGTGCTTGCTTTAATTTACTTAATATTAATTTGGGATCGTTAAAATTATGTTTATATGTAAAGTTATGGTAAGTAATGATTTAAAAAGTAAGTATGTATTCATTAACGAACCCTTTCCAATAGAGCATGCCTGATTTAATCCGTTAATGAATTATAATTATTATGTTAAGAAGAAATGGATAATATTTTTGTAAAAGCTATGTTTCTTACCCACTTCATATTTAACATAATGATTTTATAAAGTAAAACAAATCCAAACTTGTAATAACATAAAATGCTAATTAAGAGCATCACATTCTGTTACAATTCAGTGAATAACAACCCGTTTCACGTACTTAAACACAGGTTTGATTTTTAAAGACTTGCTCTAGTGGATAGCTGCCATTTATTATTTGTGTTAGAAAAATGTCAACTTGTAAATATTGACACAATAATGTACGTCTAGCAATATTCCAATTGATTCAATACTAGACTATGTAATGAATACAGTTTGACCGATATTTTAAATGGCTATCATTTATTGCACAAGCTGAAATCTAAATAGTCTATTTCCCGCGGCAGAACGATTTGCCGTCAGTAGTACTACCGATTCACAGAGTTAAACTTAAAAATAAAAATGTTTTTTATTTTTCAAATAATTAAAAAAATATGCATCAACTCCTCGTAAAACGGTCCTAAACCCATAAAAATGTGAAGGGAATATTAGAATAACTTTTAGGTAAGTATTGTGTTTCGTTAACACAGGACCTCGCGCAGTCAGCCGTTCGCGCTGTATTGGTTCGGGGTCGCGAGTTTTCCACAATTCTAAATCTGCCGTTTTTTAATGTATATTTTTTTATTAATCGATTGTACTATCAAGACTAAATCATTTTGGTTCGGGAAAATAACCACTTAAATTTCAACGTGCATAACACCTAATAAAATACAACTGTATGATATTAAACGATTTGTAATTAAAGTGTATCTATCTATATTTCTGTGTGCTTCCAGGTTACATGTAGAGTTAAATTAATAAATGTACGTGTAAAATGTTTCTTAGTTCTGTAAATATGGTCTGAATAGCATTTTTATCTTGTATGTATATTAGACGTATAGATTCATATACTGGAATAAACGGTTCTAGAAATAAGTACCCCATCAGATGTAAGAAAAATATATTTCGTATTGTATTGTCTATGCCACTCTGCGCTCAATATCTTTTCATTTCGAGACAATTTTTGTGGAATTGTATGTACTTATTATTATAGTATACCATAACAAAGAGATAATAATGGTATCGGCACTGTAGTGTGAATGGAGCCTAAAATATTACTTTTCGTATATGTTTTTGTAAAAAAAAGGAGTATTTTTAAGATATCCGTTTCTCTTCAATGTATTAATTTTTGATGTATTTTCTTTTGTTTAGGTTTTAAGAGTTGTGAATTATCTGCTAGGTATCTCACTATCTTTCACCTTCCAATGTTATGTAATATGACCATACCAACCCAGTTAGGGTTGGTAAGGACTGTATACTAAGTAACAGTAACTTGAGAAGCAATTTTCAATTTCCAATACCCCAGGCTTTGAAATTAGAACTTTCGCCATCTTGAATTTCCCTGCAGACGGATCGTGTAATTTATTTCCACGTGGAACGCAAAATCACTTTCCATCAAAATCTAATTTTCCCTTATACTTCTCAGATACCTATCATTTTTGATACTGGAAAAAATATTTTTCCTTAAGCAATTTGTAACTAAAATCGATGTGTAATGTTGGTGATCGATGTTAAATTGAAAACTGTGTTGCTATTCTATTAAAAACTTCCTCGAGTTCGAGGTGAGGTGATATTTCACTTGGTACGAGGGATTAACAGCTCTCACTTCATCTAAATTCATGGATATTTTTTTTTATAGAATTGCACTGCTGATTCTAAATTTTGCGGACTTTAGAGAGTCTTGTAACATTTTTACTCAACCTACGTTAATCACGCAGAGTGTTCCAACCGTTTACAATAAATATCAGTCAATGCCAGTAACATACTATCTATATCTACGAATGATTATGTTCATTTTACCCTATTCACGCCTATTTATAATTACCCTGTGACCTTTGCCGAAGCGGCGCCAAGAATAATCATTTGAACGGGAGACTCATCGATTTTAGTTGGCTAATTATAAGCATCAGCACTAGAGTGTACCTATCTAAACGAAATGTAACCTGAAATATTGAGTAACTATATAATAAGTTGTATAAATCGTCAGAGCTACTCGTTAACTGTGCACATATTGAATAAATAAGTTAAAAATCTGTTCTATGTTTGTTTTAATGCGACCTTTTTTTTCTGTTGTGTCAACAACCTTTAGACGCCCACTGCTGGGCATAGGTCTCCCCCAAGGGGGAGTTTAGCCGCCGTAATCGCCATTCTTGGCTGATGCATGTTGGCGATCGCAGTAGGTGTTATTTTACTCAAAAGGACGCTGCTGCCCATCTTCTGGTCAATATCCCTCTGTCGCCTTCTACGACACCCACGGGTAGAAATGGGGTGGTACTATTCGCGGCCGGCACCACACGGCTTTTTTTCTGTATTTGTACAGATTGACTTTTCATTTTCTCTTTTAGAAAATAATTACAAATTTTCAATGAATAATAAATGCCTATTATTATAGAGAACCGATCACTATTCCGAATTATTATTGTCCGAATTTCATTTTACCGAAAACTATTGATCGACGGATTTTTTGCTATGTGCATTATTTGACATATTTTTAGATCATCGAAGTATCATGTATCATAGGTATTATTTCACCGAACTATGTTTCTCCGATTTACAAAATAACTTTTTCCTATTGGCCGAAGACTCTTTTGAACTGTTTTCATTTGCCAAATGAATTATTTGCCATATTTTCAACAACATTTTACAGAATATTATTTGATCACAAATATAGCCGGTTACTTGGTAGCATTTTCAACATTAAATTAAAATAGTGAAAAGTCAATATGTTACAAAATTAAGTGACAGAAACGAATCGCTGCAAAACCGACTTCACGCAGTCTTGTCTGCCCTAACACTAGAGTGTAATTCAAGAACGCGTAGGCGCGGAGGGGTGTGGCGGCCCGCGAGCTGAGGAGCAGGCGGTTTGAAGGCTCGCCGCCGCGGCTGAGGCTGGCTGGCGGAGCCGGCCAGCAAGCCGAAGCTGTGGTGGTGAGCGTTAAAACCCTCTGCGAAGATAAGCTCGCGTGGGGCCGCCCAGACCCCGCAGCGCCGGAGCTGTGACAGAAACAATGCTTGTGCATGTTGCATGCCTGTTTGCATGTTTCATGCTTGTTTACACGCTGCATGCCTGCTTGCATGCTGAATGGCTGCTCGCATGCTGCATACCTGTTGCATGCTGCATGCTTGAAGCAAAAATCTTTGTTTGCAAGCTTCTTACTGGGACCACCTGTTTTATTAAGTGCCATTACGTTTAAATAATTAATGACACAAAATAGTAGGAAACTAATCTGAAATTAGCTCTCTATAACGCCAGTGTTATAGTGTATGTAGTGTGTATTTATTAATACAATAGTTTTAAAAGCTCTTTCAAATATTTAATTTCACTCAAATTGTCTTCAATTTTCAAAAGTTTTTGATTTTTCGTTTCTTTAACGATGTATTTTTTTTTCTGGTGGAGTACCGGTTCACATTGACTCAATATCAGACATATTTACTTCTAGGCGTTTGGTGAAATATGGTAATTAAAGCAATGGTATAACGTATGTTCGAACAAATGTTATTTCGGCTAAGTGTAACTTCGGTAAAAAGTTTATCGACCAAATGAAACGCAACGAAAAAAAGCGAATTGATAATAGGTCAACTGATACAGTGGCAGACGTGACTTCGATGAAGTAAAAAAATACGAAACGAGAAAAGTTGAAAAGTTTTAGGTGAAATGAAATTCGGTCAAATATTTTTCGACCTTATGATAGGTAACCATTATTAAATTAATGATTGATTCCAATAATTTACCTTCTGTCGTTGGTTCTGTTGTCGGTTTTTTGGTTGGTTATCGGAATTTTGTGAATCATTAATTATTGAACTTACAATAAAAAAGAATCTATTTTAAGACAGAATGAGGCATACATACACATAGTCCATTGTTTATAATAGTAGATTGTTAAACAAGGAAGTCAAAGTCAAAGTCAAAGATTTATATGCAGAAAAATATGGTTGACCCATGACCCATTACATACGAGGTAGTTTTACTCCCGAGCTTTAGCGAGGGAGTAAATAGAAACCGAGTTTTAATGGGTTTTAGCGCCGTGTGTTACACTATACTTTTCACTACGATTGCGAGAAATTAATTACGGTCACTAACATTTCAATTTGCAATTAGAGAAAAATTATAAAGATTTCGCGCCAATGTCTTTTTTTTGTTTCTTCTGTAGCCGCAACACATTGCATGCATTCTACCAGAGATCGCCGATTTTAGTTCCATTTTCAAAATTAAAATGAGGTTCTTTTTTTATGAAACAGTAATAAGTCGAGTCTTTATTCATGATTATTCTACTTATGACTAAAGACTTATACGTTTTTGTAGGCTCATTGTCATATTTGACACACAAAAATTAAAAATTAAACTTTTTCCCTAGAGGATGAAATGCTATTTTATCCCCGCTCTGGTATGCTACAATGACGGCCTTTTTGAGCAAGAGAAGTGAACAATCTTTTACTTATGGTTCGGCTTCGTCTTATGTCAACAAGTACTTAACAGAAAAAGTTTTAAATAGTACTTAGCTGTCTTTGTCTTTATGTACAAACCGAAGTATGCAAAACGAAAAATCTGGAATAATTTAAGGATTATTATTATAACTTTAAAAAAAATGTGAAAAAGGTCCTTATAAACGTACTGGGTTCTATAGTCCCAATAGACTGAAAGCATAAGTTTGAAAATGTACAAATAATTATTTTTTCTTCCAAAGTACCTAGGTACCTACGCATCCCTGGATACTCGTGTACGACTTGCACTGGGCTGTTTTTTTATCATACGAGTGCTAGACAACGTGAAAGTAAAATAACAAAATGTGTTTTTGTATTACAACGTTCGTTTGAAACGACTCTAAGGATTATTACCAGCCAGAACACGCTTCGCACGCTTGTTTCATTTAATTCCCCAGCTCCGTCGCTACACAGGTATAAAGTCACAATCAATGATGTAAATTATAAACATTCACATACAGTTCCCTACAAAATAACATGTATTTCAATGTGAAATCATATTACATACAATTCAGAAAGTATTTTTGCATGCTTGTCTTCATAACCAAACGTGCGCAGCACACCAATGAATGAATCGTACTAAAATATTCACGCCGAATTCGGAATTTGAAATTCAAAATGTAATATCAGTATTTTTTGATGAGTTGACATTCTCGATACGCAAGATACGAGTAATATTCATGAAATAATAAATTAGTGTTGCCAAAACCAGCATTAATCTCTCAGTAGATACCTAATTAAATTACTGAAGTCAAAGTAATTCAATATGCCAAATGTGTTATAATAATATTACTATTCAGCAATAACGTCAATGTACGGAAAAGATAAGTATCCATGTCGCCGGGAATAGTTGAATTTTACTTAGAAACCGATGGGTGTTTATGAATAAAATAAAGTAAAATTAATAGAGAATAAACAGTTTACTAATTTAATTAAATTTCATTTGAAAGCCTCCATTGGTTTTTAAGTAAACTTCAACTATTCCTGGCGACATGGATACTTATCTCTTTTGCTGACTGTACCTATGTCCCAAACTTATTCATGGAATAGATTTAAAAAATATTCTGCGTTAAATATTCAGCATCATCACAATTATTTCTAAAAAGTGGGCGTTCGTTCAGAACTAAGCCCATTCAGACTATAGAACTAAGACCCTATCTAAATTTAGGTAGGTGCAAAACCCCAAATCATACTCTGGTGTTATGCTCCACTAGATATTATTTGCGGCTCTGAGCCCAACCCAATATTTGAGTCGGTCGGGAATGTCACCTATTGCTGTGACCTTTTTGTCTAATAAAATGAAATAAAATTACGAACACAGTGCATGGATATAATATAGTAGTGATCAAGGGGGAAATTGTACTAAGTTTTTGGAATTATCGCATTCCAATCGACCCAATCAGTCAAATATATATATATCTCTAATTTACCTCTATCTCTTCTCTAATTTGGTATAAAAAACTATAGCTTGAACCCCGGGAAAGGACATAGGCTACTTTTTAATCTGTCATAACCAAGAAGCTTATAGATAAAAGTGGAGGCAACACTCTAAATACCTAAGTGAAGCCAACTGTGGACAGACGCTCTCTTTCTGAATAAAACACATATCACTGTCTCGTTCTTATGTATGCATTCAGAAAGAGAGCATCAGCCCACAGTTTTTTTCAAGATTTTGTTCTAAGTGTTGGCTCCATTTATACCTATATCTTCATGGTCATAACCGACATTCACGCGGACGAAGTCGCGAAATATACATTAAGGGTCTAAAAATTGTTTTGGTGAGCATTTGTATTGTACCCGCTTTTAAGTACACACGGCTACACATCAAGCTATACTTTTCCAGTATACGCTGACCTCGCATTATACGGAAATCCTATACAATGCGAGATCAGCATTAACTGGACATGTACCTAAAGCTTGATGTGTACCCGTGTGTACTATAATTTACCTTATTATAGTTGACGCTTAAATGGTATTGAGCTATAATAAACAGTTTTCGCCATATTTGCTTCTACATTCTGCAAGAAAGTGTCGATAAAACGTGAACAAGTTTTTTCTGGATCTGACTTGTGATAAAACTATAAAGTCTTCAAGATACTTAAGTTAAGTATGTCGTAAAACAAGTCCTCGGTGTTTATGTCTCACGTTGGCGATAATAACTATCAACTATTCGTTATTTTTCCATCACTGTCTTCAAACGTGCCGCTACGATATTTTATCCAGACATAAAATGTGTCTGGAAAGAATGTACCTAAGTAATAAAACGTAAAGCGGCACGTGTATTCGATTAAAAATGGCGGCTAAGCAAAGGAACAACTCATGCCATTTCACTTGCACAATATAATAAGCGAGTGAAAAGACATGATAAGCGCCGTCACTTTCAATTAATTTATTTAATAGCACGGTATTATTCCTACTTCAAAGTAATGCAATCACCCATGTTTTAGACGGTTTTCAGCTTAAAGGGACAATAAGTTAGGTTTTCAGTTATTAATTTGAAGGTAAACTTAGGCAATTCAGGCTTTACACAAACATTAAAGGCTAAATTCGTCTGTTTAAATTACAGGTCTGTTGTACTTTTATCTCAATTTCAGGCTTATGGTACCGTCTGGAATTTATAATTTAACAGTTACAATATTACGAGTAACAGGCAAAGGCTTGTAATAAATTAAAGGAAATTATGAAAGGTTCGTTGCGTAAATAATCGTTATTTATGTTAATGTATATTAAATCTGGATAAAATAATAAAGCAAGATTTGTTGCCGGGTGATTCTTAGTCGAGATTACTGCCTCATCTCACCCCGTGGGCGTCGTTGAGGTTATTTAGAGATTACAAGGTGGCTGAGTGGTATTCTCCCGTATGTCGACGCAATCAGATCAAAGTATTTTAGGGCAAAATACCACCTGTATATTTGTCTGATTGAAATCCGAGGGCGTGACGTAATAACACTGATTGCCTATTATACAGAGGAGGTAAATTGACACAATTAAAATAAAGCGCTCATTTTTTAACAAGGGTTAAATTGTAATCTTCATTTCCGCGTACTTTCCGACATTGTTTTGACACGAGGTCGCGGCTACGTATCGGCGAGCTGGCAGTTAAAAGCGTTGTTAAATTTTACCGACCCATATTTTAAAGGTAAAGCCGGAATTGTAGGGTAAAAGCAGTGTTTATGGCTTGGGGAGAATCAACTGGTCGAGCATCGGGAACGATCAACAATCTGAGAAATGTAATATTCAGTAATATTTTATGGAATGCTGACTGCTTCCTCATCCGTTAGAAGTGTTTCTCAATGCATAGAGGTTGTGACCTCCCCGAGGAATTACGTTTCCGTGATTTTCCGTCATGTGTTTTGGTAACCTGAGGCTTGGTCAGCGATGTGAACTGTGATATCACGACTGCTTACACAAAGATATAAACGGGTAGAATTGAGTATATACGTAGTTCAGTTTTTTTAATGAATTTCATTGAACGGAGAAAATATATACAAATGTAATTACAAAAATCATAATTATTTTTCGTATCGAAGTATCTTTTGTCTAGCTATCCATATCTTATATTTGTAAAACGAATCAGCAAGTATAGGTATTTACGTAACTAGTAAATGTAAACGAAATTCAGAAAGTAATCTGATAACGTAGTAATGAGAACTAAAGGAATTTGGTCGATGTTAGCAAAAGATCTTCTAAATGGTACGCTAGGGAGCCAATAGCTTTTATTAGCATTGATTCTAGGCGATACGTTACGTGAATGCTCTATACTCGAATTCTATAGGTAATACTTACCTTACAATGTGTCTTAGAAGCACCTTCCAATTTAAAAGAAAGATAGTAAATATCTTATTCTAATATATATAAATCTCCTGTCACGATGTTTGTCCGCGATGGACTCCTAAACTACTGAAGCGATTTTAATGAAATTTGTACACCGTGTGCAGTTTGATCCAACTTGAAAGATAGGGTAGGTGTAGGGTAGGTGTAGGGTAGGTGTAGGGTAGGTGTAGGGTAGGTGTAGGGTAGGTGTAGGGTAGGTGTAGGGTAGGTGTAGGGTAGGTGTAGGGTAGGTGTAGGGTAGGTGTAGGGTAGGTGTAGGGTAGGTGTAGGGTAGGTGTAGGGTAGGTGTAGGGTAGGTGTAGGGTAGGTGTAGGGTAGGTGTAGGGTAGGTGTAGGGTAGGTGTAGGGTAGGTGTAGGGTAGGTGTAGGGTAGGTGTAGGGTAGGTGTAGGGTAGGTGTAGGGTAGGTGTAGGGTAGGTGTAGGGTAGGTGTAGGGTAGGTGTAGGGTAGGTGTAGGGTAGGTGTAGGGTAGGTGTAGGGTAGGTGTAGGGTAGGTGTAGGGTAGGTGTAGGGTAGGTGTAGGGTAGGTGTAGGGTAGGTGTAGGGTAGGTGTAGGGTAGGTGTAGGTAAGTAGGGAGATAAGGACAGGACAACGTCTGTCGGGTCAGCTAGTACTTATATAAAAATCTCCTGTGCGTGTGTATGAAAGTGAACTCCTAAGTGGTTGGATCGATTTTGCTGAATTTATTTGTGTGTGTTCCAGTGGATTCGAGAATGGTTTACACACACAATTGGACCCGGCAGGTGGCGCTATAGTCGGGTTGCAGGACAACGTCTGTCAGGCCCGCTAGTAGTTTTATATATTTTAAATAACCGAACGAGAGTAATAATAATCGTCTGAAAAAATAGTACAACAAATATTACTATAATTATATAACAAATAATCTACAAAACAATTTTGAATGGACAAATTTGAGAAGTTTACTTTGCAATCTAGTTCCAAAAAGCGAAAGGTCAAGTAAAACAGCCTGTCTATTCTTTACCGGCATACAAAAAAAGGACGTGTGACGTGTACCTATATTTCTTTTTTATGTTGGACCATGCATAACTTTTTATAGTGAAGTGTGTTATTAAAAACCCACAAACCCACACCCCATAACCCATAACCACACCACAACCTATATAAGAATATTTCACGCTAACTGGAAAATTAAGAGATGACTTAATTTGTTTGGCGTTACCATTTCTTAAATTTGTTTTTTTAGAAGCCTACCTAGGTAGGCTGTACTAAACGCAGAATAAAACTTTTTTACAAAAAGACAACCGCCTTTAAAAAGTAAACAATCGGTAGTCGGTGGCAATATAACAAACAAAACCAAAGTCGTCGACTTGCGAAATTAAAGTTATTTTTTACTTTTTAGTTTTTGAAGGCGGTTGTCTTTTTTTGTTAAAAAGTTTTTTGTAAAAATCTTACTCTTTGCATTTAGATTAAGTGAGCTTGAGATGAACAGTTAACCCACCTGCAGTGGTATTCTGTAAAAAGTCTCAGTCAGAGAATTTAGGAGAAGTGGGTTAGAAGAAAGTTGTCATCCCACATCTTCCTAAAGATTGACAGCTTAACTGGAACTCACCACAGTTTTAATTTCATGGTCGCAGACACAGCTCACAGAGTGTGAAAAAATCTTAGCTCCTTAGAATCTCGAAGACGTGAGGAACCCACAGGTTAATAATAAATTTTGAAGCTTGTAACACTCAACATGATAGGTAGCACCACCTGTTTCGAGAACACGCTTTAATCTTATTAATACTGTATGTAATATGGTGCCTTACCTTGATATTCACTTGTATAGGATCTGGAGAAATACCTGAAAACGGCTTACATATTATTTGACAGATGTAGGTATTTCAATGAGTGAAATATGGCGTATTATATCGCCCAATATAATGGTTACAAGAACTTGCTGAAATTCATTGACGATTTCTTGGGCAAATATAATATTTTTATGTATACTATTGCTACATATATACACTTCCGTACTAATATTATAAAGAGGTAGAATTTGTTTGTTTGTATGTAAGATCGGGTCGATGTCCGAAACAACTCATACGACTTCTAAATTAGGAAGCTATAGGCCATTGGCGTGAATGCTATAAGATATATTGCATTATCCGAACCTCCTTAAGAAAATTCACGCATAGTTGCGGGCAAAGTGCTAGTATATTAAAAAGTAACGTTTGTTTGTTTTTTATTTGTAAGAGATAATCTCCGGAAGTACAGGTCCTGTAGACAAAATCCCTTTTTGTTAGCGTTAACACCAACGACCACCATGTTACAAAATTGATTTATTATTTACTAGCTTTTGCCCGCGAATTCATCCGCAGGAATGTCGGTTATCACGGTTGCAGACGGAGTCGCGGATTAAAAAGTAGTTGTCCTATGTTCTTCCCCAGGGTTCAACCTAACCTCATACCACATTTCATCAAAATCGTTTCAGCCGTTTTATGGTGAATGCGTAGCAGATAGGGTTAAGTACTTTCGCATTAAAATTTATAATATTAAAACGTATGGAAGTATGAATATGGATTTAAACATCACTAGCTTTTGCTTTCCACTTTATCCGCGTGAATTTCCTTACGGAACCCTAACTTTTGGAAAACAAAACATAGCCTATAAGCACTTTATGGTAACGTATCTTCCAATTAAACAATTTACAGAATCGGATCGGTATTTTCAGAGCTTAGAGCGAACGAAAACTTACTCAACGCAGCGGAGGACTTTAATTTATAATAATGTAGTGATACACAAAGGTACAAAGGCGGACTTATTGCCTTAGGGTGGATGCACATCTGACGGAAGAAGCGTCTGACGTTTCATAATTAGTATACTCGACGCACTAACAGATCATCGGTTATGACTGTAAGGTTATATATTAGCCTATTGCAGTCCACTTACATACATCCCACAGAGATCGGCAACCAACCTGTTCTTGGACAGCCCGCATCCATCCGCTGCTAGCCACCTTCAAATCATCGGTCCATCGTGCCACAGAGAGTTCCACACTACGCTTGCCCAACGTGGTCTCCACTCAAAAGCGTCTGCACCATCTACAGTCTGTGCGTCTGCAGTCGAGGCCGGCCCACATCGACTTCAACGTGCTGATTCGACGCGTAATGTCGGCGACTTTAGTTCTCTGGCGAATGACTTCATTACGAATTCTATTCACCGGAAAAACCCCGAACATCGCTCTCTCCATAGTACGCTGAGCAACCATGAATTTGTGGATTAGGTCCACGGTCAGTGTCCACGTTTCAGCTCAGCAAGTCATTAAAGGTAGAATGGTCTAGAGTTATGCAACGATGTGCAGCGCATTTTCCATCAGATATGCATCAACCCTTTGGTCCACATCAGTCAGCCAAAAGGTGATGAAGACATGACAGGTGCATAGTTCAAAAAATGTTGAGGGTACTTACAAATATAGGTCAACTACACATGCACATTACACTGAATGAAAACCACACTATTACAATTTACCGAGTATCATGGGCAAGTAGAAGTTCGTAATTCGTAGATTTGGCTTTTCCCTCTGGAAGGTGAAAAATTTACAGTTGCTACACGAGTTTGAACAATATAATTATACAAAAATTAATTTAATTTTCATTTCAAATAAGTCTATTTCTAATGCTGCATCTGCCTAACCTTTTCCCAACTATAATGGGGTCGGCTTCCAGTCTAACCCGGATACAGCTGAATACCAGTGTTTTACATGTAGCGACTGCCTGTCAGAGGGAACACGGAGGGGACTCGGTATTAAATGGATGGTCACCCATCCACGGACCGAGCGCGGCAATCTTACCTTAACCATCGTGACCGGTCGATCCGTACGGCTTTTACTTAGTCACAAGCTCATTAAGAGAAATTAATTTAATTTTAATTTCAAACAGGTCTACCTACTTCTTAAACTGCAATGAAAGAATATACACACAAAATAAACATACAGGTAGACACCTACATACGACGATCAATATTTACATCACGGCTCTCAAATAACATCAAAACAGGGGTAGATGTGTAAACACCCATCGAGATAGGATAGAGCCGAAATCAAATAAACCCATAAACCCATAGTGGGAGGTCGTTGAGCCTATTTACATAGTAAATCACCTGATCTGATTTGAATCTCGTTTACTACTTCAAGGACATGGTCACAGGATAAGCAATTACAGAAGGTTTTAGTTAGAGGCTTAATTTATTGAACAGTAGACAACTCATAATCATTACTGAATAAATATTAAATGATGATTTATTCATGCGTGTACAAAGATTGGACGGTTCAAAGCTCATAAATCAAATGTCAAAGGTAAGAAAGCAGGAACATCTATACATATAATAAAACAGTAACAAAACTGTGTCTGTACATTGAATATATTTAAAAAAAAATAATTGATGGGGGTTTAGGAACAGTAATAGAGCACGAATCAAAAAAAAAAATTCTGTCTGTTTGTCTGTTTGTTTGTACACGCTAATCTTCGGAACTTCTGAGCGGATTTGAATGATTTTTCTTTCGTTGTATAAGTATTAAGTCTGGGCAACATATAGGCTATAATTTATCTTGGAAACTTGAACACCTGATGCAGAATCGCTACAGACCAGCTAAACTATAAGAGATACAAAAATGGTACAATAGCAAAAATTGTTCCACGTGATGAGCATTTTCTGCTGAGAGAATAAATTTGAAGATCTGGAACACCTGATGTGGAACTCCAAGAGCCCAGCTACACCATGACACATATAGGAATGACGTCTTAGCAAAAGTTGTTCGGTCTGATGGGCATTTCCTGTTGACTTATAAAAATCGAAGATCAGAAACATCTGATGTGAAAATCAAATGTATCACTAATTTCACTGTATCTTATAAAATAACATAAGCTGGGAGTACCTCCACGCGGTGAAGGCGGTAACAGTTTAGGACTGATTTTTGATGACGAAGGTTTATCATTGAAAATTTTACTCTACTGGCCAAAATTCCCATTTTTTATTATCTTTTATCGAATAAATATACCTTCGGGCTTATGTTATTTGGGTGTTTAATTTCCTTTTCCATTTATCTTCGTGACACGGTAGCCTACCCGGTAACGCAGGGGAGCAGTCACTTAGATTTTAATTGATCAGGTATCTTTACAATAAAACTATAACCATTAGAAAGAGGTCAAATCTTTCCCAATGTTCCAAAAGAGCTACAAGATTAAGGATCATAAGATCCCAAGAATCTACCGAAGAGCCTCAGGAGAGACTTGATGCTGTTCGAGAACATCAGGCTGCAATTCGCTTCGTGAAAACCTCTTCAGATCGCGAAGCACGCCTGCGTTCTCAGCGTATTTACGCATCTACATCCAGGTCTCTAGAGACCAGTGAAGAATATGATGCGCGACTGACCG
This sequence comes from Charanyca ferruginea, assembly GCA_947361185.1. Classification (NCBI taxonomy): domain Eukaryota; kingdom Metazoa; phylum Arthropoda; class Insecta; order Lepidoptera; family Noctuidae; genus Charanyca; species Charanyca ferruginea. Next base: position 17,985,933 of record OX376073.1, read on the forward strand.
CTGATCGTGAACGTCATACATTGTCTCCCGAGTCGGAGACGTTCACGGATAGAGAATTGCGCTTGAGTTCTCAGCGTATCTACGCATCTGCTGCGAAACGTGATGCGCGACTGTCCGCTGATTGTGAGCGACATGCATTGTCTCGCGAATCGGAAACGTTTACCGATACAGAATCACGCTTGAGTTCTCAGCGTATTCGCACATCTACTAACAGATCTTTTGAACCGAATGATGATTGTGCTGCACGACTAACTGCTGATCGAGATTATCATACACTAGCGACCCGACCCAGCTTCGCATTGGCCTATAGCCTTCCTCGGTAAATGGACTATCCAACACATTTTTTTTTTAAATTCGAACCAGTAGTTCCTGAGATTAGCGCTTTCAACCTAACAAACAAACAAACTACAGCTTTATAATATTATAGTATAGATTGTCCCGAACACGACACACACCAAAATATTCATAATTAGTTAGAAAGTGAGAGAAAAAGAATTGCTGGAGTACGGCATGAAGAGACAGAAGAAGAGCGCAACGAACGTTTGAATTCTGATCGACTTCGACATTCTCTGAACAGAAGGTCGATATCATCTGAAAAATCGGATGTGTCTCAAGATATAGCCGTAGGTCATGGCGACCTTCCTTGGGTTGATAAGGAACGGAGTTCATTTACGTATACTCCTATGATTGACTACGCCACATATTCCGCCATCGGAGGTATGTTTCAAAATTGTACTTTTTGAACGTCTCGAATCATCTCGCGCATCCCGTTGGTTTCCCGTCCCCGGGCTCTTAGAATTCGACATCAGACGTTTCAGATCTTCGATTTTGCCGACCCCGTTGTCGCTGGCATAAGCAACAGGATCCGCGTACGAAGTCGCGGGCAGAAGCTAGTGGGTAATATTATAAATAAAGAAAATGACACATTGTTATTAAATATAGAAAAAAAGGGAATTAAATATCTAATCATTTAACATCAATTTTACCGACCAGCCTCGAATTCAAAATTAATTTAAATCAAATCAAATCATTCATAGCTTATTTGATACCTAAAGCTAAAGCTGAATTTCAAATTGAAACAGCGTTGTATTATCAAAAGCCACATAATGTTACGTACTGCGTTTACCGTTATATTAGACAAGAATTTAGGGCTCTATCAAAATTATGGGAATCCACAATTTTGATATAAAGTTATATTTTAGTTTCAGAAAGGTGACGCAAATGTTAGCGTCGATAATGATGTCCAAAACATAGCCTATGCTGCCAAACTGGTTGACAATATATCGGACTATTTTGGCACATCACCAACTGATATTTTGTATTTTATGGCCGTGATAAAGAAACATAACATGAGCTATATTTGCTTCCTGTCTTTTGCTTGTTGATGTTTGGAGGTTATATATAGTTAAATAGGGGTACTGTTTAGTCAAAGCATGCGTTACCCTTTTTGACCGCCACAGTCATGTATACATGACTTTAGATTTTAAATTCATACCATCCCTTACATTTTGTATCAAAAAGAAAGTGACAGCAACAACTTTAAGTCTCCGTCAAACTAATGTTGGTTTCGTGCATCTCACCACAAATGTATCGTGACCCTAATGACCCTAATATATTATTAGGGTCACGATACACTTGTGGCGTATTAAAATATTATGTTGTGTTCATTTCCACATAACAAATTACAAGCCGTAAGTAGAAGTAGCATCGCGTTATTAACTGACTCTACCCTTTGCTTTCAGGAAAATCCTTGAAATTTTCTGGCAAATTGTTCACAGAGGGTAGGGTAGAAGAGCTTGATCTAAAAATCTGTTCCACAAAATATTCCCAATAACAGATGATACAGGATTATGAGACTAGAATCAACCCAAAAGTAATATAACCAAAATATTACGAAAGAAATAATCAACAAGAAAATGTTTGTATATTCCCTCCTAGGTCTCGCAAATGTAATCTCAGCCTAACATGGCCAATGATTCGAGAGAATTGTATCAGATAGATGATATTTTCCCCGATATGAACTGATTTGTGTAACGGAATCCGACTGTTCAGTGATTGATCTCCAGTTACTGTGATAAAATAGACCAACATGAGCCGTAATTTTTCATTATAATGATAAATCAATTGGATTATAGACTTTATAACTGTGTAGTTACAGTTGATTGTAAAATGTATTTAAAGATTTTTGAATTACGTGATTGTTAATTTGGAGTATTTTATTTAAAATCATGCCGATATTTACACCAGGTATGTTTTTTGCGTTTTATATATTCTTCACATTGTTGTTAGGTAAGTATATGCTTAACAAAAAATGCAACATAAAAAATGCAACAAGTAAATAATTTTTAACTTTTTTCACAATGTAGCCTTTTCATAATGAACTCAATTTAATATGTCGTCGCGACTTGCACTTTTTCGACCATATTATGTGGATTGTATCTCTAAAGCTGGCCGTTACGCTATGTTTTTATCCTTTTTTGACAAGTCCACCACACTATGCACAACCTGCAACTCTTGAAAGTCAGAATTAACAGTAGCAGCAAGCATGAAGAAAAGAAGAAACGTCTCGGAAAAACGGTTCAACTGTCCCCGCAATAAAATTTATCAAAGAAGAACAGTGGAGGAGAAAGAAAAATCAGATAACATGACATACTACATCGTGTATAGCTAGTTTCACTCAGTCAACCCATCCTTCCAATTATTGAATAAAAGATAAACAAAATGTCAAGCACCCACCTCTAAAAGGCTTTCTATAACCAAATCTCAACGCTCGTCGTTATTAACAAAATTTCTCCAACACTTGACATTTCTTTCGGGTAATGCGTAGGTATATCCTCTTATATATTCAAATACTCATTTAGTAGTAGGAAATGTTCGACAAACGAAAAGGTTATCCGTAATATACTTGAGAATCATGTACCTAAATGCTTGTCTTTTGCCTTTACAAGAGGTTTTGACATGACAAGATAGGCACCTATAGTTATGGTAATCATTATCGGTGAAGTCAAGTTCACCTTTCGTGTCCCATTTATCCTTATCCCTGAGAAGATCTTCATAGTTAAACACATTTAGGCAGCTGACTGGCTGACTTTACTACTTAACAATCGCCACTGAGCTAATAGTTCGTGTCTATTATAAACTAGCTTTTGCCCGCGAATTTGTATGCGTATATGTTGGTTACCGCGCACGCAGACGTCGCGAATTAAGAAGAAGCCATGACCTTATGTATCCTTTGTATAATTTCATTACATGATATTGACCATTAGTTTGTTACGCTAACAAATAGACAGACATTAAACAAATACCTATACGTTATTAGTTTGAATTCTTGATTTATTAAATTCAAAGAATTTTAATACCTGCTAGTCCTTTAAAAATATTGGAGGCAATATTACTTATGAATGTGATATAAAATTCTCGTGTCACAGTTTTCGTTCCCGTACTCCTCCGAAACGGCTTGACCGATTCTGATGAAATTTTTTGTGCATATTGGGTAGGTCTGAGAATCGGCCAACATCTATTTTTCATCCCCTTTTTTCCCCCCTTTTCATCCCCCGGGACAGGACAACGTCTGTCGAGTCAGCTAGTTACTTATGAATGTGATTAGTTAAAATCGCGCTATAAGTACAATGTTACATTATTTTAGGTTACCAGAAGCGACGAAAAGAAATAGGCCATACAAAGTATTAGGTACGTGTGTACATATTTGATTCAAGATCCAGTAAAATCTTTGATCCGACCGTATTATTTATTTCAATTCAATTTCGACCAAACAACACCGCATGGGTTTTCTCCAAAGGGTTCCCTAGGGCCAATGTTAGCGATATGTTGGTCCAATATGGAAATATGTCGTAATGCGCATATAAATCTTTGCTTGAACTCTGGTTAACACGATCTTGGGACCTCATAATGATGTTTTGGGTTGTCCTAACGTTGTTTAGGAGGGATGCGATAATTCGATGCGATAGGCACCTCATCCATCATGTTTGGTGGGCGAAAATGAAGGGTCAGACGAGTTTGTATTACATTTCGGAAGCATGGGACGTATGATACTGCTTACTCATGAGGTTGATCCCAAGTAATGATAGGTAAATTAACTAAAGTTTCAAAACTGGACTTGATATTCTGGAGAGGTTATAAACTTCCTAAAGTTCAAACTATGTTAATGAGTAAAGGCAATGCTTATGTGAAAATAATAAATTGGATGTTTTTTTCAGTAACTACGTAAAGTAGGTAAAGAAGTTTGAATATGATCGGTTTCAAATCGATATTTATTTGTTAAATGAACCTATATGTAGGGACAGACATTTGATTATGACCTGATTAAAATTGTTATTCTTCTTCTTCTTTTCGAGTCGATGGTTTTCCTTTTTGTAAGACTACTTGGGCCCAAGAAAATAGCGCAAGAAAGGAGCCTCCCCGAGCGACGTCCTAAAGCGATTCCAAACACTCGGCGCACCCTGGACAGCTAACGCTCGGTAACGCAGAGTGTAGCTGACTAATCCTTTCACCACGATGGTAAATCCAAATTGTTATTTATTTAGTTTTGGGGACTGAGTCGCCCTCGTCCGTAGGGATTCGGGATAAGGGTGTACTACCCTTATCCCGAATCCCCACACGTGGGCCCTGGGTGGTGCAAACCAGGCGGCAACATACTGGTGGTATGCTTCGGCCGTGGCTAGTGACCAGCCATTGGATAAAGCCGCCCCGCCAAACGGCCTTGCCGTGTTTCGGTGCGATGTCCAGTGACGCCGTCTGAGTAGGGTGGGTCGGAATAGCTGCTTCACTCGCTGTTAGACCGTATTTGACACGCATAACTGTAGCTGCATCGGGTACCTAGTCCTGGAGGGTAGCGGGATCCGAGGCACGGTGTACCGCTGGCCGACTGCAGTTAGTAGGGGGCCCAATCGGAGCTAGTCACACTCGGGAGGCTGCCCCGCCAACTTGCGAAAAATCCCGGAATGCGCCATCGTGCCGGTTGGCGACCGGACGATAGGGCCCGATGGACATCCCCGGGGGCTCGGGCGTCCCCGCAGTCTCCAGATTAGTTACCACTAATGTCGTTGCGTTGTGTGTGTCTGCTGGTCAGCAGCGTGAAGCCTCATTCTACTTCCACCCTACTCGCCGTAATTCATTCCATAATGCCCAAAAGAAGCAAAAGACGTAAGGTAGTACAGCAGTTGCACTCCCTGTCACTGTAAATGCCTCTCACCAATATTAGATGAGATTTAACGCTAAGGCAAGCTTTCGCATCTCTCTCCCGGCATGGTCAGTGTCCCGGTTTGGGAACAACCACTCCTTGTCGTGGACATTAAAATCCCCCAGTGACACTAATTAGGCAGTAGGGTACTTTTGCTGAGCCGCATCGGCCACCTCACTGAGATAATCTGTGAGTCTGATCGTCTCCTGGTCTCCGCTGTGCGAACGGTAGACACAGGCATAGAGAATTTTCTCCATACCAGTGTCCACCAGATCCCAAAGTACAGAAAACTTACGGTCTTCAAGGTTACGGAGGCGGCAAAAACAGATGTCGTCCCGGGCGTACAGACACACTCCGGCTCGAGCCTTAAAATTGTGTTCCAGGGAGTACCCTAGGTACGACAGGTACGCCGTGTCAGTAGGACATCTGATTTGCGTCTCCGTTAGAAACAAGAGAGCTGGCTTTTCGGTCTCAAGATGGAAGTGGACCGGCACGATATTTGAGTGCGGGTTGCACTCCACGACAAGGAGTGGTTGTTCCCAAACTGGGACACTGACCATGCTGGGAGAGAGATGCGAAAGCTTGCCTTAGCGTTAAATCTCACCCAACTGGTCCAAGGAGCTACTAGGGTTCCTGATGTTGAGACGCACACAGCCTATTGCTTGGACCTTCTGCTCACTACTGATCCAGACCTCTACTCTGTGTTGACTTCATCAGTCTTCATGTTTTTAACAATCGCACTGGAAATACTGATTCATGTGGAATGTAAATGGAGTTAAATTTCTTGTAAATGTTACCGTTTTGTATTTTAGATACCTACATCTGACTTTTTTTTTTATTTTACGCTTCGTGTTTTTTTTACAACACGTGACGAATACTAAACTAAATTCTGGCACAGAATAAAAAAAATAAAAATCTTTTAAAAACCGAACGAATCAAAGCTTGCTACGAAAGTACCAACATGTAATTTGATTAGAAGAAGTGGTTTTATTTCAAATATTCGACCGCAATTTTATGGGACGATATTTAGATAAAACGTGTTAGTGGTATAGGAAAATTAAAGAATTCAAAATATCCTAATACTATAAATCAATGCGATAGCATTGAGTAGGTACCGACCAGCCAGCACATAAAGCCATACCATACTGTAATTTTTTTACAATTGAATATGAACCTTAAACTTTGGAAATAAAGTTGAAAATCTATTAAAAAAATTAGACGGATTGTTGTAACTTGAAGTGCTGGCTTCTGTACACAATTCGATAACCGTATAAACGACTAAAACTATTAATAAAAATATTTTTTTTACCGTTTACTACCTACCTACCTACATTGGTTGAAGGTTCTATTGAGCGATCGACTGCTGCGCAGCGTGTTGCGGGTTCGATTCCCGCCCAGGGTAAACATTTTGTGTGATAAGCACTTGTGTTTGCCTTGTGTCTGTATGTTGTTTATCTATATATGTATGTATTTAAAATGTATTTATCAGCTGTCTGACACCCATAGTAAAGGGTCTCCCTAGTTTGGGGTCAGATGGCCGTGTGTGAAATGTCCCCACATATTATTATTATATTATTATTATTGGTGCACGAGTATTTAAGTTAAGGTAATTTTCCCATAGGTGTTCCATTTTCCGCTTTCCCAAATCGAGATTGATGAAGGCAATTGTAACGTCACTGTTACCCTCAATATCGGGTACAGCCGCTTAAACTGTGTTGACCAATATATTCGTAGGGCAATGTCCAGAAAATTTATGCCCCACTTTATAAAGTGATAGAAACCAGGTAAAAAAGACACGCAAAAAAACACGGAAGCGTAGCTCTATCGGTCTTTTATCGGGTACATTTCGGAGAGTGTGCTTTGTAATTGCACAACTTAATTCCCTTATTACCATTCCATCACTGGACGAGCAAAGATACGGCGAAGCGTCACCGCTTGAAGTTCTACATAAACCAAGCGCTTTGCACATTATTACATTTATTGTGCGAACTGCCATACTGTGGAATTCACTGCCCGCCTCTCTATTTACCGATACATATAATCTGGGTATCTTCAAGGCACGACTGAACCGGTTTATCGTAGGCAAGCTAAATCCACCTAAGGCCGCATCATCGCTAAATTAAGATCAGGTGAGTTGCGATCAAACGCAAGCCAACTATAAAAAGCAGCTCATGATTTTTTTAATTATTTTAAAATAGGAACGAGCACAATGAACTTGGTGTTATAGATAAGGACAGCGACACGGGTACGAGCGAGTAGACGACGATCTATGAAACTAAACTTTTAACTACGGGTCCTTCCCCGTAGTCAAATTGTTTTGTCAAACTGATTTGACCACAAAGAAATTCGACAATGAGTCCTTCCCCGTGATCAAACTACTCAAGTGATCCTCCCTGTATAAAAAGTTTGATTACTATAGTGTACAGTTATGACTAAAATTAAAACCGTAATATAATTTGTTCGATGTTCTATCGAGTGATTCTGTTGGTAAGTACTTATGTGTTGGTTTCTTTGCGTGTAACCCTATTTTTTAAAGAGTAAAATAAAAAAGTAAGTAGCCTAAGTTACTCCTTATAACATCAGCTATCTCACACTGAAAGTTCCGTCAAATCAGTTCATCCGGTCCATCCGTTTTAGAGATTAGCCATAACAAACAGACAGACAAACAGACATCAGTACAATTTTTTTTAAAAATGATTCTTTTTTAATAATCTTTTATATGCATTTAGTAAAAAGCTGTTATTTTGGCATAAGAAACATACACTTTAATTTTATTTATTGATGATTGATTGATGATAGTGGTAGGTGATAGTACTTGCCCAGAAAAGATCCTTTGCAAGGATTCTACTAATACCAGTGCAGTTATTATTGCAACTAAGGAAACGTACACAACAGACCCAAAGCTCAAGTCTTATCAGGGACACTAATGATATAATGAATCTTGTTTATCGCGGTCACAGTGATGTAAGCCAGTGTAGTCACTGCCTTAGCAAATTAGCTAGAGTTTGTGTTAATCCCTCTGGGAAGAGATAAGGGGAAGCAACGCCGTGTTTTCTTGTTGATCGGGGATTTAAACTGCTTGTCATTCCTGGGATATTTGGGATAACTAGTACACTGTTAAGACTGTGTTTCCTAAGAAATTGTTGTCTTATGTCGGTAGGTACGCATTGTTTAAATGAAGGCATGCCCTTAGAGTATAAGTAATGTGTAATCGTTGTTTTCTGCAACAGCCGGGGCCTGCTTGTGATTTAGTATTTGATACTTACATTGATATATTATTTTTTCAATTTCAATTACAATCCGTCATGAGCAATGCATTTGTGACAGAAAGGTCACAGAGTATTACCTACAAACAAATAAAAAAAAACTCATTGCAAAACTACCAGAGTATCGTAAAGTATCATGATATCGGTAGGACCAACATACAGCAGTGCTATTCTGTTACAATCCCCCTCGGTGAACAGCAAGGTGAAGTGATCTGTCATCCGTCCCGATGCTAGGGATTGACAAAGCAGGCGGACGGATGACAGCTCATTTCACCCAGGTGCTCACTGAGGGAGATTGTAACAGAATAGACATTCAGGTCAGGTAGCATATGTGTATACGTCAGTGTTTATTTATTTACTAGCCCACGCATAGGAATCAGTACCTATGCAATGCGATATCGGAGTTTTGGTAGAATTTCGCAATATAATCCGACAGAAAATGTATCTATCCGAGTATTTGAATAACTGAATAGTTAAAATTGTGATCTATGTTTACATCGGTATTGTGGTTTTGCATGAATAAATATACTGTATGGATCAAAATAAATTACAAAACAAAACTTAAATATTTTAGATACACGTTTCGTATACATTTTACGTTCGGAATTAAAATCGGAATTTGAATATTAATTTGTGTTAATCCGGAAATCGTAGCACGTAACGTGTCATCAACATCTGCTAGCCTTTTCCATCTATGTTATGGTTAGCGTCCATACTAACCGGATGCAGCTAAATACCAGTCTTTTACTTGGAGGGACTGCCTATCTGACCTCCACAACCCAATTGTGGAGGTCAGACTGGGTCATTTTGGCTTCTGACTACCCATAACGACTGTCAAAGATCTACGAGATAGCCGGGACCAAAGGCTTTACATGCATTCCGAGGCTCGGAGTGAACTCGGTATGAAATGGATGGACACCCATCCACAGACCAACCGCGGCAAGCTTAGCTTAACCTTGACCGATCGATCCGTATGGCTTTGACTTAACCACGAGTACCTCCACGTAACGTACCATCTGACCCAATAATACCCGGAACTGAAATTTACTTCGACAAAGCGTTATATTAAAACTAAATGACAAACTTGAAGTTATCAGCGCACGCACTAATTACGGTAAAAAAACCATATTGTTCGAAGGAGCACAGCTGTTCAATGGTTTACCGGACGACATAAAAGAATGCGATAACATAAATACTTTTAAAAATAAACTTAAGAAATATGTGTGTACACTATAACTTTTAATACTCTGGAGGCAATTGGAAGGTATTGTATTATGATACTTATTACTTTGTATCTCAATAAAAGCGGAGTACTGTATGTAAGTTCTTCATCATCATCATCATCATGTCAACCTTTAGACGCCCACTGCTGGGCATAGATCTCCCCCAAGGGGGGATTTAGCCGTAATCGCCATGCTTGGCCGATGCATGTTGGCAATCGCAGTAGGTGTAATTTTACTCAGAAAGACGCTGCTGCCCATCTTCTGGTCGATATCCCTCTGTCGCTTTTTACGACACCCACGGGTAGGAATGGGGTGGTGCTATTCGTAGCCGGCATCACACGGCACAAGTGTAAGTTGCAAGCTGTAAGTTCTTATGAAAAATAAATTCTTTAAACCGAAATGATCCACCAAATGCAAAACAAAACAAGCTTGCATCCAAATCATTTTCCGTAAATTTTATATTAAGCTAGCGCTTTATTGAACCTAATTGCGGTCATCGCTTGCGCATGTGCACACAACATTAGCGAAACATCACTATGCTACGTCGTAGCCAGCTAATATGGAAGCAAATTTCATTTTAATGACCGAACCCGCTCGGCGATACTATCTACGCTCGATTCACTTCGGACAGAACCGCCTAGGGGTGCCTTGCGCAACTAATGAACACGCGATTTTGATTTTATTCGATATTTCGTTTGTGTGTAAATGTGTTTCGATGAAGTTATCGATCGACAATGAATATGTACTATGAGAAGAAGTTTCAGTGTCGATCATGCGGAAAATATAGCGCAACACCTACAGGTTATTGTATTGTTAGGGATTTCGCTTACCTACCATAGGTACTTAAATCCAGCAACATGACGCAACTCTACTGATAAATATTTAGATTAAATTCTCGTAAATCGAACAAACCGACGACGACGTCACAATTTTTGAAGTATTTTTAGTATTTAACACTGATTAATTTTAAATATATTCTAAGATTGAGATGTATATATTGAACTATTGAATTAGTTTGGCATATTGAACTAGTTTTGGGGTATTTCAATATCGATAACCGATGGGGAAGAGAGGTTCTCGAGTGACGACCACGAACCCCAAGACGCAGCGTTGGGAGGCCTCCCGCCAGATGGACCGACGACATCGTCAAGGTCGTGGGTAACCGGTGGATGCAAACGGCAGGATGCCGCTCGTTGTGGCGTTCTATGGGGGAGGCCTATATTCAACAGTGGACGACTTTTGGCTGATGATGATGATGATGATTGCAATGTTGCAGTGGGTGCCAGAAGACGGACGTCGTCGTTAAGGGAGGCCTAGGAAACCGGCGTGATGATTTAGAAATGTTTATGGTAGAATAGCCAGAAATGGCAACACGAGGAGCAGAGTGGAGACCTTTGTCCAGTAGTGAAGATTAAAAAAAAAGCTTTTTAATTATTGAGGAATTGTGTATTTGCTCTTTTTGGCAGATCTTTGCTCAAAGATATCAGTAAACTCCAATCGTGTATAGTTATTAAAGGTCTATTAATATTTAAATTATTATGAGTACCCTATACTAATACATACATCATACTCAGCCCGACATAAAAATAAATAATTTCGTCTAATCCGAGCTTAATAATATCGCTTGTAGACGAAAGGGAGATGCCACTAATTATTATGACAGTAATACCCTCCCTTCTGTGGTGTATTTAGGCAAAAGCAACAGTAATTTGAAGAAGGAACAGCCCTACATTTATAGCTAGACGTTTAATTCTACATATATTTTGGGAATTCATACAAGTCAAGCGTGTTATCTGCATATCGCATGACTTTCTATCACGGTTTTACGACAAGTGGATTGGCTGTATCCCCTGTTATAGCCAATTAGTTTTATGGAGCGCCGCTTATGGCAGCCCTAACACCACGGGGGTTTCGCTTCGTCGCCGCATTCAATAGCTTTTGTGTGGGACACTTACCTTTTGTTGTTGCGACAGAATCATGACAGAAGGCCACAGTTGTTGAGATTGTACTGATTTACGACGCAACCGGTGAAATTGGGCTTTTATTTTATACAGCACTGAATCACGTCGAAGTCTTTATCTAAAATATTAACGTTGTTTTATGTTGACTGTTGTTCTCAAAGGTTTTGCATGACCGATGTTCAGACCTCGGTTTCTAAAGGAAAAAAGGCTTTCCGTATTTTATTTTAAAGTGCAAATGGTGGCTGCCAGCTGCGGGCTGCTGGTTATTTGACATTACTTGGTGACTTGAAGTGGTGTTTTCGGTGTCGCAGACAAAGTCATAGATTAAAAAAAAAAAATTGAAAAAAGAGAACCGCCTTCAGAAAAAAAACTAAAATGTGATAAATAACTTTAGCACAGAACACACATGACTTTTGGTTTCGAAAGTCGGTGGCTTTGTTCTGTTTGTTGTTTTGTATTGCACAATGTATTGTTTTATTTCATTGCGCGCTACTATAGAAAGTGATTTCACACCAAAAATAAATAATAAAGTTAGTTAGCTTGATGGCAGAATAAGTGTTTATCGCTTATTTGATGAGTCTTTTTTATAACCTGTATTGAGATTGCCAGTAACGTCAAGGCACTGCTGGCCTTTCTTGAGGAGCTGGGGTGGATCGAATGATTTACTTCCCACACGTTCGTAAAATACGCGCTGAGACGTGGAGTTGCAGATACCAGCCCGTTATACCTACTATATCATACTATACACCCAGTTTTATACTGTGTAGGTAGTACAATAGTTAAATGATATTTTTTTTGTGGTTTTTTATAAAAGTACCTATGATAGTCTGTAAGGTAATTTGTTGTGGGTCTTTGAAACCCGAAATAAATTATTTTTTATTATTATTATTTTGTAACACTGTCATCATCAGCCGGAGACGTCCACTGTTGAACAAAGGACCCCCCCATTAGGGGGGGGGGGAGGAGTTATCATAATCCCTACGTTCACGCTTGGCAGGCGTCTTGGGAATCGCAGTGAAGTTGTTAAATACACGGATGCCGCTGCTGGCCGACTTTCGGATTTTCCCTAGTCGCGACACCCTCGGGATAGACTTATAATTGTCATTTATGTGGTTACAGATGCAAATCAACAGAAAGCCCCAAATAATTATCGCCTTTGTTAGGACAACTGAGCCACTAGAGTCACACAAAAATTTCAAGGATACCAAGGAAGTCACTCAAGTTCAAAGGACTATTATCGAACAGAAGGGACATACGAGTTGTAACACTGTATAAAGCAAAATACCGAAAATCATAGATGTATAAGTGTGAGTATATTATGTACTACCGAGCTATATTGCAAACTACTCAACCGAGACCGGCGGCGCTAGAATAAACATAATCTCGATAGTCATATTGAGTTTGGCTCACTAACTGCTAATCGATATCTTGTGAGAGTGTATCACAGAGTAAGATCGAAAGTTTATCTTTATAAGCCTCTTATCACAGTTTGGTCTTACTTTCACGAATCGAATTCTGAATTCAGGCTTCAGCCTACTACTGTTCTAGGAAAATAAATAGTCAAAATGTAGGCTAAGCTGAGTATGTACATAGGAGTATTCTACTTTTATAAGGTAGAAAAGTATCTCCCGTAAATGCCTAAGCTCGATGCTAGTCGGGAAATTCGAATGCCGTCGAAATCCAATATCTAGGGGTCTGGTTAAATCCGACTAAAATGCGAGAGGAACTTTTCGTTTTTGTACACGAAAGGGGAGGGCCGGAGACGGCACGTGAGCCCAGTAATTAATGCGAAACAAGGAGAAATAAAACACATATTCACACCGAATGTGTAACCGACGGGCCGTATAATTAAAACATCACTTGGGTAGAATCGGATGAAAGAGTTTCAGATACGTTCAAACACGATGTACGCTGTGGTTCGTAACGTATTTTGTTGAAAAATTCTTTTTGGATTGTACAATCGCCAACAGTATTGGCAATTTTTATTTACCGTACGTGGAGCGAAACAGAACGCATTTACAAATTGGCTTTTAATACTTGATTTAATTATTTTGCGGTGTAGTTAAGTAACTGATATTTTTATTGGAATAAACAAACATTATACTCCATTTACAATAAGATTAGACATATACACAAACTTTTTTTACCGTCCGTTCAACCGATTTTGACTTATATTGCGTTGGTGGCATGACTAATGGCAGCTGCAGTAAACAGTTGTTATTGTAACCTCTTTTTTGCCTCTAATGTCATCCTTAATCCTATGGAATAGAAGTCAAAATCGGTTGAAGGGACTGTAAAAAGGTTTGTTTTAAAGTCTAATCTTATTGTAAATGGAGTATAGATGTGATAAAACCACATAGTCAGAAAATTATTGAGAATTCCCGACCTCGCAGTAACGCTGACTCACTGCTTAGAAATATACAATGCTACTTCGGTGAATTATTACTAAGTAACATATATATTATCTTGTGCTTGGGTAACACATCTGAGAGTATTGAGGTAACATGTTTCACCCGGTTTGAGTAGAGATTACAGTTTGTGGTTGGAAGCATACGGAAAATAAGCGGTTTGAAAGCTTATACAGGAGCGCTGGTTTATTTCTAAGTAATATTCTGATGAGAAGTAGTAGGTAGGAAGAAATAAGATTATTTATTCGAGAAAATTATTTTTTTTGTTGGAAAAACATTGGATTTATCTTCATTTCAATAATATTTTTTTCTGTGACTTTTTTAACGTCACTGTACCAAAACTAAGCTAACACATTTTTCCAACTTAACGCCATATTTCAAGTACCAACATATTTTTAGAAGGCCCTAAAATTCTTACAGCCATTTCATATAACCTTTTATTTCAAACAAGAATTAGGAATGTGGGTAGACAAATTAACTTAAATCTAACTTTGCAAATAAACATAAAACCTATGAGATAATTTTATTTGATGAGAGTAAAAATGTTTTACGTCGTTCATTCAACTGAAATTAATTGCCTTTTGTGAAAAAGAAATCGGGTCAGCTCAGTGATTTCTTAAATTATGAACACGAAACTAAGTTAGAAGAATTGGGGGTAGTTAATAAATGTTTTTATTTCGATGAACTAGGAAAGGTGCCTATTTAATAATACAAAATTATGTTTTTTTCGCTTCCTATCTTCACTAAAATAAACACATATATATACACGCTATACAGTTGTTGTTATTTTGATAAATTAATAATACTGAATAGTCTAAAGTTTGTCGAAAAGATCACACTAGATTTATTGCGTATCCGCCTCAATAAAAAATACTGTTATTTGAATTCCGAGTATTTTCGTTTGAATAATCACAGAATTAGTTGTAAGTGAGCAAAGTTATCTCTTCGGAGAATTTCTGCTGAGTTTTCTAAGGGTATCCTAGTGCGGTGCCTCTGATAACGCGACCATTTTCTTTTTGTGGGAATCAAACTAATAGTTTCCCCGAGGGCTTATAGAACGTAATAAATTTTATTTCATCTTGACGTATCTGCTTTTTTCTATTAGTTGCGCAGTTGCGATCTAAGAATTCGACCGGAATTGATATTCTTTGTAAAACAAAAAAGCCCCTTTATCTTTATAATCTTCGGGGTCTACAATGAGTAATTGACTATCAGAACATTAACCGAATTAATTAATAACTCAGTAATTTCAATAGGGTTAAACAATCAAGTAAGTATTATCATCATCATCTGCCTAGCCTTTTCCGAACTATATTGGGGTCGGCTTCCAGTCTAACCAGATGCAGCTGAATACCAGTGTTTTACATGGAGCGACTGCCTATCGGATCTCCACAACCGTTACTGGGTAACACGATACCCCTTGGTAAGACTGGTTGTCTGTCTTTCTACCTTCTGACTACCCATAACGACTGCCAAAGATCTACAAATGACAGCCGGGGCCAACGGCTTTACGTACTTTCTGAGGCACGGAGGGAACTCAGTATGTAAGGGATGGTTACCCATCCGCAGACCGACCGCGGCTAGCGTAGCTTAACCTTTGACCGATCGATCTGTACGGCTTTAACTTAGCCACGAACAATCAAGTAGGTAAAAGTTATTCAATATTAATTTGTGCCCACGACTTGATCTATGTAAACTACAGAATTAAGCCAAAATCCTAATTCCACAGTAATACAAATACCTACAGGTTAAAGCTTGTGTGTACTGTAAGGATCGGAATGTTGAGCCGTGAAGAAGATGAATGAAAAAAGATTGCATGTAGCGGAGATGAGAATGTTGAGATGGATGTGTATGACCAGAATGGATAAGGTGAGAAATTAATATATTAGACGAAGTTTGAAAGTGGCGCCACTGATAGAAAAGTTGAAAAGGAATCGTTTGTCTTGGTATGGGCATGTGAAGAGAAGGGATGAAACGCATGAGACCAAAAGCGATATGAATATTAATTTGGATGGATGGAGAGGGAGAGGAAGGCCAGAGAAAATATGGATACATTGTTTGAAGAATGATATGAATGAAAAGGGAGTCAGTGAAAGCATGACGTTGGGCAGGATGGAATGGAAGAAGAAAATACGTTGCGCCGACCCCAAGTAACATGGAATAAGGGCAGGAAGATGATGAGTAATATATTAGAAGTAGGTTAATAACAAACATGCAAACATCCTAACCAACTTTCGCGTTTATTATGGTATTAGGTTGTGATACTTACTGTAACTTTCTAAGCGACTCCCCAGCAATAGCTGATTACAATCTTAAACGAAACCGCGCAACTTTGAATTAGTCATTATACGTTTTATGTGCCATGAACAATCCCACCAATTAATAATTTTATGCAAAATGATTTTCAAAATTTGAGAAAGAAAATTATCAGCAGTTATACACTTTAGACTCAAGCTTCTAAATGCTTAACACTGCACTAATATACTTTAATAAATTTATAACAAAATTAGGACATCACTAAGCTATTGTCCTTCAGTTTATTAGGTTAGCCGTTGGGATTAACATTGCCGTTAATTCGCCTGTGAAGACAATAAGTAAAGCTGACCCGTGCCCCTTTAAAATAGTAGCATCACCAGCTATCAGAGACCTATCTTCTAAATCCGACTTTAGCTGTTCACAATCGAAACCGAAATGAATTCCGGGGGCAAGAGGTCAGGGGTCACTGGTCGGCTACTTTATATGTGTGCGTGTGAAATTGTAATTCTAAAACGTGGTCATTATCCATGCAGTGACCCTGGATATGGGACAGGCGGAGACAGGGGTCCCTTGACACGAGGAGCAAGATTAGTCCCACATACAAAGTTTTAAATTAAACGCGGGCCGTGGATGGGGGATAAAATAGTGTGTAATGCGTAGGTACTTAAGCGACTTGCCCGTTGTTTTATCTTTGTGCTCTCATAATTATTTTAAAGGCTTTGTGCTCTCGATGTTGTCTCTCTCCGACTGAATAGCTGTAGTTTAGAGTCAGTCCCGTGTTGAATCACGTAGTGTGTTTATCTAAATTATGATTAAGTAAACAGTACTCAGTGAATACGTAACATTTCAAATTAACGTTTCTGTGTTGAAATACGTTTGTGTAAAGTGAGTTTTATTTGTTTTGTAATGTATTTTTAGTTTGTTAAATATGGCTGCTAAATTTATCTAAGTAATTGCTGAAATTAACATTTTCAATGGGCTTTTGTTTAGTCAATATTATTATTGTTATTTTAGTAGTTTTAGTTTATTAATAAAAATTAAAAACTGTTGACCGGTTTAAAAGTTCGAAAAAATATTGAATTAGGGTTCTTCTGACCGGGCAATACTTTAACTAATACTGGGACTCCAACATTTTCGAGTATAGAAATACTTAAAATATTGCTGGCGATATATTGCATCCACACATTGCTGGGAAAATATGAACCGTGTAGGAGCGCCACTAAATGAAGATCATAGATCAACACTGTTGACGATACTTTTTTTAGGAATTTCTCAGTAATGCAGCGTCTGGCTTTGTGCCCGGTTGATGCAATAGGCGAACCATAGGCGTACAATTTAGGAGTACTTACCTTCCATTACATAGGACGGAAACATAACTAGAACAATCAATCAATCAATATCTTTGTTGTGGATCATAAGTAGGAATTCCATAATTCAGGTCTTATATTATAACTAGCTTTTGCCCGCGACTTCGTCTGCGTGAATGTCTGTTATAGTAGATGCAGACGAAGTCGCGGAATAAAGTAGCCTTTGTTCTTCCCCGGGGTTAAATCTATCTTCATGCCAAATTTCATCAAAATTGGTTCAGCCGTTTCATCGTGAAAGCGTAACAGACAGTTACTTTCGCATTTATTATATTAATATAGTATGGATGGATTATTAAATTATGATTATATGTCCCACCAATAGGGCATACAATAGTTACATGAAAATTAAATTACATTATTGTCACAAATTAAAAAAAAAAAGATTAAAAAAAAAAAGAAAAGTAACCGAAGGAATTTAGGTAGGTTCACATCAGTGGGTTACTAAACGCATCACGCAGTGATTTATCTACGCGTAGTAGAAAGTCTTTAATAGTTGTAGCATTTGTTTACTAACGGATCATGAAGAATCTTCCTTTTTTTCAGAATTATTCTCAGTATTCAATATCGATGTATAGCCCATCAAGCTACAACATGCTGTCAAATTTCTTTGATAGATTTTCAACTTTATCACAAAATAACAAGGTTCATATTCAATTGGGAAAAATTTTCCGTTTGGTATGTCTTGATGATGTACTTACTCTGTCTAAACTTCGGGGAAAACAGGCGAAATGATATGTTATATCCACGTTAGTAACTAGCCTGACCTTTCAATAAACACAACATTTTGAATAATAATAATACCAGCATTATTATTGTCCCACTGCTGGGCAAAGACCTCTTCCCATACAGAGAAGGCATGAGCATTGATCAACACGTTTGCTCAAAGTGGACGAAAACTAAAACGCAATCACTACGCTTGCTCAAAGTGGACGAAAACGAAAACTCGAATAAAAAAACATCTTGAGAAATGGTGATACTCAAACAAGATATTTTTTATAACTTTAAAGCCACTTAATGCGATAGTATTAAAAATATTCTGTTCACCTCGCTAGAGAAAATGGCATTAACGACGTAACAAAGTCAACGATGTGAGCACAAAGTACAAATTTTATTACGCAGTAAAATGTGAAATTAAATCAAATAATTTTCGATATAACGCCTGCGTAGGCGGCTAGGCGCCGTAAACTGAACAGTGCTAGCGAAGGGCTTTTGAACAATTCTATTTTATAAAACTGGAAGTCTTGAAAAAATTGTTTTTTTGCTGATGTGTATCTTAATTTACATTACGTTAAGTACTTAAAGATTTTATTTTACCTCCATGTTGGCATTGGCCATCATTTATTGTTGGGGATTCGTACTTCTTTAAAAAGGTATCACTTTGTTGGCAGTAGACTTACTGCCAACAAAGTGAGACCGGCCAAGAAATGTCTAGGTACTAAAAGATAATACCTAGACATTTCTTTGTCATATGAGTTTCAAACAGCCCACTGTGCAGAACCTGCGCGAGACAGCCCGTGTGCTTCTGAACTGCCCGATATCGATATTCAGTATATTAGTAGTATTCAAAGTACTTCCGTAACCTTTCAGAAAATCGCCAGTGACATCAAAGCGCTGATGACTTTTCTCGAGGAGCTGGGGTGGATCGAATGATTCACTTACCACCCAAAATACTCGCTGAGCCGTGGAGTTTTTTTATTTTTGTATATATTGTTATAGGTTTATGTTTGCCCACGGACACCACTCCGGTATACTAACTCGGTAGTTAGTATGGTCATCAAGTTCGTTTTCAACAACTGTCGTGCGAGAAATGTTGGAGTCAAAGTCAAATCATTTATTTCAATTAGACCATCATTGAATTAGACAATTAAAAGACACTTTTGAACGTCATATAAAAAAAAATTAAAAGTTGATTCTAGTTGCCCATTCCAAAAGGTAGGAGGTCAAACCTCCACTGGTTATGAACCTTTGCGGTATTATCGACACCCGAAAGGTTGAAATGCCTTTTAGACCTAAAGAAAATATTACGGTATTTTAAATAAATAGGTACCCAGTTTATGTAAATTACTTTATATCCAGTAAATACAAAACAAACAAACGTCGCTTGGAATTCCTTTGTGCCAAGTCTCGGTTTAAGAGGGTATGATGTTGGACAGGTGAGTCTCGTAAAATGTCACATTTTGATCTACGCACACAATCAGAAGAGTACCTAACCAATTACATTATCTACTATTTTTGGTGCTTTTGTACCTATCGGTTTTTCTACCATTTGGTGAGGTCATATCGCAAGGAAATAAGTTCTCTTATGATTTTTTTTACGAAGCATTTAATTATGGTTTTCACATTTCATTAATTCTCGCTTATACGGAGTATAAAGACACATCATATGGTCGCTTCAGCTACGTATACTGCCCATCAAACTCAGTAATATTTAACAAAAACGATTGACGGTAAACGACTTTAATTATTATTATTGTTGAGGAAATTCCACAGTACCTGTTGTCAGGGGATGTGTGGATATGCCTCTTAAGTATCGATAATACTACATAGGTTCATAAGAAGTTGTGGTCTGATCTTCAACATTTTAGGCCAGACAATAACTGGGTCAAAGTTTATTTAAGTACAACATTTGAAAGAACGATTTTGAATAGAAAAGTTATAAGTTTGACAGTACCTCTGTAACCAGAAGGTTTCCAGATAGGATCCAGAACTAAAAATTTCAAGATAATAAAAAGAATAATAAGAGAGAGATACGTGAGTAACTTTCGCCACCGATAAGTATATATTTTACTAGCTTTTGCCAGCGACTTCGTCCGCGTGAATCTCGGTTTACGTGGATGTAGACGAAGTCGCGGTGTAAAATGTAACCTATGTCCTTCCCCGGGGTTCAAGCTATCTTCATACCAAATTTCATCAATATCGGTTCAGCCGTTTTATCGTAAAAGTGTAACAGACAGAATTACTTTCGCATTTATAATATTAGAAAGATTAGAAAGAATGGAAGAATGGATTTTTACACTCGTTATTTATTAAAGAGCAAAGCAAATATAATGATATTATCAACATGAAATATTGGAATACTTACCTGAATCTAAGTTCGAAAAGAAACCCGATACTATTATGAAAAACTTCCAATATTAGTTGGCATCGGAGAAAGAAAATGCAAAAGTAATTTGAAATATCTAAGAACGAATCTCATTATTTCTTTGGATAACAAAAATATTTGCAATATTCAGAACAGGCTTCGATAACTCTTCGAAGTTTTCAATTTATAATGTAAATATATTTCATCAAAGTTACCTTGTCTTGATATTTTTTTACAGGTTCAAATTTGCATAGATTTAACAAGAGAATTGACAGTGGATTTGCGTAGATCTGAATTTTTCTATAAATGATGAATTAAGAATGTAGCGACATCTATCGCACATGAAGTATACTACAACCGACGTTTCCTAGATCGCGCAAGCAGAGTTATCCGCGACATATAGCATACTAGCAACCCGACCCGGCTTCACATGGGCCTATAGCCTTCCTCGATAAATGGACTATCCAACACAAAAAGAATTTTTCAATTCGAACCAGTAGGTAGATCCTGAGATTAGCGCGTTCAACCAAATCTCATATTCCGTTACTATGGAACATAATTATGCACATTATGATGAAGTTAAATGCACTGTAATCAATTTAATCAATTATTCCAGGAGTAATAATTCATATCCATACTTCCATACTTTAATTATAAATGTGAAAGTACTTTTTAATCCGAACTTCGTCTGCATCTACGATAACAGACGTTCACGCGGACAAACTCGCGGGCAAAAGCTATTTTATGTAAAATTCTCTAAAACTTTGGAAAATATATTTCAAGCCAGTGTAATGTAAGGTTTCGGTACACGGTTCATACCATAACATAATGTACATAGATGAAGGCAATTATAATATCATGTTACAAGACATATACCTACCCATACTGAACATTGCTCGGAGCTAGACTGGACTTGACGGCCCGTGCATAAGTAATGGACATGGCAAACAGTTATTGATCAATTAATTTATGCGTAAATTCAATTGGATTGGCGTCTTGATTATTAGTAAGCTGAGTTAGATGTTTCAGGTAGATTGGTACAAGATCATGTCAATGTTAGGTGTCGGGGGTGTTAACCATGCGTAAGTAATAGTATGTAAGTTAGTTCCGCGACGGAGCTTGTTTTCAAAGATTACTTGGTTTTTCGAAGTAACCATCTTTTCTGTCTAAGCTAAATACATAAACAATTGAAATTCAAAAATCGAATCTCAATACATCTCATAGGTATGCTTCAAAAAAAGTTTAACTCGAAAATCTCACACCATGTCAAAGTCAAAGTCAAAGTATTAATTTCAATTAAACCATGTACACACGGCTACACATCAAGTTATACATTTCCAGAATAAGCTGATCTCGCATTGTATAAAATTTCCATACAATGAGAGGTCAGCGAATACTGAAATTGTAAAGCTTGATGTGTAGCCGTGTGTACAGGCACTTTTGAATTGTCAAGGAGTCGGTCAGTTAGTCAGGGAGTTGAAGCTAGTTGCTTGTTCCAAAGCCTAGGTAGGTCTCTATAAAGAAGAACGAGCAAGAAACTCCACTCTTTTATTTCAATTTTTTTACAAAGTACTGGTTACATGATTCTTGTTGTTTATGTTATTATATGTGAAAACTATGAAGGTAATCCAGCAAAACATAAATAAGAAGCAAGATAAAGTCCATGGCAGATAAGAGCCGACCAATCTCTACTGACAGCGACCGTTCACGAACATGACGCGTGAATCAGCGCTATTCAGCTCAACCATTTTGAAGGGAGCCGAATGATCCAACATACGCGCCACCATCAGCGAGACATTTGAGTGAGCATGACATTGCTCCCAACCGCCATGCTCATTTTTGTCAAACATATATTAACTAGCGACCCGGCCCAGCTTCGCATGGGCTATATAGCCTTCGCGATAAATGGACTCTCCAACACAAAAAGATTTTTTCAATTCGAACCAGTAGATCCTGAGATTAGCGCGTTCAACCAAACAAACAAACTCTTCAGCTTTATAATATTAGTATAGATTTACTTAGTAAATGGCTCTGTTAAGACATCACTAGCTCCCGCCGACATCACTACACGCCGGGCGGCCGCGGGCGGAGCAGCGGGTGCAGGGGGGGCGCTCGAGCTGCGAGCGCGCACCGGCCGGATCAGCTGACACTGCGTCATTCACCGCCGTACTAAGCGCGCGCTTCACCCTTTCGCGTTAATCCATTATTCTAACTGTCAACCGTTTGTTTCTTCGATGTTTTAAATATAGTCCTGTAATACAAATTAGCACCGCGTTTTCGTCCTATCACCACCATTAGGGCTTACCCACTCCGATCTATGGTCCTTCGAGGTTTTCGGCGAGTAAACAAGCCAGTAACGAAGAGTGACAAGCGGTTTTTCAAAATTTGAAAACGGCCGTTAGTAAAACTGGACTTCGAGATCAAGACGACATCCCGCCCTTCGTGCGAGCTTTGTTCCTGTCTTCGGTCATCATCTTCGGCGCCTTTGTGAAGAAGCGCATTTTGTGGAGCGAGCAAGTTCTTCAGTGGTCATCATAGCAGGGTCATCGCAGCGTAGCAGCCCGAGCAGAGCCCAAGAGCATCGCCATCCATCACAAGCAAGAAGACGTTTAGTTCGGACACGCAGTCAACGGATTTTGTGAGATCTTTCCATATTCTTACTAACATTTGTACACAATCATATACTAACATAATATCATTCCACCAGAGTGTTAGATAGTGCATTAGACCAGAGAATCATTCATTAGTATTCGTCTCAGTGAGTAGTATCATCCTACGTTAATTACAGTAGCTTGTTTTGTCCAATACAATCATACATTTAAACTACATTCTGTCATAATCATTATTATTTCAATACTCAACACATTCATGCACAAGTAGATTTTCCTTTCCCATCAAAGTAGAACCCCATTATTTAATCATTATTAGTAATAAGTGCTTAATATAATAATCATAATCATCTAGTAAAAATATTCGAAAAAATATTTTTTTTTAAGGTACCCGCTTTTTTTGACTTTTCTGTTTGAATTGATTTTTTTTTCTAAACGCCTAACGGTATTGAATAGCATCGCTTCATCGGTCAGCTGTTCGCCTTTGTTTTGCAACAGGCGCATATTCTAGTTTGTTTCAGTGCCTTTAGCATTAATTCTTATTCTGGTTTTTCTTACTTCCCTTTTTTTTCTTCTTTTTTCTAGCACTTAAAGCTATACTCCTGTTTAGCCATGACTGAAGAAGTAACGGTTAAAGAGCTTACGAGGAAACGTGCCTCAATTAAATCTCAGCTTACGCAATTTACAAACTTTTTAGCTACCGCTAAGTCTTGCGAACAGCTTAGTGAGGAACAACTTGTCGAGCTAGACATCAGAATTGAGAAAATAGTTACCGTATATGCCACCTATGATCAGTTACAGAGTCAACTGGAGTTCCTGTCCGCTAGACCCGACGAGCAATTTACTGAACGTGAGCAATTCGAGAGCATCTACTACAGGCAACTAGCAGCTGCCCGCGCGCTTCTGTCACGGCATCGTGCGCAACTGGGATCTAAGGTAGGCTCCAATGAGCAACTGTCAGTGGTTACTAGACATAATAATGTTAGACTTCCTAAGATTAATTTACCTCACTTTAGCGGCGGTTATAGGGATTGGTTAGAGTTTAAAGATATTTACGTGTCACTGATTCATGAAGAGAAATCTATAGACAATATAAACAAGTTTCACTACTTACGATCATCACTTAATGGCAGCGCAGCACTAGTAATTAAAAGTTTAGATTTTAGAGGGGACAACTACGATAATGCATGGCAATTGTTATGTGAGAGGTACGATAACAAGCAGTTATTAGTGAATAATCATGTTCACGCTTTATTCAACGTGGAACCACTTCAGAAAGAGAGTAGTCAGGGCTTACGTGAAATTGTCGACGTGACCAGGAAAAATCTTCGGTCATTGGCAACCCTGGGTAGGTCCGTACAACATTGGGATGACATGGTGATACATTTAATGGCATCAAAGTTAGACACTGTCACCAGCAGGCAGTGGGAAGAACATAGGAACTCATTAACTGAGTATCCATCTTTAGACGAATTTATTAAATTTATTTCTAACCGTTGCAATCTTTTAGAAACACTTGAGGAAGCTAAGAGCATAAAATCAAAGCCGGAGTCATCGCACAGTAAGCCTAAAAGCTTCTCTGTATTAACAAGTAAGGGTAAATCTGATATTTCTTGTCCCCTGTGTAAACAGAAGCACTACATATTTACTTGTGATCAGTTCAAGGCACTTGCAGTCGCTGCACGCTTATCTAAAGCGAAGGAATTCAAACTTTGTTTGAATTGTTTACGCCCAGGTCATTTTGAGGCTACTTGTCCACTCGGGCACTGTAAATACTGCAAGAATAGGCACAATACAATGTTGCATTCTCACGATGATAATCCTAGCTCTAGCAAAGAGCATATAACTTTAGCTGGTACTAACTATGATTATTCATCTCGTCATGTTTTACTTTCCACAGCTTTGGTAAGAGTCACGGACAATTCCGGGACGCCGCACAGCGCCATAGTCTTACTTGACAATGGAAGCACGGCAAACTTTGTTACCAAGGACCTTTGTGGTAAGCTACATTTACCTATTCGTAGTGTAAGCTCACACGTTGCAGGCATTAACAGTCAAGTGTCCACCATAACACAATCATGTACTGTACATCTACAATCGTGCGATGGGTCATACAACATTGACATTGATTGTTTTGTCTTGCCCAACATAACCACTCATATACCTCATACATACATAGACTTAACGGACTTGCAGATACCGGCAGGAGTAAGTCTGGCCGATCCATCTTTCAATGTCCCTTCCACCATCGACATACTTGTTGGAGCCGACATATTTTGGGGTGTGATTGGTCGCAACCGTATACAGTTAGGTAGACATATGCCAACGCTATTCGAGACAAAGCTCGGATGGCTCATATCAGGCGCCATACCTCAACGTAACTCAACCCACTCATCATTATGTATGGTCGCCCATGACAGGCACACCACACACGTACAAGCGCCCATGGATCTATCAAGATTCTGGGAACTTGATTCCATCTCGCCTAAGTTCAATTATACATCCGAAGAGCGAGCATGTGAACAAAATTACAAGACCACTACTAGACGTAACGCAGATGGACGTTTTGTTGTCACCATTCCTTTAAAGGAGTCTCCCGAAGCGTTAGGTAACTCCTTTGAGATGGCTAAACGTCGCTTTCTGTCGTTGGAGCGTAGACTTGATAGAGACCCAACATTCAAGCGTCGCTATGTAGAGTTCTTGCAGGAGTATGAAGCATTAGGTCATATGAGCGAAGCCTCTCAGCCTTCTTCATCTCATTCATACTTCCTTCCACATCATGGTGTTTTCAGAGAGTCCAGTACAACGACAAAGCTTCGAGTTGTCTTCGACGCTTCAGCCGTCACAACGTCGGGCAAGTCGTTTAACGACATCCAAGGCATAGGACCTAGAGTTCAGGACGACTTAATATCCATACTACTAAGGTTCCGTCAGCATAAATACGTCATATCGTCAGACATCGAAAAGTTCTTTCGACAAATTGAAGTGGACGAATCGCAGCGACCTCTACAACAGATATTGTGGCGTTCCGACCCATCACTTCCTCTCAAAACTTACACGCTAAACACCGTCACTTACGGAACAGCATCTGCTCCGTTCATTAGTACACGATGTTTGTCACAATTGGCGAAGGAAGCCACGCACACACGTACGCAACAGTCTATACAACACGACTTTTACGTGGATGATTACCTGTCAGGAAGTGACTCTATAGAGAGTACTATAGCGCTATGTAGAGATGTCATCAGCACACTTAAGACTGCACAACTCAATCTTCGAAAGTGGCAGTCTAACAATTCACAAATACTTCAGGCAGTCACTACAAGCATCGCACACCCTTCACCCACTCAACCCACATCCACATCACATACAGATACACCTAGCACAGTCAGCTTAAGTATTGACGAACCAAGTAAGACACTCGGTCTTAATTGGCATTGTCATACTGACTGCCTTACATTCTCCATTCATGTACCGGAACACACAGTTACTTTAATCACAAAACGACACATCCTTTCCACAATAGCGCAAGTGTTCGATCCTCTGGGTCTTGTCTCTCCATGTATTATCGAAATTAAGATAATCTTGCAAAAACTATGGATAGACAAGTGCGCATGGGACGACGAGGTTAATGAGGACATTAAAAGGTTGTGGCTGAAGTTCACACAAACATTACCACAGCTTAATCATCTCAGCATACCACGCTGGGTGGTATCAGATAGCCCTACCTCTGTTGAAATGCATATTTTTACAGATGCGTCAGAAAAGGCATACGGAGCTTGCATATACATTCGTTCTGTAGCTAGAAGCGGCACCGTTCATACTCATCTGCTTACGTCTAAAAGTAAGGTAGCACCGATCAAGTCGACCACAATCCCAAGGCTAGAACTCTGTGGTGCCTTATTAGGGACAAGGTTGTGTGCGAAGGTACTAGAGTCGTTAACACTTAAACCCGACAAATGCATATTCTGGTGTGACTCAATGATTGTTCTAGGTTGGTTGTCTGCTTCACCTAGTACACTTAAACCGTTCGTTAGGCATCGAGTTTCGGAGATACGGGAAGGTTTTGGTGATTACACCTGGCGATATGTGCCGTCTAAGGACAACCCTGCAGATCTGGTTTCCCGTGGTTTAGGCGCTGACCTGATAGGTCAATCTACCATGTGGTGGTCAGGACCTTCATTCTTGTTGACAGACTCGGCTCTTTGGCCTTTAATGCCTAACTCGGAAGCTGACGCAGTGCTACCGGAGCTCTTAAAATCACATTTTACGAACATTAACAGTCAATCATTACCTATTACCAACACTAATCTTAATACAAACACAGAAAATTCATTTCATACTTTAATTAATAACTCATCTAATTACTTACATGTACAACGCCTACTAGCATACGTATTTAGATTTATTAACCGGTCTAAAAGAGAGCATAACCACAGTCCTACCCTTACTTGCTCAGAGCTAACTTACAGC
Source organism: Charanyca ferruginea (assembly GCA_947361185.1). Taxonomy (NCBI): domain Eukaryota; kingdom Metazoa; phylum Arthropoda; class Insecta; order Lepidoptera; family Noctuidae; genus Charanyca; species Charanyca ferruginea. The sequence goes on from OX376073.1 coordinate 18,013,778, forward strand.
GCTGAGTTTATGGTCAAAACAGTTCAGAGGGAAATGTTTCCTGAGGAGTACGAACTGCTTTCATCAGGTAAACCACTGCCAAACAAAAATCGTCTTAAGAAATTGTCACCTTTCATTGAATCTGGCATTATACGAGTCGGAGGCAGATTAGACAATTCCTGTTACGACTATAATGTCAGACACCCCATCATTATATGCAGCAAACATAACTTCTCTAAACTCATTTTTAATTTCTTCCATTTACGTCTATTTCATGCTGGTCCACAGTTACTCTTAGCTACGATTAGACATGAGTATTGGCCTTTGGGTGGTAGAAACCTTGCCAAAACAACTGTCCATAAGTGCGTGAAGTGCCAACGATTCGCCGGCAGAACCGTTCAACCCATCATGGGCAATCTGCCTAAGGAACGGGTTCAGCTGGAATTCCCTTTCCTAGAGACTGGTACAGACTATGCCGGACCGATCCTCATAGCCGACCGCAAGGGTAGAGGATGTAGATTAATAAAATCATACATATGTGTTTTTGTGTGTCTAGCCACAAGGGCAGTTCATTTGGAGCTTGTCTCTGATCTTACAAAACATGCCTTTATTGCAGCTCTGAACAGGTTTATTGCTCGTCGTGGTAAGCCTAGAACAATTTACTCCGACAACGGTACTACCTTTGTTGGCACCTGTAACGAAATAGCTGACATATTAAAACAGGACCTCTCTTCAGAAATGGCAAATTCAGGTATCAACTTCAATTTCATCCCCGCATACACCCCACATTTTGGGGGCTTATGGGAATCTGCCGTGAAGTCTATCAAACATCACCTTCGACGTATACTAGGCTTAGCACATCTCACGTACGAAGAGATGTCTACTTGCCTGATTCAGGTTGAGGCAATTCTAAACTCTCGCCCTCTCACTCCTCTTTCCACTGATCCATCAGACCTATACCCTCTAACTCCTGCCCATTTCCTTACTGGGAGATCTCTCACATCCTTGCCGCATCCACAAGTCAGCAACCAGAACGTCTCCAGCCTGAAACGTTACCAGCGCATAGAACACTTGAAGCAACAGTTCTGGAATAGATTCTCTAACGAGTATATCTTTTACCTCCAACAGAGAACCAAGTGGACGGACTCCGATGGGATGCTCGAAGAGGGAACCATGGTGGTACTCAAGGAGAAGCTTGCACCACCACTGATGTGGCCACTCGGCCGTATCGTACGTCTCATACCTGGGAGAGACGGAATAAGCAGAGTCGCAGACGTCAAGACGAAGAAAGGAATAGTCAGACGAGCTTACAATACCATCTGTCCTCTTCCAGCATAACTCTTGAAGACTAGTCTTCAACGCCGGGAGCATGTTAAGACATCACTAGCTCCCGCCGACATCACTACACGCCGGGCGGCCGCGGGCGGAGCAGCGGGTGCAGGGGGGGCGCTCGAGCTGCGAGCGCGCACCGGCCGGATCAGCTGACACTGCGTCATTCACCGCCGTACTAAGCGCGCGCTTCACCCTTTCGCGTTAATCCATTATTCTGACTGTCAACCGTTTGTTTCTTCGATGTTTTAAATATAGTCCTGTAATACAAATTAGCACCGCGTTTTCGTCCTATCACCACCATTAGGGCTTACCCACTCCTATCTAGGCTCCATTGTATTCATATTTACAAAATTAAAATAATGCATCTAAATTATACAAAACTAAGGTTTCCAATATATATTAATTTGTCAGATGAATTGTGATAAGTAAATAAATAAAAATATCTCGTTACTCATGTCAATAGAAAAAGGGGTAGGAAACATCATCTTCTTCCAATTTGGAAATTCCCTAAACTGGCTGTGGAGCAAGACCAGCAATTAGCCAAGCATTTTTATTATTGATGTAATCTTCTAACTTATAATAAAGGAAGGTTTGTTATACATTATAGATTAAGAACAACGGATTAACTCACTGTGTAGTCGGGTTCGTCCGACTAGTTTCGATGGCATACGGCCACCTTTTCACGTTTCGTTTAATGAAGGTTTGTTATGTCAATTCAAAGTATTTATTATTATAAAACCGCAATTTCATACTTTAAACCTTAATATAATATACCTTCCGGACTTACTCATAGTAGTAGAAGGAACCGTGGGATTTAGATTTTTATTGTATCATGGCATATTGTAAAAAATCTGGTACAGAATTTGTGAAAGAGTTCATGTCTCTACTAAGTCTGTTTATTGGTGAGTTTACCGCAATATTTGTCCTGGACTGTGAAGTCGGTTATAGGACATCTAGGTATTCTGATAGGAGATCGACATAACCCTTCATTCATCAGGCGGAGGGTACTTACTATACGACCGGGAGAGGTATTTTATAGCTCTTGCCCACGACTTCGTCCTCGTGCATATCGGTTATCGTGAATGCATAAGAAGTCGCGGATTAAAAAGTAGCCTATGTTCTTCCCCAGGGTTCAAGCTATTTTCATACCAAATTTTATCAAAATCGGTTTAGCCGTTTCATCGTGAAAGCGTAACAGACAGAGTTACTTTCGCATTTACAATAGCTATGAAGTATAGTATGGAGAGTATGGAAGTATGGATAAAGTAGATTACTAAATATTAGTAAATCAATAAAACAAAAAAAAAAATTAAAATTTGTAAAATTTGTAAAATTTCTAAAAGTAGTCAAATTTGTAAAATAGGAAAAATTTGAAAAATTTGTAAAATTTGTAAAATAGTATGGAAAATATACAATATTGATAATATTAGTAATTAGTATTAGTATTATAATATTGATAATATTTTATTTTTTATCTCGACCTGACACACCCACACGTCGGACGTCATGATCTCTTCTTCTACAAGAGTATTCCCCTCATAATCACAACCAATATTAGTAAGGGTGTAGGTATTACCGAGACCAACCAGAGCCTCTACAGTACCTACCCATGAAAAATACATAACAACACACAAAATACAATTATGAAGGATGGCTTATATTTTATCAAGAATCTTGAGAAAACCGGTATGATATTATCATATTCTAAATGAGAATAACAACATCACGCCTAAGACAATTTACACATAATCTCGATCCAATCTCGACGGTCCCTTTTCCTTTCCTCGAGCGGTCGTCATTCGCCCTTTACACAGCTTACAAGCCACAATTTAATTATTCGCAAACACATCGTCTAATGTAGATGTAGGCAAGGTTGGGTAGAGACCTGCATAGGTGACGCGGAGCGGTTGTAGCGTTCACTGTATCGCGTTTATTGCACATGAGGCCGACACACATAAAAGTGATGCGATGCCGCATCGTCAAAACCCGCGATGCCGCCTGCGATTTGCGCGTTATTTATCCGCAAATAAATCTTTGACTTTGACTTTGTTTTTGTCTTTTCTTTGACTTTAACTTTCAAAACATAAGCTCGCGCGGTGAGGCACTGCAACGCATCGCTTTTTTATGTGGTAGCCCATAGGTAAAAATCATCAATATACACCGTACGATGATACGTAACAAAATTAAAGTGAACAAGTAAGATAGTGTTTCTAAATGTTGTGGCCACAAAAGAAATCCGCACGTTTAATCGCTTATTAGTAAGTAGGTATATAATATTATGTTTAGCCACTTTCCGTGCATATTATTAAGTCCTCACCACAAATGTTATTACACGTAGCAGCCACACGATAAATGTATGGAAAGTGACTGTGGTTGTATACTTAAGTTGAAGAGAAGATGAAGGCATGCTGCTTAGTTTCTTTTGTACCAACTTAAAATAAAATGTTGGTCTAATAATCCTTCTAGCTTCGCGCAATCCATGCCCCGCTGCCGCTGTCGTCTCGTATCCGCTATTTGTACCTATATCACTACCCAAACCTTACATAGAAACAGAACTACAAGTTTCTAAAAGCTGTACTAGAAATTACTTTGTAGAATACAGTACCTAGTATAGGTAGGTATTCTAAATGATACGAAGTTACGTTTCAAGCTTCCTCGTATTCGTTTGCAAGGTGAAATTGTAATTCCGTGATAAACTAGAATGGGTAATTTTGTTAGATGATCGTTATCTACATGAAAATAAACTATTAAAAATAAATTAATATAGGAATTTAATTTTCATATAAATGATTGTTTTTGAGGAAATACGGTCCATTAGAAATCTTCCGACATTAAAATACAGACTCAGAAACCAGGTACCTAGTCATAAGTATAGCATAATTATATTCTTTTTCTATTAAAATTAAAAAGAATTGATTCATGGCACGAAAATATATTTTCCGGAAATGACAATAATTCATTTAAATATTATGTGAAAAATAATACATATTTTGAAGCCAGTCGTCAAATATTTATAGTAACCCCTGCGTATGTTCTGAGTAATAAATATGTACCGTATAGCTTAATGAACATAAAGGAAAACAAATAACTATGTCACGCAACCATAAGTATATCCTGTATAGGGTTGTCACTATTTACTTTTGAATTTACTTAGATTATGATTCGAATCGACATATTTTCCTAAAACATCAGTTAAAATTTACAGGAGTTGTCCATACAGTACTCTACATCTTCCTGCAATACTTGTAATTGCCGTAAATAACTATGTCTATACTAATATTGAAATTGTTTGGTTGAAAGAGATAATCTCGGGAAGTTCTGGTCCAATTACAAAAAGTATTTCACTGATAGAAAGCTACCATATTTCAGAGTGTCATAGACCAGTAACAATTTTAGCGACTACCAAATACTTTTCAGATGAGATAGGGTTCGAATTTGCGGGTGATTTCTTGTAGAACATTGCACTGCACATTGCACTGCTGAACCTAATCTACTACTGCAAGCTTTCTTTCCAACCAGTAGCTACTTACATGTTGGTATTCAGTGTGGAAACACTAGATATTTATTTTTGTTTTTTTTTTTTAACAAGTGCTGTCATTGTCAACCCTATTCGTGCTACCCCTAAACTTATTGGCACGCCATCGCAACAGATTGTTATCATTAAATGGAATGGAATTGATACAGTTGACGACTCATTTAACTAACAACCTCCATTATTATTAAGGAGGTTCATATTTACCTTCCTTCCTCGTTACGCATAAATCTCCTTATTTATCACAAATTATAATGCTTTAAGCTTGGGTTTGATAGGGTGTTAGTTTTTTTTTAAGTACTGGTGTTTCTTTTAAGGGTTCCGTACCTCGAAAGGATAAAACGGAACCTTTATAGGATCACTTTGTTGTCCGTCTGTCTGTCTGTCTGTCTATCGGTCTGTCTGTCTGTCAAGAATTTTTATCTCGGGAACGCGTTGAGGTAAAGAGTTGAAATTAAAACCATATACTCAAGTCTACGGTCCCTTGATGCTGTAAAAAATCAACCCTCTATGTTAACGTGAAAAAAAAGATACGGTCGTTTAAGTCGCAAAAAACGCATTTATAATATTAAGTAGATTAAAGTATGGATAGTAGGTATGGATTAGTATAGAAGTATGGATATGTACCTACTAATATGTACGGAACCCTCGGTGGGCGAGTCCGACTCGCACTTGTCCGGTTTTTATATTCTAGTAGGAACTCGTATATTTTTGTTAAAAAAAACATCGAATTTTTCCGCCTGATCTAGATTAATCAACAAGGTCTGATACTTATGATTACTCAAATATTAATTATATGATCTTCACCAATAGTCGAACAGTAATAAACAAATACAGTCTAAAATTACAAGGCGCTGAAAATCATATTGTTAATCAAAAAAAGTTAAGCTCCAGTGCTACTTTGTAAAAATCTATATCGGTGAATTTAGGTGAAGTGAGGTCGAGGTGAGCATCAAGAGAGATGACAGGCCACCTAGCTCACCTCATCTGATTACCACAGAATACACTGTTGTACAAAATGGCATAGAAACAAAAACATGCTAAATACATAAGCCTAAGAAGGGCTTTCAATCTAGGCTTTAAATCGAGACCCTTCTGTACCGACAGACTGAAATAATGAAATAGCTATCTACCTATTACATGAATATCGACCTTAGTAATCCCGTTGAGACGGGTTTTTCTTCGCAAAAGCATCTGAAACCCGTCTTACGCAGCATTTCCAATACGTAAACAAAAAATAATTAATCCCGTCTTTTAATAAATGCTACGGTCACTTTTATGTTTTTCGGCTTTTAAGAATAATTACGTTTGAATCTAAATAAAGTTATAAATAATAAATCAAAGTAAAAACATCATGAATACAGATTAAAAATTTATATAAATTAATGTATCTAATGTACCTACAGGCTAGACTCAAAATGGAGTTAGTATATTGAACTTGGAAAACCTTTTTAATCCATTAGATAAGTAGGCTTTTTATAAATCATAATGTTTTGTTAAATAACAATATGTCTGCAAAAATGTTTTGAAATTTAACAACAAAGCGATTATAGTTGCTTTTGTTGAAATAATAGTAAAAATAATAATAAGAACCTATCTACAAATAATTTGATTCAAATAAAAATAACTGACTGATCGGACAGTACACTACAACGAAAATTACACAGCATTTAACTAAATAAACTGGAAAATAAATTCACCCTGTGTTTACCATACACTCGGTCCTAACGCGGTCTCTCTTTAATCAGGAGAGTATAAATAAGCCCCGACTATCTCCCGCGAGATTCTTGAAAATCCACATGCTATAGTGGACTCCACTTTGACGTGTGGTACAAGGTGTATATATATATACTGGGTGATTTTTTATTCACGTTCCAAATTTCTCAGGGTGATAGTACCCATGAAATTGAATAACTTTCTCCAAAAAACATGGGTCGAAATATTAAAAAAAAAATCGGACTTCCCATACAAAATCGATCAGCTGACTATTGATTTTGTATGGGAAGTCCGATTTTTTTTTTAATATTTCAACCCATGTTTTTTGGAGAAAGTTATTCAATTTCATGGGTACTATCACCCTGAGAAATTTGGAACGTGAATAAAAAATCACCTAGTATATATAATACATTGTTTATGACATTGAAGTAGTGGACAATCATACTGTTTTGAATAGATACGTATAAACGTAGATAAACGTGGTGCACCTATTAACTGATTTAAAAAATGTGCATAAAAAGATAGTGAGTAAATTTCTAAATTTCTTCAGGGTTTCTTTCTTTACTTTTATACAACCCCATTTGAACAATTTCTCTCAAACACTGCTTTGATAAAACATCCCTCAAAAGATAATTTTTGATAAAAATCCCGAGCGAATAAAAGCTCCTTACTTTGGAGTCTCGCTTGAGGAGTATTAGAATCTGTGGCCTCAGCTCGAGCCAACAAACACTTGACGAAGGTGGCTATCTGTCAAGACTCAGGAGTGGGGGAGAGGCGCAAGTCTATAATAGGTCTTATCACAACATCAGTAGAAGTTCTTGTCTGTGAAAACGTTTTTGTTACCGTTAAGGGATTCCTTTATAACTGGTATGTTGTAACTTGTGTAGTACATTTCTACAGTACAAAAAAGTGAAGAAAATTTTTCATGTTGCACTACTTTTGAGTACCTAGGTAAGTATTTCAAATCATTAATTAAAAAAAAAAATCGAACAGTAAATAATATTTTTGTTACATACCTATTCTTAAGAGCTCGACTGTCCAATTAGCAGACACAATAGTTAAACAATTGACGCGAATCTCCTGGAGATTTCGTTTCGAATAAGAGGATAATATGAAGCTTGGTACAAAGGTTACAAAAGTTGTAATATTAATTTACCTACACTATAATTACTACTCTATAATAATAAAAAAAAAAAAATTCGTATGTGTTCAACCTACTGTAGGTTTAACCGTATTCCTTCCAAAAGTATTTCAGGATTCGTATAATTATCATGATAACTAAATAAAAAATAAAACACGAAAACTTCGATGTAGCGTCTATTTAAATTCACCTATGTTTAGAAGACTCATCCTATACGAACTGACCACAGATATAAAATGCGTCCACCCTGAAAACAAAACATTATTTTTCAATCATTCGATTATTAAATTGATAAAAAAAATGGTTTTGAATAAAGAATGCTATGAATATAAAACTATCGTTTTGCATTTATAAAAAGGATAGGTAAGGGTGCCTTCAAATTAGTCTCCCGCCAGTAGCGCGACAGCAGCGCGACGGCAGCGCTGCTTTGTATATCTATACAAATCAAGTCGCGCGACGGCAGCGCGACTGATAGCGTTGCAATCGCGCTGCAATCGCGCTGCCATCGCGCTGCCATCGCGCTGCCATCGCGCTGGCGGGCGACTAATTTGAAGGTGCACTAAGTAAGGCAAAGCCTATAGATTTTAAGAGTAGACAAAATGGTTTCTTCTTCCGTACCTACTATCGTTGGTATCAATATAAAATATTGTAAATATCTATATTTACAATATTTTAAATTGATACCAACGATAGAAACCATTTTACAATAAAACTAATTGGATACCTAACCCTTTTATAAAAAGCCATAATAATTAAATGGCTTTTTGTACTGCGGGTTACGGATTTAATACGGGTTCTCGATCGATACCATTTACATGGACTATTTTAACAGATTATTTATCCAGAACGATACCATTTACATGGACTATTTTAACAGATTATTTATCCAGAACTAAGATTTTCATTATCTGCCTAGGGGCGTCGGCTTCGATCTAACTCCATGCAGCTGAATACCACTGTATTACATGGAGTTACTGCCTATCTGACCTCCACAAGCCAGTTACTGGGTAACAACGATACCCCTTGGTAAGACTGGTCGTCAGAATTGAGCTTCTGTCTTCTGACTACCCATAACGACTGTCAACGATCTGCGAATGACAGCCGGGTTCAACGGCTTTACAATAATACACCGAGAATTCACCTAATGTTATTTTCCAAGCCTCTTAACTAACCTAAACTATCACGTCCGTCTTCCATCGGGATCTCAAACCGACTATCCCTCATTCTGGTATCAACACGACTGACTCCGTCCCCTGAATATTAGGAAGTCTCCGCTCGCTATCTTCCCACACATCTGTTAAGGCTTATGTAAATGACCTCCAAAATTGTAAATGATCACCAACATTTAACCTCATTTTAATGTTTAACGAACCTCCAGATATAGTAAATGCCCTCCAAAAATAGTAAATGATCACCAACATTTAACCAAAGTATTGTAGAAATGTATGAGTTTGACTGTAAAACATCCCAACACAACACAACATCACAAATGTATGTCCGTGTGGTGTCGGACGTAAAGAATAGCACCATCCCCTATCTTCCCGTGGGTGTCGTAAGAGGCGACTAAGGGATTTACCAGAGAATGGGCAGTAGCGTTCTCTGTGCCTTTGTAACATCCATACTGCGATCGCCAATCCGCCTGCCAAGCGTGGCGATTATGGCAACCCCCCCCTCTCCCTTGGGGAGGCCTATGTTCAGCAGTGGACGTCTTTAGGCTGAAATGATGATGATGATGATGACTGTAAAAAGCGATTTGGTTTTGTTCTAGGTCACAGTTCTAACCTAACCTAACCATGTCGGTTCCGCCCCAGGGGGGACTTAAGGGTCCTAAGATTTGCTGACTAAGATTTGGTGATCATTTACTATGTTTGGTGATCATTTACTATTTTTGGTGGCCATTTTTGGTGACTAAGATTTGGTGATCATTTACAATTTTTGGTGGTTATTATATTTATTTGCTTGCTTCCATGCTTTCCGAGGCACAGAGGGGTTTCGTTATAAAATGGATGGCCACCCGTCCACGGACTGACCGCGGCAAGCGTAGCTTAATCATGACCGATCGATCGCTTTTACATAGCCACGGGGGCACGTGGCTATGTTGTGTAAAAGTTGTTAGGGTTCCGTACCCAAAGGGTAAAAACGGGACCCAATTACTAAGAATCCACCTTTCCGTCTGTCTGTTTGACTGTCAGTCATCAGGCTGTATCTCATAAACCGTGATAGCTAGACAGTTGAAATTTTCACAGATGATATATATTTCTGTTGCCGCTAAAGAATAAAATAGATATAAAAGCGGGCTCCCATACACCTAATGAGATTTTTTGCCGTTTTAGGGTTCCGTAGCCAAATGGCAAAAAAACGGAACCCTTATGGATTCGTCATGTCTGTCTGTCTGTCTGTCCATCCGTATGTCACAGACACTTTTTCCGAAACTATAAGAAATATACTGTAGAAACTTGGTAAGTAGATGTATTCTGGGAACCGCATTAAGATTTTCACACAAAAATAGAAAAAAAAACAATAAATTTTGGGGGTTCCCCTCCCCATACATAGAACTGAAACTCAAAATTATTTATTCATCATACCCATACGTGTGGGGTATCTATGTAAGATCTTCAAAAATCATGTTGAGGTTTCTAATATCATTTTTTTCTAAACAGAATAGTTTTCCCGAGGGACACTTCCAAAGTGGTAAAATGTGCCCCTCCCCCTGGAACTTCTAAAGTAAGAGAATGATAAAACTAAAAAAAATATATGATGTACATTAAAAAATATATACCTACTTGGTTTGAACGAGATCTAGTAAGTAGTTTTTTTTTAATACCTACGTCATAAATCGTAAACCGCAATTTACCTTTCATTCAATCAACTCAAATATAAAAATAAAATTAAACTTTTATATTGTCACTTGCTGCTACGGAACCCTTCATGGGCGAGTCCGACTCGCACTTGGCCGCTTTTTTTGCTCAATGTCTAATGTTGTATAGATAATGGTACGGAACTATTCCTGCGCGAGTGACTCGCACTTGGTTAGTTTTTTAGTTATTTCTTTTTACCCGACTATAAAGAAGGACCTCTCGAAAATAACGGTGTATGTAACATATTAATTAATGAAACTTACCAAGACCCACAATCAGAACGATGACCATCCAAATAAGTGCAATAGTTACAGGATACTGTCCCTCCATTATCAACACTAGCGGTATGACAATAGCAAGTAGCAGCTGCACACACAAGTATACTATACTGAGCCATATGTAATACGACATAAGTTCTGGGTTCTCCTGAAAATTATAAAAACAGTATAAAGAAAATATGATTTTGTTTGTTGTGTTAAGGTCCTAGTACTTAAAAAATTCCCCTGTTACGTTGAGCAAGTTTCTTAAGGATCGGATTCACCGGCTATAAGTACCGTAGGACCAATAAGACTGTAGCATCGCGAAACTTTATTTGGATTTAAGTCCGGCAAGACTAAAAAACTAAAAAAAAAACAAAAAAAAAACAAACAAATACTCCAATGAAAACTGTTTAGTTCGCTTGTTAACATGCTTGACATGATCTGATTACAGGACGTAAGAGATTGTGATAATTATGTATACGATCATACGATCCAGAACGGTCGACCGCCGACAACCCAAGATACGAGCGTGTCTCAGTTTGGGAGTCGCTGGTACATTTTTAAATACCTCATTACACTCACCTTACTTAAAATGTAAATGTTTATTTCTGTAACTTTTTGTACTTTTTAAAAGAATAAATTATTATTATGAAAAGACATGGTCTTCTTTTCTTAGCATCTATTATTTACGACAAAGCCTAGAACACTTCAAATAAAATACACTCTGGTCAGCATCTTGCCCGGAAATAAACTATTACAAAACGGTTACCAGGCATACTACTATCTTAAATTGGTTTAAAGACAATAATTGAGTACCATTCGATACCGATCAAAGACTATAGACGATAGTAGAAATCAGGAGCCGCCATTGGGGATCAAAAGACTCTATAATAAACTTAATCAACTATGGTTCCGGATCCTATTTCAGCTTATTGTGGTTAAGGAAGCAAGTCGCTGTTAGCGGTTTCGAAATAAAAAAATCACATAAATTGCATAATGGTCTTAGCAGGGTCCATAACAGGTGAATTTACCTTAGTATTTTAAGATTGAAATAACGCGAATATTGTAAAGGCGGATATACATAATTATGATCATTTTCCCGACTCACTCACCGTATCCGTATCGTCGACGCGTAGCATGATCGCATATCTACGCGATCATGATACTCAGTCTTGATACACAACTCTGATACAGAGCTCGATCCGGCCCGTTTAATTTCGAGTCGGTTTTTGTCCGATCATCAAAGGAGATATGGATACAGGATGGTTTGCCAATATTTTTTCTTGAGGATACGACAGGTACTATACGGAGTAAAATAAAGGCGTCGATAACTTACGCTATGACAAATGATACGGCGATACGGATACGATCATATATGGATCCGCCATTAAGGGGCTATTAAACGACTTTTACAGATTTTAAACTGACAATCACGTCAAAATGTGCAGTGTAAATGATATGAAAAAAATATATGTTATACTAGAACATTCTCTTAATCATATAGAAAGTGAATATTTTTGATTAAGTTCATATTAAATAGTTTAATTAACTCGTGAAGTTGTGTCTGACGCGGACAAAACATTGACAATCACACAAAATCTACCAGGTATAATTATCCGAAACTTACACTATCTTACAGACAATTTTATTATCTATCTTTTAGTATACGTCTTTTTTTTAATTTTCAAAGAATACTACTTTTATTCAATTTTTTCGACTAAATTTTGAAAGTTTTGGACGCAGACTGCGTCCGTTCTGCATCAGTTTTGGGTCACAAACTCTCAAAGTTTAGTCGAAAAAATTAAATAAAAGTAGTATTCTTTCAAAATTAAAAAAAAGGCGTATACGAAAAGATAGATAATAAAATTGTCTGTAAGATGGTGTAAGTTTCGTTTAATTATACCTGGTAGATTTTGTGTGATTGTCAATGTTTTGTCCGCGTCAGACACAACTTCACGTATTAATTAAACTATATAATATGAATATAATTAAAAATATTCACTCACTAAGTGATTAAGAGAATGTTCTAGTTTAACGTATAATTTTTTCAAATCATTTACACTGCATATTTTGACGTGATTGTCAGTTTAAAATCTGTAAAAGTCGTTTAATAGCCCCTTAAGACAACGCCGTTCTTGTCAAACATACCTATTACAGTGCTACAAATAAATTGACAATCGTTGTTTGGGTTACTAGAAGATAGAAAGTTGCTGTGATAGTTAATTGTTATAGTTATGCTAGCAATGTTAATAATGATGATGATGAAAAAATAAGTTATGATAGTCCTTAGCATGTTGATCGTATTAAGGAAATGTCACTGCTGAAGAGCCAACACCAGTACTCTTGACTGGTATTGGCGGGTCATGCGTCAAGTGTATACCGGGTTTCCGACTCATGGTCATAGGAGGAACCAAAATGGAGCTTTAGATGGCAAGAGAAGGACATAGCCCCCATTCTTCCTAGATGGAGAGTATATTTGAGGATTTCCCCACGACAAAAGTTAATAAGGTAAGTAAAGGATAAATATGAAAATTTCATACTCACATCCAACGCAGCCATGAGCAGCATCACAGATGCCACGGCGAACAAGATGGTGACAATAACGAACATTGAAAGAAACACGACTAGTATCAACGTCGTGGTTGTGACTGTCTTTCTGTCCTTTAAAAGTAACATCGCAGCGACTGTGACGCCGAATAACTGAAACAAAAACCGTTATCTTCTATCTATCTATGTCATCATCATCATCATGTCAACCTTTACATGCTCACTGCTGGGCATAATCTCGGCCGGGGTTAAGCCGTAATCGCCATTCTTGGCCGACGCATGTTGGCGATCGCAGTAGGTGTTATGGAGAGGATGGGCTGCAGCGTCCTTCTGTGTACTAAGACTCAGAAGGACGCTGCAGCCCATCCTCTGATCAATATCCCTCTGTCGCCTTATACAACACCCACGGGTAGAAATGGGGTGGAGCTATTCGTGGTCAGGCGCGGATCTAGCCCTCAAAAAAGGTTGTGGTCACCACAGACTTTTTTAAGGACACCTTTTGCTTGAAAATCAGACTATGGACTCACGATCATCGCATCCCTACAAAGGAGACGTTTACAAAATGTACCTAGGTATGTCGGTTCGGCCAAGGCCTTGTACATTGTACCTGCGGCGGGCATAGCTGTGGGGCGAAACACTAGTAAATTAACAAAAGCAAATGTATATTTGTTTGCACATCAATTTAATTTAATAAGGCTTCAACTTCTACTTTTTTAAATTAAAAGATGGAATATACATTGTACACTAATGTAATAACTGCGATATTATCTACACGAGACGACGAGAGGTAGGTAACACATAACACATTCAAGCTTACGTTCCTTATTCGTGAAACTAAGGGTTGTGGGCATGCCCATCCTGCCCACAACGGTGGATCCGCGCTTGTTCGTGGTCAGCACCACACGGCATCTACGGCGATCTATCTATCTATATAATAAAAATGAATTGTTGTTCGTTAGTCTCGCTAACACTCGAGAAAGGTTGGACCGATTTGGCTAATTTTGGTCTTGAAATGTTTGTGGAAGTCCAGGGAAGGTTTAAGCGGTAAAAAAATTGAAAAATCAATTGACAGGACAACGTCTGTCGGGTCAGCTAGTTTCCACATGTACAACATTCACGAGTGACCGGTTGCTACACGTGCTGAAATTCACTGAAGACATCCTGTTTTGGTTTATGTACCTAATTGTTTTCACCAGTAATAACTTTATTGCGAACTTTTCCTTTCTCATAAAATATCGATAAATCTATCAATACCTATTGTATATAAGATCCTGTCCAAGAAGCGTGCCTACGCCTAGGGCTTTCTCTCCCTATGTTTGTCAACTCATATCTCCCAGACGTCTCAACCGAATTTAGACAATTTCAAATTAAACTTTTCCTACTTTTTCTAAGCATTGCAATGGCCCATATTTCCATTTTCCCCATTTCCACAAAGGACTACCCAAATAATCACTATCTCTATCAACACTTCATTTCACTAGATATTATAAATTATGTAGCTTCTGCCCGCGACTTCGTCCGCGTGAATGTCGGTTATCGCGGATGCAGACGAAGTTGCGGATCAAATAGTAGCCTGTCTTTCCCCAGGGTTCAAGCTATCTTTATACCAAATTTCATCAAAATCGGTTCAGCCGTTTCGTCGTGAAAGCGTAACAGACAGAGTTACTTTCGCATTTATAATATTAGTATGGATAATAATTAATATTATTAATATAAAGTAAATAAAGTAACAAAGTATAAAGTATGGAAGTATGGATTAAGTATAAAGTATGGAAAGTATGGAGTACAGTTTAGTTTTTTATTGGAACGAGGTTCCTTAACGCGGCTTACGGGTAGTGCGAATTAGTAGAAATCGTCACGTAACGAAATGCGTGTGTGTATGTGTGCGTGTATCGAGCCTACTACAAACAAATGAGCACATGAGCCGGCGAGTGTGATATTTTAAATTTAATTTTTGTACAGACACGTACTTTAGGAACTTTGTTCCTTACGTGCCACTAATGTAAAAAGTTTCGAGAAACGACTATCTACATGTATAAAAATTAATCCCTATTTCCCTTGGTCACGGCATCACGACTGAAAGGCTGGACCAATTTCGCTAATTATTTTTTTGTTGTGTTTGTTTTTGTAAGAAGAAGAATATGAAAAAAAAAACTAATAAATTGTGCGAAACACTAATAAAATCAACAAAAAAAAAAAAAGAAATACATAGATGACGCATTAATTTTTTCTTTACCCAATTATTATACATAGATGACGTATTAGTTTCCTAAATTTTTGGTAGGGTATGTAGGATATGTAGGATAGGTAGGGTATGTAGGGTATATAGGGTATGTAGGGTATGTAGGGTATGTAGGATATGTAGGATAGGTAGGGTATGTAGGGTATATAGGGTATGTAGGGTATGTAGGGTATGTAGGGTATGTAGGATATGTAGGATATGTAGGATAGGTAGGGTATGTAGGGTATATAGGGTATGTAGGGTATGTAGTGTATGTAGGATATAATAATAATAATAATAATATGTGGGGACATTTTCACACACGGCCATCTGACCCCAAACTAGGGAGACCCTGTACTATGGGTGTCAGACAGCTGATATACATACACAAATACATTTTTTTTTTTGTAAATACATACATATATAGATATATATATGTAGGATAGGTAGGGTATGTAGGGTATATAGGGTATGTAGGGTAGGTAGATAGGGAAAGGACAACGTCTGTCGGGTCAGCTAGTTTAAAATAAATATAAGTAGAGAATTATAGATTGAGAACAACGGATTAACTCACTGTGTTGTCGGGTTCGTCCGACTAGTTTCGATGGCATACGGCCACCTTTTTCAAGGAGTTCCACAGGATGACACACCGCCCGTCACAATACTCACGTTTCGTTTAATGAAATAAATAAGTAGAGAATTAGATTTTTGTTTTAATGATTATTTTTTCTAGTTCTTTGTTTTAAAGTTCCAAAAGGTTCAAACGGAACTCTATTTGTCCGTCTGTCCGTCTATCTGCCGCTCTGTCACAACGCTGAAGCTATTGAACCGTAACAGGCAGATATTTGAAATTTTCAGAATTCAAGGTTCAATATCGTAAATAATTATTAATTACTAGCTGACCCGACAGACGTTGTCCTGTCAATTGATTTTTCAATTTTCTTACCGTACAAACCTTCCCTGGACTTCCACAAATATTTCAAGACCAAAATTAGCCAAATCGGTTCAGCCGTTCTCGAGTTTTAGCGAGACTAACGAACAACGATTCATTTTTAGGGTTCCGTAGCCAAATGGCAAAAAACGGAACCCTAATGGATTCGTCATGTCTGTCTGTCTGTCCGTCCGTATGTCACAGCCAGTTTTTTCTGAAACTAAAAGAACTATGTTGAAACTTGGTAAGTATATTCTGTGAACCGCATTAAGATTTTCACACAAAAAAAAAACAATAAATTTTGGGGGTTCCTCATACTTAGAGAACTGAAACTAAAAATTTTTTTTTTTCAAACCCATACTTGTGCGTATCTATAGATAGGTCTTTAAAAATGATCTTGCGGTTTCTAATATATTTTTTTTTTATACTGAATAGTTTTCAAAGTGGTAAAATGTGTGTGTGTGTCCCCGGTAACTTCTAAAATAAGAGAATGATAAGACTAAAATAGTTATTTGTTATACAAGAGTGCAAAGTTGCTTTTTAACCGCGTGTTCAATTTTGATGACCGAGCAAGCGAAGGATTCTAAAATTGAATCACGAGCGCAGCGAATGATTCAAAATTAGAATCCTGAGCGTTAGCGAGGGAATCAAAAGAGCACGAGGTGAAAAATCTTTGCACTCGAGTGCAACACGTAACTTTTCATTCCACCTCAGCGAGGAAATGACTAAATGCAAAAAAAAAAACGTTTACAAAGTCTGAGTTTTTAACAAATTAAAAAAAAGTTGTATGATATATTCGGCACCATAGAGGTAGCAGTAAATAGGTTTAATGTTTTTTTTTAATTCACAAACTTAGTGCACACGATGTTCTAAATTCAATTTACTTTATCCTCTAGAGAATAAAAACGGCTTTTCCACTCAGATATTGAAGATAAATTTACTTTATCCTCTAGAGAATAAAAACGGCTTTTCCACTCAGATATTGAAGATTAAAAATACTCTTTCCGAGATGGTGGGATGAAAAAAATATTATGATGTACATTACCATGTGAATTTCCACCAAAAATTAGTTTGAACGAGAACGTAGTTTTTTTGATACGTCATAAATCGTAAACCGCAATTTACCTTCCATTCAATCAACTCAAATATACAAATAAAAAAAACTTATGTTACTTGCTGCTACGGAAACTTTCATAGGCGAGTCCGAGTCGCACTTGGCCGCTTTTTATTATGTAGATTCATTTATTTATATTTCATGCACAAAGGTACAAAGGCGAACTACCCTTACCATTCAACCAAAGGTGGCAATGGCATTTTTTTTATCGACAATTAAGGCGTTAAGTCTTTGCCTTTTGACCCCCGCGTCAAAAAAGCAAAAACGTGCCCTCCACGTCAAGCTAAGCTTCATCATGGTATTACGTATAGAAATCTGTCATGTAGTCGTGACCATAGCATGCTGGGAACATTTTGGCGTGTCATATATACATGACTGTTCGTTCAAAAGTTTTTTTTTGTACGGTAGCAAAGAACCCTTCATATGCTAGCCCGATTCCCATTTCGCTGTTTATAAGGTTCCGTACCCAAAGGGTAAAAACGGGACAATATTACTGTCATGTAGTCGTGACCAGCGTGATGGGCACATTTTGGTGTGTCATATATACATGACTGTTCGTTCAAAAGTTTTTTTTTGTTGTGTTGTGTTTTGTTGTGTTTTTTTGTTGTTTTTTTTGTTCCCATTTCGCTGTTTTTAGGGTTCCGTACCCAAAGGGTAAAAACGGGACCCTATTACTACGACTTCGCTGTCTGTCCGTCCGACTGTCTGTCACCAGGCCCTATCTCAAGAACCGCGATAGCTAGACAGTTGAAATTTTCACAAATTATGTATTTCTGTTGCCGCTATAACAACATCTGCCTAGCCTTTTCCCAAGTATATTGGGGTCGGCTTCCAGTCTAACCAGATGCAGCTGAATACCAGTATTTTACATAGAGCGACTGCCTATCAGACCTCCACAACCCTGTTACTGGGTAACACGATACCCCTTGGTAAGACTGGTTGTCAGACTTTCTGGCTTCTGACTATACCCATAACAACTGCCAAAGATCTACAAATGACAGCCGGGACCAACGGCTTTACGTGCTTTCCGAGGCACGGAGGGAACTCGGTATGAAAGGGATGGTCACCCACCCACAGACCGACCGCGGTTAGCGTAGCTAAACCTTTGACCAATCGATCTGTACGGCTTTAACTTAGCCTCAACAGGCTGGACTTAGGCTATAACAACAAATACTAAAAACAAAATAAAATAAATATTATATGGGAGCCCGCTTGGCTCCCATAAAACAAACGCGAATTTTTTGCCTTTTCTTTGCTTGATGTCTAATGTTGTATTAAGATAATGGTACGGAACCATTCGTGCCCAAGTCCGACTCGCACTTGACCAGTTTTTTTACAATTGTACGAGTATTTAGAAAATTCCTACATAATTTTAGTAATAAAAAGAATAGGTAGGTACACCCATATTATTTATGTAAATTGCTTTCGGCTCTCGGCCGTTATTAAAGTGTCAACAGCAGAATCTGAATATGTATTCTTTGTTGTTATTATTTACCACAAAATTACAGCTTTAACAATATTAATAGTTCAATGAACTATACGTTAATTGCGGGATTTAATATTTGCATAGTCACATTGTTATTGTCTAACTAAGCTTGCAAAAGGTTGCATTTAGCACAAATGAGAATGTTCAGATGAATGTATAGACTGACCAGGGGTTTGATTCTGTAAGACCTCATTCTAAACTTCGAATCTGAATCGGCTGTGAGTTTCTTGATTGGCATTCTAAAAACTCGTTTGATAATTCGAATTTACACAAGCGCCACCCTTGCGAGCGTGTCAGCGAGTTGAGCTAAAATTCAAACAACAACTCGCATCTCATGTTGTTTGAATTTTATAGAATCGACCTACAGAATGGATAAGATGAGAAATGAATATATTAGAGGAAGTTTGAAAGTGGTGCTAGTAACAGAAAAGATGAAAGGGAATCGTTTTTCAGTCTTTTAAAATCAATAATATTTTACAAATTTAGGTTACATCATTCATGTTGAATCTAGGGGTACAATGTGAGAACAATGTAACAAGTCTTGCATGTTAAAAGAGGTCTAGAGAAATATATAGTTCTAAGTTACACTCTATCTCTTGCTGAAAACTACATTAAAATTCGTTGCGTAGTTTACAAGCAGTGGGAGCAACTTTGCGAGCGATATGGTATACAGGTTGGAAGTAATCGATGGGCCAAAGTCAAATCATTTATTTCAATTAGATCATTATAAAATAAATAAATAAATAAAATAAAAAGGTTTATTGCAAAAACATGTACAACTTTTACAGTAAATCTTACATAGGGACCTCCTTTTAAGTAAAAGATATACCTGTGCTAGGAGGCCCCGCTCTTCTATGACAGTTGTTAATAGGTAGGGTAAAAGTGATGTACAGAAAGAAAATAAAATTTTAACAAGATGAGGCTCAAACAAAAATAAAATAAGAGACAAAAAAAAAAGAAATAATAAAAATTAAATGAAAAACTTAGATATATCCTAAAATAGTGTGTGTGAGTGAGTGTATGTGTGTGTGTAGGTGTGTGTATGTGTGTGTGTGTGTGAGTGTGTGTGTGTGTGTGCGCGTATGTGTATCTTTACAAATCATATTGACGATGCTTGCAGCAATAATTCAATGTCATCATAGGTTTTATGTTTTAGCCATTGAACTATTGTCTTTTTGCAGTCTTTAATAGTCATGGGATAAATGTTAATTATTTTATTAATTTTATTATATAGGATAGCCGAATTTGTGTTGAATTGTCTTTTCGCATAAGCAGTTTTAACAAATTCTACTGGTGCAACACGGTATTTTCGTCTTCTTTCCTGAGTGCGGGGGTTATAGGGCAGGGCTTTGTGTAATTTTAAGACAGCATGGAGTATGTATAATTTTCTGACTGTGAGAATACCGCTAAGGGAGTATAACTCATTGGTTGGGAATCTGTACGGTTTAGTAAACATGACCTTGATAAGAGATCTCTGAGCTCGCTCTAGCTCAAGAAATTTCGTTTTTGTCGCACCGCCCCAGACAGGTATACAGTAGATAAGAATTGATTGAGCCAGGGAGACATAGACTTCAGTTAACATTTTTTTAGTTGTCACATGTCTTAAGTTCTTAAATATCCAGATAAGTTTCCTCGTACGGGCCATAACCATATCTGTATGATTATGCCAAGATAACCGCTGATCAACGATTACACCTAGGTATTTTATATGAGTCACTTTTTCAATATTTTTACAAGTACAATTTGTGTTAGCTTTATTATGACAAGTGTGGATTTTGAGAGTTACGTTAGGTCCAGGTTGAGTGTTGTTGTAGTTTGTAAATGCAATATATTTTGTTTTAGAAATATTAAGTGTTAGAATACGTGAGTTCAACACATTCATTGTGCGTACTGCTAAGGAGTGGAATTCCCTGCCTGAGTCTGTGTTTCCTGATAGCTACAACCCGGGAGTCTTTAAGTCAAGAGTGGAATAGGTTACTTTTAGGCAAGCGTGCTCCATCTTAGACCGCATCATCGCTTCCCATCAGGTGAGATAGAGGTCAAACGTATGCCTATCAAATGATAAAAAAAAAAAAAAAAAAGTTAGCAATTTCGAAAAGACCCTTCTCAGCAGATTGATATACCGATTCCCATGTATCGCCAGAGAAAGCAATAGCTGTGTCATCTGCATATGAGAAAACGCGACCATTTTCTGGCATCATTTTGCAGAGATGGTTTATATATATTAGAAATAGAGTCGGGCCCAGTACGCTGCCCTGCGGGACGCCGTAGGTCACGTAAGACTCTTTACTAATATACTCTCCTACCTTAACCTTTTGCCTGCGATCCCGTAGATAATCTGTAAGTAAAGCTAATGGGTTTCCTCTTACGCCTATATCTTCTAGACTACTAATCATTAAAAGTCACTTTTGAACGTCATAGAAGCGTCATATTTGCCTGAAGGTAAATGATTATGAGAGAGATTTTCTTTTATATTCTAATAGGCTTGCGCTTTTTTTTTAGGGTTCCGTACCTCAAAAGGAAAAAAACGGAACCCTTATAGGATCACTTTATTGTCCGTCTGTCTGTCTGTCTGTCAAGGCCCTTTATCTCGGGAACGCGTAGAGGTATCGAGTTGAAATTAAAACCATATACTCATGTCTACGGTCCCTCGATGCTGTAAAATCAACTCTCTATGTTAACGTGAAAAAAGGATACGACCGTTTATGTAGTACATACCGTTTATGTAGAGCGGTTAAAGTATGGATAGTAGGTATGGATTAGTATAGAAGTATAGATATGTACCTACAAATATGTGCGGAACCCTCGGTGGGTGAGTCCGACTCGCACTTGTTCGGTTTTTTACCAATGATAGGCATACGTTTCACCACTATCTCATGATGCAGTCAAAGACTCCCAGGTTGCAGCTATCAGGAAACCGACTCGGGCAGGGAATTCCGCTCCATAGCAGTACGCACAATGAATGTGTTCCCTGAACGTTTTGTGCGTATGGGTGTGGGTGGGACGCAACTCACCTGAATTTAAGTGATGATGCGGCCTAAGGTGGAGCATGCTTGCCTAGTATAACCCGGTTCACTCGTGCCTTGAAGATACCCAATAATACTTATCGGGGAACAGAGAGGCGGGCAATGAATTCCAGTCTGGCAGTTCGCACAATAAATGTGGAAGCTTGGTTCCAGACCTCCTATCGATAAGTAGAATAAAATAGCTAGTGTTTGTTTTTGAATTTTAAGCTGGTTTGGTTCCTGGTTTAGGTAAGCTTGTTGAGAAATCTGTGAGTGTAGTTTTGTTTTTATATTTAAAACAAAAGGAATGTTTCCTATCTAATATATAAAATTCTCGTGTCACAGTTTTCGACTTCGTACTCCTCCGAAACGGCTTGACCGATTCTGATGAAATTTTTTGTGCATATTGGGTAGGTCTGAGAATAGGCCAACATCTATTTTTCATCCCCTTTTTTCACCCCTTTTTCATCCCCATCCAAATGTTAAGGGTTAGGGTAGGGTAGGTGTAGGGTAGGTGTAGGGTAGGTGTAGGGTAGGTGTAGGGTAGGTGTAGGGTAGGTGTAGGGTAGGTGTAGGGTAGGTGTAGGGTAGGTGTAGGGTAGGTGTAGGGTAGGTGTAGGGTAGGTGTAGGGTAGGTGTAGGGTAGGTGTAGGGTAGGTGTAGGGTAGGTGTAGGGCAGGTGTAGGGTAGGTGTAGGGTAGGTGTAGGGTAGGTGTAGGGTAGGTGTAGGGTAGGTGTAGGGTAGGGTAGGTGTAGGGTAGGTGTAGGGTAGTTGTAGGGTAGGTGTAGGGTAGGTGTAGGGTAGGTGTAGGGTAGGAGTAGGGTAGGTGTAGATAAATAGGCAGGTAAGTAGGTAGATCGGGACAGGACAACGTCTGTCGTAGGGTAGGTGTAGGTAAATAGGCAGGTAAGTAGGTAGATCGGGACAGGACAACGTCTGTCGGGTCAGCTAGTTAATATATAAAATAATGTACCTATCTTAAGGATTTAAAGTGGTTTTGCTCCAGGGCTCATTAAAATTTATATAGCACCTATAGCATAGTAGGAGTTATATAATACCCATTGAAGTGAAATACAAATACCTAGATAGGTACCCAAGAAGTTAGACAAATCCTTAGAAATATGTCTCTTATCAGTAAAACTTTTAATTGGCACGACTGTATCGAATATCTTCTAGATGTGATTTAAAATGAGCGACTCGAAAATTATTACAAAGTAACTGAATTTTCCTTGAAAACCCTCCAGGCTACTTTTTGTTAAATTAGGTTGAAATTGTATTTCCAAGAACCTGCTTTTAGGGTACAAAGTGGAACATGTTACTAAAGGAATTTTAAACAAGGCAAATGCAAAATCAGCTTTACGCACAAAACGCTTACATTTCACCTACGTTTTCGCCTCACGTCAGCCACGCCTAGACGTTATCCTAGATTTCAGCCTAAGGATGCTATAAAACGGGCCTTTTGTTCTACTAACGACGTTTACGTTTCAAGATAAGACGGAATTATCAAAGAAGAATAGATCTTACAATTCCCAGTATAGCGATGATTCTGCTCCCGCACCGTATATTCACAAAAGTCAGACACGATGCCGCCTGCGGTATCTTCTCCAACAAAAATATGTTATCATCCACATCCATTTTATAGAAAATGTATAAAAATAATGCTATGAAAAGTGTAAAATATTAAAAATTGTAAAATTAAATATAAAGGTAAAAAGTATAAAATGACAATGTTAAAATAATGAGAGGATTTTTTTTGGAGGCATAGAGTAAAAGAAGAAGTAAATAAGAAGGATGTATTTAGATTGAGTTTACATATTATAACATAAAGTAAACACTATGCTGTTGATAGTCTGATAAATAACTGATAAATAATTACAATTAGCTAGACCTGCTACTGCTGCTGCTACTGCTGATACTGTGTGTACCTTTCTGCTATTCTGTTATTTTATAAGACGAAGGAGACTAAAAGTCTCTAGAAGTTTAGTATGGAGACAAGTTCTATTTTAAACTGGAAAATGCCGTTTTCATGGACAATTAAGACTTTTTTATTTATTTAGTTATTTGACGACACAGTGGTCGCAGTGGCTGAGCGATCGACTGCTGCGCAGCGTTTTGCGGGTTCGATTCCCGCCCAGAGTAAATATTTGTGTGATGAGCACTTGTGTTTGCCTTGTGTCTGGGTGTTGTTTATCTATATATGTATGTATTTAAAATATATTTGTGTATGCATATCAGCTGTCTGACACCCATAGTACAGGGTCTCCCTAGTTTGGGGTCAGATGGCCGTGTGTGAAATGTCCCCACATATCATTTTTTTTTTTTTTTTTTTTCACTTAAAAATGGAAAAGCATTTTAGTTCTAAATCCAGAAGCAATAAATCCTTACTTTAAGTGTACTCAGAAACTAAACAAAAAAGTGCAAAAAAAAACCTTCATTCACTGTGTCACAAGACTTATGAAAGGGAATTTATCCGAATATCCGCGTAAGTTGAAGTTGTTTGCCGAGACTGACGGTAAATCAAATGAGCGGCAAGGCGCGGCTTATCGCTGGGACACGGTGCACACGTTTACTTGCGCTTCCATGCGACATTTTTTGGCACTTAATGTATGGTTGAGAATGTTGGAGTTTAGGCTTGCAAGTCTTAAGGGGCTATTAATGACTTTTACAGATTTTAAACTGACAATCACGTCAAAATGTGTAATATAAATGATTTGAAAAAAATATAATTATGTTAAACTAGAACATTTTCTTAATCATTTAGTATGTGAATATTTTTGGTTATATTCATATTAAATAGTTTAATTAACTCGTGAAGTTGTGTCTGACGCGGACAAAACATTGACAATCACACAAAATCGAAACTTACACTATCTCGACCATTTTATTATCTATCTTTTAATATACGCCTTTTTTTAAGTTAAAGAATACTATCTTTTATTTAATTTTTTCGACTTTACTTTAGAGTTTTAGAAGCAGCGCATACGATTCTCTGGTCGCTCAAGGTCGCCGGCGTATATCGTGACCTTAAAATGTAAATAGGTACAGTACTTCTCTGACGAGCTTCTTCTTACAATAATTACATACACATTTAGGTTAGTTTCTCTGGTATAACATGTTATTTGGTCTACTTAATTAAGTTAGCTAATGACTACCTACAAGTGACGTCATAAATATAAATTGCCATACAAAATTGGTTGGTGCTGTCATCTATCCAATTGTTTCGATGAAACAATTGCGATGGCCTAGTTGTTAGGTATTTGTGTTTCATATAGTACCTACCTAGGTATTGTATATTGGCTAACGAATAAAGTTTTTGTGCTAGGTTGTGATAACATCTCGCTAGCCAGATCTTTTTTGCTAACCAAACGTATCTGTTGAAACGAAGTACAGAAACGAGTTTTCCTAACAAAAACGTCTTTCCCGAATGCCACTCCGTTTATAACTTGTACAAAATTATTTCCCTAAGCGGTTGAACCTAAGTATATAACGTAAAACGTAAATCAGTGTAAAATATTGTGGCTTACAGTTTATCACGCAATTAAGCCTGAAGTGAGACAAACCTCCGCTTCGCTGTACATCAATGTAAATGGTGTGAAAACGTCCTTAAATCTACGGTAAGCCAACAATAACGTTTAATTGAATCGCTGACAATGCAATTAAGGTATAATTGAAACAGATGCTAAGCATATTTTGAATGGCGTTTTATGTTAATTAAATTCATAGGTATTTTACATCGACAAAAAATATTAAAATGGATTTACATTTTACATTGTGGTTATATTTTTGGATTCAATCCATATTTAGGCCGAATAATTATATTTGTTCAGCTTTTTGGTTTTAAACGAAAAAAAACTGAATAGCCTTTTACCGTTGACATACCTATTACTGCGTAAGAATGAATATATATTTGACATAAACACATATATATATATATATATATATATATATATATATATATATATATATATATATATATATATATATATATATATATATATATATATATTTGACTCTTTTTTATACACTGCTCAGGCTCACATACTGATTCATTGTTTGTTAAAATATAAGGAGTGGTCGTCTACTGTTTCAACATTTGTATTAATATGTGAACACTGTGTATCTATGTACATATAACTTAGTCTGTCATTCCTTAATCTGTGATACTTTGTACACACTTTCAAATACCTAGTGTTTTTATGCAAGGTACATCGTATTCACGTATAATTATATAATTTCTGTAAATGCAAATATTGTTAACATCGTTTTTAAAAGAGTAAGTATGGAGTTTCTTGCCCATTCTTCTCCATACAAAACTACCTTTTGGAATGGGCACCTAGAATCAATTATTTTTTTTTCTCATTTGACGTTTAAAAGTGCCTTATAATGGTCTAATTGAAATAAATGATTTGACTTTGACTTTGACTTTATGAGTTTTGACAGATGTCGCTACTTTTGCTTGTTCCATGAACTTTTGTTTAAAGTGTTCTAATGGGCGTATCCTTCCTTTTTAACTCATTGCCTTTGACCAACTATGTTGGTTTATCGGTCAACCGGAATGCTATGTATCCGGTTAGACTGAAAGCCGAGATCAACATAGTTGTTAAAAGGATATTAACTTTGTTTTCATGTTAAACCCAAAAACTGAACAACTGAATGCCAGTATTTTACATGAAGCGATTGCCAATCTGTCCTTCACAACCTAGAAACAGGGAAACACGATACCCCATGGTAAGATTTGTCGTCAGACTTTCTGGCTTCTAAAGTCATAAAGAATGTCAAAGATTTATGAATGACAGCCAGATTCATCGGCTTTACGTGCTTTCACACGAGTAAGCGGAAATAACCGGACAAAAGCACGAACAAAAGCGACTTCGATCGATGCAATAAATCTTACAACCTGAACCAAATAGTTCAGACATTTAACATGTACAATGCCCACTGCTATCAGTTTCCAGTCTATAAAATGAAAAGAGTAGAAAATACTCCTTAAATCCCTATCTAAATCCATCCTGGACAGTTCGTATTTTCACTAAAATACACTTTTATTAGAGCATATTACATCCGAAAGAGGTTAATAAATTAGTCGACCCTGTGCTGATATGCACCGTACTTCTCTATGACCATCTCGGCAGAATGCCAACCGGGTGCATGCCAAAATAACTGCAATGGTGTTAGTACTTTATATATAAATAGTGAAAGCGATCGTTGTTGACTACGTATTTTAAACTCTATTTCGTATCATTACTACCTACTGATAATAATATTGCAAATTCTAATAGGCTTGCGCTTGACCGCAACTCACCTGGCCTGACCCCGGCGCTATTCTCTAACACAACCTAAAGCTCGACGCTGCGGTGAGTTATATTCTCGTATTCATTAACCTTTGCTTACGGAGCGCTGGCTCCACGTGAAATAACGGCTTTGGTAGAACTACTCAAGGTTGAATAATTTGACACTTTTGACAGTTCATATATTATGAAAATACGATAATCGCTAAGCAAAAACGATCGCAGAGCTTGATGTCGATTTCACGGCTGATACTATGTCGAGTTCACCGTCAAGCACCGCCAGGAATGGTAATGTTAGAGAACCGGTTCACTCGTACCTTGAAGATATCCATATTATACTTATTGGGTACTTACCTTTAATTTTAATATTTCTACACCGGCAGCGGCAACATGTGTTAACATGTGAAGCTAATAAAGATATTAATGTACAGAGGCCAGTACATCAAGCCATACCTAATTGACTAATTTTCCCAATTGAATATGAACCTTATAATAATGTGAAAGAAAGTTGAAAAAATTTGACAGATTGTTGTAGCTTGATGCTGACCTCTGTGCCACATGCTCAAATATAACTTTTCTATCGTAATAATAACATTCTCCCGTTCAAATTTCGGACACAGCAGCCATTTTCAATGGAGACTAATCAAGTACTTATGAGACATTGTAGTGCGCAAGTGTGTGCGCAAACATAGGAACATTCCCTCTTCCCTCACTATCATATTTTAGTTTCTCTTATAGTTTAGTCGCATTGGGACGGCAATTCGACACGACCAGGAAGAGATCTGAGGTGTGATTCTGTAAGACCTTATTCTAAACTTCGAATCTGAATCCGCTGTGAGTTTGTTTCAGTTTTCTTTCTTTCAAATTTACACTAGCGCCACCCTTGCGAGCGTGTCAGCGCGTTAAACTAATCTGACAGGGAGATTTTAACAGATAAAGTATGAGATGACGTAAGAAGTGGCAGTCTGTACCGTAATTTCCCCGTCACTTCGACGCTCACTTCGCACTCGAACCCGATTCAAAGTGTCAAATATATCAAGGTCATTTTGAACCTTATGCGAAGTGAGAGTGAATAGGGATGTGAGATGCGAGTTGTTGTTTGAATTTTACAGAATCGACCTACAGGCGCAGGACGGCATGTGCTTTTTGATGCACGTGGGTATCAAATCACCAACTTAGAAACTTCATTCCGGGCTGCTACTTCCTAATGGAACATCCGAAGAATACTTTGCCCTACCTGTGAATTGAACTTAGGACTCACGCTCAGCAGTCTAGTCTTCACGAGAGCTACGGGGCCTTATTATCAAAGTTACTAAGTATACATTCGAAGAACATTATTTATTCAGTCTCGTTCTGAACATAGTCTAACACTGGAAGGCGGCCCAGCTTCAGATGTTTTTAATTAATTACTCCCCAGGGATAGGCACTTAATAAAGATTTGCTGCCTTAAGGTTGTTCAGTTTGTTCAGATGATTCCATATTTAAAAAGGTTTTGTAAAGTATTTGGTGATTCATACGGGTTAAAAAAAACTTTACTTATCAGTAGGCCGATTCTGTAAAATTGAAACAACAACTCGCATCTCACATCGCTATTCACTCTTACTTCGCATAAGGTTCAATATGACCTTGATATGTTTGACACTTTGAATCGGGTTCGAGTGCGAAGTGAGCGTCGAAGTGACTGGGAAATTACCTTACAGAATGCCACTTCTTACGTCATCTCATACTTTATCTGTCAAAACCTCCCTGTCAATTTAGTTCAACTCGCTGACACACTCGCAAGGGTGGCGCTAGTGTAAATTCGAATTATCAACCGAGTTTTTAGAATGCAAATCAAGAAAGTCACAGCGGATTCAGATTCGAAGTTTAGAATGAGGTCTTACAGAATCACACCCCAGGTCGTGGTTACACAAAAAGGGTATTTTAAGCACTATCATCAACTATCGCAAACTTTCATCGCGCTATTCCAAATCCTAGCGAAATATCACTCGATTTCCCGTTTTTTGTTCGTATTAAGGCTGCTTTCTCGAAAAAGCTGGAAAGAAGCATGCAGATGAAGCAACTTTTCGTCGGCATTTACAGAGAAAAAAAGAGTATTAAAAAATATGTCTACTGCTTTGCAATACAAAGGAAAATGATTTGGTTTTGTTACTTTTTACAAATATGTATTATTTTTATTACAATAAATTAAAAATGCGTCCGATTAAAGACTGCGTCTACATCACCCCCGCACACGTCCACAAATTTAGTACGGGCCAAATGCTCAAGGTTATTGGCATGTATACAAGCCTTAAGTTTTATTTTTATTATAAACATTAGCAATAGTTACATCGTGGCTTTCTATCAGCAAAAGTATTTTCATAACCGATCCAATACTTTCAAAGGTTCCGGAAGCCCCTTACGAATAAAAAAACAAAAAAAATTGCTTACATATTTGTAATATTAATAGCCTATTATAATTTAAATATTATGATAACTTTACAATGCTATTATTAGTGTAAGTCCACATATATACGTATACATACAAGCAATAGTATCATAATCCTTTAAAACTTAGAAAACAAATTTCTGAAATCTTATCAGGAGTACCTCAAACAGTTAAACATTCAATCATCATCTTTTACATAAAAATGCTTCACAAAAACTCAGCACTCAGTAATTCAAGAATTCTACTAAACGTTCCCACTTGAAAGCATTAAGCTTAGTACTTGAAAAGTGTCGGTTATCTCAACAATTAGGCCGACACGTTCCCTAAGGGAGTCATACTCACGTAACAAGAAATAACTTCAAATAAGGCTACTGTTCTTTTCTACTTGGCAGGGTATCTAGTTTTCTACTCTCTTGCGTTTTTGTTAAGAATTTTTTATTACGTTAGAGTCGGGTTGTTACTTCAAATGTAGCAGCTACTGATAAGTGAGGGAACCTTTGTTTTCGTTTTGGTTCTTACTTCAATTGTATACCTACTTTTGGTGTGTTGCCAATTCTCGAACTATTCAAATAGCTTTTATACTGTACAAACATTTCATTACAGCTATACTACTACTAAGTTTTCTTTCCATTTTTTGTACAATATTAACATTCATACAGTACTAGGTTTTTACTAATATATTCAAATAATAAAGTATAATACTCGATCTATGGAGGGCTCTAAAATGTCTGGTGGAATTGAATACATCAACGTAACACAAAAATACAAAACGTATGTGTGTATTTTAGAATTTTAATTTTGTTAAAAATAAATCCTCTTAATTCGGTAAGTAAACAGGCATCGATTTTAATAATCGAGCAGAATTGAAAGAGTCAACTGACAACTTTACCAGAATACATTTATTTTACAATTTCAGTAGGTTGTAATAAATCAATAATTAACTGCCGCGTTGGTCTCGTAGTTGGAAGAAGACCTTCGGGTATTGGGTCTTTCCATCAGAAATTTCTTAGTAGCAGCCGGAAGGTAGAAAGTTGGTGGTGTGACACCCACATGCCTGAAAAAGCACGTTAAGCCGTTGATCCTGCACCTGTAGGCTAATTCACGTAGGTAACTAAAGAAGTGCTGTTGCAGTGCAGTTGCAGTTAATTTTCAATCAAAACAACGCTTTTCGTATTCTCTACCGCTGTCAGACACGCTCGCGTCAAGTTCGCTCTCATGTGGCTACACCATAAGTAAGTTTGGTGTAGTTTGGTTGTCGTGCAGTTGACGTGCAGTTCACGCACAGCTTACGCGCAGTTCAAAGATAACAAGAATACCGTTTATCACTCAAACTTGAACTTAGCTGCAACTGCACTACAACTTCATCGGCGCGTCATAAAATTACGTGAATTAGCCCACTGATCTCTCCTAGATTTTGTTGAATTGCCGTGCCATCGGAATATGAGAGTGAGGGAGGCAGGCGTTTTCACACGCCTGTGCACTATAATATTATTGTCTATTAGGTACAGAGGCCAGCATATCAAGCTACAGCAATCTGCCAAATTTATTTGATAGATTTTCAACTTTATTACAAAATATGAACCTTACGGTTCATATTCAATACGGAAAATGTGGCAGTTTGGTATGGCTTGATGTGCTTGCGTCTGTATTTGGCTCCATTGAGATTGAACGCCATGACCGAAATTCAGTCAAGTGAATAGATTATACAGGCAACTTGCACAGAAGTATGCACCATCTTGTACCTTAACTTACTTTAAAATGGAAATTACTCTTCGAATTCGACAACTTACTAATCCATCAAGATTCCCAAAAAATCAAAGAAGACCCAGGACCATATACCCCACTTACAAGTATTTGTCGAGAGCGTCCCTTAATAAATACATGATAATGGACAAACGGTGTCCATTACCATCACCAAGTTTATCTAGGAAACTGAATTTACTGAGAAAAATCCTCCCTTTTATTTCCTTTTATTGGGATTTCCTTTTTTTTTTCTCGATAAAACCGGGATCGTTTGATTTACTGCATGCGTGTCAAAAAGTGACCTCGACCGGAACCATGTTATGTATTATAATGGTAATAAAAATATGATCGACGTTTTTGCAGTAAAACGGTTTAAAAATCAACTCGAAAAGTGTAAGGGGAAAACCAGCTTTACTAACACGGTAAAGTTTACGATTTTATACAAGATATAAAATCGAATAAAAACATACTACTGCCAGACTGTCACCTTACTTGTTTCCGTCTAGGGAAAACGTTGACCATTGTGGCTATTCATTTCGAATCATAAATAATTAAATCTCTTGATCAGTGACCTGTGTAATATTACGATATTTGTAAAGAAAAAAGCGTGTAAAGCATTTAAGAGGATTGCAATACAAAACAACAAACAGAACAAAGCCGCCGCCACCGACTTCCGAAACTAAAGTAAGTAATGTGTGTTCTGTGCTAAAGTTATTTATCACTGTTGTTTATCTATATATGTATGTTTTTATAATGTATTTGTGCATGTATATCAGCTGTCTGACACCCATAGTACAGGGTCTCCCTAGTTTGGGGTCAGGTGGCCATGTGTGAAATGTCCCCACATATTATTATTATTACTTTTTAGTTTGAAGGCGGTTGTTTTTTTTTTAGTTTTTTTTCTGCTTTTTAGTATCGCCTACATCCAAATCCATTAAGAAACGGCGACACAGTTTAATCAGAGATTGAAACCTCCAAAGATTGAAGAAATTAATACGACATAATATGCATGTATTTTTTTTGGATTTTGTTGATTTTTTCAAAAAGCGCTGAATTAAATTACTATTATTATTATTTTTTATTATTAACTTATATGGAACCATTTCGGCATGAAACCATTTCGAACAAAAAAAGAATTTTGCATTTTGCTTTTTTTTGTTATACTTATGACGGAGCTGTGCCCGAACATTCATAAAAAAAATACAAACATCCGAATTGATAACCTCCTCCTTTTTGAAGTCGGTTAATAATTAGGTCAGGTGAATATTAAAATATTATCATGTCAAATCAAATGATCTCAACTTATAATAGACCGCTACTGAATAACACGTTATCCATTACTAGTTTCAACCCATTAAAAGTTAAAAGCTATATTCTACAATCTACATCGATGCCCCATATATTTACATCAATAGTACCTGCCTACCTAACTCACCCACGTACAATTTACTTTAATAGGTAGTAACAATGGCAACCACTGAGAAAAACAGCAAACTAATTTAATTGTCTCCCGGCAAGCGAGGGCGGTACACACAAGAGTTACAAACATAGCAGGTTCCAACAAAGGAAAATACTAAAAACACAATCCAGTCGTTATACCTAATAACGTGAAACATTCCCATGACGTTTACGCTCTCATATACAAGTAAACAAGAGGCAGAATGAAAACAAAGCGAACTCAAACGGATACCTCCAGTTATATTATGTTATTCTGTTCAGGAGTGCGCTAATATTATTCGACTTTTACGCTCTCAGCGAAAAATTCTTTTCACGGCAACGCTTTACAGAGAGGCTGGCAAATTTCAGAAATTATACTAAACAGCCTTTCCATACTTTCCATTGGAGAGATCTTTGTTTTTTTTGTTGATTAGCAACATGGAAAGCACTCCAGCGCCTCTTCCTACTATGAAAAACCATTTTAAATACAGACGCGGTATGTTTGTATGGCGGGACGGTGTTTAAGCTACCTTTTCAAAGGAATTAGATAGAATCCCCACTTAAATCTCAGCTTCGTGTTTCGCTTTAAAATGGAAATATAGGATAATGCGCGGATGAGAACGGCTTACTTGACAGCACTCTGGCAAAAAGTTAAATAAGGAAAACCGAAAGAATATTATTTCAATTACCTTTGAAAGCTCTGGTGGCATATCATTGTGGACGATGGAGCTGAGGTCTCCTTATTGCTCTAGAGAATTTGGACGTCTACGTAATTTTTACAAGCGGGATTTTTGGGGCACGTTCATGCTCATACTGTTAAATTGAGGGGACAAAGGGCAATTATTTTGAGAAGGACGAACTAAGATTAGCATAACATAATTATTTAATTAAGAAAAACAGGATGGTAAAAAGAGAAAAAAGATACCCAAAGCGAGTGTAGTCCGGGCAAAACAAAAGCTAACCACGGCTAATGAGAGCTCGTTAAGATAATAATTTCCTCGTGGAAGGGAATTTCTGTGTAATAAATCATTTGGTTTTTACGAATCTTTGCGTTGTCATACTTTGTGAGGTATATCATGGTTATAATGATTCAGGACTATTAGCATTCATTAGCTTAATCGCCTTTTTGATAAATTTCAAGTCATTAAAAGTGATCATTATTTAAATTACTCAAACTTTTAAATGATCAAGAATGTTTAAAATGTAATTCTTCTTCGTCAGCTTGGTTTACTCCAGCTTTTATATAAGATAGTTATATCAATTCTTATAGATCTTCTATTTGTTCGTTTTCTTACATGTATTATCAACTTGACGGCTCGGTAGGCGTAATGCGTTTGGCTACTGTGCTGTGTATCTTGGGTTCGATGGCCATATGAAACAAATATATTTTGTATGACCTACAGGCAGTTTTTCCGGGTTCAGTTGTAACCCACGATACATGAAACCCTGTGTAGGGTAAGGTTTTATTACAAGTAATCATTTGAATGAATACAGCATTCCTTTCTCCCAAAAAATCCTTACGTTCAACCAGCCTATCGGGCTGTCGTAAATATGTATTTCCAAGTCGACAGAATAACTCCGATCCGTCAGTCCGTCAAATATTTAGCGTCGATACGTCGATACTCCGAATGAACTACATTCATATTTAAATGTATTCAACATCCTTTATTATTCAACGAAGACTTTCCGGTACAAGGAATCGCTTTTTCCTACCCATTATTGTACGGGAATGCGTCGGTAGATAAATCTTTTTCAAGTTTAATGCAAAAATTGTGTTTATGCGATGTAGTAAAGTAAGTTGAGGTTCTTCACTCTTATGTAATGTATATTCATTTCTACAAGACTTCCCTATTAGTTTTGTTTGAAATGACTAACGAGGTAATGGTCCCACTAGTGGGCTCAATCCGTTCAAAGGTCACGAATATTTTTTTGGCAAATAAAACGTAAGAGGGTTGCGTTTACAAGTCGCGTCGTGTATTTGTATACCAATATACCAAGCTGAATGGACCTTTGTAAACACTCCACGGACCAAAGTAGAAAATAGCTATAACTGACTAAAGGCTTTGTGGTCAACTAACCCAACTGCCTTGAAAATCTCGGCAACAATTAGATCCAAGTAATCTCTAGACCGGAAAAATAAATAATCAGCCTATCCTAAACCCAACTGAAACCTTAATGGCTCCTAACAACTTAACATATTGTGGGCTTTAAGAACAAGTCGTAGATAGTTTTGTCCCTTCACCAAGTCGCCCATTATCCGCGGCCCAACAAAGCCTACTAGCATATAACCTCTTTAAGAGCTTTGTTGGCTTTCTGGGCAATCAATCTTTTCCCTCATGACGTCACAGGTGTCAAGGTTACTTATGAACTGTTGCTCTCTTTAGAAATAACTTGTTCATCAATCATTGCCTATTTATGTATGAAGAATGAAAGGTAATATTTTATTCGCTTGTTAAGAATTGATTTTTATGTTGGATATATATCGTGGATAGATGAGCTAGGAATATGATGTAGGGGCCCATTTATCTTGGGTATGTAACGGATTTGTAGTTTGATTTTATTTCTGAATAAAATCAAGCTACAAATCCGGTAATAATGGATTTTATATTAATCAGCGTTTTATCAAAATCATTTTGTTGTGAATTGGTTTGTTTCGGCTGAACTAAGCAGTAAGTAAAATAGATTTTTATTAAGTATAACAACAAACAATTTGTAAAATAAAATATTTACCGAACTAAAAGCCTCAAGATAAAAATGTCCCACGTAATGTAACGTTACAACGTCACTTAGATGATAGATGCGCCTAATAGCCGCTGAATACGTCAAGGTGTCCCTTGGGCCACTAATATTATGTTTTTCTATTCAACTAAATCGAGGCATCAATCAAGACTTTGTTTTGAAAATAAATCTGAAGGTTAAACGGACGGTTCATATTTTTTATCAAAAAGTTTATTTTGATTGTTTGTTGCATTGGGAACTTTTCCTGTATTGTGGGTATGTTTACAAACATAAACGCACACACACAAACTACCTGTAGGCCATACAGAATATATAATATTATGTTCCGTACGGGAATTAAACATCTGTTTGTCAATCTATCTCTTAAGCTAAGAGATAGTGTGATAACAATTAAAAAAAAGCAAACATAATAATTGTTACGTTTAAAGCAAGAAAAGAGAAACAAACAGACACAGAATGAAAAAAAAAATTATGGAAAAAAAAAACAGAACAGAACAGAACTGTGATCAAAATTTACGACACTACGAAACAATGATTAAACATATTTCGCACAAAATTATTTAGTGGGACGAATGCCACTATTCTAAGAACATATTCTCGTTCGTCCTACTAAAATCCCAAATAGGACGAACGGGAACAAATTTAATATTATTTTTGTAAATTCCTGTTCGTCCCACGATGGGGACGAAGTCGATGGGACGAACGGGAATACACCTTAATTTGAACCTAAAAAAAATATATATAATGTTACGGCTAAAACTCGAAGTGCGGCTACATCTAGTTTTAACCGGCAAGAACTAGGTGTAGCCGGTAGCAGTTGGTTAAACTTAGGTGTAGACTGCGAGCTCGGGACTTGGGGCACCAAACCATTGAGCAAACCTCCTACCGTCGGCTTCTACTTCTGTCTGCAGGGTTTAAAGGAACCTAACCAAAGTTCTAACCAAAGATAAGTAGCATACATCTAAGTTTAAGACTGCTCTCTCGAAAGAAGCTTGAAAGATGCATGCAGATGAAGCAACTTTTCGTTGGCATTCACAGAGAAATTACATCTGAAAAATATTGTTAGTAATCTACATAATATGATACGTAATTTGGTTTAGCCACAATTTTTCTATCGGTATCACATTATAAGAAAATAAAAATGTCAAATCACCTCCAAATCATTAACATGAAACCATTTTACTCCTTAATTTCTCATCAAAAGAGTATAAAAAAATATCTACTGCTTTGCAATACTTTGAAAATGATTTGGTTTTGTTACTTTTTACAAATATGTATTATATTAATTACAATAAATTAAAAATGCGTTCGATTAAAGACTGCGTCTACATCAACCCCGCACTCGTCTACAAATTCAGTACAGGCCAAATGCTCAAGGTTATTGGCATGTACATTGACATGTCTTAACCACATGTGGCTGACTGTACCTAGTTGTTGTCGGTTAAAACCAGGTGTAGCCGCATTTTAGCTATTAACCGTAACATATATAAACCACTTTTTAATTCACGAGGACAACGTCGCGGGCGACAGCCTGCTTATCTATTTATACTACCTATCTATGCTTAATTATTATGATAAAGCTAAAGAGTTTGTGTTTATTTGAACGCGCTAATGTCTGGACCATGATTGGTCCGATTCATAAAGTTCTATAATTCGCCATATTATCACTGAGTGCTGTAGAGTATAATTTATTACGAAAAATTAGGGATCCGTAAGAAAAAACACGCGAACGGAGCCACGGGGAAAGTGCTAGTTTTCTTTCTAAAATCGTTTAAAAACATACGTACACTTTGTCGTATTAAGAAATAAGTTTAAAATAGATTTTTTTAAACTTAGCCATAAACTGAATAAAGACAATTCATGAATTTAATTCAAATGGCAAGGTTTTTCAACAGACAGGAAATTCCATTGATTTCCACCAACCGGTACCTATAACAATCATGTTCCACCATAATTTGTATCCAATTGATCAAGTATCCTTAGAGCTACATCATCTGCCTAGCCTTTTTCCATGTATATTGAGGTCGGCTTCCAGTCTGATCGGATGCAGCTGAATACCAGTGTTTTATATGGAGCGACTGCCTATCGGACCTCCACAACCCAGTTACTGGGTAAAACGATATCCCTTCGTAAGACTGGTGGTCAGACTTTCTGGCTTTGACTATACTGCCAAAGATCTACAAATGACAGCCGGGACCAACGGCTTTACATGCTTTCCGAGGCACGGAGGGAACTCGGTATGAAAGGGATGGTCACCCATCCACAGACCGACCGCAGCAAGCGTAGCGTAACCTTTGACCGATCGATCTGTACGGCTTTTACTTGACCACGAGCTTCTCCACAGGTAACCTAAGAGCTACAATGTTTCAAAAAGAATAATAAATTGATTGTAATTATGGAAATTAGACTAGATGATTGGAATCCTAATAATAGCAGCTACTGTTACATTTAATGAAATTGCTTTAAATACAATAATTTTGATAAAACGATAGCGAATGAATTATTCAACCGTCTGAACAATTTGGAAAGTATTTTACAAATTGTTGAAGTATCTAGTATTAAGTTTGACATCAATCAAGGTGGATTAAAGATTTTATCGTAGCTCAATGCCGTTGAGGCAGTTTAGAATAATGACAATAAAATATTAGATATTTCCTTTAAAAATGTTGTCATTAAGTCCTCGATTCCATTGAAATCATGTTGTTTAACGTGTTACCGAATACAAAAATAAGTGCTAACACGTCTTCAAAAGTAACTGCCATCAACTTACAACCACCTAAACGAAATAATTTTGTTGCATCAAAAACAGTTTCATCAATACAAGCAATAAAATATCCAGTATGTGCCGGATTACTATTCGCCATCAACAGATTCTACCTTTTCAAACCCAACAAATTAATTCTACTCTTGAGTTACGTCCACACAATTTGTATGCCGATTTTGGTCTGGGGCATTATGTTCAATGCCGACGAATTATCCGCTACTTATTTCGTCTTCAAGTATACGTGCTGTATTGAGTATATTCTTCTTATAACCATTACTCTGTTTGCGAGCAAGAATAATTTGACCAATTTGTTTCGTGATCTCGATAAGTTTGATGAGATGTTGAAAATCAGTAAAGACTTGAACGTCATTGATTCTGGCTATCTCGGTGTCTTCTGGCTCTCAGGATGTTTCATCTACAGTTTATGTGAATACATTGGCTGCTACTTCTATCTTTCTTTCTTCCTCGACAGAACCGTTTACTGCTTTTACGTGATGTTATTAGCCCACGACTGTGAACAAATCCTTATCTTTGTTCTTCTAAAAACAATTTACACCAGACTTCGCATTATTAAAGCCCATGTTTTGAAGATATTTTCTGAGGAGAACAGAACGAATAATTATAGACGGAAGTTGGATAAAGTTGAAGCACTGTCGAACAATGCGCAGCTTGATATTAGTTCTTTGCACCGGGTCTACGATTTGCTTCACAAGTGTGCCGAACAACTCAATTCTATTATGACTTTCCCGGTAAGTTTCACAAAGAATTATTTGCAAATTCAAAATTGAAATGCACCTTCTACAATATTTAAGGAATTTAAATGCCACATTTGCATATTGCGATTGGTTTATTATAAATCGAGATATCTTCTTTGTATTTATGAAAAGGCCAACAGTGTGTCACTAGAGGCTGATAACGTAATGTGTCCTTAATACTGTTCAATTGTTTTGCAGATGTTGATAATACTATTCACGGCGGGGTTGTCGACGACAATGCTGCTGAAAATGATGGTCAAAGTGATACAAACAGTCACTGTTAGCAGTACTGTAAGTTTAATACAAAACTTTTATATTTTTAATTAGTTTTACTATTAAATATTTACCGTTTTTTTTAAATTATGAAGATTGTTTTTGCTAAGTGATAGTTTAAGACGGAAACGAGATATAGTCAACAGCAACATTTAAAGCAATAGAGTAATGTATACAGTATAATGTAATGTTTTAGAAGTTTAGGATATCTTGTACTTATTGATGGAATGTGCCATATTTCAGTCTGACAGAGAAGAGTTTGTTAGACTGACAAGTGCGATATTTTTCATTATTAAAAAAAATATAATCTACACCTAAGTCTTAGGTTAAATTTTTGCTGATCTTAATGTATTGGTAAAAGTTACGACGAGACTGGCATACACGATGGTGTAAAAGTACCTAACAATAAACAAAGAAAAATGCTTGAGATAAAGATCCAAAAAAAACTTAATTCGGAAAATCTGATTAAATGATACAAGTAATTACTTGCAATCACTTATACAAGAATATCTGTACATAAAGATACAACTTACACAGAAAGCGTTGTAGCGTCAATATTTGCTCGCAAATCCGCTAAGGGATTACTGACTAGTGGTTTCCAAGTTAAATACTACTCCCGTGAGCTATCATCACTTCAAAATAAAGAGATAGGTAGCGGTGTTGGCGTGTGACCTTTAGACACTATCTAGGTCAGCAGAAGGCTTGGAAACTGTACTATTAATAAATGATAGTGGGTATACAACATTATTTTCGTTTGCTGTCGTCGGTCTTGTGTGTTCCCGGAAAACAATAAATCTCAGTAAATCTGTCTATTGGACAAAACATAACTTAGCGAAATGGGTGAGGAGAACTCTCCATCACCTACTGCGTGTGCGGTGCTCATAACCAGACGCGACGATGACCCATTTAATTATATTAGGTCTTTACATATGAAATTGCCGCTCGGTATCAAAAAATTAAAAATAACTTTTTTTTAAGAAATTATATATTTAGTCAATCGAAGTATGCACCATTGTTATCGATACACTTCCGCCATTTTATCGGGAGCTCATTGATCCCTTTGGTAAAAAAATCCTTGGAGCGAGAATCGATGAACTGCTTGAAAGCTGTTTTAACTGTCTCATCAGAATTGAATTTTTTTCCTTGTAAAGTTGTCCAAATTTCGGAATAAGTGGTAATCGGTTGGAGCAAGATCTGGAGAGTATGGTGGGTGACGCAAAGTTTCCAGTCGCAGCTCCTCTAACTTGGCGACCGTCTGATGTGCAGTATGTGGTCGAGCGTTATCCTGAAGGAGCAATGGGCTTGAGCAATTGACCAGTCTCGGTTGTTTAATGGTGACCTTTTCCATCATTGTTTGCAACTGTTGACAATACATGTCTGCAGTAATCGTCTGGCCTGATCTCAAGAACTGTAGTGGATGACACCAGCACAGGTCCACCAAACACTAACTAGAATCTTCTTTTTGGTCAGTTTTCGCTTGGGGCAAGGTTTTGCCGGTTCTCCAGGGTTAAGCCATTGTGATGATCGCTTGCGATTATCTTACACGATCCACTTCTCATCACAAGTGACAATACGATTTAAAATTCCCTCATTATTGTGACGATTGAGCAAAGAAGCGCAGCGACCGACGCGTGTTTGTTGGTGTGCTTCAGTCAATTCGTACGGTACCCACTTTTCGAGCTTTTTTACTTATCCAATTTGACGCAAATGGATAATGATTGTTTTGTCACTTACTCCAAAGGCTGCTGCTAATTCAGAAGTGGTTTGAGATGGATCCGCTTCCACTATCGCCTTTAATTCTTCATTATTCACTTGAGTATCCGGTAGTCCACGAGGCTCATTTTGTAAATCTAAATTTCCAGAACGGAAACGTTGAATCCAAAAACGCACCGTTCGTTCGTTAACGGTGCCGGGCCCGTACACGTCGTTAATCCTTCGAGCCGTTTCTGCTGCACTGGCGCCACGGTGGAACTCATATCCGTAAATATTCGTACGGTACCCACT
The DNA here is from genome assembly GCA_947361185.1 of Charanyca ferruginea. Taxonomy (NCBI): domain Eukaryota; kingdom Metazoa; phylum Arthropoda; class Insecta; order Lepidoptera; family Noctuidae; genus Charanyca; species Charanyca ferruginea. Next base: position 18,055,332 of record OX376073.1, read on the forward strand.
TTTCGAGCTTTTTTACTTATCCAATTTGACGCAAATGGATAATGATTGTTTTGTCACTTACTCCAAAGGCTGCTGCTAATTCAGAAGTGGTTTGAGATGGATCCGCTTCCACTATCGCCTTTAATTCTTCATTATTCACTTGAGTATCCGGTAGTCCACGAGGCTCATTTTGTAAATCTAAATTTCCAGAACGGAAACGTTGAATCCAAAAACGCACCGTTCGTTCGTTAACGGTGCCGGGCCCGTACACGTCGTTAATCCTTCGAGCCGTTTCTGCTGCACTGGCGCCACGGTGGAACTCATATCCGTAAATATTGCGAATTTTTAATTTCTCCATTGTTGTTGCTATGCTATGCTATTATATTAGAAATAAAATAAAAGTAGCTGATGACAAAATAAAAACTACTTGGCAAATAATAAATAATGAAACAGGTAGGAAAAAACAGCGTAATACTGAATTTAATTTAGAGACTGCACATGGCCCCATAAATTCAGATATAGAAGTAGCTCAGGAATTTGAAGCATTTTTTGGAAATATTCCCATTAAAACTACTGAAGCTTTAAATTCCTCTCCCGCGCTCTCTGCTGCCTTACTTAGGAAGAATGTTAAGGCATGCCGTTCGGAGTTTAGGTTTGAACATACAAACCCCCAGGCTGTTATAAGAGCCTTTAAAGATCTTAAAATTAAATCAACAGAAGATCTCTGGGGAATGTCTGTAAAAGTCTGTAAATCTATTATCGAAACGATTGCACCCTATTTAGCTCTTATATTTAACACCAGTGTAGACCAAGGAGTCTTTCCGGATCTGATGAAACACAGTAAAGTAGTACCGTTGTTCAAATCCGGTGATAGTAAAGACCCCAACAATTATAGGCCTGTGTCGATTCTGCCAGTTCTCAGCAAGGTGTTTGAAAAGTTAATGCTCAATCAATTGTTGCGTCACTTTAATAAAAATTCCATCTTTCATGAACAACAGTATGGTTTCACCAAAGGGCGTTGTACAACTGACGCCGGTGTCACCCTAATAAAGAACATTTTTAGCGCCTGGGAGGAATCACAAGATGCCATTGGAATCTTTTGCGACCTCTCAAAGGCGTTCGATTGCGTTGACCATGAGACACTTTTGCTGAAACTGGAGCACTACGGGGTTAGTAAAACATCTCTTAATTTACTAAGGTCATACCTGAGGGATAGACGGGTAAAAGTACAGGTTAACGGCGTGAACTCATTGGGGTCTGAAACGACTATGGGCGTTCCTCAAGGTTCAATATTGGGTCCATTTCTATTCTTAGTTTATATAAATGATTTACCCCAATTGTTTCAAAATCAACCAAAAATGGTGTTATTTGCCGATGACACATCATTGATTTTTAAAATAAACAGACGGTCACAAAATCTAGACGACGTAAATGACGCTATTCTTCAGGTTCAAAATTGGTTTACGGTAAACAATTTGGTACTTAATGAAAAAAAAACCAAATGTATTCGATTCATTTTACCAAATGTTAGGAATAGTAAATGTGACATCATACTTAATGGAGAGAAACTGAAATTTACTAGTCAAACGGTTTTCCTAGGAATCACGCTAGACGAGAAATTACAATGGGGACCCCATATAACATCTATTGCGGGGCGACAAAGCTCCGCGGCTTATGCTGTTAGAAAGATAAGACAGTTAACAGATGTAGAAACTGCGCGTTTGGTCTATTTTGGCTACTTTCACAGCATTATGTCGTATGGTATTTTACTGTGGGGTCGGGCTGCTGACATTGAATCCGTTTTTATTTTACAAAAAAGAGCTGTCAGAGCCATTTATAATCTACGTCGCCGCGAATCTCTTAGGGAACTATTTAAAAATATTAATATAATGACAGTGCCTTGCCAATTTATTTATGAAAATATTATGTATGTAAGAAAAAACTTACATATGTTTAATAAAGTAAGTGATAGACATGACTTTAATACTAGAAACAAGGACAAAATAGCTCAACCATATTTTAGATTGTCTAAAGTCCATACATCTTTTATGGGGTACTGTGTTAAGTGCTACAACAAAATTCCTAGTGATATATTACAACTAAGTGAAACAAAATTTAAATCATATATTAAAAGTACACTCTGTAAAAAAGCTTATTATAATCTAGAGGACTATATTCAAGATAAGAATGCTTGGAAACATGCTGGTCTAGCTCCATAGGACGATCGACAGTCTAGACAAAATCGAACCGATTGCTAATTTAAAATACCTAATTTCATACTTAGTATAAATATGTACATATATATATTTGACTCTTTTTTTATACACTGCTCAGGCTCACATACTGATTCATTGTTTGTTAAAATATAAGGAGTGGTCGTCTACTGTTTCAACATTAATTGTAATATGTAATATGTGAACACTGTGTATCTATGTACATATAACTTAGTCTGTCATTCCTTAATCTATGATACTTTGTACACACTTTCAAATACCTAGTGTTTTTATGCAAGGTACATCGTATTCACGTATAATTATATAATTCCTGTAAATGCAAATATTGTTAACATCGTTTTTAAAAGAGTAAGTATGGAGTTTCTTGCCCATTCTTCTCCATACAAAACTACCTTTTGGAATGGGCACCTAGAATCAATTTTTTTTTTCTCATTTGACGTTCAAAAGTGCCTTATAACGGTCTAATTGAAATAAATGATTTGACTTTGACTATAGCAATTTTCAAGTCCAAACAAATGACGTGAAAACAAATGAAACACGAATTTTAAAACAATATTCTTTAGTCTTTATTTTGAAATAATTTTGAATTTGGAATTTCTAATACACCACAAAATATTTGATTTCAAAGTTGCGAGTATTAAGTATCGGCAATTTCATATGTAAGGACCAAAAAAATAAAAAACATAATAATATTATAATATAACGTCAACTTAGGTCCAAAATATTATCATTATTACATTCCATACATTTCAGATTAGGTTTTAATAATATTATAGTGCTCAAAGTATCCCTAGACCAGCGCCTTAAAAGGAAATTAAAAATCACACTAATACCGAGATGTGGCTACCAACTGTGCACAAGTACTTATAAACCGACAATTACCATTCGATAATCATCGATGGGACTTACCAGAGAATGGGCAGCAGCATTCTCTGTGCCTTTGTAACAACCGTACTGCGATCGCCAACCCGCCTGCCAAGCGTGGCGATTATGGCAAAACCCCCCCTTGGGGAGGCCTATGTCCAGCAGTGGACGTCTTTCGGCTGAAATGATGATGATGATGATGAATCATCGATTAAAAAAAAGAAGAATTAAATATATTGAGGATCACTGGTCCGCACTCATTTTGCGTCTATAAGTAATAATTGTTGGAGTTTGGCTTAGCCAATCACTTCAAGGCACTACTGCCTAGCGTACTGCTGTGCTATGATTGTTTAAGAGTATGTACTGATCTTTTGCGTAAATGTGTGAACTGTTGTGTGCAACCAAGCTGACAAAGATCTGTTTAGATTAGAGTCTCCATGTGGTAGCAGTGGCAGGTAGGCTTGTAACTTGTTCTGTTGCAGTTCGGAAAATCAACAATAATTTACTTGTTTGGTCGCGGTATAAAGTACACTGGCCTGGTGGTGGTTCCTTGTTACTACTCCAGAGTGACATCCTCGGAAGTCGCCGCTATCCGGACTTGTCTGCACGATGCTGTGAATTCGTTTCCTTTGGGTAAATTTGAATATACTTTTTAGATTTTAAATTGATCAGCATCAAATATCCAAAATCTTCAACAATCTTCTTCAAAAAATTGGGAAAAACTTAAGTGTGCTGGTTCGTTATCGTACAACCCCTTTGGCAATTAAATTATACTTATATTGATACCTACTGCCAAAAACAAATAGACTTGAAGAGGCTCTGCATGTGTAAAGAGAATATTAGTATCCCGTAACAGTGAACCAAGATAGACTAAGTAACGACCAACTCCAATGAAACAACCTAGCCGAAAGCTGTGACACGGCGGAAAACTTATTCTTTCTTTCCGAGATTCAAGAATTTTTGCCCCTGAAAAATGGCTAGAGAGGTTGATGCCTACGAAAAGCTTTATAAATCTAGATCTTCCGCCCCACCTGTTCAACTCTTCAAGTGAAGAAAAGTCTAAAGCCTTTACAGTATACTTTCACAAATCAATGAAGTTATTTCTTTTCAGATAAAATCGAGCGGCGTAAAGTAAAAGCCTTCTTTCAGCTGACTCGGGAGAATGAATTCACTTACGCGCTAGGAGGAGTGATTAGACTCAATATGTCTTTGCCTCTCAGCTATATGAGCTTATGTACTACGTACTTAGTTATTTCTATACAGTTCTCTAAGTTTTTCGACTAGAGATTTTAGACAATGGTCTATGAGACTTTCTGAAGTCGAAAAATGTAATGGTCATGTGGTGTCTTGATGGTAATTTCTTCGTTACTATACAGTGACTAATGTTATTCTGTTTGACAAATATTAAAACTATATATAAAAATAATATTAAATTAATTAGAAGTCATACATTACTTTAAGTACTTATGTAAGCCTATACGTTATATGTACGCTGTATGTGTATTGAATAAAATAGCTGTCCGCCGTTGTCTTGTTCATATTTCCATAATTTATATATAAATCCATTTCCTGCTCACCCTCCCGCTACCTACCCACCTACTCACCTATATATATATCTTCCCACGTACCTACCATACCTACATACATACCCTTTTTTTTCGTGAATTTGCCACGAGCTAAGGAAACAGCACCAAAATATTCAAAAGATAATAATACGATAAGCTGAACAGTTTTATGATGTCTTGAATGGTTCGAGTCCGATGCACTCAGTGCTGATCTTTCGTAAGTACATAAATACTTTATTTTATTTTATTTACTATGGGACAATAAACAGCTACAATATACAAATAAAATCAATATGGGCTCATAAGATGTATTAACAATTAATATTGCAGCCCACTACATTATCCGCATGTTAACAAAATTAAGAGTAGGTAAAAAGTGCCACTCGATCATTACTCAGAAATAAAAAATATAATTGATTATTAAAAACAATACAATTGATCAATTATTATTAAAAATAAATTAAAAAATAAACAAATAACAACACAAACAAGAATCAATATTAATAAAAAAGGAATTGATGGTACAATACAATTCATTAATAAAAATATTTAATTTGAAATAAATTAAATTTAGATTAAAGGACTCACATTATGTCTTATTATCATTACATAATAATTTAAAAACATTGGATTTAAATTTCAATTAAGAACACATAAAAATATTAATGTCAATAAAGTTGCGATTATAAGACTCCACCATACGACAAACAGGGCAACGCAATCCGGCATTAGTCTGACAAGTATTTACAACGGACAATGTACCTGCACGGACACTGAGTTTATTTACAGTAGGTACCACATAACATAACATACTTGTGAGATCAATGGAGTCGAAGTGAATATGTATTGAGCCCTGTGGAACACCAGAAGTTATAGACACTGTATCAGACTGATGATCACTCACAACAACCTTATTTGTTCTATTTTGAATGTAAGATGAAAATCACCGGAGCAAGTTTCCCCGTATGCCATTAAATGCAATTTTGTTAAGTAAAATTTCGCGATCGACCTTGTCAGCGGCCTTTTTGAAATCTGTGTAAACAGCATCCACTTATGTTTGCTAGTGGATGCTGTTTGTGTTCAAGCATTTGATTGATTTCCACGTGAGGCTCTTTGACTTGATCCCCGAAAGTCAGGATATCCAAAGAAGTTCGTCAACCTCATACATCAATTTAATGTTGGAATGAAAGCGCAGGTTCCACACGAAAGCATACTTTCTAAGACAAGAGACGCCCTGCAAAACTGTAATGACCAAATTCAACTTAATGAATAATGTAGACTTGTGCTAATTTATTTGTAATGATGTTCCCAATATTAATAACAAGCGGAGAAATGGTGGACCTCGACACCAGGGCGCAGGAAATCCAAGGAGGCATTGCCATCCCTGGATACGAAGCTGCCAAGCGCCTTCTGCACCTGGACAGAGATAGCTTGCGACTGGTGTCGGGGACAAGCACCGGGCACTGCTCGCTGAACAAATACTTCCATACCGTAAGTATCACTGATAGCCCTCTGTGCAGAACCTGCACGGAGGCGGAGGAAACGGTGGCCCATGTACTCCTTGAGTGCACTGGCGTCACCGAGATACGCAGGAAAACCCTTGGAATACCAAACCCCCTTGCAGACGCCCTGAGAAGACTGGGAAGACTGATCTGCTTCTGGAGGGAGGTAGGTTGGTTGGAATAACGGTCGCCATGGCTCAAGTACAATGGTCCTTATTACATGGACTAAGTGCGGAATCCGATCCCCCTAACATAGAACATATTCGTACCAATTTTCAGCTTTATGCGAATCAATCTAACTTACCCCTATTTTTAAAGCTAACTTGACCGGGCTATTAATATATAAATAAATATTTACTTACGACAAAAAATATCTAAAAATGCCTATTTTTGACTTGACTCTTAAAAATAAATAGATCTATACGGCAAGATTTTCCAATAAATAGAAAAAGTGTGATTTCTGCCACCCGGGTAATCGGTAACTATCACAACCTTGTTACATCTTGATCTATAAAAATCAGACCAGATGATTGGAATCCCTATAATCGCAGTAAATGTGGATATTGTATATCCGGGCGACCGAGCTTTGGCCGGTAATTTCCTTTTCTCGTGTTTTTTTTAAATGAAACCTAGCTAGATCGATTTATTGCCCCCGAAACTCCCCTACATACTAAATTTCATGAAAATCGTTGGAGCTGTTTCCGAGATTCAGATTATAAATATAATTATATACAAGAATTGCTCGTTTAAAGGAATTCGATTTAATGAAATTGCTTTAATTACAATAATTTCGATAAAATGGTGGCTAATGCATTATTCAACCGTTTGAACAATATGGAAAGTACTTTACAAATTGTCAAATATACATATTATATTATTTTTTTAATAATTGTTGTATCTAATTTGACATCAATCAAAGTGAATTAAAGATTTTATCGTTGTTCAATGTCATTGGGGCAGTTTAGGATAATGACAATAAAATATTGGATATTTTTTTTTTTATATTATCATTAGGTCCTCGATTCCATTGAAACCATGTTGTTTAACGTGTTACCTAATACAAAAATAAGTGCAAACAGGTATTCAAAAGTTACTCCTATCAACTTCCAACCACATAAACGAAATAATTTTGTTCCGTCAAAAACAGTTTCCTCAATACAGGCAATAAAATATCCAGTATGTGCCGGATTACTATTCGCCATCAACCGATTCTACCTTCTCAAACCCAACAAATTCATTCGACTCTTGAGTTACGTCCACACATTTTTTTTGCCGACTTTGGTCTGGGGCATTATGTTCAATGCCGACGACATATCCGCTACTTACTTCGTCTTCAAGTATACGTGCTGTATTGAGTATATTCTTCTTATAACCATTTCTCTGTTTGCGAGCACAAATAAATTGACCAATTTGATTCGTGATCTCGATAAGTTTGATGAGATGTTAAATATCAGTAAAGACTTGAACGTTATTGGTTCTGGCTACCTCGGTGTCTTCTGGCTGTCTGGATGTTTCATCTATAGTTTATGTGAATGCATCTGCTGCTACTTCTTTCTATCTTACTTCTTTGACAGAACCGTTTTATGCTTTCATGTGATGTTGTTAGCCCACGACTGTGAACAAATCCTATTCTTTGTTCTTCTAAATACTATTTACACCAGACTTCGCATTATCAAAGCCCATGTTTTGAAAATGTTTTCTGAAGAATACAGAACGAGTAATTATAGACAGAAGTTGGATAAAGTTGAAGCACTGTCTAAAAATGCGCAGCTTGATATTAGTTCTTTGCACCGGGTCTACGATTTGCTTCACAAGTGTGCCGAACAACTCAATTCTATCATGAATTTTCCAGTAAGTCTATAAAGATTTATTTACAAATCGAACTTTGAAATTCAAATGCAGTTTTAATAAATTATCTAAGGAATTTTTATCCATATTTACATGCCACGAGTAAATATTGCCATCATTTTGTTACGAATGTTTTACTGAAAACCGTGATAAATAAGCCAGATCAAGAAATAATAATAAATTGCGATTATATGCGATGTGTACTTAAAACTTACCAATACTGGTTTATTGGTAGTTTAGGTGATCTATGTAAGGAGGTCATGTAGGCATGCATTCCAGTAGTGAGAACACTAATGATTAATAGCGATATTATGTAATGAGTCCATAAAACTATTCAATATCACTTTGCAGATGATGGTAATACTTTTGACGGCGGGGTTGTCAACGACAATGCTACTGAAAATGTTGGTTACAGTGATACAAACAGTCAGTGTTAGCAATACCGTAAGTATGATATATAACTGTAATGTTCTTCGTGATATACATGAAAATAGTACAGTTTTAAAAACTGTTAATAGCTTATATACAATGGAACGATCCAAAACTAAATCTCAATTCTGTAAAATAAAACTAAGTACTATAGTATAGCGTCAATATTTGCCCTGAAATCTGCTAAGGGATTAGTTCAAGGTTTCCACGTTAAATACTACTCTTGTGAGCCATCATCACTTCAAAATAAAGAGATTGGTAGCAGTGTCGGCGTGTGACTTTTAGACACTATCTGGGTCAGCAGAAGACTTGGCAACTGTACTTAATTATTCGGGTATTCAACGTTATTTTTGTTTGCTGTTGTCGGTCTTGTGTGGCTCCGGGAAACAATAAATCTCATTTAATCGGTCTATTGAACCAAACATAACTTAGTGAAATAGGGGATTATAGTACCCACCGTAACCTACTGCGAGTGCGGTGCTCATGACCAGACGATGGCGATGTTACACTGGCCAAAAAGTACCTACCTACATCTGCATCTTGGAAGACAATATTAGAAATGGATGGCAATTAACCTGACCACCTACTGTTTACCCAATAATATAACCATCGATTCGGAAATAATAAGAGTGTTTGTTTCAGAATATACACTAATCTGATTTAAAATGTTTTAAATTTAGTAAATTATAATTCGGACTCTTTGCCGAAAACTTGTAAACAAGCCAAGCTCATACAGGTTCGTCTGTTTATATTTGAGTATCCATGTTCTGTTACAGTTCGGTAAATCGACGGCATTATACCTATTTGGTCGCGGTATGAAGTACACTGTCCTAGTGGTGGTTCCTTGCTATTACTCCCGGATGACATCCTCGGAAGTCGCCGCTATCCGGACTTGTCTGCACGATGCTGTGAATTCGTTTCCTTTGGGTAAATTTTAATATACTTTTCAGATTTTAAATTGATCAGCATCAAATATCCAAAATCTTCAACAATCATCTTCAAAAAATTTGGAAAAACTTAAGTGTGCTGGTTCGTTATCGTACAACCCCTTTGGCAATTAAATTATACTTATATTGATACCTACTGCCGAAAAAAAAATAGACTTGAAGAGGCTCTGCATGTGTAAGAAGAATATTAGTATCCCGTGATCCCGTAGTAACAGTGAACCAAGAGAGACTAAGTAACGACCAACTCCAATGAAACAACCTAGCCGAAAGCTGTGACAAGACGGAAAATTTATTCTTTCTTTTCGAGATTCAAGAATTATTGCCCCTGAAAAATGGCTAGAGAGTTTGATGCCTACGAAAAGCTTTATAAATCTAGATCTTCCGCCCCACCTGTTCAACTCTTCAAGTGAAGAAAAGTCTAAAACCTTTACAGTATACTTTCACAAATCAATGAAGTTATTTCTTTTCAGATAAAATCGAGCGGCGTAAAGTAAAAGCCTTCTTTCAGCTGACTCGGGAGAATGAATTTACTTATGCGCTAGGAGGAGTGATTAGACTCAATATGTCTTTGCCTCTCAGCTATATAAACTTATGTACCACATATTTAGTTATCTCTGTACAGTTCTCAAAGTTTTTCGACTAAGGTTTTTGGATGGATCGGTCTGAAGTCGAAGAATGTAGTGTTTTTAATATAGGTTATAATCTTTGATTATATAATCAAAAGTTATAATTATTTATAGGATGGGTAATTTTTTCGTCAATAGGTATGAATAATGATAGGTGAATAATGATAATCTGTTTATAAAGATGTATAAAATTAAGATTAAATTAGTAATAAATACTTTAGAACGAATCCATTACCTTAAGTACTATTGTAAGTCAATATTATAATTATGTACTTACCTAATGCTGTTGGTGTACCTACTGTATCGAATAAATAAAATAATAATGAATAAAATTATTATGAATGTATTATTTATGGAACATTAAGTTGAATCTTTAATATGTTATGAAGATGGAATACGCGTAGCAACAACATAACTAGACACTATTTTATTTTTAGAAAATAAATGTAATACTCATAAATACTTTATGTAAAGCGAATGATACATTGATTATAGAAACTTTCCGCTTCCGCTTTTCCGCTTGTTTATAGAAACAAGCGGAAGACTATTTACTTTTTTCCTCACTTCACGAACATGGAATCTCAAAAAGTCGAATTTTGTAAGTTGGAGCCGCGAGCTACGGAAACATCCACTGTGAAAGGGGGGTATGTCAATATCCCCACGATTGACAAGCGTCTTGGAGATCGCAGTGAAGTTGCAAAGCATACGGCAGCCGCCGCTGCTGCCCGACTTCCGGATTTTTCCTTAGTCCACCCTACGACATCATCAGGATAAAATATACGAGTGCTATTCTATCTTGGACAACCCACAGGGATATTATACAACGGGACCAAATTAAAGGTCTATGAGTTGCGTGCAAGTCAAAGAGAACGAAATCGACGGCAAAAGCTAATATGTATAACTTGGTACCAATTAGCTAGAACGTCAGCTGTCGCATGTTTTACTCAAATATTTAGTTAGCCCGAGCTCGTTTTTAAAACGAAAGCGTCATTAAGGACCCTGTTGACTGTTATGAAGGGTCGAATAGCCCTACAAATTGCACGAAACACGTTCCCTCTTGATTAACTTTCACAAGTACCAGCACTTGGAATTCTAATAAAATAAAATTGGCTACCATCGATACAGTTTGAACTGTAAAACTAAAAATGTTTTAAATCTATAAAATTTAAAGACCTAACTACTTTAGCTAAAGTTATTTCCAATCAGCTATCGAAACCGTTTCTCTCTCTCATCTCATTCGATTGACTAGAATGTGACGTTGCAAAATTCCGATTTTCGTCTACGAATTTTCGTTAACCTGCGCCATAATCGTTGAAGCTCGAGAGATTTCGGCTATAGCGACCGAATGGTGGGTTTGCAGGCAGGGGAAAAAATTAGTGAGATAACATTCAGCTTTATTGCCTACCGTCCGTCTCCGCCAAAATTCAGGGGTGACGTAAATGGCCCAAGAGACTTGCTTTTTTATCTCCCGAAGTGGGCAACTTGAACATTGAAGGGGTTTTCGGGCACAACAAAATATTATTTAACCTTTTCATTTGGGTCGGCGAGCCCGGCTGTATTAGGAGCACTATATTACGGTTACGAAATATATATTACAATGGCTATATTTATATTTTGTTGAATAGCTTTATTTTTAGGGTCTATGTATCAAACAATTATTTTGAATTGAAATTAAAGACCACGTTACAAATACATTTATTGTCTGGAAATGAAAGGCTTCTTGGGTATACCACGTCATATTGTGCTAAAAATATTTATATCATAAGGGCAAAGTTAAATTTCGATAGCAACATTTGCGATAGATGATTTAATTATCGCTCTTAACTTCATTGTTATAAAGTTTATGTTGAACACAAATGTCTTTTCTAACTGAAGAAAAGTGGATATTGACTTGGTAAAGTTTACCTTGGTTCTAATTATAGCAATTTGTAAAAGTTCGTTGCCTCTTTGTTTTCTTCACGGCGGGTAAACACAACGTTTACTAATAATATCGATGGATCGATAAATGTTCTTTCTTACGGCGGCAGAGAGATTGGTTCGTGAAAGATAATTTTCGTTGCAGTATAAAACATTTTCTAGCGAGTAGAACGTTAAACGTAGAACGCAGACAGTGCCATTCTGCCTAGGTTTTTCCCAACTGTGTTTCTTTTTTTCTTTTTTTTTCTGTCAGTCGAATTTCAGTCTATCCAGCGCTCACCTGTCTGACCTTCACAACCCAGGTAGGTAATGCGGGTAACACGAAACCCTTGGTAAGACTGGTTATCAGACTTTCTGGCTTCTGACTACCCATAACAACTCTCATAGATCTAAGAATGACAGCTGGGACGAACGGCTTGACCGCCGAAGTTTAGGTATGTAGTAAATGATGGTTACCCATCTACAAATCGACCGCAGCAAGCGTAACTTAAATATGACTGATCAATCCAGGCGGCTTCTACTCAGCTACGAGCCCTTCAACAGCAGGCAAAGTCACTGACAATAAATAAATGGAACCAAACTCATTTCAGTACCTTCGCCAGGATTCATTACATCTGCATAAGATTCAGATAAAAGGGGATACGAATGTTTATGGCCTTATAAAACATCAAAGGATCGGCCACATAGCTACATTCAAGGACATTCAACCCTTTTGATCATAAAAAGGTAGAATAAACCTATCTTAATTTTGGAATAAAAATGTTAAAGGAAATGAATAACATCGAATTTTATTTGGGTTAATGATTGCTATAAACAGTGTGTTATGAATAATAAATAATACATAATATAATGCCTGGGGTGTGATTCTGTAAGACCTTATTCTAAACTTCGAATCTGAATCCGCTGTGTGTTTCTTGATTGGCATTCTAAAAACTCGGTTGATAATTCGAATTTACACTAGTGCCAGATAAAGGTTGAGATGGCGTAAGAAGTGGCATTCTGAAAGGTAATTTCCCCGTCACTGCGCGCACTCGAACCCGATTCAAAGTGTCAAATATATATCAAGGTCATTTTTAACCTGCGAAGTGAGAGTGAATAGTGATGTGAGATACGAGTTGTTGTTTGAATTTTACAGAATCGACCTACTGCCCATTATAGTCCCGCTGCAGGGCAAAGGCATCTACAAGGCACGAGCATTGATCACCATGCCTGCCCAATGCGGATTGGCGATTTCAGATTTATATTAATTAGAAATCTAACTTTCCTCACGATGTGTTCCAGATGTAAAGGCGATGTCTAAAATAAACTTAGAATTTACATATGAATTGAAATAGTCACTTTGGTAGGTGCCCGGTATCAAACCCGCAATTTCATGTATTAGAGACAGGTGCCTTTACTACTTGGTTATCACGACACTATTCAGATTAGTGTCAAATACCAATATTTTAAATTGGAACACAGTTTGTATAAAATGATCACCCAAGTTATTAAGCCGGAAATTTTTCGAAGGTGGTGAGACAGGCCCTCATATACTCATCAGCATCTGCAAGACGTCCACTGTTGAACAAAAGGTCTCCCACATAGAACGCCACAACGAGCGGCAAACTGCCGCTTGCTTTTAACAATTACCCGCGATCTTGACGATGTCGTCGGTTCGTCTGGCCTACCAACGTCCTTGTGTTCGTGGTCGCCACTGAACAACCTAAACAGGTCCTAAATATACCTTAAATAATAATTATAATAATAATATTTTTTTCCTGATACCGGGGTGTTCTACTATTTTTTTTATTTTTAAATGTTTTTATTTTTGTGTTAATGTTAAAAAATGTAACTTATATATTTACAATGAATAAATGAGAATAATACTATGCTGGGACATTTCATACACGGCTATCTGACCCTAAACTAGCGAGACCCTGCAATGGCTGTCAAACAGCTGATATACATAAGTACACAAATACATTTAAATAGATACTTATATAGATAAACAACGACCAGACACAAGGCAAACACAAGTGCTCATCACACAAATGTTTATCTTGGGCGGGATTCACAACACGTTGCACAGCAGTCAATCCCAACCACTGCGCCAACCGTGTCGCTGAATCTTTGCTTACTAGCGTGAATACCTGCTCAGTTTAATTAGGCAAACATGATTAACTATTTCAGTGCTTATCGTTGAGCCCATGGGAGCGATTTCTATTTTACCTGGATACGGTTCGTTGTTTGACCAAACTATATTACTTATATCTTGACCAAACATTAATCTCCCTAAGGCCCTGAACAATGATGGTGTTTCAGTAGAAGGAGGTGTGCTCAGGATATTATTGCCATATCATATTTTATTTTATTTCATTTTTGTAATTTTTGGAAAACTTACAACTGATCATGCACAATAGTTCGATTGCAAATAATATTATGAAGGCCAATTACAAGTTTTCACAGATACAAAAGTATGCAAAGAAAGATAAAATTATATAGGTAGTTGACAGAATAAACTTGACTATTGAAACAGTTGACTATTTTAGGTTCTCAAAGATATGATTGCAAATGATTGGTATACGTTATGTTATAATAACTTGATGAAAAGGAAATACGATGGTGGATGTCTGATCTTTATTAAAATCTATCAGATTATGTACGACTTGAATAATGATGCAAGAGCGTCATTTATACGAATCCTTTTGCTATCCGACTAGCATTAGGTAGATGCAAATGAGAAAATTAATATTGTCATATTTTACTGGTATTATCACGGCAGCACGGATATTATCGTCATTTCAACCAATTTCAAATCCTTCCTCATCTGAATTATTCTGTATATTGCTCAAACTTGGTGATAAGCTTGTCCTTGAAAGAAAACCTCATGAAAATCCGTTCAGTAGTTTTTAAATTTATAGCGAACAGACAGACAAGAACTCCATCCAAAACAAACCCAAGAAATTCAACTTCATCTCCACAATTGAAAGATGATTGTGAAGATGTTGAGTTCTCATCCGGTAAGACTGGAAGTTGACTCCAGCATAATATGGGAAAAGGCTAGGCAGATGATTGAGTCTTCATCAATATTATATTTTTATATTCATAGTTGACTTAAGAGCGTGTATTCGATTCGTGACGAAAACTTCATGTTTTCGCGTTTTGCCCAGAGCAATATCGTAATGATGTGAGCAAATTATTTGAAGACAATTACAGTTTAAGAAAGATTAAGTCTTGATTAAGGGAACTACAGAGCATAAGTATAATTTTTAATTATGGTTTTCTAAAGCGAAGACAATCCTTTCATAGCGTTTTACGAAAATAGACGCCAGAGTTAACTTTCAGAATGAATACAACCATTACAGAATGCCAAAATATTATGTTTTATGCGTTTTTCCAACAGGATATACAGTCTTAAAGTTTACTACAGAGCCAAAATTACGAAAATATTACTATTATGTATTAAAAAACAATGTTGAAATAGTACAAAATCGGTTCACTTTGACAATTTTTTTTCACCAGTATTTGAATAAAAACATAACTTGGAAGTTGGGTAGGCCTTTAGTGTGGGACGCTACGTGCGTCGATACTCTTGCGCCATCCCATCTTCCTAGCTCAGCGTGCTGTGCTGGTGCTGCTGCTGCGGCTGCAGAAAACCTCAAACGGCGAAAGTATAGTCACCTTGGTGATAACTTTATTTTCGAGCCGTTTGGGGTTGAAACCCTCGGGTCGTGGGGTCCGAGTGCTCATCTTTTTTTTTTAGGAAATTTCCAAAAGGTTATTTGATACTTCTCGTGTTCCAAGAGCTGGTTTTTACTTTGGGCAGACCCAAAGTAAAAACCAGCTCTTTGCCATTCAACGTGGCAATGCAGTCAGTCTCTTGGGCACATTCCCAGATGACGGCGATGTGAAGGAGTTTTTTGATGCCTTATTATATTAGTTTATTTTTGGTTTAATAGTTATAGGTTTTTCTTTTTTTTATTGTACGTGTAAGTATTGTATATTTGTTATTTATAAATAAAATAATCTAATATATATTTATTTTATGTAACTATAGGTTATGGTTATACAAAATATTTTTCAGCCCATTATACGAACTCATTTATTTTAGACAATTATTTTAAAAAGCACTGTAAAACATTGCGCCCTGTCGTTTGCCGATCAATTTCAGTGATTCGTGCTTATTTCGTGCGTATTTTTTTTCTGATGCACACAAACAGATCATTGTATTGTGCTAGTGTGTGTCAATGCTGCTACGCCCTTCCAGCAAGCGTTTAGATTTTGAGTTGCTCTAAATCGAAGCCCACAAGACGGACGTCCAAGTCTTCTTAATGATAATAGAGTTTATCTCAAAATAGGGTGGTATTTCTTGAAACCAGCCAGAATGTCTACAGTACAATGGATACAATCGGTTTGTCAGAATTCTCGTAACTATTACAAGATCTTTTTGTATAAATTTCAGATCTTCAATTAAAGACATCTTGAAGTACGGTTATGGTTTCATTGTGTTCGGTTTCTATTCAATAATCGGAATCTCGAGAAGTGGAATACTGGAATAGTCTTCGAATTTCTAGTAATCAAACAGAATAGTTGTTATTATAAATGGCTTGAATAGGTTTATGCGGAAAGATAAAGAATTTAAGTCAGATAAATGCAATTATTATTTGTATGCAAACAGTGTAGGAAAAGCGCAAGTAAAAAATATTAATAAAATTACTAGTCTTTTTGGATAATACAAAACAAAATATTATGATTTTTTAAATAAGAAACTTAGAAAGGAAAAAAGCTTAAAAAAAATTTAGACAAAAAGACAACCGCCTTCAAAAAGTAAAAAATTACTTTCAATTCGCAAGTCGGCGGCTTTGGTTTTGCTTTTTGTTTTGTATTGCCACCGACCTGTGAATTGAAAGTTATTTTTTATTTTTTGAAGGCGGTTGTCTTTATTGTCAAAATTTTTTTTTTCACTTTTTAGTGCCTGCATTCTCATCATAGAAATGAAATACGAAACGGCGACACCAAAAAAAATCTGTCATCTCTTAATTTTCAACCGCATCAAACTAAAGAAGAATCACGTAAATCGGATCATAAATCTCAGAGTAATCGATGTACATACATTTAAAAAAAAACCAACCGAATTGAGAACGTCCTCCTTTTTGAAGTAGGTTAAAAAAAGAATAGGCGTCGAGAAAGGCAAAATGTTTACGTGTTAATTTTGATTCAATATTAGTTAATTAGTATTTTAATCTCCTCTTTATTGTACTGCTTGATTAAAATAATCAAATTTCATGCATTTAACACACTCCCGTCTGGACGCGCACTACGATGGCTGCTGGGTTGGTCTAGGTGGCGGCGCGGGAATAAAGGAAGGACTGCGTACACTATAAAAAAAGACACTTTCCCTCTAATTTGGCACACACTACACAAACACAAACGATCACAAACACTCTACCGCTGAATAATTTTCTTATCGTCAAACTGATCCAATATCGTCGTTCTCTCCGTCTGTTTTCGGCACGTCCAAACCTTTGTCCGGAATTATGTGAGCTATTATCATTAGTCGCAGATGACGATCCTTCCAACTTACGTCTTATCTTTTATACGGAACTCCTTTGTCCCGTAATGGGTTTAGTGTCGGCTTTAAGAAAGGCATGAGGATAAGAATCTTATATCGTGTTAAGCCGCGTAGGTTCGCACTTTCGTATACGATTTTCTCTCAATTGTTTCCGCATTCCAGTCCGTTAATAGAATTCGAATGTTTTTACGGAAACACTTTCTTTCTTTATGAAATTAGTTCCGAAATTAATTCTTCATTTCAACAAAATATCCCAACATTCTTTTCTAATCTTAAATTAATAATTCATATCTCCTAATTCCAACCTAATCAAGATTCATTATAATTAAGATAACTGTTGATTGCTCTCAAAGAAACCTTACTGACCTGATTTCTCGAACATTTTCCTCTAATTAAAAGTAAACATACCCAGTCGACTGAACCATTTCTTAAACAATCTAGGCCCTATGATTGTGGGTATTCCGCCTTTACTGGAGCCCAAATGGTACCTTCATTCATGTCACCGTAATTGGCAATTAGTGCGGTCGATTCTGTTTATCAATGCAGGAGCCCTGTTTAGTAAACCAGCTATGAGCTGAATACCAATGAGGTTAAAAATTAATCCCATTTTTAATGATACTTAAGACTAGATTGGTCGTATTAGAGGTTGTTGTTTGGTAAAATATTTTGAAGATCAAATCGGATAAAAAATAAATTGGACTTCGAGGGATTTTGGGTAATTTGACGATCAGGTTCACTAGATTGGGTTGAAAGAATTTGAAAATCGATAACGTACATAACTAAGTCATTAGGACCGCTATTTTGTTTTGGCATCGCGTTGATCAGAAATTGACTTCTTTTTATAAAACTGTGAATAGGGTAGCGAATCTAAGCAACCTTGAAAAGCACCTACCATAAAGTAGGCCATATTAATATTGTAACTTTCAATTATGTTCATGCCAGCCCAAACACCAATTTTACTCGAATAAATAACCCTAAAATATGTGGGTCGCTTCACTTCATTTGAGATTCCAATCTCAGCCTTACTCAAGAACTTCAACAAGGCTACTAGGTACGCAAAATATAACATTTACGAACATCGCGTATTTCAAGTAGCGGGCTCCTATTTCTCAGTTAGAAAAAAATCTCTAAAAGCGTCATAAATTCAGTTTGAGTATGAGGACAAAATATAAACGGGCAGTGCGCGTGGCGACATGTCCCAGCTCTGGGACACTTGCAATGAAATATGCAGAAGGGGTTTCAAGTAGTCGCTACAAGTACAAAGAATCTCTGCAGCTGTCGCGAAGGGAGTTTCTGGGGAGTAGCCACCGTGAAACAGGGTAAAACCGCGTCCAGATTTGTGTTTATTAGGATTGTATTTGTAAGACAAGAGGATGAGTAGGATGACTGGCAAATCTCTTGGGTCTACAGACGCGGAGTAAACGAATTTTGTTTCGTAGAAGGTTTTGCTCTACTAACCTTTTTTTGGGCGACGGGGAGATTGAAGGGTTTTTTTGCGTCTCTTTACGTTGCTATGCCAATATTTATTTATTTATTTTAAGGTTACATAGAACAGCCCTACAAAACCGTGTTATCGCTTTGACTGTGCAATCGAGTCTCCGTACATTAGTCGAACCATAAACATAACAAGAAACAATAACAAACTAATCCTTATAACAGTGATTTCTATCTAATTCGCAGCTAACAAATAGTTAGGTAATATTTTTTAAGCTATAGGTATAAACTTGTGAGTTGATGTGGACAATACTTGCATACCGATCGTTCTAAAACTGGTTAACAGGTAGATAAAACAATATTTTAGCCGATAACATTCATTAGGCAGAAAACTTCAAGTGCAAAAAAAAAA
Source organism: Charanyca ferruginea (assembly GCA_947361185.1). NCBI lineage: Eukaryota > Metazoa > Arthropoda > Insecta > Lepidoptera > Noctuidae > Charanyca > Charanyca ferruginea. The sequence continues at coordinate 18,074,640 of OX376073.1, forward strand.
CAAACCAATTTAGACTATGTGCCATGGAAACAAGGGTGCTGATTACAGTTTTAACCTTTAAGTAAAAAGGAACAAAGAAACAGTATTTTCCATCCTCCCCCAAAGCATAAGAATAACAGAACCCCATTGGACTAATAAAGACAACGTACACATTTGGTAAATGTAGACGCACCCTTACTCACACATTTAAGGCGCGCCGCATGTACGTGTACAGATTATGTATGTCTTATTTTTATTCAAATAGCATAGAAACTATGAATTGGATTGAGTGTGATGACAGTAGTATCTGAAATGTATTTTTTCATACATCCCTTTTTTGACAAACAAATATAACAATTGGAGATTGCGTAGTTTAAATAAATTGAAGTACTTAATACATTAGTTATTTTTTCATGGTATCCCAGTTTTCAATCACATTTTTTAGGTATTAACGATGGGTTCCATTTGCTTTTTTCATTGAATTCCATGTTATATCAAATTGTGTACCTACTTTTCAGAAGAAATGTGATTTACCTTTATCAAATTAGTCTGTCATAATCTGCCTAGCCTTCATGTTAAGTTCGGCTTCCAGTAATACGTAATAGTCTGCATTATAACAAAATTCAAGCATTTTAACTTAATAATGATACTAACTTAGAGTGTGCTCGTGGCTAAGTAAAAGCCGTAGGGATCAATCGGACATGGTTAAGCTACGCTTGCCGCGGTCCTCTGTGGATGGGTGACCATCCATTTTATACCGAGTATCCGTGCCTTGGAAAGCACGTAAAGCCGTTGGTCCTAGTTGTCATTAGTAGGTCTATGACTATCGTTATAGATAGTCAGAAGGCAGAAAGTCTGAGACTTACTAAGGGCACAGTACAACTATTAGTACTACCGTACAGTAGCGACACGCTCCGCCTCCCTCTGAAACCGTTCCTCACCTCTCCCCGCGTCTAACGACTAGCTCTGGAAATTGCCTTTTTGTTCGCGCGGCACGTAGACACGCACACTCACGCACGTATCTGTATAGTCTATTATTTTAGTATTAGTGTAGGCAATTATATCGTTTCGTTTCTATGGAGTGTCGCGGGTATGCTAAGGGGTATCGTGTTACTCAGTAACTGAGTTGTGGTGGTTAAACAGCAGTTGCTCTATGTGAAACACTGGTTTTTAGCTACATCTGGTTAGACTGGAAGTCGTCCCCAACATAGTTGGGAGAAAAGAGATGATGATAAATAATACTAGCTTATTATTGTAAGGCAAAAGCTTTTTCTCATGAAGAAAAAGCACAAGCATTAATCATCATTCTTGTTCAAGGCCGATTGGCGATTTCAGACTTTACATTATTTATAAGCCTAGGTTTCCTCACGATGTTTCTCCTTCACCGAAGTCTGTGATGTCGGAGAAAGGGCGCAAATTGATAGAAAAAGTCACATTCAATCGTGGGCCGCTTTAAAAAAATTCTTGATGGCGATCAAGAAATTATACAACTCAAACTCATATAATGTCGTATCCGGTCAATAGTACCTATAAACGTGAAACGACGAATCGCAAGCGCGCCATTATCGAGAACACGTGATCAACCACCACCATTTTGGCGCGCTTCTATAGAGTCGTGATGTTTTCAGCCAACGGCGAGGAAGACATTCAGAATCCAGTGTCTGATTGCATCGGAGCTAATACGTCCCGAAACTGCACTTACGACTCGTTGTGTTAAAGTGTAGACCAGTGCCGATACCTTTGAAAATGTTTATTTTACGTTTGTGCTAAATTGTGGTTTTAATAAACGCCGTGTATTGTACCCTATACCCATATATATAGACCCATATTCTGCCCAGTCAGTAGTCCTGACTGATCCGACATATACATAAGTCAAAGTTACGTAACGAGAAAACTCGTGATTTTCGCACCGTTTTTGTTTACGAAAAAATATGATATGATAAAAAGTCGACGGTGTGTCTGTATTTTTTATCAAACGATAACGGGTTGGGTAGTTTTAAGAAAAAGGCTTGTTTTTTCGAGAATTTTAGGCTTATACGTGTTTTGTTATTAAAGCATGTTTTTCTTTTTTGTAAGATGGCTGACCTTTTTTCAAGAGGCGTGAATAATTATTATCTAATAAATACTTAAGTTCAAGTCGCCAAAGCTCCGCCTTGGAGTGATCCAAAAAGAAATCGAGCTCAGCACTCTGGATGTAAAAAAACAGGACAGATCAGTAACAACACGATGCGTTCCAAAACAGGCATATCAGAGGTAGGCAAAAAGGATGGCAGGTTCGAATGGGATTGGGCTCGTCACGTCAACCGCATGCAGAGTGACCACTGAGCGAGTCTTCACGTAACGTGTGCCTGAAGATTGACGGTGTCGCCGAGAACAACACAGTAAGATGTGGCAAGATGTCCAGAAAGGTGTGGCACTGGGCAGAAGTTCCAGGAAGGACTTAAGGGAGACCTGCCTGTTGCAAGCAATAGGACAGGGTACTCTAAAGAAAAAAAACTTAACTTTAGCCCTTTAATTGGCCTTTGTTACGTGGATTACGTTATTTTGTGAATATCTGTTATAGTCCAAGAAATATCCATTTGGAAAAAAATTCTGTGACAAATACACGGTGGAAGGGACACCGTGACCCAAACATTTGCCATGGTGAATACATGATAATAGACCCCCAGTGATGAAATTATTCGCAAACTGAAGTTCTGGACAAAAGTGCAATACCTACACAATTAAAATGTATCATCATTCAGCCGAAAGACGTCCACTGCTGGACATAGGCCTCCCCAAGGGGGGGGGGGGTTGCCATAATCGCCACGCTGGGCAGGCGGATTGGCGATCGCAGTATGGTTGGTACAAAGGCACAGAGAACGCTGCCCATTCTCTGGAAAGTCCCTTAGTCGCTTCTTACGACACCTACGGGAAGATATGGGATGGTGCTATTCTTTACGTCCGACACCACACGGATGATTAATTTATTAAAATGTATGGAACAGCTGAATTATTAAAATAACCTCCTCAAAATGATAACGCTAGAAAATCTAGAATTATATGTGATTCCACATATATTATTTACAATTCCAATCCTTCGGAAATAAACTCATTCGGATGTTACCACCTACTAAAAATTACTCTAAGAATATTTGCAGTCTCGTGATCCTAGATTACAAATGGCAAATAACTTAGCTTTGGATTACTTAAATTAGAACAGGGCAATATAATACACTTTTGGCTAACCTCACAAGCGTCGCCTGGCTCAAAGGCTAGTCGTAATTATAGGATAATTAGTGTCACACTCAAGCCATTACGAACCAACTCCATCTAATAATCCACTATTGCATTTCATGTCGCACGAATTCTGTGATGCTACACGCGGATATATTGTTCGTTCAGTTAGAAGAAGTTGTACCTTTGCCTAGGAAAAGTAATGGTATATAATTCGATTTCGCATTCATTAGAATGGCAACTGCTATCTTTTTTTTCATTTATTCTAATAGACTTGCGTTTGCCGCAGCTCAATGATGATGCGGCCAAATACTGGCACTTCACATAGCATATTTGTGCAAATATTCGGCTTATTTGGATAATACAAAATCGACTTTATTTCAATAGCAATAGAATACATTTTGTACTATCCAAATAAGGCAAATATTATGTGCTCAAATACGCCAAGTGAAGTGCCAGTATTTTGCCGCATCATCATTGAGCTGCGGCACACGCCACAGGCCATACCCCTGGTGGTATGATGAGTCTTTTGGGTTAGGTTAGGTTAGAACTGTGACCATCAAAGCGTTAGCGCTTTGATGGTCACAGTGCACTCGCTGGCCTTAGGGCCAGTGAGCGCAGCGAGCGGTGCTGCGGCAGCGGCCGCCGAGCGCCCAAGCCCCTCTATTGTACTGAAGTTTGTATTGAACATTCGACTCTCGCGTAAGTCCTGTCGCTAAATTCGAATAATGGGAAATAGATTTATTGCGACATAGTCATATCGCTAAATGACCACAGTGAGAAATAAGTTTACTGTGACATAGTCGTATCGCTAAATGGGCAATATGAGGAGTAGACCTATTGCGACATAGACAAAAACATACTTAGACCCAATGGCAGACTGCTGTTTAGGTAGTCAGCGAGTAAAGGAGTTTATTTATGTCGAATATAAAATGAAACTTTGGTACCTAGCTAATATTTGGCTGGCTTTTAAAATGATTGGTTTAATATTGTACCAACTTGTAGGAATACAGTATGGAGAAGCTCAGTAGATACTTCAACATATAACATTATTGCAAACAGCTTACATCGTCCAATTCTTATTTACTTTATTTCTTAAATAAATGGATCACCAGTACGATGAAACTGATTGCTGAATACTCGTTAGGCACAGTCTACATCTGACCTTTCCATTAGTTCCCGTCTTGAATTGAATATAGTCACGCACACTAGAGGCCCAAAACAGATTGACTTGATAAATAAGTAATACAAGATTTACTTATAAACATGATTTCTACTTGTGTGTATGCTACTATCCTATATGAATAATAATTTTAATAACTTATTATTCTTTTGACGGACCTTTGGCCACTACAGATAATCTCAATAAAGAGCTAAATACGCAACAGATTTTTATACTGCACACTCAGATTACCTAACAAAAGGCATATAGTCCATACGGAACACTGCGAGTGAAGCCACAAAAGCAAATACAAATTCAAAAACGAATAGGTACCTAAGTACAATTCGCTTCGCGCTCAGTACAACACGAAGCGATGCATTGTTAAAAAAAAACAAATAATAATACAAATAAAAATTCAAAAGCGAATACAATCACGAGATTGTAGGTACTCGTTATTGACTTTGTATTTGCTTTTGTGGCTTCACTCGCAGTGTTCCGCACGGTCTATCTGCGTTTTGTTTGATAATCTGAGACTGCACATGTGTGCGCGCCAATACAGGTGCACTCCCTCTTCCCTCATTCTCATAGTCTGATGGGACGGCAATCCAATACTACCAGAGACATATCAGGCGTAGGACCAATGGCTTTTACGTGCTATCCGAGTCAAAGGAGGTGTTACCCCACCAACTTCAAGCCAAGTGAGAAATTACTTCGCGAAAAACCACTACCTAGGTATCAGACCCATAGCACACCCGCGACACTCCATAGAAACGAAACGATATAATTGCCTACACTAATACTAAAATAATAGACTATACAGATACGTGCGTGAGTGTGCGTGTCTACGCGCCGCGCGATAAAATGCAATTTCCAGAGCTAGTCGTTAGACGCGGGGAGAGGTGAGGAACGGTTTCAGAGGAAGGCGGAGCGTGTCGCTACTGTACGGTAGTACTAATACTTATACTGTGCCCATAGGCAGAGGTGTAACACCGCGGTGGTTTTAACCGGTAAGAGTTGAGCATGCCCCTCCGTCACCCCCACGATGGAGGAAGTCCATGAGGATTTCCACCGCGAAAAAAAGGACCTCAAACTCAGAAGCCGCGCTTACGATCACGAGATTAATGCGCAATGGGGCAAACAAATTCCCCACTACATCTGCAACTGCATCACATTGTATATTCAAATCAAACTTTGATGCATCATTTCCACGAACATAATCATATTTACGAGTCTCTAATGGCCTGCCACACAGTGTTATCCATTGTTTTGTTACCCGAACAAAATGTCAATGTTTCGCAGTATAACACATAATCAATAAATCAGGCACAATACACTTGCAAATTGAACAAAATTGTCGCCGGCGTTCGCACAAAGGACATTCAGCGTAGAGTGCGACAGAAGGAATCTATATGAGTGAACGTTTTAGTAATGACTAGCGTAGTTGTAGGTAGTATATTTGAAATGTTTATTTTGTAGTATAACTGCGTTCGAACGACTGGTCTACGAAATTGAGGATATATTACTACTAAAGGTATTCTATCTTCCCTGCTGCATTTTTGTGTGATTCTATTCAAATCAAATCAAAATCATACAGAGATAGAATGCCTTTCAAATGTTGATGATACAGTAAAAGTTTATAAGCAGTGCAGGTTTGATCTTCAAAATTTTTCGCCCAACGGTCGTTGGGTTAAGTGCAAAGACATATTTCGCCATTTGTGTTGTCTTGCAAATATTAACAAATTAAATGTCCTCATCATCTGCCTAGCCTTTTTCCAACTATTTTGGGATCGGCTTCCAGGTGCAGCTGAATACCAGTAATTTACTTGGAACAACAAACCTGTCCGACCTCTACATTCCAGTTACTGGATAACATTAAAATTTGCTCTTTCCAAACATTGTGTTAAGGCAAGAGCAATAGAGTTATTAACTTCTTAAATAGAATCTTTCATATTTTTTTTTTATTTCTCTCATCTTATCGTGGACAATGGTGTGGGTTACATGTGTAGTAACATAAATATGGAACAGATTAAATATAACTATATTTCTAAGTATCATGCTAATTTATGAATTTTTGGTTAAGCTTGGCATGTAACTGTTTTTTGTACCAAAGAAAAAAAAAAGTAAATAAAACACGAAATCCCTTGGTAAGACTGGTTGTCAGAATTTGTGTATTTTTCTACAAATAATGACTGTCGAAGATCTACGAATGACAGCCGGGACCAACGGCTTTACGTGCTTTACGAGACGCAGAGGGTACCGATCGATGCATACGGTCTTACTTAGGCACAAGCCCCTCTTTTTATACTTAATAAAATCTGTAAAAGGTACATCTACCTTTTTTATCTTGTTAGAGACTAAATAGATAACTCATTGTTATCGCTATTTTTGTTAGATGATATCAAATAATTTTATTGACTATAAATTGAAAATAGTTGACTGAAACTTTGAGAAGAGAATGTGGATAGAAAGAAATACTTACTCACTAGTTTCTGCCCGCGGTTTCGTCTGTGAAGCCTTCAGAATTAAGTCCTAAATATTTTCCATACAACACTAACAATAGCTGACAATAACAATGACAATAGCTGGCTAACTGATAACTTGTTTACTAACAATAGCGTTTAAAAGCATTGTTACTAACAATATTAGGCCTAGTTGCCATAAATAGGCAAAAGATTTTATTATTATTACGTAAAAACGAAATAAAAATTTCTCTATGTGATAAGCTAGATCAATATGCTAATATGCGACGTGTGCTAAATTTCAGCAAATTCAGTTCTGCCGTATAAGCGTAATTGAGTTACAAATATCTGTTGTGTGTTACAAATATCTGTGTTATCTGAAAGTAATTTGTAAGTATTTTGTAACTCAATTACGCAGTTTTTTATTATTATTTAATCGACTTTATTTCAGTAATCATAGTCATTATCATACTCAATAATCATAGTCATAGTCATTTTATTTAGTCATTTCCTAGTTCATACTCACAAACTTTCGCATTTATAATATTGAGTATAAACTACATTCATGTGTTACTAAGGGGTTTGTATGTTGTGGAGGTTTATTGTTTGTATGACAATATAAAATGACTATGACTATGATTATTGAGTATGAATGACTATGATTATTGAAATAAACTCGACTTTTTATTATCCAAATAAGGTGAATATTTGCACAAATACGCCATGTGAAGTGCCAGCATAATGTTTTAAAGGATATTGTTATAATTATATTAATTACATTTCAGCCATGCTATAATTGACCGCGTTAACAAATAAACAAGTAATAAGAATTAGTACAGGATTCAAGTCTGTGACTCAATTATTACGTTATTTACGTTTTTTGTTCCCATACGTCATAATTTGGTAGGGTTTTAATTTAGTAGTTGATGCTTCCGCATCGAGTAGTATTTTCTACTTCTATGCATTTATGGTAATACGTTTTGAAATTCCGATCATTTCGATATATGACAACACCAGACACGGTTAGGCTATGGTGTTATAAATATGAATCTGCTCTGGCTACCTGTATAAGTAAGTACTAATTTTTCTTTCTATAGCGCGCTGTAAAACAGGCTTAGCGACTAGTTTATCATACTAAATTTCGTTTACTACAACTACGGTTCATTCTGTTAAAACGTAAAAACCCACAAAATATCTACCGTTTGTTTAGTACACACCTTTAGCTCTGATGATAATAGAATTGTGTATATTCAGTATTTAATTCATTTAAATCCAAGATGGCCGCCACCACAAAATGGCAGATTACATTTATTTTCCAACGTACCCTACAACCTATATTCTTTTAACTTTGAATACAGTATTCTTGTCGCTTCCTTTTCCATAAAACCGTTGAAATGAAATAAAATCCTATTTTTGCAATGATTTTGAATATTTAATACTGTTTTTTTTTAATCTATTCAATGCATATATACCCTAAGTTTGGGACGTACATTGCATTATTTTGGCTGGAAAATATTGTTACACATTTCATATCACATCATTTCATATCATTTCACATTTCTGTTCAATTTGTTTTTATTGTTTCATTTCCTCTTGAATAAGTTTGGCCGATTTCATTTTATTAGTGAGGAACGTGCTGGCTCATTTTAATAGAACTAAGTGCAACTAACTTTATCTATAAGTATTATTTTACAAACAAATTGATAAGACACCGATTTTACTATGTACTATCGCGGACTTTCCCGCCTGCTCAGTTAAAAAAAAATTCCCTTGGCGCCTGCGAAGTCAACGGGGCGGGGTAGAGAGCGCTTCCATCTTTTGAGTGCAAGCAAAAATGAACTTAGTGGTGGTCAGGCGAGTGTGACCACGATAGTACCTATACCTACTAACATTAGTTTTTAAGCGAATTGTTACTAACAAGAATATGGACTTGGTCTGAATTAAATGTTTTATTATTATTAGCATTTATTCATTGTATACACATATTATATTACATTTTTAAATATTAGTAAACAAAAAATAAAAACATTTAAAAATATAAAAAATAGTAGCCCACCGCTATCGGGAATAGGGTCCAAGCTACCGGTGGTCAGGGCTCCTGAGAGAGAAATCTCCTAACAATACGCGCTGTGTCCAGGAGTACCGCTTTCTGAATCAAGCCCTTGATCCAGCTGCCCAACGAGAGCCTCCTAAGATGTTGGTCGAGGCTCTTGGAAATTAATCCATTGGCCGTAACGACTACCGGCACAATGATTGCTGTATTCACATCCCACATGTCGACAACCTCGCGAGCCAAGTCTAGATACTTTATTTGTTTATCTTTCTCAGTTTTCACGAGGTTCTCGTCATGCGGAACCGCTATATCGACAATCATTGCGCGACGCTCTAATCGATCTATCACCACTATGTCAGGCTTATTGGCAACAATAGTCCTGTCAGTGATGATAGATCGATCCCAATACAACGTGATATTGCCATTTTCGAGAACTGGGTCGGGCACATACCTGTAGTACGGTACCTCCGACTCCACAAGTCTGTATTTTAGAGCAAGTTGCTGGTGGATAATCCTAGCTACAAGGTTGTGTCTATGCAAGTAGTCTCCGTTCGCCAGACGAGAGCACCCAGAGATAATGTGACGGATTGATTCTCCTGGTCAGTGGCATGCCCGACAAATGTCAACCGTGCCGTCCTTCACAATATACCTCCGGTAGTTGTTCGTCATCATAACTTCGTCCATAATCGCACAGATAAAACCTTCGGTTTCCCCAAAGAGGTCACCGAAACGCAGCCAGGATACGGACGCCAAGAAGTCTACATCAGGCCCATGTAGGGCCCGGTAGAAGCGCCCGTGAAGCTCCTTACTCTGCCATACCTCCCTGCGGTCATTAGTATCTAGTACTAAAGGTTTGCGCCAGTTCTCGTTCGCTAAGGAGAGCGGGGTGAGGCCCTTGTCCATTGAGACTACATCTCGGTGCATCCCCACGTCGGCTTTAAGGAAATACTCCCTGAGACTGCATATCTCACGGTTGTGCAGGGACTTAGCATTAAGAAAGCCTCGACCTCCGCACTTCCGCGGGATATACAGTCTCATTACCGATGACCGTGGGTGATGCATCCGGTTTGCAGTCAGCAATGTACGTACCCTCCTATCCAGGGCGTCAAGTTCCGTCTGAGTCCACTTGAGTATGCCGAAAGAGTACATCAAAACCGGCATGACCCATCCGTTGAAGGCGCGCACCTTGTTTCCGCCTGATAAAAGACTATTTAGCACTTTATTCAGGCGGCCAAAGAAGCGCTCCTTCAACGATTGTATCATGTCGGCAGCATTGATGCCTAACGCTTCCGACATACCCAGGTACTTGTAGGTTTCGGTTGAGGAGAGGGATCTAAGGCGTATGGAATCCGAGAGTTGGGTTCCCATGGATTCCATAATCTCCCCTCGCTTCACATGCATGACTGCACATTTGTCCACACCAAATTCCATCCTGATGGCGCTACTGAAATTTTCTGTTACTTTCAGTAGCTCCATCAGTCGCAAATTGTTGGGGGCAAAGAGTTTCAGATCATCCATGTAAAGGAGGTGAGATATAACCTGACCTCCTCTTCTCAACCGATAGCCCAGACCTGAACCCTCCAGCAACGTGCTTAGAGGGTTCAAAGCCAAACAAAACCACAGTGGACTCAGACTATCGCCCTGAAATATACCTCGCTTATTATTATTATTAGCATTTATTCATTGTATACACATATTATATTACATTTTTAAATATTAGTAAACAAAAAATAAAAACATTTAAAAATATAAAAAATAGTAGCCCACCGGTATCGGGAATAGGGTCCAAGCTACCGGTGGTCAGGGCTCCTGAGAGAGAAATCTCCTAACAATACGCGCTGTGTCCAGGAGTACCGCTTTCTGAATCAAGCCCTTGATCCAGCTGCCCAACGAGAGCCTCCTAAGATGTTGGTCGAGGCTCTTGGAAATTAATCCATTGGCCGTAACGACTACCGGCACAATGATTGCTGTATTCACATCCCACATGTCGACAACCTCGCGAGCCAAGTCTAGATACTTTATTTGTTTATCTTTCTCAGTTTTCACGAGGTTCTCGTCATGCGGAACCGCTATATCGACAATCATTGCGCGACGCTCTAATCGATCTATCACCACTATGTCAGGCTTATTGGCAACAATAGTCCTGTCAGTGATGATAGATCGATCCCAATACAACGTGATATTGCCATTTTCGAGAACTGGGTCGGGCACATACCTGTAGTACGGTACCTCCGACTCCACAAGTCTGTATTTTATTATTATTATTATTATTTACCATCCATCATAAAACCCAAACCAACCCATAATTCAAGTTACATAAAATCGAGAAATTGACATAAACCTATAAGTTTAGTAGCTTATCAATCTGTCATTCCCACAACATAAGCAAAATAAAACCCGAATATTCATACAAATGCGTAGTATCCCTCATGTTTAAAACATTTATGCTAAATGATTCTAATAGACAGACTTCTCTTATACCAGATATATTACGATTACTGGAAATCATCAAATAATAGAGTTCACTGAAGTAACAAGAATAGTTTTCGCTGAATCTTAATGTATGGTGTTCGTTCTGACCTACCCCTTTCACGGCTCGCCATAGTTTATTTGGGCCCACAATTGGTTCTGTTTAATTCTTTTCTAACTGAAATGAATCGACATAATATGGTAGTGCAGTAGGTTCTTACGAATTGTTTTACTTTTAGATGCAACACTTGCTAAAGAATTCGGAACAGATTCTGATTTACGGTATAAACCATACTCACACACTAATAATAGTAATATTAATCCGCGTAACTAACATTTTTAAACACCGCAAATCTACACTTTCACAAATTTTCATAAGGTCGAAATTTGCAGTTTTTGACAATTTTAGTTAGGTACGCGGAGCTATCATCAACGGACTATCAAAGACGATAACCTTTAACTATCAGAACAATTTCTAATATTTCTATTTTGCCATCGACATTATTGCCCCAGTAATAATATACCTCGTGTGTATTTTGTTAACGTGCATTTATATAATTACTTGAGGAACTCGTGACTAAGAAAAAAGTCGTACAATTTGATCGAAGCTAAGCTAAGCTTGCCGCGGTCGGTCTGTGGATGGATGACCATCCATTTCATACCGAGTTCCCTCCGTGTCTCGGAAAACTCGTAAAGCTGTTCGCCCTGGCTGTCATTCGTAGATCTTTGACAGTCGTTATAGGTAGACAGAAGCTAGAAAATCTGACAACCAGTCTTACCAAGGGGGGGGCGGTCTTACATTCATTGTGAACCAAGGAACTTGTAATAAATCATGCAACCATCGGGTAGGCATGACACAACATTACCAAGGAAGGGAAGGACGCTAACTACAGGAATACAGTTTTTACTAGCGCATGAGTTAGCCAACGTGTAACCTAGCAACTAGGTAGTGGAGGACTGACAAGCAGTCACTCCATGTAAAACACTGGTATTCAGCTGCATTCGGTTAGACTAGAAGCCGACCCCAATATACTTGGGAAATGGCTAGGCAGATGATGGTGTATTTCGTTATCGTGCATTTAGATAATTAATTCAGTCGTTTATCATCATCATCTTCCTGCTCTTTTCCATGTCACTTGGGGGTGGCACAACACGTCTTCTCCTTCCATTACGTTCTGTCAACCGTCATGATACCACTGACTCGCTTCTCTTTCATTCATTCTTTACACAATCCATCCATCTTTTCTTTGGCCTTCATCTTCATCTCCATCCACCTACTTATAAATTCATATCTCTTTGGTCATACGCGTTTCCTCCCTCTCTCCTCTTTACATGCCTATACCAAGACAAACAATTCCCTCGTTACTTCCCTCGATAAGACTATTTAATTTTTTTATATTTAAATCATATTTCGCACAGTCGGTAACCCAAACTGCATCACCACATCAAGAAGCTGTCTGCCACGTCATGATTAGCTCTTAAGCGTCAAATATAAAGCCAGGCCGTATTACAGTCAGCGCAGAGAGTTTTTTATTGATTAATTGATAATTAACTACAATAACACAACAACAGATAGGAAAAGGAATACAGTTGAGAATTGCATAATATTATGCAAGATAATAAATGCCGTGCGGATATTGGACACAATTTGTAACTCTTTGCATAATGTATTTTAGTTCATCATCAATTGATAAACTAAAACTGCTGGAGAATATTGCTACTCAGTTTGTGATCTTTGGCACATTACTGATACATACACTACATTTCACTTATGTACTTAACCATAGGCGTATACTCGAATATCTAACTAGTCGAGTAGCTAACAATTAGTGCTAAGGCATAGCGTTAATTAATTCTGCTTGAAGATAATAAGGCGTCTACTAAGTGTCCTTTAACTAAAGCAAGCAACCAATTGAATAAAGATATATGGTATGATACTTATCTCTATCTCTATTTATTTACGCCCGAAATCAATTATGTATAATAAATCTTCAGTCTTAATCTTTAATCCGTGGTCCTTGACTTCTGCTTCTCATTCGCCCTTTGAAGGTTACAGATTGCAAACTTGGCCTTTGATTGGTTACAGGTAAAGATCAAACTCAAACTCAAAACCATTTATTTTAAGTAAACCGTTTATAAGTACGTTTGAATTGTAAAGAAGTTAGTCGGAAGGTAGTTAGTTGCTCTTTCCGAACAGTAGATTTTCATGCAGCATGCTAATAAAGTGTAACAAATTATCCCTTATTAGTCCTAGAAAGGAATTTTCTTTTGTGTGCTGTACATCAACTGCGCTACGGGTAAACAAAATAGACAATACTTTGAAATGTTGGATTTTATTTAATACCTACCGCCTGACGATTAGAAGTTCAGATTATTCAGGTGAGTTATCCGAGGCATTTTCTTTGGTGTGCTCCTGGCGCCCGAGATTTCAATTTGTTTTACCTTTTTTTATTTGGAACACAGTTCTATTCATTAAAAATTTTGTATGGAAACACACAAGTATTCATCAACAACTTTATTTTTATTTTTATTACATTACAATTGGCTGCTTTTTTTAGCATGAAACTCCATGAACGGAATCAAGATTGATTGGAAAAAGATATAATAACGACCACATTACTAAATCAACTTTGTGCAATGCTTTGTGCAATGTTCTGTAAACAACCTTGCCTAGTCCAGGGTTCCTTAAACTATTTGTAGTCACCGCCCACTTTCACAATTTAAACAATTCCACGGACCCCTTTGCGGGTCCGTGGTGGGAAGGTGGGGGGGGGGGAAATTTTATAAAAGAAAAACAAGCCTTATTTCGAGTTCATGACTTAGCCGGTAAATGCAGAGTTTACTACACAATTTCCTAATAAATTTTGTGAGTTAACTGACCTACTGGGTCAGAGGTACCTCTGACATACATGCAACGAACTCCCAAGGGGTCCGTGGACCCCGCTTTAAGAAACCCTGGCCTAAACCTTCAGATAAAACAGCCAAGATGTGGCATTTCGTTAGATAAGTATTTAAAAATCCATCAATCTTTGTTGAACCATTTATCATTATCATATAACTTCGTATTATCTACTCATAGTTAATCGTCACTCCGACCCTAATATCGAAACACTTTGACGCCCATTGATGGCGTATATCATCCGCTGAAACATTTATTTGTAAAACTACCTTTTCCCACGACTACGTCCATTTATTACGAACATCTATTACAGATACATTTATTGTGCGAACTGTCAGACTGTGGAATTCGCTGACCGCATCTCTGTTCCCCATAAGTACGTACAATCTTCAAAGCACGAGTAAACCGGTTCATCCTAGGCAAGTGTAAGATCAGGTGAGTTGCGGCCAAGCGCAAGCCTATAAAAAAAACCGGATAGATGCGAGTTGGATTCACCCACCGAGGGTTCCGTACAAATATGTGTAGTTTTCAGACTTTGTCCTGTACTTGTTGTGTAGTATTAGACGATATGACTTGCCAAATTTCATAGTTTTAGGTCAACGGAAAGTACTCTGTAAGTTTTTATTTGCTTTTATTTGCTACGTTAACTTAGAAGTTTGATTTTTTTCACAGCTTCAAGAGACTGCAGACTTGAATATTATTATTATTATGGTTTCAATTTCAACTCGATAACTCCACTCGTTCCTAAGATAAAGAGTCTTGACAGACAGGCGAGCAGACAGGCAGACGGACAACAAAGTACCGTACAGTAGGGTTCCGTATTTTCCATTTGAGGTACGGAACCCTAAAAAGTCAATGTTTCAAAACTTTGCGGTCCTCCAATTATTCCTATGCAAAAATCTCGTCTATCCATTTCTCAGTAGCAACGTGAAAGAAGGAGAAACAAACACACTTTCGCATTTATAATATTAGTTAGGATGTCAAGTTCATTATCGTTTATTCGTGTTAGGTGGAATAATATGATAAATGATAATATTGTCCATTAATCTTTGAGCTAAGCCCCGTCGACTCTCTGTTCGGTGCTACCAAGAGCACGTTAATTCGTTGGTAAGCTAATATTATTAGGTAATATTAATTTTGGTGCAAGGCATGGGGTGAACGAACCTTTGTATACATACACCAAAGGTAGGGAATTCATCGAAATTTTACTCCGTATAACTATTCTCTTCGTATAACTATATTAGATAAGCATAATGTGAGCAAATAATAAAAGTTATTTGTAAAATGAAGCCTTTGTTCTGCAGTAAATATGACTGGCTGGTATTATATCTGTAGAAAATAAAGTTAAAACTTTATGAAACTTTTCAAGTAACCAAGAATAGTCGCAATCAAATGATGAAACGTATAAGAACGCTGTCTGTCTGAAAAATTTTAAAAGCAACATGAGAATGGTTCTTTGGGAGGGATAGGAGTCAGAAAGACGAAAGTATGCGACCCTTATTTATTATTAAAAAACAATAACTCTGCACTACCCGACTTTTATCGCTATAATTATATTTGAATTGAACAAGAAGGACTGAGACGTCATCAATTCAAGAGAAATTCGCGGAGATATCGAAAGATATCTTCTGTTCACGAGTGCAATAATATACGAGACAGTTGTGCAATCGTTCGACCGAGGATACGCGAAGAAATTTGTCGTCTGATGACGTCTTTATCGACACTATCAATCGTACTCTCATCGAGGAGTTCGTCGTTCGCAGGACATAAAACGTATTCAGGTTTAATGGCCTATAAACTACGAGTATGACCTTAACTGCTTAACTGTCTTCGTGCTTATGGATAGTGATGGTAGATGATTATTCATTGATAGTTTAACAGAGGGTTGAGGGGGCGGAACTGTACTCTTGTAACTTACCTACTTGAAAAAATACCATTCCATTCGTGTTTGATATTGAGCAGTGGAAAATATGTTTCTTTTTGTCTTACTCCTCTGCTGTTCTTTTCTGATAAATTCGTTGCGGGTAAAAACAATTGAATCGTTTCTCCGGGTCTTGTCGGGCTTCATTGCTTCGGCGCTATTCTGGTGGTCGCCACTGTTAATTGTGGCTTACAGGAGTTGCAGTGGTTTAAGAATATTTATTTATTTATTTTTACCTCATGCACAAATGTACAAAGGCGGACTTAATGCCTTAGGCATTCTCTACCAGTCAACCAAGGGTGGTGAAAAGATAACATGGCAGGTGCATTACAAAAAAGTAATATTTAAAAAGTAAAAATAAAAAACAAAATATAAACAACACATTCTGGAATATTTATTATAAATACACCGAAATAAATATATAATATTATATTAATAAAAGAAAAGAGGTTTATGAGACGACTCTGCTCATTTGTGCTGAAAATAAATTCGCAATTTCCGCTTAAATGCACACAGACTGGTGGCCGTCCTGATATCGAGAGGAAGCGCATTCCAGAGAAGAAGAATAGTGTGGCGGCATTCTGACGTCCTCACTGCACACGTACATGTTGTGCTAAAATAGAACACATAATAGTCATTAGAGTACACGCTTGTAACTTTTAGGCAGAAATTGTCACCATAGCCGAAATCGGCATGGAATATGTATCGATATATATACTTTAAGATTATTTTACCAGTTTTATTATTTATTAGATTCGATTTACGGATTGGTAATACGACTATCCTACATAATTTTAGTCAATTTTATACGACAAGTAGGTACAATAAGTATAAGATGAAATTATGTGCGAAACGAGTTTAGGTATTCATTATAAAATCGATCGAATTTCGTTTGCATTTACTCTGTGTTCCCTGCGATAGTGGCTTACAGTACACACTCAACGAAATACCAAAGCTTTTGGCTTTTTTACGGTCATACACAAACAGTAAACCAAAGGCCACTTTTCATTTTTTATTTATCCGATTTTAAACTCTGTACATCTCGCTTAATATAAAACACTAGCGCAAAATTCCTTCAAACAAACCCAGTCAACATTTCCAAGGCCTTCTCTCATGAAAACTGATATGAAATATGCAAAAAGCGTTTCTGGGTGCCCTCGGTACAGACCGTAGTCGGCGATATTATGTAATACCGGAGATACTAAGGTGACTTTATTGAATTAAGTTACCTGCGATTTGTGTTACTGTTCTATTTTGTGGGGTTAGTGATCGTGAAGGGTTTCCGGACCCTGTAGTTTTGGTTATCGTGGTAGAATTTAATATTATGTAGTTTCCAGCGCCAGCTCAAAATAACCTTTCAGTTTGAGACATTTTTGGACAAAAAGATGGGTATGATTTAAATAAAACACATTATTATTATCCTGTAAAATACGCAAAATACGCGCTGAGACGTGGAGTGGCCGACACCGGCCCGTTATATCATAGGTACCATCATCCTGTAAAGACGTTTTGAGCAGGATCAACTCAATGATATCTAGTGATTTTGCTTAGAATCCAATCACAAAAGACATTAAAGATATTTCTTAAAATGTTACCACATTCACAAACATTCATGTCACAAACAAACAGATCCGGAACAACTACCTGTAGGTCTTAAAAATATTTTTTCCGTCCGGATATCGAACCCACGCCACACAGCGCAGCAACCAATCACTCGGCCACTGCGCGAATTGTGTCGTCAAATTTTCGAAAACTATGGACCTATATTACCTGATTTTATAGACCTATAATAATGATAAAACTCGCGAAACTGCAAATGTTGCAGTTACTCTTAGTGGCCGCAGTTAACCTAGTAGCAGTTATTTAGTTTAAACTAAACACTTTATGTATACTAATGACATTTTTCACAGCGTAATTTGCATCGTTATGGCGGTCCACTAAAAAACCAGTTGCCTTTTACCCGAAATATAAAACCTCGCCACTTTGTACCGTACATATTAGTTTAAGAGCTCCAAAATTCCAGACACATGCTTCCCCACTTCTTGTAACTAATTTAAAAAAACGTCCAGCTTATTAGAGCAAATGTTTTGTGTAACCCCAAGTGTTTCGTCTCAACAGTTAGTTCATATTCTAGGCACGAATGGGAGCTAGGTATGCATTTTTAGCCGGTTGGACTGCTTGTTTTATTATGCATGGCCGTGTTTTGCGACCGGCTTTTGTTTCATCTGCCAGCATGCGGTCTTTGTCAATTAATCTTGATAAAAGAAAATTATTTTTGTTAGGTTTGAAGGCCAGTTATTAATGCATTGTATTGTTGGAAAATCCTCACTCATTACAAAATGCGTACTAAATGAGTAACCAACCAGTGTTGCATGAATTTTCTTTGTACTCTATAAACTCGATACTAATGTCTAAGCTACAAGGATACAATTTTATTTCCTTTCTAAAGGTGTAGTACAGGAAAATAGTAGTGTGCGATGCACCAGAGATACTGTAGGTTTTCGTCATATTACTAAGGATGATCACCACGTAGTTTCTGGCCCGCCAAATAAAGGGCGCCAGAATTGTATGAAAAAAAAAGTTAAATTAAATAATTGGAGTGCGTTGGAGAGCCATTTGACACACAGGTAGAACAATCGGATACAAAACGCACTTTTTGCGTGCGATATTATTTGAACAACAATCGTGTGAATTAAAGTGTTGTGCGAATAAATTCTACTGTGTATCTGTGTGCGTATCTAACAAAAAAACAGAAGCGCCAATCAAATGAACGAAATAATAAAAATTAAAGAACTGATCATCGTTAGAGCGTCAGCAATCACGATTGAACGCACACAGGGAACGGTGGAAGACAATCTGAAAATGATTATGAAGGTAGGTACGTAATTGCGTTAAACGCTTTCATTTTATCGGCATCACGATATTTTGGGGAAAAAAGCTGAATTTTATACATTTTATACAAAAAAAAATTAAGCTTCCATTTATGCGTGTAAAATATTATTGAATTTCAATACATATCGTGCATCAACAACCAAGAATCAGGACGAATGACATCAACATGGAAATTCTACGAACATAGGACCCACTAATGACTCTTTAATACACTAGACCAAAGTTAATAATGGTAGGTAATTTACAAAAGTGTTTCAACCCTCTAGCGCAGCGTACCGTTTCAAGTTAACCTATTTAAAAACTAGCTTGAAGACGTATTGTAAAAAGAGGCTAAGTGGGCTACCATTCTCAGTTACATCATGAGGGTTCTTGACTGGTGTCACAAAAGCGGCCAAGTCTTTGAGCTGGTCGCCTGCAACGAGTGTTCTTGACGCAAATACAGGGTAATTATTTAGTTCAACGAATATTTTTATTTCTAAAGTTTATTAAGTTAAGCCTCAATGTTCCCTTTTTTAAAGGTTTTAAGGTTTATTTTAGTTTTATTGTTCGCTTTTCATGTAGCCGTCTGAAAATTTGAAGTTTTTAACGTGGTTGCTACGAATCATCTGAATAGCCTTTGAAATGTATTTTTTTTTTTTCTGATTTACCATGACAAAGCAATGACATCGTTATTCATTTTGTTGCCTAGGGTTAAATAGCAGGGTTTCAATCATGCAGTCGCATGCATTATAATGTTATAAGATACCTTTCTAATCTACCTCTAATTTGTAAATCAACCTTACAAAATCCAATTTCATGATGATTAGTAAAAGTCGTCGTGTGTTCGGAGTTTCTCAGAGGGATAGAATTCTCAAGAAGGAAATTTGGACCGACGGCTGATAGAGCTGACTTGTCCTGGAGTGGCGACCCCGAAAGACTGATATGACCTGAAGAAGGCAACTGGTGGTGGCTAGATGCAGAAGGCAGAGAACCGGGAAAAATAGCACACTATGGAGGAGTGAACTACTAGTAAGCTGAAGTGATGAGGAATTGCAATGGCCATACACAGTAACTTATCATTTTTGAATATTTAAAATGGCTGCCTATAAATCTATAACAAGCTATAAAAGTAATTTACTGATGTATTTTAACCACAAAATATCGTAAAATGTAGCTATAGAAAAGTATTGAAGAGAAAATCGGAACGGCCATTCAGATTATTTATACCAGGTCCAGATCAAGGCAAGCTTTCATCCACAATGCTACGGATAGACACCTATAGAATAGACTACCAACACTGATAACGAATATTGACCATAATAATATAGGAATATAATAATATACGCATGCTTACTGTTTTGCCGGTAACAGAATCGGGCTTGGTTTTTTTTTCGTGTCTTTTTCTGGCTGTGTTTCGTTTGTTTTTCCGTATTTTTACCCTTCGATGGAAACAGAAGTGTAATATAAGTTTAACGTGTGTATCTGTTTAAAGGTAATGTAGATACATAACGGCCAAACGGTTGTACCAATTTAGATTTATTTTTAAATGCAAATGCTGTACGTAGAAAGTGAAGGGAAGTGGTAGTGCACCTGGTTTTGTTGCTACATACTTATGCACTATAATATCATCTAAGCGGCCACCGGCGTGACCGGAATCCGGGCGAGAAAATACTTATATTTTTTCATATTTTAGTCTTTCTTTCTTTTTCTTTTACACAGTTAGTAAACTCAATGGAAAATCTATCATATGATAAGCACATAAAGAGCTTTACAGTTTAGAATATTTTATTACTATCAAGAGGTAAATCATGGATGCTTGTAAACATCTTTATATCTGCGGCGAAGCGTTCCTTACGAACCATATTTCACGCCGGTTCTAGACCAGGCTTCCGTTCAATGGCCAACCATCCTTTTAAAAGCTCACAAAATAGCATTTCATATTAAAATTCTTAAAATTTTGTGGTTATAATAAATTGCCCACTAACTCTTGCGCAAAGTTTGGTCTTTCTACAATTTTTGTATTTTTTCATTGAGCAGTGGATGGGCTGTGGGAAAGATGATATGGAGGATAATATACTGAGTGAATACGGAGAAGACGGCTAAAAGACATGGAAGAAGAATACAAGGTGCACCGACCCTAAATAAATTTAGAAAGGACAGGAGGATGGCGATAGCTCTGTCATCGAGAACTACGAATTTAGGCTGACTAAGGCTGCGATTCCACTGAGGCGGAGTCGAGCGGTGCGGAGCGGGGCTGAGCTGTGAAAAGAGGTAGGTGTTTCCACTTCAAGCCACGTGATTGATGAATCGCGGAACAGCTCGTCTCCGCTCTGCTCCGCTCCGCCTCAGTGGAACCGCAGCCTAATAATTCACTGCGTATTATTCAGAGCCTGAAAAAACTCATGGAAACGAAAAAGAGTTATTATGGGGTCCCTTCCTACAAAAATGCACTACAAGACGATCAAAATGAATGAAACAGCTGAGTTTTTTTAGTACTTTACACTCTGAAAAATATTTGATTATAACATTTAGAATAGAAACGTGGAATATCACCCAACTCAAGGAACTGAGTTGGGTGAGTAAACGTTATGATTTTGTTAGCATCTCGCTGTGTACAAAAAAGATATTGCTTCATACGTGTATGTACACAAAAATATAAGTACTATAAACGATCGAAATGCATGGTTCAACTGATTTTTTTTTTACGTTTAAGTGTTAACCCCATTGTAAAAGATGTTCGTATTTATTAGTACCTTCGCCACCTGATAAAAGTTAATTGTATTAAAAATGGGATTAAATATAACCACCACCAGAAATATTTCGAGATCCTAAGCTAAGCTAGAAACTATACTAAACACCAATAAAACTCATGTAGCAAAAAAGAAAATTGAATATTACAATGGTTCTAGCTGTTTTCATTATGAATGCTCTTCAAAGACCAAATGTATTAAATGATCACCAAATCTTAGTGACCTATTACTGCGCTATTAAATTACTATTGGTTAGATTTTCTTCAATAAAATCCATACTAATATTATAAATGCGATAGTAAGTCTGTCTGTTACGCTTTCACGACGAAACGGCTGAATCGATTTTGATGAAATTTGGTATGAAGATAGCTTGAACCCTAGGCAAGGACATTGATTACTTTTTATTCTGCGACTTCGTCTGTATTCGCGATAACCGACATTCACGCGGACGTAGTCGCGGGCAAAAGCTTGTTCTAAAATAATAATTATTAGTTACCGTGACCTAGAGGACTGACTTTTTTAAGTTTATATTTTTTTTTAGTTTAGAGTTAAGATGAACAATTTTTGGTTATAATTTGACATTCAAATGGGGTTTAAATTTTGGTAATCACTAAATAAATGAATACCAAAATTGATTATGGTTTTTTATATTGCCATAAGTAAGATAAGGTAATATAAAAAAAAACTATTTTAAAGTTATATTTTAGTATATCTCGTCATCATCATCATCATCATTGTGTCAACCTGTAGACAGATACGGGTCGGTGTCAGATATTATTTCGCCAACATGCATTGGCGATATAATATGTGGTGTTAAGGCGACGATATACGACTTTTACAAAAAATGTTTATTGTACTGGTTCACTTTTATCACTATAACACAACAGCCATATGAAATTCACGCGCGCGCACGCCTGTGACCTAAAGTGAACCAGTACAAAAAACATTTTTTTTCTTCGGGAAAGTTGTTTGTTATCATGTTCACAATCACGTGTTTAAGTATCGTACACTAATTACCAGTCACCCTATATACTCGTAGTTAGCCAGTATAGATAGCAGCTAGGCTCAACGAGAAAGAAATAAAGAAAGCATAAATTACCTGGTGGATGAAATACTACATAATAATCGTATTGCGTCTGCTGAAACAAGAAATATAGCTGAATGTGTTCTAGTTAATTAATGTCACAAAAAAATAACAGCTCTCGGACATTACCAATGTAATTACAGACCATGTTCGGGGTTTTCTTTGCTATATTGAATCAAACCAATAGGTACACCGTCTACACGGCTAACTAATTGCCTGTAAATATTAGCTTGTACAAATGTTCGTGAACGGGTGCTGTTGGTTGAGATTGGTCATCTCTTTGCCACTGCCAAGACTTTTATCTTTATTTAGGGTTCCGTACCCGAAATGGAAAAAACGGAACTCTTATAGGATCACTTTGTTGTCCGTCTGTCTGTCTGTCTGTTTGTCCGTCTGTCTGTCAAGACCTTTTATCTCAAAAACGCGCGAAGGTATCGAGTTGAAATTAAAACCATATACTCAAGTCTACAGTCCCTTGAAGCTGTAAAAAAATCCAACTTCTAAGTTAACGTGAAAAAAAGATACGGTCTTTTATGTCGCGAAAAAAACGTATATTTCGATACTCTCAGGAGAATCAAAATTTATAGGGTACTTTCCGTTTACCTAAAACAATGCTATTTGGCAAGAAATATCATCTTGTATTATAAATACAGGGAAATGTCTGAAAACTATACATTTGTAATTAAGTCATAAAAAATACACAATTATAGAGGTATGCGAATCACGGAATTTGAACGGAACCCTTGCTGGGCGAGTCCGACTCGCACTTGTCCGGTTTCTTTTATGTTTTGCAATGCTCTTCACCTATATTGTGGTCACATAATATAGAACCAACAAGAATTATATAATAAGTATTTTGTATAATGTCCTTGGAGTTTCTTGCTCGTTGTGCTCCATTGAGACCTACCTACGTTTTGGAACGAGCAACTTGCTTTAACTTTCTGACTAACTAATCGACTCCTTGATAATTCAAAAGTGCCTGTAAACAATTTAAGTAAAATAAATGCTTTGACTTTCATTTAAACTTTGTCCCATTAATATCTATACCACTAGGAAGTTAGAAATGAAACGCCAATAAATCTTCTTTCATAAAAAACGTAGCCCCATTCTAGGATTTTTTCATGTATCGTAGGTGCGTTTACAAACATGTAGACTTACATACACAATACACATACTACCAGGGCCTCAAGTCTGCTATTACAATAGTCATTATGTCTTTCGAATGGTCAACCACTGACACACCATTGAAAGAAATGATATAGAATGGTAATCTCGTACAAAATGACAACTGAATGACTGACATTGGCGGTAATCTGCTAAAATATTGACAGTTCCTTTGATCAGTGACCTACCATAAGAACGACGTCATTGTGCAGTCATTGCTTTTAATTCGCCGACCAATGATCGACCATTGTGAATTTAGCAGATTACGAACTTTTAGCAAAATGACAATGGGATCGTGTTGGAATGACGAAATTATAAAAATAGCAGACTTGGCCCCCAGACCCTTTACAGCTACCTGTAGGCCATACAAATATATTTACGCGCGGATCATGATGTCCGTCTGCCCATTTGTATGAAATGGAAATGCCCCGTGGGTCGATTTGGAAAAGTGTAGCTGTCATTGAAAATCCCTACTGTGACCACACAGACCACAGCTGTTCATGGTATCGAGGGTTCAATCTAGGCATGAGTTAATCACAGGTTTCATTGGGATTATTACTTCGTGTAATAACTAATCATTTGTATTCTATTATTTTATGCTAAACCTGCTAGTCAGCCCTCATGACGGACTATAGAACAGAGTTCATCTCAAAGCAGTAAAAAGTAATACACACTATGGTTGAATATTCCTGAACCAGCTCGTCTCTAAGCTACAACTCCCTAATCATCATGACCTGCCTTGCCTTTTCCAAACTAAGTTGGGGTCGGCCAGGTACAACCCAGACACTGGATAACACGGCTTTTAACTAACGACTACACAACCGGGAGTAACGACCTTACGTGTTGGTAATTCGGTATGAAATGGATGGTCACTCATTCCCAGACTGACCGCGACAAGCCATCCACCGATCGATCCGTATATCTTTTACTTAGTTACGAGCTGACCTCACCCCACTCCTTCCTCTGAAAAAAATCCCTGATCATTTAATAAAAATAAGGTTATTAATATAGGCCTGTTTCACCTCGCCTCAAAACACCTCATCATCATCATCATCATCAGCCTGAAGATGTCCACTGTTGAACAAAGACCTCCCCCATAAATGGGGGCCTTGCCATTATCCCCACGCTTGGCAGGCGTCTTGGGGACCGCAGTGAGGTTTTTAAGTACACGGAAGCCGCTGCTGCCCGACTTCCGGATTTTCCCTTAGTCGCCTTTGACGACACCCTCAGGATGAAATGGGGGGGGGGGGGGGGGTGGCTTAAAACACCAGATACATTTAAAAATAATACTTAATTTCTACGAAATGAACTGCCAAATAATTTAATCTACGAACTTTCTGGAAGGTGGTGAAACAGACCCTAAACTTATACAACGTTTGCAAATATTACGTTTTTCATGGACATACAGTCTGTCGCGAGCCATTACCCACTAAAGAATGTTTTGCAAACAGAATGCGTGTGAGTAATTGAGCCACATCACTCAACTCATAACGAGACCATATTTTCATGTTCAAGTGCTGGGAGCGTTACTTAAGTACGTATATTATGAATAAAGTAAATTAGATGTCTTCAAGTAAGTACGTAATATAAAAAAGTATTTTTTTGTCTTTTAGCCTGTGTCATGTATCATATAAAGTGTATCTCGTCGATTGCAGGCCTAGCACGAATACTTTCGTAGCGACACGCCCCGCCTCCCTACGAAACACTTTCCCGCGTCGAACATGATCTCGAAGCTGCTTTTAGTTCTCGCGGCGCGTAGACACGCACACACACGTGGGTTTTTGTACAGTCTGTTATTTTGGTTGTAGTGTAGGTAATTAAATCGTTTCGTTTGTATGGAGTGACGTAGGTGTGCTTTAAATAACCGTATTGTTAAAGTAAAGTGAATTTTGAATTGGAAATACTCTTTAAGAGTCATCGCAGACAAAAGAGCAAAATACTCGAGCATTTTCATTGATTTGTTGATGAATAAAAATAATACAATAGATGAGTTGGAAATTGCGTGCACGATATAGATGTACACAATTTTTAACTCTGTTTCTGAAATGTTTTAGTTTATTTCATTTTGTTGCTTTACCTGCTCTTCACGAGTGTCTATTTCGTGCCATTACACTACATTCTTCAATTAATAATAATAATACCAGCTTATAATTGTCCCACTGCAGAGCAAAGGCCTTTTCTCATACAGAGAAGGTTCGAGCATTGATCACCACTTTTGCTCCAGGCGGAATGGTGATCGGTCGCGGGCAGCGTCACAACTCATATTAATTATAAGTCCAAGTTGCCTCACGATGTCTACCTAAATTTTAGTGATGTACTATTATTTATATTTATTTGATGACAATATGAAAGTTTAAAAATCACATTTTACTTGCTGCGGCTTCCGTGTACTTAATAACTTCACTACGATCCCCAAGACGCCTGCCAAGCGTGGGGATTATTGCAACGCCCCCCATTTATGGGGGGCCTTTGTTCAACGGTGGACAACTTCAGGCTGATGATGATGAATACTTGCTGATAGATACTATTTCCTTGTTTTTTCATTTTTTTATAGTAATCGATGAAAAAGAATACCATGGCCCATTTAAAGTGATCACCGCAATATCAGAAGATTTTCTACAATCCCAGAGATAAAGTTCAGTACATATTTATTTAAATTTACAAATAAATAAAATTGAAGTGTCCATTTGTAATGTCCAAATTTTAACGCAACACAGTCATGATTATGATTCCAAAATCCGAGGAAATACTCACTTAAACAAAGATAAAACAAATAAATACTATTCTATTTTATTCTATTCATAACTGTCTTGTAGTAATTACTTATTAATTAAGTTGTACGTCTTTACCACACGCTTATTAATTAAGTAGATTCTAAAACAAATCTTATGTTTAAAAATAATCTGCACATAATAATGGCCACATAACAGTAAAATATTACCTACGTTCCTCACAATTATGAAAATCGTTAATACTTCAGTATTACGGTTGAGAATATGAAATTATTATTTGAAACGGAATAATTTTACGTGCCTGTTTTTAATAACTTCTTGGAGAATATTTTTCATTGCGTGGAGCAGACATTTTAATGGAGTGTTTTGTTTCATTAAAAATATTGAACGCATGTCGACAATGATTTTGAGACACAATTTGCAACATAAAATTTAAAAACCTGGGTATTAATTTATCCATTTCATTTCATTTATTCATAAACAATTTACATTGTGTTTGAAATATTTTTAGAAGCACAATAACAACATAATTTACAGACAAAAAATACTTATAATAATAAAAAATGGCTAATAAATTCAAATGTTCAGTTAGTAAATTATAGAGAAAACAATTATTATTGTCATAAAAACATTCAAAATGTCCAAAAGGTTAAACAAATAAAATAAAATTAAAAATAATGTCTACAAATCGTCAATGGAGTATAGACACTTATTTAACAGGAATTTCCGAAGCTTTGTTTTCAATGCGGATGTGTAAATTAGATCGTAAATTTGCACTGCTTGATATTGTAGGCTATGTATGCTTTACAATATTAAAGTGGGGACTTATCTTGTTTTTTAATTCCTCCTACTTATAAGCGTATAGGCGAAGATGACTAGATGAGTTTGATGCTTACATGAGGGATTGGTCCACAATAGCCGAGGACAGAGAGGCTTTGCCCTGCAGTAGGACAATACGAGCTAAAAATAAATAAAAGTAATAAATTTATATTATAAACGTAAACATCCTACCACTGTACTGTACGGGTTAGCTGAAATTTGGCGCATAGACACAAAATAAGCTTGCGCCGCAGTTGTGATATAGATGTTGATGTAGCTTAACAGAAGCTAGTATTAATTACTTGTACGGGTTCTTGAGTAATCCGATTAATTTTATCCTTATAGGTTTTACTTATAATATAAAAGCGAAAGTAACTGTCTGTCTGTTACGTTTTGATTTTGACGAAATTTATCATTTTAAGGATAAATATTAGAACTTTTTTTAAGGGATTTATTTATTATTTATTTAAGTACATAATTAAAGTAATAGTTCAAAATTCGAATATGCATAGTTTATCTCATAATATTGTGTATAATGAAAGGTTCACAAGGGCAACAAAAAAAATCGTCCGCATCGCTATCAATAGGAAAGTACCCAAAAGGCTAGCAGCATTACCACGTTGAATGGCAATGCCAATCTAAGGCTAATTCTTTGGCCCAAGAAAAGGCCGGCCCTCTGGGTCATGGTCAATCACCGCCTGTCAGTCCTAATAATTGACTGCCAAAGTGCCAAGTCCCTATTCATCTATTTAAAATTTGTGTTTATCTCATCTACACTAATATTATAAAGAGGAAAACTTTGTTTGATTGTAATGAATAGGCTCAAAAACTACTGGACCGATTTTAAAAATTCTTTCACCATTCGATAGCTACATTATCCACGAGTAACATAGGCTATATTTTATTTTGGAGAAAAATAGGGTTCCGTAAGATATTTGGGTTTTTCGGCCACAAGGTCAAAATCAACCAGAAAAGTTACTTATTTTGCGTACGCTGCCTAAACTATAAAAGATAGAACCATAAAATGTTCTAATTAATTGTTGACCTTATAAATATCTACAAAAAAGTCCGCGACACACTATATCTATCTATGTCGAGTGAGGCACAACAACCATTTTTTTATTTAAAAATCTTGAACTTTTTTTGGACTACATTTAAACGCGTTTATTTTACTCATGCTATTAATCCTTATCAAAATAATTTTTTTCATCACTAAGTACAGTTTATGTAGATAATATTTGGTCTTTGAATGATTAAAATTAAACGTTTGGTTTTGAAGTTATGGCGAAATTAAAATATTACGATTTCTGCTGCACGGCGCGTTGCGAAGTGAGCGTCACCAAGGCGGGGGTGCGCGTGCGGGAGGGGAGTTTAGATCTATGAGTAAGTGATATCACAGCCGCAAAAAGAAAATAATAAGGTACCCGCGCGGCTCAGTCGCGTGGTCGGCTCCCTACGCACGAAGTCTAATTATTTTCGTGCGTTTTTATTAGATTTTGTTCTTAAAACTACACCTACGCAAAAGTTCTTCTCAGAGCTAACCAACAGTTCTTTTCAGGGCTAATCCATCTAATGACAGAGTTATGTCCGAACATACATAAAAAATATATATATATATATATATATAAACATTCGAATTGATAATCTCCTCCTTTTTGAAGTCGGTTAAAAATGGTACCGTTGCAAAAATTGTTCCAAGTGATGAGCATTTTCTGCTGAGAGAATAAATTTGAAGATCTGGAACACCTGATGTGGAACTCCAAGAGCCCAGCTACACCATAACACATATATTAATGACGTCTTAGTAAAAGTTGTTCGGTCTGATGAGCAATTCCTGTTGACTTATAAAAATCGAAGATAAGAAACATCTGAAGTGGAAATCAAAGCTGTAATTTTTAAAATTTCACTGTAAAGTTATTACTAATTTCACTGTATATTATAATAAGCTGGGAGTACCTCCACGCGGTGAAGGCGGTGACAGTCTAGGACTGATTTTTGATGACGATGGTATATCATTAAAAATTTTACCCTACTGGCCTCCCAAACTCAAAACTCCCATTTATTTTTTTTATTTTATCGAATACTAGCTTCTGCCCGCGACTTCGTACGCGGATCCTGTTGCTTATGCCAGCGACAACGGGGTCGGCAAAATCGAAGATCTGAAACGTCTGATGTCGAATTCTAAGAGCCCGGGGACGGGAAAACACCGGGATGCGCGAGACGAGACGTTCAAAAAGTACAATTTTGAATCATACCAGTGAAGAATATGATGCGCGACTGACCGCTGATCGTGAACGTCATGCATTGTCTCGCGAGTAGGAGACGTTCACGGATAGGGAATTGCGCTTGAGTTCTCAGCGTACCCACGCATCTGCTTCTAGGTGCCTAGAGACAAGTGCGGAACGTGATGCGCGACTGTCCGCTGATCGTGAGCGACATGCATTGTCTCGCGAGTCGGAGACGTTCACAGATAGAGAATTGCGCTTGAGTTCTCAGCGTACCCACGCATCTGCTTCTAGGTGCCTAGAGACAAACGTCTCGCGCATCCCGTTGTTTTCCCGTCCCCGGGCTCTTAGAATTCGACATCAGACGTTTCAGATCTTCGATTTTGCCGACCCCGTTGTCGCTGGCATAAGCAACAGGATCCGCGTACGAAGTCGCGGGCAGAAGCAAGTAATTCATAAATAAGGTTGAATATGATTAAACCAGCCAGAGCTTCTACACTACCTCCCGGTAAAAAGCAATGCATCACACACCAGACAAGCTACTTCATAACATACGACTGCTTATCATTCTTGGATTTAACCTAATATACCATCATTTGCGTA
The DNA here is from genome assembly GCA_947361185.1 of Charanyca ferruginea. Taxonomy (NCBI): domain Eukaryota; kingdom Metazoa; phylum Arthropoda; class Insecta; order Lepidoptera; family Noctuidae; genus Charanyca; species Charanyca ferruginea. The sequence goes on from OX376073.1 coordinate 18,105,046, forward strand.
ACGTCATAATGCTTTTTACGATGCTACAATGTATTGCGCACTCATATTTCTTTAAGAAGAAAAATTACTAACATTTTTCTCACTTTATGCCGTTTCCTGGCAGAAAATTTATTTAGAATTTTATTTAAAGTAATTGGAGAAGCAAATTAAGACGTTATTTAAATAATGTTTTTAGGAATATGTAGTATATTTTACGACGTTTTATATGTCAATGTATATTAGGAAATTCTTGTATTATTTTATTTATTTATTTCTATTTCTTGCAAAAATATTTTGTTGTCGTCTTACAAGACGGCCTTTTGCCTTAATTTTACCCTCAACCAAATATTTTATTTCATTCAAAACTAGCTTTTGCCCACGACATTGTTCGCATGTAGGTAAGTCATAATATAGCATACTTGCTTTTGCCCGCGGCTTCGCCCGCGTGGATATCGGAAAATATCCCACGGTAACGTACTACCGGGATTAAAAGTAACCTATATGTTAATCCAGATAAACAATGGCGCCAATTCCCTTGTTCACAAACTAAATTAAAATTAGCAATTTGGCATCTCTTACTACCAGGCAGCTGAAGAAAAAGACGGCGACAGACAAGGACTAACACCCATATTCTAAGTCAAAAACTCATGATTTCCTCGACTCGACTCAACCTCACTTAGGTGGTATGATATTTATAGTTGTCTTTTTACTCCTCATCTCAAACAGTTTCCTCACTCGAGGTGAGTTTGAGTTGAGGAACCAACTGTCAAATATAAGGTACGTTGCGATCTACCTTGAGGAAGGAATCAGAGAACTTACGCGTATTTTATTCGATTTTATTATAAACTTTGAAGAGTTTTAGTAGGTACGAGATGCAGAAAATCCAATTAAAGTGTGATGATAAAAATGAATTTAAAATTAGATTTTGATGACTTAGACGTTAAAATGGATAAATGTTCACCAAATCTTTTTGACCCTAAGTCCCCTCTGGGGCGGATCCGACATGGTTAGGTTAGGTTAGAACTGTGACCCCCTGCTAGAACCAAATCGCTTTTTACAGCCAATTTAAACAAAGCTTTCAACTCAATATAAAGCTGATCTACTTTATACTTAAAAACTTTCTTCAAAAAATACAATACAAAACAACAAACAGAACAAAGCCACCGCCACCGACTTCCGAAACTAAAGTAATGTGTGTTTTGTGCTGAAGTTATTTATCACTTTTTAGTTTTTGAAGGTGGTTGTTTTGTTTTTGAAAAAATGTTTTATTTTCCGTCTTTTAGTATTGCCTTAACATCCGTATCCATTAAGAAACGGCGACACAGTTAAATCAGAGATTGAAAGACATCCAAAGATTGAAGTAACTAAAACATCATCTATGTAATTTTTTCGAAGATTTTGTCAATCAATTTCGATGAAATTTATATGGAACCATTTCGGTATAAACCCATTTCGAACAAAAAAAGAATTTTGCAAATCCATCTAGTTATGTCCGAACATACATTAAAAAAAAATACAAACATTTGAATTTATAACCTCGTCCTTTTTGAAGTCGGTTAAAAATGCTACTTCACTGTAGCTGCCAACCTATTATTTTTGCTACCCATTTTAATTATTTAAAACCCTTACCTTACCTTTTTTTTACCCTAAATCAGATTAGTTGGTCGCCGCGTTATATACATGCCAAAATTGAATACCTTATTAATTACCTACCTATAATTGTCCCACTGCAGGGCAAAGGCCTCTTCTCGTACAGAGAAGATGCGAGGAGATATTAATTGGTGGATATTAATTGTAAGTCCAGGTTTCCTCAACATGTTTAATTCCTTCACCAATGTCTGTGATGTCCAAAATAAACTTAGAAAGACACATTGGTAGGTAGTAGGTACTTGCTCGTGCCCGGTTACGTACCCACAACCTCCTGTAGATCGATTCTGTAAAATTCAAATTCTGTAAGGTTCAAAACGATCATGCCGAATTCACATTAAAATAACAAACAAAATACATGTTTATTGACCAAACTAACAATTATATGTGCAATGAGACCATGAAGTATGTATTTAAATTAATGATGAGTTCATATCGTATTGTTTATTGCCATCTGTAAGTACATAGAGGGGGCACGTGATCTAACAAATCAAGTTCGTTTAATACAATATTTAAGATGGATATTGTTCTTGTTTATTTTGATGCATTATTGTTGATCGAAGTGCATGATTTAAAACAAATTCATCACTATCATATTATTTATTTATTTATTTATTATGGGACAATAAACAGCTACAATATACAAATAACAACAATATGGGCTTATTAGGAGTATTAACAATATTGCAGCCCACTACATTATCCGCATGTTAACAAAATTAAGACTAGATAAAAAGTGCCACTCTAGATTAGCTACTCTCAATAAAATATAATTGATTATTAAAAACAATAGAATTGATTAATTATTAAAAAAGAAATTAAAGAAGAAACATTCAACAACACAAACAAGAATGACGATTAATAAAAAAGGAATTGATGGTACAATACAAATCATTAATAATATTAAATTACAAAAATAATTCATTTGAAATAAATTAAATTCAGAATAAAGGACTCACATTATTTCTTAATATCATTAGATAATAATTTTAAAACATTGGATTAAAATTTCAATTTACAACACATAAAAATATCAATGTCAATGAAGTTGCGATTATAAGACGAACAGGGCAACGCAATCCGGAATTAGTCCGACAGGTATTAACAGCGAACAATGTACCTGCACGGACACTGCGCTTATTTACAGTGCGGGGGACCACATAACATAACTTACTCGTGAGATCAATGGAATCGAAGTGATTATGAACAATACCATGTAGTATGTTGGCTTCTAGATACTTACGTCTAGATTCTAACTTTAACATATTATATTTGCCTAGTAATTGTGAATACGACAAACACCTTTTATAACACCTATAATACATGGCGCGAAGAAATTTACGCTGGACTTTCTCGATCATATCTATATATTTCTTATAAAACGGGTTCCAGATTGGGACCGCATATTCGAGCTGCGAGCGTACAAGCGTCTTGTATAAGTAAAGATAGGTGGAGGGCCGCTTGAACTCAGTAGATGATCTCATGACAAAACCGTACATTTTAAATGAATTATTAACAATTCTTTCTACGTGTTGATTAAGCGATAACTTACTGTCCAGTAGAACACCAAGATCTCTTACAATAGAGGTGTTATTTAGCAAGGCATCACATAGCCTATACTTAAAATTTGTGATAAATTTGTTTTTTGTGAAATTTATATAATGACATTTGGAGTATATTACATTTAATATAACAAAGCCGCGTTTGTCGGTCTGTTCGCGAGAAAATCAAAAACTGCTGAAAGGATTTTCATGCAGTTTTCGACAATAAATAGAGTGATCTATGAGGACACTTTAAGTGTATGATTTGTTAAGGTTTTGTGTTAATTGACTGAAATGTGACTATGATTGTTGAAGATGACGCAAAAAAAAATGGTGACTGGAAGCTATTTGTCTATGCTCTGTTACCCGTCAAAAACAGGGGTGGGTCATTAGTAAATTTGTATAATAGGTAGGTACAGTTACTCCATTAAAGTCAAAGCATTTATTTCAATTAAACCATTTACAGGCAGTTTTGAATTGTCAAGGAGTCGGTCAGTTATACAGTTGCGGCTAGTTGCTGTTCCAAAACGTAGGCCGGTCTCTATGGAAAAGAACGAGCAAGAAACTCCACGGACACTCTTTTAAATCTATTTTTTACAAAACACTGGTTACATTTTTCTTGTTGCTTCTATTCTATTCAGCTGCATCCGGTTAGACTGGAAGCCAACCTTAACATAGTTGGGAATAGGCTAGGAAGATGATGTTGTTACCATTGATTCAGTAAGTACATGCTTCTAAATAGCTGAAATATATCATCGCTTATAAAAGAAAATCAGCTGTTCATTGCCTCGTTACTATAGCGTGTTGATGTTTGCAAACCCGTACCGACGGTTTGTACACGATTATGCGCAAAAAAACCGCGTCGCTACTGAGGAGAGTGAGGGACAGTCAAAACAGCATCCTGAAAACTGTTGCTGAGAGCTTCGGCTCTCCGATTATACAGCAGTTTGTGCGGAGGTTGATTTTTAACCGACTTCAAAAAGGAGGAGGTACTCAATTCGGTTGTTTTTTTTTTTATGTATGTATATCGATTACTCTGAGATTAATGATCCGATTTACGTGATTCTTCTTTTGTTTGATGCGGAATAGTTGCCATTTGGTCCCATAAAAAAATGACATTGTTTGGCCCAGTAGTTTCCATTTTATGAACATTTTTTTTTTATATATATTTATTTTTATGTTTGACCACGCATAAATTTTTTCAGTGTAGTCCGATTTCGATGATTCTTTTTTTAATTGATAGTGTATACTTCAAATTTGGTCCCATATAAATTTCAAGAAAATATTCTAGACCTAAGGGTTGAAAATTAAGGGATGACAGATTTGTTTTGGTGTCGCCGTTTCGTAATTAATTTCTATGATGAGAAGTAGGCACTAAAAAGAGGGAAAAAAAAAATTTTTACAAAAAAGACAACCGCCTTCTTTTCTTTCTTTGGCAATACAAAACAACAAGCAAAACCAAAGCCGCCGATTTGCGAATTGAAAGTTATTTTTTACTTTTTGAAGGCGGTTGTCTTTTTTGTAATAAATTTTTTTTCTATGTTATTAACACTATTACGGATCTTTGTTGTCCGAAATAAAGGTTTATTATTATTATCTATTATTACGGCGCATTGGTGATCAATCTAAGTAGAGCTTAGACGTTGCGACAACAAGACAACAACATTTTTTATTTATTTAAAACAATGTTTTCGCGTCAATTGTTTTTTATTTATATTATCTTGTACTACACGAAAGGACTACTTTTTAACCGACTTCAAAAAGGAGGTGGTTATCAATTCGAATGTTTATATTTTTTTATTTCAAAATTCTTTTTTTTCGAATGGGGTTTATTCCAAAATGGTGGTCCCATATAAATTTTACCAAAATTGATCCAGCCCTTTTTGAGAAAATCAACAAAATCGCAAAAAAATACTTAGATAACGTTTTAGTTTCTTCAATCTTTGGAGGACTTACAATCTCTTTTTAGTGTGTTTCTTTATGGATTTGGATGTTAAAGCAATACAAAGCAACAAACAAAGCCACCGCCACCGACGTCCGAAAGTAAAGTGTGTTCTATGCTAAAGTTATTTATCACTTTTAAGTTTTTGAAGGCGCTTTTTTTATTGAAAAAAACTTTTTCAATTCGCGATTTCGGCTGCATGCATAATAACCGACATCATCACATCATCGTCTCATTTACTTCAATTAAACCGTTTACTTCAATTCGCTTTTGAATTATTGTCAAGGAGTCGGTTAGTTAGTCAGAAAGTTGAAGCTAAACGTAGGTAGGTAGGGACCATGGAGTTTCTTGCTCGTTCTTCTCCATCTCTCCCACTCCTTTAAATCTTAAGTATACAGAACAGTTAAGACGAATTCAATGCACTTAAGACGTACAGTGTACGTCAAACACAACGGCTTAGCGGTTGAATACGCACTGACGTTTATTTCCAAATCAGGCCACAGAGCAGCAGAGCGGTAGGCATACCAGAGTAGCCTGCCGAGCTTAGCCCTGCCGAACTTAGCCCTGCCGAGCTTAGCCCTGCCTAACCTTAGCCCCGCCGAACCTTAGCCCTGCCGACCTTGGCACTGGCGAGCTTAGCCCTGCCGAACTTAGCCCACCCAAACTTGGCCATGCCGAACTTGGCCATGCCGAACTTAGCCCTGCCGAACTTGGCCATGCCAAACTTGGCCCTGCCGAACTTAGCCCAGCCGAACTTAGCCCTGCCGAACTTAGCCCTGCCGAACTTACCCCTGGCGAACTTGGACCTGCCGAACTTACCCCTGCCGAACTTAGCCCAGCCGAACTTGGCCATGCCGAACTTGGCTATGCCAAACTTAGCCCTCTCCTAAACCCTCTGTTAAACAGGAGGCAGTATGGTTTCCGACCACAATGCGGGACAGAGGACGCACTCTATGATACTGTGGACTATATCCGTCGGGGTGTTCAACCCAAAAAAATAGTTGCCGTGGTGTCGTTGGACATCGAGGGTGCGTTCGACAACGCCTGGTGGCCCGCCATACTGCATCAACTGCAAGCAGACTTTGAAACTCCTGAATAGCAACCTGTCATCCAGAACCATCACTTTGGAGTACATGGGAAACACGGTCTCCAAACCAACAACTAAAGGCTGCATACAGGAATCCATCTGAGGACCCATCTTTTGGAACATTCAGCTGGACCCACTGATGGTTGAAGCAGAACTTCTTACCGCCCACGTCCAGGCGTACGCAGACGACCTGGTAGTTTTGGCGCAAGCAGACACGACAGCTGAATTAGAGACCATCGTCAACCACGCCCTTGAAGTCATCGCCGACTGGGGAAAAAACTTCAAAATGCAATTTGCTGCACATAAAACCCAGGCAATGGTCGTAACAAAAAAGCTTAAGTACTCGAAACCGAAATTCATCCTGTCAGGAACACCGCTCGAGAACACAAAGCGACTCAAACTCCTCGGACTCACCATAGATGCGGGTCTGACCTTTCTTCCGCATCTTGAGGAAGTCGCCAAAAAGACGGCTGGCATATTTAAAATGGTATCACGGGCTGCAAGAGCTCAATGGGGCCTATTCTAACATCCTGAGGCGTATAGGCGTGGTTAAACCAGTGGCAACATACGCCGCAAGCTCATGGGCGCAGATAGCCGGGAAGGCGTATGCCAGAAAATGACTGGATTCAATCACTAGAATGTTCGCAATAAAGATTGCCAAAGCCCACAGGACGACTTCACTCATTGCCGCAGCTCTTCTCGCCAGAGTGATCCCTCTTGACTTGCGGGCAATTGAATACGTAAAAATTTACGAGGTCAAGAGCGACGTCTAGCAAAAAAAACGTCTAGCATAACTTCCCGGGAGAACCCTTGAGTCGGGTGCACCCTTCGGAACTTCCACATCCTGCGCAACGAATTAGATTGACATTTCAGCACATAGCGGCTCAAGAAGACCTAAGCCTAATCTGCAATCCATGGCAACAACTCTGCACCGATGGAAGCAAAATAGAGGGAAAAGTAGGCGCCGCAGTGTCATGTTGGGACCAGGATGGGGAAGTTGCAAAGATGAGCATAAAACTGGGTCACTTCTGCTCTGTCCAGGGGTTCTGTTCTGTGTGTCCAGGCTGAGTTCGTCGCGATCTTGAGGGCGATCACATATGCTAATAGCAAAAGACCACCGATATCGGCCAATGTTATCTCAGGCTCCAGATCCGCACTGGAGTCAATACGAATGAGATCCGAGTCGAGATACGAGTCGGTTCACAACGAACCGTATATCATTGAAGATCCAGCAAACTCTCACCACCGCAATAATAATATAATAATAATAATCTGGAGCTGACGCTGGGTGTCTCAGCCTGCGATCCGTCAGCGGTGATGAGTTGAACAGGCGGGCTCCCACCGACAAAGGTACTACAGCCGAAATCATTGACCATGGTGACAGACTGACCAACAGGACAGATACCCCAGTAGAACCATATAGTCCAAGCACAGTATCGTACACACCTTCCGCAACATCATCACCATCCATACCATCATCACCTCCTATACCATCGTCACCTCTTATTACTTTTTATAATACAGTCACACCCAATCCGACCTTGAATGTTGCGCGGGAGGTAAATACCTTTCTACCCGCGTCCACCAAGGCTGGAAAAGCAAGAGTTCGCATGAGATGGAGTAAAGATGTTAACATATTTATCATGCGAACTTACTTTTACATCACTAAATTAGAGACCGACATGACCACCTATAGACAATAATTACATGCCCTTTTTACTCGACAATAACCTGAGGTAACAGTTTCAGAACAAAGGATTTCTGATCAGAAAAGAGCCATAATTACAAATAAACTTTTAAGTCAAGAAATACTAAATCAATTAAAAGAAGAAGCACGAATACAGTTACAAGAAGCAGTAATTAACATAGAAAATACCGTAAATACACCATTACCACAAATCATAACTGAAATCGCTCAACAACCACAAACACACACTCAATTACAACCTAATACATTATCTCTATCATGTAATTACTCACTAGCACACACACAAACATCTCACACATCCACACAAACCGAATCTATCAACTCTAATGTTAGAAAATGATATTGAAACCCTAACCGTCGCAGATCAAAACCTAACAACTGATGTCAAAGAAATACATGACAAATTCAGAACAACACTGAACACACACAATACACCGGAATGGAATGGATCCTGCAGTTCGTCCAAAACTACCAAAACTTCGTTACAGCCCTTACCTTTTTCGTTTAATTAATATATTTAATGAAAACATACTTAACCAATTTATCTCTGATAACATATATCTTATAGACATACATACACTTATATATTGCACAGCGGTAGTCATATCTGAGGAACTTAACTTTAAAATCACGGAACTCACTGGAAACGCAAGTCCAAAACATAACCACCATGACAACTAAGATTAGAAAAGAGTATTGAAAAATTGAAAGCCGACTGCGGTAGACTTACACTAACCCACTAACCCACTTATTAGGTCAAACAGAGTAGTAAGGAGAGTGGAGGCTATATTTAGGAGTTATCATAAACACACTACACATGAAAACAGCAATATAAAACCTGAAGAGTTTTTAGATACCTTAAAACAAAAACTAGCTCTTAAAGTTCATAGGCTCAGACGATATAAAAAAGCACAACAACGTAAAAACGATAACGCCATATTTGCCACCAACGAAAGAATATTTTATAGAAACCTACACAAGTCACAAACCAATGCTAATGACGAAAACAACACAGATACACCCGACAAACGTAACACACCTACCAAAGAACAGTTAGAAGTATTTTGGTCTAGTATTTGGGAAGAACAAGTCCAACATAACGACAAAGCATCGTGGATAACCGAAGAAACTAAAAATTGGCGAGCAATAAATGAAATGGAATTTGAAGAGATCACAGAGTCAGACATAATACACATTTACAGGCAGGTTACATAATTGGAAATCTGCTGGTATAGATAAAATACACAATTTTTGGTACAAAAAGTTAACATCATTACACAAACCGATAGCAAAAAATTTAACAGAAATAGTATTAGGACGACGAAATATACCAGAATTTATTGCGACAGGCATAACTTACATAATAATAATCATAATAATAATATGTGGGGACATTTTCACACACGGCCATCTGACCCCAAACTAGTGAGACCCTGTACTACGGGTGTCAGACAGCTGATATACATACACAAATACATTTTTTTTTGTAAATACATACATATATAGATAAACAACACCCAGACACAAAGCAAACACAAGTGCTCATCACACCAATGTTTACCCTGGGCGGGAATCGCTCAGCCACTGCGCCAACCGTGTCGTCACATGTTACCTAAAACCAAAAATTCACCACAGCCTTCCCAATATCCCCAGAATCACATGCCTCCCCACAATTTACAAAATATTTACATCAGCTATCACATCAAAAATCAACTCACATATTGAACACCACAACATAATATCGGAGGAGCAAAAGGGATGCAGGCGGGGCCACATGGGTTGCAAAGAACAGTTAGTAACTCCACTATACATAAACATGCCACCACAAAAAATAGAAATCTTCATTGCACCTACATCGATTATAAAAAAGCATTTGACAGCGTTCCACGTTCCTGGTTGATACATATTTTAGAAATCTATAGAATTAATCCAAGAATAATATATTTTCTACGTAACATAATGTCCCGGTGGAAAACTACACTTCAAATAAACAGCAATCACAATAATGTTACAACCCGGCCAATATCTATCAGGAAGGGTATATACCAAGGTGATTCACTAAGCCCCTTGTGGTTCTGCCTCGCACTAAACCCTCTATCTAATCTACTGCAGCGCTGTCGGGCCGCATATTGTCTCAAACACACTACAGAACAAACAACAATCTCACATCTTATATATATGGACGATATCAAACTATGTGCACAATCCGAAAAAGATATGAAAAACTAGTAGAAGCTACAGCAGAGTTTAGTCAAGATATCAACATGCAATTTGGTGTAGACAAGTGTAAAACACTTCACATCATACGATGGCAAGTACGACCCGGCAACTATGTAATTAATAACACTGACATGACAATGACGTATACAAATATTTAGGATACTCACAATAAAAGAGACTGGATCACGTTAAAATTAAACAGACACTCACTACGGAGTACAACAGAAGACTTAACACTATATGTAAAACTCAATTAGCTGGTAAAAATCTCATGAAGGCCTTGAATACGTTTGCTATCCCCGTATTAACTTACTCATTCGGAGTAATTAAATGGACAAAAACCGACACAGAACAATTAGAACGAACAACACGCACTACACTCACAAAACATAACAAATTACATCCAAAATGGAGGGAGAGGCCTAATAGACATCCAGCACTTGTGGCGGAAGCAACCTCTACCGACTAAAAACATTTTTTCATTCAAAATCTTGCACAAGTAGCATCCATAAAGCCAGAGTACTAAATGATATCAACCACACTCCACTTAACTTAAATGAACAGACCAATGATACATTATCAACGATGACCCACAGACACAAAAAATTGAGGACTGGAAGAAAAAAGTACTTCACGGCAGACACCCTTATGATCTAGAACAACCCCATATTAACAAAGTAGCTTCAAATAAATGGCTTAAAATTAAAGAACTACAGAAAATATATAATCAAAGACCCTTCAGTAACAAACGATAAATGTCGAAAATGTCACACTGTAACCATTCTACTAGTTATGAAATAAAAGGCTATGTAGAATTGTACGATTGAATTTAATAGCTCTCAGTGATTTAAATGTGATGAGTATCAAAAACAGTAGTAAGTTAAAATAAGCACTGACCTAAACGCACTACTTTTAGGCAGAGATTCAAACGGGATCGGCTGCCGCGGGATTGACTGCCGCGATCGGCTCCTAGCTTTGCGGCGCGGATCTTATCAGTAAGACCCGCCCTGGGAGCAGCGGCACGCGACAGCACGACGGCACAACTCAGGACCGTTACCGACTTTTGATTGTGGACCGGTAGTCTTGCAGTTAGTAGACTGGTAGACTTTAGTAAGTTAAGCGTATCAGTAATCAGCGTGTTACTCAAGCGACAGCGAGATCTAGACTCACCCATTTGACTGGTTCCTTTTCTGTCCGCTCTTCCGAAATTCATAAAAATCCAAGTATGAATTCTATTTCTAGAACGCCCGTATTGGTCTTCTAAAGCGGGGTATTATAGTACCGGCCAGACTCAATTATTGCAGACTGCCAGTTATTTTTATTTTATTAGTGCGAATAGGATTTTAAAGAACACCCGATACATCAGCGGGTGTCCAGCCGTTTAGTATAAAATACAGCCATACACGCTTACATAAACAACAGTTTGGAGGTTTTACGTTAGTTAGCCGTAAACTTATTAGGAGTAATATTGACAATCGTCAAGATTGACAACTGTCATTGACAAACATGTCATAGCAAAACAATACTTATTTTCCAGATTTATAAAAAGTGATTTAATATATATTAATTAACAGACACTCAGTGTAAAGAAAAGGACGCAGACAAGACGAGCATAAACACTGTAAGTACATTTAAAAGATTCCAAGAATCTACAAAAACAGGTATTATAAAGTGTAAACATCACATGATCAAATGTAGTATTGTGTTATCATTGTGTTAACATAATACTATAACACCCAACCCGAAACCATTCAGCACATAACAGGAACATGCACTACACTCACACAAACCGACTACACTCACAGGCACAACCAGGTAGCAAACATTATTCATCAAAAATTAGCACTCACACAACAACACACTCATACAAGACACAAACACTCCTCACTACAACAGATCGGATATAACTAATGTATTTATTACACTGGCGTTATAGAGAGCTAATTTCCGTTATAGAGAGTTTCCTACTTTTTTGTTTCATTAATTATTTAAACGTAATGGCACTTAATAAAACAGGCAGTAAGAAGCTTGCAAACAAAAATTCTTGCTTCAAGCATGCAGCATGCAAGCAGGGCTAAGGGCTAAGTTCGGCAGGGGGTATGTTCGACAGGGGGTAAGTTCGGCAGGGGCTAAGTTCGGCAGGGGGTATGTTCGACAGGGGGTAAGTTCGGCAGGGGCTAAGTTCGGCAGGGGGTATGTTCGGCAGGGGGTAAGTTCGGCAGGGGTTAGTTCGGCGGGGGGCTTAACCGCCACCTGCGGCTAACACCGCCACCTGTTGCAAATATCGCCACCTGTTGCTAATATCGCCACCTGCTGCTAACACCGCCACCTGTTGCTAATATCGCCACATGTTGCTAATATCGCCACATGTTGCTAATATCGCCACCTGCAGCTAATATCGCCACATGTTGCTAATATCGCCACCTGTTGCTAACACCGCCACCTGTTGCAAATATCGCCACCTGTTGCTAATATCGCCACCTGCGGCTAACACCGCCACCTGCGGCTAACACCGCCACCTGCGGCTAACACCGCCACCTGCGGCTAACACCGCCACCTGCGGCTAACACCGCCACCTGTTGCTAATATCGCCACATGTTGCTAATATCGCCACATGTTGCTAATATCGCCACATGTTGCTAATATCGCCACCTGTTACTAATATCGCCACCTGTTGCAAATATCGCCACCAGCGGTTAACACCGCCAGAGGGTATGTTCGGCAGGGGGTAAGTTCGGCAGGGGCTAAGTTCGGCAGGGGGTAAGCTCGGCAGGGGGTATGTTCGGCAGAGGGTATGTTCGGCAGGGGGTATGTTCGGCTGGGGGTAAGTTCGGCAGAGGGTATGTTCGGCAGGGGCTAAGTTCGGCAGGGGTTAAGTTCGGCAGGGGCTAAGTTCGGCAGGGGGTAAGTTCGGCTGGGGGTAAGTTCGGCAGAGGGTATGTTCGGCAGGGGCTAAGTTCGGCAGGGGGTAAGTTCGGCAGGGGCTAAGTTCGGCAGTGGGTAAGTTCGGCAGGGGTTAGTTCGGAGGGGGTAAGCTCGGCAGGGGCTAAGTTCGGCAGGGGGTAAGCTCGGCAGGGGGTATGTTCGGCTGGGGGTATGTTCGGCAGGGGCTAAGTTCGGCAGGGGGTAAGTTCGGCTGGGGGTAAGTTCGGCAGTGGGTATGTTCGGGTAATATCGCCACCTGTTGCAAATATCGCCACCTGCAGCTAATATCGCCACATGTTGCTAATATCGCCACCTGCAGCTAATATCGCCACATGTTGCTAATATCGCCACCTGCGCCTAACACCGCCACCTGCAGCTAATATCGCCACCTGCAGCTAATATCGCCACCTGCAGCTAATATCGCCACATGTTGCTAACACCGCCACCTGTTGCTAATATCGCCACCTGTTGCTAATATCGCCACCTGCGGCTAACACCGCCACCTGTTGCTAATATCGCCACATGTTGCTAATATCGCCACCTGTTGCTAATATCGCCACATGTTGGTAATATCGCCACCTGCGGCTAACACCGCCACCTGCGGCTAACACCGCCACCTGCGGCTAACACCGCCACCTGCGGCTAACACCGCCACCTGCGGCTAACACCGCCACCTGCGGCTAACACCGCCACCTGTTGCAAATATCGCCACCTGTTGCAAATATCGCCACCTGTTGCTAATATCGCCACCTGTTGCTAATATCGCCACCTGCGGCTAACACCGCCACCTGCGTCTTACACCGCCACCTGTTGCTAATACCTGTTGCTAATATCGCCACCTGCGGCTAACACCGCCACCTGCGCCTTACACCGCCACCTGTTGCTAATACCTGTTACTAATATCGCCACCTGCGGCTAACACCGCCACCTGCGCCTAACACCGCCACCTGTTGCTAATACCTGTTGCTAATATCGCCACCTGCGGCTAACACCGCCACCTGTTGCTAATATCGCCACCTGCGGCTAACACCGCCACCTGTTGCTAATATCGCCACATGTTGCTAATATCGCCACCTGTTTTTAATATCGCCACCTGTTGCTAATATCGCCACCTGTTGCAAATATCGCCACCTGCGGCTAACACCGCCACCTGCGGCTAACACCGCCACCTGCGGCTAACACCGCCACCTGCGGCTAACACCGCCACCTGTTGCAAATATCGCCACCTGCGGCTAACACGGCCAACTGCGGCTAAGACCGCCACCTGCGGCTAACACCGCCACCTGCGGCTAACACCGCCACCTGCGGCTAACACCGCCACCTGCGGCTAACACCACCACCTGTTGCAAATATCGCCACCTTTTGCAAATATCGCCACCTGTTGCTAATATCGCCACCTGCGCCTAACACCGCCACCTGTTGCTAATATCGCCATCTGCGGCTAACACCGCCACCTGTTGCAAACAGGGTTTAGTTCGGCAGGGGGCTTAACCGCCACCTGCGGCTAACACCGCCACCTGCGGCTAACACTGCCACCTGTTGCAAATATCGCCAACTGCGCCTAACACCGCCACCTGTTGCTAATATCGCCACCTGCGGCTAACACCGCCACCTGCGGCTAACACCGCCACCTGTTGCTAATATCGCCACCTGCGGCTAACACCGCCACCTGTTGCAAACAGGGTTTAGTTCGGCAGGGGGCTTAACCGCCACCTGCGGCTAACACCGCCACCTGCGGCTAACACCGCCACCTGTTGCAAATATCGCCACCTGTTCATGTTCCTGTTCCTGTTCCTGGTCTGGGCAGTGCCCTATCAACTTAAACCTAAAAAGATATTCGCGGTTCTCCGTGTCCCGTAAATAGTAGATTATTTGGATTAATGGATCGATTCCAGTACAATGTGTCATTGCCATTTTCAAGAACTGGATCGGGACATACCTATAGTATGGTACTTCTGATTCCACGAGGTTGTATTACAGAGCAAGTTGCTGATGGATAATCCTGGCCACAAGGTTGTGCCCTATGCAAGTACACTTCGTTAGCAAGACGAGAACATCCAGAGATAATATGACGGATTGATTCTCCCAGTCAGTGACATGCCCGACAAATGTCAACCGTGCCATCCTTTACAATAAATCTCCGGTAGTTATTCGTCAAAATAACTTCGTCCATACACACACAACACCAAAACCACACACAGACAAAACCTTCGGTTTCTCCAAATAGATCACCGAATCGTAGCCAGGATACGGACGCTAAGAAATCCACGTCGGGCCCGTGTAAGGCCCGGAAAAATCGTCCGTGAAGCTCCTTACTCCTCCAAACCTCCTCGCGATCGTTAGTCTCAAGCACTACAGGCTTGCACCAGTTCTCTTTTGCCAAGGAGAGCGGGGTGAGGCCCTTTTCCACTGCAACTACATCTCGATGCATCCCCACGTCGGCTTCTAGGAAATATTCCCTGAGACTGCATATCTCACGGTTGTGCAGGGTCTTAGCATTTAAGAAGCCACGACCTCCACACTTCCGCGGGATTGGGATGTGTGTGAGCACCTGTTTGGGCTGATAGGGGCGGTACGACGTAAATTGCTTCAAAGTCAACAATGCTATGCTTTAATATTTTTATGTAAAGCATATAGAACCGTTAGTACTGAAGCCCTTCCGGTTCTAGCAGGCGTGCTTCCAGTCGATCTTGAGGTGCAACGACGTGCTGCAATGTACTATTTATCCGAGTGGCAGTGTAGGTGGGATGATTCTAGCAAGGGCCGTCACCTTCATCAGTTCTTTCCATCCGTTCGTGAGCGGCTGGCCAGGACATGGCTGGAGGTGGACCACTGTTGCCCAATTTCTAACAGGTTATGGCAACTTTAAAAGTAAATTATTTTCTTTCAAGCTTGTTGCTTCGCCTTTGTGTCGCATCTGACTGTGAATACGAACAATCTGCACATGGGAGTGTATTCTTTGGCAGAAAAAACGCAATATTATGTTGGATAGTGTACAGGCTACATCCGGAGCAGTTTATTATGCGGACCTTGTGGAAACTAGAACTAATTTCCGTACGTTCAAGCGATTTTGCCACACATATTAAATCAAATTTAATGTAACAGCTCACTTTTTAGAGCCCATTAATTATGTCAATTATAATCCGTGGTGCTTAGTAACTGGGTTTCTCCCAGTTGTAAACGTCCCTTTGTGCCTATTGGCCTAGTTCTGTTCTGTCTCCTGCTTGATTTGGAGGGAAGTGGAAAATATGTTTTTCTTACTCCTCCGCTGTTTTTTTTATGATTAATTTCGTTGCGGGATCCAAGACAGTTGAATCGTTTCTTTGGGACTCGTCGAGCTTCATTGCTCTGGCGCTTTTCTGGTGGTCGCCACTGTTGATTCTGGCTTACAGGAGTTACAGTGGTTAGGGAATAGTGTGGCGGGCTAATCCCAAAAAAAAAGAAAATTGCCCTATTACTCTCTTGGAGGAGGGTTATGGTGTCATCAGGATCGGAGAGGGTATGTCGTGGACGACGGGTCCTACCTATACGAGAAGGGGTGTATCGGGCGGCCGCAACGACGAGTGAGTGGTTGCGGTGTTTTTCCGTTCGGTCGAAAAAGCGCTTGCAAGTACGCTTCATGAACTGACGGATGGTCTGGAGATTGAGATCGAGATGAAGGTTCTAGTCGCGAACATAGTACGGGGCGCCCGTAATTTATCGCAAGAAACGGTTTTGTAGGGTCTGCATCCTATGGAGACGCTATGCCTTTACGTGTGCGAATATAGCACAGGCGTAGGTCATGATGGGACGAATGCGCATGGTGTAGGTATGCAATTTGCACTTGAGTGACAATTTGCTGCGTGCATTATAGTATATGTTTACATATGTTATATTTACATTTTTTTATGCATGTGTTAGAATAAAAGGTATAAAAGCAATATTAAAAAGCAATTAATAGCTCTACATTAAACACACATACTTATATACTCAAAGAATATTATTATTTTAGAACAGAATAGTGAAATGAAAATACTTTGTTTAGGAAACATATATTTTATTGTAATATTTCAAACTCAAAATCATTTATTTCTATTTAACCATTTACAGGTACTTTTGAATTGTCAGAGTCAGTCAGAAAGTTGAATCTAGTTGCTCGTTCCAAACGGTATGTTTCTATGGAGAAGAACGAGCAAGAAACTCCATGAACACTCTTTTAAAATCAGTAATATTTTACAAATTTAGGTTACATCATTCAATGTCATAACAAATAGGTATATATAATTTAATATTAAAATTATACATATATCTACACATTTGTTGATTAAAATAGCATTTCATAGTTATCATAATAGTTATACTTATCTATTATTTTCTTCGGGAGCTCCGTACCGACCAACGTTTCGGTCAAAAGTGATAAAATGATTTTTTTTTTTTTTTTTTTTTCGGATTGGCATCTCGCAGGTCAACCTAGGAGGTTGTCGGCTGCTTAACCGGACTTTCCTGTGGTGCCTTAAAAATTATTATTTTTAGGGCCTCCAGCCAGGGCAAAAAGCTTACAAACTAAGCGACTACACGCTAAGGGCACCCCCTGTGGGGTACGAGCCTCGGCTTAGGGCGTCGCTGGGAGAGGACAGCAAAGGGACAGGCTGGATCGGATTTCCATTTTTTTGGGATGAATTTAAAACTACAGGCTCAGCGGCGCGGGCTGGCACGAGCAAGGGTCGGGGAGGGGACGTACGGGGTCGTCGCGGCGGGCCTCGGCGGCGAGGACGGAATGACGGCGGTCTGTGTCTGTGTTTCTTAACTGTACTGGTGGCCTTATTGCTCTCCTGGAGGAGAGTAATAGCACTGTCAGGGTCGGTCAGAGTATGTCTCGGTCGTGGAGTCTTACTAATACGGGAGGGAGTGTACCGGGCGGCCGACACCATTAACGGGTTACAGTGCTTCTCAGCAGTGTCGAAGAAGCGCTTGGCGGAGCGTTTCATAAACTGCTGGATGGTAGGTATTTTTAGATCGAGATGGAGGTTCTCGTTGCGAAGGTAAAAAGGGGCTCCTGTGATTCTTCGCAAGAAACGGTTTTGGAGGGTCTGCATCCTATGGAGACGGTATGGTTTCGCGTGTGCGAATACAGCACAGGCGTACGTCATGATGGGACGAATGCACGCCGTGTAAATGCGCAATTTGCACTTGAGTGACAATTTGCTGCGTGCATTCAACATGAAGTCTACTCTCTAGCCTACCGAGAGCGAAAGCGGCGCGCGAACGCACCGTCTTTATGTGCTCTCCGAAAGTAAGATGGTGGTCCAGAATCACACCTAGGTATTTGGCTTGCTTCTCCCAAGGGATAGGCTTACCGAACATGGTTATCGGACTGGGCAGAGAGGGGGACGAACGCGGTTTGGAAAAGAGTACTGCCTGACTCTTGATGGGGTTTACCTCGATTCTCCATTTCCGGAAATAAGCGCCTAAGGCTTTTGCCGCGGATTGGAGGGTACGAGCTATGCAGTCTGGGTTACGACCCGAGTAATAGATGGCCGTGTCGTCAGCGAATAGAGCCAACTGGGCCTTTTTATCTTTGGGGATGTCGCTGGTGAACAGCGTGAAAATGAGGGGGGATACTACGGAGCCCTGAGGGACGCCAGCGCGTATCGGGTGGGGTGAAGAGAGCGCACTCTCGATGCGATAGCGAAAGGTGCGATTCGACAAAAAGTCACGCAAGATGAGCACGAGACGATCTGGCACTCCGAGTTGGTAAAGCTTGTATAGTAAGCCGTTGTGCCAGACTTTGTCGAATGCTTTCGCTATGTCAAAGAAGAGCGCACCCGTCATCAAGCCACGCTGAAAACCAGCGCTTATGTGCTCGACGATGCGGTGGACTTGTTGGACGCAGCTGTGTTCGGTTCGAAAGCCAAACTGCTCGTCGGGAATGAGACTCTTTGCTTCGGCAAAGTCTTTGAGTCGCTTATAAATAAGCCTCTCGTAGATTTTTCCTAGAACATTGAGTAGACTAATGGGACGGTAACTGGTGGGATCAGACTTGGGTTTGCCTGGTTTCGGAATGCCGATAACGGTGGCCTCTTTCCATGCCTGAGGAAAAATGTTGTTGCTTAGAGCGCCATTGAAGATGGCGGTCTAAGCCGTGATACCGTCAGAGCCAGGGGCTTTCCGGGGTTTGAGCCTCTTGATGATATCGTGCACTTCGTCGGGAGTGACAGGAGGCAGAGGATAATCAGGGTCTTCAACGGGTGGGAGAGAGGCTCTACGCTCGACTTCGGCGTCGACCTCAGAAAGGTGAGCTTCGTCTACTGGTTGAGAGCTGGGGGTGCATTGAGACTCTAGGCTGTCGGCTAGACATTCAGCCTTTTCATCGTTGTCGAAGGCGACGCTACTGTCGGAACGAATGAGAGGGGGCATGGAGGCCTCGTTAGAAGAACGGAGCTTCCTCTGGAGTTCCCAGAAGGCTAGGTGGGTGGGCTCGAGTTCGCTAAGTGTCTTGTCCCAGCGGCTGGAGCGCAGCTCCTCGATGTGTTTCTTTACAGCACGCTGTAAAGGGGAAGGCACTGTACGCACGGACGGCCGCGTTCTTCTCGGTCAACAGATCACGCACATCGTCAGGCAGTTTCCAGCGATGATCGCTCATCGCCGGAACCTCCCTTGAACAATCGTTCAAGACGGATTGTACATGATTTGTGAACGAGTCGATCGCGCCCGTCGTGTCTGCGACTGTCACCAAGTGGTCGGGGATAGCGTCCAAGTGAGGCGACGTGGTGATTGTAGGCTTTCGCTTACTTTCCTCCAGTCGGTAATAATTTGGGTCGGAGGGGGCTGGCTAGGGTCAGAGGGACCTGAACGGGGAGCTAGTTCTAATATCACTGGACGATGGTCGGAATTAAGCTCGTGTAGCGTCTCTATAGATTGCAAACGGAGGTTCACATTCTTGAGCAGCGCTATATCGAGGATGTCGGGAAGATGGTTGGGATCGTGGGGGAAATGAGTGGGAGTCATCGGGGCGTTGACGTCGAAGTTCAGTTGAGAACAGAGGTTAAACACGATCCTACCTCTGTAAGAGGTCCTGTTACTATTCCAGGAGGGATGTTTGGCATTGAGATCGCCCGCCAGTAAGACGGAGTCACCCAGGCCAAGAAGAGCAGAAAGGTCATCCTTGAGGAGGATAGGATCATCCTCCGATGGTGATGGAGGGACGTATGCTGATATAATAGTTAACGGCTGATGACCGGTCATGCCGAGCCGACAGACAGAGACCTCGAGGCGAGCGAGGGGTGGAGGGTCCATAGGAATGCAGTACAGAGCCTTTCTATAGTATATTACGGTACGGCCCTTGTGACAACGAGACCTATCATTGCGAACTATACGGTAGTTGGCAATATTCGGGTCACGATGATGGGGCTTAAGAAAGGTCTCCTGTATGAGGAGGATATCAAGTCGATGGTCGCGGAGGAAATTGGCGATCTCATCACGTTGGTTAGTAATGGGATTGGCGTTAAAAAATCCTAACTTAAGGGATCGGGGTTTATTAGTACACGGCCTTTCCTTATCCACTGGATTAGCAAGGGTAAAGTTTATCTAGGGCTTGCGTAATCTCCGGATACGCTTTGAACACCTTAAGGATGTCGCTAATATTTGCTTTGCACGCGAGTATATCCCTAGCCATAGCTTCAGCAGCGGGGTTGCGGTAAATTTGGTAGGCGAGGTTGATGACTTCGCCTATCCTCTCGGTAGGGAGAGATGCAGGTACGCGGGAGGCTGAGGGCGCGGTTGAAACGGCGGGGGCGGCCTTAGATGGGGCGAGGGCGGCCTTAGGAGCGGCGGTGGCGGCTTTAGGAGCGGCGGGGGCGACCTTAGGTAGGGGGGGCGTGGTCGCGGAGGCTAGGTTCGGCGCGGGGACTGGCGAATCCATCAGCGCTGGCATGGGCAGAGATTGGGAGGGCCTCAATGCAGGGAACGCTCTCTGATGATTCAGCGAGTTCCATGGGGAGGGCCTCTGAGGGCTGAGACGCTCGGGCATCTCTGAGGAGGGAATCTTAACAGAGGGGCTTTCCCTTTGTTGACGAGCGTTCGCACGCTTGGTCAACTTGGGAGAAGAGGATTTTGGGGCTTTGGGGCAGCCGCGGTAATTGGCGGGGTGACCTGATTGGCCGCATAGCACACAGCTGGGAGGTTCTGTGCACAGATTGCGGTCTTTCGGACGGGGGCAGTCAGCAGTTGCGTGCTCACCCAGACACTTGACGCATCTAGGGGTCGCGTGATAAAATGAAGTCGGAACACTCGCTTTTATAAGCGGCGACAAACAAGTATGATTCATGTTTCCATAAACGATAACAAGCAAATGTGATTCATACTTATTTGCTATCCAAAGTTTAAACACACTTTATTCTATTTAAAATGATGTTATTTACTATACTTCTACTGCATTTAATCAGAAATTAATTATTACTTTATATTACAACACGAATTACGTTGTTATGTATTAATTACATCGGTATAAATCTAACACATGCAATAATTTTACTCAATTGATGTTTCTATTTTGTAATACTTGTTTTCATAGATTCTTGGAATCTTTTATAACTTAAATTATAAACTAAAAGTACTTACATTATTTTCCATCGAGCATAAAGATCGTGTGTCTGCTAATTAAATATATTATAGTTTCTTTTTATAAATCTGGAAAATAAATAATGTTTGTTGTGACATGTTTTCTAATGACAGTTGTCAACCTTGTCAATTGTCAGTAATTCTTTTTAATTCGTTTTTGGCATGCGTCACTTAAAACCTTCAAACTGTTAAATTGGTAGTCGCATATGGTTGGTGGTATGGTGGTAGTGGTATGGTTATGTATTGTATTGCTGTATTTTATACTAAACAGCTGGACACCCGCTAATGTATCTGGTGCTCTTAAAAATCCTTTACGCACTAACCGAATAAAAATAACTGGCAGACTATAATAATTGAGTCTGGCCGGTACTATAATACCCCGCTATATGACGATACGGGCGTTCCAGAAATAAAAGAACGGAAGAGCCGACTGGAAAGAAACCTGTCAAATGAGTGGGTCTAGATCTCGCTGTCCATTAAGTAACACGCTGATTTACTTAAAAGTCTACCGGTCCACAACCAAAAGTCGGTAACAGTACTGAGTCGTGCCATCGAGCTGTCGCGTGCCTGCTGCTCCCAGAGCGGGTCCTACTGTAGGGATCCCCGGGGACCTCCATCCCAAAGCTAGGAGCCGACCGCGGCAGTCTTATCTTAGGCCAATCCTGTTTCCCGGCCAGGCTGTGGAGCCTGGAAATCTCTGCCGCTAAGTTAGTGCGTCTAGGTTACTGTTTTTTATATCTCTGTTTTTATACTCATCGCATTCTTGTGAGAGCTATTAAAGAACAATGCCAGAAACTCTATAGAACTTTGCCCCACTCAATAAAAGTCATGTGCAATATGTAGCATCTTACTGTTTATTTATTGCTGATAACTAAAAAGTAGTCTTAGTGACTGTAGAACTTGCGGTTTTCGTTTAAATCTAAAAACAATAATGACATTGATTATAGGTTAAATTATATTTTAGGTAAAATGAGTTTGTATTTTGTGGGTAGGTCTTTCGTAATCCGCAAGTTCTAAAGAAAAACAATTTACTTTAGAAAGGTTCTATATTCATTACAATTATTTTCATTAATTTACTTTTCTGTACATGGGTGGGGCAGGATCTGGCATTGTCATTTTAACGTACAAGTCTACTCAGCTTTTTATTTCATAAAACATAGTAGACTTGTTACAGCATTCAACATGAAGTGAAGCCTATCTTGAGCGAAAGCGGTGCGCGAACGCGCCTTCTTTATGTGCTCACCGAAGTTTAGGTGACGGTCGAGGATCACGCCTAGCTATTTGGCTTGCTTCTCCCAAGGGATAGGCTCGCCTAACATGGTTATCGGACTGGGAAGGGAGGAGCGGATGCTCGGTTTGGAAAATAGCACTGCCTGACTCTTGACTGGGTTGACAGAGATTCTCCATCTCCCGAACAGCAGAGTTTTGGAGGGTACGGGCTATGCGTACTGGGTTGGAACTAGAGCAATTAATGGCTGTGTCGTCGGCGAATAGAGCCAACTGAGCCTATCTGTCCTTAGGGATGTCACTGGTAAACAGTGTGAAGATAAGAGGAAGGAAGATAAGAGGCTTGTATAACAAGCCGTTGTGCCAGACTTTGTCGAATGCTTTCGCTATATCGAAGAAGAGCGCATTGGAGTCCTAATTGGCATTCGCGCGATGCGGTCTCGCGATTAAAATGTTTATGATATCTATTCGCGCGAATTAACTTTGTACGATCGCGCAATCATTCAAACATAGGTAATAGTTAGCGAATAGGTGTCCTAATTGAATTCGCGCAATTGCATTGCGTCGGCAAGGAGCGGTCGGAGGGAATGATCGTGTCGCGTCTTATTAGGACACCAGTTTTTGTTATGACCCGACATCGTGATAATCGCATCGCTTATTCGCGCGACCAAGCTGTTTGGATTTTTCTTTCAGGTATTTATTAGTCGTAGCCAGATCAATGGTAGTAGACATTAGATCACGGGTAACGGCGAAATAGACCCCTCGGACTACTTACATAGGGCTGAAACAAGACTAACAAAATCTATAGAGCTATAAGTACGCAATCAACAAATAACTGAATTAATTTGTTCATTTAATTAATCCTGCATTTTTATCGTTGCAGAGTTAGTTGCACTGCATACTTATCTATCTAAAATAAGATAGCAAAAGCAATATTTCATAACTTTGCAGTCTACTTAATTATAAGACAACAACGGTCAAGGTTTCTGAGTGTTTGAAAGGCAGACATTCTTTCTACCATATTGAGAGCAATATGATAGAAAGAATGTCTCTGACGACAGCAGTGGTAGAGCGATTGACTTCAGCGCTGAATGTCGCGGGTTCGATTCCCGCACGTAACAAATATTTGTATGGCCTATAGAAAGTTGTTCCGAGTCTGACTGTTTGTGTATGTGTGCACCCACGACACAGGTGTAATTCCCAGTGAAGGGCAAAGTTTTTTTTTTAATAAAACATAACAAACAAACATAACATCAGAAGAATTTTTATAGAAATCTCTCTGTGACTGCATTCGTGCAACGTAGCTTCCTATAAGTGAAAGTATATCCAGAATCGGAACAGCAGTTCCGGACATCAGCTAGTTCGAACAATAATACAGTTCGGTTCAAACTTAATGGCGACTGTGAAGTGCGCTGTTGGCTGCGCAGTACCCCGCCCCTTACCCCCGCTGTCACGTGGATTTTTTACTGCGCAGCCACTCGCCTCGTGTTTAGAGCCGCCGTTAAGTTTGAATCGTAAGTACTGTACCAGAGGGCCTATACTGCGACTTTTAATTCTATTCAGTAACTTGACAGTTCAAAGAATTAATAATAATGATAAAACGATAAAACTATTAGTGTTGGGATAGAGAACGATTTTGCGTAAAGACTGAATGATAAAAATGGTTTAATTTAAATGAAACTTTAAATGTTCGTCTGTGTAAGATGTGGATTAAAAGAACAATTAGTACATTGTTATAACAACGAAACATTCCTCCAAATAATGACGTATTCGTGACGTATCCCCTCGACTCACACTCATTCGAGGAATCTCATAGTTTCCTTAATCTGTCAACTATGAATACGAATTTTGAGGGGCTATCGAGGCACGCCTTGAAGGTTCCTTGATTGAGTTGAGTCGAGGAGCTTTCGAGGTTAGAACTTAGTATATGGGTGTAAGTTAGAGATGTCAAATTAGTTTTTCCCTTGAACTTCGCAGTGTTTTAATCAATACGTTCTGAAATTACAACTAAAACTGTATGAACATTTTAGATCAACTTAAATAGACAGCTCTTATTAATATATGTCTCTTTCTTGTTTTATTTGAGAGAAAGAGATATAAATAGCTTAAAATTAATTTAGTTCGTGCACAACAGAATTGGCACTAATGTCTTCTTTCACTATTTTTTACTGCGTGACCACCATCAGCTGGAGACCTCCTCCTATACTGCGAATATCCATCGTCTCCTGTCTGGGTGTCCTTGAGAAGTGGTCGAGGAGGGTACCTCTTAGTGTGGCTACTATCTTTTATGCAGGGAGATTTGTAGTTTAAACAACCACAAGGACCATGTACCATGTTTGCCTTCACAATACCGTAAAGGAGGGGACCTGTTCAGGCTCAGGTATTTCTGCACAAATAACTTTGTCGATTGGATCTGGGTTGATACGCTGCTCTAGCCACAGCAAGATGTGGATGTGAGGAAGACCTTATTTTTGTCATTCCACTGAGTATATAAAAGAAAGCATCCCCCTAAACAAAGTACCTTTGGTCAGAAGATCCATCATCTTTTTCAACTTTAGGTGGAATACCCTGGCAATAATGTCGTGGCGATCGTATGACTTTTGACCAGGTAAAAGTATATCTGTGATCCCTTTCCATCGTGGATTACTGAATGTGATATAGTGTTGAACGGCCGTATTTGCGCACGTATGTCATAGAGACTTGTGTACGCTCGTGCATATAGCGTGGTACTCCGGTAAAAGATGACGGAAGCACCGCCTTCTGACCCAGGTGCTCACCATCAACATCCTGCCTCCCTATAGGATCCCTCACGTGTACATAACTGTCAGCCTTTAGCTGCTTCTGATTGTTCCTGATATAGTTCAACCTCTCCGTCCCTATTTTAGCGTCTATACAAATTGTTCATCCCCTATTTTACTCTCTTCTGGGATGATTTTTCAAAAACTCTGATACATATAATGTTCCTGATATAGGTAAACCCTTCCGTCGCTATTTTAGCGTCTGTAAAAATTATTCATCCCCTATTTTACTCTCTTCTAGGATGATTTTTCAAAAACGCTGATACATGAAATTATTAATTACCAACCAAAAGGCTAAATACAAATTTTCATGGTTTGAACTACAAAACTAACGGGTTTCCTATTTATACATTCATCCCCTATTTTACGCCCTCAGAGACTGATATTCCAAAAACACTGAAACACGTGGTTTTTTATTTTTAACCAGTATTATAAACACTAATTTTCATGGTTTAAACTACAAAAATGTCGATTTTCCATTAAAACTTTCATCCCCTATTTAACTTCCTTAGGGGTTGAATTTCGAAAATTCCTTCCTTATTCCTTGTCTACATTATAAAGGGGAACTCTATGCAAAATTTAAGCTTTCTAGGTCCAAGGGTTTGGGCTGAGCGTTGATGAGTCAGTCAGTCAGAACTTTTCCCCTTAGTTATATAGATAAATATTATATTAAGACACTCGGCATGTAGTCGCTTTTTCTCAGTGTATTTTTTTGTAATCGCACAAGTGTTTTTATTAAATAAACATTTACTTCTTTATAATATTAGTATAGATACATGTTGTTTTACTAGGCAACTGCTTCTTACCACAAAAAAATACTTTGTCTTTTAAAAACAACTGAAACCTCTGATTTATTAACATGAATGAGTATCTTCCATACATCCTGGTAAAAGGTATGTACCTAATAAATTCATTTCCATAACCATATACTTCGTTGGAGGAAAAATTTACCAAATATGCTTATTATTTTTTATGTATTTAGATCCCTAGTAAATAACTGCCTATTTTTCCTGTACAACATTTTTCAGCTAAGACATAATTGTCAGCGCAGACACAGCAGCAATGTGCTAAAGAATTTTTCATTGATTTATTGACAATAAACTATAAAGCGAAAGAAATAGAGTTGAAAATGTCGTGATAGATTGCACGATAATAAATGCCGCACGGAGTTGCATCTTGCACACAATTTTCAACTCTATTTGTGACGGATTGTAGTTCATTTTTAATAAAATATTCTTACGTCATGACACGGCAGCCCGTGCCGTGTCGTGACGTGTGTTTATTTATTAATAAATCGCCTTGAAAAATTCCAACCTTTCGCTGCAATGCTATTCTGTAAGAACTCACTTCAGTGCTCACTTCTGATTCCGCGGTGAAAGCTGTATTAGGTATTCTGTAACTCGATGAAAACAACGCTAGCGCCTCTAAGTGAGAATATAGGTGAAGCGAACTATGTATTTTTACGTTACTTTTATTTGGCGAATACCAAATGTTTTGTAACTTTAGGTAAGTGAAATCGGAAGAAGTTTGCGATTTTATCTCGTTATTATAAAAAATATTTTAACGCACACGGTTTAAAACCGCAAATCATTTGCTGCGTTGGAGCTGTGCTGTTATAATATGCGATAATTCTAAGGCGGCCGACTAAAAAGTTTTATTTACAGCCTTCATTTTTCTCTGAACCCACCCAAAAGCTGAGAGAATAAAGGAGTAAAGATAAGAATGATGGTATTTTTACAGTACGTCATTTGGCATGAGACAACTTCGTAGACAGAATTATTTCCCTAATCCAAATGTTTTAAACTCCTGCAACCTTCTGTTTCCCTGGTACTTTTGGACGTCCCTTATCATTATTTAGTTTTTATTACTGCTTTGTGCTTTTTTACGACAAAAGTGACCGGCGTACCCTCCCTAGCCACATATTTTTTGTTTCAAAACATTACTCTTTTTTTCGCTCGCCAAAAATATTTTTATCTCACGAGTACTTAAACTTCATGCTTAATAAACTTGATGAAATGCTGAAATAAAACCTTTCAGTTAGCTCAACAAAAAAGGCAGACTAATCTAAGTTAATAATTTTTATCAACGTAACGTGTACTGCTAAATGTAATCACATTTAGAAAGAAGAAAGAAGAAGAAGGAAGAAGAAGAAGTGAAGTCCAATCGGGCTTCACTTATTTATTTAATATTCAAATTGGCTTGCGTTAAAAACAATACTTATAGGAAAACAACAAACACAAAATTATATTATTAGTAGTCGACCACTTCCCCTTTGAATGTCGTGAAAGAGTGGGTGGTCCCTGAGGTCAAATATAATATACAAACAAGGATTAAAATCTGTATATACGTACAAAGGCTCAAAGGTCACTTTTGTGAAAATTTGTCAGTATTTGGCCCTGGCGTCTATTTGAAATTAAGATTTTTGTATTTGGAATTGTCTCGTTTTCGTATTACTTTTATGTGATAAATGATCTATTTATTCTGTAAAAAGGTTGAATTATCACTTTTACAGGTAAATTTCACGTTTTATTGTTTAATTTTCGTAAAGGTTTTGTTTAGTCTCAATCAGTAAAAAATGCTCAATTTTTTTTTTTGTGAAGTTGCAACAACTTTCTAAACTATTTTAATTAGCATAATTGACATTCTGACCTATTTTAGGTCTTTTTTTTTTATGGGACAAGCCCGCCACACAATTCCCAAAACCACTGTAACTCCTGTAAGCCAGAATCAACAGTGGCGACCACCAGAAAAACGCCAAAGCAATGAAGCTCGACGAGTCCCAGAGAAGCGATTCAACTGTCTTGGATCCCGCAACGAAATTAATCAGAAAAGAACAGCGGAGGAGTAAGAAAAAACATAATTTTCCACTTCCCTCCAAATCAAGCAGGAGACAGAACAGAACTAGGCCAATAGGCACAAAGGGACGTTTACAACTGGGAAAAGCCCAGTTGCTAAGCACCACGGATTAAAATTGACATAATTAATGGGCCCAAAAAAGTGAGCTGTTACACTAACTTTTATTGCAATAATAGATATGGCAAAATCGCTTGAACGCACGGAAATTAGTTCTAGTTTCCTCAAGGTCCCCATAATAAACTGCTCCGGATGTAGCCTGTACACTATCCAACATAATATTGCGTTCTTTCTTCCAAGGAATACACTCCCATTAGATATTCTTATGATGTGCAGATTGTTCGTATTCACAGTCAAATGTAGAACATTGACACAAAGGCGAAGCAACAAGCTTGAAGGAAAATAATTTACTTTTAAAGTTGCCATGACCCGTTAGAAATTGGGCAACACAGTGGTCCACCTCCAGCCATGTCCTGGCCAGCCGTTCACGAACGGATGGAAAGAACTGATGAAGGTGTCGGCCCTTGGTGGAATCATCCCACCTACACTGCCACTCGGTTAGAAGTTCCTCCCAAACGTCAGTTTGCGGTTTAAATAATATAGAAATTTAAACGTTGCGTTAAAAAACTTGAGTCCTTGGTCTCTCGAGGGGAATAGTACATTGCAGCACGTTGCTGCATCTCAAGATCGACTGGAAGTACACCTGCGAGTACCGGAAGGGCTTCAGTACTAATGGTTCTATAAGCTTTACATAAAAATATCAAAGCTAAACGTTGACTTTGAAGCAGTTTACGTCGTGCCGCCCCTATGGTGGCCCTATCGGCCCAAGCAGGTGCACCGTAGCACATACAACCTAGGTAAGTAGCTCCATAAATAGTTTTTAGAGTTAAAAAAGATGGCTTTAGATATTCTCGTCAAGGCATAAAAGTTCTTTTTAGCTTTTTCACCTACTGATTTTATGTGATCAATGAATGAAAAGTTTTTCTTTAAGACCAACCAAGGTAGCACACGGCTTGTTTTCTTTTAACGGTAACGTTATTAAATTTAGTACAAGGCCATGATTTAAGGTTACCTTTTAGAATAAGTTGATAGGTTTTTTGCGGAGCAAATGTTAGACGGTTTCGATCGCCCCACTGTACGACCCATAACACTGCTACCATCTTTGGGAAAACTCCTGGAGCGCCTTATCGTACCACGTTTGCTTCCAGACGGGCCTAAATTTCATAACAATCAATTCGGTTTCACAAAAGGTAAATCTACCGTTGACGCAGCACTTTCGGTCAGAAAAACTGTTAATTTTTCTGAACATAAATACGTGATTGGAATCTTTCTCGATATTTCAGGGGCTTTTGATAACGCATGGTGGCCTATGCTACTACTTAAATTAAAAACCCGTGGTTGTTTCAGAAACATTTATACTCTTGTGTACTCGTACTTTCTAAACAGTTCCGTAAAACTTAAACTTGGACATCACTCGTTGTCAAAGGCACTGTTCATGGGGTGTCCTCAGGGTTCAGTAGTCGGTCCCTATTTATGGAATTTGGGTTTTGATGATTTACTCGCTCTTCCGTTTCCATGCGGCTGTTTATTAACCGGCTACGCGGACGATGGCCTACTGCTAATTTAGGCAAGCACTCGGGCTGAGCTTGAGAATTTGGCTGACACATGCCTTCGTTTAATATCTATTTTAGGTCTGTACCAAATGAGAGTAAGCACATTGATACAAGAAATAATTACGATTAACTATTTTCATCTTTATTACTTAATTCCCCCGTCCCCATTCCATCATCGGACGAGCAGAAATACGACGAAGAGTCACCGCTTTACGTTTGAAGTTCCAGGGTCTCGAACTAAGCGTTTTGCTTCCATATTTATTGTGTGACCTGCCAGACTGTGTAATGCACTGCCCGCCTCTCTTTTCGATACATATAATCTGGGTATCTTCAAGGCGCGAATAACCCGTTTTTCCTAGGTAAGCGTGCTCCACCTTAGGCCGCATTATCACTTTAGATCAGGTGAGTTGCGGCTAAACACAAGCCTATAAGATTATAAAAAAACTATCAAAGAAAAAAAATGTTAGGCAATCCGTAATACTTCTGAACAGGCGACGATTTACCAAAGAATTAGGTCACGCTGACTAAGCGCTCTAGCTGACCACTGAAGGCCTAATTAATGAGCCATCATTGATTGATGACGTCCCAGGGTCTTTCGCTCAAGTTGAATTACTTACCGAAAATCACATAGCAACTAGATAATCTGACAAATAATAGCTACCTTCGTTCGTTAGCTGACACGGCCAAATCAAGGACAAAAAAATTTTTAAGTACAGTCGAACAAGCTTATTGGTTTACAGGCAAAAATATTCTCATCATTCATCTTTCTATTACACTAACATTTTTTTTTTGTCTTTAGTACGTAAATACCAGGGATACCTACGTGCTCGAGATAACATAACACTGCTACCATCTTTGGGAAAACTCCTGGAGCGCCTTATCGTACCACGTTTGCTTCCAGACGGGCCTAAATTTCATAACAATCAATTCGGTTTCACAAAAGGTAAATCTACCGTTGACGCAGCACTTTCGGTCAGAAAAACTGTTAATTTTTCTGAACATAAATACGTGATTGGAATCTTTCTCGATATTTCAGGGGCTTTTGATAACGCATGGTGGCCTATGCTACTACTTAAATTAAAAACCCGTGGTTGTTTCAGAAACATTTATACTCTTGTGTACTCGTACTTTCTAAACAGTTCCGTAAAACTTAAACTTGGACATCACTCGTTGTCAAAGGCACTGTTCATGGGGTGTCCTCAGGGTTCAGTAGTCGGTCCCTATTTATGGAATTTGGGTTTTGATGATTTACTCGCTCTTCCGTTTCCATGCGGCTGTTTATTAACCGGCTACGCGGACGATGGCCTACTGCTAATTTAGGCAAGCACTCGGGCTGAGCTTGAGAATTTGGCTGACACATGCCTTCGTTTAATATCTATTTTAGGTCTGTACCAAATGAGAGTAAGCACATTGATACAAGAAATAATTACGATTAACTATTTTCATCTTTATTACTTAATTCCCCCGTCCCCATTCCATCATCGGACGAGCAGAAATACGACGAAGAGTCACCGCTTTACGTTTGAAGTTCCAGGGTCTCGAACTAAGCGTTTTGCTTCCATATTTATTGTGTGACCTGCCAGACTGTGTAATGCACTGCCCGCCTCTCTTTTCGATACATATAATCTGGGTATCTTCAAGGCGCGAATAACCCGTTTTTCCTAGGTAAGCGTGCTCCACCTTAGGCCGCATTATCACTTTAGATCAGGTGAGTTGCGGCTAAACACAAGCCTATAAGATTATAAAAAAACTATCAAAGAAAAAAAATGTTAGGCAATCCGTAATACTTCTGAACAGGCGACGATTTACCAAAGAATTAGGTCACGCTGACTAAGCGCTCTAGCTGACCACTGAAGGCCTAATTAATGAGCCATCATTGATTGATGACGTCCCAGGGTCTTTCGCTCAAGTTGAATTACTTACCGAAAATCACATAGCAACTAGATAATCTGACAAATAATAGCTACCTTCGTTCGTTAGCTGACACGGCCAAATCAAGGACAAAAAAATTTTTAAGTACAGTCGAACAAGCTTATTGGTTTACAGGCAAAAATATTCTCATCATTCATCTTTCTATTACACTAACATTTTTTTTTTGTCTTTAGTACGTAAATACCAGGGATACCTACGTGCTCGAGATAAGAAAATGGAATCAAATTAAATATTGTGAGTGTAGTAGAAAGATGAATATTTTTGCCTGGAAACCAATTAGCTTGTTCGACTGATTCATTAATATTTATAGGAAATTAAGAATAGCACAACTAGTCGCAATAGTCTAGTAGTTAAGGTGCCCGCCTCTTATGTAAGAGGTTGTGGGTTCGCAACCGGCCGTGGACAAGTACCAATGTACCGCTTTTTCAATTTCATATGTACAGTCAGCAAAAGAGATAGGTATGCAGGGTCGTCAGATATAGTTATAGTTTACTTAGAAACCGATGGATGTTTTTTTAATAAAATAAAATTAAAATAATAGAGAACAAACATTTCAATGATTTAATTAAACTTCAATCGAAAACATCCATCGTTTTCTAAGTAAACTTCAACCATTTCCGAGGACCTGCATACCTATTTCTTTTGTTGACTGTACCTTCTTACTAAGTTTACCTTGGACATCACTGACATTGGTTAATAAAAATATCGGGAGGACACCTGGACTTATAATAATAACTATAAGTCTAAAATCGGTAATACGCGTTGAGCAAGCATAAGCCTCTTTTCTCTGCATGAAAAGAGGCTTTTGTCCTGGAGTGAGACAATAATAGACCAGTTTTATTATTATTATTATACGTACTTACCTACCTTTAAGGAAAATTGAGATTAACTTGCCTTTGTGACTATTCAATAGGTACTTTAAATGGTTCTATATTAAGATGTATTTTTAATATTCTTGGAACAACATAAAACCCGAATTATTTCTCGAGTCGATTTTTATGAACCAAGATTTGCAAATATTAGATCGCAATTTTTAACCAGTCGATACTGCGATGTTTGTGTGATGTGACATGCTAATAATAGTGGTACCTACGGTTCATTTCTTTGTACGGTAAAGATAATGATGCAAGCAATGGAACATTGATGAAATCATGACTTTGTGAAATAGCTAAACGTTAAAGTGTGAGTGAAGGCGTAAAAATATGACATGAAAAATACTTTGAAAGATGGATTTTAATTGACACGGAAGAAAGTTTGCTTTTTACACATACATTTATTATAAGCCAGGGCTACCTAACTAATAAACCTTTTGTATCGTTTATATTAATTTTGAATAATTACTTTCTGATTTCGTACCTGTTCTTATATTTTTTTTCCTTGGTTAGAGGTTAGACATTGCTATCCAACGTGGCAATGCCGCCTGTCTCTTGGGTACATTCCCAGATGACGGCGACATGTGGATGAATTTTTTTGTGCCTTATTCTATTCGTTTTTTTAGTTTAATAGTTATAGATCAATTAATAATGTGTGTGTGTGTGGTGTGTTAATTATTATTCATGTCAATATTGTACATTATTAATAATAATAAGTTACAACATTAAATAATATCTTAATTTGAAAATGAATTTATTTAGTGTTCTCTTATTGTTAATTATGTTTATTTTGTGAAACAGTACTCCTCTACATATTGCAAAATTATACAAAGAAAAAGTACGTTTTAAATGTATTACCTACCATTTAGGTATGTTTAGCATACATAAAGATCGTAAATCATTCTTCGACAATTGTAACATTATAACATCACAAACACAACTAAAATCTAAGATCAACTCCGTTGAAATACGGTCAGAATACCGGCCGTCCTGAAGTGGATATCTCTTTGTTCAGCCAAAGGTGAAGAGACTGAAACAATACAGAACTGTGACACAATAAACGTGCGAAGATAATATATCTTTTGAATACACGGCGAGATTCTAACAAAAACAGAACGTTTATACAGCCCCTTGAGTTGAATAATAGTCGCCCTTTATATACTAAATGTTTTAGTTGAATATGTAATATGACTATTTATAACATGAATTTAGGTACTACCAATTTTTTAAGGGATGAAGGTACCCATGAATATAAACAGGTTTAATTATGAGACCAACTAAAAAGTATTACAAAAAAAAAACAGCTAGGTATATACTCTAACAATAAAATGCATAACAACGTGTTCAAAATGGAAAAAGCTGAGAATTGGTACATAGTAATGTTGTTTATATTCATCGCTACTTTACCCTCAGCAAGGTCGATAGTGAATAAAAGTCCACCTAGTCCATAATGAATGATATTTGAATATTTTTCACCGAAGAAAATTTCAGACAAAATTGATTGAATTTCAAATTGATTTAATTTCACAGGGTTTTGTGTAACATTTCAGAGTGGGTCCTATGTGTTTTATGCATTTATTTCGTTATTCGTTACCCTCAAAAAAAGGGTATTTAAATGACTTTAATATTTTTTTAAATTACAAAATATAATTAAATAAAACAAACGATGAAAACATCCCAAAACGTAACCAAAAGATTAAGCACCTCTGCTTCCCTCTAAAGATTAATAAAATCTTAATCTGAACAGCATGATAAATGCAATGTTGAGGTTATTCGATTAAATGAATGGTCCCCTAGGTGCTGGTTACCACAGAGTAGCAATAAAACAGAATGGATACTGGACTCTCCAAGAAATCCCGCTTTGTTTCGTGATAAAGGTCCGGATGTTAATTCAGCTGGACTCTAGTTCAGAGATTGCGAGCACTGTGATAGTAAGTCAATTTATTTTTCATGGCGGGAATGTGTTGAAGTTATTTTGAAGCAACTTTGGTACGTAAAATGGAACACTGTTTAAAGAGTTTGAAGTAGAAATAAGGATTGCATAAGATCTGTATGTATTATTGAGGTACATAAGTGCACTTCCATAAAAATCTCGTCCAAATAAATAAAAATATTAACACTAGTATTTTTTACTAGTGTTTTTTTAGTCGTTTTTTTTTTATTTGTCCTTTGAATAATGGAACTAAAACAAATTCGAATATTTTATTCTAACAATCCGTTGTCAATAATCAAGTACTTAAAGAATTGACAACCAAAAATTGTCATATTCAAGTTAACCTGCTTATCAAAATAATAATCTAGTACTCGTAATCTAGTGAGCTTAACTATTATTCGGACTAGTGGACAACTAATATAATAGTTAAGAAGCGTTCTTGTGATTACTGAAACCAGGGAATTATGATTCTAAAGCGCTTCCCAAAATTGGTAGGCACTAGAAATTCACAGCAGATATATCCTACTTACTTATGTAGCAGATTTATATGATGCATGCATGGGCTAGGGAAGTGTATATGTATGTGTGATATAACGGTCTGGGATCCGACAATCCTCTTATTTCCCAGCCGTCGTCCGCAGCGACCCGCACTTACACTAGTGCAGTGCAAAGTGGACTCGATGCACTCGAATGCATCCACATTATTAGGGCTGCTGTCAATAAAATGTACCCATTTGGATTGAAGTTGTTCTAATTTAAAATATTACATTTCTTTTTCAGAATTGAATAATGATTCCAAATGTGGAACTGGATAGCCAATAATACCCATAGGCAAAGTATTTAAAGATACCAATATGTACTGTATGCTCATAAGAACCACCATAGTGCAAACACTTAATCTGGTTGCTGAGAGAGTGGACTTGTTCTCGTGTTCGCGGAGTGAGTTCAAGGTTACATGTGTTGTGTTATATATAATTGTTGTATGTTTTTGGCATTAATTGTTGTTTTTATACATATTTGACTTTGTAATTCATTGTTGTTTTTAAATGAACTGTACCTACTGTATAGCTCGGCACTATAGTATTGGGAAGTTGCCTGTAAAGATAGTGTACATGTTATGAAATAAATAAATAAAATAAAATTAAAACATTTTCAGACTACAAAACATTAGATAGTATTGTAACGCAAACTTACACAAAAATGCTGACAAAAAATAAAGCTAATAAATGGTAAAAACACAGACAAAAATATTTCCTAACATAACACATCGGAATATTTTTGTACAAACAAAAATAAATTGCCGAGAACAAGCAATTGATTCGAC
This sequence comes from Charanyca ferruginea, assembly GCA_947361185.1. Taxonomy (NCBI): domain Eukaryota; kingdom Metazoa; phylum Arthropoda; class Insecta; order Lepidoptera; family Noctuidae; genus Charanyca; species Charanyca ferruginea. The sequence goes on from OX376073.1 coordinate 18,141,245, forward strand.
TAAACGGCATACAGTATCCGTAAACAGGATATGTGAGACAACCCTAGCTGTAACAGTGACTACTCTTTCTCGTGACCACGTGAAATCGAGCGAGACGCATTACTATCGATAAAACCGAACAATGATGGTACGTACTACATCGATTCTATTTAATCGAGAGAGAAGCACTGCGATTGACCTATATGGCTGTTATCTAACTATTTGTAGAATTGTTATATAAGTACATAGCTATGTGTAATGTAAATTAATGAACAAATTTTGTATAGCTAATAATAAATAGATACTTTTTAACTAGCTGTTATGAGTTGGATTGTTTAAGATCAAAAAAGGGTATAATAGGTACGTAATAAGAGTTCATAATAATTGAAAAAGGCAATAATAATATAGTACCGCGTCAAAAAACATTGTTGCTATGTTATTTTTGTATTCGTATATTGTCACAGTCAAAACTCTAAACCAGTCAAAACTACTTTTGACTACAAAAATCAGTCAAAACTACTTTTGAACGGCTTTAAATTTATCCTCAATATTTAGAAACTCTTTAGGTAGGTAGGTTTTTTTTTGTGACCCTTTTAAAACTTTGGTTTTGTAGTGATTCTTATAACTAAGGCGTTCCGTATTTATGATTTTGTAACGCAAACGCATTTCATCTTAATAAGGGTTTTGACTGATCCCAGTCAAAAGTAGTTTTGACTGTAACATATGTAGGTATACACACATGCACTTTACAATTAAGTAAAATCTTACGGTAATCGAGACAACCGATACGATACGACAATTTGATGCTTCAGTGTTTCTTGTATCGGTGGTTTGGCAAGTTTGTTATCGTAGCAAAGAGATTAGGTGCAGGATCATAGGATTTACGTGCTTTCTGAGGCACTATTTGCCTTGTGTTGAATTGGGAAGGGAGGGAGAGGAGGATTAGAGGGAAGAGGGAGTACACTTAGAACTCCCTCCTCCCTACGTAACATGTCGAAAAAACACAAAAGAGAAACCACAACTCTGATTAATTTTCAAAGGATTTCAAAAAGAAGGAGGTTCTCAATTAATCTGTATGTTGTTTTTTTTTTATATTTGTTACGCGATTTCTTCGGCAAATGTAAAGCGATTTGATAAAATTTTTTTCATGGATAGGGTATGCCTCAAGGGTGGTCCCATAATTTTAACGAAATTGAGTCAGCACTTTCTGAAAAAATCGACAGAAAGCAAAAAAATATACATGGATGATGTTGTAATGTTCTCCAACCTTGTACTTTCAATCTCTGTTTTACCTGTGTTCGTTTCTTAATGGATTTGGATGATAAGGAAGTACTAAAAAGTGAAATTAAAAAGCTTTTTTTACAAAAAAGACAACAGCCTTCAAAATCTAAAAAGTGATAGGCAATACAAAACATCAAACAGAACAAAGCCACCGACTTCCAAAACTAAAGTCATGTGTGTCACGTGCTAAAGTTATTTATCACTTTTCAGATTTTGAAGGCGATTGTGTTTTTTGTAAAAAAAAAATATTGTATTTTGGTAAAGCGACAATCTTGTTTCTAAAGATACCTAACCTTGCATATTAGCTCACGTTGCTGTTCAAACCACAGACAATCGAATATCGAAACTGAATGATGGTAGTTCGTTATGAAAATCAACCAAAAAATCCGGGGATCGCGATCCTCAATATTTAGGACTACAACAGAAGGAGGAGGATATGAAAACACTCATTTAGAAGAGCTACAAAAACTAGACTGATTTATTAAAGTACACCATGCAACGTTTATTTAAAAATAAAACGTTTGATAACTGTATGAATACTAATCGCTTTTGCCGACTATATCTAAGCTTGATTAAATCAGTTACAGAGATACTCTCCGAACGAAAATGTTAGCAAACATGTTGCTAAGTTTTTTAATTACGTATCTATGTTGAAAGCTCTAATTGCAGTGCTGTTTATGTAATTAATAGGAACTGCTTATTCTTGCATATTTATTTTAATTAACTTACATGCTTAGCATCGTAACTCTTAAAGACATGTACTTATTACATTTACGTTCAAAGTCAAAGTAAAATAAATTATATTAATAGACCATTAAAGAAAAAATTGAATCTTCCTCCTAAAAGGTAGTTTCGTATGGAGAAGAAAGTGAAAAAAACTCCATTCTTACTCTTTTAAAATAATTGCTTACAATAGGTATATTGTATAATTTTACGAAAATACGATATACCTTGCATAAAAACCACTAAATTAGAGTACGCACAGAGTATTACCAGTTTATAAATGACAATTAAGTTACGTTAACAGATACATAGTGGAAGGAAGCATTTTGCTAATGAACTTCACACAACTCCACACTCAAGCCTGTCTCGTGGAAATAAGCCAAGAACGCAAGTTTGCAAGTTCGCAAGTTCTAAAGAAAAACAATTTATTATAATAAGGTTGTTTAATCATTACAATTATTTTTGATAATTAATACAAATATTTACGAATATTGAAACTGTAGATGACCAATCCTTATAATGATAATAATAAATGTTTATTTCATGACCATAGTTGTTTACGTTTTGTTGCTGAATGGCGCCTCCTTTTAACCAGATAATGCCTGTAACCTGCCTGTCTACCTGCCTGTGCCTTATAGTACAGATTAACTAATCGTTTTTTTGCTTATAGTACTGTTAGTTGCAGAAGTTAGGTGTTACAGATTGTCACCCACCACTACCACCACTTTACTGCCACTTTACTGGGCACAGTTACGAATATGCTGGTGCTCCTGAAAATGTCGTAACAGATTGCCCTAAGAGCGTTTACGTCTAGCGCGCGACATCAAGGTTAGGTAATTTGAAATGATCGCGGGCTGCGATTTTGTAGTAGTTTTTAAATATTTATAGAAAAATAATACCAATAAATTAGTTGAAATTTTAAAGTGTATATTTTACAGAAGATGTTCTTCTATTATATTAAGCTAATATTATATTAAATTAAGTAAGTTGTATCGGTGAAAAAAGCATTTTAATTTCTTAATATTTCAAATTGTTTGTATTTTAATTTATTATAGTAAGTTACCTAAATCATAAAATCTTTTTAACTGACTAGGTATTTTCCTAAGGATCTTTGCAATTGGTAAAATGTTTTTGCTAATTAGGTCTGTTATGACCTAACGCGTTTTTATATATTTTAGGCTTCGAAACTGACGCTTAAAGGGAAATTAAGAAAACCTCTGTTAAGTTATTTGATAGAATGTACAAATAATCTAATAGGTAATCGAAATGTTTTTTTTACAACTATTGAGACAGCAAAATTCCCTAAAGTTTTTGGTAAATACATATTTGTAAAATAAGTGGTTGATGGTATTAACAGGTTTGAAAAGTACAGTTTTTGAGCTAAACAGCGCATGGACGGCGTAAACGCTCTTAAAAATTCTTTGCCTGATTAACTGACTGCTTCGTTGTCAATTCAATTTCATGGACAACAAAATAACAGTTTATGTAGAAAAGACTCGCTTTTGCCCGCCACTTCGTCCGCGTATATGTTCTTACAAATCTCTTTTTTTATAAACCTTTAGTATTTTTCTTTTATCGGATCAGCAGTTCCAGAAATCAGAGCAAACAAAAACTAAACAACTCTTAAGCGTTGTAATATTACTTTATAATGCTAGCCTATTTATGTCCCAATGCAGGGCAAAGGCCTCTTCTCATACAGAGAAGGGCTACACTACATAAATACGAAAAACTTTATTCCGAAAGTCAGAAATACGAATTTCAAAATACCGATTTTCATAATTCCGAATGGTTCAAAATTGCTAATATAACAACTCCGATTTATCATTCATCCTATTTTTATAATACTAAAATTTCAAAATTACGAACGTTTATAATTACTATTCTCAAAATACCGAGTTTGAAAAGATCGAATTACAAAAAGTCCGACATAATGAAAATTCGAAACATCAAAAATACGAATTCCGATTATTAAAATTCCGATTATCTTTATCGTTATCGTGCAATCGTTTATCGTGTAAGCAAGCATGCAGCATGCAAGCAAGCATGCAGCGTGCAACCAAGCATGCAGCATGCAAGCAAGCATTTATTTATTTATTTATTTATTTATTTAACACGCACACACTATTTTACAGGTTGACCCCAAAACAATAGAGTGGTTCACAAAACAAACATTAAAAAATAGGTTTACTTACTTTAAAACTAGGCTAATACTAAAAAACCTGAACACAAAATTAAAAATACTAAACTAACTTAACAGAATTGTATAATAATCTTAACTAATATAATTATAATCTAACTTTATACAACATACCTATATATTCTAATTATAACTAACAAAATTCAACAAAACTCTTGCGAATTCACTCCAATTGCACGAAAATATGTCAAGCCTCTCATGCAATTCATTGAGCACACAGATTGTGCGGGTGAGAGGTGTTTTTGCCAATAGATTGGTTCGTGCAGCAGGCACGGCCAGCAGCGGCGGTCGTCGCCGCCTCCACACGTACCGGTCTGGCACGCACAGCTTCAGGTGACGCAGCACATCCGGGTTATGTGCTACTCCACGCAGGAGTTTCAGTGCATATGCCGCGAGTGTGAATTCCCGGCGCACCCTAAGTTCGTTGTACCCCACCATACCGAGTACAAACAGTGTAGGATACATCAGCGGGTAAAAAGGGTAAACCCCATAAAGTTTAAAATACAAGTGTCTTGTAAATTTATTCTGTACTCGCTCCAGCATGACATTGTATTTCACTTCATGAGGAGCCCAAATCACCGCACTGTGTTCCAAGTGACTCCTTACCAAAGCGCCATACAGCACCCTGAGCGTGGTAATATTCGTGAATCCCTGCGACTGTCTCAGGACGAAACCCAGGTTTCTGTACGCTTTCTTGCAAATATTAACTATATGCATCGTGCATGCATCATGCAAGCGAGCATGCAACATGCAAGCGAGCATGCAACATGCAAGCGAACATGCAACATGCAGCAGGCATGGTTTCTGTCACGGCTACGGCGTTGCGGGGCTCCGGCGGTACCACGCGAGCTTATCGTCGCAGATGGTATTCACGCTCACCACCGCAGCTTCGGCGGGCGTTAAAACCACCTGCTCCTCAGCTTGCTGGCCGCCTCGCCCCTCCGCGCCTACACGAATTTAAATTACACTCTAGGCGTAGGGCAGACAAGACTACGTGGAGTCGGTTTCGCAGCAATTCGTTTCTGTCATTAACTTTTGTAGCACAACATATTGACTTTTTAAGATTATTTTTGTTATTGTCTTTCTTTTTATACCTATATATTTTTGTTGAAATAAATTCCATGGAAATATACACCGAATAAACAATATTCGTTAAAAAGTAATTCTACTGTTTGATAAGTTTGTTAAACAAAAAAATGTGATTAAAAATTCTTTGAATTGTGTTTCTGTGAAATATGTTTCATTCAAGTAAATAGTCTTTGAAACAATAATAGTCCAAATAAAAATACAAGAACCAAATATTATATGAAACATTTTCTGGGAAACGAAATTCTATGAAATTTCTGTCTGCGAAACAAGGGGACACCATTTTGAATATATATGCGTAGCTGAATTGAATCAGAATCCAAATTTTAACACTTTATTCGGAGTATTGAAATTCGGAATTTCGTTTTTCGGACCGAGAACCCATCGAGCATTTGATTCTTCAAACATGTGAAAATCGGAAAACACACAAATCGGATTTACGACATTCGGTAAAATAACTTTCGTGATTTTAAATAATAGAGATTATAATTTTTAGGTATTACGAAATTCGGACTTTTGAAAATCGGAATATCGAAATTCGGAATTAAATATTTCGGAAAATTTGGGTGTTCCCACAGAGAAGGTATGAGAGAAGATATTTAGGTACTTTAGATTATACGAAAATATATAGATAGAGAGAGAATAAGAGAATGTAATATTAGTTTCTCACTGCTTTTTTTATTCAACAGAATCAAAACGTCATAAAAATTAGAAATTCTTTTCCACACACGCTTTGATCACCTCTATAAAAATACTGAAGAGTTTAACGGTAGTGATCCAGTTCGTCGACGATGGTAACCTAGTATAAGAACATTTCAACTAAGATTAGAATTAAGCCGGCTTTAGAACGCTCTTCTCAACCGGTTTTTCTTTTGAGCTTTAAAGATTAGCCCCCGTTCCCACTGACTCTGATTAAGATTTATGTTAGGGACATATCTAATACCTACGTCCATTTATTCTGTCGCTGTTTCATTTTTTTTCAGAGTTAGAGCACTTATTTTCTTTAGAAAAGTATGTTAACCCGAATAAAAATCATATTTAAATGTTTCGAACTTCTTGATGACCTACTTTTTAGTGTTCAATACCTGAAGGCCTTACTAAGCCTTCGCAGTTCTTCCGTCTGTCTGTCAGATTCTTGTATCTTATGAACTGTAATAGGTAGACACTTGAAATTTCAAGTACAAGTACAATAATAATAACAAAATTAATATTTCCAAGAACCTTCACCAACATCTGAGGAGGCTCTCGTTGGGCAGCTGAATCACTGCCTACTGAATCATTTGTTGCAGTAGGCAGTAGGTACCTACTTCTGGACACTGCGCATATAGTTGAGTTTCCTCTCTCAGGAACCCTAAACACCGCTAGCTTGGACCCTAAATTGGTAGGTAGATATAATAAATAGTATTAAAATTATATGGCAAAACAAAATTATTACCAAATTGAATTTCAGTCTGTAAATCTAAAAGGAAAAGGAAAACCGACTCTCATTACTGATTCGCTCAGTCCAAATGTTGTCGGCTTCTGTCAACATGACTTTAGGGATCCGAATTTTTATAAAAAAAGACTAACTTTTGCGTGCATTTCCGTCCGCGTGAAAGTCGATAGTCGTGAATGCTGACCAAGGGTGTGATTCTGTAAGACTTCATTATAAACTTCGAATCTGAATCCGCTGTGAGTATCTTGATTGGCATTCTAAAAACTCTGTTGATAATTCGAATTTACACTAGCACCACCCTTGCGAGCGTGTCAGCGTGTTGAACTAAATTTACAGGGAAATTTTGACAGATAAAGTATGAGATGACGTAAGAAGTGGCATTCTGTAAGGTAATTTCATCGTCACTTCGACGCTCACTTCGCATTCGAACCCTATTCAAAGTGTCAAATACAACGTGTATCTTATTTAACGCTATACCTCAGACACCCCAATTAGAATATTAAATTATAAGTCTAAAACAACATCCGTAATTTAATAAATGTAAACCAAACCCAGTCTTTTTTTATAAAATAGTTATCCTTACTAAACGCAAAACGTATGTGCGTCCTACAACATCCCTACGCACACACTCATGCAATGCTAGCGACCGACGTGCACACACTCGAGCGCCCGCCAGCTGACCAGTGCAGTAGGCATAAGTTAGGCGTTAGTTCAATGAACGAATTTTACGTACCTAACATGTCACAGACCGATAAGAATAACTTTTGATAATAAATTGAGTTTACCATGTAATTATTGATAGTTTTCTAGCAAGTAACATTATGATTCCATCTTTCTATCACACGTGCACAGGCTTGGGACTAAGCGGCTTCAAATAATTTTGTTTACTTTTACGATTGATTCAAGTTCAACACGAATCTAAAATTTTAAGCTTAGTGAAGGGGACGCATTTAATACAGCTACTTTTTACCCGTTAACGATGTGAAGTACAAAACGGGCGGGTGCCGGCTTGAACGGTAAAACAAAGCTTTTTCATAAAAAAGAGAAGCAATACAAAACAACAAACGAAACAAAGCCACCGACTTCCGATACTTAAGTCATGTGTGTTCTGTGCTAAAGTTATTTTTCACTTTTAAGTTTTTGAAGGCGGTTGTCTTATTTGTGAAAAAGCTTTTTATTTTCCGCTTTTTAGTACCTCCTTCTTATCGAAATCCTTTAAGACACCTTAAAACAGAGATTGAAAGTACTCCAAAGATTGAGGCATACCCTGTCCATTAAAAAAAGATTTTTCAAAATCGATTTAAATTTGCCTGAGAAATCGCGTAACAAACATACAGTCGATTGAGAACTTTTTGAAGCTGGTTGAAAATAATCTCAGATGCGTAACTATCGCAATATCAGCTACCTGATAAATAGGTCGTGTTTACTTCAATTTCAATTTAATTTAAATTTAATTTATTCAATAACAATTTACATTGTGACTGAAATCATTCATAATAAATAAAAAATGAGTACTGCTTATTACCTACTACCTACGTGAATAAAAAACAAATTGTGTTAAAGATTTGGGTCATACCTAATTCATAATTGAAACATAAAAAGATTTAAGCCACAAACAGCAAACTTCGCTGCCGAGTGCCCGGTGCCCGCGCACGGAAAAATACCTACTTTGATGATGGCCGGCCGGGGACCGGGTGTAGCGCGCCCGTCGGCATGTAAAGGGAAAGCCGGTTTTGTGCCTCTCGCTTATCATATTATTCTTACATTTGCAAAGGACGGAGGTACTAGGTACTAGGTCTACTATTTTCGACATTAATTTCTCGACAAATTAATGAGACATGCGGAATCCAAATCGGTCGTGCATTTAAATAAGCCTTGTTGTTGGGACGAATGGATTAAATTCTCTTACATCAACTGTTTTATTAAACGCGCTCTACTTCAAATGTAAAATGCTTTGATATTATTTATGTGCACGTGTGCTTTACGGACCTTAAAATTAGGTTTAGCATTGAAGTAGGTACTTATGTTTGTTCAATGCCAGCGGCGCGTGCACACACGGCAAGGCCGCATCACCAGCTTGAACTGTAGGTAGGTGTAGGCATTACTGCGTTAGGTACCTATGACTATTGATTGACCGTAATGACCGTACGAATTCAACGACCAAACATTACTTTAGCTAGATATGGTAGTGATACCTATGCGATATCACCGTGTAAAATTCAATCTTTCTATCACACTTTCACAGGCTTTAGACCGGCTTTGAATTGTCTCTACGCTCTACGCGCGGCCGCCGTTTCGTTCGTCGCGTGTCGTTTTTACGAGTATCTACCTAGGTATCTATCTTTAGAGATGTCACACCCGCGCGGCGCGAACGCGAAAAGTTGTGTTTAGGTACAGTTTATTGTTTGTACCTTCTACAAAAATATTCAAAGACGGCGTGTTTAAAAGATTTGAATCATTTTTCATTTACAGTGATTAGAATACAATCGTATTGATAGGAAGAAGTAGGTACTTACGTGACTGAACTATTTACACTTTACACTTAATTAATTTACACTATTTCGGCGATCCACTTTCATTATACTTTCAAAATGACCACCGCCTTGGCCTATGCACTTATTTGCACGCTTTCTTAAATTGTGTTTTAATTTTGTAAGCACTTCAGTGTCACGTTTCACTGTCACAAATGCTTCTTCAATTTTCGATTTAAGTTCATCGACACTTGTACATTGACTGACGTACACGAGCGATTTTATGCGACCCCACAAATAAAAGTCTAGTGGCGTTAAGTCAGGCCATCTGGGAGGCCACGGTACAGGTCCTCCGCGACCTATTCCACGACTGCCATACTCCGCATCCAGATGCCGTCGAACGGTCCACGTGAAATGCGCGGGAGCACCGTCTTGGTGGTAAAACATGTCACGTAAAAGACCGGCAGGGACGTCATCTAGTAAGTCCGGCAAAGTCTCCTGCAGGAACCGCAGGTAGGTATCTCGCTCTTGCAGTCGAGTAGTCCGCACATTCGTCCCCGTGTCCAAAGCCGTATTTGGAAAGAAAGTCCCGGAGTCCCTCAGTCGCTGAGTGCCAGCAAGCATCGTCCTGGCACTCACACTGCAGCCATAACGGGCATTAAACTCCCGACAAGCTAACGCGACATTATTCAGACAACGAGCTAGGGTCCTCACCATCTCCGTGTACTGGATGTTGGTATAGCGGAAAGCCATCGCGCGCGGAAACAAGATTATGACGGAGAAGTTAGCCAAGCAACAACTACATTAGATCGCTACCGGCGGATGACTAGCTTTTGATGTTAGGTACTCATGTTAGTCGGGCGGCAGCGGCGGTGCGTTTGTCGGCATTTCGCATAAAACTCAAAGGGGTAGCCGACAAATGCTTTATCTCTTTGAAATAAGTTCTAAATTTCTTTAAATTAATTGTATGTATTTTAAAATCCCTAAAAATTATTTATGTGTAACTCTGATGACCGAACTATGTTGGGTCGTGCATTTCAATAATCCTTGCTCATTGGAGCCAAGGTTGGAATTTCTTTAATTTACCTATTTTGATGCTCACTACCTTTGAAGTAAAATGCGTTGATATTATTTGTGTGTGTATTACGAGCTATGTGTGAACTACAAATTATGTCGTGCGTTTAAGTAGGCTTTATTGCGCTGCGTTAAGGTTTAAATTTCCTTGAATTAAGAATTGTATTAACTTGTCATGTGTGTATTACGAGCTATCTGTGAACTACAAATTATGTCGTGCGTTTAAGTATGCTTTATTGCGCTGCGTTAAGGTTTCAATTTCCTTGAATTAAGAATTGTACTAACTTGTCATGATACTGTGCTTCCAATTTAAGTTAATTAAAAGATTTTTCCGTCAAAATTTAACACCTATTTTTAATGACGGAAATGGATTCAGAAGCCGATTCTGAACCAACTACTTTCAGGAATTGCGTTATTTTTGTTACATCTTGTATATCAAGGTCATTTTGAACCTTATGCGAAGTGAGAGTGAATAGCGATGTGAGATGCGAGTTGTTGTTTAAATTTAACAGAATCGACCTGCAGTTCGCGGATTAAAAAGTAGCATATATCCTTTCTTGCAGTTCAAGCTTAGTTTGTACCTAATTTCATCAAAATCGTTTAGCAGTGAAATCGTAACAAATAAACAAATTCACTTTCGAATGATAAAATTATTATTAGTTATTTTCAATTGTAATTTTAATAGTATTTTCAATTAATTATAATGACAATTAATTAGTATTTTATTTATTTCAATTGATTGTTGATTAGGTTTTATATTCATTTTTTTTTCAATTGTAGTGTTAATAGTATTTTCATGTATTTATAATGGCAATCAATTCGTTTTTCATTTATTTCAATTTATTGTTGATTAGGTTTTTGTTTTCAATTCTTAATTTATTTTCAATCTTCAATAATTAATTGCGATATTATTTTGACTAACATAATTTTAAGATAATGTTACTAACAAAATATGGACATTAATAGTCTGAATTAAATGAACTTCATTTTTGTTTTTGCCCGCTACTTCGTCCACATGAATGTCTGTTATTACGGATGCTATCAAAATCGCAGATTTAATAGTAGCCCTTCTACCCTTCTAATCTTTATACCCACAGATATAGATAGACCTAGATAACGCAAGAGCAACTACTTCGCCTGCCTAGTTCCGTGCCTGGCTTACGTACAAAAATCGTAAGTAAAAAAATAAAGTAAACGTTTCCTTCCATCAGTAAGTCATTTTGTGATTGATATTTTGCGTAATTAATTTAAAAAACAATTATTTTTAATCTAATACTTTCAGTAATACCTGGTAATACCAAATTTAAGAAAAACAAAACATTGTGACGCCATTATTGGTAGTCAAAAACTGGCACGCTTGGTTTTCATACAGATCGTGATACTTGCGTTATCTAGGGTCTATCTATATCTGTATTCATACCACATTTTATTCAAATCCTAACAGACAGACAAACACTGATACTTTCGCATTTATTATTATGGATATTATATAAATAAGTATGGATTAAGACCTCGAAGAGTTTATGCCGATGACGGGCCAGGCCATGCGGAAAATTTACCGATATAATTTTTTCGGTCTTCTTTTAGAGAATTATAAAGACCGAGAGTTTTTTTACTCTCTTTTAAGTATCTAATATTTGCTTAGTGTGTAACAAAGCAAATAATAATAATAATAATAATAATATGTAGGGACATTTCACACACGGCCATCTGACCCCAAACTAGGGAGACCCTGTACTATGGGTGTCAGACAGCTGATATACATACACTATTACATTTTTAAATACATACATATATAGATAAACAACACCCAGACACAAGGCAAACACAAGTGCCCATGACACAAATATTTACCCTGGGCGGGAATCGAACCCGCAACACGCTGCGCAACAGTCGATGGCTCAAATATTACTTAAATTAGTAAATTCTCTTAAGTCTAAAACTAATAAGTACCTTTGGAACTTTATTCCGAAAGTCAGAAATACGAATTTCAAAATACCGATTTTCATAATTCCGAATGGTTCAAAATTCCTAACATGGCAACTCCGATTTATCATTCATCCTATTTTTATAATACTAAAATTTCAAAATTCCGAACGTTTATAATTACTATTCTCAAAATACCGAGTTTCAAAAAAACGAATAACAAAAAGACCGACATAATGAAAATTCGAAACATCAAAAATACGAATTCCGATTATTAAAATTCCGATTATCTTTATCTTTATCGTGCAAGCAAGCATGCAGCATGCAAGCAAGCATGCAGCGTGCAAGCAAGCATGCAGCATGCAAGCAAGCAAGCATCATGCAAGCAAGCATGCATCATGCAAGCGAGCATGCAACATACAAGCGAACATGCAACATGCAGCAGGCATGGTTTCTGTCACGGCTACGGCGTTGCTGGGCTCCGGCGGTACCACGCGAGCTTATCGTCGCAGATGGTATTCACGCTCACCACCGCAGCTTCGGCTTACTGGCCGGCTCCGCCGGCCAGCCTCAGCCGCGGCGGCGGGCGTTAAAACCACCTGCTCCTCAGCTCGCTGGCCGCCTCGCCCCTTCGCGCCTACGCGAATTTAAATTACACTCTAGTTGTAGGGCAGACAAGACTACGTGGAGTCGGTTTCGTTTCTGTCATTAACTTTTGTAGCACAACATATTGACTTTTAAGATTATTTTTGTTATTGTCTTTCTTTTTATACCTATATATTTTTGTTGAAATAAATTCCATGGAAAAATACACCGAATAAACAATATTCGTTAAAAAGTAATTCTACTGTTTGATAAGTTTGTTAAACAAAAAAATGTAATATTTTTTTTTTTAATTGTGTTTCTGTGAAATATGTTTCATTTAAGTAAATAGTCTTTAAAACAACAATAGTCGAAATAAAAATACAAGAACCAAATATTACATGAAACATTTTCTGGGAAACGAAATTCTATGAAACTTCTGTCTGCGAAACAAGGGGACACCATTTTGAATATATATGCGTAGCTGAATTGAATCAGAATCCTAATTTTAAGGGGCTATTAAACGACTTTTACAGATTTTAAACTGACAATGACGTCAAAATGTGCAGTGTAAATGATTTCAAAAAAATATATGTTAAACTAGAACATTCTCTTAATCACTTAGTAAGTGAATATTTTTAATTATATTCATATTATATAATTATGTCGAAGATGAGACAGGCGATTATTTTTAAAAAATACGCAGAACCGCCGACCCTATTCTGGTCAGCAGTTCTGCTATAGGTACAACGGATTTTACATTTAAACTACAAGGCAAACATATGAAATTCAGTAAATAAAGAGAAACAAGGAAATCATTTAAATCAATAATTTTTAATCAAACAGACACAGATTTTACTCACAATGTTTCCTTTCCAAAAATCGGCAGCAAAAGTGAGCTCCGCGCTCAAGTCGCGCCTTTTATTAAGTCGTTTACCCCTCCAAAGGCAAACGACAATCACAATGTTGCCACAGGCAAACTTTACCACAAAAATGACCGGTGACGTTTAAACACTACTTTTTAATAAGTTTTAGGTATTGCTATTTACAAAACAATGTTCCAAAATTACAAGTTATTTTAAAGTAATCAGTAATCAATTTTAGTAGCATTATCAGATTTAATTAGTCATGTTCTTGTCAAACTCACTACCAACTAAATCAGACGTTATTTATTTAAAACATAAAACTTCTCTAAATATTGGTAATGATTAAACATTTGTAATAAGAATTAAGATAATTAGTTTATAGTAAATCAATATAGGTAACAATAATTAACTTATTTAACAGCCGAATAATCTTCGCGGCGACACGGCCATACTGATGCGCGACGCGTGCTCTGCGTCGCTCATGGGCTCTTCTGTAATAGAGAAATAAATATTGTGAGGCTAGGCACTTCCACAGTACACACTAGCGTATTTGTGAGGGTTACAGCGAGAATGCATTCGTATTTACTGTTCACTCCACGTGACTACAGATCAAGTGATGAAACATAATAGGCACTTATTGCTTTACTGCTCATCTCACATGAAAACAGTAAGCATAGCTCTCTATAGTTATTGTTAGCATTAGGACAGTTCACATGATAGCAATAGATTTAGCATTTTTAAGTTTCTGCTCATTCCACATGACAACAGTAACAGAATTCCATATATTTGTATAGGAAAGGATGGGTGGATGAATGGTCGATGCTGTATATAACAGAGGCTCTAAGGATGATGGGATAGGTCGATGCTGTGCTCTGGGCGGTCTCGTACGCCGTGGTACACAGGGGACTTTTAATTCTTTCAGGATAGGCTTATTAATGGCTTATTGGACGGCTCCACACGCCAATAGCATCTTTTATGTTTTTTTTTTTTCTTTTTTTTTTTTTTTTTTTTTTTTATTGGACGACTCCACACGCCAATAGCATCTTTTTGGTATAAATAAATGTAGTAGAACAGACGACAATCAAAGTAGTTATTAGAAATTAATATGGAAGGCTCTCACCATTGTTATTTTTCATCATTGTTCGTCTGCGGGTGGCGGCGCATCTGACGTGGCTATCAGTTGCGAGGCTGCCCCGACGTTGGAAGGCCCGGCTTGATCATCTGGGGGCGACACGGCCGCCTGGGTGGTTCCTTCAGGTAGTGGGGCGCGCCGTAGTTGATCATGTGCGACCTTGCGAGGTCGCCCATGGTGTCCCACTACCTTCTTTACGAGGTAGCGGTCATTTTCAAGAACTCTGTAAACTTCGTAAGGAACACTAAACTTTAAATCAAGAGATGTTTGGTTTCTGGGGTTGTTTTTTATCAAAACAAAGTCCCCTCTTTGAAACCGGTGAATTTTGGCTCGGCCTTTGTCAAACCGAGCTTTATCATTATTAGCTGCCTGCGTCATTTTTTGTTGAACATGACGTTCAAGGGCTTCAATGTTGATTAATTCCTTGTCCAGGTTAACTAAGCTTAGTAACTCTAGTGGGACACAGTTTTGGCGTCGAGTGAGTAGTGCGAGTGGAGCTATACCTGTAGTTCTATGGACAGTGCAGTTGAGGGCAAGTTGAAGGCTGTCCAGTGCTGTGTGCCAGTCTGGAGTCTCATAGTTTTTTATCATTACGAGACCATTTTTTAGTGTCGCCATCACCCGCTCCACTTGCCCATTAGCTCTGCTAACGCCTGGAGCGATGGAGTGTATTTCTATGTTGAACCTGTCGCAATAGTTTTTGTATTCTCCTAGAAACTCGCGACCGCCGTCGACGATTATTTGCCTCGGAGCTCCAAAAAGGTGGATGACTTGCTTCAGAGCCGCCAGAGTGCTGTGTTGACTCTTGTCATTAGTGTAGCGCAGTAGCACATATTTAGTAAAGGCGTCTATCGTAACCACGACGTACTCTTGCTCATTAGGAGTTCCCAATTTACCCGTGATGTCCATGTGTATTACTTCAAATGGAACTACTGGCTTCGCAATAGGATGCAATTGTACTTGAGTAGCTCCAGATGTTTGCTTAGAAGTTCTGCATACAACACAGTTGTCAACAAAGTCACGAACGGTGGTGCTCATTTTGTCAAAATAATAGGTTTCCCCAACATGCAGGGTCTTCTCCCAACCTGGGTGTTTGAGAGCGCTATGGAAAGTATTGATTAGGCTCCACTGGAAAGATTTTGGTACAACAATGAGTTTTTGTAAACCTAAGATAGCATCTAGCCTCCTAAATTTGAGAACATTGCCTTCGAGGAGGTATCCAGTGACATCTTCACCATTATGCAGAGCATCTATGATGGGCCGCAAGTGGCTATCACGTCTTTGTTCGATATTTACCCAATCGAGATTATTGGTCAAGACGTTGACCGTCAAAGGATCCGGATTTCTGCTTAGGTAATCAGCATGTTGCATCCGCTCGCCCTTCCTATATTCTATTTCAAATTCAAAATTTTGGAGGTAGGCCCACCACCTATGAATGCGGGGTAGCAAGTCCTTTTTGTGTTTTGAAGCTTTGAGTGCATTGCAGTCGGTAATTACCTTGAACTGGCGTCCATAAAGGAAGTGCCGGAAATGCTTGATCGCTCGAACTACGGCCAGTGTCTCAAGTTCATAGGAGTGGTACCTACTTTCTATATCTGTCATACGCATACTGAAGTACGCTATCACATGCTGCCGTCCGTTAATAATCTGAACGAGTATCGCTCCAAAACCAAGGCTACTAGCGTCGGTAAATAGTTCAATAGGTTCCCCTTCTTGAAATATTGTTAGAATGGGTGTAGAAGTTAGGTGATGAATTATCTTTTGACGTGCCTCTTCATGAACATGAGTCCATTGCCACCCAGCGCCCTGTTTAGTCAATTCGTAAAGGGGAGCCATAGTACGAGCAAAATCGGGAATAAAGCGACGAAAATATCCTGCAAGACCGTTAAATTGTCGAACCTGTTTGACATTAGTTGGTACGGGGGCCTTCAGTAAAGCTTCTACTTTTTTAGGACTGGGACGAACCTGGCCGTTTTCTATTACGTTACCAAGATATTCTATGGACTGTTTGAAGAACAGACACTTATCAATGTTAACCGAAAATCCTGATTCACGTAATGCTAAAAATACTTTTTCCAAATAACCGAGACCGGATGAAAAATCCCGACATTTACTGATGACGTCATCTATGTAAACCTGAGCTACGCTATCGTTATGGGCTTTGTTTGCGCTACCTGGATTCAAAAGAGGACCTAAGGCACGATTAATGCACCTCTGATACACTGATGGTGCGTTACACAACCCGAATGGCATGGTTTTGTACTCAAAAAGACCATCTGGAGTGACAAAAGCCGTTTTCTCTATCGAATCAGCAGCAACAGGGATTTGGTGGAAACCAGATGCCATATCTAGGGTTGTGTAGTACTTACCACCAGCCAACTGATCAATTTGGTCTGCGATTAAAGGAAGGGGGTAATGATCACGGACAGTGTTCGAATTTAATTCCCGGTAGTCTACGCACATGCGGTCGTCACCGTTTTTCTTTTTAACTAAAATAATTGGGCTCGAATACGGGGACCTGCTTTCTTGCACAATGTCATTATCTAATAGTTCTTTCACAATTTCTTTAACCTTTTCACGTTCGACTGGGCTTAACCTATAAGGTCTTCGTTCTACAAACTTGCTCGGGTTCTTTAAACGAATCTCTAATTGACCTGTATTGACACGAGTTTGTGAAAAACCCCGAGTGAAAATGACAGAGTATTTATTGAGAAGAGTTAGTAGTTGGTCAACCTCGGATGGATTGCTCAAATCATGGTTTATATCATCAAATAAACCGGCTGTCGATCGCATGTGCATGACACGAGGTTGGGAGTACAAAGTCGCGCTATTTTGAGTTACGATTACAGTTAATCCAGTTTCGCTTAAAAGATTCGCACCTATCAACACATCTGACGTCATTTCGTAGTCGGACAAGATATGAAATTCAATCTCTACGTTAATATTGTCAATAACACATACTGTTGTTAATATACTCGTAGAAACTACAGGAAAGGGACCTATTCCTCGTAAATAATTAACTACTTGTCGTCGTTTCCCGGGTAGCTTATTTGCAATAGATTCGCACATTACCGAGCACTCTGCGCCACTATCGAATACCGAATCTATAATTATATCACCGACCCGCATACGCATAGTATTCAAACTTTGATTATTCTTTATAAATGAATTTACATTTGAGGTTATCTGTTTCTCCCGACGGAAACACGTATCAAATGTATGACCAGGTTTCGAGCAAAACGAACAGAACCTAGAGTCACTCTGTTTATTTAACGGTGTTGCTGAGGCACTAGAAGTCTTCTCCGTTTGTTTCTCGACAACTACTGGTGTATCTTTATAACGACAATCGCGAGAAGCATGTCCCGGCTTCTTACAAAAGCTACAGTAAGGAACGTTCCGATTATCAATTGCGTATTTTAAACGTTTGGATGGTGGTTGGTTGGCATTTTGATTATTGGGGCGCTTGACACGAATACATGAGGCAACAGAAATTAACTCGGGCACTGAGGTAGCTCTGGCATTCATGAGTTCAATCCGAAGGCGTTCGTCACTAATTGTTCCTATCACCGCTTCCACCGCATCATTATCATCAAGTTTATCTTTAGTAACCCGTCTCCACAAAATCCACGATCGTGATAGAAACTCGGCAATATCTTTGGTAGGATCGTAATTGTGTTCCTTAAACCTTAACACATCCCTCGAATAGCGATTTTCGGGTTCAAATGTAGTGATTATATTTTGACGCAGTTCCTCCCACGTGGACGTTGTGACAAGCCAGTTATCAGCCCACATCTTAGCTCGACCTTTCATTAAACTTGTCACTTTCATGCGGATATCGTAATCACTGAGCTCATAATTAGTCATAGCCAAAGAAATATGGTTACACCATTCGCGGACCCCGACGTTACCATCCGGGTCATATGAAGGCAAAAACACATCAGTAATTTTAACTCTATCGCGTTGTTTCGACAACTTTTCACTCACATTTTGCATCATTGTTATCATATGTTGATAAAATTCAGGAGGTACGTTACCCCCCTGTTGTTGTAGCGGCGTCGCGTTGGTAGATGCAGTCGCTCCGCCATCGCCGGTATCTGGTCCGAACACGGTGCACGTTGGTACGTTCGGTGTCGTTGATCCGTTCTGCTCTGGTCTATCCATCATATCACGCAGGGTATAAAGTTGTTAAATGTGGGTAGGCAGTCTGAAAAATAAAAATAAAACGGACAGAAAGAGTAGGTAAGCATCCCACTTCTGATGTCGAAGATGAGACAGGCGATTATTTTTAAAAAATACGCAGAACCGCCGACCCTATTCTGGTCAGCAGTTCTGCTATAGGTACAACGGATTTTACATTTAAACTACAAGGCAAACATATGAAATTCAGTAAATAAAGAGAAACAAGGAAATCATTTAAATCAATAATTTTTAATCAAACAGACACAGATTTTACTCACAATGTTTCCTTTCCAAAAATCGGCAGCAAAAGTGAGCTCCGCGCTCAAGTCGCGCCTTTTATTAAGTCGTTTACCCCTCCAAAGGCAAACGACAATCACAATGTTGCCACAGGCAAACTTTACCACAAAAATGACCGGTGACGTTTAAACACTACTTTTTAATAAGTTTTAGGTATTGCTATTTACAAAACAATGTTCCAAAATTACAAGTTATTTTAAAGTAATCAGTAATCAATTTTAGTAGCATTATCAGATTTAATTAGTCATGTTCTTGTCAAACTCACTACCAACTAAATCAGACGTTATTTATTTAAAACATAAAACTTCTCTAAATATTGGTAATGATTAAACATTTGTAATAAGAATTAAGATAAATAGTTTATAGTAAATCAATATAGGTAACAATAATTAACTTATTTAACAGCCGAATAATCTTCGCGGCGACATATAGTTTAATTAATACGTGAAGTTGTGTCTGACGCGGACAAAACATTGACAATCACACAAAATCTACCAGGTATAATTAAACGAAACTTATGCCATCTTACGGACATTTTTATTATCTATCTTTTAGTATACGCCTTTTTTTTAATTTTGAAAGAATACTACTTTTATTTAATTTTTTCGACTTAACTTTGAGAGTTTTGGACGCAAAACTGATGCAGAACGGACGCAGTCTGCGTCCAAAACTTTCAAAATTTAGTCGGAAAAAATAAGTAATTATAAATAAAGTGAATATTTTTGATTAAGTTCATATTAAATAGTTTAATTAACTCGTGAAGTTGTGTCTGACGCGCACAAAACATTGACAATCACACAAAATCTACCAGGTATAATTACCCGAAACTTACACTATCTTACAGACAATTTTATTATCTATCTTTTAGTATACGCCTTTTTTTTAATTTTGAAAGAATACTACTTTTATTTAATTTTTTCGACTAAACTTTGAGAGTTTTGGACGCAAAACTGATGCAGAACGGACGCAGTCTGCGTCCAAAACTTTCAAAATTTAGTCGAAAAAATTAAATAAAAGTAGTATTCTTTCAAAATTAAAAAAAAGGCGTATACTAAAAGATAGATAATAAAATTGTCTGTAAGATAGTGTAAGTTTCGGGTAATTATACCTGGTAGATTTTGTGTGATTGTCAATGTTTTGTCCGCGTCAGACACAACTTCACGAGTTAATTAAACTATTTAATATGAACTTAATCAAAAATATTCACTTTCTATGATTAAGAGAATGTTCTAGTTTAACATATATTTTTTTCAAATCATTTACACTGCACATTTTGACGTGATTGTCAGTTTAAAATCTGTAAAAGTCGTTTAATAGCCCCTTAACAGTTTATTCGAAGTATTGAAATTCGGAATTTCGTTTTTCGGACCGAGAACCCATCGAGCATTTGATTCTTCGAACATATGAAAATCGGAAAACAAACAAATCGGATTTACGACATTCGGTAAAATAACTTTCGTGATTTTAAATAATAGTGATTATAATTTTTAGGTATTATGAAATACGGACTTTTGAAAATCGGAATATCGAAATTCGGAATAAAATATTTCGGAATATTTGGGTGTTCCCCTTTGGAACCTTAACTTTAAGTATAAAAGTTAAAAGTGCTCCGTTGGTCTAGTTGGTCGCAAGGGCGACTGCTGAGCGTTCCCAGGTGTTCTAGGTTAGATTCCCAGGTCGATCAAAATAATATTTAGTTCTCTATTAAGAATTTCTCAGTAGCAACACGGAGTTCAGAAGTAGTTAGTGGTATGACACCCCCGTGTCTCAGAAAGCACGTAAAGTCGTTGGTCCTGCGCCTAATCTTTCCCCGATCGTGTCGGTTTGCTTTCCCATCGGATTGTGAGAGTGAGGGAAGTGGGAGGGCACATGTGTATGCGTAGACACTTGAGCACTATAATCATTTCAGCCGAAAGACGTCCACTGCTGGAAATAGGCCTCCCCAAGGGAGGGTTTTACCATAATCGTCTCGCTTGGCAGGCGGGTTGGCGATCGCAGTATGGTTGTTACAAATGCACAGAGAACGCTGCTGCCCATTCTCTGGTATGTCCCTTAGTCGCCTCTTACGACACCCGCGGGAAGATATGAGATGGTGCTATTCTTTACGTCCGACACCACACGTACATAATATTATCTCCTGTTTACATTGTTAGTCTCTATTGAAATTAGCAGCCGTGATCGAAATTCGGTTAGGAGAATATGTATATAGGGTGACTGGTAATTAGTGTACGATACTTATACACGTGATTGTGTTCATGATAACAAACAACTTTCCCGAAGAAAAAATGTTTTTGTACTGGTTCACTTTTATCACAATAACACAACAGCCGTATGAGATTCACGCGCGCGCGCGCCTGTGACCTAAAGTGAACCAGTACAAAAAACCTTTTTTCTTCGGGAAAGTTGTTTGTTATCATGAACACAATCACGTGTTTAAGTATCGTACACTAATTACCAGTCACTCTATATAGTCAGCTGTATGTCTATTCTGTTACTGTCTTCCTCGGTGAACACCTAGGTGAAGTGAGCTGTCATTTGTCTCGATGCTAGGGATTTACAAAGTACTACAATCGGATGACAGTTCACTTCACCTAGGTGTTCACCGAGGGAGATTGTAACAGAATAGCACTGCTGGTCTACTCGGTAAAAATCGGTGCAGTGTGTTTAAGATGAGTTGTCAATCCCTAGTGTCCAAGCTCCCTGTCATCTAATTTCACCGTGTGAGATTTTTATAGAATAGCTCTGCAGGTATTATTTTTGCTACCATCACTTTCCTCGAAGAATTTAGTAATATCTACTTAATTGAAGTATTGCCGAAATCACTGTCGCTTTTACGAATTAAATTTATAAATTGAATCAACAATTAACAACAACACACAACACAACAACAACAATCAACAATAAACAACAATCACAATCTACAATTCAATCCTATGATGCATTTAAATCCAATAGAACGATTAACTATTAAAATCCAACCTGCTTAGCCTTTTTCCAAGTATGTTGGGGTCGGTTTCCAATCTAACCGGATGCAGCTAAATACCAGTGTTTTACATAAAGCGACTGCTTGTCTGACCCCCACAACATAGTAACTGAGTTACACAACCCAGTAACTGAGTTACACAATTCCCTTTGGTAAGACTGGCTGTCAGAATTTCCGGCCTCTGACTCATAACGACGGTAAAAGATCTACGTAGGGCGTTTGTGCACTACAAGGAATTTTACTGTCCGGCAGTTCGATTTTGGAATTTAACCTAATCTGAATCTACGAGACTCTGTATCCGACCGTAAAAAATCGGACTGGCGGACAGTAAAATTCCTTGTAGTGCACAAACGCCCTATGACAGCCGGGACCAACGGCTATCACGTGATTTCCGAGACACGAAGGGGTCTCAGTATGAATACGGCATTTACTTAGCCATAGAAATTTCACTTCTTTCACGAACTTTCTACAGAGTAGGGGTACTCTGTAGAAAGTTCGTGAAGGAAGTGAAATTTCTTGTCTCGGAAATCACTCCTTTGTGTTTCGGAAATCACGTGAAAGCCGTTGGTCCCGGCTGACATTTGTAGATCTTTTACAGTCGTTATGAGTCAGAAGTCAGAAAGTCTGACAGCCTGTTTGCCCCTACTACGGAGTAGGGGTATATAGGTAAGTAAATGACGTACTCATCGATCGGCCATGGTTGAACCTCAATGGATTGTATGGACAATCCATTGAGGTAAACACATATATACAAGCAGTTGTCCAGATTCAATTGTCCACTAACGTAGTCCATCTGTCTCACGACCACATGAGTGGTCATTGAATGTGCATTGTCCGTCCCAGCTAATAAGCTTGACAATATACCGAATTCTCTACACGATTTGTGTCTCGGCCATCTTGGGTATATTGAGGTTAACGGTAGTAATAATACTGTGGCTAAATTGTTTGACCCTAATTTGGGTAAGGTAAAGTATTTACAAAGAACTAGGATGTTTAACCCAAACAATAATGGCAAAGATGATTGCTACTACATACTAATAGCATGTTGGCGATCGCAGTAGGTGTTATTTATTTTAAATAAACGGCCGAAACCAATTACACTATTTAAACAAAATAATATAATTTATTTAATACAGTCATGCATTTTTCTCATAAAAATTCAAACATTCTGACAGTATCGTTTTCCATTCACCCGCAAACATATCCAGATCTGTGTTTGAGTTCAGGAGAGCGTTAATAGTTATGGTACTCAGAAGGACGCCGATGCCCATCCTCTGGTCAATATCCCTCTGTCGTCTTCTACGACACCCACGTGTAGAAATGGAATGTATTGATTATTTTATTTATTTACTATAAACAAAGTTTACAAAAAATCTTAACTTAAAACTATGCCCCACAAACATGCATTTGCCAAGCATGGTGGTTACGGCTGAACCCCTTCTTAGGGTAGACCTATGCCCAGCAGTGGGCGTCTATAGGTTGACATGATGATGATGGTGATAATAATGATTAGGTACTACTAGCTGATTACTGAGCTACAAATATCATTTGGGTTAAGTTGCCACTCATTGAGTGTTACTTCATAACACCAACGTACCAACAAGGTTTGTTTACATTGGGCAGGATGAAAATATAAATACTTAATAGTAAGTAACTCTAAGGTATTTCAGACACAAATGGTCCTCAAATTTTGGAAAATAAATTATTATATAAATGCTTCATCTTCTAACCGCAGAGAGATCTCAATTATCACGAACGAAGCAACCCTCAGGATCCACTCGGCGATTAAACCATTGTTACGCCAAGGAACTCATTTCAATAATCATTTTAATTATTATCACCATTCAAATTTAATTCAACGTAGATTAATCCGAAATTCTCTTTGAAATCGTCGTTCATTCAGAGTCCAATTTGTGATCTTATTTGACCGAGATCAACAAAACGAAAAAGTATTCAAAGGTAAAAAAAAAATCAGAAAAGGGAAACCGGAATGAAAACTGGAGACGACTTTCAATCTAAATTAAATGGCCTCTGTGTACCTACTGTAACTTTCTATGAGCTAGCAACAGATTTTTCAAATTTCTTTATAGGGAAAGTGGTTGTTTATTTTTTAAAGCGTTATTTCCAACAGGAAAATTGAAAGAGAAGAAAATATGATAAATAAAAATACAAGCAAGTAGATAAGTATTGACGGCGCATTCAGATATACAGGGCATGAATAATAAGTAAATCATAAAAAGATAAAATACAGTAATGATTTCCATGAAGTTAATAAAACAATTAAACGTCATTTAAGTAAGTTACATCATAAATAAAAAACAAACGCTAATTAGAGAAATACGGAATGTTTAAGTATTTTACGTTTACAGCCGTTTGTGCTACATTTTCATGAATGTAGATAAAGTGGATTACTAGGGATTTATCATGGCTTCTATCATTTCATTTTAATTCTATTAAAACTTATCTTTATTCCAGTTTTAAAGGCGGAGAGAGTTGAAAAGTTTTAGAATGCAGTTACCATTTCAAGATTCATGTAGAAACTGTGTAAACATTTTTACTTTAGATTTACTAAAAATCGTTATAATTTCACCTTTTCAAAAACCGTTTACTGAAACTGTTAAAAGTAGAACAATGTAGGATTATACAAAGACCACTGTTTATTATATTGAAAAAATATTATTACGTCATCCATTTTTTTAACGCAAAAGAAATTCTTATAAACCTACAGTAGAATCCTTATATGATCACGTATTGATATAGTATGGGGGTGTAACACTACAATATACAAATAATTAAAAAAATAATTTTATTAACTTAGACTATTAGAGAAACAGTTCACATTTAAACAGTATTTTTAGGTACTTACACCGGCCAATTTCAGAAATCACTAGGACGGTAAAATGTTTGGCGACGTCCTTCTAAAAAGGAAATGGCTAGGTGCCTGTGCACCTAGCCTTTCCTTTTTTTTTCTTTTCTATTCTTTTCTTAAGGCGAGTTCTGCTTACCCCTACGGAAAAAAACAAGAATATATTAATGTAAGTTTGAAATAAGGAAATTTTCAATTAACATTCAGTTTACGTTCTAACCCTACTATTACCTAATTTCCCGGAATGTTTACCCTGTTGGTAGCGACCTCTCATTACACTCTGTAAGTCCAGGTACCAGGTACAAGCACTCCGTAAAAGATACTCATTATAACTTTTTTCTCAGAAATACAACACGGAGTCTGCTTTCAAACAATGTAAATAAAACTCGAGCCGTTTATAAAATATTTTTCCTTTAATTTCATAATTTCATGTTTTTAGTTTCGCAGGGAAGTTAATGTATCGAAGTGGTTTGTTAAAAAAGTAGATACAGGAAAGTGTCGATTGATTATGATTGATTGATCTTCTATGCACTATGTATTCTGTTGTCGTGACGGACCAAACACTTGCGGTAACGAATGACTGTCGTCATACGCCGCCATGTATACCTAATTCTTGGATTACTACATAAGATGTAAATCTGACTAATGCTTCTCTTTCTTTACTAGGAATTATTTTATTTTAGGTATTTATTTTTTAGTGCAACTCGGACTTTATTGTAGCAATATTTCAAGAAAATGGACAAAGTACAGTAATTTGCTTACCTATTAAAAATAGAAAGTTGTGATAGTAAAAAAACTTTTTGTAAACAGAGAACCGCCTTCAAAAACTAAAAAGTGATTAATAACTTTAGCACAGAACACATGACTTTAGTTTCGGAACGCGGTGGCTTTGTTCTGTTTGTTGTTTTGTATTGCCACCGACATCCGAAACTAAAGTCATGTGTGTTCTGTGCTAAAGTTATTTATCACTTTTTAGTTTTCGAAGGCGGTTCTCTTATTTCAAAAAAGTTTTTATTTTTCACTTTTAGTGCCTTCATATCACCCAAATCCATTAAGAAACGGCAACACAGTTAAAAGAGAGATTGAAAGTCCTCCAAAGATGGAAAGATGGAAGAAACGAAAACGTCTTCTCGGTTTTTGTTTCTTTCTTCAAAAAGCGCTGAATAAATTACTGTTTTTTATATAATAAAACCTTCTCCAGAATGTAACAAACACTTTTCTGAAAACCGCATTAAAATCGTTTCAGCCAAACGGGAGATAATCGTGGACAAACATACGGGTCGAACTGAGAACCTCCTTTTTTTTTTCAAGTCTGTTAAAATTATTCATCATCTGCTTAGCATTTTCCAAACTATGTCGGGGTCGGCTTCCAGTCTAACCAGATGCAGCTGACCAGCTTTCTCATGGAACAACTGCCTGTCTGACCTCCACAACCCAGTTACTGGGTACTACGATACCTCTGTGTAAGACTGGTTGATGATAGAAATAATTACGGAAGTAGATTGTCGTAGGTACTATCACAAAAAGTAACACTACCAATAAACACGCAAAATTTTGCGAAAGGGAATTGTTCAGTTTTTCATACATCCTTTATTAATTTTACGTAGGGAAACGGTAATCGTTCGATTCAGTTTGCGAAACAGATGAGTGATTAGAAAACCCGGCCAGCCCTGATTAGTAAACTGTATCAGAAGGCACCGTTAAGTCGTCCAGTAGAAAATGTATTATTTATTTAACGTTTTAATACTTACTGCGATTTGTGGAGTGGACTCGGGTCTCTTTGATAGATATACAGGAAAGAAAGTTGAAGTAGCACAAGCGAAAGAACTTCGATTGAAGAACGCTACTGAGTAAGTTGCTTTTTTTTTTTTTTTAATTTTCCTTATGGTTACCGGTTACCGTTCCATTTGAATGTGACTTTAGTATTCCAATAGATGATGTAAACAACAATTTTATTTCTTACTTTACCTGCATTCAAATATTGGCCCCCATAGACAGATCAACTAGTCTTCGTTTTTAAAAACAATCTACGTTTGGTAACTTCTCTATGTAAAATAAAATAATATGAGAGAAAAGAAAAAGAAAGGAAAAAAATATAAATTATCAAAACGCAATATTTATTCTTCTAGGAGCCTAACATGACCGCGCGGAGTAACATAATTTCGATCGATATTTAAATTGGATATAATGGTACTTGTCTCGCACATAATGATACTAATGTATTTAGTTTGATAGCTTTATTCAATATGAATGGGTGATTCTCACAGCAATATATTCTGTAATAACTCACTTCAGTGCTTACTTCTGATTAATGTAAGTGTCACACCACTAATTTTTAAACTCCAGGCTCCAGGCAGCTAAAGTAATTTGTAGAGGTTGGGAAAAAAAGATATGAAAGATAGAAGATTATAACCAAAACGAAACTTAAAGGAACCTTATTAAATATGACATAATTACATGATATCAAAAATAACTATACACTTTTGTCTGTTTTTTCAGACGATGTTCAATAGACATAAAGCCATGTACGCCCCACGAAGGTAGCCGGATTGATGGTACTTGTAACAACTACAAGTATCCAACGAGAGGGTCTGCCAAAGGACCTTATCTGAGACTCCTGAAGCCAGACTATGCCAACAGTGAGTACTATTTGATAGACTAGAATCAGCCAGTCTATTCTGCAAGGCGAAGTGAGTTGGAACTTTGCTGTTATACCGCGATGAGAATTGGTGGGGGAAGGTATGTAGAGCGTTCCCACGCCGCACGGGTATGCGACCACGCCGAGTTTAACAATAGATAACGAAATGCGCTGCCGTAAAAGTCCGCCCATTGTACTTTCGGTGCAATAAAGATTAAATGGTGTTTTTAAAGATTTTAGTAAGGTAAAAGACAAATACCTTTTGTTTTTGAAATTATAAATACTCTATCTCCATCCAAAATACGTATAGAGAATGCTAAAATGATAAAAATTACCGTTTTATTATTTTAAAAACAATTATCAGTTTTTTTTTCAATTACACACTTGAACTTTAGAAATCTCAACAAACGTGGCCAAGAGCGAGCTAGAAAGCAGATATTTACTTCGAAACGTGTACGGCTCTTTAAACAAAGACTGCGTTTCATAGTTTTAAGATCAACAAGTCATTTACAAAATGTTCTCCAAAAAGAAAACTTTCGGAAAATTTGATAGTTGTAACGACTGTGTTATGTTATGTCTAGTCAGTGAGTTTAATGGAAGAACTCGCAAATAAATATTTTGATAATATCAAGGTGTCAAAAATCGCGAGCAAGGCAAGTGTGGTCCTTCGTCGACCTCATCATCGCGGTGCGATCTCTGATCTCTGCATCTACGGTATCGTGGCTGCGGTAACAAACATAGAAACACAAATACACGAACAACCACACACACGAAAAAGGACACAAAAAGGTCCATTTGTGTATAATGATATCAATGCAACTGTCATAAATAATAAACTAGTGGACCTGGCAGAGGTTATCCTGCAACCCGACGCGCCACCTGCCGGGTCCAATTGTGAATCTAAACCATTCTCGAATCCACTGGAATACACACAAACAAATTCAGCAAAATCTATTTAGCCGTTTAGGAGGAGTTCACTTTCATACACACGCACAGACGATTTTTATATATAAGATTATATATTGTAAATTCTGGAGTAAATTAGGCAGACGAACTGCCAACCATGTCTTCAATTGACTCTTACATCAATATGAATTACTTATTTTGCAGTACCTAGGTAAGTTAAAAGCATTTATAATGTTCCTACACGGATGTACATTTCCTGGTAGTAAACAGCGGCCTTTTACGACACTCTTGTGTACATACTTCCCACAGGGAAATAAAGAAATAAATGAAGCGAGTGTTCAAGACAGGAAATATTATTTCTTTATTGTGAATAATATTATGATTTTCGTTACACGCACAAATGTGATATTGAATATTTAGTTCCTTTTTATACTAAAATAAAGGAACTTAAGTTTGTAACCTAGGTATTTTCCTCGAATTAATGCATTAGTTTTATTGAAAGAATGCGTTACCTTCATCGAAGGAATACATTACTAAATTTTTTTAAATAGAAGATTTACTTTGTGAATATCGAGGATGTAGAAAGTAGAAAATTCATTAGAAATCAAAATCAGAATTAAATTATTTATATAATTGCTAAATCATCCTAAGATGATGATGATGAGGATGATGATCAGGATGATGTGTGTAAAAAAATCTGATTCAATAACAATATGGTCTATAATATTTTATTTAAAAATAAACCTAACATTAGACAGGATATTAACGGGACTGAGCCAACAGCGCTCTTCATACAAAAGTAGTCTAGACATTAAATTCGATTCAATTTTGTAGATAAAATCAGTCCGTTTTTCTAAAGGCACTAATATCTGGTCTTGTGTTTAATCAGTTACTGATTACAAATAACTTTATTTCAAAATTATATCAATTATCACGAATTTATTTGACGGGAAACTGACTAACCACATACCAATATTAATAAGTGCCCTTATCCTATTAAGGGGGATTCGACCTTTACTGTATAAGTTTTATCCTGGGAAGAAAATCACTCTTTAGGTACTCTAGAGTCAGAGAACTTTTAATTTTACCAAATTTGAATCTCGGACTAACTCCCGATCCCCGATTCCCGCCCAGGGTAAACATTTGTGTGATGAGCACTTGTGTTTGCCTTGTGTCTGGGTGTTGTTTATCTATATACGTATGTATTACAAAAAAAAATGTATTTGTGTATGTATATCAGCTGTCTGACACCCATAGTACAGGGTATCCCTAGTTTGGCGTCAGATGGCCGTGTGTGAAAATGTCCCCACATATTATTATTATTATTATTATCTATTCAAGAGTAAATCGCTGTAACGCTAAAATGCATCAAGTAAACAAGTTATCCGAGATTAATTTAATGGCGGCCGCTACATTAGCAGCTGACAATGACAACTCATGTAAATGTCATTTTAAGCAGGCAAAATTATACAGACATAAAATCTTGCATTCCGCTTTATTGTGTTGGCTTACACATGTGATTCATCATTCATTCATCAACACAAAAGTAACAATTTAGGCTACTCTACGTTTGTAATGGAAAAACGCAAACAAAGTTAACTGAAAGTAAAACCAATGATTATGATTATTGAAGGGTTTTAATAGTTACTCTGGCATATCATGGTATTTAGTTGAATCTGCCCTTAGACTATCTCCAAAACGTCATCTAAGTACAATTATTTATGGGCATAATGTGACAAGACATTTTAATAAAGCAGTGTCAGACCCTACACTCCCCCTTAAATACGTTCAAGTTTGTTTCAACCCAGAGGAAATACATAACAATATGGCTTCACCCCCAGATCGCGATATCCGTATGAACAGACATGGTGCCCCACTACCCTCGGCCCGGAAGGTGAGGACGGAACTTCACTCCACTGGACGTGTCGAAGATAAGGTCACGTTCAACATGGCTGCTGTCCACATGATGGAGTTTATACATAGAGATGTCAGTATTATGGATGGACCACGTAAGATGTTTTGTGTTGCGATATTTAATTGTAAAAGATTACATATAAATACTACTAAGTACAGACAGCGTCCTCAACTGCTTACCCCCTATCCGAAGAAATTTTAATGCGTGGGGGGCAAGTAGTTGTTGACGCTGTCTGTACAAAAAGAATATAAAAACATTTAAAAATAAAGAAATCTAGCCCACCTGATCGGGAACAGGATCCCAGCTACCTCTAGTCTCTGAACCGAAGTATCGCTTTCTAAATCAAGCCTTTGATTTAGAAAGCGCCTGCTTTGCCTTTGATTCAACTCCCCAACGAGAGCCTCCTCAGGTGTTGGTCGGAACCCTTGGCAATTATTCCATTGGCCGACACGACTATTGATATGATGACTACTATTTTCACATCCCACATGTCATTATACTTAATTTGATCAGAAGAGATATTATTAATATTATTTATTTACCAAACACAGTAAGTAAGATACCTACTGTCTTGCTTATTTATTTAGTCAAGTATGTGGCACTAAGGACGTTTTGTCAGTTCAGATTTTTGGAAATTGGCCATCCATTAATCATTGCATATTTTAAAGTTAAAAAGCATTTACAGTGCGACCCAACCAATATGGTCAGCGGAAGTTCCGGTCAACCTAAAATGAGAGCATGTTTAGCGCAGTATTTTTTATTTCGATGTGGTTCTGATTGTATCTGAACTTACTTACGTCTTATTTGTTTATCATACAGGATTCGACTCCTAATATTAAAGACGGCAATAAAATCAATAAATGCCCGCCATTTAGTAAAGCCGTTTCATCTATAACATCTTCAATAGCACTAGGTATAATGGTAGATATATACGAGTATTTCATCTCAACTTCAATATCAATCACCAAGTTCTACCTTCCAGTCGACTACCTCAAACGACGGCAATATTGCTGTACGCCGATAGGTGATAAAGACCCGAAGTGCATCCCAATACGTGTGCCCAAAGACGACCCGTATCTCAAAGTGACTGATATACGCTGTCTTAACTTCTCTCGAGCGGAAACTTTCCAAGACTCCGGTTGTACTCCTGAAATAATACTTCCCGAGCAGGTTAGTACTCAAACTCTCATACTCTCAAAGTTATATATAAGTTCTGAGATACGTGTGAAAATGATCTCACTTAGAGCTCCTGCTTAATTTGAACGTTTCAATATAAAGCGACTTGAATTGTGTCTTTATACATAGAATGAGGACGGAATGCTAAAGTGGAGTAAGCGTGGAATAAATATTGAAGACGATTAGCTTACCCCAATGTTTAGTTGATTGTATTGTGAAAAGTCTACTGTATTATAAATAGAGAATGCGGGGCTGACATTTTCAAACGCTGTTGAAAGATACCTTATACTGACGACTTGGTTCCTTTGAGCATACTGAACGAGATTCTAGTAGCTGTTTTCGATGACATCACCTTGAATATTATGTACTTGTTATTCTAAATACGAGCACGATCATTATGCTCATGAGAAAAATACGTTAATAAATTTATATTCACACTGATGAAATTTTTATAAGAAAATTATCTGAATAAAAAGCACATACTGACACTGATAAAATATTGTCTTCTCTTTTTTATAAAGCCATTAAAGAAAACGACATAAAATTTTACTGTTCTTGCTTCAATACCAAATCCGTGGAATGATCCTCTAAATAGAGCGTCTATGAGCTTTTTAGCTGTGTTTAAAATATTTAAACTGTAACCAATAAAACTGAATGGTCTCGGTGGAACATTTTAAGGAGCAATTTGGGGCCTAATAAACACTAAAATGTTTAAAAGAGTAAGCTTTCTTTATTTGTAGATCAGATTTAAAAAAAAAACAAGCATTCGGTAACCATTATTAACATTCTAACCTTATCCCAATGCATAGGGAAGTTCAAAGGGACAATTTTAGTACATAATTAGGTCGTTTGTTTTAATCTCACTCTTGTCAAAAATACAGCTATCGATTTCACCTTATATTTTTACAAAATTGTGACATTGAACGTCGTCGTTAACGTTTTTGAGAATGAGTATTGACCAACAGACATCGATCGTTTGCATCGTAATCGGAACAAAAATCGAAAGGGCATTGACATTCCAATATTGCTTTACAAACATGACGCACACTTTACGGTGCGCAATAACACAGCTGTCATAGCCGTCGTGATATAACGGGATCTATAGGAACTATACGTTTTTCAATAATCCGGTAGATGTCGCTACTAATGTCATATTTTAAGTGGATCATACCAAAAGAGAAGCGTTCAGTCTTTTAGTTGATTAATTTAGTTAGGTTGATTCGTTTATAATTGTTGGTTTGAATTTGTAATATAATTACTTTTACTTTAACATGATACCGTCGCTATTCAATAATAAAAGTTGTTTATAATTATACGAGTCCACACTCATTTTATAAGTTTGCGGTTGTTTTATAACTTGTTTATTTATTGTTTAGAATTTTAAACAAGGGGTAACTAATTAATAATCACTTTACCCATAGCTACATTTTAATTATTATTGATCAATACCTATAATTTTAATTATAAATAGTTTCACTAGATGGCGCTGAGCAAATGACGTCACTTTTTACATCGCGGTGTTAAGATTCTCCGCGAATGAATGACCCTCCTCGGTTTCGTATTTTCGATTAAGACCTTACTTCATAGGATCATTTCTATAGTAAGCTCTTCGCGAGACTTTCACACTATGTGAGTCCTCACAAGTCACGTTGATGAGATGTGGCGCGGTACCCTGAGCGTGAGGCGGGCAATGGTAGACCTACCATTAGCCCTCGATGATCGTTCACTCCCCTTCACCGGGGAGAGTGGGGCACTGTCGCTATCTGAGTGGCTATTTTAAACTTTATAAACCTTCTTATAAAAGCAAATAAAGTCGTACTAATTGCTTAAATAACATTATATTAATATACTACGTAACAATATAATATGTATGTAATAAAGTAGATGTAGTGATGACTTGTTCGTACCATAATGTAAATAATAGTTCTATTTGAAGCAATTGGCAAACTGTTTCTTTTAGATTTTTTTTCCATTCTGACGACCAATTTTGTTATTTATTTTTGGTAATTTGAGACAACAAGAACTCCTGTTACTCACCTCGTACAAATCAAGTCAGTTACTAAAGAAAGATGTACGATGTTCTAGATCAACTACCAAACACCAGTGATCGACCTTTCAACGATATATGGAGTGGATTATCAAGGACTAGCAAAAGTAAGAAAATATGAAGACGGCCTTTTAATACTCGAGAATAGGGAAAATCGTTATGTGCCTGCAAACATAACAGCAAATAAACCATATTTATCATCTGGAATGTTGGAAGATATGAAAAACAATATTATATCAAATATAAAAGATGATATGACGGTTAAACTAACAATGACGATGATTAATAAAAACTATACAGTAGCAAATATGACAACCGATTTATTGGCTAACATGTCATCAGAGATGTTAGGAAACATGGCTCTTAAAGTACCGAATATGACGCCTGAAATAATGCCCGAAATTATGTTTGATGTTATACCGAAAATAAAGTCCAATTTTACTACAAATATGACTGCTGATGTACTGATTGATATGATTGCAAATATACTGGCTAATTCAATGGTCGGTATGGTATCGGATACGGTGACAAGACAAGCACCCAATGGAACAGAAAATATTTGTTTACAAAATAATGAGACTGAAACTATCTGCTATCAATTTGGTAAGTTTATTTTGATTAAAATCTGAATAATAATTTTAATAACTTAATATTCCTATTTCTAACATTCCTATAAATATACTATAGTACTATATATCGATGCTTAAAAATAAATGTTCCAATTTGGTACTAAACAATTTCAGTGACAAACAATATTCATATTATGGGTAGGTTTCATTTAAAATTAAATGAATTCTTACAAATACACCATTCAAAATTAAATTGGTTCTTATATCTAATAACAGTTATTTGTTCTTAAATAGGATTCCCAGAAGTAGGGAACTATGATCTTAGAACAACAGCATTGACAATATTCTTCATGAGAGAACACAATAGATTGGCTAAATCTCTTCAGGAGATCAATCCTTGTTGGAAGGACGACCGTCTTTTTAAGGTAGCAAGGCAGATAAACATCGCCACAGCTGCCAACATTTTCATGTATGAGTTGCTACCTGCTATATTGGGTAAGTTTCAAGTTTAAAGTTTTCTTTACTTCCGGAGTACTGTCTCGGCAAAAACTTTTAATGAATCCTATTTCTCGACTTCAGCTTTTGTTAATTACATCTTGTCAGCAAAACTTACTTATAGACAACAAGTTAAACACAAGGTAAGGTAACCTGTACCAATGAATATTATTATGAACACTAGTAAATGAAGAAGGGGTATCGTGTCACCCAGTAACTGGGTTAAGGCGCTAACAAGCGACTTTTGCAGATTTTAAACTGACAATCACGTCAAAATGTGTATTGTAAATGATTTGAAAAAAATATATGTTAAACTAGAACATTCTCTTAATCATTTAGTTTGTGAATATTTTTGATTAAGTTCATATTAAATAGTTTAATTAAATGGTGAAGTTGTGTCTGACGCGGACAAAACATTGATAATCACACAAAATCTACCAGGAATATTTCAACGAAATTTTTACTATCTTACAGACAATTTTATTATCTATGTTTTAGTATACGCCTTGTAAAAGTTAAAGAATACTATCTTTTATTTATTTTTTTCGACTAAACTTTGAGAGTTTTGGACGCAGCGCATACGATTCTCTGGTCGCTCAAGGTCGCCGGCGTATATAGTCGCCTTAAGGAGGTCAGATACGATACGCAGTTGCTCCTTGTAAAATACTGGTATTCAGCTCGATACGGTTAGACTGGAAGTCGACCTCAACATACAGGAAAAGGCTTGGCAGATGTTAATGACTAACTAGTCACTTCAAGTACTTTACTAATCTTCTTCTTCAAATACTTCTTCTATCAAAGAATTAACATACGCCATAATTTCTCCAAGTTTTCAAAGTCATAACTCACTTAGTTTAAATGTATTTTAAACATACATTTTGGATGTACATTTGACCTGTTTCAATTGATAGTAATGTAACACATTTTGTAATTAATTGAATTATAGGGAAATTGTGGCTTAGCTCGTTTCGGCAGAAATAAATTCAATGGTCAGTTAAACCATTACAGTTTTTAATTTGAAGTGTGCTCTATACTATTCTGTTTTAAAGAACTTATTGATTTTATTAATTATTTAGGTTACAGACACATGGTGAACTATGGGCTACTATCAGAAAATGTGGAATATGTGAGTTCCTATGACTCGGAAGCGGTGCCTCTTGTATATGCAGAGTATGATATCGCTGTCA
Organism: Charanyca ferruginea; assembly: GCA_947361185.1. NCBI lineage: Eukaryota > Metazoa > Arthropoda > Insecta > Lepidoptera > Noctuidae > Charanyca > Charanyca ferruginea. Next base: position 18,177,255 of record OX376073.1, read on the forward strand.
GATACTTCCATAGTTTCCTGGACGGTCGAATCAAGTAAGTTGTTTCGTCATATTCTTGTGGAAGCTTGGCACACAAAACATGGCATAACTCTGTATCATCATCATCTCCCTAGCCTTTTCCCAACTACATTGAGGTCGGCTTCCAGTCTAACCGGATACAGCTGAATACATGTGTTTTACATGGAGCGACTGCCTATCGGACCTCCACAACCCAGTTACTGGGTAACACGATACCCCTTGGTAAGACTGTTTGTCAGACTTTCTGGCTTCTGACTACCTGTAACGACTGCCAAAGATCTACAAATGACAAATGGCATAACTCTGTATATTCTCTATATATTGAATTCACGTAGCATACCTATAGCAAACAACTTAGTTTTAAAATAATGTTGTATTATCAAAATATTGTCTTCACTTAATAGTGTTACATACATATTTCCCCCCTTGGGGAGGCCTTTGTCCAGCAGTGGATGTCTTTGGGCTGAAATGACGATGATGATGATACATATTTTATGTATATTTTAATTTCAGACATTTGAAACTTTTGTCCTTCGTGCTGTAACTTTTCACCATAATATAATTTTCATAGCATCATTTTCTTTTTTCATTAAATTACCATAACCGTTTTAATTCCAGAACATACACCGAAGGTTACCATTATAAAGACGAGTATTCCTACAGCGACACACTGTTCCGATCTGGTCTTCTAGAGAAAGGGAAAATTTTAGAAGAACTCACCCGTGGGATATTTCATCAGCATGCAGCTAAGCTTGATGATATTCAAGATCCGGACGTACGTTGTAACTAATTAAGTAAAATTGAAAATATTAATTAACAGTTAACATTAATGATTGTACCTCTTTATTACCTTTACAAATAATAATTGTGACAAAGTAATATTAAAGAAAATAGTAGGTATATAGTAATACTTATAGCCTGTTTGACGACCACGGTATAAGCTCTGCAGCACCATCTATATTATCTGTAGCCCGACCCAACTTAGCCACTTCATGGCGTAATTATTTTTTTAATCATGTCAGCAACCAGATCTCAGATCTCTCAGATTCTCAGATCTGAAGCTAGCAAATATTGTCTAGTAATAAAATAAATGGCCAGTAACAACTACACTTAAGCCATTAGATAAGTAGGTATTTTAATATATTGCAATAACTTCTATGGCGGCTTATTTCAAATTGCTTTGTAAAAAAAGTTATATTGCATATTATTAAAAAGAAACATATTGTTTGTCAATTAAGATTAGCATTCACATAACTTTAAACAGATACGTCTAACAGATTTCATAAAATTTTGCCTATTTTTCTTTAGTTCTCTGTAACTTATGCACACGCACAGAAAAATTACTGGATATTGGAATTTATCAGTGGCAGGATACGGGATTAGGATTTTAATATGTATATCTTGAAATACCTGCGTTTACTTCTCATTAAATATTCTCTTTATTTGTAGATTTCAGAAAATTACTACGGCAAAAAACTTCAGAGAGCGCATGATTTACCAGCGCTGGATATACAAAGAAGCAGAGACATGGGTGTTCGTGGCTACAATGATTATAGGCACATGTGCGGGTTGAAACCAGCTAAGAAGTTCAGAGACTTCATTGATGTTATGGAAATAGAGGTACAAATAAATTTCTACTTGGTTACTTTATACACGTTCAGATATCGTCATACAAACTTTTCATCTCATCAATCATCATCATCAACTGGTCATGAAACTTAGAAAGTTTTAGTAATTTTTATTAACTAGCTTTAACTGTCCCATTGCTTGGCGAAAGCTTCCCCCAAGACCCTACAGGAAGTTTTTTTTTTGAAAACCTGATTAATTATTAAATCACTATAAAATTTAACTTTTAGTAGATTTTTATTGAATTGGCATATGACTAACTAGAGGTGACGACAAAAGTATAATTTGACATACGAAACCTTTGAGGAAATCGAGTTTTGACAGTGAATAAAATTTATGGCAATTGATCGGTGGTGTACCCTATATAATAGACCACTATTCTAAGCTAAATAAGTGCATCCAATAAACCTTAAGGTTAACCATGCCCTAGACGCAAGCAAAGATAGATAGATAGTAAAATCGGGTAAGAAACATCCTCAGATTATTATTAAAAAAAAAATGCTTCTTGAACTTTCTTGAACGTTAGTACACTGCCAATTATAAAAGCGTAAGTAAATGGTAGTTATGCCATAAAATACTTTATAAATTGATCAGTCTACAGTTAGTCAATTTAGTTTTTCTCTCTCCCTAGTCACCAAATTACAGTATTGTTACTTAGTCTTCGCCAAGCTTGTCTAAAGCTTCCTCTTTAATTAAATTGCATTCGCTTATATCAAGTTACTTATCAAGTCTGCAGTAATATCTTATTACTAAGACTAAACATTAACTAAAGCTGCTTCAGACTTAGATGAACGTTTTGAGACTCTTTATGTCACATTACACGAAGCTACTGAGGAAATTGTTTTGGTATTACTTGGCAATAAATTTTGTGAGAGTGGTAATATTATATCTATATTAATAAAAATGTATCCTTGTGTTTGTTTGTCCTTTATGCGTTCGTAAACTATTGATAATATTCTAATATAAATTGGCTGGGTTGTTCTGCGTAAGCCCGCAATATATCCTGGCAAAAAAAAATGAAAAATTAGTATTACCTATTGAAAAACGACGACTTTGTTTTTATTAACCGACTTCAAAAAGGAGGTTATCAATTTGAATATTTTTTTTATGTATGTTCGGATTGTTCCCCCTAGTTCTACTAAACAGTTCTACGGTAGAACTAGTGGGACTTTTTTTTCCCAGTAGTCCTACGATGTTAGGTGTTACAAAATAGTAGAACTAATGGGACTTTTTATTCCCACTAGTTCTACTAGTTCTTGCGTAGTTCCACGGTAGAACTAATGGGGCTTTTTATTCCCACTAGTTCTACTAGTTCTTTCACAGTTCTACGGTAGAACTAATGGGATTTTTTATTCCCACTAGTTCTACTAGTTCTTTCACAGTTCTACGGTAGAACTAATGGGACTTTTTATTCCCACTAGTTCTACTAGTTCTTGCGCAGTTCTACGGTAGAACTGATGGGGCTTTTTATTCCCACTAGTTCTACTAGTTCTTTCACAGTTCTACGGTAGAACTAATGGGATTTTTTATTCCCACTAGTTCTACTAGTTCTTTCACAGTTCTACGGTAGAACTAATGGGACTTTTTATTCCCACTAGTTCTACTAGTTCTTGCGCAGTTCTACGGTAGAACTAATGGGGCTTTTTATTCCCACTAGTTCTACTAGTTCTTTCACAGTTCTACGGTAGAACTAATGGGACTTTTTATTCCCACTAGTTCTACTAGTTCTTTCACAGTTCTACTGTAGAACTAATGGGACTTTTGGTTACCACTAGTACTACTTTTTGATTTATTCTCAAATAGCAGAACTTGTGAAACTTTTACTCCCAAGTAGCTCTACTTTAAGAAATGTATTACCAAACAAAGTTTTGCCTCACATCAGGTTTAAAGTAAAATTAAATATTAGATATTGGACACCCTAATAGGTGCTGAAATCCTAGTTCAAATTCGATAGAGATTATGGACAAGGACCTCAGGACTTAACCAAACAAGGTGCCATATTCCTAGTCCAAATTCGGAAGAGACAATGAACTAGGGCCACAGGACTTAACTAAACTAGGTGCTACAATCCTAGTCAAAGTCTGGAAGAGACTATAGACTAGGACTTCAGGACTTAACCACAATACGTGCTGAAATCCTAGTTCAATTTCGGAAGAGACTATAGACTAGGACCTCAGGACTTAACCAAACTAGGTGCTACAATCCTAGTCAAAGTCCGGAATAGACTATGAACTAGGGTGTCTAATAATATTTAAGTTTACTTTAAACCTGATGTGAGACAAAACTATGTTTGGCAATACATTTCTTAAAGTAGTGCTACTGATATTTGGAAATAAATCAAAAAGTAGTACTAGTGGTAACCAAAAGTCCCATTAGTTCTACCGTAGGACTGTGAAAGAACTAGTAGAACTAGTGGGAATAAAAAGTCCCATCAGTTCTACCGTGGAACTGCGCAAGAACTAGTAGAACTAGTGCGAATAAAAAGTCCCATTAGTTCTACCGTGGAACTGCGCAAGAACTAGTAGAACTAGTGCGAATAAAAAGTCCCATTAGTCCTACCGTGGAACTGCGCAAGAACTAGTAGAACTAGTGGGAATAAAAAGTCCCATTAGTTCTACCGTGGAACTGCGCAAGAACTAGTAGAACTAGTGCGAATAAAAAGTCCCATTAGTCCTACCGTGGAACTGCGCAAGAACTAGTAGAACTAGTGGGAATAAAAAGTCCCATTAGTTCTACTATTTTGTAACACCTAACACCGTAGGACTACTGGGAAAAAAAAGTCCCACTAGTTCTACCGTAGAACTGTTTAGTAGAACTAGTGGGAACAATCCGTATGTTCGGGCATAACTCTGTCATATATAGACGGATTTGCAAATTTTTGTTCGAATAGGGTTTATTCCGAAATGGTCCCATATAAATTTTACCAAAATTGATTCAGTCCTTTCTGAAAAAATCTACAAAATCCCAAAAAACGTTTTAGTTTCTTCAATCTTTGGGGGGCTTACAATCTCTTTTAAGTGTGTCGCCGTTAAGGTGATGTTAAGGCAATACTAAAAAGCGAAAAATGAAAGGAAGGTTAAAAAAAAAAGAAAACCGCTTTTGAAAACTAAAAAGGGATACCTAAATAACTTTAGCACAGAACACACTTACTTTACTTCCGGAAGTCGGTGGCTATTCAAAACAACAAACAGCCACCGCCACCGACATCCGAAAGTAAAGTAAGTGTGTTCTGTGCTAAAGTTATTTAGGTATCACTTTTTAGTTTCTGTAGGCGGTTTCTTTTTGAAAAAACCTTATTTATAAGACACTTTATTCTTCTTTCTAGAAAGTGGAAACCCTAAAGAAACTGTACGAAAAAGTGGATGATGTTGATTTGCTGGCGGGTATCATGAGTGAGAACGACATCCAGGGTATCCACGTGGGCCCCACGCTGTTCTGCATCATGACCAAACAGCTCCAGATCTTTAGGTTCTCTGACAGATTCTGGTTCGAAAGAGGAGATCAGTTCCACAGCTTCACTTTAGGTAAGTTTTAGAAGATTAATTTGTATTCCATCTCAGTCATTAGAGGTAAAATACATTGTTTGTAAGAGCCACAGAAGACACTTTAAGCATCGGCGAGCGGCGATTTTAGAATCTAAATTCAGCGACCAAACATTCCACACCGCACATTTAAAAACGTCAAACGTGGCGATTGAGTCGCTTTTCGCAAACTCGACATAGCGGCTGAACGAGGCTACCTCCGCACACATTAGGACTCCGGTCGCATCGATTTTTCATCCGCGGAACCCGACTCGAAGTCAGGCGCTTACTCAGTGTTGTACTAGATTTTGACGAAGGTACAAACTTACCATGGATTTTAATGAAGCTGCACTGCTGCTTGCTTTATCGATTGTCGACTATCGATCGGCAACACTACTACCGACCTGACTCAGCATCGGAGCAGTCGCTAAAACGTGCGATTCCGATACCGCGTCCGAACGCAGGAAGTCGCGAAATGAAGAGCAATAAAGTGTCTAAAACGCGTGATTTTAATACTATGATAGAACGCAGAGAGTCGCTAAAATGCGACGCAGCATCTATACAGTCGCAACATCGCAGATCGCCGATGCTAAAAGTAGAGAACTTCGGCTCTAAGAGGTTATAATATGTGGAAGCACGGGTCCAATCACAAACATTATTTCACTGAGAGAAAGCTATTACCATTGCCGAGTGTAGTAAAATATGTTTTATGGTACCTACACTTGACGTCCAGGTGAACAAAGTCGCAGGCTAGTATTATATAAAATTATCTTGTTGGACTGAATCTGATACCAATAGATTAATAATTGATGCACGTTTTGTTGACGTTTATTCTTTATTATTATTATTCAATGTGGCAAAGGCTGCCTCATCTTAACAGGAGTATATCAAATAGACATACTCAAAAACGAAGTACAAATCTCAAGATATGTAATCTAAAATGTCCATAGGTCAACTGCACGAAATCAGAAAAACCAACATAGCGCGGTTGGCCTGCGACAACGCTGACGGCATCAAATACATTCAACCTCAGGCTTTTATGAGTGTTAGACCTGGGTATGTATACTTCAAAGTTACACGTTCAGTACTATTTTCCACTTAAACCTAAACGAACAGAACAGATTCTGAGAGCTGTAATATCTCACTCAGATCACTTTAGTTAAAGTTATTTAGGTAGTTATTTCTTATTTAAGCCCTTTATATCCCAAGACGAGTAAGCACATTAAATTCTATAAAAAAACTAAAAAAAAAGATAAAAAAACATTTCTTCAGCACACAATGTAAATAATTAGATAGTTTATTAATTCATTCTTAGGTAGTAGTAGTTTGAAAATACAGTTCAATTTTCCTTTGTTGAGATAACAATACGCGATCATAGATCTGCAGTGCTATTCTGTAAAAATATCCGTCAGTGAATTCAAGAAAAAGTCAGTGATAAAGTGAGATTAAGGGCCCGAACCGAAAGCCGTAGCGTTGGTAGACCTCCCATCAGATGGACCGACGACATAGTCGAGTTTTCGGGTAACCGGTGGATGCAAACGACATGTTGCCGCGTTCTATGGGGGAGGCCTTTGTTTAACAGTGGACGTCTTCTGGATGATGATGTTGTCAATCTCTATGATACCTCAAACTCACTTCATCTAAATTCACCAATAAAGATTTTTACAGAATTGACCAGCTATTTGTTGAATGTTAGAATTATAATACAAAATATACTACAGAATTATAATGCGTATATAAAGATAATTCATATCTGACACTAAGGGTGAGGCTAAACCAATGTAATATTATTAGTACTGGTTACCAACGCTGCGTCTTCCGGTTCATGGTTGTCACTCGAGAACAATTCTTTTCCCTTGTCTATCGGTTCTTCGAGCGATGTACTCTGCCCGCCCAATGCCACTTCAACTTGCATATTATAAGAGCTATGCCGGTGACTTTAGTTCTTACGCGACTCATGACCTATAAAATAACGTTTGGCCTCGCTCCAACAATTCCTTTATACTTATAACAAAATACAATCCAAATCATGATAGATATTCTATAATAAGATTATAAGAAAAAGGAAAATAACGCAAATATTTATTACAGGAACATGCCAGTCCCGTGTACCCATATTGAAGGTCCAGATCTAACAAAATGGCGGGATGGAAATTGCCACAAACGTAACAAATATACCCATGAGGCAACTCATACACCAATGAATTACAAACAAAAAGAAACATTTTATGGAAATAATAGGGAAACAGTTTCTGATTTCTCATCATTTTTTGATAATCTTCTGACTAACAAACCTTTTGAGATGTAATCTAGCGCATATGGTACTTTAGTCATTGGTAATTGTAGTGCAGTATATATTTTAAAGGCTGACGTTTTTTATAGGCCTTTGCCCTGCAGTGGGTCAATACAGGTTGAAACTATATAATAAATAAATAATAATATATTTTTTTGTTTTATTCAAAATTAAAATCAGATGTTACCTTGTTGGTTAAATAGCAAAATTGTCAGTAGAGAAGTTTCTTACCCTACACAAGCCCTACACCTTATACATTTTCCTGTTGATAAAGTTTATAAATTTAGGACCTATTGTTATTTCGGTTGTGTTAAAAATCCATTGAACGACACAACAAAGGGTTTCTTTCTGCCTTTCAAGACACAGGTCTATAAGACACGAGTAGGTAAGTAGGTACGTATATTTTGTTTTGTGTATTTTTCCCAAAAAGTTACTGATTTGGAAAAAAATGTCTGAAGCAGACTGCCAGTTTTCTAGGACATAAACCTGATTTAAATCAATTGGACTACGGTTAGTATCGACCATTGGTTACCAAGAAACTACCTAATACAGAAATTACCTGTATGTAGGTTATAATTCCAATGTTGTTTAACTTGCCAAGCCAATCTGAATGTTCTAATGTAGGCATTGTAAAGATTGCATGCATTATTATTATGGCAAGCTGGTCGAAAGCTCTTTAATAAATGTTTCGTCTAAACACTCTGGATTTGTTCTAATAAGGATAAGTATTTTGAATTTAGAATCGTCATGCTTATTTTTATATCAAGGCGATGTTTGGCTTGGCGCTCACGGAGTGCAGATGAGCTGTTTATCAATAAAGTAGTTTCTTTCGGTTTCCCCTCTCTGATTTATAAGAACCTCCGACTCCCAGTATACCATATATCAGCACAGTATGAAGTCTTACAGTACATAAGCCATAGTGTGCTCTCATACTGAAACGCACATTCACATACCCAGGTGGCATATGGGACTTTTCGGACTTGTTTCTGAAAACGGCAAAACATTGTACACACATCTATTCCGTCTGCAATGCCAGAGCATTACAGGTATCTACAGGCGGTGGGCTCAAAGTAACATCAGATGGACCATTGGCTTTTTCACTATCTTTATATATAAACAACTGTTAGTCCAAGTCGAATCATGATTTCGGGTGGTCAGAAATGGAGGAAGAATCTTAAAACCATAGAAATTGAAAGCAAAATAAACGGCAAAGGTTTACGTGCAAACGCCTTTTAAAAAAATATAAATGCCAATATAAATCCGTCGCTTTAAATTCACATAAATATTGTTTTTCGTAAAAGCGTTTTTGATGCTCTTTTGCTTCGGAGTGGCTTGATGTTGTCTGAACCTCTGCCAACCCTGTGTGATGCAAAAAGAAGCATACGTGTCGAAGTTTATTCTGAAAATGCAGTAATACGAGTAGCTGTGCTGTACTCTAAACTTGAATTCAAATACCTTTACTATTTATACAGTACTAGCTTCTGCCCGCGACTTCGTCCGCGTGAATGTCGGTTATCGCGGATGCAGACGAAGTCGCGGATTAAAAAGTAGTCTATGTCCTTCCCCAGGGCTCAAGCTATCTTCATACCAAATTTCATCAAAATCGGTTTAGCCGTTTCATCGTAAAAGCGTAACAGACAGTTACTTTCCCATGTAAAATAAGTATGGATAATACTTTGATTATATAATTATAATGTCTAGATGGAGCGTCAAGTGCACGCAAACGTGTCAAAAAGTGTCAGCCAACTATTGGCTGACAAGTGCTTATAAAATCAAAGCCCAAATGCGTAATAATAATAATAAATGATTAATATATGTATAATAATATGAATTTATGTATAATTATATACATAATTGCTTATATAATCATTATTTACGCACACAGAGACGTAGATGCACAGTGTAAAACGACGCCTGCACGCACACATACTTGAAATTGTTGACTCGTTTTCTTTGTTATGATTGTAGGGCGACGCTCCATCTAGACATTATATAATATATAATCAAAGGGATAGTATAACATTTTAAACACTCCCGACACAACCAGGGCTCGATCAGATCCATGGGAGATGCTTATATGCTCTCAACTAGAAAGAGCTGATAATCTTCAAACGGCTGAATAGATTTTCTTCAGTCGTATTTAAGTAAAAGCAGTCCGTGTACGTATCGACCGACCATGATAGTTAAACCATGCACGCTTGCCGCGGTCAGACCGGGGATGGACGACCATCTATTTTTGTCGGGGTTAAAAAATAGAAGTCAAGAATAAGGTATAGGTATGTGGCATCCACAATTCCACCACACCTCTCTATTGGCACCAATCGATGATGATAATAATATGTTGAATAAAAATGGAATTTTATACTGTATGATATTACAATAAAACACAAAAATTACATCATCATCATCATTTCAGCCGAAAGACGTCCACTGCTGGACATAGGCCTCCCCCAAGTGGCGCCACATTGACCGGTCCCGTGCGACTCGCATCCAGCGGATCCCCGCAACCTTTACCAGGTCATCGGTCCACCTAGTGGGAGGCCTTCCAACGCAACGTCTTCCGATTCGCGGTCGCCACTCTAGAACTTTTCGACCCCATCGGCCATCTGTTCTGCGATTACAATTGTCTTTTATTTGATGAATGTGATGACTTGATGAATGGACTTGTTTAATTTGGGCCCAGAGTTTGATTTGGATCAAATTTTTTGCAGCTACAAACCTACTGTTCGTTTTCGAACAATAGGTTTGTAGCTGCAAAAAATACAATACAACAAAACACAACAATACAATACACAACAATACAACAACAAAACACAACAATACACAAGAACAACAAAATAACAACCCAATTAAAATGTAAAATAGTATATATTTGACTTCCAAAGTCACCTTATAGTTGTCTGACTTTATAGTCAGACAACGATATGGTGATTTGTTGTTATTATTAACAACTATAAAACGTTGATCTGTTTTGTTAAAATCTACAATAAAACAACACTATTAGACTACAACTGCCCAATGATAGCCGTTTATTAGTACATACCTATTTAGTCCTTACATTTCAGAGTATTAAGGTATAAAAGTGTTTGTAAAAATAATAAACGAATATTTCTTTAACATTTGGTCTTTACATTTCAATTTGGAGTAGAATATTAATGAAAAACAGACGCCAAATACCGCAGGTGTTGCGTTTTGCTCGGATGAAAATCAATTTCAAATATTAAAAACAAACGATGTTTGAGGAAAAACGATGTTTAATACAACTGTTATGATTTGTTTTTGTTTTTTAATTTATACATTTGCTCTGTCTTCTTTTGTTTTTGGTAACGAAAACCATAGAGTAATTTGGTCCAATGGTATGCAAGTTACGTGTAACACTGACTTTGGCAAATATTATTCAGTTTCAAAAGGAAGGACAATGGAACCAAGTATTGCAGACCAACACTGTTTTTAAGATAATTTATATTTTTTTCATTTTTAGCCCTTTATGGAGCCATGTTGTAATCCTGCAACACACCATTCCACTAGACCTAAAATTATGCCAAAACCCGATAGATCGCCTTTACTCGGTGTTGTACGTCGACAACAAAGCATTCTAACGATTTAGTTACAAATCGACAAACTAGATGGCGACACTTTATCGGTATTCGCATTCAAATTTTGAACGTGAACAAACCGGTTCAGCTCTCTTTGAATTTGTTTACGAAAAGTGATTTTTGGGTGCAATATATTTGGCTATTAAAATTGATATTAGGAAAAGGTACGTTTATGTATTTCAATTATCTATAATAAGTTTTTAAAGATTCAAGCTTTATTATTTATTTTTGGACTGATTTTGTTTTGTTGCATGACTGCAACATTGCGCGTTTGTAATAGATTTTTTTATAATTTTGGATATATCTTTTACAGCATCAGAATGAGTCGTAAATGGCGTAATTTGACTTCTCAGGACCTGGAAAGTATTTTAGGAGAATGGGAAAACAGTGAGGATGGTCTTGATTTTTCTGACGACGACGATGTCGCCGATCCAACGTATAATTTACAACAGAATGAGCACGAAAGTTCAGATGAAGACCCAGAGGAACCACCTGACTTGGAAATTGGTGTTCAAGCTGCTGCCACCCCAGAAACTACATCCATATACAATCAGCTCAGTAGTACTGCAACGGAATCAACTCTAGCCATTGCCTCTCCTAGTACTAGTTCATCTGCGGCTCCAAGTACAACTAATCGCTTGCCTAGGACGAATATGATATGGAAAACGAAAAGCCTGAACATAAATGATGACCAAATTCGTTTTCTTGGATCTGAGACGTTACCTCCAGAAATATTTCGTTTAGACACTCCATTTGAGGTATTTTCATATTTGTTTTCAGAAGATATTATCAATCTTATAAGAGATCAGACAAATTTATACTCTGTCCAGAAAGATGCCAATAAACCCGTAAATGTAAGCAGTCAAGAAATACGTCAATTTATTGGAATAGTTTATTATATGTCAATAGTTCGTATGCCAAACGTCAAAATGTATTGGTCTGAAAATATTAGTTTTGCGCCGATACAAGAGACAATGCCATCAAAACGATTTGAATTACTTAGGCAGATGTTACACTTCAACGATAACAGTAAAATGCTACCATACGACCACGTTGATTCTGATCGATTATATAAAATCCGGCCATTGATAGAAGCACTCAACCGTAACTTCAAAAAAGTTCCATATGAAGCGCATTTATCTGTAGATGAACAAATGTGTTCAACGAAGGCTCGAAGTCCACTAAAACAATATTTACCTGATAAACCCCATAAATGGGGGTTCAAACTTTTTATTATATGTGGTGTGTCTGGGTATGGATATAAGTTTGAAGTTTATAGTGGTCAGGAAACCAAATGCGCAGCCGACGAGCCACAGCTAGGGGCATCATCAAATGTGGTAGTTCGCCTTGCCCGTGATGTACCATCTAATCAAAACTACAGACTGTTTTTTGATAATTATTACACCTCTATACCGCTTATCGAATACTTATCCAATCGCGGCATTTTGGCTTTAGGAACTGTAAGAAAACACCGAATCCCCAATTGCAAACTACCAGAGGAAAAAAAATTTAAAAAAGAACCACGCGGTACGTCGATTGAACAAGTCAGTAACTGTAATGGCGTTGATGTGGCTGTAGTAGCTTGGAGAGACAATAAAATTGTCACTCTAGCGTCCAATTTCGCAGGAAAACACCCAACATCCGTAGTAAGAAGGTGGGACAAGTCTAAAAAGCAATATATTTCTATTGAACGTCCTTTTGTCGTAGGAGAATATAACCGACATATGGGCGGTGTAGATCTATTAGATTGTGTGATGGGCCACTATAAGATCAAACTCCGTAGTAAACGGTGGTACCTACGTATTTTTTATCATTTCCTAGACATGGCTATGTGTAATTCATGGCTTTTATACCGAAGAATAAATGCAGCAAAAGGTAGTACCAGTCAAATTCTCAACTCTGCTGAATTCCGAGTAGCTATAGCAGAGACTTTATGCAAATATAAGTCGATTGAACGAACAAAGCGCAAAAGTGATATTGAATATCTTATTCAAGATAAGAAGAAGAAAGGTCCAGCTCAACATGTTCCTCCAAAGGATGTGAGGTTGGACCAATATGGGCACTGGCCGAATTGGGTGGATAAGAGAATGAGGTGCAAATTTCCAGCTTGTACAGGGTATACCCAAACAGTTTGCGAAAAATGTGGGGTTAGCTTATGCTATAATAAGCAAAACAACTGTTTTAAAAATTTCCATTTATCGTAATTTTTTTAAACATTTTGAAGCACTGTTGTATTTCTGCAACACATAGTTTTTTTGGAAAAATAAATACTTTTTTTAATGTAATATTTTTTTAATTATTTTTCCCATTAATAAATCCCCATGTGGCACCTAGTCTTTATAAAAATATTATAAATAATTATCTTGCGCTATAAAGGGTTAAGGTTCCGTACCTCAAAAGGAAAAAACGGAATCCTTATAGGATCACTTTGTTGTCCGTCTGTCTGTCTGTCTGTCTGTCATGAATTTTTATCTCGGGAACGCGTGGAGGTATTGATTTGAAATTAAAACCATATACTCAAGACTACGGTCCCTTGATGCTATAAAATCAACCCTCTATGTTAACGTGAAAAAAAGATACGGCCGTTTATGTCGCAAAAAACGCATTTATAATATTAAGTAGATTAAAGTATGGATAGTAGGTATGGATTAGTATAGAAGTATGGATATGTAGTACTTACTAATATGTACGGAACCCTCGGTGGGCGAGTCCGACTCGCACTTGTCCGGTTTTTCTACCCAATAAAACACATAAGTAAATGCATTTTGACACACCTGTGACTTATTCAATTTTTTATGTACTGTAGAGGCTGCAGATGCCTTTAGCTATATTTTTAGTTTGATTTTAGTTATTTTGATTATCTCGATTATAAACAAGTTCTCATTGAAGTTGATTTAATCTATACTTTAATATTATAAAGCTGAAGAACTTGCTTGTTTGGTTGAACGCGCTAATCTCAGGATCTACTGGTTCGAATTGAAAGGAAGGCTATAGGGCCGGTCGGTGCGAGTCCGGGTCGGGTCGCTAGTTCCATATAAACCTATTAGAATTCTCATATACCACGCTATAACCCGGTACCTGTAAGAGGCCCTACAGTTGGACTACTTACTGTACAGTACCTACTTTCTAAGTTTATCTTGAAGATGACATCGGTGAAGGAAAAAAGTTTGAGGAAACTTGGACTTATATTTTTAATGTAAGTCTGAAATTGCCAATCCGCCTTGAGGCCACATGGTGATCAATGATCGTGCCTTCTCTGTATGAGAAGAGGCCTGTGCCCTGCAGTGGAACAATTATAAGCTGGTATTCTTTTTTTAATATTATGTACAGAGGCCAGCACATTAAACTACAACAATCTGAAATTTCTTTGAAAGGTTTTCAACTTTATTACAAAAGAGTAAGTTTTCATATTCAATTGGGAAAATTTTACAGTTTGTTATGGCTTGATGTGCTGGCGTCTGCACAATACAATTAAGTGTTCCTGTTTTTTTTAAATATTCTGCTTGAAAATGTGTCAAAATTCTTTTCCTATTGTAGTATTCTTTTATATAATCTTCGAATCTTTCACGTTTATCTTTGAAAAAGCAATCAACATAATTACAAAGTTAATACTCTAAAAGTTAAATAAAACACGTATAAAACAGTCGTTACCTCCTTTGTTTGCTCAAACAATTGAACGAGGAGTAACTTAATCAATTCTGTTTCACAGTGGCAGGCAGAGGCCATTACAACTGTATTGCGTTCTTTTTTATATATCACTGTAATCTGACAGATTTTACCTATTAAGTATATGTGTATGTTAGTAGGGTATGCTGTCATCTCCATTTATAGAAGCATAATCATCATTTAGCTAAACAATAAAAAATCAATCCTAGGAAGTATGTAGTTCTTCCAACCGAATTTCGGTCACGGCGGCTAATTTCAATGGAGATCAGCCACGTACGCAGAAGATATTATAGTGCACAAGTGTGTGTGCAAACACAGGTACACTCCCCGTTCACTCAATCTCATAGTCCGGTGGGACGGCAATCCGACACTACCGCGGAGAGATCAGGCGCAGGACCAACTTTCAAAGTCACGGGGGTGTTACACCGCCAACTTCCAAACTCGGGCTATTACCGAAAAATTATTTTATAGAAAAATCCAATAACACTTTGCCCGAGCTGGTAATCGAACCCAAGACTCCACGCTCAGCAGTCGTGTTTGCGACCACGAGACCAACGAGGTAGTCAAGTTAAGGGAAGAATGATTACTATTATAAATGCTATCTCTCTACTATTCTATCAAAATAAGTTACTATTAAAAACGTTAATATTTTTGACAATGGATCGAAGTTTGTTACTCTATCACGCTTAAACTGCTGAATGAAATTAGTTCACATTTAGGACACATATAGATATTGATCTAAAACAATTGAATCAAGTCAAGAAATCTAGAATTAAGGGTTAACACAGAATAATTTTATTCCGTTATTGTGTTCCCGTATGATAAACTAGTTGTCGCCTGCGACTTCGTCCGCGTGAATGTCGGTCATCGCGGATGCAAACAATAAGGATCAAAAAGTAGCCTATGTCCTTCCTCAGGGGTCAAGCTATTTTTATTCCAAAAATTCATTAAAATCTTTTCAGCTGTTTCGTCGTATAAATAAATAAATAAATAATAATATGTGGGGACATTTTCACACACGGCCATCTGACCCCAAACTAGGGAGACCCTGTACTATGGGTGTCAGACAGCTGATATACATACACAAATACATTTTTTTTTGTAAATACATACATATATAGATAAACAACACCCAGACACAAGGCAAACACAAGTCCTCATCACACAAATGTTTACCCTGGGCGGGAATCGAACCCGCAACACGCGTATAATATTAGTCTGGATAGTATGGAAGTATGGATTAGTATGGATTAGTATGGATATAGTATGGATATAGTATGGATATAGTATGGATATAGTATGGATATAGTAAGGATATAGTATGGATATAGTATGGATATAGTATGGATATAGTATGGATATAGTATGGACATAGTTTGGATATAGTATGGATATAGTATAGATATAGTATGGATATAGTATGGATATAGTATGGATATAGTATGGATATAGTATGGATATAGTATGGATATAGTATGGATATAGTATGGACATAGTTTGGATATAGTATGGATATAGTATGGATATAGTATGGATATAGTATGGACATAGTATGGATATAGTATGGATATAGTATGGATATAGTATAGATATAGTATGGATATAGTATGGATATAGTATGGCCATAGTATGGATATAGTATGGATATAGTATGGATATAGAATGGATATAGTATGGACATAGTATGGATATAGTATGGATATAGTATGGACATAGTATGGATATAGTATGGATATAGTATGGATATAGTATGGACATAGTATGGATATAGTATGGATATAGCATGGATTTATTACTAAGGCTTTATTTTGAAGTCTCGCAGACGAAGTCACGAAGCCAGAAGCTAGCTTTTCACCTATTATATATTTGTAGGATTCGAATTTTGCCTAAAAACCCACCATACCACTGGCCGTACCCCTGGTGGTATGGTGGGTCTAAAACTATACCACTCACTTAGCCCAACCCAAATGACTCACCAACAATAGAAGGGATCTGGCGCTCAGTGACCGCTACCGTGGCACCGCTCGCTTCGCTCACTCGCCTTCGCCCTTTAAGAGCGCCCAACCCCATCGAGCGGACCTCGACGCGAGCGTGATTTAATTTTTTTTTGTTTCAACCAACGCAAAGTTCGAAAACAAACGAGTGAGTGAGAACGCGATAACATCACAGGAAAATTTACGTGAACATCGCTATGGGCCTATAATGTGATTATTTAATAATGCTAAGATAAATACTGTAAAAATAATGTTATTCGAATTTTTCAATAACTTAACTAGGCCTCTACGAAAGCGGTTTTGAATTATTCGTATTATTTATATACTTTATTTAAGCTTAAAGTTGCGCTAAAATTTGCTTAAATACTCGAAAATTTAGAGGGTCCTAACTTTCAAACCAACTTTTTTTATGGAATTCTGGCTTCATACAGGCGTAGATAATAACAAAACGAATTAATATCATCCTGATTTTCTAAAATACAACCATAAATAGAGGAGTAATCACCTGTCGCCGTTTGTATGGAAGATTGACCGGCTTGAACAGCCTTAATGGTCGCAGTTTCTAACCTAATCTAACTCAAACGATTTTCTCAGTGGTATAGGTTTAGGTGGTAGTGGCTTGGGGGAGGCCTTCGCCCAGCAGTGGGATAGTATAGGCTAATAAAAGAAAAAAAAATAGGTTTAGACCCACTATACCACCAGGCGTATGGTGGGTCCGCATACAAAAGTTCGACCTCCAACTATCAAAACCCATCACTTAAGTCCAACTCGATTAGCAGAGTGCTAGACACGCAGTGAACAACTGGGCAAAACACAATAAAAAAATAATATGCGATTGTGCGCTTACACGAAAAGCTTACCGTAATTTAGCCGTAAGACGCTTTAACATCATAAATAAATAATTAATAAGTATAGTAGAGTAGTAGTGAGTAGTAGTGTAGTAGTGTGTAGTAGTATAGCAAGTGTAGTATGTTTAAGTTTAAGCTTCGATGTTATCCTGTAGTTTTTTTTTGTGTGTGTGGGTAGTACTGTGTTGTTCACACCATCTTTGCCAGTCTGTTTTTATAAGTGAAGACTTGTAATTGGCTGTCTGTTTCACATACCATTTATATTCGGTTTTGTTTAGCCGTAAGTCTTCCATACTTCATAAATAAATAAATAAATACAAATTGATTGTCACAAAATCTTAGACCAGAGAGAAAAATATATAACTTAAAACCAATCCGCTCTAAAACTCTATCGCGCCATGCACTTAATCAGATTTCTTCTTAACAGTCTTAAGGCTAGTTAATCAACCCTTGAACTAAAAGCTCTCGAGAACTTCGCCGAGATCTCTTTCGCGGTAATAAAATAAATTAAAAAAAAAACGCTTAAAGTAGGTAGTGCAGTCTTCATTTATTCAACGGGGGAATTGAAGTAATTTCCAGAAGGAAAATTAAAAAAAAACGAGCTTATCTTGGCAGGCCCTCGCAATTACAGCACTGCTAAACAAGTTAAGTTTTTGCTCCTACTTCGTTCAGGTTTTGAGGATTCCGTAAATGTTGAAAACGGGGCCCTATTATTAATGCGTATGTCTGTCCGTCCGTCTGCTCACTTATTTCTTGTCACAGAGCGGTATCTTTTTAACCATAATAGTTAGGAGCACGAAATACTTCTTATTTACTTAGTAAACTCATTTATTTATTTTATTAAGTTTCATTTTTTTATATTTCTATAATAATATCGTTATCCGGTTAAAGTTCCACGGTCTCGAACAAGACTCGAACCAAGCGTTTTGCTTCCACATTTCTCTCTGTTCCCCGATAAATATAATCTGGGTATCTTTAAGACACGAGTGAACCGGTTCATCCTAGGCAAGTGTGCTTCACCAGGGGGCCAAGTCTGCTATTTTTATAATTCCGTCATTCTAACACGATTCCATTGTCATTTTGCTAAAATTTCGTAATCTGCTAAATCCATAATGGTCGATCATTGGTCGGTCAATGGTCTCATAATAGAATTGTGTTTTATTGACATTGTCAACAAATTTGAACATTTATTCATGCCAGATTTCGTTTATATATATTTTTACATATTATTTATAAGTGTTATAAGCAATCTGAAGTAGTAAGAAGTTCGTAAACTAAGTCAGTCATTTATTTGTCATTATGTACGAGATTACCATTCTATATCATTTCTTTCAATGGACTGTCATTGGTTGACCATTGGAAAGTCATAATGACGCCATTATATTAGTAGATTACCAAACTTGTCAAAATCAACAATTATGAAATCAATGACAGACCATTCTGACACTATTGTAATAGCAGACTTGAGGGAGGTGTGTTACAGCTAAATGCAAGCCTATTAGAATATTAAAAAAGAAACAATTAATTGGTTTACTTCATTGTTAGACGTTACTATTAGCTCTATCATAATGATAAATAAAAATATAGGTAGTATAAAAGAGGGCGAATTTGGTCCAAAAGTCCAACACAAACAAGACCTATGTAACTAAATAGTCCGCTAAATTTAGAGTAACTTTCATTGTGAAAGAAAAAAAAAATAAGGTGTTAGTAAAAAAGTTATAACAAAACAAAAAAAATGTATTTTCTATTCGTCACCGTCAGCTCCACGCGACCAACGCTTTGAGCGATATCACGATTTTTTGTCTCTTTTGCACTAGAACAATGCGCATAAACGACTCGTGGTAAGAAGCTGTGATGAATTATACTGATACCAGACCATCAAACATTGACATGACTTTTTTAGAGGTACGTCCATTAGGGTGGAGCACGGATATATGAAAAAAATTTTTTTTTGAGGTATGGTTTTGTAATATTGGGGGATTGGTGCCTTAGATTAATGTTAAAATAAATATAAATTTTCAATCAATTTAATGAATATCTTCTGCTTCCGCATAAGCCTTCAAAATTTAAAATTATTGGAAAAAGTCTTGTACTGTAATTCCCAAATATTTTGCTTAATTTAATGTTAAATGAGTAATAAATGATACACAATGTATAATTCAGATATTTGTTAATCATCTTTAATCAAAAATTTTTTTTTTTTTTAAATAAGAATATTCTAAAAGGGATCAATTAATTTGCTTGAAAATCTCTTTTTGTTTCAAACTTAGGCATTACGTTCCGTGATTCTAAACTGACTTTTATTACACCTAATCGTTCCTTAATGGTGCATTGACAAGTGGCAGTGACGACAGTCACTTTTGTAGCCCATCCAACAGCTTCAGTATGGCATAGAAGACTTAAAAACAACACTTCACCCTCACCACCTAATTCGACGATCGACTGGATTTATTCACACAAGTTTTTCATAATCGGTGGTTAAGTTAATGTTTCCTGCAATTTTATTTAATCAATATATTATTATATTGAAGCATTAAAAGTTATAGCTGGCATTTTAAACATTGTAGGTGTTAAACGAACAACGAAGACATCTTGTGTGCCTTTAATATGCGCCCGGCTGCCAGTTTTCGAAATGTGCTTCATGTCATCAATTATCATTGCAAGGAGAATCTTCTCAGGATGTGCAAAATAGCTACTCCGTTGAATTACAGGGTTGATAACCATTTTAGATCCTCTGACTGGTACCCGGAGGTCTTAATCATGTTAAAAAGGTGTCGCATACCATCTTTACATTACGATTTACTTTAATGCAGAAACATGATGGTACGTAAACTTTTACGACAAATGTAGCCATGGTGGTCAAGTTTTCTGATGGTGTCTCAGTCTAATTGAGTAATAGATGCAGTTTGCCATATGTTTTCAAATCTGGATGTCACAATATCCGATATTTTTTTGAAACCGTGGGGTCTTCTGCAGTTTCTAGTTGTAACTTTAGTTGATGTCTCTTCCATTCATAGTACTTTATTGCATCTTAGTAATTCTTTGAATGTTTTCTTTTATCTCATGAATATCATCAAAAAGAGGACATATAAACGCACTTCGAGTCTCAGCATATTTTTACGGAACGAAAAGTAATTTGTTAAATATCGAGCGTAAGTCTAACACGATCGAAAATCAACTATCATATGTCTACTTAGACTAACTTAACTAATAATACAGAGACTAGAGGTCCCAGACCTAGAGGCAATCGTCTAGGTCCACCACAATGTAGTGGCTGATCAGAGCGCATGGAGTTCAGGGGTAGGGAAACTGAGGGATTGTTAAAAAAGACGTGCAAAAATCGAGGAAATGGGAAGGAACGATGTGGCCAGGATCAAGAACAAGCAACGTGTCGGAGCAATTCTTTTTGTTTTGTATCGAAAATAAACTGTAATTGCAATTATTTCTGAAAATAAAATAGGCATGTTTATTAAAATTTCATACATTTCCATGTCGCCAATACAGAGGGAAAAACCAACTTTTTTCAAAAATTCAAAGACGTTGCGGAGGCTATTACTGTAAATCAATTCAATTATTCTTTTGCATGGATTAATGTGAGCCTATAAGGCATCAATTTTTCACTATTAGATCATTCACAAGCGAAAAAAAATTTTTCGCTCCACCCTAACGTCCATGTCGTTGAACAAATGACTAAACATATAATAATATACTGAGCACATGCCTATAAGTGTACGGAACGGCGAAGACCAATTATAAATACTTGAGGTAAACAAGAATCGGCAAGTCACACTTTGCCGCTGGCTCGTCGAAATTGTAAACGACCGCTTCAAACGAGACTTTTAGCTATTCCGGCAAGATTTTTATTGGGCCTTGCACCACATCGGTTTAAAGATATTTATTCTCTTATAGAACACAAACAGTTAACTTACAAATATGAGAATAGATCATGCAGTAATTATACTATTTACATAATGACTCCGTGAGTCGATTAATTGTGAAAAAAGAGCGATAACAAAAATATATATATAGGGTTCTAGAGACATTAAGTGTACATGTTTTGTTACAAAAATTTAGATACATAAGCTTTTAACATTGTTGATATTTGTACTTTTTACATTAACCATATCATCTGGCAGTTTATTATATAACATCGCTCCTTTATATAAGATGTTTTTCTTTCCGTAATTGGTTCTGGGTGGCCTGAGTTCTAGCTTGTTACGATTTCGGGTGTGGTGTAACAATTCTACTGCTTTTATGAAATAAAAGGCTAAGTAGACTGGTACGTTAAAATTTAATAGCTCTCACAAGAATGCGATGTGTATAAAAACAGAGATATAAAAAACACTAACCTAGACGCACTAAGTTGTGGTAGAGATTCCCAGGCTCCACAGCCTGGCCGGGAAACAGGATCGGCCGAAGATAAGACTGCCGCGGTCGGCTCCTAGCTTTGGGACGGAAGTCCCCGGGGATCTTAACAGTAAGACCCGCCCTGGGAGCAGCAGGCACGCGACAGCTCGATGGCACGACTCAGGACTGTTACCGACTCTTGGTTGTGGACCGGTAGACTTCTAAGTAATTCAGCGTGCTACTTAGTGGACAGCGAGATCTAGACTGACTCATTTGACAGGTTTCTTTCCTGTCGGCTCTTCCGAAATTCATATTATTTTCCAAGTATGAATTTTATTTCTAGAACGCCCGTATCGTCATATAGCGGGGTATTATAGTACTGGCCAGACTCAATTATTGTAGTCTGCCAGTTATTTTTATTCGATTAGTGCGTATAGGATTTTTAAGAACACCAGATACATTAGCGGGTGTCCAGCTGTTTAGTATAAAATACAGCAATACACACATATATTCGACTACAAAATATCAGTTTGACGGTTTTAAGTTATATAAGCCGAAAACTAATTAAAAGAATTACCGACAATTGTCAAGGTTGACAACTGTCATTGACAAACATGTCACAACAAAACATTATTTATTTTCCAGATTTATAAAAAGGAAATATAATATATTTAATTAGCAGACACACAGTCTTTATGCTCGATGGACAATAATGTAAGTACCTTTAAAGGCCCATTTAAGTTATAAAAGATTCCAAGAATCTATAAAAAACAAGTATTATAAAATGTAAACAGCAATTACGAAAAATGATTGCATGCTTATAAAAAGTAAATATAGCATGTGTAAACATAATGCTATAGTGGTAACCGTGATTTATTTTTTTGAAAGTAATTTTGTGAGTGTGTTTCCTTCGATATGATTTTTCTAATCAGAATGCAAGTTTTGAATATGTATAGTTGTTGTATGTTGTGTATCTTGGTGTCTTTGTATATTTGTTTAGTTGATGTTAGGTAGTGGTAATTGTATAGAGTTTTGATAAGTTTGTTTTGAATTACTTGAAGGTCATTTATGTAGGTTTTAGCAGCACATCCCCAAATTTCTACTAAATACTCCAGATGAGGTTCATATCCAACGTGCATGCTTTCAGTGACGCCCGGGTGCGTATGTTACAGAAAATAACTTGCGGCGGGCGATGTTTCGCAATGTTGAAGCTGATGTTATCTGAGCAGAAGAGTTCCCAATTGTAACCAACGAAGATTTGGAATTGTTTGCGCTTAGAACATATCAAATAAAGATTGCGCGTAGTTATTAAAACAACATATACGCAATGGCGTATCATCATCATCATCATGTCAACCTTTAAACGCCCACTGTTGGGCATAGGTTCCCCCAAAGATCTCCAGCTGTGTTGGTCCCGCGCCGTTCATCCAGCGGCTTCCCGCGGCTCGCACCAGGTTGTCGGCCCACCTTGAGGGACCTGCTGACTCTGCTTCTGCTAGTGCGTGGCCGTTACTGCAGGACCTTTGTGCCATCGGCAATACGGGCAATGTACCTAGCCCGCTGCCACTTGAGCTTGGCTATTCTTTTTGGTATATCGGTGACTGTGATTCTCCTGCGGATCTCCTCATTTCTGCTGGATCAAATCAGAAATGAGGAGATCCCCTCATTTCTGATTCGATCCAGCTGAGAAATTCTGAGCATAGCTCTTTCCATTGCTCTCTGAGCTACCTCTAGACGTGTTAGGAGGCCTGAAGTGAGTGACCCTGTTTCCCAGCCATAGGGCATCACTGGCAGCACACACTGGTCGAAGACATTCGTTTTGAGACACTGCGGTATATTAAATTGTAGAAGATGTTTCGCTGCTAGCTGAACACTGCCCATCGGAGTTGGATTCGATGATTGACCTGTTGTGATTTTTTTTTTCTGACATCTTTTTTTTTTGGTTACTCAGTAAATGTTGATCTTTATTTAGTGGACTATTCAGCTACATAGGTCTCGTTAGTGGTGAAAATTTGGACCAAGCCCCATATATTTTTGCCCATTCTCTTTTGATTCAAATTTGCTCCTCTACAATCTTTTTCGCCAAAAATAGTCGTTTTAGTGGAGAACCCACGAGTCCAGTTAGACAATTTTATAGAAAAGGGTAACGGGCCAGACTATCAAGTTAATATTTACCGTTTGACCAAACCCGTTTAATAACACAGATTAACGGTGTCGGATTAATTAGGCATCTGTGTCTGTCTTAAACTTGCTTAATTGGGCTTGTTTTTGGAAAACCGAACCCTCCAACGTCAAAAATATCCATTAGTCGAAGTAACGGTTATGATTTTGGATATTTAGCACTTATTAATCAATATTGCTGGGAAAATGAGTGTTTATTAATTTAAATCTATTCGAAGCATAGATTCAGATTATACAATGTACTGTTATTGCTAGAAAACAATAAGTAACAGCGTTGTCATAAAACATGTTTGGCATAGTTATTGAATTTGTTTGTCGTAGGTCATTAGAGGTGCATCTTTACCGATAGTAAAACTTTTTACTTTTTATTATTTACTTTTCCTGAAGGACAAAGGAACTGATCCTTTAAACATTTTTTTACACGATTTTTTTTCTGTAGCGACGAAAATGGCATCGCGTGTATTTTCGGATTTAATTCGTAAACTGGCCGGGAAGATTTTTAATAAAAGAGAATACCATAATAATGGACAGTTTTTCGTGACTCATTAGTTAATTTAAAAAAATCCGGACAAGTGCGAGTCGGACTCGCCCACCAAGGGTTCCGTACATATTTGTAGGTACATATCCATAGATACTTCTATACTAACCTATACTTTAATCTACTTAATATTAAAAATGCGTTTTTTTGCGACATAAACGGCCGTATCTTTTTTCACGTTAACATAGAGGGTTGATTTTTATTACAGATTTTTACAGCATCAAGGGACCGTAGACTTGAGTACATATGATTTTAATTTTGAACTCGATACCTCCACGCGTTCCCGAGATAAAGGGTCTTGACAGACAGACAGACAACAAAGTGATCCTATAAGGGTTCCGTTTTTTCCTTTTTAGGTACGGAACCCTAAAAACACCAAAGTTAGTTTCTCAGGTTTTTTTTTATTTTATCTATTGATAGGCATACGTTTGACCACTATCTCACCTGATGGGAAGCGATGATGCGGTCTAAGAGGGAGCACGCTTGCCTAGAAGTAACCTATTTACTCTTGACTTAAAGACTCCCAGGTTGTAGCTATCAGGAAACACAGACTCAGGCAGGGAATTCCACTCCTTAGCAGTACGCACAATGAATGTATTCCCAAAATGTTTCGTGCGTGTGGGTGGGATATCCACCATGTACCGGTGGCGCATCGCCGTACGTCTTGTGGTCCGATGATGGAACGGGCTCGGCGGAATTAAATTGTGCAATTCCGTCGCACACTCCCCAAAATGCAACCGATAGAAAACCGACAGGCCAGCAACTCGGCGTCGATGCTCAAGACTTTGGAGCTTTGACTCGACGAGCCTATCATTGCCAATGATCCTTTTGGTTCGTTTCTCAATTGACTCTAGGGCATCAAGCTGGTATCTGGCAGATCCGTCCCAAAGATGAGAGCAGTAAGTACCCCATACACGATCGAACTTGCGCTTGATAAAGTTTAAGCAGCTGTTCCGGCGTGAAGTACCGTCTCACTTTTGCTAGGATCCCCAGCTTTTTGGCAGCCACTTGAGCCTTTGCCTCTATGAAAGGGCCAAAATTGAGGGTTGATGTTAACGTAACACCAAGAAGCTCACATCGGTCGGTTATCGGCACGGTTACACCTCGGAAATATGGAGCTGGGTGGAATTGGCTCCTTTTAGCGGAAAAGAGATACGCTTGGGTCTTAGCAGCATTGAACTTGATCAGATTGGCATCGCCCCATTCAGAGACAGCCTGTAAGGACAAGCTCAAGCTCAACCATCGCCTCCCGGAGAGACCGGATCTGCAACCCACTAGGTCGTGCGTCGGACACGTATCTCTCAGCGACAGTGCTGTCGTCTGCATACCCAAAGGTACCGGGTTTTAGCAGATCATTAATATGCAGCAGGAACAATGTTGCCGAGAGCACCGACCCCTGAGGAACCCCGGCATTAATATCCAGCAGTCCGGACGAGCAGCCATCTATGACCACTCGAATAGACCGATCCCTCAGGAAATCTGCAATCCAATCACACAATCCGGCGGGCAAACCGAAGGAAGGAAGCTTATTAATAAGTCTATCGTGCCAGACCCTGTCGAAGGCCTTTGAGATGTCAAGGGAGACCGCTAGTGCTTCTCCATGCTTCTCGATGGCCTCACTCCAGATGTGAATGGCATACGCTAGTAGATCCCCAGTTGATCGATTTCGACGGAAGCCGTATTGTCGGTCACTGAGGATATCATTCGCTTCTAGGTATGCCAGGAGGTTTCGATTTAGCACCCGTTCCATACTCTTACAGAGTTTGGACGTTACCGAAATGGGTCTATAATTCGGGTCAGCCCGACTACCCTTCTTGGGCACGGGCTGCACGTTAGCTTGCCAAGCCATCGGCACTTTCCCAGTCTCAAACGACAGGCGATATAAGCGTGTCAAGATCGGAGACAACTCAGACGCACAAGTCTTCAGTACAATTGCTGGAATCCCGTCAGGGCCAAAGTCAAAGATCTTTATTGTGAGACAGTGGTTATAGAGTTGTTATTGCCACTAGCCTTGTTCACGTCTAGGTTACGCAGTACCCTAAGAACGTCCTTCTGATGAATGCTTATGTTCAACATACTCGACTCGCATCCAACAAAAGAAACAGGGGGCCTCGCGCCACCCGGATCCAGACGTGACGATTCCGCAAATATAGAGGCAAACAAGTTAGCTTTCTCCTCAGCGGAGTGGGCCAGCCACCCGTCGGGTCTCAGCAGTGGTGGTAGAGAGGGGCGGCAGAAGTTCGATTCGACTCGATCTCAGGTCTCAGATGTTTAGGGATTTAATTAACGCATTTTTCTAAATAAACAAGCACTAACATTATTCGTCTCCAAGACAGTTTTTTACAAAATACCATCTAATTATTTTTAGTCATTAATAACATCATCATCTGCCTAGCCTTTTCCCAACTATATTGGGCTCGGCTTCCAGTCTAACCGGATGCAGCTGAATACCAGTGTGTTGCATGGAGTGACTACCTATCGGACCACCACAACCCAGTTACTGGGTAACACGATACCCTTTGGTAAGACTGGTTGTCAGACTTTCTGGCTACCCATAACGACTGCCAAAGATTTTCAAATGACAGCCGGGACCAACGGCTTTACGTGCTTTCCGAGGCACGGAGGGATCTCGGTATGAAAGGGATGGTCACCCATCCACAGACCGGCCGCGGCTAGCATAGCTTAACCTTTGACCGATCGATCTGTACAGCTTGAACTTAGCTACGAGCTCCTCCATTTAGTTTTTAATAACATACGTATAGAATATAAAATTTGCTAGCAGCAGATGGCACAAATGTTGGGTCGCTGTACCTACTGAAAATAATATTCATACGAAGAAAGCTTAAAGACTAACAGCACACGTCGAGCTTACAGCGCCTGTACTTTACACAATATTCAAAGTACATTGGAGTTTATACACAGTAAGTGTTTTTGTTTGTCTTAGTCCAGCGGGCAATGTATGAGGGTTGTAGAGATAAAATTTATGTTTGTCGATAGTAAGTGATGTAGTTTCTCGTAAATGGTATGCAAAGCTCCGTTGAGTAGGTTGGTAAAGTGACCCTGACAGGCTTTTAGTCGCACCCGGCGAGAGCTCAGCAACCCTTGCTGTGTACCGTTTAATTTTGAACAGTAATATCGTGTTTTGTTATTAAATATTTCTATTTACCGTGATTTTCGGCGCGGGAAGTCAACTAACAACGTTATTATTAAAGTTTATTTAGTTTCAGCTTTAAGTATTAATGTTTGATACCATGAAGCTTTGCAAAGGGTGTTTGCTTACTAGAAAATTTAGGTACTTTTCTGTTACTAACACAACTATGGACTTTAGTCTGAAATAAAGGTTTAATTATCTTTTATTTCATTTATTTATTTAAAACTTTAATTAATAATTAGTACTGTATGTTTTTAAAATTTTCAGTTCTTTTGCTCATGCTATTATTTTGTAGTTACTTTTTAGGGTACCGTATCCAAATGGCAAAAAACGGAACCCTTATGGATTCGTCATATCTGTCTGTCCGTTCGTATGTCACAGCCACTTTTTCCGAAACTATAAGATATATATTGTTGAAACTTGGTAAGTAGATGTATTCTGTGAACCGCATTAAGATTTTCACACAAAAATAGAGCAGAAAAACAATCACTTCTGGGGATTCCTTAGAACTGAAACTCAAAAAAGTTTTTTCATCATACCCATACGTGTGGGATTTCTATGGATAGGTCTTCAAAAATGATATTGAGGTTTCTAATATCATTTTTTTCTAAACTTAATAGTTTGCGCGAGAGACACTTCCAAAGTCACCTCCTTCCTAAGGCATTAAGTCCGCCTTTGTACTTTTGTGCATGAAGTATAAATAAATAAATAAGTAAAATGGGTTAGAACGAGATCTAGTTAGTTTTTTTAATACGTCATAAATCGTAAACCGCAATTTACCTTTCATTCAATCAACTCAAATATAAAAAAATATATTATGTTACTTGCTGCTACGAAACCCTTCATGGGCGAGTCCGACTCGCACTAGGCCGCTTTTTTTATATTGTTACCTATAGGTTTGCGTTTGGCGGCAACTCACCTAATCTTAAGTGATGATGCGGCCTAAGGTGGAGCACGCTTGCCTAGGATAAACCGGTTCAGTTACCTTATTTGTATTAGGAAGGCTAGTTTGATCTAATTTTTCTGCTGGGGAATAGCGCCTAATGCTGAAATACAGGTTTTCAACCTAGTTCGGTAATAGATTCTGTCTTCTAATTATTGCCTTAAAATATCTAGCCCATTTAACCATGAAAACTTTTGTGAAACACTATTTGTAAATAAACTTATTATTATTATTTTAATTAAGAAAACAATTAGGTAACTAAATTAAATAAATAATAATATTCTTCTAGGACAACTTCGGTCACGGTAATAATAAAGAATATGTATATTCTTATTATAGAACAAGTGTGTGTGTAAACACAGGTGCACACACTCCCATTGTTCGATGAAACCACTCTGATACCCCCATATCACCCCACAAAATCGATTTATAATTCCCGATAACATTACAGCAAAAACATCCTAATAACATAACCATAATCCAATGGTTATTACGCAATGAAACCTCGGCGCTGTCACGACGTACCTGAAGGGAAAAAAGACGCGAGCGCCATCTAAGCATTTCATTTAAAAATAACGTGATCCTTCCGGAATACTGGAGATTGAATGACCTCTTTTACCCGGAGATACCCGGCCGGGCCACTGGAAGGGTAAATTGGTACATTCAGAGGCCACATTTTGGACGTACGGGCCATTATTGGGGTCTCGGACAGGGAAGGAAGACGCCGATTTTGTGCGGACTCTCGCTCAAACGCTTATTTACCTGCTCGGCCGGTGTGACGCCTTCTTTGTGCCATCTAATGGAAAATTTATCTTTGAATGTGTAATGGACCAAAAGATAGAGGTGCGGATTTAAAATATTTTCTTGGAAAGGATACACAAGTTACGCAAATGTCGAATACTTTGTTTGTGAAAAGGGTTTCTTGGGACAAAATCTGAGTTATCCTTCCATCAAGTTTTATTATAATTGATTTTTAGAAGTTTAACTTAGATCTCCTAATAATAATATAGTTGCATTAACTTAGAGAGATATATGACTAATCGTTATTATTTTCTAATATTATTTTATTTAATGCTTTAAAGAAATAAAGTTCATTTGTAAGAGGTGGAAGAGAGAAGATCTGGAAGTACTGCGATATATGCTATTCTCTAACGTTAGCATTCGTGGCTGTGCTCGACGGCGAACTTGACATCGTGTCAGCCGTGAAATCGATGCTCTATTTTTGCTTAGCGAATATCGTATTTCATATTAGGAACTGTTAAAAGTGTCAAATTGTTCTAGCTTGAGTAGTATCATCAAAAACCGTTAATTCTAAATTAGCTGCATTAACGAATACGAAAATGTAACTTGCCGCTGCTGCAGTGTCGAGCTTTAGATTGTGTTACTTAGAGTAGGTACAAAAAATAAAGTTCATTTGTAAGAGGTGGTAGAGAGAAAATCTGGAAGTACTGCGATATATGCTATTCTCTAACGTTAGCATTCGTGGCTGTGCTCGACGGCGAACTTGACATCGTGTCAGCCGTGAAATCGATGCTCTATTTTTGCTTAGCGAATATCGTATTTCATATTATGGAACTGTTAAAAGTGTCAAATTGTTCTAGCTTGAGTAGTATCATCAAAAACCGTTAATTCTAAATTAGCTGCATTAACGAATACGAAAATGTAACTTGCCGCTGCTGCAGTGTCGAGCTTTAGATTGTGTTACTTAGAGTAGGTACAGCGAAACAGTGGTTACAAAAATTACAAAATAAACACAAAGATTACAAAAATTCTTTTTACTGATAAAATGCTCCACTATTCCTCATTTCCATAGGGTATTTTATATTATGGGTATGTTTAATAATCATGCGACCGAAATCACAGGCAAAAGCAGGCCTAGTCTACAATAAATTGATCTCTTTTTCGTGTTACACGCCTGTCCATTAATGATTTATTTTCCTGCTATATAACAAACGTTTTACCGTTATATTAATCAAATGCTGCCTCTTTTGTAAAATGGCCAATTGACCATAACAAAACTGTCACAAAGGAACAGTATTCATTGGGGAAACCTGTCAGAGGCCTTAATACTATGATCTTTTGGGGACTGTCTACTGACCTAGGTGTCTCTCAAGTTTCACTGCAACATCTGGTTTTCCATCACTGGTTTTTTCCCATACAATGTGTTCTAGCCAACCCACCTTTTCAGTTCGTCAGTCGATGCACTTAATCTCATCAAAGTATCCCACGCCCACACGCGCATTGTGTAGCTGGAATTTCTTGTTACATTTCTTTTAGCAAAATATATCATGTTATTATTTGTCATGTAAGACATTAGATGTAAATAATATGAGACAGGCGACAAAGATTATACCTGTCATGCTTGTAATTAGGACGTCTAAATAATTAATAACGAAGCTAGGGTATCGTGTCCTTTCTCATCTTATTGTTATAAATGTTGTTCTAGTTATTTCTTGACAACTCCAAGATCTGTATTATCTGTGTTAATTAACATCTAAATTTAGCCTTTGTCAGTAGCATTTATGATCTCAAAAATAACAGCGGTATTAATAAGAATCAGCAAGTTCCACTTACGTTAAAACTTTAACTATAAATAAGTATTTAACACGAAGTGTAATTACGAAAAATTCATGCATAATGAGCTTGTGTCTATCATGGGCTTATTATGCATAACTTACCGGAGTTAAAAGTTAACCCTGAATAGCCCAAAAATTTGGTTCTAACCGAATTGCACTAACTTCAGCTCTCACATTGTTTTTTAAAGTTTATGAATTAATTCAATTCTAGTACATAACTAACAAATTACAGACAGGTTCTTAGAGAGTATGTACAGGGACTGGCAAAAAAACAACATACTTTGAAATCGCTCATACTGCATTATAACAAATTATTATAATTATCCTGATATTATTATAAATAACTATTATAGATAATTCTAAATCAATCAATAATTTTAATCGTTAATAAATTAAACCAGTGAAGAGAATTCTGAAAAGGATTTGCGTTGTCGTTCAGTGGTTCAGAGCTTGACCTCAAAATCGGAACATCACGAGACGTTCTCCAAAGAGCTTTGACCGCAGGCTGTCCTAATGTCGTTTCCACAGAATGTTACTCGACATCGACACCGAGATGAGACTGCTTTGCCAAGCCACAACCTTAGCTAAAATGAACCTAGTTCTGCAAAAGCCATCCAACCGATAACCGCTCAATAATTTAATTAATTACGTCAAACCAATTTAATATGTCAAGTTACTACATTACTATCCAGTAGGACGATTCTGTAAAATTCAAACAACAACTCGCATCTCACATCGCTATTCACTCCCACTTCGCATAAGGTTCAGAATGACCTTGATATATTTGACACTTTGAATCGGGTTCGAGTGCGAAGTGAGCGTCGAAGTGACGGCGAAATTACCTCTCAAAATGCCACTTCTTACGTCATCTCATACTTTTTCTGTCAAAATCTCCCTGTCAACTTATCAACCGAGTTATCAGAATGCCAATCAAGAAACTCACAGCGGATTCAGATTCGAAGTTTAGAATGAGGTCTTACAGAATCACACCCCTGCTAAATTTTGCTGGTTAGTATTTTGGGCGCGTTTGGGTAAGCTTAGTGTGGGACGTCCTGCGGCACGATAGACCGACTGTTTGAAGAAGGTGGCTGGCAGCGCATGGATGTTGGCTGCCCAAGACAGGGATAGTTGGCGATCTCTGGGGGAAGCCTACGTTCAGCAGTGGATGTCAATAGGCTGATACGAAGATGATGATGACTATTTAACCGACTTCAAAAAAAAAGGAGGTTATCAGTTCGACCCTGTTTGTCCGCGATTATCTCCCGTTTGGCTAAACCGATTTTGATACGGTTTTCAGAAAAGTATTTGTTACATCCTGGAGAAGGTTTTAATATATAACAACTAGAAAATTATTCAACGCTTTTTGAAAAATCGACAGATGCCAAAAATATATACCTACATGTCTATGTAGGTATATTTTTTTGACATCTGTCTATGTCTATGTCCTATCTGCAAATTGGAAGAAATGAAAGCGTCGTCTGATGCTTTCATTTCTTCCAATTTTGGAGAACTTTCAATCTCCGTTTTAACTGTGTTGCCGTTTCTTAATGGATTTAGGTGATAAGGAGGCACTAAAAAGTGGAAAATAAAAACTTTTTACAAAAAAGAGAACCGCCTTCAAAAACTAGAAAGTGATAAATAACTTTAGCACAGAATACACATGTCTTTAGTTTCGGAAGTCGGTGGCAATACAAAACAACGAACAAAATAAAGCCACCGACTTTCGAAACTAAAGTCATGTGTGTTCTGTGCTAAAGTTATTTTAGTTTTCGAAAGCCGTTCTCTTTTTTGTAAAAAGTTTTTTAGGAATGTACATTCACTCAATTGCATCCCAAAATTACGCTTTGATTTCACGTTTTATATTCAAAATCATTGACAGATACATTGATCGATTGCAGATGTTGAGCTAATGACTACTGCGCAGCGTCTTGAGGGTTCGAATCCCGCCCAGGGTAAACATTTGTTTGATGAGCACTTGTGTTTGCCTTGTGTCTGGGTGTTGTTTATCTATTTAAGTATGTATTAAAATATATTTGTGTATGTATATCAGCTGTCTGGCATCGATAGTACAGGGTCTCCCTAGTTTGGGGTCAGACATATTGTTAGGTATTATTACTGGAGAACAAATATATTCCATTTTTGATGACTGTTTTACGTAAAACATCAAAACATTCAATTTTAAAGGCTCAATCTCTTTCGGTGTAAAAACCATTTTACCGGTTCAAATTAACCCAATTCTCACGTTTGAAGTTATAAATAACTATAACTTAATGAAGATGTATTTATGACTTTAAAGCTTAGTTTTTCGCTCGACATCACAAAGCGAAATCTCAATAAAATTAACTGAATGAAATAATACAGACATTCCTTTGATTTGCTTGAGTTTATCCGATTTACGAAATATTAAATCATAGTACTTAGCATTTTCGCTTCAAAGGTTTGAATGTACGAGTAGGTAATTCTATAATCTTGAAGGTTAATTTGCTTACTTCGAAGCGATGATTGTAAGATCTTGATTATTAAGTTTCTTGGGTAAAGCAATTTCCTCGGTTTTCGCTTTTGTGAGGCAAGATGATGTCAATTATAAGTGTGGATAAAGAATTATCTTAGAACTAGTACCTATTTTCTGCTATCAAAATTTTCAGGTCCGTCTTTCCCACTGGGCACTTGATCGCGGGGCCCCCTATAATACTGCCAGAACACCTAATGATATTAACAACCAATATTTATTTCGAAAATAATCAAACTATAATGAGACTCACTACAAAACCCGCTTACTTATTAGCTTTTGTATGTGCAAGCGACTCTACTTTCGCCCGAAAATCAGGCTTTCCGATTCCAGCATGTTTAGATAAACATAAAGATATAAAAATACAATTTGTGATTCATTATGTACATCAGTTTTAAAGCAATAATCCGTCATCTACTTTCCTATATTTCTACTTTTCTACGTTTCTACGTTTCTACGCTTCTAATTTTTAAAACGATTAAACGTAGAATCGTAGAAACGTAGAACCGTAGAAACGTAGAAGCGTAGAAACGTAGAAACGTAGAAACGTTGAAGCACAGAAGCGTAGAAACGTAGAAGCGTAGAAGCGTAGAAACGTAGAAGCGTAGAAGCGTAGAAACGTAAAAAAGTAGAAACGTACTAAAGTATAAGCGTAGAAACGTAGAAACGTAGAAAAGTAGAAGCTTACAAACGGAGAAAAGTAGAAACGTACAAAAGTAGAAGCGTGGAAACGAAGTAACGTATAAAAGTAGAAACGTAGAAACGTACAAAAGTAGAAGCGTAAAAACGTAGAAACGTAGAAACGTACAAAAGTAGAAGCATAGAAACGTAGTAACGTATAAAAGTAGAAACGTAGAAACGTAGAAGCGTAGAAACGTACAAAACTAGAAGCGTAGAAACGTAGTAACGTATAAAAGTAGAAACGTAGAAGCGTAGAAGCGTAGAAACGTAGAAAAGTAGAAACGTACTAAAGACTAAGCGTAGAAACGTAGCAACGTAGAAAAATAGAAACGTACAAAAGTAGAAACGTAGAAACGTAGAAAAGTAGAAGCTTAGAAACGTAGGAACTTCAGGATCTGCGATACTTCCGTTTCCCATCGCTGCTGCCATTTGGCTACAGCCTCGTCCGCGATGACCCTTCTCCCTGTTCTGAAGGCATCTCGCGGGACCCCACCCCACGCCACCCACCCCCACCTCGAGGTCGGCAGGCAGCACACCCGCCAATACGGGGAACGCCGCCGTGCTGACGGACCTGTAAGCCTTCGCCATTTTACCATGCTTGTATACAAAAAACAAAAAAAAAAAAACAATCGGAATTGTGAAAGTACCTTTTTATATTGTGTATTTAGACATTAGAAAATGCATGTTCTCGATAATTTCCAAATAAATTAGATCCTTCTAAAAGGAATAACGCACTAAAATGCCTGGTTTTTGAAGTTTATAAGCTATTCGAAAGTTATCATTGATTCGATATCATATTTCTGAATACTTATATAATTCACTTCGTCAAATTAATTATTGTTGCGAATTTATCCGAAGGCTCAGAGACCCTGGTATAAATCCAACAACACAGTTCCACAAATCCATTCCAACATCAACATTATTCCAGTGGAATATTAAATAATTGCCGGCGCTCCAATCAGTCTACAACATTAATGTCAGAATTTCGAAGGACCGTAAAACAAGGCAGCGCATGCGATGAATGGGTGCTTCGTTTAAGTAGTACTGGCATCTGTATAGAACATAAAATTTGAGGCTTAACTTAATGTCCTACAAGAAGGGCTGAAGGATAACTTTAACGCCTCTAACAAGTTGTCACTTGTCAGCTAATGGGTGGTACCTACATCAAATCTGGGTCGATTTGATGTACCTACTCTGTTTTATTGTTGTCTTGTCTTTTGTAACAATTTTGTGGAGGTTTTAGAATTCTCATAATAAAGGCTATGAGAAAATGGTGTTCAAAGAGTATGTTTTTCGTGTTGGACGGGCTGTGGTTGAGAAAGTGTGGTCAATACCACGATTAGACTACTCGATCACAGACCACGGAATCACGGACACATGTGTGACCGGGATAACCCCTCGTCAAAATATAATAAACTTTAAATATAATAAAACAGTAAAAAAACTGTGTCTGTACATTGAATATATTAAAAAAAAAATTGAGGGGGGTTTAGAAACAGTAATAGAGCACGAATTCTAAAAAAAAAATCTGTCTGTTTGTCTGTTTGTTTGTACACGTTAATCTTCGGAATTACTGGACGGATTTGAATGAATTTATTTTTGTTGTATAAGTATTAAGTCTGGGCAACATATAGGCTATAATTTATTTTGGAAACTTGAACACCTGATGCAGAACCGCAACAGACCAGCTAAACTATAAGGGATACAAAAATGGTACCATAGCAAAAATTGATCCACGTGATGAGCATTTTCTGCTGTGAGAATAAATTTGAAGATCTGGAACACCTGATGTGGAACAACTCCAAGAGCCCAGCTACACCCTGTCCTGTTGACTTATAAAAATCGCAGATCAGAAACATCTGATGTGGAAATCAAAGCTATCACTAATTTCACTGTAAAGCTATCACTAATTTCACTGTGTTTAAAATAACATAAGCTGGGAGTACCTCGACGCGGTGAAGGCGGTAACAGGTATATCATTGAAAATTTGACTCTACTGGCCAAAATTCCCATTTATTTTTTTTATTTTATCGAATAAATATGCCTTCGGGCTTATGTTATTTGAGTGTTTCATTTCCTTTTTCATTTATCTTCGTGACAAGGTAGCCCACCCGGTAACGCCCCCTGCGTTACCGGGTAGGCAGTCACTCAGATTTTAATTGATCAGGTATCTTTACAATAAAACTATAACCATGCCTAGAAAGAGGTCAAATCTTTCCTAATGTTCCAAAGGAGCTGAAAGATTGAGTATCATAAGATCCCAAGAATCTACCGAAGAGCGTCAGGAGAGACTTAATGCTGTTCGAGAACATCAGGCTGCAACTCGCTCCGTGGAAACCTCTTCAGATCGCAAAGCACGCCTGCGTTCTCAGCGTATTTACGCATCTACATCCAGGTCTCTAGAGACCAGTGAAGAATATGATGCGCGACTGACCGTTGATTGTGACCGTCATGCATTGTCTCGCGAGTCGGAGACGTTCACGGATAGAGAATTCCGCTTGAGTTCTCAGCGTATCTACGCATCTGCTTCTAGGTCTCTAGAGACAGGTGCGGAACGTGATGCGCGACTGTCTGATGATCGTGAGCGACATGCATTGTCTCGCGAATCGGAAACGTTTACCGATACAGAATCACGCTTGAGTTCTCAGCGTATTCGCACATCCACTAACAGGTATTTTGAAACGAGTGATGAACGTGATGCACATTGTCCCAAACACGCACACAACAAAATATTCATAATCAGTTAGAAAGTGAGAGAAAAAGAATTGCTGGAGTACGGCATGAAGAAGAGCGCAACGAACGTTTGAATTCTGATCGACTTCGACATTCACTGAACAGAATGTCAATATCATCTGAAGAATCGGATGTGTCTCAAGATAAAGCCGTAGGGCATGGCGACCTTCCTTGGGTTGATAAGGAACGGAGTGCATTTACGTATACTCCTATGATTGACTACGCCACATATTCCGCCATCGGAGGTATAATTCAAAATTGTACTTTTTGAACGTCTCGAATCGTCTCGCGCATCCCGTTGTTTTCCCGTCCCCGGGCTCTTAGAATTCGACATCAGACGTTTCAGATCTTCGATTTTGCCGACCCCGTTATCTCTGGCATAAGCAACAGGATCCGCGTACGAAGTCGCGGGCAGAAGCTAGTAATATAATATAATAATATAATATAATATAATATGTGGGGACATTTCACACACGGCCATCTGACCCCAAACTAGGGAGACCCTGTACTATGGGTGTCAGACAGCTGATATATATACACAAATATATTTTAAATACATACATATATAGATAAACAACACCCAGACACAAGGCAAACACAAGTGCTCATCACACAAATATTTATCCTGGGCGGGAATGGAACCCGCAACACGCTGCGCAGCAGTCGATCGCTTAGCCACTGCGCCAAATGTATGAAAACTGATTGTCACTGACCACACGTGACCATGACGATTGCGTACGGTTCGTATGTGGCTACACATACCTAAAGGGGATGATAGATAAAGACAAAGCTTAATAAAAAATCTGTCATTATCATCTGCCCCAACTATATTGGGGTCGGCTTCCAGTCAAGCCACCAGTGTTTTACATGGAGCGACCTGGCTATCTGACCTTCACAACCCAGTTGCTAGGTACCTAACACGATACCACTAGGTAAGACTAGGTGTCAGACTTTCTAGCTTCTGAATACCCATAGGTAACTTTTGTCAAAGATCTAAGAATCACAGCCAGGACCAACGGCTTTACGTGCTTTCCGAGACACGGTAGGGTCTCGGTATTAAACCCTATTTGTGACAATGACATTCGAAGAGTTAATAAAACGCTCACACATGTGAGATAGGTAGCTATCTACATAATACAATAAAACATTTACCACTTACCTACACCACCAAAATTGAGGCATGAAATGCACATTACTGCCTCTCTAATTCACCCATCATGGTCAGATATCACTGCTGATGACCGTAAAGCGAAGGCATCTGCATAGTTTGACTATCAAAGATGTCTATTAGCATATCTTGATTGCTCTGAAGAATACTCTGTTCGCAACTAATTTATCGACATAGAGCTGTAGTCACTTCAAAAGCAACATTTTAGTTTTGTGAAAACTCATCCGATGTTTATTCCAAGGGACTGGATTCCACCTGCCTGTTTTTTTTAAACCATGGGTAGCCACATGAAATTCAAATAATAAAAATTAAAAAAAATATATATATTTCAGACAAAAAACTTCATAAGTATATCAAAGAAAGTGACAGGAACAAGGCAACAGGAGTTTTAGAACAGGACAAGTAACAGGAATTTTGCTTATAATAATAATAATAATAATATGTGGGGACATTTTCACACACGGCCATCTGACCCCAAACTAGGGAGACCCTGTACTATGGGTGTCAGACAGCTGATATACATACACAAATACATTTTTTTTTGTAAATACATACATATATAGATAAACAACACCCAGACACAAGGCAAACACAAGTGCTCATCACACAAATGTTTACCCTGGGCGGGAATCGAACCCGCAACACGCTGCGCAGCAGTCGATCGCTCAGCCACTGCGCCAACCATGTCGTCATAAACGTCGTATTATATCTAATGTTAATAATTAAAAAGTAAAAAGAAGAAACTAGACACACCGTCTAACACTGCACAGTAGGCTTATTGGTCTCGTAATACGTGGGAGTTCAGTGAACCTATTTAGCAGAACAGTCTAAGGATGATTCTCGCCAATCATTCTTAGGACGCTATTCGGGCTCCCCCGTAGGTAGGTACTCGTTGCAACACCAACGCAACTTTTTTACCCAAAGTTTAGAATACGTTTTATATTTATTTTGGCCTTCACAGTAAACAAATTATTAAAATATAATTTTAGTTTTGCCAACAACCTTTAGTCCGTCCGTCTCTTAGTACCCAAATATGACGCTCACTTACCCAAAAATATAAATTACCTGTATTTTACAACACAGATAAGTAAACGCAACAAAAACAAAAATGGTATTTCATATGCTCAAAAGTAAGTCCATAAAAATCCATTTACGGGTTTTATAACAACAATTATTCTGGGCACGTCGGAACTTTAGTTCCGCCATAGTTTGCCCCAACCCTACACGCGGCCACGTTTCCATATACAACGAATTTTACAAAGTTTACATTTACAAAGCCTTTTTACACGTCAGCCTTTTGCTACCCTTCTCTAATAAACGTATTTTTACAAACTTTGTACATAACCTTTAGTATGCCCAAGTGAAGTAAGTACCTATGTTGCTAAACTAAAGCATGAACTTAGGTTGTTTTGCGATACCTACTTAATTTTTACTGAACAGTTATCAACATCCTTGAAAAGTAGCTTGTATTAAAA
The DNA here is from genome assembly GCA_947361185.1 of Charanyca ferruginea. Classification (NCBI taxonomy): domain Eukaryota; kingdom Metazoa; phylum Arthropoda; class Insecta; order Lepidoptera; family Noctuidae; genus Charanyca; species Charanyca ferruginea. The sequence continues at coordinate 18,217,119 of OX376073.1, forward strand.
GGAACTGGCATTTCAAAATGAAAAATAAAAATACGATAAATCGTCCCATCTTTGCTCTCCATGATTCAGCTAAAAAAACTGGTAAACATAAGGCTCCCCCAAAACTTTGATCTCTACCTGTTCAAAATCTAGTTGGTATTGGTTCAGAACGAACCATGATAAACTAAAAAAACCGACCTATATTTTCACTACAAAAAAAATGCTTGACAAAAGTGTAAGTTCCATGTCGTGTTTTGTACCGTAACTGGGAATCTTCTACTTACCGAGACAGTAAAGGTTAACATTCTTACTTTTATTAACATGAAGACAATACTAAATACATTAAACAATACTAAATTCACAGCTCTGTACAACATGCCCTGACCACTAAACGCACTAGTACTTAGCACACATACAAACAACATATAGATATCAATCTCACGATTGTTCTAGCGCCATTACCATATGTTGCGTTCCATGGGTTAACGATGATGGCGCCATTTGCGGTCGATCACACTTGCCAGATATGGAGAGCAGCCATTATTACGTCATATAAGTAGGAAGGTACCAACATTATATTAATTGTTAGGTCTTTATGCATCATTTAGTGAGAGATAAAGTTTGATGTCCAGCTCTGGCTCATGAATGCTGAATAAAATTATGTGACGAATCGACGCGTTTCTAAACCAATTTTAGACTTTGGTTTTAGCAAATTTATTATTCTTCACAGTCTTCCACATATTTCGGGTGTCTGACCTTAGACTGATATAAAAAACAACTTCACTTAATTGCTTTTGAAATGTTTATTGTGATGATATAAGTTTTTAATGCAGTATAAAACAGGATGTAATAAAATACATCACAAATGGTCTTTAAATTACTAAATGTGTATTAATACCCATCGTGGTACCCATTACCCATCAAACCAGATATTAAACAGCAAAAATTATTTCTGAAAAATTACTTTTATTTTTGTTGTTTATGTTTATAAGGCAGACACGAAAAACATTATGCTTACGGGTGTATGCAACAATAAAGAGGTCTTGGGGTAGATCATAAAATTACGTAAAAAAGAGTTGAAACTTACTAATGATGAACGGGTTCGTTTGCGATCTCTGGAGGAGGCTTAGGTTCAGCAGTCTGACATATGATGATGAATGATGAATGAACACTGACTTGTGGAACCGTCTAGTATCTTTTTTGCACCCATTATAATTTGAACTACATCATAATCAATGACATACTTTGTTACGAACTAATTCTAAACTAGAACAATGAGGTAGATTCACTTCCTAAAACCACATCGTTATCAGTCCGTACAAATAGGATTTCATTAGCAAATCTAATAAATCTGAAGCAATTGTTCGTTTGGGGCTGACGCAATTACATTTGATAATTAACATAGGCACTGAATCGATGAGGTTGGTTAACGCTTATTCGCGTAGTGTACCGGCTGATTTTTGCGGTTTGCGCTAGTTTTGAAACAAACCATGTCTATGTCGTGGTTAGTGAATTGATTGTTTTGTGTCCATTCGGAATTTAGATAGGATTTGTTCGGTTAACGTGTTTGATTACGATTGAGTGGTAAATTAAATATTTAATTTTATTAAATGTTTCATTTTGGCAACACTTTCGGTTGTCGCCTTGTCACTATGTACAAATATTGTGTTGACTTTTCTAAAGATATTTAAAATTTTGGGAACCATAACAGATTAATACCTTCCTACAAAAAAAAAAGACAAAAGTAATAAAATAAAAGAAATACGCTAAACATTTCAAAATAATAAATAGATCTGAAATTGCAAGCAATGGAAACAACAACCGTCAAATGCAAAAGTAGAAAAAAAACTCAGTCTGAATTGTTTTTTTCTTCTTCTTAAAGCAATGTTCAGAACAATACCACGTCTTAATTTGAAAAGCCAAAATTAATTGAACAGCCCGCAGCCATTGCAATAATTATAATCAAAGCATTCGAAACTACAGACTTTGTCAACAGCTGCGTAGCAATTTTGCGTTAATTACATGCCAAATAACAGGCAACTAGAACAACTAAAGCATTAGCTAGTCAGCATTGTCATCACTATAATAATTAATGGAATCGATTCGAAATCGGATCGCAAACATTTGCATTCGGTATTCATGGGACAAGTAGTTGAGAGCGATTAAATAATTTATCACTCACTTTTATCGATATTGGTCGTGCTATTTGTTGCAAGTTTTAATTAAATCGATAGGACTCGTTTTTCTATCCTAAAATTGCGTTTTACTATTAGCCCATGGTTTTGCTCGAATCCTATAGGTGCGCCGAAATGATAAGTATGGTACAATTTAAAATTTACAATTTAATACAGATTATTTGGAGGTCGATCTGTGGATGGGTGACCATCCCTTTCATACCGAGTTTCCTCCGTGCTTTGGAAAGCACGTAAAGCCGTTGGTCTAGGCTGTCATTTGTAGATCTTTGGCAGTAGTTATGGGTAGTCTGAAGCCAGAAAGTCTGACAACCAGTCTTACCAAGGGGTATCGTGTTACCCAGTAACTGGGTTGTGGAGGTACGATAGGCAGTCGCTCCATGTAAAACACTGGTATTCAGCTGCATCCGGTTAGACTGGAAGCCGACCCCAATATAGTTGGGAAAAGGCTAGGCAGATGATGATGAATTTAATGCAGATTATATTTTGCATATTATGTGTAAAATTTCATCTAAATAAATGTGTTATGGCCGAATACTCAAATGCTACTCAATTTCTCTATTACTTTATATCAAAGTGACTGTGACAGTACGAGACTTAACGGCATTTTAATACTGAGTAGCGTTTGAGTATTTGGCCATTAATCGTGTGAACCATGGTTAAATAACAAAGAAACTCTTTCAATTTACCATATTCAAAGCAGGATGTAAAGGCATCGATTCAGGACAATCAAATTAACCAAAAAGTGATTTATAAATTAAATACAGAAAGTATCAATTGCTTAGCCCCCGGGACTATTAATTAGAACCCGGTATTTTGTACCTTCGTTAAAGTTGGGAGCGGTAAAGGTCCTATTGGGATATCTGTTTGTAGATACAAATACAGATAGAAAGTTATTGTGTTATTCAATTTCAAATTAATTTTCATTATAATTATTAAATACGTAATAAGTAGAAAGTTCTGGAAAAAAATTAGCAGTGACATTATTTTCTTTCTACATCCTCTACTACATTACTTGATCTTGAACACTGTAATTTATCTACTTCTACATATTCTGAGACTAATAAAAACGTCCAATTAGAGGATCGTAATCACTGCATCTTCTCATCTCTACAGTAAACATCAGACGTGTTTATTATTCGTCGTAAAGCGTCTAGGCTTGGGTATCTACGTGAGCATATAGCTCGCGGCTTATCTATTCCGACGCATCGTAGTCTAGGTGGTTGATTAATGAAAAGCTTTTGACACCATACAACATCACTGCAAAATGTTAATGAATGCTAGCAGCGCTATGTTCTTCTTTTCGTATTTGAATATATGAATTAGCTATAATGTTATGAATACTGTATACTTGTTACTCAGTATAATATCAAACAGTAGAAGTATAATGTAGTTGGCGTGCTATAGGGAACGATGTTGGGACCAAAAACAAGCATAAAATACGTCTTCAGTAAAAAAGCTTAAAATATATCTTCATATACACAAGTTATGAATACAAATTACAGTACAGTTGTTTAGGTTCCTCAGAAAATCTCGAACCATAATTGCCAATAGGAGTAATACCCATCGAGTAGTAGACAAACATGTAAAGCATTCAACAAACCGACCATGACAATAAAGAACAAATCAATATCTACCCACAACGTAATCAATATCATTAACTTATTAAACCGTACACAACGGCCGCAGCTGATTACTGAATCGCGTGGCCGGTAAAATGATAATTGAAATAGATACCTGCTGCGATACCTAATCTCCTAATACATTACTCGTAATTAATTGTCTTGTCGATTGATGGGTAGAATTTTAAACAATGTTGTGGTGCTAGATGATTTGAATAACACAAATTGTTTATTATTTATTATTATTAATCCATTATTTCATTCATCTGAGGCCCATAAAACACAATACACTTATAAGTTTTAAAACAATAACTGTAAAGTAATACATCTTTTTCACACGAGACTTAAAAACTAGTACACACGAAGTGTCGGCGTCGTGTTGCGAGGAGTCGAGTCGGCTGGCCACGAAAACCACTCGGAAAATACTCTTCCCCTACTTCTTCAACTCTTCACTTTGTCTTTCTCTTCTTCCTCTTTTCTTCTTCTTCTCTACTTATTGTTTCACATTAGACGAAAGAGACTGATCCCCAAGACAACGTGTCTCAAGGTGGGGTTCAGTGTCACATAAATGATGGATAACTCTTTTTGAACAAAAAACATTTATTATGAGTAAATTTACACGCATACTAAAACAGAAAACCTATTTATCCAAAAAACTAATTAAAAACTTGAGAGGTGTCAAGGGACACCCGGATGGAACGAAGTTCCTTTCGATTAATTAGTGAAGGAATTGTAATAAAATTTTATTTTTTTGAAGTTATAATAATATTTTTGAGCGAATAAACTTAGGTACTAAACATATCGCCGTAGGTACCTAGTTCAAAGAGTTCGCCGCGCCGCCTTTAAATACATAAACATATTCTACGAAAAGCGAATTCGGACTTTATTTTGTAAACGTAAACGGTTAAAAATTGAAATTTTACCAAACTAGGTATGATAAAATTATTCTGAGAAACGTATAGGCTGGTGCCCGACCGGACAATAGGAGCTATGTGCAACCGAATTTCACGGTTAATGTGTAAAAATAAGGTTTTAATTCGCTCCAATATTTTCATAGAAAAGCCGCCATTCAACTAATAATGAACTCTATTTGACAGTTCCAACGATTCAATTTTTCTGTTCGAATTGTCTGCGTTTGTGAAGTAATAAAAATAGCAAAAATAAGGTTTTAATTCGCTCCAATATTTTCATAGAAAAGCCGCCATTCAACTAATAATGAACTCTATTTGACAGTTCCAACGATTCAATTTAGCTTATTATAGCATGTCGTGACAACTTTTCGTAAGAATTTTTTCCGTCTAGCCCCCTTTCACAACGCGCGATAAGGAACTTCGTTCCAAAAAACGCATCCAAAAGTTTCTGCGCTTAGAAATGTGCCCAAGAAACTGGCGACATTTTCACGTTCCACCACTACCAAAACCCCAACCCCAACCTCAGTCCAAAGTAAAAACCAGCTCTTGGGTCACAGGATGTGTAAACCAACCGTATAGACTTTTCCTTAAAAAGACGATGAGCAATTGGACCCCACGACCCGAAGGTTAAAACCCAAACCACATTTATTTTTACTTACAAAAAACTTTTTAACAAATAAGACAACCGTCTTCAAAAAGTAAAAAATAACTTTCAATTCGCAAGTCGGCGGCTTTGGTTTTGCTTGTTGTTTTGTATTGCCACCGACTTGCGAATTGAAAATTATTTTTTACTTTTTGAAGGCGATTGTGTTTTTTGGTAAAAAGTTTTTTTTCGTTTTTTTTTTTTTTTTTTTTTTTTTTTTTATCATTTGATAGGCATACGTTTGACCACTATCTCACCTGATGGGAAGCGATGATGCGGTCTAAGATGGAGCACGCTTGCCTAGAAGTAACCTATTCACTCTTGACTTAAAGACTCCCGGGTTGTAGCTATCAGGAAACACAGACTCAGGCAGGGAATTCCACTCCTTAGCAGTACGCACAATGAATGTGTTCCCAAAACGTTTTGTGCGTGTGGGTGGGATGTCCACCATGTACCGGTGGCGCATCGCCGTACGTCTTGTGGTCCGATGATGGAACGGGCTCGGCGGAATTAAATTATGCAATTCTGTCGCACACTCCCCAAAATGCAACCGATAGAAAACCGACAGGCCAGCAACTCGGCGTCGATGCTCAAGACTTTGAAGCTTTGACTCGACGAGCCTATCATTGCCAATGATCCTCTTGGCTCGTTTCTCAATTGACTCAAGGGCATCAAGCTGGTATCTGGCAGATCCGTCCCAAAGGTGAGAGCAGTACTCCATACACGATCGAACTTGCGCTTGATAAAGTTTAAGCAGCTGTTCCGGCGTGAAGTACCGTCTCACCTTTGCTAGGATCCCCAACTTTTTGGCAGCCACTTGAGCCTTTGCCTCTATGAAAGGGCCAAAATTGAGGGTAGATGTTAACGTAACACCAAGAAGTTCAAGTCGGTCGGCTATCGGCACGGTTACACCTCGGAAAGATGGAGCTGGGTGGAATTGGCTCTTTTTAGCGGAAAAGAGACACGCTTGGGTCTTAGCTGCATTGAACTTGACCAGATTGGCATTGCCCCATTCAGAGACAGCCTGTAAGGACAAGTTCAAGCGCTCAACCATTGCCTCCCGGAGAGACCGGATCTGCGACCCACCAGCTCGTGCATCGGACACGTATCTCTCAGCAACAGTGCTGTCGTCTGCATACCCAAAGGTACCGGGTTTAAGCAGATCATTAATATGCAACAGGAACAATGTTGCTGAGAGCACCGACCCCTGAGGAACCCCGGCATTAATATCCAGCAGTCCGGACGAGCAGCCATCTATGACCACTCGAATAGACCGATCCCTCAGGAAATCTGCAATCCAATCACACAATCCGGCGGGCAGACCGAAGGAAGGAAGCTTATTAATAAGGCTATCGTGCCAGACCCTGTCGAAGGCCTTCGAGATGTCAAGGGAGACCGCTAGTGCCTCCCCGTGTTTCTCGATGGCCTCACTCCAGATGTGAATGGCATACGCTAGTAGATCCCCAGTTGATCGATTTCGGCGGAAGCCGTACTGTCGGTCACTGAGGATATCATTCGCTTCTAGGTATGCCAGGAGCTTACGATTCAGCACCCGTTCCATACTTTTACAAAGTATGGACGTTACCGAAATGGGTCTATAATTCGACGGGTCTGCCCGACTACCCTTTTTGGGCACGGGCTGCACGTTAGCTTGCTTCCAAGCCTTCGGCACTTTCCCAGTCTCAAACGACAGACGATATAGGCGTGTCAAGATCGGAGACAACTCAGGCGCACAAGTCTTCAGTACAATTGCTGGAATCCCGTCGGGGCCACTAGCCTTGTTCACGTCTAGGTTACGCAGTACCCTAAGAACGTCCTTCTGATGGATGCTTATGTTCGACATGCTCGACTCGCATCCAGCAGGAGAAGCAGGGGGTCTCGCGCCACCAGGATCCAGACGTGACGATTCCGCAAACATAGAGGCGAACAAGTTTGCTTTCTCCTCAGCGGAGTGGGCCAGCGACCCATCGGGTCTCAGCAGTGGTGGTAGTGAGGGGCGGCAGAAGTTCGATTCGACCGACTTAGCCAGGGACCAAAAAGCCTTACTACCTGCTGGGTATGAAGCAAGTTTGTTCCCTATTCGGCTAATGTGGTCAAACCGAGCTCTCCGCAACACCTTCTTGCAGGACTTGGCAGCCCTGTTAAAGGCTCTCTTCTTCTGGCTCACGTCACTTGCTTTTCGAGTGCGGGCGTCAACCCATGCTAGGTACGCTGAATGTTTTAGCGCGTTAGCGCGATTGCACTCGGCACCAAACCATGGGCGAGCTTCGCCAGACATTGTTACGTCAGAGAACGGAATGTAGTACTCCATCCCCCTCCGCAACACATCCGTCACGGCGTCCGCGCACGACGAAGCATCAGTCGAAGAAAAGCAAGTAGGCTGCCAAGGATAACATGAGAAGAAAGATCGCATGCCATCCCAATCTGCTGACCTGTATCGCCATACCCGCCGGGTGCCTCTTGGGCAAGGATCGGGTGGGGAGTAGACGGATACAGACTTCACCAGACAGTGGTCGGAACTACCCAGTGGAGAAGAAATTGACACCGAGTAGCGGTCTGGATCTGTTGTCAGCAGAAGGTCCAAGCAATTGGCAGTGTGCGAATCAACATCTGGCACCCTTGTTGCCCCCTGGACCAGCTGGGTGAGATTTAACGCTAGCGCTAGGTTTCGCGCTTCTCGTCCAGCATGGTCTGTGTGCTGGTATGGGAAGAGCCACTCTTGATGGTGGGCGTTGAAGTCCCCCAGCAACACCAATTGGGCAGAAGGGTACCGCTGCTGAGCCGCATCCGCCGCCTCACTGAGGTGCTGTATGAGCCCAGTTGTCTCCAGATCACCGCTATGCGACCGGTAGACACAGGCGTAGACAATTTTGTCCAGGCCTGTGTCCACTAGAACCCACAGCGTTGAGAACCTGGAGTCCTCAAGGTTGCGGAGACGCCGATAACAGATGTCGTCCCGGGCGTACATACATACGCCCGCGCGTGGTCTGAAGTGGTGCTCCAGGGTAAACCCTGGGTAGGTAAGGTACGACACGTCAGACGGACACCCGATCTGCGTCTCCGACAGGAACAAGAGCGCTGGTTTCGTTTTTTATTGCCTACTTCTTATCATACAAATTAATTACGAAACGGTGACACCAAAATAAATCAGTCGTACCTAAGGGGTGGAATATTTTCTTAAATTAAAATGGGACCAAATGACACCTATTCCGCATCAACCCAAAGAAGAATCACGTAATCGGATCATAAATCACCGCGTAATCGGTGTACATACATTTAAAAAAATACCAATCGAATTGCCCCGATCGATTGCTCCTCCTGTTTTAAGTCGATTAAAAACATTACCAAATCACTGACGATAAAGCGACTAAAATTCTTTCAATAGCCCATAGTTTCATTCGCTAAATCTCCACTAATAAGGTACGATTGATCCTTCACCAAATTCATTCCCACAGATATTATCCGGACGTATCAAAATGAACAGAGCAATGTTCTTATTAATTAACGTGGTTGAATTAAAGGAACCCTTTGACGCTTGATTGGATGATTGGCATGGTTATTAATAGGTAGGAGTGTCGTACGTAAATTAGACGCGTCATTGACTTGATGGCGCTGGCTTGTGATCAATGTCTATTTAGTCTTTATTAGATAACAATGTGAGTGAGTTTAGATTAGCCTATATTGATAACACGTGGATCAGCCAAATACCAGCTGGAGGCGTTGGAAGTTATTGATACACGTGACAAGAAGCTCTTTCACAACGACTCCCTGGTTAAGGTTAAGCCCCTGAGCTGTGAACATCGATAATGTTTTTTGTAGCTGCGACTATTTAGATAAAGCTATTGTAAATTATCTCCCTCCTGATCACAGCGGTCAAACCGTTGCTTTTGAGTCCAACACACCCTTACAAAAAATACAGATACAGTCAAGACCAATAACATCTGGTAATTTAGATAAATTTAAAAAGACTTTAATAAGTAAGTTACCCGTTCAGGACCTTAGTATGAATAATGGTAATATTTTATATAACACGGCGAGTAGGTATGGTCTTCGTATTGATGGTAGGATTGGTAGGTAGGTAGGGTAGGTAGTTGAATTTCAATCACACACATCGCTGACTTGACACAAACTCCATTTATTTAAATTAAACCACTTACAGGCACTTTTGAAATTATCACTAGGAGTTATTGTCAGCCTGAAAGATGATGCTAGATGTACGTTCCAACAGGTAGGCTTCTATGGAGAAGAACGTACAAGAAACTCGATGATCACTCTTTTAAACCAAAATATGTTACAACAATGTTATGGTCGAATAATCTTAACACTTTTAAAACCAAATTCCACTTTTTACATTTTAACACGCGCACACGCGCCCATCGCCATATTTCTCTCTACCCCTTCCTCTGGCGGCAGTGTGTCGTACCAGTACAAAATCTTATTACTTATGTAGTTGAATAAAATGTAGAAACAATACTAAAATGATTATCAATTAATTCTTTTATCATTAAACAATGCTAATATTCTCAAATAGAAAGGCGTCTTAACATTATGACTTAATTAGTAGCTGAATCACTATTTGCAACTTCAATATTCCTGCGAGACGACAATTCCGGTGATTTGAAGAAATTAATTAAATAAAAGGTCAATTTACACTCAGCAATTCATTATTAAAACCTATTAAGTTCTCGTATTAAATTAGATCCATGAGATATTGACTATTGAAATAATGGTCTACGCCATTTTCTCAAGGACCTCAATTACACAACTCTGTATTATTTCTAAACAACTTATAAATCAGATGTGCAAATTGTTAATATGACTGAAATCCTAATGGTCATATAATAAATGCTTGCTTTTCATTTTAACTACAGTTTTAACTAAAACATTGAAATTAGTTTAATAACAAATTTCCGATAACTTCAGCTTATCCAGCAAGCAAATAGATGGCGTTGATCTCAAATGAATTAATCAATACCCACGTAATGTGTAATAGTTGTAACGTGATCTCACAGAGAGCATTAATACCAATGACCAACAGTTATAATAATTAGTTAATTAGTAAACTAATAACACCCGTGGCCAAATGTTCACGTGTAGTATGGCAGCTACGGGGTCTCACTGCGACATATATAAAGAATTCTTCTCAGTTGTGCAAACTGAGTTTCAGAATATTTTTAAGAAAAAAACTAAAACAATTTGCCCTAAGTTTTTATTCAGTGACTGGGCAACTAAAGGCATCAGGAAAAGTAGGGAAAGACTTTTTGAGCTGTATGGCCTTAAGCCTTATATTAACACTGACTCTTTTAATAAGTATGTTACTATTTATTCTAAAACTTTTAAAAATGCTTGTAAGGCAGCTAAAGCGTTATACATTAGCAACAAAGTAAAATCAGCTGATGATAAAATTAAGACTGTTTGGAAAATTATTAATAATGAAACAAATAGGAACAAAAGACATAACACTGACTACACTCTGGAGACTTCCAGTGGTCTCATAAGTACTAATATAGAAGTTGCGCAGGAATTTGCATCATTCTTTACCAATGTTCCTATTAAAACTACTGAATCTTTAGATTCCTCGCCGTCACTTGCTTTTAATTTATTAAGTTCGAATGTTCCAGCCTGCCCCACGGAATTTAAATTTAAACATATAAACCCTGCAATCGTTATAAAGACTTTTAAACAACTCAAGATCAAGGCTACTGAAGATTTATGGGGGATGTCTACTAATGTTTGTAAATCGGTTATTGAGACAGTGGCACCCTATTTAGCTTTCATTTTTAATTTGTGTGTAGACCAAGGGGTTTTCCCGGATTTAATGAAGTACAGCAAGATTATACCACTTTTTAAATCCGGCGATTGCAAGGACACGAATAATTATAGACCCGTTTCAGTTTTGCCGGTTTTCAGCAAAGTGTTTGAAAAAGTAATGCTTAACCAAATGCTCAGTCATTTTAATTGTAACAACATCTTACATGACCAACAGTATGGTTTCACCAGAGGGCGTTGTACTACTGACGCTAGTGTCACCTTAATTAAGCATATCTTTAAGGCATGGGAGGATTCGCAAGATGCTATTGGCATTTTTTGCGACCTCTCCAAAGCATTTGATTGTGTAAATCACGAAACACTGCTCTTAAAGCTTGAGCATTACGGACTGGGTAAACAAGCGCTTTGCTTAGTAAAATCATATTTAAGTGATAGACTGCAGCAAGTTCAAATAAATGGTGTTAATTTATCGGGCTTAAAAGTAAAAATGGGGGTACCGCAGGGCTCCATATTGGGTCCGTTCCTCTTTTTAGTTTATATAAACGATTTACCTCATTTACTGAAAAATCAACCACAAATGGTGTTATTTGCTGATGATACTTCATTGATTTTTAGAGTAAATAGACGGGCACAGCACCTTGACGACGTAAATGACGCCATGCTTAAGATTCATAATTGGTTTACTGTAACTAATTTAGTATTAAATGAGAAGAAAACTAAATGCATAAGAGTCGCTTTGCCGAATGTTAAGAGTAATGAATGTAACGATGTATTGAATAAGGACATACTTGAATTCGTCGAAAGGACTGGTTTCCTAGGGATTACGCTTGATTCCAAGCTACAGTGGGGTCCTCACTTAACATCTCTTGCAGGGCGGTTAAGTTCAGCCGCTAACGCTGTCAGAAAGATCCGGCATTTGACAGACGTGGATACCGCTAGGCTAGTATATTTTAGCTATTTTCATAGTATCATGTCTTACGGTATTTTGCTATGGGGACGGGCTGCAGATATGGATTCTATTTTTATTTTGCAAAAGCGGGCTGTCAGGGCAATCTATAATCTCCGCAAACGCGAATCTCTAAGAGAATTGTTTAAACAGATTAACATCATGACGGTACCTTGTCAATATATATATGAAAACATTATGCATGTTCGAAAAAATCTTCATCTTTTTAATAAAATAGGTGACAGACATAATGTTTATACTAGGAATAGGAACAAATTAGATCAGCCAAGCTTCAGATTGTCTAAAGTACATACTTCTTTTTAGTTAGAAGATTACATCAATGATAAAAATGCTTGGCTGAATGCTGGTCCTGCTCCACAGCCAGTTTAGTGAATTTCCAAATTGGAAGAAAAGGATGTTTCCTACCCCTTTTTCTATTGACATGAGTAACGAGTATCGTTATTCCTTATATATAGATATTTTTAAATTATTAACTTATCACACTTCATATGATAAAATAATATACATTGGAAACCTTAGTTTTGTATAATTTAGCAGCATTATTTCAATTTTGTAAATGTGAATACCATGGAGCCATTTACTAAGTATATTAATACCTTTAAGTTTGACAAAAATTAACATGGCGGTTGGGAGTATTGTCATGCTCGCTCAAATGTCTCGCTGATGGTGGCGCGTGTGTTGGATCATTCGGCTCCCTTCAAAATGGTTGAGCTGAATGGTGCTGATTCACGCGTCATGTTCGTGAACGGGCGCTGTCAGTAGAGATTGGTCAGCTCTTATCTGCCATGGATTAGATGCCACTTTATCTTGCTTCTTTTTTGTGTTTTGTATTATTAGATTACCTTCATAGTTTTCACATATAGAAGCAACAAGAATCATGTAACCAGACTTTGTAAAAACTTGATTTAAAAGAGTGTCCGTGGAGTTTCTTGCTCGTTCTTCTCCATAGAGACCTACCTACGTTTTGGAACGAGCAACTAGCTTCAACTCTCTGACTAACTGACCGACTCCTTGACAATTCAAAAGTGCCTGTAAATGGTTTAATTGAAATAAATGCTTTGACTTTTGACTTTGACATCGCCCCACCGTTGCCAGCCTATCGGTCTTTTATCGGTTACATTTCAAAAAGTGTTGCTTTGGAATTGCACAACTTAATTCCCCCATTCCCATTCCATCAACGGACGAGCAGAGATACGGCGAAGCGTCACCCCCACACCTACGACACTCCATACAAACGAAATGATTTAATTACCTACACTACAACCAAAATAACAGACTGTACAAATACGTGCGTGTGTGTGCGTGTCTACGCGCCGCGAGTCTCGCCTTAAACCCACGGTTCCTAACCTGGGGGTAATTACCCCCGTGTGGGTAAAACTGGTATTCTGTGGGGGTAATAAGCTGGTGACATATACAGATATACTGTATGACAAAGATTAGACCAATAATTCCGAATCTAGCTCGCCAGTGCATTTCATGCCCTGGCTGTGTATACCATTGACTGTTTAACTTTACCTATATAGGGCGACTAGTAATTAGTGTACGATACTTAAACTCGTGATTGTGTTCATGATAACAAACAACTTTCCCGACGAAATTTTTTTTTTGTATTGGCACAGAATACTTGATAGTACCTACTACGTAGTATTGGTTCACTTTATGTCACAGGCGTGCGCGCGCGTGAATTTCATACGGCTGTTGTGTTATTGTGACAAAAGTGAACCAGTACAAAAAACATGTTTTCTTCGGGAAAGTTGTTTGTTATCATGAACACAATCACGTGTTTAAGTATCGTACACTAATTACCAGTCACCCTATATATACAGATGCCAGCACATCAAGCTATACCAAAACTGTAAAATTTTCCCAATTGAATATGTACCTTATGCTATTCCAATAAAGTTGAAAATCTATCAAAGAAATTTTACAGATTGTTGTAGCTTGATGTGCTGGCCTCTGTACTATATTCATTAGTAACATGAGAAGGGGGGGGGGGGTAAATCAGTTTCCCTAGCTAAGTCATAGGGGTGACAAAATCGAAAAGGTTAGGAACCACTGCCTTAAACTAAAAGCAGGTTCGACGTAGGTAGTGGTGCGGAACAGTGTTTCGGAGGGAGGCGGGTGTGTGTTGCTAGTGTACGGTAGTACTAATACTAATACCACACCCGCGACACTCCATAGAACCGAAACGATATAATTGCCTACACTAATACTAAAATAATAGACTATGCAGATACGTGCCTGGGTGTGCGTGCCTACGCGCCGCGCGAATAAAAACGCAATTTCCAGAGCTAGTCGTTCGACGCGGGGAGAGGTGAGGAACGGTTTCAGAGGGAGGCGGAGCGTGTCGCTACTGTACGCTGTACGGTAGTAATAATACTTATACTGTGCTAATACCGTCCCAGTACCTGTACAGTTAAAGTTCCATGGTCTCGAACCAAGCGCTTTGTCAAAAATCATAAAATGAACAGCATAGAAATACGTGCACTGAAAAAGGTAACCCTCAAACCATTTTTTCTTTCAGTTCTCCTTCAGTTCTATTCAACACCGTGTAAAAACCAGAAAGCCACAATTGATTCAGTTTGAATAGTGCTGCGGCGACTATTCGTTCAAAAAGTAATCGTTACAGAGTTTGTGGGTTTCGGTGTTTCAATTCTCATGCAAACCGCACCAGGGAATCGGAAATCCGATTGACAATTTGCCAACAGTTGATATAAATGTGAAGTTTTGTTACTGGACCGGGATTTTTAAATGCGCTATTGGAGTAATAAAAATGCAGCTGGTACAATGAATGTGATAATTATGTGCATTAATACTTAAATTCGACAGCGGGAAACAATGTGCGTACCTTAAATAACACTAAATATTCAAACATATTAATAATACATGTATAATTATGAAAAACATTGTCTCATGATTAAATAATAAGTGTTTGTAATTTATTTTCAATAATTTGTTTTCACAATAAAGAATACTGTGAAGTAATTTCATTCAAATAAATATTTTATACAAATTCACACAAAATATAATTTTCAACAAAAGAAAACGAACAATAGAATTCAATGACAAGACAGATTTATGAATAAATAAAACATATTCAAAATTCGAAGACTCGGGTGACAGATGTCAGGAGTCAATAATGATGACGTCATATGAATAGAAATAGTTTCTTACAAGTTTTTGTGCCAACCAGCATTTTTATTTTTCATCTATTCGAGGGAAGCTGCGATTTTTTTGTACAATTTGTTTAGTTATACCCTGTTCACAATAAGATTAGACATTTACAAAAACCTTTTTTACAGTCCGTTCAACCGATTTTGACTTATATTGCGTTGGTAGCATGACAAATGGCAACCGCAGTAAATAGTTGTTATTGTAACCATTTTTTTGCCTCTAATGCCATCCTTAAGCATACGGATTCGAAGTCAAAATCGGTTGACGGGACTGTAAAAAAGGTTTGTGTTTATGTCTAATCTTATTGTGAACAGGGTATAGTTATATTTCATACTTCTCTTAGATTCTATCTATTTCCTTTATGGTTTAGAATGGTTTAGTCATTTATCAGATTTTTCTATTCTGTGTTCTACGTCTTCAACAGCATGTTCTTAATATACATGTTGAACTGGTTGAGAACCAGACTATTTTGACACCAACCGGGGGAGCAATCGACATTTTTCTAGGAACGTTAGTGTTCTAATCTCAGTTGAATTTTTTTATGTCGTTCTGTTAATTTTTATTTGTGCGGGCAGTGCTGTGTTTTTCACACCATCTTTGCCAGTTGGTGTTTTATAGAAGACTTGTAATTTGCTGTCAGTTTTACTTACTGTTTCGTGTAGCTGTAAGTTTTCCATAATTATTAAATAAATAAATAAAAATGCCTCTAATTTAACAAAAAAATTCTACTTTCTTTGTAGCTGAGGTGAGGTTGCAGATACATTTTCAATGTTTTTAATTACACACATTGACACCCAAGGAGATGGTGTTAAGATCTCATCCAAGAACATATATTTTGTACTCTGTGTTCTTTCATGAGATCACTCAAAGAAACTCAGAGTTTTATGTAAAATTGAGATCTTTTTAGGGTCCCGTAGTCCAATGGCAAAAAACGGAACCCTTATGGATTCGTCATGTCTGTCTGTCTGTCCGTCCGTATGTCACAGCCACTTTTTTTCCGAAATTATAAGAACTATACTGTTGAAACTTGGTAAGTAAATGTATTCTGTGAACCGCATTAAGATTTTTACACAAAAATAGAAAATAAAACAATAAATTTTGGGGGTTCCCCATACTTAGAACTGAAACTCAACAATTTTTTTTCATCAAACCCATACGTGTGGGGTATCTATGGATAGGTCTTCAAATTTGGTCTTCATTTTTTTCTAAACTGAATAGTTTGCGCGAGAGACACGTCCAAAGTGGTAAAATGTGAGTTCCCGCCCCTGTAACTTTTAAAATAAGAGAATGATAAAACTTAAAAAAATATATCATGTACATTTCCATGTAAACTTCCACCGAAAATTGGTTTGAACGAGATCTAGTAAGTAGTTTTTTTTAATACGTCATAAGTCGTATACCGCAATTTATCTTACTTGCTACTTTTTTTCATGGTAGATGAGTTGTAGAATGTTGCCTCCTTCCTAGGTTTCTATATATTTATACTTTCTTTGCAACCTCCATCAACTCTGGAGTATTCTAAACTACAAGTGAATCACTTAAGGGGTCAGCAAATCGTAATAATCCATGTTTAGCGGTCTATCCATCAACGTCGTCGCTCACTGAAGCTGGACACGTGAATTATTGTAGCTGCATTTTAAGCTAAGTGTAAGCGATGAGCATAGCGGGTCTTTTAGGGCTTTTTAGGGTTCCATACCTCAAAAGAAAAAAACGGAACCCTTATAGGATCACTTTCTTGTCCTACCAGTCTGTCTGTCAAGACCCTTTATCTCGGGAATGCGGGGAGTTTAAATTAAAACCATATACTCAAGTCTACAGTTTCTTGAAGCTGTGAAAAACTCAAATTTCTAAATTGACGTGAGAAAAATATACGGCCGTTTAGGTCGAAAAAACGTAAATTTCGGTATCGAAAATTCTATGGTACTTCCCGTTGACCTAGAACTATGAAGTTTGCCATGTGATATCGTCTTATACAAGAACAGGGAATAGTCTGAAAACTAAACATTTGTAATTAAATCATAAAAACTATAGTCTTTATTTAAAGTAGTACATAATCAATCATCGAGGTATACGCGGTTATAATTGTATGGGTGACTAAATCATGGAATTTAAACGGAACCCTCCTTGGGCGAGGCAAACTCGCAGTTGTCCGGTTTTTTTAAATTTATTAGTACCGACTTTTTTGTCCAGTAAGTTCTTTCAGGAGGATGTGCCAAGGCAGCCCGTGACATTCAAATTTTCTAACGTTTTTTGCAATTTGTAGCTTAGTATCGGGTTGTATTGTAACAAAAAATCTTCGCGGGTGTAACAAATAAGCATTTAAAGAATCATAATAATTAAAATCATCAATATAACTGTTCAAGTTACAAAAGTAAAAATATGACGTTTGCGAGCTTATGTACTTACCTTGAATTTCGCGGGCTACCCTAGTGTTTTCACGTTAAAGTGTTTAACGAGTTATCTCTTGATGTCCTCGACTGTAAAAATCACACATTTCGTTCGCGCTCGCGTTCACGTCAGAACTGTGTGGCGTCGAGTGATTCAAAAGGATGTGATTGTCACATACATACTTTTGAATCACTTCGACGCCATACAGTTCTGACGCGGACTCCGTTCATTAGTATTGAATTTCTGATTTTCATCATCTACTTTTGCTGTTGACTGTACACACCACATATCACACAAAACATTACAGTAAAAATAAAATGTTGTATAGCTATGTATGTCAATACTGTGTTATGGCGCTACTATGTGCGTCACAAGTAAAATGCTTTCAGCCGGTCAATCCTTAGCATCAAGTGGCAGTACAACTCTTCTCAAGCTCACTTCACCTAACTTTACCGAGAAAAACTTTCACAGAACAGCAGTGCAATTCTGTAAGAAATCACCTGCGAATTCGAATTCTATCTCATTACCGATTTCACTTACCTGAAGTGAAAAGTATTTGGTATTCGCTAAAATAGGTATGTAAAATAGTTCGCGTCACCTATGCTCTCACTTAGTGGCGCTGACATAGTGTTCATCGAGTTACAGAAGGTAGCACTGAAGTGAGTTCTTACAAAATAGCATTGCTGAACCGTAACTTGGAACCTTCTGCTTACCGACACATTGAAGATTAAAATTCGAACTTTTATTAATATGAAGACTTATATTTTATATGTCAAAATAAACAAAAATAAAATATTCTGTAAGTACTTACAGAATAGCATTGCATTGATTGGCATTGGGAGGAGCTCGTGGCCAAGTTAAAGCCGTACAGATCGATCGGTCAAAAGTTAAGCTACACTAGCTGCGGTCGGTCTGTGGATGGATGACCATCGCTTTCATACCAGTTCCCTCCGTGCCTCGGAAAGCACGTAAAGCCGTTGGTCCCGGCAGTCATTTGTAGATCTTTGGCAGTCGTTATGGGTACTCAGAAGCCAGAAAGTCTGACAACCAGTCTTACCAAGGGGTATCGTGTTACCCAGTAACTGGGTTGTGGAGGTCCGATAGGCAGTCGCTCCATGTAAAATACTGGTATTCAGCTGCATCCGGTTAGACTGGAAGCCGACCCCAAAATACTTGGGAAAAGGCCAGGCAGATGATGATGACTTACAGAATAGCATTGCAGAACTGTGACTGCCAAATGCGCTTTTGTTTTTACTTCAAGTAGAAGTACACTCAGCATTAGATTCAGAAAAACCAGGCTAACTGCAATAGGTATTCCTTTATTTACAATAAAAATTTCACGCGCGTTGCCGGAAAATTAACTATGTGCTAATTTCTCTGCTCGATTTAAAATGCTCTAATGACATTTCATTAGACTTTAAAAATTAGTTTACGGAATTTCAAGTATAAAAACACACGCTCATAGATTGGACTTTGTGCCAACGTCGAAGCCACCATTTGACCTAATTGCCAATTAACATCCCCCGGGCAGTCAATCTAATTTTTTAGGACCCATTAGTTTCTTTACACTTTTCCCGTTCTACGGTAATCGATGCAGGTTTACAATTTAACTCGTTTTTAAACGTGATTAAATGGAAGCTGCAGTTTCATATAGCGTAAAATAATTTCATAATGATTTATTATTATTCCACTCTTTTGTATATATTTTTTTTAAGAACTGAAGTGTGATTCCCGGGTCGAGCAGTGTTTTTTTACGTTTTATTACATTTATTTTCAAACCACTTAATCGAATTAAATGTATTCAAAGCTTAAAAAGCAGGACTCCATTATAAGATTCCTACTAATATCTGCCAATACCAATACCAACATTCAACTAAATATTGCAACCTACTAAGACATTATTAATATACAGTCTATTTAATAATAGACAGCAACAGCAACAGGCAGTGGATCAGTAATATACAGTCTATTGTGTAATAGACTGTATATTGCTGATCCACTGAACTTGACTTAATGCTATCAGTAAGTTAAACTCGTTGGATATGTAATACGATTACGCATAGTTATATAACTAAATACTCGAGTAAGTTCAAAGAGCAAGCAAAACTTCTGCTAACTTATAAAATAACAACGTTTCATTATAAGGATTTAACGTAATCCAATTCACGTGTATATAAGTTCTGTGAACTGTGAATATATCTAGGACTAATCTTAACTTAGCGGTTATTATCTGGCTTTTCTTCATTGCGGGCTCACCATACCACTGGCCATACCCCTGGTGGTATAGTGGGTCTAAAATTGTACCACTCACCTAACCTAACGCAAATGATTCACCTACAGTAGAGGGGATTTGGCGCTCGGCAGCCGCTACCGCGGCACCGCTCGCTGTGCTCGCTCGTATAGTTTTAGACCCACCATACCACCAGGGGTATGGCCAGTAGTAAAACTGGTTGGGGCTGGCTGACAGTTTAACCAAATTCGGCCATTGGCTTACAATCTACCAATCTCTATACACATTTCGAGCAACAGCACTCATACAAAATAAAATAAATAAAATAAAATAGCCTTTTATTTCCTGATATTTAGTTTACATTGCTTTTTTGAGTTACTTATTTAATTTCATTAGTTTACTTTACATAACTAGCTATTCTTTTATTGTTTTACTTATATCTAATTTAAAATACGTATAACTAGTTTGATGTTCCTTTGCTGCTTTATTTATTAATTATTAACTAATTTAACTTAACTTAATATTATAACATAACATAATTAATTAAGTTTGAAATAATATCTGCAGGAACCCCAAATTGGGTGAAGGCCTCCTCCAAAGATGCCCATTTGTCTCTGTCTCACACTCTCTGGGACGCGCACTGGTTGCGCATCGTCTGCTGAAAACAGTCGGTGAACGGATGCTTGATGCGCTGCAGTAGCGTCACCATCGCCGACTAGTTAGACCAGTATGTCTATTCTGGTACAATCTCCCTCGGTGAACACCATGGTGAAGTGAGCCGTTCGTCTGTTTTATCAATCCCTAGCTTCGCGAAATCGCGACGGATGACAGCTCACTTCACCTAGGTGTTCACCGAGGGAGATTGTAACAGAATAGTACTGCAGTTGTCAGTTTTTTATCACTAAGATCACCCGTCAGAAAAAAAGAACAAAGAAAGAACGATTGTGAATCCGTAAATAGCAATTCTTTTTAAGTTCGGTGCATTCTAGGCAGTGAGCAAAAGCACATTACTGGCAGGCTAATTATTTTTAGCACAGCAACAGCTATTTTCAAATCTCACACACACATATCAAAGATCAATTTTGAATTTCCATATTCCAAATTTAACTTTGCATTGTAGGTACTGCGGAACGTCATCGCTGGCGCCACATCCATTTCAGTAATGGTCCGTTACTACCAAACCAATCGACAATATCAGCAAGCTCTACGAACACTGTATTTCAAAAATAGCTTTCCTTACATATAAATTACATACATTCACATCGACACAGAAGCAAAGATATATCGCCGTATGCTTTCACAATATTCTCGATTCACAGTTTTCAATTTATATTGAGTTCCTTTGTGAAAAGGATCGTGTTGGATGTTGAAGTTTCAATTTTACACTATATGTGTCAGGTAGAACCTTTTTACGTTTCACTTGAGACGTGGATATTGAAGAAATGTTGGTTTCCTGTACTCATTCATTCCTTTTCACTTCCTTCATTTTCGCTTATTTTTTTATTTTGTTACTCAGGCGTTTAATAGGGTGACTAGAAGATTATGAACGGCGAATAGATTCTATAGTGTCTTTGCTTGTAAGAAGCTGTTTTTGTGTGCTGCTTGGTGTCGTATTTCCATTTGATAAAATTATTTTTTTATGGGCCTAAGGTCCTAAAAATATGATTGTGAATCGCTTAAAATGAAGAACGCAATATCGCAAAAGTCAGAATTAATTACGAGAGGCAAATCTACTAAAACATTAATTCAAGATTTACCAACCTTAGTTAAAGTTTTCAATTAAAACTTTTGGAAAGAGCAACTAGATTCAATACTTTTTCTTGTAAATGACGTTCAAAAGTGCCTTGTAATGGTCTTAGAATTGAAATAAATATCTCGAGTTTGACTTTAATCAAAAAACAAATAAAAGGAAAAACCCTAATATACCTTTAAAGCATCTACTCGTAGCATCATTCTACAACATATAAAAAAAAACACAACAAGAGGATCACACAGCTACTCGCAACTTAACGTTGGCAGTGATTCAAAATGCATGTGGCACGGGTTTAACCCACTATAAACTATAAACCAGAGTAAAATCCGCAGAATTTTTAAACACCCGGATCCGAATCTCCGCTTTTGTTAGGATCACATTTTTTATACAGCGACGAGTTAAACAAGAAATGTTCTACAGCAGCTCTTTTAAAATGGATACTTACATATGTTGTGATTTTCACCTCATTGTCTTCCATTTTAATTACACATCTAAAGGTAAGTATACACTTGAGCATTTACTTGTAACAATACATCAAGTCTCGGCGCTTTTTGGTGGTAGCCAAGGTTCATTCCCCATTTAAAATAAAGTACATCTACCCGCTCTAATGTCTCACCGTATCTCACAGACCGACGGTCATTGAACACAACTCTCGACGCTTTGTTACTACTCGATTTTACAAACTAACTTATAGTTTGTAAAATTTCATCGAGCAGAAACGCGAACGCGGACAAAACGACATTTCAACGAACAGTAAATGCAAAATATTAAGTACAATGCTCACTCTACTTTTGTATTACATCGAATACAGCATCAAGCATTCGCAGAAACGTTACATTACCTACATGGAGATGCTCTTTTGTTTGTATTGTACTATTCTTAAGAACTAATGTGACAATCTGTTCTGCAGGTTTATATTCATCTTAACATTATCTTTATGGAAATTATCTAAGCATCCACTTCTCTATCCGCCAAGCTGACACAATAAAACAATTGCCGTGAACCGTATAAAATGGGTCACTGCACTGGGAAAGGGTTGAATCCATTTGCCTACATGAGTGACTGACAGTACTAATTAACTTCTACTTTTGGGTATTTAAACCAGTGACCAAACTTGCTGAATGGGTAATATTTTAGTCACAACGTGAGCTACTTCTGTGCTGTATGCCAAAGCAAGTGATCAAAGTAATTAGGATTAACGCAAACAGTGCAGCAATACGATCGAGAAGTTTTTATTGATTAATTGAACTAAAAAACAAAATCAGAAACCAGGAAAATTTATCTTACATACTTACAATTTTAACTCTTGTTATTCATGTTTTAACCACAAAATATAAAGGATACAGAAGGACCGCTCCCGCCACCTTCAAAAATAATTACCTAAACTTGTCAGACTCACTATGGCTGCTACTGTATTGACTCTGTAGGTTTTATTTGTGTTATTATTATGAAATTTTATTGACACTGGTTGGAACTCTTTGCAATTTTTTTATAACAACATTTTCTCGTTCGTCATGAAATGTAAATTACATTATTTATTCAGTCTGCTTGAAACTGCTTGAGAATGCCTATAAACGTAATGTCAATGTGTGCGTGCGAAAAATGGCGGTTTGTTCTGAGTGGTCTCTCTGCTCGGGCGCGATGCAGCCTTACGTACTTTGTGTTTTAACTGTCACTTTGTGCTCTAAGTTCTCAGCCAAAATTGGATATGCCAGTCGCAAAAGGACACAATGAACAGCATATCGCCATGACGACAGGTCCAAATTGCAGTCGCTGGACCTAAAGCCCGTCACAGACGTAGCTATAATAAATATTAATATAATTCATAGCAAGGCATGTTACGATATATTTTCTATAGTAATCTTTAAGTGACCAAAGACGCAGCTATAATATAATAATATATATCTTTATTACGTCACCAAAATATGTGGACAGATATAGCAAGGCATATTAAAATATATTTAAAAAATGTGTAACAAACAACGATCACAGACGTAATAAGGGCGAAAATATATTATTATATTATAACTACCGTGTGTGGTAGCCTAGCTATAATATATACATATTATAGCTACGTATGTGACGGGCTTAACTCAGCTCAAATGGCATGATTTTAGTTCATTATCAGTAAATAAACTAAAATAGCGCGATGTTATTGTTGCTGTGTTTCCGCTGACCCTTCAGGGCAATACCGAGAATATAAAAACACGACATCCGACAGGGGACGTCGGCCCTAGGAATGCAGCAACGAGCTGAGACTTTATAATTTCCGATGAATATCTCCAACTCCCACTAAACCGCATTGCCAGCATAACTATGACTTCAACGAATAAAAATTCACTCATTAAAATTAGAGACACCTCACGAATACTAAGCATCGGTCGGTTAAGTAGGTATTTCATTCAGTGAATTTCCTCCCAACCTGGGTACTGTGGTGAATGATAAATGGAACTACCCACGTTCCAGGAAACTCATTAGTACATTCTAAGACTTAACTTGTTAACGAAGAAAGGTAAAGGTTTCCTATTTTTATAGGGTCAAGTTTCTAAAATTTGATAGCCACCTAATTGAAGGAGAAATTAAACAATGAATTGGGTAACAAAATGTTGTGAGAATGGAAATGGACGTAACGTTTAATAATAATAACAACTTTGGAATCTGTTACAAGAAGATAATGACAATAACGGTACTGGTTTGAATTCACCCACACCCTTGTACAGTCAACAGCAAAAGTACAACAGTAAAGGTTTCCTATTTTTATAGGGTCAAGTTTCTAAAATTTGATAGTCACCTAATTGAAGGAGAAATTAAACAATGAATTGGGTAACAAAATGTTGTGAGCATGGAAATGGACGTAACGTTTAATAATAATAACAACTTTGGAATCTGTTACAAGAAGATAATGACAATAACGGTACTGGTTTGAATTCACCCACACCCTTGTACAGTCAACAGCAAAAGTAGATGAACAAAATCAGAAATTCAATACTAATTTACTAACACTAATTTATATAATTTATTTACTAGTTTATTTATTAAAAGTATGTGATTTTCACACACATACTTTTGAATCACTTCGACGCCACACAGTTCTGACGCGAACTCTGTTCATTAGTATTGAATTTCTGATTTTGATCATCTACTTTTGCTGTTGACTGTATTATGGCCTTGAAAGAATAAGAAAATGAAGCTCTACTCACTGTAACGAGTTAGTCGAAGAATGTCCAGGCAAGAACAGCTCCAGCACGCGTAGCATGACCACGCTATGTCTACGGAAGAATAGACATGCTGTAATGCTCTCCCATTTCAAAAGCTACACTAACCACGGAACGCCTTTTAACCGCAATGGCAGAGACAGCAAATTAAAACTCAGTAAGTCTCGAATTAATTAATTCCCTCTCTCTTAATCCAGCGGATTACGGTGAGCTTCACATGGTCGTTGGACCACCCCCAGGGGTATTAAACTATAATTAGGTACCTATAATAATAATAATAATAAATGTTTATTTCAATAACTTAAGAATACGTTTACATTTAATCTTCAGGGAATTTCCATTTACGTAAGAATTATACTTGTGATAGGAAGTTCCGCGTTCCATTAGTTACAACTTGTATCTATTGAATAGACATTCCATTGCAGTAGGTATTAGAAAAAAAGAGAAAAAAAAGTGATATAAATCAATTAATAATGATTAATCAAAGATGTGCTGTAGTGTGAAGGTGTGTAATGGTGTGTTTGTGTGTGTAAGTGAGTGTGAGTGTATGTGTGTTTAATGATAGTCGGTATAATATGGTATGTAGGTAAATACTATTTAATTGAGGAAAAAGTAGTCTCCATTAATAAAAACTGATTATTTTTTATATGCATCTAATAATATGAATAATAAAAAATACCAACCTAAAACTATCCCACTGCAGGGATTTTTTCTTATACCATGCTTGCTCAAAACAAACGCCAGGGTTTCCTCACGATTTTTCCCTTCACCGATGTCAATAATAATAATAATAAACCATTTATTTCGGGTATCAAAGACCCATAACATAAATACCTTACAGACTATCATACCTACATACTTATAAAAAACCACAAAAAATATAATTAAACTATTGAACACGAATCGACGGCGTCAATGATGTCCAAAATAAACTTATAAAGTACACATGATATTGAAAACCCCACATTGGTACAGTCAGCAACAAAAGTCGATTAACACTTCAGATTTTTTTAATCACAATATTAAAGGAAATGCGGAAAGTATTAAAAATCAATATAAAATAAACTGTTGACAATGACCTTAGATACTGAAAAGTATTAAATCGTTTTATTTTATCTTATTTAGACGATATGACGATATATTATATTTCTGTGGGTGTCGTAAGAGGCGACTAAGGGACTTACCAGAGAATGGGCAGCAGCGTTCTCTGTGCCTTTGTAACAACCATACTGCGATCGCTAATCCTGCCAAACGTGGCGATTATGGCAACCCCCCCCCCCCTCCGTTGGGACGGCCTATGTCCAGCAGTGGACGTCTTAAGGCTGTATTGATGCTGATGATGACACGATATGAAAATTTTACAGTGTTAATCTACTTATGTTGCTGACGGTGCTTGCTCGTGCCCGGTTGTGTAGCTACAACCTCAGATATGACAGACCACCGTGTCATGGGGAATACAAGTCGTGGGGCCCCAGTAAATACTCGTGAATATATACACGCTAAGAGGCTTCGCGAAGTAGCAGCATGATGTCGACCCTCGCAACGACGCGATTAGTCTCAACTAAGTTCACCCGAACTTTAACTCGGTAACTTGATATTAATACTCTCCAATTATGTTCCACAAACTTCGTTATCTGAACCGTGCCTCAAACGGATTAAAGTAGCATTATATTAATACACCTGTTATGTAATAACCGATAGAAAATCCGCATTTTAGGGTTTGACGTTATTTTCGCCGATTGCTGGAGGTGGTACGTTTTTCTTCTACAATTTAACTTTAAAATTTAATGGGTGATTTGAGACTGAGTGGTTATAATATGAAAAGAAACTGGTGATGATTTTATAAGATGTGGGCAGCTTCTGTCCACCACTCGTAAGGTCAGACGGTCATCTTAGGCAGAGAAAATGGAAAAAGTCACTTTGATTTGAATATTATACGTGAAATCCGTAGGTACTAAGATGTTGAAACTTTAAATAAATAAAAAAAAAGAAATGTCGTTTTGTCCGTGCTCGTATTTCTGCTCGATGAAAAAAAATTGAGTTCCAAAATGAAAAGTAGAGTCTTGACAGTCAGCCGCGATGGCTGTCAGGCAGTTTTTTCACTTATTAAATCAATTATTTTTAATCAGAGTTTAATTCCAGTAGTAGGAATGGTACCAAGAAGTTCTCAAGTCAGAGTTCCTCGCTCTCACAGTCTCCAGGTAAGCAATTTAATCTTTAGAAACCTTTTTTCGCAGAAAGGTTAAACAAAATACAATCGTACATTAATATAAGCTTGAGAAGGGTTATTAATCTACCTCTTCACAGACAATTCAGCCAGGATTTTCCTAAACGTGGACTGTTCAAAAAGTAAATACGTGTAAATTCAATGGGGACATCCAGACATGTGGATAAGATGCCACACGCTGACTTTTGATGTAGGTCTGAATTATTTTAAGCGAAATTTTACATAACATAATACATATTACCTTCCTCTGCTGTGATAGACCGCAGTGTGGTGTAAACGATTTGAAGACCCTTTTTAGAAAACCACTAGATTTTAGTCGAAAAAATTTAACGTCATTCTTAATCAATATTGTGTGTTTACGTAACTTATTTATGAACTATGGAAGAAATAGAGCTAAATAAAACAAAACAAACAATAGAACAAAGAAAAGAGAGAGAAGAACAAAGCGTGTAATAAAAACTAGGCTGGCAAAGATGCAGGTGTGAACAACACAGAACTGCAGCCCACACAAAAAAAAAGACAATATCAAAAGCTTAAACTAGAAACAACATAATCTAATATGCACTTAAACTTAGATCTACCGATATAAGTTAATAATAATAATATGTAGCGACATTTCACACATATCCATCTGACCCCAAACTAGGGAGACCTGTACTATGGGTGTCAGACAGCTGATATACATACACAAATACATTTTTAAATACATACATATATAGATAAACAATACAACATACATCAATGTTATAATAATAATAACACCAGTCTGTATTTGTCCCACCGAAGGGCAAAGGGCTATAGGCTCTTCTCATACAGAGAAGTCAAGAGCATTGAAACCACCCTTGCTCAAGGATTGGCAATTTCAGTCTTATATTAATTATAAGTCCTGTAGAGCTATCCTGTTATAACCTTTAATTCGTCGGCTTTGTCAACCTCTAGCATCGGGACGGATGACAGCTCACTTCACCTAGGTGTTCACCGAGGGAGATTGTAACAGAATAGACATACAGGTTTCCTCACGATATTTTCCAGTGATGTTTATAAAACTAGAAAGTACATACACACAACAACTCGCATCTCACATCGCTATTCACTCTCACTTCGCATAAGGTTCAAAATGACCTTGATATAGTATTTGACACTTTGAATCGGGTTCGTATGCGAAGTCAACGTCAAAGTGACGGGGAAATTACCTTACAGAATGCCACTTCTTACGTCATCTCATACTGTATCTGTCAAAATCTCCCTGTCAATTTAGTTCAACTCGCTGACACGCTCGCAAGGGTGGCGCTAGTGTAAATTCGAATTATCAACCGAATTTTTAGAATGCCAATCAAGAAACTCACAGCTGATTCAGATTCGAAGTTTAGAATGAGGTCTTACAGAATCACACCCCTGTAAAGGATCGATGCTATGAATCCAACACTTATTAGGATTCATCATCATCATCATGTCAACCTTTAGACGCCCACTGCACTGCACTGTATTAGGATTAATAAGTATTATTTCGTATAAGCTAACAATAATACAACTGACTGTGTCAGCCGTCCGTCTGTCAGTCCATGTGTCATAATATAAAACTATATTCTAAATCATTCAAATATAATCGAATGACACCTATCTTTCTTGAAAAATCCAGTGTTCTATCGAAACCCTAAACTTCAAGGTGTCTGTTACGTAACAAAGACATACAACCTCTACAGTACCTACGATATTGGTTAAAGTCGGTACGGTATCGGAAAATGGGAAATATTAAATGAGTAACAATTGCATAGCGCTCTTTCTTGGAAGTTTGCTCCATGATAAGCTTTTGACAAGCTTTCGATAACAATTTTGTACAGAGTTGAGCACAAGTTACCGTATTACTAAACAGCGTTCTTACTATTACATTAAGCCCGTCCAATAAAGCATTAAGCTTTAAGTTCGCCTTTGTACCTTTGTGCATGAAGTATAAATGGTTGTTATTAAATTATACCACCTTTTTTTCTGAACTACTTAAATACAAATCTTAAAAAAAGTGTAAAGTAAAAGTGTAAATAAATAATAAATACAATGAATAAATCAAAATTCGAACATGAATCGTAATTAAGTACTCAGATTACTATTTACTCCGCCAACTATCTTCCAATAATGAGGATTTTAGTTTAGAATCACGACTGAAATTTGAAGTGGAGTCGTGATTCTAAACTAAAATGTAATTCCAATAATAGAACTCCCTAAAATAGATATCGAAATTCGAACACTACAATCAACAAATCCGGTATCCTATTTGCGTAAACTTTAGATAATACCGAAAATTCACGCTAGCGGTACCGAAAACCTTTCATAAAACAAATATTAGTATCGCTGTTATAGATCGGGTGCTGTCAATGTAGGCTTTTTTACGAGAAACGGTAAAATTGGGAGCTGCCCAAAAAGAATACATTTATTTATTTTTATACGAGGGCCTGGTCACGTAGAGGACTGAGTTGCGGGACGTTACAAAGGTAACGTTGTAAAAATCGCAACTGACTTGCTATATTTACTGGGTATGCGTGTTTTGTAGATTTATTCATGTTGGGACGTCGGTGCGTGTTGTTCTTTTGGAAGTGTTTGAAATTTTTAAGGAGTATTGTGGGTGGAGCTTTTGGAAATTGCTTTTCAAATACAATGAATACGTAGGTATATTTTATTGGTTCTATTTTACTTACTTCCATAACTCCCTGCTTTCTAGAACTTCAGTTTAAACGGCCCTTTATAGGTTTGAAAGTATAATAACCTCTTCCTCTTCTAAGTATATCTACTACAGTACAGCATAAAATTCCTAAGAGCCAATATTTCTTATAAAATTACACCCACAAAAGAGTTGCAAATCCAGCTTTAGACCGGATTCTTTCAATATTACCAACAAAATGTTGTTGTTGTATCTTCATAACAAAAGTAAACAGAGTTCGAAGGCTGGTAAAAAAATTGAGTGACGACCTCGCCCTAGGCCGGGTTTCGTGATATCGGCTATTTCAAACTTAAAGTAACTTTCAAACAAGTAATTTTTCATCTCTGATCAACTTTATTCTACAAGCAATAGGGTTCAAAATTAATCGATCTATTTATTTGGCAGCTGTAAAACTATTCTTGCTGGTGCGTAGTCCATACATCAAATTTAACTACAGACCGTTTGTTTATCAACTTTGTATCCGAACAGTACACTATCTTTATGGGCACAGAGCCATGAAATGCAGCGATTTACGCATTGTCTCCTGGGACCACTTCATTGTACAGCACTCGTGATAGTGACTCGTATTTGTCAAAATAATGCATACAGATATCGTCTTCAACGTGACGTGATAGGGGTGAAAATTGTGGGCACCAGTTGTACGGTTTATCGAGTGCTGCTAGGATAAATCATTTCGGCCGACAATATGATTTAGAGAGTGGCAGCATACCTACATCAATCTCTGGTCGTGTTTTCCCCTACATTTAGCGTGGTGGTGAATTTGAATTATCCGCTCGCCGGTACAAAATATTGCTTTACACGTCTCTAGTTTGTCGGGTTACCCTGCAGTAAATTACTTGCTGTATTGGTGCTTCTACATGATGCAACTTACTTTAGCATGTTGTACCTACCAGCGCAAGTTACATACAGGATGTAAATAACTTTGGATTTTATGGAATATTCCGATCTTTCACCAGCTTTGTACCCTGCGGGGGACAGATCGAAAAAAAAAGTTTAATCTGTCCCCTTGTTAGCAACTGGCTCGAACTTTTTCAAACTTTCGAACTTTTTATTCCCGTTTGTCCCCCATACAATTTAATATACCAACTTTACATTAATAAAAGACTAGTGGTTTGGGTTTATCCCTATACTTGGCGGAGAATTTTACCATTAATAAATTAAACTTTTACTACTTCCCTATGTTAATTGTATTATAAGGATACCAGGAAAAATAAAATAAAAAATCTCTGAATTTCAGTTTTCAGGATATATTATGTGTCTTTCAGTGCACACTGCCAAGCTCACAGGAAAATAATGACAAAGAAAAATGTGTCTTTACATGCACACTGCCATGTAGTCACTAAACTAAAAAATAATCAATAACATAAAAATAACATTAATTTAGAAAAATATCAACAAGTTTTGAGATCTATTCGTAACTAGGTTCGATACGGTTATGATATACGACATAGTTAAACATTTTTTTTTAAATAAAGTTAAACTTTCTATTATTCTTTATCACAATATTCAGTCCTAAATCTCTGAGATCAAAGTTTACTTACATTATATATGTCCATCTACTATGTAATAATACGAAAAACTTAAATACTACTTAATATGAAAATCTACAAAGCAATTTCGCCCTTCAACTATACATAGTCGTGCGTTACACTTTGAACAAAAAAATTTGGTTTGATGTTTGGTACATTGTCTACATCTGCCTTTTGTTGTAAAAGTAGGAAGATGTCCCGCTAGGTCGTAACGTAACGGGTAGCATCATCAGGCCTTTCCGCAACAGGTTTTTTTATTTTTTTCACAGTTTTGGAAAGGGCTTCAGGTTGCAGACTAGAACTCCTCTCAAAAAAACGCAGTTGTCTAAATAAAGCGACTCGAAACTTTTTGAGTGGCAATAGTTTTTGATTACCACTGTTTTCGTGACGATACAGCAACCAGGCATTATTGACGCATATGTCCAAAATCTGTGAAAACAATACTAAATACCAACGATGGCCTTTCAAATCAGTACGATATAAAGTAACTAACATATCGGCTAGATCAACTCCACCCATATTACCGTTATAGTGCTTTATTAAATTTGGGCATATGACTAGACCTTTCTTTTTTTCTTCTTTCTTGTACCGCATTATATTCTGTACAGGGTGAACGTCCACATAAGTACTTGCAGCCACAACAAACTTGTTGTCGAACCACTTTACAACGGTGATATTGTGCTCGTTAGACACGACCTGTGCAAAAGCTCCCCTGCCCTTTTTTTCAACTCCATATCACTTGGTAATTTTTTCTCTGCCCCACAAAGTCGGTTGGTCCTGACTTTACCTAAGGACTCACACACTTCTTATAACATCGAAGACGCACAGTAGCTGCGGTAGGTGCGGCAGGTGCTGAAGATGCGGGACTGCAGATTGAATCTATAGATGGTGACGGTGGAATAAAAACTGATAGTGAAGGCGGTATAATGTCCGGATCATGTTGAAGAATAGAAGGTGAGTATGAAGTAGAGTCGGTAGTGTTATGTCTGAATCTCGGCTCTTCATGGACAGAAGCAACAGCATATATTTCTCGATACTCACAGTCATCACTATCTGAGATGTTTACATTTTCGACGGATGACGCTATTGATCGGACCGGGGAGCTGTCTTCGGAGACATCTTGATGAGGTCTGCACATTTGAATTTCATCTTCCGAAGACTCGCCAGATTCTACATCAGACTTAGCTCCGCATTTAGGCACCAACGCTAGGATTTTTCGACTTCTAGTCATCGGAAATAGGAGCATTGCAAGCTAAGGAACAGGAATTTGGCGGAAACTGTAATATGAATTGTTGTCATGCATTATAAAAAAAAAACTCTGTCCGAACAAAAGCTCGAGTATGTAGTAGCACAGTTGGCAGTGTGCATTTATAGACACAACATTCACAAATTGTAATAATCTATGACGTTGGCAGTGTGTATTTATATGTACACGACTAATAGAGTGTTATTCTCAGCAAAGCTGGCAGTGTGCATTTAAATATACACAACCAATACTGAGTTATTCACACTGCACCAGGCAGTGTGTATTTAAATGCACACCTAACAAAAATCGTGAATTACTGTATATGCACAAAAACAATCACAAAAATAATATAAACAGACAATTGCGCAAAGCTTGCAGAAAGTAAAATCATAACAATTTCATACATTTAACTTAATTTAATTAAGATAAAATACGATACTTACAGAGCGTTGCGCAGGCGCTGACCGACGGCTCGCCATTTTGTTCACCACTGACAATGTGTGAGCGAGACAAACACAGATTTCTTTTTCTTACGTAAAGAGACGTTTACGAAGTCACTTGCAGATATTATTAAAACGATTCGATGTAATATTTTGTTTAAAAAAAAAACTAAATTCAATGTGCATGTAAGTGCACAATGTCAAGTATAGGGTTATAGACAAACATTTAATTTTATTTGTATATAAGTAAATTAAGTACAAATATTTTTTTGATAAAATTGCAGCATCTGTTAAGGTATTGTGTATTATTCAGGAAATTAAAAAAATACAATATAAATTTAAGTTTTGATATTAACTATGGTAGGCTGAGATACAGAGCATAAGCAAAAAAATTATTATTTTTGATAACTCTTAGAGGAATGAAGACGTCAAAACTGAAAACGGCAAAATAATGTGTATCATTACTTGTAAAAATGAATATATATTATCCTGCTTGCCAAGCGTGGCGATTATGGCAAAACCCGCCATTTCTTTGGGGAGGCCTATGTCCAGCAGTGGACGTCTTTCGGCTGAAATGATGATGATGATGATGATATATTCAATTCTATGGGGGACAAACAGGAATTAAAAGTTTCATCTTGGTAGAGCGGTGGACTGTAGAGGCACAAACACTGTCCCCCTGTCACCGATAAGGGAACAGATATGAGTGAAAAAGTTCAAACTCCCCTCGTTGCTAACAAGGGGACAGATCAAACTTTTGTTTTCCGATCTGTCCCCCGTAGGGGACAAAGCGTGGTGACAGATCGGAATATTCCGGATTTTTAATTGATTAACTAACGACCGGTGTGCGTAGTGATGTGGCAGACGGCGAAAAGTGGCTCTTTAACCGACTTCAAAAAGGAAGAGGTTATCAATTGGAATGTTTATATATATATATATATATTTTATATGTATGTTCGGGCATAACTCTGTCATATATAGACGGATTTGCAAAATTCTTTTTTATTCGAAAGGGGTTTATTCCGAAATGGTCCCATATAATTTTTACCAAAATTGATTCAGCCCTTTTTGAGAAAATCAACAAAATCCCAAAAAAAAAATACTTAGACGACGTTTTAGTTTTTTCAATATTTGGAGGACTTACAATCTCTTTTAAGTGTGTCGCCGTTTCTTAACAGATTTAGATGTTAAGGCAATTACTAAAAAGCGAAAAATAAAAAACTTTTTCAAAAAAAAGAAATTCGCCTTTAAGAAAACTAGAAAGTGATAAATAACTTTAGCACATAACACATATTAGGTACTTTACTTTCGGAAGTCGGTGGCAATACAAAACAACAAACATAAAGCCACCGCCACCGACTTCCGAAAGTAAAGTAATGTGTGTTCTGTGCTAAAGTTATTTATCACTTTTTAGTTTTTTGAAGGCGGTTTTCTTTTTTTTGAAAAAGTTTTTTGTATGTTTTGTCGAGAAATAAATCTAGAATCGCTAATCCGCCTTGAACCGGGTTGATCAATGGGGTGGGGTGCTGTATGAGAAAAGCCTTTTGCCCTACAGTGGGACCATAATTGGCTGGTATTATCATTACATTTGCCGTGTGGTGCCGGTCGCGAATAGCACCATCCCATTTCTACCCGTGAGTGTCGTAGAAGGTGACAGAGAGATATTGACGAGAGGATGGGCAGCAGCGTCCTTCTGAGTACCACAACACCTACTAAGATCGCCAACATGCATCGGCCAAGCATGGCGATTATGGCTGATCGGCCTCCCTTGAGGTTGACGTGATGATGATGATGATGATCATTATATTTTATGGTCAATTTATTTACTGGACCCACATATTTTTTCGTGTAGAGGGAAACTATTTGAACAATAATTATTATTATTTACGTTAAAGGTCTGAATTTGGATATTAGAGTAGAATATACCATATTTTTCCATCTGAACTTTGAGGTGGATGTAGGATATTGTGATGGCCTCGTCCCATGCATGAGGTTGTGGTTTGATGCCGGAAAAAAAAGCCGGAATATGTTACCTTTTCAATTCATATGTACTTTCTAAGTTTATCTTGAACATCCCTAACATCGATGAAGGAAAACCACCTGGACTTATAATTAATGTAAATCTGAAATCGCCAATCCGCTTTGAGTAAGCGTGATGATCAATGGTCGCGTCTTCTGTGTGAGAGAAGAGGCTTTTTCTCATCAGCGGGACAATAATAGGCTGGTATTATTATTATCATTACTTTAAGGAGATCGAGGATCGAGGAGCTCGTATCTATGTTAAAGCCAAACAGATCGATCGGTCAAAGGTTAAGCTACGCTAGCCGCGGTCGGTCTGTGGAAGAGTTCCCTCCGTGCCTCGGAAAGCACGTAAAGCCGTTGGTCCCGGCTGTCATTTGTAGATTTTTGGCAGCCGTTATGGGTATAGTCTAAAGCCAGAAAGTCTGACAAACAGTCTTACCAAGGGGTATCGTGTTACCCAGTAACTGAGTTGTGGAGGCAGTCGCTCAATGTAAAACACTGGTATTCAGCTGCATCCGGTTAGACTGGAAGCCGACCCCAATATACTTGGAAAAAGGCTAGACATAGATGATGATGATAATGAAGTCGATCCACCTTGGGATCTAGGTCTTATTCAATTGAGGTCCAACAACTCGATCAAAACCAATACCTTTAAGAGAATTAAGATTTAGCTAATAATAATGTCTCTGTCGATTCTTACGACACGCAAGGGGACAGTCTACCTACTAGTAGGTCAACATTCACACATTTCACGTAAGATAACGTA
Source organism: Charanyca ferruginea (assembly GCA_947361185.1). Taxonomy (NCBI): domain Eukaryota; kingdom Metazoa; phylum Arthropoda; class Insecta; order Lepidoptera; family Noctuidae; genus Charanyca; species Charanyca ferruginea. The sequence continues at coordinate 18,252,905 of OX376073.1, forward strand.
TACGTACCTAACTACTTACCCATTTTAATTTAATTTCTTTAATAATAAGCTACGAGTAATAAAATTAACACAATTAAATGCTAGAACAAGAAATCATACACAATACACAATACACAGTAACAATAATACGCAAATGAATGTCAGAATAATTAATTAAATTAAAATAGTTATGAATTATATAAGTTTGCCCCTTGCCTCAATTTGTATTGTTATATACCTACTTATTTTCCAAAACAAGAAATAATATTTTATCCCTTAAACAGAAAATCGTATACTAAGATACAAAACTACGCCTAGTTTAAAGGCTTTAGCGTATGATACGCCATCCATCATACGCCCTAAAGCTGTACGCTTTTGAATGCGTTCGGAGCGACAGATTATTGCAATATAAAAAAGAAATAGTTTTTTAAATTCTAGCAGTTTTCCATTCAAAAGCGATGGAACAAAAGGATTTGTTAGTGCCGATCGGCATGCTATTAAAACGTTTAGTTTTCACTATAACTTTTGAAATTCGATTTGTTTTAAAGTTTAGGAGAAAACAACCGCTTTGATTTTCATTAAAAACTTGTAGTTGAAGAAGAAATAGATGCTAGCCAGGAGTTATTTTACCTAAAACAATGTTTTTTGTGTAAGGTAAGAAATAAAACAAAGAAAATTATGATTTTTAGGGCCTAGTTGTCTAATTTTGTTGGCCTTTTTAGGGTTCCGTACCTTAAAAGGAAATAACGGAACCCTTATAGGATCACTTTGTTGTCCGTCTATCTGGGAACGCGTGGAGATATCGAGTTGAAATAAAAACATATACTCAAGTCTACAATCCCTTGAAGCTGTGAAAATATCAAACATGTAAGTTAAGGTGAAAAACAGGGAATCGAAATTTATAGGGTACTTTTCGTTGACCTAGAACTATGAAATTTGGCAAGTAATATCATCTTATACTATAAATACAGGGAAAAGTCTGAAAACTATACATTTATAATCAAATCATAAAAATAATTTGTCTTTATTTAAAGTACGAAATCAATCATTGAGGTATGCGCGGTCATAATTGTATGGGTGACCAAATCACGGAATTTGATCGGAACCCTCGGTAGGCGAGTCAAACTCACACTTGTCTGGCTTTTTTTTTGTTGCGCTGTGGAATTCCTCTTGGACTTCCTCCATCGTGGAGTGAACGTAGGGGCATGCCGGACTCTTACCGGCTAAAACCACCGAGGTGTTCCACCTCTGCCTATGGCCGGGGATGAGGAATTCTCATAAGTATTCACCGCTCCCCCGGCAGGCCTTGATGTTCCTCAGCGGGTCCCACCTCCCCGTACGTCCATTCCCATGCTGGCCGCACCCATTCTTGAGTGGCGCACGTAGACCACTGCGCCGCCACCTCGGGCCTATCTGGCCGGACAACGAATGCCCCTAGTCCTCTCATGGAGACCTCGTTTTGCGCCCTTCTTTGGCGCCCGGTGCGTGTCCTTTGCAGACATGACACCCTAGCAAAAGAAGGCAAGTCCAAGAACCTAGAAAAGCTCATTTTCTGTGGGTCTAGTTTTCTGTTATTCTACTGAATCATCGCTCACTTTTAAAGGTCCGCCCCATCGGTCCGGCCAAAATCGCCTTTAAAACGCCAACCGTTGTTGACTGTCTGTGTGCCGGCTGCGAGCAGCCAACTTTATTATCTTGTCACTTAAAAAAATACTTTACCGCTCATGATTTAAGCACTAACTAGAATGCAAATTATTTGCTATATCGGAGCTCTACTAGAACAATGACCTTAAAAGACAACAAGACTAACATAAAAAAAAAAACTTGAGAGGTGTCAAGGGACACCCGGATGGAACGAAGTTCCTGTTAATGACCTAACTAAAGGTTGTAAAATGAAAGTAAAGAGTGACTGTAAACTTATAATCTGATTCTAATGGACAATACAATGTTGGGTTAAACTTCAATAAAACAAGTATGCGCGCGCGTCGTCGACCGTATTCGGTGCTGGAGTGCGGTGCGGGAGGCCGTTAGCCGCCGCTGCCGCGGTGTCGTCCCGCGCCGCGCCGCGCCCTCCTCGCGTCCCCTGGCGCGGTCCATGATCACGCCTTGCGTGCGTGAACATCCTCCCCGGGTTGAAGCAATCAATCTAGAGGAAGTGGACAAATATTATTAAAGGAACGTAGTAAAGTCCCCTTCTTCGTTTTCAACTCAACCACACGCGTTGTCCCGTCGTTCCCCGGGAAGACCTTCGTGACACGTCCCAGTGGCCACAGTAGTGGCGGTTGTCCTTTCTCTTTGATGAGAACTAACGTTCCCTCTGCCAGTTGTCCTGTAGATGACATCCATTTTGTCTTCTGCTGGAGCAGAGAAATATATTCTAAATGGAACCGCTTCCAAAAATGTTGCTTTATATGCTCCACTCTGTGATAACGCTCCAAACGGCCGATGTTTGTGTCAGTCACCTGTGGATGCGGAACAGCCATAAGTGATCGTCCAATCAGGAAATGTGAAGGAGTGAGGACAGTAAAATCTAGTGGATCAGAGGAAAGTGGTGTGAGAGGACGTGAATTAAGAACAGCTTCTATTTGTGTCAAACAAGTGACCATTTCCTCGTATGTGAAATGTGTTAACTGTAGTAGTCTTTTTAAGTGGTGCTTAGTGGAACGAACGGCAGCTTCAACAATGCCGTTGAAATGTGGAGAGTATGGAGGGGCAAAGTTAAATTCAATACCCTTTTGTGCAACTTCGTAAGAGATATTTGAATCTTGTAAGAATTGTTGCAGTTCATTACAAGTGCCTGTAAAATTAGTACCGTTATCGGATAAGATGCTCTTGGGTTTGCCACGACGAGCAACGAAACGGTTTAAAGCGGCCATATAGCCTTCCTTAGTAAGGTCTGTAGCGAGCTCGATATGAACAGCTTTGACTGCAAGACACACAAAGATGCATAAATACGCCTTTACAAGCTTACACCCTCGCCCCTTTCGATCAGCTATCAATATTGGCCCGGCATAGTCGACACTGCAATTCAAAAATGGGAACTCCAAGTGAGTTCTATTAGAGGGCAACTGTCCCATGATTGGTTGAACATTTTGACATTTATATTTAAAACATTTAATACAGTGTTTCACAATAAATTTTGAGAGATTTCTGCCGCCAAGAGGCCAATACATTTGTCGTATATTTGCTATCAACAACTGAGGGCCAGCGTGTAACAAATCCTTATGATATTTATAAAAGATGATTTTAGTGACATGATGTTTAGAACATAGTAAAACTGGATGCTTAATATTGTAATCATAAGGAGAATTATCAAGTCTCCCTCCTACACGAATGAGACCATCTTTGTCAACAAAGGGACTTAAAGAAATGAGTCTATTCTTACGAGGCAAAGTCTTGTTAGATTTAAGAATAATATATTCCTTAGAAAACATCTCCATTTGTGCTTGACGTAAGATAAAATTTAAGGATTCTTGAAGTTCTTGATTTGATAATGGATTTTTTGATTTGGTTTTATTTTTTAAATTATAAACAAATCTAAGTACGTGGGCGACCACTCTTTGTAAATGATTTAGATTTGAATATTTATGAAGTAATGTATTAATGAATGATGGGATTTTGTGAGAGGAATGATTTTGTGAGTCTGTGAGAAACGAATGTTCTGTGAGGTTAGGTGAAATGACCTCGGGCAGATCCCGTTTCACACTTTTATTGGGCATAGCTGGCCAGTCTTTTTCGTGTTTTAACAAAAATTCTGGACCTGACCACCATAAAGAACAGTCGCTTATTAGGTCAGCCTTCAGCCCACGAGAAACTAGATCTGCTGGATTGGCTCTAGACGGCACGTAACTCCACGTATGACCTGCAGTGCTCTCCTGTATCTCATTGACTCGATTGCGCACGAAAGGTTTTAATAGGCTCGGTGAAATTGCTAGCCAACTCAACACTATGGTTGAATCGCACCAAAAACGGCATTGAGTCACAGGCAAAGTAATAGAACTCTGAACCTTAACACACAGTCTTGCGCCTAACAACGCCCCACAGAGCTCGAGACGTGGAATAGTAGTGGGCTTTATTGGTGCTACACGATTTTTCGATGCAAGAAGTTGTACCTTAACTGAGCCCTGCCTGTTCACCGACCGGAGGTAGACGCAACAACCGAAAGCTCTCTCTGATGCGTCTGTAAACACATGAATTTCATGAGATATAGCATTGTCACATACGATTCTCTAAGGGAACTGTTTAAGGAAATTAACATAATGACGGTACCTTGTCAATACATTTATGAAAACATTATGTACGCTAGAAAAAATCTGCATCTTTTTGGTAAAAGAAGTGACAGACATAACTATAGTACTAGAAACAGGGACCAACTAGTTCAATCAGGTTTCAGGCTGGTAAAGTAGATTCTTCTTTCATGGGGTTCTGTCTAAAGTGTTACAATAAAATACCTCCCCACATTGTTCAACTTAATGAGACAAAATTCAAGTCCTATATTAAACGCACACTATGCAGCCGAGCATATTATAAATTGGATGATTACATCACTGATAAAAATGCTTGGCTGGATGCTGGTCTAGCTCCACAGCCATAAGGGTTCATAGATTTATTGATTAGCATTGGTGACAATTTTTTTGGAGCTGCTGAAGATGTAGAACTACATTATCTTTGCATTGTATAAACTCAAACTATTAGTATTATATAATTTTGCATAGCACATACATGTGAGCACTATGTACTTTAAAGCCACCATTTACGAGATGTCTTTCGTTGACTTGAATATGCCCTGGCGGTTGAGTGTTTGTCATGCTCACTTGAATGTCTCGCTGATGGTGGCGCATGTGTTGGATCATTTGGTTCCCTTCAAAATGGTTGAACTAAATGGTGCCGATCCGTGCGTCATGTTCGTGAACGGGCGCCGTCAGTTGAGACTGGTCATCTCTTAGCTGCCTCGGTTATTTTAAATTTATTTTGAATTGTCTAATTTCATTGCCACTAGGACCTCTTTTAACGTGCACAATTTGTTACATCGTTCTCACATTGTACCTCTAGATTCAACATGAATGATGTAACCTAAATTTGTAATATTCTATTGATTTTAAAAGAGTGTTCATGGAGTTTCTTGCTCGTTCTTCTCCATAGAAACCTACTGTTTGGAACGAGCAACTAGCTGCAACTTTTTGACTGACTGACTCCTTGACAATTCAAAAGTGCCTGTAAATGGTTTATTTGAAATAAATGATTTGAGTTTGAGTTTGAGTTTGAGTTTGACCCATCTTGGAATTTTTAGATTATTTAAACATGGAAGAGTGTTAACAAAATTGTACCAAAACTTGCATATAGGCTCTGGCACCTGCTCGTCCCAGTCACACTTGGCTAACCACAATTTCTGCATTACGATTTTCGCCTCGACTACACACGGACCAACCAAGCCTAATGGGTCAAATATTTGACTAATGACTGATAAAATTTGGCGTTTAGACACCTGTTTCTCAGCATCAATACAAATAGAAAACGCTAAATAATCTGCCTCGCACATCCAACGTAAACCTAATGTTTTCGATGCCACGTTCTTATCTTCAGACAATTTTAGACAATCCAAAACTGTTGAACTATTACAAACCTGATCTAAAATTAACGAATTATTAGATTGCCATTTTCTTATATGAAAATTCGCTGATGCTAAGACAGAAATAACCTCCTTGACCATTTCTACTACGTCTGAAACTGAATTACCACCTGACAGGTAATCGTCGACGTAGAAGTCACGTTCAATTGAAGACTTGGCGGTTGTGCTGGTAGCGGCATTAGCCAGGCTGACTAAGCACTTTGTCGCTAAATATGGAGCAGAAGCTGTGCCGTAGGTCACAGTATTAAGACTGTACGTCTTTAACGGTAGTGTTGGATCTGTCCTGAAAATGATTTGCTGCAAGGCACGCTGTGAAGGCGTAACAGCAACGGCACGATACATCTTAGCTATGTCTCCTGAGACGACATATTTGTATTGCCGAAATCTGAACAGGATTGATAACAGGTCTTCTTGGATAGTCGGGCCAACCATCTGGATTTGATTGAATGACACGCCCGACGTGGTTGCCGCTGAGGCATCGAAGACTGCTCGTAGTTTTGTTGTCGAGCTGGACTCTTTGACGACCCCATGATGAGGCAAGAAATACTCAACATTATCACCTGAATGAGGCTTCCTAGACGTCCGATTTTCTGTCATGTGGCCAAGGCGCTCGTACTCTTGCATGAAGGCAACATAATGCTCCTTGAAACTTGGATCACGCAGGAAACGACGCTCCAGTGATAGAAATCGACGCTTAGCCATCTCAAATGACTCACCTAAAATGTTAGGATTGTCCTTTAAAGGAATAGTCACAACAAAACGACCCTGATCATCCCGAGTAGTATTATGACGAAAACTTTTTTCGCACGCACGTTCCTCTAGTGACAAAGTATGCTTGGATGGTACAGAGTCTGATTCCCAAAACCTGTTGAGGTTACTATTTAATTCATCCATAGTCACGTTGCAGTAGTGTGATTGTTTATTAGAGGATAAACGCAATGGAACTGGTCCTGAAACTATCCATCCTAGTGTTGTTGCGTGTAGTTTGGGTTGATTCCTACCTAGGTTTATTGATGCGGAGCCCAAGACATTCCAAAATACTTCCGCACCAACAAGAATGTCTATTACAGACGGAATATGGAAAGATGGATCAGCTAATTGAATGTCTGTTGGAATATTGATGTTGCCAATATCTATAGCCGATGACGGCAATATCCTAGTAATTTCTGGCAATATGATACATGTGATGGTTTCCCTGTAGCCACCATTCCGAGCTTGAATTGTAAACCTACAAGACTGTGTGCTATTAGATGTTTGCTTGTTTATACCTGATATTGTGGAGTTAGCGTGACGTCTAGGCAATCCCAGCTTGTGACACAATGTTTCAGTGATAAAATTGGCTGTGCTACCGTTATCAAGCAGGATCCTGGCGTCGAACTTCTCACCTCGGTTGCTGACCACTGTCACCAGAGCTGTGGAGAGTACAATAGAACGGGTAGTACTATCTGCAGTGTCACTTGACAAGACAACGTTTTCAGACGTGCCCTTTTGTAATTGAGCACCTCCAGAAACGTCGGCAAGTAAGCTAGGTAAAGCAACACTAGGCATTGGATCTTGTACATTTGAATTAGACTGTTCTACGTGTAAAAGCGTGTTGTGTGTAGTGTGGTAGAACCTTTAATTGTAACTATATGTAGTATGTATCTCTGTATGTCTTTATACTCTTTATATTGTATTAACTATTGTATCATCTGGCCAGTAATATACGAGAATTCTTCTTAGTTACATGTGTTTATGTTCGCTCCCTACGTCGCCACCTTACATGGCGACCCTGCCAGGATGGGTGGTCCGTTGGTTCACGCGGATACGGTTACAGAGGCGGCATCACGGTGAAATTCCTGCGGCCAAATAAGGAGTGTGAACTGTAAACAATTGTGTCCCAGTGCAATGTTATTAGATTATTTAGAACGCAATGTTTTATTACGATTTTAATTTGCGTCTACGATTATCGCGCGGCCGTGTTTCCCTGACTTTAAACTTGACCACTAAAAATGGGATCTTCGCAGTCGTACGAAAAGGAGGAAGTAGTTATAGCCCAGGCGGCATCCGGATCTGGGGTAAATTCGGCGACTATTGACCAACTGAGGGGTCACGCATCCACTACAAACTATATCCTCGCTGGAATTTGCGTATTGTTGAGTGTGGGCGCAATTGTTATTGTGTACAAATTGTACCGAAAATGCCACCGTAACTGGATGGACCAGCAGTTAAACGAATTCGCGTTGAAACGTTCTGCGAGTTACTTTCGACGTTGGCAGCAGAAGCCTCCGGAAGACGCCTAAAAGAAAGTTGGTGCGGTTAAAAAAAATAAATAAAAAGTGCGTTTGTGCGTATACATAAATAAAGTGCGTGCGTATGTGCGGTAAATTCGCGAATTACTTTCACCAATTCGGCATCAATACGACCTCGGACTGAAATTGGACTACCGATCATGTAATTTTACATTAATATTATTATTATTTTTTATTATTGTACTCGTGTAGGTGTGATTTACCAGTAGCATACGCAAGTCGTACCTTAAATAAGGCAGAAATAAATTACCCAACCATAGAAAAGGAACTGCTGGCCATAGTGTGGGCGGTACGTTATTTTAGGCCATATCTGTTTGGAAAATCCTTTACAATATTAACAGACCACAAACCGTTGGTATATTTATTTACCATGAGCAATCCTTCTAGCAGATTGCTAAAATTTAGGTTAACTTTAGAAGAGTATAATTATAAAATTGAATATGTAAAAGGCACGAGTAATGTGGCTGCAGACGCATTATCTCGTATAGTGATAACGTCAGATGAGTTGAAAGAGTTGAGTATGCAAGCTGTAAATGTGATGACAAGAGGAATGAAAAGAAAGTCAGAGGAAATTAATAAAGACGATTCTTTGGTGGACAAGTGTTCTACTGATGAACGGACTGATCACCCCGCAGTCGTGGAAATGCTTAAAAAACCAAAAACCAGTATTGAATTGATAATAAATAAAGACCTAAAAAGAGACTTTGAGTTTCTAAAAAAAAGGAGTTTTATAGGGCTCAATCCTAATTCTCGATCATGCCAAACGCGAGACGTTTTCGTGAGAGAATTTAGGTTATTTTGCGAGAAAAATAATATACTAGAAGTATATATAATAAAAAATAGTGAAACACTTAAATATGTTAAATGGTTAACCAGTGTTAGTAAAAAGTGGACCGGTCCACGAATTTGTGTAGTACGAGGAGTTAGAAAAATATATGATGATGATGACAAACGGGTTATTTTAAACGATTTTCACTTATTGCCGACTAGCGGCCATGCGGGAATCAGGCGCATGTCAAACAACGTTAGAAAATATTATTTTTGGACAAACATGGACGAGGACATAAAGAGGTATGTAAAGAAATGTGTGAAATGTCAAACACAAAAACATTCTTTACCGACCAAACAGCCGATGGAGATTACGACCACTGCGCAGTCAGCATTTGACAAAATATTTTTAGATATAGTTGGGCCCTTGAGTAGAGATTATTATAACTATTCATATATACTCACCATTCAGTGTGAGCTAAGTAAGTATATAGAAGCTTATCCTTTAGAAAGTAAAGATAGTGTTAGTGTTGCAAAGGCTTTTGTTAATAATTTCATTTTAAGGTTCGGCATACCGCGGGAGATAGCAACGGATCGAGGGACGGAGTTCATGTCTACCACGATGCAAGAGGTTTGTAAATTACTTAATATTAATCAAATTTCCTCAACCGCATATCATCATCAATCGATTGGCGCTCTAGAAAATTCACATAAATCTTTAAATGCATATTTGAGGATACAAACCGATAACGATCCAAGATACTGGAGTACATGGATACAATATTTTTGTTTTTCGTATAATACGACAGTCCACACCGAAACTAAATACACACCCTTTGAACTTGTGTTTGGCAAGAAATGTAATATTCCCAGTAATCTAAGCTCAGGAATAGTAGAACCACTGTACAATGCAAATGACTATGTCAAACAACTAAAATATAGATTACAGGTAGCCCAAAACGATGCAAAATGTAATTTAATAAATAGTAAAATGGAACGAAAATTTGTTTATGACAAGTATACTAACCCTATAAGTTACAAAATTGGCGATAAATTGTTAATTAAAAATGAGAAAGATAATAAATTTGAACCAGTGTATTCAGGCCCATTCATAGTTAAGGAAGATTTAGATTGTAATGTAAAGATAGAACGGAAAGGAAAAGAAGAAATTATTCACAAAAACCGTACTAAACCGTATTTAACGTAGTAAAAAAAAAAAAAAAAAAAAAAAAAATAAACATTGAGATAATTTTTTTTTTTCTTTCGGTAAGGGCGTGTAGTGTGGTAGAACCTTTAATTGTAACTATATGTAGTATGTATCTCTGTATGTCTTTATACTCTTTATATTGTATTAACTATTGTATCATCTGGCCAGTAATATACGAGAATTCTTCTTAGTTACATGTGTTTATGTTCGCTCCCTACGTCGCCACCTTACAGTGTCTACGGTTACAATATTTACAGTGAGACAATTTACAACGTCTACTTGAATGCCCAAGACGTAAACAATTAAAGCACACATTAAGCTCCTTCACCTTTGCCAAACGATTTTCTAGTGGCAATTTACGAAACTCCTCACACACATACATAAAATGATCCTTTTTACACAATGGACATTTATAATCTTTTGTTGATTTTTTATTATTAGTTTTGTTTTTGATTAAATTATCGTTTTTGTTAGTATTCTGTATATCTACTATGTAACTGTTACTGCTACTGTCTACCGTTTCCTTTGCCGATCCACTATGTTCAACCGTTTCTAACAAGTCAGCCCTCCTACTAATAAAGGAGCAAAACTCTGACAAGGTTGGATATTTGGGTAAAGTATTGCGATATTCTTCCCAGTCTCTATTAGTAACTTTGTCGAGTCGACTACTCATCATAAAAACTACTAGTGTACTCCACTGGTCAGTGGGTTCGTTCAGCGATTTCAAAGCCCTAATTTGTTTATTTATATTATCAATAAATTGGCGTAAGGCTACACAAGACTGCTTAGATACGGCTGGAATATTGAACAAAGCCTGCACGTGGTTGTTTACTAAAAGCCTATTATTATTATATCGCTCACATAGCAAATCCCAAGCCATTTGATAATGTTCACCTTTGAAATCTATATTTTTTATTATTTGTTGAGCATCTCCCTTGAGCGACGCACGTAGGTAATGGAACTTGCTAATGTCATCGATTGCACTACTACTATGTATGAGAGAAAGATAAGTGTCTCTATACTCTAGCCAACTCTGATAGCCGCCATCGAAATGAGGTAAGTCAATTTTAGGTAAGCGTACAAAATTTTGACGAAACGATGCACCTGTGTTTTTGTCTGCTGAGCCCGCTACAGACCCGCCGTCAATGCCGGCATCAGCGCTGATGAGCAAGCTGCGCGCCTGAGCTGCCACTGCGTGGTACCGCTCCTCAAACTTGGCACGCTCCCCGTACGCCTCATTTGGCTTATCCGAGAGCACCTCGATCTCCATCTGTAAGTTATCAAATTCATCATATAGGGCATCAAATTTACTAAGGCGACCCTCCAGCTCAATGCGCTGCAAGCTAGACATTAATTCGCAACTCGTGAGCACGTTTATATAGTTGCAGAAATTCGTAAGCTTTGCTTTCATAGCACTGCGTTTTCGTACTAAAAGTTCCTCATTAGCCATTATGAAAAGCTGGTTTTATATAGAAATGAACTATAGATAGAACAACAATAAGTAAAAGAAAAGAAACGCGTTAAAATAATTAAGTGTAATGATGACTAATAAGCAGCAAACAGGTGTTTCTTGCAATGAATAGGCGCGTGACCTTGAAGCTCGCTCGCTAACAAAGAGAATGCCAGCCGGTGGTATAGTAAGAAACCGGTTATATGCAATCTTTAGCTAATATGAACACTATAAAAACATTAAAACGACGTAAACAATCACTTGATGAATCAAATTTGAAACTGAACTGAAACGGTTGCAACGGAAAATTTTGAATTTGAATTCAAACTTGAACTTTAATAGGTTTAATAGAAAGGAATTTGGAACGATACACAAATATGCTTATCTTTATCCACAAGGCGGACTGTGTTGATTCCCACGAAGCAAATAGATGTCTGTTCGGGTTCGACCAAACGTAGTCGATACTTGAGCGCCGTCGATGTGAAGACCTCGGGAACTTGTAGACGTCCTCTCCTTGCTTATTCTAGGCGACTCCAACTCCAAACTTGTCTGCTATTGAACAGCTTGTAGTGACACGGCGCTTTTCAAACCTCGTCGTATCAAAGTCCACCAACGTCGCCCGTACTGTCACCGCGCGAACGATTTCTTTGTTCGTACAAAATACGTTACACGGATTTAAAACAAAACGTCGAAGGACCAAAATGTTAATGACCTAACTAAAGGTTGTAAAATGAAAGTAAAGAGTGACTGTAAACTTATAATCTGATTCTAATGGACAATACAATGTTGGGTTAAACTTCAATAAAACAAGTATGCGCGCGCGTCGTCGACCGTATTCGGTGCTGGAGTGCGGTGCGGGAGGCCGTTAGCCGCCGCTGCCGCGGTGTCGTCCCGCGCCGCGCCGCGCCCTCCTCGCGTCCCCTGGCGCGGTCCATGATCACGCCTTGCGTGCGTGAACAGTTCCTTTCGATTAATTAGTGAAGGAATTGTAATAAAATTTTATTTTTTTTAAGTTATAATAATATTTTTTTTATTATTAACAAATATAATGTAATTAAAAGACAATTTAATTAAACGTGCCCGTTTATGTATCGAGCGAAATGGACTCCATATTGAGCAGTTGCTTCGATACAGGGAAGTGTAAATTTTATACCTAATAGGTAAGTTTTTTAATTAAGCCAAAGTTGATTAAAACTGTGTTTGTGAATAGCTCTAATTTATTTAAATAGGTTACCTATAGCACCTATAGGTACCTACGCCTGCCTGCCTTTCTTTTTCTAGCAAAAGAGTACCTACTCACTTACCTACTTACAACTACAAATAATTCGCCAATGATAAAAGTAAGTACCACTACCTACCTAGGTACCCACCTAAGCTCCCACTGGCTTAATTTAAACCAAAACATTTTAATCAAATAAAAAAAAATATTATTGTCGCTAGTAAAACCTAAACTAGGTATGATAAAATTATTCTGAGAAACGTATAGGCTGGTGCCCGACCGGACAATAGGAGCTATGTGCAACCGAATTTCACGGTTAATGTGTAAAAATAAGGTTTTAATTCGCTCCAAAGGAGCTATGTGCAACCGAATTTCACGGTTAATGTGTAAAAATAAGGTTTTAATTCGCTTTTCTTCTGTTCGAATTGTCTGCGTTTGTGAAGTAATAAAAATAGCAAAAATAAGGTTTTAATTCGCTCCAATATTTTCATAGAAAAGCCGCCATTCAACTAATAATGAACTCTATTTGACAGTTTCAACGATTCAATTTAGCTTATTATAGCATGTCGTGACAACTTTTCGTAAGAATTTTTTCCGTCTAGCCCCCTTTCACAACGCGCGATAAGGAACTTCGTTCCAAAAACAACGCATTGCTTCCATAATATACACCGTGATATTTTAGTCGTCTTAAAAAGGTGGTCTACTCTATGTTCCCGACATGAAATACCTCTCGACTAATTTATATATTTTTAATTTTCTAATTAATGTTAACAACTTACTATTTAATCGCGTCTAGAGGTATTTTATTTCGGGTTCATCAGCCCGTAAAAGTATGACGGAATTGGCTTTTAAATATTTACAAACTGCTACATACGCTGAACCCCCCCTTGGGGAGATGCCCAGCCGTGGGCGTCTAAAGGTTGACATGATGATGATGATGATGACACTAGTTTTAGAGACCATTTTAATTTTAATGTGTTGTGCGACTCCACAGCTAATTTGATTGAAACTTCTACAGATTAAGAACATTAAAGTACTAGGTATTTCAACCGCGGCGGGCGCGGGTAGAAACCACTTCGTGAGTTCTTAGTAAGAAACACATTTTTGCGCTAGGGTGAATAAACTCTGGTAAAGATGTCGCAGTTCCATTACGCGCCGCCGTTAGAACGCAATGCTTTGACTGCGCTTGTATGAAGGTGTTTCAAACCACGTTATTTATTGAATATTTTTTTTATATTTCATTATTCCATTATCATCATCATGTCAACATTTAGGCATAGGTCTCCCTCAAAGGGGCGTTCAGCCGTAATCGCCATGCTCGGCCGATGCATGTTGGCGATCGCAGTAGGTGTTAAAGTACTCAGAAGGAGGCTGCTGCCCATCCTCTGGTCAATATCCCTCTGTCGCCTTCTACGCCACGCACAGGTAGAAATAGGGTGGTACTATTCGCGACCGGCCCACACGGCTTCATTCATTTCATTTAATTTCATTATTCAAATGATCATAAATAATATTTTCTCACATGACTGATTGATCGTCATTGGAAACATGAATAAGGCTGCCGCTGTTAGACAAATTAAATGCCACCGAATATTTCCAATACCAAGACTAAAAAACTCAGTCAGAATTCAAACATACGTCACCACTGAAAGTATCATCAAACAACGACCGTACCTCTTCTATCTATAGAAAAAGAGCGAGGGTTACAGATAAATAAATATAAATAAAACCAAAGCAAATAGCTCGGGTCAGTCAGATGAAACAAGATCGAAATCCGAAGGTTAGTCAACAACTCGACAGCGGATATACCTGCAATCGTCTTTCTGTTGACTTGTGTACCTGTGTACATGTGTACCTGTGTACCTGTGTACCTGTTTACCTGTAAACCTCAAATACTTTGGCCCCTAACCCTCCCATGCCTCGATGTGTTTTTAAACTTCTTGACCTTAATAAGAAAAGTTGGTGTTTAAAAAGTATCTTCAAGCTTAGGGTTGAGCCCTGTTTTTGTGCGCCGTGGAAATTGTAAAATGATACCATTGAGTTTATTTTGTGAAGTTGTTTACATAGAAAAATCTATGTTTATTCATAAATTAATATTGTGTTATTACGTTGGAAAATTTTCGACTCTTCCGACGGGATGCAGCTTACATTTTCAACAGAGAATTTAGATGTAACAAAATCTAAGTTAGGGATTCCAAATACTTACTACAAATAACTTTGTCGACGCTCTATTAATAGCTATAGCGTTTGTTTGTTGTTTTGTTTGAATGCGCAAAGAATCATGCCCACTTTCCATACATTGATTGACCTGTCACTTGATTCTTTTTACAGGTCGCGTCTACTCACAACTAGTGTTGTATAAAAACAATTATTGTTTATAATAACACAATATCTTATTATCTTTTTATTTAGAGGCCAGGGAAAAATGCTATTATGCAAATAAGTTTTTGAGATTAAACAGCTGTCAGATCAGCTGTCAGTTGACAGCTCTTAAAACCTCTGAACTATATGATACCAATTAAAATCCAATTATTTCTTAATCTCTGATAGAGTTACAAGTTACAATCACTCAGAAATAAATTCTTCTTCAATGTAATAACATCATCAATCGTAATACTTATCCCGCCGATGCTATGTCATTTCACATGATGTTATGCCATCCTTGTTTTCTACACTACACTTTGTGCAAATAAAGCAATTTACGTACAGTACGGTCAACGTAACTTGGCGCGTCTGAAGTTAGCCGAGTAGCAAGCGCTGTAGACAATTTCGTTCCTAAAAGTTCCATTGCGCAGCCAAACAGCTAACTTCAGACGCGCCAAGTTACGTTGACCGTATTGTATAGTTCATTGAAGTATCGGTCAAAATCTGTCGTCAAAGTGGACCAGATTACAACAATCGGCGTGACAGACGTTGCTTTTAGCCAACGAACTATAAGTCAGACAGACAAGGTGAAAGAGTAAATAATAATACCAGCCTATTACTGTCACACTGCTGGGCAGACCTCTTCTCATAAGAGAAGGCATGAGCATTAATCACCAAGTTTGGTCAAGACGGTATACATTGAAAAACACATCGGTACTTGCCCGGATTTGAACTCAGCCTCGTGCATGAGGGGTGAGGTGTTAACCTCTGGGCTATCACGACATAAACATAAATAGATAACGAAAAGAGCTGCCTACCTACATGTTTTTGGCGAAGACAAGGAAATTAAATAAAAAATAGGATTTGATTTATTATTATTTATTCAATGATCTCGCACAATCACGTCATCTAAAAATACCGCTAGAGCCACAGTGCGACGGCCTACAGTGCATTTGCAGCAATACTCTATAATGCCTTCTCGTACATTAATAGCATTTGCTATCAAAATGTACACATTTTATTTTCGTATTTTCTAAGTGAATTTTCCCCACTGCCTAACCTAGCTATAGGTACAATTAGTGTCATTGTTACACCCATAAAATACACAAAACTTTTGGTTGGGTTTGAGATTGTTGAGAATCAAGCTCTGGAACTGAAACTGATTCTACAGATGATTCCTTTTCACGCCTCTCATCTGTGCTTGCAGGAAGTGGGGGAGGTTGTATTTCTGGAACATGGCCAGTCCATGTTCCAGAAATACAACCTCCCCAATTAACAGACTATTCCACTTTTTGTTATTGCTTCACCTTACAGAGTCTCATCACTGTCTAAGTATCTTCTCTTATACTGTTGCTAAGTTGAAAGAGTTTTTTTTAAATGGCAACCAACAGGCATTGCATAGACAGTGAAATTGTGATATCTGTCAACAAAAAAACAACATATTTATAATAAAAGCAGTGACATACCTTGTAAAGTAATGGATTAGAACGTGATATTTAAAGAAAAAAATGCATGAAATGATTTTGATTATTCAAATACAAACCTGACGAGGTGGTAAAGTAGTTCGAATAAGTTAATCATCTATGGCATGAGGCTCGATGAGTTTTCTCGGAGAATGTGGTGTGCTCTTTGACGATTGAGCAATGATCGTCCACAAACAGGGCATACTTGAACATGACTACCGTGAGATGAACCGGCAGACGGATCTCACTCATTGTTTCCATGAATCTGAGTATTAATAGTCTGCATGGATAGGTATGTCAAAACATGCTTTACAAATGTAATCTTCTGCCTCTATCTGCAAAACAAATTAATTATGAGATTTTGAAATCTTCAACAGAAATAGGTATATTTTTACATGTTTTGTCTTAAGCAACAGCAGTCTAAAAGAACACTTTAGCTAAACATGGGGAAAATCTACGTAACTATCACATTCGGTCAGTGGGTCATCTTAGAGGCATCCCCTATTTCTAGTAGTACTTGTTATGTTTAGTTATTCTATATTTCATGTAGGTAATTAAAAAAAAAATACCACTTCTGTATATAAATCCTTTTTTATAAAACAAGCATGTTGGATTACTAAATCGTTAGGTTACCAGATTGTTATTACACTTACTATTACTGGAGATATCCAAGTGCTAATTAGCGAGATGACTCTGCTATCAAGCTGAAGGGCCCGATAATGCCGAAGCGTATTATATTAACACACACATATATATGTTGCAGTACAAAACAATCTCGTAGACGACTCTATAGCGCTTTCCAAGAAGAGCGATAATGTCTTAGATCCCAATTAAAACGCACTAATCGGTATCCGTATGGCACTGGCCAAAGTAATCATCGGAAGTAGGTGTCGTGAGTTCGTGCGAAATGCAAAAGTTTTAAGGCTATCAGAAAATTCAAACTAGCACAATACAATAATTATGTAGCAAGACGAACAACTGCAAAAAGAAACACAAAACGTCAAACAAATGACATGACATGACAGCCGGTCACTCCAAAGAAGTTCATTTTACGCGTAACCTTTCAAATGTACACTTTATTTCCTTTCCACATCTCATTATAATACAATAAAGAAATCGTAGCTACTGATAAATTAATAAGTAGAGTAAGTAAAGTAAATATATCTATTGGTTATTTTGAACATTCTTTAACCACATGACGAACGAACCAGTTTTTCGTATTCTGTGAAATGGAACGTCGGTAAAACACGTTCCGTTTGCAAGTCTATATAACGAAAGAGAACGTGTTTTACATACGTTCCGTTTCCAAATATCTACTGAGAATAATAAACGTAATAATATTGTTTTTTCCTGACTTTATTTAAAAATTCAACTAAGCAATACGAAATAAGCAAAAACAAAGCATTTTTTTAAGATAATTTACATCACTAGACGTGTTAGAAAATTTTCAGGTCAAACCTGGACATGATTCTTTCCGGAACTATTGGTCCGTTCTAAAAAGTGGTCGATTCTAAAAATTCGTTTGCTAAAAGGAAGCTCAATTATTACAATATATTATTATTATTTTACATTATTCTATAACACTATTTTATTATCAAAAGCATTAAGAATCTGAAAGAAAAATTACGCGAAAGAACTCGCGGGAAAAAGCTGGTTCCAAATATATATATTTTTTTTAACTGATTTGTAAGTACCTATGTATTTACAATTTTTACACGTCTAATAAAAAGAAAACCTATAGTTAACTAAGTACGAGGGCGGCACTGAAAATTTCGGGAATCAAGGAAGTGACACAAGATTACTATTTAAAAATGTATTTTTTGCTTTTCGAAGTATTCTCCGCGAAATTTGACACATTCTTCCATACGATGGAACCAATCATTGAAGCAACCATTCCATTCGGAAGTTGGGGTTTCCAAAAAGGCCGCTTTGTAGGCGTCCACAGCTTCTTCAGGTAATGAAAATCTCTGACCACGCAATTTATTCTTTATTTTAGGGAAAATATAGAAATCATTAGGGCTTAGGTCGGGGCTGTACGGCGGATGGTCTAATAATTCTATGTTTTCTTGCTCTAAAAACTCTTTTGTTCTGTGCGCGTTGTGAGAACTCGCATTGTCGTGATGGAGGATGATGCGGTGGTTGCAGTTCTCTTTACGGAGTTCAGAAACGACTTGTGGCAAACAAATGCTAGCATACCATTCTGCATTAACCGTTCTTTGTCCCTCAAGAGGAATAGTCGCAACATGGCCGGTTTTGGAGACAAACGTGGCCACCATTTTTTTTGCAACACTCCGTGAACGAAAAATTTTTGTTGGCTTTAACCACGGAACAGATAAATAGAGTTGGAAAGGCCCTCGCTTCAATTTTGTTTTAAAACCAGTGTCGCCGTTTACTCCCACTATTTTAATTTCTAATACATACGCAATACTATGTATATTAATATTTCGCACACTACCAAATCACACGCACATAAATCGCAGGGCAGCTTTTAGTTTGCACACTAGCTCAAGTTCCCGTAGGCATTGGACACTCAGACACGAAAAAAACAATAAAATTTGTCATTTACGCTAGTGCTTGATAAAGCCCAAAAATTTTTTTTCCTTAAATTCTAGGTTCGTTTAACTGCTATGTATTTAAAAAAATAGAGTTTAATGAATTTATGGGGAAATATGAAACATGAAATAAAAATCAATAAATCATTTCCTTTTTTTCCTTTATTAATGACAAATAATCACCAATAAATCAACCAAGTTTTAGGCTGGCTACAGTAGATAAATCTTTCAGGGGGTTCTATTTAAAATGTTACAATAAAGTTCCTCCCTACATTGTTCAACCAAATGAGACAAAATTGAAGTCTTATATAAAACGCACACTATGCAGCCGAGCATATACCTACCTACATACATATATGTACCAATAGCCTAATGTTTAAATGATGAAATCATTTTCATCAAAATGTTTAGAGCAAATAGTACTTGTATTTGTAGGCATCCAGTTTCCTCTACCTAAGCTGTCACGTCTATCCATTGTTCCCTCCCTGACGTAAGGTATTTTACGAAGCCTACTATTTATAATTTAATACATAAGTCAAATAGGATTTTATTTAAATTGTAATCCTAAATACAATATAGTAAATACTCGTAGGTGACAGGTCTACATGTCCCTTTTATATCATTCTGTCACATTCATTAAATGATTAATATAATATTTAACCGGTCAAGCGCCGATAATGAGACACAATTTATTTTCTTACGGTTATAGTGCGATTACTATGTGAAATATACGTCTAACTAAAATTTTACTATCATTAATTAAATATATGATATTTCAAAAATAATCTTTGTCAAACGTAAATATAGTCGAGTTTTCTATCGATGATTTTATTTCACCACATGGTCACCTCATTATCGATAGACAAGGCAGGCCAATCATGGCAAACCATATAATCTCCATGGTTGAAGTGTAGAGAACGCAATGCATGCAGTACATTGCAAGCGGACTAGGTCATTGCGTTGATTAAGCGAGTAAACATCGGGCAATGCATGCCTTTTTTAACTTAATGCAATAATGTTGTCTATATTTGAAATTTCATAATGACCATTATATTTTAAGCTTTTTACGAATAATATTTTAATTAAATGTTATTTTCGACTTACCGATGGAAAGATATACCTCCTCCCTCTATACTTGAGGTCTGACTTTTTGTTTTGCAAGTTATTATGGCACAATACGGCATTTTAATGCAGAGATTTCTTCTCCGAAGTGGACCGAAGCACACTAAACGCGGTGTACGAATGAATCGGTCGAGTTATGATTGTCAAGTCATAATTGTGGCGCGCTTGCCACGCCCACATTACCATTCCAACTCTATTTATCTATTCCGTGTGTGAAAATGTCCCCACATATTATTATTATTATTCCGTGGCTTTAACTAATTTTCGAACACCCAAACTCGTGACTGGTTTTTGCTTCGGGTTCGTACGCGCATATCCAGGATTCGTCACCTGATACGATGATGTATACAGCATTTGAGGATCCTGCGTGGAATCTTTCGAGAGTTCTGGCGCACCAAGTAAAACAACTTTTTTACACCTAATTGTTCACATGCCAATGTCTAAAGTTGCCTGAATTTCGCGGTATGTCACATGTCGATCTTCCTCAATCAGCTTACGCACAGCATCAACGTTTTCTTGGGTGACTGCAGTTTTTGGACGACCTTGACGGGGATCATCACTGAGCTTGACACGTCCACGTTGAAATTCAGCAAACCAGCGATAAATTGTGGTTTTGGATGGCGCTTCATCACCAAATGCAGAAATCAACCGGTCAACACACTGTTTTTGTGATAAACCACTTCGAAAGACATAACAAATCATCGCTCTTGAATTTTCTCGAGTCAATTCCATTTTCTCAACGACTAAACAAGTTTGACAAGACCGAGAATCTTTTTTTAAATAAATAAATGGTATTCGATTTTTAAAACCAAGGAGTTTTCAATTAAAAAGATTTTAATATGACAGGAACAGTGGAAATATTCCATTCCCGATACTTTTAGTGCAGCCTGGTATTAAACTAAAATACGAATAAGGCATCGAACCATTCCTCTACATTGCCATCATCTGCAAATATGCCAAAGAGACTAACGCCATTGCCACGTTGGATGGCAGTGGTTAACTTCTGACCAAGGTAAACACCAGCTCTTGGATCACGAGGAGTGTCAAGTGTCAACCAACCGTTTGGACAATTCAATAAAAAGAAGATGAGCACAAAAAGATCCGGAAGTTGGGCAGCAACGGCTTCCGTGTAACAGCTTTTCTGCGGTCCCCAAGACGCCTGCCAAGCGTGGGGATTATGGCAACCGCCCCCCCCCCCCCCCTTGGTGGAGGCCGTTGTTCAACCTTGGACGTTTCCCAGCTGATAATGGTGGTAGTGGCGCAATCTTTTTATTCACACAATCCAAAAATAATAAAAATATATCCGACTGTTCGCGTTCTAATTTTGATAAACTTTACTCTATTATTTCCGTTCTACTCATCGATCATTTTGTTTACATAAACGATTCAAAAACATTGGAAATGCTCTCGTGAAACAGTAAAAGCGATTTAAAGTCCACCCTTAATAATGAAAGTAGAGAAAATAAAGTTGCTCTATTTCAATTCCTACGCTTAAGTGCTGGAGCGGTCTACAAAATAGCTATGTTTTTAATTTATAAAAAGTGTGCAGAATTCCAATGCAGAAACTGTTCTTTCTGGGTAAGTAGGGCTTGACACGATTGCTGTAAATGTGAACTAAATACTGGAGTAATGTAAGTTATGAAATAAAAAAAGAAGAATGGTGGAGTCATGTGATAATGAACATTAGCATTAGGGATATTTTGCTCCATGAAGAAACCAAGCCCACAACAGACAATGCAGCCGTTAAGTGCTCAGTCGCTATTTTTAGGGTTCCGTACCTCAAAAGGAAAATACAGAACCCTTATAGGATCACTTTGTTGTCCGTCTGTCTGTCTGTCTGTCAGTCCGTCTGTCTGTCAAGACCCTTTATCTCCGGAACGCGTAGAGGGGTCGAGTTAAAATTAAAACTTTATACTTAGGTCCACGGTCCACGTTTAAGGTGTAAAAAAATCAAACTTCTAAGTTAACGTGAAAAGAAGATACGGGCGACACTCAAGGGAATCAAAATTTATAGGGTATTTGCCGTTGACCTAGAACTATGAAATTTGGCAAGTAATATCGTCTTATGCTATAAATACAGGAAAAAGTTTCAGTTAAAACTATACAATTTGTAATTAAATCATAAAAAATATATTCTTTATTTAAAACAAGCTTTTGGCCGCGATTTGGTCCGTGTGAATGTCGGTTATCGCAGATGCAGACGAAATCCCGGATTAAAAAGTACCATTTGTGCTTTCCCAGGATTCAAGCTATTATCATACCAAATTTCATCAAAATCGATTCAACCGTTTCCTATATCCTCATTTATAATATTTGTATGGAAGTATTGATATTGCACTCATGGGCTAAGGCCTCCTCCTATTCCCTCCATTCTACAATTTATTCCAAATAAAACATCCCACACTTTCATATTTATTTATAATTTGCGGGTTGCGGGTTCGATTCCCGCCCAGGGTAAACATTTGTGTGATGAGCACTTGTGTTTGCCTTGTGTCTGGGTGTTGTTTATCTATATATGTATGTATTTACAAAAAAAAAAATGTATTTGTGTATGTATATCAGCTGTCTGACACCCATAGTACAGGGTCTCCCTAGTTTGGGGTCAGATGGCCGTGTGTGAAAATGTCCCCACATATTATTATTATTATTATTATTATTAATTTACAGAGTAACATGCCAATATTTAAAGGCAAATAAAAAACGCATATCTTTTAAATATCACGATCAACAAAAACGAGTGTTCGGTAAATACAGTGAACTGACCCGAACTGACCCAGATCTGTATCATTGACTATATGATGTAGTCCGACCGCTCTTCTGCAGTACCGTCAAGAGTTCGGAACCGATTCGGAATTCGGGTAAAAAAACTTCTCGAGCTGGAGAATGTTGAAGATAAATCCAACGATGGAATTACACGGTCATCAAGATAGAAAACAGTTTCCGCAGTTGCGGTTGAAGATAACAAATCGTATTATTAATTAGGTATTGTGTTTGAGTTTAAACCCTGACACTGAGGTAAGGGTTTTCTTGAGTGAAAACAGCGTAAGCTGCGGTCGTTATTAACTCAACTAGTGTCGGGCGAAAGTGTTGAAGGTCAAACCTCCGCTGCTTATGTCGGACTGTGTAACATAAGACATTCGAAAGGTTAATTCAGTCAACCGATCACGTTCGCGAAACCGGGCATAACAATCGTATCCTGTATAAAAATATAATGTATACTTAAAAGATAGCCAAAGACAATGATCTAAAACATTTATTTATTTATTTATTTAAATTCCTTAAAACTATCCTTACAGGTCTTAACCTAAGGCGACATCAACCAACCCCAGCTTCCTTCATTCGTAGTAATTATTGTCTTGTCTTTTTTAGACAATGCAAATTAAATTAAAAACAATTCCTAAAACAGAACTCATACAATTGAATGTTGGTATACAATAGCCCAAAATCCGATTCCTTCACACACAAAGGCCATAAAACAAAACTACCTGATACCAATAACATGAAACTTCATGACAGCTAAGATATCGTATCAGCATTATTTACACCCGGACATAGCACTCCCACGGGACTCCGTACAGCCTTCGCAGAGACGTGCCGCAGCAATTCAATCGTTCATCCCTAAGGACCCGCCATTACCTAGTCTGTCGAACTTGTAACTGTTCCGATTTGAAATTATTAGCCTCGAGCCTTTGACTTGGTACTTACAGTCTACAGTACTTTAGAGTTGGAAACTTCGTCGACATGTTCCAATTACCGAATGTCTAATGGGCGAATGTCAGTATTGAGTTCTAGTGATGGTTTTCACTTGGGTTGGGATTATCTTTGTGGATGATTGCCTTGGTTTTGACAGCTGTTTCAAATTGTTGAAAATGAGTGGCTATAATAATTTTAGGAATTCGGAAATAACAGTATTTCGGTTTATTTATTTATTTATTTATTTATACTTCATGCACAAAGTTACAAAGGCGGACTTAATGCCTTAGGCATTCTCTACCAGTCAACCAAGGGTGATGAAGAGATAATATGGCGGGTGCATAACAAAAAGTAATAATTAAAAAGTTAAAAAGATGTAAACTCATATACGTAATTATTTATCTGGATACCATATACCTATATAAACATATACATACATACATACATACATATATATAATATGTAAAAGAAAAGGGGGTTTTGAGATGACTCTGCTTACTTGTTCTGAAAATAAATTCTCAATTTCCAGTTTAGAGATGTTACAAACTGAAGCCGAATTCAAATTAAAAAATGTTCTCTAAATTTTGTCGCAATTTCATCTCAGCGGCAAACAACGTCAAAAAAATAGGTTAATTAGAAGCATTTTTGACGGATAGACTGAGATTAGAAATAATGCGAACGTTCTTAAAAGTAAGTAAACATTAATTTATTCAAAGCTTTTCTCAAAAAATTACCACCACTTCAATGCGTCACACCCAAAATCAGACCAATCCATTTTTTTCTTAATATATAACACCAGACAAACCGAGAAAGATTGGTCCTCTCGCTACATCCATCAGAATTATTTTCCCGCCTACCAATTTACCGTCCCTACAAATATCGACAGCGGGTATCGGTCCTGTAAGCGATAATAACACCATAAATAATTCCGGATTACACCGAATGAGCGAACGAGCTTCGGTAAAACGTCATCGGTATTATACCGAATCGAGCAGAGTCGAGTGATTTTTTAATTCTGCCTCCTATAAATCAGAACTGACACCTCGACAGACGTGACGATAGATTTCCGAATACGAGATTTTATTTTTCATAAATGTTTTATTAGGCTTTTTATGTCAATATTCTCGCTTTAAAAAACAATCTCTCTCTTTCTGTCATGACCTTTGAATGGCACTCATTTACAGTGCTTAGCTTTTTATGACACGCTTTGTGTTCACTTTTCGTTATGCTTGCTTGAGATTTGAAAGGTTTTTATTAGATTTTTATTTTGTACCTCAGCCTCAGTCAAGCTCCCGAGCTGGCTAAGTAAAAGCCATACGAATTGATCGGTCCAGACTAAGCTACGTTAGCTGCAGTTTGTCTGATGGGTGACCATCCAAATCATACCAAGACCCCTAAGCTCTGTGCCTTGAAAAGCGCGTAAAGCCTCGGGTCTTTGACAGTCGTTATGGGTAGTCAGAAGGCAGAACCGATTATGTAGTTTTGTATGAAAAAGCTTAAACCCTGGGGAAAGACCTATGTCTTTCCCCAGGGAAAGGGAAAGTCGGGGATTAAAAAGAATGTCTAAGCATAGGCTTAGACATTCTTTTTAATCCCCGACTTTAGACTCGTCTTCATTCGCGAAAACCGACTTTCTTGCGGACGAAGTCGCGGGCAAAAGCTAGTTTATAATATGTAGTGATTCCAGTTTCGCACATAACATTCATTTAGATTGAAGGCTTTATTCTCATCATTGGATGATACTTATTGTGTTTGTCGTATTAAAAATAAACCTAAAAGCTATAGGACTGTCGTATTTTCAGCTCGAAAATCGATTGGAATCGAAAGCTTTTAAGTTAACGTGTGCGTACTAGGCCCTAAGGGAGGTTCACCTCTGGGGTACCGTAAGAAGCGACGAAGGGATTTACAGGGTCGCTACAATAACCTTCAGAAGTAGACATTCACGGAGAATATTAATGATAAAATGACAATGTGTTACGCCACTATAATAAGGCTTTGTTACTTAGTAGGTATACACCATACTTACTTCGTGGTATATACGTTAATATTTCTGTGATAAATTTCTAGGTACCATGTATAATGAGATTCTTTTGTTTATGAAGCTGTGTGCTCTGCGTGCCCTAATAACTGCATGCAGGATTATTTAATGGCCGTCACTGACAGCGCAGTATATGTGGCCAAGTTCTGGACTGCAACAATGTTAAATACTTGTAGTTGTTAATCTTCAAACAATTGAGGAGGTTCTCAATTCGATATTTTCATGTTTGACCACGCTTTACTTTGTATAGTGTAGTTCGATTTCGATGATTTATTTTATTGATAGTGTAATAAGTATGTTTTTGGTTTTTGAGGGTATGTTTTTGGTCTTTTATTGTCAAAAAGTTTCTTTTGTCATCGAAACGCTAAAAATAATTGTTGACTAAGGCACTCCTCGGAGTAGTCAGTGTCTGCATGGGAACTCATTTGTAAGTTTTCAGTTAATCGGAATGCAGTTTTGTGGCTGAAGCTTGAATGAAACATAAATTAAGAGAATGACCATTAATGGGTCATTCGCTCATCCCTATTAATTGTACTACCTACCTACCTACGTCAGTTGTGTTGGAAGTGAAAATATGTTTTTTATTCTTACTCCGCTGTTTTTTTCCGATTTATTTAATTGCGGAATCCAAAACAGTTGAATCAAACGATTCAACTGTCTTGGATTCCGCCTACTCGGACTCGAGGACTCGTCGAGCTTCATTGCGTCAGCACTGTTCTGGTGGTCGCCACTGTTGATTCTGGCTTACCTACAGGAATTACAGTGGTTTATACGTAAAGTAACAAAATATTTTGAAACTTAAAATTTTAGTTTGATGCACACATACACACATATGTCAGTTTTTAAATTTCGGAAATGTAAATAAGGACCAGAAATCAAAAAATTGCCAATCAACATTAAAAATAAATCGGAAACAAGTTCTTTAATCGAAACAACAGAACAATTGTGAAGCTGACCGGCAAACTTTTTCATTACAGTAGAAAGAGAATCCGTTCTAAAGAGGAGCGAGCATTGTTCCCTGGCAAAAACGCGTTTATAAGTGTATCTCTAGTTGTCTGAGGGAAAATAAGTTTACTAATTCCAGTCGGTTTGTTTAATGGATTTCAAGACTTTACTTCTTATAAGTTACCTACTGATTTAAAATTACCTAACTAGGATGATACTTATACAAGATGATTTTTTAGTCACGTTCCAAATTTGTCAGGGTGATAGTACCCATGAAATTGAATAACTTTCTCCAAAAAAAATGGGTCGAAATATTAAAAAAAAAATCGGACTTCCCATACAAAATCGATCAGCTGACTATTGATTTTGTATGGGAAGTCCGATTTTTTTTTTAATATTTCGACCCATGTTTTTTGGAGAAAGTTATTCAATTTCATGGGTACTATCACCCTGAGAAATTTGGAACGTGACTAAAAAATCATGTTTTATTTAAAAACCTGACAAGTGAGAGTCGGGCTTGCTCACTGAGGGTTCCGTACAAATTTGTAGGTTACATACAGACAACATATCCATACTAATATAAACTAGCTTTTGCCCGTGACTTCGTCCGCGTGAATGACGGTTATAGAGAATGCAGTCGAAGTCGCAGATAAAAAGTAGCCTATGTCCTTCCCCGGGGTTCAAGCTATCTTCATGCTGCAAAATAGCTTGAACCCTGGAAAACCACATAGGGTACTTTTTAATCCGGGACTTCGTCTGCATCCGCGATAACCGACATTCACACGGACCAAATCGCGGACAAAAGCTCGTTATAAATAAAGAATATTTTTTTATGATTTAATTACTAATGTATAGTTTTCAGACTGTTCCCTGTATTTATAAGACGATATTACTTGCCAAATTTCATAGTTCTATGTCAACGGAAAGTACCCTATAAATTTTGATTCCCGTGAGATTGTCGAAATGTACGTTTTTTGCGACATAAACGGCCGTATCTATTTTTCACTTTAACTTAGAAGTCTGATTTTTTCACAGCTTCAAGGGGCCGTGGACCTAAGTATTTATGGTTTTAATTTCAACTGGATACCTGAACGCGTTCCCGAGATAAAGGGTCTTGACCGACAGACGGACAGACAGACGGACAACAAAGTGATCCTATACGGGTTCCGATTTTACCTTTTGAGGTTCAGAACCCTAAAAACTTACCACAACTAATTGTATCTAAAAATCTTTCTCTCTGTTTTTCGAACGAAATATTAATAAGACCGGTTAGTGACAGTTGTTAATCATCTGTCCAGCCTTTTCCTAACTATGTTGGTTTCCAGTCTAACCGCATGCAGCTGAATACCAGTGTTTTACATGGAGCGACTGCCCATCTGACCACAACCCAGTTGCTGGGTAACAACGCTTGCCGCGGTCGGTCCATGGATGGGTGACCATCCATGGACCGACCGCGGCAAGCGTTGGTTAGCCATAATAAATAAATAAAAACTTGTGCGCTCGGAGGAACGAAGTTTCTTACGTACGTGTCTGTACATAAAAAAAATACCTATATGTATACTAATATTATAAAGAGGTAAAATTTGTTTGTATGTAGGGGGTAATCTTCGAAACTACTCATCCGATTTCAAAAATTCTTTCACCAATAGGAAGCTACGTTATCCCTGAGTGATATATTGCATTATCAAAAAATTAGGGATCCTTGAGAAAAATCACGCGGACGAAGTCGCGCGAGCAGGCGAGTGCGCTCAATTGTTTTAGTAGGCTCGATACACGCACACATACGCACGCATTGCGTTACGTTACGATTTCTACTAATTCGCACTACCTAAGCCGCGTTAAGGAACTTCGTTCCAATAAAATTCATTTATTTCGGACAACAGTGTATTTTGTTAGTATAACACACAACATTTATATCTAGTGTTAGTAAGATTCATATTGAATGGTATATTTAAAACAAAGGATGACTAGGTAAAAAAATATGTTTCCTACCTAATCAACCTCCGCATTAAATCCCTAATATTTGGAGTATAGCTCTCCGTCACAGCTCGCAGGATGTAGTTGCGACTACTCCGCACTCTGCACAGCAGCGAGACAGTTTTTTTGCGTATTATTGCTTGAAAGCCGTCTGTGCGGGTCTCTGCAAATATTTCTGAGGCGCTACAAAAACGGGTCAGTAGCAACAACATCCTAAAAGCATACACTACACCGTCGCCGTTACCGTCTATCGTTAACTTTTTTTTTATTATCTGTATCTGACCGTGGCATCACTTTGGGCTCTGTCAGAATATCAGCGCTGTGACGTTTTTTTTAATGTTACAGCACCATACTGAGATAGGACCCTTTTGGCCTTGCACAGGACCAATTTTCGTTTCTTTTAATAATTATGTTATTTTTGTGTGTTTTTGTCCTGGCGGGCGAATAAATGCTTTTTTCTTTCTTTCATTATTATATTGTACGCGTAGGGCATCCAGCGATCTCTTAGTGTATAATGACCTGTCAATTCGTACGGATTTCACTTAGCCATGAGTTCTTTGATACAAATTGTCAAGCACGTGTTATTTGATGTGATTGGTTGATTCAACAGCAACTAATTACGGAGTTTTCTTTATTTTATATATTTTTTTCGGATTTGTAATATGATAATGGGTACTAGCTTATTTATTCTTTCCTATTTCGAATTATTAAAAAAAAATATCATTAAAAGAGCATCCATAAGAGCCATTCTTCTTTCATGATATGCGGTGCAAACCTCATTGCATAGTACAGAATTCATTTCAATTCGCAAACATACCCCAAACATATCACATGTTAGTAACCCAGAATGGTCCGGAGCTTAAACCGCCTGTTAACCCTTGTATAAGACCCTTGCTATCACATTTTTTACTCAGATTATTCCTCAGTCAGCAAAAAACCGAGCTCTGGTGTGTTTGAAATTCTAAAACATTACCACATTTATTAGTGTGGAGATTACAGTGGCTTAGGTACGGACGAACATAAGGAAATTCAAACCAAATGCGCATTACGACTTCGGGTCAAGCTGAAGTAAAGTCGTTAGAGGTCAAAATCCCTTCCATGATTCTCCATAACAACTTTAACATTCGCTATTAAATTCAAACTACTTCAAGCAGAAATGAACCAAAGAAGTATAAACATTAAAATAGAGCAGTAGTAAATCTAATATCTTTATTGCTCTTCTATGTCGTAGCTTAGGGCGAAACTCAGTCTGAAGAAAATGAGTCCATTAAAGTACTAGCACCTACATTATGTAGGTATATTCAAAGTTAAGTATAAAAGTAGAGGAGTACGATTAGAGAAGAAAAAACATTAAAAATGTGAGAAGGATATTTTTTTTTGTACTTAATATACGCAACAAGGAGAATATTATATGATCTTTGTTATTAATTTTACTAATAAATGTTACTGTTAATCTATAAAGCTTTGCCGTTGATTGCTTGTATCATCCAACTTTTTGATATTGTTGCTTTTACGAGTAACGAAGAGCAATGTCATATTTTTTTGACAGGAATTATTACTAGACACTTGCGTAAAATAAAAGCTTTTGTTTGTTATATTTAGGTAAAGGTCAACTCCCGGTATTCGATACAAAAACATGTGTATTCCGGGATATCGCTCGATACAAGTTATCATGAGGCAATTTATCGTTGGGACTGCGTATATCCTTATTTATTGGTAAATCGCGTAAGGGCTGGCGATCGCTCCATTTATCTATATAGGTTTCTGTCCTCGGAACACATTTTCCTAGGGTTTCGCCCTTTCGAGGGCGGAAAAGCCATTACCGAAAGTTTTCTGAAGGCCGTTATTTGAACTCGGCCCACGTAAATTAATTTTTAAGTAGGTAGGTCCAAGAAATATTGTTTTTAGATCGCTCTTAAGATAGGGTTTACTTGGGCAACCAGGAAAACGGTAAAAGGTTATTATGTATTGTAAAACAGAAAATGTTAATGTAAGCAGGCTTTTAGGGTATGTATATTGAGTTAAATAATTTTAGTATAGGTACCTGCCTTTAATTTCTCATTTTAAAACCGTGATTTTGTTTAGATTTCCAGCTTCGGAAATACTGTCATCATCATCATCATGATTTCAAACTTCGCACACCCACTGCTGGCCTTAGGTCTCCCCAAGTGAGGGTTCAGCCGTACCTAATCGAAGTACCTAAGTGTTGCGGTACTCAGAAGGACGCTGCTACCCATCCTCTGGTCAATATCCCTCTGTGCGACACCCACGGGTAGAAATGGGGTGGTGCTACTCGCAGCCGGCATCACACGGCTTGGAAATACTCTCAAAGGAACTCTAAATAAATACCTGCTTTCGGTTTTCTTATAAATTCAGTCTTATGAGGGATGAGGCTATTGCTGAGACTCTAAAGTCAATTATAACTATGAAAAACTGTTTAAGTTTATAGCTATGGTTCTTTTTTCATCGGAGAAATGAAAACTCTCTGCTACTATTATTTATATTAACAAAATTATGAATATGATCTGTGCCAAAATAGATTTACAATTTCTTACGTTTTCAATAACATCGGAGAATTGAATACATTCGCATTTTATGCAACAAATATCATTTTATCCGTCCGTATACAACATATCATAAATAATAAACCGTTCAATCTCAAGCATTATTTGCTGTCGGAGAACTTTTGTATTCTCCAATAAGATGTTATAAGCAAGAGAATAATAGGAAAAAGAAAATATTGGTAGAAAGGTAGTATGCGGATTTAGTGTAGCACGTTTTCTATTTTACTTTAACATAAATGGTCCAGTGTAATATTATTTCCAGACATTTCCTGTGACTGACATAACGAATAATTGTGGTTTAGAAATGATATTATTTCCAGAAACTTCCTGAGGGCCACGACGGATAATTGTGGTTTAGAATAATGCTGTAAAACATCTTAACATAGAATAAAACAAAGTCCCGCCCTCTGTCTGTACGCTCAGATCTTTTAAACTCCGCAACGTATTTGAATGCGGTTTTCATCAATAGATAGAGTGATTCAAGAGGATGATTTTTACGTATAGTTCATAGATATCTATGGTATAGTTTGATCTACATGAACTTAAGGCGCTATCTCGAAAATAAATCGTAGCTCGATGGGCGTGACTTAGCCTCACGCGCGGGGAGCGGCGAATGCAGTGTACGCGGTCGACTGCGCGGTGACATCGGGAAAACTTCTTTGAATTATTTAAATATTAGCACACAGGAGGCAGGGAGTAGACAAATAATAGAAATATTTAATTGGCATTACAAATGTTTATTTCTTTTTGTCTAATTGTGTTCATATAATTATAACGTCGTACATACACTAAGAATATTTTTTATTTAAATAATTACTTAATATATTATTGTATTTTTTCTATATTTAACCTACTTTAAAAAACTCGTCTATTTGTATGTATAATAATATATGTTCGCAATTTTCTCGTAAACTACTGAACCGATTTTGATGATTCTTTCACTGGTATTATCTAGGTACCCCGAGTATGGTTTTAGTAGGTATACAACATTAATTATGCCAATCTTATTAACAAAATTATAGGTTACATTTTATATTTTTTATTTTAGTTAAAAAGTACTGAAAACTAAATCAGTTTCGTAGATATTTTCGGTAGAGTTTTCCTGTTCCAGAACTTCAATATTTTCTTTTTCCTGAATTCTTTCATCTTCGATTTCTATAACTGTTTCGTCATCTTTATTTTTCTTATTTGGTCTCTTTTTTGCAATTACGTACTCAGGATCTCGAATTGGTCTGTTTCTTGTATAACGTGGGTCGACAAGTTCAGGCAAAAGGCAGTCAAAATAGAATGCCAACAATTTGGGCTCCATTATTGTATGCCAATAATTGTCGTCTTTGAAAACTAATTCGGTCTTGATTTTATTTTCCCCATACCAAACTGCTAATAAATATTTGATAAATTTACAAATGGACCTTGCACTTGTACAGTCGGCTACAAAAATATGTATACATTTGAAAGTTATAAAAATATGTATCCAGTCATGATGTCGTCATTGTTTATTACAAATACTAGTAGACATGATGTATGCCAGATTTATGTTCCTATCAAATGTGCCAATTTTATGTACACAGCTAAAATTACACTGTAATGTGTGCGCTCTGAAACGAATTAATATGTTCATATTTGGTTACAATAATATGTACACAGGTATAATATTCTATTTTTAAATTTTAGAATAGTGCGGGAATACTTCTTTTCTCTTTCATTTCGTGCATGACGTCATTGGCGTGTCATTTGTTTATCGAAGTTGACTTACAAAGTTACAAATTATTTTCGCCACTTATTTACAATATTTTTGTCTCACTCGACCCATAAAAAGGTGTTTTCTATTTAACCTGTTTTTTTTTCATACAGAAACTAAACTTAAGTAACATTATTTGGACATACCTAGATAAAATTTAAATTATTGTATCATAAAACAAATTTTATGAAAGGAGAATGGCGAGACTACATGTATTGTGGGACCCAGTGTTAGGAGTAGCATACATTATAGAAACTTATGAATTGTTAAAGAACGACATAAGACTAACCAAAAAGCAAATGGGAAGTAAGTTATAGAAGATGGGAGAAAAAAGATATGAACGGTAGAAGATTATAACCTAAAATATTCTTAAAGTACTTTGGGCATGTACTTATTGGCCTATTATTCAGTAGTAGAATGGCTTATTCATACATATTTACTTAAATTCACACCTATATCCCGTGAGGGTAGGTAGAAACTACAGAACGCCATCTGCTACGATTCGTAACAGGTAGGTATCTACTTCTTTTACTTCATCCACGAACATACGTCCGCGCGTTGCGCCTGACTTTTATAAGGACATCACTAATATTTTCAGTGGATTTTTCTAGGGTGTCCTCCCATTACTTGTCCAGAAACTAGATTGTGGTCAGGTTAAACCTAGCTAACATGTAGTTTAGCATTATCCTATTGCTCTTTCCAATCCATCGGCACAGTATGTCCTCTTCCATATCTACATCTCTACAAGCCATCATCTTAGCATTCACCCCCTTACTACCTACCATACCTATCATCTTTCACACAATCTATGCTGCTCAGGGGTTTGGCTAGGTTTACAGACATCAACCCTCGTTACGAAAAGGTTCATAAAATAGTAATAACTTTTTAAAGTGGTAAAGGTACACAATATGACTAGATAAGGAGTCCAGTTGTTAGATCTCCTAGAATATAATATAAATAAGCATATTTGCTCTGCTTGAAACTAGAGGTTTGTTAAATAAATAAAAATATATTTTAAAGAAATCGCTTTTATTTACTTTATAATGACTTATATATAAAATTCTCGTGTCACAGTTTTCGTTCCCGTACTCCTCCGAAACGGCTTGACCGATTCTGATGAAATTTTGTGTACATATTGGGTAGGTCTGAGAATCGGCCAACATCTATTTTTCATCCCCCTTTTTCCCCCCCTTTTCATCCCCCATCCAAATGTTCGGTAGATCGGGACAGGACAACGTCTGTCGGGTCAGCTAGTGACTTATAAAATATTGAAGACATACTATTGTTGTGAATCTTGGATATTTTTTTTTTAGTATGTAAGTATTGATTTATCTAATTAAAAGATTATCTAAGAAGGCAGCTGGTGCAGCGACATACCTCTGGTGTCTGGCATAGCCCATCTACCACAATATGCTCATAACATGAGAGCAACAGCCCACTGTCCATGTTCCCACGGGGCAATAACAATAGTATCCTAATATGGCATTTCGCCCCTCCAGCCTCCTATCTAGTGCGATGTATGTATAATAGGACTTGCTACCTATATGCCTAGATTTAATTCGGGCACTTAGAATATATGGGTGGTTGCCAAATAAATAGTTACCTAGGTGGAAATTGCAAATTCTAGCATTGCTAGGAATATAGAAATTAAAATCCTTTATAATTCGTTTTCTGAGCCCATCAGGTATATGTCGCTTTTCAGCATCATTGCACTCCAAAAACAAGCAGCGCCGTGCTGTATCAGCCGCTCTTCTCAACGTGGGCAATATAATATGTTCAGCAGAAGTTTCCTGTAATGGACGTCTTGAGGTGGATGGACTAGCCTCTTCACCCTCTGCTGTGTCAGATATTCTTCTTGTGGGCAATATTTGTTCAGTAGATGTTTCCACTAATGGATTTCCAAATGTTGATGGACCAACCTCTTCAACTTCCACCGTTTGCTCTGTCTGTTGAGAAGATGTTGGTTGACTGATTGCAGAAGGTGAAACCACAGCAGAACTTCTATAAGAACTGTCCACCACTCTCTGTGCCCGTAAATAGCATGGCACACATATGTCCTCATTTAAGGTTAACTGAAACAATAAAAGTAAAATGTTGCCAAAAATAATAATATATTAGGATTTCATATCATTATTTGTAATATTAAATGTTTATAGGGTTACTGGTAAGGTTGGCATCCAAAAAGCCCACTTGTGATGAGACCTTGACAGTAACCTTACCTTAGGCTTACCAGTAACCCTATATAAATTGTTTTCATTACCAACCTGGCGGGGCCTTATCCATTCCGATACAATGTCTCTTATTCGGGTTTCCCTTTCAGACATCTCTGGTCGGACAACTAGCCTGCTCCTGATTCTCAAAATCTATCTGCCACATCCGCACATACATCACGAAGGCCAGGTTGTGGTCGGGTCTCATGTTCAGGACCATCATTTGGGTTACTATTTATCAACTCCCAACATGAGTGACAAATATAGTTGTCTCCAGTTACCTAAAAACATTATTACTATGGTTAAGGATACACAAAAAATGTTTACAAGCTAAGTTATAATCATGTTTTGCTTCTGGGTTAAGAAAGTGACTACCACATTCAATGCTGCCAAAGCATGTGTGGTACAGGTACCCATACTGAGTAGATTAAAGAACAGACTATCCAAAAACTCTATCCATCAGGTTATTACGCTAGCAGTGTGGTTATACAAAAATAGTAATATTCTTCTAATCAAGTATCTTGACTTGGCCTGCGAAGTTGTACTTCATCAGTGGTACACCTAGTCATACAACATTGTTAGGAGATTTTGCTCTCTGGAGCCCTTACCATTGGTAGCTTGGGTCCTGATACCGGTGCAGTATTGTATTTCAAAATGTTATTAATATTGTGCACCACAAGCAGTACCTAAGACGACCCACTGACCGTAATCTGCAGTATTATAAAATACTTCAGGTTGTAATTATATTCAGAAGATTAAGAGATGCTCCTGTGTTGCCCAATACTGCAAGACGAGCAGGAAGAGCATAATTATGATAAGAGTATTATTTACGAAACTACATATTTGTATACGAAATCTCTACTTTTGCTTGCTCCATTTATTTTATATTTGTATGATTTGTGTTCATGAAATTAAACAAATTAGTACATGAATATACTTACATCACGCGGGTACACCCATTTCTGTACTCTTTCAACTATTTGATCACGTTCATCAGACAAACGAAGTCTCGGTAAGCGAGCAATTCTCAATTATTAACACAACGCATTTTAACCGTTGAGAAATTCCAAATCACTTGCAAGTCGGTCGTCAGTCTAAAGGTAAAGCCAAATTGTCAAGAATCCACAAAATCACAAAAATAGTATTAGAATCCCACCCACGTTAGCTGTTAAACACTGAATTGACAGACAATGACATCAAATGACATGACAATTCGATACTGACCCTGACGTTCCATTTTTACGTTCCATGTTTTCATTACTGTTAAAATAATTTATATTATTTTTACGGACTGTTTATAACAGTATTTATGTTTCGTTTTATACGTTATTGGTTTATTTAACAAGATGTAAGTAAAATAAACAGGAAATCTGCCAAGCGAAAACGTACTTAAGTATTTTAAGAGGGTAAATCAGTAGTGTAGATTGGAATGTATCAATGTAATTCGTAAAAAACATTGCGTTCGGAAACTGCACGATACTTATTTTTTAATAAATTAAAATCATTAATAACTTTTAATTCCCATTCTCTAGTAACTCAATATTTTTTATATAGAACTCTTATAAACTTGTTACTATAATTAGTATAAACTAGTCCGAGCACGGTGCTCCGTTAGTTTTTAAATTACGTGGGTCCAGCCTCGCCATCCTCCTTTAATCGATGTCTTGCTTTTAATAATATAACTTATCTATAATATTTTTTTACTTATAACAATAGTAGATCTACTTCACATTTTGGCAAGAAATTATAAATATTGCGCGGGGCTCCTATTTCTGTCTGCAGGGTTTGACGTCGACCTAAATTAACCTAAGTTTTTTCTGTCCAAAGAGGAATAGTTCCAGAGATTACCCCCTACTTACAAACAAATTTTACCTCGTTATAATATGAATATTGATTTATAAGTGTCATCATAACAGAAAAAAACTATTACACATATTATATCAAAAGAGTTTTCAATGGTTTTGACAGAATTTCTGAAATTTAAAATTAGAACGACAGCTTGTATACATATTTTTGTAACTAAGTGCGGATACATTAATTTGTTTCAAAGCGTACACATTACAGTGTCCATCTTGCTGTATACATTAATTAGGCACATTGAGTGAATACATATATGTTTCATGTGTACAATAATTTGTAACAAAGTATGTACACTTATTTAAATGGGTACATGTATTTGTAACTTTAGGGGGTATACATCTTTTTGTAGTCGACTGTATGAACCAAACAGATTTTTTATTCACACTGACTTCTTTTTTTTTATCACAACGCCAAAAGTGCATTTTGCCCTCTTGAATCGCAGCGTCAATTCCTATTTTGTTAGGCGCAATAGGACATTTGATTTTAACAAGCATGTCATCAGCAATCCCATGCGGCGTTGCCCCTGAAAACGGCTACTTATCGTCAATAAAAATACCGAATTGTTGTATATTTATCTGTACAATTTCTGATTCTAATTTGATGGTTGTAAGGCCGCATTGGAACATTGATTCGTGACTCAATATTTTAACCAATTCATTAAAAAAGTAATTTACATCAACAACTCTGTGGCCACTGATGTCGGCGGTAGACGTGTGCGCCGGGCGTCGGTCTAAAATCGGCGGCGGCGGCGTGAAATCGACGCGGAGAAAATTTCCAAAAACCTAGTCAGATCTTCAATGAGCTCCCATTCCTGATCATCAAATTTAAGTTCTGACATGTTATATTTTGCAAGCAAGGCGTTGACTGGTTTTCGGTTGCACTTGCTACTTGAAATTTTCAGCATCGCCAAAATAGGTACTGTGCCAGCGAGTAAGCGTTGCAGCTTTAATAGGTGGCACCGATGACAATGTAGTGGGTCTAGAGAAATAAACGTCAGTTTCCTCGTCTGGCAATGCGGCTGAATATGATACAGCATTAAGCGAATCAAGTGGAAAGTTTTCGTTGTCTTCAAGATGGTCATGAACGTCATCAATTTCTGTCAAAATTCGCCGTTGTTCCTTGTCAGCATCTTTTTCAATTTCAGGCAATCTATATCTTAGTGACTTGACTACTACTTTTAACCACGAGATTTTGTATTTGTGGAGAATTTTTGACGCCATCAACTGTTACAAGATTATGCAAACCGTGTCCCAGACACAAATGGCCTAAAAAAGGCGGCATGATCAAATGTTGCATTTGTTATCGGTCCAGCGTAGTTTGTGAGGGACTTCCCCGATCGTGCTCTTTTGTAAGTTCACATCGATCGATTTTGTTTTGTAATTTATGTAATGGAAATATGAAATATATGAATGGTGTAACAGTCACTTCTTTACTTTTTATGTAACTAGGTGATAGGTCTAGGCACTTGACATGTCTATGTTCGAAAATCAGAAATTCAGAAAAGAACCCGCGCCGATTCCACGCCGATACGGGGAACGGCGGCTGCGGCGTCGAAAAAATGTCGGCGGGAAGCACGGCGGATCGGCGCGGCGCACACGTTTTGGACTCCTGAAAGAAAAAGTATAAGTACGTAAACTTGGAAAAATGCTATTTATGCCAAGCTCTATACTGGAAAGTTCATTGTACATAGTAAATATAAAAAGTTTTTTCAAAAAACAGAAAACCGCCTTCAAAAACTAAGAAGTGATAAATAACTTTAGCACAGAACACACATTACTTTACTGTCGGAAGTCGGTGGCGGTGGCTTTGTGTTTGTTTTTTTGTTTATATATATATATATAAACATATATATATATATATATGTTTATATATATATATATAAACATTCGAATTGATAACCTCCTCCTTTTTGAAGTCGGTTAAAAATAAGAGAACGCACATTTTCTTCAAGTTCGATTTCGTATGGCAGTGGTTGATCTTCCTTATCTTCGTTATCGACATAATTTTGTTGATCCTTTTATTTCTGCAATAAAAACCTTCATCAACATTCAAGTGGAGCCAGCATAATCAAATTCATGCAGATTTTTTTTTAATAACATTATTTCTACGGCTTTTAAAAATGGCAAAAAAAAATGAACCCAAGTTGGAAAGAAAACTAAATATTTTAAATCACACAATAATCCATACCTCAATAAAGATCAAAAAATAATTTCGACTAAACTCTTTTGGCAATTCAATTGCGACTCCATTCCTTTTTGTGCTCTTAGTCTGTCACACGCGGTAATAGTACTTGACGTATTATTGAAGTATTGTTGCCATATTTCTAACCTAAAATGAATCAAGTATATTTTAGCATTTTTCATTAGATAAACAATTAGAGGTAAGTTACTAAAATAAAAACAGATATTTTGTTCTAGCAAATAGAATGCTTACCATTATTACTTTACGAGGCGAGGATAGATTGTAGCTATTTAGTTTAGGTTTAATATTTCTTCCCATTTTTATTTATAAATAATTAAAAACTCGTCACTAATAGAAAGACGATACGTTATAGATACTGTTCAATCACAAGAATAGTCTTTATATACCTATTCAATACTAAATAACTAATAATCTACTAACTTTTACTACATAAACAATTAAAATCACGAAAATACGATAGCACCGATTTGCAAAAAAATGTCATAGGTTCATCGTCGATGAAGTGCACCGGGCGACTGATCTGTCTGATCTACAAAGTGATCGAAAGTGATGCAATTACTTTTTAAACGCAAAAGCAGAGATGGCTATAATGTGCGTACACTCGAAATAAAACTACGTATGTGCCAAAACGAATTTACTTCCTTTTTAACAAAATAAATGAATTAAATTTAAAACTACTTTGAGCAAACTTTGATATGATAATTCTCTATGTTTTAAAGTAAATTTCATTGACTACCTCATAAGCGTTACGCCGTGATATCAAAAAGTAAAAAAATATATATAACTTTGCAATTTTTTTGTAACGAGGAAAATTCATTGAATCGTGTATTCCTTTTACATGATACTAGATCAAAGTTTCAAAAAACATATACCAAAATGTTAAATCCCTATTCCACATACTTAACAAGTTACAAAAAATAGAAAATCCACATTTTTTTCAATATATCGCCTTAAGCAATTAAGGGACCTTATAAATCTGATACCTGATGAGGGGCCCAACATTAAAGAATGCTTGTAGGCTTTAGGCCAGTAACTATTTGTTTTATGGGTAAACACTATGCATGATTCTAGATTATACTATGACAGATAGACTGTCAGGCCGCCCACCGTCAGGCACGATCATGTTATTATTATCTTATCCCAATATAGAGTTCTACCAGTCACTTAACGTTTAATTCATCGTAGCCTAGATCCCTTACAGTACTCATAGTATGGTATGTTAGAACGAGCTGGTGTCCGCCATTTCACGTCTTAGCGCGTATTTTGCGTACAGGTGAGAAGTAAATCATTCGATCCACCCTAACTCCTCAAGAAAGCCGAGTAGCGCCTTGACGTTCTCCTCGAACCTCAAGATTTAGGCCATTCTAAAATGGCGTGGGTGTGGCAATCCTGGAATCTCAGTTTAAAAGTGTCGTGTATAAAAAAAAAGAAGAAGGAATGATTGCAACTAAGATCCCATAATCCCACAATCCACTGCCACCACCCAGCCACCACCCACCCACCCAGAACCCCATAATCGGTTCTTGAACGTAAACGCGCGGAGGGCGGACAAACTTTTTATATTACTATTTCCAACCGCTCGTACTCCATTGCACTTTTCACAAACAATAGCAAATTCCCGACAACTGAGCAGAAACTCGAAAACAAACGTAAAATAATCATTAGTTCTAACAAAGAACAGTTTGCAGAAATTGACTAATAAAGGCAACATTTCAATAGAAAGTATAAATCTGCAAAAACTTGCTCAACTCCTACTGCAAGTTGTAAGTACTTGTACAGCTATTTTCCAGCTCAGTAATGAATGGAGTCAAGGAATTCGAGGCGAAACTCGAGACTCAAAGAGACGTAATATACTGAAGTCAGTGAATAAAGCTATCGAAGTGTTCAGTGGTTTCAAAAGCGAATATTTAATTATTTTAATCCATAGCTAATGGAACAGATAAGGAGGGGAGGAAAAACAAGATGGTAGACAGATAGGTAGATAAAAAAACTTCTTAAAAGGTGTTTTGTATGTAAAGGAAAATAATAAAATTCAATATTTGCCCAAAATCCCAGAGCCACCAGTCCCTACGTCATTTACGAAGAGAATAGATACACCAAAATACAAACTGCTTAGCTTTATCCCGACTATGTTGGGGTTAGCTTCCAGTCCAACCAGATGCAGCTGAATACCAGTGTTTTACATGGAGCGACTGCCTACCTGACCTCGTGCACAGGATTTCGAGACAGGGTAGGCAGAAAAATTTAAAAGCTTACTTACAAAAACAAAAACACCTACTGTTTGATGGTTTTGGTTCGTTGCCTTGTCGATTAAATAATGATCCTACATATATGATTTTCCACCTCAAATATCCATAGATTGACTGATAAAAAACATATCAATTTGCGGATATTCGAAGTGGCCTTTCAGTGCGTTTGTCTGTTGTTCTGTATTTATTTGCAAAATTAAATAATAACATCAAAAAAGTTAGTGGTGTGGTGTGAGTACACGGAAAAAGTAACAAGATTTTTTTTTATTTGTATATTAATACAACGTTTTTTATTAAGTCAATTTTTTCAGCCGCAGCAAAATTATGAATATCGGTGTAACCAGTCTCGTTCCAGACGGTCTTATTGTTCGAAAAAAGTAGGCAAGAAAAACAATATAATCGATTGTTATGAATACAACCCGTGAGCCAGTTATAAGAATCATATTGTTTTATATTGAATTTACGATTGACTTTACCTTTAGTTTGTATTAACTGCAAATCTGGGGTAGAACGGCCTTTGGTGATCAATATTTTTTTATCACTAAAAGATAGTTTTGAAAACGTATCATTTAAAATTTTCTGTACACATACACCACCTGAACAACTTTCACAATGAAGATGTTGCATCTTTCACCTATTATCAACGTTAAAATCGTAAATATAGATACCAGAATAAAATTACATCACAAAACCACACAACAGTCAGACAAACCATATCAACAATGGCCGCTCATAACTCACGTAAAAATAAAAACAATAATACTATAAAAACTAATAGTGCTTCATTTAGCGCTAATATAACCAAAAGATGCTACTTTTGAAAATAGTCGCAGATCCTTGTGTAGCCAACTTCGGTTTTAAGACCCCGCAATTGGCTACTTGAAACCACCAATCAATTGACCACCAATCAAAACGAGATTCCTCCAGTTTTTTTATGACGCGGCCTGTGACGTCATTTATTTACCAACTCAATTGACTAACTATTCATTGATTTCAAAGCACCTTAAAACCGAATTTTACAGTGAATTGAAAATTAATCGGGTTTTCCGGGCTAAAATAAAGTGTATTAAAAGATAAGTTGTATTTTGGAATTATTGGTTATTGGTGTCAACAACCCAATTGTCGAAAGTGTAAGTAAATGTTAAAAAAGGCAATGTCGACTTTTGACGTTTGTGTGCGTTATTTGTGTAAATGTGTGCCAAGTATTTATAGAAAAATCACACTATTGTAGATGCGTAAATACGGGTCTGTCACGACGCACACATTAATCATCCAGAGACTTTGACTTTGTGCCTTTCCGTTGGCGGGTGCGGCGCTGGTGCAGCGCGAAGCGATTATGGTCGAAAATAGTCGAAATGCGCGAACGAAGGCATCAATGAGACTTCATGGATTCCACCGTTACTCGATAGGTGGAGCTGATATAAGATTTTCTATTTTTCGCTTTTGGTATATTGATGGTAATTACTCGTGCATAAAATATTGGTTATCAAAATAAAATAGTAGTACCTAGTATTTTATTTTGATAGTAGTAAGTATTTTGTAAGGTAGGCAATGACTATTTGCCTGTATGAACCGCACGCCACTGCCTGACCTCCACAACCCAGTTACTGGCCAACACGACATCCCTTAGTAAGACTGGTTGTCAGAATTCCTGGCTTCTGACTACCTATAACGACTGTCAAACATCTACGAATGACAACCGGGACCAACGGCTTTATGTGCTTTCCGAGGCACGGAGGGAACTCGGTATGACATGCACGGTCACCCATCCATGAATTGAAAGCGGCAAACATAGTTTAACCATGAGTGATCATTTTACTTAGCTACTAGCTCCTACCCCCCACGGAGTATCTAAGAGAACAGACAGACCAACATGTACCTACTTAAAAAAAATTGCCATTTTTCAGGTATCGATGGTAGCCCTCTTATGCATTGTTTGACAGGATATTGTTATAGAAGCAGAACGTAATACTTGTTGGTATAAAAATTAATTATATTACGCTCACTAAAATAATGTTAAATTAAAATCCCTCGAACATAGAGCAAAATAAATTGAAGAAGACCATAGCTCAAAGATAAAATGTCCTCTATCCTCTTCATTATTTACCTGTTAGATAGAGATAGCCATATCCATACCTTTTTCCTTCCACGCCCAACAGCATCGTTACGAGTTTTCTTCATAATGAGAAAGTTTTCTAACGTAACAGAATTATTAACTACGTCATCACTCTTTAAAATTAGTTCCGACTTTCAAGGAAGTCGTAGAACTTGAGCTTACTTCATAATCCTGTAAGTCGTTTGGCTTGCAGCCTTCAGAAGTGATCCTATCCGACTAGATATATAGGATAAATTACCTAAGAGCCTTAGTTCAAGAAATTCCTTTTGCTGTAAGACTTACGTTCTTGTCATTAATCCGGTGTATTAGAAGTACTGCAGTTTAGTCGTACTTTATGGTGAAATTGAAAAAATTGGCCCACACATAGATAATGGTCTAACACTTACGATAATTTTTATACCGTTTTTGTATTCCTGTGGTTAGTCTTTATCAGAAGCTAGCTATAATATATATAAGTTGACTAAGTTGTCACAAAAATACGTATGATTCCTG
Source organism: Charanyca ferruginea (assembly GCA_947361185.1). Taxonomy (NCBI): domain Eukaryota; kingdom Metazoa; phylum Arthropoda; class Insecta; order Lepidoptera; family Noctuidae; genus Charanyca; species Charanyca ferruginea. Next base: position 18,297,036 of record OX376073.1, read on the forward strand.
TTCCAACCGAAATATCACGACATTGGCCTTCACGAAAATATTTATTACTGTGTTCTCTAAATATTGAAGCACGATATTATCCCTTTTGCTATTGTACTACACAAGGAATATTATTGTTATGAAAATCTGGCCCGTATTTTCTTTTTGGATTGTTAATAATAGGTAGTACCTATACGACTTACTATGAATAAAAAAAAGAACGGAATGTTGTTACGTTATACAAGATTTTGTAGTGCCAATCGTAAAAAGTTTTTAAGTATTTTTTGTTAACTCGTCTTTGGTCAAATCGTGTTCCAAAACGTAATTCCAGAATGATTTAAATTTATTCAAACTTAGAATTGACAGAGTTTATTATACAGACGATTTATAATTCGGCATTTCCTTCCATGAGGTGGGTTTTAACCATAAAGATATAGGTATAAATGGAGCCAACACTTAGAACAAAAGCTTGAAACCAACTGTGGGCTGATGCTCTCTTTCTGAATGCATACATAAGAACGAGACAGTGATATGTGTTTTCTTTATCTTATGTATGCATTCAGAAAGAGAGCATCTGCCCACAGTTGGCTTCACTTAGGTATTTAGAGTGTTGCCTCCACTTTTATCTATAAGCTTCTTGGTTTTAACTAGGTTGAAGGAACTGGCGACTTTGTAGCTCTACTAAAAACTTTCCGGCTGTCATTGCGGCGGGTATAGGTCGCAAGTTCTCAAAACCCAGTGGTTAAAACTAAATAAGACGAAACCAAGTTAAAGAGAAGTCCTCCATCATCTGTTTGATTTCGTTTTTTTTCTGTTTTTTATTCAGCTGAAGTCGAATTAAATTGAGTTTTCTCTTTACTAAGATTTGTTTGCTTTTCTTGTTTTTATGTGGCAAGTTTCAAATAAGTACATAATGTTTTTTATTAGCTCGCGACTTCGTCCGCGGGAACACTATGTATATGTGTACATAACTTAACTGTTATTTCTAGATTTTAATACTTTGTGCTTTAAATATAGTGGTTTCTATGCAAAGTATTCACGTTTAATTATATAATTCCTGTAAACGTATGTACTTATGGAGTTTCTCGTCCCTTCTTCTCCATACGGAACTACCATTTGGAATGGGCAACTAGATTCAATTTTCCTAATATGACGTTCAAAAGCGCCTTTTAGTGGTCTAATTGAAATAAATGATTTGACTTTGACTTTGAATGATAAATATGACTGTGTAGTCATATTTATCATTCCTATAAGTACTATCGTACCTATATGTACTATTGACTTAAATTATTGAATGAATATTATTGACATCATTATTACTATTTGACTATTTTCTATTAATTTTAATAACAAAAGAAAAAAAAACTAATATTATTTCTCATTTATTTTAAAGTTAAGTTTTTTTTTAAGTTTATTTTTTATTTTTTACTCAGTGCCCTTTTCTTGCATGCGATATTTGTACGCCTTCTGGCATAGCATGGAGTCCTATTGTTTCAAACTCAAGAACTGTATAATTAACTTTTATACCTACCCAAATCTTAACAAATAATAAATGATTTGATTTGATTTTTTTTATGTTACTCAGAAATAATGTAGCATACTAAAGGTGAAATAAGTTTTGAAATCGGGCCCGTAGTTTTTAGTTTATTCGTTAAAACATACAAAAATACAAATCTTTCCTCTTTAAGTATAATATTTAATAACTTTTGCCCGCGTCTTCGTTCGCGTGACGAATTTGAAAAGATTGTCTTCGCTTTTAAAAACCATAATTAAAAATTATACTTTTACTCTGTAGCTGTCTAAATCAAGACTTAATCTTTCTAAAACTGTAAATTGTTTTTAAATAATCCGCTCATATAATTACGATATTGCTGTGGGCAAAACGCAAAAACATGAAGTGTTCGTCACGAATCGAATACGCGCTCTTAAGAGCGCGTAATCGATTCGCGCCTATTTTCGTAAAAGTATAATTTTTAATTTAAATGGTTTTTTAAAGCGAAGACAATTCTTTCATATCGTTTTACGAAAATAGGCGTCAGAGTTAACTTTCAGGACGAATACAACCATTATAATATGCCAAAATATTTAGTTTTATGCGTTTTTCCAACAGTATAATACAGTCATAAAGACAGTAACAGAGCCAAAATTACGAAAATATTACTATTATGTATTAAAAAACAATGTTGAAAAAGTAGAAAATCGGTTCACTTTGACAATTTTTTATTACCAGTATTTGAATAAAAACATAACTGATATATTTATTTTATGATAGTAAATGTTATGTTTAATATACAGAATATTTTTCAGTTCGTTATACGAGCTCATTTATTTTAGACAATTATTTTAAAAAGCACTGTAAATCATCGCGCGCTGTCGTTTGCCGATCAATTTCAATGATTCGTGCTTATTTCGTGCATATTTTATTTTCTGATGCACACAAACAGACCATTGTATTGTACTAGTGTGTGTTAATGCTGCTACGCCGTTCTAGCAATCGTTTAGATTTTGAGTTGCGCTAAATCGAATACGCGCCCTTAAGCCTTACATTTTTTAAGTAGGTAACTTTAAATTGCGTTATGCTCTTCTTTCAAATTTTGTTTTGTTTGTGTTTTTCAGTCATTAATTTTAAACAAAATAGTTTTGCTGGTTTGCTCACATTTCAAATTCTTTTACGTTTCTAAATACGAAGACTTGTAATTGGCTTTCTATCGACTATTGTTTCCTTTTTATTGTTAAGTTTTTGTAGCTGTCAGTCTTCCATACTTAAATAAATAAACTCATGGAATGGTTTTTATTCCGTTATGTCGTTGTGTTTCCGAAAGATAATTATGAACTTTCGCTTAAGAGTCAAGTCTACGGAGACGAAGTTGAGGGCAAAGCCAGTCATTCCGTAAATATTTGTCACGTCACAGCAGATGCGTGCCTGGCAAATCAACCCTTCGAGTTAGGTTTACGCATTCATTAATGGATCAAAGAAATTGCAATTTACAATTATATCGAAATAATAACATTCAAATTACAAGACATAGGTACTTACAATATAAATGGACGATCTGAAATGGCCAATTCGCTTTAAGCAAGCGTGTTAGTCAATGCTCCTGTCTTCTCTGTTTGAAAAGAACTGTCTAGTGTCTACACTGCAGTGGAACAACAAGTGTATGGTATTCATATTTGTGGTCTATTAAACCATACTTACATCCTCAACAATTGGGTACTTGACAACACCAAACAATTGACATAGACTTTTTATGAGCTGTCAAAACGAGATTCGTCCATAGATTTTGTATGACAATAGCGGCCTGTGACGTCACTTATTTACCAACTCAATTGACTAACTATTAATTGATTTCAAGGCAATTTAAAATCGAACTTTGCTGTTACTTGAAAATTAATCGGGTTTTCGGGGCTAAAATAAAGTGTATTTTAAGATAAGTTGTATTTTGGAATTATTGGTTTAATGGTGTTAACAACCCAATTCTTATACATTTTCTTAAAAACTAAATAAAAACTTAAAAAAAATATGTAAAAAGTCAAGTCATTAATATTCGGGCAATTTTTTCACGCAGACAATGCGGACACTAGCCGTAGGTAATTGAAAATAGCTCACTATTCATCGCTTTGGCGCATTGGGGATTGCCTTTTTACGGCCCAATTTTTCACATCGCTCCGTTCCCTTCAGTCGTTCGTTCATTTTCGCTCCCCTCCTTCGATTTAATATTCCTCTTTTATGGTGGAAAATGATTTATTAGCGTCGTCCCGTCCGCATACCGTTGATATCCAAACTTGGCTAAAATGTGAACTACACAACTGGGGCTCAACTCTTTTGTGTTACTAAAAGTGAATATATTTTTATATTGGAGAATTTACAATATTGGATATTAACAATGGCGTTGTTTGCATACTTTGGTGTTCAATAACTGAATAAAAAAATAAAATAAAAATGACCTGATCAAAAGCGCTAAAGGCTATTACATATTTTTCATGAAAAAACAAATATATTCAAAACCTAGCTACCTTTGTGATTCACGCACGTACCTACTGAAAACCGTCAAAGCTTCTCGAACAAAACCATTTACGAAGTGCACTGAGTTAAAACTAAAGTTAGATTAGCTATCTAGTGAGCGCTCGTCTAATCTATTGTGTACGCGAATGTCCTCACGAGCACGCTCCACTAAGTCTGTGAAGGTACAGCCAGACTGCGGTCCATCGACGTCGAGTAGTTGATTTATAGTAGTCTCAATAAAATATATTCGATTTTCGACCTTATATGACATGATGGCCAAGTCGTTAAGGCGCCCGCCTCTAAAGCATGAGGTTTTAGTAATGTGCCTTATGTAATTCCTTATTCTAAGTTCATTTTGGACCTCATTGACGTCTGTGAAGAAAACTTATAACTAATAGAAGTATGAAAACGCCAATCCGTATATTCCTTCTCTTTATGGAAAAGGCCTTTGTCGTGCAGTGGAGCAATAACCGGTGTTATTAATAATGAAGATGATCGGTGAAATGACCAATCGATGAAGGACGATAGATGTATCTATCGATAATGGGCGATAATTTCTCAAAATTCACACCTTTGATTGACGTCGATGTCTGTCTCAGTCTGACTCTGACGTCTGACTCAGTATCGATATGATTTTTGTGCGTCATATCGACACATATCAATGTATGTAAAGAGATTACTTACATCTATATGCGTCGATATGATAGTCTTTCGATCGTCTGTGCAGTCTGATTGAACCTTTAGACTACTCTGCTGTAGTACAGTCGGGCGGTTAATTAAACAAATGTTTGCGTCGGTAGCAAGAGGTTACCCAATATACTCACTTTGAAGGACCGAGTGCAAATCACTTGAGGACTTGACACGTATTGTTATGAAGTAACCGATCGGGTGTTTGCAATACTCTGTTCAAGTATTTTCTGTTACTGAGCTGAGAAAGTTCACGTTTATGCCAAAAATGAACTTCATTGAGAAAGTCATGATATTCCGTATTTAATGAGTTTCTATTCTACAATGGCCACTTTTAGCATGTACAGGCACATGAGACATTTTAGCGTTTGTTGTAGGATGGCAACGAATCTGCGTGGCCTTTGGTATTGCAGATTACTGATTGACCGGCGGTGACCCCCTAAAATCTTGCGGATCATCGCGTCGACTTGTTCGCCATCCAATGACTTAAAAAATAACAAAATTTGCCAAATAGGAGAATACATGTACAATGCTACGATTATTGAGGCTGATTCATCGCCCTTTTATATGCAGGTGTTTGGCTCTTTAATAGACAATTTTGTCACATTTGTGTTACTATAAGTCGCTTTTCCAATATCCAACGAAAACGGAGTGGCGAGTATATTTTTAATGAAATATATCACCATACCAAACACTACTTTCAAGGCCTTTTTTTGAGTAGTTTCTTACGATGACGGTTAGTGATAAAATATCTTACAATTTATTTTCCTAAAACCACTATACTCTGACCAGATGTTAACCTCATAATGAAGTCGTATACCGTTCACGCACACCTCGCCGGTAGCTGGCTGTAATGGAGCCCACTTCAGCCGGGAGGGCGGTGCATCTGTTGCCAGATTAATGGCAACGACGTGACCCAACGCTATGGCTTTTTGAACATCAACCGCAGCTGTAACTGACCGTGGTCAGGGTTGGGACAATGTTGCTGAGAAGATTTTGGTGTTGTAGACTTGTGGCCTTTAAATACATTTCGACACCGACACGACTTCGATACGATTGGTGAGAGATTGTCAAGATTCTCTCAGTTTTTAATTTTAATAATAATAATAATTTAGGCTCAATTCACATCGGAATGACAGCAGTCGGCAGCACAGCGGCCGGTAATTTTACTCACTAACGATTTTCAACTTTATAATGTAGTCTTACATATTAGCGCTTAAGAGCGCGTATTCGATTCGTGACGAAAACTTCATATTTTTGCGTTTTGCCCAGAGCAATATCGTAATTATAAGAGCAGATTATTTAAAGACAATTTACAGTTTTAGAAAGATTAAGTCTTGATTTAGATAGCTACAGAGTAAAAGTATAATTTTTAATTATGGTTTTTTAAAGCAAAGACAATTCTTTCATATCGTTTTACGAAAATAGACGTCAGAGTTAACTTTCAGGACGAATACAACCATTACAATATGCCAAAATATTTTGTTTTATGCGTTTTTCCAACAGTATATACAGTCATAAAGACAGTAACGGAGCCAAAATTACGAAAATATTGCTATTATGTATTAAAAAACTACGTTGAAAAAGTAGAAAATTGGTTTACTTTGACAATTTTTTTTCACCAGTATTTGAATAAAAACATAACTGACATATTTAATTTATGAAAGTAAATGTTATGCTTAATATACCTACAGAATATTTTTCAGTCCGTTATACGAGCTCATTTATTTTGGACAATTATTTTAAAAAGCACTGTAAAACATCGCGCGCTGTCGTTTGCCGATCAATTTCAATGATTCGTGCTTATTTCGTGCATATTTTTTTTTTCTGATGCACACAATCAGATCATTGTATTGTACTAGTGTGTGTCAATGCTGCTACGCCGTTCTAGCAATCGTTTAGATTTTGAGTTGCGCTAAATCGAATACGCGCCCTACACTTGCACAAGTCGAGCAGCTAGCGGTGTGTATTGAGTCTTATTGTCTTAAAAACTACTACACAGTTATTGTTTTCTAGACCCACACTAGGATTCTCTGTGTCGTGGGAGGATTCCCTACTGTGTCGTGAGATCTAGTTACTTCATTCCGTTATATTACAAGACAACAATTAAATCAACGTTTCCAGGGCTGGTTAGTTATAAGTTAATTACAAAGTTACAAACAGAATAAGTAAAAAAATAATATTTAAATAGAATAAAAGAATACATAATACTGAATGAGTGTATGTGTGGAAGTGTGTTTAGGGTGAAAGTGTACACATGTAAGGAATAAGGGGGTGAGTGGGTGCGTGTTAGTGTGTAATGTTTATATGTCGATACCTTTGGGTAGAAAGGTCGTATAAACCAAAACCCGACTTTTCAGGAGAGCAGAAAAACTATTTTTTTTTTACATAAAAATTCATAACTTTTTTGTTTTTGAAGTTATAAAAAAATGATCTATGAGAAAGGTTCTTATAATTTGCAAATGAAAAAGGTTAAATCATCAAAACCTATCTATCTTCTTTAGTTTTAAAGTTAGCTTGGATTTACGTCTAAGAAAAAAAATGAAAATGTCCTTTAAAAAACTGTATAGGTCGTATATCCATTTTTGGTAAGCTTATGGTCACATTTACTGTCGTAAAAACCCATATGTAGTTATTTTTGTATTAAAACCATTTATAATCATAGATCAATTGAATTCTGACTAATAAACAATCCTATTACTCTCAGAATTAGTAGAAACTCAATTATTATTATTCTAATACCCAATAATGGTCGATTCAAATAAAATAAAACTACCTGAAATACGAAATCAACATTTATTAAGTATTATAATACCTTCTAATCAACATTTACTATTATTTCAATAATGGTACAACATACCTAGCAGGTTTAACATTTTTAAATTGAAAAAATAATTATAACAACTTAAACTGAAAAGTGAAATAAAAAAAACTATTTAGTCATAAAAAAACAAAAAATATTCAAACTTCTTCTAAATTAAAGTAATCAGGCATTTTAATAATTTATAAAATTATGACTTGATCGTTTGAAAATTTACCTTTTTTAAGAGGCTATGACTGAAAATTTCTGGGTCGTATTAACCATTTTTGTGCGAATTTCTGCATTTCGTATAATTACAGATCGATAGAGAAAAAAAATCTGAGAAAAATGGTTTATATAACTCAATTTGGCCAAAATGGTTTATACGACCTTTCTACCCAAAGGTATCGATGTAGATGTGTTTGGGTGTACCTAAATAAGGTGTATTTTACTGTCTTCTTCTTCTTTTCGAATCGATGTTTTTTTTTGTTAGACTACTTGAGCCCAGTACCGAGGTACATTTATCGCAGCATTGGTGACGTTTTGGGGAGTGTAGTAATGGGTCATTGTCTGATCAGGAACACCGCCACACTGGGTATCGGGATCTAAAATCCCTTATTTTATTGTTTACTGTGTAATCTTTACACAATAAAATCTATTTTTAACCCCCGACGAAAAAGAGGGGTGTTATAAGTTTGACGTGTCTGTGTGTCTGTGTGTCTGTGTGTCTGTCTGTGGCACTGTAGCTCTTTAACGGGTGAACCGATTTGAATGCGATTTTTTTTATTTGAAAGTAGATTCTCTTGCGATGGTTCTTACACATGTTTCATCAAAATCGGTTCAGCAGTTTTAAAGTTATCAGCTCTTTTGTTTGCTGCGGTAGGGAGCTTAGACGCATACCGGATGTTTATTTTGCTTTCAAACATATTATTATAGGTGACCACACTGACCACACAAAAGCAAACTAAATTACATTTAAAAAATTTAAAATAAAAATTAAATTAAAAATTTAAAAAAACCCCCAACGCAAAACATAAAAGCGATAGCGATAAAAAGTCAAAAATAATACCTTTTGTTGAGCCATCAAATGTTTGTTCGTTGAAATGGCGCTATAATGTCGCGGCGGGGTACCGCTAAGTTTAAAGCAATAACTAAATATCTAAAATAGCGAACTGATGGTAACTAGAATTGCAACAAGATTAACAACTAGATTAGCAACAAAAATTTGATAATATCGAAGCAAATTGGTCGGAAATGCTGGTAAATTAATAGACAGTGAATGAAATTGAGGGACTGACTTACTTAAGCGGTACCCCGCCGCGACATTATAGCGCCATTTCAACGAACAAACATTTGATGGCTCAACAAAAGGTATTATTTTTGACTTTTTATCGCTATCGCTTTTATGTTTTGCGTTGGGGGTTTTTTTAAATTTTTAATTTAATTTTTTTCTGTGTAATATTTAAATGTCTCCAATCGTTAGTATCTCTTCTTGGAGATGCTAACGATTGGAGACATTTAAATATTGGTACGTATTATAAAATAGTTTAAGAAAAAGCGAATTATTTATCGGCTCTGCTGCCTACACATAAGCAGTTTTCATTCGATAAGTAGAAAATGGATCAGTTTTATCTGTCAGATAATTTGACTAAAATGTATCCAGTGATGGTAAAATAAGACCTTAATCATTTTGAGACCTTTAGTTCAATGTTAATTATAAAATCGTTAAAATAAATTCCGGCCATTTCACGTTATTATAAAAACTGCAGTCACTCCAAAAATAAATCAAACAAAACTCTTTGAATCATTAAAACTTTCACCACACAAGTTCAAGAACGGGCGATTTAAATCATATCTCCAAAGTTTTTCGTGGCCACTGCGGTATCCAGTGGCACCAGCGCCATCTGGCGGTCGTTCGATCTGTATAATTACTATTTAAAACTACCCAGTGATCTCTTGAAACTATTCGTATTTTAATGTGCTATTAATTTCGTCTTCGGTTCCTAAACTTATAGAACTAGCTTTTGCCTGTGGCTTCATCTGCTTGGAAATCGAGTAGGTACCATAAAATATATTCAATAACAATCGACAATAGTGTAGGTTTTCAGTAAAATACTATTTTGTTGAATCGGTTGAATTTTGTATGAATAGTGCTTCCCGAGATTACATTTTAGAAACAAAAAAAGAACAGAAACTATACCTGTGTTTAATATTCTCTATAATTATAATTTATAAACATTACTTATATTATGTATATTCTCTCTATAAACGGTATCTCTTCTAACAAACCAATATCGACAGCTAAATACGATTCCTTCTTTCTTTGTAATAACTAATATCACCGTAGGCTTACAAGGAATTAATATTATCTATAGTGAAGAGTTTGTTTGTTTATTTTAAATTAATTTGCTGGCAAAAAGGAAGCGACGTAATCCTTAAGTGCTGAAGGCTACAATAATAATATTATGTGTTACCAAAAAATTAGAAATCCGTAAGAAGCGGCAAGCAAAGACTAGTTCGTAAGAACAACTTTTAATTCAATGAATATAAAAGTACCCTCAAATTATGACTATGAAACTTTTAAATAATGAATCAGCTCAGAAATACGAAATACTACAACACGATAAAAAATATAGGAATATTATAAATTGCATATCAAATAAATAATAATAATAAAAAAAAAAAAAAAAAAAAAATTCGAAATTATACATCAATATGACATTCCTTTTTTCCTCATAATGCAATACAGTTAAATTTATTTTTGTACAAAAATACTACATACATAGCATAAATACTAACTGCACAGCAAATTTTCCATATTTCATAGCAAAATAACTAACCCAATCGCATATTAACCAGTAAGTACAACAATCATATTTGTCTTAATTTTCAAGAAGCCATGCTCGGCAAATTTAATGATTATTATAACAAAAAAATCCTGTCACATTGCATTATTTCTAAAAGCAGAACAAATTAACTGAAAAATTAGAAACGAATCGCTGCAAAACCGACTTCACGCAGTCTTGTCTGCCCTAACCCTAGAGTGTAATTTAAGAACGCGTAGGCGCGGAGGGGTGGGGCGGCCCGCGAGCTGAGGAGCAGGCGGTTTGAAGGCTCGCCGCCGCGGCTGAGCAACCGAAGCTGCGGTGGTGAGCGCTAAAACCATCTGCGACGATAAGCTCGCGTGGGGCCGCCCAGACCCCGCAGCGCCGGAGCCGTGACAGAAACAATGCTTGTGCATGTTTCTGTCACGTTGGTTTCGTCGTCTTGCTTTGCAAGACCCGCTTTAATAATTCAATAAATTACAATTTTGTATCTAATTTTTTTTTTTTGCTGATCTCATTATGTGGTAATTAATAAATAATAAGACGACTGTGACTAGTTTAGTCGAAAAAGGATATTTTTTATTTGCATTTAAATACTACCCAAAAATATATTTACTTTTCCGTTGTCAAAAGTTGATTCCATTTTAAAATTTGTTCGTATTTATGAGTATAATAACCACCTAAAACATGCTCAGTGAATTAACATCTTATCGGATCTTATTGCCATAACAATAAGATCCGTTTTAATATAGTAGGTCAAAAATTCTATAATTATACTCAGCATCTCAAACCCCGCCGGATTTACAAGGTAGCCAAGGTAGTATAAATATAATAATACAATGAATATTTCAGAGCCAATGACAACGTGACCAGCCACAACAATAGCCTTAACTATAAATAAATTATACAGTTATGTTATACCCATTAGCTAAGTGGATTAATTGTAATGCCATAATGGCTGCCTAATATGTTACCTACTATTATGAAATATAGGCAATGATGTATTTGGAATTACAATGTTTGACTCTAAGGATGGGATTACATCAGAAGGACAAAGTCCACTTATTTTCAAATACTATTTTTTTATTTATTTTTCATTTATGGTGCTCTAGACTAACATCATTATCGCGGCGTTAGCGTCGCGTTAAAGCGACGATATACGCCGCCGCCGGCGACCTTGAGCGACCAGAGAAGCGTATGCGCTGCGTCCAAAACTCTCAAAGCTTAGTCGAAAAAATTTAATAAAATATAGTATTCTTAAACTTAAAAACAAAAGGCATATACTAAAAGATAGATAATAAAATTGTCTGTAAGATAGTAAAAGTTTCGTTTTAATATTCTTGGTAGATTTTGTGTGATTATCAATGTTTTGTCTGCGTCAGACACAACTTCACGATTTAATTAAACTACTTAATATGAACTTAATCAAAAATATTCACATACTAAATGATTAAGAGAATAGAATGAATTTAACATATATTTTTCTCAAATCATTTACACTACACATTTTGACGTGATTGTCAGTTTAAAATCTGCAAAAGTCGCTTGTTAGTGCCTTAACGCAGTGTGAACGTTCGACGAACGCCTACGCTAAAGAGGGGGCGGCGCGAAAGGGGACTACCAACTTCCAATAAATCCAAAAACTTACTGATTTCAGTCCTTTTTGAGAGCAGTAATTTATCACATGTCTAGACACTTTAATATATTGTATGATGTATCCTTCAGGAATATTGACAGATTTATTATTTATACCTAACGCGAAACAAATTACTAGAGTAAATTTATTCTAGAAAAAACGATATTTGTAAGAATTCTGTAATATTATTGTTCTTTTCATCCTTTTATTTTCGACTTTCTGATATTATTGGCACTCAGTTTACTTACAGGCTAATTGATGTTTTATATTTTTCTATCTTTTTTTATTTTGATTCTACCTAAACAATTTTCTTTGATGGTAGAGCCCGACCCTGAATACCAATTGGTCAGCTCCTCCTAAATATTTAATTCGTACCTGAAACCACAAACCATCACAAACAGAATTATTTTTTATAATAAAATCTAGGTTATATTGCAAAAAATATACAAAGAGTAATTTTTATTTACATAACACGAAACCATTAAAATTAGGACCTCATGTTTTGTAATCCTACACACAACATTGATACAAAGTTAATGGGGTAGCGCTTCATAAAAATTGTATGGAGCTTATGTCCCGGAAAGGGAGAAGCTACTTATAATACCAATTTTGTAATTCTGCCGGGATTATAAAAAGGATAAAATAACATCACAGATCATCAATTTATTATTCATGTACCGTTATTAATTTAAATACGTTATGTTATAAAATTTTCCTCGTTTTTATGACAAAAGATATTTGAATCATAATAATAATATATATCTTTTCGCTCAGAAGGTTACCATCAAGCGGAATAAAGACTTAACAATTATTGTGCCTGTAGTTATGTCAGCAAATGGTTTGATAGCGAACAGTTTTAAGGCGACGATATACGCCAGCGACCTTAAGCGACCAGAAAATCGTATGCGCTGCGTCCAAAACTTTTAAAGTTTAGTCGAAAAAATTAAATAAAAGATAGTATGCTTTAATTTTTAAAAAGGCGTATTATACTAAAAGATATACAATAAATTTGTCTGTAAGTTAGTAAAAATTTCGTTTACTACTATTTCGTTTTATACTTGGTAGATTTTGTGTGATTATCAATGTTATGTCCGCGTCAAACACAACTTCACGAGTTAATTAAACTATTTAATATGAACTTAATCAAAAATATTCACATACTAAATGATTAAGAGAATGTTTTAGTTTAGCATATATTTTTTTCAAATCATTTACACTACACATTCTGACGTGATTGTCAGTTTAAAATAATGTAAAAGTCGCTTGTTAGCGCCCAACACCAAGATGAGCTAATATCGCTCAACCTTCACCATTGTGAGATTCCGGGCGGGGGATCTTTCTCACCGTCCTTATAACTCCGTATGTAAATAGAAAGTAGGTACTTCTATTGATATACCAGAAATACAAGTTATATGTAAATAAAATGTAATTTTTAAAACATCTATACAAATAATATGAAGAGGTAAAATTGGTTTGTTAGTTTGTATGTAAGGGATAAAATCCGAAACAAGTCATTAAATTACAAAAATTCTTTCACCAATAGGAAGCTACGTTATCCCTGAGTGCTATAGGCTAAATTGCATTATCAAAAAATTAGGGATCCTTGAGAAAATTCACGCTGCTCGTCACTCCCTGAGGCCGCACATTTGGCAAAAGGCCAATACAACAGATGTGATTTTTTTCCGTTTATTTGCTGGATTTCTATTGTATAGGTAATGGTACGGAACCCTTTGTGCGGGAGTACGACTCGCCACTTTTTTTAAATCTTGTTAGAATATGCTGAATACTTCTAAATCTAAAACATATAACAATAAAAATACTGTACAATTTCATTTGGACAAAAAACCTCCTTGTTCATAAGCTGGGTTTTCGTCAGGAAAGCATGATAGATCGATACTTATGCCAAGGTTAATAAACGTTACTTAGCACATGCTTTCTTTAGCAATGCATACGTCTCTATCATGCACTTGGGCTTCAACAGCTGTGGAACAGAGATATGAATAATGCTTGACCAAAGCACGTATTAAATAAAGTTTAGATATTAATATCGGCCTTATCCGCTACTTGCTACAGTTCGCCAAAAATAATCTCTCTATTTTCTCCTATCCATGAGCAACTTGTACTACTGGTAGAATAACTTCAGAATAAATACAAAACCCCAAATCTTGTACATCATTTGTAAAATACTCGTAGCACATACAAAAATATTCTTATTTCAAAGTATACTATACTTACAATTCCCGACTTACCTAAAGAGTGCGGCCGGCATTACCTGCCTGTATTACCAACATTACAAAAATAATAAACATAACATATATTTTCTTGTTTTGACTCTAACGAGCTAACAAGAACTTAATTAAAAAGAGCCTTAATAAGATGACGAGTATCGCAAGAACTAAATAGAAAGAAATAGAACAATGAACAATTTTGTTGAAAGTAATTTTTTTCAGATTGACTTTAATCTTTTTTCCGCGTTAGTAAGAACACTCGCTTAAAGGTTTTTTCCTTCTTCGTTAGTTATTCTGTGAGTGAGATAAAATGATTTATTACAGCGTGTAATGGAGACCACTTTCACGAAACCCTGTATACGATTGATGCGAGTTCTATGCAAATGACATGAGATTTCCGGCTATTATCGAGAGTATGGAGAAATATTTTTCGCGGATTAATATCTGTGTGACGGTGGACTGATTACATAAAATGAAATATAACCTATAAAGCAATGATATTACAAGTATTCAGATGTAGGTAAATTACACAAGATCCGAAGTTCAAAAATGGCACATTTTTTTTTTCGAAATGGCATTTTGTTGTCGGCTGCCCTGTGGTTTCTTAAAAGCGCATCTAAGGCCTCCAGCCAGAGCAAGAAACTTATAAACTAAGCGACTACACGCTAACGGCACCCACTGTGGGGCACACTAATGCCCAACATAAATATTGTAATGTCACAATAGGTTAAGTGACACTGGAAACGTCTTTCTAGGTAGTTTTCTGACACTCGGGACACAATATACTTCCGTTGACACCGACAAATGACTGAGCTCAAGTGAGCTAATTAGCATAGTTTCAACGTGCCGTCTCGGGGCACTTATAACCTATCTATACCTTTTCACTTGTAATATCATTGCTACAAACAGTTATTATGTTTGAATTGCTTTTTTAAGATGTGAACGATTACAATATTACAACTGCGAAATGGTTATTTTGTTTAACATTTTTATTCGATATTTATTATAATTGTCCTCTTAGAAACCTTTTAGAAAATCACTGTACAAAAACCATTCGTATATCTATCTAAATATATAAAAGCGAAAGGTCACTCACTCACTCATCACGAAATATGGACAACCGTTAGATGAAAACATATGAAATTTGGCAGGAAGGTAGTTTATAGTTAGTAGACGTACGCTAAGAAGTCTAATGGCTCTCGCAAGTAAACACCGAGAACGAAGTCGCGGGCAGTAGCTAGTATTCTGTATGTAGACAATTTGTTAGTAGCTAGTCGGCATAGCTATGATAACAGAAATATAACATGTATGTAAAATAAAGAAATATTACAATCGACCATTGGAGTGAGTTGGATAAGTTAAGCTAATTTTTATTGTGTCTTTAAACTCTTTCTCCTTCATTTATTGTGACAACTTGAAACCTGAGTATATAAAAAACTTCCTTTCTTTCTTCCTATCGAGAACTTCCAATTTACTTCTTTCACACACTCTTCGTAGGTCCTACACTATAAATAGCCACTTTGTTTCTTATGAAGCGCCCACGCAGGCTACATTCAGTTTGTAAAGGTCAGTGTGAGTAATCTTTAACCTTGCTAGCTGGATTGTTAATGGAAAAAGATAGCATGAAAATGTAAGCATTATCCACAACTAAGGTAAGTCAATTATAGAACTGTTTACACACGTATTCACTAACCTAAATTTTCACACAAACAGACCAATTTTTCTTTATGTAGATAATTTACTTCTGGTTGTTTTTGTTGTTACGAGTCTTTAATGACACAACTTACATTTCTAATTATATTTTTTTTGTTTGTTTCAAGTTAACCATAACTTAAAAGATCCAAACTTTTTTTATTTTTGTCTGAAATTTTTGCATATACTTTTATTACTTTATAATTACCCTCGCTAGAATTGTCATCAAATCATCAAAAGATCAAAAAATACCCACTAAGTAGGTATCTGTATTCTTATAGTCATAAATATAAGTGTTTTATTTAGTAGTCTAATGCAAATCTATACTAATATTATAAAGCTGAAGAGTTTGTTTGTTTGTTTGGTTGAACGCGCTAATCTCAGGACCTACTGGTTCGAATTAAAAAAATCTTTTTGTGTTGGGTAGTCCATTTATCGAGGAAGGCTATAGGCGTGCGAAGCCGGGTCGGGTCGCTAGTTATTTATAATTGTGTAAATGTGTGTGAGTGTTTGTGAACGAGGAAGACTGAACTGCCGTGATACAGTTTTCACTAGTACGGAGGTCAGTGTGAATTAAGCTCAAACAACCGCATAACGTCCACAGGTATTTATAACGACATACTTAACTATATTTTTTTGTACAAGTAGACACAAATCACAGGATTGTTGGGATTTGTGTAAGGTTTGTTCTTTTATACTGTCAATAATAAACTATTTACTACTATTGTTTAACTAGTCTAGTTGGCCACGTTTTATGTGAAAACAGTGGGCATCATTAAAGTTGATTGGACATAATTATTATCTAAATACAAGCTTTTGCGTGTGATTTCGTCCGTTGGTTATCGCGGTTGCAGAAGAAGAAGACGCAAATAAAAAAAAACCGGACAAGTGCGAGTCGGACTGGGCGAGTCGGACTGGGCGAGTCAGACTGGGCGAGTCCGACTCGAGGATTTCGTACAAATTTGTAGGTACAGACGCCAGCACATCAAGCCATACCTAACTGTCCAATTTACCCAGTTAAATATGAACCTTATGCTTTTGTTATAAAGTTGAAAATCTACCAAAGAAATTTGACAGATTATAGTAGCTTGATGTGCTGGCCTCTGTACATTTTTTTTTTTAATTATAAAATTATTTATGTTTAGGTTAAGGTATTTATCTATGGGCCAATGCAGCCTGAAATAAATGAATTATTATTATTATTATTTATTATTATTATATCCATATACTAATCCATACTTTAATCTACTTTCTGCTTAATCCATACTAATATCCATACTTCCATACTATTTTTACTATTAATACTATACATGCGAAAGTAACTCTGTCTGTTAGGCTTTCACGATGAAACGACCGAACCGATTTTGTTGAAATTTGGTATGAAAATATCTTGAACCTTAGGACATAGGCTACTTGTTGATCCGCGACTTCGTCTGCATCCGCGATAATCGACATTCACGCGGACGTTACGCGGACAAATGCTAGTTATAAATTTATTTATGATTTAATTACAAACGTAAAGTTTTCAGACTTTTCCCTGTACTTGTAGTATAAGACGATATTACTAGCCAAATTTCATAGTTCTAAGTCAACGGAAAGTACCCTTTAAATTTTGATTCCCTTGATAGTGTCAAAATATACGTTTTTTTGCGACATAAACGGCCGTATCTTTTTTTTACGTTAACATAGATTTTTTTACAGCTTCAAGGGACCATAGGCTTGAGTACATAGTTTTAATTTCAACTCGATACCACCACTCGTTCCCGAGATGTAGGGTCTTGACAGACGGACAGACAGACAGACTGACGGACAGACAGACAGACTGACGGACAACAAAGTGATTCTATAAGCTTTCCGTTTTTTTCCCTTTAAGGTACGAAACCCTAAAAACATCTAATCTTGAGGTTCTTGAGTTCATACAAAATTCCATCAAAATCAGTTTAGTTTAGCCGTGAAACCGTAACAAACAAATAAACAAAGTTACTATCGTATTTATAATAGGCCATGCGAAGCCGGGTCGGGTCGCTTTCCTCGATAAATGGACTATTCAACACAAAAATATTTTTTCAATTCGAACCAGTAGATCCTGAGATTAGCGCGTTCAACCAAACAAACAAATTATTCAGCTTTATAATATGAAGTATAGATAGTAGTATAGATGATAGACCTTTCTCATTATTGTGCAGTGGCAATAAAACAATACAGTAAATTAATAGTAATCTGTTTAAAATGTAGTGGGTAGTTTTATTTGTTAAGTCACAATATATTTTAAGATATTTAGTAAATTCTTAGGGCGGGTTGCTTCAACGATACTTTACTGACGGGTAATAGTTAAAAATGCCACTAACTATCGTCAAACTACGTTAAAATTTACCTGTAATATAAGACACGACATTTAATGCATTTATTATAAAATAACAAATTATCTGAGTTTTCACGAATGTCATGAGATGAGGCAAGATGAGGGGTTTGAGACATAGAGTATAGATCTATAGATAGACTATAGAGTATAGTAATAGTAAAGACTGGCTGGGCTCTCATTCAACTGCACAGATTATATAGACGCTGACGACATTACGGTTCGCCACCGTAATGGCGTTAGGAGCGTGACTGATATAGTAGTAGTTTATAGTATGGTATTAAAGTCTTTACATGTAGTTATTACTTTCACACACAGGTTACACTTATTTATTTTTTTTTTTTTTTAATTTTAATTTACTCACACACTCTTTGCTACACGTTTCCTTTTATTTATTTATCGACTTAGTTCCATAAAACTGGTTTACATCCGTTATACGTCACACCCAAAGGTCCAGTTGAAAACCAGCGTCAGGCACAAGTGGTCTGGCATTTTATGCTGAACTGGGCCTGTTTGGCGCAGCCGTGGGGTACACAATAATGTTTTTTATTTATTTCTGTATTTTTACCTTTTTTTTTTAAATTGTTTTTGTGTGTACATGGTCTGTGTCAATAAACGTTTTTTCTTTCTTTTCTTTCTTTCAAACCAAAATAGGTTGTTTCTCAAAATGGTGGCCTTAACGTACATCAAAAAGTATTACTTTATCCGATGCTTCATCCACCAGTCAACGTACATTTGTGTTGTCAAACAGATGCGCCCAACATCAAAATATTACGGACTCTCACGACATAGTAATTTTTAACCGTCCGTATGTAATGTTAACCAACTTTTTTTTTTAACTATTGATAGGCATACGTTTGACCACTATCTCACCTGGGCCTGTAGACAAAATCCCTTTTCTGTTAGCGTTAACGCCAACGGAAATATGAAATTATATGCAGTTGACATATTTGCATCACGTGACATCGCGTAAGCAAACGTCAACTCCATACAATTTCATTTTCCGTTGGCGTTAACGCTAACAGAAAAGGGATTTTGTCTACAGGCCCTGATGGGAACAACTGTTTGAAACAACCCGCCCTTAGTAAACTACTGCTCGTTTTGCCTCTTAAAAAATATTTGGGACAAAATATAATATGTATGAACACCAGAAACTATAGTCCAATTATAAACTAGACAACTTCATGCAGTTCTATAAAACTGGCGACCTTAAAAGGGGTGTTATTTAATCGATAGTTAACTTGTAAAGCTCGGTTTACTTAGGACAAGTGTTGTAATGAAACGATAACAACAGTCCGCAAGTGTCCCGTGACCTTATGTCTTGAACCTTTGGGACTTGTACTTGTGATAATATATCTTGTACTTATTTGTGTAAGTTAGACGTAAATGCTTACCTATGTGCAGTTCTACTTGTACTAAATTATGAAAGGTTTTTAAGAAAAGAAAGGAATAAAGAATAAACAGTTTATTTGTGCAATTCCAAGAAAAAACTCTTCGACATCGATGTCAACGAGATACGGGCCCAACAGGCTGCCAGCATTTTTTAATTTTTAGTTTTGTATATGTTTATTTGTATAGTAGAATATATAATAGTTAAATAAGATGTTACATTTGTCATGGTCTCATATATTTTATCTATGCCATTTCTGATGTAGGCATAAAATATATTCCCATACCTATACCCAGCTAAACTTAATCAATATTATTATTTTTTATTATTGACGTGCAACAAGTAAGTGAATGATAAATAATATACTCCTTCGACAAAGACTGGTCCCAATTAGCCCTTAATAGAGCGAGTTGGAAGGAGAGTAGATAGGCCTTTGCCCTGCAGTGGGAAAATCCAGGTTGAGAATAATCTATCTATCTATATATACTATATAAAAGGCAAAAGTGATTGACTGATGTATCAACGCACAGGCCAAACCCTTAGGGCTAGAAAATTGAAATTTCATATACGTATTCCTTATAATATGACGAAGGCATCCACTAATGAAGGATTTTTCAAAATTCAACCCCCAAGGGGGGGGGGGGGAAATAGGAGATATAAGTTGTATGAAACTTTTTATGTTACTTGGATATATTTGCAATAAAATGTGTTATTTGGTAGGCAGGAATAGGTAGGGTAGGTAGGTACGTAGGTAGGTAGGTAGATTGGTAGGGTAGGTAGGTAAGTTGGTAAGGTAGGTAGGTAGGTAGGTAGGGACAGAACAACGTCTGTAGGGTCAGCTAGTAATAAATAATAGTGTTGAGTAGAGTTCGTTGAGAAATGGAAGAAAGACTTGCATTGCTTCGAATTTCCTTTAATGTCTTTGATGGCACGGCGCGGGACGCGGGGAGCGGGCCGCCGGCCGGTGACGGCGCTCGCGCTCCCGTTCGGCTATCATCGGACGGACAGAATCGTCTCCGACTCACGGACGAAAGCACGCACCATTTACTGTCGCGCCGGTTCAAATTTGTAACCGTTTTTATTTTAAATCAATATCCAATATAATTATTCATACAGTCCAAGTGTCATTATTTCAATTCAACGAGGCTTAGGTATCCGTCTATTAATATAGCGGACCGGGCCCACCAGTCTTTTATAACCTTTCAAACTTTAATTAAACGACCAACTACCTCATATTTACGTACCAGCTACGTATTTTGAAGACATATTACCAAAAACACACGGCAGCATACAAACTCCTCACATGCATCTTATAACAAGTTTAGACGAGGTAACGTACGAGTTGAACCTACAAGTTTTAATCGTTCTAAAAACTTGTTCCACGTTTCACACGTCGGGACAGGTTACAGGTTTCAATGTTGAGTTTAAAACAGGATATTTATCTTATTTACCTGTTTATTCTATTTTTAGATCAAAGCGGTGAAGGATCATAATCCTTAAGAGGAAAGCCTTAAGAAATCTTAATTTTAGCCGGTAATATTAATCAATAGGTGCCCATTTTCAATGGTAGAATAGCTGTTGATACGAACTTCCAAAGGAAAGCTCTCGCCACTGGTATCTGCTACCTACATTACAATTTAAACCGTGTAAATCATGCTCAAACGCGAGTACGCTGCGTCAACGCGTCGTATTTACGCAGTTTCTACGTCATATCAATGCGATACTCGGTATAAAATTAGTGTGAAGGTACTCTGTTTTGGTTTTTTTAAAGTCAGTCCGTTTAAAAAAGGTAGAAGTTATTTTTTTAGTTTCAATCAAGCTCTTTTTCGGCTTTTTAATATAAAAAAACAAAAAAAAACATAAAAATAATAAAAGATTCACCCAAAACTGTAAATGCCATTGATACGTTCAAACTGTGTGCACAATAATTCCCTAGAACTAATTCTAAACAATCGTACTCAAGTTGCAACATTCTAATCAGTGGGATATCGGAGCTATGGGTTGTCGAAGTATGCAGAGAATTCATTTTGTTAAATTAGTTCATTCAAGTAGTTTATTTCTATTATTTTTAAGTGTATATCTATCGATATACACTCTATTCTTAGTGTAATAATGTTAATAGTATCTATCTATGGCGTCATTAGTACACAATATAATCGACAGCATGACTATTTTGGCACCATAGCATCCATAGCTGTGTAAATCCCAAGCATACTTTGACAGCTAATATCCCACTGATTAGGATATTGCAACTTGGGATGCTATGTGGAGGCCTATGCCCAGCAGTGGGCGTCTAAAGGTTAACATGATGGTGATGATGATGAACTTGGGTACGTTTATTTAGATAGTTATAGGAATTTCTTGAACACAGTTTGGCCGCATCGATTACGTTTCGATTTTGGGTTTTTGGTCCATAGATTTTGGACCATATCCTTTATTTCAATTAATGGGAGACATACTTACGTATGTTGGTTGGGTTAACAGAATTAGTTAAACCTAATCTGAAATATAGTTTTATGAGATGGGAGACTATTACGATCAATTCAAAACACCCATTACAGTAAAATAAAGTTTAAACAAGTACACACATACCTCATCGGCTTGCCGATTCCATTCGACTATTTGCGTACATTGTACCGAGTAAATAAAATGTGTTACGGTTGACAATACATAATCGGTGTGATACAATTCCCACTGCAACCTTCCGATAACGTTTTTGCGGTACATAATATTATGAGTATTCAAATTATTGTAAACAATTGAATGTTGTTGCATACTGAAAAGACTATCCAATTTGCACAACCATAAGTAACGAACCAAGCACTATTCAATTCAAATTATTTATTTCAGATAAAATTATGCTTCCACATTGATTGTGCAAACTGCCAGACTGTGGAATTCACTGCCCGCCTCTCTGTTCCCCGATACATATAATCTGGGTATCTTCAAGGCACGAGTGAACCGGTTCAACCGTGGTCCACCTTAGCCCGCATCATCACTTAACCTTGGGGGTTAATCACTAAACGTGGGGTTTTTTTATACCCAACACCTTTCAAATGCGTTAAATTTATATTAAAACGCAACTAAATAAGTTTATTTTCATAGTAGCTGGAGTTTAAACATTTCCGCGTCTTTTCATAGCGTCGGGTCAGTACTGAGTGCACTAGCGTCGTGTGTGCAAGCGCACAAAGTGGTTCCCGGGTGTTTTTAACCCCACGTTGTATGGGACGTCGTAAAAAAGGTATGTGCTTACTTCTGTGTTTTTTTTGTTATTGTCACCTACATAAGTGATTTTTAAATACTTTTTTTCTTTTTGCACAATTGCGTATAGCTTGATCTTAAAAGCTACTAACGATTTATATCAAGGTACCTTCTGTCTCCTGCACCAATGATAATAATTCCAAGTACCGGGTAGCTCGTCATCATCATCACTAGTAGTCCACTGTTGGACACAAGCCAACATGCCTCCATGACGCACCATTTCACCTGGTCCTTTGCCTTTAGCATTCAGCCACCACCAGCTACCTTCTTCAGGTCATAGGTCCATCGGGCTGGGGGGTCCCACGCTGTACCTACTGATTCGCGGTTTCCACTCTAGGATAAGTCTGCTCCATCGGCCGTCGCGGGTCTTGCGACAGCGCAGCGTGACCAGCCCACTGCCACTTCAATTTGCTGATTCTGCGAGTCAGAATGCGGTCATCTTGGAGACACCACGCATTGTAAGGAAGCTGCGTTTTGTTTTTGTAAAAAAAACAGAAATCCGTAAGAAAATTCACGCAACTGAAGTTGCGAATCTAGTTACTTTATAAAAATAAAAACATTTTCAAATAAAGAATACTGGATTATTTTTTATATCACACACATACACATGCAATGCACATCCTTATTACAAACAAACTCAGAAAATCCGAAGCAATTCAAAATCCTCGAACTCCAAAGGTTTTTATCCCTCTCTTACAATTAAACAAACAGCGTCATTTCTTTAATTAACTCCATCAAATTACCCCTTTTTTAATACCCCGTTCCCCGGTATTTATCCTTAAAGGATAATGATGGGGATTCCATCAGTATCTTCGGTGAGCTATGTAGGTACCCGGTATAGGGCGGTCCCTTATGAGCTATTTAAAGGGTTCAATGTTTATAACAGTACTTTTGTTTTAATGCTTAGCTTTCAACTCATTACGGTTTATTTATTTTTGTTAATGTGATCTTAATAAATTATGTTTGAAGAATCATTGCCTTGAACTAGGAATGTCTCCTGTATTGTGAGTACGAATTCCAACATTTACCTACACTCACACAGGCAACCAGACCTGGAACAACTACCAATCGGCCATACCAATATATTTGCGTGCGGGAATCAAACCTGAGACACGCAGCGCAACAACCAATCGCTCACCCACTGCGCCAGCCATGCCATTTAAATGTACTTGATGGTTCATAATAGACGTTAACTTTCTTTACATTGTGTTTACGTATGAAAGTGCAAACTAAACGAAACGTGAGTATTGTTACACATTATAGATTGAAAACAACGGATTAACTCACTGTGTTGTCGGGTTCGTCCGACTAGTTTCGATGGCATACGGCCACCTTTTTCAAGGAGTTCCACACGATGACACACCGCCCGTCGCGTTCCTGCGGACACTGCGCGTGGCCGCGCGTTGCGCCCGCGCGGACAACTGCGGCGGTGGCGGTGGTGGCGCGGGCGAGGGTAGAGGTGGTAGAAGTGGCGGAAGAGTATCAAGCAAGATACTCTGAGTTGACCACACACTGAGCTGACCACATCATCACTTTTACGTGATGATGTGGTCAGCTCAGTATGTATGTGTTTCAAGCAAGATACTCTTCCGCCCCTTCTACCACCTCTACCCTCGCCCGCGCCACCCCCGCCACCGCCGCAGTTGTCCGCGCGGGCGCAACGCGCGGCCGCGCGCAGTGTCCGCAGGAACGCGACGGGCGGTGTGTCATCCTGTGAAACTCCTTGAAAAAGGTGGCCGTATGCCATTGAAACTAGTCGGACGAACCCGACAACACAGTGAGTCAATCCGTTGTTCTCAATCTATAAAGTGCAAACTATTTGACTCTATTTATAGTTTAAAATAATTTTTGCTTTCACAAAGAAAAACGTGTTTTTCAACAATAAATTCACATTATTATTAGCTACAATTAAATATCCTTGGTTACTTTTCCTGAAAGCAGCGAAAGCTATAATGCTTTTGCCTACTAATATAATTTTTTGTATAGACAGCGTCATCAACTGCTTACCCCCCACGCGTTAAAACTTCTTCGGGTAAGGGGTAAGCAGTTGATGACGCTGTCTGTACCAAATCTAACACATATGAACACGCCCCAATATACCACAACACGGGGTACACATACAATAGTTTGACTGTCAGAAACTACATGTAGACAGTCAAAGATTGACAGTCAAAGCAGCAAAAAACGCCTACCAAAGGAGAAGGGTATTTTTAGGCCCAGCAGTTAACTAAATGAAATGTATATTAAAAAATCCGTTATATTCTTCTAAAGAAAATCACAAAATACTGTACCATGTTTCTACCTAGGAAGCGAGAAAAGTTAAATTAAGTAATGAAACTAAATAATCGATTAAATACATCTGAATTATTAGTAATCGATACTGAATAAATCGATAAAATCTCAGAATATGTATGAAAAACTAGTGACAAGTGCTTATCAATCGTTTCGTGGAATCGATTCTTAGCGAATCGAGTTCCTTTATTTTTTTTTTCAGTCGGCAACACTGGTCGCTGATTGACATTGACAGATGACAGGCAGAAAAAAACTGGCACTCGTTCGTTTTCTTTCGTTCTGAGTGCGCACGTATTTTCCTGTTTTCCATGTTTTATTGTTTATCCCCACGACCTCGGCTTTGCATTATAAAGGACTATTCGACGGATCTTGCTACTTTGAACTACCTGGCTCTCTATTTTGGACAACTGATTACGCTTATCGCATAACATCGCTTACCGCATCTAAGTGTATTTAATATATCATTGGCTGTAACAATGTAGGTACCTACCTATGTTACAGCAGTGTATTTTTGCAGTTTTGCCTTTATGAGAGAAAATATTATTGGTAATAATTGATTAATTTATTATACATATATTATTGTTACACAACCGTAGGTAGCGATTCTAAAATGTTTTTTCGCAAATAACCTCAAAAAACTGCAATGTCATAATGTAACCTAACTTTTACTATACTTCATATGACTTCATTACTTGATAGCCAAATTTCACCAAATTTTTAGTAAGGGCTTGTTATTATATCCTCTTACAAATAAGGCTACTTTGATTGAGTTAACACCTGGGCCCAGATCACTATGGAGCCGTTCCCTTCTCCTTTGCCAATAAAATATGATAAATGTCTCTCGCACTTGTGATTACAGGCATAAAGGTTGCTTTCCCGTCAATCAAAATGACTACAGCGCTTTATAACTGGCAGACAACAGGCCACGAAGCGATCGCTAGGTCGGTGCATGCCAGGCCAATTTCATTATGCAAATTCGTATGAAATGTACGCGAAACACGGAGCGTATAGCGACTTAATTGATGAGCAAATTTACATGCTAATAAAACGTAGCACATGGTAGGTGAACGCAGAAGGTTGACACAACAATGCCAGCATGTTGTGTAATGTAAAGACGAAATCGTTCGTAGGCGTACTCCTTTACTTATAGGGAGACCACAGGATGCATAATAAAATTAACAACTAACTAGGTATTATTATCAACTTTAGATACTAAGGATTGTTAATTAAGAAACTTTTGTGTAACTGTTTGTTTTCCCAAAGAAATAAATAATTAACAAAATAAGCCGTTTAATTTTGAAGTAGTTTAAAGAGAGGATCATCAACTGGGGTACCCCTCAAGAAAACCTCAGAAAACCAGATTTAATAACTAAATTGTTACAAAATCAATTAGGATCTAATTGATTTTGTGATTATTTATTAATTTTATACAATTACTTTAGCTCTTCTCGCCTGATACACAGGATTACCTAGTTCAGGCACGGAAATCTTAGTATTATAATTTACATTTAAGTAATTTTACATAACTGTACTTGATAAGCCTTGTAATTTTTTGAATAAATATTATTATTATTATTATATGATGATTAGATTTAAATCTCTCCCATTTCTGGGGAACTACGTCCAAATTGCGGGCTTTTGGCCAAACAACTAAGACGGGCGGCGTTACGCAATTTAATCTATAGACAGAAACTTTCTGACGATTCTGCATGTGTTCAGTATGACTGCTTTCTGTAGGAGTATGTATGTGAGTGGATGAATGTCTAGTGTTTTAAGGCTTGTATGAAGTGTTTTGGGGATGACGCCGGTGCTGGATATTATGATAGGGATGGTCTTGACCGTGTGAACTCTCCATTGAGTTTTCAATTCTATACTCAAGTCTGCGTACTTTGAGAGTTTGTTTGTGTGTGTGGATGTTAAACTGTGTGTGTTAGGTATAGCTACATCTATCAGGTATACAATTTTGTTTTGCTTATCGTGCAGGGTGATGTCAGGTCGGTTGTGATGTATAGTCTTGTCAGTCAGTATAGTTCTGTCCCAGTACAATTTGTATTCAGGTGAATCTAGTATGATTTGGGGTTGGTATTTATAGTATGATATTTTTTCTGTAATGAGATTGTGTTTATGTGCGAGTGTCTGGTGTATGATTGCTGCTACTTGGTCGTGCCTGTGTTTGTAATCTGTTTGCGTAATAGATGAGCATGCGCCTGTGATGTGTTGTATTGTTTCAGGTTGTTTATGACAGTGACGGCAATGGTCACTACTTAACTTACTGTCGCGGATGATTTATTTCCTGTAGTTTTTTGTATCTATAACCTGATCTTGAATCGCTAGCATAAATCCTTCTGTTTCAGGAATCAGTTCGCTCGCTATTATTATTATTAATTATTAGATCAGATGAGTTGCGGCCAAATGCAGACCTATTAAAATATATAAAAAAAATAAGGCTGTCCGCACCTTCTGCTCATATAATCTACACAATAACGTTACATAGTATCGTAGATTCTGTGTAATTGCAACGAAAACCCGATAATGGTGTCTGATAAGAGAGACATGGAGTATGATTCTGTGAGGGTTTAATTACACTCGCAATGGTTAATGACAGTGCATGTATGTGGTCATTAAAAATTTAATACTTTTACCCTGAAATAGCTTTTGAAATTCGCTTTCATGAAATTCGGGAACCGTTGCCTGTAGGCTTTTGGGAGTTTTTATTTAGTGTAATAAAAAGGGAAATATTTTTGTTTACAACTCGTAAAATTGTCTTTATAAACTTTTCCTATTTATAAGTTAATGCCTAACCAGTTTTATTTATTATGACATTGAAGTTATTTTAATTTATATTCTTAACTTCTTTTGATTCATCGTCAAACCTCAGTCTAACTTAGTACCTGAAATCCATAAATACGAAAGTAACTCTATCTGGTACACTTTCATGATGAAACGTCTAAACCGATTTTTGTTAAATTTGGTATGAAAATAGGTTGAACTCTGGGTAAGAACATAGGCTACTGTCGCCAGTATCTTGGCCACATTCAGATGGCGACGAATTTTTTGATGCTTTATGTTTTTAGTTTTTTAGATTAATAGTTGTAGGTTTTCTTTTTTATTATTTGTGTAAATATTGTACATAAACAACTTATTAAAATCAATATTATTGTCTTCTTAACTTCATTCATTAAGTGGAACTCAGTCTAAAGGAACCAACCCACCTAAAAATTTGGGTGGATCGAATGATTTACTTCCCACCTGTACGCAAAATACGCGTTGAGACGTGCATTGCGAACACCAGCCCGTTATACTATGCTATACTTATCCGGTATTAAACTCAAAGATAACAAGAAATCACAAACAGAGTTAACTATACTTACCGTCAAGATTAAATAGATTTACTCAATGGAAACTAAGTCTTTAACTAAGACTCGGCTGATTCTAACCGACGTTCAAGTTCTAGAGTAAATGAAGTGCAAATTGTTTGTGAACTACGTTTGTTTCTTCTGATCGATACCGCTGGATTCAGCGCTTGTTCCGCTTAATTGTACAAGTAGTGGACTGGGATTGGAAGTTTATTGACCAATGAGAGACTGTAATAGGAAAATGGAATTAAGTAGGTGAATAAAATATTAACGAGAAAATAATGTTTATTCAACGTAAGATAGAAACAACAGTTAGGTATTAAACCATTATAATAGTTGGATAAATATTATTTAAATTCAAATTCATTAATTCATTTTATGAACACAAATTAACACACTTTATTATTAAGAAATAGTCTTAGGTCTAGAGCTGGTAAAAACGAAAAGATCTATCATCTTTTAGTTTTTAGGAACGATAGATTTTATTTTAAAACATTTTTGTGTTTTCATATTTCACGTAACATCATTAAACCTTCAGTTTTCTTACTATGAAAAAGCATTTAAATTTAAATAAACTAATATACCCGTTGTTATGCTTATATTAAAAAAAAAAAATAAAGATAATTTACATAAGTTCCAGGCTGCTTTCTAGATATAATTTATCTTTAAACTTATAAACTTGTAGTGCTTATTAACTTGAACAAAAACTAACTTCTTTAAACTCATGATGAGGGCACCACTATTACAACTTCACTTTACAACTTCTTCAAGAAACCTTTTTCTTTTTAATGAAACCATTGGTAATTAAGGCTTAGTATAAAACTACCATAATTAAAGTATAAATTAAATTTAACATTCAAAATTATTTCATTCACTGCTGTTAAAATTATATTAGCGCCGCTCAAAACTTTGCATATAAAATGGAAAGTTTTTAATGCTTGGTATAATAATTAATAAACGCACGCACTTCTGTTGCCAGGCTTGTAAGAAGCTGTACAGTTTCAAATTAAAACAACAATTAATTATATTAACATTTACAAAACTCAATAGTTAAAACGACTTCTTTATGTCTAAAATGTTCTTTAATAACTGGTTATTTTTTATTCATCATTGTTGACATTTTTTGTATCCTATTTACGAATGTTTTTTTTTTATATCTTAATAGTGTAGTAATTTCATTACATAGCTACCTAAGTACACTGTATATACCTAACTAATGAGTAGGTAATAATTTCCTCCCGAATCACCAAAGTTTGGCCACTGTGACCAATCTCAATAGAGGCTAGCTGACTACGCCGGAGATATTTTAGTGCACCAGTGTGTGTACAAACACATGACTTGTGCACTCCCTCTCTCTTCTCCTCCCTCTTCTCTCACTCTCAAAGTCTGGTGGGGCGGTAATCCGACACGGCCAACGACAGATCAGGTGCAGGATCAGGACAGGTAATTTACTAACATTAATTTATATAATTTATTTCTAGTTTATTTATTAAAAGTATGTGATTGTCACACACACACTTTTGAATCACTTCGACGCCACACAGTTCTGGCGCGAACTCCGTTCATTAGTAGGTATTGAATTTCTGATATATTTTGATCATCTACTTTTGCTGTTGACTGTACACCATATTCATTAGATTATCTTATTCTCATGATGTGTCACTACTTGTGAATGTTAACGTCTATTAAAATGTGCAAGTCAGTATACTGGGTGGGGCGTATGAAACGTCGACCAACAGAAAATTTTGGAAGCTCTCTACATGATTTTCTCAAAACACTACCATACTAAACGTTTTTTAATCATATTTTGAAAAATTGAAAAATTGACACTAATCTACAGATTTTTCTGATTATAATATAGTTTATATTATATATTTTGCCCCAGGATTTAATAACAATGAAAATTGTAATGCCTCGAAAATTAATCAAATTCAATTTCTAAGATAAAAATGAGATCATTTTTTTGCTGTAACAGATGAAATTGAATGACAAGAGGAGATCAAACAATGAGATGAAATCTTTTTCTCAAGATTTTGATTATTTACGAGCACA
Organism: Charanyca ferruginea; assembly: GCA_947361185.1. NCBI lineage: Eukaryota > Metazoa > Arthropoda > Insecta > Lepidoptera > Noctuidae > Charanyca > Charanyca ferruginea. The sequence goes on from OX376073.1 coordinate 18,327,596, forward strand.
AACTTTTAGTCATAACATCAAGACAGTTAATGTAATCCCAGTATTTGCCAATCTCCTCCATTAAATAGCTCTTCAGGGACATCACAATCACGCTTAACTGGCGAATCGATAATCACAGATGTAATTAGTTCTCAGATGATAGCGTTTCCTCTCCGAATATTCCCTTGGTCCCATCTTACGAGACCCATGGGGGCAGTGGGATAACCCGGATGGTCGGTCGTGACCAAACACCGTAAGAAGGGAAACCTAACAGTATAGTTAATAGCCGTCTTTGTTTGCGTGATTAGTGGTTTGTTGAAGACAGTAGGTGTTTTTGTTCAAGATAAATTGCATTACGATCCAGTAATAACAGTTCAATGTATGTACCTACATCAAAATGTAGTCCGTGTGGTGTCGGACGTAAAGAATAGCACCATCTCATATCTTCCCGTGAGTGTCGTAAGAGGCGACTAAGGGACTTACCAGAAAATGGGCAGCAGTTTGTAAAAAAATCCCCTCTTGGGAGGGCATATTATTATGTCCAGCAGTGGACGTTATACGGCTGAAATGATGATGTATGTACATCCAAAACTCATGCTTCAAATAGATTTAAAATCAATCATCTGCATTTCTGACTTCTCGTCATTGAGACCAGCTAATCACTCATGCAATGTTGTACGTCGTCGTTGCTGGTAGTCGAAATGGACTTCAAGACTTAACAAATTGGAAATTATTTGATTGCAGCAGTAGTATAGATAACTGTCAAAAACCTTCCAAAACAAGACGAAATAATTTAGTGTGTGGGGGGGGGGGTTTGGGGGCGGAAATCGATCTAGCTAGGTTTCATTATTAAAAAACACGAAAAAAAACTACTACCTAGTACTATTTATTAATAGAGGATGGTTCAACTTCAATTTACTACGTAAAATTTTACAACGAAATACCCATAATGTTATATTAAGTGTACCGAAAAAAGTCCCAAAATTAGGCACAGAAAATCTAAACAATATCTATACTTACATTTTTTCTGAAATCTTCAAAATAAACTTCATCACACTTTATCAACACTCAAATCTCATACACAGTCTCATTTTGAAACAAAATTAAAACAATTCTTACTTCATTACCTTTTTTAATCAAAATCTCGTTAGAGGCGAGGAAAGGAGATGAGGCCTAGATTGAATCAACAATGTTCCCGCCTTTAGGGAATTAAGGTCTAGTCAACATCTCTGGGTGACGTCACTAATTATTCATACTGGTAACTTTATAATGTCCTGGTACCGGCGCGTGTGACACAGTTTCAAAAGCGGGTAGAAACTGATATGGTTTTTGATTTAATTTTATACGAAGCAGAGGTACAGTTACACCCACATCATCCCCCTGGCGACCACCTCGCCTTGCAAGGTGGGGTAGTGGTGGTGAACATAGTTTCTAAGAACCGCGGATCGAAAAGCGGATCACCATGTACTTATTCTATGTGTGCATTAATAAAAAAAGTGTTCATCCCTCTGAAGCTCTGACCGGCCCCCGTTGCCGGCTTGTTCCTGATACCAGTGGACTACTATGTTTTATGTTTTTAGTAATAAAATATTTAAAAATTGTATATCCAATCAATATGTAGCGACATATTACAAAACAAAGTCTTCCGCCGCGTCTGTCTGTCTGTCGGCGATGAACTCAAAAACTACTGAGCGGATTATCATGCAATTTTCATCAATAGACAGAAAAAATCATTAGAAAGGTTTAGGTGTATTTATTAGGTTTTCTGTAAATTGGTTGTTACATGACAATAATATCCGTGCGAATCCGGGGCGGGTCGCTAGTGATTGAATAAAATAAATACATATTTTGCAGTCACAGTATAAACCGAATAAATTAAAGAATTATAGAACTAATTAAAACTTTAAACTCAGTTTATCAATACAGAACGTGTAACAGGTCTACTATCTTTTATGGAATAAAAAGCTAAGTAGACTTGTACGTTAAAATTTAATAGCTCACAAGAATGCGATGAGTATAAAAACAGAGATATAAAAAACACTAACCTAGACGCACTAAGTTGTGGCAGAGATTTCCAGGCTCCACAGCCTGGCCGGGAAACAGGATCGGCCGAAGATAAGACTGCCGCGGTCGGCTCCTAGCTTTGGGACGGAGGTCCCCAGGGGATCCTAACAGTAGGACCCGCCCTGGGAGCAGCAGGCAAGCGACAGCTCGATGGCACGACTCAGGACTGTTACCGACTTTTGGTTGTGGACCGGTAGACTTTTAAGTAATTCAGCGTGTTACTTAATGGACAGCGAGATCTAGACTGACCCATTTGACAGGTCTCTTTCCAGTCGGCTCTTCCGAAATTAATATTATTTTCCAAGTATGAATTTTACTTCTGGAACGCCCGTATCGTCATATAGCGGGGTATTTAGTGCCGGCCAGGCTCAATATTGTATTGTAGTCTGCCAGTTATTTTTATTCGGTTAGTGCGTAAAATATTTTTAAGAACACCAGATACATTAGCGGGTGGCTAGCTGTTTAGTATAAAATACAGCAATACACACATATATGCGACTACAAATATATCAATTTGAAGATTTTAAGTTACACATGCCAAAAACTAATTAAAAAGAATTACTGACAATTGTCAAGGTTGACAACTGTCATTAGAAAACGTGTCACAACAAACATTATTTATTTTCCAGATTTATAAAAAGAAACTATAATATATTTAATTAGCAGACACACAGTCTTTATGCTCGATGGAAAACATGTAAGTACTTTTATTTTATATATAAAGTAATAAAAGATTCCAAGAATCCTATGAAAACAAGTATTACAAAATAGAAACAGCAATTGAGAAAAATGATTGCATGCATAAAAAAAGTAAATATAGCATATTGTATATACTATAAACGATCATAGCTTTAACAAGATTAGGCGCATAATATCAGAAACACTAATTAGACGATTCGCAAAAAATGAGATTCTTATAATAACAGATTCTCAAAACAGCCAAAGTAGGTTTTTTATATTGTATCAATAAGTTGAAAACAGAAAGTATTTTCAAGTTTTCACAGACGCTAACATGGTCAAACACCACTGTCATAATAAAATTATATAATATATTTCTGGTACATAAGACTTAAAAAGGCGAAGGCGTTTATTAAATGGCAATAAGTTAAAATGAAGGGGTTCTCCGTCCTGACCAGAGTAATATAACAGCTGGCGGCGATCCAAATTGCAAGCGAACCCTCAAGTGCCTCCACTTTAATACCCACAAAACTTTATGAAAATGAAAGAAAACCCTATGTTACGGAACGATCAAAGGAGATCGGTTGAATTTCAAGTGAGTTATTCTGTTGCCTTTTAATTGTTTTAGATATAGAACAGAGCATTATTTTATGTGATAGATACTGAGGTAAGATCCAGATTATGATTTTGTCTAGCTGTTTATTATCATTTCCGTAATCGTTCATTTCAACCGACTTCAAAAAGAAAGAGGTTCTCAATTCGACTGTATGTAGTTGTGTTTTTTTTTTTGGATATTTGTTACACAATTTCTCCGGCAAATGTACGTCGATTTTGGAAATTCTTTTTTTGATGGATGGGGTGCATCATCTGTGGTCCCATACAAATTTATCGAAATTGATTCAGCACTTTTTGAAAAAATCGTCAAATACCCAAAAAAATTACATGACAACGTTCTAGTTTCTGCAATCTTTGAAGTAGTTCCTTTCAATCTCTGTTTTAACTGTGTTGCCGTTTCTTTATGGATTTGGATGAGACGAAGGTACTGAAAATCGGGAAATAAAAAGCTTTTTTACAAAAAAAGACAACCACCGACTTCCGAAACTAAAAACTGTGCTAAAGTTATTTTTCACTTTTCAGTTTTTGAAGGCGGTTGTCTTTTTTAAAAAAGCATTTTTGGTCTTAAACATTCCCCTAACGCTATATAATGTATAAAAAAATAATCATTGTCATCATCTGTCGATGTAGTTGAATACCAGCGTTTGACATGGAGCCACTGCCTGATCTCCACAACCCATAGTTACTCTGGGTAACACTGTACCCCTTGGTAAGACTGGTTCATAGATTTTGACTGGCTTCTGAGTCAGAAGCCAGTCAAAATCTATGAACCAGATCTTTGACAGTCGTTATGGGTAGTCAGAAGTTCTGACTACCCATAACGACTGTCAAAGATCTTCGAAAATAAAAACAAAACAAGTCGACTATAACTTACTGTGCAAAATCGACGGGCCTGTTGGTCTAGTGGTCACTGACCCTTTTTTTTTTTTTTTTTTTATTTTATTTTTTTTTTTTTTTATCGTGGTGAAATCCTCATGGACTGTCTCCCGTCTGGGGAAGACGGGACGGTGTGCCGGACTCCTACCGGCTAAAACCACCACGGTGTTCCTCGACTGACCTATGGGCGGGGGTACGGGATTCGCTCGCGCATGCACCGCGCCCCCGCCAGGCTATGATCCGCCTACACGGCGGATCCCGTCGACCTCGGCGGTCTGAACGCCGCCGAATCCTCTAGTGTGGCGCGCGCGGAACACGGCGCGCCGCCTACACGGGCCTGCATCTGGTCGGGTGGTGGACTGCCCCTAAGTCGACCACCCGCAGGCCGGCAACTCATGGAGGCCGGAGGTCATTAAGCGCCCTCCGGCGCCCGGTGCGTCTTCTCCTGGAGGGAAGCGAGGCAGTTGCTTCCCTCACCCTCTCTGCCGCCTCTTTTGCGTGCATGACATGCTCGCAAAAAGAGGCGACAGCCTCCCACGCACTCTCGCTCTGGACCATCGAAAGAACGATGTTCGGGAGCGAGAGGTCACCTACTGCTGCGTCCCTCCCATTCCGCCGTTAGAATCGCGCGGAGCTCGGAGCGGCGCCGCGTGTACTCTCGCGGCACCGGTCGTATGCCCCGCTCCCGCGCCTCCCCACTCCAGTTGTAAAGTGAAGCGAGGGCTCTCGCTTCAAGATCCCACGGCGGAGATCCGGCTAGGAGGCTCGCTGCCTCAAAGGAGATCGTGCGGTATCCCCGAATTACTCTGACGGCCATCGCTCGCTGCGGACGTCTGAGCACTGCGATATTGCGGGCCGCCAGGTTCTCCGCCCATACTGGCGCCCCGTAGAGCGCCATAGACCGCACAATCCCCATATAGAGCCTCCGACAGGAGGCGTTGGGTCCACCTAGGTTGGGCAGCAAGCGGGCAAGTGCACCCGCCGCACCCATGAGCTTAGGTGCCAGCCGCTGAAAGTGCTGCCCAAAGTTCCATCGGCCGTCGAGGACTAGTCCTAGGTACTTCATCGTCGACTCGACGCCGATGCGGACGCCTCCCACCACGATATGAGAGCCCGGAGGTGGTCCACGTCGGGGCCCATGAAAGAACAGGGCCTCGGACTTGTTGAGGGCCACCTCTAGGCCCAATCGCCGGATCCTTCCCACGACCTGGGCAACCCCAGCGGTTGCCAAAATCGTCGCCTGCTGGTGCGTCTTCCCGCGCGCTACAACGAGCGTGTCGTCGGCGTAACATATGACACCGACGCCGCGGAGAAGCGCACCACGCAGCACCCAGTCGTAACCAATATTCCACAGGGGCGGTCCTAAAACGGAACCCTGTGGAACACCGCACGACATCTCTCGCCGACCCCAGCCATCCCGACCCCGGTAGATGACGGCCCTATCCGTCAAGTAGGCCCCAATGATGCGGCGGAGGTAGTTCGGCACTCTGTGATAGACGAGTGCCTCCCTAATACAACTCCAGGGCATGGTGTTGAATGCGTTGGCGATGTCGAGTGACACCGCCAGTACCACCTCACCCCGGGAAACTGCATCCTCCGCCAGGGCTCTAACGCGCATGATGGCATCGATTGTGGAGCGCCCGCGGCGGAAGCCAAATTGGCTGTCCGCCAGATCCGGTCCCACTCCAGAAAGGTGCTGGACGAGGCGGTCCGAAATGATCCTTTCGATCAGTTTTCCCACCTCGTCCAACAGCACGATGGGCCGGTATGCGGACGGCGTATCCGCAGGGCGCCCCGCCTTCCTCAGCAGGACCAGTTTTCCTGTCTTCCACTGGCGTGGAAACTGGCCCCGCTCCAGACATGCGCTGAAGAGCCCCACCAGTCGGGGCCCGAGAGCCTGCAAGGCCAGGACCCATGCACGGCCAGGGATGCCGTCGGGTCCTGGGGCGGTGTTTTTGGCCTGAAGCCGTAGTACCACCGCTCTCATTTCTACCGGGGTCAACTCGGGTATGTCGTCGTCGTCTTCATCCGCGTCGGGCAACGCCGAGGGCGAAACCATCGGAGGCGACGTGTGCTCCTGTCGCAATGGAAACAAGGAGCACATCACATCTTCCAGGAGCTGCGGTCGGAGACTCTGTGACAAGGGAGGCGCCTACGGGCGAAGTTTGCCCCGTACCATACGGTATGGACGCCCCCACGGATCGCGGTCCAGAGTCGACAGCAGCTCCTCTCGGGCCCTTATTTTGGCAGTTGCAATGGCCGATTGAAGGGCCCTCTTCGCCGCCTTGTACTGCTCATAAAGTTCCGCCTCTCTGGCCGCCCCAAGCTGTGTACGGCGACGCCTCCTGCGGTGCCTGGCGTACTGGCGTCTAGCCGCACTGCACGCGGCGCGCAGATGCGCTATGTCCTGCGACCACCAGTACACCTGGCGTTTGTGAGGTGTGCTGCTGACGCGTGGCATCGCCGCATCGCAAATCTGCGTAAGCGCCTCCCGGAACCACTCGGCTTCCTCGTCGATGTCGACAGGTCTGACCGGCATAGATACCCAGGCCTGGACGATAGAAGCCTCCAGGAGAGCTTCCCTATTGAGGTGTTTTAAAGCCCAACGCGGACAGCCCCCTCCTGGGGCGGTGCGACCAGCTGAGGCTGGGGGGGAGACATCGAAACGAATGTATCGGTGATCCGATAGCGTCTCCACCCCCGCCATTACGCGCCATCCCCTGACACAGCGCGCTACAGCAGGGCTAGCAAACGAGATGTCTACTATTGAACCGCCCCGCTGACGCACGCACGTGTGAACAGAACCTCGGTTGAGGAGGACTAGGCCGGTTTCAATGGCCCAGTCCTCAAGAACTGCTCCCCGTGCAGTTGTCGTCGGGGAACCCCAAGCCACAGATTTGGCGTTGAAGTCCCCAAGGATGAGCACGGGCAGAGGACGGCAGCGTGCGACGACGACGCCTAAATCCCCGAGTAATCCCTCAAAGTCGGCGAGAGTCCCGTTGGGTGAGGAGTAAACTCCTGCGAGTGGTCACTGACCCTGACTGCTAAGCCGGAGGTCGTGGGTTCGATTCCCACCCAGGACAAACTTTGTGTGATGAGCATGATTGTTTGTTCTGTGTCTGGGTGTTTATCTATAATATGTATGTATTTATAAATTATATAAGTATGTATATCAGTTGTCTGGTTACCATAACACAAGCTCTGCTTAGCTTGGGACCAGATGACCGTGTGTGAGTTGTCCCAAGATATTTATTTTATTTATTTATTTTATTTAAAATGGTTTCTTAACTTCTTCTTCTTTCTTCTTTTTTTTTCTTCTTCTTCTTTCAGCTGTCTGACACCCATAGTACAGGGTCTCCCTAGTTTGGGGTCAGATGGCCGTGTGTGAAAATGCCCCCATATTATTATTATTATTATCACCATTTATTAATTATGTTTACCTATAAAATACATTTTTAAATATTAATAAAAAATAAAAACATTTAAAAATATAAAAAATAGTCGCCCATCGGTATCGGGAACAGGGTCCAAGCTACCGGCGGTCAGGGCTCCAGAGAGAGAAACCTCCTGACAATGCGGGCCGTGTCCAGAAGTACTGCCTTCTGAATCAAGCCCTTGATCCAGCCGCCTAACGAGAGCCTCCTTAGATGTTGGTCGAGGCTCTTGGCAATTAAGCCATTGGCAGTAACAACTATCGGCACAATGATCGCTGAGTCCACATCCCACATGTCGACAACCTCGCGGGCCAAGTCAAGATACTTTATTTGCTTGTCTTTCTCGACCTTCACGAGGTTCACGTCATGCGGAACTGCTATGTCAATAATCATTGCGCGCTTCTCCAATCGATCCACCACCACTACATCAGGTTTATTGGCTACAATAGTCCTGTCAGTGATGATGGATCGATCCCAGTACAATGTGACATTGCCATTTTTAGGAACTGGATCGGGCACATACCTGTAGTATGGTACTTCTGATTCCACGAGGTTGTATTTCAGAGCAAGTTGCTGATGGATAATCCTGGCCACAAGGTTGTGTCTATGCAAGTACTCTTCGTTAGCGAGACGAGAACATCCAGAGATAATGTGACGGATTGATTCTCCCGGTCGGTGACATGCCCGACAAATATCAACAGTGCCATCCTTCACAATAAATCTCCGGTAGTTATTCGTCATAATAACTTCGTCCATAATTGCACAGACAAAACCTTCGGTTTCTCCAAATAGATCACCGAATCGTAGCCAGGATACGGACGCTAAGAAATCGACATCGGGCCCGTGTAGGGCCCGGAAAAAGCGTCCGTGAAGCTCCTTACTCTTCCAAACCTCCTCGCGATCATTAGTCTTGAGCACTACAGGTATGCACCAGTTTTCTTTAGCCAAGGAGAGCGGGGTGAGGCCCTTGTCCACTGCAACTACATCTCGATGCATCCCCACGTAGGCTTCTAGGAAATATTCCCTGAGACTGCATATCTCACGGTTGTGCAGGGTCTTAGCATTTAAGAAGCCACGACCGCCACACTTCCGCGGGATATACAGTCTCATCACCGATGACCGTGGGTGATGCATCCGATATGCTGTCAACAATGTACGGACTCTCCTATCCAGGGCATCGAGTTCCGTTTGTGTCCATTTGAGTATGCCGAAAGAGTACATCAGAACTGGCATGACCCATCCGTTGAAGGCGCGCACCTTGTTTCCGCCTGACAAAACACTATTAAATACTTTCTTCAGGCGGCCAAAGAAGCGCTCCTTCAACGATTGTTTCATGTCAGAAGCATTGATGCCCAACGCTTCCGCCATACCCAAATATTTATAGGTCTCAATTGAAGAGAGGAATCTAAGGTTTATGGAATCCGAGAGCTGAATTCCCTCGGATTCCACAATCTCCCCTCGCTTGACATGCATGACTGCACATTTGTCCACACCAAATTCCATCCTGATGGCGCTACTGAAAGTTTCTGTTACTTTCAGTAGCTCCATCAGCTGTGAACTGTTGGGGGCAAAGAGTTTTAAGTCATCCATGTAAAGAAGGTGAGATATTACCTGACCTCCTCTCTTCAACCGATAGCCTAGACTTGAATTCTCCAGCAGTGTGCTTAGAGGATTCAAGGCTAAGCAGAACCAAAGCGGACTCAAACTGTCGCCCTGAAATATACCCCGCTCAATCCTTATCGGTTCACTATTCCTCTGGATTTGTCGACATCCTGGATAGCGAAGGACGGTCCTCCACTGCCCCATACACGACATCAGGAAGGTGCACAGAGTGGCATCGATCTTATACAACTCTAGCACCCTCATGAGCCATGTATGCGGCACAGAGTCATAAGCCTTCTTGTAATCTATCCAACATGTCGACAGATCCTTACGGGATCGGCGAACCTGTTGACTGATGGCCATGTCAATCAGGAGCAGCTCCTTAGTACCGCGAGACCCATTCCTACATCCATTTTGAGAGGGAGACATGATACCGTTACTGTCTACGTGGTGGTTAATTTTAGCTCTCAAAATGGATGTAAAAACTTTATAGACCGTCGGCAAACATGTGATCGGTCTATAATTTTTGGGTTCCGCAGTACTACCCGATTTATGGAGCAGGTGGGTTATTCCTGTCGTCAAAAACTGGGGCAACGATCCTGATTCCAAGCATGACTGGAACCACGACGCCAAACAAACGTGCGACCTTCTGAACCATTTGATCCAGAAGTTGTGCAGCCCGTCCGGCCCTGGAGACTTCCAATTAGGCAATGGACGGACTGCACAAGCTACATCTTGGGGGCTGATAGTGATTGCCCCCATTTCTGGTATTGCGTCGCACGCCTGTTCGACTTCCTGAGTCCAATCACCCTCAGTGTGACCGACAGGCACCGACCAGATGTTGCGCCAGAACAAATTCATGGCGTCGTCATCCGGCGGGCACGTATCAGTCACACTTTGAATCGGTCGCTCCCAAGTTCTATAAACCCACCTTTCATCGCTCTGGAATGTGCGATTCTGAAAGTATCGTTCCGCCCGTCGCTTATACCTTCGAATACGGCTTGCCCATGCATACACCTTCTGCTTCAGGAAGTCGATGCGCTCTGTGACCCAGGACATATAGTCTCGAGGACTGATATCAGTCCCCGAGAATGCCCGCCTCACAAAGCGCATCACTCTTGGGCGAGTATTGCCCTCCCTAAAGCAGCTTAATTTGCCGATGAGCACTCTGGCCTCACTAATGCGGCGCTCAATTCTGCACTGCCACGCCGGTACGGCAGGTTTTGGTCGTGTAGCTCTGTCATCATTAGCAAATTTGACGTGAGCTACACGACATGCCGCAACAGCTGCACAGTACAGAATCGAATGCGCATCAGTGAGGTCTTCGCAACTATCAAAATAATTTGATAGTTGCGAATCCAGAGCACACACCAGCACCTTGTTTTTTTTATGCATGGGCAAACGAGGTAAGCGTGGTCTAAGCTCAGGCGGCATGAATCGATACTCTCGAATCGCACCCTCCAAAGCGCTCCTCAATTCTTCATTGCACTGGGTACTTACATGTGTAGCCATGTCATCACTCCCATCAGTCACTTGACTAGATGTTGCAGTCGGCTGTGGTTGTGCCACTTCCACAATCTGCGGCAGGGGAGCAGTGATATGGCTTCTCTGCATTTCAGTTCGGAGGCGATCAAGTACAGTGTCATCCAACATACGGTTACGCTGGATGACCCGCACCTGATCCGATAGTCGTTGTGCTGAAACGTTGACAGCTGGCTCAAGCACCTGAAACAGAGAGAGCATCCGAACACGGTACGCGGTCAGATTACTTCCCCCCTCTGTAGCCCCATAGTATGCGCGCATGACATTTTCGTTGATAGTTTGTGTCCATCTCATGCGCTGCACACTTCCGCCGGGAGCTGGGACCCTATCAGAGACCGATGGGTCTCGCGGTCCTAAACAATCCGGCGGCCGGCGTCCTCCCCGTCGACGAGCAGGTGGTGGCGTCGTAGGCGGAGAGAAATACTCGTCGCTCGAGCTCGACGCAACTGCCGAGGCCGGTATCACAACACTCACGGTTGGACTGGGTTCCGGCGGCGGTGAGGCGGAGCTGAGCGACGGGTCCGGAGGTTGTAGGCGTGCTCGACGTACTGCTGCTCTCGTTATCATTCTTATCTATATATTTTCTTTATCTTGTACCTTCGTTTTTGATTATATAATCCATATGTATCGATGATTATATACAATTTCCAATTATTTATGCAATATATTTGTACTATGACAGATGTCATGATGAGAAATTATTTTCCAAAAACTATTTGCGATGATTTTATGGGTATGGCTCACAGAAGTAGTAAAATTAATTGAATATATGCTCGTTATTTATAAAAAATTGTATCAGTATCTATTAATAATGTGTGGTATTTAATTTATATTTTTGTTGAACAAATAAAATATTAGATAAGTGACACATAGTGTTGCCAGGTTATTATTATTATTGTTATTATTATTCACATTTATTTATTTCATATACCATATTAAATTACATTTTTAAATATTCATAGAAAAATAAAAACATTTAAAAATATAAAAAATAGTAGCCCACCGGTATCGGGAATACGGTCCAAGCTACCGGTGGTCAGGGCTCCTGAGAGAGGAATCTCTTAACAATACGCGCCGTGTCCAGGAGTACCGCTTTCTGTATCAAGCCCTTGATCCAGCTGCCCAACGAGAGCCTCCTTAGGTGTTGGTCGAGGCTCTTGGAAATTAGTCCATTGGCCGTAACGACTATCGGCACAATTTGACGGGCCTGTTGGTCTAGTGGTCACTGACCCTGACTGCTAAGCCGGAGGTCGTGGGTTCGATTCCCACCCAGGACAAACTTTGTGTGATGAGCATGATTGTTTGTTCTGTGTCTGGGTGTTTATCTATAATATGTATGTATTGATAAATTATATAAGTATGTATATCAGTTGTCTGGTTACCATAACACAAGCTCTGCTTAGCTTGGGACCAGATGACCGTGTGTGAGTTGTCCCAAGATATTTATTTATTTATTTAATGACTGCTGTATTCACATCCCACATGTCGACAACCTCGCGAGCCAAGTCAAGATACTTAATTTGTTTATCTTTCTCGGTTTTCACGAGGTTCTCGTCATGCGGAACCGCTATATCAACAATCATTGCGCGACGCTCTAATCGATCTATCACCACTATGTCAGGCTTATTGGCGACAATAGTCCTGTCAGTGATGATAGATCGATCCCAATACAACGTGATATTGCCATTTTCGAGAACTGGGTCGGGCACATACCTGTAGTACGGTACTTCCGACTCCACAAGCTTGTACTTTAGAGCAAGTTGCTGGTGGATAATCCTAGCTACAAGGTTGTGTCTATGCAAGTAGTCTCCGTTAGCTAGACGAGAGCACCCAGAGATAATGTGTCGGATTGATTCACCCGGCCGGTGGCATGCCCGACAAATGTCAACCGTGCCGTCCTTCACAATATACCTCCGGTAGTTGTTCGTCATCGTAACTTCATCCATAATCGCACAGACAAAACCTTCGGTTTCCCCAAACAGGTCACCAAAACGCAGCCAGGATACGGACGCCAAGAAATCTACATCAGGCCCATGTAGGGCCCGGTAGAAGCGCCCGTGAAGCTCCTTGCTCTGCCATACCTTCTTGCGGTCATTAGTATCTAGTACTACAGGTTTGCGCCAGTTCTCGTTCGCTAAGGAGAGCGGGGTGAGGCCCTTGTCCACTGAGACCACATCTCGGTGCATACCCACGTCGGTTTTAAGGAAGTACTCCCTGAGACTGCATACCTCACGGTTGTGCAGGGACTTAGCATTAAGAAAGCCTCGACCTCCGCACTTCCGTGGGATATACAGTCTCATTACCGATGACCGTGGGTGATGCATCCGATTTGCGGTCAGCAATGTACGGACCCTCCTATCCAGGGCGTCAAGTTCCGTCTGAGTCCACTTGAGTATGCCGAAAGAGTACATCAAAACCGGCATGACCCATCCGTTGAAGGCGCGCACCTTGTTTCCGCCTGATAAAAGACTATTTACCACTTTATTCAGGCGGCCAAAGAAGCGCTCCTTCAACGATTGTTTCATGTCGGCAGCATTGATGCCTAACGCTTCCGACATACCCAAGTATTTGTAGGTTTCGGTTGAGGAGAGGGATTTAAGGCGTATGGAATCCGAGAGTTGGGTTCCCACGGATTCCACAATCTCCCCTCGCTTCACATGCATGACTGCACATTTGTCCACACCAAATTCCATCCTGATGGCACTACTGAAAGTTTCTGTTACTTTCAGTAGCTCCATCAGTCGCAAATTGTTGGGGGCAAAGAGTTTCAGATCATCCATGTAAAGGAGGTGAGATATAACCTGACCTCCTCTTCTTAACCGATAGCCCAAACCTGAACCCTCCAGCAACGTGCTTAGAGGGTTCAAGGCCAAACAAAACCACAGTGGACTCAGACTATCGCCCTGAAATATACCTCGCTCGATCCTTATCGGTTCGCTATTCTCTCGGATTTGCCGACATCCTGGATAGCGAAGGACCGTCCTCCATTGCCCCATACACGACATCAGGAAGGTGCGCAGAGTTGTATTAACTTTATACAACTCCAACACCCTCATGAGCCATGTATGTGGCACAGAATCATAGGCCTTCTTATAGTCTATCCAACATGTCGACAGATCCCTTCGGGAACGACGAACCTGCTGGTTGATGGCCATATCAATGAGGAGTAGCTCCTTAGTACCACGAGACCCGTTCCTACATCCATTTTGAGAGGCAGACATGATAGAATTTTTGTCAATATGTTCGTTAATTTTAGCTCTCAAAATGGATGTAAGAACTTTATAGACCGTTGGTAGACAAGTGATCGGCCTATAATTTTTGGGTTCCGTAGTACTACCTGATTTATGGAGCAGGTGGGTTATTCCAGTGGTTAGGAATTGGGGCAACGATCCTGACTCTAAGGCTGACTGGAACTGAGACGCCAAGCGAACGTGCGATCTCTGTAACCATTTAATCCAGAAATTATGCAGCCCGTCCGGTCCTGGAGATTTCCAATTAGGTAACGGACGAACTGCACGAGCTACGTCTTGGGGGCTGATGGTTATTGCCCCCATTTCTGGTATTAGATCACACTTTCGCTCAACCTCCCGAGTCCAGTCGCCCTCAGTGTGACTAACAGGCACCGACCAGATGCTGCGCCAAAACGAACACATGGCAGCATCATCCGGCTGGTGCGCATCAGCCACGCCTTGGTCCGGTCGCTCCCAAGTCCTATACACCCACCTCTCATCACTCTGGAATATGCGATTCTGAGTGTACCGCTCCACTCGTCGCTTGTACCGTCGAATACGGTTTGCCCAAGCACAGATCTTCTGCTTCAGGAAGTCGATACGCTCTGTGATGCAGGACAAATAATCTCGAGGATTGATATCAGTCCCCGAGAATACCCGCCTCACAAAGCGCATCACTCTATGGCGCGTGTTGCCCTCCCTGAAGCAGATAAGCTTGCCGATGAGTGCTCTAGCCTCACTAATACGACGCTCAATCCTGTACTGCCATGCTGGTACAGCTGGTTTTGGTCGTGCAGCTCCGTCACTGTTGGGAAATTTGACATGAGCTACACGACATGCTGCTACAGCCGCGCAGTACAAGATCGAGTGGGTATCAGCGAGGTCTTTGCTGCTGTCAAAATAATTTGACAGCTGCGAATCTAAAGCACACACCAGCGCCCTATTTTTCTTGTGCATGGGCAAACGAGGTAGTCGCGGTTTTAATTCAGGCGGTATGGAGCGATACTCCCGGAACGCCTCCTCCAAAGCACTCCTCAATTGAAAATTGCACTGGGTACTCACGGATATAGCCTCGCCATCATCCTCTTCACCACCGTCGTCAGGTCGCGGTGAAGCACTGGGTAAATCTTGCGATTGTACCGCGACCGCAACCAGTGGCAAAGCAGACGTGTCATGGCTACTCCGTGATTCTAGGCGTAGTCGATCAAGTACAACGTCATCCAGCATATGGTTACGCTGGATGACTCGCACCTGATCCGACAGTCGCTGTGCCGACACGTTGACAGCTGGCTCAAGCACCTGAAACAGAGAGAGCATCCGACCACGGTACGCAGTCAAGTTACTTCCCCCCTCTGTAGCCCCATAGTATGAGCGCATGACACTTTCATTAATAGACTGCGTCCATCTCATGCGCTGCACACTTCCACCGGTAGCGGGGACCCTATCAGAGACCGGTGGGTCTCGAAGTCCCAAGCTGTCCGGCGGCCGGCGTGGTCCCCGCCGACGCACAGGTGGTGGCGTCGTCGGCGGAGAGAAATACTCGTCGCTCGAGCTCGACGCAACTGCCGAGGCCGGTGTCACAGCCCTCACGATGGGGCTGGGTTCCGGCGGCGGCGAGGCGGAGCTGAGCGACGGGTCCGGAGATGGTGGGCGTGCTCGGCGTGCTGCTGATCTTAAAAGCATGTTGTCATCGTCGCTTTCTAATTCTGATCCATTATTACGTTATGTAGGTATTCTTTTTCATTTTAATTTAAAACATTATTTTCTTGGTGCGTAAGGTGCGTAAGGTGCGTAAGTAGTACATTTCTGTTCACTGTTTATATTATTATCGAAATTATTTTCAGTTTTTGTGGTTTTTCAATGACTTATGTCACTTTTGGTTATATCTGTTTAAAACTGTACGTATCATAAATAATTTTTAAAAAAGGTTGATTATAATGGATGTAATATTAAATTGTGTAGCGAAATGAATAGGAAATATCAAACAACTATTGAAATTGTGAAAATAAATTAAGGAAGTAAGGAGACGACGTATGATGACACTAAGGGTTGCCAGCTTATTATTATTATTATTATCTTAGATAAAAATGGCAGCACCATAAAAACAACTCAAAAAGTGCTTTATAATTTAAAGTAAGTTATTATTGATCACCCAATATACTCGATATTGGGTGATTAGAAAAGAACAATAATAGAGAGGCACTCAAAAAACAAATAATAAAATCGATCTATGAACACAATTTTAAAGTATTCATAGCACATCATGATTCAGAACTATCCTATATTATGTCATTACTGATCATTCAAACATAAACTGTTTATTTACACTGTTTATAAACTCACTTTTCCTTTTAAATATTCTCCCGTTGAAACTGAAATTTCAGTACAAAGTATCCCTTACAGCATGGTCATGTAACTTATTTCATAAAAAACAATGGTTACGGCGATGCATTCAGTCTCTGATGCACACATCAAACTTTATTATAGCCAGATATTTTTTTGTATACTTAAAGAAGTGGTTAATTTTATAAAACTTATTATTCTAATTTTCTTTTATTGGGCATTTTTTGCGATAGTAAAACCTAACTTACTGCAATTATATTCGAATTGGAAGGATTAAGTGGATTAATAAGTTTTTGTGTAGTAAACAGTGTCAGAGGTAATTTATTATATTCATATGTTAGCGTAATTGGCTCATCGAAGTTAGCATAAATAAATTAATAAATTCTGATGTTAGAGTATTAACGTCTCGGCTAATGTATTAAAAACTGAAAAGACTAACAGATTTTTTTATAACATAGAAAGAAAGAAATATTTTCGCTGCGTAGTTTTAAGTGCTACGTATATCGTAGTCGTCTGCTACGGTGCTACGAGCTGTGTGCTACAAGCCTGAACATAATATAGCTGCAAAGCGTTTCAATATTATAGATTTATTTTAAGAATTCTAATGTTTTTTATTTTTTCAAATATCGTACTAAAAGTAAAAAGTTATATAAAAAGAATATCATAACTTTACTATCTACTTGAAAAAAATAAATTTGAAATCTAATTTACTTGAGGATATCAAAATACAAAATGTCGATAAAAAATCTCTTTACAAAGCCCTTTCAGAGATCAGGATGCGAAACAAATAATGCTTTAAGAAATATCAAAGAAACGTTTTGAAAAGAGCTTTTATTTTTACGGGAATTCACTGAGAGCTCCTTATTTTAAAAGACTCATCGTTTATTATTTTACAAATTTTATTTTATTAAATTAAAACATCAAATCGCTTTGTTTACTTTGATTTAAAGGGTTCGTGCATTATTTATTCAGGCAGTCATAAGTTTTAATTATGCTGACTGGATGAATAAATTGTGCTTTTCTATTAAATAATTAGCTTATAGTACTAAAGTCAATAAGCTAAACCGTATTAAGGAATGCCTCTGGAAAAGCCACCGGTCTCTGATTTAATTACCGGTTCTGGCGAATTTTAATTTCATTTCAATTGTTACAATTATGACGTGGAATCCGAGAGAATAAAATTTGGTGCAGAACTTTCACTGTTGACATTAGGCAAGGAAGGAAGAAAAGGAATAAGTCATCTATTTAGTCTCCTCTCTAAATGCGATTTGAAATCATTATATTTTTAAAGATTACTTATATTCAACATTTCAGCCGAAAGACGTCCACTGCTGGACATAGTCCTCCCCCAAGGAATGGGGGGTTTTGCCATAACCGCCACGCTTGGCAGGCGGGTTGGCGATCGCAGTATGGTTGTTACAAAGGCACAGAGAACGCTGCTGCCCATTCTCTGGTGAGTCCCTTAGTCGCCTCTTACGACACCCACGGGAAGATATGGGATAGTGCTATTACTTACTTAGACTTATAATAAATATAACTATACAATAATACAATTAACTATACAATTACTAGAATAGAATTACTTATACAGAAATAAATAATAACATTATCTAAAAAATAGAACCGTTCTCCAGATATAGCGTAAGAAAGTTTATTTTTATTTGAATATTATATAATATTATTATTATCCGATCGATTTGTAATTCTGGAATAATAGGGCGTATTAGGAAGGTACTGATGGCCAGTGGTTAAGACGCCCGCCTCTCATACATGTGGTTGCGGCTTCGAAACCGTGCAAGTACCAATGTGTCTTTATTAATTCGTATATATTATCTTATACTCACCACTAAAATCGATGAAGGAAACCTGAACTTATTTATACTAATATTATAAAGCTGTAGAGTTTGTTTGTTTGTTTGGTTGAACGCGTTAATCTCAGGATCTACTGAATCGAATTGAAAAATTATTTGTGTTGGATAGTCCAATTATCGGGGAAGGCTTTAGACTCATGCGAAGCCGGGTCGGATAGCTAGTAATTAATATGTGTGTGGGACAATAATAAGGTAGTATCAAAAAGTATTATACTTTTTAATAATAATAACTTTAATTCAGGTGACGTAGACCCATAGAAACCTTAACCCTTATTAGTATTCATATTAGTAATATTTCTATTATTTTTTTTTACTTACCATGACTCGCCACACCTCCACAAGATATGCCCCACCAATTTTGAAAGTGACAGTCAAAACGTACAGCTGTTACGTACAGAATGCCATCGTGGATACCCCTTATACTGGCCAGCAGGGAAGCTGCTTTTTTGCGCAAGATGGCCTGGAAAACCATCAGTGCGAGCTTATTTACCGCCGTGATACGTATCGATATATGTTTTGATTGAGATTCAAAGGTTTTAATTAAACACATCAGAATAATCAATTTTTAACAAACACCAATATTTACACGAGTAAATCCGACAGCGAAATCTAATCCTGACTCAAATTTTGATTTCAATTTCACCTCATTGACGCAAAACATTAGTCGATCACTTCGATGGAAATTATTCTGATTAACACTCGAAACAGGGGTCGGAATGTTTATTGAAGAATAAATTACAGACACCCCCTTATTTAAAGAACCCCTTGTTTATTCGATTCTGTTGTTTCGTTACGATGATAATACGATATTTTCGCTGATTCTCAAATATTGCAATATGTCGGCTAGGCATGCTCCTTTAGTATATTCGAGAGGAGCTTACGATGGAATGTAATAACAGAGATAGCGACGTTTTCGCGAACATAATGCCAATTTGAAATCGCGAAATGCCTCCGCGAGCAATTCGCAAAATATTCTTTACCGTTGTGCAAAAATATAACGGATTTTTTATTATCTTCCTTCGTATTTCGTAATCGTTGCCAAAAGGTACTTAGCTGATGTTCATTTTCTCTTGAACTTCTTATTATCTAAGTGCTGTAATGTTGTGTAAAGATTCGGAGTTTATTATTCCCCGATTTTTTCAGAAATGTATATCTGAAGATGTTTGTATGATCGCCTTTTCATTTTTCTATACTGCTAGTTTTTTAGGGTTCCGTACCTCAAAAGGAAAAAACGGAACCCTTATAGGATCACATTGTTGTCCGTCTGTCGGTCTGTCTGTCTGTCTGTCAAGACCCTTTATCTCGGGAACGCGTGGAGGTATCGAGTTGAAATTAAAACTATATACTCAAGTCTACGGTCCTTTGATGCTGGTCCGTTTATGTCGCAAAATACGCATTTATAATATTAACTGGTTCGCTGCCAGTTCCGCATATTAGCGGAGTAAATGTACGGTAATACTGGTTTGATCCAGTTTTTGGCAGCGAATGGGTTAAGTAGATTAAAGTATGGATAGTAGGTATGGATTAGTATAGAAGCATGGATAAAAATATGTACGGAACCCTCGGTGGGCGAGTCCGACTCGCCCACCGAGTCCTCCTTTGAAAAATCCGGACAAATGTCCGGTTTTTTCAAAGGAGGATGTTCGTAAATCAATTACCTACTTAGGTAAGTAGTTTTTATGTTTACTCAGAATACGATACCCATAGTCAAACGAGTTGAATACCGCAGGTTAAAAAGCATGAATGGTATTTATGCAAACATAGTTGCTAAAAAATGCCCGACCACTGTCCAACTCCGCATTCAACGGTCTTTTGACGTAATAAAATGCCAGCATTTCTCGTATGAAAAAATGACATAGAATTCGTGGCGCGGTGAATACCCCAGTATTCGTAACGAGACCCCTTCATTCAATGCAGGTTTATTCTATCTTGTTCACCGCATTTTATACAACCCCCATTTTAATGAGGTTTCCACCGCATAAGTTCGGTTTTAATTACAGCTATCTGAAAGACTTTTAAAATAAAATAACCGTAAAATTGTGTACCGTCGAATCAAAAGTCACGGATTTTTAATCTCGAAAATGTATTTTTTTACGGTTTTGCGTGTTGTAATTTCTATGTTTTCTGTTTTAAGTGTTCGTAACTTTTTCGTTTTTAAAGTGAGAGAGGTCTTTAATTTGTTATCTTTATTTACTTACTTGAAATTTTATATACGAAGGTAATTTGTGTAAGTTTTATATCCTACTAATATTATAAATGTGAAAGTTTGTGAAGATGTTTGGATGTTTGTTACTCAATCACGCGTAAACCGTTGAACAGATTTGCATGAAAATTAGCACACAGGTAGACCATTTCCTGGATTAACACATAGAATACTTTTTATCCCGATAATGTGTTCCCTTGGTATAATCGTTCATTTTTACGCGGGCGAAGCCGCGGGCAGAAGCTAGTGTACAATAATTTGCAAATCAAAGGCCAAAATTATGAAAAATATACATAATAGGTACAAATGGATGTGACGCATTCTGGAAACTTTCAAATCTGTATGATAAAACGGTCATTCTCCAATTCGGCGTTCTTTGCCTAATTACCGTAACCTTTTTTATTTTTCACTGATTTGACTTAAACACATTAAAATATGAAACAAATCAAAGATACGAATTCAATAATTAATGAGGCATGTAACAATTAATAGTGGTTTTCTAGTTATTGAGACTTGAAAATTTTATGAGTACGGTTATTAGAAAATTTTAATATTTAATGCAACGGTAATTAGAAAATATTATCAAGTCTATGTAAAATATGTTAAAATGAAATGATAATAACACACTACAACGTACGGAGGCCAAAGTACTGTCTCCATTTACATGATCAACTTGGGTCTAAGTTAAAAAATCAAGTATTAAAATAAGTACAACGGTAATTAGTTTTTTTTTTAACCAAGGCTATGCCGCTATGGTAATTATATTCTCACGTGCTTCATGGCGGTACACTAACGCTAGAGACCTGCAACTGCTGATGGGCTGCGGCACACACTGTGGAGACGCGACGCGTACGGTAGTGATGTGCCAAATACTGTTAATTAGGGATGTGCACCCGAGAACAGAAAATGGCACGGTAATTATAACTTTCGATGGGACATGCGGTTACTTAATGATAATTATTTATAGACTGGCTCTATTGAGTCAATATTTTGTTATGCGATACACGTTGCTTATTACTGTTTAAAACGTTGAATGGATCAAAGTAAATCTGTACGTTATAAAAATTACAAGCAAGTTTTAACATTAAGTTGGTGTGCGGACACGCCACGGTAATTACAGAATAGAGGTTCTTTGAACATAGTTAAATTAATTTAGTCTTAACTACTTAAAACAGAAGCCAATATTTTTGTTTACAGCTAGATACGGATGCTTTCTAACATATAAAAAAATGCATGATTGAATATGATAATATTACGGATTATGCAAGCCCGAAAACGTAAAACTTGCTAATCAGAGAATGGCCGAAAAATGAATTGCTGTTCGTTAGTCTCGCTAAAACTCAAGAACGGCTAGACAGACTTGGTCTTGAAATATTTATGGAAGTCCAGGCAAAGTTGAAACGGTAAGAAAATAGAAAAATTAATTATCAGGACAACTTCTGTCAGGTCAGATAGTTCTAGATATAAAAATAAGGCATATTTATCTAAACGCCTACTTTACAAAAGATCGCAGACGAGGGCCGAGGGAGGCAACTACCTATGTACCCACCAATAAACGAACTCTTGTATTATTTGTACTGAAAATTGAGCAGCACCCAAAAAAATGAGCCACCTACACAAAAAATTTCATTGTCCTTCAAGAATAGCAAAAAATTAAAGACGACAATTTTCCTCAAAGGGAACGAAGTCAAAGAGATTGGTGTATTTTTAATCATGAAGTCGCGAAATCTACTCATGATATTGGAAATCAACAAAAAGATCGAAAAAAAGTCACTTCGTTTGTTAACTGCTATTCTATCTGCAACAGTTTTCGCTTTTCGATATCCCAGCATCAGCAACAGGGTTTAATTGGAGTACAGAAAACGTTCGACGAGAGTTTACAGTTGTGTAAGTGAAACAATAATAAAAAAGAGTGAATGTGTATTCGTTTATTTCGACGTTGATTGGAGAACCAAAAAGCAGACTCAGCATGCCGTACTACGAACAGATACTGCGCAGACAGAGAACTATGTAGGTATATAAAAAAAGACTTTTGACTAATCCTTGCGAATATATTTTTCGATTGTCTGAGAAAAAATAATAAAAAGCGTAACCACCAATAATAGAAAATTACGCACACCTGTTGTGTAAGATATTATAAAAATGGTATCTAATATCAATCGGGTCTTATAACTGAGAAGAACCCTTATTCTAAAATTACATTACAGCACTTTCTACGCCACAAAGGGCCACGTAAAGTGCGATTTCGTGACCATTGGTACTAAAAGTGTAAATAAATAAATCAGGATTCACAACCCAGACTTCTAAAGAATGATCATACTTCTAAGACATGCCTGATTAACTCCGCTCATTAAGTTGATATACTAGCTATGTACTTTCCATTTATGTGCCCCGCTTTTCCCTGAACAGATAGCCAGGGTTCCCTAGAATAAAATACGCAATGTTAAAACGTATAATTGTACTCTCATACATATTCAACGGAATCAAACTCTCGTTGGCGTGTGTATACAGAACTTTATGTGATAATAAACTTTTGTTTGTTTTGTTTTATTAAAGTGCACATATGGAATTCTGTTGAATCTGATATTGTAACAGGTCAACTTTTCAGGTGATATTTTATCTCAATTAATGTAAACTATATTCAAACAAGCCATGCTTGCATGTGTGCCCATGTTTGCAAATTAATAAATGATTTCATTTTGATATGATTTGAAAAGTTATGTATCCCTGTCGTGGTTCAGTTTCGTAATTTTATTTTTGGGCAAGATTTAGGTAGCTAGGAAATTGCTAGGTTGTATTGTAGCGATAAGTTACAACGTTGATTATATCGTATAGTTATAACGTTGTTAAATCGTTGTATCTTAAGTAATAAACAATGAGGAAAAATGCGTAGAATGTTTCCAATATTCCACGGGATTCATAAAACCTTGACAATCACGCGAAAAAAATGTGGCTTTTTGTATCCTGTACCCTCTCAAATTATCTTATAAAATCCAAACTTGATTTATACACCGAACAAAATATTTTTATATTAATAACATCAAATAAATTGTTCAGCGACAAAAAACGAAGTTTATTTATTGCTTCGCCATAACGGAGCAAGTTGCCCCATAAATCGAGAGTCCCTTAACATCATGGGACACTTTGTGCATCCCGTCTGTGTTGGAACTTTTTAACAAGCTCACTAAGAATTTTTATGGGCTGGCAAACCGTAAATGTATTCATGCCTTTTATACTTCAACTCTACGTGACTTTTGGGAAGTTTTGAAATGAATGCAGAGAAACGGTAATGTTGTTACGTTATTTACATTATGCGGTAATGTAGGTTTGAACAGTAGGTATCTTACAAGATAGTGGTGCACTGGAGAAATCGACTAAGTGAGATGCAGTATGAAAGTCAAAGAACAATCAAATTAAGCAAATAGGTACCTACGAGTGTAGGAATCATCAATAAATTGACATATTTTTTTATTATCGAACAAAATGCGATCATTGCTACAATTATGCATTTTTAAGGAAGTTGTGTCTTGAAATTTTTGGTTAATGACGATACGGTTGGCGCAGTGGCTGAGCGCGTCGACTGATGCGCAGCGTATTGCGGGTTCGATTCCCGCCCAGGGTAAACATTTGTGTGATAAGCACTTGTGTTTGCCTTGTGTCTGGGTGTTGTTTATCTATATATGTATGTATTTAAAATATATTTGTGTATGTATATCAGCTGTCTGACACCCATAGTACAGGGTCTGCCTAGTTTGGGGTCAGATGGCCGTGTGTGAAAATGTCCCCACATATTATATTATATAAATTAAGTATTTATTATATACAAAGCTTAGAAATAAATATAAACACATAATATGTACAATGCTCACAGGGCATCAAAAAACTCGTCCGCATCGCTCTCAATGGGACAAGTGCCCAAAAGGCTAGCAGCATTACCACGTTGAATGGCAATGCTAATTCTTTGGCCCAAGAAAAGGCCAGCCCTTTGGTCACGTGAAGAGTCGACCAGCCGCTTTGCAATGTCCCTAATAACAAGGTGAGCACTCGGGCCCCATGGCCCTAATGTTTCGACCCCAAACGGCTCAAACATATAACTTTCAAGAAGGTTGTTATATTTACGCCGTTTGAGGTTTTCCGCACCTGCAGCAGCCGCCCCAGCACAACACGACGTGCTAGGAAGATGGGATGGCGCAAGGGTGTCGACACAAGTTGCATCCCACACCAAAGGCCTACCCAACTTCCACGGCATTATGGTCATTCCATGTGGTCTCTTTCCATCGTCACGTGCCAAGCCAATAGGTTCTAACACAGCTGGCACGCCGGCGGAGGCAAGAGCACGACGGATGATGTCATTAATGCTGGCGTGCCGTGCTATCCGGCCGGCGCTCTTACAGCAGGAAAGGCCATGGTGACCGAGGCAGTCGACAACTGCACCGCATTGACAGCGATGCGGGGCCCCGCAAGGAGCGCCCAGACGTAGGCATGTAGCGAGCCGGAATGTAGAGTCACCAAGCATAGTACCTATGTTAGGTGACGGCAGTGCCTGAAGCCAGAGGCCCGACTCCCACTCACCCACAGCCAGCAAGCGGGCACGCTCAGCAGAATTGGTGGACGTATTAATGAGTTTATTCCGTACCAACCTGCAGAGCGGCTCATCCCACTGTCTCTGGGAAGATGGGTTCACGGACCGAACCGTATTTGGGCAAGCCACTTTCCAGGCGTTCACCGCATCAGTCAAGCACGGCACTTCAAAGTCAACCAGTGACGAGGATAAGATTTTTGTGGTTAACTTTTCGGTGCTGTGGACGGAGGACAGGAACGACAAACTAACACTGGAAATTTTGCGGATCCCGAGACCACCAAAACGAATAGGTAGTGTGGCTTGTAGCCACGCTCGGTCATCCAGGGACACATTGAGAATTGAAGTGAGTGTATTTTTAATAATTTGATCAATTTTGTCCAAAAGGTGTGGCTGCTTCCATAAAGGTGAAGAGCGAAGGTAATACATAAAATTTGGGCCAAAACAACAATATTTGATGAGGGTAAATGCCGAATGTAGATTAATTTTGGAGAGCCTATCCGAAATCGTCAAATCGTCTAATTTTTTCGTCAATGAAAGGTGGGAAACTATCTTCTAAAACTGGGGAACCTAGGAGGTGCAGTGAGCTTTTTTCTAAAATTTTGATTTCTGGAGCTATGGCATTAAATTTATCTAAAGCTGTTTGTTTTTTGGTAGAGTCGTATATTATTATATTTTTGGTTAATGATTAGACGCCCATCTTGATCTGGACCCGAATTATTCATACTTCCCAGTGGTAAAGGTGGTAAACATAATCGATATCACCACGCCTTTTTCGCAACGAAACAATGATGACATTAATACTTCAGTGTGCGTTAAGCTTTTAAGAGATATTCCTACAACATCATGTCAATCATCAGATGCCTACTGCTGGGCTTAGTTAGCCCGCCGAAATCGCCATGCTTGGCCGATGCGTGTTGCCCATCACAGAAGGTGTTATGGTACTTAGAAGGACGCTCCTGCCCATCCCCTGGTCTGTAACCCTCTGTCGCCTTCTACGACACCCATAGGTAGAATTGGAGTGGTGCTATTCCCGGCCGACACCACACGGCTAACTTAAAGAAACCAAACAACATATAATATACAACATAAACAAACTGAAAACATAGGTATATTCAATATGTTATCAAATCAAATTATTTATAAAAAAATGTTAACGTCGCTAATGGCCATATTCATAAGGATACCTAATTAAAAAAAAAAAAAAAACGAAATGGATGTCAATTTATTCGTCAAATCAAATGAGAAAGAACTAAAGACACTGTAATCTAGTCACCTGTGTGCAGATTACAATAAATCTTCAGTTTGGATTAACATAAGTAGATTAGACAAAATATCTTAACATTTTCGTAGCACAGTCAAAAAAAACTTAGCTTTACCCTCAGATTATGAAACAAAAGGCAGATAGACCGTGCGAAACACTGAGAGTGAAGACGAAAAAGCAAATACAAATTCAAAAGCGAATACCTACAATCTCGTAATTGTATTTGCTTTTGAGTTTGTAGTTTTTTTTTATTTGTTTTGTCTAACGATGGTGCGTTTCGTGCTATATTGACTCGTGTCAGTACAACAAGAAGCGCGTTGTGGGTATTCGATTTTGAATTTGTATTTGCTTTTTTGGCTTCAAAGTCAGTGTTCCACATGGTCTATCTGCCTTTTGTTTCATAATCTGAGGCTTTACCATGCAGTTTTAATAACGACGTCAGCATTTAAAAATATATTTTTATTACTAAAGAAAAACGGTTTAACTTTTCCATAAGAAAAATACGGTACGAAAATAGTACAGTAGCGGAAGAACAAGCTTACTCAGAAACCGATATTGGCTTACCGTGTCTTGGTTCGCTCAATAATCTTGCTACGGAAGACTTCAAGTAGCGAACTAAGCGGTAAGTCTACTGAAAATTGAGAATTTAATACAGCTGGTATTATATTGGTCTAGGAAAATACTAAAATTATTATTTTCTTTACACATAGTAAGTTTTCTTCATAGTAGATGACATATAGATGTATTATCTTCAAACAAAATTGGATTAATTCAGTGCGAGTACTTTTAAGTTTACTGCAACGTACACTACTGACAAATATATTGACATTTGGTCACTCTAAGCAGTTAAACATCACAAATTGTTCAATAAGAATCGTACACGTGATCCTAATTGGATTTGAACAGATATTCAATTAATTATTGCGCCCACACGGATTATACATAGGCTTACTAGTGCAGTCGCGGTTAGGCATAACCTGTGGTGTTAGCGATAATCCTCATGAAAAACACATTGTCGGCACTATAGGTCTACTGAAAGGAACCAATTGTCTAAAGAACGAAAAAAACGAAAGACTGTTTGATGCCAAAATAAAATAAAATAAAGTGAACCAAGTGTTTGGGGCTGAAACCCTCGGGTCGTGGGGTCCGAGTGCTCATCTACTTTTCAAGGAAATTTCCAAAAGATTGGTTGACACTTCCCGTGATCCAAGGCTGGTTTTTACCTCGGACAGAGGTTTTTTACCATCCAACGTGGCAATGCCGCCAGTCTCTTGGGCACATTCCCAGTTGACGACAATGTGGGGGAATTTTTTAAGCTTAATTACCTTAGTTTTTTTTTTAGTTTAGTAGTTATAGGTTTTCCTTTTTTATTTTTTCGTGTAAATATTGTACATTGTATAAAAATAAAGTGTTTGGGTACTTCGTAGTAATGAAAATAAAGGTGTTCGCCACGAAGCTACTTACCGCGGTGCTCGAGACAAAACCGTAGGTAAGTCTTTCTTATTCCTTTGATATAATATGTCCCTTATAATATTATGTTACATATCTTGTATAAAAACCTTAAATAGGCAAAAGTCGAAAATAACAATATCTTTATTACTCAAAAACATATCAGCTGTAACAGAAAAGTTTTTTCAAAAAAAAAGAAAACCGCCTTCAAAAACTAAAAAGTGATTAATAACTTTAGCACAGAACACACTTTTTAGTTTTTGAAGGCGGTTTTCTTTTTTTTGATAAAACTTTTTATTTTTCGCTTTTTAGTGTTGCCTTAACATCCAAATCCATTAAGAAACGGCAACATACTTAAATAAGATTGTAAGTCCTCCAGTGATTGAAGAAACTAAAACGTCGTCTAAGTAAGTTTTTTTGGGAATTTGTTGATTTTCTCAAAAAGGGCTGTACCAACTTTGATAAAATTTATATGGGACCTTTTCGGAATAACCCCCTTTCGAACAAAAAAAAAGAATTTTGCAAATCCGTCTACATATGACAGAGTTATGCCCGAACATACATAAAAAATATATATATATATATAAACATTCGAATTGATAACCTCCTCCTTTTTGAAGTCGGTTAAAAAATAAGTTAAAATACAACTACAAAAGTTTTGAGCCAATTTTATCAGTTCTAAATATAGTTGCTGTTTTTGCTCGACCCATACGAAGAAGTTAAGTTGTAACTACACCTATAAGTTTCGTAATACTTTGCTTCACTGCAGACTTAATTAAGTCATACAAACTTTGCTCTAGTTAGGAATATAAAATATGATGTTTTATTTTTACCTGACTGCGCCAGAAGGAGGGTGTTCTCAAATGTAGTCGGAGGCATCAAGTTAGAGTTTGGACACTTTCAACGGATTTGAACAAAATAGGTAATGTATTTGATGCCGATAGACAGAGTTCATATAACCTATATGAACTCTGTCTACCACTATGTCTATCATTGAAAATCAAAAAAATATTTAATTATTCAACTTGTTTCGTTCTGTTTAGTTGATATATTAAACAAGTTAGATAGTTTTACGTTATCAACTTAAAAATTTCTAAACACGTAGTCGGATTTTAGTTTTTTTTTTAAATCTAATGCCTTTAAACGAGCAATTCTTGTATACAGGGTGACTGGTAATTAGTGTACGATACTTAAACACGTGATTGTGTTCATGATAACAAACAACTTTCCCGAAGAACAAATGTTTTTTGTACTGGTTCACTTTTATCACAATAACACAACTGCCGTATGAAATTCACGCGCGCGCACGCCTGTGACCTAAAGTGAACCAGTACAAAAAAAAATTTTCTTCGGGAAAGTGGTTTGTTATCATGAACACAATCACGTGTTTAAGTATCGTACACTAATTACCAGTCACCCTATATACAGGGTGTCCAGTAAATAGCACGACATACTGCAGGGGGTGATAGCTTGGGTCAATACCTGTCAAAATAACACAATATATGTTAAGCAAAATCTTACGGATTTACAGTTTTACAAAATTTTCCGAAATATCGAAAAATCTCTACCTTGAAACAGATTTTTAAGCATCTCGTAATGAAAAATTCCTTTTCTAGTATTTTTTTTACATCAAATTATTCGTGAATAGTTACTTTACTCATTGATAAGTCTCTTTTCTATCAAAAACAATAATGTTTTCAAGAAATACAGTTTTTTGTTTAAATTTTCACAGAACAATTTTCGTATCGCCTAACTTTAACCTACAGTGGTGAAAAAAAAACCTTTTTACTGAACATATATTGTGTTGTTTTGGTAGGTATTGACTTAAGCTATCACCCCCTGCAGTATGTCTTGGAAACGGGAACACCCAAATATATTCCGATATATTGTATTCCGAATTTCGATATTCCGATTTTCAAAAGTCCGAATTTCATAATACCTAAAAATTATAATCTCTATTATTTAAAATCACGAAAGTTATTTTACCGAATGTCGTAAATCCGATTTGTTTGTTTTCCGATTTTCATATGTTCGAAGAACCAAATGCTCGATGAGTTCTCGGTCCGAAAAACGAAATTCCGAATTTCAATATTTCGAATAAACTGTTAAAATTAGGATTCTGATTCAATTCAGCTACGCATACATATTCAAAATGGTGTCCCCTTGTTTCGCAGACAGAAATTTCATAGAATTTCGTTTCCCAGAAAATGTTTCATATAATATTTGGTTCTTGTATTTTTATTTCGACTATTATTGTTTCAAAGACTATTTACTTGAATGAATCATATTTCACAGAAACACAATTCAAAGAATTTTTAATCACATTTTTTTGTTTAACAAACTTATCAAACAGTAGAATTACTTTTTAACGAATATTGTTTATTCGGTGTATTTTTCCATGGAAATTATTTCAACAAAAATATATAGGTATAAAAAGAAAGACAATAACAAAAAAAGTCTTAAAAAGTCAATATGTTGTGCTACAAAAGTTAATGACAGAAACGAATTGCTGTGAAACCGACTCCACGTAGTCTTGTCTGCC
Source organism: Charanyca ferruginea (assembly GCA_947361185.1). Taxonomy (NCBI): domain Eukaryota; kingdom Metazoa; phylum Arthropoda; class Insecta; order Lepidoptera; family Noctuidae; genus Charanyca; species Charanyca ferruginea. The sequence continues at coordinate 18,357,867 of OX376073.1, forward strand.
CTACACCTAGAGTGTAATTTAAATTCGCGTAGGCGCGGAGGGGCGAGGCGGCCAGCGAGCTGAGGAGCAGGTGGTTTTAACGCCCGCCGCCGTGGCTGAGGCTGGCCGGCGAAGCCGGCCAGTAAGCCGAAGCTGCGGTGGTGAGCGTGAATACCATCTGCGACGATAAGCTCGCGTGGTACCGCCGGAGCCCCGCAACGCCGTAGCCGTGACAGAAACCATGCCTGCTGCATGTTGCATGTTCGCTTGCATACTCGCTTGCATGATGCATGCTTGCTCGCTTGCATGATGCATGCTTGCTTGCTTGCATGCTGCATGCTTGCTTGCACGCTGCATGCTTGCTTGCATGCTGCATGCTTGCTTGCACGATAAACGAATAAACGATTACACGATAACGATAAAGATAATCTGAATTTTAATAATCGGAATTCGTATTTTTGATGTTCGGAATTTTCATTATGTCGGACTTTTTGTTATTCGATCTTTTGAAACTCGGTATTTTGAGAATAGTAATTATAAACGTTCGGAATTTTGAAATTTTTGTATTATAAAAATAGGATGAATGATAAATTGGAGTTGCCATATTAGGAATTTTGAACTATTCGGAATTATGAAAATCGGTATTTTGAAATTCGTATTTCTGACTTTCGGAATAAAGTTTTTCGTATTTATGTAGTGTACCCCTTGGAAACGGCAGTAATCTAAGGCTAGGCAGATGATGAATTGAATGTGTCAATGACGTTTCAACATCACTTCGAAGAAGCTCATTAGTTTATTGAAGGAATTTCATAGCCAATGGGTCGTCTTTGCAATTGTAAAACTTTGCGTTTGATTGCAACTCACCTGTAAAATTCAACTCGCATCTCACATGGCTATTCACTCTCACTTCGCATAAGGTTCAAAATGACCTTGATTGTTTGACACTTTGAATCGGGTTCGAGTGCGAAGTGACGAGGAAATTACCTCACAGAATGCCAGTTCTTACGTCGTCTCATACTTTATCTGTCAAAATCTCCCTGTCAATTTAGTTCAACTCGCTGACACGCTCGCAAGGGTGGCGCTAGTGTAAATTCGAATTATCAACCGAGTTTTTAGAATGTCAATCAAGACACTCACAGCGGATTCAGATTCGAAGTTTAGAATGAGGTCTTACAGAATCACACTCCTGTTCTTAAGTGATTATGCGGCCTAAGGTGGAACACGCTTGCCTAGAATAAACCGTTGCTGCTACGCCAAATGTTGACCAATGATTTGTAGGACGAATTTTTTTCGTTGCTCACAAAAAATAAATACTCTTTTTTCTCGTTACTGTCAGAAAATAAAAACATTTGTATTTAAATTAAAAAAAAAGAATTTACCCTTGAAAAATATTTTACTTGTAAAACAATATTTCTTAGATTCAATGTAACTCAATCTTGCAAAATGATTACTAGGCCTTTTGCTTGTTCTATAAAGGGTTGGCAACGCGAAGTACCTTCGTTTACTTCGGTGTAACCTTATTTAACGTATACTAAAATATTTCTTGGAAAAACTTGTAAGTAATTTGAGGAAGTGGGCAAGGCCGGTGCTAAGTTTTCATCATTACCAAAAGTAATTTGGTAGACAAATGAGTAGGTAGGTACCTCCTTTAAAAGGAGGTTATTCCCACTTACCCGCGCTGTTAGATCAGCTTTGCTATTTTGTAAGAACACACTTCAGTGATCACCTCTGTCTGCGATGAAAACTGTATTAGGTATTCTGTAACTCGATGAAAACTACGTTAGAACATAGGTGAAGCGAACTATTTTTACGTAACAATTTTAGCAATACTTTTCACTCCAGGTAAGTGTAATCGGAAACGAGATAGGATTCGAATCCGTGGGTGATTTCTCCCAGAATTACACTGCTGCGCAGAAAGTAATAATTATTATTATGTATTCCTTTTTCTCGCCACAATATTATAGCAAAATACATAGTTGTCAGGAGGCTAAAATTCATATTTGTTTAATATAATAATAAAATAGGTCTGTATTTCAGGTCCCGAAGATCTCCGCTTTTTTAATATATTAAGTAACATTTACTCTACTACATTATTTTAGTTACATGCATACTAAAAAAGTATAACATTATTTTGTTATTTTATTTATTAAGGACAAAAAACAGTTATATGCAGAAAAACACAGAGAAATACCTACTTAACAAATATTTTTCATACACTAGCTGATGCCCGCGGCTTGGCCCGCTTGACAAATTATGTACTAAAACCTTCCTCTTGAACACTCTATCTATTAATAAAAACTTTTTTCAAAAAAAAAACAACCGCCTTCAAAAACTAAAAAGTGCTAAAGTTATTTATCACTTTTTAGTTTTTGGAGGCGGTTGTTTTTTTTTTGAAAAATGTTTTTATTTTTCACTTTTTAGTACCTATCGCCTTATCATTCAAATCCATTAAGAAACGGCGACACAGTTAAATCAGAGATTGAAAGTCCTCCAAAGAATGAAGAAACAACGTCATCTATGTAGTTTTTATGGGACTTTGTTGATTTTTTCAAAAAGGGCTGAATCAATTTCGATAAAATTTATATGGGACCATTTCGGAATAAACTCCTTTCGAACAAAACAATCCGTCAAATCAATTTTGCAAATCCGTCTATATTATGACAGAGTTATGCCCGAACATACATTAAAAAAAAAAATACAAACATCCGAATTGATAACCTCCTCCTTTTTGAAGTCGGTTAAAACCGCATCAAAATCCGTTGCGTAGTTTTAAAGATCTAAGCATACATAGGGACAGACAGACGCGGCGGGGGACTTTGTTTTATAATATGTAGTGATGTAACCCACACCATTGTCCACGATTTAACAAAAAGATAAAAGAAGTGCAAGACAAATAATAAAAAAAGTAGACTAAACTTATGATTATAATTAGAAATTTTGCATGCAATCACTGACTCACTAACGTCAGTAAGCAAGTCAATGACTTTGAAAATAATATTCTTCATCTTCATCTGAAGATAATCAACTGACTTGACTTGATAGCTAACCTTCAGACGCCCACTGCTGGGCATAGGATTCCCCCTAGTGGGGGGGGGGGGCAGCCGTAATCGCCATGCTTGACCGATGCATGCTGGCGATCGCAGCAGGTGTTATGGTACTCAGAAAGACATTGCTCATTGCTGCCTATTATTTGGTCAATACCCCTCTGTCGTATTAAGTATTATTAGTAAGAGCAATATTTATGCATGGAGGTGTGTGTATGTGGGCATGTAAGGTCTGTTTGTGTGCGTACATAACGCACATAAACTCACCCCGTGTTTGGTCGTACATATATGGAGAAAGTTCGGGACGTTTCACAACATATTCTTAAACGAAGTCTCCGCCGCGTCTGTCTGTCGGTTCGCGATAAACTCAAAATCAACTGGACGGATTTTCATGCGGTTCACACCAATAGACAAAATGATTGATGACTAAGCTTTACGTGTATAATTTGTAAATATTTGCGTAAATTAGTTGAATACCCGTGCGAAGCCGGTTCGGGTAGTTTAATATAATAGTAAGCTTAAGCATACATCAATTAATTATCAATATCAATGGTCGTAAGTAATGATCTTACACTTAAGCAATAACTTTATTTTTAGAGACAGTACATCACTGTTTCTATTATTTAAACTCGGATTAGGCTGATGAAAAGTAGATTCTGAAATAGAATCTTAAAACTAACTGAGTCTATTGTAAATAAATACCCTTTTAAATTGTTTTTGTTACTGGTATCATTTTACTTCCTATTGTGTTTTTGTAAAAGTAGCATTTTGCCGGCGAACTCGTCCGCGTGGTTTTTGTTAAGGATCCCTTTTTTTTTGATAATGCAATATAGCTTATAGCACTCAGGGATAACGTAGCTTCCTATAGGTGAAAGAATTATTCAAATTGGATGAGTAGTTTCTCAGATTACTGCCTACATACAAACCAATTTTACCTCTTTTTAATATGATGAAGTAAGTATAGATGACCACTTAAAAATAACTTAAGCAGTGAAGTGTCACAGATTGTCTTAAAGTCAAAATGAACTTCCGTAAAAATGTGTCACGGATGGAATGAACGAGAGATTGATCTATCTTCGTTTATATGTAATAGACATTGAAAACTCATCAATTTTTCCCCTCCGTATATTTTCTTATGGCATAACGGAGAATAGGCGCGTTTTAGTGCAAATTGAGAACGGCGAATCACTTTTGTGCTTATACCTAATACCTAAAGTATTGAATGGGACTTCAGTTTGAAAAAAAGTGAAAACTTCAATCATCATCATCATGTCAACCTTTAGACGCCCACTACAGATAGGGAATAGGTCTCCCCCAAGGAGGGGTTCAGCGGTAATCGCCATGCTTGGCCGATGCATGTTAGCGATTGCAGTAGGTGGTTATGGTACTCAGAAGGACGCTGCTGCCCATCCTCTGGTCAATATCCCTCTGTCGCTTTCTACGACACCCACGGGTAGAAATTGGGTGGTGCTATTCGCGGCCAGCACCACATGGCTGGCACGGCGTGGCACGGAAAACTTCAATAATACCTCAGATCAACTAAAATAATACATTTTTTTTTTCAATTTCAATATATATTGCCCCACAACAATGTAAAGGTCTTCACCATGGCTTTCACTCTCTTATCTTTGTGTAGCGTTATCTGACCAGTCTCCCATATCACACCAACGCACCCTCGGCGACGGAGCCCGTCTGCCAACACCCACTATCTGACAACTCTGGCCCATCGGTTTTGAAGCATTCTGCATACATGGCCCGCCCAATTCCACCACAGCCTTGCATACTAAACTTATTACTTACATCTCATCAGCAATTCTTGTTTTGGAGCGTAACGGTAGCGAGTATTCCATTGCTGAGCTTAATACTAAAAACGCTACGCTCCAACGCCCTTCATTTCCATCAGATAAAGATAAAATAATTAAAAAGAAAATTGACCCATACCTAAATATGGTAAAATAAGGTTTAATGTAAATATTGTGACGAGAATGATGAGTGAATCAAACGAAAACATCTCATATTTATGGTAGTGTGCCAAGAATATGTGTAGTGTGTACAAAAGATTAGAAAAAAGTATATGTTAAACTAGAACATCCTCTTAATCATTTAGTGTGTGAATATGTTTGATTAAGTTCATATTAAATAGTTTAATTAAATCGTTAAATTGTGTCTGACGCAGACAAAACATTGATAATCACACAAAATCTACCAGGAATATTGAAACGAAACTTTTACTATCTTACAATTTTATTATCTATCTTTTAGAATATTAAATTTATAAATTGGTATTGTAATGTGCATGAAAAAGGTTCTGGAAATATGTTTAAGTAATATTATTTTTAGAAATAAAAGGCTTTATTATTATTCTCATTTAATCATCTTATATTCACATAATTTACATTTTTAAATATTAATAAAAAAAAATATTATTATTATATCTTTTAGTATACGCCTTTTTTAAGTTAAAGAATACTATCTTTTATTTAATTTTTTTGACTAAACTTTGAGAGTTTTGGACGCAGCGCATACGATTCTCTGGTCGCTCAAGGTTGCTGGCGTATATCATCGCATTATGTTCAACTAGCACTTTGCCCGCAGAATCCCTATGTTTTTCAAAATATTGCCTATGAGACTCAGGGATAATGTAGCATTCCAATGGTGAAAGAATGTTTAAAATCGGACCAGTACTTTTTGATTTGAATCGTAACAAACAAAGAAACAAATCTTTCCTCTTTATTATAAAATAATAATTTAGATTGATAGATGAGTAAGCAGAAAAAAACTGATGAAAGATCATTAGGAAACCAAATTAGTTCAAGAACAGGCCGTTTTTAGGTCAAAGTTTATACCTGAGTCGAGCAAAATTCCTTTCGTTTCCCAACTACCAACTAGACTTCCACAAACAAAGACCAATCACTCAAACCATTCTCTTTGAAGTGCCACAATTTACTGATTACTAAACGACTCCTAAACTCCTCCTCTTTACTTGTTTCAGTATTCACTGGACGTAGCTCTGTAGTTATTACCTCCACGAATGAGTTTTAATTTTAACTTTTTCGCTGATTCCCCTTTTAAGAGTTCTTGTTTAACAAGATCTTTCTTGCTCTTTTGTAGTCGCTTTAAACTTCAACTTGTTTCAGGCAAACCAATTTTAACTTGTTTTAATTTGAGCAGAATCGTATTTCAGTTGCTACGTTGTAACTGTAACAGTTGTTAAATAGTGTTTGATGTTAATGTAAATTACTGAAGAGAAGAAATTAGTTAGATTTAGAATTTCCAAGAGCATGTTTAGTATGCATTTTTTGACGTGATAACGTCTTATATATCGATGAACACCGGCTGCATGTACGAAAGAGTGTCTCGTTCCGCCTGAGCCTGAGCGTGCAGGCGAGAGCGTGGAACAAGCGATAGAGAGGCACGATCGGCCCAAGCAATAAGCTCAGCCCACCTCGACGAAAGCCATTATTTGCTAATGTTTAAATATATTATGTTAGCAATGGCTAACGCACGACGACGACGACGACGTAACGACGTATGACGTTACGTGATAACGTCATAAAGAAACATAATGATGTTTCTTTATGACGTTATCACGTAAAATTATCGTCCATAAACCGACTTTACAGACAACCAATTTTTTTTTATTACTCTATAGTCCGCTGACCCTAGCTAGCCCTTTGAGCTCGTAGATTCTCTAAATTCAAAATAATATTACGGCACGGCTGGAGCAGCTCAGTGATTAGCTGTAGCGGTGTGTGTACGTTCGATTTCCGAGTTAGAGTTCCGGGTCTGAAAGTTTGTATATGTTTTTAAGTGCACCCACGACAGAGGAGACTTTCCTAGTGTTATTCTACTAATTAAATTACCAATATTGTTAAGAAGCTATTCATTTATAATTGACCTTTACAATATAAAACCAATACCAGTAAATAGTTTATTTTATTAGTGTCATTTGGAGTTTTTACGAGGGTTAAAACCAGACTTAAAACTCGCATAAAAATAATCTCCCACAGATAATTTATGTTTTACAGTGAACTTTAAACGTGTTAAAAAGTATGTAAGCCGTAAACCGTAATTTGGCACAAATGGCACACCGTTAACACATGATACACTCGGCCATTACGAGTGACAAACTGACAACAAGAGTACATTTTTGAGAATATAATTTGTGACTTAATAAAATGTAGGGTCATGGTTTTTCGATTCTGAGCTCTCCCTCCTTTTTATAAATTGTGCAGAATAGTATTACTTATACGCTTTGTTATGACGGTTGACAGGACGGAATGGAAGAAGAAAACGTGTTGCGCCGACCCCAAGTAGGGTTGCCAACTCTTTGTCGGTCTTAAATATTAGTTCTAAAATTATTACCCAAAAAATATGAAAAAAATAGTAGGTTCCAAAATAGGTCCTTACTATATTTCTTAAAGAATATTTGTTGCAGTTTTTATCCTTTATTAATATTTTTTTTAAGAAATACCCAGGCCATAGGTACTATTGCAATTTAAATTTTAATTACAAAATACCATTAGCTCAGCTTTCTGCTTCTCTGTCTACAAGAAATAGATATTGACGTTTCGTTTTAGGTTTATACATTTTGAAACGAATATTATTGCTTAGAGTTTGACCCTTTCAGTATAGTAGTTTCGCCTACTGTATCCTTTTTTCAAAAATATAGTAGTCGGGCCTCTAATACAGTAGGTAGGATACCATATGTATTATATAATAGGGTTGGCAACTCTAACCCCAAGTAACATGTGATAAGGGCAGGAAGATGACGATGATGTTTATACGTTTTGTATAATATCTTTCTGAATTAAAATAAATCGTTCCCCAAAATAATTATCACAATGCAGGTCTGAAGATGTTAATAAAAGTTATGTTCTCCTAACTTACATTTGCATTTAGCATCATAGAATTTGGAAAACCACATTGCTCCGACGGCGACGTGCCTGATGTCGAGACTTATGCCAGCTACACACGTAACGATGTATCGTAGCGATTAAACTGTGCAAACCAATTTGCGATTTACCAATCGTGTGTATGATAAATCGTTGCAGATTATCGTTCATCGATAGCAGTTGCAATTTATATTAGATAAATCGTTGTCCATTGCGCTTGCTTGATTTATCGTCGCATGTGGATGACGATCGCTCATATCGGCGCGCCAGTTCTTCACGGAGCTCGCTTGTGTTCGTACCTTGCCGTTGGTAGACCAAATCCAAGGATTACCATGATTGTGATAAAGAATGCAGGCAACAACAGGCTAGTCGAAAAAATAATTATGCCCATCTTTTGAAGCGAATTTTATCTCATTTAATAAGTTGGTATGAGAAAATAGCTTTCGTTTCCACTACACACTCCGTACTTTTTTTCTTTAAACACATAACCAGGCCTAATATAGCAAGTGCATCATCAAATTCCATCGTCGATTACATGTTTCTTGGGTGAACTTCTACGGAGAACTGACGATCAACGTCGATATCGGTGGCGTGTAGAGACACTAGGGACGTTCGATTTATCTGCACAGTTTGAAATCGCTACGATGTATCGTTACGTGTGTAGCAGGCATAAGTCAGCTACGACACGCTACGGTACTCTATTCTATACAGTTCCAGCGCAAGACAGAGACAGAGCTATACATGATCGATTGCACCGTTTTTTTTTTTCACAACTGAACAATGGTGACAATATTACATCTTTCATTCATAATACGATCAAGAAAATATTCCCTAGCATTCTTTTTTCATGTTGGTTATGTATTTTGTTTGAGCACATTTTAATACAATATCCGTTCTTTCTTTCCATAATCGTATACTTGACAAGGTTTATTTAAGACAAAGCTTATGAAATAAGCGTATAAAAACATTTTAACCTAGACTGTGTATTACGAACGAACCACACGAACAGCAGATGTCAGTTACACAGCGCTCGTTGTAATATGTAAATATACTATCGCGTACGAGGCACACAGTGTGCGAAAGCACTGATAGTGAACACTTTTTAAACAAAACATTTATAAAATTAAACAACCACTTTGAGAGTTACTTTGCACAAAGAGTCAAATCCTAGAATTTTAAAACTAAACTGGAAGCCAACAGTTAAATTAATTTTTCACTTCTCTTGCTCAAAAAGGCCGTCATTGTAGCATACCAGAGCGGGGATAAAATAGCATTTCATCCTCTAGGGGAAAAAGTTTTTTTTTTAATTTTTGTGTGTCAAATATGACAATGAGCCTACAAAAACGAAAAAGTCTTTAGTCATAAGTAGAATAATCATGAATAAAGACTCGACTTATTACTGTTTCATAAAAAAAGATACTCATTTTAATTTTGAAAATGGATCTAAAATCGGCGATCTCTGGTAGAATGCATGCAATGTGTTGCGGTTACAGAAGAAACAAAAAAAAGACATTGGCGCGAAATCTTTATAATTTTTCTCAAATTGCAAATTGAATTGGTAGTGACCGTAATTAATTTCTCGCAATCGTAGTGAAAAGTATAGTGTAACACACGGCGCTAAAACCCATTAAAACTCGGTTTCTATTTACTCCCTCGCTACAGCTCGGGAGTAAAACTACCTCGTATATAATGAATGGGTCATTTTAGCTCCTTGTATAACAATCTACTATCGTGTCTTTTATAAAATGAGCATCGTTTTTTCTAAAATATACTGAGACTAAGTTTTTATTAATTACCTGTTGACTTTAAATTAATATTTTACCGAGCTTGTACTAATTTGACTGTATTTTTTTTATTATCTTATTTTGTCCCACAACTAGTCAAAGGCCTCTCCCAAATCTTTCAAGGTATACTTTTCTTTCACCACCTCGAACAGCGAGGGCTGGTCACATGGACGTCTAGGTAACTAATATTCCACCTCTTTCTGGGCCGGTCTCGGCGACTCCGTCCATCTTCAAGCAAGTCCTATGATGTGGACACTTTAGCAGTGCATGCCGGGTGACCCGGTACTATGGATGTCAGACAGCTGATATTCATACACAAATACATTTGAAATACATACATATATGGATAAACAACACCCAGACACAAGGCAATCACAAGTGCTCATCACACAAATATTTACCCTGGGCGGGAATTGAACCCGCAACACGCTGCGCAGCAGTCGATCGCTAAGCCACTGCGCCAACCGTGTCGTCATCGACTAAAAATTCGTGTCGTCATCGTCAAATATCATCGACTAAAAATAATTTTGTTAACCTTCCGTTTTTAAACCAAAAACGTGACACGGAGAAAAAAGCAATCGACTTTTACATACAATTCTCTAACCCCACAATCGATTGCGATATTGCAACTGCTTGCCACCCCATTAAACTTCATCGTACTCCTGACCTTCAAGCGTTTAAGCCAACATCTCCCACAATACGCCTACGATCTCTCGTGAACATATAAAATGGTTTTGCCATAAATTTGAGCACCGCCTAGCTGTAGGCGGAGAATCGGTGCTCTCTCAAAGAATCACCTATCATACGCAATGGGGTGCAGTGACGCGAATGATTGTTGAAAAATGGTCGCATAAAACTTCGTTTTCTAATAAATTGCGACATTACCAACGCTTTTATTACAGACTCTAGATTACGAGTTCACAGAATATGGTTTAGAAGTGTAATTTTATACAATTGAATTGAATTAGACTCTTAAGTAGTGTTAAGTTTAAGTCAACTTAAGAACCTACTTTCGTTTTTATATTACGAACCTGCGACTATTTTATAATTGTGTCTTCTGACTAAATGTAAATCAAATCCAATTAATAAAATTGTAAATCCAAATTCAAGAAAAATATATCGTAGGCTACACTTACATCGATACATTATGGAATACCACGACAGTTCAAAGAAAAATGTCAAATCTAGACAAAACTTCACAACTCGTATTTTAATACATTTTGCCGTTTCAAACCTATCTGGACACCATAATACATTGCTTCACTCAAACTTCGCCGCTCTCACAAAACTTAGCAATAGTTTTGCAAACATTTTAGCGAGACAGGTACGTTTATTGAATCCTTGAATTCTACCAACATATATTAGGTATTTCATATTATTGTAGAATTGTGTAAAGAAATTGAATAAAACGATTATAATATCCACAAAAACTGGTAAAGAGTACCTAATTGAGAACATTTTATAATTTATAATCTGTAATATGTAGGTATTTGTGTTTGTTTTCATTCAAATATTTTCGAATCCTCAAAAGATAAGTACTATTCCCTTTTACATTTTTTCGAAACGACGAATCAATGTTTTGATCAGAAGCACGATAGCAACAGCTTCACATACCTACTTTAAATAGAACAAATCCTTATACATCCTTTACCACGCATTATCTGCCTTTACGTACAAACCAATTTATTATTGTTAACAGAGTACCCTGCTCTATATTGTATGGAAAGAGCTTCAACACATAGCCGGGAACGAACACAGCTAACCTCTAATCCTATGCAGTTGATGTTAAATTGAAATTCCATGTTGTGTTGCTCCAATCCGTCGGGTTTGAACAACGTTCCCATTTTGAATTCCATCAAAAATACGTGTAGGATTTTACAGTAGAATTTTTGAATAACCGTATGAGCGGAAGATAGGTAAATATTGGCCCGTGTGGGAGGGAAATGGTTGCCTCGTCAGCTGTACAGCGTTCATCAACAGACTGTGTCGTGGATGTCAAGGATTAAGGCCGCTTTTATGAAACTAGCTTGCATGTGTGTATGCTTGCTTGTTATTCAAATAGTCTGAAATATTAAAATCTTTAAATAAAATAAACCATGTTGGACAAATGGATATTAAATCGTTATTATTAGCGTCAAAAAGGATACTGCCGTCCGTTTTGTCTGACCTCCCGATTTTTGTCGGAAATTACTGTAATAAAATTGACAAACCCGCGGTTTAAAATAGAGTAGTAGACACCAGAATTTAATACTTGTGATGAGCTGTCAAAACACGAATCCCTCATTAGACTTTGTATTACTCCTGTCACGTCATGTCACTTATTTGACAACTCAATACAATGGTGCCGATTTCCTTGTTCACAAACTAAATTAAAATTAGGCATTTGGCATCTCTTACTAAAAGGCAGCTGAAGAAAAGGACGGCGACAGACACGGACTAAGATAGAGATGTCAAATTAGATTTTCCCTTGAACTTCGCAGTGTTTTTAATCAATACGTTCTGAAATGACAACTATAATTGTATGAACATTTTAGATCAACTTAAATTGACAGCTCTTATTAATATAATTATGTCTCTTTCTGTTTTATTGGAGAGAAAGAGATATAAATAGCTTAAAATTAATTTAGTTCGTGTGCAACAGAATTGGCACCAATTACTATTTATTGATTGAAAGCAACCAAAAATATAATTTTACAGTTAATAAAAAAAAACGGGTTTGCTGAAAGAAAGTGTTTTTTTTTTAAGAAATTCTACTAAAGTCGTCCATGTAAGGACGGATTTGTTACGTTATTATATTTTTGCGCATTCATGTGTTTGGACGTGACCTTATTTCTGGTAATTCTTGAGTTTCGTATTCGCAATCGTAGGAGTTTATAGGTGAATTTTAAATCACAAATCGTTGATGTATGTTTCATCTCTGACGCTGGAAAATTTACTGCACTTACAAAACTTTACTGAAGACTAAGCATTACCAAGAACTAGTTTTAAGTAATCAAAAGGCTTTGATTCTATGTTTAAAGCGAGATCTATGCTTGTGTATCAATGCTTCAATATCTTGTGTATTTATAATACCAACCTAGACAGACTGTACAAATTGTACAATATACCTATACTATACCTGTGTGAGTACATGAATCTACATTGTATATGTCAAATCCCTATACAATCGTGTCGCACCAGGGATACTCAGATTAGTACGCCCAGATCTACATATATAATGCAGTTTCCAGGAAGTAGGTACACACATTGTAGGTAACACGAACGTTTGAACGGCACAATACATGCACATAAATGCCGTTCATCAAATCAACCGGCACTGCGGAAGGCACAATTCAATTTTGAAATACGCTTACAAAGCGTGCCCGCTACATGGTTTACCAGACCTATTTCCATTTACGCGTCGGCGAAAAAATGACACGCTACGCGATTTTATGCAGATATTCTGATCATACACAATGCTTCTCGAACACAACGTTACAACCCTTTTGTTAGTACCCTGATAAGTAATAAAAACGAGTGGGCTGGAATTAATACTGTGGTGTACGAACGTATACTTAATCCAAAATTAAACGCACCCACCGTATAATTAATAATGTAGAACAACATTAAAAGATTGTGTTTTCTCTGGGCGTCGGCGGTTTTCTCAAAGAGTGGCCCCGAGGCTCAGAGTATTTCTTTTGAGACTTAATGAGAGTCATGCTCGGAGGCGCCGCTTTGCCTAATTTCGTTTGCTTTGAAGAGCGCGATGCGTGCGCGAGCGAGCAAGCCACACTCACGTGACGCTCGCCTGTGATCGCTCATGTGAACAAACTCGTACCTAACTCGTCAAAACACTTTGTAATTTAAAATGTTACGTATGTCAAATAAAACAAGTAATAATTTTATTGTATTCTTACACTATATTTTATTTCAGAAATACTTGTTAGATAATACTAGCTAATTAACGTTATGTTAGTAATGCGCAAAATCGATTATGTCTCGCCACATCCAAGCAAAATTATGAATTGTGGTCGATTTTGCGCATCGGTTATAATATATTTTTATAAATAACTATTTTACAGAAATATAATTTTGCCCTATTTCACTCAAGCACATACAGAACCCGTTTATAATGTTATATTATTTAGATTAAGCTACGTTAAATTCTGTCAATGTTGACTAGATGCATTCAAACCTAGTCCAAACCATGTTATGATAGAAATTATTACAAAACAGTTACATTTCATATTAGGCTTACAAACATAAAGGGTATAATGATATCTACAACGATATGAGCTTTGCACAAGTTCAAGGCGCAATTTTATTTCGTTAAAAAATATGATATGAAGTTTCACTTGCAGAAAATCTAATATTTACAACATTTTCTCCTACCTTAAGTCCTATAAACTGGAATAATGTCTTACCGATATATTTTCTCGTGATCTGGCGGCAAGCTAATGAAATATGGCGCTGGAGGTGGCGGTGCTAAGTACCTAACCGATCCCGGCCCAGACTGCACCTTGTGTGGCAACGTGGCGTTAGATAGCGATGGTGGTGGCAGAGTGCCAGCATAGCCCGGCCATGGAGGTCCCCACATCGGAGGGCCCGCGATTGTGGGGCTGCTGGCTAGCGGACCACCCCTATACGATGTCGACGTCATCCTTAACCGAACTATACAAATAGCAACGATCAATATAGCTATAAATGCGACCACTCCACCGACAATTCCAATGATTAGATTATCATCATTATTGGATGTTGATACCCCGACTACTGGTGCTCCTTTAGGCTCTCCGGTCACTTTTGGTCGGTCGTGAGAAGGTGCTACTGACCAAATTATATCAGGTTCTGATGATGTACGGACTAGTCGCGGAGCGGGTGTGGTGGACATGCTACTCGAGGTGGCTGTCGTTCTGCGCCTTGTTTCACAAGTCAATTCATCATCTCCTATCTCTACTAACAGAAATCCTGATAAATGGTCCGGAGATTCGCATCTTACATCGTTCACTCCGACATTTGGCAGCCATCTTCTGAGCGCTCGAGCATTACAATCACAACGAATTGGGTTAGTGTCTAAGCCGAACATTGAGAGATCCGCCCGCCTGTCGTCTAAAGACACTAAAAGCTGTGGCTGTAAAGTTGTCAATTGACTTCCGGCGACGTCAATAGTTATTTGTGAAGATCTTGGCAAGGGGAAGAGCAATGCGGGTGGTAAACTTGTTATAGATGTGTTCCTGAATTTCACAGTGATCGCTGGAGCTTTTAAACCAGCGAGCACACCAGATGAAACGGTTTTGAGACGAGAACCTCTAATACCTAGTTCTTCCAATCGTGGATGTAATATCGAACGTAACTGATCAGCACCAATTGTAGTGTCCTTGACTTCAACATCCAGTTTTTCAAGAGCCAGTAAATACTGCAAGGCACCTTGTAGATCAAAATATCCTAATCTAGGATACCCATATGCTCTAAGCTCGACTAAATTAGGAAGTGCTCTGAAAGCATTTTTCTCAATTCTGGTACACTTTTCCAGATTTCCAATATCTAAAACTCGGAGTGAAGAAAGATTTTCGAAGTTTCCGTCCATGATCATTACCATTGGGTTACCAGAAATATTAAGCTGCAGAAGATTCTTAAGTTTGGGCCACGACACTGCGAGCGACCCCGTGACGTCAGTAATTTGATTTTGCGAAAGGTCCAGTGATTCTAATAATGTTGTTCGAGTGAAAGTTTTTTCCGATAACTTGCTAATGTTATTGTACGATAAGTTCAACTTGTGAAGAAATGGCGTTTCTAGTTGCCCGAATTCTTTAATTCCAGTTCCTGCAAGATTTAAATCTCGAACTGTTTTTGGTTCAGTTAAAACATTATTAATTGTTTTTTCAGATAGAGGATTAAAAGACAGATCCAACTTCTTAATATTTACCATGACACTGTCTTCTGCTGGTATGTCGATTATCTGATTATGAGACAAATCTACCGACGATACGAAGAAGTACTGCTTCTGCAAAGCTCTAAGTGGAGGGTGCTCAAATAAGTTTCTACTCAAATCAATATTTTCAAGCATGTGTAATCTTGATCGCTCAAAAATATTCTCCGGCAATTCAGTCAAAAGGTTGCCTTCTAAATTCAATACTTCTAGTCGAGTTAATCCTTCAAACAGTCTGTCACCTAAACGATCGATTTTATTGTTTGACAGGTCTAAATACTGGATTTGTGTTGAGTTATGAAAAGCCATTTCGCTTATTGATTCAAGTTCGTTTCTAGCCAACAAGATTCTCCTTAATTTCGGAAGTCTGGCAAAATCGAGTTCGTCGACGTTCTTAAGAGCATTACCAGATAAATCCACTAATTCAAGATATTGTAAAGTACTTATAAGTTCTGACGGGAAGAAGTTGAACTTATTGTTGGTAAGTATGATTTCTCTCAAGCGTGGGTGGATTTTGAACGACGACGGGAACAAGTAACTGAGTTGGTTGTCAGAAAGATCTATAACTTCGAGACTCGTTCCGGTGTTGAAGAACTCCCCTTTAAACGCGTTCAGCTGGTTGCCCTTTAGAGATAAGTACTGTATAGACATCACGTTCACGAACGATGGCGTCCTTATATTAACGATATTATTGTAGGACAAATCCAAATGCGTTAAATTTCTGAGATTTTTAAACGTATTTTCCGAAATCTCTTGCAAAAAATTGTTAGATAAATAAATCTGCCGTAAATTAAAATTCTTGGAGAACAAGTTGACTGGAAGTGCTTTCAAACCAACGTTACTTATATCAATGCTCATTAATCCCTGGTTATTTTGGAACACATTTTGAGGGAGTACGCTCATGTGTGCGTTACGACTTAGATTTAAATGAGTTAGACTCGGGATAAACTGGAATGCATCCACTGGTATTTCAGAAATCTGATTGTCTGAGATATCTAGGAACCACAGACTGATAAACTTCAACGGCTCGCCGACAAACTCAAGTATCCTATTTTGGCTTAAAGACAAGAACTGGAGAGATTGTTCTAATCCGCTAAATACTTCGGCACTGATTGAGTTCAGTAGATTTCCCGACAGATCTAAATGGTGTAATGTTTTGAAATGATCGAATGCTGCGGGAGGTAGTTCGCGTATGACGTTTCTTGACAGAACTAATGATGTTACCCGGTCTGATACTGATCTGAGTATGTCACTGGATAGTGCCGTGACTCTGTTGTATCCTAGGTGAACTGATACCAGGCTGGGTAAGCGGGAGAGGGCAGTGGCAGGAATGAGTAAGATATTGTTGTCCCGTAGAAGTAGTGTTTCGAGGCTTGTCAGACCGTCGAAAGCGTCGTCTTCAACCTGAAATATTATGAAAGTTTTCGTTAAAAAAGAAATTCGAGCAAATTAACCAAAAAACAGGGATTTTTATTACACTATAGTATAAACTGCAAAAAATCCATATCTTAATCTGCTCAAACTAATTCGTTTTCGAAGAAAAACGATCTGAATAATCTAGATCAATCAATCAATTTTACCCTAAATTAAAGCATCTAGTCTACAAAAAGTTTCAATACTCACAGTACGAAGTGCATTAACCCCAACATCCAAGTATCTTAGCTCAGTCAGCCCCACGAAGGTTCCAGGTGCCAGCTTCACAAGGTTGTTCCTACTGAGGTCCAGCACTTGAAGCGACACCAGAGAGCTCAGGTGACTGTTGTCTATGGTCTGCAAATAAATATACGAGTATTGAAAAGAACATTTCAAGCCAGGTCATTGTTTACAAAGTCAAGAGAGGGGCCTATTTATTTATTTAAGGAACGCAAAACAGAATACACACAATACATTGCAAAGAGAGTATTAAAGTTCAGGCCGATATTGTATTATTAAATAATTGTACACAGCAGGACAATAAAATTTTAACACAAAAAGTAATAACTACATATTATTATGTGTGTGGTTAATATCATTGTAAGTTAATAATAATAATAATATGTGGGGACATTTTCACACACGGCCATCTGACCCCAAACTAGGGAGACCCTGTACTATGGGTGTCAGACAGCTGATATACATACACAAATACATTTTTTTTTTGTAAATACATACATATATATATAAACAACACCCAGACACAAGGCAAACACAAGTGCTCATCACACCAATGTTTACCCTGGGCGGGAATCGAACCCGTAACACGCTGCACAGCAGTCGATCGCTCAGCCACTGCGCCAACCGTGTCGTCAGTTCATATCATTTCAACTTTTCTTTTTGTTAAGCACCTGCCGTGTTATATTTTCAAATATAAATACACAAGACAGTAAGAAAAGATAACGATAAAAACTAATTTATATGGGTACCTATCTTAACTAAACTAAATACCCAACTGCGAACTAGTATTTACATAGCATTTTCACATAACTAAATTTTGTTTTATGATAATGGCACAATTTTCTAAACTCTACTTCTTTTATTAATAGAAAAGGAAAAATAAGTTAAATGTTATTTTTTATCTTGTGATTATAAGCGTAATCTCCATCTAGTCTGATGAAATCTACTATAAAATGGTAATGGTAATAGTACACCCACAAGATTCTTATTGACGCTTTCTTTAAAGGTCAAGATCGAAATAAAGGAGATCACAAGACGTAAGAATAAGGCTTAGTAAAGAAATGATTTTTCTTTTACTTTCTTTCTTTTTGTAAAAACTTTGCCCCTCACTAGGAATTTCATCTGTGTCTTGGGTGCATTTACAAACATAGAAACTCACATACACAAACAGCCTTTATTTTACTAGGTCTGTGTAACTTTGAATTCGAAAATAAGAAGGATTTTTTACTGAAAATTAAACAGAGTAGAATGGGCATCGACACAACTCGTAACAATGAATTCAGAACATGATTCTAGACAAAAACACCCACAAAAATGAATTTTTTTGACGCTTACTGAACAGAAACCAGCTTTTCCATTTTGCCATGGTAAATATTGAATAGAACAACAATAATTATTTCGAATTAGAGACTAGGAATATCAACTTTTGGGGGGTCTAGGATCATTAATAATAAGATCCCTCCATGAACACTCTGTTCATGGAGGTTCTTGGTCGATCTTTTCCACTGCTTGTAACGAGAAACTAGCATTAATTTTGACACTCTTTTTTGATTGACTATTCCCAAACCACTACAACTTCTGAAAGCCAATTCAACAGTGGCAACCACTAGAAAAGCGTATGGGCAATGAAGCTCGACGAGTCCCGGAGAAACATTACAACTGTCTTGGATCTCGCAATAAAATTAATCAGAAATATAATAAAAAACAACGGAGAAAGAAAAACATATTTTCCACTTTCCTCCAAATCAAGCAGGAGACAGAACAGAATTACTGTAGCCATGATAACAGGTTACGATGTCCCCTATACCGTGTTAAATCCAAATACGTATAACAACACCTGTAATAAAATAATCAAAATATTACTGCAAAAATAATTCAAAAGACCATTAAACGGACGGGCAATGTTACAGCGTCAATTAAGTCCAAAATTGCCTGAATGAATGTTCAATCAGTTATTAACGCCGATATTAGTTTCCGTGTCAAAGGACTTGATTAACTTGTTAACGAGAAATTAAGGGTTAGGTGATTTTCTTGAAGATTGACTATGTACTCGTGTTACCCAGGGATCTTTTGAATAAGTTAATATATTAACAGATATAGTTTTGTTTAATTAATTTGACTTTATTTTACCCGACAGACGTTGTTGTCCTGTCCCTATTTATCTACCCTACCAAACTACCTACCTACCTACCCTACCTACATACCTACCCTACCCTACTCACCTACCTACCTTTCCTACCCAACCCTACCCTGCCTACCTACCACGTACGGTGTTACCCAACCAAGTCAATCTTTAGACGCCCACTGCTGGGCATAGGTCACAAAGGGGGGCTCAGCCGTAATCGCCATGCTTAGCCGATTCATGTTGGCGATCGCAGTAAGTGTTTTGGTGGTCAGAAGGACGCTGCTGCCCATCCTCTGGTCAATATCCCTTTCTCACCTTTTAAGGGGCTATTAACGACTTTTACAGATTTTGAACTGACAATCACGTCAAAATGTGTAATGTAAATGATTTGATAAAAAAAATATGTTAAACTAGAACATTCTTTTAATCATTTAGTATGTGAATATTTTTGATTATATTCATATTAAATAGTTTAATTAACTCGTGAAGTTGTGTCTGACGCGGACAAAACATTGTCAATCTCACAAAATTTACCAGGTAACGAAACTTACACTATCTTACAGACAATTTTATTATCTATCTTTTAATATACGCCTTTTTTTAAGTTAAAGAATACTATTTTTTATTTAATTTTTTCGACTAAACTTTGAGAGTTTTGGACGCAGCATATACGATTCTCTGGTCGCTCAAGGTCGCCGGCGTATATCGTCGTCTTAACTATCCTCGATGCCGGAATGTACGTAAGGGGGACAGCGGTGATGAAATTTTATGACGTGCTGTTGTCCTCGTGACGGGGACAAAATTAGGGAACAACGGGAATACAAGAAAAAAATTACCAAGAAACTCGACTTAACTTTTATCTGATCTCTTGCACAATCCGCAGAACTTTATACATTAAATTCTGCGCAAGCAACAAGAACGTGAATAAATTTCTAATTGTTGTATACTACCTTCTACAGAATGTAAACACACTTTTCTGAAGACCGCATCAAAATCGGTTAAGCCAAACGGGAGATAATCGCGGACAAACATACATACAAACATACATACATACAAACATACATACATACAAACATACATACATACAAACATACATACAAACATACGGGTCGAACTGAGAACCTCCTTTTTTTTGAAGTCGGTTAATAAAATTATTCCATTGAAAAATACAGGTGCTACGCCGTAGCCGCGGGGCTACGCCGTAGCCAACAACAAAATAATCTAAGCATATATCTGTCTTGATAATTTTGGGATTATTGAGATAGTTGACATTGATGAATAAAGTTCCTTTTTCCAAAAATACAAACCCATTGCCCTACGTAGCATACCTACAGCCAAATTAAAAATAATTGCAGCCATCCTAAAACAACAAGAACCGTTCAATTTCCAGATCATTACAAAAATAACAATCGCGAACAAACTTGTGAAAACTTTGAAGAGGACTCACCGTGATCATATTGCTGGAGAGATTCAAGTGTTTCAAAGCGACAAATGATTTCATCGCCACCGTTGGGAAGTCCGTTATAAAGTTTTCTGAGAGGTCCAATTTCTCTAAATTTTCTGCTCCTTGAAAAACGTCGCTGTTGAACTTTGAGAGTCTGTTACGGCCAAGATCAAGGGTCTGTAAATCTGCGAGACCTATAAAGGCCCCACCTTCGATCGTAGATATCATGTTCGCATGAAGGTCAATTTCTTCGAACGTTTTTTGCGACACAAAGGATCCTTGTCGTATTAATGCTGGAATAGAAATTACCTTATTAGTTTGGTTTGATAAATTAAACTGGTTAAGGGGTATATATACAATATTTCAAACAAATAAAAAGGAAGTTTTAAGGTAACAGATTATACTGTTAAGAACAACAGAACAATTTACACTAGAATAAACTTCGTGGCGAACAAAACGGTATAATTAAAACTGCGGTGTACTAAACGAGGTATACAAGCAAGAAACTGTTTTTAACTTTATAATTCAAAACTGAATTCACTCATTTATAAACTGGAAATGGTAAAACACCTCTTTTCCCTAATTTATGCGTTAGAAACCTCATTTGTCAAGAATAAAATGAAATCTTACCTATTCTATTTTCTCGGAGCGAGAGAACTTTCAACGCTTGCGGTCCGTTTAAGGAAGATGAAGGCACATAGTTCATGTTATTACGGTCCAGTCTCAAGCTCTGTGGAGAAAATTTATGTTAACTAAACAAATTTTAACTTTTGCGTTAACGTTTGGTATTGGGTTTTAGTTTGACGAAGCGCATAGCATCCTGTTTCTGTAAACTACGATCTTGGTTACATACGTGACATTGGTTGATGAAGATTTATATACGCAAAGGTGCTGCCACACTGCTGTTTAAAAATGTTTATAAACATTTTCTAACACTAATACATTTACTAGCAAATGTTAGGAATTGTTACATTCAGTTAGGAATTTTTAAATGTTTTAAGTGCTCCTACACCGATGGAAAATGTTTACAAACATTTATAACATTTGAAAAATCGGCTCGCTCGCAGTTTGGATTTACGTTCCGAGGCGTCTACACGAAAATGGAAGAAGATTTGCTCATTGGATTAGCTTTTATTTTTTGTTATAAAAAAAGAAAAAGCGCAATATCTGGATACGTCAAACACTAAGAGCTAGACAAAAGTATAGTGCCAAAGATTATATATCAAGGAATTGGGCATTGACAGTTGCCTAACAATTTTGTTCAAAAGTGTTTACTAACATTACCTAACATGAAAACATTTTCTAACATTGTGATCGTATGTTTCTTAACAAATGTTTACAAACATTTGTAAACATTTTTAAACAGCAGTATGGCAGCACCTTTTGTACTATAGCTTCTGCCCACGACATCGTCTGCGTCAAAGTTGATATATTATACAATTAAAAAATAAAATCCTGTGTTAAGTTAGACGAATAACTTCAAAAGTGGTGAATTTCAGTTAATTCCATTCAGCTGTAAAATTTTAATAGAGTTACAATCGTCTATACATCCATCCATCCTCGAAAATATCACGTTTATATTATGAGTTAAGAGTAGGATTATTATTAGATTTATTTACAATTGTTTTTTTTCTACATGACCATTTTTAATTTACCAGCGTTTGGAACTATTGTAAAATACTATAGGTACAAGTCTAAAATTCATCATCACCAAAATTTCAACCGGGCATAGAACTTCTCCAAGGATTACTAAACGACAACGTTCAAAAGCCTGCTATTAGCTGAACAAGATTAAACTATCTTACCTTTAAAACCTCACAGCCAATCAGAAGTCCTTCTTCCAATCCTCGTATACTATTACCACTAAGATCCAGTTCTTCCAAGGCTGGTAAATTATGGAATTCAGCGGTAGAAAATATAGGGTTTAGGTTATCTCCAAGCAAATTGTCTGCTAAAGCCAGCCTCGTGATGTTTCCTCTCACTCCAGCCAGGAGTCTATCTGGTAGTCTTCGTAAGCTGTTGTGGGAAAAGTCCAGCTCTTTTAAGGGAAGACCGTAGGATGAGAATATCTGGAAATAAACGAATAAAGTTAAAATTAAATGTGTCGATCTTATTTTATTTAATGCCAAACTACATAAGGAAACTACAACGGTAACTTCTTTCGGTGGACATATTTGACTAGTTCCACTGGCGACAAATCATTTATTTCAATAAGACCAATAATACATAAGGCACTTTTGAACGTCAAATGAGAAAGATAAAATTGATTCTAGTTGCCCATTCCAAAAGGTAGTTTTGTATGGAGAAGAATGGGCAAGAAACTGTGTTTAAAAAAAAAACAATATTTGCCGCGTGATAAGATCATCTAAACTATTATTATAAAAATACATAATTGTTTGTTTGCTTCTAAGAAGTTATCTTTGGAAGTACCTACTATCCCGATACTTAACAAAAATCTTTCACTGATAGTAAACTACACTATTGTTGATTGCCATAGCCCCATAGGCCAAGGCGAACCAGTGGCACGAGTGCCAGTGGCCAACGAAATAAATTGGGCAAATCCAATAATTGTCAAATTATCAAAAAAATATTTCGTGCAATTTAATTTCCAACAGCAGAAATCACGCTTTAACCTTTTCTTCCATTTCAATAAACTAATATCTCATCGAGGACGAAACCAATCAGGCAAAACCTAAAGTCATACGGGAGTAAAACTGTAAACTATCATAAGTCTACGATTAATCACTTCTGCATGCCGCACCCGATACACAAAAGTTGGCTCACCGCAAAGGAAAATAACCGTAACTTTTCGATACACATTTTAATCTATTTACCTATTACTCGAAAACAACAGCTGCTGTTCCCGTATAATTTACTATGAATCCAGTCAAGGAAAATGGTCAGTAGGGTTTCTGAAGATGATGTAAATAACTTGTGTGTAGCTTTCAACCTATATTTTGTATAGAGTAATAGATGTTAATTTCATATCATCACAGTTATTTATTTAAACTGTAAGCAACAAAAGCTGGAAAGGAGATTAATTTATTTATTTAGTGTTTATTTCGGTCAAAAATCCTTAATGCCTTAGGCATTCTCTTCCAGTCAACCATGGGTGGTGAAAAGACGACATGCATTGCTAGACTTAACTAGTGTCTTAAAAATTAAATCTGAATAATGGAAGATGAACCACTCATCTACGAGAAACAAGACGAATCCTTAACTCACCAACTAAAACTTCTAACAATCAAATATTTTCCACTCAAAAGGCCACAGAACCATTCCACCATTACTCGCATACAGCCCGTACTTCAAACTAAATGATCAAGTTGATTCTTGCTTGAATACCATTGAATCTCGAAGACAGAACTCTTGGCTCGAAAGTCCAACAGTTTCCAACTTATGATCACGAATATATTATCTAAAGACTGGAATATCCAATGGAGTACCCAATGACAATACCACTGAATAGTATTAGATTGTGCTATGTTAGGTGAATAACAAATAGTAGATTGCTGGTCAAGGTACTCAAACGCTACTCAATTTTAGGATGCCGTTAATGACTGTAACAGTACGATACGGTGTTAAATAAGGGGTGTAAAATGACATAAATAAGTGATTTGTCCCACCATAAATAAAAATAACTTCCAGGTAATAGTTCTTGCTCAGTTTTACTTTATTTGATAGGCAGTGTTCGTAGTTTACGGTTATCTGCCTTGTACACCCCATAGATATCTGTTTCGGTACTAAAATATTATGGTACTGAAGATTAGTACAGTTTACGTAAGGATACTTTGACATGTAGTCTTAAATCGCACCTACCACGTTGCTGGAAACCAACGAGTTATTTTTTTTTTTTTTTTATATGTGGGTACATTTTCACACACGGCCCTCTGACCCCAAACTAGGGAGACCCTGTACTATGGGTGTCAGACAGCTGATATACATACACAAATACATTTTTTTTTTTTTGTAAATACATACCTACATATATAGGTAAAACAACACCCAGACACAAGGCAAACACAAGTGCT
The DNA here is from genome assembly GCA_947361185.1 of Charanyca ferruginea. Taxonomy (NCBI): domain Eukaryota; kingdom Metazoa; phylum Arthropoda; class Insecta; order Lepidoptera; family Noctuidae; genus Charanyca; species Charanyca ferruginea. The sequence goes on from OX376073.1 coordinate 18,382,730, forward strand.
CATCACACAAATGTTTACCCTGGGCGGGAATCGAACCCGCAACACGCTGCGCAGCAGTCGATCGCTCATCCACTGCGCCAACCGTGTCGTCGTTTAAAGGAATTAAATAGAATGACCACCAAAAAATACCTTGAGATTCTAAGGCACTATAAAAATATACTAAATACCAAAAAATCAACAAAAGAAAAAAAAAAATACAATGGCTCTAGCTGTTTCAGTTATGACTGCTTTTCAAAATGTATTCAAATACCAAAATTAGTAAATAATCACTAAATCTTAATGAGCAAATTAAAGCGCTATTGCTGTCTAGGTTAGGTTTTCTTCAATAACATTTTAAAATTACTATTATTAGTTGCCTAGAAGACTGACCTTTTACTTTTGTATATTTTTTTAGTTTAATCATTTGCTTTAATAGGATAGCAAGATGTAAAATTATAGGTTATAATTTAACATTAAAATTCAATTTTGGTCATCATCATTTACTATTTAAGGCAAAATAAATAACTACTGTGAAGTTATATTTTACTACATTTACGGTTAAAGATATTTATTTCTCAAAAGAATTATAAATTCACTTATAGAGAAAACAAATAGGTTTAAAAACAATGTTATCTGCCAGTAAGCGGAGATGAAAGCAAAAACAAAATATTAATGTATCTTAAACTAACATTACAATAATACTTCGACTTAACATACATCGTTTTAACAGGTTTTAACATAACACACACAGAATAAACAGATCAGAAGAAGGTAGGTTACACATTATAAGAAACAACACAACAGTTTTGAGCAACGAGGGTAGGGTGCAATTTACTAGGCGTTGCGTGTTTACTAAGGCCGCCGACACAGTGCAGAACATAGGCGATTTATTAAATTGTTTTCGGTTTATATTTATTTGTACATTACATATTTCTTTATTCTTGTTTATTTATGTAAACTGTCATTATTTATTTATTTTTTGATTATATTTGTGTAGTTTTTTTTTTTTTTTTTTTTTTTTGGTTAGTTTTTGTACATACATTTATGATTTTAAATATATATTATTTAATATGTAATGTGTATTGTATATGTATAAGTTTATATGTATATATAATATAATATGTGTTATGCGACCACTCATACTGCTGATCGCCTACGTAGCTCCGGATAGCGTGATGCAAATACACAGCTACAAAGTCCGCACCTACACGCGCCGCACCGTCAGCATAAAACGCTCGAACGACGGAAATGTAATTAGGTTAAAGATTTTCAACATTCACTTTTGTATCTACCGTAGAACAATTGGCATGTAATTTAGAATATTAAGTTTAAATTAAAATTGTCTTAAGCAAATTTGGGTTTTTTTGGCATTCTCCTGCGCCGTCGTACTTATTTGGCGCAGTCGGTAGGATACTCGCGGGTCGGGTCGCGATATTACGGGAACAGTATCGAGCTGTACGGGAACGCGAGCCGCCCGGGCTGGCTATCAAGCACCGATCGGGTATCCTGAACCTACGGCAGGCGCATCGGGAAGTATCCAGACATCGATACAGCAAAGAGGCCGAATATGTTCATGTAAGTACATTAGACACTTCTAGTGATTGCTTGCTTCCTTAATCTTATCCTTCTGTCCTTTCATTTTATAGTGTATTAGAAACGTAGTCAAGATTTTTCACCCACGCGAATCGAAACACGGTAGGGTAAGCAGTAGTAGTAGGTCTTTGCTACAAGATTTAAATAGAGAATTAAGTTTAAACTCTAGTTTTAATTCAGATAACTCGGAAATAAAGATGGCCGATTTAGATAGTATTTTCAAGGCCCTTAGGTTAGTCCCAGAATTTGATGGGAATGTAAATGTGCTGACTCGCTTCGTGCATCTATGCGATCAACTTGTAGAAGAATTTGTTAATAAGGACCCATCTAACAAGCTCCACGAAATGGCTCTTATGAACGGTATTCTTAATAAGGTGACGGGAAATGCAGCTCGTTTAATTAATTCAAACGGCATCCCTTCGGACTGGGCAGGTATTCGCAAAGCGCTTATAAATAATTTCTCTGACCAGCGTGACGAAACTGCGCTTTACAACGACCTTGCCTTACTTACTCAGGGGTCTGGGACTCCACAAGAGTTTTATGAGCGTTGCCAAAACCTATTCAGTACGATAATGACGTACGTCTCGTTGCATGAAACTGTTCGTACTACCGTTGAAGCGAAAAGGGATCTTTACAAAAAGTTAACTATGCAGGCATATCTACGTGGGTTAAAGGACCCGTTAGGTTCGCGAATCCGTTGCATGCGACCGGAGAGTATTGAGAAGGCCCTGGAGTATGTACATGAGGAACAAAATACTCTGTATATGCAACAGCGTAGTGATCACGGTTCAGATAGGAAAGCACAACCTCAATCTGTAATATCTAGATTACCACCTATGCTAGGGTTAAATATGAATGCACCTAGACCTACACATTTTAATATGCCCGGGCCCTCAAGGCCTCAATTTTTGCAACCCATAATGTCACCAGGACCCTCGCAATGGAGACCAAACTATAATCAATTGCCTCAGGCTGGTCCATCACGCACTCAGCAGATGTTCCGAGCCCAACCCCCAAATTATAATGTTAACAACGCATACAGAATGTCGCAGGGCAATACTTTACCTGGAAATAACTCTCAACAACCTCGTGCAATGAGTGGTGTGAGTCATTACGTACCTAAGGCTTTACCCCCAAGCTCATTTATGAGAGGACATGACTGGATTAAATCTGGAAACCCTTCTCCTAATAACTATTTTAAAACTAAGGAAATGAACTTTAACGAGTGTGCGGTGTATGATCCATTCTATGACGTATATGATCCAAGCTACTATCAGAGCTATGAGTCCTTTGAATATCCTGATTCGTGCTATAATCCGTACGAACCTCAGTACCTTTACTTGCAGCAACCAGATCATGTTGAGATTAAAGATCCTTCTAATAACGAGGTGGCTGATAAACCACCATCGGATAACAAAGACCAGGATTTTCAGAAAGCTCCAAGCTCAAACAAGTCAAAATAGAAATAAATCTACAGACCCAACGTCAATTGCCATTTATTCAAATACAGGATCCACCTCTTAAGTTGCTAATAGATACAGGTGCAAATCAGTCGTTTCTTAGCCCGGAGGCTGTAAAACGTTATTTTAGTGAAATACCTTTAAACTATGATCCTTTCGAAGTCATTAGTGTGCATGCAACCAGTAGAAATAACTATTCAATAACTATACCTTGTTTTTCAGAGCTTAATGATAATAATGATGTAACATTTTTTATACACAGGTTTCACGATTACTTTGACGGATTGATAGGGTCTGATTTGTTAGATTTATGGGAAACGAGTATAGATTTTAAGAACAAGGCTCTTGTCACGAAATACGCTACAAATAAATTGAACGTATATGACTCAAGGAACGCTAATCTTTATGAAGACGTTATACCAGCTGAATCTTCAAAATTAGTTAGAATACCTATAAAAGTTAAGGACGGGGATGCACTAGTTCGCGAGCAGATAATTTCTAATTGTTTGATTAGTGAATGCTTAACCAATGTAAATGATAATAGGGGCATAGTAGAAATTAGGAATCCTAGTAAGAGCGACGTTATATTTTCTATGGACCGGGCGGCCTCGGGTGAAATTTACAACATCGAATGCATGCGTACCGAGCCCTTAGATAATCGCACAAAAGAGATATTATCACGCCTACGCACGGATCATTTAAACGCTGAAGAGCGGTCCAACTTAGAGTCACTCTGTTCCCAATATGCTGACATCTTCTATGTCGAAGGGGAAGCACTTACATTCACGAATAAAATAAAGCATTCTATTAAAACGACCGACGAGGTCCCAGTTTATACTAAGACATACAGATATCCGTACATCCATCGACAAGAGGTTCAAGATCAAATAAATAAAATGTTACAGCAAGGCATAATAAGACCATCTGACTCTGCCTGGAGTTCCCCAATTTGGGTTGTTCCAAAAAAACTTGACGCCTCCGGAAAGCCCAAGTGGCGTATAGTTGTCGACTTCCGCAAACTTAATGAGAAAACGTTAGACGATAAATATCCAATTCCCAATATCGCAGATGTGTTAGATAAACTAGGGAATTGCCAGTACTTCACCACTTTAGACCTCGTCAGCGGTTTTTATCAAGTGGAGATGAACCCCGCTGACATAAATAAAACAGCGTTTAATGTTGAAAATGGCCACTATGAGTTCTTAAGAATGCCCATGGGTTTGAAGAACAGTCCATCAACTTTTCAGAGAGTCATGGATAATGTCCTAAGGGACCTGCAAAACAGCATATGCCTGGTCTATTTAGATGACATCATAGTGTTCAGTACCTCACTCCAGGAACACATAGTTAACCTTGGTAAAGTGTTCCAGAGACTACGGGAATCTAACTTTAAAATCCAACTCGATAAGTCCGAGTTTCTCAAGTTAGAGACGGCATACCTAGGGCATGTAATAAGTAAGGACGGCATCAAACCAAACCCTGAAAAAATTTCAGCTGTAAAAAACTACCCGCTACCCAAAACACCTACGGAGATAAAGCGGTTTTTAGGACTCTTAGGGTACTACAGGAAGTTCATCCCAGACTTTGCAAAAACAACTAAACCCTTAACGCAATGTCTTAAAAAAGGGTCAAAGATAGTACTCGATCAAAGTTACGTAGCATGCTTCGAAAAATGCAAGACCTTACTACTAAACGATCCGATACTCCAGTATCCCGATTTCACAAAGGAGTTTTTGCTAACTACAGATGCCTCCAATCTAGCTTTAGGCGCTGTCCTTTCTCAAGGGCCAGTAGGGTCTGACAAACCGATAGCATACGCTTCAAGAACACTCAATAGTAGCGAAATAAATTATAGCACTATTGAGAAAGAGTTACTAGCTATTGTTTGGGCCACAAAGTATTTTCGACCTTATCTCTTTGGAAGAAAATTCAAAGTTCTGACAGATCATAGACCATTACAGTGGGTAATGAACTTAAAAGAGCCCAATTCTCGACTTACTCGTTGGCGACTTAAGCTCAGCGAATACGACTTTACGGTCATATATAAACAGGGAAAATTTAATACCAACGCCGACGCATTATCCCGTGTAGAGATCCACAACGAGGAGATTAGCTCCATAATAGCGAACCCCACAGAAAAACCACCCTCTCTGATAGGGTCTAGCACTGTCACTGCTCATACAGATGCTGAAAATCCCATACTGGAAGTGCCCATTTCAGACGAACCCTTGAACAAATTTAATAAACAAATATATTTTACCGTAGTCGGTGATATTAAGAGCCGCCCCACAGTATCAAAACCTTTCGAAAACCATACTAGAACTAGCATACAACTTTCCAAGTCAAATCTCGAGCATGATGTAGTAGAGGCCATTAAGGAGTATGTTAATCCTAAAGTCAAGACAGGAATTTTAATAAATCCCCCGTTAGAAATGTATACAATAGTACCAATAATTCAGAATAACTTTAAAAGCTCCTCCATGAACTTAGTCCTCACAAAAATTGAGTTGGAAAACGTTAAGGATTTCTTAAAACAACAAGATATTTTAAGAAAATACCACGAAGGTAAGACCAACCATCGGGGTATCAATGAATGTTACTTAGCCCTATCCTCCAAGTTTTACTGGCCGAAAATGAAGGATCACGTCACTAAATATATTAACGAATGCAACGTTTGCGGTCAGGCAAAATATGACAGACATCCGATAAAACAAAAGTTCCATATAGTTCCGCCCCCAAGTAGACCATTTGAAATAGTTCATTTAGACTTGTTTAGTGTTGAAAGCCAAAAATATCTAACCATAGTTGACTCGTTCTCAAAATACGCTCAGGCTTATCTCTTAAGAGATGCAACCGCGGTTAGCGTAATACAAGCCCTACTAAAGTTCTGTACTCACCACGGTGTTCCTCTGACAGTTGTAACAGATCGAGGACCTGAGTTTACTAATCAATTGTTCTTGGAATTCATTAGATTACATCAGGTTCAACACCATAAGATCTTAGCTTATTCACCAAACGAAAACGGCATAGTTGAACGAGTACATTCAACACTACTAGAACACCTTCGAATCTTAAAACTACAGCAACGGGGAGAGTCCTTAATCAATCTTATGCCTTACGCCATACTAGCTTACAATAGTTCCATACACTCTTTCACTAAGTGCAGACCCTTGGATATAATAACTGGTCACTTCGACCCTAGGGACCCAGTTGGTATAAACTTGTCGGAACGCTTGCTACAGCAATATATACATGATCATAGAGATAAAATGGTTAAAGTATACGATATCATTAATGAAACATCCCTTCACCGGCGCACTGAAATAACCGAAAATGCTAACAAAAATAGGGAACCTGAAACTACGTATAGCCCAGAACAAATAATATACATCCGTAATCCAGCCGCAGCACGTCAGAAACTAGCTCCAAGATACACTCGCGACACAGTCATGGCAGATCTGCCCATACACATTTATACAAAAAGGAAACGCGGTCCCGTAGCGAAATCGCGACTGAAACGCGTTCCCAACAGTGCTCGTTTGTTACAGGACGTTCCTGATTCTGAGCCTGGCGCGGGCAGAGGAGATAACACTTAACAACTTGGAAGATGGGCCCGGATTACTACCGTTCGAATTGGGTTCCGCAAAAGTAGTCTCACATTACCATTCCTTTATACAGCCAGTAAATCTGGACACTATTCGAGAGAACTTAGAATCAGTCAGATCACAGCTGAACCAAGTAGCTCCCCAGATAAATAATAAAACGTCATCCCTTTACCAACCTCATCTGGAATATTTAGGTACTAAAATAGAGAAGTTATTCAGTTTACTAGAGTCATTTGAACCCAACCGCAGCAAAAGGGGTTTGATAGATGGGATAGGATCAATTATTAAAAGTATATCCGGTAATTTAGACTATACAGATGCTATCAAGTACGATAATGCAATTAAATTATTAAAGGAAAATGAAAATAAAATTGCCGCTGAAATAAACTCTCACATGAGTCTTAGTAAAAATTGGATGACACAAAATTCTGACATAATCACTAGTTTGGTTAGAAATCAGGAAAAGCTAGGGCAAGCAATAAATAATCTAATAGGCAACACTACTCATTACGAAGCTGATTTAATTAGATACGCCCATCTGGCCCAGTACCTACTTATAATAAGCGATAACATAGAGAGTTTATCCGAGGAACTCTTAAAACTAGGCAATTTGCTAGCTTTCATTCGTGCTAACAGCAGCCATCACTCTATATTAAATTTTGAACAGTATAAGAAAATTACTAACAAACTTAATACGTTGTATAAGGGTGACGGCCTATTATTAGATGTTAATTTTAGGGAATTTCTAGATATAATTAAATTAGGTTATTACTACAATGACAAGATGTTAGTCATAGTTCTCAAAGTCCCTATAACCTATCCTAAACCCTACGACCTATACAAGCTAGCAATAGCTCCCAATAGAAATAATAAAGCCATTATCCCTTCCTATCCCTACATAGCAATTCACGATGAAGACATAATGTACATGGAGGCAGAATGCCCGAAGTACAACTCAAGGTACCTCTGTGAAGACAAACCCAGCCATCACCTCGGGAAACAACGGGAGTGCCTGCGACACCTGCTCCTAGGACAACAGATCGTCGACTCCTGCCAGTACACTTCTGTAATTATCACCACCGCAGCAATGGAAAAACTAGACGACATACACTACGTAATCAATCTTCCCATACCTACGAAGATTCATCTCGCATGCAGTCAAAATCAATACACTACAATACACGGAAGCTTCTTAGTTACCATACCCAAGGGGTGCTCCATCCGGACTCCGGATTTCCTAATAATCAACCATGACGACCGTATAAAAGGCCAGGCGCTAACCATATTAGACCCATCAATCATAGAAGAACAAAGACACATCTCCGCTCACGGAACCATCAAGCTGAACTCCATGGATCTAGCTAAATTGCACAACGCTGACGCCGAGATTACCCTGGAACCAAGAATCGACATTACACAACCGCAAATAGACAGCTTGTACCACACTACCATACCCATATACTCAATCTTATTCGTTGCAAGCGCACTATGCATCGGATACTTGATCCGCCGATACTACGTCAAATCAACGAGGAAGAACAATCATATTGAATCCAATAAAAACGTTGCCGAAAACCAAGATGTATACGCCGAGATCGAAGAGAAGAAGACACCTGGTACATCGCAACCCAGCCTCTCAGCACTATTCTCGACAAAAGTGCTCAAATAGTTGCTGAACTTCGGGAGGGAGGTGTTATGCGACCACTCATACTGCTGATCGCCTACGTAGCTCCGGATAGCGTGATGCAAATACACAGCTACAAAGTCCGCACCTACACGCGCCGCACCGTCAGCATAAAACGCTCGAACGACGGAAATGTAATTAGGTTAAAGATTTTCAACATTCACTTTTGTATCTACCGTAGAACAATTGGCATGTAATTTAGAATATTAAGTTTAAATTAAAATTGTCTTAAGCAAATTTGGGTTTTTTTGGCATTCTCCTGCGCCGTCGTACTTATTTTATGTATAATATATATATATATTTACTTATTATTTTATTTTGATTAATCGAAACGCAAGGAAAGATCTTTTAGTATATGTTTTTTTAATGTTTTCTTGTAAATGTATGACGACTTTATTTCTTTTATGTCTTTAGGTAGTTTGTTGTAAAAGTTGGCCCCCTCATACATAATATTCCTCTTTCCATACTTAGTCCTAGGCTGGGTTAAGCAGATGTCATTAGCTTGCCTTGTTAAAATTTTATAAGTTTGTGCCCTTTTTGTAAATACTAGCTGAGAATGTATGTCCTTGGTTAGAATTTTTCTTACGAGTACGCATGTGTTGTATTTATACATTTGAGGGAGATTCATAATTTGAGTTTCTTTGTAGATTTTTTCAGTGGGAGTTAAATAGTTATACCTAAATAGTGTTTTCATTATTTTATTTTGGGCAATTTGAAGTATTTTTAAGTTTGATTTGGCAGCAGTTCCCCAGACCTCAATCAAGTAGTCCAAGTGAGATTTAATCATAGAATTATATATAGTATACCGCACATGTTTAGGAAGACATCGCACTATACCACGGAGCGCACCTGTTAGTGACGTGAGCTTGTTCTTGATACTCTCAATATGTGGTTTCCAAGTTAATTGATCATCAAGTATAAGACCAAGATATTTTTCTTGATGAACTCTCCTTAGCATTTGACCATCAATATGTAAGTTTCTGTGCTGACTAATCTTTTTGTTTTTGGCTGCAAATATAATATAATTGGTTTTAGATATGTTTATTGTTAGTAAGTTTGATTTAAGCCAAGTATGTAAGAGGTTTAGATCTTGTTGAGCTTGTTCTATAATTGAGCATATTGAGGTACCTGAGTAAAACAAACTCGTGTCGTCAGCATACAGTGCTATATCCCCTTTTAGACCAATTTCGTGAATGCTATTTATGTAGATTAAAAATAATAATGGGCCGAGGATTGAGCCCTGGGGGACTCCGTAGGTGATTTGTCTAGGTTCACTTTGGGCTTCACCGATTTTAACAACTTGATATCTGTTACTAAGGTATGATTTTAACATTTTATAAGCGGATTCTGAGACACCTAGATGCTTTAGTTTTAATAAAAGTATATCGTGACTAACAGTATCAAAGGCTTTTTTTAAATCTACAAACACTCCCAGTGTAATTTTCTTACGATCTATGTTAGTTTTGATTTTTGTCACCAGATCGGTTGCAGCTGTAACCGTGTTTGACTTTGGTCGAAACCCATATTGCTTGTCATATAAGAATTTTTTTGACTTTAGAAATGCACTAAGTCGGTTGTGTATTATCTTTTCGAACACCTTTGATAATATTGGTAATACAGATATCGGCCGGTAATTACTTGGATCTGATTTGTTTCCTGACTTATATATGGGGCTGACTTTTGCAACTTTCAAGGATTCTGGGAAATTTCCTTCTGTTAGACACCTATTAATACAGAGAGTTAAGCTTTCCGCTATTTGATTTTTAACACTTTTGATCATTTTTGTACTTATTCCGTCAATCCCGGTGCTTGTGTTTGTGTCTAAATTTTCTATTATTTTAAGTACCTCTGCAACAGTAGCAGGTTCAAATTGTGTTAGATTGACCGTACTATCTGTTATACTAGCGGGTACTTGTAAAGCTTGATTATTATGATACGATTTTGGAATTTTATTAGCGAGCTCTGCCCCTATATTCGAGAAAAATAAGTTAAAGCACTTACAGATATCCTTTGTGTCAGTAATTTGACCTGATGGCGTGTCTAATTTTACAAGACTAGAGTTATGTTTTGTTTTATTGTTAGCCAGACTATTAATAAGTTGCCACATTTTGAGAGGATTTTTTTCACAATCTTTAAAGGCTTTGTGATAGTATTGATTCTTTGATGATTGAATTTCTTTATACACGTTATTCTTCTGCTGTAGGAACTCGTCTTCTACCTCTTTGTCTTCAGGCGAGGAATGTTTCAGTTTATGCCACAGAATATTTCTTTTGTTTATGGATGTTATAAGGTGATTGTTGATCCAGTCTTGTCTTGGCCTGTTTAGTATTTTAGTCTTTGTTGTTTTATTTCTAGAGATAGTATCCAATAGGTATTTTTCCAACGCTGTGAAATCATTGTTTATGTCAGTTAAAGTGTTATCTTTTATAGTTTTATATAGTTTATCATAATTAATTGCTTCATATGTTACTTTTTTTGGTCTTTCCGGTGTGATTCTGTTTACTTCGAAGTAAATTTGTTTGTGATCTGACATGGCACTTTCCACTAAAGCCATATGAAAAGTGTTTTCTTTTAGAGTTGTACATACATGATCTAATATTGTCTTAGTAGATTTAGTAATACGGGTGCAGTACGTGTTATCAATTTTATTTAGTATTCTAAGCCCGTTTTCTTTTAGCACTGTCTTATATTCTTTAATAGATTTTTCTTTACTAAGTAAATTCAAATTAAAATCTCCAAAAATGATAATTCTTTTCCTTTTGATTAGGTGATTTGTATAGGTTTCAAGAAACTTTTGTACATTTGCTGCAGGCTGTTTATAGACTACTCCAATATCCAAAGAAAGTTTGTCCAGGTGTATCCATAAAAAGTGATTGTTATCTTCGCAACGCGCTTCCATTAATTCATGCTTTAGTTGGTTATGCACATATATTGATACTCCACCACCTCTAGAAGACGTTCTATAATTGTAGTAGTGTGTATAATTTGGTATTTTTTGCCTTAAGGCTTCATCTTCATCTTTTATCCAGGTTTCGACCAGTAATATTACATGTACAGTGCACTTAAACGTTTGTATGATACATTGAATTTCGTCAAGTTTCCCCGGCGCAACAATGCTGCGAACATTTGCGTAAAGGAAACTGATTGATTTAGTTTTAGTTGTGATATTTGTATAGTTATCTGTTAGTTCGTATGTAATTGCCGAGTTACGCTTTGTTACAAGTTCTCTTAAGTGACTTAGTTTTTTGACTGTTCTACTATCTTTGGTTTTCCCTTCGAAAATTTTATTGTTAAATCCTTTTCACCGTTATCTATTCTTTGTTGTAGTTCATCTTTAAGGTTTTTCATGAACTTCTGTTGTTGAGGAGTCTGATCAGAGTAAATTCGTACACCATCTACTTGCAGGTTAGCTTTGTTCCGCAGTACAGTCTTCGCAATTTCCTGGGCTGAAAAAGATATTTTAAGTGGTCGTATTTTCTTGCCATCATATTTTCCGACTCGTATCACCTTCACTGCTCTAGGACAATCCGGGTATATAGTGTTTATGATTCTTGCTGCTTCATTCCTTTCTGTTTCATGTCTCTCTTCCCTGTTACTTATATGTTTTTCAGGAACGCCTACGATAATAATGTTCTTACTACGCTCAAATCGGTCTTGAAATTCCTCAAAGAGATCTTCATGGATAGTCTCTAGCGTTGCCAGTGGATATGGCGGTGCTGAAGGAACAGATTTTAACTGCTGGACTTCACTTCGGAGAGCTATTATTTTTTCTTCGTTTTGTTTAACGGTGTCCGATAATGTACCAATTTGCATTTTAAGATTTTTATTTTCTGCTATCAGTTCTTCGGTTGTAACTTTCATATCTTGTAATGTTTCGTTAATGGAAGAAACATTATCACATATAGTTTTTATATTTTGGTCCTGCTTTGTACAAGATTCTTGCAGTACTTCAACAATTTCTTTCATTATTTCGTATTTAAATTCAGTGAATTGGTTTACAAAGTCGCTGTCCGGTGATTTTCTCTTCCGGTAAGACACATTTTCTGAGTATAGCTCGTTTATTTTTGACAAGTCAGGCTGAGAGGTACTGGTTTCTCCAGAAAAACTTGTTACTTTCGTTGTAGTAGGAGTTTTAGTAGGCGAGCGGAAAGCCTTCATGTTGTTATTAATAACAATGTTGAAAAGGAAGTCTCAGTAAATAACTCCGCTTATCGCTCCGCTTATGCACTGCGCGCACCTTTACAATAACACCACCGCTACGCGTGCCGCGAACTATCTCTTTCGCACTTTTGTGTCGGTGATTAGTTAATTGCGTACACTTTTTGAGCACTTTGAAATATCAACTGTCTTAGTATGGTAATTAGGTTCTAACTTGAAACGATCGTATTAAGTATTTATTAAAGCAAATCAGTAGGCACGTCCACTCACTACGCTTGCTGGCGAGAAGGTTTAGGTTTTTATTTGGTGTTACGAAACAGACAATAATGGGAAGGTGTTATCGATATAAGAAGTTATATTTGAGAACTCACTACATATTATAAAACAAAGCCCCCGCCGCGTCTGTCTGTCCCTATGTATGCTTAGGTTTTTAAAACTACGCAGCGGATTTTGATGCGGGCAGATAGAGTGATTCAAGAGTAAGGTTTTAGTATACAATTTGTCAAGCAGGCGAAGCCGCGAGCATCAGCTAGTAGACTTATAAGTCTATTTTAACTTGGCTCAAACATAACAACATAAATAACACCGGCCTATTAATTTCTGTCCTATGTAGTTGACTTTAAGTCTATTTTAACTCAGCTCAAAAATAACTGCTTATATCAATAACACCGGCCTATCATTGTCTCACAGCAGGGCAAAGGCCTTTTTTCATACCTACAGAGAAAACTCGATCACTGATCACTACACTACGCTTGCTAAAGGTGGATTGTCGATTTCAGGATTACATCATTTTGTCATATTATTAGACACAAAACATAAACAAACAAAAAAAAATTGGTATTTAATAAACGTGCCATTATTGATAAAATTTCCTGAAACGTTTTTGCTTTTGTGTTTTTGAAATAGTAAGCCTAATTGACGACACGGTAGGCGCAGTGGTTGAGCGATCAACTGCTGCGCTGTGTGTCGCGGGTTCGATTCCCGCACGGATCAAATATTTGTATGGCCTACAGATAGTTGTTCCGGGTTTGGCTGTTTATGTATGTGAGTTTATATGTTTGTAAACGCACCCACGACAGGAGAAATTCCTAGTGTGGGGCAATGTTTTAAAACAAAAAATATATGTATATTTATATTTTTTATTTATTTAACTAGCTATTGTAAAACGAAATGCCAAGGCCAGAAAATTGGAACGTGTATCAGATAAGGATAAAATATAAAAATAACAATATTTCATTATAAATTGAGAAAGTTATCGTCTCCCAAAAAAATAACACACAAAACTCCGATCAACTGAAGTTATTTACATTCTGAAACAAATTATAAACAGATTTATCCTGTGTGTGAGCTTTTGCTGTACCAACATAAGAAAAAAAACAAATTTAACGAAAATGTTTTTGGTGTACGAAATATGTTTTTGGAGGAAATAGGGGTTCTGAGGTCCTAGTACGAGTGCGCTGATGTGAAGCATTGGTTTTAAGTCCATTTTCGAATTGGAAATACTTTTTTTTTAAACATTAAGGTTTTGTTTTATACTACATTCGCTTTTGCCCGCGACATCTTCCACGCGAATTATTTTACGGATTCCTATTTGTTTTTAATTAAATATATCCTTTAGCACTCAAAGATAATATACAATACGCGCCACGAAAGATGAGACTTGACACAGACTTGATTTGACTTGCGCAGTACTCGATTTCAAGGTAAGAGACGTTTAAATCGAGTACTGCGCAAGTCAAATCAAGTCTGTGTCAAGTCTCATCTTTCGTGGCGCGCAGTATAGCTTCTTACAAGTTAAAACAATTTTAAGGGCGCGTATTCGATTTAGCGCAACTCAAAATCTAAACGATTGCTAGAACGGCGTAGCAGCATTGACACACACTAGTACACTACAAAGGTCTGTTTGTGTGCATCAGAAAAAAAAATATGCACGGAATAAGCACGAATCATTGAAATTGATCGGCAAACTACAACGCGCGATGTTTTACAGTGCTTTTTAAAATAATTGTCTAAAATAAATGAGCTCGTATAACGGACTGAAAAATATTCTCTATATTAAGCATAACATTTACTTTCATAAAATAAATATATCAGTTATGTTTTTATTCAAATACTGGTGAAAAAAAATTGTCAAAGTGAACCGCTTTTCTACTTTTACAACATTATTTTTTAATACATAATAGTAATATTTTCGTAATTTTGGCTCTGTTACTGTCTTTATGACTGTATATACTGTTGGAAAAACGCATAAAACAAAATATTTTGGCATATTGTAATGGTTGTATTCGTCCTGAAAGTTAACTCTGACGTTCTATTTTCGTAAAACGATAGGAAAGAATTGTCTTCGCTTTAAAAAACCATAATTAAAAATTATACTTTTACTCTGTAGCTGTCTAAATCAAGACTTAATCTTTCTAAAACTGTAAATTGTCTTTAAATAATCTGCTCACATAATTACGATATTGCTCTGGGCAAAACGCAAAAACATGAAGTTTTCGTCACGAATCGAATACGCGCTCTTTGGAGATTAACTTGAACAAACACAAACTTATCTTTAATTTATAATAAGTAGTGATAGTGATGAATCACAATATGTACCACTCATTTATATAAAAAAGTCTTTGAAACCAAATAAATACTATGTATTTAAATACCCGTTGTATTTTAAATGTAAACATCAGCCGTATTTACGGTATATTTACGTGCCATCTGAAATAAGCAGTATTTGAAGATATGATGAACTCAAAAGCATATTCTACAAGAAATAATTATTCTATTCTAAATGGTCGCTGGGATTTTATTACTCCCATTTCTAGGTACATTAATTATGCACGTATCTGGAAAAACTAGCTCATTTTCTGATAAAAAGGTATTTTCTTAACAGTGTTCAACAAAAAATATACGTAACGTTGCCTTAAGTAAAACCGAGGGTAAAAAAAGTATTTTATATGAGTTTTATTACTCAAACAGCGTTGTTTACTTTTTAACAGTCAACGCTGAAAATTTATCCAAATATTTTTATAGTATTATAACTTCGAACTTGGCAGTTGACTTAGCTTCTTTCTTATAGGTTTACACTGCAAACATGTCACGTGACCAATTTATGTTCCAAGTTTAATTTTTAAAATATGATTTTGTATCTTGTTTACATACTAGCTTCTTCTCGCAACTTTGTCTACGTAAACCTCAGAATTAAACTAAGATCCTAAATTATCACATAGGAACACAAAAGCGTGATAAAAAATGCGTGTGTTAGGCTAAATCAACATCTACATGTGTGCCAATTTCAGCTAATTTCGTTCAGCCTTTTGTTGTGTTGTAGTCCTACTTTGACAAAAAATTTAAACATTTAAAATTCCTCTAAATGTTACGATCTCACTCCTTAGTCCTACGACGTATTCCCCTGCCAACCCAAGCCGGGAAACAAGCATGTCGTTCTTTTTAAATTGTGAATACAACAGAATCTCCTCCCTACTAATCAAGCTACAAACAGCAATTACTCAGAGAGTCGTGCCGCAGACACCGTAGACAGTACCCATTAGTAATGTTTGATGTATTCGTAATCGAATTACTGACACAGTCGTGACAGACTACCAGTTAATTAAACGTAATCAACTAATCACCATATTTGACGACCCGAATAGCGGAGTAGAGATTGTCTTTTGTTATTATGAGGGTTAGGCCCGATTACGCTAGCTAGCGTTATCATATTAACGCCAAGTTAGTTACTAACATGGATCGGATGTATGACACATTTGTTCAACCTCGTGTTGGCAGCTAACTCTAGGTTAATTTGTTGGTGCACGTGGGCACGTGCAAATAATGTAAATTACCTTTTTTTTTGTCTGTTTCTACGTCTCAATCAGGGTGCTATATTAAGCTCACTTCAGCTTTAGGGAGATTTTAGCACAGCAGTTCGTACTACCCACAGTTGAACAAAGACTTTCCACTTTTAACTGTTACTGATGTAAACTACAAAAGAACATCAAACTGCCTTGGTTGACAATTCCTAATTTTGCTCACATATACCAGTCAAGGGTCAGTCTAGGGGTCAAAGTTAGGGCAAGCCCGACAGATGAGATAATGATTCAATACCTACTTACAGATTTCATTTTTGTGCTTTCTGTTTTTTTTTTTATTGTCTCGCATTATTGATTTCAAGCCTGGCTTTTGGGCTTTCATGGAAGGCACGCCACTGTTTTATAAAACTCAAACTCAAACTCAAATCATTTATTTCAAATCATTTACAGGCACTTTTGAATTGTCAAGGAGTCAGTCAGTCAGAAAGTTGAGGCTAGTTGCTCGTTCCAAACAGTAGGTTTCTATGGAGAAGAACGAGCAAGAAACTCCATGAAAACTCTTTTAAAATGAATAGAGTAGGTATTACAAATTTAGGTCACTCATGTTGAAATTGAAATTTGAAATTTATACCTTTGATGGCGTGTGACCAATTTTTAATGAATACAGCATATTCTGAAGAGTAATGAATACCTTAAATACCTTTCTTTATTTATCTTGGACATCACTAACATCGGTGAAGGAAAAGGTCTTGAAGAAAACTGACTAAAAATCGTAGGAATGAAAAAAATATAAAATCGTCAATAGGTACGCCTTGATTAAGCGTGTTAGTCAAATAACAATATTAAATAATATTAATTTAATTCAAGACCCCATCTATATTAACATTATAAAGAGGTATTAGTTTGTAAGTTTGTATGTAGGCGGTAATCTCCGAAACTACTCATCCGATTTCATAAATTCTTTCACCAATAGGAAGCTACGTTATCCCTAAGTGCTAAGGCTATATTGCATTATCAAAAACTTAGGGATCCTTGAGAAAATTCATGCGGATGAACTCGCGTGCTAAGTGAAAAACATTACATAAAATTGATACTTATTTAAAAAATCAATTCAATTAAATTAATCATCAATTACATTAACTAAATCATTATTACTCAATAGACGTTGCTTTTCTACATGAGAACACTCAGGAATAAGCAGGTATTAATATTTACCTAATTAAAAACTAAAAAAGAACCATCCAAACTGACTCCTTAAAAGCACCTCTTATTATTCATGAAAACTTTTGCAGAATGCTTTCAGAAACTTTATTTAATATAATGGAATCGGTCATTAGACATGCAAAAAGTATTCCAAAGTTGTCCTCGTCCGCGTAAAGTTTTACAAAAACTATATCGAGACTTGGTAAACCAAACTACTTTTATAAGCGAACGATATTATATTCATATTAGTTAAGAATGGGCTTGTATTAAAATCGCCTCACGACCGTTTAGTTTATCGTTTCATGGCAAAGTTCTGTTCAAAGAAAAAAAACTCCTGACCTCTCTGGATTTTTTTCTTTGGTCTTGTCATTTGTCGTGAAAGCCAGTTTGTGAGAAGAAAATAAAGTGTTTTATACTACTTTTATCAAACAACGTATGACAATAAAAAAATTGTGCGGTCGGGGGACCCCCGTAAGGAACGAAGATCCTTACGTACGTGCCTGTACATAAAAAAAAATGTATATGTATATAAATAATAATATACATACACGAGTGTGCTCGTATGCTCATTTGTTTGTAGTAGGCTCGATACACGCACAGATACACACACGCGTTTCGTTACGTGACTATTTCTACTAATTCGCACTACCCGTAAGCCGCGTTAAAGAACTTCGTTCCAATAAAAATATGTTCATAATATTAAAATAGTAGGATACCCTATAACATTTAAACTAAAAACAAAATGGCATCAAAAAAATCCTTCACGTCACCGTCAACTGGAAATGTGCCCAAGAGACTGATAGCATTGCCACATTGAATGACAATGCTTAGCCTGTGGTCAAGGTAAAAGCCAGCTCATGGGCACGGGAAGTGTCCAACAATTTGGACATTTCCTTAAAAAGGAAATGGGCACTTAGACCCCACTTTGTAACTACTAAAGGTATGAATATTACCATTAAATTAAACGAGACACAAAGGTCGCCATCAAATGCGCCGTGGGAAAACGCGTTAACTATTCATAATATCCACTCTAGTATTATAATAATTTCCATAAATAACCAGAAACACCTTGTATTTAAAAACTAAAAATACTTAGGTACCTATTAATTTTTGTTAGTACAACACATAATATGCTCCCGTAATTCCTGTAATTTCCAATAATTTTCGTCTCAACACAACTGGCCTTTCACGCACGTGCTATTAAGAGGCCTGTGCTATTTATCGCTGTACATTACGGAACTAGCATGTGGACTTGGACAACGTATAATTAAATTCCTATTTTCGTCGAAAGACAAAACCTATGCGCCTATAATTTCGTCGAACTGTTAATCTATCACAATACATCGAAATTACTCGAAATACTTTAGCAATATTGCGTATTACGTAGTACCAACATACTACTGATATGAATCGGTATAAATTCAGGCGCGTATGCTTTCTGACGTCACAATAAGGGCTGCCACGTCAGATAAAACAAATGAGGCGATAAATACGAACAACGTGCTGAAATGGGAAACGCCGCATGATTCCACAAATTGATTGTGCATTTTAATATTAATGGTGTACGTATTTTACTTTTAAAATTATTTAATCAGTTCTACGAATAGCTTGTATTTTTTTTTAATCAGTATATGTGAGTGGATTAATTCATGCTAATTAGGTCTTAGTATTTAGACCTAATTAGGGACCGTACATTCACTTTAGATACTTCGTTACTTCATTTTCGTCGCCCTCAAGAATTATCAATTTAAAAAAAAAGAGAAGACTTATTCTACTTGTAAACTACTATATATTTTATTCGACTAATATTAGGTAGGTATAAAATGTTGTATAATGTAATTAAATATAATATGACAATATTAGGACATATTATCATGATATTATTATGTTTTTTCCCGACCTCCTCGTGGACGAAACCGTGGGCATATGCTAGTTATCCATAATAGCTCTCAATTTTCACAGTCTTATTTTAAGAACATAATTCCTAACCGCTATGTTGATAGCGAGATGAACGACTTAGATCCCAACAACAAAAATCAAGCAAGGCAAATCGTCAACCACGATCACGATTGAAGTACAATAAATAAAACAACACCTTTGGAAGTAGTACGGCCAGCAAATCAATGCAATCAGCTCACTCGTTCCGACCCGCGGCTGCGGTTATCAGATCATGAACGATCGCATGCTGATCTCGCAAATAGAAATCATACGCATACCGCGATAATGTGAACTAATTTGTACCAATTTATCTTGTGGATTAGGTGAAAATTGTGTTGTATTCATTGTAATAGTTTTACGTTATGGTTGAAAATTGTTATTGAGCACTGAACTAAGTACTTGGTTGAAGTAAGACGACCCACTGACTGAAGTAAGTTAATTGATGTAGTAGCTCGCAATATTATTTAACAAAATTAGAAAAACACGAATTGAAACCAATATTATGGAAAAGAGTAACTATTTTAAAATATATTTGTTCAATGACTATTTATTTAATTATTATAAAACTAGCTCTGCTCGCGGTTTCGCTTCCGTGGGCCGAAGTGTGATCCAAGTCGGTTGTGGAAGCAAGCGCGACTGCCGACAGGTGTGACTGTCGTATTTTATGTTAAATTTAGTGCTTTTTAAAATCATTATTATACAATTACTTCAGCCCTCTTGTAAACATGTTTTTGCACTTTATTTAATGTCTTCCACTACAATTCTTTAAACGAAGGTTTAGATAAAAACAACGTTCGTTCGTTCGTTGTCGTCGTCGTCGTTGTTTCTAGGCCTACTAAATGCAAAGAAAACAAAAAGAGTAAAAAATAACAATTAACATTTCAGAATATATATACAATTGTATTTTGTTTCAAGGCCTACTAAATGCAAAGAAAACAAAAAGAGTAAAAAATAACAATTAACATTTCAGAATATATATACAATAGTATTTCATACGATACTATCAGGAAATGCATTAGGTACTTATCCGTTGAAGAATGTAGAAGCAAATACAATTTACAGATGGCGTAACACACAAGAAACGAAAGGTCAAAAGTCGAATGCTGTTTTTATCTCCAGGGAGATATTTAGAGCGCCATTGGACTTTCGTCCCATTTGAAAACAGCAAAGGTGGCTTGAATTTAAAACAGATACATGTTCTGATTTCAGAATGTAGACAACCTTCGACATTAGTAATACGACAGTTCAACATGTACGGTCTTTCGACATGGTCTGTCCTTTCCAGTTTTAATAATTTATTAGTATTTGTATTACGAATGTTGTAGAACATTTAGCCTGCCTTTTTTATGATCTTTACAATACATTAAATGTTGATTTATAGCACTCGAGTCATTTCCGGTTGATTTTATTAATATACTTTTGGAGTATCCGTTTATAACTTAGGTGTTTATCTAGTAATTTCTAACGGTTACTTCCAGTATACCTAAGAACTACTCCTAATTGTTTTGTTAAAGTAAAAAAATTAAATAATTATTTATCAGCCCACTTTATTCGACCTATGATTCTGATAAAGTGGGCTAGTACTGACCACTTTATTTAAGGCTTTTTATTCGGTCAAAACTTGGCGCATAGGCAAAAAGAGTGCCGCACTCCACCAGGCGACATTTCACAACTGATGGAGACAGATTATTGACAAGATGAAAAGGAGTTATAATCCACAGCAGAGAGGAAACGATTAAGAAGACAAAACAATAAAATAACAACAATACTACTGACCTGTGTAGGTAAAGTCTGCTGCCCAGCAAACCTCTGACTAAACGATATGATAGGCGCTCCATACGGCAAGGTCGGGAAGTCACCAGGGAACACGACCCTGTCGCAGTTCATCAGGATCCTCAACTGCAGCGCCCGGTCAACCTGCACCTTACATCGGCAAGGATACCGGAGGTCATCGTTCAGCTCTGAGCAGGGTACCCATTGTTGCTGACCCACGATGTAGGGGATCGTGAAGAGAAGTAGAAGTAGCCGCATTTTTTCCTGGAAGAAAATATTTTGTTTTAATAATGTCTTGTCTTGACAAAACCTCGCTAGTGTCATACATTTTGCGTATGATACAAGCGAGGTTTTGTTCTGAACGAGTGGACTTTCTTGTG
This sequence comes from Charanyca ferruginea, assembly GCA_947361185.1. Lineage (NCBI taxonomy): Eukaryota > Metazoa > Arthropoda > Insecta > Lepidoptera > Noctuidae > Charanyca > Charanyca ferruginea. The sequence goes on from OX376073.1 coordinate 18,404,303, forward strand.
CAAACTTCAGAATTTAGGCAATGTCCTAAATTATCCCTCTAGATCACAAAAACTAAATAATAAAAAGCTTTTTACAAAAAAGACAACCGCCTTCAAAAACTAAAAAGTGAAAAATAACTTTAGCACAGATCACACATAAAATGGGACCACACGAGAAGCACTAGCTTTCAAATAAAAAAAGAATAATCAAAATCGGTCCACCCAGTCCATAGAAATCAGGTAACAAATGTAAAAAAAAAAAAAAACAGACGAATTGATAACCTCCTCCTTTTTTGAAGTCGGTTGAAAATATCATACATAGGATATTTTAGCTACATTAATAGTCATACGTGTGCCAATTTTTAACTAATTTCGTTCAGCCATTTAAGGGCGAAAGTGTAATAAAAAAAATTATCCATACATCTAATCATCCTTAACTTTCGCGCTGATAATAAAACTAGCTTACGCTTGCAACTTCGTCCGCGTGAATGAAGGTTATCGCGAATGCAGACAAGTCGCAAATCAAAAATTTGCCTATATCCTTTCCTTCCTCAGGCTTCAAGCTATTTTCATACCAAATTTCATGAAAATCGGTTCTGCCATTTCGTCGTGAAAGTGTAACAGACAGTGTTACTTTCGCATTTAATTTTATAATATTAGTATCGATAGTAAGACGGTCTTACTCAAGGTATAAAGAACTAGGCGTAGGTACTCATATTAGTCCTAAGACTGTTTCGGAGAGTGTTACGGCTTAGCAAGTATATTTTGAAAGAGGGTTACATAATGCCATCAAGGTGTTAATAGATTTACACAAAATCAGAACTAAGAAATGTTTACTAAGCCAAAGTGAACATTTTTTTAGACCTAAATACTTGGAATTATATGACTAAACATAAAAGTTTTATTTATCTTCAACTTCATTTCGTAGGATACTTGCAGGAACCATGTTTCATTCACAAATGAACGAGTGTCTACTCACAAATTGGTTTTGAGAACTGAGCATTTGATCAAATAATACCAAATATACGATGTACCTATTGTTAGTATTTGCATGACCAATCAACATAAAATAAGAATTACTGTGATGTTAAAAAAAATAAAATTTTCAGCATAATATACTGACATGCAGCGTAATACCAATGTTTTATGAATCCGAGTCAAAATACCTAATTAACTTTACCATAAATATATTTTATCAAAGAATCCACTCGTTAAAATTAATGTCTCAATAACTCAATGTTTACACTTTTTATTAGATCTCCAAATAAAAACATCGCAAGTCATTACCGTAAACAAAAAGTCGATATCCCATAAACATAAAAATCAGTGCGGAGTTGCTAAAATTGGTCAAGTCAATGTTACATGTTTCTAACACTTGGATGTCATTGGATAGAAACGATATCAGGACCAATTACAGACAAGCTTATTTAAACATAATACCTAAATACAATTAAGTGTTACAGGTTTAGAATGATTTCAAATAAAGAAGACGTGTTTTTTCTGGACGCACACAAGGTAGGTACATCAATCAGTCAGTATTAAATGTAATAAAAACAAAGAATATGCAAAAAATAAAACAGAATACGTCGCTTCTTACAATATGAACATTATAAGTGAAACTAGAAATCTGTTTAAACTTTTATCAATAACATAACACAGAAGGCACCCTTTTGGCGAAAATTTTAAAATTTCAACTTAGGCTTAGTTAGCAGCTTACCGTCGAAATGTACTAAACAAGTAAAATACTCGTAAACAAGGTCGTCGGCAAAATTTACGGTCGGACCTTTATTTACTTTCACAAATATCACATTAATTTTTATAGGATTTATGTCGAACCACAAAGGGAAATCGATGAAGGTCGTCTGGACATTTTCTGCTTTAACAATAAGACGGTAAATGACTTCCGCAGTTCTGCCTATTGTCTTTTAAGTTATTGCTTAGCTTTACCTGAACTTATTGTGTCAATGTCAAAGTGCCTTGAATATGCAAGGTCGCTTATGCTCGCTCTAGTTATTCGCAATAATGAAATTCGATACCCGTGAATGCCCATAGGTACCTATGAAAGCCCATGCGTTTTGCGAAATCGTATTATTGTTATTTCTATTTTACGGTTCAACATGGTTTCCAAATAATATAGATTTTTAGGAACCGGTTAGGTATAGGTGTAGTGTTACATTCAAACATTTCAAAGTTTCAAAATGTCGAAAACATAAAAGTAAAATATTGTGTAATACCGTATGACAAAATAGTAGTAATGTAGTTTCCTCGAACGAATGGGTTCAATCCACGTAGCTTATTCCTTTTCAACTGACTTCCTATTTCGAAATATTCCCTAGATTTGTTGCAGTAAGGCGAATTGTACAGGTGCAGGTAATATGGACGGCAACGAAGACAGTGTGGTTCATTAACCTGTATTCTGTCGAAATCGCGATTTGTAAGCTTTTTCGTATTTTTCTTTCTGATTTGCGCTTTAATTGTCGCTGCAGTTTGTTCATTAGGAGCAACAAAGGTTGATGAAACAAGTATAATTTACTATTTTAAATTGTTCGGCGTTTATCAAAGGTTTTCGTCGCTTGTCATCATCATTAAACATGTGATTGAAATCGTCAAAGCACGATTTTGATGATTCTTTTTTTATTTGAAAGCTAGTGCTTCCCGTGTGGTTCCATATTAATTTGGTCCAGTTCTGACAATGGCATCCATGAGAACACCGTATAAGTCTTAAATTTGCATTAAGTATGTGCGCGATTTGTTACGCGATTTCGCGATTTTTTTTTATGGATAGGGTATGCTTCAGGGGTGGTCCCATATAAATTTTATCGAAATTGATTCAGCACTTTTTGAAAAATCAACAAATACCCATGAATTTTACATAGACGACGTTTTAGTTTCATCAATCTTTGTAGTAGTTAACTTTCAATCTCTTCTTAATAGATTTGGATGAGAAGGAGGTACCAAAAAGCGGAAAATAAAAAGCTTTTTACAAAAAAGACAACCGCCTTCAAAATTAAAAAGTGAAGAATAACTTTAGCACAGAACACACATTGACTTTAGTTTCGGAAGTCGGTGGCAATACAAAACAACAAACAGAACAAAGCCACTGAATTTCGAAACTAAAGTCAATGTGTGTTCTGTGCTAAAGTTATTTTTCACTTTTTGAAGGCGGTTGTCTTTTTTGTAAAAAGCTTTTTTATTACATTGTCTGCAAAGTTTTCTGCGAATTATCTAGACTGCAAGCGATAACTGGATGGTTAACTAGAAAAAGGGTTGTCACTTTTATAAGTGGATTAGTCATAAGTTTGAATTTGCATTGACTTTGACTTTGATCAACAATTACAACGTAGAAAGACGCGCTTGTTAATTCGTATCGTCTAACTTTTCGTATTCTAAGTTTGATATTCAATTTATTTTTCTTCAGAAAATAAAAATAATATGTTTCAAACTTTAATAATTTTCATTATCTGTTATTCGACCCAATTTTCCCATTCCATACATTGTCGAACTCCCAACAGGCAATAAATTAACAACTTATAAAATTTTCCGATACTTCGTTCTACCGCTAACGAGTGGTCGCAAAGCGTGTTCCCGTTACACATTGTGTCAGACTCTGTGTCACACCGTAATAATTTGTCTCAGATATACGAGTAGAGCTTACCACGTAATATGCGAAATTTGCTCCGTTTTCCTTAGCTGGAAAACGATCATCATACGAATTCCGAATGGGTAAATTATTAACGAAGCTCGATTTATGTGAAAAGTTTGTTCGATCGCGTCCGAAACTAGCATAGTTTGTTTGGAACTTCTTCCTCACTGCGATCATCGACTTCTCATCTCTTCGAACACAGTTTTTGATATATCCGAAAATAAATTTCTACCTCTTTTCTTTTGAAGTTCATAAACTTTTGATCTTGCGGTAAATAAAAACAGGGATTTATTGGGAGCTCACCGACTTTGGTGAGAGAGATCTGGCTTCTTTGTTTGTTTGTGAAAGTTATTTTGTGTAAAGGAACGATAGAGTTAATGATGACGTATAATTATGAAATGGTTTTATTTGTTCACTAGCTTCTGCCCGCGGCTTCTCCCGCGTAAAAAAGAACGATTATCCCAAGGGAACACATTATCGGGATAAAAAGTATCCTATGTGTTAATCCAGGAAATGGTCTACCTGTGTGCTAATTTTCATGCAAATCTGTTCAACGGTTTACGCGTGATTGAGTAACAAACATCCAAACATCTTCACAAACTTTCACATTTATAATATTAGTAGAATTATGTGCCTCTAAAATCGAGAATATCGTACCTATTTCATTGGTTTCCCACTGTTGTTTTTGTAAACCAATTATTCCTAAAAGAATCAAGCCACCAAAGTCTGGTCGTATCCAAGTATTACACAAAAGTCAACAGAAAAGTAGTCTTGGGTTGTTTTTCACAAAAGTACTATCATTGTTTCTCATTCCTCCGCTTCAAATTCAGAGCAAACTTCTCACATAATATCTCCACTAATACAATAAAAATATAACCGCAGCATCTTATTCACAATACCGTGCATTAGCTTTGAAACTATACTAAAACAAAGACCATTACTCAACGTAACGGACAGGACAACAAATCCTGAGCGCAACGTTTCGGGTCACAACGCAACGATGCTGTGCAACAAATAAACTACGTGAGTGACGCCAATGTCGCCCGCATAGAAATTTTACCCCGAATTCTGGGATATAGTCATTAGTGTAGGCGTCACATGCATTTAAAACTTTGGTAATGAGTTTTGGTGTTTTACGCAAAAGTAGGAACCTAGGTGTTTAATAATAAAACAATTGGTACCTTTATGTACCAAAAAAAAAACTCTCTCTCTCTTCTTTATAATGAAATGATTTAGTCTAGCGTCTGTGATATAATTTTTATTGTGTATGTGTTTTTATTGTGTGTGTTGTTTTGTGTATTTATTGTGATTATAATTAAATTGTAACTTTTATAATTTGTATGTGATAAGTGATAATGTTGTAATGAATTATTATTTTTATTTATTGTCTATGGAAACAGTTTTCTGAAATAAATGAATTATTATTATTATTATTATATAGGTACTTATAAAATAAATGCTTTTTAAGTTTTATTTATTTAGGAAGTCAGTTATCGCGCATGCAGGACAAGTGGCGGATTAATCAGTAGCCCTATATCCTTGCTTCGGGTTCAAGCCAAGTCTGTACCAAGTTTTATTAAAATCGGTTCAGTAGTATAGGTGTAAAAATGTAACAAATAAACAAACTCATCACTTTCGCTTTTATAATATTAGTATAGATTTAAACTTCATACACAAAGTTACAAAAAGGTGGACTTAATGCTTAAATCCTATCCAATGCTTATGTTCTATTTTTCTGTATTGCAAAAAAGGAGAAAAGAAAGTTACCACGCAACAGGATTTTTTTTTACGTTTAAAACTAAAAGTATAGATTAAATACATACTAACTAAATGCAACACAATGCTAACTAAACTTACAACAATGCCATTATTTAACACAAAATTAGCCCACAAAACAATTCGCCATAAATTAAAAAGTTTGCAAAACTTTTAGACCATTCGGGGTATTCCTATTTTCTCCGGAGAAACATTTTAATGTTGGCAACACTCGGTGTGTGCAACATCGCTTGCAACAAATAAAGTAAGTCGACGTAGCTGAGCCAAATCTGCTGGGACTACGCCAAATGGTTAGATTAGGCTAATATTTGATGCACATTAGCATGTAGTGGTAAAGTTCTTGTGGCCTGAGACACTACTATGCTTTGATTTAATTATATGATAAAGAAATCATAGCATTTCATTGTATTATAGTGTACTAGCTTTTGCGCGCGACTTCGCCCGCGTGAATGTCGGTTGTCGCGGATGCAGTCAGAGTTGAGGATTAAAAAATAGCCTATGTCCTTCCCCAGGTTTTTAGCTATCTTCATACTAAAGGACATGTTTCATTTTGGGCCCAGTCTATGTACACCACTTCAAAAAAAAGAGAAAATTCCGTAGAATCCGGGAAAAATACAGATAATTCATGTAAATGTATACTGTTGTGGTAGTAAATTGATAATAAATCATTATTTTTATGGATTTTCAACATGGCGTCACTCAGATTTAGCTACTCTATAAACCATAGATCGATCATAGAAAGAGAACTGTCAGCTGTCAGTGTCACAACAGTGTCACTTCAGTCACTTTCGTCTCGTTTTGTTTCTAGTTTCTGGAGCTCTTTTTAACAACCTCGTTTTCGTTTGTTGAATTTAACACCTTTTTTTCCCATTTGTTTAACTGGCTATTCACAAATCGACGCAGAAAAACCGAAATATAAATGTCAAACGTCATTAATCAATCAAAATGACAGCTTACCGCCATGACTGCTTTTTTGTTGTGTGTTGCAATTGCAAGTGCAATTTCTTGTGTTTTACCTGCTCACAAAGCCATTTTAAAGTAATTGGACAGTTGAGAACTATTTAAAATGTGTTTTCCTATTATTAAGTATGGTGTACAAGGACTGGGCCCAGGCTCCATACATTTTGAAACAACTCCTTTCATCGAAATCAGTTCAGCCGTTCCATCGTGAAAGCGTAACAGACAAAGTTACTTTCGCATTTATAATATTAAGTATGGAAGTATAGACTAGCTTTTGCCCGCGATAACGTCCGTGTGAATGTCAGTTATCGCGGATGCAGACGAAGTCGCGGATCACAAAGTAGCCTATGTCCTTCCTCAGGGTTCAAGCTACAGTTCATACCAAATTTCATCAAAACCGGTTTAGCCGTTTCGTCGTGAAAACTTAACAGTTGGCAAAAAAATATGTTTATTTATAAATCTGGCTAAAATGGTTGATATCAGTCTTTATTTAATAACACAATATTTCTGAAAGGCCGATTCATACTTTGATTATATATAATGTCTAGATGGAGCGTCAAGTGCACGCAAACGTGTCAAAAAGTATCAGCCAACTACTATACACGATACTTAAACACGTGATTGTGTTCATGATAACAAACAACTTTCCCGAAGAAAAAATGTTTTTTGTACTGGTTCACTTTTATCACACTAACATCAGCCGTACGAAATACACGCGCGCCTGTGACCTAAAGTGAACCAGTACAAAAAAAAAATTTCTTCGGGAAAGTTGTTTGTTATCATGAACACAATCACGTAATAATATTTTAAGTATCGTACACAATGATATTATATTAAACAGATATGTTATGAGCGCCCAATTTTGAAGATTCGAAAACGTCCTAATTAGGACGTATTGCCTTTAGTCTGCGTCACGCATGGCGACGAGTGATACGCTTTGTTAAAGCAGCTAAAAAAATAAAAAAATGCTATTTTGTGTATTTAGAAAGTGTACCAATTATGATACCAAATTTGATAAAGCACAAGGGATCTCATACCACATGTAACTACGCAATATACATCGATTTATTTACATATTTCAATTATTTTCCTAATATTCTTATATTTGGAGGTTAGAAAAAATGAAAGAAATGGAAATACATTTTTTCACGTGAGTAAGACAAGGACGCGTTCACTCCGGACATAGAATAAAAGTACAGATGCGATATCGTAGGCAGTAAAGTCATTGTTTACCCACAGTTCTGTTTTCTTTTTTCTAACCTTGTAATATTTAATCATTTTATTTCATTTAATCATTTATATACTTAATTAGAAATTAAACAATGTGACAACAAATATTTATTATCCTTTCTTCGTTAAGGTTATCCAATGAGATCTGGCTTTAAGAATGGATCGCATTTGTTCGTAAACAAAGAAATGAATTTTATTACAAAATAAATATTTTCTACTCTATATATTATTATATATATTATTATACCTTTAGTCCTGTTTATTATTAGTTGTTATAGGTACAAACCGCGTGTATAAATGTACTCGCGGTTTGTACCGTCTGTCTCGTTAAATTTGTTAGTCTATGATGCCAAGACGCGGTGATTGGTGGCCAGGATAATGTTTCTTTACATTCACGTGCAATTGACAACACTAACTGTCTCTTTTTTTCTTATTGGTTTTCTCAAGCCATCCCTTTTCAACATTTTGACTTGTAGTGAATTATAAAATGTATGAAAAGTGTGTATGTGTGCAGCCGCTGCTGCGCGGAACACTTTTTTCGTTTGTTTTGTGAGTGTATAACATATCTGTTTATTAGAATATCATTGATCGTACACTAATTACCAGTCACCCTATATAATCAAAGCCCAAATGCGTAATAATAATAATAAATGATTAATATATGTATAATAATATTAATTTATGTATAATTATATACATAATTGCTTATATATCATAATTTACACACACAGAGACGTAGATGCACAGTGTAAAACGACGCCTGCACGCACACATACTTGAAATTGTTGACTCGTTTTCTTTGGATTGTAGGGCGACGCTCCATCTAGACATTATATAATCAAAGGATTAATACAACAAGTAAATTGTGAGCTGACTGTTAAACAGATGCTATAAGAGAGGCTTTAAAGTAAATCCTCTGTCCAAAGTAAAACGTTTTACAGGATATTATTAGAAACAAACATTATCGCCAGACGTTTTCCGATGGCCTTTCATCGGAAAGAGTCAGGCGATAATGTTTGTTTTTAATAATATCCTGCAAAACGTACATAGAACTGACTGTCAGACTTGAACGTACTTTTTACATCCGGAACCGAATAAGTGAGCAGCGTGGTAACTATTAAATAATATAAACATTATTTATATTTACTACATGTTCCGCTCTATATCCTTAAAATTAAAGCCATGTTAAAAAGAAAACAGTTAAACAAATTATTTTTTAGTAGAACTTAAATCTAGCTCAATTCACAAACAAGCCTAAATGCGTGCTATCGCGATTCACGATCTTAATAATTAACTAACTTATACTTAGAGTTTAAGTTCGTAATGCAATTTTCCAACGCACGTGTGCACGCTACTAACTTAGCTATTCATGCACCTGACACGAAATCTAGGTAATTTATTTATATAGGTACCTACCACACTGAGGTTAAACTTGACATAAACTTTAATTAAAAACTTTGCAAATTACATGCTTTACAGTTTTAATTATTTAAATCTTAATCTATTTTTAAAAAGGAACGCGATTTTATTTTTGTCAGTGTATGTTCTGAATTCAAAATTATGAAAATAAAAAGTACACTTCGATCGTGGATACTGGCTAGCTGCGTTTGAAAATATGAATAAAAAAATAAAAAAAATGTGATCGATGAAACGATGTTATTTTTCAAGTTTTAATAAAATTTGACTTTAAACATTTGGACGACACGGTTGGCGCAGTGGCTGAGCGATCGACTGCTGCGCAGCGTGTTGCGGGTTCGATTTCCACCCAGGGTAAATATTTGTGTGATGAGCACTTGTGTTTGCCTTGAGTCTGGGTGTTGTTTATCTATACTTGTATGAATTTAAAATGTACTCGTATTTGTGTATATCAGCTGTCTGACACACATAGTACAGGGTCTCCTAGTTTGGGGTCAGATGGCCGTGTGTGAAATGTCCCCACATATTATTATTAATATTATTATAATAGAATCTACAAAAATAATACAAAACCTGGAAAAGAAAATGTTAGACGTTAAAGGCAGTACAAAGTTTTATCAGAAACCTAGGTCACATTTTCCTCGGATTCCTTTTAGAAATAGGGTATTATTTCGCATTCATTAAGGCAATAATTACAAAACATTTCATTATGATAATAAGAAAGCCTGTGTTTACATGGATTACAACCGCGCACGTTAATAAAATTAGTTGGTAGAATCTCAGAAAGCAAATCTTACATAATATCTATAGGCAGGAAACGCTTTTGGCGCTGTACCTGTGCGGTTGGTTACTACGCTACGTGACTCAGGTTCGATTCACGAACGGAACAAATATTTGTGTGACCTACAGGTTATACCGGATCTGGTTATTTGTGTATGTGAGTTTATATCTATACTTAATACTAATATTATAAAGCTGAAAAGTTTGTTTATTTGTTTGATTGAACGCGTTAATCTCCGATAATAATCCCTCGATAAATGGACTATCCAACACAAAAAGATTTTTTTAATTCGAACCACTAGATCTTGAGATTAACGCGTTCAACCAAACAAACAAACAAACAAACTCTTCAGCTTAATAATATTAGTATAGATTATAATAGGCTTGCGTTTGACCGGAACTCACCTGATCATAAGTGAAGATGCGGCCTAAAGTAGAACACGCTTGCCTAGAATAAACCAGTAAATTAAATTACCTTAAATTCCTAATAATGGGTAAAATTAAAAAAAGAAGGAAATGGAGAAAACAACATAATATATTAAGACATGATTGTGTTAAGTTATTTTACCTACTATTAAACAATGTAACATTTAATGAGAAACATGTAACATATTAATACATTACCTTACAACATTGTTTTACATACATAATGATAGTTGTAATTACATATTCGTAACGAATATGTAACAAACGAAAAATTATTCACGGTGAATGCGCTTACACAAAAGTGCATTCAAGTAGAGTGAATAGGTTACTTCTAGGCAAGCGTGCTCCATCTTAGACCGCATCATCGCTTCCCATCAGGTGATAAAGTGGTCAAACGTATGCCTATCAATAGATTTAAATAAAGTACTGCCGGTAAAGAGCGGTGTTTGGATAATTGAAACTAGCTTTTTCCCGCGATTTCGCCCAAGTAATTTTTGTACGATCCTATTTTTTTGGTAATAAAATATAGCTTTTAGCACTCAGGGGTAACGTGGCTTTCTATTAGTGTAATAATTTTCAAAATCGATCCGATAATTCCGGAGATAAGCACATTCAAAGAGAAAAGAAATAAACTCTTCCTCTTCATATTTTTAGTATAAATAAAAGAAAAAAAAGATATAGATTACAAAACTTGATCAAGCTTATTGATTGCTAAAGACTTGAATAAAAAAAATACAGACAAGTTTCGATCCTTTTTTTTTAAAATAAATCGATGTTTACCCACCAGTCTAAACTAATATTATCTATATTTTTTTTTTGCTTGTTTTAAGTTTATCCTTAGCAAACGTTAAGGATAAACTCAAAAAATGCTTTACCGGTTTTAAATATTCTTTTACTAATATGAAGCCACGTTATCCCTAAGTGTAATGAGCTATTTAGAAAAAAGGGTTTCGTGTATGTAAATAAAACCATTTAAAAAAGAATATCATCTTCAATTAATAAACCAACCTGCTCCAACATTTCTTCACACTGATAACTTATAAAAAGGTAAACACACTTGAATTTACTATGGGTACTGCAATACCCGCACTATTTGTTCAAGAACAAAATCCAAACGATTCATGATTCAGAACCACCATAATAAAAAACAATAAAGTTTTAACATCACATTTCGGGCACAAAATCTGCTATCATTCCCGTTCCGTTAGATATTAGATACCACTAAAAATATTTCAAAACCGTGAAACAAATTCGATTTTTAAATTTAAATAACATGAATATATTATGAAACCAACGTGGTTGAAGCGTAATGTGGACTGCTTTCGAGGAACTTTGTCTATGTTTGCAAACCAAATAGTTCTAATGCAAATAATGTTGAATCTGTATTTCGTGTTCGACAGGTTAATTTGTTGCAACACTAATGGCGAACAAATATTGGATTTGCTGCCGCATTCTGTGCTATTGAAGCATTTCGTAATCTAATTAAACATTAATTAACCTATTCATTAGTCACCTGTTATGGTGCAATCACACTTGCCTTACAAATGATTTGTGTGCAATTGTAATTTGTAATAATTAAAATATATTAAGTTAAAAGTTCCTAGTAAACAATTAGAGCCCTGCAGGTTACTATAAACGCGATAATATAGGTAAGTCAGTTACAAAGTCATTCACCTTTACGTTTTGCGGTTTAAATGTATAAAATAATGTTTTCTGAGCTCAGTAGCACACTCATTAGCAAGCCTACTATCAGCCTCAAAGCTATGTGGACTTTACATTTTAAAATTATCGTAATATTTAAGTGCAAATGTAGGTAATCTTATCTACCTATTATTAGCGGTGGACCACACGGCGTGCTTGGAAAATGAAAACACTGTTAATGACACATCGAGCTCAAACACAGCCAACGCTTTTTAAAGATAGACTTTTTTTTTAAATTTGACTTCCTCACTTATGTAACGTATTTACAACTAGAGGTACTATAAATACTGTAATCATTGTTTGAATTCAAATAAAAGAGCGCGATATCTCTGAAGTTTTTTTTGCTGTTTCATACCCAACTGTTAAATATTTTACAATATTGATAACAACTGACCAATCTACATTCCACATAAGGTACTGCCTGAACAATTATCCGCATATCTAGTACACCAATAGTATTTACAGATCGTTTGCACTGCCTTATGTAATGTGTTAATAACGGTCATATTTCTTCACTTAACCTCCATTGTTCACACAAACGTGCGTGTAGTACTGTCTTTATAGTTGTTTTTAGTGATCTACCACGAAATTGGCCTGAGAAAAAGTTGTGTGGTGAAAGAGTATGTATGATTTTTTATGGTTATTGACTCATATTTTTTATTTATGAAAATATAACGTGATATGTTTTACACATTACTGTGGGACAATAATTGTGCAAGAAATCCAAGCAAAAACTGGCTTACTACTTATTATGTTTACTCATTCTTATATTCAATGTGAACTGCTACAGATAAGAACAAATATAATCAAATCCAGACGCTACGTGATAAGCCTAGCAAAACTTTCAACCTAGAATCATTTTTCTTGTGTGAAAAATGCACCAATCTAGAAAACAAACGAAGTCGGTTGAACAGTGTTTGTTTTATAATGTTTGGTGTTAAACACAAACCACTTGAAACTAAGTAGTTGAAATTTTTCTTTGATGTAAATTATATCTTTAGAAGGTATATTCATTGTTACCGTAATATTTAGCTTTGACCTTTTCGTTTTATCTACCTTAAGATATCTGAAACACACTGATGTTTTTATTTTTGTACGGTTCCTTTATTTGTACGATATAATTCGTATTATATAATACTAGCTATTGCCCGCGACTTCGTCTGCGTCAATGTCGGTTATCGTGGATGCAGTCAAAGTCGCGGATTAAAAAGTAGCCTATGTCCTTCCCCAGGGTTCAAGCTGTTTTCATACCAAATTTGATCAAAATCGGTTCAGCCGTTTCATCGTGAAAGCGTAACAGACAGAGTTACTTTCGCATTTATAATATTAGTATGGATAGTATGGATTAATAATAACACACACACTTATGGCGTTCAATGAAACCGCCAACATCCTTAAAACAGTCATGACGCAACTTAGAACTGCACTAAACTCGGAATAGCATTTTAGTAGTCTTGCACGAACTATACTGATAAATGCTATGTATGTACGTTTAGTCGCTGTAAAGTCAAGCGAACGCGCTATACGGCGTATAAAAGTTTACGATGGCGCTAGAACTGGATGGCTTTTTGTATGATAATAGATTGTTGACTGCGTAAGAATATACCGCATGCTAGTTTAATAACTGATAGATAGAACGAATGTTTTCAAATGTACAAAAACGATTTATTTTTGTGTTAGACCTTATTATTTCAATAGACTTATCAACTTTGATATTTAAAACCACCCCTCTAAAAGCACAAGATAGGCCTCTCGAAAAGTAGGTAGTATTTTTTCAGTAGGTACCTTAGGTAGCATGTGGATTTAGATTTATTTTCGACGTAAAGAACTTATATTAAGGCAAAATTTTAAGACATTCAAAGCCAAATGTGTTGATAGCTCTATCGTAAAAATTATACATTTATGATAATACAACTAATTACAACACAAATAGTACAATTACATACATTTATCAATTAGTATTGTATAATTTCACGATGTCCCTTCAACTCTGTATGTAACAAAATATAACCTCATGCTTATTCCCCGAAGGAAAGAGCAGAATGTATGATACTCTTACATATAACTAGGACTAGTTTATTGTCATAGATTGATCGTTACCCGGCTCAATTCCTAGCTCCCGACTGCTACTGAAAACGTACGTACGTAACGGTACTTAGTACAGGGAACAGAGTGAATCAGTTCCGATATGGTATGGTATAACCGGCTGGTGTCTGCAACTGCACGTCTTAGCGCGTATGCTGCGTAAAGTCAGTTCCGATAAACTAACAACGATGATTTTAAGTACTCAAACATTTAATTAATAATTTAATTATCATTATGGAAACTGCAATAAAATAGAATTTATTGAATTGTGCAAGGTCATTGAATTCTTTTAGCAAACAAAGTTTGTTTGTTTGATCGATGCCTGGGCTCTCAGCAGTGCACTTGTGAGACCAGCGAAACAGCCTTATTATTTTTAACAACTCGAATCGAATCTAAAATTCCATCTAAGTTACTGTTTAATATAAAATTAATGTTCCTTCTTTAAATATCTCTCTTCATTATTATAATAAAAAGCGGAAATGATAGAAATAAAGACAAACTGTTGTTAAGTTGTAATTTGTTACAAATTGCGTTCATTCAACTCCAGCAGGCCCCGGAGACTAATCTTGTTAAAACTTTGTTTCTGAACGTTGAAACGGCCGTAATTTTTCTAAGAATAATAGCTTGCAGATATAACTGCGTTCTTGTACTTTATTATGAATTATTTTCAAACTGTTCATACACTTTTGAAACAACCGCAGGTATGTTTCGTCCTTGGTGTTTAAAAATATACTTTAGTCAGCTGGATTAGGTACTAAAGTAGCTTGTAAAGCTGGAAGTCGGTCAGCGGCTTTCGTGTACTTAATAATTTCACTGCAGCGATACCCACGACCGTCGCTTGTCAAGCGTGGGGATTATGGCAACCCCCCCCCCCTCGCCCCTTGGGGGTGGCGTTTGTCCAACAGTGGACGTCTTCCGGCTGATGATGATGATGATGAAGCTTGTTTACTCTAAAACTAGATAGTTACAGTAACAAATTCCATTGCAGGAACTAATGACACTTGAGGTACTTGTACTATAGGAAAATAATGTAGTATAGCAATAACATTTTTATAAACATCTCACAAAATGTGCTAAAATTAGCCATTCCACAAAAATAAGTAGATTCGTCTATATTTAGAGCAAAAAAGTTAAATTTTTAATTGCTCAAGATTCAAAAACTTTCTCTTCATAAACGACGTATCGCACCAATACAGGCCATTGTGTACACACCCCTATAAATAAATCTCTCTACCAACAAACGCAGAGGTGGCGTCACCGTGGCAGTTGCAGATAACAGTTTACAATTTCAATGGCTCCGTGGAAAGTGCTACAAGCAACGACGAGTCGTAGCCTCGTTAATGGTATCGATACGATGCTATTTTGACTCGACGATTCGATCCCAACTTGATCAGAAGACCAATTCTACTAATGAATGAGGGCTATCGCGTATGAATTGGCCGCTACAGGCGCTAGTAGTACACCACTTAAAAAAAAAGAGAAAAATCCGTAGAATCTGGATAAAATACAGATAATTCATTTCAATGTATACTGTTGTGGTAGTAAATTGATATTTAACAATTATTTTTATGGATTTTCAACATGGCGTCACTCAGATTTAGCTACTCTATAACCCATAGATCGACCATTGATCATAGAAAGAGAACCGTCAGCTGTCAGTGTCACAACAGTGTCACTTTCGTCCGTATGTTCTGTGCTTTCGTCTCGTTTTGTTTCTAGTTTTTGGAGTTCTTTTTAACAACCTCCGATTCGTTTTTTTTAACTTCGAAACCGTTTCTTTCCCATCTGTTTACTTGGTTATCCACAAATCGACGCAGAAAAACAGAATTATAAATGTCAAACGTCACTAATAATCAAAATGACAGCTTACCGCCTTGTCTGTTTTTTTGTTGTGTGTTGCAATTTCAAGTGCAATTTCTTCCGTTTTACCTGCTCAAAAAGCGATTTTAAAGTAATTGGACAGTTGAGAACTATTTAAAATGTGTTTCCCTATTTGTAAATATGGTGTACAAGGACTGGGCCCAGGCTCCATACATTTCCAAAAACAACTCCTTTTACTGTTTGCGAGTGGGCTACGCGGGTTTATGCCTAATTAGAGTAACATTGAGATTATTTTGCAATACCTGAGATTTGTTAGGTGAAATACGAGTTACGGGTCAATGAATGTCAGTGCTTTGAGACACTTTTATCTTTGGGAAACTTAATTCCTCCTTTTTTTCCGAATGAAACGGGACTGCGAAACACTACGGCATGCTCCATATTTTTACGGTACGATATTAAGGTATTACATATGATTTCACGCGTTTTTACGATATGTTTTCACGCTCGTAATAACTAACTTTGGGACCTTACGCGACAGTGGCGCCAAGTGGTGAGCATAAAAATGGTAGCCCTCATTAAAAATGTTCACAATTTAGTCACTATCTCAGCGACAATCAATGCGAAAATGTTGTCAAAAATTAAGGTAAATAATGGAATTTTTATAAATTGACACTGACTTGAAAAAATATAATAAAAGTTTGTAGAAGTTTCCCTAGGTTATTTATAAAAACAATCTCAAGGTGCTACTGAAATCATCATGTTTGTTTGTTTGTTGTTGTTTGTTCATGTTTTGTTTTAAACAAAGTCCAGAATGAATCCATGAATAAGTATCAATATACATAGAATTAATAAAAAAATTGGTTTCGTTTGCTTAAGCAATTATGCAAAATTTAACAAGGAAATCTTCTGAAACCTTTTGCCGATCTTCTCTTCACAACACTACTCACACACACAAATACACAATAAACTTATACATACAATTTTACTCTTTGTATACCAAACAGTAGAATGACACAGTCCACTTGAGATAAGTTTTTGTTGATAATCTAGACCGTAAACTACCTCTTAAAATACAGGTTTACCCTGGCTTAAGAGGTAAAGTATTATTCTTGCACAAAATTTGCAACATAAACTATAAAAATATTTTTCATCCCACCATCTCGGAAAGAGTATTTTTAATCTTCAATATCTGAGTGGAAAAGCCGTTTTTATTCTCTAGAGGATAAAGTAAATTTATCTTCAATATCTGAGTGGAAAAGCCGTTTTTATTCTCTAGAGGATAAAGGAAATTGAATTTAGAACATCGTGTGCACTAAGTTTGTGAATTAAAAAAAAACATTAAACCTATTTACTGCTACCTCTATGGTGCCGAATATATCATACAACTTTTTTTTAATTTGTCAAAAACTCAGACTTTGTAAACGTTTTTTTTTTGCATTTAGTCATTTCCTCGCTGAGGTGGAATGAAAAGTTAGGTGTTGCACTCGAGTGCAAAGATTTTTCACCTCGTGCTCTTTTGATTCCCTCGCTAACGCTCAGGATTCTAATTTTGAATCACTCGCTGCGCTCGTGATTCAATTTTAAAATCCTTCGCTTGCTCGGTCATCAAAATTGAACACGCGGTTAAAAAGCAACTTTGCACTCTTGTATAACAAATAACTATTAAACCACTATCAAACTGTATTTCAAACTCTTTATGTTTTTGGTTAAATGATGATTATTTTATTATTATTATAACAAGGCACACAACTTATACAAGTTACATAACTTAGATAATTTCCTATTAAATATTCTACAAAACCTTGTTGTTTTCCATGAAAGAAATATTGTATCGTATGGTATAAATACCCACATCGTTCTTGACACGAGGGAGCGCCGATATCGAGTTATGATTCCGATGTATTGTTCTCCTCCTCGTGCGTGACGTTAGCACAGATACTCGTAGTTGCATTGAAACGCCCTGTATATACCCAAGTCTACAGAGAATACGAGCTGCATTTCAATAACGTATTCCCTATAGCATTTGCTTATAATAATAACAATGTGACCTTTCACACATGGCCATCTGACCCCAAACTAGGGAGACCCTGTACTATGGGTGTCAGACAGCTGATATACATACACAAATATATTTTATGTATTTCCATTATAGACCATTTAAAGGCATGTCGTGTGGTGCCGGCCGTGAATGGCACCACCCCATTTCTAGCCGTGGGTGTCGTAGATCAGAGACAGAGCGATATTGACCAGAGGATGGGCAGCAGCGTCCTTCTGAGTACCATAACACCTACTGCGATCGCCAACATGCATCGGCCAAGCATGGTGATAACGGCTGAATCTCCACGTGGGGTATATATATGCCCAGTAGTGGGTGTCTAAAGGTTGACATGGTGATTTAAAGGCACTTTTGAACGTCATCTAAGAACAATTTTAATCTAGTCACCCCTAACAAAGGTAGTTTCGTATGAAGAAGAGTCCCAAACGTTTTTTTTATATTTTTAACTCCTGTATACTTGGTTCGTATCGGTTTTGGGCTCTACGATTTTCCAAAAATAAATCTTTGTTATTTTGGTACTGAAAAATCCAATTCTACATGCAATCGTTTTGTAGTTGTTATTTGCGCGAACGTCAGTTTGATCGATTCGGTCGGGACAAGCGTACCGACCTGATGGATACCGACCGGCTTTTTATTGAACTGCCTCCATTGCGTTGATTTATAGTTCTTTCAAGCAACAGTGGAGTGTAGCTTTACTATATAGTTACATAAATAGTTAGGTTAGAGATCATAAAGTATGGGAGTAAATATAATGACCACCAAAACATACTTACTAAATACCAAATGTAGTAAATGATTACCAAATCTTAGTGTGCAAAATAATAAAAATCTTTTTGACCCTTAAGTCCCCCCTGGGGCGTATCCGACATGGTTAGGTTAGGTTAGATCTGTGACCCCCTACCAGAACCAAATCGCTTTTATTTCTACTATGCTTTAAGAAACACAATTTTGGTGATATTTACTATTTTTGGTGATCATTTTCTAGATCTGGAGGTTCGTTAAACATAAGCCATAAAGTATTACGTATGCAACCTTTACAGTACTTTTACCCCTTGGAACATCGGTAGGGAATTAAAAGTTACCCTGTATATTGTCTCCTTTTATTTCACAAACGCAAGATAAGTAAGAAAATAACTATATTTCTCCTTTATTTTTCGATGATAAGAAGTGCAAACAAAATCTTTGCAGAAATATTTTCACTAGTCAAACAGATTAACTTCATTTCATTGGTTTGTTTCAGATAAAAGATAAGACACGTCTACTATTCTAACCTTATTTTCAAGTTTTATTAAGTTTTAAGATACACTATGATTTATTGAGAAAATTGACAAACTTTTTCTTTGTATTTCTTACGAATAAAATGCCTACGTATTTTCTAATCAATCGTTTTTTTTAATTCAAAAATGCACTTATCTGAAATTAATGAAAGTTCGTTATTTCACGAAGTCGCCGTAAACTGGAAAGTAATTATTTAGAAAATTGCTTCCGGGTCCGATTTTAATTCTAAAATGAACTTGGATCTGGGTCAACGGAACAAAAAGTTTTGTTTCGTCTCTAAATTCGAGAAAACCTTCACCTAAATAATAAATTGTCAATTTTAAAATAAGAACAGAATCTGAGAGTAACTACAAAAAGGTAATGAAACTATATAAAGTTTGTATTTATGTATCCGAATTTTAAATAGATTTATTTTTTAACTTCAAACTCTTAAAAAAAATAAAAAACTTCTACTTCACTTACAATATTTAACGGTCAATCCAATTTGACATTTTGTATCAGAATCACGGCAAATTAACAATTAAAATACCCAGCAAACCTAACTTTGTACCGGTTTTGATTTTGATGATGTTTTCTTTACTCGTAAATAAAGCTATGTGCGTTTTTTTATTTACTTAGCTAACAAAAATATTCATCTTTGTTTTTTTACAAGAGTCTATAATTTTTTTAGCCTATACTTACCTACTTTTGGGCAAAACCTCCTTCCGCTCCTTCCATTTTTCATGATTATGTGCTTCATCTCTCCAGTTTTGGAAGAACCGATCCAGTTCGTCCCGCCATTGAGTCTACATACTAACTATTAACAACTAGATAGGTAGGTACTTATTTTTAATGAGGCTGTTGTATGTATGTATGTCAAGATAAAATTGTACTAAATTGACGTCCATTATAAATTGAGAATTAATATTCTCTAAACTAGCCATAATAAAATTTAACATCTTCCGCTTGACACGGAATTACGGATGTTTACATGATGAGAAACCACATTTCGAAAGACAAAAAAAAAAAAAAGAAAATAATGCTAAGATTGCAAAGGGCAATTCACACCCTTCTTGCTTTGTCAGCAAATTACGCCGGGGCCATTGTTTCACTGAACAACGGCCTTAGCTCAGATATTCATTTGAGAACCTGTTGACGACAACAAGTCAGGTTACTGGTGAATGACCCTTGCTCAATTTTGATTCATTCAAGTGGATATTATATAGGTGGGTATCTACAGCATAAATGAGACTTGGCTGCCTGATTCTTTTTTGATGAATAAGTTACCTTTGTTAGCTTGCACGGACACAAGTTGGCAAAACTTTTTATTATGTTTTTTGGTGTGTGAACATTATTAGCACTCGGTACACTGTAGTGTGTGTCTCAGCTAGCCCCGCTGAGACTTCGAGCGTCAGACGCGTAAGTATCAGATGACGTCACCGTAAGAACGTCGCATGGGCCTATTGCCTTCCTCGATAAATGGACTATCCAACACAAAAATAATTTTTCAATTCGAAATCAAACCAGTAGATCCTGAGATTAGCGCGTTCAACCAAACAAACAAACAAACTCTTCAGCTTTTTAATATTAAGTGTAGTATAGATGTACGATATTCGAAGTACCTATTGTACACAAGTTCAATTGTACTTTCCTACAAACATATTCCGAGATAGCCGTTATTACGGTACAAGTCTTGAAACTTGATGTAATGCGTCTAGCTTGCGGTCACACGTATCTATGTGAAACTTGCACAGAAGTTTCTTAACAACTAATATCTAAACCAAATTGTAGCGTTCTCGAAGGAGATGTAGAAATGTTATGAGAAATGCACATACCAGAAATATTTAGAAGTACCTGGTGGAAGTGTTTACCTGTAATCAAAAGAAGTAAACATGTTATGTTTTGTACAAAAAACGATACAAAGGAAAAACAAAAGAAAGGGGTAGAAATTAACAATGCATTTTTTATTTGTTTTTAAACTAGCTCCGTTTATCCCTATTTTTATTTCACTTTAATTTATTAAGATTTGCCAGAAGCCAGAAAGTCTGACAACCAGTCTTACCAAAGGGTATCGTGTTACCCAGTAACTGGGTTGTGGAGGTCCGATAGGCAGTCGCTCCATGTTAAACACTGGTATTCAGCTGCATCCGGTTAGACTGGAAGCCAACCCCAAATATAGTTGGGAAAAGGCTAGGCATATGATGATGATTAAGATTTCCCACCAGCTTCTGAATACACTAGTCTTTTTTTATACCTTTAAGGAGGTAAACAGGCATACAGTCCAGCAGGCGTAGCATGACAATTCTATCTCTACTCTACGTAGAATAGACATAGTTCTTTCTATCCTACTTGACATCTCTATCTAACCGAGCATGAGCCGACTGGTAGACTCGCGTTTCTACGTAGAGAAAGACATATCTTTTCTTTCCATAGCAACGCCGGAGTGCTGTGTTGTAGATAGACGTTAAAAATTTTACGATAAAATTGCGTTTCGTTGTCGACAAAAATGTGTCAATCGTTACGTTTTATCACATTTTGAACGTTTATTTATTTACTTAGAGACAACAAACAGTGTAATAATAAGTAGACATAGGTTAGAACTTAATAATAAAGGTAACAAATAAATATTATGTACACAACTCTTATCCACATTGTAATGTTATTCAAAGCAACAACGAAACGTTATTTTTATTGTGACGGCTGTCGGATCGATCTATTAACAAAATATTTTAGAAAACAATATTAACAATTTAATTATCCAAATGTTTCGATTTTGCAAAATAAATAGACTTGGGACTACGGCAAAAAAAAGTAAGTACGAGTAAATCTAAGTGAAATAAATTACTAAATAATTAGCATTGTGCATTGGTGTACCTACCTATTGTGTGTGATTAATTTAAGAGAATGTAGTCCTCGATTAGTTGAAAATCGCATTTGAGGATTGAAAGAAGATAGTCGCACCGTCTGATAAAAAATCTTGGTTTACAAAGGAAAATTCTTCACTTTTATCTTCATTCAAAGAAAAAGCATGCACCTATCATATATCATAGCAGTGATATATGATAAGTGCATGCTTTTTCTTTTCATTATTACTTATCGTCAGTGTTCTTACCTCATTCACATATGTACTAAAACTGATTAATTATTTATTTGCAGCGTGCGAAGTACCAACCCACAGATTGAGATGTTGTTGGTGGACTACAATTTCCAAAGGAACTATTAGTTAATCTGTGACAATAAGTTTATTTAAAACGAACTAACTGAAAGGAAAATGAGACAAAGCCATTTACAAAGGTACAATTTTTATTTAAGTACTTAAAATAAATTTCTTATTATACGAGTAATGTCAGTTCTTCCATGAGTTACAACTTGTAGAACCTCTACCTATGTGCCTCCATAAAGGGCTACCTCTGTGCTTCCGTGCTTCAGGGTGTACAATGATAAGCATTCAAGTCATGAGCCGGTACCAAAGTTTAGCCTGAACCTCCTGAAAATCAATAATAAATAATTAATTTTGTGTTTTGTTATTACAGATAACATAGTTCCTGAATGGTGAATCGATATATGAGGCCCAAAAATGAATTACCTAGTTGTACATACTACCTATAATTATATTAATAAATAAAACTATACACCTATTGACTGTTTATTATTTCAAATTATAAATAAGTCCGGTTTCAGACTGAAATAAATTAAATACAATATAGTATAAAGTTTCTTATATGAATATTTTCTACTTTTTTTACTTGTTTTCCAAGTACTGTGGCCTTGCATGCTTTCTTTGCCGTTTATTGTATTCTTGTTCTACATATAAGAGAGCAGCTTGACTTCCATAGTACAAGTTTTACTTCGTTTGGAAGTCCAGTTTGAAAATAAGTACAACCCTATTATGTGCAATATACTTTTTTTTTATTTGGTAAGTACCTACAGTAAGAAATCTATCCAACTAAACGGCTACCTACTCACTTTAAGCAATCAAAGACCCAGCAAATGATAAGACATTGTTGGATCCACCGTACCTAGGTAATATTTCTGACCTATTTGTATTAGAAGCAGTTGGAAAGCGTGGGTTCCTTATCTTCAAATAGGTTGAACTTACTTTAACAAGAATAGGCAGTTCCTGAGATTTTCTAGGAGACAGATTCTTGCTCAGCTCCCGGCACAGATTCTGCATTTCTCTTTACTAACTTCATAATTTTCCAAAGCCTCGTTTTCGGGAAGAACGTGAGCACCGGTTTAATGCATTCTTCTTTGAAAAAAAAACTGAAAGGATGGTGACGGTAGTCCTCCAACAAGTTTATAAAAACAACTTCAACTCTGCTTTTGTGGAAGAGTCACCACAATTTTGCCAATATCACGGAAGTACTTATCATGATTGGCCATCAAATGAAGGAGATTCTTCAATAACAACAAGTTTAGATGGTAAAAAATATTGAATTGAGTTTTTAAAATCAATATAGATCCTTGTCTACATAGAAATATACTTGTCTAGGTCAATTGTGATGTAGACTATTTGACACTTGTTAGAAGAAAAGTTTCTACACCCAAATGTCAAAAGTAGAGAAAAAAATGGTCGTCATGCTCGGCATTGTAGACTCTTGTCTACTGTAGAGTAGAAACATTTCTTCTCTTCATCGCCATGCTCGCAACGATATAAATCTTTCTACGACGGTCATTTTGTCTATTCTTCCTGTCAGTATGTCTATTATTCCGTAGACATAGCGGTGGTCATGCTACGCGTGCAGTTGATGTTAAGTGATCACTGTAGCCTAATATGGACGCTTGCGACACCAGAAACATCACACGCTGTTGCCGACCCTGCAAAAACCTTTCGACACTCTTTTTGAAGACCGCCATGCTGTAGTTCCATGGGAAACCGCTGAGTACGGGACCAGTTAGGTTTTAGTATCTTTTATCTTCTGTGCGTGTTTATGAAAGTGAACACAAAAAAAAATCATCAAAATCGGTACAGTCGTTTAGGAAACGACGGTACCGATTTTGATGAATTGTTTGTGTGTGTTCCATTGGATTCGAGAATGGTTTAGATTCACAATTGGACCCGGTAGGTGGCACTGCTGCAGTTGAGTTGTTGTAGGACTTTTTTAATTTTAAGGGTAGGACAACGTCTGCCAGGCCCCCTAGTATCTATATATTATCTGGGCCAAATTTCAGCTAATTTTGTTAGGTACCCATTAAAAGCGTGAAAGAGGAACATACGCGTATATCCAAAAATCTACCTTTACAAACTTTCGCGTTTCTAATAGTAGTGGGATTTTAAGTTTTTTTTTTTCTTTTTTCAGTCGTATACTTCCTAGTACTAAATACTTTTCAGGCTCTCTACCTACTCCATTGAAGTCAAAATTCCCTTTCCCGGTTCATCATTCATCTTCAATTGCATCCAAATCCCCTTCGTCTTTACAGCAGACCATTAGCATGGCGTGTAGCATAAAACCATTCGTCACGTTCCGGTGGATAAACGAAAAAATCAACATGCTGTGATCGAGCACGTAAATCAAGCGTAAAAGTTCTAGAAAAGCGCTGTTTGAAAGCAGCTGCTAAAAATAAAATAAAAATAGTCGTCGAAGCATTTGTAATACTTAGAATAGGTGTATCGCAATAAAAATACTAAATCAAATGGGTAATATTTTACGAAATTTTGAAGCAATGTTAGGAAAAATTTATACTTTCAGGAAGAAATAAAGTTGTAAAACGCAGGTGGCACAATCTCTTCATGCAACTTCAGTACCAATAGTTTTATCAATTTTATTCTACATTTTATTGTCAGTGTTAAACCTTTTTTCTTCATATCTGAAACTGCTCATAATAATTAAATGTATATTTGGAAACAACATACCTACTAACAAGGTTATACCCACCCTAAAAACTAATTTAACTAGAAAACAAGGCCATCAATAAACCGTTTGTCATTCAAAAAAGCCTACGCTTTTTAAAAGTCAGTCGCGCTATTTTGCAGCTAAAAACGGGGCCTTTGATTATCACTGTGCCTATAAATCCAAAGCCGAGAGATAGGGCACGTCATTCGCCTTTCGGGCCGGCTTATTGAGCGAGTGCAGCCGTAGATTGCAGTGGTGCAGCGCTGCATGGGCCAGCGACCGATTTATACCGGCGATCTACAAATTCTGTTGGGATTTCCAACCGTGTTATTGGCTTAACGTTTATTGGGGTGTTACTAGTTACTTGAATTGTAATGGGGGCTTGTGAATATCGTCAATCAATCGAGACAGATAAAAAGTGTTATTTTCGCTTTCCTGCAGTTTTTTGTAGTTTTAAAGCCGAATCTGAACTAATTACCTTAACTGCATATTACTTCCTGGTGAGTCCCGATTGTTCTGTAAACTTACCCAAACTAGCTATTTGGATAAGTTTACAGAAGAATCGGGGAATCTACAGTAAAAGTGTACCACTCGCGATATCTATATACAAAAGGGGGATTGAAATACATTGCGTACAGCTCAGATTATGAAACAAAATGCAGATAGACCGTGCGAAGCACTGAGAGTGAAGCCAAAAAAGCAAATACAAATTCAAAAGCAAATACCTACAACGCGCTTCGTGCTGTACTGATACGAGTCAGTATCACGAAACGCCGCATCGTTAAACAAAACAAATACAAATTGAAAACGAATACAATCACGAGATTATAGGTATTCGCTTTTTCAATATGTATCCTCACAAGAAAACCCATTCTGATTTTCATAACCCACATCTCTTTATTTGTCTACAGTTCACAAGTTACCGTTTTAAGTAATGTCAGACTATGGCCACACAAGGAAAACAATTGCATCTCTCATTTTTATCCCGATTTAAAACTGATTCTCCCTGTATTTCCTCCGTCTGGCGCTCAATATCTTCCGAAAGCAATACGAAACGCGAGTCGGTAGTAACACGTACTGGTAGCTAGCGAACTAACAAGACACGTATACTACACGTACACGGCGCATTCACGATACGATATGAATTCTGTCCTAACGTACGCTTTATCTTTGAACTAGGTTAAAGTACTGGAGGAAATGTTTTATTTTATAATGGTGAAAAAGAAGTAATTCTAAACAAAACAGGTTTGAATGTAAATATGATTATCCTAACACTAGCGACCCAATCCAGCTTTGCCCATGCAAAGCTGGGTTGGGTCGCTTATAGCCTTCCTCGATAAATGGACTATCCAGCACAAAAATAATTTTTCAGTTCGAACCAGTAGATTCTGAGGTTAGCACGTTCAACCAAACAAACAAACTCTTCAGCTTTATTTATTTATTTATTTATTTATTTATCTATGCATGGAAGACTTACAGCTACAAAAACTTAACAACAAAAAAGGAAACAATAGTCGACAGAAATCCAATTACAAGTCTTCGCGTTTAGAACCGTTATAGAATTTGGAATGTGAGCAAACCAGCAAAACTATTTTGTTTGTAATTAATGACCGAAAAACAAAAAAAAAAAACATTAGAAAGAAGAACATAAAGCAATATATAGTTATCTACATAAAAAATGTAAGGCTTAAGCACCTTCTTCTTCCACCTTTATAATATTAGTATATATAAGAACGTGGATTCAGGTATCTATTCCAAGAACTAGCTTGTTCCCCTAATAAACTATAGTTTATATCACTCAGTGGTAACGTAGTTTTAAATTAGCAAAAAAATTTTTAGAATCGTACCAGTGGTTTTGGAGATAACCGCTTTCAAATAAACAAGCTTTATTATATTATAAAAAATAATAAATTAAAAATAAATAAAAATAAAGTATATAGATTAAAAATAGCTCACTGTGTTGGTCCATACATTTTCACGAATGCAAAGGTTTTACGACAAGACAGGTGATAAATTTTACCACCGAAAAAAATACACACTGATAATCCTTTACCAAAATTCCTAGCTCAGAAACTAGCTTCGAATATAACAAATCATTCTAGCAAAGAAAGACCATCTAAGCCTTTATACCAACAACAATAGCCCAATGATACACTACCCATTGGTGCCCCAACAGTTTATGACAACGCAAACCCTGACACATTTTTCCCCCTAATGCTGCGTTCACACTACAAGCGGCTGGAATGCTGGCCGTCCACATCACGGGACATAAAGCCTTTATGGAGACGTATACCGCAGCATTGGCAGGGCTGGCTGTTTTTAAAAAGGACGGTTCTATTTTTTGCTGTTTATTTCTGGCTTAGTAGCTCAGATTGTGAAACAAAAGGCAGATAGACCGCGCGAAACAGTGAGAGTGAAGCCACCCAAGCAAATACAAATTCAAAAGTGAATACCTACAATCTCGTGATTGTATTTGAATTTGTATTTGTATTTTTATTGTTTTTTTTAACGATGCGGCGTTTTGTGCTATTTTAACTCGTGTCAGTACAGCACGAAGCGCGCTGTACCTACAACGCGCTCATACAAACTCAAAACCGAATACCTATTCGCTTTTGAATTTGTATTTGCTTTTTTGGCTTCACTCTCAGTGTTCCCCATGGTCTATTTTGTTTCATATTCTTAGCCTAGCACTTAGGTATTGTAGTGCAGTCGCAGGTGGTAATACGTCACTTCGAATTTTAGAAACGACTTTTATTTTAGATAAACCATTTACAGGTACTTTGGAATTGTCAAGGAGTCAGTCAGTCAAAAAGTTGAAGCTAGTTGCTCGTTGCAAACAGTAGGTTTCTATGGAAAAGAACGAGTAAGAAACTCCATGAACACTCTTTTATAATCAATAGAATATAACAAATTTAGGATACGCCTCTACAGGATACAAATATGAGAAAAATGTTACAAGTTGAGCATATTAAAAAAGGTCTAGAGACAATCATAATAAATGTTTCAATATAAATTTTACATTATATAGCCCAGTAGTTTTAATTTTATGAACATTTTGTCAATTTTTATATATTTATTTTTATGTTTGACCATGCATAACTTTCTTCAGTGTAGTCCGATTTCGAGGACTCTTTTTTTAATTGATAGTGTATACCTACCTCAAATTTGGTCCCATAAAATTTCAAGAAAATATTCCACCCCTAATGGTTGAAAATTAAGGGATGACTGATTTTTTTTAGTGTCGTCGTTTCGTAATTAATTTCTATGATGAGAAGTAGGCACTAAAAAGCGAAAAAAAATTTTTTAACAAAAAAGACAACCGCCTTCGAAAAGTTAAAAATAACTTTCAATTCGCAAGTCGGTGGCAATACAAAACAACAAGCAAAACCAAAGCCGCTGACTTGCGAATTGAAAGTTATTTTATAATTTTTGAAGGCGGTTGTCTTTTTTGTTAAACAATTTTTAGCTTTGTACGCTACATCACTTAGAATATTACTAATACTGCTAATACTACTATGGAAGAACGTCCTTGAATTTGATTTGTGTCCGTCTAGACAGTCATTGTGAACCATTTCTTAAGAAACCTGCTCAATATTTACTGCTTTCATCTGTTTTCCTCTTATCTATCATTACAGGAACATCGGGATTGTGTACCCCATCTGCCAGCCCTTGCTTCTAGACCAATTTATTCTATGGCGGTCGGAGTCGCGCCTGACATATGCCCCTAGTACTTTATTCTGGGGCCGAAGTCTATTGCATATTTGCGAATGCCTTCATCGGTGAAATCCCTCTACGAATATTCTTGTGTATGTGGTAGTACAAGATTTATTCGGTTTATGCACATATAAGTAGTACCTACTTACCAATACCTAAATAGTTTTTTTTTTTCAATTTATATATAGCAATACAACTTTTACCGGGTCTGCTAGTAATATCATAATATTAATATTAAATTGCGTTGCTTTTATATTATAATTATATATTATATTGCAACTAAGTTTATAAATCATACAGCCATAGGGGAACCTCGAAAGTTAAAAGAAACGCATTCACACAAAGATACGCATGAAAAACATAACCCTATCTATTTTGTCGCACAGTCGAGTAAGAAAAGACTATTTACCTACTATAGTCTGATTACTTACCTAAAATCAGTAGTGTAAAAGTTCCATCACTATTATTCTTTTTTCAACCGCTGAAAACTAACATCAAAGCATAAGTAAGCAATCCAGATACCATCAGAAAAGCTATGAATCTAAATCAAGTGGAACTTCATCAAAGTTTGTTGACGCCGGCCCGTAGGCACTTTGAAACTCATTTTCATATTACGAAGGCTGCGCTGCGGCAGTCCTTGGATTAAACAAAACTTTAATGTATTTTTTGCTTTTACCGGATTTTCATGTGCTGTTGTGGCTTGCTAATCCTAATAGGTTTGCGGCTTCGAGTAACAGCGGTGCATATTTTAGTAGAAAAATGCAGTTTCATGTGCAATTTTAGGTTTTATGATGCTATTTGAGAGTAATGTCCCTGGATTAAAGGCTATTTTTAATTGTTGTTTGTGTATGGTCAACTTTATTCTGTGTAGGCAAAAATAAAACAGTCTTCCCCGGAAAACAAAAACAAAGGAATTTCCTAGAAGTAGGCGGAATTATAATGATATAAATACACCTACATGCCAACAAACATACTGAATCTTGTATTTTCATAACAAACCTTTGTGCGGTCCTCATGTATCTACATAATGTATGTGAGTAATTGATCCTAAGTTCCCGTTCATTCGCCAACTAAGTCCAGTCTAAGTTAACAATGAAGTTATTTCAGTGACTAAGTTTACTTTCAATCAAACATGTGTAGGCGAAGACCCGAACGCGGCCGAGTGAGTTAGGATTAAGGCGTATTTAACGTGATATTAACCGTCCAACATGCTAGTGTAAACATACCCTAAATACACACTGACTGAGAGTATGCAAATACTGACACAATATTATGTTGAAAAATTGTGTGTGTGTGACAATATTTCATAACAAATGTGGACAATGTAAAATGTTTCTGTAAATGTTAGTTGTTTTCCCGTTCCTTCTTTTTATTATTTATTACTTTATTTATAACTTAACCAGAATTTAAAATGTACACACGCCAGCATGAAGCCATACCAAGCTGCCAAATTTTCCCGATTGAATATGGACGTTTTGTTTTGTAATAAAGATGAAAATCTTTCAAAGAAATTTGACAGATTGTTGTAGCTTGAGGTGCTAGCCTCTGTACAAAATTGAAAAATAAATTTGTTAAAATATTAGGTGGTTGTGGAATGAGCTTCATGGTGCTCCATGGTGGAACTATAGCTTACCGATCTTCAATAAGGGTGTCAATAAGTTTTTGCGGGATCGTCAACGCGCGTGTGACCAGAAGCATAGCAAAGCATAAAAAAGGTGGGCAGTATGCCTGTTTGCTACCTTTTTTAAGGCTTGCCACCTTTTTTCAGTGCTAAGGCCCTCTCTACTCTCCTTCCACTTTTCGCTATCAAGGACTATTTGGGACCAGGCTTTTTTTTTCTTTTTTAGGGTTCCGAACTTCAAAAGGAAAAAACGGAACCCTTATAGGATCACTTTGTTGTCCGTCTGTCTGTCCGTCTGTCTGTCAAGACCCTTTATCTCGGCAACGCGTAAAGGTATCGAGTTGAAATTACAACCATATAAAATCAAATCAAATCAGTTTATTGCAAACATGTTGTACAGGGGTTGGAAAAATGGTTTTAGTATCAAACATGCACCCTGTAAGGGCACTGCAAAACAAATTAAATTAACAAATTAATTAATTACTTACTTTACATTTCAATATATTTTCATAATTATCATGTCAGATTTGCACAATTATTATTATTGAAAAATTCTAGATATTATGTCAAATCAAAATAAAAGTAATATTATTGAAGAATTCCAGATGAAAATAAGATTAATTAATGAAAATAAATTAAAATTTATATACCTACATTTGTTTTCAAGTAATGGTGAATGTACAGACGCCAGCAGGTCAACTTACCCGAAACTGTCACATGTTCCCAATCGATCTTGAACCTTATTCTTTAAACATAAAGTTGAAAATCGATTAAAGAAATGTGACAGATTGTAGTAGCTTGATGTGCTGGCGTCTGTACTTAATTAAAAAGTGGTGTAAGTATATAATATGCATGACCTTCAAAAAAACTCTTGCAAAGTGTAGAAATGTCAATACATTTTCATCATTATAATTATAATTATCATTATCATATACTTAGGTCCACAGTCCCTTGAAGCTGTGAAAAAATCAAACTTTTATGTTAACGTGAAAAAAAATATACGGCCGTTTATGTCGCGAAAAACGTACATTTCGACATTTTCAAGGGAATCAAAGTATATGGTAGTTTCCGTTGACCTAGAGCTATGGAATTTGGCAAGTATTATTGTGTTATACTATATATACAGGGAACAGTCTGAAAACTATACATTTGTAATTAAATCGTTGAAAATATATTCTTTATTTAGAATGAGCTTTTGTCCGCGATTTGGTCCGTGTGAATGTCGGTTATCGCGGATGCGGACGAAGTCCCGAATTAAAAAGTACCCTATGTGCTTTCCCAGGGTTCAAACTATTTTTAACCCCCGACGAAAAAGAGGGGTGTTATAAGTTTGACGTGTCTGTGTGTCTGTGGGTCTGTGGGTCTGTGGGTCTGTGTGTCTGTGTGTCTGTCAATGGCACTGTAGCTCTTTAACGGGTGAACCGATTTGAATGCGGTTTTTTTTATATGAAAGCAGATTCTCTAGCGATGGTTCTTAGACATGTTTCATCAAAATCGGTTCAGCAGTTTTAAAGTTATCAGCTCTTTTGTTAGCTGCGGTAGGGATCTTAGGGAATTACATTCTATTTTCACAACTCCCTCAATATATGGGTATCAAATGAAAGGCCTTGACTAGTAGAATAATTTATACTATATTGCAAGGGATTGAGGAATGAGTAACGAAATGAAAACTAAAAATTTGTAAATTATTTTTGTAAACTCTTATACAAAACCAAACTAAATTACGTTTAAAAAATTTAAAATAAAAATTAAATTAAAAATTTAAAAAAACCCCCAACGCAAAACATAAAAGCGATTATGTAAAAAGTCAAAAATAATACCTTTTGTTGAGCCATCAAATGTTTGTTCGTTGAAATGGCGCTATAATGTCGCGGGGGGGTACCGCTAAGTTTAAAGCAATAACTAAATAGCTAAAATAGCGAACTGATGGTAACTAGATTTGCAACAAAATTAACAACTAGGTTAGCAACAAAAATTTGATAATATCGAAGCAAATTGGTCGGAAATGCTGGTAAATTAATAGACAGTGAATGAAATTAAGGGACTGACTTACTTAAGCGGTACCCCGCCGCGACATTATAGCGCCATTTCAACGAACAAACATTTGATGGCTCAACAAAAGGTATTATTTTTGACTTTTTACATAATCGCTTTTATGTTTTGCGTTGGGGGTTTTTTTTAATTTTTAATTTAATTTTCTTACTAAATTTTATCAAAATCAGTTCAGCCGTTTCATCGTGGAAGCGTAACAGGAGATACTTTCTCATTTATAATATTAGTATGGAAGTATGGATATGTATTATGTACCTACAAAATTGTTCGGAACCCTCGGTGAGCAAGTCCGACTCGCACTTGTCCGGTTTTTTTAAGTATTTGCCACCTTAGTGGTATACAAAAAAAAACAACGTGTTTATAGTTTTGTTTACTGAGTTTCAGTAATTTTTAATTGATAATTACCTATAGACAACAGAATATTCGAAAATTCTATACAGATAAGAAAGACAAAATGCTTTATTAAACAAATGAAGTAACGGAATCTTTCAGATCAAACACACCATACATTTACATAAAAACAGTATAACTGCCACACATAAACGACTATTTTTTAAACAACAAATAAACAAACAGTGATACACCAAACGATGAAAGGCATAGCACACACAAACGTTTCGAATAAAACAGACAAGAATAGGGAATTTCAATTTCTGTCCAAACGTTCAGAGAATACAACAGCATCTACACACTACACTGCACTGTATGCACCTCGGACGAAGGTTGGAACACTACCGAGCTAGATAAGCGTATTGTAGTTGATGTCGAGTCTCTTTACAAAATTGGTGTCTTTTGTTTGGATATACGATTCCCAAAAGTATTGGAGTGGAGATTATCGTACTGTGTGTACGTATCTTTATTTTCATAGTGAGAATGAAACAAAAGAGAAATGAAACGGAAATAATTACACAAAATTTTATTTCATTAATTTAAAGATATCTTTTAGCTATAATTGAGTAAGCAATACATTATGGAGAGAATGGTTATTTACAAAAAATGGGAGACGATTATGATGATACAAGACTAATCAAGTTTAAGTTTTTTCGACAAAATCTCACTGTTATTGTGTAGATACATGCCATGAAAAATAATAAAAATCAGAGGCTAACGTGTACCTACGACGCTGTGTATTTTAGCTCAATGTTACTTTACAAACAAATTGAGAAGAAAAATATATAAAAACTGGTTTGTACATCGGAACAAACATCCCCATCTTGAGCCAAGTATCACGCACAATGCATAACTTTAAAATGATATTCAAATCGTCTTAAAATTTTACTACCATCCATAACTATAAGCGTTATGATAACTAATTCTCCACAAGAGGAAGTAAGCAACAGACACTGTCGGTGTTTCCCTTTCATACTCGGATTACCATGACTAAACGACACAGTAATAGCTATAGTTAAATTTAACTGTCTTTATCTTACGTAACGGCGTTTACTGATATGTTAATTTAACCGAAATTGAGTTAATGTGGGCTAAAAATTAATTGTAGGTACTGTTGGGTTAGATTATATACCTACTTCGAATATTGCGTTAATGTCGTTAAGTAAGTACTTGTACAGTCAGCAAAAGAGATGTATGTCGGTCATCGGAAATGGTTGAAGTTTACTTAGAAACCGATGGATGTTTTCGAATGAAATTTAATTAAATCATTGAAATGTTTATTCTCTATTATTTTTATTTTATTTTATTCAAAAACATCCATCGGTTTCTAAGTAAACTTAGACTATATCTGACGATCCTGCATACCTATCTCCTTTGCTGACTGTACAATATACATAAGTCACACCGCATGTTTTGTCAATGTATTACACAAAAATTAGCTTTCCTGCGGTCGCCGTCGTCGGTCCGTAAATGGGTGATCATCCATATACCAAGTTTCCTCTGTGCCTCGGAAAGCACGTAAAGCCGTTGGTCCCAACTGTTCTTAGTAGATCTTTGGCAGTGGATATGCGTAGTCAGATGTCAGAAAGTCTGATAACCAGTCTTACCAAGGGGTATCGTGTTAGGGTAAGAACTCACGATGCGGTTTTAGCCCGCGCCCGCGCCCGCAGCGGGAGCTGCTAACACCGCGCACACCGCGGGTGTAAACCGCGCGTGAAATGTGCTGTGATTTTTTTTTACATATATATCTGCATTCTACAGAAGCTGCGGGCCTGCAACCGCAGCCGGACGTGGGTGAAAACCGCATCGTGAGTTCTTAGCCTTACTGGGACGTAGAGGTCAGATAGACAGTCGCTCCATGTAAAACACTGGTATTCAACTGCATCTGGTTAGACTGGAAGCCTACCCTAGGGTAGTTGGGAAAAAGCTAAACAGATAATGTAATACCTATTAATGCGACCAAAATGGTATTGACAAAGTAGAGGAAGGAGAGAGAGGGGGAGGGGGAGTAGTGGTATTGTACCGATCCATCACCTGGGGTGTAATTCTGTAAGACCTCATTCTAAATTTCGAATCTGAATCCGCTGTGAGTTTCTTGATTGGCATTCTAAAAACTCGGTCGATAATTCGAATATACACTAGCGCCACCCTTGCGAGCGCGTCAGCGAGTTGAACTAAATTGACAGGGAGATTTTGATAGATAAAGTATGAGATGACGTAAGAAGTGGCAGTCTGTAAGGTAATTTCCCCGTCACTTCAACGCTCACTTCGCACTCGAACCCAATTCAAAGTGTCAAATATATCAGGGTCATTTTGAACCTTATGCGAAGTGAGAATGAATAGCCATTTGAGATGCGAGTTGTTGTTTGAATTTTAATGAATCGACCTACTGGACGCGTATCTCGACGGCTGGGTTGTAACGAGTATATGCAAGGACTTGGGGGTGGCCTTTACCCAGCTGTAGAACAGTGCAAGTTGAAGAACTAAAAGAATTGTATCGCTGTAACAAGCTTACCTAATATTCGAAAGCTACAACAAAATCTCTCGTAACAAATCTCTTTCACTGTAAACATTATCTAATATTAAACAAAGCGTAAACTTCTATCCACAACCACAGTCATGATACGCGCGCTATGAGCACGCATGGCGCATTTTAATTAAATTTTCCCGGATGTTAAATAAGACATGCACTTCTGACATAGCTTATAAATAGGTACATACTTTCAAACTTCGCATGCTGCAAGGAATCTGTGGAATAGAATTCTCTTTTCATATAGCGAACTAACACTTTGCCCGCGACTTCGTCTGCGTTTTTCTCAATAATCACTATTTTTTTTCAATTGATAAATATAGCCTATGTTACTCTGGGATAATGTAGCATTCCAATGTTGAAAGATTTTTTGAAATCGGACCATTAGTTTTCGAGTATATTCGTTACAAACATACACAAATACAAATCTTTCCTTCTTCAAGTGTAGACGTAGATAAACCAATTTCCAAGCTAGCTTACTGAAAACATAAAAACACGAAAGACAACCTTAAATTTTAAATATTTATGTTTCAATAAACTGCGATTCACCAATATCCCAAGTATTCAGACCAAAATCGTAAAGCATAAATAAAACAATAATTATTGCAACCCTCAAATGCGCGGTCGTTACAAATCTCTTTTATTAATTTCTGACATCCGAAAACCGCATTTTATGCGTGAATTATTTATGTGAAACCGATAGCCATTAACCCTGTAGGCGACAGGTGGGTCGCCTTGGACCCTGGGTCCAATGATTCGATATGTTATCTGGACTAAGCTTTAGTTAATATTTTCGGTTGACTTGCTAACTCTCACGGAATTAGACCAATGAGGTGAAAAGATCCTATTTTTATAGACATCAATAAACCAGTGATAAAAATAACACGAATAGTACTGCAAATTTTTTGACAAGTTCTAAATGTCTTCTAAAACCAACATTGACATAAACAAACGCACTTTGGCCTAATACTGCCCAAGGCTAGTTCCAATGCCCTTAAAGTTTCTGTTGATTAAATGAACTGTCCAACTCGGAAGCGAACCACCGCGATTAATGGAATTGAACTTCAGTCTCCATGGATAATTAAAACTGAAAACGTTACTGGGAGGAACAAAAAGTATTTAACAATCGCTTCCGTCGCCACTCGTTTATGTACCTTGTTAGGTAATCGTGTAACTTGGATTGTTACCGGAACCGATTTCATTGGAAATGCGTAATGCCATTTGTAATGCTTATACAAGTTCACGGAACAATTTAAACAGCGTACTGCAATAGAAATAGAAATCTACTAGTTGTAAATTTCCTTATATTCGCAGGGAAATAATTATATTAGGGATTTTATAAAATCACGTCGGATGATACAATAACAACTCTGTTGGGTCATTTCCCAAAGGAAAGTTAGTTATTTGATTTAATCCCTAAACTTTTTCAGTGAAATTATGAAATAAACAAGCCAGGACTCGCATAGCTCTATCTTATTTTGATCGAATCACTAATTTTCTTCAGAAAAATTACCCGACAGAGTTGTAGTTATATCATCTGTCCTACGTCGTAATTGTACCATTTCTCTGCGACATAAACACGGTGGAAGGGGGACATAGTGACACAACTTTGTGCCATTTCTCTGCGACAAACACTGTGGAAGAGGGACATAGTGACACACCTTTTACATAGATTCAGTAACATTACTGTAGACCACCCAGCTGTTTCATAAATTTTACACTTTGGGGCGGGGGGGCATTTCATCAACGACCCCTCCGTGCTTCGGAAAATACGAAATAAAAACCGTAGGTCCGTAGGAGCCAGAAAGTCTAACAACTAGTCTTACTAAGGAGTATCGTGTTACCCAGTCGTCATTGGACTTGCTCCATGTAAAATACTGGTATTCAGCTACATCCCGTTAGACTGGAAGCCGCCCCAGGCTAGGATGATGACGCGTGCACTATTCTATGGAATAGGACTTTTTTTTTAATAACCCACGAAATTATATACGTATAGAAGTTCAGGGGTGTGAATATGTAACACCTCATTCTAAACTTCCAAACTGAATACGCTGTGAGTTTCTTGATTGGCATTCTAAAAACTCGGTTGATAACTCGAATTTACACTAGCGCCACCCTTGCGAGCGTGTCAGCGAGTTGAACTAAATTGACTGGGAGATTTTGACAGATAATGTTTCAGATGACGTAAGAAGTGACATTTTGTAAGGTAATTTCCCCGTCACTTCGACGCTCACTTCGCACTCAAACCCGATTCAAAGTGTCATATATATCAAAGTCATTTTGAACCTTATGCGAAGTGAGAGGGAATAGCGATGTGAGATGCGAGTTGTTTTACAGAATCGACCTACTGGTCACCATTTTGTATTCGACACTAATTCCAAAGTCACTTTACAAAATCAACGTGTCAATGCGCCCGAATGACAGTTATAAACGACTCCGCCACGCGACGGGTTAAACGAACAATGTTTACTAATTACCTAACAATGGTTGTTTCCTCGACATTAATCAAATTTAAATTTTACGTGACTGCCATATTGATCTAGAGGTCGTGAGTGCTGTGCTGGGCCCTGAGTTTGATTCCCAGGTAGGGTAAAATGTGATCAGTTGTTGCATAGAGCCTGGATTTGTAGCCGATAGATGACAATAGACTCTCCTCATACAAAGAAGGCACAAGCATCGCGATCACCACGCGTGCTTAAGGCGGATTGACAATTTGAGATTTATTTTAAATAGTTATTGGTAAGTCCAGGCCTTTTCACAAGCAGCAAGACAAGCAAGGCACCCAAAGGGCAATGGAGAGGGCTATACTCGGAGTTTCCTTGCGTGATAAAATCAGAAATGAGGACATCCGCAAGAGAACCAAGGTTACCGACGTAGCCCGAAGAATTGCCAAGCTTAAGCGGCAGTGGGCAGGGCACATTGCTCGCAGAACGGATGGCCGATGGGGCCGAAAAGATCTGGAGTGGCAACCGCGACTGGAAGGCCTCCCACTAGGTAGACCGATGACCTGGTAAAAGTTGCGGGGATCCGCTGTATGCGAGTCGCACAGGACCGGTAAATGTGGCGACACTTGGGGGAGGCCTATGTCCAGCAGTAGACGTCTTTCGGCTGAAATGATGATGATGATGAAGTCCAGTCTTTTTCACGATGTTTTCTTTCGCCGATGTCAGTGATGTCTAAACTAATATTAAAAAGAGATAAATATCCCAAAGATCCGCAGTTACCGCGGACGAAGTCGCGGGCAAACTGTCCAAGAAAAACTAAGAAAGTTTTCATGAATGAAAAGGGTTGTTCCTCTGCGCTTCAAGTCCCATTGTTCTCATAATTGTAATGTCCACACATTGATTCCACTGCGCTCCAAGAATTTTTAGAAATGCAAACATCAATATTTTAGTCCCATCGCGCTCCAAGAAATTTTGAGTAGACTAAGCATAAAAAATAATCAGCAAAACTTGGAAATATTTTCACTTTATGGTGTTACTGCCATGACTACCAACCACGCATCATCAGTTATATCACGAATTCATGAGGCAAATGCGCCATAGTAGCACATTTTGCAACAAACAACTTATGGTTTGTGCTGACTCTACTAAGTAGAGTCAACAATGGTTTAAAATAAGTCTTATTTTAAACCATTGAAACCATTTTGGTACTTATAATTTTATTAATAAAATAGGAAGGTAATAAAAACTTAGAACGCAGTGGAATACATTGGTACCATTAAGAACCCACAATCTCATCGCATGCACGAAAGTGGGGCCTTTACCACTGGGCCATCACAACTACATGCCCCCTGTTAGGGTGTTCCCCAACCAATCGACCGACCGTCGATCGACGGTATCGATCGATGGTAGAATGGATGAGTCGACGTCGATCGATAGTTTCTACCAGACCAATCGATCGCTCGTCGATCGACGGCATCGATCGACGATCGATTGATTGGTGTAATAGTAACACCCTTACATTGAACTTAAACATAACTGACAATAAAATATATGGTTTTGTTATTCTTCTCTGCCAACCTCTTCGAGGAATATAGGCATGATTTTATATTAAATGAAGCAACACTTTGAATGACGTCATAGGCTCACGGCACCTTGGAAGTGTCACGTCCGTCGTCTTGTAACTCAGTTTAGGTCTTAGGTAAACGTCGGTTAATTAAGAGAACTTACTTCAAGTTGGAACGTTTGTTAACATGAACATGATGACAGTAATAAGTATATGAAGCCAAACAGACATGTCTCCTGAAGCAGCCCTTGAAAATTATAAGTTTGTTAATATACATTTCTAGTAATTTAATTTTACAGTTTAACTTTAATTAATTACATACACAGACATAAAATGGCTTTATTCAAATAAAAAAAAGAAAACTTCACAAAAAGTTGATGTTTCGACCCAATTTTATTTATCTATTTCACAAGAACATTATAAACAGTAAGAAACCAAAATGCTTTTATAAATGTTAGAATAGGGTATCTCTCAAAATTATTAGTTATAATTAGTACACTCAAGTAAATATCATAACAATTAAATAAATTAAAATAGGCACAAGAATTGTCAAAAAGATTAATAAAATAATAGTAATGATATTACTTACGCATAATAATGTCATAAAAATTGTCAAAAATATTAAAATTTAGTTACTGACATCTTAGTACGGGTAAACACAAGTTTAATTAAAGAACAATGCCCACTTCCCATACATTTAAAAACCTGATAACAAAAGTGTATGTATAGTAATAAAGTATAGTAGAAAGACTACCTGTAACTTTAAAAAATAATGCCAGATAGTCATTTTTACGATTTAAACGCCACGTAGTTCAAAAAAATACAAATATTACTTTTTAGGTTAGGTTTTGCCGTTACCAAAAAAGTAGTAAAGAAATAAATGTGCTAGAACTAATTATTAACGCTTGGAAGTTTTTTTTGGTTGAAAATAGGAATACTTACGTACCTATCTATAGTCTAAAACAACTTTTTTACTTTGCGTATTCCGCGAAATCAGTTGCCTCTAAGTCACTGCTTAGGCTCTCAATAATGCCACTATAAATAGAGTGTCGAGCATTAACTGCTGTTTCAACAACAACAATAACGTTCTAGCATTCTTATAGAATCTTGGAAACCCCTATCCAACATAATCACATCATTTTCTTGACAATATAATCTAAAAGATGAGTTTTCATAACATAAGCATGTCAAATGTCAAAAATATCCGTTTCAGTCGTGCGAATTCAATATAGCATACTGCGTGATTAATTTATTTAATTATTATATTGTTTGTAATGAATATGTAATAAAGGTGTATCTAATAAAAAATAACATAATAATAAATACTTACTGATTAAATAAAACGTAAAATAAAAAATTAAACTCAGAAACAGAGTTGAATAAAGTTAAAGTTGCAATGTGTAAAATGGAACGTCGTAAAAAGAGTAGTTGAGGTGCGTTCGAAACATGGTAATACGTTAACCTTTGACGTAGAATAAGCATAAATAAACTTAAAAATCTTTTTTTCCTGCGTTTCTTTTAACATTGTGATAAGCGTAATTAATATAGAATAAAATTAGCTAAATTTTAAGATTTATTACATTTCTATACATAGTCAGGTCAAAAATGAACATTCTTCTTTAATGCACTGACATTGGTCCTAATTAAAGGCCTACTTACAACTAAAAAAATATGATAACACTAATTTCATTACTCTGTATTTTATGTTTCATCGCCTCCAAAAAAGAGGACGTTCAGCTCGATTATTTTATTCTTTTTTTCTGGGTTTGTTACATCTTGTCTCCAACATTTCTCAACCGGGTTGGATGAATCTTTTTTATTAGAAGGGCTTTACTTTAAGTATGATCCTTTATTATATTAATTTCGTGAAAATACAAAAAAGACAACGGACTGCAAAAATTTATCATCATCGTCTGCTTACCCTTTACCCAATTATCGACTCGATCGACTTCCAGTCTAACTGACTACAAAACCTACAAAGTAAAAAATAACTGTAGTTCAATTTCAAGACAGCAAACAGAACCAAAGTCACCAACTTCCGAAACTAAACTTTTAATAAATCGATTGTCTTTTCAACCGACTTCAAAAAAGGAGGAGGATCGTCTGTATCTTATGTTTGTTACCTGATTTCTTTGGACTGGGTGATTCGATTTTGATGATTCTTTTTTTATTTGAAAGGCAGTGCTTCCCGTGTGGTCCCATTTTAATTTGGTCCAGTTCTGACAATGGCATCCATGAGAAAACCGTATAAGTCTTAAATTTGCATTACGTATGTGCGCGATTTGTTACGCGATTATTCCGGCAAACGTAAACCGATTTTGAAAGTTCTTTTTTTATGGATAGGGTATGCTTCAGGGGTGGTCCTATATAAATTTTATCGAAATTGATTCAGCACTTTTTGAAAAATCAACAAATACCCAAAAATTTGACATAGACGACGTTTTACTTTCATCAATCTTTGTAGTAGTTAACTTTCAATCTCTTCTTAATAGATTTGGATGAGAAGGAGGTACTAAAAAGCGGAAAATAAAAAGCTTTTTACAAAAAAGAACCGCCTTCAAAAAGTGAAAAATAACTTTAGCACAAAACACACATTGACTTTAGTTTCGGAAGTCGGTGGCAATACAAAACAACAAACAGAACAAAGCCACTGAATTTTGAAACTAAAGTCAATGTGTGTTCTGTGCTTAAGTTATTTTTCACTTTTTAGTTTTTGAAGGCGGTTGTCTTTTTCGTAAAAAGCTTTTTTGTAATAAGTTTTTCTATTTTACTCAACTTACCCTGCAAATACAAACATACATCATTAAGCTTTTAAAAAAACATTTCGTTTGTCGTTTAGGTCGTATTTTACTAGAAAATATTTCACTTTGTCCGAGCAATGCGTTGAAGGCTTTCATAGTTGCGGCGAACCGCGGTCAGAATCTTGTAAAGGGAAATGTGTTGTAAACGGCTTTGTCCTTTAGTAGACAGCGGTTTGTGCACACGTTGTGAATAGGATTGGATAAAAACGAGCAAAAACATAATACGCTATGTGGTACGCTGTAAATAAAGTACAATAAAAAAAGGTTGTGTAAATAGAATTTACTGAAAGGATGTTTAGCAGGGGTTAGGAGGATAACACCAACATAACACTGTAGAAAAGGTAGATTTTTTTACTTTTTTTGTCTTCAAAGTAAGATGAATGACAACCAACGATATGAAAAAAAAAATCTTTATCGATGTAACGTATTAATAAAAAACCTTACAAATTCTAATATCTTACAGTCTTTCAAAGACAAATAAACGCTGTCCACATTAATTAAAATCATGTAAATTAAACGTCATTTAATGAGTAACTTCATACTTTTCAAGTTTGCATCAAGATACTAACAACAGCAATCCAGTCTCTCTCATAATTATTTTTATACCTACATAGTCCCCCTTATCGATTTCCATAAGGGTGAAAACCCTTTGAAAATATTTCCTAACGTGAGCCTGGATTTCGTTTTGAATACCCGGTCACAACTAATGCAAAATACTGCAAGTGACACATCGATATCAACGTACTCGATACATTAAACGAAATAGGTAAAGAAAAACCTAAAACTTCCACATAACATCTATACTTTTATCTTTGCAAGCCAACTCAATTGAATTATTAACTTGTTAACGAAGCTTAGTATCCGTAAAACAATATCTCCAACTCCGTTTTTGTCGACTATTTGAGAGCTCAACCGGTTCATACCGTGGAATTGATTTGTTATTCTATTCAAAGTTTAAGTGAGATTTATTCATTCTATTTGTCGACGGAGTCAGGAGTGCGATCTGCTATCATGGCCCGATATCTCGCCATCCCTCGTCCTTTCGGTTACAGCTTCGCCAAATTGATTGTAGGTCCTCTGCTACTCCGATTTTCCGATCACTCTTATCGAGTCGAGACATTTTTCTTCAAAACTGCTTGAAGATGAAACCGTTTGTTGGATGTCGATGACATCTTGGCTTGAATGAGCGAGATTGAAGAAAGTGGTTGAAAGTTTTTTATTGGTGATATTTGGGATTTAATAATAGGTTTGCTGTTTTCAATTATAGTTTCGCAGAACCTATTAATTTTGATTTGAATTTGCATTGGTGTTATGATGATAGTGGTTAATGCGCCTCCCTCTCGTGCATTGTGGGTTTGAAACTGGGCAAGTATCATTGTGACTTTTTCAACGTGTACACAGTATGTTAATCATCAAAAGGTTTTTCTTTTAACCAGTAATAATACTACATACGTCCATACCTAGATACTAAAAAAAGTGCCCATAAAAAAAAACGTAAAAGAAACACTCTGTACATTTTTGTTCTTTTTTATACTTATTTTTTATGCTGATATATATTTTTTAATCTATTAATGATATAGATTAGCGAGTTTAAGGAATGTCCTCTGTTATTTAACTTACTGGGTATTATTTTAATTTATTTTGTATTTAGTTATTTAATACCTAACTTACTACAACTAAAAACTTCGTATCCTGGAACTACATGACTATTTCATGTGTTAACATTAAAACATTTTTCCTAAGTTTACAACCTACTTCCATAATATCGATACAAAAACATCCATTGAAGTTTTTCAACGTAGTTGGCGTTTCAGCTCATCGTTCCGTCGTACAAAAATCAACATTTTCCATTAGCCGGTCTTACTTTACAAACTTAAGTGAAACCTCGTTAACAGAAACTGTTACGGTCAACTTTGACTCAAGACTAAAGTTTGTGTTGCTC
Source organism: Charanyca ferruginea (assembly GCA_947361185.1). Classification (NCBI taxonomy): domain Eukaryota; kingdom Metazoa; phylum Arthropoda; class Insecta; order Lepidoptera; family Noctuidae; genus Charanyca; species Charanyca ferruginea. Next base: position 18,448,325 of record OX376073.1, read on the forward strand.
CTTCCAGACTATATCAATCAAGAGCCAATTATAAAATTACTATTAAATCTCTACTTTGTTTTAAGTCAAGTTATTAGTTTCAAGGTACTGATAGATTGAAGCTAATTCTGTAGGACAAGTCCATGCTTTACAAAATGTTTAAACTTAGAAGTAAGATTTCACCGAAATATGGACCACAAAACCTAATTTCTGAAACTCCGATCTCTGTCTAGCCTTTTCCCAACTATATTAGGGTCGGTTTCCAGCCAAACCGGCTGCAGCTGGATACCAGTGTTTTACATGGAGCAACTGTCTTTCTGACCTCCACAAACCCTGGGCTATACAATACCCTTAGTAAGACTGGTTGTTAGACTTCCCGGCTTCTGACTACCCAAAACGACTGCCAAAGATCTACGAATGACAACCGGGACCAATGGTTTTTCGTGCCTTTCGGGGCACGGAGTGAACTCGATATTTAATGGATGGTCACCCATTCACAGACTGACTGAGGCAAGCCTAGCTTAACTTTGCCTAACCTTGCCTTGGTTTTTACATAGCACGAGTTTCGACCAGTAATATCCTCACGACTGAATTTCTGTCACGGAAGCCAATCTCAATGGAGAGTGAGACTAGCCAAATACGCAGGAGATAATATGGTGCACATATTTGAGCGGCAAACACACGTGCGGGATGCACGTCTTTTCGCTCACTCTTATAGTCCAATGGGACGGCAATCCAACACGACTGGAGATAAATCAGGCGGCGCAATAAAGTAAGCCGAAGCTGCGGTGGTGAGCGTGAATACCATCTGCGACGATAAGCTCGCGTGGGACCACCGGAGCCCCGCAACGCCGGAGCCGTGACAGAAACTATGCCTGTTGCATGTTGCATGCTCGCTTGCATGATGCATGATTGCAGGCAGGTGGCTTTACGTCCTTCAACACAGTCTGACCACAAAATATAAAGGCTACAGAAGGACCGCTCCCGCCATCTTCAAAAATAATTACCTGAACTTGCCAGACTCACTAGGGCTGCTACTGTATTGACTCTGTAGGGTTAATTTGTGACAATGTGTTATTGATACTGGTTAGAACTCTTTGCAATTTATTGTAACCAAATTTTCCTGTTCGTCATGAAATGTCAATCACATATTCACTCATTCTCTCATTTATTCATTTAGACAATACGTGACAGTCGAGACTGATGTCTGCTTGAAACTGCTTGAGAATACCTATAAACGTAATGTGAATATGTGCGTGCGAAAAATGGTGGTTTGTACTGAGTGGTCTCTCTGCACGGGCGCGCCGCAGCCTTACGTACTTTGTGGCCTGACTCAGTAGGCGACACTAGCGGGACAGTTAACTCAGATCAATAACTGTTCCTTAACTGTGATTGGTGGTTAAAAATAATGACAACCAATCAAATAGGCGTTCATGCAAATTTTGCTGCATCACCATTAATAGCTGGCGAATCAACGAACCTAACCTGGCCAAGCATGACGGCTTCAACATAAAACTATACCATTTTTTATGAACATCAAATTCAACTTTGACGAAAAGCTTATTTACTGATCATACAAAGTTAAGAGTTTGCTTCTAACGAAGGTTGTTGTTATTTTATATATTTTGCAGATGATTGTGAAACACGCGGGATAATTGACTATACCCTTGACAAAGACAAATACAGAACCCCGACCTCCACCACTAAAGCCTCATAAATAAATAAATACTAATAAACATCTCCACGACTGTATAGTTTCCGTGTAAAATGGTCCAATCCACATATTTCCCCTGACGCTTCTCCGCCTCTCCTCCGTTTCAGCTAACATTGTTATGTTAGCGTTATGATTTTACATATAACCTCTTACTTTTATAGCTACTACCATTATGTGTTGTAACAGCACTCGTATTTAATAGTGCTCATACATTTTATCTCTACAACTTGAACATCTGTGAGCAGATTTGGTTCGTTTTATAAAATAAACTAGCTTTTCCCTGCAGTTTCGTACGCGTTTCGCGTTTCGTGATTTTTTTTTCATAACATAATATAGCCTGTAGCACTCAGGGATAACGTAGCTTCCTATTAGCGAAAGAATTTACTGAATTGGACCAGAAATTCAGGAGATTGGCGCGAAAAAAGAGACTCTTCAGCTGTATTATTATTAGTATAGATAAAAGTGTTATAACCAATGCTATATTTTTCACTGCCTACATCGTGGAAAGTCAAACGAGGGAGAAGGTGGACTGTTAGCCAGTAGGCTGCTGGTAAAAATGACGAATATGATTTTTGTATTCAACGAAACGTCAGTATTGTTACACATTATAGATTAAGAACAACGGATTAACTCACTGTCTGTCTCACTGTGTGTCTGTCTGTGTGTTAATCCGTTGTTCTTAATCTATAATGATTTTTGTAATAATAAGTCGGAAAAAATGCATAGTATTTAAATTTTAGTTATTCAAATGGTAATTAATTACGCTTTCTAACATGTGGTGTTCAAAACCAAAAGCTGAATAGAATTATCACTCAAGTTACTAAAATTCCTCTAAAAAGTTTCAAGAGAAAAATAAATATTTGTACTAGAGTTCACAGAATTGAAATCGTATTATCTCCATTTCAAACTGAACTCGACCACTTCTCGCCAATCAGTTGGTTCACTGTTCGAATATGTCGATGCGATATCCAGTGCTATAACTATACGTTCCTGATTTTGCGTGTTACTTTTGTTGCAAAGGTACTTGCGGTAAGCAGGTGCAATGCGGAGATAAGATAAAGATTACTCCTAGTTTCCGAAAATAGCGATTTCATTTCAACATTAACTTATGAGACACATACGAGACATGATTTTAGTGCAACGAGATTCTTACGTGGCTTTGAGCGATGCTTGAAATCGTTTAAATCCATAAAACAATGGAAAAAGAGATAAATATCAAATACCAATAAAAATACAGCAAGATTCAAGATTCATTCAAGATTTGCATTCAAAATCTTATTAAATCCTTCTTTTACAAGTTCTAAAGGCAATAAGAATACGAAAACTCGAAGTTACAGGTCAGATTTTATTTACAGATAACAAATACTTCGTATATCAATTCCAAGTAGTATTTTTACCGACCTATCTTAACTTTAAGTCTTTATCAAGGCAACTAAATTACTAAACTTAGTTCTGTAAATAGCCATTCAGATATTTTATAGGTGGTCTTATCGAAGAAGTTTATATTGACTTAGGTCGGTTCTAGCAGTTAAGATATCTTAAAATAATAAACATTTATTTATTTTACAAAGTTTTTGTAGAAGAAGGTCATTGGCCTCAAATAGGTTCAAAGCTGCCAAGAAAAAAGGTTCGCAAGAGTTTCGATACGAATTTTCTTTTGGTCGAACTGGATAATGAGTTTTTTAACTTTACTTATCATCAAAAAGGTTGTATTTTCAATGAAATACTTTTTCTTCTAGGTAAGAAAATTAAGTAAACAAGGATGTAAAGAATCGGCTGATAGATTGTGTTAAAAACCAGAGTGAAATTTAGACTAAACATATTAGAGGTAGGGTTGGTAATCCAAACAACGAAGTCAGATGTTGCAATAAGATTTTGTGAGTTGGTATCCTTTAGTATAGATACTTAAGAACCCCCTTTTAATTGAAGACCTAAGCATTTGTTAGTTACAGTTTTAATAAAGCATTATGGAGTTGGCACATCCATAGGAATTACAAGTTTGGGTTTTGGTATAAGTAAAATAAAAGTACCTACTGTCAGCATTCTAAGTGTTTAAATTTCTAATTGTATATTTTTTTAAGTAGTATGTCGCTTAAGCACCTAGTTCTAGTTCATTTCTGCTTTCCTGGTAATTTACTAAGATTTGAAATCAACAAAAATTAAACAGACATAAATCAAACATGGTGTTATTCATAATGTATGCACTTTTTTGTCTAACTATACCATTTTGGTTAAATTTCCAATGGTTAATGCCGCAAGGTCGAATCGATACACTAAACAAAACTATTTAAATATAAAATCACTACACCAAAATAATAAAAAAACCGGACAGGTGCAAGTTGGACTCGCTCACCGAAGGTTCCGGTCTAATTCCGTGGTTTGGTCACCCATACAATTATGACCGCGCATACCTCGATGATTGATTACGTACTTTAAATAAAGACTATATTTTTTACGCTTTAGTTACAAATGTATAGTTTTCAGACTTTTCCCTGTACTTGTAGTATAAGACGATATTACTTGTCAAATTTCATAGTTCTAGGTCAGCGGAAAGTACCCTATACAATTTGATTCCCTTGAGAGTGTCGAAATGTACGTTTTCTGCAACATAATCAGCCGTTTTTTTTACGTTAATTTAGAATTTTGATTTTTTCACAGCTTCAAGGGACCATGAACCTAAGTATATGGTTTTAATTTCAACTCGATACCTCTACGCGTTCCCGAGATAAAGGGTCTTGACAGACAGACGGACAACAAAGTGATCCTATAAGGGTTCCGTTTATTCCTTTTGAGGTACGGAATCCTAAAAATGGGGAGAGTGAAACATTTAATCGAAAGGGGCAAGATCCAAGTGGCGAGTGGAGCCTAAACCCAATTACAAGCCAAAGAAAATTATTTTCTAGGTAGGTTGGCTGTAATCTATACTAATATTATAAAGAGGAAAACTTTGTTTGATTGTAATGAATAGGCTCAAAAACTACTCGACCGATTTTAAAAATTCTTTCACCATTCGAAAGCTACATTATCCACGAGTAACATAGGCTATATTTTATTTTGGCGAAAAAGAGGGTTCCGTAAGATATTTGGGTTTTTTGGCCACAAGGTGTAAAAAATCAACCAGAAAAGTTACTTATTTTGCGTACGCTGCCTAAACTATAAAAGATAGAACCATAAAATGTTCTAATTAATTGTTGATCTTATAAATATCTACAAAAAAGTCCGCTTCACACTATATCTATCTATGTCGAGTGAGGCACAACAACCATTTTTTTATTTAAAAATCTTGAATTTTTTTTGGACTACATTTAAACACGTTTATTTTATGCTATTAATCCTTATCAAAATAAATTATTTCATCACTAAGTACAGTTTATGTAGATAATATTTGGTCTTTCAATGAATAAAATTGAACGTTTGGTTTTGAAGTTATGGCGAAATTAAAATATTACGATTTCTGCTGCACGGCGCGTTGCGAACTGGGCGTCACCAAGGCGGGGGTGCGCGTGCGGGAGGGGAGTTTAGATCTATGAGTAAGGTACCCGCGCGGCTCGGTCGTAATGAATAAACTCAAAAACTACCGGTCCGATTTCAAAAAGTCTTTCACCAATCGAAAGCTACATTATCGCTGAGTAACATAGGCTATATTGTAACGCGGACGAAGTCGCGGGGAAAGTGCTAGTATGTCATATAAAAGACAGCGTAAACATAGTCATCAAAACAACTCACACACCACTAAACTCAGCCATTATTAATTGTATTCCGGAAATATTTAAATTGACAATTTAGGTACACGGTCATAACGTAACAGAAGAAATTAAAGTTTAAAAGCTTTAATTAAAGCCCAATTAAATTAAAAATAAAACACCTTAAAACGCGGGTAAACGTTACCTTGTTTTAAAGCCATAAAAAATATTAATATTTGATGTTATGATACTCTAAATAAACGAGAAAGGAAATTAAACACATTTTCACCGGGTATAACGCGTAATAACCGGGGCGTTTTGTTTAAACCCTTCTTTATAACTAATAACCCCGCTTGACCCTCACACAATTTGTTACGGCTTAAGGATTTAATCATTTACTTTGACCCCGGGCTTAAAAACGACCCTAAACATTATAAATAACTAAATTTATATAATTTTCCCCATCGCAGTTTGCATTTTAATCTTTTAATAACATTTTGTACTTCACCGTTGTTTGTGTTTCTCAAAGTACACAGGCCAGCAGATCTAGCTACAACAATCTGTCAGAATTCTTTGATTGATTTTCAACTTTATTACACAACTAGCACTTTGCCCGCGACTATGTTCGCGTGAATTTTCTGGTCTCCTGGTATAGGGCCACTAATGTACCAGGAAATCATATTTTCCACGACTTCTTCCACGTGAATTTTCTCAAGGATCCCTAACTTTTTTAATAATGCAATATAGCCTATAGCACTCAGGGATAACGTAGCTTCCTAATGGTGAAAGAATTTTTTAAATCGGATGAGTAGTTTCGGAGATTACCCCCTACATACAAACTTACAAACAAATTTTATCTCTTTATAATATTAGTATAGATTTTATGGTTCATATTCAATTCGGAAATGTTGAGTTTGGTATGGCCTAATGTGTTGGCGTCTGTACCTAAAGTAAAAATACGAAGGCTGAAGAACTTCATTTTCGTTTGAATATTTTTCTACACTTTATAATATTACAGGGGCTAAGTATAAAGCCGTACGGATCAATCAGTCACCTTTAAGCTAGACGACCGTTTTACAAGGTGGGGGATGATGATACGACAAAAAAATAAAATACTGGTACCTAATACTAGTTCACAAGAATATTTTCAAACTATGAAATAAAAATTAAAAAAAATCAAAGATACTAAAGAGCGTATAAATGTAACCAAAATTGAACACCATTTGAAATATTGGTTTACTAAAACTTGTGAGAAGATTATTATTGCTAAATAAAAACAATTACACCAAATTATTAAATCCTGTCATGACCCTTTTTTGTGCTGTTGCTATTGAAGTTGCGTGGAAAGTGCTAGTTAATAATAAAAAATAAAGAAAATACCTATCAAAAACATCCTATTAAGGCGGATAACTCAGAAAATACGAGTAAAAAGTTCGACTCTATACAGCAATCGCAAATAAAAAATAACTAGTTACCTAATATATTCCTGTTGACATCGTTAAAGTTAACTTATTATTTCTTGTTACCTTAAAAAGTAGAAAAATAATCTGAAGTAGATAATGTTACCTATTTATACTTCGTAAATAGTACCTACCTACTGCTCATGTACAGACGCCTGCATTTATTAGTTCCAATCTTCCTAAAGGTACCTACAACGGTACCTACCACGGAACAGATAAATAGAGTTTATCTGTTCCGTGGTACCTACGCATCAAGAGTGCTCAATTTTTGCTGTCATCAGTACTTCATGCGACGACCTACCGCGTTCATTCGATTCTTCTGTCAAATCACAAACGTCAAATTATTCTAGTATATACTCTATAATCTATGAACGAACATTAAGGAGCCTACTTTTCTTCCAAGATCTAATTATAGACGGAAGATAGTACATAATTCCTTTATTGTTTCTCCTTCTTTCACACAGTACCGTGGAAACATTTGTTCGCAACTTTTTCCGTTAATTAAACCCCTAAGTTAATTATTTGGACGAGGGCATTGCCGACAAAGTTATCGTTTGTTTTAATTTCCTTGCTGACACGATAGAATTATTGCTTTGCAGATTTTGTTCCTATGGGTTGTGGTTCTTGCTTTAATGAGGCCAACCCACCACCCATTTCCTGTAGGTAGGGTAATTAAAATGAGAAGGTATTGTTTTCTTGTGAACAAATAAATCACTGATTGTATCAAAGTTTTACAGATTAGAGCCAGGCTTTATGTGTGATTCAAAAAAGAGAATTGTATTCCTATTTCCTAAGAGACTCCTAAAGTAAATATCTATATAAATAATCAAGCGAGGGTCGTGGCTTAGAAGAACCCCCACCTAATCTATACAAACTTACAAGGCTATTTCTGCTTGTGTAAACTCCGGGGTCCCGAAGTTAGTTAATCAAAAACACATTGCAAACGATAAAATCGTAAAAAACGGAACTGTACGCCGAACTTCGTACGGTCGAAAATAAAACGAACATTGAAAATATTGCACTAGCATCATACGATACAAGTATCGATATGAGTACACGCGGCAAAACAGATAAGTATGCAGACTCAGACTGATAGGTATAAGTTACAATTTATCAAAGTTATAATGATTATAGCTGTAACAGACATGTCGTTAACTTATGAGAAAAATTAAAAGCTTACTGAAAAGATAAGCAGATACCAAGATTGTTTGGAGGCTTTTGATTGCCCATTATAGTAAGCACATAATACAGCCCATGGGTGTACGAACAATTACCATTTTATGATTAACAGGCGAACTGATGGCAAAGATTGTTCAAAATCTACTTCAGTCCAAACAACTAACTAACGTTATTCCTGTAACGTATGTAAAAGACACTTAATGAAGATTACCCGATTTTTCCATCATTGCGATATATTTTTTTATCTGGATCATACCTGGAAATAATAGAGATAATGTGAATCTAAGTTCATTTTTTTTACAAAAGCATGTTTTAAATCTTATTCTTTAAAATACTCTCATAACCTTCTGTTGCATGCATGTTTTACGTGCGTTACATTGCGCCGTGCACGCTGCCATAATCTGTGATTTGAGATTTCACACCAAAAATAATTCATTCCTAAAATAATCTTTGCTCTTAGTTACGCTGAACTGGGCCTGTTGAGCGCAGCTGTGTGGCACACAATGATGTTTCTTTGTTTTTTTTTTTATTGAATAACTTTTTTTATTTTGAATCAATAATTTTTTTTTCTTTCTTTCTTATTTTGATGGTCCGGGCAAAATCGTTGTCAACAACTATGTGATATCTTTCTATACCCGCATACTTATTTATTTTTCCGCCAGTACATGCACCTATCGGATCGCAATCGGTAGCGCAATATCCGCAACAAGCCAGCCAGCTAGTTCCGACGTAATGACACCCAGATAAGAATTCAATATCGCCTACTTTAACATCTATCCTCTGGCTGTATTTCTGTGTCTATTGCAGTTGCAGTTTGCTTTTGTGTAAACTACCTTTGGGGAGTTATTTTAGGGATGTATTTGCTTTAAGTGAATAGAGAACGAATAATGTAGAAGCTGAACTACTTGCAAGCCTATTTTCATAGAAGCGTATAATAAGTTTATTGATGTACAACAATCTGACAAATTTATTTAATAATTTTCAACTTTATTTGAAAAAAATTAAGTTCATATTCAATTGGGAAAATTTTACGGTTTGGTATGACTTGATGTGCTGGCCTCTGTTCTAACTGCCGCTAAAGGATACAACCACGTGTACTTTCATCCATTGTACCCAAATCTCTAAGCTATGTTTCAGTATAGTTTCATCAAAATCCGTTTTTTAATTTTTGCATGAAAGAGCAATTAACTTCCATCTATTCTCACAAACTTTTGCGTTTATGGTACTAGAATTTCAATAAACAAGTTGTTTATGGTCTATGGGTAATAATAATAATTCATTTATTTATTTGACAACATGGGTCCCCTTGTTAGTAAAAAACATTAGTTAGTTAGTAACTTATTCTAAAAAAAAAACCAGACGAAATCCACAAAGACAAATAAATACATTTACGAACGACAAGGTTGCCCTTGTCGCAGCTGTTCGAGGTTTCAGAATAATAAAGGAACTGCCACGCAGTCTTGCAGGTAAAGAAGCGGTCGTCTAAACGCGCGCGGGAGCGGTTTTTTGTGTAATGAGGGTCCTATATTTTGCATACATAGGTAAAAACTTGTCGAAACTTAAGCTACGAGCGCACTCGGCGGCCAGGTCACGGCAGCCAGGTCGCGGCAGCCAGGTCGCGGCAGCCAGGTCGCGGCGGGCAGTGAGATCTTGCTATTTATTCATATAGCGACTAGCGGATAATGCGCGCGATATTTAAAGTTATAGCGCAAATACCTAGATCTCACTGGCCGCCGCGACCTGGCCGCCGCGACATGGCCGCTGAGTGCGCTCGTAGCCTTAGTCGTTCTTCAAAAAAGTTTGAGCAACAGATGATGAACAATGTATTTATTTCTAGTACCTTATTCTATAGTGGTTGAACATAATTATGATGGTAATAAATCACCGATGACCATAGAACAAATATCAACTAGGGTAAAGCCGGAGCCTTTTCACAAAAACATAAGTATAATTGCACTATATGCAAAGTTCGTAATTCAACATTTCTTCCTACTGAAATTACTTATGAAACTTATATCAGAAGTTCAGTGAAGTCGTGATAAATTCTCGTAAAGCACGCTAACTTAACTAAGTTAGCGTGCTTTACGAGAATTTAGGTAGGAGGATTCGAGGATTTAGGAATCTAGGTAGTACTCGTAACTACGAGTACTACCTAGGCACATGTGTACTTAGTTTAACAATTTTCTCCTTTGAATACATAGATAAGAAGCAGTCATTTGTTATACAAACATATAGCACTTGTATTCGCAGTGTTTAAATCGGAAAGCTCTATTATGTTTTAGCCTTAGACAAAAAGCAACCAACTGACTATAGTTACATAGTAGGTTATATTTTTAAAATAACTGCATTTTAGTCATATTTTTTATGGAAATGACAAATAGCTGCGGCAATGGCGATATTGCTTTATATTTATCGTGAAATCATTTTTTCAACCCTGAGACGCCCACTGCTGGGCATAGGTCTCCCCCAAGGGGGGATTCAGCCGTAAACGCCATGCTTAGCCGATGCATGTTGGCGATCGCAGTAGGTGTTATCGTATTCAAAAGGACGCTGCTGCCCATCCTCTGGTCAATATCCCTCTATCGCCTTCTACGACAACCACGGGTAAAATTGGGATGGTGCTATTCGCGACTGGCCCCACTCGGCTTGGTAAGTATCGTGAAATAACAAAACTTATTCCTTGCTAACATTTAAATAACGATAGCATCTGTACTTATACTTATATACTATACTATAATATATCTATACTAATATTATAAAGCTGAAGAGTTTGTTTGTTTGTTTGGTTGAATGCGCTAATCTCAGGATCTACTGGTCGAATTGAAAAAATATTTTTGTGTTGGATAGTCCATTTACCGAGAAAGGCTATAGGCCCATGCGAAGCCGGGTCGGGTCGCTAGTATTATCTATATGTATACTAATATTATAAAGCTGAACAGTTTGTTTGTTTGTTTGGTTGAATGCGCTAATCTCAGGATCTACTGGTTCCAATTGGAAAATTATTTTTGTGTTGGACAGTCCATTTACCGAGGAAGGCTATATGCCCATGCGAAGCCGAGTCGGGTCGCTGGTATTATCTATATGTATATTAATATTGTAAAGCTGACAAGTTTGTTTGTTTGTTTGGTTGAACGCACTAATCTCAGGATCTACTGGTTCCAATCGGAAAATTATTTTTGTGTTGAACAGTCCATTTATCGAGGAAGGCTATAGGCCCATGCGAAGCCGGGTCGGGTCGCTAGTCTACTATATGATAACGATATTTTTAGCTTATGATTTAACTAGCTGCTGCCCGCGACTTCGTGCGCGTTATAGTCGGTTTTGAGCGGGTTTTTTTTTTCGCGTAGCACTATTTTTTTTAATAGAAGTAAGCCTAAGTTTCTCCTTATAACATCAGCTATCTGCTCGTGAAAGTCCCGTCAAAATCAAACCCACCGTTTCAGATTAGAACCTCAAACGGCGCAAATATAATAGCCTTCTTGGAAGCTATACAGGGAAATTGAAAAAATACCAAAAACCTCTTAATCTGGAATTCGTATCATCACCCTGAATAACATTTGTTCTACGACTTTGACCTCAACTAAATAACGTAGCCAAAAACAATTATTCATTTGAAGTCAGTATAATGTACGTATACTACGCGCGCCCCACACCCATATGATAGCGAATATGATGTAGATAGTAGGTAGGCTAATGTACAGGCACAGCTGATTGCAGGCCTTTCGTCGGCCGTGTCAGTAAAAAATATTATGCAAAATTTGTGTGTTTATATTTTTTGTATGGAAAAAAATAGTTTCGAATTTTGAAAAGTCGTAGAACAAATGTTGTTCAGGGTGATGATGATACGAAGCGAGATTTAAGTGGTTTTGGGTATTTTTTCAATTACCCTGTATATTTGAGCCGTTTGGGGTGGAAAGTCTAGGGCCATGGGGTCCGAGTAGCCATATTGTTTTTCGTGATATCGCTAAGCGGCTAGTCGACTCTTCACGTGACACGAAAGCTGGTCTATTCTTGGGTCAAAGAATTTGCCAGCCTGTTTTTTCTTGGAATTGTATGTACATAATATTATTATTTAGATTTTTAAGATTTGTATATAACTAAAATTTTAATTTAATATTAATAAATAAATAAACAAAAAATTGACATAAGTACCGTATATACTTTAAAAAAAAATATTTATCGTATTTAATAAAAGCTGTTATTTGAATATTACAAACAGATACTTGATTTTTTTTATTCATAATTATGTATGTATGTATTATCGTTCTGTTATGTTATACAAACTCTTTTGTGATTAAACATTAATAATTGTAACAATAGTGAAGGTTAACAAGTATGCTAACCTTTTTTGTGCTAACATAACAAAATCGACGAAGACGTAACTTTATAACTCATTTCCATTTAAGACGTTTGAATAATTTTAATTCTAAAATTGTATTTTTACACAAAGTCTACGTAAAAAAATTCGTACAACTCACTTTAAATACAAATGCGAACAGAATCAACTTTTTAACTTTTTTTTTCATAAAGTAAATTTCGTTCGTATTGTAACACGATTTACCTTCGTCGTCCGAGCTTTGTTTTGTTTTTAAAAAACAACATTTTTATTTTACTGTTGTTTATTGTAATTTAAGGTTTTGTTGTGTGTGTAAACAGAACGTAATTACGGACCAGTGGGTGGTAGGAGGTGATGGCAGGGTGCCAACATTTCGGAGTGATAGGTTTTTCATGAGAAATTCGAGGTACTTACTCGCTTTTAGTTATTTGGTGTCGAATGTCGTAAATATATATATACAGTTGGCCATAAACTATTAGAATAGTGATTTTTATACATTTTATTAATTTTTTATATATACTTTATGCACAAAAATACATAGATGAGGACTTAATACCTTAGGCATTCTCTACCAGTAAATAAAATTTTGTAGCTTACGAATGAATAAAAGAGTGAATTGAGTTTTAATCTACTAAAACAGTTCTATAAATTGATTTTAAAACAATGATTGTGATTGGGTTTTGATTGACTATTTTTCACCATTATCGAAGTTTGTGAGACTCTAATTACACAATATACATTACATTATTATACATTCCATATATTATCAAACTAGCTTTGCCCGTTGGGTCTCCCGTGATAATTATCCTAAGAGAACGTATTACCGGGATTAATAAGAATTCTATGTCCTAATCTAGGTCGTGTTCTACCCAGGTGCCAACCTTCGAAATCGAGATAGTGGTTGATACGCGATTGATTAACAAACGTACAAACACATATACTGTTACATTTTTATTATACTTAACCTTTGCTCGCGACTGCTTTCGCGTGAATTTTCTCAAGGAACCCTAATTTTTTCAATTGATAAATAAATATAGCATAAGTTACTCAGAGATAATTGGAGTTTAAGGGCACGTCAATATCGCAAGGAAAAAAAAAATACTCTCTTATCTTTCAAAATACTGTGCTATGTGGTGAATCCTGGGTGAATGACAAGTGGAGTTTAAGGGCACGTCAACATCGCAAGAAAAAAAAAATACTCTCTTATCTCTCAAAATACGGTGCTATGTGGTGAATCCTGGGTGAATGACAAGTGGAGTTTAAGGGCACGTCAACATCGCAAGAAAAAAAAATACTCTCTTATCTCTCAAAATACAGTGCTATGTGGTGAATCCTGGGTGAATGACAAGTGGAGTGTAAGGGCACGTCAACATCGCAAGAAAAAAAAATACTCTCTTATCTCTCAAAATACGGTGCTATGTGGTGAATCCTGGGTGAATGACAAGTGGAGTTTAAGGGCACGTCAACATCGCAAGAAAAAAAAATACTCTCTTATCTCTCAAAATACAGTGCTATGTGGTGAATCCTGGGTGATACTACATAACATATTAATCGTGAAAGAATTTTTGAAATCGGACCAGTAGTTTTTACTTTATTCGTTACAAACATACAAAAATGCAATATTTTTTCTATCTATAATAATAGTATACATAATATTATAGATAGATATAGCACAAAATATAAAGATCGCGCCGCAGCCTTACGTACTTTGTGTATATAGATAACAAAAATCAAATTAAATATTTTCGTACAGTTATACGTCAAACTGGGCGTTCTCTAAACGCAAACGCAAATTCACCAAAGGAAGGACGAACACGTGTAAGTTTCTTTTTTGTATCTTTTTCCTGTCCGGTATTTTTCTAGAATATTTGATTTAAGTACAAGAAAAATTTCTATAATTTAAATATTGGTTCTTCTTTTACTTTTATAAAAAAACTAGCTGTTGCCCGCGACTTTGTCTGCATAAATATCGGTTATTTTGAATGCAGGCAAAGTCGCAAATTAAAAAGTAGCCCATGTCCTTCTCATGGTATTCATATGGTGCTATTCATTCTTATTTCGCCGAAAACATTGATAGGTGCTATTACTAACGACACGACCAGTACTGACGACATAAATCATAAATCATAAATCATCATAAATCATTTATTTATTTGCACAGATAGCGCGGCAGGTCACCTATGCGATGACCTGATCAAGTGAAAGCCGCAGTACGAAATTCGCGTATCTGACTGCGCCAGACAGTCTGCTAACAGGGAAAGATAGCGGGAGACCGTGCAGAGAGCTGTGCCCACCTCAACTGCCAAAATGGACGCCTCTACGTGACCACAACAGCTCTGCCAAAAGCCAAACGACAGAAATGAGAGATGTGGTCAAATTAGAGTATATTCATCTATGGTGGTGATATCCTATCAGACCACTAACCTAACAACTATTCCTATCTCAACCTCAATTACCTCATCCTAAGGTCTGAAAACCGACATATAATACAACCATAAAACTCCCGCACGATAAATGTACAATCACCTGCCTCGTAGAGAAAAGCACGTTCACAAAATGCCCCATGCATGTGAAATTTTCCCGACATCCGACAAGTGCGATTCGTTCAGTTTTCAATTTCGAACAGCGTCTCCCGCAGGGCTTGTATTGCTGACGGGAAGACAGGCCTGTGATACACAAAGGTACTATCGGCGTCAAAAATATGGAGACAAACAGATTATTGAATAGAACAGAAACCTACTGTTTAGAACAAACAACTACCTACAACTTACTGACTGACTGACTTCTTGACAATTCAAAAGTGCCTATAAATGGTTTATCTGAAACAATCACAGATCACGACAAATATAGTCTGGGTATTTTCAAGGCACGAATGAACCGGTTCATCCTAGGTAAGCGTGCTCCACCTTAGGCCGCATCATTACCTACTTAAGATCAGATGAGTTCAAAATGAAAAAACGAATCTTAGTT
The DNA here is from genome assembly GCA_947361185.1 of Charanyca ferruginea. Lineage (NCBI taxonomy): Eukaryota > Metazoa > Arthropoda > Insecta > Lepidoptera > Noctuidae > Charanyca > Charanyca ferruginea. The sequence goes on from OX376073.1 coordinate 18,463,646, forward strand.
CTGCTTAAACACAATCTCTCAAACATGGTCTATTCTTGGGTCAAAGAATCAGCATTGCCATACAACGTGGCAATGCTGCCAGCCTGTTGGGCACGTGTCCCGTTGACAGCGATGTAGATGAGTTTTTTGACAAACTTTGAGCTCCCCCTCCCTTTTTCTTGGAAATGTGTTGCATTACTTACCAGCAAGAACAGTCGAAAGTACAACTGGATGTTGATTGTCATCAACATCCAGTTGATGACGCTCTACTTAGAGGACATTTTTAATTAATCAGCGTAAGATTTCCAAAATTATTAATATTACTCACTTTGAAAAATGGGAGAAATTTTTGGCAGAAATCACCCCAGCTGATATTCTGACATTTATTAAAATAAGAGTTAGGTACATATTATAATTTTCAAAATTATAATCATAAGGTACCTAGGGTATGGGGAACTATTAGGTTTTTGACGCTAACTGTACAACTACACTCGTGTAGAGTGGACGGTATGCCGCCGATACTGCAACCATTTTTGTTTCTCTATTGTTTTATGATGTCCCTTTGTTGTGGCCAATGTTTTGTTTTGTTTATGATTGTTGGTAACAGTCTGTTACGGATCAAAATAGGAATTTGTGTATTTCTTTTTCACCGATCTCAAAAATAGTAGAATGCTTTATTCGACCCGTATGTTATTTTTTTTTTGTTGCCGATTTTATCAATACGGGTGTGTGTGTTATACTAACCCACATTTTTGGGCTCGCTCTAGGCCACTAAACTTGCTTCTTAATTTACATACAGTACAACCGTTTGTAATGTTGCAACTATAAAATGTACATAGGTAATGTTTTTGCTGTACCTACTTCTATACCACGCCTACTCTTCAACAACTTATTTATGAGTAAAACCTGTCATTTGATTTAATACAAAAGACAGTGTTTGTGTCAGTAACTACTTCCATTCATCACCTTCTGCAGTGGATAAAATAAAACCAGTTTTCGTTTGACTAATTTATTTTACTTTAATATAAAACCCAGTTACTAGATAACAAGACCTCTTAGTAAAACTGGTTGTCAGACTTTCTGACTTCTGAGTACACACAACGACTTCCAAAGATGTACGAATGACAGTCGGGACTAACGGCTTTGCTAAACATGTAGGGGTCTCGGTATGAAATGAATGAATGTAGATAGGTGATGAACCTATCTACGGACCGACCGCAGCGATCCGTACTAGTGTTGTAAAAGACTCATGTTTTTTAGTCTTCATTTCAAGACTTGAGTAGATTTACGAGACTAGAACTCGTTAGTCTCACGAGTCGAGCCCTTTAGAGTCTTTTCGAGTCTTCTGAGTTCTTTTGTTTCATAATAAAGCTGGTTTACATCCGTACGTCACACACAAAGGTCCAGTTGAAAACCAGCGTCAGGCACAAGTGGTCTGGCATTTTATGCTGAACTGGGCCTGTTTGGCGCAGCCGTGGGGCACGCAATAATGTTTTTTGTACCTATGTTTTTTGTTATTGTTTAATCTTGTTTTTTTTTATTATTATTTTTAGTGTGCACATGGTCTGTGTCAATAAACATTCTTTCTTTCGAGTCTTTTAAGTTCTCTGAGCTGCACTGAGTCATAAACATGAGTTGGTGTATTATAAAGGTCACAGACACAGACAGGATAACTTTATAAATCGTCATCCATTTTTATTTCTTGAATTGGACTCGAGTTTTTTACAACACTAATCCGGACGGGTTTTTACTAAGCCACGAGCCCCTTCACCTCTTACTAAAAAATAATAGTTACCGAAACACTTTACTTTATCGTTAGTCCGACTCAATATTTTTCTAAAATAGTTACCGAAACATTTTACTTTTCCGTAAGTGCGTCTCAATATTTTTCTAAAATAGTTACCGAAACATTTTACTTTTCCGTAAGTCCGTCTCAATATTTATGAATAATAGTTGCCCCAACACTTCTTCTCCGTAAGTCGGTCTCAATATCGTTCATAAGATACCTAGTATACCTCTCAGTTCGTTGGTTCAGTCCATCCAAGCGAATTGCAGCTCAAATCTAGCGTAAATAGATGTATCTCTGTTCATCTCTTGTGTCGTCAGAAACACTTAGTTTGATTGTTTCTACAACTTATTGTAGGTATTGTATTGGTTATTTTCTAAATGGTATTTATTGTATTTTTAGAAGATTGGATTGGAATTATTTCTGTACGGGATACTTTTATGTATTTGTTTAAGCAACTACTAGTTTTTGCCCGCGACTTTGACTAGATATGGACTAGATAGACTTCATAATCAAGCCAGTCCTAAATTATCCAACTGAACACAAAGCAAGATAAAATATCATATAAGAAAGAAAGAAAGAAAAAGCATTTATTGGCCCGCACAGGACGAAACACACAAATAACAACAAGGATTAAGTATTATTACAAAAAAAAAAAAAAAAAAATAAGACACGAAATCGGTCCTGTACGATGCCAAAAGTTTAATAATTTAATATAAGCATATGTGGTCAACTATGCAGCTAATTGCAATTGTTTAGCCGTTTAAGCGCGAAAGAAGAACAAATATCCATCCATCCATTCATTCATCCACCCGTGCATGCCTATAAGTAAACTATTCATACAGGATTTGATTGTGGGTGTTTACATCTTTACAAATATATTTCTTCTGTGGGTGTGTATGTCACTGAATTCCTCCTAAACGGCGGGACCGATTTCGATTCATGTTTTTGTGTGTGTTACAAAGGGTTCAGGAATGGTTTAGATTCACAATTGGATTCGGTTGGTGGCGCCGTAGTCGAGTTCTAGGACATTTTTTATTTTCAGGGCAGGACAAAGTGTTCCGGGCCCGCTAGTTTATAAATAATTTAGTAAATAAGTTGTTGGTGTATCTTAATTACTAAATATCAAATAAATAAATTCTAGACTTTATTAATCGCCAATCTAAAAGGCTAACACAATTTCATTGAAAATTAGGAAAATTAACATAATTTCAGCCTCGCCGAAAGGCTGAGAAGTGAGTTTTCTTTCATACAAGTAAAAGATAATTAAATAAGTTCAAGTAATCCATTCCTTAGAAACGCTTCTCGCTTGCGGCGTGATAATGAAACTTCTAGGAATTCCTCTTAAATGTTCCTACTGTCATTGTTTTCACAAAACTTGACCTATTTAATTAAAAGTAAATACTGCCTAAATGTTAACTGAAAATACGATTTTATTAAAGTAAAGTTATTTAAAATATACTAAACGATGGGACATTTTAAAGGCCTGTAATGGCCGACGCGAAAGACCCGAGTCGCGGCTAAAAATACTTATGGGCAATATTTATTTTTACTTAGTGTGAATTAAAAATCTTTCCGTATGCATATAGCTTTGATACTCTTTCGGGTTATTGAAATGTCTATTGTGGTGTTCATCGAGGGAGATTGTAACAGAATAGACATACAGCAGTGCTATTCTGTCACAATCTTCCTCGGTGAACACCTAGGTGAAGTGAGCTGTCATCCGATTGTAGTGTTTTGTAAATCCCTAGCATCGGGGCAGACGACAGCCCACTTCACCTAGGTGTTCACCGAGGGAGATTGTAACAGAATACTGGTCAAGTTTTTGCCGTCAAAACAGTGCTGTGCTTAGTCCGGCCAGGTGTATCTATAGGCCCACCTTTATAGTACTTTCACGTTTTGTATAGCTCTTCAATATTGTTTTAGGACTGAAACTTAACGCTTAAGCTAACATAGCCGGAATAAATAAATTTTTCAATAAGATTCCACAATATCATTTGAAAATAGGGATTAGTTAGGCATTGTATATCTAACAGTAACATAATATTCATAACTATTCGCAATGCCTACTAAAAACAACCTTTTCAGGTAGACGTCTATGTTATTTAATGTTTTGATATTAAAATAAACAAAACTGTTTTAAATAGGCCACTGAATAAGCATACTTACTGAATGTTTTGTATTAAACTAGACAAACCCGACCAAGCTTCGATGTGGCTCAGTCTAACATTTTTTTGTTCGGAAAAAAGTATTAAATAAAACATACAATAATATGTAAAAATGTTCAATCCATCGACTACTTTCCGTGTTTTGCGGCCAGAAATATACTGAACCTAATTTTCTATATAGGTACATTATATCAGAGTGTTCGAGCGGCTGTGACACCACGTGTCGCTGCTGATCCGTTCTCTTTTGGTTTTCCAGCGAGGGCGTGTAACGTTGCAGGTGTTCAGAAAATAATACTCGCAAAGTAACTCATGTAGTTTACTTAAAAGCATTGTGACAAAACTTTACAATAAAGAGTAAGGATTACAATAAATCAAGTAACAATCATTGTTCAACTTTAAATTAGAGCCAATGGATTTGTGGGTGTGCACCGCGTGACGTCTGCATCAAAAGTAATCAGCTCTGACGGGCGACGCTATGACATTCACAACCCCATTCGGTGTTTCCCGCTCTAAATTTAAATTATCATTTAGTCGAATACAAAACGATTAATCGTTAAAAAAATTACAATTGTTTCCAAATTCTTAAAAAAATAACAAAATAAATCATAACTCTCAAATTAACTGATTTTCGTTATTTAATAATAAATAAATAATGTCACACGCCGATACATAATATAGAATACACAAATCTTAAAGAAGAGCAAAAAGTTAACACATTTGTCCATTTTTTATTTCTCGAAAACGCTTGTCCATTACAGAACTGATCATTGAACTGTCGTTACTACATTTTAAGTTGAACTTTATAGAAATTATTCTATAAAGTTCAACTTAAAATGTAGTAACGACAGTTCAACGTGTCTTATCAGCTTCTTGAAGTACGAACTTTAATTAAACTTTCATTATTAGAAAGGCGCTATCTAATTGTCAAAATGCCTGTTTATACAACTTCACTTTCAGTCAGTTTAGTTTTCAATTCAATTATAAAGTTGTTCTTAGCAGCCTTATAAATTGCCTTCGTTTTTACGGTTACCCAGAGAAATCCTTATACAAAACTTAGCAGCTATAGAACAGATGATTTTCATCAAACTAAAAAATCAAGTATGGATAAGACAAACCTAAGAATAGATCCACACTTTTGTACTCTTTTAGCGGTGGAAAGTTGCTCATCCTCCATAGAAAAGGGAGGATTCTTCGACAAGAGTGTATTGTGGCCGGTGGGCTACTGCCTGACGATTGTAGTCGGGATTTTGTATAAATGCTAAATGTCGAAGAGAACTTTGTTTGCACGATCTAGGAAACCTCGATTGTAGTACGCATCATGTGCGATAGATGTCGCTACACTCTTCATAGAGTATTTTACCAAAAAAATCTAATTAGTCCGTCAGTTAGATTACGAAAAATATTTGATACGTATTTTTTGTTTAATCAAATCAATAAAAACTGACGAAGATAAAACGCATCAAAGATCATGAGTGGGGGTTTGTGACGTCACTTCGCCAGAAAAAGTGTACGGACATAATGATGTCAAAGGATTTTTGACGCACTGTATCGTCTTCATTTTTTGTTTACGTGAAAAAAGAAAAATCACGTGTCCAATATTTTTTGAAAATCTATCTGACGGACCAATTTTATTTTTTTGGTAGACATACTGGCATATTTGGCAGCAACGAGTCAGATTTTTAAACATAAATCATATTCATAATTTATTTATTAACAAACGAATTAGACATAAGGCTTACTAATAGTTATACAGTATTCCTTCAATATACTGTTATCGTCACGTAAGTCAGTCCTCAGCTTCAGAGCAGCAAACTTATATGACGCAAATTATATTTTAACAAAATTAGTAGTGACGGTTAACAGCACAACATATTTCTATATGTAACTAATTCATATTGTAAGATATTTTTTTTTTCGTTTGTTATTCAGTAGTGTGTATCATAATACTGAACATATTCTGATATCTATACATCTATATCTATACAAATAAATAAAATAAAAATGTCTGTTTGTAATATCAAAATAACAGCTTTTTACTAAATACATATATAAGTATATACGGTACTTATATCAAAGAAACTATTTTTAATATTTTGTCTGTCTGTCTGTCTGTTTGCTTCGGCTAATCTCTGAAATGGTTGGAACGATTTTGACGGGCCTGTCACCGGCAGATAGCTAATTTTATAAAGGAGTAACTAAAAACCCCGCTGATAACCGAGTTTCACGCAGACGAAGCCGCAGGCAACAGCTAATCTATACTAATATTATAAAGCTAGTTACGTGTGGGGGCGTGTGTCGGGAAACTCTCCAATGAATAAATCCTTTTTGGGTTTAGAAATGTATTTTAAGTTTCACAATTTCACATTTAAAATTATAAAATAGATGACTTATTAGCTAAGTAGGTTTAATGTTTCAATGACCGTTCCCACCGAAGTTAGGTAAAGAAAGGCGATGACAATAGTCGATGACGACGGACGAGCGGTGTCGTAATACGATCGGTCGCCTTGTCGGTACGATGTGCTGAGCTTGCAGGCTGGCCTCGTAACAAGCTGAAGAGTTTCTTTGTTTGTTTGTTTGGTTGAACGCGCTAATCTCCAGGATCTACTGGTTCGAATTGAAAAATTATGTTTGTGTTGGATAGTCCATTTACCGAGGAAGGCTATAGGTCGGGTCACTAGTCAAATAATAATTGTGTAAAAAATGTAAGCTTCAAATATTCAAAAAAGAACTGAAGTTTTTATGCACTGCAGGTATCGTAGTTTGAATAATAAGTTTCTACCGCAATATTGACGTATCTTTCACTTTTCTTTAATTTGTGAGCTAAAAGGACAGAATGCAGGTTAGGACAGTACCAATTACGGTGAACACGGTTTCTGGTCTACGATCTGCAACGTAAACGATTGGGTTGGGACATGATGAATATTCACTTATTTTACGGTACCCTACCGTAGGTAACTACTAGTGAGGTGGTGGTGATGGGTACCTATTGAATTCATATGCATAGTAAATATGGGATCACACTGCATGTGGGTGTTTATTTAAGAGAGCTTTGTTGATTTTGTATAAGTTTATGTAGTTACTGAAATACGTAACTAGCTGGTCTTTACTTGAGCCAAAGACTCAGTTTTGCGATACAAAATGGCAAGGCTACCCACTCAGCCTTTTAGGTTCTTGTCCCATTAACAGCGCTGATAAGATTTTTTATGGCCAATGGGCTCCCCCACCCCCTCTTTTATAAATTGTGCTCATTCATTTTAATATTATTTATAAGTTTTGTAAATTTTTCATTTATTGATTTTGATTTAAGTCGTAAAAATATAGAAAAAAAAATATTAAAAAAAATTGTTTTCATGACACACGGTTTTGCTTTTAATAATAACGAAACGGCAATTGCAACTATGCCTATTTATTAGAAGGGCCAGTGCGTAATAATCACTCTTTTTCTTGTAAATGGCTTGTAACTTTGACTGTGTATCTTATTAAAACCTCAACGAACAGTGGTGAATGCCACTGTATCTTCTATAAATCGGAACTCTTTTGGTGTTACATTAAAATATCCTTCACACTTCAGCCTTTTCACCATCATACAAAATGTGTTAATTAACTATACATTCTTACGCAATTCCATGTTCAGGTCGGCCCTGACCAGCTGCCATACGATCTAAGAGGCCGCTTTGTCCACAGATCATATTGTATGCGTCCACGCTCTATTGATGTAAGTATTATGTTACCAACGGTTATTCAAATCATACTAGAAATTCACAATAACGGCTATAACGTCGGTGTCATCGAATATAGTATTTGCCGGCGACTTCGTTCGCCTGAATTTCCTTTCGGATTATAACTTATAGCCTTAGGGATAACGTAACTTCCTATTATTGGTGAAAGATTTTTTTTAAATCGGTTAAGTATTTTTTATTTATTTATCTTTACACAAACATATAAAAAATAGTTTACGCTCCGTTCGCCCATTGGATCTTGCCATTTTCGATTAAAATATTCTACTCACCCCGTTTTTTATTATTTTGGTGTAGTGATTCGCCCCTTGCGGCATTTCCTTGGAAATTTTACCAAAAAAAGTTATAGTTAGACAGAAAAATGCATACACCTAGTTCCAGTTAATTTCTGAATTTCACGAAACTTTTCATAACCGGACATCAGCAAATCAGTCATTACAACTAACATCGATGTTAGTTGTAATGACTGGTTTGTCCTAAACCTCTAAATATTAGTATAGATTTTATTTTATTCTTATATATTTCTGCAAATTTGCACCTACCATGTTTTGTCTCTGCATCACCTTAACGTAGACTGGTAGAAAATGCCCAAGGCATTAAGTCCGCCTGCCTTTGTACAGTGTTAATTACATTTTGTGCATAAAGTTTTAATAAATAAATAAATAAAATAAGTCTGAAATCGGAGGAGTAATAATTATTGGATATATAGGGTGACTGGTAATTAGTGTACGATACATAAACACGTGATTGTGTTCATGATAACAAACAACTTTCCCGAAGAAAAATTTTTTTTTGTACTGTTTCACTTTAGGTCAGAGGCGTGCGCGCACGTGAATTTCATACGGCTGTTGTGTTATTGTGATAAAAGTGAACCAGTACAAAAAACATTGTTTCTTCGGGAAAGTTGTTTGTTATCGTGAACACAATCACGTGTTTAAGTATCGTACACTAATTACCAGTCACCCTATATAGATTAATAAGTCTACTGTTACTGTAATTTTATTATCATTAGCCCGTATTGTCACACTGCTGGGCAAAGTCCTCCGTCCATTGCTTCCATCGGTGTCAATGTTGCGTCTTGTCTTGCTAGCTAGTTCTCAAGGAAACCATCCAAATCGTCCCATCATTTCCTTCCAGGTTTACCGCTGCTACGTTTTGCTATTTCGGCACACCAATTTTGGGTTCTTCGAGCCCAAAGCTCTTTCAGCCTCAGTTCCATTTAGGCTGGGCAATCTTTTGAGCCACGTAAATCCACGATCGGTGTTTCGAACATGATTAATTTAACACCAAATATGCTGCGTTCCATAGCTCGTTGGCAATATTTTAATTGAATAATAATTATATAAATCATAAATGAAAAGTCCACCACAATCAAAAGCTTCATTAAACATTTTATGAATAAATAAATCGTTTATTTGATATATAACGATAGTAGTTTGACATTAAGCATCGATTAAATGCGCATTGAATAATCGACTGCTTTTCAATTAAAATTAAAGTGTAATAACTCATTTAATCCGTCGAATCAGTCGCGGTTATTACACTCATTTTATGCAGCTTTTAGCTCGATATTAAAGAATTTAAATGCAGCATTTTGAGTCATAAACCCACCCCAAGCGAGTCGCACTCGCGCATTAAAGGTTTCGTACGACCACAACTTTTATAGTTTACCATTTTTTATCAATTGTTGTTTTATTATTGTGGAGCATGCACTACAGTCACATCAAGTTTAATGATAAACGTTTTCCAGAGATAAATTAAAAAAAAGTTAAATAGGTGTACTTTAGGCTGCTTGTTATGTGCCATAAATATTTAATTAAGTAGCTTTTAGGTTCGCCCGGTAATAGACAAATAGATAAATAGACAGCATAGGCGTAGAAATAAGGTCCCATGCCACGCAACCCTAAAAATTAATAAAACAGTCAAATGTGGTGGCATTCTATGCAATTCTTATAATAAAATGCTAATGGAGAAATTGTAATAAGAAAATACTCTAGGGAATATTTTCCAAGCTTATTTTTCACGACAGTAATAATTCTTTGTCTCTTTTTTTTATTTGACAGACGATATCTTTATTTTTGTCTGTGAATCGCAAAGTTCAACGAATCCTAATTTGTTTAGCAAATTACACAGGACCTTGATGAGTTCAGAAAGAAAAATATAATTATAAGAACGAGCATAGCATTTATAATAACCATTTTAGAAGCAGAAATCAGAAATATTCAATACAAAAAAAGGTCGGTTTTATTAAAAAATTAAAAAATAAAAGTGGTGACGTAAATCAATCGTTCAAGTAACTATACTCCATTTACAATAGCATTAGACAGAAGTTAATAAAGGTTCTTTTTAATGCACACTTTGTAACAAAAGTACAACAGACATGTTAAAGTTCCGATAGACACCGAATTTATTATAATCTATTTTTACAGTTAGTTGCTGTCGCGCTTATTTGTAGCCATTTTAATAATTTATCTTCTAAAATTATGTGACTTTCATTTAGTTGTATAATCGATTCCAATTTAAAAGTGTCAATTATGCTAAAAACCTAACAGAAGCAGGGATGAACAATACCCGGAACGTTATGAATTCATTTCACTGTAATTCTACCAAATTTAAAATGTTATCTAATCTTTAAAAGACTTTTATTCTTTTTATATTATTATACGTCCATATTTAGTATTATCTTAGATTTATTTATCAAAATTATGTTAAAATAAGTTTAATTAAAATTGTTTTAACTTCTCTTTGAAATAAAATGTGTTGCAGTCCTGCTTCTATGAGCCTCTTTTTTCTAATGATATTGTAAATGGAGTATAGAACACTCGATCTGTTGGCCTGAAAAAAATGCCATAACACGTTGGTATCTTACAAATAAATAAAATTGAAGTGTCTGTTTGTAATGTCGAAATATCAGCTTTTTACTAAATGCATATGAAAGTATACACTGCACGTATATCAAAAATACTATTTTTGACATTTTTGACTGTCTGTCTGTATGTTCCTTCTAATCTCTGAAACGGCTGGACCGATTGTAACGAGACTTACACTGGTAGATAGCTGATGTGATTAGGAGTAATTTACTTTAATTTAGAGAAAATTAGGGTACCGCGCAAAAACTAAACTAAACTAAACCCGTCAGATAACCGACAATCAGGCGCACTAAGTCGCGGGCGTCACCTAGTTTCAGAATATACCTACATCTTTCGCGGTTTTAATTCTCAGAAGATCTCTCACAAGTACCGTGTACAGGATCTTTTCGGGTGGTGAATATTTGAACCAAAAAGTAATTAAAACAAAAGAATTCGTCAATAGGTTGTATTTTGTTCAATCTAACAATCGCCAATATTAACCAGCCTGTAACAAAATACAGTCCAACCATGAAAAAAGAGACACGTTGTGTCCCCGAAACATGATCAATCACAAATTCATTACAACATGTTATTTATTTACTTTGATGAACGTTATAAATATTCACCGGTATTATTATCATGAAATTCGCACAGAACTCAATTAGCTAGGTGTCGTAAAATGAACATCAAGCATGGTGATCGTAAAAGTGAAAATCTTTTGGAATCAATTTCAAACAAAATTAGGAGGAAAATTCTTCTTCGTTAAGCCGTAATCGCCATGACCGATGCATGTTGACGATCGCAGTAGTGGTGTTATGGTTCTCAGAAGGACGCTGCTGCCCATCCTCTGGTTAATATCTCTCTGTCGCCTTCTGACACCCATGGGTAGAAATGGGGTGGTGCTATTCGCGGCACCACAGGGCTTCATTATCATCCAATGACAATGTAATTTTGTTACGCTAATTTAGTGTGTGTGTGATGATGACTTGTTAGATAAGAACGATTATGTTAAGGAAGCAGGGGTGAGAATGAGATGGCAACCGACTAGTAAGGAAGTCTTCCATATAATTAACAAAATTAACCCAAAAAGATCACCCGGATGTGATCTCATTCGCATGTCTGACTTAAAAACCATTGTACATAAGGTTAGCCCGATTTTAGCAAAATTAATCAATTTATCTGTTGAGCAATCAAAATTTCCAAATGATTTAAAGAAAGCAATTGTACGTCCCATCCATAAGAAACGTGACAAAAAAGAATGTTCCAACTATATAACCATAACGATACTGTCAAGCATAGATAAAATAATTGAAAAGAGTATCGTAAATCAACTAGGAAACTATCTTAACAAAATTTTTATATTAAATAAATCTCAACACAGTTTTCAAAAGATTAAAAGCCCAAACACACTTTTGTCAATTTTTACGGATGAAATTAACTCATATCGAGCAGATAAAAAGATTTTTGTATTAATATATTTTTATTTTAAAAAGGCGTTCGACACTTTACAAACAGAAACGTTACTGAAAGCTATGGATGAGTGCGGGGTGAAGGAGCCGCTTAACCAATGGTTTCGCGACTTCCTCACCGCGCGCTCGTACCGCGTAAGGGTGTAGTGAGGACACGGAGGTTCGGTGCGGAGTGCCCCAGGGCTCCGGATGCGGACCTGTGTGCTACTTGATGCATGTGAATAGCTTGTGCGGAGTGCTGCGACACAGCTCGGCACACATGTTCGCGGACGACCTGTGTGTACTGCGCGCTGGCACGGACCTCGCTGAGATCTGCCGCCTGCTACAGCAGGATGTTGATGCGGTGGTCAAATGGTCACACGATAATGGCATAGTCCTCAACCCCGATAAAACTAAACTTCTGGTAATCCATTCGCCTTATCTCGTTATCACTGACGCGCGTCCATTAGTGTATACACATAAGTTTTCTTGTATTCATGGCAATTGAAATAACTGTGATTGTAAACCTATAGAACAAGTTAATAACGACGTCACTTATCTAGGAATGAAAATAGATTCAAACTTTTCCTGGACCACACATGTTGATTATGTATGTAGCAAATTAAGAAAGGAAAGGAGGATTAGGAAAGTTCTATCATTTAAGTTACAAAGTGCCCAAAAGCACACTTAAGTGTTTATATCTCTCATTGGTGGAAGCTCCATCATAGGCTACGCTTTTGATTGCTATGGATTAACTTTCAAGACGAATATAGACAAATTAGAGTCATTTCAAATTAGGTCCTTAAAATTACTAGTTGATAAAAAAACAAAAGATAGATGCAAAGATAACTACAGAAAACTATTTACAATAATATGCAAAATTCTTCCGGCAGGTCTTCAACACAAATACTTACTATTATCAAACCAGCATGGCAATCGGGAGCCTAGCCTATCGTCGGTAAGTCACAGCCATAGCACGAGGTCAGTAACCGCGGGCAAATATGATGTACCTAGGGTCAGCAATTATTATGGAGACAGAACCCTTAAGAAACGTCTACCCTAATTACTTAATAGTTTGCCCGAGGTTATCAGACAGGAGCTAAACATAAATAAGTTTAAAAAAACGCTTAAAAAGCACCTGCTAGATAACATTTAGTATAGGTACTCTTAATCTTTCTGCCAATTTGTTAGTCATTTAATTATTGTTACTTAAGTATATTTTTATGTATGAGAATGAGACTGTCTGATCCCCCAGTCAAACCGTCTAGACGGTTTTGGGAGAGAATTTTTCTACTTGTAACATTTCTAAGTTCGTTGATTAATAAATAAATAAATAAATAATAATAGTTGGTTTAGAGATTAACTTATCAGTGTGAATTCTGCCGTGATGGTAGGTCCAGCAAAGGAAGATACATTGAAAACCTTAGTTATGTATAATTTAGCAGCATTATTTCAGTTATGTAAATGTTACTCACATTTCCCATAGAGCCATTAATTAAGTAAATTATTTTGTTTTTTAAATAAATGAGCATGGTGGTTGAGAGGATTGTCATGCTCATTCAAAGGTCTCGCTGATGGTCGCGTGTGTTGGATCATTCAGCTCCCTTCAAAATGTTTGAATGGTGCTGATCCACGTGTCATGTTCCTGAACGGGCGCCGTCAGTAGAGATTGGTCATATCTTAACAGCTTTTATGTTGATTCTTTATTTTATTGTTTTTTATTACTTAATTTACCTACATTGACAGTTTTCCATAGAGACCTATCTACGTTTTGGAACGAGCAACTAGTTTCAACTTTCTGACTAACTAAACGACTCCTTGAGATTTCAAAAATGCCTGTGAGTGGTTTAATTGATATAAATGGTTTGACTTGGACTTTGAGAGATCCACGGCAATGGACACCATTGTAACAGATGGAAAGTTCGTAAAACGCTACTCTTCCCTCCCGACCATAACTTTTACACTTCCGACTATCAGTCAACTATTTAATGACTGTTCGTTTCCGATTGTGCGTGAAAGCATACGTCGTTTGTCAACTGCACACTTTCCCCTATATTTGCGGATGTTGCTCACTGTTATGCAGGTGATAACAATGTTGTGATCGCTTAAAGGAAATGTAGGCATTCATTTTAAATTAGTAAAACCTTTAGTTTAAGCTTATACGGTCACAGCTGGGAACAAGAGTTTCAATGAATGAATGTGCCCCCAATTATCACTTACACAATTTATAGAGTCACAATCAAAATTATAAGATACTTTATAGACAGTGTGAGAATGCAAAATGTTTGGATTCCAAAGGTTTTCTCGGCATCCTTCGTGTCCTAAAATGGGCAAATCGCACATAACATCTATGGCCCAAGAAAACAAGAACTTCGACTCGATTAATTGGAATCTTATGAAATAGTCGATTTGTCGGCTTATACAATCGCAAAGTCCAAACAATTTATAGTCGAGTTTTATAGCGTCTTCAAATATAAGTATTTGATCACTTTCAAAAAGAATCTATGGAGATTTTACTGGTTCGTACCTATTCATAGGAAAAAACTAACCGTTAACTAAAACTTACTTTAAAAAAACAACATTCGAATCAGATTCAAAAACTATAATCATACACATAAACAAAGGACGTAATATTTTAGCTTTTTTTAAGTTTTGAGAGTAAACAATGTATTGCGCGTCCGGATAGACCGGTTAAAATGATAAAAAGGATAAGACATCATAAAAGCATGGTGCATTAAAAACTTCTTTGTTACGTGACTTTGTACTTAACTCACCTCTTATTCAGCCTGTCCGTGTATTATATCTGCAACAAAAATGAATTCATAAATAATTTACCTAGTCGCTTTTGCATAAAATATTACTGTGCTTTCCGACAAAAGACTTTTATTGAAAAAAATGCTTTTGAAATAATTTAATGAGGGTGGTATTAGTTAAAACTTAGAAGAATAATATTATAAACCTAGAAAAAGATGACCTGGGTGGTACAAAAACTAAGCGCTTGGGCTTTTTGAGGATGAGATTGCAAGTCCGGCACGAAGAAAAAATAACACAATAGAGATCCTTTTTATTTATTTATCCACCTATGTTTCATAATAAAGCTGGTTGACATTCGTACTACGTCACACACAAAGGTATAGTTGAAACCAGCGTCAGGCACAAGTGGTCTGGTATTTATGCTGAACTGGGCCTCTTTGGCGCAGCCGTGGGGCACACAATAATGTTTTTTTTAATTTTATTTCTGTTTTTTTACTGATTAACCTTTTATTACTATTTTTGTCCAACTAAATCCGGAAGTCGGGCAGCAGCGGCTTCCACGTGCTTAACAACTTCACTGCGATCCCCAAGACGCGTGCCAAGCGTGGGGATTCTGGCAACCCCCCCCCCCCCCCTTAGGGGGGGAGCCTGGGGGAGGCTTTTGTTCAACAGTAGACGTCTTCAGGCTGATGATGATGATTACTATTTTCGTGTGCACATGGTCTGTGTCAATAAACATTTTTTCTTTTCTTTAAATCTACGGCGTCTTGTTTTTTTACGAACATAAAATCCTGAACGCAACATAAGAGAATAAACATAAAAGTGCCTGTTATCAACAGCATTTATTAAACTTGAGACTATAAAAGTAATTGGGGAGAAACATTGTTTTACAGTTCGTTGAATACAACTTATAACTACGAGTTTATTTTAGTAAAGCGAACGGTAAATCCTAATCTGTGAGACAGTTGCTTCAAACATTTTAAAAGCTTATCGGATTTGTATAAAATTCACGTGTAGATTTTGTGAACCCTGGATCTTGTTTAGTTTTTAAGTTCTGAATGGGTTTTTTTTAAAACTTCATGCACAAGCGTGCAAAGGCGGACTTAGTTCCTTAGTCATTCTCTACCAGTCAAACAATGGTTGTGAAGAGATAACATGGCAGGTGCACAGTTAAATAACAAAGAAAACCGGACAAGTGCGAGTCGGACTCGCCCACCGAGGTTTCCGTACATATTTGTAGGTACATATCCATACTTCTATACTAATCCATACCTACTATCCATACTTTAATCTACATTATAAATGCGTTTTTTGCGACATAAACGGCCATATCTTTTTTTCAGGTTAACATCTATGTTGATGCTGTAAAAAAATTAACCCTAGATGGTTTTTATTTCAACTCGATACGTCCACGCGTTCTCGAGATAATGGGTCTTGACATACAGCAGCATACAGGCATACAGCCAGACAGACAGACAGACCGACAGACAGACAGACGGACAACAAAGTTATCGTATAAGGGTTCCGTTTTTTCTTTTTGAGGTACGGAACCCTAAAAAATAAACTAAATTAGAAAGATATGTTTTAACTTACTTATGCACAAAAATATACATTTGAGAATTACGCTTGTTTCTCTTCTGTTCAGAGTCCTGATCTTAAAATACGCAAGATTAGAAAACCGCATTACAATAAAATTTCCTATATCTATTCTTCTGTGCGTGTGTATGTGACTCAATTCCTCCTAAACAGCTAGACCGATTTTGATGACTTTTTTTGTGAATACAAAAAAATTACATCAAATCAGTGAATTTCGAGAATGGTTTAGATTCACAATTGGACCCGGTAGCTGGCGCTGCAGTAGAGTTGTAGGACTTTTTTATTTCAAGGACAGGACAACATCTCGCTAGTAAGTAGGTATGTTAAATTTTCCTGTATTTACTGGAAAAATTACTTTTCGGAAGGAAACTGAAACAATGAATACCTAATGAAAATAAAGCATGATACCATATTATTTATAATTATGTAGGTATAATGATTAATGATCAAACATTTGTAAAATTATAAAATAAATGTTATTAATAACGAACATGGAATCAAACATTCATTCAATACAATTCAGTAGGTAGGTATTAAAAACAGGTTTTGAACGCATGACGGCGGCGTTCCTCGCCTGTTCTAAGTTTAAATTATGTGGCTGGCAGTTAATTGTACGGCGCGAATATGTGCCAAACCGCGGTACAACTTTCCTGGAGTATAAGTTCATTCAATCGTGAATCAAATTCATCTACGTTCAACTCATGCGGGAATAGGTTAGGTGCCTACATAACTACATAAACCTACCTAATGTAGGTTTTCATACCAATGTGCATATTACAATTTCATAGTGAATAGTTCTGTATCTGTATCTGTTTGTTAATATACGGGAATAAACCTTACCCGGGTTTACCTTAGTATTCATTTAATTATTTTCAGATTACACCTACCACTGCTTGTCTCTGCATCACCCAAAGTATTAGGTATATGATATGATCTGTGCCCAAAGGTTGACTGGTAGAAAATGCCTATGACATTAAGTCCGCCTCTGTACTTTGTGCTTGAAGTGTTAATAAATAAATAAATGAACTCACAAATCTATTAAACAGTGCCTTGGAAGATGAAGAGAAAAAACTAAGCCATCTCGACCAATTTATTTCAAAAACCTATAGTGTTTGTTCGTTAGCCTCGCTAAAAAGCCTCACGTTAGACTTCCGAAAGTAAAGTAATGTGTGTTCTGTGCTAAAGTTATTTATCACATTTTGTTTTTGAAGGCGGTTTTCTTTTTTTTGAAAAAACTTTTTATTTTTCGCTTTTTAGTGTTGCCTTAACATCCAAATCCATTAAGAAACGGCGACACACTTAAAAGAGATTGTAAGTCCTCCAAAGATTGAAGAAACTAAAACGTCGTCTAAGTAATTTATTTGGGAATTTGTTGATTTTCTCAAAAGGGCTTTATCAATTTTGGTAAAATTTATATGGGACCATTTCGGAATATACCCCTTTCGAACAAAAAAAGATTTTTTCAAATCCGTCTATATATGACAGAGTTATGCCCGAACATACATTAAAAAAAAATATATATAAACATTTGAATTGATAACCTCCTCCTTTTTGAAGTCGGTTAAAAATCGGAAAATATCACGAAATTAAGAGTAGGTAGGTTAGGTAGGTAGGTAGATAGGTAGGTAGGTAGATAGGTAGGTAGGGTAGATAGGGTAGGTAGGTAGGTAAAGTACAGGACAGGACAACGTCTGTCGGCTTAGCTAGTTCTATATTTTCCTTCAGTGAATCTAGATGAAATTAAATTGAAGTAAGCTGTCATCCCACCATGCTGGAATTGAAAACTCACCTCAAAGACACTTCACCTAAATTGATCAATGGAGGTTTTTATAGAATATACCGTCTGTTTTATTAATGGCGCAATGCTCCATAACACGCACAAATCACGCGGCCACTGCTTAAATGGCGCGAACATCCCCCCACGGGTAAACTTCCTTCCACACACAAACTCGACTCAATCAAGCATCAAACTTGTCTAAGCACGTTAGTGGAAAGTTTAGGGAAAACAGTTTGCTTCCGCACAAACGCCACGTTATTAGAACTTGTGTGTTACACAACCTTTATAGAGCATACAATTGTGAGATCAATTTTAAAGGTCTAAGACGTTTAATAAAATCTTATATTGTCATCACCATAAATTAGATCTTATATGAATACAATCAGCATCAGACTTATACTGTCGCCAATCACAGGCCAAACAGCATTTCTAAGAAGACAACATATAGTGAACTAAGATTATTCAAGAATTTAAGCACATTAGTCAAAATAATAAAACTAAAGAAATTTTGCTGAAAGAACCACCTGATAGGTGGAAACGTAACCTTGACTGGCAGTCCAAGGTGAAAATGGCGAGACGAGCTTGACTCCTTTCGTATGTAGGTACTGGCCCGCATAAGCCAGCAAAAATGTGTGGAAAAGATAGAAGCAGGCTTTGCCCTGCAGGGACAGTACAAGCCAGATAGATAGATTTTGAATACCCATCATTGAAAATCACAAGACAAGAGACGGCAGTAAAGTTTAACCTCAGGGGAGAATTGTTTCTTTAAAATTGCGTTGCGAAAATATGGTTGTGGTCGATTCAAGAAGAAGTTTAATTTATATTATTTTCATCTGTAGGAGCTCAACTGTTTAATTAGCAGAAACAATAGTTAAACATTGGCTAACGTCACTAGGAGGCGGCTTCACATAAAAGACTTTTTTTCGATATTCTAAACCCAATAATCAAAACTTATTTAGTACTTCATGAAACAAATTAAGTAAATATGTTCCTACATATGCCTTATGAGAAACTTAAAAATACCTCGTGAAGTAGTTTAAAACTAGATGGGTCCAGTCTCGTCAAAAGTTATTAAAGATTCCTACTTTTTTGTCTCATCACGTCCTACTTTTTTGTCTCATCTTTAATGGAAATAAGTGAATATGAAATTACACTTGGTGTAGCGATGATAAGAAAGAGATATTGTGCATGTTGTATCATAAACTGCCTGATATGTGTATCCTGTCCATCTTAACCTACGGTACCCAGGGGTGTGATTCTGTAAGACCTCATTCCAAACTTCGAATTTGAATCCGCTATGAGTTTCTTGATTGGCATTCTAAAAACTCGGTTGATAATTCGAATTTACACTAGCGCCACCCTTGCGAGCGTGTCAGCGAGTTGAACTAAATTGACAGGGAGATTTTGACTGATAAAGTATGAGATGACGTAAGATGTAGCATTCTGTAAGGTAATTTCCCCGTCACTTCGACGCTCACTTCGCACTCGAACGCGATTCAAAGTGTCATAAATAGGTCATTTTGAACCTTATGCGAAGTGAGAGTGAATAGCGATGTGAGATGTGAGTTGTTGTTTGAATTTTACAGAATCGACCTACAGACCTAGTCGCTCACCGTGTTGCAAAAGTTCCGCTTTGGAGTGTGCCAAAGAGCAATAGATAGAGCGAAGCATTCTGGGTGTAAAAAGAACAGACCGAATACGAAACACCATGCTACGCTCCAAAACGAGGATCATAGAAGTGGGCAAAAAGGCTACCTAGCTGAAATGGGATTGGGCGGGTCACGTCAGCCGCATGCACAGTGATACTATTTATCAGACACTCTTTTTCTTACAGAAAACACTAGAAAACTATAAATATTGAGAAAAAGTAAATTTCATATTTACCTCTTATGCGCGGTTGATATAAAACACTCATGATCAGATTTAGAAACAAAAAACCGTGTTGAAATGAAAAAAATGTTTATTTGGTATGTACAACAACAAGAATAATAAAATAATTAACTTGTTTGCGGATACAGTACTTTTTTGCATAATTAATCTGCTGCCTTTAGCGCAAACTGCGAACCATTATAATTATAATGGTACGCTAATAATAAACATGTCATTGATAACAAAATAAATTTATCGCAAGCTAAAAATATATTTTTTAAACGTCCATCGTTGTTGACTTCAAACTATAAAGGAAGGAAAAATCTGCAGAAAACTGCAAATAAACGTCGTCTATGCAGTTGGAAGAGGAACATCAATAAAACATAACACACGGAGCATTATTCAAGATCAAAATCAAATGAGATCGTCGACACTAGCACCGAAGAATAGATCGTCTACTACTGTCAAAGGCATCTCTTCGCTTTTGCACCGCACTTCACAACGACTAGGGTTGCCTGCTTACCAAGTCTAAAGTTTCGTCACATGATTAAAAAACCGAGCAGAATGAAAGCTTCATACTAATGCCGTGCGCAGGAGCACTACTATACGCACAGCTTAGGGAGTCGGTTGCCAAAATGAGAATTAGCCCTAATGCGCCTAAACCATGTCGTGTCCTGTTACCGACAAGGCGCGCGGGGCGTGCATCGGCGCTCGCTAGAGAACAAACCGGTTTCAGCCAGTTCAGTAAGCGGCAAAGTAAAGGTATGTATAATCCCTCGCTACCGCTACGCATCCTCGCAGTTCTCAGGTGGAAATGCAGCCTAAGTCTAAAAACAAGAAACATTATTACCAGGCACACGAGACACGAATAATGGCTTATATTTAGGAATAGGGCAAGACGGGCGGCAGGTACAGACAGCGTGTCATCAACTGCTTACCCCCCACGCGTCAAAATTTCTTCACATAGGGGGTAAGCAGTTGATGACGCTGTCTGTACCTACTATTTGTACCTGATACCTGAAAATAGGCCCAGTATGTTAACGCATGTACGCATATCTTCTTAATTACGTATTCCTCTATCGCTATCCATCTTCAAAGTTTCAGCCATGCTAAAGTTGCATAGGTCTATACTGGGTGTAACGGAAAGGGGGTATACATCCGAAGGGAGGTCAATGTACTCGTAAAACTGACTAACATTCAACATAAAAAAAATCGAAATTCAAAAATAATTGTTGGTCTCTTCATACAAAATTTAGGCGGCAAGTTAAAATTTTCTATGAAGAGACCAACAATTTTTTTTTTGAATTTCGATTTTTTTTATGTTGAATGTTATTCAGTTTTACGAGTACATTGACCTCCCTTCGGATGTATACCCCCTTTCCGTTACACCCTGTATAATTACTGTTTTTGGATACAGCAAAAACAGTATAGATAGACTGAGATACATACATGTGGTAGTATAATAGGACCAATCCAGTATTCATGAAAGTTCTTTATACAGGGTGGGGATGGCAATAGCACAAAAAAGGATCATGGTAGGATTTGGTAATTTGGTGTAATTGTTTTTATTGAGCATTAATAATATTAAATTATGACGCCACAAGTTACCGTTCTTCTCACAAGTTAGAAAACCAACATTTCATAATATGATGTTTTATTTTGGTTACATTTATAATGCTCTTTATATCTGATGTTTTTTTTTTCGTTTTGAAGGATTTATTTGATAGTTTCTAAATATTCTTATGAACTAGTATTACCAGTATTTTAATTTTTGGTCGTATCGTCGTCCCCACCTTGTATATGGCACGATTGTTTTGTTTTTAACCGACTTGAAAAAGGAGGAGGTTATCAATTCGAATGTTTATATATATATTTTTTTTTTTATTTTATGTATGTTCGGGCATAATTCTGCGATATATGGACGGATTTGCAAAATTCTTTTTTTGTTCGAAAGGGGTTTGTTCCGAAATGGTCCCATATAAATTTTATCAAAATTGATACAGCCCTTTTTGAGAAAATCAACAAATTCCCAAATAAATTACTTAGACAACGTTTTAGTTTCTTCAATCTTTCGAGGACTTACAATCTCTTTTAAGTGTGTCGCCGTTTCTTAATGGATTTGGATGTAAGGGCAACACTAAAAAGCGAAAAATAAAAAGTTTTTTCAAAAAAAAAAAACCACCTTCAAAAACTTAAAAGTGATAAAGTTATTTATCACTTTTTAGATTTTGAAGGCAGTTTTCTTTTTTTTGAAAAAACCTTTTTGTTTTGTATTGCCACCGACTTCCGAAAGTAAAGTAATGTGTGTTCTGTGCAAAAGTTATTTATCACTTTTTAGTTTTTGAAGGCAGTTTTCTTTTTTTTGAAAAAACCTTTTTGTTTTGTATTGCCGCCGACTTCCGAAAGTAAAGTAATGTGTGTTCTGTGCAAAAGTTATTTATCACTTTTTAGTTTTTGAAGGCAGTTTTCTTTTTTTTGAAAAAACCTTTTTGTTCTTACGCCTTCGCTGTTATATTCTGATTAATTTCGTTGCGGGATCCAAGACAGTTGAATCGTTTCTCCGGGACTCGTCGAGCTTCATTGCTTCGGCGCTTTTCTGGTGGTCGCTACTGTTGATTTTGGCTTACAAGAGTTGCAGTAATTTGCGAATAGCGTGGCGAGTCTTATACAAAAAGAAATGTAAGATGTGGATTGGGCAGTTGGAATTTAGGAAATATGTTCATAATTATTATCAGAATCACTAATGATAAACCTGAATAGCGCTATTTAAAATTGAAATACATAATAGAAAGTATAATTACACACCCGCGACACTCCATAGAAACGAAACGATATAATTGCCTACCCTAATACTAAAATAACAGACTGTACAGATGTGTGCGTGTGTCGTGTCTACGCGCCGCTCGAACAAAAACGCAATTCCCAGAGCCAGTCGTTCGACGCGGGGAGAGGTGAGGAACGGTTTCAGAGGGAGGCGGTGCGTGTCGCTACTGTACGGTAGTACTAATATTTATACTGTGGTAATTGTGTAGTAGGTATGTTTTAGTAATTCCAATTTAATTATTTGGTATTTGTATTAATTGCATGCAACAGGCCTTTCGATCACTTTCCGTAAATTGGCCTAAATGATCAACCAGTCTATCAATCATTAAAATGTTATTGATTTAATCTAAACATAAAACATAAAAATAGATTGAACAACTTAATAAAACAATTTAATTAATAAAGCCTTAATTAATTTTGAACTACCTCACGACTTTCTCTGTTCAACTAGTCGATAATAAACGACCTTGGATTTTAGTCTTTGTCTTTGATAACTGTCGAAAGGTTCAAAGAACACAGACTTATTGACAAACAATACAGCCCGACTTTAATTGAAACACAAGTTAATTGAAAGTTTTAATTGATCGAGTTTGTTTTCTATTGTGGGTTAATAGAATTATAAGGACCCGCTGTGACAATTGGCTACATTCAAATTTTCTATGTTTCTAACGACGTCGTTGTTATCAATAATTATCCATACTAATGTTGTAAATGCGAAAGTCTGTTTGTTTCACGTTCACGGCTGAACTACTGAACCGACTTTAATGAAATTTAGTACAGACTAAGCGTAAACCTTAAAAAAAGATATAGGACACTTATTAATTCTTCTCCATCTGCGATAACCGACATTCGAGCGGATGAAGTCGCGGACAAGACCTAATCCTTACTAATATTATAAATGCGACAGTAACTCTGTCTGTTACGTTTTCACGACGAAACGGCTGAACCGATTTTCATGAAATTTGGTATAGATATAGCCTGAACCCCGAGGAAGGACATAGACTACTACTACTTTTTAATCTGAAACTTCGCCTGCATTCACGATAACCGACATCCACGCGGACGAAGTCGCGCTGAAAAGCTTAAATCATTAGAATAGGTGTACAAAGTACAACCCGTATGTCGTAAAGTAATAGATAATGTGAGGTATCGGAACTAATTACAATAAATCAAACACATATTAAGATTATTCAGCTAATTCGTGTAAACTAACAATAATACAACTGACTGTCTCAGCCGTCCGTATGTCAGTCAATGTGTCATCATACAAAAACTATATTCTAAATCATTCAAATATAATCGAATGACACCTATCTTTCTAGAAGTATCCAGAGTGTTCTACCCATAGAGCCTATATAAAACCTCTCTACAATACTATACCATGCTACTCTTATAAGTACAATAAATAAAATAGGTAGGCCTCTCTCTACCTACAGGGTCCTAATGGTTAGAAAGAAAACCTTTATTTTTTCTTTCTTCTCTTATCCTCCTTGTTCTCTAGTCGCCAACCTAGAAACAGAAATTTAGTTATTTCCATACCTCAAAAGGAAAAAACGAAACTCTTATAGGATCACTTTGTTGTCCGTCTGTCTGTCTGTCTGTCTATCTGTCAACCTTGACCCTTTATCTCAGGAACGCATTGAGATATCTAATTAAAATGAAAACCAAATACTTTGGTCCACGGTCCCTTGAAGCTGTGAAAAAATCAAACTTCTAAGTTGACGTGAAAAAAAATATGGCCGTTTATGTAGCAAAAAACGTACATTTGGACACTCTCAAGGAAATCAAAATTTATAGGTTACTTTCCGTTGACCTAGAATTATGAAATTTGGCAAGTAATATCGTCTTATACTATAAATATAGGGACAAGTCCAAGACAAGAACTCCCGATAAATATATGAAGTTTGTTATTCTGATGAAACGATGATATTTAATAAGTATTGGTTTGCCAACCCTGACCGTAATAGAAAGCACATCAAGATACAGACAAGCAGATGGTTCTATTGTATAGATGCGTGCAATTATCAGCTCTTTGACTCTGCAGCCACAATCGTATCAGACGTCGATTGCAGAATGTCATTGAGTACCACTCGTGAGCTGTATTGAACGTTCACTGCGTTGTTTATTTAAACACGGAAGTGTAAGTAAGTGAACTTGATAGTGAACTTTATATATCTTTACATAGGTATACACTGTTCACAATAAGATTAGACATTTACTCAAACCTTTTTTACAGTCCGTTCAACCGATTTTGACTTCTATTGCGTTGGCAGCATGACAAATGGCAACTGCAGTAAACAGTTGTATTGTAACCACTTTTTTTGCCTCTAATGTCATCCTTAAGCCTACGGAATAGAAGTCAAAATCGGTTGAAGGGACTGTAAAAAAGGTTTGTGTTTATGTCTAATCTTATTGTGAACAGGGTACAGTATAAAACCAAGTCGCTCCCACCGTCTACGAACGCTTTACAACTTTTAAACTACGTAACGGATTTTATTTATTTTCTAACACTTCAAGCACAAAGTACAGAGGCGGACTTAATGCCATAGGCATTTTCTACCAGTCAACTTTTGGGTGATGTAGAGACAAGTGGTAGGTGTAATCTGGACATAATTAAATATATTGGTAAACTACAAGGATATAAAAAATACTATAAGTATATAATTATAAATATACATATTTTAATGCGGTTTTCATCAATATAGATAGAATGATTCAAGAGGAAGGTTTACAGTTTGGTCTACATTGCACCCAGATGACTAGAAACAGAAACAGAAACGACTCACCCGTGCGAAGCCGGGGTGGGTCGCTAGTATACTAATATAATAAAGCTGACGAGTTTGTTCGTTTGTTTGCTTGAACGCCCTAATTTCTATGACTACTGATAAGTTTCTGAAAATTATTTCGCCTTTTGGAAGCTACTTTATCACTGAGTGTAATGGGCTTTATTTTATTATCAAGCAAGAGCAAAATCACGGGAACGCTAGTAACTATATATAGATACTGCACACCAGCTATCCAGTAAGCTTCTTTAACAATCTCCCTCGGTGAACTCTAGTTGAAGTGAGATGTCGTTCGACCCGTGGCTTTACAAGTCATAATCTTCTTTTTAAATATTTATTTCTGTTATTTTTATCGATCATTTTATATGTGTTTCAATTCTTTCAAAGCTATTAATTAAGCGTAGCGTTACTACCTAGGTTTAGTTTTTATAAAGTAAAAGTATAAAAACTACTCTTTTCCAAGAACCTAGGTACCGTTTAACCCATTCGTATTTTACAGTACATGAATTATACGAATAAAATGTATGAGACAGACGTAGACAACGATAGTCGCGTTTATAATAACAGAAAGGATTAAGTACGTGTCTTTTATCTATTACCTTGATCATTCTTCCTTGTACGAATGACTCAATTTTGTCAACATATTCAATAAAGACACCCACGGTTGTCAACAGTCACGATCCAAATTTTTATTTGATATAATAGATGTCAAAAAATAAATTTTAGCCAAATAACCCTGTTAAACAATTGTTTTGGGCTACTTTTTAAAATCTCAATTTACATCTAATCATTTCTTCCGAATATATTCAGGGCTCAGACCTCAGGCCGGGGGTGTATATATCTACAATTGCGAAGATATATTCTTATATTGTGTGTGTATTGAATATTGGATTGTGTTGTATTGTTTTTTTTTTTAATATTAAAAAAAGTCATGAACAAAAACATAGTTATAGTTCTAACTTCAGAATATATAATGTTGAAATTGAAACTCCGATTAACTTTCATTGAATCAAAATGCAAAGGTTTCATTAAAATATAATACAAAAACAGAGGATTTTAACCCCAATTACCTGCACGGATACCAATAAAATTATACTAATTTTGCCCGCCATCCGTAATTATGAGAATACCCACAGCGTTACCTCTCAATAATTTACAATCTTCCGGGCGTATCTATCATGATTAAAATATATTACCTCTGGTCTGTCAGATAACCCACAACTTGAACTGTCATTTTACTATCAAACTTTACACTTCGTCATAATCCTGCCACAGGGCAGGCACCAGGATTACCGTGTTCGGCATACAAATCCTATATCTGACACTATTAGCCCATTCAAATTCGCAGACTTAATGGGATAGGACATAGATTATGTGGGTTCGGATTACGATAGAGAGGTGAAGTCTCATTTGGCTTAGCGTTGGTGCGGAAAACGGGAAAATTCGTTTCGGACGCGTAGGTACGCGTTGAATACTTTATTATACGGCCATGTCTGTTTACGTATACATGGTATATGGTAATGTGTGCCGCTGGTATTGCGAGGCGTGATTTGACAATATGTACGAGGTATATTATGTTCTTATGTGAGCTGCCTGGTTAGAATATGCTTCATAATTTACGTGAACGGAAAAAAACTAAATACGTTCTGCAGTTGTAAGTAAGTACTATTCTTTCTATTTTTGTAAAAAACTTTATTGAGATGAGTATATGTGGAGTCTTTTGCTCGTTCTTCTCCATAAAGACCTACCTATTTTGTAAAACAACAGCTAACTGGCCTTGACAGTTCAAACGTAAGTTGAAATGGTTTAATTGAAATATATGCTTTAACTTTGATTCTGTAAAATACTCCCGGTGAATTGAACTTGGGTGGGATGCTAGCGATGCTAGCTCACTTCAAGGTTACTTTACAGAATAGACTGTCATTATTAAGTTAGTGTGAACATTAACCCTCTTGCCATAGGGTTCAATATTTAATGACGATTATTTAATGAGCAGCAGCAATCCCATTCCCAGTTCTGCAAGTATTCGTTTTTAAGGCACGGTCGTACCTCAACTTTCTTAAAAAATGGTTTCTTAAATAGGCGAACATGACGTAATGCAATGAAAATATCTGACCCAAAAAATACAGTGGATTGGGTTTAAAGATAAATTTTGACTGAATAGAATAGTAATAGAAATAGAATAGTAGTTTAATAGAATAGTAGTTTAATATTTTCCCAATAAAAAATGTTGCTTCAAAAAAGTAAACTTTAGCGTCGGCACAAAATCTACCTAGTATAATTAAACGAACCGTACACCATCTTACATACAATTTTATTATCTATGTTTTAGTATACGCCTTTTTACCAGCTTTTTATTAGCTTCACCTGTATGTTTGTATGTTTGTAGGTTTGTATGTTTGTTTGTAACCGACTTCTTTGGGCGCGATTTTGACCCACTTTAAACGGCCAGATTTCGTTCAAACTTTGTAGATTTATCGAGGACCAATGACAATACACTAATTTGATAAAATTATTAAAAAAAACAAAAAAACAAAAAAAAAAAAACCGTAAGTCGTTCAAAATTAGTTGCCGAAAAAACAGCTATTATATACTAGGAAGGTACTGCACAAGCGCCCCTGGTAGAATAAATGTACATAATATTTATAGATATAGATACAACCAAACTAAAAAGTAAAAAATAAATAATAGTTTAAAAAAACTAAAAACACGCTTTTTGTAGAAAACCAAACTAAAAAATAGAAAATAAATTTTAATAAATTATTTTATTTTAAAAAAAGCGTGGTGTGCATGGTGTCAATAGTTATAAATATTTTATTGACAGATATAGTAGAGTGATTATCATTTTGATAATATGTTAAAAAGCACCCCACGCTCTTTTTAAAATAAAATAATTTATTAAAATTTATTTTCTATTTTTTAGTTTGGTTTTCTATAAAAAGCGTGTTTTTAGTTTTTTTTAAACTATTATTTTTTTATGTTAAAGAATACTTCTGTTATTTATTTTTTTCGACTAAACTTGGAGAGTTTTGGACGCAGAGAATCGCATGCGCTGCGTCCAAAACTCTCCAAGTTGTCTGTAAGATGGTGTACGTTTCGTTTAATTATACTGGGTAGATTTTGTGTGATTGTCAATGTTTTGTCCGCGTCAGACACAACTTCACGAGTTAATTAAACTATTTAATATGACTATAATAAAAAATATTCACATACTAAATTATTAAGAGAATGTTCTAGTTTAACATTTAACATTTTGACGTGACTGTCAGTTTAAAATCTGTAAAAGTCGTTAAATAGCCCCTTAAGCCTTAACAAAGTTATGATTACGATGGTTAGATTGTTACTATGCAACTTTGTATGTAGGTATAATATGTTCTTTTTGTGGTAAAAACATGACTCAACGATAAATACGACTATAATATTCAGCAAGTCAGTGTGAATTGAGTTAAAATCCTATTGTTCCTTCTGATACGAACAGAATTATAAGTTCCAAGTTAAAACACTCTTGTTGTTGAAGATTGGTTCGCAACTAATTACCAAGTTTCCTGTAATTATTCCTTGTTGAAGCCAATTGTTGGAACTAGTTTATGCTTAGTAAATCATTTTGGTACTTGACATGTTAAATTTTAAGTTCGATTAATTACAGCGGTTATTTTAAATCACTTAAATTGCGTGCTTTTCGTTATATATAACTTTATATCTTTATCAATCAGCCATGTTTTGGCCAAGTAATAGAAGCAGACTGACCTACAATAGACCTAGTTAAAAAACCAAAAGTATAGAAATAATACACAAACAATTATAATGTGCTTAATGGCAGCCATCATCATCATCCAACCTTAAGACGCCCACTGCTGTGTGTTATGGTATACAGTCAGCAAAAGAGATAGGTATGCAGGCCATCGGAAATGGTTGAAGTTTACTTAGAAACCGAGAGAAGTTTTTGAATGAAATTAAATTAAATTATTGATATGTTTAGTCTCTACTAATTTTACTTAATTTTATTCAAAAACATCTATCGGTTTCTAAGTAAACTTTGACTATATCTGACGACCCTGCATACCTATCTCCTTTGCTGACTGTACCTACTCCGAAGGACGCTGCTGCCTATTCTCTGATCAATATCCCTCTGCCGCCTTCTATGATACCCACGGGTAGAAATGGGGTGGTGCTATTGCGGTCGGCACCACGCGGTTGCTTAAAAGGATTGTAAACTACCGATATGCGGCGCGATTAGGTATTTCCAAAAAATTCCAGCAAATAATTCCAGCATAGACAAACCGTACTGACTTGTCTGTTCTTGCTATCAGTATGTCTATTCTTCCGTAGACATAGCGTGGTCATGCTACTCGTGCAGGTGACCAATATACCCCTGCCCCCCGACCGTTATCGTGCGATAGAGAGAGTTGCAAGTCTAGGAGGCAATTACCTACATTTCCTTTTTGAAATATGGTTTTGGGCGATAACGTTTTTCCCCCTTTAAACATTCACGTAATGAAACAATTTTGGTCTCATTAGATTTAGTACACCTTAATCTAGGTCGTAGTTTTTAAGTAATTCAGTAGGTATAGTTTAATTTAGAAAAATATTAAACGCTCGAGGAAGTTTTTGAGTCAAA
The DNA here is from genome assembly GCA_947361185.1 of Charanyca ferruginea. Lineage (NCBI taxonomy): Eukaryota > Metazoa > Arthropoda > Insecta > Lepidoptera > Noctuidae > Charanyca > Charanyca ferruginea. Next base: position 18,493,833 of record OX376073.1, read on the forward strand.
AATGTAAATAATTATTTAGATGATAATTACTTCTATCTTCTATTACTTTAAATTAAAAACGTACAGACCCAGTTTTTTATTGTGTCTATAACATAGCTAAAAAAATATGAAAATTGTACTAAGTTTACGGGGGGTAAAACGTTCTCGCTTTTTGTATGAAATTTTACAGGTTCACAATCCTCTTAACGGCAGTAATAGGTTGCTATAGTGATATCATTGCTAAGTAAGTCGTACACCTAAGTATTTACAGACCAGTCAGTACCCAGTGCATTCAATCAATACCAACAAGACATGCGTTACCGTTGAGTTCTACGCAAGAACCAGTCCTTACAACGTGAGCGTGCGCTTAAAAAGCCATCGACAGCTATAGCACTCCGGATATGTACCGTTACGGCCTTGATCTGCAAACTAAGACGTAGGTAAGTACGAAACTAACCACTTGGTTGGTTGCATTTGTCACTTTGGAGTACAAATACAATTTAGTCTGTTGCCATGGGCGTTGGTAAACTGATTTAACACGTAAAGGAGAGGTGGGGTCAATCAACACAACCCCCTCCCTAGGTTGATTGCCCCCCAAGGGGGTGGAAATGTAAATTTTCTGTCCACGTTCCCGGACAATGTTTGACATATTACTGTAACTAAACTTAAGTAACTAAAGTAAACTATATGGATTTCTGAGTTTTCTTCTGTGTGTGTATCAGAGCAATCGGGTCGGAAACACTGAGCTCATTTCGTTTGGAAAAATAATATGTAAAAATATTATTTATTTACCTGTTTAGAGAATAAATATAAATAAGATATAATAGAGAGATTCTTTATCACTCTTAAAATTACAAATGTCCCTTAATCTATGTACAAAATTATTTGATATAAAAAAATATCATTTATAACAGATTACGTTGACTACTACCTATACTATACTATACTGTATCACAGTCGTCAACGTCTTCCACACTTAATTATTAAAAACATAATTCATTGCTTTAAGAGCGTGTATTCGATTCGTGACGAAAACTTCTTGTTTTCTCGTTTTGCCCAGAGCAATATCGTAATGATGTGAGCAGATTATTTAAAGACAATTACAGTTTTGCTACAACTCTACCTACTTTATTGGCGGGTAATAGTAAAAAATGGCGCTAACTATCGTCAAACTAAAAAATGGGTAGTTTCACAAAATGGTGGCCTTAACGTACCTTAAAAAGTTACTATTACCATAACCGATGCTTTATCCACCAGTCAATTTAATTTTGTGTCGTCAAACAGCTACGTCAAACGTCAAAATATTATGGACTCTCTTTTAGAATAACTTTGACTGACGGATTTTTATGTCATGAAACAACCCGTTACATTTAACGAACGTTAAACATAGTAAATTTTAACCGTCCTTATGTAACGTTAAGCTACTGTTTGAAACAACCCGCCCTAAGTCACACTTGATTCACGAGAGCGAAGCCGCGGGCATCTAGTCTGTAATATTGATGCAATGCAACAATTGTTAAATGAAACTAATAAATTAAAATAAAATTTCTCATTTCGATATACCATTGACTCTAGCTGTAACTCTACTTATGATGAGTTAACCGTTAAAGCCCTTAAGCATTACATTATTTTATCTGTAACGTGTTTATAGGTTAAGTACAGCTTAAAATTGAGCATGATATAACGATACATTTTGTAGTCTATAGAGAGTATAATACCTTTAAACATAACTGTTTTATTTGTTTTATTGTTATATACCATATATTATTATATGAATAAAAATCAATTAAGCACCGCATGTAGGTATGTCAAATAATCACTTGAAAACAACTCAACTGATTTGTCATATTTTTATAATAATATACCTATATCTACTTATTGTAATTTTCGTAATTACGGATAAGGCTTACTATAAAACAAAAAAAAAATAAAAATTCACTTGAAAAGTCAGAAATTTGGATGGTATTTTGTATGAAAATAGATCCGTGCGAAGCTGCTCGTTTCCAATGAAAAATCTTAAAATAAAATGACTAAACATCGGTTTCATTGCAAGCTTTACCAGATAGAATATCGCGTTTAGACACAGACACTGTTATCATAAAAACCAACAATTTAAAAACGTCACACGATTCAGCACTAGAAAATGTCATAATAAAAGTAATTTGTCTTCCATCCACCAGTGCACACTCGCACAGTGAGCTCTGAAGACAATTCCGTCGCAATTTTCACAAATGGTTCAAATAAATAAAACATAACTTACAAACGTATTACACTTTATTGTTGTTTTCTTGGACCATCGAGCAGAGCGAGGGTAAGACGACTACATACTGCATTCTTTCGAATTCAAGCCTTCCATATTTCATGACATGTGTTTACACAGTGTCCAATGATCTGACTGAAAATTGACCAAGAAAATTCGTGTAAATTATAAAATACTAGCTGATCCGTCAGACGTTGTCCTGTCCCTATCTACCTACTTTACCTACCCTACATAAAAACCTACCCTACCCACCCTACATAGTTACCCTACATCAGACTAGGGTTGCCAACCCTACTATATAATATAGTATATATTAGAGGCCCGACTACTATATTTTTGAAAAAAAGATATAGCAGGCGAAACTACTATACTGGGTAATTTTTTATTCACGTTCCAAATTTCTCAGGGTGATAGTACCCATTAAATTGAATAACTTTCTCCAAAAAACATGGGTCGAAATATTAAAAAAAAAATCGGACTTCCCATACAAAATCGATCAGCTGACTATTGATTTTGTAATCACCTAGTATTTTAAAGGCATCAAACTCTTAGCAATAATATTCGTTTCAAAATGTGTAAGCGTAAAACAAAACGTCAATACCTATTTTTAACGATTCTGGAATGTCAAGTTGACAGATGCGTTCAATAATTCACAAAATATTCTTCAGAAAAATAAAGTACCTACCAAATTTTTGGAACCTACTATATTTTTTTTCACCTTTTCGTTATCTACTATATTTTTATAGGTAAAAATTTTAGAACTACTATATTTGACCAACAAAGAGTTGGCAACCCTACATCAGACATCACTGACATAGGTGAAAGAAAATAAACATGATGAAACCTGGACTTATCTTAACTAAAATTATAAAGAGGAAAGATTTGTTTGTCACGATTAAACTCAAAAACAACAGGTCCTATTTTTTAAATTCTTTTACTATTAGAATGCTACATACTCCCTGAGTAACATAGGCTATATTTTGAAAAAAATAGAGATTGTTGATACAATAAATTCGAACGAAGTCGCGGGCAAAGTGCTAGTAACTAATATCTGTATGAGAAAAGACCTTTACTCTGGGACAATTATAATGCTGGTATTATTGTTATTTAACGCAAATGCGACGAATGACCTGCGATAGGGCGTTTGTGCACTACAAGGAATTTTACTGTCCGGCAGTCCGATTTTGGAATTGAACCTGATCTGAATCTACGAGACTCGGTATCAGACCGTAAAAAATCGGACTGGCGGACAGTAAAATTCCTTGTAGTGCACAAATGCCCATATTCGTGATTACTGGATTGGCAAGCTTACGCGAAGAACGTTGTTGTTACGCAAATGAAGTTCTTATTAATAGTATACTATTACTTATACTGTGTAAACGGTTTCATTATCGGTTCTCTTACACACCGATCGCTAATAAAAGAACATTAGTGATCCATGGTCCTACATCATCTATCTCTCTTCACGATATAAACTAAAATTATAAAGAGAATGTAAATTGCTTGTTTGTGAGATATTTACCATGTAGATTACACGGCCATACGGTTTAGGAGATAGTAATTAAAAATAAGCAATTCACAAGATTAAAGAATTAATTCCAATTCAAGGTTGCTTATGTATGTATGTACCAATGCTAAGCTTAGCTGTTTTGAACCTTACAGTTAATTAGTGACCAGTTTTATTCATTGACACGCCCCTTCCTGATATTTAAAATAATGTTATTATAACAAAGAGGCAACCAGCAACACCTTTAAACAATGACAAAACAAGTCCAATTTCCGAGAAATAACGAAAGTAATTCAGGAGCTCTAAATTTTCTTGTTATTAAAGGAAAAGCTGTACAATACTTCAAACGAAGTCAACAATTTTCTTCGTGTTCAACATAGAATCGGCGACAGGTTTAAACATTCAGTGAATTTAAATATTTTGCATAACGGACACCGCTGCATAGACTTACAAAGTATACAATTAGTATTAAATGTAGACACAGAACTTGTAAATATTTAACTTTATGCAAACGTCGACGTTCGCGTTGGCCGAACAAATTCTTACTGCGGACGCGGTAAAGAGGTTACTTGTCGACCTTTCTCTCTGCAATAAGTTTTATTTGAATTGGAGGTCCGTTCAATACAGGTTCTATTTGAATGTGCATTCTTATTTATTTCAAAAAAGGTAGTTCTCTGTTTGACCCATATGTATGTATGTATGATCGTGATTTTCACAAAAACCACTAATCCAGTTTGACTGCATGTTTTACTGGTGAGGTTTTAATGTAAACTGTATAAAAAGTTGTCCTAGATTATAAGACACCAGAGCTATAGACTAAATAAAACATAGTAGTATGTCTGTAAAATTTCCAGTAAACGGCGATGTGGTTGATCAAATCTTTCCTTTGATTTTTCAGTGTTTCCATTTTTTTATGGATTTGGATAATAAGAAGTAAGCTCCAATAAATTTATTTATAAAAAAACCGGCCAAGTGCGAGTTGTACTCGCGTGGAGAGGGTTCCGTACAATGCCAAAGTCCAATCTTTTTACTCAATTGTGGTAAGTGTGTTTTACAATAGGTAAGTACTCTTACTGAATGTGGATTTTGAATCTACTACTATTTTTCGTAAGTAAACGTATTATATTGCGTTAACCACTTTATTTTTAATTGACAGAATTCTTATAGGTACTCTTACTACTTATATTTTGTATTATTTTCAAAACTTTAATGGGAATGGTCAATTTTCGTCTTCTTTCATGAATAAAATCAAAACTATTTATTTTAAAATAATAACAAAAATATATTTGAGATCTTCATAACGAGCACTTTCATTTTAGCCCATTGATATATAACACAATAAGGTATGCAAAACTGTTTTATTTAATTTCCTAATTGGTCCCCCGAAAATGACACTTGTTTAAAATAATATATTTACTTTGCATCTGTGTTCAGGTCACAGGATTACACCATCCTACCAAATTTCAACTGATTTGGTCTAATAGATTCGGAGCAAATTGGCTGTGTCAGACGGACGGAGAAACAGACGCACGAGTGATCCTATATGGGTTCCGTTTTTTTTTGTTCGGGACCCTAAAAAGCGAAAAATAATGAACTATTAAACACAACAACAGTGTATTGTAATTAACGTAGTACCATTGCCACTGACTTCCAAAATTACGATTCCAAATTAGTTTCAGTTAAGTTTTTATTGAAAATAACTTTTTAAATCCACACTATAGATCAAAGTCCACTTTTATGGCATTTGTTACTGTTTGGTGACATTACTCCCTACATTATTTTGAGCCAAAGCTTCCCGTTTTAAGCCAATTTTTGTCCAGCTATTTCAGAGGAGACCTGATTTAAAATGTCACTCATTTATAACCCGAAGCAGAAATAACACAACGAACACATCGAAGAATATCGACGTTGCATTGCAAATACATAATTGATAAGTCGGTTGTTTTTACCTAAAACTCAACCGGTCAAACCTTTAAATAAACACTCTAGGCAATTTTAACGTTACGAAATCTAATAGAGTTCCGAGAGTTATCGATCTTCGTAAGATTGATAATTGTAGCATGTTTACGTCATTTCCTGTAAATCAAGTTTTCGATTTTTTGCAAATAACATAAAGTATTTGGTATGCACGAATACTTCGAAAATAGATACCACCAGCAAGGATATGCGATCACATATCATACATGTTTTTTTTGTAAGGAATTTTATGATTGACGTCGTATTTAGTTCGAAAATTCCCGATTCCCAAATGACTACACGAACAATTAATAGTAACATAAAGTCCTCTTTTATTCAGCACTTGAATTCGAACCAAATTCGCGTAACTATGTACTATCTAAAATAAAAATGTAGGCCACAGCGAACTAAAATTAAATGGATGCTGAGGCGAATCAGTACCAATTGCAGCGGACAAATTGTCAGCCATGTTGATTGATCATATAGGTACAGATATATGTATAAATTTTATAAGATTAAATGACAACAAAATGATGAGCATTGTCTAATGTTGTATGGCAAATAGGTAATCAAAAAAAAAATAAAAGCCCTTCAGAAATAACCAGTACGATCACAATATCTTCATCACAGAAAATTTTAAAGATTTTTTAAAATAATATGTAAAACACATAACAATAAATATACAAGTTACATATATATTTGTACGCTTTAGCAACATTTACATATAAACACAGGTACGTATATATGTACATCCCTACGCGCGTGCGTCAAAGTACAATCAACACATTAGGCAATAGACTAGGTGCGCTATGTACAGTTAGATAAACAAGGGTCTCGGTCCGCTTTCCGGCTAGGCCCAATAGCGGTAATTGCTCAAACCAGAGACGAGCGCCACACTTGCCAATAGGGATGGCACGCAAACGAATTATGTACACCATTGTGCGCCGTTCGCTGTGGTACTTGTAGAGGACTTTGATTGATTAGCCTTTTGGCTTCGAAACGGAATAAGAATAGTATTCAACTACTATTATGAATACGAAGGTAAATGACGATGGATAAATAGATCAAAATATAACGAAAAGTATCAAGTAAGTAAGTTGAAAAAAATCCTGTTATCTGAGAAGCTAGTATACATAAATAAAAAAATCAAACGTAGGCAATAGAATAAAAAAATATAATGGGTAATATCCAAAGCAAATAGTAGCTGTTAGCATATAGCAACTACTTTTTTTTATCGGTTCAATGGTTTTCTTTTTTTAGTTAGCCTAATTGGTCCCAGCGGATAGCCACATTTATAGCAGCAGTAGTGACGTTGCTAATATCCTCCAGGGTGCATTTAGCTCCTTATATATCCTAATATACAAGTAGAATTTACAACTTTTATCAGGTATTTGTTTAACCTGACAGCCCTACATCTGTCCTAGTTAAGCGCAATGTTGGCTTTTGCTCGCAACACTTAGTAGGACATTTTATTTTCCGTCGCTTTGTAAATATTTCGGTTCACTAGACGTTCTAATTTAAATGATTCCGTCTTCTATTTCTCTTTCGTTTAATTAAATGGGAGTCAATTTAACTTCACAAAGAATACAATTTTGATGTAATACGCTCCAAATACTTAGATTCATTTTAGTATTGTTTTGATTTAAGGTGACAAAGAAATCACTACCAAAATTGTTGTTTTTTTCTATTATCCTAAGAAAACCCACCGGTATAAAATCTCTACCTCGCAAACCACTGAATACAGAATCAAATTAGTTTCTGAACGTATTTCACACAAGAAATTGAGGCGTAAAGTAATCAAGACACTTATTAAATTGTAATGGAAATTTTCAGAAAGAAAATAAACGATCTAATAACCTTCATTTTACATTAACTTAGATAGAATTTAATAGAGCATTTGCCTCGTCATACACATGAACCATTTTCTCTAGTAAAATTAATTCACGAAAACAAGTCTTAGAAAATAATAATACGTTTTCACTGAGCATTCTCAAAAATAAATTACTGTTATTATGAAGCTGGAATGCACGTACTAAGAGACAGGTGTAGACAAGCTCTTTGCATTTTAAAATATCTTACTCTTAGGCTCAATAGGCTCAATTGCATGTCTTTGGCAAAAGTCAAATGAACTTTCTCCCACAACAAACAACAAACACAGAAACACAATTCAATGAATTTTTATTCTCATTTTTTTGTTTAACAAACTTATCAAACAGTAATTTTTTTTAACGATTACTTATAGTGTATTCGGTGTATCATCGAAAATTTATATAAATAGACAATAACAAAAATATTGTCTTTAAAAGTCAATATATTGTGCTACAAAAGTTAATAACAGAAACGAATCGCTACGAAACCGACTCCACGTAGTCTTGTCTGCCCTACCTAGAGTGTAATTTAAATCCGCGTGGTTTTACCGCCCGCCGCCGCGGCTGAGGCTGGCCGGTCAAGCCGGCCAGTAAGCCGAAGCTGCAATGGTGAGCGTGAATACCATCTGCGACGATAAGCTCGCGTGGGACTGCCAGAGCCCCGCAACGCCGGAGCCGTGACATAAAATTATACCTGCTGCATCTTGCATGCTCGCTTGCATGATGCATGCTTGCTTGCATTTGCATGCTTGCTGCATGGGTGCTTGCACGCACGCACAGTAGGTTTGATGAGACCTCCATTCTTGGTAATAAGTTTTGTTTAAATAAACAATATAAGGATAAAGAATATTTGATTTGTTATTCTATGATATGATTATTCAACATTAAACTTTATATGAAACAAAATGAAACGAAATTATGAGAAAAAATGTATGTGAAACGAAATTCTATAAAACTATTAGCTATAAAACAACGTACAACCCAAAAATATATATAGTTCATTGTAAGGTAATTAAGCTCCTAAAATCCAAACGGACTAATGACGTTGCTATGTAAACGAATTAAGAAGTCGAAAGACCTATGTGAAAATGGTTCAAGTAATTAAACGACCTATGGCATGCTGGTTAAACTACATAATATTTTATTAACGACAATATGAACACAAAACCAGAGAATGGCAAAAACCCTTTAATTTGCGATTATTGAAGGAGAAAAATAATTGATCAAATTGAAAAGAGCTACTTTCAGCCTAGTTTGTCACACATCCTGCCAAAAATAGGTTAAACAAGACTTAGAAGCTCAATTCAGCGCAAGCGCACTAAAACTGTTACAGCGGGCGTTGCCTGTGGCATTGAAACTGGTCAGTGGTCACATTTATGATGAAGGCGAGTGCAACCGGTTTGCCAGACCTTGCCCAGCCGCGGATGACACGGAGAGTGCGGCAAGTAATACTTTCATACTACTTACGATGCAAACACGCCATCTTGGAACTTTGTCACTACTTTTGCGATGTGTTCATGAAGGCCGGTTATTTATCTTTAGTAATAAGAAAAATGAATACCTAAAACAAATATTTCAGAGTTAGTCCATACACATACATTCAAATAAAAAAAATACATCTAATAATAATAACATAATAACATTCCATCCGTCCGTATGGTGTCGGACGTAAAGAATAGCACCATCCCATATCTTCCCGTGGGTGTCGTAAGAGGCGACTAAGAGACTCACCAGAGAATGGGCAGCAGCGTTCTCTGTGCCTTTGTAACGACCATACTGCGATCGCCAACCTGCCAGCCAAGCGTGGCGATTATGGCAACCCCCCCCCCCCTTTGGGGGAGGCCTATGTCCAGCAGTGAAATGATGATGATGAACAAAATCCTATTCCGATTATGACTACGGTGACAGTTTCTGTTATAAAAGGTACGAGCGTGTGCCCTAATATGGCTTATGTATTCTATTTTAACACTAACTGTACGTGCATAGTGAGGACACGCCAAAATACCATTAAGGTAGTGATATTGTGTATTGGAAGGTGGCTTGTTCTTAATTTCATCTCTCTTGGTATCGAGATCGCGGTTCCTTTGGTCTTCATATGTGTAAATATTTTGTTCGCCTCCAGGCCGGTCTATCTCTTGCCAAATCCTCCCAGCGAGAGAGATCAATATTACATCCCTTCATATGTCTTTTCTGAACATAGTGTGCATTAAAAGAAATAGCCAGCATAAAATTACGTAAAAATAAAATGTTGATTTATTTTAAACAATATTTGCAGTCGCATTGAAAATGAAAGCTAACACCAAACGTCACAATAACCGGTTAATGTAAAGAATAGCCGCGAAATCAAACACATCGACAACCAAATGAGAGACCCGATCATCAAATTCGCTTTCAATATTCAGACTAGACGGATAAACTCCCCCCAAATATGGTCGGTGTTTCCCTACGGCCCTTATTCAAGCACAATCCGAATCTAACTGTATTACACAGCTTTCGATATTTTTTCCCGGGATTTATTGCCCCAACCCGGGGATTTACAGCTTTGACCGAAATGCTTACCCACAGCATTTTGTTAGCTTTTTATTGGCAATTTGTTACCTTGTGTATCTTTTTGGGATTCGTGATTGAACCACAAATTGAACTCTTGACATTTTTGATTTATTCATAATGAAATTTTGATGTGACAGACACCGGAAGTTAATATCGTACGCCACCTTCATAAAAAATACATTTAGCTTAAGATTTTAAGGGTTCGTCTCGCTCACAACGAGTTCCCTAATTCCCCCTTCACCGGTAACGTTATATTTTCAACGATAAAAGCTTTTGCCGCCTCCATCTTTAATACAAAAGATAATGGAAAAATAAATGACTCTTTATGTAGTCAGATTGTATAAGATCAAATCAGCATCGTCGTAATGACACAACGAAATCGATTCTAATTAGATTTTCACGGTAACAAGTACTTTTACTGAGTAAAGCCGGTTGAATCACAGTTATTTATATAATGACCTACATAACATTGTACTGCCCACGTTAACGCAGTATACTTAACTTATGAGATAAAATAAGATATTTAGACTTCATTGTCATTTCAAAATTAAATTATTTGACAAACATAAGCCTATATATTAGTGTCCTTATTCTATTCACATAATTTAATCGACCTTTTTTTACATGTAGGTCTAAATATGACTAAGTAGACTAAAAAAAAAGTGAAAAATTTAGTTAGGAATCAGTCTATTAGTCCCAGAAAAAAAGCAGACAATGGAGCGAAACATCATACAAACATAACATTATTATCCTATTTCAAACACAATTATTTTCGATCGCAAAACGAGTGCCTCTTATTTAGACATACACAGAGATCAATAAGAGAAAGTTCTATACGCCATTTAAATAAAACGAATACGAGATACCCATTTCATTTGATTGATTACTTACATCTCAAGCATGAACGAAGAAACACTGAATATAATATAAAAATAATCAATCTTTCATGAATGAGTATAAAAACAGTGTTTACTTTTTGTTGCTACGCGAATTCGAAATTGACTGTAAGTGTACAATATAGCATCACCAAATCCCTACGCTTCCTATGGGCATCGTAAAATGGAACTAAGGGATTATTCCAGGGAACCAAATGGTTTCGTTTCTGCCTACTAGCGAATAGTTTTACGAGTGGAAAAAAGCCGCGGTTTTGTCTTAATTTAAAGATAGAATGCAACATAAACTAAAGTACCTATCAGGGATTTTATTCTGTTACAATCTCCCTCGGTGAACACCTAGGTGAAGTCAGCTATCATCTGTCCGTCTGCTTTGTCCTAATCAGTAGTATCGGGACGGATGACAGCTCACTTCACCTCGGTGTTCACCGAGGTAGATTGTAACAGAATAGACATACTTACAGTTTAGGGTTGTTATACACTTATCGGTTCGGAATTGACAACATTTCAAAACTGACACGACCTTGAAATAAAAATACCATTTCTTTATTTTCGTATTCTGAGTCCAAATGTATATTTTTTTATATTTTTTCATTTCTTCATTTCTGAGAACAGTAAGTAAAACCAAAAAGCATGCGATGACGTCACATATACGGTGGAATAAGGTAGTTTACCTTTGCATAAGCATTTCAATGGCATATATGAAAACATTAACGTCAAATAAGACACACGTCAATGTCACTTAGATGAAGTCTAATAATAATGATGACAGTTTTTTGACGGGTCACAGTAAACCAAAGGATAAAACGCTATTCCACCGTAAGTAAGACGTCATTCGGCACTTACGTCTTTTTAGAATACACCTAATTTCAAAGTTAAAATTATGAATGAAAAGTAGGTACATAATTTTGAAAAACGGAAAAATACGGGTGCGCTAGATTGGTATTCACTTTTATGTAACTTAATAATACAAGTAGGTTTAAAATATGAAATGTTGTCAATTACGAATACAACCTTTGATAACGTTGTATTTAAAATACCACACCAAAAGACCTGACCCGGGAATGTGTATAGTGACTAAATGAATATCGACGTCGTTGACTGATGTTGTAGGAAAATAAAATCGTAAGGAAATCTGAACTTAAAATGGTCTGAAATAGCGTAGTTATCGGTATGAAAACCAGATAGGGTTTTGTTTCATCAAGTACTACCGTGATGAAACAAAACCGTATCTTGTTTTTGTCTTTTGATGAATTAAAATACTAATTTTAATTTATCAAAAACACTTATTCACACTCGGAGTAGCAACTAAGTTGTTGTAGACTACTTCATTTCGTACTACAATTACACTATTTTTGTATCATATCGAATTGTAAAATAACGTAAATATAAAGAAAAACGTTTTTAAGAGCAACACGGTTTCTCAACACACCCAACAATTGGTTCGTGCGTGACCAAACGTTTTGCATGTCATTCGACCCTATTTGATTTATTATGTGATGCAAACGTGTGGTCTTCGTGTAGTCAACGTATTACGGTCAAGATTTTACCGACTACTGCAACCACTGGATATTCTCGGAAGAACGACCGAATTTTAACCATTAAATAATAAAGTAATACGCCTTAATTGGAAACAAGGACGAGCAATAAAAACATACCATGATCGGCTCATCTGTCCTAACCGGTTTTTTGAAGAACTCATACATCGATTATGATAAACGGATTTTTTAATAACTTGGGCAAAGGTATGTGTGTATTCTGCCAAATTCCTGACTCATCTTTGACCACACCTTAAATCAACGAAGAAGGTCAACCATCAAAAAGGTTTTATAACTACATTTGGCACCGGGGAAACGTAGATACTCACAAAAATCTTGATAAATCTTGAGAAAAAGATTAAAACGGGATCTGCAATTACTGGGAAAAAAGGAAAGCTCCCGTAACCTCACCAATGGAGGTATCATGACGAACTGTGATCGTGATTGATGACCCCTTGCTAAACGTATTGTGCTCAAAGGATTTCCAAAGGCGTGATGTGCCATTAAACCTATGTCAAATGTGGGTTAAAAACCGTTTACGTCTTTTGTAACTGTCCTATTTATGGGATGAGGTGTTCTATCAACTGCTAACGATTATGTAGTGATTTATTCTTATTGTGGGAACCTTTTTCTTCAATGAACCCTATCACAATGACAATATTTTTTTATATACAATGCAAATCATCAAGGGCGTCGTTAAGGGGGGGCAGGTAGGGGCAGTTGCCCCCCCCCCCCCGGGGATTCCGAAAGCTTTATGTGCCTTTGACAGTATTTCAAATTCACACTTTTCCTATCCACCATATATTAACTTGGCCCCCCAAACCCCCTAGGCCATCAGCTGACGAGTTCTGACGCTCTTGCAAATCCTGTATATTATGGCTTGCTTTGAAAATAATGATCGAAATAATAGAATAAGTAATATAAATAACATAAATACAATATAAGTAAATAAACGCTGCTCTTCAATTTCGAGAGTAGCACTTTTTCACAAACAAAGCAATTCTTTTTTTGTTATTTCACGATTCAAATTGGATAAAAATAATGACTATTCAAGTTTTTCCATATGGACAAAATACGACAGATTCACGTAAAGCTTGTATGTGTGAAGCATAAAGAAATATGATACTTGCTAAGTACATTTTATATAATAAAAAAACAAAGGAATGACTCCACCAGGGATCACGACTGTCATGACACACAGGTTTCCATCGGTAAGCGAAGTGTTTTATAACGCATTTTGTAAAATATATGAGACAAACTGTGATATATCCCCTAGTGTGTGAAGACCCGAATTATTGCTCCAGTAGGTATACTAAAAATATGAATACTTTTCAGTCGTAGTTAATTGATGACATTCGCCCTGGGATTCGCAAAGTTTTATTTGAATTATTAAGCACAATCATGGATTAATATTGCTTTCATTTATTTATTCTGCATACCAATGAGTAATACAAATAATAAGAAACGCGGGGAGTATCGATAACTAACTAGACAGTACTAACAATTAAATGGAGACTACATAACTAAAAATCCAATGAAGCATTGACATTTCTGTAATGATTGTAGAAGCTTCTTTTTACCAATCCAAGATTATTTTAAAGAGTATTATGTCTTACCTACATCATTCCTCTCCATACAAAACTACCTTTTGGAAGAGGCAACTAGAATCAACTTTTTTTTATATGACTTTCAAAAGTGTCTTTTTATGGTCTAATTGAAATAAATGATTTGACTTTGACTTTGACTTTACTATGATACATTTTATAAACCAAACCGTTACTTTTCCGTTTGTCAATTTCGCATCAGTTGGCATTGCGGTTCAGTGGGCCAACTGATTCAGATACGACGAATATTTCCTCTCTAGACTAGACATAGTAATATAACCACTTTTCGATATTTCGACATCATAATATTTGTTATTCCCAATAAGGAATCCTGTACAAACATTGCTTCATAGAGACTTCGTCCTACTTCCAACTCTGTTCTTTATGATTTCGTCAACATAAATCCATTAGACTTAGTTTTTCTTACAAACATAACTCAGTGCTATCCGAATATTCATAACCGGGAGTTAGGTGTTTTTACTATGTCCTTTTTGTTAAAGTGTCCCAATTGTGACCTCTGACGCATCAATAAATGTGGTCACCTACTGTGCCCAAATAGCATAATTATATAACACTAGCTTTTGTCCGCGGCTTCGCTCGCGTAGAATTTGGTCTGCCACATTAAGTTACGCGACATTTTTTTTGAATACTTTTTTTTTTTAATGTACCTTCACATCGTACATCCCCGATTTCTAATTTCAAAATTAGTTTCCATACAATCTTTGAACTCCTATACCTAATATTTAGAAGGAATCCCTTGAGGGTTTATAGAATTATCTGAATTCCTTTCTAAGTGCTCATTACTTTAAGCTATATTAGAACTCTGCAAATTTCAAAATGCTAAGTCTAGTGGTTTCTTCATCAATCTTTACCTGTATGGTGTGTTTATGCAAAGTAGCCCTATGTCCTTCCCCGGGCTTGAGATTATCCTATCCAGCACAAACGGATTACTTAACACTGATTAACAAACAGGTCGGACCAATGTTACTTTTATTTAATCACTACATAGTATAACACAAAGTTGCTTTCTTTGTCCCTATGTATGCTTACATTTTTAAAACTACGCAACGGATTTTGATGCTGTTTCTTTAATAGATTTTGTAATAAGTATAGAATTATGTGGTATGTAATTGGAATAGGTGAACATCTGTGTTAATTTATCTGTGTTTTTACTGCAATATGCTCTTGTATACTATGTTATTTGATTTTTTTGGTTCAGTGTAAATATGTAGATTTTGGGATTTAGATACACGTGAGCAAGCTACGTATAGCTGCCCATGGGAAAAACAGGGCGTGCCTAAATGTATCCCCGCTACCTTCAAAGTTTGCCTTTGCGATTTATTAATAGTCATAGAAAATGCAACTTTAAGTGGGAACTGTAAACGTTTGAAATTGAAGGGTAAGTTATTGGGTATTATTGGGATGCGTGGAATAAGAACATTTTCACCTATAAAAACTATATATCTAAATAACGAAATCTACGATCCTAAATTTAAACAAACAATAAAGGACAATTCTTATGCGACTGAATTAAAAATAAAAAGTAATTAATCGCTATCTAGGATAAATGACCAAGAATAAATGACATGACAATAAAAATGCCTACAGAACACAACCATCAATGACTTCTGCCCGGCGCCGCCGGCCGCCGTTAGGCGCTCCGTTCAAGTCAATCTTAACGTGATAACTTTTAAACTATTCGGCCAAATTACTTAGTGTGAAAGACAAAGTTTATCTACATTAAATATTTAATGCGAGAAATGTATTAATTTTGATAAGAGTTTGATAATTATATACTAATATGTGCATTGTAAAATAGTACCAAATTAAATTAAATTTATGGTTCACAATTTTGGTCGTTCTGGCTTGCACATAAAATGTAGATATATGCTGTCGCGGACTTTTATTTAGACCTACTTAAGACAAACAATCCTGCGGTACATCATCTTTATGTAACTCCATTGGTTAAGGCAGCGCACGCCAAGATAGATCTCAGATGGAAGATTTTTTTCCGACTTAATTGACACGTATCGTATATTATGACCAAAATTACATAAAATCATTATAAATTGTAGCCTATGTGTTATTCTGACGAATAACCTATATTACTGTAAAGTTTCATTCAAATCGGTCCAGTAGTTTTTTCGTGAAAGGGTAACAAACATACACACACACATACATCCATCCTCACAAACTTTCGCATTTATAATATTAGTAGGATTATTATAGATGTATCATCGATATGAAAAGAAAAAGACAATTACCTATATACATAATTAAAGGATATTTGGGATTAAAATATTACATAAACATGTTTTACCAAGTGAACCAGTCTCACCAAGGGGGGTGTTACCCAGTAACTGGGTTGTGGAGATCAGATAAGCAGTCGCTCCATGTAGAACACTTGTATTCAGCTGCATCCAGTTAGACTGGAAGCCGACCTCAACATAGTTAGCTCAAGCTCAAGGCTAGACAGATGATGATGCGGTACACCAACATGTCAATGTAAATGGTTATGAAACTCTTAAGAAAACATTTTCCACATGGCTTCCAGATCTTTCTTTTTCATTTCGCTCAGCCGGAAAAATTTCATTAAGAGAACATTCCTATTTGGTGCAGTTAATCTAGGAAACTTTTTATCTATAGATACAACCATCACTTCCCTTTTTACCCAGTTCCACTTCCCGGTTACCCGACTATAACTTATAAACAACAAGAACGGGCGCAAGAAACTTGATTATAAGTCCTGTAAGCTAATACCTACATGTGTCCGAGAAAAACGCCAAGTAATCTCGCTTGGTTAGGGCGCTCTTACACTGGCTGCGGGCAATTTTTAGAGTCCAGACCGAAGGCAATCGTCGAACAGAGCGAAGAAAGACAAGTAAAAAGTTGCTTTACACGCCTCAATGCGATTTTGGCTACTACATCTAGTGTTAATTGTAGTTTTATATTGGTTCTTGTTGTTCTTGTGGCATCATTAATTTTTTTCTTATTTCGGCTTTGTTTATTTAAAGAACCCAAAACAGGATACAGACAATAAATTGCTTATGTAACACTAAGTATTAAAGTTCAGGTTGAGACTATATTCCTAAATATGTGTAAACAGCATATTATAATATAAAAAGTAAATAAAAATGTAAGAAAAGTTAATAATAAAAAGAAGAACGAATTTATACCCATCTTAACTAAACCACATACATACCTGCGGAACAGTTAGTGCATAACAATTTTGACATTTGAGCATACATTTTATTTTGTAATTTTGAAAAACTTAACTCTTCTTTCAAATTTAAGTACATATTGTTAACGGTGAATAGTTTAGAATCACATACTGAATGTTACGTGAATGTATATCCTGTATGTATAATGTATATGTTATATATCACTTAGAAAGCTGTTGACCCCGAACAGCTTATGTTACTATTTTTGCTATTATGGCGATCCATGACATTGAATTAAATAATGATGTTATGTAAGTCCGGATAACGTGCGTAGAGCATATAAATGTGTTTTGTAGACCGTGTCATCCATACAAAATTGAAACCATCGTTGTTTGATTTCTTTCGCAATAACTGCCTTTAACAGGTGATGTGGAAAAAGGTGCCCAATTAGTATCGACGAATGATACAACACGGACTGAAGCTGAAAATAATTATTGTTCAGCTTGGTGTCCATTGGAGCTTTTAATGAAAATACTTTTCACTTCCTATTCGTCATCGTGATCATTCATTTTTGTTTGCTCAGTTCTTGGACTTAAAAGCAGCATTGCCATGCAACGTGGCAATGCTGCCAGCCTTTTGGGCACTTGTCCCATTGACACCGATGTTAACGAGTATGGAGACGAAATTTAAACGAGATTTGTGTTGCTCTATGTGCCCCGGTTTTTATAAACTGTTGATGTACATTTATAAGTGTTGTGTATATTTAATTCTGTATTTAAGTTATAAAATATCGTCGGTATGTATAAATCTCAACGGAATTAAATCTAAATATAATTTGAAAACATAAACTTGTGAGAAACTCATCAAATTCATGAAAACTTTGACAATCGTCGAGGGAAATGAAGACATCAAAAGTGATCAATATAGGCAGGCAACCATCTTAGTTTTGTGTTGTGGTGATGGATCGACCTCGTCTAGGGAACTCAGAGTACTACTATACTACGACTTATAACTGCTCTAAATAGATCGATTTATTTAGAATTCAAGTTGTGAGAGTAAATTCTATTTTAGTAAGGTTGTGCTGTAGGTGACCCCGAAGGGCACCTCTGCATAACCTCTGCACCGCTTCGGAGGAGCGGACGTGTTGTTATGTACTATGTTAGCAGCATGTAAAACTCATAGTTATTCATTTTTATTTGAAGCCTAAAAAGTACCTAGATCACAGTCTCTATATCTTGTTCACAAGTGAGTTTCCTTGAGTATTTTTATAGCAGCCGTGCTTTTCTAAAACTATTCCTCAGCGAATTAAGGTGAAGTCAACTTGAAGTGAGCTACTATTAAGGCATTGACAATTTCAGTGACAGTGTGCCTTGACGCTGCTTAAACGATCAATTTGTTAGTTCACCTAAAGTTTGCTACACTCAGAAATATAATAAACTTAATAATAAACTCCTTTACTACAGCCACGTGCCTATCTACCTTTCTCCTATTTAACAAAAGATAACAGTGTAATATTCTTCCGTACAAACCCTTTAACAGTTACCCGTAATGTTATGATACTGCGTTTTGACGTAGGGCCACCCATTCAATCCCGTAAAGTGCTTACATTACCCCCATTATGAATATGACTACATAGCAAAACGCTAAAGTTGAAGGCAATTCCTACAAAGTAAATACCCCGGTTGGAATGTTAAAAGTTACCTGTGGTGCCATAAGCGGCAGAAGAACCATAAATAATATCAGAAAGAAAGCATATGCACAATATAAACACAAAAAAAAATAAGAATAAAATAGTTTCTTTTTTACTTTTAAGTCCTACGTACAGTCATTGCCAATAAATAATACGCACGATTCAGAGTTTCGCAGATAGATTCCATACAATAGGTTGAGTAAGTAATCAGTAGGTAAGGGAAAAGTCCAGATACTGATAGGAAAGATACGATAACCTTGCAAAGTTAGAAAGCAATGCACAGATATGTAATTGTGGCTTCAATAGATCTAACAAGACTATGTTTACCATTCAAACAGCGTAACAAGGCAATTTAAGACTCTATTCATATCTGTGTAGACTTCTAGATATTGCATGACAATGTATACCCATACAGTAGTTTGCACTGTGGACCATACAGTAGTTTGCATGATAACTATATTTATTTTAGTATCATTTGTATTCAACCAGATTTTCTCTGTGCCAATTTTCGGAAAAAACTTTTATGGAAAATAAATTGCAATACAACTACTTTTAATACTAAGCTGCTAACTAGTTTTCGGATAAAACAAAGTAAAACGCCGTGTTCCACGTTTGAAAATTTGCAGTTAAAAAGAAATATGACAGGTACCGTACAGCTACTTTGGGAGCTACGCGAACGTGCTACTAACTTTCAGAATTTTCGTTTGCCACGGCAAAAGATAGGTTAGAAATTCATTAAAAGTTCCCGTATGCAAGCAATCATTTCGCTTTAAGATGAAACACATCGAAATTCTGCAAAGCGTGCTGCAGTGATAGATAGAGGGCCAACGATGCACGAATATTGATTATAAAATATAAAAATACGAAAAATCCCTTTCGGAATGTATCAGGGAATGAAAGTTGACACCTGGCTTGTACTTGACAAATAGCATTGGAAGATGTAGTATGAACCCTGTTTGGTGATATTCTTGACGATTTTTCAAATACTTACTTATGAATAGGAGGAAACTATGTAAACATTTTTGCCCTAAAAGAACAAGTTTGACAAGCATGATATTTCTTGTTTCCTTCCAATGTCAAAAGCCATTCCATGGATAATATTTACAATATTTAACACACGTTTCCCCAACACACACATTAAACAAATAGCATAACTACTCAACAATTTAAATATTTTACGTATTGTGCGTGTCAGAATTTGTTATAAATCTATGCTAATATTATAAGGTGAAGAGTTTGATTTTTTATTTTGAACGTGCGAATGTCGGGTACTAGTTCGATTCTTAAAAAAGTTATTACCGACAAAATTAGGGGTTTCTAACAAAATCGGCGCGGGCAAAATCGCGAGCAATAGCTAGAAGTAAAATAAAAAAATTCTAAATTCAATTTTGTATTATTAAAACAGAGTAGCTTACTAACTACGTAATCAATAATATTTAGCGTATAGCACCCAGTGTTCTTCCTCCTCTCTCCTACTTGATTTATGCTGTGCCCGACAGGGTCCATAATTGTGACTTATATAATATTTTCCTACCAACTACATGATACATTATGGTACGCAATAAAGAATTGAGAATTGAATTAAATAAAATCCGAGGATACCGAAGAAGCAAAAGCATAAGGCACTAAATATTTAGCATTACAGTACCAAGAAAACATGATTCAAAACAATTCAGACGCTTCCCGTCTTACCCGCGCAGATTCAGATTCTTCACGAATTAGCCGCCTCGACTGGTATTCAAAGATTATAATTTTAATTCCTCCGGTACCCGACGTTACCGCAATGATTATAAATCGCTTATCAAAGAATTCCACCAAGTTTTCGTAGCGATATTGGAAAAGTTTTAGCGTACTCGCAATCTGTAAATGTCTTAGATATCAGTCACAAGTGTTTGACTTAACGATCAGTAATTCTTTGCAGAGTTTTGGAAACTATTCGGAAAGCGGAATCAATAACAGTTACATATGTTATAACAGTAAAAGAAAAGTATGTTGAATACGTAACAGGTTGCGAAAACTTCTAAATGGGTCGATATTCAAAATCGTAATTTAACAGTGAGTTTGTAATGTATATGTCAAAACTCTTAACCAATAAAAACTACTTTTGACTACAAAAATCAGTCAAAACTACTTTTAAACGGTTTAAATTTATCCTTAATATTTAGAAACCCATCCGGTTGGTAGGTTCTTTTTTGTGACCCTTTTAAAACTTTGGTTTTGTAGTGATTCTTATAACTAAGGCGTTCCGTATTTTTGATTTTGTAACGCAAACGTTTTGACTGAGCCCTGTCAAAAGTAGTTTTGACTGGTTGAGAGTTTTGACTGTAACATATTATATAAGTTCTCTTGGACACGAATATAGGCTCCATGGTCTTTCTACGTATCAATTAAAATGAAAGCCTGTCTCAGCACATGTGGTGAGCTACTATGAGCTACAGTAGGCCGTACGGGTACGCCGTATGACCGCTACATGACCTACGACAGTCTACACCGATACATTTTTCTTACGGGATGTCATCTCACAGACAACCTGTGAGATGACACAGCAGGCAGAAGATAGTCGGTGTCTTAAAGTGAATTTAAGGCCTCCAGTCGGGTCAAAATCTTATGAACTAACCGACTACAAGCTAAGGGCCTTTGGGATACGGCCTCAACTTAGAGCGTCGCTAGGGCAGGGCAGCAAAGGGGCAGGCTGAATCGAATCTCTATTATTGACGGACGAATTTAAAGCTACAGACTCAGCGGCGCGGGCTTGCACGAGCAAGGGTCAGGGAAGCCTACGCCTATACAAGCGGTTTCAGCA
The DNA here is from genome assembly GCA_947361185.1 of Charanyca ferruginea. NCBI lineage: Eukaryota > Metazoa > Arthropoda > Insecta > Lepidoptera > Noctuidae > Charanyca > Charanyca ferruginea. The sequence goes on from OX376073.1 coordinate 18,515,642, forward strand.
GTAATATACCTTAATTTTCTCACTTTTTACCTCTAAAGACGCAAACAGACGATCGAACCGTCCGCCAGACAGAGAGAGGCAGCGCAATACGTCCTAAAAGAGAATTCTGTACTACTAATAGCTTCTAGCATTCGGCGTTGACTTCCTCTGGCCTCTGGCCGAAGGACTGTTCGATCGTATGTTAGCGTCTTTAGAGTTAGCTCCACCAAAATAATTTACTCAAGCAGTTGTTTTTTAATTTAATAGTTCCTCGTTTATCGAATAGATAATATAAATAAATATTTTTAAAATTAAAAAGCAAAAAGCCAACTTCACGCGGTGTTCCTAGGCGGTCACCCATCCAAGTACTGACCGCGCCCGATGTTGCTTAACTTCGGTGATCGGACGAGAACCGGTGTATTCAACGTAGTGTGGACGTTGGCGAGAATATAATTCAAATTGTAAGCGTCAATCTATGACCAATGACATCAGTTCGATAAGCGCAGTACCCGTGGCAGTACCTAAGTGAACAGTATATAAACTGACGATATTCGGCGGCCGGTTAGGAACTATAGCCAATTTAACATGTAAAAATATTAAATGATATAGGTATCTATTACCTCCGTCGTACAGTCAACAGCAAAAGTAGATGATCAAAATCAGAAATTCAATACTAATTTACTAACACTAATTTATATAATTTATTACTAGTTTATTTATTAAAAGTATGTGATTGTCGCACACATACTTTTGAATCACTTCGACGCCACACAGTTCTGACGCGAACTCCGTTCATTAGTGTTGAATTTCTGATTTTGATCATCTACTTTTGCTGTTGACTGTACCTAATACTTTTGTCCATGACATTAGGTATCATTGGGTAGATATATATTATGGAAACAATAAAACTGATATAGATATACATACTGTGTTGATTCTTGATGGACATTAGAAAACACCACTAGTTTTATTTTATTAATTAAATTTTTTAGGACATGATGCGACGTATTGCTTTTGGTACAAAGATAATAATATTAATATTTAAGGATAATGGTAACGTTTATTATTAGGGACGTAGAATTTCTAAGTACACTTTCAAAGGTCATTTTAAATCCTTCATCGTGAACTAACAAACTGACATAGGCACTTCCTTTTCTATTATAACAATTACCTTATTCGACTTCTAAAATAATTCAGCATTACGAAAACCCTTACACTCTTAACTGGTCTCAATTCAAACAAAGCGAATACACGTAATCGCAAAGCGTAGTTAGCGGTCACTAGGCACACGATCCGTTAGGACTCAATGTACTGTTGCAATCTTTAACACGTTTACTATCCGAGTTGAGTTTTACTGCGTTTTCGTGCGTATTGTACTGTTGTGTAATATAGTGCTATTGGCAAGCTATTGCAAATAGTAAGTAGCAGATATTATGGTCTTGCATGCATATAAATATGTAGGTCATATTTTCAATAGTGTATACTTAATTATTTCCTAGTTCAATTGACCCATTAAGAAGTTGAATTTTCAAAGAACCCTTTTTAGCGGTTACCGCAGGCAGAGAATATTCATCTAAACTAATATAATAAAGAGGAAAGATTTGTTTGTTTATTTGTTTGATAAGATTTACTCAAAAACTACTGGACCGATTTAATAGTTATTCACCAATCGAAAGCTACATTATCCGTGAATAACATAGGTTATATTGCATTATTAAAAAATTAGGGCTCCTTAAGAAAATTCACGCGGACGAAGTCGCAGGCATAGTGCTTTCTTTTTCATTGAATATTGAGCTAAACTACAAAAGGAATAAAGTTGCAATCTCGTGCACGCAATTTTGAACTCTATTTGAGTTGAGTTCATTGCCAGTTCAGCAATGAAAAACAGTTCGAGCAGTGGCTGCTCTGTAAACGTTAACCATTACTTATCTATCGTTATGATTGCACCAATTCTGATGTGATTTTAAACCGGCTTCAAGGAAAGGAGGAGGTTCTCAATTCGACACGTATAGGTATATATACATTTTTTTTTTTTTTTAATGTTTGACCACCCATAGCTTTTTACAGTGTAGTCCGATTTCGATGATTCTTTTTTTAATGGATAGTGTACCTATACTTTAAAGTTTAAGTTACTGCTCCTTAATTAGGCGCAAATAACGAAAAAAAAATATTTTAATAAACAAACAAACGTTTTTACAAAAAAGACACCCGCCTTCAAAAAGTAAAAAAATACTTTAATTTTGGAAGTCAATACAAAACAGCAAACAGAAACAAAGCCGCAGACTTCCGAAATGAAAGTAATTATTTACTTTATTTAATACAAGGTTTGTTTGTTTTTTAAAGGAAAAATAAAATGATCACTGCAATTAAAAATTCAAATTATTTATTGCATCAGCATAGTAACATAGTATAACAATGTCTATGCTATAAATATTGTAATGAAAATCTAAATGTATGAACACCTGGTTCAAAGCCGTTAACAACAGTGTGATTCTTGAAATTCCTACCTTATAAATGCGTCAGTTGAACAAACGAAATGAAAGACTTGACATATTGTCCTTTGTTGTAAAAATGGTAAGAATTATAATGAAAATAGAAGTTACCCTCTTCTATGTTCTCTATAATTGTTAGCATTTACCTAGCTACGTTTCACAGTCCATTAGTAAATATATTATGTACTTTGGTACTCTCAAAAAATGTCCCAAAGGCTACTAATGTTTTGCTAAAATATTATAAGGCTTTTGAGGCTATGTCTTTGTCTGGCGTTTTTGCGAAAAAAATACGCGTTTTGTGTTTTATTTTGCTTGAATAAGATTGCTCGGGAATTAGTCTGGATTTGCCAGGAAAAGCTTTTTGGATTAAGTTTTTTTTTCTATCAACTTCTGGAATATTTAATTGAATACAAAAACTGCGCTTGGAACGGTGTTATAAATAAGACGGTAAACACATTTCTGTACTGTTTGTATTATAAATAATTACGAGTAGTATTATAAATAAAAAAGTTTACACAAACAGGGGGTCTGTATTTTATAGTAAATACCGCCCCTGCATTGCATTCGCAACGCACTGTTTGTTTACCTACTTATCTAGTGCTTTCCTTTGGTACCGCGTCGTGTTGTTTACATTTATAGCGATCAATGTAAATACTTTGCTTTTGACTTGACTTATAGTTGAAAATAAATTGATGGATTATTAAAAGTCATAAAATTAAAGTTGCTGTTTATGACATTAATTCTACAAGGTTGTTAATGTTTTACAAATAACTTCATGACCACAATCTCTTGCAACCGTTACCATTACTAAAATAAAAAAACTAATTAAATTAGTAGAAGTAAGAGATACGTTTCTAATAAGCATGCATTATTCAAAGAACATAATTTGTAGCATCAAATCTCAAAACACGACCCAATTACAAAGTTAAATGAAGTACTCCACGTCTTTCGATCAAACACTTTCTAGAGAAACTTGACTTGCGTCCTTGTTCCATAAAACCAAACCTAGGGCGTGGCTCTATTTGTATGTAGATAAACCACTTTATTTGAAAGAGGGAAAGTCATTTGTGCTGCAAAAGTAAACACGGGTAAAGAGAAAAAAGGCGATTATGCGCAATGATGTTTACGATGTAAACAGTGTTCGGGCCGCCTCGCCTCAATCTTTGCTTTGCAAATACTGCTTCAATGGGAATCGGCTGGGAGGCTATTTTTGTAACCGTTTTTTTAGATGAGTACCTATGTTTTGTTTTATTCTCTTAAATGTTAGTTTGTTGTTGTTAGTACTGTCTTGATCGTCAAGCGGTTATGGCGCTCGCCCCTAAAGCTTAAGGCGCTAACAAGCGACTTTTACAGATTTTAAACTGACAATCACGTCAAAATGTGTAAATGATTTGAAAAAAATTTATGTTAAACTAGAATATTCTCTTAATCATTTAGTATGTGAATATTTTTTATTAAGTTCATATTAAATAGTTTATTTAAATCGTGAAGTTGTGTCTGACGCGGACAAAACATTGATAATCACACAAAATCTACCAGGAATATTTAAACGAAACTTTTACTATCTTACAGACAATTTTATTCTCTATCTTTGAGTATACGCCTTTTTTTAAGTTAAAGAAACTATCTTTTATTAAAAATTTTCGACTAAACTTTGAGAGTTTTGGACGCAGCGCATACGATTCTCTGGTCGCTCAAGGTCGCCGGCGTATATGGTCGCCTTATAGTTGTGTGTTCAAAGTCAAGCAATTACCAATTGGACATTTTAAATTCATATGTGCGTTCTAAGTATATCTTACACATCACCAACATCGGTCAAGAAAAAACATCGTAAGGAAACCCGGTCTTATAATTAACTAGCTTTTGCCACGACTTCCCTTCGCGCGAATATATCACGGATGCAGAAGAAGTCGCGGATTAAAAAGTACCCTATATCCTTACTTGGAGTTCAAAGTTAATCTGTACCAAATTTCATCAAAATGGGTTTAGTAGTTTAGCCGTGAAAGCGTGACAAACAAACTAATAAACAAATGCACATTCACATTTATAATATTTGTATGGATATATTTACGTCTAAAATCGCCAATCCGCCTTGAGCGCACGTGGTGATTAATGCTCGTGCCTTCTCTGTATGAGAAGAGGCCTTTGCCCTGAAGTGGGACAATTATAGGCTGGTATTATTATTATTAATTGCTAGTGTATTGGTATTTTTATGGGAAAAAGAGTCAACCTGAAAAGGAGTCATTGTTATAAAATTATGAATCAACTGACTTTTTCCCCGGTTAAACAGAAAATTCATCATCATCATCATCATTTCAGCGCGTTTTCATATCGCGTTCGATTTTCGCTGAGAACAGTTGTGTTGCATGCGATCGCGCGCGTACTAAGTGCTTACGCATCAAAATAACGCCGTCTAGTCGGCTGCATCGCAATGACCTAGTTATTGCGTATTGCTGACGGCGGACGGCGAATATTATTGTTAAGGCGAAGTTAATACTCGTTTAAATCTTGCAATGGATTCGAAAATGGATACACTGGGTAATGCCAGAGTGAGCTTAAAAACAGAGACGGAACATCTGTTGTACAAGTATTATTGTGAAGAAAAAAGTGAGCGTCTGAAGCTCCAACAGAACCTAAATGTCTTAAAAAGTCAAATAGAAAGCCTCCAGCAGCAGCTGAAACTTCAAACAGAAAACGCACCGAAATCAGCAACAGCCGCCATTGAGACTTCTTCACCGCCTAGCGCGCCTGTTGAATATACAACGGACGAAGAAGAACTCGCTCGAGAAACAGGGTGGATACGGCAAAAGAGCAGGAAGAAAAGAAAATTGAACACCTCTCCTGCCCAACATACCCAAAATGAACACGGAAGAGACGTGAATAGAGGAAATGAAAAAACCACTAAAACTCCTTTGCCACCACCCATTGTTGTGGATGGTATCCAGAATTATCAAAAATTCTTTGATTTTCTATGTGAGAGTCAATCAGCTGACGCGTTCAGCATCAAAATGATGAATGGGGATACCGTAAAAGTAAATGCCAAAAACGAAGAATCTTACAGAGCAATTTCAAAAGCCCTTTCAGATAACGATTGCCTTTGGCACTCATATGAAAACAAGCAAGAGAGGCCAATAAGAGTAATGGCAAAAAAATTGCATTCCACATGCATCCCGGAAAGAGTAGTCGAAGACTTGCGCAGCAAAGGCTACAAGATTCTAGAAGCAGTCAACAAATTGAGTTGGAAAACCAAAGAGCCACTCAACATGTTCATGCTGACATTCTCAAATGATGAGGAAACTAACAAAATATTCAACATTAAACACATACTAGGATGTAATGTGGAAATACAACCGTTAAAATCCACAAAACTAGTACCTCAGTGCAAAAGATGCCAGGCGTACGGCCATACGCAAAAGTACTGCTCCAAAGAACCGAGGTGCGTAAAATGCACAGGTAAACATCTCACAATGGATTGCAGAAAACCAAAAGAAGAGAAACCAAAATGCGTCCACTGCGGAGCCCCACATCCGGCTAACTACAGGGGATGTATTGTAGCCAAGGAAATTCAGCAGATACGGCTGAAAAAATCGAAAAAAAATAATATTAACCCTCAACAAAGTGCACCTGTCGGAAGAGGTGCAGACGCTAGCCAGTTCAAACCAAATCAAACCACGATCCAACCAAAGCAAACTACAAGTAAAAACATCTCATACGCTCAAGTAACTACAAGGGGCATAGCAAAAGCGCCTTTGGCTGATATGAACAGCAACAAAAAACTGGATGAAATCTTAAAGTTAATGTCATCATTCGACGAGAGATTAAAAAAAATTGAAAATAGCAACAAAACTGCTACTTCTCAAACAAAAAAATGAATAATTCACTTAAACTTATGGCGTGGAACTCAAATGGGTTACAAAAACATCAGAATGAGTTACAAGTAGTTCTAGAAATAGAAAAAATTGATGTGTGCCTGATATCAGAAACGCACTTCACAAAGCAATGTCATATTAAGTTTAAAGGATACAAAGTATACCATGCACTACACCCAGACAACACTGCAAGAGGTGGAAGTGCCGTTATTGTTAAAGAAAACCTGAAGCACTATGAAATTTTTAAATATGAAGAGAAAGATATTCAAGCAGTGGCAATTTGTCTACAAACCAAAAAATACCCCTTAACAGTGTGTGCCATCTACTGTCCACCACGGTACATGATAAAAAAAGACCACTATATGTGTTTTCTAGCCCACCTTGGTAATAGATTTATCTTAGGAGGTGACTTCAATGCCAAGAATACGTATTGGGGTTCCAGACTCACTACTACTAAAGGCAAAGAACTACTGAGTGCCATAAAAGAGCTAAAATGTGACGTTATATCTACTGGCAAGCCCACCTATTGGCCAACAGATCCAAATAAAATACCGGACTTAATCGATTTTTTCGTAACCAAGGGTCTATCAACTAGCTATACAAAGTCGGAACAAAGCTATGACTTGAACTCAGATCACTCTGCAATTTACTTAGAAATTAGCGAGAGTACTTTAAACAAAGAAAACAGTCTCACTCTTGTCAATAAGTGTACGGACTGGGAGAGCTTTAAGGCCAGATTGAATGATCAAATAGACCTTAAAGCTCCATTAAAAACCCCCGAACATCTAAACAGTGAAGTTGAAAAGTTCATAATACATATTCAGCAAGCAGCGTGGGAAAATACACCTGACTTCAACAAAAGGACGAAGGGAAATATTTACCCCCTCAGAATCAAACAGCTCATCATGGAGAAAAGAAGACAGAGAAAAACGTGGCATCAATCTAGGTGTCCTGATGACAAACGAAAACTAAACAAACTTACAAAAAAAGTAAGAAGACTAATCCAGGACTATAAAGACGACTCAACCAAAACCTACCTTCTGAAACTAAGTAACGACCGAAGGACAGACTACTCCCTTTGGAAGGCTACTAAGCATCTAAAGAGGCCGATAGTCCAAATCCCTCCCATCAAATGTGAAAACGGACAATGGGCACTTACTAATGAGCAAAAAGCTGCGAGGTTTGCAGAGCACCTAGAAAATATATTTCAACCAAACGAGGGGGACATCATTGAAGACCCCACCCTGAGTAATATAGTGATGCCAGATCATGCAGATGCAATCAAACTAGTAACACCAAACGAAGTCTTACGAGAAATAAAACATAAGATAAGCCCACGAAAATCACCAGGTTACGACTTAATAACAGGGGAAATACTTCATAACTTACCAAGAAAGGGTCTGGTTAAGTTAACAACTCTTATTAACGCCGCTTTGAGGCTTAAATATGTACCAGACTTATGGAAAGTTGCTGAAGTAATAATGATAGCAAAACCTGGGAAGCCGGCTCACGAAACGACATCATACAGACCGATTTCTCTGCTACCAATTATGTCAAAGCTGTTTGAAAAGCTGCTACTCAAACGGCTTAAACCAATAATAGAAAACAGAAACATTATACCCGAGCACCAGTTTGGTTTTCGAGAACAACACTCAACGATCGATCAAGTGCACAGAATCACAAACGTAATAGAAAACGCGTTAGAAAACAAGAAAGTTTGTTCTACTGTTTTTCTAGACGTAGCTCAAGCGTTTGACAAAGTATGGCATGAAGGCCTTATGCATAAACTGAAGAGACTTCTACCAAAACAGTTTGCAGATATATTAGAATCCTACATTCTAAACAGAGTATTTAGAATAAGACAAGAAGACGCTTATTCAGAAATAAAACAAATAAAAGCTGGCGTACCGCAAGGAAGTGTGTTAGGTCCGGTCCTGTACCTATTATACACTTGCGATATTCCTGAATCAGAACACAATACCATTGGGACCTTTGCTGATGATACGGCCATAATGGCCGTTGGAAACAGCCACGAAGAAGCAGTAGAAAAGGTTCAAATAGCTGTTAATCAAGTTTATGACTGGACCAAAAAATGGAGGATTAAATTAAATGAATCCAAATCTGTACACATAGACTTTACAAACCAAAAGCAACAGCATTTTCCAGTTTATATTAATGACAAACAAATCCCTTACGAGAATACAGCCAAGTATCTCGGTATGACTCTTGATGCAAAGCTACGATGGAAAGCCCACGTCAAGAAGAAAAAAGATGAACTCGACCTACGGTTCAAAAGAATGTATTGGCTGCTTGGAAGAAACTCCGTGCTGTCCGTGCAAAACAAATTGTTGTTATACAGACAAGTCCTGATGCCAGTTTGGACTTATGGTATTCAGCTGTGGGGCTGCACCAAACAGACCAATGTATTAATCATCCAACGATTCCAGAACAAAGTACTACGGGAAATTGTAAATGCACCCTGGTATATACGAAATGATGACCTCCATCGGGACTTAAAAGTTGAGTTCATTGAAAAAGTGATACAAAAATTTGCAGAAGCTCACGAACAGAGACTTCATCATCATGTGAACGTCGAGGCGATCCAGCTTTTAGACCACACGGACATAGTGAGAAGACTAAAAAGAACAAAACCGTTCGAGTTAGTGTTTTGTGTTAGTGAAAGTGAATAGTGTTATGTAGCACAAGTGTTACCAAATAAACACAAGAACGAAGTGTATTCGCCTTAATAGAGACAATAAGAAAAGTGCCATTGGACACATTCTTAGTAAAGACAATATAACAGTTTAGGTTTTAATTAAATTACTTATTAGTCTATGTACAAGGCTAGATTGTAATAAGATTAGGGTCCATCCTTTTGATGAACTCTAGGATAAGGGAAAAAAAAAAAAAAAAAAAAAACATTTCAGCTGAAAGACGTCCACTGCTGGACATAGGCCTCCCCCAAGTGTCACCACATTGACCGGTCTTGTGCGTCGTAGTAATATTATAAATGCGAAAGTAGGTAACTCTGTCTGTTACGCTTTCACGATGAAACGGCTGAACCGATTTTGATGAAATTTGGTATGAAAATAGCTTAGGTAATGGGGAAGGACATAGGCATACTTTTTAATCCGCGACTTTGTCTGCATCCGCGATAACTGACATTCACGCAGACGAAGCCACGGGCAAAAGCTGGTAAGTTTATAAATACAACATTTCACTCTTTTAACACATACAAATAGATGTTTCCCTCTATTTGCAAATTCCACACACAGAGAACGGAAAAAGCATTTGCACACATTGTTCAATCGCATTTAACAACAAAATTCGTCGATTTTTATTGGGTCACAGTTTTTTAGAGTAACAATAAAAATGTAAAGCGTCGATTAGGTTTTATTCGATGTATTTCATGCCAACAAAGGGTCTTTTTATGGAATGTTAACAGATTAAAGTGATTTTAAAAATGAGTGATGATAAATAGTGCTGTTAGGAATGAGTGATCAGAAATAGTGTTGTTAAGAATGAGTGATCAGAAATAGTGCTGTTAAAGAATGAGTGGTCAGAAATAGTTAAAAATGAGTGATCTAAAATAGTGATGTTAAGAATAAGTAGTCAGAACTAGTGCTATTAAAATGAATGATCAGGGGGCCAAGTCTGCTATTTTTATAATTTCGTCATTCCAACACGATTCCATTGTCATTTTGCTAAAAGTTCGTAATCTGCTAAATTCATAATGGTCGATCATTGACTGCACAATGACGTTCTAATGGTAGGTCACTGATCAAAGGAACTGTCAACATTTTAGCAGTTTACCGCCTACGTCAGTCGTTCAGTTGTCATTTTGTACGAGATTACCATTCTATATCATTTCTTTCAATGGCATGTCAGTGGTTGACCATTGGAAAGTCATAATGACGCCATAATACTAGTAGATTACCAAACTTGTCAAAATCAACAATTATGAAATCAATGATAGACCATTCTTACACTATTGTAATAGCAGACTTGAGGCCCTGAAATATTGCTGTAAATAATGCATTTCAAAACGAATATATATTTATCGGTAATGCAATGATATATCTAAGGGTCAGTGATATGCTCAAGAAGTTTTAATTAATTAATTAATAATAAACTGAAATTTCAATACAAATAGAGTCGAAAATTGTGTGCAAAGTACAATTCTGTGCAGTATTTATTATTATGTACTCAATCACGCAATTATGAACTCTATTAATGTTGTTTGTCATTTCATTATCAATTAATCATGAAAACTGCTCCAGCATATTGCTTTTCTGTGTTTACTAAATGTCACACCTAAACGTAGGTAATTCCTAAATAAAAAAGCCATATTGGATTTCAGCGCTCGGTGAATTCATATTTAGGCATTATATTTGGGTGTCGCCTTATGTTAGCAAAACGGAGCAGTAACTACGACATTTTATAAGTTTTGTTACCTTCAGAAGTTAACACTAGGCACATACTAAACTTATGAGACGTTTGTTAGATATTAAACTTAAGTGAAAATTATCATTCTCCTGAAAATAAGTACCTACTTTATCAAGATTTAGAATTCTGAATGAGATTTTGTTATCTCAAATTATGGATATTTGTCAGGGGCCAAAAGACAGTTCAAGGTTTTTCTTAGTAAAGTGAATTATTCGTGTTGTTATTAAGACCAGTCATAATTTTAGCAATGTGACTTTTAATATTAAGATTTGTGGCCAATCTTCAGTATTCAATATAACATAATACATACTCGTGCATAACTTTAATTCAAGAAGCTTATAGGTAAAAGTGGAGGCAACACTCTGAACACCTAAGTGAAACCAACTGTGGGCAGACGCTCTCTTTCTGAATGGATACATAAGATAAAGAAAACACATATCACTGTCTCGTTCTATAGTATTACATACTATTTACTTACTTTTATCATTCATGAATTCATTCTCTCTAATTGTTTTTCTTACAAAAGACTGTGTTTTATAAAATATTTATCGTTTTCTTTACAAAAACCTGAAGTTCAATATTCATTATTATGACTTCTAATGACAATTGTCAACATTGACAATTGTTGTCAGTTATTTTTCTTAATTGGTGTTTTTTGGCTTATATAACTTAAATTCTCTTCATTAATATATTTGATTGTATTTTATACGTGATTGCAAATGTATTTTTTAAAATAACTCCTCTATAGTCATAAAAATCCTTTACGCACTCGTGATTTTATGAAGGTCTGAAATAATTGGCAGGCTACATTTAAGCCTGGCTGGATTGCTGCAATTCAAGCCTGGCTGGTTTTGGCTGATTTCCATAGTACGTATGATGTCTATATGACGATACAGAAATTCCAGAAGAAAAATCATATTTAGAAAATATGAAAATTCGAAAGCAGCCGACTATATAAGGCAAACTGACAAATGACGGGGCAGTCGGGATTTGGTTTCTAACTAGCAACACCTCATCGTATCTTAAAAGTCTACCAGTCCACAACCGGGAGTCGGTAACAAACTTAAATCGAGCCGTCGAGCTGACGCGTGCCTACTGCTCCCAGGGCGGATCCTACTGTTAGGACCGCCGGGGACCTCCGTCCCAGAGCTTGGAGCTGACCGCGCCAGTCCTTCTTCTGCTGGAGCCTAGGCGACGCTGCCTTACTACAGTGCGTACAGTGCGTTTAGGTTCGTCTTTATATATTACTGTTTTTATAGTCATCCCATCTTTTTATAATTTATTAAATTTTAGATGTGCAAGTCTACTTAGCTTTTTATTTATATAAAACCCAGTAGATTTGTTACAGTTCTTATGTATGCATTCAGAAAGAGAGAGAGTGTTGCCTCCACTTTTATCTATAAGCTTCTTGGTTCAATTATACGAGACATTGTTGTGCCGTTATAGTTCACTTTTATCCTATATTTCAGAATTACCTAAACGATTTTTTGTTTTGTTAGATTTGTTATATGAATGATTAAGGGGCCTGACCACGAAGTAAGTATAGTGCGCCCGACCGCCCGACTGTCACGCAGAAGGTTGTGGGTTCGCGACCGGGCATAAGCCAGAACCAATATGACTTTTATTAGTTTTTAGCGAGCAGCAGAATCAATTCAATTACGCCGATCGGCGTGGTCCGAATCTGAGTATGAAGTAATAATACGCGGATTGGCGTGCGCTACATTGAATGGGTTAATCAAATGCGGTGGTAATTGCTCATGCCTTCCTGTATAAGTCAGAGACAGTAATAAACTAGAATCATCATCATCATCAGCCAGAAGACGTCCACTGTTGAACATAGGTCTCCCCCATAGAACGCCACAACGAGCGGAAACCTGCCGCTTGCATCCACCGGTTACTCGCGACCTTAACGATGTCGGTCCATCTGGTGGGAGGCCTACCTACGCTGCATCTTCCGGTTCGTGGTCGCCACTCGAGAACCTTTCTTCCCCATCGGTTATCGGTTTTTCGAGCGATGTGACCTGCCCATTGCCACATCAACTTGCAAATTTTGAAAGCTATGTCGGTGACCTTAGTTCTTCAACGAATTTCCTCATTCCGGATTTTATCGCGCAAAGAAACTCCGAGCATTGCTCTTTCCATTGCTCACTGTGACTTTGAGCTTCTGTACCATAAGTCAACACTGGCAACACACACTACAACGGAAACTGGAATAAACCGATATTATTATTATTTTTTTATAGATTTTTTATCTAGCTAGATTTTTTATATAACTAGATTTTTTATATAGCTACATTTTTAAATAAGTATATTCTTACACTCAGACAATCATCAATCTTGTCATTTCGATTAGGTACAAGATTATTTACATTACAACGCTAAAGCATATAAGTGCCCTCATCTACCTAGATGAGGGCACTTATATGCTAGGGTATACTAAGTACATGCTGAGTACTCATATTTGTATCTTTCTTTTAATGTGCACAACTCTGATTCAGTAAGTGTATCACACTATTTGTCGTGCCTACATTATTTTGTAGTCGTCCACAATTATAAGCTATTGAAGTAGGTTTGTAAAGAGAAGCTAGAAGATCATACGGACTGGCGTAAACGATCCCTGAACCTTAAGATAACATGATTGTAATGATGGAACAAGCCCGCCACATTTTTTTGTAACCACTGTAACTCCAAAGCCAGAATCAACTGTGGCGACCACCAGAAAAGCGCCGTAACAATAAAGCTCGACGAGTCTAGGAGAAATCATTCATCAATCTGAAACAAATACAACGGCCTTAAAATCAATCAGAAAAGAATAATGGAGGAGTTAGAAAAAAAATAATAACCACTTCCTTTCATATATATCAAGCAGAAAACAGAATATAGGCGTTTACAACTGGTGCAGTTTTTATAATTTCGTCATTCCAACACGATCACATTGTCATTTTGCTAAAAGTTCGTAATCTGCTAAATTCATAATGGTCGATCGATGGTCGGTCGAATTAAAAGCAATGACTGCACAGTGACGTTCTAATGGCAGGTCACTGATCAAAGGAACTGTCAAAATTTTAGCAAATTACCGCCAAAGTCAGTCATTCAGTTGACATTTTGTACGAGATTGACGATCGGGGTTGACCATTGGAAAGTCATAATGACGCCATTATATTAGTAGATTACCAAACTTGTCAAAATCAACAATTATGAAATCAATGACAGACTGATAGACCATTCTGACACTATTGTAATAGCAGACTTGAGGCCCTGGGAGTACCTACAGTTGCCAAGCAATACGGCTTAAAATTAACACGTTATGATGCATCACTGCTGTCACAATAATAATATTTGTGAACGTAGAATTGGTTAATTTCAATTGGAACTGGCATTGCACGTGAACAGCACGCTGAAATAGAAGTGGGCCATCCACATCTGCAGACGGTAGATGGAGCAGACTCGTTTTGATTAGAGTACGTGTTTAGGCAAGCGTAGTATAGGACACCCCGCGGTACGATGGACCCATGATTTGAAGAATGGGGCTGGCAGTGGATGATTACGTGCTGCCCAAAACCGGGATGGTTAGCGATTTCTGGGGAGGCCTAAGTTTAGCAGTGGACGGCATCGGCATAGGCTGATAAGATAACGATGTTGAGAAACGGTTTAATAAACGTTCTACGCCTAAAGCTACTTCGTACCTTTCTATAAAAGATTTTTTTCTACCAGTGGGCTTTTTAAATTTTGCAGATCTTTAATGAGCTTGAAACTGTGTCATTAGAGAAAAAAGCACCTTATTTAAAAAATATACTGATCTTTCTTTGCAGTAATAATTTGTGAAATGGTAAAAATAATTAGGTACAGAAAGGAGTTCTACTATCTAGCAGTGGTTTTATATTTAAAAAAATATGGACCCATGTAGTCTCTGAAAAATGTCGCATAAAGACTAATTATTTCGGCAAGAAAGAACAGCGAGAGAATTATTTTAATTTGAAACTTAATTAAGCGAATGTGCGGTCGATGACCCGAGATAACTATCCACTCTACTTCGTTTACTTGGTGAGTAGATAGGTACTTATATCGGGTTACTGGCTGTACATACTTGTCATACTTCCTACTTAGTAAGGGTCGCTATACACATAAGCCGGTGGGCAGATTCGGGTCGGCATTTTATTTATTTATTTATTTATACTTGATGCACAAAGAAGGAGCTCGTGGCTAAGGTAAAGCCGTACAGATCGATCGGTCAAAGGTTAAGCTACGCTAGCCGCGGTCGGTCTGTGGATAGGTGACCATCTTTTTCATACCGAGTTCCCTCCGTGCCTCGGAAAGCACGTAAAACCGTTGGTCCAGGCTGTCATTTGTAGATCTTTGGCAGTCGTTATGGGTAGGCAGAAGCCCGAAAGCCTGACAACCAGTCTTACCAAGGGTATCGTGCTACCCAGTAACTGGGTTATGGAAGTCCGATAGGCAGTCGCTCCATGTAAAACACTGGTATTCAACGGCATCCGGTTAGACTGTAAGGCGACCCCAGCATAGTTGGGAAAAGGCTAGGCAGATGATGATGATACTTGATGCACAAAGGTACAAAGGAGTTCTTAATACCTTAGGTATTCTCTACCAGGCAACCAAGGGTGGTGAAGAGATAAGTAAAAATAGGTAAACTACATTTACATAAATATATAACTAATATAACATATATTCATATGGGAAGCTCGTGGCCAAGTAAAACCCGGATAGATCGATCGTATGTAGATGAGTGACCATACATTTCATACCGAGTTCCTTCCGTGCCTGAAAGTACGTAAAGCCATTGTTCCCGGTTGTCATTCGTAGATCATTGTCAGTCGTTATGGTAGTTAGAAGCCAGATAGTTTAACAGCCAGTCTAAGTAAGGGGTATCGTGTTACCCAGTAACAGGGTTGTAAAGGTCCAATAGGCAGTGGCTCCATGTAAAACACTGGTATTCAGCTGCATCTGGTTAGACTGGAAGCCGACCCCAACATAGTTGAGAAAGGGCGACGCAGATGATGATGATGATACAATTTACCAATATTATATATACAGAAAAAAAGACGTTTTGAGATAATTCACGTAGAAAGTAAGTTCCCAATGTTCACATTTTCAATACAACGTCAACAAAGGTTGAATTGACAATACCGAATCGAATGTACTGACCCGCTTAAGTGTATAGCGACCTTAAAGTTCCCAATAGACGAAAAACAAATGACATAAAGCCTTTGTAGACACGATCTATAATTGGCACTTGTAAAAGTTTTCTGTGTCACGGTATCGTTAATTGGTCTGTGCTTTCTGTAAGTAGGTTATATTGATCCCATATTGGCCCATATTGATAACGATTCTTTAACCTTCTTACATAATATATTCTCAAAGTACGAATTAATATTTATATTCACCATCAGGTTTGTACGTAAATTACCTAGCAAATTACAATTAGCCTACAATTCTGATTTCATCGAATTAAATAATACTTATACTTAAGTTTAAATTACACACAGGTCACGATATCCGCATTGAGACGTCAAAGTTTAGCGGTGTCTTGTTTTTGCGCGGAGGCCGACTGGCGGCGCGGGCGCACCCACGATAGTGACCATATCACACCGAACTTGTATGGACATGGTGACATTTTGTGTCTGTATGGAAACATGATCTTAATGAGAATGTCGTTATTATTAACGTAGTTATTTTTATATCACATTTAGCGTTATGCTAAAAACACAACGATCTTCTTCTTCTTCTTCTTCTTCCTGCCCTTATCCCATGTTACTTGGGGTCGGCACAAAACACAACGATATCTTACTAAAATCTAGGTAAAAAATGAGTATTTAATTTGTGATTGAATGTGTAAAGAATAAATAAAAAATATAATTTAATTACCATTTTAGTACAGCATCTAGAAACAAACTATTTACCAATTGCTGGGAAAATAAAGTGACTAAATGACTTTGGTATCGGTAATAGAACCAACTGAATATCAAAGTAGCTTCATTATAGCTAGTTTGGAACTCAGAGTAGGCAAGGAAATTAGAGTAGAGCAATTCGGTATACAGGTATCTGTATGTTCAAATTTTTTGTTGTCAACCCACCGGTGCAAGTCTACTTCCACCATGCACATATTCTGTATACAAATCCCTCGGTGCATTCAGATAAAGTAAGCCTTAGCTGAACCGTTATCCTCCACCTCCTGAGACCACAGATTTACCACTTCATGAGCACTTCACGAGCAAAAGGATTCTCGGTTATTTTGATTACCCGTCGGGAACCAGATAACCTTGAAAAGTTTATGGTGATGGGCAAGGTAGATGATGACCTCGCGGACGGTCACCTAACCGCTGGTCAGACCAAGTCAATAAAGATAAAGATAAAGAGTAGGTAACCGCCCTCACTGAACTCTCTTACGACCAACCAAGACGAAGAGAACTGAACGAATTGGAAAAGCGTCACATTTATAGCCACAAAGGTCTTTCAGGGACACAACCTTCAGTAATGAAGAACGCGACTAAGAAGATGTCTTTTACAAAGTCTTAGTTCCAAAACCTGACATTTCACAGATAAGTTGGTATATCTGTACACTTAAATTCACCGAGGTAGATTATTACAGAATGGCACTACCGGCCACTTCACCAAGGTGTTCACTGAGGGAGATTGTAACAGAATAGATATACAGTATCCGTCTGTCTGCTTTGTCAATCCCTAGCATCGGGTGACAGCTCACTTCACCAAGGTGTTCACTGAGGGAGATTGTAACAGAATAGATATACAGTATCCGTCTGTCTGCTTTGTCAATCCCTAGCATCGGGTGACAGCTCACTTCACCAAGGTGTTCACCGAGGGAGTTTTTAACAGAATGGCACCGCTGGTCGTTACAATCATTTAAACAATCGAATCTCGCGTGCTATCTCCGTTCCACATCTTATATTAGTTACTTTACGATATTGATTGCACGTTTGCACGTAGTATACTTATTTACTAATTTTAAGATTGAAACTGCTGCATGCACGCAATGTGCAAGCTACTGCGTATTAGTTTAATAATAATAATATATTATTAAACTGTGATATGGCGTGAGAGAACTTGTTACTGATTTTCTCTTTGCGAAGTGATGTGTTTAATTTGCAAAATATTTGCGTGTTTACGATATAATAATGAACGGTCAAAGTATTATATGTCATAATTATACTCCTACTGTAAAGTATACTTACTGAGAAAAATGAGAAAAAATTTAATATTGATTTTTCAGAAATGAGATGTATTTTGCCAATCAAATAAGCCTAATTATAACTTATAATAAATTTCTAATGAAGCCTTAGAATCGAGAACAAGGAGAAAACAGAATTTAATATCCCTATATCAATTCCGCAGCAGCAGGGGCGCTACGTCTTACTTAAATTAATTGAAGCTCGCCAAATGAAACCGAGATCTCAGCAGATTCCATCATTTCATGCTATTGTCTCACACAAAGGAGACCGTTCGGCTTTATTGTGCCACGTGCTTTTGTCATCACGACGAAAAAAAGAAATGATTCCTAGAAAAATAATATAAGATTTTCAGACGGAGCGCGCCAAAAAGACTTGATACTTAGTAAGATTGCTGTGTCGTATATTTCTTTGAAGCTCGACTCTTAATTTGATGATGAGAATGTAAAAACGGCATTAGGTTATTTGTAGGGCGTCGGAGGGGTGCGGTGGGATGCGCGGTTTGTGACAACCACGATTTATATTACTCCAGATGAGATTATGGTATGACGGAGTCGTAAAACATTAGAATGGCGAGCCTTACTTAATTTGAACTTTATTTTCTATTAAGTACTGTCTACTATCTCAAGTTTTTACGCTATCCGGCCATTTATTTTAGTATTTTTTTATCAGGATCATAATAAACCAGTTTGGAAGAGATGAAATATATATAAAACAGAAATGTTTGCAAAAGAGCCAGTCAAAATGCCCATTCAACCCCTTAATTATGGAGGAAAGAAGGTCATGGGGGAACCATTAAATGCACAAGGCTCATGCTCAGTGCCGTTCATTATGAAAATTCTTTCATACGTACCTACTAATAATATAGATAAGGAAATGAATCTATCTGTTTGGTGCCTTTTACGTAGGCATACTATGGCCCCGATTATTATACATTTTAGCAGTAGCTTGATATCGTAAGATATTGTTTATGATGAAGAAATAAAATACCTTAAACGTGGGAATCGGTATAAATATGAGAGACTTATGTCCAATGTCCGATGGTCGTCTTCCTACTTGATATAATGACGCATTATATGTGAAAAAAAAACATAGTATTACGGTATTACCTTGGCATACCATCACTCAAGAATGATGAGTATGAGATATTCTCTCACGGCTTGTACTTCTCTCGACTTGACTTTAATGGTCGTATGTCTTCGTTTATTTCAGAAACTTAGATTGACCTAACACTCGTAAAGAAACACTATTTATCAGTCTACGTAAGCTCGGAGCTATTCCGACTCTGGGGAAGTACGGGATAATTCTAACTACCTGTAGTTAAAATAACATTAGCTCCAATTACCCCATAGACGAAATAACCCCCAAATGTCTACGTATACAGTCATACGAATTAAATGTTCAAGCTTTAAGTAGTGTCAAAAGTACGTTTGAAGTCTTGGACTCAAATTGGTTTTACTTTTACCAAGACGACCAACCTTCTATCTTGTTTTAAAAACTTGATTTAAAAGAGTGTCCGTGGAGTTTCTTACTCGTTCTTCTTCATAGAGACCTGCCTATGTTTTGGAACGAGCAACTAGCTAGCTTTTTGGCTAATAATTGTATGTAATGATTTTGGTTGTTTATCGCTGATTAATTTTAAGTCTATTAATATTTTAAATATTAATAAGGCCAATTTGAATGTAGGTACATTGGGTGATTTTTGCTAGATAGTAAAGTGACACAATTGGCATATTGAATTAGTTTGTCATAATGAATTTAATATTTAAAATACTTTGGATTGATTTTGTTTTGGCCGAACAATGCCGATCATTGACACTAACGCAAAATTGGTTTATCAGGACTAAGTTTATATCTGACTACTCCTCTTCTTTATATATACATAAACTGATACCTACTTAGTTAAAATCTAGTTCCACCAACA
This sequence comes from Charanyca ferruginea, assembly GCA_947361185.1. Classification (NCBI taxonomy): domain Eukaryota; kingdom Metazoa; phylum Arthropoda; class Insecta; order Lepidoptera; family Noctuidae; genus Charanyca; species Charanyca ferruginea. Next base: position 18,535,554 of record OX376073.1, read on the forward strand.
AGCACTCACAGTATACGCCCAATTAATTTCGCTCAATATATCAACACAAAGTTCTTCCACACTAGAGCGTCTGTGAGGCCATTATTATTACATCAACAATAATGTTCCGTGAATAATAGTTTCTGTAATGTGCCGACTTCGTGAAGAACGTTCATACCTACGTAATCATAATTTATATTATATATTCTAGTTTTGCGTCATACGTTATCGAAGATATGGGACCAAAAACTTTGAGATTACCTACCTAGTTTATAACCAAAAACGTTTGCAAATTGGGCATTCGGACTACTTTTGACGTTCAAAATAATTTGATTCTTGGCCTTATTCGAATTATGAAAATGATTCAGCGATCACCAATCTCTTTTTAAATAGATTGGTAATCGCTCTAGTGAATATGAAACTAGGAATGATAATTTTGCAAAACAAATAATTGTTAATATCATCATCTTATAACAGTCCACACCTGCAGTACTGAAGTGTGCATGAGGTGAAATCTTATAGAGGCTCATTGACAACGACTCTCTTGTTAAGGCTAAGCCAGAACCTCGCCGCACCGTTGCCAACCTATCGGGTACATTTCGGAGAGTATGCTTTGGAATTGCACAACTTAATTTGTTAATTCCCCTATCATCGGACTACCAGAGACACGGCAAAGCGACACCGGCTCACCGCTATATGGTTGAAGTTCCACGGTCTCGACCCGAGCGTTTTGCTTCCACATTTATTGTGAACTGCCAGACTTTGGAATTCACTGCCCGCCTCTCTGTTCCCCGATAAGTATAATCTGGGTATCTTCAAGAGTAAACCGGTTTATCTGAAGCCAGCGTGCTCCACTTTAGGCCGCATCATCACTTAAGATCAAGTGAGTTGCGGCTAAACGCAAGCTTATTAGAATATTCAAAAGAAATAGTATCCCACTTTATGCTAAGGATTGACTACTCATCAATGAAACCATTAGACGACCACTGTTGGGCATATGTCTCCCTCAAGAGGGGACTCAGCCGTAATCGCCATGCATGACCAATGCATGTTGGCGATCACAGTACGTGTTATGGTATTCAGAAGGACGCTGATGCCTTTCCTCTGGTCAATATTTTGTCGCCTTCTACGACACCCACGGGTAGAAATGGGGTGGTGATATTCGCGGCCGGCACCTCACGGACCTTACTTCTTAATTCACGGAGATTTTAACAGAATAGACCAGCGGGATATAGGCTTCTCTCTCCTCCGAGCTTGTTGCGATGCTCCACCTACCACTCTACTCGATCCATAACCAGCCACTCCCCGAAAATCGTCAAGTTACTACAATACAATTGGAATTCTGTAATCCATAAGTACTTCTCAATACATTACACGGTACGTTATTGCGTAAAGTGTTGCAAGCATATCCTATGCATTGTGTTGAGTCTTGGATCTTGACTTTACACTTGAGCGTCAATGCTGCAATATGTCAAGGCCTCGCGGTTGGTTGCTGTCGTGAATATAAAGCAAAAAGTCTTGTACGAACTTCGAATTGTTTTATAATCAGAACATGTAGACAAAACAAGGCAGTGTTTTGTTTTTTTTTTGAGTCTTTCGTCATCCAATGTTCAACTGTTTTGTAATTCTTTATTTTATGTCGAATAGGGTATTTTACTCTATACGAGAAAAAATCTATAAATAAATATGTTATTGAGACAGTTTAGGCATAAAGCAGTCGGAAATGCGAAAATGTCTATAGACATTTTCCGACTGCTTTATGCCTAAACTGTCTCAATAACATATTTATAGATTTTTTTATAAAATAACTAAACAATTTTTTAAGTTCAATTCAAAGTTTTCAGTATTTTCAATCTGATATAAAACACCGTGAAATAGTAGCGGCCATGTTATTACGCCGTACGGCTGTGTAAACAAAAAATTGTCAACTGCTTTGTACTTTTATTATTTTCGTAACCAACGCAATTTTTTCATTATTACACCTATTACAAAATATGCTTTTAATTATTTTTAAATGATATACAATTATCATATTTAATATGAGCTCATTTGATACAAAACCAACTGACGTCATTTACGCTGAGCAATATGGCGTCCAGTAGTCCAGTAGGCGAGCAGTAGTAGTTTTCGTAAAACTACGCGCGAAAATTTAAAATTTAAAATTTAGATGCATTTTTATGGCACTTATCGATTTAATAAAATTTTGTGTTTTTTGGTGACATATTAGCGCTACAGAATTTCATTGAGACACTTTTCAAAAATGGGTGTAATACCCTATTGTCGCCAAAGTGTCGATCACACCTATTCCGTTGGCTCAGACTTTAACGTTCTCACTAACCCTAGGCGACACCTAAATGTGTTGCCTACATAAAACACACGGTCGACTCTGTGCCCAGAGTTTAAAATCCAACGGTCCATATTTTCTAAAAATTTAATAACGCATGTATCTCTAGTTATTTATTAACACCATTTTTACTAACACGAAATGTAAATATTATTGCACTGCGCGTTGAAAATCTAAGCATGCAGTGCTATTTTATTTAGGCATTTATTACAGTTAGTAAAAACTAATGTAGGTAACAGTCTAGTATCTAACATTGAAATTGATATTTTTTCCCCGACCGTATTTCGGCCGCAGTCGTCAATCTTAATCGAGAATACCCAAGTACAGTACGCAAAAGATATTATGCGCACAAGTAGAAATCTAATTCAGGACCTCATGCACTACCGTTCCCATAAACATTTTGTACATCTTACATTCTAAACCTATCCTTCAAACAAAAGACAGATATCAAACGCAACTTCGTTTAGTACACAGTTACGAAATACCCCAAGTCTTTCATCGCTTTTGTTACTCGTAAATTCCTTGAAGATCTTTCTCTCGATCAGATAAAATGATTAAATCCTTGGTACCTTTGTCTCGTCTTCTTTATGGAGCTGACGAAAAATGTCTGCTCCTCACCAATATTATGGAGCTTAAATTGGATTACGTTTAACAAAAGGACTGAAACCTAAGAAATACTTTTACTTGAAGTACCTTCTTTTTATGTGGTCGCGTATAAATTGAATAGGTATGTACTTAAATGATTATTTGAAGCAGTTGTTCCTAAACTGGGATTTTTAAATAATTAAAATTTCATAACAGCTGTTAAGATAACCAGATACATCGACCTAAACCTACACCATTTTTATATTTTTTAGAAAAAAGATCGGCCTACAACTGCGCAACTGCTAAGCAAAACATAACGTGTTTCGTCAAAACTTGCATTAAGAAAAAGGCTTACTTACTTCAAAAACGACACAGGTGCATTTAAATAAACGTAAGTAATGTAAGTTACTGTTTTGTGCAACTGGAGACTTTGGAAATTGCGAAATGAAAATTTCTTGAGACAATCAAGAAGACAAGCTTGTTTATTATATTTTAACTAAAATCTCCACAAACAATCTAACGACACGTTCTGAGTCTTTCTTTCGCTACAATAAACTTTTAAATGACAGAAACAGCATGACATTTAGAGATTCGTAATATATTTTAACTTTATGACAATTCTAAGTGCCTGTAAATGGTTTAATTGAAATAAAAGCTTTGACTTTGATTTTTGATATAAAAATCATGTTCATGGAGCTTCAAGCAAGAAGCTCTAAGCTTTCCTTCTCCAAAGAAACTAGCTTCAACTATTTTAACCGACTCCCTGACAGTATTTTTTTTATTAAAAGTAAATTATTTGAGTTTCTATTGATTCAAAATTCATTTATGTTTGAGGATCCAACAAATGGCTCATACGCGGTGGGTCTGCCCGTTAATCTGCAAAATGGGTATTAGTAAGTAGATACTAAAGTAACTTTAGAACTAACATTAAGTGTTACAAATCACCGAAACTTGTTCTTCATAGAAAGCTAAGGTAGCCTTGTTAAAACTTACTGAAACAAAAAACATTAATCGAGTTCCATAAAAAACAAAACTTGTAAGTCGTCTCGTCTAAATGAATTTCAGCTTGATCCCTTTGTTTTGGCTTAACTTTAGGTGTTCTGGATTCGTGTTAGAATCAAACTTGACGAAACAAAGTTAGAAGTAGAATAAGGCTATGAAGTAAATGTTGCAGGGCGGCTCTCACAAATGATAAATTTCGTTTTGCTAATTATGTTCACATTTCGATGTCTTTTGGATGTATTTTGGAAATGTGTGAGGTTTAAAAAGAGATTAATAAACATTTATTTTTCTTTACATCAAATCTGGACTGAGATCACACCTACATTCCTTAACCAAAAATGTTGTGTCATTGTAAAACATTTGCAAAGAAAGATTCTACATATGACCCGAAGGCTGGTCTATTCTTGGGTCAAAGAATTAGCATTGCCATACAACGTGGCAATGCTGCCAGCCTGTTGGGCACGTGTCCCGTCGATAGCGATGTGGATGAGCTTTTTGATGCCCTATGAGCTCCCCCCTCCCCTTTTTCTTGGAATTGTAGGTACATAATACTATTATTTTTATTTTTAAGTTTTGTACATATTTAGTTCAGACAAAATGTAATAGGTACGTGATAAATAAAGTTAGTAAGTTTTATATTACCAATAATTGTTTATAACAATATCCTGTAAAACCCAGAAAAAAAACTTTAGTTCAGACCTAGATAGGTCCATAACTTGTAACAGATTCCGCTTATATGCTATGTTAATGATAGTGTTGTTGTTTAAACTGTTAACCGCAACGTCAAAAAAACATGCTGCCAGCTACGAATTACTACTCTATGGAAGTACGTTTCTAAACGTAATACCATATAGAGTCCGTCCGTCATGCCTGTCATGTTGTTGTGACCGTGGCGTACTGAGCACGTTTTGGTTTGTCATTTATACATGACTGTGGTAGTCAAAAACCAGCTGTCTCACTTGAATGTAAATAAGTTACGGACCCTTTATACCTGATACCTACTTGAAAATATGCCCAACATTGTAACTCTATCCTCTTTCAGTCATGCTATAATGACATCAGTCTGGCAACTTCGGGATCTTGTTTAAGTGCAAAATCCCGAATCATTATCGTCTCTAATCTTTGGCCTTTGCTAATTTTGTTTGCTTTAGATGTCCTAACTAGATGCGACTGCTATTAATATAATAGTATTTCTAATGTGAACGCCTTTCACATATTAGTCAATTTAATAAAATTTATCCAAGGATAATAAATCTATGATTAGCTAAAAGCATATTGGGAAATTTTGAAATAGGAATACAATAATTATTATGAATTCTTTACATTTGTATTTTTAAAATGTCGCTTCAGTTCCATTCACATATTATAATATTATCTAGATTGGCATTATATTAGTTGAACAAATTATTTATACATGATTTTAGATCTACCAACAAAAGTCACGGTCACTTTGAGACTCTCACGATAATTTTGAAAGTCAGTATCATTCTTACCATTATTATGACGAAAACGTGAATTTTACACAGCTGTAAGTATTGCAGTAAGGTTGTCTAATGAATAGAACAGTCTGTACCTACTTGAGTTTACCAAGCCAGCGTTATTATGAAGATTACAAGCCTTCTTGAGAAGATATTATGAGTGTTTTATTGTGTCTAGGTGATTTAATATTAGCATAAAAGTACCGTCGAAGAATGTTACACCTTTTGAATAATTTTCTAAAATATGTACCTATCGCGTATTTATTCAAATTTGTAGGGCGCGTCAGCCAAGGTCGGATTATCCTTAAGGCAGATTAAGCAACTGCCCAGGGGCAGTGCATGTAGAAAAAAATATTGAAAACAAAAACCCAATGTAGTAAAAAATAGCGTAATTATAAATATAATTAATTGTGGTAGAACTGTAAGACTGTAGAGAGTTTAGAAAGTTAGAAAAGGGTAAAGGGGCCCTGAGAATTGCGTTGCCTAGGGGCCCCGACATAGTTAATCCGGCCCTGGCGGTAGCTACTACTTCTGTAATCCATGACCAACAAGAAAATGCCTAATTTTTTTCAAAGAAAAATATAAAGGCTGTCAAATTATACAAGCGAGCGGAACAATATAAGTTCACGCACGTCGTTGTCAACCGATGCGTAGATAATGCGGAAAACGCGAGAAAACGTCGCCATCTTTCTTTTATAGGCACGTAACTGAAGAACTACTAAAGAAAGATACAAAAGTTTGTGTCATTTCACTGTCGTCTCGATATCTTTAACAGCTTTTATGAAGGCTCTGTAAAAAGCGCTAGGGAATATGAAAATGATAGTAAAAGGAGGGTTTTATGCTTTCGCAGCCTCTCGTGACGTTTTGCTCGCTTTGTGCAAGTATGGCAAGCTGCCAACTTCAGCCGGCTGTTTCGCAAAACCTCTGTGACGTTGAAATGATCCAATCCTCTTATCACGAATGAGTGCCAAGTCAATAATTTTGTGCTCAGTGAGAAATAATGTACTTTTTTCTTTGATAGTATAAGGCTTTTGAGCTCGCCGGGAACTTTTAGGTACTATTTCAACGATATTGTGAGAATTATTAGAACTCCAAGAAAATCCTTCGCCAGGCCTCGCCGTTCACTCAATACCCTATTGTTCTATATTCGAACAGTGTTTATCACAATTATTACTCTAATTATAAATCACTAGACTTTTCCCGCGACTTCGATCGCGTGAATTTTCTTGCGCATTCGTAATATTTTGATGATATCAGTTAGAGATGACGTAGCTTCCCAATATTGATGAAATATTTTTTTCATACATTCTTACAAACTTTACTTATTTATAATCATAGGTATCCGTGTTTATAATATTAGTATGGATTGACTGCCCCGTTGGTCACGTGGTCGCAAGCGCAACTACTGAACGAGGGGTCCTGGATTGATTCGATGCCCAGTAGGTCGATTCTGTCAAATTCAAACAACAACTCGCATCTCACATCGCTATTCATTCTCACTTCGCTTAAGGTTCAAAATGACCTTGATATATTTGACACTTTGAATCGGGTTCGAGTGCCAAGTGAGCGTCGAGGTGACGGGGAAATTACCTTATAGAATGTTCTTACGTCATCTCATACTTTATCTGTTAAAACCTCCCTGTCAATTTAGTTTCACTCGCTGACACGCTCGCAAGGGCGGCGCTAGTGTAAATTCGAATTATCAACCGAGTTTTTAGAATGCCAATCAAGAAACTCACAGCGGATTCAGATACGAAGTTTAGAACGAGGTCTTACAAAATCACACCCCGGGTCAAGCAAAGTGTTATTGGGTTTTTCCATTAGGAACAACCCCGTGCCTCGGAAAGCACGTAAATCCTTTGGCCATGCACCTAATCTCTCTCCGGTCGTGTCGGATTGCCGTCCCACGGGACTATGAGAGTGAGGGAAGAGGGAGTGCACCTGCGCACACACTTGAGCACTATAATAACTCATGCGTAGTTGGCTGCTCCCCATTGAGATTGGCCACTGTCACCGAAACTCAGTCGAAAGAAAATTATAGATCATCATCATCACTACATATTATAGACTAGCACTTTGCCCGCGACTTCGTCCGCGTGAATTTTCTCAAGGATCACAAATTTTTTCATTTTTTTTTAACAAAATACCCGATGAAATAAAAAATGAGACATTTCCTGTTTTCAAAAAGAAATTAATAAATGTTATTACTCAATTGGCGAATTTCAGACCGGTAAAAATTTAATTTGATAAATGACATATGATTCCAAACATATAAGTGACTGTATTTCTGACTCGTACTCAATCATTTATAGTTTTAATTCAACTGTATTGACCTCGAAATTGACAAATTTATAATCACATTTTATTAAACTCGACATTACGTATTGTTTTGCCTATTTTAAACTATTTGCTGAATTTCATCTTGACATGGTGAACTCATATTGATTTTATTGAATGTGTTAAAAATATATGTTAAATGAGTCTTTATTACTACATTAACTAAAACTGTTTAGATAAAGGTAGTTAGTAGGTATAAGGATCTTTCTAAACTGAACATCTATAACATGTACCTACTTTCAATGCAAATAAAGAACTATTCTATTCTATTCTGAAATTGGTTCAGTTGCTTTTGAGTTTATTCGTTAGAAACATACAAAAATATAATAATATTGGAGGAGATTAAAGTTTTTTTTTTTTTTTTTTTTTTTTTTTTTTCATTTCGACACGTCTATATTCATATTAAATAGTTAAAAGAATTGAATATGTACAAAGCTTAAAAATAAATTAAAAAATATATTTAGGAGATTAAAGTTGTGTTCGTAATCTTCAGAACTACTGGTCCGATTATACAACCGAAACTACATTATTCCTGTGTTCCCGATATTACATTATCAAAAGAAACAGGGTTCAGTAAACAAAATACGCAGACGAAGTCGCGGGTAAACGCTAGTAAACTATAAATGTATTAGCTATAACATTTATAATGTGTACTATGTAAATATGTATAGTCAGCAAAAGAGATAGGTATGCAGGCTCGTCAGATATAGTTAAAGTTTACTTAGAGACCAATGAATGTTTTTATATAAAATAAAATAAAATAAAATTAATAGAGAATAAACATTTCAATGATTTAATTAAATTTCATTCAATAACATCCATAGGTTTCTAAGTAAACTTCAACCATTTCCGATGACCTGCATAACTATCTCTTTTGCTGACTATACATCGTATATATATTTATATGTATGTAGCAACCTGAAAATGGTTTATCCAGCCAGAAAAAGATATTATCTTTTTTTAGTTAAGAAAGTCGTAAAATGTTGGTATAAAACCAAAATTAAAGACATTCTTTCAGGCCTTGTTGTTTTAGTAACTTAGCGTTACACGTGCCAGTATTTAAAAAAAGGTTTTTTTGCCGTTTTATACAATGACTTTTTCGTACATTTCGTTTCGAAAAGAGGACGATGGAATGAAAACAAAAACTAAATAGGAACGGAAATTGGAAAAATGTAACCGGATATTTATGTTTAACGTTTCATGTTGATATTTGTGCTGCTCCAATGTCTTTATCAAAAATGCTTTTTCTAATACTTAGAATTGAAATATAGACGTTTTATTAATCCTTGAGTCAATGTTGGTACAATATTAAAAAAAAGGGTAAACATATTTAGGTTAACATTATTAGGATAACTACATTATTAGGTATATATAAAGTGTTGGAAATACATCAATAAATTTTGTTAAATTATTACTAGTTTATGCCCGCCACTTTGCTTGCGTCAATATCGCTTACAGCGGTCACAGACGAATTCACGAATTAAACAACAGCCTATATCCTTTCTAAGGATTCAACATTTTATCAAAATCAGTACAATGGCTCAGCCATGAAAGCGTAACAGACAGACGAAGTTACTTTCGCATTAATAATATTTGTATAGACCAACCCTAACCGATTATTGAATAAAACACAAAATAAAATTTACCGGTGTTTTAGGAAATTGATTTCCTAACATTTAGTCTACTAACTTTAGTCAAGTTAACAACAAGCAACTTAATTAAGAACTAAGTTTATGTAAATTTTATGAACTTAAAGTACCTAGTTACCTAATTTTACACTATAATCGGATCTATCGAATGACTAAGTTTCTGTTAATCTCACGCCAGTTTAACGCGTTTCAGTCTACTTGTGAACAGATGAAATTATTACACATTCTATAATTATCTGTCTATCTACACATCTGCCATTAAAACGTAACTCTAAGTGCCATTATGAATAATTTTTAAGTTAAGATGTTATTTTGTAACAATACTTTCATAATTTACGTAACACAACATCATAGACTCACATTATCTCATAAATTGTACGTTCTACACTCAATTACATACTCTTTTCTACATTCTGATTCACCCCTTTCTGGTCATCATCTTTCGGGCCACCCCTACTTTTAAAGCGTACATTAGTGACATCGGAAGTACCATATTTACTTGAAAAAATAATATACGTACAAAAATGTAAAATGCTTGAACTAAATAATGTCAAAATGACTGAGCAATCAACAAAGCCTTTAAACATGTTAATTTTAACGCAAATCTTTGTCAAAACAACCAACGTTAAACGCGTTAATTTGCTTAATATTCTTTAAGTTGTTACTAAAGTTACAACTTGAAGCTTTATAAAGTGGCATCAAATTCAATTGTGTCTAGAACTAGCTTAGCATAACAACTTTAATAGAATTTAAATCAGAGTAAAGAAAATATTTTGATGAATGCCTTTTCTAGAAAAATAACATGGTGAAAATAGTGAAAGAAAAATATTCTCCTACTTTTTATTGTCCCCTACCCCAAGTTTTTTATTTGACTAATAGGAAACAAAAATATTTTTCATGTTTACAACAAAAAAGCTAAATAGATTTTAGATTTATATCAGTACATCTACCCCATAAGTATAAGACGTATACTTAGTATCTACGGACATATATCCTCACAAGACATTAACCAAAAACTTTGTTCTTAAAAAGTACTCTTTTCAGTACATTAGATACACCTTCAAGCCCAAAAGCAGTTTATAAAAACCATGAACCTTACAACACCTCGAAAATTACCCGTAAAAACTTTCTAAATGGCGATAAGAAACACCGTGATCATGTTAAAAAGTTAGTATATTATACCCAGTTATATCACCTTATTTCAAAACTCTCTCTAACTCTGCAATGTGTTCTGAATTAGTCGAAAACTATTTAATTATAGTGAGATTTGTATCGGAGAGATGTTGATTGCAGAACCTGTTTAGTTGGTACACTGCCCTGCAATTAAGTGGTTCAAATTATTTTAGAAAGAGTAAGTTGAATGTAGTCGGTGATTTTTATTATTAAATTTTGAAAACAATCTTTTGTGACATTGATCAAGTAGAATGAGGTTTTGTCATTATAACTATAGACGATTGTCTAAAATAATATTGAGATTTTTTTAAACAAAATGTCGATGAGAAGACTCTTAGATAGTACTGCTAATACCCTGGTATATATTCATATTAAACACTAGCGACCCGGCCCGGCTTCGCATGGGCCTATAGCCTTCCTCGATAAATGGACTATCCAACACAAAAATATTTTTTCAATTGGAACCAGTAGATCCTGAGACTAGCGCGTTCAACCAAACAAACAAACAAACTCTTCAGCTTTATAATATTAGTATAGATTAGTAGATACTCTTAAAAGTGAAGTGGAGAGAAACGCTTTAATTTTCTATTAAATAAGATCATCAACAAATTATTTAGACCGAGGCGGGATTATTCAATGTTTAACGAAATTTCATGTAAGTACCCACTTTGTTCAAAGACACTGTTTAATAAGTATTTCGCCGAAGTAAACTTATTACTGGTGCCGTGTTGTGCCGGCCGCGAATAGCACTTCCCCATTTCTACCCGTAGGTGTCGTAAAAGGCGACAGAGGGATATTGAGCAGAGGATGGGCAGCAGCGTCCTTCTGAGTACCATACCACCTACTGCGATCGCCAACATGCATCGGCCGAGCGTAGCGATTACGGCTGAACCCCCCCTTAGCGGAGACCTATGCTCAGCAGTGGGCGTCTAAAGGTTGACATGATGATGAAACTTATTACTACGCACAGGCGGTATTTATCACTAGCCACCTGACCCAGCTTCGCATGGGCCTATAGCCTTCCTCGATAAATGGACTATCCAACACAACAAGAATTATTCAATTCGGACCAGTAGATCCTGAGATTAGCGCGTTCAACCAAACAAACAAACAAACGAACTCTTCAGCTTTATAATATTAGTTTATTTAAAAGACATTTTTATTTTTGTCTTGTTTTACCGAGAATATTTTCCAAACCTCGAAACGTTTCAATTATTTTTAATTATAAAGCGGAACACAGTGACAGTAAAACGTACCGAGCGTACTAAGTTATTAAAACATGATTTTTTATTTGCCCGAAATTCCGAGTCGTGCGTGCAAGAAAATGCATGCCAAAAGGTGCGCATGCGCGCGTTTGTGTCTTTAACATTCATGAACAAATATTGCCTACGAACATGATTTTTGTGGAAACTAGAGCTTAAAAAAATGTTTTAATATAATAACTTCATCTCATCAATTAGACAATAAGTTTAAAAAGCATTAGAAGAGTTCATAGGTATGTATTTTAAAAAATACATAAAAAGCTATTTAACAAATCTATACTCATTATAAGCAAGGTATTCATCATCTGCCTAGCCTTTTCCCAACAATATTGGGGTCGGCTTCCAGTCTAACCGGATGCAGCTGAATACCACTGTTTTTTACATGAAGCGACTGTCTATCGGACCTCCACAACCCAGTTACTAGGTAACACGATACCTCTTTGGAAAGACTGGTTGTCAGACTTTCTGGTTTTTGACTACCCGTAACGACTGCCAAAGATCTACAAATAGCAACGACACCGGGACCAACGGCTTTACGTGCTTTCCGAGGCACGGAGGGAACTCGGTATGAAAGGGATGGCCATCCACAGACCGACCGCGGCTAGCGTAGCTTAACCTTTGACCGATTGATCTGTACGGCTTTATAAGCAAGGTATAAAAGAGGTAATATTTGTTTCTTTGTAGCAGAAAAAGCAAAAAAGCAAAGCTCCAGAATAGATGATGCTATAGTTGATAATCAATAAATTTGTTATCCGTAAGATAAGTCATCATCATCATCATCATCTCAACCTTTAGACGCCCACTACTGGGCATAGGTCTCCCCCAAGGACGGGGGGGGGGGGGGTTCGCCATGCTTGGCCGATGCATGTTGGCGATCGCAGTAGGTGTTATAGTACTCAAAAAGACGCTGCTGCCCATCCTCTGGTCAATATCCCTCTGTCGCCTGCTACGCCACCCACGGGTAGAAATGAAGTAAGAAGAAGAAAAGTATTGAATATTCATAATAACAATTCCCTCAAACTCATAACTCTTATGTTCAGTTTCATAAACGCGACAACGCATTAAATAGTAAGACTTTACTATTCCATAGTTACCTAAGCGAGAAACGCAGAGTTATCTCCCTTTGTCATTGGTACCTACAATAAAACGAAAGTTTACTTTTTGTTGAGCTTTCACACAAACATTTTACGTGACTTATTAGATAACTTTCATTTAATTAACAAGCTGCGAAGTGTGTAGGAACCAATATTTCAATTGTTTCTATAATACAGTCCAGCAGTGTGTCTATTCTGTTACCATCTCCCTCGGTGAACATCTAGATGAAGTGAGCTGTCATCCGTCAGTCTGCTTTGTCAATCACACGACACGGTTATAATAGTCTAGCCCTTAAGGTCAGTTTACCTATATTCACCAGGGGAGATTTTTATAGAATTTTGAAGAAACTTCAGGTTTTTTTTTCTCTTTTATTCTGAATATCTGAAAATATATTTTTGTTGGTAACCCTAAAATTAAATTATCATGATCTATTGATTCGACAAAGTTATCTATTCACGAAATTATTTCTTAACGAAGTATTCAGAAACGTAATTTGTTCAGATATTGCACCAATGGCGACATAAAATAGATACCTAGAGTCCAGGATGTATTGCACCTGCAAATAATGAGATCTACATAAGAATTACTAGCTCTTGCCCTCGACTTTGTCCGCGTAAATGCCTGTTATCGCAGATACAGACGTTAAAAAGCATATGTCATTCCCCAGGGTTCCAGCTATTTTCAACCGACTTCAAAAAGAAGGAGGTTTTCAATTCGTTCACTTCCGAAACTAAAGTCATGTGTGTTCTGTTTTATTTAAAGTTAGTTTTCACTTTTTGGTTTTTGAAGGTGGTTGTCTTTTTTGTAAAAAAGCTTTTTTTTCATACCAAATTTCATTAAAATCGGTACAGCAGTTTCATCGTGAAAGCGTAACAGACAGAGTTACTTTCGCATTTAAAAAAATATAGTATGGATTGTCTCACCTACATTAAACCAATTAGGCACATATATCCACTCTACATAAGTACAAAACTGACATACATCTAATTACAGCAAGGTGCAATCATACTTAACGGTACTACCGGTCATGCCGACTGGAATGCGTGTGCGCAGCGTCTATAATCGCTCTAATAACCATGCCCTCTCTAACGTAATTATAACCTTTAATACTCAAGAGATTGGGAACTAGTATAAGATTTCTCTCCTGTTTACTGATGGTGGAAAAATGAGGTGGTGTTTTTATAGTCTGTTGCATACAATAAATTGAAAACAGAAACTTAATGAATTTCCTTATGTAAGTACCTACCTACGAATCTGAGGATAATGTACTAGTACCTACTTATGTACGGTCAACTCTAAGAGTAGCTTAATACTTTTGGTTAAATCCTAATTATTGAGGACAATGTAAAAGAAAATATGAAATGGAAGTATAACCAAGATAAAATAAACTCTCGAGTTATTATCTGCCTATTAAGATGATCTTTATGACACTTTATTTTGTTCCTATTAAGATGATATTATATAAATGTGATAGTGTTAATTCACTTTTATCACTCGCTACACCTAAACCTTAGTAAGTAGCTATTTTTGATGCACAAGAGTATACAACAAAGAGTAAACAATCTTGAAATCAAGGTCCACATTCTGCAAGCAAAAACCACTAGCAAAATCATTTAAGCGTAGTTAGATACGTCTAATTAAAATGTATCATGTTCAAAGTCAAAGTCAAAGCATTTATTTCAATTAAACCATTTACAGGCACTTTTGAATTGTCAAGGAGTCGGTCAGTTAGTCAGAGAGTTGAAGCTAGTTGCTCGTTCCAAAACGTAGGTAGGTTTCTATGGAGAAGAACGAGCAAAAAACTCCACGGACACTCTTTTAAATCAAGTTTTTTACAAAGTCTGGTTACACGATTCTTGTTGCTTCTATATGTTAAAACCATGAAGGCAATCTAACAATACAAAACACAAAAAAGAAGCAAGATAAAGTCCATGGCAGATAAGAGCTGACCAATATTTACTGACAGCGCCCGTTCACGAACACGACGCGCGAATCAGCACCATTCAGCTCAACCATTTTGAAGGGAGCCGAATGATCCAACACACGCGCCACCATCAGCGAGACATTTGAGCGAGCATGACAATACTCCCAACCGCCATGTTAATTTTTGTCAAACATATAGGTATTAATATACTTAGTAAATGGCTCCATGGTATTCACATAATACAAAATTTAAATAATGCTGCTAAATTATACAAAACTAAAGTTTCTAATGTTTTTTTCTAATTAACATAAAACCATTGCTCTTCTATTAATAATAAGGCCGAAAATGAAAAGATTAAAGGTTAATAACCTATTCTAATACCTAGTATTAAATCAAGAAAGCAACTCGTATGAAACCATCTAACATTACAGGTACCTACTTGAGGTACTTTCCTGTCCCCTTCGTCAAGCGTGTTATATTACAAACTCTCGCCTCGGACTGAGAAAAGTTATCACACAACGCTTTTACTTGCTTTCATGTGAAACTCGTGAGACAATGTCTTAATGCGCAGACGTGCGTTAACTAAAATACTCGTTGTACTTATGACCGGCTAGTACCTTCAGGTGGTAATGCTCGCATTGTATTCAAGTACATCTTACGTAAGTTACGATACGATAAAAGCACGTAAAACCGTTGGTCATTGCTGTCGTTCTCATATATCTTCGACAGTCGTTATGGGTCAGAAGTTTCTGAAGCCCAATAAGTCTGACAACCAGTCTTACCAAGGGGTATCGTGTTACCCAGTAACTGTGTTTATGGAGGTCAGATAGGCTGTAGGCAGTCGCTCCTTATAATACACTGGTATTCAGCTGCACCCGGTTAGACTGGAAGATGATCCCAACATATGTAGTTGGGAGATAGCTAGGCTGATAAAGATTATACATCTTTGAAACTCATTACTATTACACATTATATCATTCAATATTTTCATATTTGTTTTGTTTCTTACTTGAACTGAAATGAAACGCAAGACAATTTTCTTAAAACCCTCGGTTTATTCTGTAAAAATCTCACTCTCTCTGTTTTTAGGTGAATCGAGTTTGAGATGGACTGTCATTCCACAGATCATGATCACCTCAAACTTATTTCATCTAAACTGTTGCCATAAAGTTTCTAATTGGCAAAAAAAAATGCAGCAAGTAGACAGTTACTTTTGCATTCGCAAGTGTGTAAATATCATGAGTGAATGTAGCTACTTATAACTGCAAAATAAGAAAGAAAGTAACATGGTCTGTCCCGGTAACCTTAGCTAACCTTTTGATGTCGACAACCACTGAGTTAATTTCGTTTCATATGGTTGATAGTTTTTTCTTAAAATTATATTTGTACTGGAATAAGTAAGTTGTGGTCAAACATAGATTGACACACACAAAGTAAATTGTTGTCATTTTATTACCGCAAATCTATTCTGTTTCCGAAGTAAACTTAATTTGTATGCTGTTTTACTGCCTTAATGTATAAGGAAAACCACAGCAGAAGTAAAAACAAGGTTTTACTTTCCTGATGATTTGATTCTCTGAAAATTTGTCCTACTAAGCTCCGCAACAATTACTGTTACTACCTAACAATTACTGAACCTACACTCTTTTAGTATAAAACCTAAAAACCATAATTATCTAACTATCCTTTTCCCAACTATATCGGAGTTGGGATAAGGTTGAAGTTCCACGGTCTTGAACAAAGCGCTTTGCATCCACATTTATTGTGCGAACTGCCAGACTGTGGAATTCACTGCCCGCCTCTCTATTCCCCGATACATATAATCTGGGTATCTTCAAGGCACGAGTGAACCGGTTTATCCTAGGTAAGCGTGCTCCACCTTAGGACGCATCATCACTTAAGATGGCCTGTAGACAAAATCCCTTTTCTGTTAGCGTCAACGCCAACGGAAAAATCAAATTGTATGAAGTTGACGTTTGGTTACTAGATGTCACGTGATGCAAATATGTCAACTGCATACAATTTGATTTGTCCGTTGGCGTTAACGCTGACAGAAAAGGGATTTTGTCTATAGGCCCAGGTGAGTTGCGGCCAAACACAAGCCTTATAGCAATATAAAAAAAAGAAAAAAGAGAGTTGGCTTCCAGTCTAACCGGATGCAGCTGAATACTAGTATTTTAAAAGGAACGATTGCTTATCCCCAACCCAGTTGCTGAGTAACACGATACCCCTTAGTAAGACTGTAATACTTTGTACATGCTTCAATATAGTGTTTTTATGCAAGGTCCATCGTAGTCACGTATAGTTATATAACTGTAAACTGTAAATGCAAAATATTGTACACATTTATTTTTAAAAGAGTAAGTATGGAGTTTCTTGCCCATTCTTCTCCATACGAAACTACCTTTTGGAATGGGCAACTAGAATCAACTTTATATTTTTTTATTATGACGTTCAAAAGTGCCTTATAATGGTCTAATTGTTAGACTTTTAGGCTTCTAAATACACGTCACCACGTCATAGATCTACGAAACATATATATAACTAAATATGTATATTATAAATACAGGATACAATTATACAAAACTCATAAAATAGGCTTTTAAATAACCGTTTTATAAATTACAAAGTTGATGGCGATTAAAATGCCAATCTCATAATTTACGTAGGTATAAGATGATATCAACGTAGTTTCCGACGAAATAGCAAGTTCATCCAGTATTCTAACTGTGTCACAAAATTCTATGTAACAGTACTTTACAGCTAATATACACGTTATTAGGAACTGAATTAATCAAAAGGAAACCAGTTTAAAAATTACGTTATGTTGAGTAAAAAGTTCGTTGACTTTTGGCTATGTAGCAAGGAAATAAAAGCCAATTAAATATCAAATTAGTGTCATCTGAAAGAAACTAATTATTATGATAATTAATTCAACTGTAAAAGCAACCTAGGTGGAATGAATTGTGCGGCCATCGTACCTAATATGTCCGGCTATTAAGAATAATTATAGCACTGCATGTCATCAATTTAAACCTATCCAATATCTAACTACTCGTACTGAAGGAGAGTCACTTAAGCCTTGCATACAAAATCTTTTAACTAAATAAAAAACAAAAAAACAACCGAATTGAGAACCTCCTCCTTTTTGAAGTCGGTTAAAAAGAGAACCGCCTTCAAAAACTAAAAAGTGATAAATAACTTTAGCACAGAACACACTGTAACTTTAGTTTCGCAAGTCGGTGGCTTTGTTCTGTTTGTTGTTTTGTGTTGTTACATAGTCTTCATAGACAATTTTCCTCTCGTTGCCATACAGTAATAAAAATGTTCCTTTTTTTTAAATTATCGTCTTTAGTAAGATGATAATTTTGAGATGATCATTTTTAAGATAAGGAAGGTAACCCGACAGACGTTGTCCTGTCCCTATCTACCCTACCAAACTACGTATAAAGCAAAAGTTATTCCTAAATCCAAATAGGATGCGTGAACCACCTGATAATAAAGAACTATTATGCATCTAAAGAAAATACCTAATAACTTCTATTCATTCCTACCAGAGGCCAACTATTTATATATTGCCATAGGCCACGCATATAATAAATTCATATTAATTATGATTTTAAAAAATATTAATGATATTGATATTACGAATCTAGATTGTTAAATAAGAATTCTAATAGCAATCTCTCAAGCATTTATTAGACTCTTACTTTGCGTTCAATTACCTTCAGAAATTGCCACCGGTGACGCAAGCATAGCAAATACTGCAATTTCATAATGCGTACTCTTAGAGAAAGAGATTGATTTGTTGTGGTTTGAGAGATAATTTACTTAGATATAAGATACAGGATGTAGGTTCAGCTCCCCGCGTACGCACCATTATGCATAAAATTGATGACCGTGTATCAACAAAAACGAAGAGTAAATCAAGGTTAACAAGCTTTTTATCATTTTTATTTTTATTCGAAACATTATTCAAATTCGATTTTTACCATCCTTAATAACAACAGCGACAAGACAAATTAAAGCTTTACTTATTGCTAAATAATTATTTATCCGTGCTCAAGTGGATCAAGCAGATAAGCACCCTAGTCACAATTCTCCCCATCATTATCAACAAAACGTATTCATTTATTCAAGTGTTCGCCGTCAGGAGTTGTTAAAGAGATCAACTTGTAATACCTTAAGAATTTCTTATGTTTTACCGGTAAACTTGAAATTATTTTCACACTCAAACAAACTTCCCTTTTAAATACTGATCGTTTTAAACTTACCTTTGATGCTATTTCGAGCACCTCGCACCTTAACTCCGAAAGTGTTCCTCCTTCAATAATTCACAAACTTCCACTTTACGCCTCAGGCACGATAAAAAAACACCACGTCGATATGAAAACATGAAATTTCCATAATTCGCAACATTTCACAAATCACATTGAACTCGCGGAGAGTTGAGAGCTTGTAAAAGGCTGTATTGATAAAAGTTCCGTCACACGCTACTGCGTACCGTAATGTGTCACATTAAAAGTTGTCGGTGCAAACTTGGGCTCGTTTGCCTGACTTGTCACTAGGATCAGGTAGTTCGCGATCGGATTGTTCGTTATTTGTGAATATTCGTTTAAAACTCGAGTGTTTGTTGCGGGGGAGTTTGCCGTGCGCGAGCGCAATGACGCGTGCAAGTTGTCGGGGAGGAGGGCACAGACCTCGAGCGGCGTGTGGCGGTGCAGGCCCCGACTGCCGAGACGCGAGTACCGTTGCTTCGAGAGTGGGAGCGAGGTCGGACAAGCCGGCAGGCTTTGACATTTCTAAGTTATTTCGTTACTTCATATCGATGCCATGACTCGCTTTTGTTATTGTTGCTGCTCTGGCACAGATCAGCAGTGCTATTCGGCCGGAATTGTAGCAGTTGATTACCTTGATGGGTTATTATACGATGCAAAACATAGAGTGAGAGGTTTCATTCATTTCTCGTTAAAAGTGCAGGAATATCATACGGTTCGTGTTCGGGGAACTTGTCGGAGGTCACAATATCTACTTATTCGTTTTTTTGAACATCAGCAGTAAGCTATCACCTACGAAGTCAATATTGTATGATTACATTGTTTATACGTGTTTGTTGCGTACTCATTTTCGCTACTTATAGGCAATCTGCAAACGTAAAGCGACAAATTATTCAGTTTACGATCGCAATAAAGTAGCTTCGGCTAACAAAAGCTGTTCACGCTATATTACGAGTTCTTGGGGCTATAAATCTCATAATCACATGTCTAATGTCGTGAAATGAGTTGGGTTATCTCGTGGCTTGAGTAGTGTTATCTCGTTCAGAATCATGTTCTAAATCTTGACATGGGCGCTGCTATTTCTCCAAGATTATGTATGTATTTGCATACTTGGATGAAAGTTACAAGACGGATCTTGCTTACCCGATCCTACGATAGTTTTAGATAAAGGGATAATTAGGTACTACCTACTACGTAATTTAATTTGTGCTTTAGAAGTCATATTTCCATTTGATTTGCAGTGTACAGATGGCGACACATTAAAGTCATTAAAGCAATTTTGGAAGTCACGGCTTTTCAAGATGAAACCTCTACAATACTATAACTACAATCTGGATATTTTCAAGGCACGAGTTAAACGGTTTATCCTAGGCAAGCATGCTCTACTTTAGGCCGCATCATCACTTAAGATCAGGTGAGTTGCGGCCAAACGCAAACCTATTAGAACATAAACAAGACAAAATAATGAACAAGGTTTAAGATAAACATATTTTTAATTATATTTTGACGTATAAGCGTCCCCACGCACGAACGGCCCCTAACTAAAGAAAACCCGATCCCACCTGTCCCTTTGCTGCCCTGTCCTAGTGACGCCCTAAGCCGAGGCCCGTACCCCACAGGGGGTGCCCTTAGCGTGTAGGCACTAAGTTTATTTATAAATGTATTAGAAAATAATGTACAGAAAAAAAAGAGCGATATTATCACCGGGCAATAATGTCACATGCGAAATATAACTAGAAATTGTTTTCATCGCGCCAGTGATAATATTGCTCCTATAGGGCCTTCAAGTATCCATGTTGACATTTTCGTATTTTACAGATCCAGTCAGCTAACGTAATCTGAACTGATTGCGTCGTTCAATCCCTTTGTAGAAAATCAAAATCGTTTTCGGTACTTTCATCACATATATAAAATAAACACGCTTAATAAAACAGGAAATTCGTTTAGCTAAAGTTAAATCCGTTTATCCGAATTCGAACTGTATTGGTAGTATTAGAGAAGATTTGCGAGAAACGCACTTCCCAATCCCGCTATTGGTAATTAAATAATGTAGTTATGTTCTTTTACAGAGTATCATCATTGTTAACCTGTTCTTTTCCTATTTCCTTTGGAGGAGGAACAGTAAATATGTTATTATCGACTATTTCGTCCTTAAGTAGGTATCTACACCTCTATCAGCAGTCATTGAAGATCTTTTACGCAACCCATTCAACTTTTCATCGGTTTTCTTCAATACCTCACGTCAAATCAAAATCATATAATTTATTTCAAATAAACCATTTAGAAGAACTTATGAATTGCCTAGAAGTCAGTCAGTCAGTAAGCCGAAGCTAGTTGCTCGTTCCAAACAGCACATTTTTATCGCCTCGAATTTTTATCCTTCTGATGTAGGATCGTCAGGAGCGATCGAGGAGGAGTGCCGAGCGGTATAGTACATCGTCAGGACTATAGGCAATCCTATTATTCCATTAGGGATGAACAAGACCTGTAAAAACAATTACACACTATTAGTAAATAAAACACAATACAAATGGTAATCAGTAACAAGAATAAAGTAAGTTAAAGGTACAGCAGTAATACAGTTAATCGAACTGACCATTAAGGTCCCACAGTTCGCACAGTAGCCAAGCCACCTAATGATAAACGAACAAACCCTTAAGGTTTACAGTTCGTACAGCAGCCTAAGCCACCCAATGATAGACGAACAAACCCGTAAGGTTTATAGTTCGTACAGTAGCATAAGCCACCCAAATACAAAGTGTATCGCTCGCTAGCAGCAAGCCTATACAGCTATGTGAATATACAGCAGCGCTGTACCAGGTAAACCGACAGTATAGTCGGGAGCAGGAACTCTTTACTGTGTCGAATCCGAGGATTGACTGCCATACTTACGGAGTGCACGCTCTTTTATAAGGCGAAAAAAAAAAGGCGAGAAAAAAAAGGATAAAAGGCGAAAAACACAATTTTAAAATTAATAAAAATTACAAATTTTAATGTAAATGACTTCATTCATGTTTAATCTACAGAACAATGTTATAAGTCGTGATCATTAAAAGAGGTGCTTGCTCCATGCTTTTCATATATCCTTATGAATACAAACCGCTACTCTACTCAAATTCAAATAATTATTGCATAACACAATGTCTCCATAAGTCTCTCTGCCACTCGCGTGGGCGCTACTTCCAAACTCCAAACATCATTTTTTCATCATTTCAGCCCAAAGACGTCCACTGCTGGACATGGGCCTTCCCAAGGGGGGGTTTTGCCATAATCGCCACGCTTGGCAGGCGGATTGGCGATCGCAGTATGGTTGTTACAAAGGCACAGAGAACGCTGCTGCCCATCCTCTGGTAAGTCCCTTAGTCGCCTTTTACGACACCCACGGGAAGATATGGGATGGTGCTATTCTTTACGTCCGACACCACACGGACTGAACTCCAATAGAGCAACGATTTTAAAATTAGTATTTTCCTGTTAGTAAATGTATTAGAAATATTAAAGAAAAGTAAACACAACTGAAGATTTTCTGACTTCATTTCCTTGATATAATCTTTATTTATTTCTAGATAGGTACCTACTTATGAGTAGGTACTTTACGTTAGTAGGGAGGAGAAGACATACATCCTTTTAAAAAGAATTGATAAGTATGTACTTACGCACTAGGTAATATGAAATAAATAATTACCTAGCACGTACATTTTTTTTAATGAATTACCTTTTTATTTATCCATCAAAAACGTCTTCTTTTGTGCATGTATTTTTTTTAATAAGTAGCTTAATTGATTTCATGCCTGATAATATTTCGGAGGGGCAAACTAAATGAGCATCCTCAATGTCTTTAAAATATTGTAATACTGTCTACTATTGTGCCTTGGTTCATTCATTTCATGATGGATCTATTCTGCACGTGCCCCGATACCTTCGCATTTTCTTTTAATATCTAGTGTTGACGCCATTTTTTTTCTTAGAAATTCAATACTAGATTGATGGTAGGTACATTGTGGATTTGATTGATGAACATTGTGAAAACTATATTTTATGCATTGAGAAATAATTCATGAATATGTTAACGAGGTAGGTACATCACGAAGTAATTACCTGTCTACGTGATTTTAAGTGACGTTATTTAACATTTTCAAGTTTCAATTTAAATTCTATTAGTAAAACATGCAGCAGACTCATCATCTATAATTACATATTCATACTAATATTATAACTGCAAAAGTAACTCTGTCTGTTACGTTTTCACGACGAAACGATTGAATCGCTTTTGATGGGTATGAAGATAGCTTGGGGAGGACCTTGGGGAGGATATAGGGTACTTTTTAATCCGCGACTTCATCTGTATCCGCGATAACCGACCTTCACGTGGACGAAGTCGCGGGCTAAATAAATAAAACACTAGTAAATAAAACACTTTCTTATAAATTGCCGAAAAAAATCAATTAAACAAACGTTGCTAAAGTGTTAACTGCCCCAGCTTTAGCGTTTATTAATTTATTCGCAACTTATTCGCCACGAAATAATCAGACTGCAAACTCGAGTTAATTTATAAATACATAGTTAGGTCCGCAAACTAGTGTTATAAAAATATCTTGCGCGTATTAGCCGGTAATGGTAGAGGTGGCTACGCTTTCGCGATTTTTAATATTTCTTTCACGCGTGGCTAAGGAAGTCTGCACAGTGAGCTCGGGACGACACGACATGGCAAAAAAGAAACGATTTCGCACGACAAATATTTTACGACGTTTTGCTTTATGCTTCTTAAAAAGTTTACTTACTTATGTAAAAATAAAGGCACAGAAATTGTAATTCAAATATTGAATGATATGAAAATGGGGTGCATTGTCTCATCATTCTCTAACAAGGAGATAAAGTTTTATCTTAAGGGTAACCATGCGAACATTGAGTGCACTACAGCAGGCTGCTCACGCTAATTGGTATTTCTCCGAAAAATGCTCCGTCTATCTGAAGAATAACAAAAAGTAAGAAAATCTACTCAAGTCTCTATCTAAGATTAGATAAACATAATTATGGCCAACTAAGATGTTCTATGTAAGAACCTCCTTACAGTGCGAGAGAGATAGCCAGCAGTGTCGTTCATTATGGATGCAAATTCCTTCCACTACTTAATAGTCCACGGATGGACGAGACTCGGCGTGAGAAAATGGTTGCTCAGAGTCAGCCATGCGAAAATGTGGCGGCGACTGGAGAACTAACATGTCAGTGTCAACGCCTCGCCTCTCGCTGAGAAATGTATAAATCCCTAATGCAAAATGCATGTTATTTTTACTGAATAATTCTGAAAAATATTATGTGGATGAAGAATGTTTTACATACTTATTTAGGTTTGTTTTCATTTGGTACCTCGTACCGACTTCGTTATTTATGTCTTTACCAGTACATAAGCTCAGATTGTTCTGTAAGTATCCACCTACCTCCATAATAGATTATACAGAATATTTAGTAAAATTCGTTGTTCATCGAAACCTACTTGATAGCTGCTGCTACTTGTTAACTTTTTCTACTTGATAGTCAGTGCCGGCTTTAGCGGGGGGCGACCGCCCCGGTCGCCCGGGGCGCCAGGTTCTACAGGGCGCCGCGTGTGCCAGTCAACTTAACCATTTAATTTGAATAGTACCAATTTTTATCGATCTTAAGGAAAATTAGACTCACTTATCTCGTAGGAGTATGATGTATTCTACTGTAACGTTGTATCGTTACTTCACCTGAAAACAATTAAAATCACAACCAAATATCAACAATTAACGTCACCATAACAAATAAATGTCAAATCACAACAACAGATTATTATTATTTAGGGTCGTCCTAAGTTACTATTAGCTATAGTACTAGTGAAGTCCGCCTAATTGTTGTATCCGAACGTGTGAAATGAGGAATGTTATCTATGCCAATTACCGTATTTAAGCCACGACGAAGGACATGACACTCCTTTTTTCGAATTCCGGCATCGGCAAAGATAGACAGAGGTACACCTGTCACCCATTAAATGTTCTTCGCCATTTTATTTGCCAGCCAGTTTAAATTGACTAATAATAGTCTAAAGTATTAAACTCAGTGAATTCGTAACCCCATATTGGGTAAGTGTTGAACAGCTAACTATATTTTACATTTCGTGTTCCTACCTTATAGGTTATGTTAGGGCGTGCACCTACGTAATCGTTTAGTTTCTTCTTATTGCAGCTTAATACGCCTTACGCGTTATTTCTAATACAGATGCAACCTATTTGCTCCTAGCTCAGTGCATTTTGTTACACGTAGGTACCTATTTACCACGCGGTTCGAATCTGCAAATCATGCCTTGTTTCTTTGTTAAAGTCAAGTCATCCATTGCTCATTGTAAACTCCGTACTGATTGTGACAACCACACACACCTTCATAATCGCACTAGTACATCTCGCTTTGCTTACGCTTTGGTGTCACAATCAGCGGAGATGACCTTCGGCCATCTTGTGACACGCTGGACGTTACATTCCAGGGTCCAAAGTTCCGGTCGAACACCTGGATTTTTATTAATCCGCGGACATCAAGTGCATCCCAACGTTGGGTGCCGCACCACCGCTCGTCCACACCGCCGGACATCACGCTCCGCGCCCCCGGGTCCCTTTTTAGCCCGCGTGGCCGCATCGAGCGCACTTCAGGTCTGGCAACACCACCTGCCGACCGTCACCACACCTGGCGTCTCCAGCGTGGCACACCGCTGTGATCGTCGTGCCCAAGGCTGAGCCAGGAGAGTACTGTGCAACTCCCAGGGGAGGTTGAGAGGGAATTAGTGATCGTAGACTTACCCACACCTTTCTCTAATATATACTTTTTTTATGTTGACTGGTTACGTTGGTTTGATTTATTGTTCCCCACGTAACCCCCACGTCACACTACGTCCCTGTTATTAACGCGAAACGCGACCTGTTATTTTATCGCTTAACGACAAGCGACAAAATGGTCATGTCGGCGGAGGGTGGACGACGCCAGCCTGGGAAATGGGTTATGGAGCGGCAGCCTCGGGGACGTCTGTCGCCCCCCACATACATCAGGACCCGAGGCGGCGGCAGCGGCGCGTAATGTTCCACGCGCGCCCCTCTTACACGTTCGAGGGGGAGTCTAACACTTCACTCGCGTTCACCATATCTGCCCACTGAGCGTAAGATGGAACGAATATACACCCGATATCGGGTGCTGGTCCCGAGATTTCCCCCGAAGTGGAAACACATGGAGGCCCTAATTTCACTGATCTCGTCCAATTGCGTTGGTTGACGCAGGTCGGCGGTGGTCTGCCGGCCTGCAAGGACTACGCTTGTCCCCCCCAGATACGACAGGGCCGCCCTCAGAAGAGGGGCGGCATTCGGGATTTAAAGAGATTGTCTTCCTCGACGCGACCATCCCGCCCACTCTTCCTCCAGTCGTCCTACCCTCGTATTGTATCGTATCGTGTCGTGTCGTGTCGTGTCGTGTCGTGTCATGTCGTGTCTGTCGTGTCGTGTCGTGTCGTGTCGTGTCGTGTCGAGTCATGTCGTGTCTGTCGTGTCGTGTCGTGTCGTGTCGTATCGTATCGTATCGTCCTGTCCTGTCCTGTCCTGGTCTCTACATTTCCCCCGAAGTGGCTTTCGTGGCCCGAAGAGGCCCTCATTTCACTGAACTCGTCCAATTGCGTTAGTTGACGCAGGTCGGCGGTGGTCTGCCGGCCAGCAGGGACTACGCTTGTCCCCGCAAGATACGACTGGGCAGCCCTCAGAATAGGGGCGGGATTCCCCTCGAAGGGGACCCGCCCGGGGTATATTTCCAATAGTCTGCTTTCCCTGATCCTCCTCAAGCGCTAGCGACCGGATCCCCTTCGGCCATTCATCTCCTCGGCACGCTTAGGGTTATTTTTTAAAGAGGTTGTCTTCCTCGCCTCGACCATCCCGTCCGCTCTTCGTCCAGTCGTCCTGCCCTCGTATCGTATCGTATCGTGTCGCGTCGTGACGTGTCGTGTCGTCGTGTCGTCGTGTCGTATTGTATCGTATCGTATCGTAAGGTGACGTATCGTGACGTATCGTATCGTGACGTATCGTACCGTACGGTACCGTGTCGTGTCGTGTCGTATTATATCGTATCGTATCGTATCGTATCGTGCCGTATCGTGACGTATCGTAACGTATCGTATCGTATCGTGTCGTGTCGTGTCGTGTCGTCGTGTCGTATCGTAACGTATCGTATCGTATCGTATCGTGTCGTGTCGTATCGTATCGTATGGTATCGTGACGTATCGTATTGTATCGTTTGGTGTCGTGACGAATCGTGACGTATCGTATCGTATCGTGTCGTGTCGTGTCGTATCGTATCGTATCGTATCGTATCGCATCGTCCTGTCTTGTCCTGTTCTGTCCTGGTCCCGAGATTTCCCCCGAATTGGCTTTCGTGGCCCGAAGAGGCCCTCATTTCACTGAACTCGTCCAATTGCGTTGGTTGACGCAGGTCGGCGGTGATCTGCCGGCCAGCAAGGACTACGCTTGTCCCCCCCAGATACGACAGGGCAGCCCTCAGAATAGGGGCGGGATTCCCCCCGAAGGGGACCCGCCCGGGGTATATTTCCAATAGTCTGCTTTCCCTGATCCTCGTCAAGCGCTAGCGACCGGATCCCCTTCGGCCATTCATCTCCTCGGCACGCTTAGGGTTATTTTTTAAAGAGGTTGACCCCCTCGCCACGACCATCCCGTCCGCTCTTCGTCCAGTCGTCCTGCCCTGGTATCGTATCGTATCGTGTCGCGTCGTGTCGTGTCGTCGTCTCGTATTGTATCGTATCGTATCGTAAGGTGACGTATCGTGTCGTATCGTATCTTGACGTATCGTATCGTGACGTATCGTGACGTATCGTGACGTATCGTATCGTATCGTGTCGTGTCGTGTCGTGTCGTCGTGTCGTATCGTAACGTATCGTACCGTGTCGTGTCGTGTCGTGTCGTGTCGTGTCGTATCGTATGGTATCGTGACGTATCGTATCGTATCGTTTGGTGTCGTGACGAATCGTGACGTATCGTATCGTATCGTGTCGTGTCGTGTCGTATCGTATCGTCCTGTCTTGTCCTGTTCTGTCCTGGTCCCGAGATTTCCCCCGAAGTGGCTTTCGTGGCCCGAAGAGGCCCTCATTTCACTGAACTCGTCCAATTGCGTTGGTTGACGCAGGTCCGCGGTGGTCTGCCGGCCAGCAAGGACTACGCTTGTCCCCCCCAGATACGACAGGGCAGCCCTCAGAATAGGGGTGGGATTCCCCCCGAAGGGGACCCGCCCGGGGTATATTTCCAATAGTCTGCTTTCCCTGATCCTCCTCAAGCGCTAGCGACCGGATCCCCTTCGGCCATTCATCTCCTCGGCACGCTTAGGGTTATTTTTTAAAGAGGTTGTCTTCCTCGCCACGATCATCCCGTCCGCTCTTCGTCCAGTCGTCCTGCCCTCGTATCGTATCGTATCGTGACGTATCGTGACGTATCGTGACGTATCGTGACGTATCGTGACGTATCGTATCTTATTGTGTCGTGTCGTGTCGTGTCGTCGCGTCGTATCGTAACGTATCGTATCGTATCGTGACGTATCGTGTCGTGTCGTATCATATCGTATCGTGACGTATCGTGACGTATCGTATCGTATCGTATCGTGTCGTGTCGTATCGTATCGTTTGGTGTCGTGACGAATCGTGACGTATCGTATCGTATCGTATCGTCCTGTCTTGTCCTGTTCTGTCCTGGTCCCGAGATTTCCCCCGAAGTGGCTTTCGTGGCCCGATGAGGCCCTCATTTCACTGAACTCGTCCAATTGCGTTGGTTGACGCAGGTCGGCGGTGGTCTGCCGGCCAGCAAGGACTACGCTTGTCCCCCCCAGATACGGCAGGGCAGCCCTCAGAATAGGGGCGGGATTTCCCCCGAAGGGGACCCGCCCGGGGTATATTTCCAATAGTCTGCTTTCCCTGATCCTCTCAAGCGCTAGCGACCGGATCCCCTTCGGCCATTCATCTCCTCGGCACGCTTAGGGTTATTTTTTAAAGAGGTTGTCTTCCTCGCCACGACCATCCCGTCCGCTCTTCGTCCAGTCATCCTGCCCTCGTATCGTATCATATCGTGTCGCGTCGTGTCGTATCGTCGTGTCGTGTCGTGTCGTCGTGTCGTGTCGTGTCGTGTCGTATGGTATCGTGACGTATCGTATCGTATCGTTTGGTGCCGTGACGAATCGTGACGTATCGTATCGTATCGTGTCGTGTCGTGTCGTATCGTATCATATCGTATCGTATCGTATCGTATCGTCCTGTCTTGTCCTGTTCTGTCCTGGTCCCGAGATTTCCCCCGAAGTGGCTTTCGTGGCCTGAAGCAAGGGCGTCGCCAGGGGGGGCAGGTAGGGGCAGCTGCCCCCCCCTAGAGATCCAAAAAAATATTATCTTTTTAACAGGCTCCAAAAAAAAAGGAGTTTTTAATCAATAAGAGCTCTTGACTGTACAATTAATAAAATACTTACTACTACAGCAAGGACTACGCTTGTCCCCCCCAGATACGACAGGGCAGCCCTCAGAATAGGGGCGGGATTCCCCCCGAAGGGGACCCGCCTGGGGAATATTTCCAATAGTCGGCTTTCCCTGATCCCCCTCAAGCGCTAGCGACCGGATCCCCTTCGACCATTCATCCCCTCGGCACGCTTAGAGTTAATTTTTAAAGAGGTTGTCTTCCTCGCCGCGACCATCCCGTCCACTCTTCCGTCCGTTTCTTCTTCGTCCTGCCCTCGTATCGTATCGTATCGTGTCGTGTCGTCGTGTCGTCGTGTCGTATCGTATCGTATTGAAACTTATCGTGACGTATCGTATCGTGTCGTCGTGTCGTATCGTATCGTATTGTATCGTGACGACTCGTGACGTATCGTATCGTATCGTGTCGTGTCGTGTCGTGTCGTGTCGTGTCATATCGTATCGTATCATATCGTATCGTATCGAATCGTATCGTCCTGTCCTGTACTGTTCTGTCCTGGTCCCGAGATTTCCCCCGAAGTGGCTTTCGTGGCCCGAAGAGGCCCTCATTTCACTGAACTCGTCCAATTGCGTTGGTTGATGCAGGTCGGCGGTGGTCTGCCGGCCTGCAAGGACTACGCTTGTCCCCCCCAGATACGACAAGGCAGCCCTCAGAATAGGGGAGGGATTCCCCCCGAAGGGGACCCGCCTGGGGAATATTTCCAATAGTCTGCTTTTCCTGATCCAGAAGCCCAGTCTGCATCAGCAAAACCCGTCACAGATAAGCCAGATTTCTTATAGGTAATGCAGTAATCTACTGTACCTTTAAGATAACGCAACACGCGTTTAGCAGCTTTCCAGTGGACATCGGAAAAACAGTTATTGAATAGGGTATTTTACTCTATACGAGAAAAAATCTATAAATATGTTATTGAGACAGTTTAGGCAGAAAGCAGTCGGAAAATGTAAGTTTTAGTTCATAACATAACAAAACAATTTTTTAAATTCAATTCAAAGTTTTCAGTATTTTTAATCTGTTATAAAACACCGTGAAATAGTAGGGGCCATGTTATTACGCAATACGGCTGTGTAAACAAAAAATTGATTGAAAAAGATGCATTTTTATGGCACTTATCGAAAATTTTGTATTTTTTGGTGGCATATTAGCACTACAGAATTTCATTGAGACACGTTTCAAAAATGGGTGTAATACCCTATTGGCTTAATACGCTTACGGCGTGACATATATCAGGACGCGAACAGACCGCTACATACATAAGACAACTGATCAATTCTCGATACTCCAAACTGTCATCCTTTTCTTCAGCTTTGTTACATTTTTGGCACTGCATTGGATTTTGTATTTCTACAACTTGTAACAGATTTGCAGTCTTGTATTTTGTATTTCTCTAATATCTTTTTAATATTATTATTATTATTTATATATTTTTTATTTATTATTTTTATTATTATTTTTAGGATTTGATCTTGCCATTCTCTTTCCTGATTCTTAATCCTAGAACTCTTTCTACAGGACCAAAATCTTTCATCACGAATTATTTCATCAGCAATGATTTAGTTTTAGTTTTTTCCGCATTACAATTGCTAAAAATTACTAAATCATCAACATACAATGCGATAATCACAAACTTGTCGCCATTTCGCATATGGTCTGAACCATGTGCGAAATGGCAATGGAATGGGATGGTCGTTCCAATCTCTTAAATTTGAGTTTGTTGACAAGAATAT
The DNA here is from genome assembly GCA_947361185.1 of Charanyca ferruginea. Lineage (NCBI taxonomy): Eukaryota > Metazoa > Arthropoda > Insecta > Lepidoptera > Noctuidae > Charanyca > Charanyca ferruginea. The sequence goes on from OX376073.1 coordinate 18,566,894, forward strand.
GATTGATCTTTTCATTCCATGCTTAAGGCGCTTGTGTCGATACACCTTATTATTGGCTCTACCTTTTTCAAAACCTTCTGGTATTTCCATGAAAATGGTTTCTTTTAAGTCGTTTTAAAACGCCGTTAAAACGATTTAACGTTTAGAAACGCCCATTCTTCAAACCATTCTTATGGTTTCGTATCAACCTACAGGTGAAAAAGTTTCAAAATAATCCACTCCATACTTTTGTGTAAATCCTTTTGCCACTAGACGTGCTTTGTATCGTATCTCAATACAGGTGAAAAAGTTTCAAAATAATGCACTCCATACTTTTGTGTAAATCCTTTTGCCACTAGACGTGCTTTGTATACCATTAAACCCTTTTTTCTTCTTAAAATCCATTTGGTCTTTATTGGCTTTGCACCTTTCGGCAAATCGGCTAATGTAAAGCACTTATTGTCCAAAGAGGACTGATACTAGTCTTTCATAGCAGCTCGCCACTGCCTGGCTTCAGGATTATTTAACGCTTCTTCAACTGTTCTTGGATCATCACTGCCACACGCTTCCCCCGTGGAGAAACTACACAGGAAGGAGTTCTCATCTGCTTCCACGTATTCAGTTCTTGAGTCATCTGTCTCAAATGAAACATCTGGAACATAAGTCGAAGCCTCGCTATCATTAGCATCATCAGTAGTCACAGAAGTTTGTTCTGACTCTGTTCTATTCTCGGATACACAAGGAGTCTTAAGTTCTATAACCATATCTGATTCTACTTTAGTAAAGTTCAGATGCTTGAGGAATTGATTCGTATCGTACCGTACCGTATCGTACCGTACTGTCCCGTCCCGTCCCGTCCCGTCCCGTCCCGTCCCGTCCCGTCCCGTCCCGTCCCGTCCCGTCCCGTCCCGTCCCGTCCCGTCCCGTCCCGTCCCGTCCCGTCCCGTCCCCCGTCCCGTCCCGTCCCGGTAGTGGGGAAGCCCCCAAGCCCCCTAGATAGTAGGTAGTATTCTAAAAAAGTCTTCGTTATAGCAAATTTTACTCCAAAAATGTTTAACACACGGGTACCTTAATCTTGTTGTTAATTTAATATTTGGGTTCCTATCGTTCAGTAAACACGTCCGAAAATCAGGGTTTTGCACAATTTTTATCTAAACTTTGATTTGATTAGATAATCAAATCAATCAAATCCAATCTATTTATTTATTGCTGAACATAAGTATATATAAATACATTTGATGATGTTGAATAAATGCGCAATCCATTATGTTCTAACAAGAAGAGACAAAAATTAAATTAAATACATTCAATAGATCAGAAATTTCAAAAAGAAAAAAAAATGTTTTAACGAATATTATTTGTTTGGTGTTTTTTTCATGAAATTTATTTCAACGAAAATGTATTTAAATAGACAATAACAAAAATGTGGTCTTATAAAGTCAATATGTTGTGCTACCAAAGTTAATGACAGAAACGAATCGCTGCGAAACCGACTCCACCTAGTCTTGTCTGCCCTACGCCTAGAGAGCAATTTAAATTCGCGTAGGCGTGGGGGGGCGAGGCGGCCCGCGAGCTGCGGAGCTTGCATGCACGCGCAGTAGGTTTGGTTAGAACTGAGACTCCCATTCTTGGGAATAAGTTTTATATTACACTAGCTGACCCGACAGACGTTGTCCTGTCCTTATCTACCTACTTACCTGCCTATTAGCCTGCCTTAGGTGTAGGGTAGGCCTACCCTACACCTACCGTACACCTACCCTACACCTACCCTACACCTACCCTACACCTACCTTACACCTACCCTACACCTACCCTACACCTACCCTACACCTACCCTACACCTACCCTACACCTACCCTACACCTACCCTACACCTACCCTACACCTACCCTACACCTACCCTACACCTACCCTACACCTACCCTACACCTACCCTACACCTACCCTACACCTACCCTACACCTACCCTACACCTACCCTACACCTACCCTACACCTACCCTACACCTACCCTACACCTACCCTACACCTACCCTACACCTACCCTACACCTACCCTACACCTACCCTACACCTACCCTACACCTACCCTACACCTACCCTACACCTACCCTACACCTACCCTACACCTACCCTACACCTACCCTACACCTACCCTACACCTACCCTACACCTACCCTACACCTACCCTACACCTACCCTACACCTACCCTACACCTACCCTACACCTACCCTACACCTACCCTACACCTACCCTACACCTACCCTACACCTACCCTACACCTACCCTACACCTACCCTACACCTACCCTACACCTACCCTACACCTACCCTACACCTACCCTACACCTACCCTACACCTACCCTACACCTACCCTACACCTACCCTACACCTACCCTACACCTACCCTACACCTACCCTACACCTACCCTACACCTACCCTACACCTACCCTACACCTACCCTACACCTACCCTACACCTACCCTACACCTACCCTACACCTACCCTACACCTACCCTACACCTACCCTACACCTACCCTACACCTACCCTACACCTACCCTACACCTACCCTACACCTACCCTACACCTACCCTACACCTACCCTACACCTACCCTACACCTACCCTACACCTACCCTACACCTACCCTACACCTACCCTACACCTACCCTACACCTACCCTACACCTACCCTACACCTACCCTACACCTACCCTACACCTACCCTACACCTACCCTACACCTACCCTACACCTACCCTACACCTACCCTACACCTACCCTACACCTACCCTACACCTACCCTACACCTACCCTACACCTACCCTACACCTACCCTACACCTACCCTACACCTACCCTACACCTACCCTACACCTACCCTACACCTACCCTACACCTACCCTACACCTACCCTACACCTACCCTACACCTACCCTACACCTACCCTACACCTACCCTACACCTACCCTACACCTACCCTACACCTACCCTACACCTACCCTACACCTACCCTACACCTACCCTACACCTACCCTACACCTACCCTACACCTACCCTACACCTACCCTACACCTACCCTACACCTACCCTACACCTACCCTACACCTACCCTACACCTACCCTACACCTACCCTACACCTACCCTACACCTACCCTACACCTACCCTACACCTACCCTACACCTACCCTACACCTACCCTACACCTACCCTACACCTACCCTACACCTACCCTACACCTACCCTACACCTACCCTACACCTACCCTACACCTACCCTACACCTACCCTACACCTACCCTACACCTACCCTACACCTACCCTACACCTACCCTACACCTACCCTACACCTACCCTACCATAAGAACCATCTTCGTACTTCAAGGAATATTATAAAAAAAGAATTATCCAATTTGGTCAAGCGGTTCGCAAGTTATGCGCTTACCAATACATTTAGCGATTCATTTTTATATATAAGAAGATAAAAAACATAAGGATAACGAATATTTGATTTGTTATTCTATGATATGATTATTTTAACAATAAACTTTATGTGAAACAAAAATCAATGATTTAAAAATCTTGGAAGTAAGTATTCTGCGTATTGATTATTCTATGAAACGAAATTATGAGATTTTTTTTTATTTGAAACGAAATTCTATAAGTCTAAGCTATGAAACAACGTACAACCCATTTCTAACTTATCCAAATTTTCCGAACGAATTTTTCTACGTTTTTGTCAAAGACATGACAAAAATGTCAAACAAACAACGTTTCAGTATCCTATTTTTTTGTAGTTGTGAAGCATAATTATTTTTTAAGTAGAAACATCAAGATATGCCTATCGGTTGCAAGAAAAGAGATAGACAAATATAGAAGTTTTGGTTTGACATTTTGAACTGTCATTCGCATTTGTTTGATTTGATTGATTCATTGGTATGACTCCGGTCCCTTCCCTGCATTTCTCTTGTTTGTTAGAAAAACTGATTCATGTTTCATTTCCACAAAAGTATTGTTTTGTTGCACTAATTTTCCAAAAAAGCCGTAGTGTTAGGTGTTTGATACAGTGTTCATACAGCTGTTAATGTTATACATTTCTAAAATACGTAAGCACTAAATATGCTAAACGTTCAGTGCTACTATTGATGTGATGAAAACCAAACAGGAAAATTACAATCAAATAAATCTCTTATCAACAGTGTTCTGTAAATTGTTTTAGTGTAATTAATATCACAAAATGTCGGCGTTACTTACTGCAGACTGGTTTCAGTTGGATTCCTATTACAGGTATATAATGTAAAACTGGTTTCGTTGTAACACCGTCCCATCATGGCTATTTTTTATGACTACATACTCATAGGATTTTAGAATTTAATTTTGATTCGGCAGTTCACTTACAATTAACCTCAGCTTCAATAAAAAAAAATAATTTGAAGAAAAAAACATGTTTGTCTTCCAACTATTGAAACTTTTTTCTCCTATACTCTTGTCACAGACAATCCAATAAATTCTCTGAACACCACATAGTAGGTTTTTTTTTAATTTTTATTTAACAAATTACAGAAAATTCGACCTGTATACCATGAATTGGTCAATGGATGAAGGACTAGAAAACATGATAGTCAGTGGAGCTCAATACGGAGGTCCCATAGCGGTAGTTAGGGACAGGAAACAGTTTGTGCGCATCATGGGCACTGCCAAACCTGTGATCACTCTGTACAATGGTGTTGGAAATATTATCTCCAAGATTTTGGTAAGTTATTTATTTCAAGTGTATGCATAGCTTAATAAACATCAAGCCATGTTTTGTATACACTAAAAGTAAATTTTTGAAGTTTTGGTTAGAGGAGAGGTGTAACTATAGTAGGTATACAATATAACAGCAACTAGCCTCTACTTTCTGACTGACTGACTCCTTGACAATTCCAAAGCGCCTGTAAGTGGTTTGTTTGAAATAAATGGTGTAACAGTCCATTCAATCCATCCAATCCATTTCAACCAAACAGTATTTTCATTTACTTTATAACCCTCATGACATATAAAATGTGTTCATCCCACAAAGTATACTTCATGGTTCATCCAAAATAACATACAAAACTTTTTAAAGAATAGTAGTAGTAAGTAGTAAACAACCTGAGTATAGATCCATATTTCGCAAGTTATGTTTAAGTCCCATGTCATAGGGGTGATCTTTTTGCCATCAACATTACAAATCCAGACTCAATGTTCATCAGTATCATTTCTGCCTAATGACGTCCACTGCTAGATATAGGCCTCCCCCAAAATTGGGGGCTTTGCCATAATCGCCACGCTTGACAGGCGGGTTGCTGATTGCAGCATGGTTGTTACAAAGGCACAGAGAATGCTGCTGCCCATTCTCAGACTCAGTGTTGCTACTGAAAAATTCCTAATAAATCTTCGCTTATAATATTATTTGCATATATTTTTATATTACGTCTTAATCCTTTAATTTGGTACCCACATTCCAGTGGAACAGTGGTGAGCTTGTTCACATGGGCTGGTCGGACAGCGAACAGCTCCTGTGTGTTCAGGAGAGTGGTGATGTTCTTGTCTATGACATGTTTGGAGCCTATCAGAGGACTTTCAATATGGGGCAGGAGGTCAGGGATACTAAGGTAGGTGTTATTATTGACTTGAATAAATGAATATAAAAAGAAAGGGCTTTTTAAAATGTTTTTAGATCCAAATTTGAATGTACACTGTATTTATCATGCATATATTTTTTAAAGAACTAGGTACCCTACTACTGCTTGAAAATGAGTGTAATATGAACTGCAACTTTTTCTTATATAAGTACCTTAAACACAGGGCACTAGAACTAAAATTACAATTTTTTTTTTTTGTTATAGTCTATTTTTCATTCAAAATACCTCTTGAAATATGTATACTTGTTTTAAACATTTCCCAAACTATGAACTTCCAGGTGTGCAAAGCGCAGCTGTTTCCTAGCCCCCATGGGATAGGCCTAGCAGTCATTACCACTACCAACCGCATGTTCTTACTCAGCAATGTCTCTGATCCTAAAGTGAGATCTGTTCCTGATTTACCAAGTAAGTATTTATAGTTCTATTATTTATTTTCTCACACATCTATCGGAAATTACATAAAATATTATCACGCCTCAAAAAAGCAAAAAGCCAACGTCACGCGGTGTTCCCAGGCGGTCACCCATCCAAGTACTGACCGCGCCCGATGTTGCTTAACTTCGGTGATCGGACGAGAACCAGTGTATTCAATGTAGTATGGACGCTGGCGAATGCTAGGAAGAAATTGTTCAACTGTATTTATGTACTAGTAGTGATATAATAATATTTTGTAAATCATTCAATCAATATTATATTTTTTTATCACACAAGTTGATAAAAAACACAATACAACACAAAAAAATTGAGATCAAAATTAAAAAAAACAAAGAAAAGAATTGCCATCAGATCAACCAGTTACCGAGAAATTCCTTTTACTTAAAAAAGCTAATATCATTTTGTCCTGGGCATCTAACCCAGAACCACAGTCTCAGTTGGTACTGTGAGGACTGGCTCACGGTCCTCACGGAAAACAGTTCCTGATACCTGATGGGTGTACCTGTACAGTATGGAAACAAGAATAAGTAGCTCTATGATAAAGCATTAAAACATAAAATAAGTTATTTTTGAATTTCAGGAGCAAATGAACCGGTATCATGTTGGTGCGTCATCAGCTCCGGTTTCCTTGTGTGCAGGGACAAGGAAATATACAAGTGTCAACTAGGCGAGTCAAGAGCTGTGCTTATGGTAAATATAATTGAATTTAACCCTTAAAGTCATTTTGTATAGAATACTATACATAAAAAATATAAAAATATTCCAAGCAAACCCAACATTTTTTATGCAACTTTCTTAACAAAAAGTGATTTGTGATTACTCCTCTTGAAAATAACATTTTAACGAAAGTTTTAACTAAGGTAAGTTTGGGAGTTATGATGTTAGTGTAATACCATGCGGAAGACTCTTGCGCACATCAAGCTAAAATATATAAAAAAGTCTTATTTACTGTATAAATCTAAAATGGGTGTTATGAATTTAGAATAATATTATATCGAGCTCATGCCAATGCTAAAACAAAAGATTTATACACAAATTTTTAATCGCTTTTACGAACATTAACTTGGATGTATAGTATACCATACATTGCTACGGCCTGCAAAAATAACGTTTTATTGATGATGTATATTATTCTATACACCGCCAACTAAAGGGTGACGGTGTTTTTAGTATTATAATTTGATTCAGATCACAATATGTTTGTATTTTTTAACATTTTGGCAATATTTGATTTCCTTTTTCTTACATGCTTTCATGCTTGCTTTTAACAACTTTGTTTTACCCTGGGCAATGCGATCGGTGTATACTTGCACTCATTCCTGAAGTCATTTTTCAGATGTTAGTGGCGGTACAAGCGATTAAATCGAAGTTAACAGTTTCTAATCCTCCCCTGCTCCATCTATAATATCGATAGCCCAGTTTCATCTAATAATTCCTACATAAAAACTCAGACCAAGATTTTTTATCGATTTTCCATTTAGGCTCGAAGCAAGCGTCCACAGATTCTCCTTGCCGAATGAAACTACCGCCGAGTTTAGTGAATGTTCTGTACCACTGACACAAGTTCTCTGTTTTGTTTTCCTTCCGGCACGCAATACAACTACAATGCATTGCCCTAAATAGCACCGCGACCCTTCTTGCCATATGTTCAACCGTCGCCATCAACGCTGCCATCTACATCTCTCCTCTTATCTCGCAGGCAGAGAAACAGAAGGAATCCCATAGTTGCAAGCAGAGCAAAGTAACACTGTATTCAAAAAATAACCCTTTCATTTGAATGGACCAAGAGAAAATTTGAACAAGCAACAGAAACATTTGATCAATGTTTCGACGAAGCTATTTTACAAATTGGTTGGCGATAGACGACTTCTATCGATTTTTCCCTGAAGACCTCATTGCTGATTTAGGTAACAGCTAATTTATATAGCGTTCAAGCAAATGGGAACTCAATAAAGGCAACCAAAGAAGATATAAGATGATAATTATCAAGTGTATCCCGCTCTTGTAAAAAAAACTGACAAATGTCGACCACTGCAGTTCGGGATTAGGTAGCTGAACAAAACAAAATAAAAGAACACCAGCAACTGCAAGGCCCATAGATGCTATCAGATACAACGCTGTAGATCATTGGCAGGAACACACCAAGTATCAGAGGTGCAAATATTGCAAAAAGGGTCAGGCAAGCACGAATTGTACTGATTATGTTTATTGTGTTATGTGGCTAAGAGAAACTGTTTTGTAGCTTACTTTACAAACTGGTTAATGATAATATAATTCGGTAATATTTTTTATTATATTATGAAGCATATTTGATTGCCTTTTTATTTTGATCATGGTGTGCCAAAGTACATTTTTGTATAGTATACTATACGTCCCTTAAACAGTTAATTTAGTAGTGTCGGAAGCAATGTATAGTATAATATACATTAATTATCTCAAAGTACGGCCTAATGAGATTTTTTTTTCCTATTTTTCCTAGTCTCATTCAAGGTCTAAAAAGCATAATCAGATATAATTTTGATATTTTGATTCCCTAAAATGTCGTGCGACTTTAAGGGTTAAATGTCGAATTGGCTAGAATTTAAATATAAATATTATAAATCAATGGATTTTGATGCGATGTGACGTCATTTGTCGTAGATTGAGGCTCACAATTTCGATTATGCTTTCGCCAACGTCCATACTACGTTGAATACACCGGTTCTCGTCCGATCACCGAAGTTAAGCAACATCGGGCGCGGTCAGTACTTGGATGGGTGACCGCCTGGGAACACCGCGTGACGTTGGCTTTTTGCTTTTCAATTTAAAAATGCTGTCTATAAACGGTTTGGTGGCATTTATTTCAACTATTTTATAAACGGGAAACTATTTTGTTTTTTCCAGCCTCCTGACATAAAGAGCCCATATACCCAGATTCTATCGATAGTTGCGTCCCAGAATAGCATGCATGTGGCCTTATTTACTGACTCCGGCATGCTATGGATCGGCTCGGCTGACTTCAAGACTGCTTACTCGGAAATAGACACCGGTTTTATTAAACAACCGAAGGAATTAATGTGGTTCGTTTTTTTTAAGAAGTAATCTGCTTTCTTTTTATTATATTAATATACGAAATCCAGCTGATTAAATGAACTTGCTGCTAGGCATAAGCACGGTAGGCTAAGTGGGACACTTGCCCTACCCAGTGTGGCTTATGATACATACATGGCCTCTTGTAGGGAACAATCCTCGAAACGAATAGTGAAAGAGGTGAAATTCTTTGTTTATAAGATGTCGGTAAACTACGAAAGCAGGCGCTGAACCGATTTCTAAAATCATTTCATTGATTAGAAGGTACACTATTGCCCCACCCTAAATCTGAACTGTTTAACAGATTTGTTGTAAAAGTTTTAGATTGTGTACGTAATTATTATTATTTCATGCTTTTATTGATACATAGTACATATTTTACTTAGTTTACTTGTACAATATGTAGTTTACGAAATTACTTATTCTTGTTTTCTTTTTGTCCATGTGGTGCTTACCTTTAAGTAATTGTTGCACTGTGTAGAGTTTAAACGCATATTTTATTTTTGTTTGTAAATTAGAGTAAACAATTGTTGGTAGACCTAATAAATAAAATAAAATAAATGAAAACCTGGTTACACCCATGTCACCTATAATAAATATCAGTACTTTTCATAATTCTTTTTGGGTAGCAATAAAACGAGTGACTGTAAATTACAATTTTAAGTGTCAAAATTAATTAATTTGGGTTATATAATTACTAAGTGAGCGACTGACTGTAAGTGACGAAAAATCAACAGAATAGTATCTTACAAACATTAATTTGAGTTACTTAAAATACAAAATGAGCAGCTTCATAATATTTGAGCGACTTAATATTTGTTTGAGTGTCAACGTTACGTCCTGCATTTTTTTAAATATTTGGCAAATGTATTTTTTATACTGAGCGGCATTTTATCTTAAATGAAGTGTTTCGAATACAAAAACCACTTTGAAAAATACACTAATGAGCAATTTAGCGATAAGACATTCACGAGAGTTGAATGTTCAATACAAACTTCAATACAATAGAGGGGATCTGGCGCTCGGCGGCCGCTACGCGGCACCGCTCGCTGCGCTCGCTCGCCTTCGCGCTTTGATGGTCACAGTTCTAACCTAACCTAACCCAAACGACCCACCATACCACCAGGGGTATGGCCTGTGGTACGGTGGGCCACAGGAAATCGATTCTATCTTAATATTGAAGTTGCCCTCTCTGTATTTCCAGTCGCTCACTTAGTAATGTAGTCGCTCGAATAAAATTTTAATATATGAAATGGATTTATCACAATCCACTTTTTGTAAGCTTGTTCTGGATTTTATTATTAATCAATATTCGTCGTTAGTTTAGTTAATTTTTCGCTTACTCAAATTCATACCGCTCAAGTTATTAATACAGTATGTCATCATCAGCCGCAAAGCTTTTTTTTAATCGCTCGTTTTATAATTCCCCATTCTTTTTTCAACACACTTGCACCGCGCTTGTTAGGATTATAAAGCAGCTTATTACGCACGGTCATCAAACATTTTGAATCTAACAAATAGTTTTATGGTGTTAAATATGCTTTATTTTTCTTTTCCCTATTATTTTACTTTACTACTTGTTGAATTGCAAACTAATGGTTAATGCTAAGTGGAAGGCTAGAGTCTCCTAACACAAGCAACTACTTGCTTAAAAGGTGATCTCCAAACCATGTATGTTATAACACACACACACACACACTTGCACTTTGTAATTGAAATAAAAGATTTTTTTTTTTAATTAATAAACAAACTGTGTTAACTGTTAAAAACAATATTATATTTCATCAAGTTATATTTTGTTATTAAATATGACAAAGTTTAAACTAATCACATTTTCCTTATGATATCCAGGTACGGTTCTCAAGCAGTAGTAGCACATTGGGATGACACAATGTGCATTTATGGCACAAAAGGCCAGTCAATACAATACCCTTACGACGGACCTTTCCATCTCATACAAGACATTGATTGCATTCGAGTTGTCTCTGAAATGACTCACGAACTCATACAAAAAGTGCCATTCGTCGTCGAGAAAATATTCAGAATTAATAGTACGGCTCCTGGGTCGTATTTGCTTGAAGCGTCGAGACAATTTCAGGTAAGATGTCTGATTTTTTACATTTATTTTATTTATTTATATGATTTACACGGCTTACATACAAATCTCTAAATGAAAATCAGTTATAAACATGTATGAAAGATCATACCTAGGGAATGAGTCAATCGATTTGGTTGATTTTTTTAACCGACTTCAAAAAAAAGAAAGTTCTCGGTTCAACCCGTATGTTTGTATGTTTGTCCGCGATTATCTCCCGTTTGGCTGAACCGATTTTGATACGGTTTTCAGAAAAATGTTTGTTACATTCTGGAGGTTTTAGTATACAACAAACAGAAATGTATCCATCGCTTTTTGAAAAGTTTCTTACCTGCTTTGGAGGACTTTCAATCTCTGTTTTCACTGTGTTGCCGTTTCCTAATGGATTTGGGTGATAAGGAAGCACTAAAAAGCGGAAAAGAAAAACTTTTTTGAAAAAAGAGAACCGCCTTCAATAACTAAAAAGTGATAACTAAATAACTAGTTTCGGAAGTCGGTGGCAATATAAAACAACAAACGGAACAAAGCCACCGACTTCCGAAACTAAAGTCATGTGTGTTCTGTGCTAAAGATATTTATCCCTATTTCGTTTTTGAAGGTGGTTCTCTTTTTTCAAAAAAGTTTTTTTTTGTGATTGTAATTGCCAAGACGAGGTTAAAAACTTTTTGTTCGAAATGTCAAAAAAAATGCTTATAAAATTAAATGGACATCATACTGACCGTACAGACCGTCAGAAATTAAATAACCGAACGTCTTGTAGCATAAATACTATACTTTACTTCGTGGGGAGTAAACATTTGCGTGACGTCACTCATTGTTCATGGATACTGTTTCACTATTTAGTTGATGCTATCGCCAACGTCCATACTACGTTGAATACACCGGTTCTCGTCCGATCACCGAAGTAAAGCAACATCGGGCGCGGTCAGTACTTGGATGGGTGACCGCCTGGGAACACCGCGTGACGTTGGCTTTTTGCTTTTTAATATAATTTGCTGGATTATTTTGTTTGCAATGTTCTAAATTGGTGGTTATTTTTCTGTTTATTACTCAAACCATTTTTTATATTACAGAACCACAGTCACAGGGCTGACGAATACATAAAATTGGTGAAGCCTGATCTTTCAACTGCTGTTCAAAGTTGCATAGAGGCAGCTGCCTTCGAGTTCAACCCTGACGTGCAAAAGATGTTGATCAGGGCCGCGCAGTTCGGGAAGTGTTTCATCATGGACCCCGAGTTGACGGACCTTTACGTCAAAACTTGTAGATGGCTCAGGGTTTTAAATGCCGTTCGGGACCCCAAAGTAGCCATACCGCTTACCGCTGTACAGTATCCTTTTCAATAAAACAGCAACAAGTATTAGGATTTTGAAGTCTAAAATAATTAGTATTAAACTAAGTCGCTTTTCGTGACTGCTGTGTGGCCTCTTAGCTCTACAAAACTATGTCATACATATACATAATTTTGGCAGTCTATTCAAGAATATACAATTCTCGATATTCTGACATGTCACCACATCAGTAGACCAGGCCCGTGCGGAGCATATTGGCAGATTGCTAGTTATTAAACACTTTGATTCACGGAGTGTTTAAATCAAGCTTGCATAATCTAACTATACTAATCTATTCTAATATTATAAAGCTGAAAAGTTTGTTTGGTTGAACGCGCTAATCTCAGGATCTACTGGTGCGAATCGAAAAATTATTTTTGTGTTGGATAGTCCATTTATCGAGGAAGGCTATAGGCCCATGCGAAGCCGGGCCGGGTCGCTAGTATCTACTAACATTATATCAAAATATAAGAGAATTTTAGTTTATCAAAATCAAAGAACATCACAAACTGACATTACTGGTGTAAAAAATTATATCAGATAATTAAACAAGTTTAAATAAAACAAACCTATTATCGTCTCACTACAGGGCATAGGCCTTTTCCCATAAAGAGAAGATGCAAGCATTGATGACCAGGCTTAGTTATAGCGAATTAGCGATTTCATCGACTTTCGAGTTTTAATAACGATCTTAATCTTTTAGATATGCAAAATCCTACAAATGTTAATGTTACTTTACAAAAATATAATTATTAAATTTCAAAGATTGTTCACGCAATCGTCGTCCAGTACGACAGTTCGAGTTTTAATACCGGATCTCTTTTAGAAATGCATAAAATGCTACAAAAGTTTAACTTTACAAATCATATTCGATTTCAAAGATTTTTCACGCAATAGTCGTACAGTACGACAGATCATCGGTGTCAACATCATATTTTTTTTTTTCTATAATACCTGAACCAGACCCCAGGATGACTAATCTAGGTGAGAGAGTTCTACTGGACCGTCTAATATGGCGGCGACTGCACTGTCTAGCTGGACACATCGCCTCCTATCTCCAACTGAAGGATGGCAGAACGAGGGTACTCTCGCATTGGGCGTGTTATAAGGTACGCTATAATAGGCTTAAAAAGACAAATCACACAATACTGTTGCCAATTCCGTTTTGCACGAGCTTATTTTAAGCTATTTGACGACACGGTTGACGCAGTGCCTGAGCGATCGACTGCTGCGTAGCATGTTGCGGGTTCGATTCCCGCCCAGGGTAAACATTTGTGTGATGAGCACTTGTGTTTGTTTTGTGTCTGGGTGTTGTTTATCTATATATGTATGTATTTAAAAAAATGTATTTGCGTATGTATATCAGCTGTCTGATACCCATAGTACAGGGTCTCCCTAGTTTGGGGTCAGATGGCCGGGTGTGAAAATGTCCCCACATATTAAAAAAATACCCACATCCATCCTACCTGCGTCCTACACCTATTTATATCTCTTTTTCTCCGATAAAACAAGAAAGAGATAAATCTTAAATGTTCATACAATTATAGTTGTCATGTCAGAACGTATTGATTAAAAACACGGCGAAGTTCAAGAAAAAACTCATTTGACAACCACGTTCTTTTCTGTCGCCGTCTTTTTCTTCAGCTGCCTGGCAGTAAGAGATGCCAATTGTCTAATTTTAGTTTAGTTTGTGGGCAAGAGAATCGGCGCCATTGTCCATTCAAATAGGTAACACTGAGCTAAAATTATTGCTGGCATATGACTTTTATTTGTATGACAACTTTTATTATTAATAACTCCATTCATAATGGCTATTATGTACTTGCCAATGCGATACTAGAACTACTTGACTATGCGAGTTCTGCAAATGACACTACTTCCCTACCTTTGTCAGATTTTGTCTTGTAAGACCAACTTATGCAGAAAAATAGATACAAGTATACTCTTAATTAATTTTCACCTTTATATAGCAGGTACAACCTAGTCTAAATAGCCAACAATTTACTTTCTTCTTTACTATTCCAATAAAAATGCAAAATAAAATGAATGGCCTTCTTTCTACAGGTGACACAACCCCACTTGGACAACGAGAGTGCTGCCCGCGAGATTGGCGACAAGCTACGTAATGTGCCCGGTATATCATATACTACGATCGCCATGAAAGCTGCTGAGAAGGGACGGAAGGCACTTGCTATCAAAGTAAGCAACCAATGACGTCAGTGTTTCGGCTTACATACTTGTTGATACTAGTCTATAAATTGAACTTGTCTCTCGCCAACGTCCATACTACGTTGAATACACCGGTTCTCGTCCGATCACCGAAGTTAAGCAACATCGGGCGCGGTCAGTACTTGGATGGGTGACCGCCTGGGAACACCGCGTGACGTTGGCTTTTTGCATTTAGATTTTTTGCATTTTGATTATTTTTTAAATGTTGTTTTCAGATATTGGAGTATGAAACTCATAGTAAACTACAAGTTCCTCTACTTTTATCTTTGGGAGAGGGGCCAACCGCTTTACTAAAGGCGACGGCGAGTGGAGACACAGACTTAATTTACATAGTACTGTTGCATCTCAAAGAGAAAATGGGGAAGCGGGAGTTTGAAGTAAGTACCTAAGTTAAGTATTTTTTTTAAATTCTTGTATTAAATATTTTGTATACAAACAAATCTCTAATCGGCAAACTTGCTCTTCCCCGCAAAAAACATTCCTATGTGTTTTCTGCCGCCAAACCGATTTGGCTGTTTTCAGTTGGATGAAATTGCAGGGTGAAACCGATGGGTGTTTAACTGTTTATGAATAAAATTAAATCAAATTAATAGAGAATAAACAGTTAAATGATTTAAATAAGTTTAATTTGAAAGCCTCCATTGGTTTCTAAGTAAACTTCAACTATTCCTGACGACATGCATACTTATCTCTTTTGGTGACTGAATGACATAAAATTCATTGCTTTAACTCTCAATGCAATAGTTTTAAGACGCATTTTTATGTTTCCGACCATTTTCTCGTTAGATGGCGCTGTAGTTAACATTAGATTTTGTTGGATTCACGGGACTTGGACTTTATTGTACATACAAAAATACACCCAATTTGACTAAAATAACATCTGCCATTGAAAGAGACGACGCTATAAAGTGAAACTTTTTCTAAAACCCAATGTATTTATTTTTTTAACCTTTTGAACGCCACAGTCATGTATAGATGACAAACCAAACGTGCCCAACACGTCACGGTCACGACTAGATGACAGACGTGACTGACAAATTTTCGTAGCTTGGCGGCGAGGGCACGTTTTTGCTTTTTTGACGTGGCGTTCAAACGGTTTAACGCCGAGTCACAAAATATAGAGGTTACAGAAGGACCACTCCCGCCATCTTCAAAATTAATTATACTTAAACTTGCTAGACTCACTAGGGCTGCGACTGTATTGACTCTGTAGGTTTTATTTGTGAAAATATGAAATTTTATTGACACTGGTTGGAACTCCGCAATTTTTTTATTCTTAACAAAATTTTCCTGTTAGACATGAAATGTCAATGTCTCTCATATTTTTCATTTAGACGACACGTGACAGTCGAGACTGAAGTCTGCTTGAAACTGATTGAGAATGCCTATAAACGTAATGTCAATGTGTGCGTGCGAAAAATGGCGGTTTGTTCTGAGTGATCTCTCTGCTCGGGCGCGCCGCAGCCTTACGTACTTTGTGGCCGAGTACTGTACTGGTGGTACTAAAAAACGTTAAGCTTAAAAAATCAACTATTAATTTAAATTAGACCATAAAGAAACAATGTTAAACGTCATTAAGAAACAAAGAAACGAATGGAGTTGCCCCTTCCAAAAAAATAGTTTTGTACAGAGAATAATGACCAAGAAACTCCACTTTAATTTCATCTCTTGCCTCCCCAGCTAACAATCCGCAGTTTCTCCCTCGCTCACGCTTTATACATAAAGTTCTGCGCGAGCAACAACCGTGAAGCATTGCGTCAGGTGTACGTACAAGAGGATGACTTTCACGGACAGGCCGCCACGCACATACGAGACGCCATCGACCAGACAAACCCGGGGAGCATAGAGGCTTCTCTTATATCGGCCCGGGAGTGTTATAAAAAGGGGAAGAATGATTTAGGTAAGATGTATTTAAATTCTTTTTTTTTTGACGTGATAACGTTTTATAAATCGATGAACACCAGCTGCACGCACGAAAAAGTGTCACGTTCCGCCTAAGCCTGAGCGTGCAAGCGAGAATGCGGAACAAGCGATAGAGAGGCACGATCGGCCCAAGCAATAAGCTCTGCCCACCTCGACGGAAGCCATTATTTGCTTATGTTATATATGTTAACCATTATGTTTCTTTATGACGTTATCACGTAAAACTGTAATATCGTCCGTAAACCGACTTTACAAACAACCAATTTTTTTCTAATATGCTTAGCTAAGTTAAAGCCGTACAGATCGCTCGGTCAAAGGTTAAGCTACGCTAGCCGCGGTCGGTCTGTGGATGGGTGAACATCCCTTTCATACCGAGTTCCCTCTGTGCCTCGGAAAGCACGTAAAGCCGTTGGTCCCGGCTGTCATTTGTAGATCTTTGGCAGTCGTTATGGGTAGTCAGAAGCCAGAAAGGCTGGCATCCAGTCTTACCAAGGGGTATCGTGTTACCCAGTAACTGGGTCGTGGAGGTCCGATAGGCAGTCGCTCCATGTAAAACACTGGTATTCAGCTGCATCCGGTTAGACTGGAAACCGACCCCAATATAGTTGGGGAAAAGGGTAGGCAGATGATGATGAGGCTAGCCTTTGGCCGCATCTCACCTGATCTTAAGTGATGATGCGGCCTAAGTTGGAACAAGCACGCTTGCATTTGTATTTGCTTTTTTGACTTCACTGTCAGTGTTCCGCGTGGTCTGTCTGGCTTTTGTTTCATAATCTGAGTAAATCACATACTAAATAAAAAAAAAAATAGAAACTAAAAAGAAAATTAAAACCAAGAAAATCATTTCTTATGTAGAATATTAATTTCTTATTTACCGAAAAATAACGTAAATAAAAGTTATTTTTCTTTTCGCAGTCTTTTGACTGCGTACATCACATATTTTCCTACATTTATAATCCACAATCTCCAGGTGTTTTAATATGCGAAGACGCACGCAAGCTCTGCAAGCAGCAGTCGAGTCTGCAAGAGACGTACGGCACCAGCTTCGTAGGTCTGTCGCTACAGGACACGGTAAGGAAACTGCTCGACCAAGGTGAAGTCAAGTTGGCTGATAAACTACGCTCAGAGTACAGGATGCCTGATAGAAGGTACGTTGGACAATAACGTGTGATTTTTTCTTGGAAGGTACTAACATAAAAAAGCTGCAACTTTTTGACTGACAGAAAAGTCACTAAAAAACTTTTTTACAATAATCAACCGCCTACAAAAATAAAATAAGTAGTAAAAAATAACTTTAAATTCGTTTTTGAAGGCGGTTGTCTTTTTTGCAAAAAAGTTTTGTAGTGCCTTTTTAGTGCCCACTTCTTATTACACAAATTAAATTCGAAACGGTGAACACAAAACCAAAAAGTTTCAATCATACCTTAATATTCCACCCTTAGTGGTGGTCGTGGTGGAAAGTGATGTTAACTGTATCCAAAAAAAAAAAGACTTTTCTAGACATTGATAGAGAAAAGATAAAACATCTATGTATAATATTTTGCTTTCTGTCGGTTTTCTCCAAAAGTGCTGAATCAATTTCGATAAAATTTATATGTGTTCCCTTATAAATTTTATCGCTTTTAAGCTTTTTAGTGAAGTCTACCCTTTTAAACAAAAAAAAGAATTTTACAAATCGGCCAGGCGTTTTCAAGTAATCGGCGAACATACATAAAAAAAAGATTCCGACGAATTGAGAACCTCTACTTTTTAGAAGTTGGTTAAAAACTTCACACACGTTTATTCATTAATCAGTACATAGTAAACACCTTTAAATTAGTTTTTTTCTTTTTTTTTTCGGATTGGCATCTCGCAGGTCAGCCTAGGAGGTTGTCGGCTGCTTAACCGGACTTTCCTGTGGTGCCTTAAAAATTATTATTTTTAGGGCCTCCAGCCAGGGCAGAATAGCTTACAAACTAAGCGACTACACGCTAAGGGCACCCCCTGTGGGGTACGAGCCTCGGCTTAGGGCGTCGCTGGGAGAGGACAGCAAAGGGACAGGCTGGATCGGATTTCCATTATTTAGGGACGAATTTAAAACTACAGGCTCAGCGGCGCGGGCTGGCACGAGCAAGGGTCGGGGAGGGGACGTACGGGGTCGTCGCGGCGGGCCTCGGCGGCGAGGACGGAATGACGGCGGTCTGTGTCTGTGTTTCTTAACTGTACTGGTGGCCTTATTGCTCTCCTGGAGGAGAGTAATAGCATCGTCAGGGTCGGTCAGAGTATGTCTCGGTCGTCGAGTCTTACTAATACGGGAGGGAGTGTACCGGGCGGCCGATACGATTAACGGGTTAGAGTGCTTCTCAGCAGTGTCGAAGAAGCGCTTGGCGGAGCGTTTCATGAACTGCTGGATGGTAGGTATTTTTAGATCGAGATGGAGGTTCTCGTTGCGAAGGTAAAAAGGGGCTCCTGTGATTCTTCGCAAGAAACGGTTTTGGAGGGTCTGCATCCTATGGAGACGGTATGGTTTCGCGTGTGCGAATACAGCACAGGCGTACGTCATGATGGGACGAATGCACGCCGTGTAAATGCGCAATTTGCACTTGAGTGACAATTTGCTGCGTGCATTCAACATGAAGTAGAGCCTACCGAGAGCGAAAGCGGCGCGCGAACGCACCGTCTTTATGTGCTCTCCGAAAGTAAGATGGTGGTCCAGAATCACACCTAGGTATTTGGCTTGCTTCTCCCAAGGGATAGGCTTACCGAACATGGTTATCGGACTGGGCAGAGAGGGGGACGAACGCGGTTTGGAAAAGAGTACTGCCTGACTCTTGATGGGGTTTACCTCGATTCTCCATTTCCGGAAATAAGCGCCTAAGGCTTTTGCCGCGGATTGGAGGGTACGAGCTATGCAGTCTGGGTTACGACCCGAGTAATAGATGGCCGTGTCGTCAGCGAATAGAGCCAACTGGGCCTTTTTATCTTTGGGGATGTCGCTGGTGAACAGCGTGAAAATGAGGGGGGATACTACGGAGCCCTGAGGGACGCCAGCGCGTATCGGGTGGGGTGAATTTTTAATTAGTAAACACGACACCAAGTAAATACACAAGCCAGAATGCCTGAACTAACCGTTAAACCTTAAAAATATTCCAGATACTGGTGGCTACGCATCCTAACACTAGCTGATAACGACGACTGGGCGGAACTCGACAAGTTCTCGAAATCTAAGAAGTCTCCCGTCGGTTATGAACCGTTTGTAGACGCCTGCCTTAAGTACTGCAAGCACGACGAAGCGCTAAAGTACCTGCCGCGGTGCAGCGATGATATAAAAGTCAAATATTATGTTAAAGCTGGGTAAGTGTGTACGGTGCGAGGTCTTCAGGCGCTGCCACACTGCTGTTTAAAAATGTTTACAAACGTTAGTAAACATTTGTTAAGAAACATACGATCACAATGTTAGAAAATATTTTCATGTTAGGTAATAATAATAATAATATGTGGGGACATTTCACACACGGCCATCTGACCCCAAACTAGGGCGACCCTGTACTATGGGTGTCAGACAGCTGATATACATACACAAATACATTTTAAATACATACATATATAGATAAACAACACCCAGACATAAGGCAAACACAAGTGCTCATCACACAAATATTTACCCTGGGCGGGAATCGGGTAATGTTAGTAAACATTTCTGAACAAATTTGTTAGGCAACTGTCAATGGCCAAATCCTTGATATAATCTTTTACACTTTTGTCTAGCTCTTAGTGTTTGGCGCTATTGCGTTTAGATAGATGATAGACTAGATATTGCGATTTTTCTTTTTTTTTTTAACAAATAATAAAAGCTAATCCAATGAGTAAATCTTCCATATTCGTGAAGACGCCTCGGAACGTAAATCCAAACTGCGAGCGAGCCGATTTTTTAAATGTTATAAATGTTTGTAAACATTTTCCATCGGTGTAGGAGCACTTAAAACATTTAACAATTCCTAACAGAATGTAACAATCCCTAACCATCCATTCCATTCCATTTGTTAGTAAATGTATTAGTGTTAGAAAATGTTTGTAAACATTTTTAAACAGCAGTGTGGCAGCACCTTAGAGTGTTGGAAAGTTCGTTATAAATAAATGTCCATGTTACTAATACACCAAATCTATTAAAATGTTACAAAGCAAAACTACTAATACGTACTAAAGTTATGTTCAAATGTTAAGAATGTTCTGAATGCACCCGGTCGCGATGTACCCGTGTAATGCACTCATTGATTTTAGGTAGCTTACCGATATACAGGCGCGTGCGGTAATAGTGAGGCGAGTCGTAGGGTTCGGTGACATTACACCGAACATCTTGCCAGAGGGCAAAGAAGCGGACGAGGATGGGGACAATGTTTGAAAGGGTGGAAAGGGAAATGCACAATGTTGAAAAATTATTAACTGAGTCTCTATGTGTTATAATTATAAACTGAGTCTCTATGTGTTATAACCAGTGATAGGAATAGGTAGTGCTTATTAGCCTAAAGTTTGAAGAACAGAGACAAGAAACGGAGACTTCCTTACTACTATATTTTTTCCCGGACATCTGCCCGGACAACACTTAAATACATTAAAAAATTATGTTATTTGGAATAAGTTCGTGTTGTTTACCTAAAGTTTGCGACTAGACATAACATAACACAGTCGTTACAACTATCAAATTTTCCGAAAGTTTTCTTTTTGGAGAACATTTTGTAAATGACTTGTTGATCTTAAAACTATGAAACGCAGTCTTTGTTTAAAGAGCCGTACACGTTTCGAAGTAAATATCTGCTTTCTAGCTCGCTCTTGGCCACGTTTGTTGAGATTTCTAAAGTTCAAGTGTGTAATTGAAAAAAAAAACTGATAATTGTTTTTAAAATAATAAAACGGTAATTTTTATCATTTTAGCATTCTCTATACGTATTTTGGATAAAGATAGAGTATTTATCATTTCAAAAACAAAAGGTTTTGTCTTTTACCTTACTAAAATATATTTCAAAATGTGCATAATGTTGGGTCACATTGTTTAGTAACACACTTAAACTTTAAAATCTTTAAAAACACCATTTAATCTTTATTGCACTGAAAGTACAATGGGCGGACTTTTACGGCAGCGCATTTCGTTATCTATTGTTAAACTCGGCGTGGTCGCATACCCGTGCGGCGTGGGAACGCTCTACATACCTTCCCCCACCGCCGCGTGACGGCGCGCCGCTCAGGTACACGCACGCACACGCGCTCACGTATATTGTTTCTGTGAATATTGTTTTTGACCCTCGCATGTTTTTTGGTTAATTTATTGGATCTTCCTAATACGACTACCTTGGCTTGAATTTATGAATTGCGATTTTCTGCAATAAGATTGTTCCTGTCTGTCTACATCAAATAATACGGTAAGTCAACCTTTAATTAGTTTTGAATGTTTTGACTAAAGTTATTTATTTTATTTCTTGTAACAACAAATTCAATAACAATCACGTGGCTACGCGTGTTCATATTTTTAACCGTATTTAACATCCATACAAACTTTCATATGATAAAAATTACCGTTTTATTATTTTAAAAACAATTATCAGTTTTTTTTTCAATTATACACTTGAACTTTAGAAATCTCAACAAACGTGGCCAAGAGCGAGCTAGAAAGCAGATATTTACTTCGAAACGTGTACGGCTCTTTAAACAAAGACTGCGTTTCATAGTTTTAAGATCAACAAGTCTGTGTTTTGTGATGGCTGGAATGAGAATGCTCTGGTTTTCCAGATGTCCATATACGGCGGCGACCTTATTATATTCCTATCTGAAATCTTAGCTAAGGTCGTATTCTGCTGTAATAATAACGTATTTACTTATTTATTTAATTTGGCACCTGTAGGATATCCATAGTGGAGGCAATATAGAAAACTGATTTTAACAAATACGGGGGAGACAGTTTGGTGTTGTAGCTACATAACTATCATCTATATCCAAAATTAAAACTCCACTCGTTAGCTTAAGGATAACAAATATCCTTACAATTTTCAGTTCATTCAAAAATTAATGATATTCCTTTAATACGTTCAAAGAAAATGTTTCCCATTATGTACAGTCAGCAAAAGAGATAGGTATGCAGGTCATTGGAAATGGTTGAAGTTTACTTAGAAACCGATGGATGTATTCGAATGAAATTCAATTTAATCATTGAAATGTTTATTCTCTATTAATTTTATTTTATTTGATTCGAAAGCATCCATCCGTTTATAAGTAAACTTTGATTACATCTGACGACCCTGCATACCTATCTCCTTTGCTGACTGTACACGTTATCACGTAAAACCCATGACCAAAAAAACAACGGAGTGTGATACAGCAGCACACCGATGTTTTTCACGTCTTCTATGTTATTGTAAATTATTAATTTTTATTTATTTTAAGTGCCGCAGCAGTGTATTCGTTCTTTTTTCAATCATCGTTTGTCAAATTTTACAAATAATCTAATATTTTTTACAGTTTCTACGAAGAAGCAGCGGAAGTAGCATTTGAACAGAAAGACGAGAGTGCTCTCCTCTTCGTGCAGAACAAATGTCCTGTGAATGAGTCCATGAAACGAGCCAAGATCGCTTCTTTACTTGAAAAATTACCGACGAAAAAGTGAACGATAGGTACCTATATATTACAGACTGAAATATATTATGTATTGTCATAACCTAATGCGTGTATTCCTCGATGGAGTTGGCAGAAATGTTAAATACACTCATATTTTACAAATAATAATTATGTAAGAGCAATGTAACAGGGGGTTGCAAATGCCCTAGTCCAGGGGTCGACAATCTGCGGCTCTTTCGATGTGAAGTTACGGCTCTTCGGTTCCATAAGCAGTTGCGCATTTTGAACTAACGGTCTTCACAATTATACGGAGATATAATAAATAGATACGATAATAATGAATAAACAGAACTTTCAGTGGCTCTTTAAAAACTGTTTTTTTCTTTTTTTAAATTGTAACTATTGGCTCTTCCGTTTCAAAGGGTTGCCGACCCCTGCCCTAGTCTCTACAAACGTATGGTGTGTTACCTTAGTGGTGTTATTAATGTAATAAGTGGGAATGAATTTTCAACCTCTCGAGTGTCGATTATGTAATACCGCAAAGGTGCATAAGCAGCGCAGGTTTGACCTTTAATTATTTGTCGCCTGACAGTTGTTGAGTTAATCCCTACCAGTAGAAATACCTGGAAAAGGATTCCACACTATCCCACCAAGAATGCGGTATTGGGAACTAGTAGATTATTATTATTGTGATTTAACATTTGCAAGTCATTGAATATAGCGTAACAAACAAATTGTATAACACTTAATGTGCATCGTAAGTCATTATCCATTGCTACTCAGTCTATTCAGAGCCTAATTCAGGGCATTTCAACGCCTCTGAATAGAAATTATTTACCAGATCTAAACTAATATTATAAAGAGAAAAGATTCGTTTGTTACGATTTAACTCAAAAACTACTCAACCGATTTTAAAAATTATTTCACCATTAGTATGCTACATTATCCCTGAGTAATATAGGCTATATTTATAAATTTAAAAAATTAGGGATCCTTGAGAAAATTATAATAATAATCTATACTAATATTATAAAGCGGAAGAGTTTGTTTGAACACGCTAATCTCAGGATCCAATGGTTCCAATTGAAACATTCTTTTTGTGTTGGATAGTCCATTTATCGAGGAAGGCTATATAGGCCCATGCAAAGCTGGGTCGGGTCGCTAGTAACAAATAAGTATTATAAAATTGAACAGAATTTGTATGAAATGATCTACCAACGAACTTTGAACTTATCCGAAAGTGATAAGATAGGCACTTAAGTTCTTTAGCTCAAAACATATTATTTGAACCGCTAATTTAACACAACTTAGTGGTCACTATGTACTTCTATTGTATTATATTTTACGAGATATTAAACTATAATAATATGTATGAAGAATGTGTCTTCGAAAACTGACTGTATCTATTTATAATTTATTTTATTTAAGAGTCTTGTAAAAGTACCTAAGCTATAATCATTTTATATTAAAAATAAAACGAATTATCAATGGTTGCTGTTTGCTTTTATTATCAAGACAAGATGGAAACAGTAATCATGTATGGAGGCATTACACGAATTGCGCATTCCTTGAATACATTGACACATTACATGGTAAGCGTGTAGGAAGGTAGTATTGATAACAACAGACTTACGATTTCCAATTCGATACAAAATACTATAAAGACAACACTTACGGTCAACGCAGATAGAGCAGCAACTTTCAACTCTCATTGTGATGTGCATATTGCTGATCTATTTGCGCCGACCCTTATATTGATATCTGAACGATATTCAACCCTCTGGCTGCACTAATCTCGCATATAATAAGAACAGAGTTTATTACATGTAGATTATATAGATTATAGACATCCAAATAGCATTCGGAAAGCTATCACTTATCAGTCAAAGAGCTTTTCAAATCTTGAATTATAAATTGAATTGAAACATTAAAGGGGTTACATAACATCAATGTTTAGATTATTTTCATTAAATCGGTGATAGTCGGTGAGCTAGTCTGCTTGTGTAATGCTTAATGCTAATCTATGCAACATTGATTCAGCCATATAGAACTGTAGACATTGACTTGAAGCGACACCGTGCTAAGTCTTACGTGATTAAATATCAATAATTTAAATGCAGTTCCATCAACTATTTAAGCTTATTATCAGAAGCAGAAATAATTGTAACATACATGTCGTTAATAAGGCCAATTTGCAATCACTGTCTAATAATAATTAGGGACTACGTCCGACGGTGTCGCTGCAACTAGCTAAAACAGACAATGCGGCTTCACCGACCATACAATATCATACATTATTCACAACCATTAACGGATAAATACAATCGTTTGAACTAAATCAAATGTATCAACAAATAATTAGGTAAATGAATGGAAAACTTGTTGAGCTGTCAAATAATAATAACGTTATAGAGGAAATCATTCAACACGCGTTTTACAAGCTTCAATTTTTACAAAATTCCTTCCAAATTCTTTTTTATCCTCCCTAATCAACAACTTTTAAAATTGGTCATTTCTTTAATTGACACACACAGATCTCAATCTCTTTGACAATTATTAATTATCAACTTTCAGTTACTCTATGAGACTAGACAACAATTCGTTTATAAATAAATTTCAAAACGTACATTAGAGACATTGCATGACTCTTAGTTAAATGTAAGTATAGAAATGTGCCCACTGTTCACAAAGTTTTTAAAACATACATATTTTATATTTATATAAGAATAGTTATACTTTTAGTAATACCATAACAAATAAAATAAAATGAATAGACCAAAGAGTATATTCCTGTGTTATGTGGCCGCATGACCGTCACCTTCTCAGCGAACATTCGGCACAATTCTACGTCAAAATTTAAATTGATTATCTGTTCCTATTTTCATTTACACTGAAATCCTCATAATACAAAAATGTCTTTCTACGTATGCACACAAAATAAATTAAGGAGACAATATTCTATAATCCAACTATCAGTCTTAAATTAAACATGACTAAACGATGTTCATTGAAATATAATAAAATGAGCATATAATATATCTTACGACGGTAAAAAAATCCACATAACATACATACCTACCAATGACAGCGTTCATTATACGCTAGATCTACCAAACAGTGCAATAACATCACTTAGTTACATAAACCCAATTACCATATCCAGTGTTCTACACAAAGTTAATATTGTTACGAAGCCAGCGCATTAGCTTCTAAGCAAATCGATACGATAAATATAACCAGACGCTTCCAGACTTTGTTTGCTTACGCGATTAAATGGGTACTCTATGGGTACTTATATTAAAACTACGCACATTCAATGGAGATAATTAATGTCAGAAACTAAAGAGCAGATTGTAACACAATCAATCAGGCTCGAAAATTAAGTCCAAATCTTCTAAACAAAGTCGGCTACTCATGATAATATTTATATGAGTAATAATCTGGATTACAAAATTGAATGTAAATTTTAATGATACGTTTGGGTGCGACTAATGAGATAGTTCTCCCTTTCCGTACATCGTCGTCATTAATATTAACATGCCTTGTACAATGGCATGTGGCACAACACATACTATATAACTACCGGCACGTAAGTTGGCAAGAGATTTTGTAGTGGAGGAAGATCGCGCACGCACAATTTCATACATTTTTACATGCGCGAATTTCCCCCACTACAACATATCTTGCCAATTTACGTGCCGGTTACTGTACTAATAACTTAGCGGATAGCGATACAATAGTTTGGATATGCTACTCCACTAAAACTAGACAACTGTCAGTCGCGAAAAAATATTGATTGCTTAATATCTTAAGCGTTGATTAAGGGTCAGCGCAGACCGGGAAACAAAATGCTCGGGCATGTTCAATAAATGTTGCGTAACAATGGCTTGCCAAATAACAAATGCTCGCGTTAAGAACCGCCCTTTAAAGCAATTATGTTTTCGTTCACTTAAAGTGACAGCTGTCTAGTATTTTCGTGGAGGAAGAGGAGTAGTCCAATAATTTGGATATAACCGACGCGTTATTTCCCCTGCCTCCCCGTCCCGCAACATGGCGGATTGACGTGCACGTATAATTTATTTAATCGTTACGGTAACCTACTTTGCAGCCTTCTAATCACTAGTCATTTCATTTCACATTCATGAACTCAGCTAGTTAATAATTATTTTTGGAAAATGGTTTAAATCGCGTCTTTGACAAAATTCTTTGGGTCGGTGTTAGAACCCTCTAGGCCACCGAATTTTCCCCCTCGTACACCCACGATCAAATACGTTAATTTCTGTTAGCAAATGGTATAATAATGATAAATGATATATTTAATTATTTTGTAACGATTCCACTTTAAATACGAAAGTTGTTTTAAATTATGTGTCCTTCATAAGAGAAAAAGTTGTTTCGTGTAACAGAGTAAAATAAATAAGTACTTATCGTAGTTTGAAATGTCGTTTCTTTGGTAGTCACACTATAACCTAACATACTTTTATCCAAATATCACACTTTTTACCCGTTACGCACCGTGACCATACAACTATATTTAGATATAATTTCGCTTTGGAACAGACATACATAATATACTAATTATACATCATTCGTAATCTACGCGCCAAATCACTATTTTTGGTAGCACCTCAAAACCGTTTTTTTCCATCTCAGCAGCGACAATTTTTAATTAAAGAAATAATTTGAGAGGATATAGTTCCTATCTAACTAAATGTCTTACAAACGTTTGCTACGATTACATAATAATCATCTCTGAAAAAACTTTTTAAACAAATTTAATTTTAATAGTAGTTTTCTAACATAAGCTTAGAGGCATTAGTTAGGAACATGATAAAGCAGTTTTTTTTTTTTCATTAGTACGTACTTAAGCGTTATGGCAAGTCAAGAAAAACTATCACTTATATAGATATGTACGTAATCGTAGCAAACTTACTCTACTATAAGCTCCTTTTTGTGAACCCACAGTTCAACAGTGGGAAGTACTAAATAATGTAGGTACACCTAAACCTTTTGTGAAGCACATATACGTTATCAGATACAAATGGGCTCCACCGTGGGAATTAACATCATTCTAGTGTGCCGAACAATACAAAACTCAATACTTACACACCGAACAAAACAAGCAATCGTAAAAAAAATGAAAAGGCACCAAAGCCTAAACACATCAAACGCACATTGCCAGCCTTAACATCTAGGTATTTTAAATAGGTACGTGTACGCTTATAAGCATTCTTTTTTTACTTTTTTTCTAAATACTTTATCACATTTACGAGTATGACCTTTATTCTAGCTTTGAAAGATACTTAGGTGAACGCTAGTTTTTCTTTGTTTTTATTTTCTCTTAATTTACAAAATCTAACATAGTGAAATCTTATAAGAAATCATTTCATGAACGTAAGCGTTTGGCGTGAAATACATTAAGTACACATGTTAGAAATAATGGCACAAAGAGATACGAAGGGATAATATACATATATATAACCCGGTTAATTAAAGAAAGGAATCTTAAATGGCGGCGCTTATCATGTTCTCTCGCTCGCACACTAGTGCCGTCTATACTCACTCTCGCGCGTACCGTCAGACGAAACAACCGAGAAAAAAAATAGTTATGGAACTTGAAAATGTGTTTTTTGTTTGTTGAGATATCTTAACGATTTTGGTGTCAAATGAAAGGTATAGGTCTACAACCATTTTATTCGTTTAAATTATGTA
The DNA here is from genome assembly GCA_947361185.1 of Charanyca ferruginea. Lineage (NCBI taxonomy): Eukaryota > Metazoa > Arthropoda > Insecta > Lepidoptera > Noctuidae > Charanyca > Charanyca ferruginea. The sequence goes on from OX376073.1 coordinate 18,595,916, forward strand.
AATCGGTCCAAGTGTTTATGAGATAATCGCTAATTAGTAGAATGAAAATGTAAGCAAACCTGAATATTTGATGTCTGCCTTTGGCAGAAGCTAGTTTGAAATTAATGTGACCCAGTTTTGTTTTTATTATCTTTAATTTAAAAAAAAATCTTTAACTTGAAATTTTCTGTCAACGCAAGTACATGCCGCCATTTTAGATTCCTTTCTCTATTGCACCGGCTTATAGCATAGGTACGCATAGAAGTATTAACAGTACACATTCATCAGAATCCCCCGACGCATCGAGATCACAGAAATTTTAACTTATTAATCAAGCGATGAAGACACTTATTAAAATAAAATCGTTCCACCAACGTCAAATGTATACTGACGTTATAATATAGTACATACAACCTGTCGTTCGTACGATACATACATACTATATATTGAGACGAACGTCGACAAGTCACACAGCTGTCGCGGTACGCGAGACACAGCCGAGACCAACATTTACAATGGTTTACCAATCACCACAACATTGTATATTACTGTTAGGGTATATAATATAGTATACAAGTTGGATGCATCATCTGCATCAGTTCAAGAACAATTATCATTTCTAAAGGATCAATTGACAAAGTATATAAAACAAAATTATATTCACCAATTAAATTAACTATTGACGCCACCGCATCTCCTTGCAATTATTAAACACATACTTAAAAAAAATTGCGTTCCAATAACTTATACATACAACTAATCAACATAAAAAAATCTCAAACAAAAACAAATAAATAACTCTCCTATCTCTTTGAGAAACAATTATTTTACCTCTTACAACGAAGGTGCAATGGGAATTATTTGTGCAACATAATGATTAATTAAAAGCATGCACAAGCTGAACCAACAATATACATGAACAACTTCATAAACGAGAGGTTAATAAATTAATAAAATCATTTGATGAAAATGTGCTTTTTTTTTCACTTTTTTTATAGGAACTGCATGTGTAAACTATACTAGTGACTTAAATTCGTTCGGTTGACGTCGCTGGCCGGTTCAGTCGGTGGCGTCGGTGTAGACGGACGTGAGCTGAGGCAGATGCGTGGTCTGCACGGTGACCTTGGGCGAGCGCTCGAACTTCAGCTTGTCTACGGGGCTGGAGCCCGGAGTGGAGGCCGGGGTCAGGAGGCCCGCGCTCACCACGCTCACACCGGATAGGCTATGCTTGGGGATGGTGAAGGCCGCCAGGTCCTTGGTCTTGATGGTGTCATAAATACGGACTAGCTTGTTACCATCGACAGCATCGAGTAAGTTGAGGGTGCGAGAGTGCGCGGGCGAGCTGGTGACCACGAGGCCGGGCATCTTGGGCGCGTGCAGCTTGTGCCCCTCCGACGACGACGCCGCGATGTGCTGCGATATCGAGTGACTCTTAAGCCCTTGGGCCGTTTTGTAGCTTTTGCCGCACTGGCATCTGTATGCCTTTTTTACCCTGCAAGATATCACCGACCCATAAAATAACAAGTAATAAATTAAGTAGGTACAGTCAGCAAAAGAGATAGGTATGTAGGGTCGTCACTCGTCAGATATAGTTAAAGTTTACTTGGAAACCGATGGATGTTTTTTAATAAAATAAAATTAATAGAGCATAAACATTCTAATGATTTAATTTAATTTCATTCGAAAACATCCATCGGTTTCTAAGTAAACTTCAAACATTTCCGACCTGCATACTTACCTATTTCTTTTGCTGACTGTAGGTACATACCTACTATGTTCTAACTACATTAATTTATACTGTCCGATAAGCGACCACAAATTACTAATAATTTTAGAATTAATATACCTACATTTATCGACACATCAACTATCTAACAAATAGTGCTAATGTCATACGCTTTATTTGCTTAATACGAGTACTAGTAAAATGTTTTTTTTTCTACTTCAGATTACGGGACTTCAAACTGATCTATATTACAAAGACATAAGAGTTGTACCCATTTCTTCCAGAAATACTCCTGGGCAGAGAGACGTTTCTTGGGGCCAGATGAAATCTTTTTATTATACTGTTCTAGGTTCGACAAGGCTGGGTATCTTCTAATGAAATTAAACGCATTTAATTAATCGTCGATACACAATAGTCAATAGACACGGTCAAGTTATGTCATATCTCAGATTACACACCTTCTGTTTTATTATCGGAGTGTCATGTTTAATAAACATAATAGGTATAATTTGGCTAAATGCCAGGCTTTCCATGGTGATACACTTTGACATAAAAAAAATGGCCAAGTGCGAGTCGGATTCGCGCACGAAGGGTTCCGTACCATTATCTATACAACATTCGACATCGAGCAAAAAAACGGCAAAAAAACATGTTTGTTGTATGGTAAAAATACTTATTTTACGGTTTTTAGTATTTTTTGTTATAGCGGCAACAGAAATACATTATCTGTGAAAATTTCAACTGTCTAGCTATCACGGTTCATGAGATACAGCCTGGTGACAGACAGACAGACAGTGGAGTCTTAGTAATAGGGTCCCGTTTTGTACCCTTTGGGTACGGAACCCTAAAATAATATTATTCAGATAGGAACTATATATTTTATTTGATAGCGTGCATGAGTACCTACTTCTAATCCGCATGCCAATAAAGGGGTACCTACATACCTAAGTAGGTCATACAGTGAGAACATCATTTGTAAAACAAAAGCAGGGTACAAGCTTTAATGAGTTGCTTACTTCGAAGGCATGTTTTAAGATGACGATTCAAATTTCGTAGACCCTGACTCCCAACAGTCTTTGGATAAAACTAACTACTAGAGAGAAATGCTGGCGTATAATAGGGTATTTTACTCCATACGAGAAAAAATCTATAAATATGTTATTGAGATAGTTTAGGCATAAAGCAGTCAGAAAATGTAAGTTTTAGTTCATAAAATAACAAAACAAATTTTTAAATTCAATTTAAAGTTTTCAGTATTTTTAATCTGTTATAAAACACCGTGAAATAGTAGCGGCCATGTCATTACGCCATACGGCTGTGTAAACAAAAAATTGTCAACTGTCAGTCAACCGATTGGCGTAATATAGGCTTTGTACTTTTATTATTTTCGTAACCAACGTAATTTTTTCATTATTACACCTATTACAAAATATGCTGTTAATTATTTTTAAATGATATACAATTATCATATTTAATATGAGCTCATTTGATACAAAACGAACTGACGTCATTTACGCGGAGCAATATGGCGTCCAGTAAGAGGCGTTTTCGTCGACCTAAGCGCGAAATTTGAAAATTTAAAATTTAGATGCATTTTTATGGCATTTATCGATTGAATAAAATGTTTGTGTTTTTTTTGGTGGCATATTAGCACTACAGAATTTCATTGAGACACTTTCCAAAAACCTTGTATACCCTATTATACAATTTATATTAAGCTATGACTCTTGGATTGGATTTTGAAAACTATTTCAATGTGTTACATTTCGAAGTCCTTAGTTCGAAACCTTCTATCATCACAAAATTTGACAGATATGATGACATTATTATCTGAATAAGTTAAAAATAATATTGTAGTCTAGGTAACCGGCCCTCCAATAAGGACTTCCGAGCTTTGACAGTTGATAGCGGCCATATTGTTGAAGCTATAATTATCAGTCTGTCAAATTGGCTGTCATTTATTTAGTCTGTTTTGCTAAATCACCATGGACGGTTATAGCATTCAACAACACGTGCAATATGAAACTGTATCAAAATGGGTGTTCTGTTCGGGCAACGTTCTACGCGCTCCGCTCAAAAATCATATTCAGCGATTCCGCCCGTCACGTCCCGGACACGTCAATAAACAAAAAAGCTTTTTACAAAAAAGACAACCGCCTTCAAAAAATGAAAAATAACTTTAGCACAGAACACACATTGACTTTAGTTTCGAAATTCAGTGGCTTTGTTCTGTTTGTTGTTTTGTATTGCCACCGACTTCCGAAACTAAAGTCTATGTGTGTTCTGTGCTAAAGTTATTTTTAACTTTTTTAAGGGGGTTGTCTTTTTTGTAAAAAGCTTTTTATTTTCCGCTTTTTAGTACCTCCTTCTCATTCAAATCTATTAAGAAGAGATTGAAAGTTAACTACTACAAAGATTGATGAAACTAAAACGTCGTCTATGTAACATTTTTGGGTATTTGTTGATTTTTCAAAAAGTGCTGAATCAATTTCGATAAAATTTATGTGGGTCCACCCCTGAAGCATACCCTATCTATAAAAAAAAGAATTTTCAAAATCGGTTTACGTTTGCCTGAGAAATCGCGTAACAAATCGCGCACATACTTAATGCAAATTTAAGACTTATACGGTTTACTCATGGATGCCATGGTCAGAACTGGACCAAATTACAATGGAACCACACGGGAAGCACTAGCTTCCAAATAAAAAAAGAATCATCAAAATCGGTTCACCCAGTCCCGAGAAATCAAGTAACAAACATAAAAAAAAAAAAAAAAAAAAAAAAAAAAAAAATACAGACGAATTAATAACCTCCTCCTTTTTTGAAGTCGGTTGAAAATTGTGGAATTGGGACAATACCAAATTACCATTCCACATGAGATCCAAGAGCGCCCAATTCATCCCGAAAAAGTCACTGTTTAGTGTGGATTTTGGGCTGGTGGCGTCATCAACCCATATTTTTTTGAGATCGACGTTGGCTAGGTCATGACCGTCACCGGGAGCGCTATAGGTCGATGATTACCAACTTCTTTTGGCCTGAATTGGATGATATGGACACCAACATGTGGTTTCAACAGGACGGCGCTACGTGCCATACGGCTCATACCACACTGAACATTCTGCACGAGCGATTTGAGGGCATAGCCATCTCACGTGGAGGAGATGTGAACTGACCACAGAGATCGTGCGATTTGATCCCGTTACACTTTTTCTTGAGGGGTTTCTTACGTCGCAGGTCTATGCGAATAAGCCATAAGCCACAGCTGTCCTCAAAACCAACATAACCCATGCCATCGGTCCGATTTATGCGTCAGAATCATGGAAAATTGGACATTTCAGAAACGCGCCACCAAGCGATGCGGCGGCGGATATATTCCATATATAACGGCATTGATAGGCCTTTCAAACGTATAAAAAATTTCGATGATATCTCACACACACTTTATTTTATTTAAAGATAGGAAGCGCTTAATGAAAGACACTGTATAAATAGACATTCGTTTCGCTGGTCGCATTTAAGACAATGACCTACTGTATCAGTACCTAAGTACTGGACACTGATAAGAATCGATACGGGTATCGCCCTAGTTCAAACCAGTTATGTTAGCCGAGGCTAACATCTTGGTTGGTTACGGTGCTAGTTGTCGTATCCGTCAGAATGGCGGGTGTATGACTTCCAAATAAATCAAAAATAAACTATATAGATGTACGTAAAATGTACGTTAATGTACTAAAATAAGTATAAATGTACGTGTCTGTATGCGTAGCAAACATCATTTTAAAGTGAGCCGCCATTCTGATGTAAGGTCGGCGGGTGCATTTTAATTCAATTAACTTTTTTCAAATTTGACATTATGAATGAAATGTACGTCAATTGTACATAAAGGAACACTATTCAAAAACTTCTTAAATGTTATACAAGCTCTGATATTGTACAACGTACGTTAACCGTCCGTTAGAAATAACACTCAACGGTAATAATACTTATAATATTAAAGGAGTCCTTGAATATGTACAGTCGAACAAGCTATTTGGTTTACAGGCAAAAATATTCATTTTTCTACTACAATAACAATATTTAATTTATTTGCTTTATATTGAGCATTTAGGTAGTTACCAGGGATACCTACATCGAGATAAAGAGATAAAAACGAGATAAAAATATGAAATAAAATATTGTGTTTGTAGTAGGAAGATGAATATTTTTACCTGTAAATTAAATAGCTTGTTCGACTGTACCTCCAAGCTTAATTTCTAATAATGATGCAATTGGGCACTATAAAGCGCATTCATATAGGGGTGATGGTATACGGATGTGCTATGATGATTTGAAGCCTAGATTAAAATAATAAAATGGGTGCGTGTACTTATGTACGAGCGTGAGAAGTTATACTTCTTTGGCATTATTAAAAAAGTATATAAGCACAATTTGAATTGTAAACAACGCCATCTCTGCCGTACATGCTGAACTACTTACTGCCTGCAGTAAGTAGTTCAGCATGTACGGCAGAGATGGCGTTGTTTACAATTACTCCCGTGAGAATTTTGTGTGACGCTGTGCGCGCGCATGCGCGAATCGTAAAATTTCACTCTCATCATTTTTTCATAACGCGCCTAAAGAAGTATAACTTCAAAAAGTCCAAAAAAGGTGATTACCCATTGTATTATTTATGGTCAAATGTTATAAAATTTATTAAATCATGCTATGAATTATTTAATCGAGTTTTGTTTTATCTGACAATAACATAAGACGTACATTTGTTTGTTATTTGGTTGATCAAAATAATTTGATTGGTTTAGAATTAACCCGTCATTCTGGAGTCAGGGTGGCGGCTCACGTGCGTTGTACAATATCAGAGCTTGTATAACATTTAAGACATTTTTGAATAGTGTTCCTTTATGTACAATTGACGTACATTTTATTCCTAATGTCAAATTTGAAAAAGGTTAATTGAATTAAAATGAACCCGCCGACCTTATATCAGAATGGCGGCTCACTTTAAAATGATGTTTGCTACGCATACAGACACGTACATTTATACTTCTTTTAGTACATTAACGTACATTTTACGTACATTTATATAGTTTCTTTTTGATTTATTTGGAAGTCATACACCCGCCGTTCTGACGGATACCTAGTTGTCACCTAAACAGAACAACACAGTTTTGCCAGAATGTGTGTGGCCAACCACAGTTTGTACGGTACCTAATTTCTTTGTTCTGACGATTTTATTTTTATTGTAATATAATAATTCAATGAAACCGATCTATGTTTTAATAACAGATGAGCATGTTCAAGAAGAAATTTTGTCTTTAAACATGCAGATCATTGGATTTCCTTGCAAGAATTTGCAAAATGGTCTGAAGTTTAGGCAAATATGCTCGTTGCGACATAAGATGGTTAATAAATTATAATCTAATACTCACTTCCCGTCCTTCTTGTGGCCATTTTTCGAATGATATTTGATACCATTGACATTTTTGTATCGTTTCTTACACCCTGGCACTGGACAAGCAAACGGTTTCTCTTGTGCAGCGGGTCCCAAAGCCCCGGATGACGCACTAGCATTCATTCTGAACAAGAAAAAATAGTTTAAAACTACATTTTCTTTCTAAATTATAACTTCGACTTGCCATTTCTGTGTTTCTCGAAATGTTGCAACTTGCAGCTTAGCTATCATACAAAATGGACAAGAAAGTGTGAAAAATTGTTTGAGGGCAAATTCTCTGGTTGAAGTTTTTCTTGTTTCGACGACTTTTATATCGCTTACTAGTCATAGAAAATGGCCAAAACTTTTAAATTATGGTACGATACTATATCGATTAGATAGGTACCTATGAGAGATCGACAAAAAAAATAGCTTAACACGTCCAAATAATTAGGTACCTATATAAAGCATCAGAAAATTAAAGCTTCCAAGTTTTACACCGGACTTGCCTAGTAAAAATCTTATTAATCTTGTGCTAACAATATTTTTAAATGGCGTGGCCATTAAATAATATTGCGGTTCCCCAATCGCAAAGTACCTACTTCTATAAGCCAGGTAAGTACCCTCCAAGAGATTGCCAGTAATACCAAGGCGCTGCTAGCCTTTCTTGTGGAGCTGGCGTAGGTAGATCGAATTAAATAATTCCCTACCTGTACCTACGCAAACTACGCGACAAAACGAGGAGTTGCGGACACCAACCCGTTCTTTAATACTGCATACAAAAATAAATTGTCCACGACTAATATTAGGTATGTATCTGCACATAGTCACTTACTTGACGCCATATCGCAGTATAAACTCAGAGCTATACTCCTCAGCCGTAGTCCACGAGTCATTGCTATCTTCAGATGGACTGACCAGCTCGTCTTCATCCATCTCGCTCCCTGAAACATATAAAACCAATTTTATATAATTACATTACATCATCGTGTACCGAACGATTTTTCGATATGCTAACTCCAGACAAGAATGCCGCCGTGTGGTGCCGGCCGCGAATTGCACCACCCCATATCCACCCGTGTGTGTCGTAGAAAGCGACAGAGGGATATTGACCAGAGGATGGGCAGCAGCGTCCTTCTGAGTACCATAACACCTACTGCGATCGCCAACATGCATCGGCCAAGCATGGCGATTACGGTTGAACTCCTCCTTGGGGGAGACCTATGCCCAGCAGTGGGCGTCTAAGGTTGACATGATGATGATGAGACAAGAATGAAAATGAAAAAATGTATTGTATGAATCAAGAATGGAAATATATTTTTGCAGACATTTTCATCAAAGTCAAGTCATCATCTGCCTAGCCTTTTCTCGCTTTTTTAGCTCGTGGCCATGTAAAAGCCGGACGGATTGACCAGTCATGGTTAAGCTATACTTACCGGGGTCGGTCCATGGATGGGTGACCATCCATTTCATACTGAGACCCCTCCGTGACTCGCAAAGCACGGAAAGCCGTTGGTCCCATCTGTTATTCGTAGATCTTTGACAGTCGTTATCATCGTAGTCGGAAGCCAGAAAATCTGACAAACAGTCTTACCAAGGCTATCGTGTTGCCCAGTAACTAGACTGTGGAGGTCTGTCGCTCCATGTAAAAAAATGGCATTCATTTATTTAATTTGCTTCCCCAAAAGTGACAAAAGGTATTATTTATTTTATTTACATTCACATTCGTGTTTGGGTCACAGAGAGAGAGAGAGAGAGAGAGATGTACGTACCAAATTTCAACGCGAATTTGCTGTCACTCTGTCAGACATACGGATAGACACACCAAGTGATCCTTTATAGGTTCCGTTTTTTTTTTTTTTTTCGTACGGAACCCTAAAAATTACATTTTATTATAATTATCCACATTTTCGTATTTGAAGAGGTGGGCCCATTTTGTACTCTGTTGGAGCGGGACTACAAAGTAAGTCTATCAATTAAAATTGAATAAATATTTTTACTACCAGAGTAAATCCGGTTTATACTTAGACGATATTTTCTATTAACCGACTTCAAAAAAAAAGGAGGTTGTCAGTTCGACCCGTATGTTTGTATATATGTATGTATGTATGTTTGTCCGCGATTATCTCCCGTTTGGCTGAACCGATTTTGATGCGGTTTTCAGAAAAGTGTGTGTTATATTCTGGAGAAGATTTTAGTATACAACAAACAGAAATTTATTTAGCGGTTTTTTTAAAAATCAACAAAAACCAAGAAGACGTTTTCGTTTTTCACCTTTCCTATCAACTGACTTTCAATCTCTGTTTTAACTGTGTTGCCGTTTCTTAATGGATTTGGGAGATAAGGATGCACTAAAAAGTGGAAAATAAAAACTTTTTTGAAAAAAGAAAACCGCCTTCAAAAACTTATAAGTGAGAAGTAAATAACTAGTTTAAACTAAAGTCATGTGTGATCTGTGCTAAAGTTATTTATCACTTTATTAGTTTTTGAAGGCGGTTTTCTTTTTTCAAAAAAAAATTAATGCTAGCAGCCACCAGGATCTGCGTGCAACTCGTGCAATTTTGAACTTAAATTTTAAAAAGAAAGCAATGTCAATAATTATAGTACCGGTAGGCGTGCTGCTGCGGACTGAAGGTGTTTTGGGCGCGGACTGGAGGCGCCGGCGTACGTCGGGAACTGGGGCTGCGTTCTGGTTTTCCCGTCTCGAAGCCTCGGAGAAGTATTTTAGGACGTAACTTAGAGGAATACATGCTGGTTGTGATGCTTCTTTTTGTTCTACTACAGCAGGATCGTAATCTGAAAAAAATATATAGTTTAGTTTTAGTTTGAGAACAAGGTGTATCAGCCGCTCTAGATCAGCTGTTAAATTCTGTTCAATTTGACAGAGCATTTAATATTTTTTGGACAACACTATTAGCAACGGGTACCTAGTAGTAGTAGCAGTAGTTTATAAAAAAAATAAACAAAATAATAACTATAATAACAATAGTACATCTGTGGACACGGACACTCACACATTATTTATTTATAATTGACGCAAAAATACCCTCCAATGGTGACAACATTGGCACATTGATAAGACGTAAATTGGGAGGGTCATGGATAACATTACATATGCTATAAAATAAGAACAATAACTCGTAATAGAGATATAAATATGATATTTACCGATATGAACATCTTCGATGTGTTCAATTAGGTCCGCTAATCTTGGAAATGTTATGCCACAGCCATTAAATTTACAGATGTTTATCATGAAGACGGCCATGTCGTACAATGGTAATGCACTAGTCAAGGACAACACTATGTTCATTCGAGCCGTAATCATTATCATGTCCCCAAATTGAATACTAGATGGTATTGTATGAATATAGTATAAACTAAAAATCCTTTCATAATTTATTGATTAACAATATAATACAGTACTCATTTTATTTTAATTTGAAATCAAAAAGTCCTGAATTTTTCTTCCACTCGCGCATATTGATCGACAGTTGGCAGCTCTGAACGGAACTGCTTGTTATATCGACCAATAGCAATGCGGCATTTGTACTCTGTTTCACTTCACCACTCAGAAATTGAACATTCCAAAGGCCGGTCCCTTCACTCACGGTGTTCTTTGGTAAGTAGTGCGGCAGGATTTTGTAAACTAATCGTGAAAAAGTGTAACAATTTTAAGCCATCGTTTAATAAGAAGTGATTGTAATCGCGCATACGGGCATATAGTGTGTGATAGTGGTAATATTTATTGGTGAACTAGTAAGTTATCGTAGTTCTCTCTATTGAAGTCGGCTCGCCGATTCAGCAGTTTTGCTTTACAGACAGAAAAATTGTATCGCTTAACGGTAACATACAGTAACTCTGATCATCAAATCGTAAATCGGTGACCCAAAATTGATATCTGTTCAAGATAGACTAGGTTGTACGACCTCAGGCTCCGTTACGTAGTACGTCAATTACGTAACACTACGGTCGTCGGTCAAACTGTCAAGTGACTTTATAAAACTCATTTCCATCAGTAGATTCAGTAGGCATAAAGTCTCGCTAGTCTCGAGTAGCTCACTCATCTAGTCGCACGGTTTCTTTCAGTTGTTGCTCGCCGCACCCAAATCAAAAACAAAATGCTGTCCGCCGCCAAATTGATCGCCCCTGTATCCAGGTCTGCTGTAAGTACAGTTTCAATATTGGATTTTTAATCATTTACCGCAATTAAACCCCGTTTTACTGGTTCCTTCAGGACTTGTACTTTTTAAATGAATTTTACCTTTGCTAATTATATATCTATAATTTTTGACCTTGTAAGTTCCTCCAGCTATGCAAGCAAGACTTGCCGGTGTTATAGGTTAATGAAAGCAAATTTATCGTCATTTGTTTCCTTATTATCAGACAGTCCATAAAATGGATGTTACAAATCATTACATAATCCAACTTCTATTCCAGTATTAGGTAACAATAATGATCTGTTTTTGAAGTGTAATGAATAAGCGCCGTGGGGAACCGTCGTTATCTGAATAATAATTGATGAACATTTTTTTAGATTGATTGATGCAGTATTGATTTTTTGGGTGGAGCCCCTTGCATAGGTTATACTGTGAGTGTCTAATAGCAAGTTAATTTGTGCGTTATAGGCCTTCAACAACATAGCACTCCTGCGGCCAATTGCTGCCATCCCCACAAAGACACATATCCCCGCTGCCACTGGTCAGCTGGCCGAAGTGCGGTCCTTCCAGACTACTGCTGTTACCAAGGACATTGACTCAGCTGCCAAATTCATTGGTGCTGGTGCAGCAACAGTAGGAGTAGCTGGCTCTGGTAAGTTATCTATCATTTTCCATGTTAAGTTCAAGTAATTATAGTTTTTTTACCTTGTGATGTCCTAACATTTTTATGGTGTTGTGAATTTTTAATTACCTAGTAATGAAATAATGAGAGCTTGATTGAACCTTTGACTAGAAATTTTGTACAAAACGACTCTGCAAACCACAATTATTGCAATCAGGATAAAATACTAATATTCATTTCGCTTCTAAGTTGTATTAAGTTTCTTACAGTTTTTGACAACATATAGGTATTATAGAAGATTTATGTCAATGATTGAAATTAAACTCAATTTTTTGGCAAGACTGATTGCATAACACAAGTAAGCAGCTTGTATTGATTTTCTTCAAAATAGAGTTATTCCTGCTTACATAAGTATTTAAAGGGTCATAATGTATTGAGGTAATGTGGAATAACAGGAAACTTATAATATCTACTTCTTCTGTACTAAATCTAAACAGCCTTTTCAAATCTTTAAAATTAATATCCAAATATAGGTACTACAATATTATACATCTTAGGGTGGCACTTCATTTCAATAAGTATAGGGTATATTTTTAACCATGTAACAATTATTTGTACAAATATGCCAAGTAACTGCTGGCACTTCACATGGCGTATTATTCGCCTTAATTAGATACTACAAAAAACATTTTTGAAAAAGAGAACCACCTTCAAAAAAACCTAAAAAGTGATAAATAACTTTAGCACAGAACACACATGACTTTTGTTTCGGAAGTCGGTTGCTTTATTCTGTTTGTTGTTTTGTATTGCCACCGACTTCCGAAACTAAAGTCATGTGTGTTTAGTGCTAAAGTTATTTATCACTTTTTAGTGCCTCCTTATCACTCAAATCCATTAAGGAACAGCAACACAGATAAAACAGAAATTAAAGTCCTCCAAAGATGGATGAAACGAAAAAGTATTCTCGGTTTTTGTTTTTTTTTTTTCAAAAATCGCTGAATAAATTTCTGTTTGGTGTATACTAAAACCTTTTCCAGAATGTAACAAACACTTTTCTGATAACCACATCAAAATCGGTTCAGCCAAACGGGTTATAATCGTGGACAAACATACGGGTCGAACTGAGAACCTCATTTTTATTAAATCTGTTAAAAATTACTATTTCAATAAAATAGGGTACATTTTGTATTATCCAAATAAGGCGAATATTTGTACAAATACACCATGTGAAATACTAGCATAAGATGTATTATCATAATTGTTGTAATAACATTGTATAATTAACTATTCAAATAAGTTTTCAAAAGCCAGATTACTTGACAAGGAAAATTATTAAAACCTTCGTATATTTTCAAATTATGGAGTAGTATAAACATACAGAGTAACCCCACAGTTGCAGTTTTTAAGAAAATATGATTTCTATGCTGCTGTCATTGTTCTAATGGCTCTATTAGACATTATCATCACACATTCATGTTTATTAAGATACTGAAGCTTATACCTTACCTGGTAGATTTGTCAGTAGACTTTTTTATTAAAATTGGTTTGGTGTCATGTTTTAGAGCTGTGTCAATCATGAACGATGCGATCATTTGACCTGGGTCGCGTAGAAGTATTGATGATTGCAATCGTTCGTTTTCAATGATCCGGTTCACCAGTCGTTGATCCTTAAGATTTTGTAGTAATTCATTTTCAATCATTCAATGAACCGTATTCAACCAATCGCTCACAATCAATGGATTCTTTACAACTTATTTGGTTGCAGATTTGTAGAAAACCGACCAATAACGAGTGAGCGCCAATGAATGGGTCACAGACATCAGAGTAAACAATTGATTGTGCTTAAGTAATTTGGTTCAGTCAATTATTTGCTCTGTGAGGTTCACTGATTCAGTATTGAACCAGTGATTGAACAATTGAAATGACAGTTTCTTGCTCGTTCTTCTCCATAGAAACCTACTGTTTGGGACGAGCAACTAGCTGCAACTTTTTTGACTGACTGACTCCTAGACAATTCAAAAGTGCCTGTAAATGGTTTATTTGAAATAAATGGTTTGAGTTTTGAGTTTGACTCGGGTTGTGGCATGAACCAATACTTGAATGATCAAATCACTGAAAATGATTGATTGTCACAGCTCTATCATGTTTTCCTGTTCAGTGTGTTCCATATTAAAATGCCTGTTCACTGCATGAATGCTTAACCCCGCACATGTAACTAACTATTTATTGTTATCAACAGGAATTGGTATTGGTGTGGTGTTTGGATGCTTGATCATTGGTTACGCACGCAACCCCTCCCTTAAACAACAAATCTTTTCATACGCCATTTTGGGATTTGCACTTACTGAAGCTATGGGACTTTTTTGTTTAATGATAGCATTTCTTATGTTATTTGCTTTTTAGTACTTTTTTTTTCTAAGTTATATTTTAATTTAAAGTGTAAATGTTTACTGAATATTCTGAAAGATTTTAAGAACGCCATGCAAAATAGTTTTATTATTATTAATTAAATAATCATTGTATGCTGACTAGCAGAATAAAAGGTGAGGTTAATTCTGTTGCACTTCGTAGTTATCTGTAGTAGTTGTGTAGTTAGGTTTTGTTGTATGTTTAAATGTTAAAACCTCTCAGACTCCTGAGACTTGCAAATCCACTTAAAAAATTCCTTTCATGGCAGAAAACATTCAATCGTAGATAAATAAGCGGTACATACTTATGCTCTATTCATATATTACAGGTGCGGGAATCGGAACGGTGTTTGGCTCCCTTATCATCGGTTACGCCAGGAACCCCTCCCTCAAGCAACAGCTGTTCTCCTACGCCATCTTGGGCTTCGCCCTGTCCGAGGCTATGGGTCTCTTTTGTCTTATGATGGCGTTCCTGCTGCTATTCGCTTTCTAAGCTAATTACTTATAAGAACACTACTACTGCCATCCCACATGACGAGGTTTCAGTGAATACTATCTGGAGTGGACGGCCAAGGAATCAAATGTGTGGAAACCTCACCCTCATAGTGATGCATGGACTGATGTGTATATGTGATACACTTACCAGTGCGCGTCATCAGGAATGCAATTTATTTAATTAATTATGTAGTATAAAACGAAAGCAAATAAAATGTTGTACGTAAAACATTACATTGATGCTACAGTTATTTCTATTCCTGATTTTTTTGTAGACTGTTCTGAATCATGTTAATCTAATTAACCTCTTATCAAAAGTCGGCGACAATATTAAGTTAAGCCAGTGACTGCGTATATTTGCGTGAGTGTTGTCATCGATTTTTGTAGTGAGAGTTTCTGTTGAAGAATGTCGGCATCTGTATTGTACATTTTTAGGGCGATTAAATGATACAAAACCAAAATCACGAGCGTTTATTGTTGATGACCTGACTAACACCCTGGTCTTTACTAGCTCTTAGAATTTTGACGGAAACAAATAAAAAAATCAAGAGCTACTCAATTTTAAGAACGCAAGTAATAATCATAAGAAATATAAGTAAGCCAGGTTGAAATCAGTTAAACTAAAAAAAAAAGCTACATTTTAACTGTTATGAATTTATAAATAAATTGTAGGCAGTAAAAGTCTATAGGTCCTCGAATAAATGATGGATTAACCTGTGACACATGAATTATAAATATACTCTTAATAGAAAGTGAATCTGAAGCTGAGCCAAACATTAATAACAATTTATCTACACTCGGCGTCACAAAAATCGCACCTCTTTAAGAATTCCCTTCAAAGTCATTTTAACCCTATTAATCAATGGTATACATATGACTATAAGGTATAATTGGAAAGGCAATTTATTTAAATTTCAGAATAAATCAATGGATTTGGTTTTTTGTTTACCAGGGAATAAAAAAAAGCAAGCTAATGCAAATGATTAAAAAGTTAAATTTTATTTTATCAGCAAAAATTACAACAAAGTCCTTAAAACTAACTTAAAACCTAGTGTTACCCCCCCTAGCCCTGATGACTGCTTCCATGCGTTCTCTCATGGACCTTATTAATGTGACAACAGTCTCTTGTGGAATGTTGTCCCATTCTGCAACGACGGCATCTTGAAGGTCTTTGAGAGGTAGGGGCAGGATTTCGTGCCCGTACTCGCCGTTTCAGTTCATCCCAAAGGTGCTCAATAGGGTTCAGGTCTGGACTTCGCGCCGGCCAGCGCATAACAGAGATGCCAACTTCTTGCAGGTAGTCTCTTACAATTAAAGCGGTGTGACAACGGGCGTTATCGTGCATTAACGTGAACCCACTGCCAACAAAACCCGCATAAGGGACAACCTGCTCCTCTAAGATCTCTGTTATGTACCGAGCAGCAGTCAGCGACCCTTGCCCGCGAGCACTTCCAGTCCGAGAAACACACACAAGGTTCGTTTTACCGTCGATTGACATGCCGCCCCAGAACATGCACGAGCCACCCCCGTATTCCACTGTCTCTTGAATACAGGCTTGTGCGAATCGTTCCCCTTGTCTCCTATACACTCTTCGACGCCTGTCGTTGCAGAAAAGACACACCCTCGTCTCATCCGAGAAGAGCACAGCCCTCCATTGGTCTATTGTCCAATCCACATGGTCACGGGCAAATTGCAACCGGTCTCTCCTATGCTGTGCAGTCAATTTGGGCCCTGTAGCAGCCCTATGAGCTGCAATTTTCTTCTCCCGCATTCTTCTTCTAATCGTGGAGACGCTTACAGAAGTTCTGCGAGCTGATCGCAGTTGTTGTTGCAGCTCAACAGCATTGGAGAACCGATTACGTAAAGACGTCGAAACAAAGAAGCGATCGTCTCTTTCGGATGTGCACCGTTGTCTTCCAGATCCACGTCTTCGGATATAGCCACCAGTCTCTTGGAAACGTTGGAACACTCGTCGAACGGCAAAACGACTCAAGTTCAGTTGCCGAGCAACATCACATTGCCGCATCCCTGATTGCAGTAGTGCAATGACTTGAGCGGCTTCATCTGCAGTGGTATCCATCTTCTGGGGTATTTTTCTTGCTGTAGCTGTTCACGTGTGTTCACTTCAAAGGTTGAATAGCGAATGACCCACATTTAACCCGGGTCGCCCGTTTTATACCCTTGTAGGGAGGTGCAATTAGTGGCCGTTGTAATGCGTATTTTGACAACATTTTTTTTAACGTTACGTGCTAATGAGATCTGTTGTGTTTAGGAATTCTAACTGTTGTTAATTTAAAGGTCGTTAAACATACTTTTAATTGATACCAATATTAATTGGGTTTAATGTATTCGTTACTGGCGGGACATGTTTTAAACTTATTTTCGAAAAGGTGCGATTTTTGTGACGCCGAGTGTATATAACAGACAGCAAAGGTCCACACTGACAAAAAATAAAAACAAATACCTACTTGAAAGATGTTAGTAACAATGTTTCTACCTATACCTACCTATGTTAGTATTTATACACAACAACAGACATTGTAGTTTTGATGAGATACCTCATTATGGGGCTCCCATCATGCCTGTTGTCTGTTAATTAATGTAATGCAACGCATCATTTCCTTTTAAGTTGCGGATTCAACCCATGACTGTCTTTCACTACCAGTATCCACTACACCAATAGAGTATTTTCCGAAAAGGAAGGCTTGTTCATGCTCTCAACGCGGTGTGTAACGTTCACTGTGTTCGTTGCAGTTTCAGAGCCTGCCTAGTCACGCACGCTATTTTTTTCGGGGAGTCCCCCGTACTTTTGAGTAGTCCAGTCTATCGATGTCCTCAGTTTTTTGGGGGACTCCGTCCCCGGTACTTTAATCCATTGTGTGCGTTTCGTTTGAACGAAGAAAAAGTACGCCGGGGATTGTCCCTCGTTTGCGCAGGCCATATGAGTATTGAGTTAAATAAACTCGTCCATGCTCGTTTGAGAAATAACTAAAAAACGGGTTTTCCTCTTTGTGAAAGAGCAACTATTCGGTTGACTGGAATACCTACAAAGTTGTATCGGGACTAATGCTATTATCACTAGGTATCTTCAACCATTTTAGCGCGAATGTGTTATAGGGATAAGCGCTATACAATTACCTACATGTCTTTCGAACGTGGGTAGGCCTCAATTACGCGAGTGTCTGATGCACCAAACTATAGTTTCTACTTTTGAAGTTGGGGGCCAGGAGCGCTCGGTATTGGCTGACCGGGCTTCCTTCGTGAGATAGAACTTCGTTCCTACAGATAAGTAGGTACCTATGTAACGTTGCATGTGCGCAGGTTCATAAGCAAATCGAGTCAATATGGACGACCTTTAAGCACAAAATAGGTATAAAGGTTACAGAAGGGCCGCTCCCGCCATCTTCCAAAATAATTACCAAAACTTGCCAGACAGACTGACTAGGGCAGAGGGCTGCTACTGTATTGACTCAGTAGGATTTATTTGTGAAATTGTGACAATTTGTTATTGACACTGGTTGAAACCGCATTTTTTCTAAACAAAATTTTCCATTTCGTCATAAAATGTCAATGTCTCTCATTTATTCATATTATGAATTGACAAAGACATTGACATTATTTTGTAGTGTTGATTAAAGTATAGTCAACACTTGACAGTCGAGACTGAAGTCTGCTTGAGAATGGCTTTAAACGTAATGTCAACGTGTGCGGTGTGCGTGCTAAATATGGCGGTTTGTTCAGAGTGGTCTCTGCTCGGGCGCGCCGTAGCCGCCGCGAAAAAAGGAGTTTGAGTTTTTTTTTTTTCACTTCGTTCGCGCGCGTAAAAATGAGTTTGAAGAAAACGTTATCGTTGTTTTGTAAAGTTGAAGGCTTATTACACTATACAATTTGTAGAAAATCTATTTAGGAAATCGGCAGGTGTAATCGCAGTTAGAACAGATTGAATCAGCTTTAGTGTAAATTGGTGGTTTATTAAATTGAATTCTATATTGATCCAGTTTAGAATTCAATTTAGTATAATGTGATCACTAGTTAACAACTTTGGTTCCTATATAGATTTTCTACAAATTGTATAGTGTAATAAGCCTTTCAACGAACTTAATTTTATAGAGGCTACAGTGAAAAAAAATATAAAGTAGTTGAGTTACAATATACTTCACTATGCTTAATTTTATTTTTCTTTTCGGTTTTATTGCTGTACTTGTTGGTCTTCGAATTTCGTATCGCTGGACATCTTTCAACCTCATCAATAAATTCTTGAAACTGTGCGCACCGTCACTAGGCGATCGAAGAACAGTCGTGCGGCCGCAGCGCTACTGTAGCGCTGCAGTCGCGCGACTTATATGGATTTACAAAGCAGCGCTGCTGTCGCATGACACTGCGACTAATTTGAAGGCTAAGGACTTTAGATAAAACCTTAGGTATTTGTTATTGGTCGCGCTCTTTTGGAAAACGGCGCGCTCTGCGCTGATAACTGTAACCTGCGGCTGTTACGGGGTTTTTAACCTTTTGACCGCCACGTCAAAAAAGCAAAAACGTGCCCTCGACGCCAAGCTAAGCAAGATACTCAATGAAGTTACGTATAGAAGTCGGTCATTTAAGTAGCCATGACAGTGGCGTGCAAAGGTTGTATTAAAAATGACCCTTTTGTACTCCCTTTAATAGCAAGAGAAAATGGTGTTCAGTAGAGGCTCACGGAAAAAGTGATGAAAAAATAAAAACCTGGATTTTATCAACAAATTTATTGCAAATATGTTTGTATCTTTTTATGAAAAATATCTAAGTGGATACCTCCAAACATAAAATGAAAATAAAAATTGACGAATTTAGGTCATAGGGAGGTAAACTCTTAAATTACAAGTAATGTCCAAATTTTATACATGATAGTTACTTATGCATTCATAATGCTCAAGAAATTTTACAAAAAAAAATTGAGAAATAAAATGAATCCAAACCAAAATCTAATCAGATATTTGGTATGCATTCAATTTGCAATACAATAATTATAATAATTAATATCTCAAAGAAATGTAAAAACCAAATCCATCAACATACATGAACAGTTACTTTTATTTGGTGTTGAGGTTATCACTCGATTTCTTCTACATAATTTGTCTCAATTACTCCAGTCTGCTGCTACTATAGTATTTTACATCATTTGTCAATAAACACGCAGTCACTAAAATCTCTTAATCCCAATAGAAGGACAACAAGCTATATTATTATAAACAAAATTCAATGTCTACAATTCCTTGAGGTACAATTTCAAGTTAATAATGTTTTAAGTCCAGTTATTTTAGCTCTTAACCTACAAAAACCAACCAGTGGGAATGTATTTGTGTAAAATTTATTAGATCATGTTTCTAGACAAAGAACTAAAAGTTTACTCCGTTTTTCAACTCTTCTACCCCCAGAAGGAAGATAATGTTTTTCAAGTGCATTGTTTATACATACATCCTATATTATTATTTATGGCGTGTCAAAAAAAATGCCTAAAAATCTTGATGGTTTTTGACAAATTAGGGTACTTATCATAAAATTCGTCAGAGTACCATACATAGCAGATAAATTACAAATTTTGAAAACTTCATTACGGTGGTTTATGACTTGCTCTCCATACGACAGAATTAAAAAAAATATATATTCTGCATTTTAGCACCTATTTCATGTAACAAACATGATCTAGATTTTACACCAATTCATTAACTTATTGAATCCCGAGGTCATAACCCTCACGAACTGGACTTAAGGCATAACGTAATCTTTGTGGTTGCAGCATCAGAAAATATGCATAGAATATACATAATTTGGCAGTCAGTAGTGTGAGCCATTCAAGCAAAACATTGTCTCCTATCGAGATTTTGTTTTGACAGATAATTAGCATGTCTTACAGTTCCAGAGATATAGAAATCAGTGAAAAGGTCACCCTCAGCAAAATCTGAAATAACCTAAGAGGTATAAATTTGCCTACAAAGGTAGGACATTTAACACAATTAACAGCTATCGTTTTCGCTATTTGAAATTTACTTACACCCAGTAATTCAGTTTTCGTTATGCTGCGGTAACTTTTTTACACAATCTAACAGAACAATCTGATTTCGTACAACCATCTCTTGAACAACTTCTCTTATCATTTACACGAGACAGGGTATTCACTAATTGTCTATTAAAACCAAACCTCGATAGATAAGAGACAACATTTTGCTGGAATAAATCATACAAGTCTCCAGGGTTAACAATACAGCAAATAGGTACTATTTATTTTATGATTGACTAAAACAATATTTGTAAAACATCTTTACAATAATTTCACTTATCCTACAGCAAAACAAAATAAGGCATTTTCCTACACATTTCTCTCAAACATAATTATCCAAATAGAAACTGCTCATCACAAGTAAATTGAATTCATGAGAACAAAGCTACTGTTTCACATTATCAAAACGCATTGCAATTAGATTTTTTGTGAGATCAACACTCGTAATATTATTTGGTCCAATATTTAAAAAATAAAATGTTTTCATGAATTCAAGTTACAAGATACAACTTACACATTATTTTTGGCTCAACGCGTTTCCCCGTGAAGTCCATAACTTTACAACTAAACATCATCTCTTCACTTCCATAGTTTTCTTTTTATGAACTAGTCTTGATATCTTCTTTATATTAGGTACATTCTATTATAAATATGTAATGTGTTAGTAAAGTATTAAATCGCTTCAGTTTCAAACTGATTACCCTTGCTTATAGTGATAGGTCCGTATGTTTCATGTTGTTCTAATTTCAATACTTGATGTTTTTTGAGGACAAGTAAACTGTAGAATTTTTGTGCAACCTGCAACAAAGAAAATAATATTATTTATCTGTTTTGTACTTACGTGGTATGTCACGTACTATCGTGGACACACCCGCCTGACCACCACTAAGTTCATTTTTGCTTGCACTCAAAAGATGGAAGCGCTCTCTACCCCGCCCCGTTGACTTTGCAGGCGCCAAGGGAAAAAAAAATTAACTGAGCAGCCGGGAAAGTCCGCGATAGTACATTGTATGTGATAAGGAAGGCAAGGGACAGTGGGTATAGTGCGTGCCACGAAAGATGAGACTTGACACAGACTTGGTTTGACTTGCGCAGTAGATACAGTGTAGATACAATACGGTCAACGTATCCTGGCGCGTCTGAAGTTAGCTGTTTGGCTGCGCAATGGAACTTTTAGGAACGAAATTGTCTACTGCGCAGCTAATCGGCTAACTTCAGACGCGCCAAGATACGTTGACCGTACTGTACATTGTTGTAATCATTAAGAGACGTACCTGTTTTCTGTTATTATGTCTGGGCGCAAGATCTGTGAAGGTTAGTTGTAGTCCGGCGGACAATTTGGGTTTCATGACTGCAAACAGTTGCGCCGCCCGACGATTCAATACTCGCTCCTCAAACTGCTCGTCGGTTTCACCGGCTTCACGTTCACCCTCTTCCGCCTGATAACAGAAACATTTTGTATAAGTTGACATCTTTCTTTTTTTTTTTGGTGGTTATAATTTAAATTAGATCTAAAATATATAAGTATGTACTTACGTTCTCTGGCGTTAAAGGTAAATCGTAATCGTGATGTGGACTGTGATGCCCATGCTGGTCGTCGTAACCCACATTTGTCATTTGCAATCCATTCTGGAACAACAAAGTATTATCGTTACAAGGGAATAATTTAAAGGTTTAACCACTAGGTTGTCTTTGGGCGATCAATCGCCCTAAATCGGTTTCCCTAAAGTGTCTTAGGGCGATTGATCGACCATGTCGCGCATGGTCGCGCTCGCTCGATTTTCGGCTCTATTTCGATAACGGTATGGTTCAACGGGACAAAGTTTGGTTTTAATATTAGTTCATGAATGTAGCAACGAAAATTAATTATTTACCACAAACATTTTCTACCAAAAACTAGCATGTTGTAGCGTTCTCCCTACATGCACCTTTCAAGAATGACTATGCAGAACATTATACTGCGCACCACGAAAGATGAGACTTGACACAAACTTGATTTGATTTGCGCATTACTCGATTTAAGAGACCTTTAAATCGAGTACTGCGCAAGTGAAATCAAGTCTCATCTCTCGTGGCGCGTATTGTACCTGATAGTCTCCGTGGTCGTCGAAGGAATGCAGCAGCGGTTCCATGGGCCCGGCGTGCGGCAGCAGCACGTTGACGTGCTCCGCGCCCAGCTGCGGCATCATGGGCAGCTGTTCCATGCCGTGCTGCAGCATCGCGCCGTGAGGGACGCCTGGAACATCAACCACATATGTCTAATAGGGAACACCACCAATCAATTGACATACTCTTTATGAGCTGTCAAAACGCGATTCCCCCATACATTTTGTATGGCATTAGTAAAATATGACGTCACTTTTCTGCCAACTCAATGGGGCCGACAAGTGAAAGCTGATCTCAGAGCGCGCCACCACTATACGAACCCATAGACATAGAACACTAGACTACTGCTCAGCGTGTCGCTGAAAGGGACAGAAAAGCACAACCAAGAACACTTACGGTGCAGTGTATTTTCACCATTTTGCAGGATTAGGTATCGATTTTGTTCAGGCACATGAGCCAAAAACGCGGCACGCGATATGGGACAAAAAATATTAAGTTCTGTCTCTTTTCTTTACAAACATCTTGTATATATTTTTCTTTTTCTTGTGTAAGCGAGATAGAAGATGATCAGCAGTCTATAGTGCCTTCTCTGTCTACGTACGAACCCTTGTCATTGAGTTAGACGACTTCGGATTTCTTATTTGCGTTGATTTCTTGACAATTTTCTGCATAAAAACATGCACGGAACTTGAAAATAATTATGGGAGTTAAAAGAGGCGCCTCTTTACGTGGTAAGAAACCAAACCTAGTTGAATGGATAGTTATATTTCCTTAAACTTTTACAATTTTATGGCCTTCAAACTTGTTTCATGGTATATTGAATGCTTACTGATAGTCTAGTGTATGATAACATTGTATCATTCTTACTAACTTACTCTTTCTGTCGTGTTAAAAAGTTAAATATTAAAAGTATCCTTTTTATATTACAGATTAGAGTCTTATGATGAAAAACTGCTTTGTTATTGGTATTTGCGCTACTAACACCACTTTGACAGTTGTAGGCCCATTGACCAACCATTTATTCATTTAAAAGCAACTAAAATTAGAATTTTACAGTTAATTGGGTTTTTTAGGCTTAGTATGGAGTATGTTTTTTGATAAATTATCTTTTGAAATTATTTGATAATGCATCTACCCAATTATATGCTCTTTACATGTTACAAAGTGTCTATAATACTGAGAGGGATATATCCGATTTGCGTAATTATTAATTTAATTTATACTTGTGAGGAAACCTACTTATTTTTTTTTTTTTTTATTAGCCCATTGTGTCCCACTGATGGGCAAAGGCCTCCCCCGAGTCTTTCCAGATATTTTTTCTTGCACTGCCTCGACCCAGCCCTCGCAGTACGCGTCTAGGTCATCTCGCCACCTCTTCCTGGGCCGGTCTCGGCGACGCCGACAATCTTCAGACACCCATTGCGTGGAGACCTTTGCCCAGCGGTCACTGTGCATGCGGCTGACGTGACCCGCCCAATCCCATTTGACCGGGCAGCCTTTTTGCTCACGTCTAAGATCCCTGTTTTGGAGCGTACCGTGGTGTTTCGTATTTTGTGTGTTCTTTTTACACCCAAAATGCTGCGCTCCATTGCTCTTTGGCACACTCCAAGGCGGGATTTTTGAGACTCGGTGAGCGACCAGGTCTGAGTACCGTAGGTTAGGATGGGCAGGATACACATATTGATCAGCTTTCGCTTCAGGGAGATTGGTAAATCGCCCTTCATTAGCGTCTTCATGGACCAGTAGCTTTTCCAGGCGTTTTCGATTCGGCGATCGATTTCCTTTTCCTGCCTGTTTTCGAAAAGTGACTAGCTGGCCCAAGCCCAAGTAAATATACTCATCGACATACTTTATTTCCTGCCTATCTACCTCGACCCTACGGTTAGTACTGTTGTTCATAATTTTTATCTTAGACCGATTCATCGCGAGTCCCACCTTGAGGCTAACCATGCTCAGGTCTGTAGTTCCAGAGCTGTGGGCGCGCAAAAAGGACTATGTCGTCGGCAAATCGGAGGTTTGTCAGCCTCTTATTGCAGACTTCAATGCCCTTTGTCTTCCATGAGGCTGCCAGTGTCTTAAATATTTCCTCGAGAGTGCTCGTAAATAGTTTTGGAGAGAGCGGGTCACCCTGTTTAACACCTCTTTGTATTTTGAAAGAAGGCTCTGTTGTGTTGAGTTTTATGTTGGCGGAGCTATTGTGATATATGTTTTTTAAAAGATCTACATATTGTTTTTCAAGTTCCTGATTTTCCAAAGATCTTAATATTTCTGGATGTTTAATGCTGTCGAATGCCTTTGTATAGCCTACAAATACCAGATATAATGGTTTATTAAACTCTGAATATTTCTCCAATATCTGGTTCAATGTCTGAAGGTGGTCAGTTGTAGAGAAACTAGGGCGAAATCCGGCTTGTTCTGGTGGTTGATGTTTATCCAGTTTCCCGTCTATATGGTTATGTATGACTTTAATAAATGCCTTTTAAATGTGAGAGGTTAAACTGATTGGACGATAATTAGATTAGAGAGAGATTTACTTATGATAAAATTAATATAAGTCTGAAATCGCCAATCCACCTTGAGCAAGCGCGGTGATCAATGCTCGTGCCTTCTCTGCATGAGAAGAGGCCTTTGCCTTGCAATGGGACAGTTATTGGCTGGTATTATTATTATTTAATTCATAATCGTTTTTTTTTTGCATTTTTGTTGCCACACAGTGTCAAAACAAAACTGAGTAGCCTCTGATGTCATCATCCTCATCATGCAGCTAAAATACATTTCGCTGGACATAGTTATCCGCTAAGCCACAGCAGCAAGTCACTTTCCGCATCCAATCGATTCACGTGACATTCAGTTGGTCGGTCCACCTTGTGGGAGACAACACCTTGCTATTCCACACGTGTTATGACACATAGATAATTTCTTACCTCCAGGCGTCATTCCGCCGTGTTGCAATCCTGCAGGCGTCATGCCTCCATGGGTCAGTCCTCCTGGCGTCATGCCGCCGTGCGTCAGTCCTCCTGGAGTCATACCGCCGTGCGCGAGTCCTCCAGGCGTCATGCCACCGTGCGTCAGTCCTCCTGGCGTCATCCCACTGTGCTGTAAGCCCGCAGGCGTCATGCCGCCGTGTTGCAAACCTGCGGGCGTCATGCCACCGTGGTCCAGACCACCTGGAAGATAAAGAATAAATGTTACGATAGGGATTTTATTTGGCATAAAATGTATGCTATAAACAATGTTTATTAAATACTAGCTTTTATCCGCGGCTTCGGTCCCAGGTCGCTCTCCCACTAAAAAAGTATTTCTACGCAACAAAATCTCGTTGCAGGGTTAAGCGTGTGCGTAGGAATCGGCTCAAACAGAGGAGCAATATGCTCAAAATAGATAAAACTGCGCGCGGCATTTATTATCTTGCACGTAATTCGCAATTTTCAACTCTATTTGTTGTTGCATTTAATTTATTATCAATTAATCATTGAATACTGAATTAGCTCACCTGGCGTCATGCCTCCGTGATGTAACCCGGCAGGAGTGAGCCCGCCGTGCACCAGCCCCGCTGGCGTCATGCCACTCTCTAGTAGACCTGGGGTCATACCTGCAAATGTATTTATCTCATTAAAATTTTTATATAATAAAACTTTGTCATTATTGTTACGATTGATTGTAAACTGAATTTCTACTTCCACCAGATCGATAAAATAATATCAACCAGAACAGGAAAAATAATATTGCTCCTATTTTGCATGCTGCTAGTGCTAACCTATAGTAATTGGTTCTTTATACCAAAAGACATAATTTTTGGACATTTATATGTAAATCATGTTTTTTTAAATCAGCTATTTAAAAAAACATGATTTTCATTTAAATGTCCAAAAATGATGTCTCTGAAATTATTTTATGTCCCAAAAATTATTAACCTTGGCCCTTTGGCAGATGCTATAAAGGAGACTCTTTGGACAGAATGTTCGTGGGTACAGTACGATTTAAACGTTATGGCGGCTCTGAACACATGTCGAGTGGCTGCGCAGTAACAATTTCATGTATCAGCGGGAGTCAGGGGCGGGGTACTGCGCAGTCAGTAGCTCAGTTCACAGCCGCCATTAAGTTTGTATCGAATAGGGTATTTTACTCTATACGAGAAAAAATCTATTAGTTATTGAGACAGTTTAGGCATAAAGCAGTCGGAAAATGTAAGTGTTAGTTCATAAAATAACAAAACAAATTTTTAAATTCAATTCAAAGTTTTCAGTATTTTTAATCTGTTATAAAACACCGTGAAATAGTAGCGGCCATGTTATTACGCCATACGGCTGTGTAAACAAAAAAATTTCAACTGTCAGTCAACCGATTGGCGTAATATAGGCTTTGTACTTTTATTATTTTCGTAACCAACGTATTTTTTTCATTATTACACCTATTACAAAATATGCTTTTAATTATTTTTAAATGATATACAATTATCATTTTTAATATGAGCTCATTTGATACAAAACGAACTGACGTCATTTACGCTGAGCAATATGGCGTCCAGTGAGAGGCGTTTTCGTCAAACTACGCGCGAAATTTGAAAATTTAAAATTTAGATGCATTTTTATGGCACTTATCGAATGAATAATTTTTTTTTGTTTTTTTTTTTGGTGGCATATTAGCACTACAGAATTTCATTGAGACACTTTTCAAAAATAGGTGTAATACCCTATTGTACACTTGTCTACATAGTGACTAACCTCCGTGGTGTAATCCCGCCGGTGTCATGCCTCCCGCAGACAGTCCCAAGTCGACGTGCTGACTGTCGCCGTGGTGCAGCCCCGCCGGCGTCATGCCGCCGTGTTGTAGACCAACTGTGGGCGTCGGAAATTACTAAAATTATTAATAGCTTGGCTAAATTAAGTTTATCTAACCAGCCCCTAAAGCGTCAAGGACTGTTTTAGGATATCATATATTAGGGGTGAATTTCGTGAATTTTATCCTTGAAACAAAGTGTTTGATTAGAGATAGTGATTTTCTTTTTTAATATAAACTACCCCACATTAGGAATTACTCCTGTGTCGTGGGTGCGTTTACAAACACATAAAGTAACATACACAAACAGCCAGACCCAGAAAAACAATCTGTAGGCCAAATATTTGTTCCATGTGGGAATCGAACCCGCGACACGCAGCGCAGCAGTCAATAGCTTAACCACCACGCACACCGTGTCGTCATTAATGTAATTTTGCCTTAACCTATTGAACGCTATTGACAACTTAAGTTGCAAAACGATCGCGTGGCTGAGACGCCACCGGCGACTAAAGTTGTCAATTTATTGCTGTTTTTAAAACAATATTAATATTTGTTTTGTATGAGATTGATACTAACTGTTAATGGAGCTCGTGGCTAAGTTAAAAACGTACAAATCGATCGGTCAAAGGTTAAGTTACCTAGCCGGGGTCGGTCTGTGGATGGCCTCGGAAAGCACGTAAAGCCGTTGGTCCCGGGTGTCATTTGTAGATTTTTGGCAGTCGTCATGGGTAGTCAGAAGCCAGAAAGTCTGACAACCAGTCTTACTAAGGGGGCATCGTGTTACCCAGTAACTGAGTTGTGGAGGTCCGATAAGCAGCCGCTCTAGTTGGGAAAAGGCTAGGCAGATGATGATACTGACTGTTAAGGGGCTATTTAACAACTTTTGCAGATTTTAAACTGACAATCACGTCAAAATGTGCAGTGTAAATGAATTGAAAAAAAAAATATGTTAAACTAGAACATTCTCTTAATCATTTAGTATGTGAATATTTTTTATTATATTCATATTAAATAGTTTATTTAACTCGTGAAGTTGTGTCTAACGCGGACAAAACATTGACAATCACACAAAATCTACCAGGTATAATTAAACGAAACTTACACCATCTTACAGACAATTTTAGTATCTATCTTTTAGTATACGCCTTTTTTTTAGTTAAAGAATACTACTTTTATTTAATTTTTTCGACGAAACTTTGAGTTTTGGACGCAGAGAATCGTATGCGCTGCGTCCAAAACTCTTCAAGTAAAAGTCGTTAAATAGCCCCTTAACACGTTGACTGCGGCAAAACACATACGTTTGTGTTTCAACAAAAATACGTGAGTGCGGCGCACACACAACCGTATGTGTTTTAGTATTTTGCTAAACGCCAGTGCGGCAAAACACATACGGTTGTGTGGCGGCCGAAGGTACGCTAGTGCGGCAAAACACATACGGTTGTGTGTGGGGAATAAGGACTGCGATGAAAATTTGTCTCTCTTGATTTTTTTTAATTCCATGCCCTATATAATAATGATAAAACCTTCACGAAATATTTAAAACATACGGCTGGTACCGCCATCTATTGACTGTTATAGGAACTATACTGGTATTTTATCTAACGAAGACGAGTGTTTCTTTTAGACGATACTGAATAGGATTCTAGTGGGGAATAAGATTTATATGAATGAAAGAATAAAAGAAGAACCAGTCACAAGAAAAATAATAATCGAATTCTCAAACTATCAACTAGCCTATTGCAAAAGAGGTACTTTTGCAATAGGCTAGTTGATAGTTTCAAGTCAAGCATTAAGAAGTTCAGTATTATTAAGTCCCAATGTTGACGTGTTTGAAATATGTATAAATACTAGGTAACAAACCTAGATAAATTTATAATTTTGGTTTAGAACCCTTAGTTTTCATACTTGCCTACATAATCGGGGGGCAATACTATTTACATTTTTAAGTCTTGAGAGAAAAATAACTGATATAATGTATAAGTAATTATTTATTTATTTATATTTAATATAAATCGTGTGAATATTTCTAAAAAATATCCACACAGTCGACGCAAAATCGAAAAACACAACCGTATGTGAGCGCCCGCACAGTCGACGCAAAATTATGAAACACAACCGTATGTGTTTATCCGCACACGCGTAGTAAAACACGCCAAGCGCGTAAACCCGCACTGGCGTAAAGTACGGCCGCACACGCTTGGCGTGTGCGGCCGCACTCTCGTCTCGTTTACGAAAAAGCGTTTCGGCTGTGCGGCCAACACACCAGTTGTGTGGCCAGCCGCACTGGCGATCGGCGTAGCGAATGTTCGCCCGCAGTCAACGGGTTAATGGCATACTGACTGGTAATAAATTTTACAAGGCCTGTCTGGGGTGAAGACACGTAAAAAGGCGCTGGCGTGCAAAAGGTTAATATAAGTGTGCTATCGCTGATCTACGTACCGGGCGTCATGGCTCCGTGCTGTAAGCCGGCGGGCGTGAGTCCTCCTTGCAGCAGCGTGCCGGGCGTCAGTGCACCCAGCGCTCCCGGCGTCATCGCTCCCGGGGTGAGAGACCCGCCTAGTGCACTCAGCATGCCGCCTGGAAATATACAACGGTATATGTATAGTTTTCGTGTCTACTAACTTTTTAATCACAATAGTTAAATATAATATAATATTATAAAGAGGAAAGATTTGTATTTTTGTATGAAACAAATAAACTCAAAAAGTACTGGTACGATTTCAAAAATTCTTTCACCAATCGAAAGCTATATTATCGCTGAGTAACATAGGCTATAGGATAGGTGTAGGGTAGTTGTAGGGTAAGTGTGGGGTAGGGAAATAGGCAGGTAAGTAGGTAGAGGGACAAGACAACGTCTGTCAGGTCAGCTAGTAGTTAAATAAAAGTATAAATTGTATTTATAGTCTAGTCTCAGATTATGAACAAAAGGCAAATAGACCGACACTGAGACTGAAGCCAAAAAAGCAAATACTAATTCAAAAGCGAATACCTACAATCGTGTAATTGTATTCGCTTTTGAATTTGCATTTTTATTTGTTTTTTTTTAACGTTGCGGCGTTTCGTTCTATACTGACTCGTGTCAGTACAGCACGAAGTGCGTTGCAGGTATTGGCTTTTGAATTTGTATTTACTTTTTTGTCTTCACTCTCAGTGTTCTGCGCGGTCTATCTGCATTTTGTTTCATATTTTGAGAATCTAGTGATTACATCTATTCTACATCAAATCTATAAACAGCGTTGTAGACTACATATTGCCTGTAAGTCTTTTATATATTTCCTTATTTTAATGTTGTAGCTGTTTGCTGTTCAATTAAATAAAAAATAAGCGAGCGATTAGAAAAACTAATTAAGAATAGCAGTCGAACAAAGGCGCTTTTAATGCCCTTTCACTCGCGCAGTATAGCGTGCGAATAACAGGGCATAGTAAGCGCCGCCATTTTCAATTTTTATCTGCAGTAGCGACTAAAAGTGATAATTACTATTATGCTTTGCTGACAAGTTTTCACCATTAACTACTAGGAGCAAACAAGAATAACTCACAATATTTTATAATCATTCATTAGTCGCCTTTTACAACTTACAACACACGCAATTAAAGAATATAAACTAAAAATGCACAAATTATATTTATAAATACATCACGCTGAATTCGCGGAGGTGAAACTAGCATTTAAATACCAACAAGCCCGTATCTCGGTCGATTGCTATGAAGCTCGACTCTAATACTTTTGTTTGTTACCCCGTTATCGTTTATAATCGATTGACTGCAGTAGTAGGTATAGTAAGCACTTTTAAGTTGATGATAAGCCCCAGGCAATGATGTGTGATTCTGCATTTCACACTTACATTCTAACAAGTTTCCTTGAAATTTACTCTCTATAATATCTCAATATAAATAATATTGCCTTGTCGCAACTTCGAGTAAAAGTAAATAATATCGAGGCGAGAACTTCAGAGTCCTTCGTCCGCATTTGCGTAACCAAATAACCAGTTTATTTTACTACCGTAAAGAATTTAAATGTATATGTACCATCATCGCCCTGTATAGTAGGTACAGGTACAGACGACATTTGTACGGCCTGCCACAGGCCGATGAAGCTGGCCGAAATGGTCCAAATACTCGACATCATTAGTCATCAACAAGTTATCTTTGAGTGAAGTTTTTTCGAAGAAACTTGTAAGAATACGTTCGTAAATACCTGGTGTCGGAGGGAGTTCCACGTCGACGTCGGGGCGCGGCGTCTGAGGAGGGATCGAAGCCGGTTCCGGCGCTGGATCCGGCTCTAACCGTGCACCATACGATCCATTGTTAATTGAGTGCGATTAGGTAGCATATGTACATTGATTATTAGAAAATGTTTACTATGAATCTGTTATTTATCTTATAGGCCTTATTGGTTTAGTGAATAACGTCTATTAGTATATTTTGTAACAATTTAATGCTGTTTAAATTAATGATGATTGATGATGGGAATATATTATGAGCTACAAATCATGGTAAACTTTTCAGATGACGTCTGACATTATTGTGAAAATAATTGTTATGTGAATTTTTCATTATTTTTGTTTGGACTGTGATCAGTTATGTTTTAGAGAATAGTTTTGACACTCCCACTAATTTTCAAATTAAATAATGAATGTTACTGCAATGGTTATGATAAAGCATAAATGGGCCTTAAAGAATTGTCACACATGATATATGGAAAATGTGATTTATAATTAAATTCTCATAAAAGCCCTGTATTCATGGGAACCAGTTGCACCGCATTGTTCCACCAGCATATTTTATGTTGCAGTAAATATTACATTACAGTTTGGGTGCGAAACATGTTGCCAGTAAAAAGCTGATGATGCAACATTGTGGCGCAACTTTAGTTTACAATGAATACACGGCTCAAAGTAACCAAACCAACAAATGAAGGAGATTCATGCTGAAGTATTGAATGTAATGTTGGCATTGCAAACCGTACACCGGTGAGACAAAGCTGTAAGTACAGGCAGGTGTACACTTACCGACGGAAGGTTCGTATTCTTGAGGTACAGGTGTAGGAGGTTCCAATTCAGCTGTGGGAAGTGGCGCTGGAGTTTCTGGTGGCAACATTGTCTGCAAGAATGGTAGCAGTCGTTTTAGTTTGGGTGATATAGGAAGTACTTTTGAATAGCACTTGGTTTTGATTTAGCACTTCAGAAGTGAGTGATCGCTTCTGATTTTTTTCTTTGATTACTTAGAAAACGTTCAATGAAAAAAAATCAGAAGTGACATAAATCAATTGACTTACAGATACGAAAAGTGAGTTTCGTGATCACCAATCAAAGCAAGTAGGTTAATAAAAACATATCGTCGTTGATACTGCAATTCCGCGTAACTAAAATTGTGAAATACCTCAAATTTCGACCTTAAGAGCGCCCATCCCCATCGAACGAAATTAAACGCGAGCGTGATTGAAAAAAAAATTGTTTCAACCAACGCAAAGCTCGAAAACCAACGAGTGAGTGAGAACGCGATAACATCACAGGAAAATTGGCGCGCAAAAATTTCACAAAACTTGTTCCAGGACATACGTGTTTTTGAAAAGGCCTTACAAGATTTTGGTAAAAATGTTTGTAATTTAGAATCTCCATTACATGTGCAAGATTTCTATGAAGTTGTTTTTTTACTTTTTCAATGTATGAGTGCATTATGACCAGCCAAAGTTCAGATAAAATGGTGCCAAAAAGCTGATTTTCGGACGTGTTTACTGAATTTGTTTTTCAAAAAAAGTATAATTTTGGCTTCATACAAACCTATACCCTGTTCACAATAAGATTAGACATAAACACAAACCTTTTTTACAGTCCCTTCAACCGATTTTGACTTCTATCCCGTAGGCTTAAGGATGACATTAGAGGCAAAAAAAGTGGTTACAATACAAATGTTTACTGCAGTTGCCATTTGTCATGCTACCAACGCAATAGAAGTCAAAATCGGTTGAACGGACTGTAAAAAAGGTTTGAGTAAATGTCTAATCTTATTGTGAACAGGGTATAGATTTAAACCACAAGATACCTGTGTGTTAAAAATATTTGGAAAATAATTTGTTATTACGACGTAATCGCGTACGAGCGTTTGTATGGGAAATATGACTGGTTGGGCGCTCTTAAGTCAAATTATTGAAAGTGTACATTCGCGGTATTTAAAAAAATTAGTTACGGGGAATCGCAGTATCAACGACGATATCTCACAGCAGTGATACTGCTATTATTATCTTGGGGGTTAATACTTGAGTTATTCCTTGATCCAATTGTTATGATTTTATGCACTGCAGCTATCAATAAACATAAGTTAACGTTTCTCATTATCTTGGCAATGTGCTTGGTTTAAACCTGGTGTGTATGAGTACCCCTTTAAAGGAGCTTGACATAATTATATACGGCTTATGTTTAACGAACCTCCAGATCTACTAAATGATCACCAATAATAGTAAATAAAATAAAACCAAAAATAGTAAATGGTCACCAAAATGGTGTTTCCTAAAGAATTGTAGAAATGTATGAGTTTGACTGTAAAAAGCGATTTAATTCTGGCACTCGGCGGCCGCTGCCGCGGCACGCTCGCTCGCCTCGTGCGTAGAGGGTCACAGTTCTAACCTAACCTAACCATGTCGGATCCACCCCAGGGGGGTTAAAAAGATTTTGGTTATTTTGCACACTAAGATTTGGTGACTGTTTAGTACATTTGGTATAATTTAGTACATTTTTTGGTAAGGGAGCTTAAGATCCTAAAGTATTTTTTGGTGATCATTATATTTATACCCGTTATATATAACCGTTTCATATGATGCAGTACCTCTTCATGCCTCCTCTTGCGTCCTCCTCGTCTCGCGGGCTCTGCTGGGTCGGGCGAGCGAGCCGCATCGCCTACTTCCTCCGTTTCGCTACGTAGCGTCATATTGCGCTGGTATTTCTGTTACAAGTTATATAATAATATTATTAACACACTGTCAAAAAAAAATTGTAAGTAGTTTAAAATCCTTACAAAATAAGACAGGTCGTGACGATTTACAAACTGCGAACGGTAGCAGCGACGACCTACTATGTCTTTAAACTGCAATTAGGTTTTTCTATCTGAATATTTTCAGTAGCGGCTCAGAGTTTATAACTGTTTCCGATAAATTGGCAGAAGGCCTGCCCGTACACTTACTATACCTAGCGAAATGTGGCAACCAACCACGACTGCCGACTACTTTAAGGCCGGTTACAGTGCTCCACCGACCGTCAGTGCGTATGTTTGGTCCTGATGGAACGCATTCACCGACCGTAATTTTATATCATTTAGTACTCTCCTGACCAACTAACTGATTGGAGTCATACACTCACACACGTATATTTGTTTATGTTCAGACATACGTACGGTCGGTCCACCGATCGGTGCAGCACTGAACACATTCGTTTGTTTCCATACAAATCCATAGCGCGTCGGTCGACCGACTACACGCATGCGCACGCGCACGACCAGCGGTCCCCGTACGCAGTGCGTAGCACTATGTAATTACCGGCACGTAAGTTGGCCACAGATTTTGTAGTGGGGGAAGTTCGCGCACGCACAATTTCATACATTTTTACATGCGCGAATTTCAGCTTACGTGCCGGTAACTGTATGCATGCGTACGTTCGGTCCAGCACTGTACGATTTATGAATTTTCATATAAATGACATGCGCGACTGACGTACGCACCGACGCCGAAAGTCGGTTGAGCACTGTAACCGGGCCTTAGCCGACACAATTTGTTTTTTTTATCTCTACACACGATTTATTTCTGGATTACAAACTTATTAAGTAATCTCTTCCAACCGGATTTCGGTCACGGCGGCCAATCTCAATGGAGATCAGCCAATTACGCAGGAGATATAGTGCACAAGTGTGTGCGCAAACACAGATGCACTCCCTCTTCCCTCACTCTCATAGTCCGGTGGGACGACAATCCGACACGACCGGGGAGAGATCAGGCGCAGGACCCAACGGCTTTACGTGCTTTCCGAGGCACGGGGGTGTTACACCACCAACTTTCAAATCCGGGCTGTTAAACTGAGAAATTCTTAATAGAAAAACCCAATAACACTTTGCCCGACCTGGGAATCGAACCCAGGACCCCACGCTCAGCAGTCGCGTTTGCGACCACGACGGGGCAGTCAACGTATTATATTCATAACATGTACCTTAAATAGTACTCTGGAAGGTATCGGCCTAGCCGGCAAGGTGAACAGTTTCTCGACGCCACCGGTCTCCTTCCAATGCATCAGTCGTCTTGTCGGCGGCGCGAGGTCCAACGTCGTGACGATGTCCGATGTGTTGCTTAGTTGGTTCTTCATCTCTTCTCCAGATATGTTCTTCACTTCATCGACAATCAGCTTCCGTTTGCGTTTCGTTTTTGTTATACCTGAGAATGGATGGATTGTGTGAAAGAAAAACGAGTTAGTGATAACATGAAGGTTGACAGGACAGAACGGAAGAAGAAATCGACCCCAAGTAACACACTAACCCATGGGGCCCATGTGGTGTGGTGGTGTGTGTGTGGTATGTGGTGGTGTGTGTGTGTTGTGTGGTGGTGTGTGTGTTGTGTGGTGTGTGTGTTGTGTGGTGGTGTGTGTGTGGTGGTGTGTGTGTGGTGGTGTGGCGTGTGGTGGTGTGGCATGTGGGTGTGTGTGTGTGTGTGTGTCCTGCCCTTGTATTGACAAGGGCAGGATGACGATCACAATTTTTTGAATTCGAAGTACCCGTGCAATTAAGCTAAAACAAGGCTCTGTCTGCCGACTGATACGGCTTACGGCCCATAAAAGTATGAAGGAAGAATTGGAATTAAGTAGCTTTTAAATACTTACAAACTGTTGAAGAATGCGAACATTGAGATTGCAATAATAAGAAACATATCAAAGCGAGTTCCACCTTACGCCGCATCATCACTTAAGATAGGGTGAGTTGCGGTTAAACAAACAAAACACATTTTAGGGCTAAGGTGAATGAACTCTAAAGATGTTTCCGTTTCGCGCCGCCCTTGGAACGCAAGGCGCTCGTTACAGGATGTTTCAAACTACGTTACCTAGTTCTTATTTAATAATATTTATAATTATTCAAAATGTTTATAAATATCATATTTTTTTAAATGAATGATTAGTAGACTGTGGCGCCGATTCCCTTGTTCACAAACTAAATTAAAATTAGGCATTTGGCATCTCTTACTACCAGCCAGCTGAAGAATTTCCACCGCGCAAAAAAAAAAAAAAAAAAAAAAAGGCAGCTGAAGAAAAGGACGGCGACCGACAACGACTAAGTTAGAGGTGTCAAATTATTTTTTTTCCCTTGAACTTCGCAATGTTTTTAATCAATACGTTCTGAAATTACAACTATAATTGTATGAACATTTTAGATCAACTTAAATTGACAGCTCTTAATAATATCTGTCTCATTTTTGTTTTATTGGAGAGAAAGAAATATAAATAGCTTAAAATTAATTTAGTTCGTGCACAACAGAATTGGCACCATTGGATACAAGCAGGGGCATGCACAGAGTTTTTAGACAGGGTAGGCAGAAAAAATTTCATGCTTAACTTTCTAAAATACCTACTGCAATTTAAATTTGTTTCATTGTCTTGTCAATTAATTAATGGTAGGTACCTACCTATGTGATTTGCCACCACAAATGACCAAACCTAGATTGGCTGAATTGCCGTAGGGAAAATGAATAGGTACCTACTTCGGTCTGTATCGATGTAATGCCTCGTTTCAGGCGATTTTATTGTTTGAAAATAGTAGGCAAGGTAAACAGAACAACCGATTGCTGTACACTTAAGCGTCAGGCCCGCGTCACAGAGTAGGACCTTTTAGAATAATGACGGTACCTACATTATAATAACAGGCACGCGCGCGACTGTTAAGCTCTCTAACGTTTCCCGCCCCCTAGCAAGAGTAAAGAAAAAAACTACGAAAAAAAAACCACAACAATACAGATCAAAACCCCATACGAACAGATGTTTTCTATTTTTTGAAATCGTTCAATTTACGATATGAACTCAAAACAGGCGTAGAATTAGATAGGTAGGTACCTACTTAATTTAATAACAATAATGTAGGCATTTTATTCTGGTTCGGCCCGGTCCTACAACTAAATCTCGTCACAACTTACCTACATCATCGTAAAGCACGAATCTTCTACTTTATTTTGATTGAATAAAACAAAACTGTACCTACCATTTACGACATAATCGCATGGTTAGTTTGTATTTATTGCAAATCTAGTTCTAGCGGCCATCCTCGATCACTTTTTTTTCACCGAAAGAAAGTTTTGAAAAGGAATCATTCCTTAAGTATTGTCTGTACACAACCACCACCACCTGAACAACTTTCACAGTGCACTATGCAGATATTCCCACACTAGTAACAACGTTGAAATCATATAAAAGTGCCATCACAAAACCATCAAACAAACCAAAACAAAAAAAATGGCGACTCAGAATTCGTGTGTATCAGAATGGCTGGTTGCCTGTGGCTTTGGTCTATGAGAATTGATTAGAAAATTGCTACATAATTGCTTATATTTGCGACATTTAATAAATAATAGCTACGTACTATATATATTTAGAAATAACATATTTTTTTTGTGCAGCCATCCTGACGTTTCGTGGGCTGGTCGCCTCCTAGTTTAAAGCCAAGCATGCAGAGTTTCCCGAAATGTATTGCGTCAATAATTGCTACATATTTGCTTCATTTATCTAATTTAGTTGTATCTTCAAACATATGTTAAATAAAGGATGTAGCAATTATTTTAATTATCCCAAGGAAAAGTGCCTGATAAAACAATAAAAACAAATAGTTGCAGTGTGTCTTCAGTCAACGGTATTGCTACTTTAGGAGGCTATTATTGCTACTTTATGTTATGAGTAGGTAAGTGGAAGTGGTGGCAAGTGGAAACACTATAATAATAATAATAATAGCCTCCTAAAGTAGCAATACCGTTGACTGAAGACACACTGCAACTATTTGCCTTTATTGTTTTATCAGGCACTTTTCCTTGGGATAATTAAAATAATTGCTACATCCTTTATATAACATAATGAAAATACAACTAAATTAGATAAATGAAGCAAATATGTAGCAATTATTGACGCAATACATTTCGGGAAACTCTGCATGCTTGGCTTTAAACTAGGAGGCGACCAGCCAACCAAACGTCAGGATGGCTGTACAAAAAAAAAAAAATATTTCTAAATATATATAGTATGTAGCAATTATTTATTAAATGTAGCAAATATAAGCAATTATGTAGCAATTTTCTAATCAACTCTCATAGACCAAAACCACAGACAACCAGCCATTCTGACACACACCAGAATTCACGTATATTTTTTGTTGTACACAATTGCCGTATTTCGTCGTGTTACAGTCGTGTAGTAAAATGTAAAAAGGCAATGTCTTTAGTTTGCGTTGTGTGCGTGATTTGTGACATTGTGTGTCATGTATGTATAGAAAAAGCACACCACTGTATTTAGTGTGACGAGGCACACATCCAAACAATATAGGCACTAATATTTGTGTCTTTCCGTAGGGTTTCCTAGCGGCGCTAGTGCAGCGCGAAGCGATCGAAATGCGCGAACGTATCAATGAGACTTCGTGATACCACCGTTACGCGGCAGATGGAGCTGATTTAAGATTTTTTTGTTTATTGATAGTAATTAATTACTCATGGATAAAATATTAGATATAAAAATAAAATAAAATAAGATAATAAATATTTATCTGAGTTGTAGGGTAGGCAATGTCTATGTGTCTGTATGAACCGCACGCCACTGGATACAAGCTAACTTGATCTGTAGCGATTTAGTCATAAATTAGAAGCCTGATGTCGATGGCCGCTAGAATGGACTAGATTTAACTTTGGCCCACAAAGCATGTCTAGCGGGGTCGTAGTCATAGTTACCTTTAAGCACGGTAGCGTCAACCGGTGCCAGTGCGAAGGATTCCTCGTCGTTGTGCAGCAGCGTGGTGTTGTCGGCCGCGCGCTCCGACACGCCGCCCGCGGGAGGCTCCGCGCTGGCCGGACGTGGCTCAGGCTCGGGGACCACGTCTACATCCTATGAAACAATAGGGTATTTTACTCTTTACGAGAAAAAATCTATAAATATGTTATTGAGACAATTTAAGCATAAAGAAGTCGGAAAATGTAAGTTTTAGTTCATAAAATAACAAAACAAATTTTTAAATTCATTCAAAGTTTTCAGTATTTTTAATCTGTTATAAAACACCGTGAAATAGTAGCGGCCATGTTATTACGCCGTACAGCTGTGTAAACAAAAAATTGTCAACTGTCAGTCAATCGATTGGCGTAATACAGGCTGTGTACTTTTATTATTTTCGTAACCAACGTAATTTTTTCATTATTAATTACACCTATCCAAAATATGCTTTTAATTATTTTTAAATGATATACAATTATCATATTATTTGTGTGATGAGCACTTGTGTTTGCCTTGTGTCTGGGTGTTGTTTATCTATATATGTATGTATTTAAAATATATTTGTGTATGTATATCAGCTGTCTGACACCCATAGTACAGGGTCTCCCTAGTTTGGGGTCAGATGGCCGTGTGTGAAATGTCCCCACATATTATTATTATTCTCATTTATTCATTTTATGTACATATTGTTTTATATTTTTAAATATTGGTGAAAAAATATATAAAAACATTTAAAAATATAAAAAAATATTATTATTATTATATTTAATATGAGCTTATTTGATACAAAACGAACTGACGTCATTTACGCGGAGCAATACATCAAGGCGTCCAGTAAGAGGCGTTTTCGTCAAACTACGCGCGAAATTGTGGCATATTAGCACTACAGAATTTCATTGAGACACTTTTCAAAAATGGGTGTAATACCCTATTATTAATTGGATATTTAGGAGAATGCTGTTTCTGTTTTCAGGATTGGTTCGATAGTGAAAGTTTTATATTCACGAGTACCACATAAAAAGGTTAATAGGGATGCAGGAGGATTAACGTTGAAATAAATATATAGCCTATAACCAACAAGGACACTAGAAAAAAAAAAAATTGACTCATTAATTAGAGTCATTTTTGTCAACAAACTATATTATTTTCAACGTTATAATCCCCTTTAAAGTTTTCGTCCCGATTCACCCCTTCATCCCTATTCACCCCGTTTTACGGTACAATGGCATTTTAAAATTTGTCCAGGCATTTTGTTTAGACAAAACAGTTCTTTGAAACCACTAAGCCATAACGGAAAAATTCTGCAAGGCAATTTTTTGTTAAACTTATTTGAGCAAGAGAATCCTACTATATATACATATATATATAATATTATAAATGTGAAAGTTTGTGAAGATGTTCGGATGTTTGTTACTCAATCACGCGTAAACCGTTGAACAGATTGGCATAAAAATTGGGACATAGGTAGACCATTTCCTGGATTAACACATAGGATACTTTTTATCCCGGTAATCTGTTCCCTTGGGATAATCGTTTTTTTTACGCGGGCGAAGCCGCGGGCAGGTGCAAGTATTTACATATATAAATGAC
The DNA here is from genome assembly GCA_947361185.1 of Charanyca ferruginea. Lineage (NCBI taxonomy): Eukaryota > Metazoa > Arthropoda > Insecta > Lepidoptera > Noctuidae > Charanyca > Charanyca ferruginea. The sequence continues at coordinate 18,637,233 of OX376073.1, forward strand.
CCTTCTTGGCAGTCAGGTAAAAATAACAATGGTTTGAAGCTTTTGTTGGATATATTATAAAAATAAATATAAGTCTCACCATAGGTATGTGTGGGGCCGGGGAGGGCGGCGCAGGCGCGGGGGGTGGGGCCACGCTGTCGGGGGCGGGGGAGCCGCCCCAACTGGAACACAACACATCATCAAACGTCGACTCTACCTCAAAGAAGCGACCAACAAATAAACGATAGGGCAACAGTACGTTAAGTCGACAATCAGTGGTGCGACTGTACATCAGTTCGACGTACATTAGTGCGATAGCACATCAGTTCGACGTACGTTAGTGCGACACAACTTTAGATCGACAAACGATAGTGCGACTCAACTTTTGATCGACGAACGTTAGCGCGACACAACTTATGCTCGACGAACGTTAGTGCGACACAACGTTTGATCGATAAACGTTAGCGCGACACAACTTAAAAAGAACAAAGTGCTAATATTGACACATATTGTAGCGTAAACATTGACACATATTGCCCTATCATTTGTCGCATAGTTGTTTGTCGCAATTATGACCTTTCTATCATTGGAGAATAAAGTCTATGATTAAAAAAAACGGACAAGTGCGAGTCGGACTCGCTCACCGAGGGTTCCGTACAAATTTGTAGGTACATATCCATACTTTATAAATTATAAATGAGAAAGCAACTGTCTGTTACACTACCACCATGAAACGGCTGAACCGATTTTGATGAAAGGACAATGCCAGAAATTCTATAGAACTTTGCCCCACTCAATAAAAGTCATGTGCAATATGTAGCATCTTACTGTTTATTTATTGCTGATAACTAAACATTAGTCTTAGTAACTGAACTTGCGGTTTCCGTTTAAATCTAAAAACAATAATGACATTGATTATAGGTTAAATTGTATTTTAGGCAAAATGAGTTTGTATTTTGTGGGTAAGTATTTCGTAATCCGCAAGTTCTAAAGAAAAACAATTTAGTATAGAAAGGTTCTATATTCATTACAATTATTTTCATTAATTTACTTTTTCTGTACATGTGTTACTTTTTCTGTACATGGGTGGGGCAGGATCTGGCATTGTCATTTGGAATGAAAATAACTTGAACCCTGTGAAAGCACATAGGGTACTTTTTAATCCGGTTTTTAATTTTTATGTGTAGACCAACCTGTGTTGTGGTGAGTTGCCGGCATCATAGTGATCTCCCATATCATCGTCGGAGTCAGGTGCGTCGGCGGCTGCGACGTCGCCGCCAGTATCGCCTCCGCCCACGCCCGCCGCGTCTATCTCAGCCTGTTGAACCACAATTATTTGTAATCGCTTGTTAAGGAGATTATAATAAATAATATTATTCTGTTATTGCTGCAGGGGAAAGATCTGTGCTTGTACAGAAAAACAATCAGTACACTTAAAAAAATGAAACCTTCTTTTGACCTGACATAGGCCCTTTTTCTATAATTTTCGCTGGCGTGCGGATCTGGTCCGCATGCGGGTGATAGTATCATGACAAAGGTTTCGTTTGTCGTTGCTGTGTCGTGCGTGTCCCCAGTGACTAAACTCGTCCGTACTATGACCATGCGTGCGATCCGCGTCACAGTAAAAACAACACTGAAGGCAGAAGAACGATGCCCGCATCCGCAGGGTTACCATTTTTGTTTCGCTGTTCCTGCCATTTTTTTGAGTAAATCCTGCTAAACCTCCTTATCGTCACCCTTATAACGCGATAACCAAGTGGAAAACAAAGGATTTTGTTCCCATTCGCTCCGGTAAATAATGCTAAACATCCTGCTGTAGCTTAAATTTTACTCTTAAAAATGCTAAGAAAGCAGGATCCTGATAAAGATGGCAACCCTGCATCCGGTTAGAACGCACGCGGGCTGCTCGCCCGCAGCCAATCCACGTTCCGCACGCCTGCTGCCCGCATGATAGGAAAAACATGTATGAAATGATAGGATGCGGGTCGCCTAAATAAAGGAAATAAATAAAATGCTCCATGTCCTTTAAACTTAGCTCTTTGTCTCTCGAGCTTAGGAGTGTTTTTTTTTTGCCATAAAGAAACTTATGTTTAAGAAGTGGAAAAGGAGTTTATTGTCCACTGGTATTTACCTGCAACGACTGCGGCTGTGCGGACGTGCCGGGCATACCAGAAGCAGCTGTGGCGGAGCTGCTGCCGCCGGTCACCTCGCCGAACAAGTCACCCTCGAACAGACCGCCCGCGTCTAAATAAACACGAGTAACGTAATAAGTACAAGATTATTATTAGAACAAAAAGACGATTGAAGTTTGACAAAAAAGGAATGAGTCACAAATACAGTCTAGTTAGTTGAATTATGAAATAGAACGTGTTTTCTAATGAAATATAAATTATTGTTATATGCTGCCTATATAAAACCTTCTTCAGGTTGTAACGCCTATAGATACAAACACACAGGACAATTAAAAACAGTAGAAATCGCATAGCGCTTCATTAGTATCGAAACCAGCGTACCCCAAACTAAAACTTATACAGGGTAATAGTATATCGTAACACTAAGAAATCCTTGGTGTCATTGGTAATTAAATATTGAACGAAAGAAGGCCATAATGTCAGTAGTCGCTTATTTAAAAATAAACCATAAAATCATCAAAATAGAGTTGTTTATTGCCTATTCTTTTTAAGTATTTAATATCTGTGTGACTGAGCTTTGCTCTGTATTTTTTTAATAAAACCTAGCTAGATCGATTTATCGCCCCCGAAATCTAATAAATTAGGACTTACCGACAGTATGATATACCATCATTTAATATTTTTTTGATTGTGCTATCGTGTTTACATTTTAAAATAGCACAATAGGGCTGATAATGTTTTTTTTTTTTAAGTTATTTTCACTGTAGCGGTTGTAACGGAACTGATGTGCGTGGAGGAGCGTGGGAGCAGACTTTTTTGAAACTGCGCAAACCTCGGGGTACGCGTGCCTACTTGCGACTGCTACTGTTTTTTCTGTTCTGTGATAACGCACTTGCTTCTCCATGCAAGTAGCCCAGTTACTGGAGTTAATAACACATATAGTCTACTAAAATGTATAACAGAACATTTCTCTCACGTCCAAAATCTGCGACATCTCCTATAGTTCCTCCGAAGCCATCATCCATTGGCGCATGGGGAGCTGCCTCCATGCGGCGCGGGTGCTCCGGTTCTAGCGTGGGCACTCCGCCTGTCAGACTGACCCCACCGTCTTTACCCGCCAGTTCCAGGGATGAACCATCAGCAAAGAGAAGATTACTCTGGAATATACATGAATTATAAGGAGAAATTGAGGTGGAACTGGATGTAAACAAGAGATCTTTTACAGACTGAAGATGTCCTTTATCTTCTTATATATAAAAATGAATCGCTAAATGTGTTGGTAAGCGCATAACTTGCGAACCGCTTGACCAAATTGGATAATTCTTTTTTTATAATATTCCTTAAAGTACGAAGATGGTCCTTACGGAAAGAAAAAAAAAAAAAAAAAAAACTTTTGTAGGGTAGGTGTACGGTAGGTGTAGGGTAGATAAATAGGCAGGTAAGTAGGTAGATAAGGACAGGACAACGTCTGTCGGGTCAGCTAGTCTTCTTATATATAAAAATGAATCGCTAAATGTGTTGGTAAGCGCATAACTTGCGAACCGCTTGACCAAATTGGATAATTCTTTTTTTATAATATTCCTTGAAGTACGAAGATGGTTCTTACGGAGAGGAAAAAAAAAAAAAAAAAAAAACTTTTGTGGGGTAGGTGTACGGTAGGTGTAGGGTAGGTAAATAGGCAGGTAAGTAGGTAGATAAGGACAGGACAACGTCTGTCGGGTCAGCTAGTAAAACATAAAAAAGTAAATTCATTCAATTAAATGAAGTCATTGACAATATTCTTAAGTACTATGTTTGCTCATTCTGTGACAATGAATATTACTCTACCAATAGTCTGTTATAGAACTCGGCCATAAATTATATGGCACATTGACTTACAGAAACTTTGGCTTTGTGAAACATTGTCTTTGCCACACTCATTCCTCTTCAACAGTCTCTTTCTAAGCTGAACCTATTTACATACATACTGTCAAGAAAGTAACGGGAATTAATCATTTAAAAAGCTAATTTAAAGGGATTATCTAAATTCTTTTTGGCGCTAAGTTGGCACAACTGTCCTCTTTACTCACGCGGACGTCGATCGTCACTGGTCATTCTGTTTGTTCACACAGTGCGCCATTTCGTCAGTTCATGTCAACTGTGTTTTCCGATTTTTACTATAATTAAAAACATCAAGTAGATAATTCGTCTTAAATGTTGCATTGCAAATAGAATTTCGTGTGCAGAAGCACTGAAAATGTTACATAAGGCATTCAGTGAATCAACTTTATCAAAAACTTGTGCATATGAGAGGTATAAAGCATTTAAATGTGGTTGAAATGTGGTGTATGATTTGCCTGGGTCAGCCTTAAACTACTTTCACTGAACTAACATCGCTATAATAAAGGAAATGGGACTGAAAATCGTCGTTTTAGTCTTGGAGAGACAGCTACTGATTTCAATTCAGCAAATTTCTGTATCTCAAGAATTAATTTGTACAGTTTTGGCATGAAATGCATTGACGCTCGACTAGTACCGAAAGATTTGAATCATCTGCAAAAACTCAATTGCGTAAACGTTGCTGAAGACGTGTTAGAACGAGTCAATTCCGACGCCACATTCACAGAACGCATTGTTACTGGTGACGAGACATGGGTTTACGAGTTTGACATGCAAACCAGTCGACAAGAATCGGAAATTCTAACTGAAAAAAGATGACCTAAAAGGAAATTCGCGGCAACTACTGAAGTCTATTCCAAAAATTGCGTCTAAAAGATTTGTTTTGATTATTGGATTATAATTATATATTGTATCGCCTTCAAAGTAGGTTCATTCCTTACGGAAATAGATATTTAAATCATATTTTGTTTTTTTATTGAATAATTCCTGGTACTTTCTTGACACAGTAGTATATAAAAATGAATTCCCAAAATATATGTAAGTGCATAACTTCCAAGGGTAGGTAGGTAGAGTAGGGTAGGTAGGTAGGTAGGGCAGGGCAGGGTAGCATTGGTGGGGAGGTAAGTTAGCTAGGTAGTATGGTAGAGTAGATAGGGACAGGACAACGTTTGTCTGGTCCGCTAGTATGTTATATTTATGTCTGGGATCATTTCACAATGTGCTACGTCTCATACCTGCTCCAATCCACCTTCATTGCCAATAGCTTCACGCATGATATCTGGGTTGTCTGTATCGAACCCCATGTCACCGAACCCATCATCGTGAGTGACCAAGTTCAATGAGCCATAGTCTTCGCGCATCGTAATCTCTTCAGCTCTTGACTGGTTTAGAGAGAACTGGGCTTCAATGTCTACCTCACTGAAATGGAAAAGTATGTAGAAATATATCTGTCATAATAGAATCCTATATTTTTGTCTTTTGTGTAGGATACTTTTAGCAACTAACTGCAGTATTGCCTTTGTGGTAGTGGTAACCAATGCTACTAGAATGTGTTAGGAAGACCAAATGTTAAAATGCCCTAATCTAAAGAAATTTTATCCATATCTTTTCAGTTGTTAAGGCATGATTGATTAACAGACAAAATTCACAAACATACAGACTTTACTGTTTTCTCTGTATCAAAATTGACTGCTACAAAAAAAACACCGTCACAAATGAGTTTCTGTTTGCTAATTTTAGCACAGAACATTGACAATTTATTTCAGAATTTTACATTTTTAAAGTAGTGCTTCCACTTCATATGGAGTTTGTTTAACTCTCAACAGTGAATTTCACAAAGAGCTGAGCAAGTAAAAATAGTTAAAAACAAGCTTATTTTAATAAAGCAAACAAAGTCAACTCCAGACGGACTTCATTTTACTCTCAATATTAACTTCCATAGTGGTTCTTCTACCAGCAAGAAGCTCAGCTATTTCTCACTCAACCCTTTTGCAGAGAAAGTCTGGCTTAAGAAAACACCATAAAATGGCATCAACATAACAATAAAGGCAGGGCCCCTTCTACTAAGTAAAAAAATGGTGGTTGTGCATATTTTTAAGAATTTACCGATGTTAAACCCATTTGCTGCTCTGAAACTCTTAGCAAGATTTGATGAAAATAGCCATCACATTTTTTTTTTATTATAAAATTCAATTATAATTTTTATGAATTGCACTTATTCGCTTATATTCCTCTAAACAACTGTGAAATGTATAAATAATATTGGAATTTAAAATGCCATAAAACAATAAAAAATTGATTTAAAATAAAGAACTCACTTCAATTCCGGCATTGCAGTGTCAAAGTCATGGAAAACCTCTGGCAGGGTGATAGCGTTCATGGCAGCTTCCCTATGCTCTTCAGGCAAATCTACCATGCCAGGCCGGAAGGCCATCTACAACAAACGTAACATACATGTATCTTGTATTCTTGCAGCAAATGTTGATAGACATAAGTACATTAATAAACATATTTATTTACTTTTTCGTTAATTACCAGGTATAACACATTGTAGTTAGTTAGTTAGATTATTCTTTTTTTAATTAACGAGAATATTAATCAGAAAACATTTTAATCCTGGAAAAATATCAAAAGAACCTACCAAAAAGGATCTTCACTATTGATACAATTTAGTTTACAAACAACTCCCTTTAAATCATCCAAATATGTAAAAAATAAACATACCTTGATCTTAACAAAGGCTTCATTACAATCCTGTAGCAAGTACTTGGCCTTCCTGGAGTAAATCCTTACGACTCCCAGCAACAGATGGCCAGAAGTACGCAAGGCCATCTTCACTTTGGGTTTCAGGATACCATCAACTGACTTTTCGATATTAGTCTCAAATACATGGGCCTTCGTCAGCTTCTTGTCCCAGTGAGCCGCCAGCCAAATCTTGGCCAAGGGGCCCTTCTTGGCCAGCACGAAATGTGCGTAAAACATAGTGATGGCTTACTGCTTTCGGCTTGTACTTACATCAACCTTGTTCTGAAATATAAACTATGAATTAAGTACCACGAGTAGCATCCACAGTAAGCCAAATTAAGGCGAGCACTCGAAGTAGGCCCATAGGGGCTGTTTATTACAATTTAGTAACGACTATGGGTAATTTGGCGCCTAATCTCCAAACACAATTTTTGGAGACGCCTATGCTCTATAACTGCTTAATAACAACCTTCACGTGTCAATGACATTATAAGCATAAGTTTATTAGTAAATACATTGAAATTTACCAGTTATTATAACAAATACCATAAATTTCACCTTTCACACACAACGTAAACATGACAACAATTACGCTTTCAAGATGGCGGCGTTAACATAGATACGAACCGAACGAATCAACGAACGAATCAACGAAACGAAGTTTACGACATACGTGCGATTTACGAACCGTTGCTTTCGTTCAGGAATTGGGAATCAACATTCGACTTAGATTCTATAGAGAAAATTAAAAATATTAATTATATTGTTAAATAAACAAACAAAGCGAGTAAGAAATATTAACGAATATGTGCATGTTGTTTTGCTATTATTATACGATTTGGGCGATATTATTTGCAAGGCTACCCTTCGGTTACGTAGTATTCTGTGCTTCGGTCGCAGTATGTATGTATCATTAGAGCATTTAACCTAGAGATGGCAAGGAAGCGAATCATCGAACAACTGTTCTGCCAATAAGGATGTAAGGGTTTGAAACTGGGAACTAAAACATGATCATCAATTTTATTATAACATCTGACTCAAGGTCTGATATTTTAATAAGACACCTTGTTCATGAGGTAAGCGGAACGGACTGGTGGCAAATACAGCAAATCGAAGCAAACACTTTTAAGTTTTAAAATATTAAATAAGTAAGGTTAAAATTTCTTATAAGTCTAGATTAATTATTAAGAAACCGAGTCTTTAATAAAAGAAATTAACCTAGACCAGGGGCCGGTAACCTTTTGAAACGAAAGGGCCAATAGTTGCCATTTACAAAATTAACCAGATTTTAAAGAGCCACCAAAAGTTTTGTTATTTCAATCGTATGATTGTAAAAACCGTTATTTCATAATCTGTCTCGCGATATTGTAAACTGTCGATAACTTATGTACTGTACGATACCGCTTACAATACAACGTCACGTACTTAACGTAACGTCAAACCATCAAATAAGCATGCGACGGAACGCACCTCACGCGCTGCTTGGTTGAACGTCACGCGGCATGTGCCTTTAGTCGCAGACTCGCAGTCTTTGCCTGTCATACATTAATCCCCGAATGTAAACAAACAGATGAATTTTTTGTGGTTTATATTGATTATACATTCTCGATCTTGAACAATTAAGGTGCATTTCCTTTATTTGAAATATATGTGATATAGGTTACCAACTAACGGTGTTCACAACCGATAAAATTAAGAAAGTGACAATACACTCACGAGCAATAAACTGGAATCACTTCATCGCGCGTTGCTCAAAACAATTTTTACAATTTCTATGCAATGAACTAAGGATTGTGGTGAAGAAGATGGATGAAAAAAGATTGCACGTAGCGGAGATGATACTGTTGTGATGGATGTGTTGTAACAGTTCTAATACATAGTTTAAGAAATAAAAGGCTATGTAGAACTGTACGAATTGAATTTAATAGCTCTCACAAGAAAGATTAAAATGTGATGAGTATCAAAAACAACAGTAGTAAATTAAATACACTAACCTAAACGCACTAGAATTAGGCAGAGATTTCCAGGTTAGTAGGTTCCACAGCCTGGCCGGCGAACGGGATCGGCCGAAGATAGTCTGGCGCGGTCAGCTCCTAGCTCGGGGGGGGTCAGTAGAAGGACCCGCCCTGGGAGCAGCAGGCACGCGACAGCTCGACTTAACCGGCTCTCGGTTGTAGACTGGTAGACTTGCAGTAAGTAGACTGGTAGACTTCAGCAACGTAAGCGTATGGGTAATCAGCGTGTTACCCAAGCGACAGCGAGATCTAGACTGACTCCTTGACAGGTTTTGTTTTCTGACCGCTCTTCCGAAATTCGTAAAAAATCCAATTATGAATCCTCTTTCTAGAACGGTCATATCAGTTTTCTAAAGCGGGGTATTACAGTACCGGCCAGACTCAATTATTGTAGACTGACAGTTATTTTTATTTATTAGTGCGAATAGGATCTAAAGGAACACGCGATACATCAGCGGGTGTTCAGCCGTTTAATATAAAATACAACCATACATGCTTACAAAATCAACAGCATAGAGGATTTACGTTAGTTAGCCGTAAACTTATTATGAGTAATATTGACAATCGTCAAGTTTGACGACTGTCATTGACAAACATGTCATAGCAAAACATTATTTATTTTCCAGATATAAAAAGATGTGAATTGTATTAAACAGGAATATAATGTAATGAAACACAGACAAGACCAGCATACAAAAACGTAAGTACATAATATATTCTATTTATAAGATTCCAAGAATCTATAAAAACAAATATTATAAAATGTAAACATAAGATGCGATGAATGATTTCATGCTTATAAAAAGTAAATATAGTTATCGGGTTAAACCGAAATACTATAGTGTGGAGTTACCAGAATGGATAAGGTGAGAAATGAATATATTAGAGGAAGTTTGGAAGTGGCGCCAGTGACAGGAAAGTTGAAAGGGAATCGTTTGTCTTGGTATGGGCATGTGAAGAGAAGAGACGAAACTGATGTGACCAAAAGAGCTATGAATATTAGTTTGGATGGATGGAGAGGGAGAGGAAGGCCAAAAAAAGATGGGTGGATTGTGTGAATAATGATATGAATGAAAAGGGAGTCAGTGAAAGCATAACGTTGAACAGGACGGAATGGAAGAAGAAAACATGTTGCGCCGACCCCAAGTAACATGGGATAAGGGCAGGAAAAAGAAGAAGAACTAAGGATTGTGGTATATTATTTGAAAGGTAATTAAAAATAATGTTGGCTTTCAAATGTTATAAAAAACTTTTCAATTAATTTAATTTTCTAGTTTTTGGATAATTATTGCAATAGGCTGAAGTTGAGTTTCCTGATGGAATCCTGTGGGATTACCTGCCCCTCTTCCACTAAAGCAGTTTTCAGGTCTATCGACGCCGGAGCTGGAAATTTTACTCATACCTGCAATTTCAGCTCGTCCCACAAAATATGTTCAATCGAATTCAAGTCAAGATTGAGGGCTGCTCAGTCTAGGGTGGGAATCCCGACTTCTTCCATGTGCTGTTTAATTACTGCAGCGCTGTGGCAGTGAGTAAAATCGTATGCTAGCAGGAAAATTGCCTAAAATGCGAGTGGAGGGAGAAGACCAGAATGACGTTGATGTATTTTCTGCGGTTAGCCCCCCTCCACGAGCTACATCAGGTACGAATATATGCGCCATTTTTGCTTCAATAGAAATCCCAGCCCACACATCCTGGTTTCGTCCGAGTACAGGACTCGGCTCCAATGCTCCATACCCAAATCTAAGTGATTGCGAGCAAACTGAAGCCATGCTTGTCGGTGGGCTGCAGACAATTTGAGCCCCATGGCTGGTATTTTTGGGGTCTACTTTGCTTCCTTGAGTCTTCACCTCACATGACAGCTGCTGCTCGACGTGCACGCTGGTCAGGTGTCGATTTCGGAGAGAAGAGGTGACAATAAATCGGTCATCTCTCACTGAAGTACATTGCTGTCGTCCAGATCCTGGTCTGCGGACCAAAGCTTCCAGTTTCTCTAAACCTCTTGTATACCTTTGAGACACATAACTGACTCAAATGAAGCTATCGAGTGTAGTATGCTGAAACAACCATTGCTGTATTAGGATAATGACTTGAGCGACTTCAATAGGTGTGGTTTCCATTTTCTTTTAGGGTCACTGGGAACTCCCCGGTGGCGTAAAACATTGAACTGATGAGCAATTTTCAAAGACACCCATTTTTTATAGGGTTTCAGTACTCGATATGATGTTTTGTTTAAAAAAATAATGTTTTTTTGTTTTTACGTTCAAAGACATAAGGTGAATTATGATTGGTTGCGATATTGAAAGACGTTAATAGGTTAGAAAATTACCTTTCAAGTGAAAAATCACAATCCATAGTTAATTACAAAGAAATTGTAAATTGCTGCGAGTGTATATTATTACTATATTTGATTTTTGAACATGAAAGGCAATGTACAACGATATGAAATTCAGGTGTGATTTCATACAGTATGATTTGTAGCAGACAATGTGAAGAAAAGTAACAGGTGCAAAAAAATATATTAGTTTCAAAAAATTGTATTAAAAATCGTGCAAATGATCACATTGATCGATTGCACGATTTTTGCATATGGAACTGAAGAGAAACAACTTCTCGATTCTTCTTCTTGATGTGCTTGCTATTTTTTACATTGTCTATTATAAATAACACTGTATGAAATGACATTCAGATTACATTTCGTTGCGCATTGCCTTTCGCGTTGAAAAATCAGAGAAAATATATATGGCACCGCACGATTGTGTACAAAGTTAATTTATGATGATGAACTATTATATAATCTAAATCTAAATATATAAGCAAAAGGTCACTCACTCACTCATCGCGAAATATCTAAAATCGCTTGACGTATAAAGATGAAATTTGGCAGGAAGGTAGTTTATAGTTAGTAGACGTCTGCTATGAACGGATTTTGCGACACGGCCGGATTAAGGAGGTCCATTTCTTTCGCAAGTAAACACCGGGAACGAATTCGCTAGCAGCAGCTAGTGTTTAATAAATGAAAAATTTACTGGCTCTTTAAACACTGGGATATTTCGTAAATTGCAACTATTGGCTCTTCCGTTTCAAGAGGTTGCCGACCCCTGGCCTAGACCTGTATGAGAAAATAATTATAGCAACTGTTAAACTTACATTTAATAGTAATATTTTTCATATTTCAACCCGACTTGTCAAGATACACAAAAAAAAATAGTTACTGAACATACTGACTGAGAAAATTATTCATTTTATCAATCATTCATTCACATTGTCCCAGCACCCAGCACTATGCCCTACCCTTGTACCCTGTGGCCTGTACTGCGAGTGTAGTACTCATAGATAATACACTATAATAATAATTCAATTATTTATTCAAGTAACATAACTCACAGTGTTAGTAGCTATTCGACTTATATTTATGTTAGTAAACTAAATTATGTATATATATAGATAAATAAATTAACCTAATACAATAATGGCACAACTTTATTACGCCGCAAGTCCAGCAGAAATTTTGCAGCACCGGTTAAGGATTGCGCAATCCAGTCGGCTGTAGATCATTTTTGAGATGCTGTAGGTGCTGCCGCGCACCCTGCGTACCAGGGGTGCACATCTCTTACGCATTACTGTATAAAAACAATCTACGCAAACATCCCTGAAACACTACAAAAACGCGGCAACCCCATCAGCACCCTAAAGGCGTTATTATACTGGACTTGAAGGTAATTATAATTACCTGGTACTCTTTGATTTGCGCTACCAACGTACACACGGCTACACATCAAGCTATACATTTCCAGTATAAGCTGGTCTCGCCTTGTATACAATTTCCTTACAATGAGATGATGTGTAGCCGTGCGTACCACACCACTGTATTTTTTTTCTATCGTAACAGCAGCAGATTAAAGATTATGTCGACATTGTTCAAATATATAAAACCATTTTGATGTATAATTTATACTTACATAGGGTAGGAATCATCATGGTTTCGCAAATTTAAAGTAGGAGATCACTTTTTGCAAGAGGAAACTGCACAACTAAACTAACCATTTCTTGGGAACACTTAATTATGTCGCGAACACAATACGATAGACAATGGCGGTGGTCGCTAGTTTTAAATTACGTGTATGGCCTTATGGCCAATCGACTTGGCAGAGGGAACCGCAGCTATGCTCTCTAGGTTAAATGCTCTAAGTACCTATAAACCATTTATGAATCAACAAGAAACTTTCCGAAAAAAGGCATTGGCTATAAAACTGCACATTCATGTATTGTTCGTCATTTAATCTAGATACTGCAGTGTCTACCATTGAACTAATATTACTACGTATAGAACAGATCAGTGCACCAAGCACGGCAGTGCGGGGCGCGTGGGGGCGGGGCTAATGAGTCAAAGATGCGATGCGATGATGTCACCGTCATAGAAGCGACACTTTGTTTATATTCTGGCTATTTGATTGGGTACCGACCAATAAATTGAAAGTGGTTACTGGACAGATTATTTTAATTATAATACTTATTTTTGATACCTTTACTGGATTTACTCTGCGGAACAATCAACAAACAATACAATTTCATCATACGTTTTCATATGGCTTGTATGTATGTACTTATATTAACTGGTTTATGGTGGTTAAAACTTAAGGTAAAATTTGTAAGGAGTGAGGTCTCATTCCATTAAAATTTTACCCCAAGTTTTTATACTTAAAAAAGCCCTATAATTTTGTAGTAATATGTTTATTTAGTTCGGTATAAGTTTAGTTAACTTTTGACGCTTAAATAAAGTATTAGTTTGGTCAGTTTTAGCTTCGTGTTTCAAGCGAATTATTGTGTATTTATGTATGATGGCCCGTATCAAATGAGTTCGGTGGTTTAAGGTGCTTGGTTGATTAAAAGAATGTTGGATTAAACATGTAAATACCTCCCTCTGAATAAAATATTCTAAAGTGTTGACAGTAACATAACTGAAATAGTATTTAGTAGAGAGACTTATTCCGCCACTTTTTTTATAAATTCTCGTATTACAGTTTCTGTGGCGATATATATTTTATATCATAATATAACATATAATAATATAATAATTATTATAAAGCTGAAGAGTTTATTTGTTTGTTTGTTTGGTTGAACGCGCTAATCTCAGGATGTACTGGTTCGAATTGAAAAATTCTTTTTGTGTTAGATGGTCCATTTATCGAGGAAGGCTATAGGCCCAGGCGAAACCGGGTCAGGTCGCTAGTTTCATATACGTCTTCTGTAGAGTATGACAAGCCACCCATATCTTTGATAGTAATTAGTTTATGGTGAGGCAGCCTTACTGTCGTGCTCAAGCTATCCTACACCTACCCTACACCTACCCCAAACCTACCCCACACCTACCCTACACCTACCTAAAAACCTTCTCCTGGCAATAACGAACACAATAAAAAAAGAATTATCCAATTTGGTCCAGCCGTTCGCAAGTTATGCGCTTAGCAACACTTTTAGCGATTCATTTTTATATTATAGATGAGCTCTACTGTCTAATTAGCAGACACAATAGTTAAACAATTGACGCGAATCTCCTGGAGATTTCGTTAAAGATAAGAGGATAACCACAATCTGTTATTTTTTAAATATGTGTAAAATAACTATGTTCCTCTATAAAAAGAAATGTCAGCTGATTCTACATTTATCTAGTACACACACAATGTCACGTCTTTAACTTTTACTCTATGACAAATGACGCAACATGGCGTCCGCTAAATATTTTGCTCGAATTAAGTTTCAAAATATGTATCTAGTCACTCACCGATGGGAAGTTATTCCTTTGCACTTGCCCGTATTTCTTGAATGATTAGTGCAATATCGTAACACACACGAAGGCATATTTCGTGAGTTATCACGTTTTTTCATTTAAAAACAAACAAGACTTAGGCGCTCAAGAGCTAGTAAGCAACTAAGTGAAGTGCAGCCCGTTGACTGCATTTGAACGGAACACCGTAGTGATGAGTGGCGTCTTCTCTTTACGTAGTAATAATAACTCAGTGGTGTCTACAGAATTTCTTCAGAGGGAAATAAGTGGTTTCCTAGCACGTCGTGTTGTGCTGGGGCGGCTGCTGCAGGTGCGGAAAACCTCAAACACTGTAAATATAACAACCTTCTTGAAAGTTATAATTATGTTTGAGCCGTTTGGGGTTGAAACACTAGGGCCATTGTGCCGGAGTGCTCACCTTGTTTTTAGGGACAGCTAAGCGGCTGGTCGACTCTTCACGTAACCAGAGCGCTGGCCTTTTATGGGGCCAAAGAATTAGCATTGACATTCAACGTGGTAATGCTGCAAGCCTTTTGAACACTTGTCTCATTGAGAGCGATGCGGACGAGTTTTTTGATGCCATAGGAGCCCTCAATTGTAATGTTTTTATTTTTTGTTTTTTTTAAGCTTTGTATTTGTATATTTCATTACTGTCTGTCTGTAAAGACCGTAGGTAAAGACCATCCATTTGCTTGCCGACCATTGATTCCAAGAATTTAAATCTGGAGACACATTCCCTGGTGCGATAGAGAGGCCATATACTAATAAATATACTACAAAAAAAAAAAAAATATCTTGAAGCCTTGAAGCGTGCCTCTCTCACGCTTGAAGGCTTCAAGATTTTTATAACAGGTATCTATAAATCCCTTATTAGACTTGGCTAACTTCAGTCGGTCGACTAAATTCAATCACTACTGAATAGGGAACATTACTCAAAACTCGGTGCAGAGGGCGCCAATAGCACATTCCGTAAATCATAACTTCGTATTCTTGTTATATTATGTTATTAATTGTAATAACTGGGTATTTTGTGAAAATATATCAAAGTTTTAATTAATCTTAATGTGCACAAAAACGTCTCAGCTAAATTCCACCTTTGTGAGAGACTGGTGCCTGATATAGGTTTTTGAGAAAAACCTGTATTACAGGTCACCAGGTCACCAACTTACCTTAAATTATGGCGTCCTACGACCATTTGAAAGCATGAAGCTGTAAATTAAAATGGAGTCAACACTTCGAATACCTACTTGAAGCCATACCTATCTATCACTATCTCGCTCTCTGTGGGCCAACCCTCTCTTTCTACGTAGGGTAACCTTTATTTTATTTTTCCCAGGACATCGCTATAAGTTTTCATTTATAAATATCTCGTCTATGTTTGTTTACATCATGATACGTAATGTATGCATACGCATACATTACGTATCATGATGTAAACAAACATTGCATTAAGAAATAAAGTAATATGAATGAAGTAAGAATAAAAATAACTTGATCAAATATAAAATCCTTTGCTGTGCCGCGACGTACCTTTGCAGAATTTCACGCTTTGAACCACTCGTCGATAAACTGTTTACGGATTATGCTAGTGCTGCACTCTGGTGCCAGAACATTGCAGTAATATCCCCTATTCAGTTACTACTGTGTGTGACTATTACTTAATGAATGCGATTACACTTTACTAAATTCAGTAGCGAGCGACTGAATTTAGTCGTTTTTATTATTTTTATTTCAGAAGTTTCTCTATCTTTGTCTATGGGTGGCTGGGTCTGTCTTTGTCTCTTTATTATTTCTTGATTTCTGCTTGCTTGTCACTTATCTGTCAGACTCAGAGTGTCAGTCAGACAGTTTTCTTTTCCGGTTTACCTGTGGAGTACGCGAGACGTACGTTGATATTTTATCTTAAAATATTCTAATTATCATTTATTAATTTGGATTTTAATTCGTTTTTATAGTGAAAACACAGTTAAAACTTCTTGTATTTCAGTGTATTTATTGTTTAGTTCGCATATTTCAGTGATTTCATGATGGCATACATAATGCGTGTAGAATCGCTCCATTTGTGGCCAGACCGATGATGTGACTTCTGATCAATATGTATTGATTTTGTTGCTAGGTCTGCCACAGGCACCTGTCCAAGATGGGAGCGTACAGATATATTCAAGAGTTGTACAGAAAAAAATTGAGCGATGTGATGCGATTCCTCTTGCGTGTCAGAGTATGGCAGTACCGTCAGTTGACTCGTATGCATCGCGCCCCTAGGCCTACAAGGCCTGACAAGGCAAGGAGACTGGGCTTCCGCGCCAAGCAGGGTAAGAAGAATCAGACATCAAATATTTGTTGATACACGTGGTGAAATAACTTGTCGTGATACTGATGTGGTCTTTGTGTGCAGGTTTCGTTATCTTCAGAATCCGCGTGCGCCGTGGTGGCCGAAAGCGTCCCGTGCCCAAGGGTGCTACTTACGGCAAGCCCAAGAGCCAGGGTGTGAACCAGCTGAAGCCTACTCGCAACCTGCAGTCCATAGCTGAGGTCAGTATCAGTATAGTGTTGTTTTTAAGGTTATGTTGACTGTGATAGCGGTGTTCAATAGGTATATCACCACACTTAAAAACATTTCATGTTGGCACAAGAATTTTGAAAGCAATAGCCAATGCTGATATTTTTGTGGTGATTTCATGTAACAATGGATTTTATTTGGTTCACAGGAGCGTGTTGGACGTCGTTGTGGAGGTCTGCGTGTGCTAAACTCGTACTGGGTGGCTCAAGACTCATCCTACAAATACTTCGAAGTTATCCTTGTTGATCCTTCACACAAGGTACTTTATCCTGACACTTGTTAAAAAGTTACTCAATATGTGATGAATGTTTTGTCATGCACCAATCTGAAAGGTTTTGCTGAATCTTCACCTACCATTTTTATCTGATACAGTCGAGTGAAATGTAAAATATTGGCTTCCTGAACCAAAAACTTAAAGAAGATCTTTGTTTCTCAGGCTATCCGTAGGGACCCCAAGATCAACTGGATAGTAAACGCTGTCCATAAGCACCGTGAGATGCGTGGCCTGACATCTGCTGGCCGCAGTTCTCGTGGGCTTGGCAAGGGTCACCGCTTCTCACAGACCAAGGGAGGTTCCCGCCGTGCATCCTGGATCCGCCGCAACACACTGCAGCTCCATCGCAAGCGATAAATGTTGCATTGGACCAGCCATTGACTTTCTATTTGACTTTTATTATTTTGAGATGGAAAGCCAGTGTCTAATAAAATTTTACTTAAGAAATTATTTTATTTTTTTGTTATGATTGAGTTGTAAGAAAATGCCTGTTTAAAAAGTGTAAGTATTTTAGTAATGATATGTTATATTTTTATTTCAATGTAGATGTACTCACAAACTTTCAATTATTCAGGTGCTGTTGCAGAACCCATTTGGAAGTATTGATAGGTAAATATAACTAAAACTTTTAATTTCCTTAATTCAATCATTGAGCTGTACTTTAAAACTTGGCAATAGCACAATTTGGAACTTACTCAAATGATGAATTTTATGTCATGCACCAATCTGAAAGGTTTTGCTGAAACTTCACCTACCGGTTTTATCTGAAACATGATACAAAAATAACAAAACACTGCTTTCCTAGATTAAATACTAAACTTGATCATTCTTTTCTTCAGGCTTTTTGCAGTAATCCAGAGACAGGAAACACCCACCAGCAGAACAGACCTTTTGCAAAAGGTAAATATCATAAATGCTTTCAAGTATTGCCTGATTAGATTGAGCCCTATGCCTTACAATTTAATCAATCCCATCATAATTTATGATTCAAAAAGCTCAAGTTTATGCATGTTTGGAATGAGACCATAGTGTGTTCCTAAACATAGCATCCATTATTTATTTCCTAAGTATTCTCCCTTATGATGAATAAAACTTATGTATTTAGATTCAATATGTGCAATACTAAATATGCACACAAGAATGTCCCTTTCTCCCAATTACCCTGACATAAATATTTATGATATTTGGGTAAAAAAAAAAGATACAATTGTCGGAATTTGAATGATGATACAATGCTTTATGAATGCGCAACCCTGATTACCACGCATTTTAAACTTCCTTGGATGGCTGAACATGTTTCAAATATTTCAAACAATTCATTGTCATTAGAAACTATTTAACAGAAAGCTTTTTTTTCACAGACACCTCTTGTAGCAGCACTTGTACAGCACTACAAAATGTTCTAGGTGATTATATTTTTTGTTAGTATAGGTAGTAGGTTTTTGAATTATCCAAATTTGTATATGATAGCTTGTTAAAGTTCCAAGTGTTAACAAGAAAACTAATTTGGGAAGATAAAAATCTTGTCTAGGTGAGGTTACTGTTATTTACATTTTCGGTAAACCTCAATCCGGCGAGAAACAAATTTACTAACTACTAAAGTTATTCAAATTTTCATAAAATGTATTTTAACCAAGTACTTTTCATTTAACAGGTATATTCCAACAGAAACTACACTCGCGTGCAACCAAATCGACTCAACCCATTAGCGCGAATATACATGATATAATGTATTTTTTCGGAATCTGCACCTGATGGGTGGGTGTTGATGTAATTGGAACTGAGGTGTGTACGAGGGGTGGCTGTCAGCGAGTGGACAGTAAGAAGGCGCTTGAGGGAAGCCAATTTCTCTCACAGAGCCTGCCACGGGCCCGAAATTGACTGCAGGCCCGGTGGCCTGCACCCAGTTCACTTCTCGTGCAAATTGGTGACATGTGAACTTCGAGAGTACCTCAATTAGAGCATCGCGCTATGGCAATGGGTCTTGTTTACTGACGGGTGTAGAATGGGTCTGCATGATGTCTGTATACCCAGCAGGACCCTAAGTTTAATCCAATTGAAAGCTATATGTTAACGTGCGTAGTATTCAGTACCTTCCGAATCGTATAAGTAAAAATATAGTATTAGTACTTTTCAAATAACCGTAAGTTTAATTAAAAAAGTTTGTATTTTAGCTGAAAAGTTTGACTTTTAGTACTTTTTCTGCAAAAGAATGTTTCGTTATGTATGAGCTTTCACAGCTCATGTAATTCTTTATAAGTATTGAAATAAATGATTTTGATTTGATTTGGTTTGTTATTATTTCAAACTTTTTACCGATGTTAAAATGTCTGTATACCCAGCAGGACCCTACGTTTAATCCGATTGAAAGTTAAATGTTAACGTGTGTAGTACCTATTGAGTAACTTCCGAAGTAAAAATATAGTACCTTAATTGTTACAGCGAAATCTTAAATTATTTTATAGCAGGACTCCGCTGTTTGAAGGTCTATAGACAAATCTTGTATGGTCCCGTTTAGTGGTGTATTAGTACCTCAGAAATACCTTAGTTTAATTTTAAAATAATGTTATTTAATGAGGGAAGCACCTACAAAACTTATCAAGCCAGCAAGACCCTATTTTGTTTTGAGGCTTTCAGTCCAGACAGTCATATTATTTTCATAAAAGCATTTTAATAGTAGGGTAGCGGCACCAATAAACGATTTTTTGACAACTTTGAGGAACTGTATCTCGGTTATCTCATGATATTGATTTTCGCTGATTTTTTTTAATGATTCCGTATTCTCAAGAAACGATCGAAATATTTTTTAAACTATGTGATAAAAAAAAATTGTTAAAATCCCCTAAAGTTGAACACTGAGCCCTAATTATGAACATTTTATACTCAATAGTTGAACTAACATTTGGAATGAATAGTATCTACACTAGTATATAGAGGAAAACTTTGTTTGTTTGATTGTAATGAATAGGCACAAAAACTACTGGACCGATTTTAAAAATTCTTTCACCATTCGAAAGCTACATTATCCACGAGTAACATAGGCTATATTTTATTTTGGAGAAAAATAGGGTTCCGTAAGATATTTGGGTTTTTCGGCCACAAGGTGTAAAAAATCAACCAGAAAAGTTACTTATTTTGCGTACGCTGCCTAAACTATAAAAGATAGAACCATAAAATGTTCTAATTAATTGTTGATCTTATAAATATCTACAAAAAAGTCCGCGACACACTATATCTATCTATGTCGAGTGAGGCACAACAACCATTTTTTTATTTAAAAATCTTGATTTTTTTTTGACTACATTTAAACGCGTTTATTTTACTCATGCTATTAATCCATATCAAAATAAATTATTTCATCACTAAGTACAGATTATGTAGATAATATTTGGTCATTGAATGATTAAAATTGAACGTTTGGTTTTGAAGTTATGGCGAAATTAACATATTACGATTTCTGCTGCACGGCGCGTTGCGAAGTGAGCGTCACCAAGGCGGGGGTGCGCGTGCGGGAGGGGAGTTTAGATCTATGAGTAAGGTACCCGCGCGGCTTAGACCCTTCAAAAGGCTTCAATTTCCTGTAAAAATTTCTTTCGCACTAACGATAAACAAATCCCAGGGTCAAACATTTAAATTATTAGGAATTGATTAACGAAAAGAATGTTTTACGCATGAGCAACTTTACGTTGCCCTATCACGGGTCGGGACCATCAGTATAAATTTTGTTACCTGAAAATAATTTAACGTCAAATGTTGTTTATAGAGAAGCTCTACAATAATCGCTTTAGTTATCTATCCTAAAACAACGGGTTGCACTCCGGGACTGCCGGCAGAAGTGAAAACTTAGTATTAATTACATTTAAATATTTTCATCATTAACAACTTTAACATCCACAGAAAGACAATCTGTGCAGCCTGCGGATGATGACTGCGCCGTCGATGTTAGTGTCGGTGTCTGTGAATAGACCTGGGAATCATGTTGCTGACCGTGTCTTTCCTGAGTAGGCTTTTTGCAGCGGTAACCGACATTCATGCGGGCGGAGCCGCGGACGCCCGCTAGTTAGAAATAAAACACGTAAGTTTTGATAAATGCTTTTATTTATCTTATATATAAAATTCTCGTGTCACAATGTTCGTTCCCGTACTCCTCTCCGAAACGGCTTGACCGATTCTGATGAAATTTTGTGTACACATTGGGTAGGTCTGAGAATCGGCCAACATCTATTTTTCATCCACCTAAATGTTAAGGGTTAGGGTAGGGTAGGTGTAGGTAAATAGGCAGGTAAGTAGGTAGATCGGGACAGGACAACGTCTGTCGGGTCAGCCTGCTAGTTGATCTATAAAAATCAGTCATGACAGAAAACATTTTTATTGTATTTTGTCTATACCATTAACAATAGGGTACAATCGGTTTTGCCGGTTTTTAGCAAAGTGTTTGGAAAAGTAATGCTTGATCAAATGCTCAGTCATTTTAACTGTCACAAAATTTTACATGATCAACAGTATGGTTTCACCAAAGGACGTTGCACTACTGACGCCGGTGTCACCTTAATCAAGCATATATTTAAGGCTTGGGAGGATTCGCAGGATGCTATTGGTATCTTTTGCGACCCCTCCAAAGCATTTGATTGCGTGAATCACGAAACACTACTCTTAAAGCTTGAGCATTATGGACTGGGTAAACTAGCGCTTAGCTTAGTAAAATCATATTTGACTGATAGACTGCAACAAGTTCAAGTAAACGGTGTAAATTCATCGGGCTTAAAAGTAAAAATGGGGGTACCGCAGGACTCAATATTGGGTCCGTTCCTCTTTTTAGTTTATATAAACGATTTACCTTATTTACTGAAAAATCAACCTCAAATGGTGTTGTCTGCTGATGATACTTCCTTGATTTTTAGAGTTAATAGACGGGCACGCCCCAGCACTATGACGACGTAAATGACGCTATGCTTAAGGTATTGGTCATAATTGGTTTACTGTAAATAATTTAGTATTAAATGAGAAGAAAACTAAATAATAAGATTCGCTTTACCGAATGTTAAAAGTAGTGAATGTAACGTTGTATTGAATAAGGATATACTTGAATTCGTCGAAAAGACTGTTTTCCTAGGGATTACGCTCGACACAAAGCTGCAATGGGGTCCTCACTTGACATCTCTTGCAGGGCGGTTGAGTTCGGCCGCTTACGCTGTCAGAAAAATCCGGCCTTTGACAGACGTGGATACCGCTAGGCTAGTATATTTTAGTTATTTTCATAGCATCATGTCCTACGGTATCTTGCTTTGGGGGCGGGCTGCAGATATTGATTCTTTTTTTATTCTGCAAAAGCGGGCTGTCAAAACCATCTATAATCTCCAGATTAACATCATGACGGTACCTTGTCAATACATAGGTATTATTATATGACTAGCGGGCGCCCGCGGCTCCGCCCGCGTCAATGTCGGTGACCGCTGCAAAAAGCCTACTCAGGAAAGACACGGTCAGCAACATGATTTCCAGGTCTATTCATAGACACCGACACTAACATCGACGACGCAGTCATCATCCGCAGGCTGCACAGATTGTCTTTCTGTGGATGTTAAAGTTGTTAATGATGAAAATATTTAAATGTAATTAATACTAAGTTTTCACTTCTGCCGGCAGTCCCGGAGTGCAACCCGTTGTTTTAGGATAGATGACTAAAGCGATTATTGTAGAGCTTCTCTGTAAACAACATTTGACGTTAAATTATTTTCAGGTAACAAAATATACTGATGGTCCCGACCCGTAATAGGGCAACGTAAAGTTGCTCATGCGTAAAACATTCTTTTCGTTAATAAATTCCTACTAATTTGAATGTTTGACCCTGGGATTTGTTTATCGTTAGTGCGAAAGAAAGGACAATGCCAGAAACTCTATAGAACTTTGCCTCACTCAATAAAAGTCATGTGCAATATGTAGCATCTTACGGTTTATTTATTGCTGATAACTAAACATTAGTTTTAGTGACTGTAGAACTGGCGGTTTCCATTTAAATCTAAAAACAATAATGACATTGATTATAGGTTAAATTATATTTTAGGTAAAATGAGTTTGTATTTTGTGGGTAGGTATTTCGTAATCCGCAAGTTCTAAAGAAAAACAATTTACTAAGTCAATCAAGAAAGGTTCTATATTCAATACAATTATTTTCTTTAATTTACTTTTTCTGTACATGGGTGGGGCAGGATCTGGCATTGTCATTTTTACAGGAAATTGAAGCCTTTTGAAGGGTCTAAGCCGCGCGGGTACCTTACTCATAGATCTAAACTCGTGCGCGCTAAACTTGCGCGTGCGGGAGGGGAGTTCACTTCGCAACGCGCGTGCAGCAGAAATCGTAATATTTTAATTTCGCCATAACTTCAAAACCAAACGTTCAATTTTAATCATTCAATGACCAAATATTATCTACATAAACTGTACTTAGTGATGAAATAATTTATTTTAATAAGGATTAATAGCATGAGTAAAATAAACGCGTTTAAAAAAAAAAAAATAAGATTTTTAAATAAAAAAATGGTTGTTGTGCCTCACTCGACATAGATAGATATAGTATAGTGTGTCGCGGACTTTTTTGTAGATATTTATAAGATCAACAATTAATTAGAACATTTTATGGTTCTATCTTTTATAGTTTAGGCAGCGTACGCAAAATAAGTAACTTTTCTGGTTGATTTTTTACACCTTGTGGCCGAAAAACCCAAATATCTTACGGAACCCTATTTTTCTCCAAAATAAAATATAGCCTATGTTACTCGTGGATAATGTAGCTTTCGAATGGTGAAAGAATTTTTAAAATCGGTCCAGTAGTTTTTGTGCCTATTCATTACAATCAAACAAACAAACAAAGTTTTCCTCTTTATAATATTAGTGTAGAAAACATTATATGCATGTTCGAAAAAACCTTCATCTTTTTAATAAAATAAGTGACAGACATAGTGTTTATACTAGAAATAGGAACAAATTAGATCAGCCAAGTTTGATTGTCAAAAGTTCATACTTCTTTTATGGGGTATGTACTGTGTAAAATTTTATATTACAATAACTCTTGATATTCTACAACTAAATGAAAGTCAATTTTTAAAACATGTATTAAACGCACACTGTGTAGACAAGCATATTTTAAATTAGAAGACTACATCAATGATAAAAATGCTTGGCTAAATGCTGGTCCTGCTCCACAGGCAGTATCAAGGTGGACTGTATGTGTTGTTATGTTGTTGTAGGGTCTTGAAGACGTAGAGGTAACGTTTGCGAAAGAAAGCAGAAAGTATTCAGGTAACATACGTTTATTGACGATTTCAGTATAGGGCAGAGAGAGTGCGCGGGAGTAGAAATCAGAGTGACGAGTGGCGTGGACCCTCCCTGTATTTATAGTTTGATCCACATAGTAAAGTAGTGGGAGGCGTGGGGCATGGTTCGAGGCGCGCGCTCGGCCAATAGGAGCGTGGCTCTATTTGCCTATTTACTTCGACTTAGTTACATCTATGAGCCCCATTTCTGCTAAGAACCATGCCCTTAACCTTTATTATCTTATTATCTAAGGGAAAATAACTTATAACACCTACTCTCTTTACATTGCAAGTTATTCCCTACTATCAAATGGTTTTTATTTGTAGGTAAACCTTAAATAACATTTATAAAACTTAATTATCATTTATACACCTTAAATAACATTTATATTTGTTCCTTACATATGTACAACTAAAATATCATTTATTTATCTTATTTTTAAGTAAGCGAAGACGTCCGTAACATCCTCCCCCCGGCGCAGGGATGCCGTAGCCTTATTTTTCCCCGCCGAGGACGGCTAGCTTCGTCGCTGGTCGCCGGAGAACGCCCGCTGTTGTCCTGACGTCGGCCGCTCGCACCTTGCCGTCTGGTCCCTGGTACACCGCCTCCACGACGCCACGGGGCCATGTGCCTCGTGGGAGAGAGGCGTCGACGATGACGACCAGGTCGCCTATTTGTAGCGGTCGTCGCTGGTCATCTGATGCCCCCCGAGGCACCAATGTTGGTAGGTACTCGCCCACCCAGCGCCGCCAGAAGTGGTCGGCGAGCGCTTGGGCGGCCCGCCATTGCTTGCGGCTGGCCTCCTCGCAAGGCCCAGTTTGGGGAAGGCCCGAGGAGGTCCCAATGAGGAAGTGATTGGGTGTGAGCGCCTCCGGATCCATGGGATCGACAGAGACGTGGGTGAGAGGCCGAGAATTGATGGCATGCTCGGCCTCTGTCATCAGTGTGAGCAGCACCTCTTCCTTCAGCGCCTTTTGGTACAACGTCGCCCCCAGCGCCGTCTTAACGGAGCGTACCAGCCGCTCCCAAGCTCCCCCCATATGCGGCGCCCCTGGTGGGATGAATTTCCACCGCATCCTATATTCGAGGCCGAATTGAGGAAAGTGTTTGGCCCATTCTTGATACGCTGACCGCAGCTCGACGTCTGCGCCCCTGAAGTTGGTACCGTTGTCCGAGTACATGACGCGGGGCCACCCCCGCCGTGCCGCCATTCTTCTTATAGCCATTAGTGCCC
This sequence comes from Charanyca ferruginea, assembly GCA_947361185.1. Lineage (NCBI taxonomy): Eukaryota > Metazoa > Arthropoda > Insecta > Lepidoptera > Noctuidae > Charanyca > Charanyca ferruginea. Next base: position 18,663,152 of record OX376073.1, read on the forward strand.
CGTCGGTAGACAAACTGGATACGAGTTCTAGGTGTACCGCCCTCGTGGATAGGCAGGTAAACAGGGCCCCCCACCTTTTTTCGTGTCTTCTACCTATTACGACGGTCATTGGCCCGAAGTAGTCGACTCCGCAATAGGTAAAAGGTCGTTGCGCTTCCGTTAGTCGCTCCGTAGGTAAGTCTCCGGTGGTTGGCTTCCTTGGTGTCGCTTTTCTGACACGACAGAGTTGACATCGCTGTGCTATGGCTCGTACCGTAGGTCGTAGGTTGACCACCCAGTAGCGCTGTCTTAGGTCGTTGATTACCCGCTCGTTGTTCGCGTGACCGGCCTTACGATGCGCGTTCTCCACTAGTAGCCTTGTAAACTGGTGTTTCCCGGGCAGAATCACTGGCGTCTTACTTATGTCCGCGACCGCCACGTGTCCGATTCTTCCCCTGACTCTGAGAACGTGATCTTCTATGTAGGGGTCTAGCTTATATAGACTACTGGATTTAGGTATTGGTTTTCCGCTTTTAATTGTTCGTATTTCTTCACTGTATGCTTCGCGCTGCGCTTGTTTGATCCACGACCTTTCGGCCCTTTCAATAAGGTCGACATTCATTTGACTGGTCCTGTCCGCGCATTTTCTTCTGAAGAGAAGTGGTACAGCTGTTGCTCGTAATAACTTTTCATATGATGAAAACCTCTTGATGTCGGGCAGATGTGACGGTCGTTCCCCGGTTGCTTCGACGTTCGCGTACACTACTTCGTCCTTGTTTTCGTGTTCTTTGGCTTTTTCCCTCGGCCAGGACTCTTCGTGCTCGTACAGGAACTCGGGGCCGATGAACCATCTGTCTTCAGGTCTCGCGTGTAGTTCGTAATCAGGACGTGTTGCGTCGTCCGCCACGTTGTGCTCGGTGGGCACCCATCTCCACTGACTGGCTTCGGTCAGCTCCGCTATTTCACCCAGACGATGCGCGACGAACGGGGTGTACTTCACGGCGTCTTTCTCAATCCATCGCAGAACCGTCTGTGAGTCCGTCCAATAGGTCACGCTCCTGGGCTTGTCTCGGTGTTCCTTCAATATCACGTCAGCCAGTCGCGCGCCGATCACCGCTGCCTGTAGTTCAAGTCGCGGGATGGTGACCGACTTTAAAGGGGCCACTCTAGCCTTTGCCGCGACCAACCTTATTGTTACTCGTCCGTCCGACTTCTGGATGCGCCAGTAGGCGGTCGCTGCGTATGCTTGCTCGCTCGCGTCACAGAATACGTGTAGGTCGGTGAGGTCGCTTGGGTCGCCGCCATAATACCTTGGTATGCGGAGTTCAGTTATCCTATTTAGACTTCGCATCCAATCTTCGAAGTGTTGTGCGTCTTCTTCTGGGATTTCTTCATCCCACCCCACGCCTTGTTTCCACAAACTTTGTAGTATAATTTTCCCGGTGATGGTAAAATGGCTGATGAGACCCAGGGGGTCATAGACCGCCATCACTGCTCCGAGGGCCTCGCGTTTTGTGGGCACCCTGTTGTTGCTTTTCACCTCAGGTGACAGACGGCTCAGGCCCGTGTTGAACCCTAGTTCGTCTGAGCCTGTCTGCCACAGCAAGCCAAGCGTTCTGTCGGTATTTTCTTCACGTTGTCCGAGTCTGACCTCGGTGTCACGTACTTGAGTGTTCGGTGCGATGTTATTCAGTACCTCAGGACAGCTCGAACACCATCCCCTTAGGTTGAAGTGTGCGTTCCGGTGGACTTCTATTACTTCACGCGCAGTCTTTATCGCCTCGCCTTTCGTCGCGAAGCTGTCTACGTAATCATCCATGTAGTGACTGGACGTGATTGCTCGTACGGCGTCCGGACATCGATCGGTGAACAGCTCCGCGTTGGCGTCCCGCACCGAGTGTGCGATGAATGGAGAACACGACGCCCCGAAGATCATAGACGTCATTTTGTACCGCTTCGGTGGCTCGCTCCGGCTCTCATCTCGCCACAGGAACATCTGCGCAGCCTGGTCTTGACTTCTGATTTTTATTTGAAGAAACATCTCTTGGATATCTGCGGTGACCGCTACTGGGCGCTCTCTGAACCTGAACAGGATCCCCGGTAATGACTGTAGGAGATCGGGTCCCTCCAGTAGACAGTCATTAAGACACATCCCGCTGTACCTGTGCGCAGCGTCGAACACCAGGCGCATCTTCCCCGGCTTGTTGGGGTTTGTGACCGCGAAGTGTGGCAGGTACCACGCCTTATGGTTATCGCCTTCAGTCCCGTCGCACTCTTGAGCGTAGCCCTTGTCTAACAGGTTCTGAACCAGGGCGCGGTACTGCGTCGCGAAGTGCGGTGATGCATCCATTTTCTTCTCGATGGTTCTAAGTCTTCTGAGGGCACTGTTGTAGTTACTTGGCATGGGGGCGTCTTCGTCACGCCACGGCAACCCGACTTCAAAGTGTCCTCCTACCTTCTTCAGCGTGTTCTGGACCACGGCGACCGCCTTCTGATCTTCTGGTTTCACTTTTCTGGCTAGAGAAACTCCTAGGGCGTCGATCCTGTAGTGTGATTTCACCAACTCTTCTACACGACGTACATCGTCCGTCCGCGTGGCCGCAGACACGTCGTATAGGTGAAGCACCACCTGCCCCTCTTGTTCCTGTAGCGTCGCGCGTGGTGCAGTTCCATGTATCACCCAGCCCAGTTGAGTATAGGAAGCCGCGGGTTCGTTTCTCTTGCCTGTGCGTAGTTCCCGTGTCACTATTAAGTGCCAGTTATCCGCGCCTATGAGCACCTTGGGTGTGGCTCCCTCGAAGAATGCGCCTGCCCTTAAGTCTTGGAGGTGTGGATAGTTAATTAAAGTCGCTCTATCCACCGTCTGGCCGTGCAGTTGCAAGTCCTTCATGGTTCGCGCGCGTAGTTCTTGGTACTCGCCGCTCTGCCCGCAAATCTGCAGCCTAACCTCTTGGCTTCGCTCTTCTTTTTGTTGTGACGTCACACCTTGTATACGTAGAGTTGAAACCGGCCCGTTGACTCGTATCTGACGCGCTAGTTCTTCGTCGACGAGTGATATTGTAGAGCCTTCATCCAGCAGGGCGAACGTATTTATTTGTCCGCCGGGCCCTTTCAGCGTCACTGGACACATCTTCAGCAGCACTCGTCGCGATGCAGTGCCCGTTGCGGAGACTGTCATGACAGATTCCTGTTGGTTTTCGGCGTCGGCTGGTTTACCTGGTTCTTCTGACTGAGTGTTCTTGCTGTCCGGATCCTTGTGCAATAGCGCGTGGTGGGGGCGGCTGCATGTTCCTTCTCCGCACCTCTTTGCTCGGCAGTGCTCACGTCGATGACGATTTATAATACATTTAAAACATACCTTTGCAGTGCGCGCCCACTCCCACCTCTCGCTGACGTTCATCTTAAGGAACTTTCCGCACTTTGGTACTTCATGGTCACCACCACAACACAAACACTCAGTCTTCCGTTCCGTACTTGAAGTCGCGTACACAGTTTCCCGGCCCGGCTTCTTCCTAGTGTTCACTTGCGGTGCACTTCTTACTTCTTTCTTCATCGCGGGCGCGGGTGTCATATGCGTGAAAGCGTACTTCATCGCCCTATCCGCCTCCCGCATCAGGAACCGGGATAACAGTATAATTTCCGGCTCGCGTGACGACTCCATAGCTTCGGAAGCGAAGTCACACCATCTTGACTTTATATGCGGGCTCAGCTTCTCGATGACGTCACGCACTAACATAGGGTTCCATATATATCCTTTGTTATCCATCTGAGATAACACACACACTATATTTTGAAGTTTCACTGCGAAAGAATTCAGATCACTGGCCGCGCTTGTGAGCCGAGGTAGCCTTTTCAAGTCTTCCATAACTCGATCCATAAGTATTTCCGGCCTTCCATAATACTGCTCAAAGGTTCTCACGACTACTTGTGGGTCCGAGGCGGTGTACAGGAGCGCTGACACTGCTTCACGTGCTTCTCCCTTTATGCAGTTCCGTAATCTTGCCATGTTTTCAATCGCAGAGAACTTGTACATTGTTGACGAGTCGTTGTATGCCGCCTTGAACGGCAACCACTCGGTGGCCGCTCCCGTGAATGTAGGTAACTCGATCACCTGTCGCGGCGGCGGGCGTACATGCATCATTTTTTCCAGGGTATCGGCCAGCTGCTCGATACCTCTTCCGACACGGCGTTCCCCTCTGGTGGGCGATCGTGATACCGACCGCGGTCTTCGCTGTCCGTGTCTCGCGGGTGTGGTGGCATTGACACACGTAGCAGGTTCCATGTGGGCGTCGGCCTCTTGCGCTGCGTGCTCGGCGAATGTTCGCGGGGGCTGCTCCCTCTGCAGCCGGTCCGCTCCATGGGGGTGACTCCGGTCGACACTTTGGAGCCACTCGTCCACTCTATCCTCAACCGTATGCACTGAGCCTTCTTCTCGGGCCTCTGCTTCTGCCTCAATCACTGATACCTGGTACTCGAAACGCTTGTTGACGAGCGCCTTTTCTAATTCCAGCTGCTCGTTCCTTATTGCCACGATTCTCTTCTGCGCCTCGTACTCCGCCTTCTTGACTCTGGCTACGTCGCTGCCGTACGATCTTCTGGACCGTATTGTACTCGCTGTGTCCCTTATTGAAGTATCACGCGTAGCTGTCATGTTTCTTGAGTCCATTGTCCTGATCGCGGCGGGCGTCGCTGGGTAACACGACGCTGACGGGGTGACGATCGACTCCCTATGTTCGCACGCGGTCGCGGTGGCTCGACTCGCCATCGGGCGTGGAGCCTGTGCGGCACGCGGGCCGTCGAACACGGTCGGCGCAACCTTCTCCGTCGCGGCGGTGACGGAGGGTGCGTTCGCGAACGCGGGGGCGGCGGGCACGATCCCGGCCGCGGGCTCACCTTGCGAGGTGCGCGGGATTGCGGACGCGATGGTCGACGGTGATCTCGGGGGTTCTTCGAACGTTCGGGGACGGCGACTGTCGTATCCTGACTCCGATCCGCTTTCCTTGGCCGCAACGCTTCTAGTCTTCATGCTTGAATCTTGATTATTATCCGGCTCGAATCGGACCAGCTATCAAGGTGGACTGTATGTGTTGTTATGTTGTTGTAGGGTCTTGAAGACGTAGAGGTAACGTTTGCGAAAGAAAGCAGAAAGTATTCAGGTAACATACGTTTATTGACGATTTCAGTATAGGGCAGAGAGAGTGCGCGGGAGTAGAAATCAGAGTGACGAGTGGCGCGGACCCTCCCTGTATTTATAGTTTGATCCACATAGTAAAGTAGTGGGAGGCGTGGGGCATGGTTCGAGGCGCGCGCTCGGCCAATAGGAGCGTGGCTCTATTTGCCTATTTACTTCGACTTAGTTACATCTATGAGCCCCATTTCTGCTAAGAACCATGCCCTTAACCTTTATTATCTTATTATCTAAGGGAAAATAACTTATAACACCTACTCTCTTTACATTGCAAGTTATTCCCTACTATCAAATGGTTTTTATTTGTAGGTAAACCTTAAATAACATTTATAAAACTTAATTATCATTTATACACCTTAAATAACATTTATATTTGTTCCTTACATATGTACAACTAAAATATCATTTATTTATCTTATTTTTAAGTAAGCGAAGACGTCCGTAACAGGCAGTTTAGGGAATTTCCTAATTGGAGGAATGTTGTTTCCTACCCCTTTTTTTATTGACATGAGTAACGAGTATTATACACAAATATATTTTTCATCCCACCATCTCGGAAAGAGTATTTTTAATCTTCAATATCTGAGTGGAAAAGCCGTTTTTATTCTCTAGAGGATAAAGTAAATTTATCTTCAATATCTGAGTGGAAAAGCCGTTTTTATTCTCTAGAGGATAAAGTAAATTGAATTTAGAACATCGTGTGCACTAAGTTTGTGAATTAAAAAAAAACATTAAACCTATTTACTGCTACCTCTATGGTGCCGAATATATCATACAACTTTTTTTTAATTTGTTAAAAGCTCAGCCTTTGTAAACGTTTTTTTTTTGCATTTAGTCATTTCCTCGCTGAGGCGGAATGAAAAGTTACGTGTTGCACTCGAGTGCAAAGATTTTTCACCTCGTGCTCTTTTGATTCCCTCGCTTGCTCGGTCATCAAAATTGAACACGCGGTTAAAAAGCAACTTTGCAGTCTTGTATAACAAATAACTATTAATAACTTTTTCGACATTTTAGAAACTTTGAAAACCTTCGTTTTGTATAATTTTGCAGCATTATTTAAATTTTGTAAATGTGAGTATCATGGAGCCATATATTAAGTAAATTATTATGTGTTTGACATAAATGAGCATGGTGGTTGAGAGAATTGTCATGCTCACTCAAATGTCTCGCTGATGGTGGCGCGTGTGTTGGATCATTCAGCTCCCTCCAAAATGGTTGAGCTGAATGGTCCTGATTCACGCGTCATGTTCGTGAACGGGCGCTGTCAGTAGAGATTGGTCAACTCTTAACTGCCATGGTTTTTATCTTGATTATTTTTTATATTTTGTATTTCTAGATTAACTTCATTGTTTTCACATATAGAAGCAACAAGAATAATGTAAGCAGTATTTTGTAAAAACCTGATTTTAAAAGAGTGTCCGTGGAGTTTCTTGCTCGTTCTTTTCCATAGAGACCTACCTCTACGTTTTGGAACGAGCAACTAGCTTCAACTTTCTGACTAACTGACCGACTCCTTGACAATAGGGTATGTTACTCTATACGAGAAAAAATCTATAAATATGTTATTGAGACAGTTTAGGCATAAAGCAGTCGGAAAATGTAAGTTTCAGTTCATAAAATAACAAAACAAATTTTTAAATTCAATTCAAAGTTTTCAGTGTTTTTAATCTGTTATAAAACACCGTGAAATAGTAGCGGCCATGTTATTACGCCATACGGCTGTGTAAACAAAAAATTGTCAACTGTCAGTCAACCTATTGGCGTAATATACTTTATACTTTTATTTTTAGGCTTTGTACTTTTATTTTTTTCGTAACCAACGTAATTTTTTCATTATTACAGCTACCTATTACAGAATATGCTTTTAATTATTTTTTCATCCCACCATCTCGGAAAGAGTATTTTTAATCTTCAATATCTGAGTGGAAAAGCCGTTTTTATTCTCTAGAGGATAAAGTAAATTTATCTTCAATATCTGAGTGGAAAAGCCGTTTTTATTCTCTAGAGGATAAAGTAAATTGAATTTAGAACATCGTGTGCACTAAGTTTGTGAATTAAAAAAAAACATTAAACCTATTTACTGCTACCTCTATGGTGCCGAATATATCATACAACTTTTTTTTAATTTGTTAAAAACTCAGACTTTGTAAACGTTTTTTTTTTGCATTTAGTCATTTCCTCGCTGAGGTGGAATGAAAAGTTACGTGTTGCACTCGAGTGCAAAGATTTTTCACCTCGTGCTCTTTTGATTCCCTCGCTAACGCTCAGGATTCTAATTTTGAATCACTCGCTGCGCTCGTGATTCAATTTTAGAATCCTTCGCTTGCTCGGTCATCAAAATTGAACACGCGGTTAAAAAGCAACTTTGCACTCTTGTATAACAAATAACTATTAAATGATTACAATTATCATATTTAATATGAGCTCATTTGATACAAAACGAACTGACTTCATTTACGCTGAGCAATATGGCGTTCAGTAAGAGGCGTTTTCGTCAAACTACGCGCGAAATTTGAAAATTTAAAATTTAGATGCATTTTTAAGACACTTATCGATTGAATAAAAATTTTGTGTTTTTTTTGGTGGCATATTAGCACTACAGAATTTCATTGAGACACTTTTCAAAAATGGGTGTAATACCCTATTCAAAAGTACCTGTAAATGGTTTAATTGAAATAAATGCTTTGAGTTTGACTTTGAATATTAATCCGTTCTGTGTTATAAATTAGACCTAGAATAATCAATCAAAAGTAATTCAATAATCAATTTGTTTCTTTTTTGGGGTTAAGAGCGCGTATTCGATTCGTGAAGAAAACTTCATGTTTTTGCGTAGGGTTGCAACGATATATCGCGTTACCGATAATATCGACACCAACATATCGATATTTATATCAATATGTTAAAATCATTGATATCGATATCGGAAAACCCAAAATATATATTTGTTAAAACCGTTGAAATTTTTATTTACGCATATTTTATTTCTATTTTTTATACCTGCTATTACTATTACTATCTAAATCTAATCAAATATAAATAACTATTGCAACAAAACTGCAAATCAAAAGGAAAATCAAAAGCAATTTTACAATCAAAGTTATTTAGTTTGTTACAAAGATAAATGAAAAAAGTTTGCACACAGCGAAGATACTATTCAACAAAATATGGGCGTATATTTTGTTAGATATTTGATGTTAGAAAAATATTTATGTGATTATCATCTTCGCTGTGTGCTTGCTGTTACTTTTTTCATCTATCTTTGTAACAAAATAAATGACTTTGATTGTAAATTGTTTTTGATTTCCCTAATTTTTACAGAGCTATAAAAATAGTGAAAATATCGATAATTATCGCGTTGGTATGGCCGATATATCGGATATCGATATTTATCTGCTTTCGATATAAATAGGTAGGTATCTATATTCATATCGATATTTCAAAAGACTTTGCATCCCTATTTTTGCGTTTTGCCCAGAGCAATATCGTAATTATATGATCAGATTATTTAAAGACAATTTACAGTTTTAGAAAGATAGATTAAGTCTTGATTTAGACAGCTACAGAGTAAAAGTTTAATTTTTAATTATGGTTTTATAAAGCGAAGACAATTCTTTCATATCGTTTTACGAAAATCGACGTCAAGAGTTAACTTTCAGGACGAATACAACCATTACAATATGCCAAAATATTTTGTTTTATTTATGCGTTTTTCCCACAGTATATACAGCCATAAAGACAGCTACAGAGCCAAAATTACGAAAATATTACTATTATGTATTAAAAACAATGTTGAAAAAGTAGAAAATCGGTTCACTTTGACAATTTTTTTTCACCAGTAGGTAATTGAATAAAAACATAACTGAAATAGGTATTTATTTTATGAAAGTACCTAAATGTTATGCATAATATACAGAATATTTTTCAGTCCGTTATACGAGCTCATTGCATTTATTTAAGAAAATTATTTTAAAAAGCACTGTAAAACATCGCGCGCTGTCGTTTGCCGATCAATTTCAATGATTCGTGCTTATTTCGTGCATATTTTTTTTTCTGATGCACACAAACCGACCATTGTATTGTACTAGTGTGTGTCAAGTCAATGCTGCTACGCCGTTCTAGCAATCGTTTAGATTTTGAGTTGCGCTAAATCGAATACGCGCCCATAAAGAACCCCAAAATGAAAGGGTAGGTAAAATTCACTTCAACGTTCAGTTTAAAGTACGATATTCAAAAGTTAAACGTATGAAATGTGAACATATTCCTGAGGGTATTTTACTCTATACGAGAAAAAAACTATAAATATGTAATTAAGACAGTTTAGGCATAAAGTAGGCGGAAAATGTAAGTTTTAGTTCATAAAATAACAAAACCAATTTTTAAATTCAATTCAAAGGGTTCAGTATTTTTAATCTGATATAAAACACCATGAAATAGTAGCGGCCATGTTATTACGCCGTACGGCTGTGTAAACAAAAAATTGTCAACTGTCAGTCAACCGATTAGCGTAATAAAGGCTTTGTACTTTTATTATTTTCGTAACCAACGTAATTTTTTCATTATTACACCTATAACAAAATATGCTTTTAATTATTTTTAAATGATATACAATTATCATATTTAATATGAGCTCATTTGATACAAAACGAACTGACGTCATTTACGCTGAGCAATATGGCGTCCAGTAAGAGGCGTTTCCGTCAAACTACGCGCGAAATTTGAAAATTTAAAATTTTGATGCATTTTTATGGCACTTATCGATTGAATAAAAATTTTGTGTTTTTTTTGGTATCATATTAGCACTGCAGAATTTCATTGAGACACTTTTGAAAAATGGGTGTAATACCCTATTTTGGGCATGAATTGTAAAGTTGAACAGTGTAAGATATCATACTAAAATAAGCCAAATAAATATTCAAAAAAATTAAAACATTTGTTAATTTTTTGGTAATTCAACGTCTAAACTACCTAACTAAAATGTATTTCAGTGGTTTTGTTTTCGTCTGTTACCGTGCGTTTATAGATTATGATGGCTGTAAAAATATGCCTAACAAACTTTGCCCCCGTTTTTCATCCCCTTAGGGGAAGAATTTCGGAAAATATTTGCTTATCGGATGCCTACGTCATACAAAGAAAACACACCCTCCAAGTTTTAGGTCTCTTCGATCAGCGGTTTAGGCTGTGCGTTGATCTGTTAGTCAGTCATTCAGGACAAGCATTTAATAAGTATGAAGCCGGTTGCGAATGTGTGTTAAGTTTTCGAATCAAAGTTTTACATATTAGTTATTCTGGAGAGAGCTATGCTCGGAGTTTCTTTCCGCGATAAAATTCAGAACGAGGAAATTCGCCGACGAACTAAGGTCACCGGCATAGCTCTCAGAATAATTATCCAAGTTGAAGTGGCAATGGGCAGGCGCAGGCCAAATCATTCAAAGAACCGATAACCGATGGGGAGGAAAGGTTCTCGAGTGGCGACCACGAACCGGAAGACGCAGCGTTGATTAGCCTCCCACCAGTTGGACCGACGACATCGTCAAGGTCGCGGGTAACCGGTGGATGCAAGCGGCGTGGTGCGGCGGCAGGTTGCCGCTTGTGGCGTTCTATAGGGGAGGCCCTTGTTCAACAGTGGACGTCATTCGGTTGATGATGATGATGAGTTATTCTGTACAAAAAAGAAATAACATCCAACCACTGATATCAGAGCATCAATCAATAAAATCTGACAACAATAAAACGTGTTGTAAAACAAACTGCAATGCAAGGGGTCAGTTTGCATACAAAACCGAGTTCAAGTTCGTCCAATTGGACGAACTACAAGGAATACAATAATAGTGTTTAAGCAATCATGCTCAAACACTATTATTGTATTCCTTAGTGAAGGTTTTAACCAATCCTTTTATAAATAGACTCGTATTCTAGGTAGACCAGTTGTGAACTGATGAGCTAGAGGCAAGTGTGTAAGCAAAAAAAATGACAGCTGCAAACTTTGAAACCAAAGCTCCGGCTTCAAATACTAACAATTTAAATAATAAAGGAGTTGAAAATGATAAAGAAAAATCAATCTCTATACCTAAAGTAATTGGGACAGATTATACCTACAAACACAAGATTGTTTGGAAAAATGCAATCGGATTCTTGATTATGCATATTCTTGCTGTTTGGGGAACTGGTCTATTAGTAACGGGAACTTTTAAATGGCAGACAGTTTTATGGAGTAAGTCACAAATTGCATTAATGAAATTGCCATTGTCATGCATGCTGGTCTAATTTCTATACAACTTGTTTTGTTTTAGTTTTATTCGTCACATTCCTGGCTACTGAAGGAGTGACAATCGGGGCGCATCGTTTTTACACACATAAATCTTTTAAAGCAGTTCCTTTTCTTCGAGCAATATTTTTGCTTTGCCAAACCATCGCCGGACAGGTAATTTAAATTCAATATATTTACATGATCTATTTATGACGTGACCCTCAAATCAAATATTAGTTTTTGAATAATCATCAATTTACAGAATTCCATGTTCATCTGGTGTCGCGACCACCGTCTGCACCATCGCTACTCGGACACGGACGCCGATCCTCACAACTCAAAACGCGGTTTCTTCTTCTGCCACATCGGTTGGCTCATGCACAAGAAGCACCCCTACGTCATCGAGCTTGGGAGAAAAATTGACATGAGTGATATGCAAGCCGATTGGATGGTCATGTTCCAAAAGAAGTAAATTAAATGTCTCATTGTCCATTACCTACTGTAGTAGTGTATCTATAGTGTCGATGATCATTTTTGTTCTTTTTTTTTTCAGGTATTATTATCAATTATATTTCATATTAGCCTTTGCAGTGCCCGTATGGGTGCCAGTGCATTTCTTTGGGGAACCCCTACTTTATACAATTTTAACTTGTTACTTCGCTCGATACGTGCTGCAACTAAACGGGACATGGCTAGTCAATAGTGCCGCTCATCTGTATGGAACTAGGCCTTACGACCAGTAAGTAAACCTTTGGTAGATTTTATAGTAATAGAAAAATAGCATAACAATATCATTAGATTGTTTTTTATTTATTATTTCCGTTATAATTTTACAGAAAACTGCAGCCAGTAGAATCATGGTTCGTGTCAATGATAAGTTTGGGTGAGGGCTGGCACAACTACCACCACGCGTTCCCCTGGGACTACAAGGCGGCCGAACTAACCATGCAACCAGTCAGCAAGTTTTATTCGATTTTTTGAGAGGATGGGACTAGCTTATGACTTGAAAACTGCCTCTCCAGAAGTGGTAAGTCACCATTTAGAGTTAGTGAAGTTTAACAGACTTTGCATTATTGAGATATCTTTCTAATCGTGTGTGTGACACACAGGTGACGAATAGGATAATAAGGACCGGTGACGGCAGTCACCATAAGTTGGGTAACGACGAGGCACGCGCGGCGGTGACCGCGTGGGGACCGCTGCACCCACTCAACCCCAGCTACAACACCACGCCGAAAGCACCAGATGCTATACTCAAACCTGAAGGGCTACCATTAAATCATGAAAAAGATGTACTTAACTTCAATGTCATGCAGAAAAATGCGATGCGCGGTTAAATCGATTCTGTAACTAAATGCCAATTGAATTTTGTACAGTCAATTTAGAATGACGAGATTTTATAGTATGTATACTTCATAAGATATGTAATATCATTAATTTTAATTAGAAACAAAATTTTATCATAAGATAGATTAAATAAATAAAAAGTTGTTACGTATTTAAAAAAATGCCTTTTGTTAATTTATTAAAATATAAAGACGACGACGGACTGGATTTAAATGTAACCAGTTTTATCAAGGGGTACCGTGTTACCTAATAACTGGGTTGTGGAGGTCAAACGGGCAGTCGCTTCATGTAAAACACCGGTATTAACCGGTACAAACCGACCCCAACATAGTTAGAAAAAGGCTAGGCAGATGATAATGAATCTATAAACCAAATAAATGGCTAAAACAATTTTAAATACCTACACTTACTATGCATAATACACTCAATTAAAAAGCAAGAAAGTTTAATGACATAAAACGACAATCGAACAAGTATCCTTGAACTTAATTTAAATATGTTTAACAAAGGTAGGTACCCCAATTATTTACAAATTAAAAACAATTAATGCATGCTAGTAACTTCTGCTACGAACTTATGGAATACCGATGTGGTTTTTTCACGGAATACCGTAATTTGGATATATCTATGACCGTAATATAACTTACTTATCGTGTACAGAGACACAGCGTTTATGGCCCAAAAACGGTGTCTCCGATCATTGTTTAAACTTAAAACTACCGACAGTTGGAAGCCCTATTTTAAGCAATAAGTACAATATATTGACACTGCCTTGTATTTATATTATTGAAGTAGCTACTTCACAAACATAGCTATGTTTGTGAAGCAAAATCCAAGTCGTTATTTGAACGCCTAGCTGATATATTCCCAAGGAATAGGCGTGATGCTAGCAAACTATGTCAAGTATTATGGAAAACCGCTTTGATGTATCGCTCGCAATAGTGTTTATTGCATGGCCCCAATTATTTACAATAAATTACCAAGTACCTTCCTTGGGCAGTCACGCCCGCTGGGATCTCCGCTGTGGAACAAGTTTCATGTTAGTGTGACATGAACAAGAGTAGCTACGTACATTTTGACAGATAAAACTTACTACAGTGTAGGTAGGTAACTGATTTTCTGACAGAAAAAAATATAGATAATTGTTAAATAATTGATCTAAATGATAACTGTAATGATATTAATAATTTATTACTTAATTGATTTATTAAATGATAATTTTATTGTAATTATAATGATAATTTATTATTAGACACATTGAATGATAATTTTATTGTAATGATAATTTATTAATTGACATATTGAATGATAATATTGTAATGATAATTTATTAGTTGTAATGATTTTTGTTTGAATAATAATTTATTAATTGACATATTGAATGATAATTTATTAATTGATATTTTGAATGATTAATAATTGTAATAATAATACAATATGAATTGATCGGTTTAAAAATGTAAGTTCATAATAGGTACCTACATAATAATGTTTCGTTTATTAATGTAAATGTTTGCATGCCGAATGGTAAAATATGGCTGAGCTTTAACGTGATAAAACAATTAGGTAGGTATTGTGTGTTACCCATATTTGCAAAATAAAAGTCTACTCTATTCTATAAAAAAATATATGGACTGAATGGACAGTTGGTTGGTAAAGATTGAATTATTTTAGGGTTCCGTACCTAAAAACAAAAAAACGGAACCCTTATAGGATCACTTCGTCGACCGTCTGTCTGTCCGTCCGTCCGTCGAGACCCTTTATCTCGGAAACGTGTTGAGGTATCGAGTTAAAAATTAAAACCATATTATTATAGGTACTCAGTCAGGTCTACAGTCCCTTAGCTGTCGAAAAAAATAATAAAACTTCCTTCTAAGCTAACGTGAAAAAAAGTTATAGCCGTTTAAGCTGCAAAAGAAGTAAACGACACTCTGAAGTAAAAGCAAATTTAAAGGGTACTTACTTTCCGTTGACCTAGTACTATGAAATTTGGTAAGTAATAACGTGTAAAAATCTATACTAATATTATAATAATAATAATATAAATGTATAATTTAATCTATCTTTCACCATTAGAATGCTACATTATCCCTGAGTAACATCGGCTATATTTATCAATTGAAAAAATTAGGGATCCTCGAGAAAATTCACGCGGACGAAGTCGCGGGCAAAGTACTAGTAAGTACAGGGAAAAGTCTGAAAACTATACATTATTTTGTAATTTAAGGGCGCGTATTTGATTTAGCGCAACTCAAAATCTAAATGATTGCTAGAATGGCGTAGCAGCATTGACACACACTAGTACAACACAATGGTCGGTTTGTGTGCATCAGAAAAAGAAATATGCACGAAATAAGCACGAATCATTGAAATTGATCGGCAAACGACAGCGCGCGATGTTTTACAGGGCTTTTTAAAATAATTGTCTAAAATAAATGAGCTCGTATAACGGACTGAAAAATATTCTGTATATTAAGCTTAACATTTACTTTCATAAAATAAATATATCAGCTATGTTTTTATTCAAATACTAGTGAAAAAAATTGTCAAAGTGAACCGATTTTCTACTTTTTCAACATTGTTTTTTAATACATAATAGTAATATTTTTGTAATTTTTGCTCTGTAGCTGTCTTTATGACTGTATATACTGTTGGAAAAACGCATAAAACAAAATATTTTGGCATATTGTAATGGTTGTATTCGTCTTGAAAGTTAACTCTGAGGTCTATTTTCGTAAAACGATATGAAAGAATTGTCTTCGCTTTAAAAACCATAATTAAAAATTATACTTTTACTCTGTAGCTGTCTAAATCAAGACTTAATCTTTCTAAAACTGTAAATTTTCTTTAAATAATCTGCTCACATAATTACAATATTGCTCTGGGCAAAACGCAAAAACATGAAGTTTTCGTCACGAATCGAATACGCGCTCTTAATCATAAAAATATATTCTTTATTTATAACGAGCTTTTGCACGCGATTTCGTTCGCGTGAATGTCGGTTATCGCGGATGCAGACCATGACCCGGATTAAAAAGTATGTCCTATGTCCTTCCCCGGGGTTCCAGATATATTCATACCAAATTTCATAAAAATCGGTCCAGCCGTTTCGTCGTGAAAACGTAACAGACAGAGTTACTTTCGCATTTATAATATTAAGAATAGAATGGATAAAGTATGGAAGTATGGATTGCTTTAAATTGTACGTACAGAGGCCAGCACATCAAACTACAACACTCGTTAATAATAATTTATTAAACTGTCGAATTTATTTGATAAATTCTCAACTTTATTGTACAAGAATAAGGTTCATATTATTATTTAATTGAGAAACTTTGACAGTTTCGTATGAATTGATGTGCTGGCGTCTCTACATTTGGTACATTGCTCACGCATATCACATGGTCATTTGTAGTCATACACCCGTCATCCTGATGCACACTATTTATCGAGTTTTCTCAAAACTGTAAAACCGGCCCTATGATGCCCATTACACGGTAGGTTTTCCATCAGATTTACATCAATCTCAATCATGATTGACGGATATCCTATCGTCTAATATAGTGATTGATGGTTGCATAATGGCATTTTGTCAATCACGCACCAGTCAACACGCGGACAGCGATGGTGTCGGACACAGAAAACTACGATTTACGATTAGAATTACTGAACTACGATTTGATACCAAAATAATTAGGTATTGCTAAGATTAAAAATCGAATGACCTAAAATGTTGTTTAATTTTGTTCATTTATTTCATGTAATTTTGTACAACAAAAATAATCGCCCTAAGTGTCCATAATTGTTGCAGTAATAGCAACTAGTGACATAATTACAAAAAAATGATACATACTTCTATACTTGTTGCAAGATATCGCAAAGTTGCTGCAAGTTTTTCTTTGGGGGCTATAACTGTATACGGTCTATCTATTATGCGAAAAGCAATAAAGAAATCCTTTTAATAGCCAATATTTTCACCCAACGCTATCTTTTAACACGTTTTTTTGCTCATATTTCAATTAAGTTGCAATTCAAGCTTTTTTTTTCTATAAATATCCATATTATCTCGAGTAAACACGTGTATTCTCCGTGAATATTGGGTATGACTGACGTCAATCAGATTGACCGTGTAATGAGTGGTTTGATTGATATAAATCCATCGGTCAACCGTAATTAATGATTGATGGAATTCATTGACGCTTGCATCAGCGTGTAATGGGCGCCTAAGAAAATAATCGCAATCGGACAAAATTCTTTACAGAATTATATTTGTGATAATTCTTAAATACTTACTTATCCTTCTGATATTTTTGAAATATTTCCATCCGTTTGATGGTACAGCTGGCTGTGTTGATGATGAGCTTCTAGTCATTATAATTATACTGATATTATATGCATATTATTAGGCCGACTTAATCAACCAGGTCTAGGATTAATACAAAAAAAAAACAGAATAGATTTCAATTAAAATTTACTTTATGTCCTTAAAAGTAAATAACAATAAAACTTTTATTATTAGCGTAGAAAACGATTAGGTACCCGAATATAACTAGAATTTTTTATAAGCTTTATCGATAACTAAAATATTTTGATAATGAAAGGAAGTATATGTTAGAAAAATATAGATTAAACATCGCTTGGTAGATGTTATTGATGAAGATGATACAACGAATCAAAGTGCCGAACTTACGTCTAAATAAATAGAAAACATAGGTTTACGCCTATTACCATTATTTACATTTTTTGAGACCAGTACTCCTTATGTTTTATACTTCTGACTGAGACACATAAACAGGTATAAAATAATGTTCTTTTTTTTTGTTGCAATCACAGAAATTAGTGAAATTTTAATAGAAGTTGGTGTTTGATATGGAGATTATATGATCTGTGTGTATCCATCAGTAATCCAATTAAATCAATCCGTCAGTAACCAAAGTATGAAATCTTTTTAGCTTTTTCTCTGGACGGTTTTAAATCAAGAAAATGGAAAGACTACCTCTCGTTTATTTTGTAAAATTTTCTTTGTTCACATAATATGAAGATTATGTATAGGGATCACATTCACTATTACAAAGTCTTTCTCATCTAGTTCTAGCTGTATGTATATACAAAGTAAAATAACAAAATTTTGAGTTCTAGTTACTCTACTCCCACATGTCCAATTAATATTTTTAAAAATGGTTTCATTGACATTGGGTATACTTTTGTTATAAACTAAAATCTTAAAACATATTCACATTGAAACTTTCAATAATAATAATAATTGCAAATGATTTTGTATACATTCACAAATTATTTTGTTTCTATCCCTTTATTTATTAGTTACACTATGTTTTGCAACAATTATTTATATACATGACTGCTTTGATAAGCCAATTACAATAAGATATACATTTTAACTAAAAGTATAAGCGCTTGGTACTAATTTCAAAGGATAATACAGCAATATGACCTGCATATAGAGCTCTAATATAGCTGTAGCGAGGAGCACGGCGGAATTAGCTCAACTTAAAATTGTTCAAGCCAGTGAGATACATGGATCAACACTCTGTACTGTAACGATTGATTTAATTACAAGGAAGATCTTCCATTTTATTTTTACGATAAATGCTTATCGCGAGTCCAAACACGTACCGATGTGGATCAAATATTTCAAATGCTTTTTTCTAAACCTTGCCTTACACACACCACTTACATTTCAATATAAATAAACATTGAAGAAAAAAGTTTTATTTGCCATAAAAAAAAAAACAGAAATCTAGATCCGCCATGCCAATCGCGTACATAATAAACCAAACGCTACCTTTTTAACACAGTAGAAAAGGCGGCATATCTATAATTTACAAAACTTAGGACAAGTTCGCACGTTAGGAGTGGTCTTAATTATCGGGCACGGGTTGTGGGGGCCTTCTGTCGAACTGGAATGTGTCAGAGAGGTACAGGCCGAATATCGCGACGCTGTAGAACACTGTCAGGCCGAATAGAGCGAGGCTCGCGCTTGCCGTGAACAAGTTCGAATATTCACATCTGGAAAGATTTGAAAATTTATTATAGGTACTGCCCTGATTAGCCAAGAACGCTATCTCAATCGCAGTAAATTTCGAGAAAATCGACTTCGTGTAATGATGAAAAAAGGGCGATTTTCTCCAAGCTAACCATTGAGATAGCGCTGTTTGCGTTAGTTTGCGTTATCAAGGTTGTATAGGAGTGATGATTATAATGTACTAGCGACCCGACCCAGCTTCGCATAGGCCTCGGCAAGTGGACTATCCAACACAAAAATATTTTTTCAATTCGAACCAGTAGATCCTGAGATTAGCGCGTTCAACCAAACAAACAAACAAACTCTTCAGCTTTATAATATTAGTATAGATGTCGCGACATTGTTTATTCTTGTGTTAGATTAGGGTCGAAAAAGGGAACTATTCTCTGTCCATTGGGTTATTGGTTTTTTGACAGGTGGTAGTTTTGACAACTAGTGATTGCAGCTACGTAACGTTTTGATTATTTACACTTTAATTTGTATGTAGAATCGATTATCGATTTTTTCTGTCGATAAAAAAATGGTACGGTTTACGATCATGTCTGTGTTTATTAATATTAAATACTAAACAATATAAATTACTATTACTACATATTAAAACACCTTTTTATGCATAACAGTTTATGAAAGTTTTAAAATGTAAATGTTAATGTTTTATTACATTTACATTAAAACCTTCGTTTTTAAAAATTACATGTTGTTTATGGTAGCAAATCTGTGTCCTGGCAAAACTAACACGATGCCACTGCCGTCATTTTTTTTTATATTACATTGTCACTTGCGATGAAAAATGTTTTTTTTTTGGTAAGCACTATGTTGTTTAGACCCTGGTTCAGTGCCTAGCCACGAACCATTGCCCCAAAAGAAAACTCACCCCTAAAAAGTCATGGTCACTGTTAGGTTGTATAGTGTCGGTATCATCTTTTTTCAAAGGGTTTGAAAAAACTTATTGCCCACCCCACATTACTTACTGCGGATGTGTACTGTGAGAAACTGCACACAATGGTGGAGAAGATCGCAAATTTCCGGCCAGTTTTGGTTAATCGCAGTCCCAGCTGCTCCTACACGACAATGCTCGACCTCATACGGCACAAGAGATGGTCTTTAAGCTACAAGAGGGTTGGAAGTTTTGCGCCATTCACCGTACTTATCAGACCTTGCGCCGGAAATTGGCATGGAAAAAGGTAGTACCCGAGAGGCATTGTTGGCTCCTGTACACCTAACTTCTTTAAGAAGAGCATTGAAAAATTGCCACTGCGCTGGCAGAGATGCATCGATAGCATGGGTGCATATTTTAATTGATAGAAATAAAAAATATTTATGTAAAAATTACTTTAACTTTCTGTATACTAAACGGCAATTTCATAGATTATTGTCGATTTATTCATTTCAAGCGAATACAATCGATCCCATCACTAGTACGATAGAATGTAAATATATTTAATGCACATAACAATTTCTATTTATTTTGTAGAAACTGATACATCTGCGGCATTATAATGTCTGTAAGGAGTCATAAATAAGAAAATCCAATAAAATAAGGCAGTTTCTATATTTATTTTATAACGCATTTTAAAGTTAACTTTTACATAATCGTGAATAGTTACATTCTAAGGCAGCTGTCAAAAAACCATTAACCCAATGGACAACGTGTAATACTTTGGGAACATAACAACATCCAACCCAACATATATCGTTCGATGTCACATCAAGTCATACCAACTGTAAATTTTTTCCAATTAAATATGAACCTTACGGTTTTGTAATAAAGTTGAAAATCTATCAAAGAAAGGACATGTTATGAAATGGGCTTAAAATATTTTTATTTTCAAACAGCTATCATGTGTGGTTTTTCTGATAGGGAAAATTATTCCAGATGGCCTAACAAAAACAAAAAAAAAATTAAAAGCACCATTATTTAATAAATAAATATTTTAAATCCAGATATTTTTTTGTATCGTAATATTATTTTTGTACATTGAAACAAAGAAAAAAGGGTTAAATATCATTTTTGAAAGTACATTAAACACCTTATTGTTATTTAAAATATTTTTAAACATTATTATTATCTCCATGATTTGTATGCATGTATTGATTCCGGAATCTATGAAAACATTAACTGTGTTGTGCCAGTAAGGTTGTCAGTGTCACACCACACATGTCAGTTGTCATGTCGGTCCCTTGTCAAGCCCTTGTCTCATTGTTAAAATCGCTATTTTTCCGTTTGCTTATGAATAGTTAGGTGTAATATTTGTAATTTCTACTTGATATTAGTAAAATCATCATCTGAGGTGTGTAATCCCCGCACCAGGCCAGCGAGGTGGACTAAGGCCTAACCCTTCTCATCCTAAGAGACCCGTGCCCAGCAAGGCCAGTAATGGATTGAATTTATTTTTTAATAGCGAAATTGTATTAACGCAGAAATGCTATTATTTTCAATAACAGTAAATGGTTTATGATAAGGATAGGTAATGAATTTATATAAACTTATATTGTTACATAGGGGATACCTTCCGTGATTGCTCATTGTTTTGAGCTCCCGATATTTCGACGCTGGCAAGCGCCATGATCGCGTATCACGGAAGAAATCCCGTGTGACAATATAAGTTTAGTTTTAAACCGTGAAAGCTTAAAACAGTGTATGAATTTATTTGTATCAAAGATCCTTATTTTCTCCTACAATTTGGGACTTTATGACTTTATCATCATGAATTCAGTAAATTAGTAAAAATGATTACTGATGGTTTTAAGTCTCCTCCAAGGCAGGCCAGTAAACCAAACAGTCCAGATACAGACAGACTTAAATGGATTGGACCTGTTCACCTTTTGTAAATAGTCGCTCCAGCAGGTCAGAATAGGTGTACTTATATTTGACTGTATTTATTCTACCTCTTCATTTTCAACATCATCCCTTATAATTATATTATTAAGAAACTGTGCAGGAAAGAATCCAAATTAAAAGCCAGGTCAAATAAAGATAACTTAAAGATTACAAGAAACTTGAACATCAATAACACAACAAAAACAAAAAGAAAACAAATCACTTGTGTCCGTTCCGTTGTTGTAACGCAAACCACAGACGCATACGCAAAGTATATTATTAATAGGGCGCGCATAGGTACGCAATTATCAGCTCAACGGACTAATTAGCAGACACAATAGTAAAACAATTGACGGCGACCGTCAGGAGGCTTTTGTACGGATGAAGGGTTGAATTTGACACTTGATTGACTTTACACTTTTCATAATGACAATAATGACATCCAACCGAAAAGTGTTGCCAAAATCAATAATTACCGATGGTTGCAATTTATGCTTTACATTACAATTAATTAAAAATATAAAAATTTAGAAAGGGTGCTTTTAAAAAAAATAAAAAATATACATAAAGTAGTCTTAATTTATGTACTTTCATAAAAATATAATCTCTTCCCTTTTCACAGCAGCTCCGAATTAAAGCCCAGCCTCCATACAAAAACCTAACATGTCCTTTGACAGATTGTTGTAGCTTGATGCGAACTAAGGAGTTAAAAAAAACATCACATAGCCGTTATCTAAGCATAATGCCCAAAAAAACTAAGCAACATTGACTAAAAATGATTGCTGGGGAAACTATTTTTAGTTTTTGTTTGAAAAATCATTGTTTCTCGTAATGCATGCAGTTGGTCTTGGTGGGGGTATCGAAAGTTCACTTGTAGCTGGTTATTGCCAGTTGGGGTATTGAAATTTAATTTGCAGCTCGTTATAAGTAACGAGCAGTTGTAACAAGGAGTTGTATATTAGAACATCGACAACTTGTTTTCGTAAACTAAGCTGGAACTCGGACCGTCAATAACTTGCATGTTCTGCCTGCATGTATGGTATAGTACACAAAATAGAAAAAATAAGTAGTAGTGCCCACGCAGCTCAATCGTGCGTGTGTCAATTATGCGGAAGAATGTATGTAATAATAACAACCTTCGTCAGTAGTAATAAGTCTTAATTTTGTATGAACAACAAATTCAACTTTGACGAAAAGCTCATTAGTTGTTCAAACTAAATTAAGATTTATTACAACTGACGTAAGTTGTTATTAATTTAGATATTTTCCGCATAATTGTGACACACGCGAAATAGATACATGGGCACTTCCACTTGTTTTTTCTATTCCGTGGTATAGAACATAAAAAAATATAGGAATGTTGAGAAGAACATGTCAGTTTCGGCTTTCTTAGGTGACTCTTAATAACACTACCCGTCATATCACAAATTACAATAATTATAATGACAATATACAGTGAGTTAAATAACAGAGGGCGTTCTCTAAAATTAGTTTTCAATAGATTTAAAAAAATATCTGCATAATAAAATAAGTATTAAAAAAATCCAAAAACGTACAGTGTTCCCTATACGTATCGGATTTATAACATTTAAAAAATAAAAACTTTTTGATTTTTGATGGGAATGTTTTTTTTTTGTATGGACGATGTAGTATTACCGGTGGAGGGGGATGCTCCAGGGTAGCCCGGGAAATTCAAATTGTCTCACGTTGTTTGCAATTTGCAGCTCAGTATTAGGTTGTATTGTACGTAATAAAAAAAACATACGCGAGAGTAACTAATATGCATTTACAGAATTATAATAATTTAAATCATCAACATAACTCTCCAAGTTAGAAAAGTTCGTAAATGTCATATTTTCATGAAATAGGGACATTTACGAGACTTTTATTACCATAGCCATACACCATACCATATTAGATACTGGGCTAAAAATTGCTAAAAACGTAAGAATATTTGAATTTCGTGGGCTACCCTAAAGCCGCTCCGCTTTCCGCTTTCACCTTAAAGGGAACGCCTTAAGTTAATTAACATACTGTCCGACACTTATTTGAATGTCTTAAATATTGACTAAGTAGTGTACAATAAAGTATCAAAGCGAGTGAACGTATTTCTTTACTACATCCGTGCCTTCATTCAAAATTGAACCCTAACGTACTAAACACATACTATTACTGTACTATACGCACCTGAAAAACCAGACGACGGTAAGTGCGACGGACACGAGTGTCATGAGAATGTTCTCCAGGTCCCAGGCGCGCTCGGGCTGCGCCCTGTCTGTGATCAGCTCATGCGTGGCATTCACTGGGCCCTCTTCTGGCATGCCGCGTTGCTGGAATACAAGATGGAGTTTTTAAAACACAGTAAGTAGGGTTTTAAGTGTAATTTTCAGAATGTGTTTATTAATAGGACCCCTTCCCGGTCAGTCTAACGTCAATGCGAGCATGATTGAAAATATTTTTGTCTCAACTCTATGTTCGAAAACAAACAAGTAATTGAGAACGCGATGAAATCGCATGAAAATTTCACAAAACTTGTTCCAGGAGATACCTACGTGTTTTTAAAAAGGCCTTACAAGTTTTGCCAAAATGTTTGTAATTTAGAATCTCCATTACATGCACAAAGTTTTTATGTTCAAAGTCCAGATAAAATTTGTGCAAAAAAACTGATTTTCAGACGTGAAACGTGAAATCGTTTTTCAAAAAAGTTTATTTTTTATTACATAGAAACCTATACCCTGTTCACAATAAGATTAGACATGAACACAAACCTTTTTTACAGTCCCTTCAACCGATTTTGACTTCTATTCCGTAGGCTCAAGAATGACATTAGAGGCAAAAAAGTGGTTACAATAACAACTGTTTACTGCAGTTGCCATTTGTCATGCTACCAACGCAATATAAGTCAAAATCGGTTGAACGGACTGTAAAAAAGGTTTTTGTAAATGTCTAATCTTATTGTGAACAGGGTATAGATATACACAAGACACCTGTGTTCGAAATATCTAGAGGAACATCCATACTTAATATTATAAATGCGATAATAACTCTGTCTGTTACGCTTTTACGATGAAACGGCTGAACCGATTTTGATGAAATTTGGTATGAAAATAGCTTGAACCCTAAGGGGCTGTCTTCACGAGCGAGAGAATCGCGTCGATATTATCGTCGTGCCACGTATTTCTATACACTCTCTAAGAACGTGTCTACACATGGCTATGTTATCGCGGCGATGCGACGAGTGGCTGAGTGCGTGCGAAATGTCATCGTATCGCCGTCTATTAAGAGCGGGCTTAATGGCAGGATAAATTCTGATTTCCCCCGCGCGTCTTGCCACACCCGCATTAGTACGAATAACAAACACGGCCGGCGCGAGAACGCGCGAAAACAAAAAAAATACTAACTAAACTAAAACAAATGGAAGACTCAAATGATGGCTGATTGCCGCAATCAGCCATCATTTGAGTCTTCAATTGTTTTAGTTCACGCTTTTTCAGTTTCCTTATTGTATTTTTTTTGTTTCCCATTTTACTCAACAAAAATGTAGATATTTATTTATAATAATAACGGCGGCTAGGCGCGGAGCAAACTGACATAGACTACCCGTCTCAACAGAGCGAGTTGAACTGATCGTTCGTCGATCGGTGAAACAAACATATGTGTCAAGCTCGTGTCACGCGAGACGGAAGACAGCGTATTTCGCGGATTAAAAATGTAGTAAACGCCAAATGCTTTTTATTCTGATAGCTTCTAGAATAGACAATATTTAAAAAAAAAACTAGGGTTAGCTCTAGGTTGTATATGAGTGATAATATTTACAAAATTTATGGTTCAGTAATATGAACCAACACAGAATGCAAAACAAAAATGTTGAAAATTAGAGGTAAGTTTGTGATGGATTTCTATCGAGAAAATTTTATCCTATGTTTTCGTCAGGGCCGACCTTTATTTATATAGTGATGTTTTCTAACATATACTTTTTTCGAATTTGAACATGATTTACTAGTTTGAAAATCGAATCAAAGATTGAAGATTTTGCTTTAGGCCCAATCTTAAGACCCAGATTACCCGACGACAGAAGCGCGGAATCGTCGCGATTCTCTCGCTCGTGGAGACGGCCCCTAAGAAAAGAACATAGGCTACTTTTTAATCCGCGACTTCGTCAGCTTCCGCGATAAACGACATTCACGCGGACAAAGTCGCGAGCCAAAGCTAGTCTAATATAACCGTATAACGCCCGAGCATTTGTATGGGAATTATGACGGGTTGCCCGCCCTTAAATAGAGATTCTCTTGTACTCATTGTAATCTATTCAGGACACGCTTGGCATAATTTGATAAGTGACAAGACCACATTACGTCGCAAAGTTGGGTTTTTCCCTATTATAACGACATGTACTTAAATATTAATATGTTTTCAGCAATCTTTTCAACTTTTTGTGTGATGATGATTACAAGTGAGCTAAATCTAACATTTTTTGTAACCAAATCATTTAGTAAACAACAATGATGTTGCGTAATGCATCGTTTATTTTATAATGACAATGGAATCAACCATGCTTACAACGCAAAAAAAAAAGCGGCCAAGTGCGAGTCGGACTCGCCCATGAAGGGTTCCGTAGCAGCAAGTAACATAATACAAAAGTTCTTGTAGTTCGTTGTAACTTTGATCGATGTTTTAGTAATAGTGTATTTTTTTTAAATTGCGGTATACGATTTATGACGTATTAAAAAAAACTACTTACTAGGAGTCTCGTTCAAACCAATTTTCGGTGGAAATTTACATGGTAATGTACATCATATATATTGTTTTGTTTTATCATTCTCTTATTTTAGAAGTTACAGGGACGACGACGACGACACATTTTACCACTTTGGAAGTGTCTCTCGCGCAAACTATTCAGAAAAAAAATGATATTAGAAACCTCAATATAATTTTAGAAGACCTATCCATAGATACACACCACGTATGGGTTTGATGAAAAAAAAAATTGAGTTTCAGTTCTAAGTATTGTTTTTACCCCGACTGTTTTTTCTATTTTTGTGTTAAAATCTTAATGCAGTTCACAGGATACATCTACTTACCAAGTTTCAACAGTATAGTTCTTATAGTTTCGGAAAACAGTGGCTGTGACATACGGACGGACAGACTGACAGACAGACATGACGAATCTATAAGGGTTCCGTTTTTTGCCATTTGGCTACGGAACCCTAAAAACCACATCATCCAAGATGGCAGAAAAACGGAAGTAGTAGATTTAAAAAAAAAACTATTGTTTTGTGATGACTATGAACTAGTTTGAACTTTGAATCCAAACAATGAACCACCTGCAGCCGACGTGGTGACTTTAAAATCTATTTTAAGTAGGAAGTTTAAATGGCAAATGTCATCATCTGCCTAGTCTTTTCCCAACTATGTTGGGGTCGGCTTCCAGTCTAACCGGATGCAACTGAATACCAGTGCTTTGACATGGAGCGACTGCCTTTCTGACCTCTACAACCCAGTTACTGGATAACACGATACCCTTTGGTTGTTACCAAGGCAAGGGTTATCAATTTTTCTAGCTTCTGACTACCAATAATGACTGTCAAAGATCAGCCAGAACTAACGGCTTAACGAGGTTTCCGAGGCATGAAGAGGTGTCGGTATGAAATGGATAGTCACCGATCAATGGACCGATTGAGGCAAGCGTAACTTAACCATAATGACCGGTCGATCCGGACGGTTTTTACTTAGCTACTGTACTAGGCAGTGTACATGTACAACAGCTCGCTCGTGTAGAACGTCAAAAGAATAAAAACTAAGAACGTAATCCATTGTTCGCTACACTCACCTGATTGACAGTACGCTTTGGGTGTACGAGGCAGTGTACAACGGCTCTATCGTGAAGGCCGCAAGCTCGCAGTGTTGCCGCGTCGTCTATTAATACTCGTCCGTTAAAGATCAACCGTACGCGACATTCTGCTGTTAACTCCGTTGAGAAGTGACGCCTGGAATGTTGAAAATGTTTGTGTTATGAAAATAATTATAATAGAAAGAGAAACTTAATTTATCTGCATTTGGCAATCTAATGCGGTTGACCTGCGTATATTTGGAAAGTTCCATTGAACACCTACGTTTATAATCTCCCTTTTCCTATGTTGAGATCCAGATCGGCTTCCAGTCTAACTGGATTCTGCTGAATACCAGTGTTTCACATGGAGCGACCGCCTATCTGACCTCCACAACCCAGGACGGGTAACACGATACCCCTTGGTAAGACTGGTTGTCAGACTTTCTGGCTTCTGACTACCCATAACGACTGTCAAAGAATTATTAATAACAGTCGAGACGAGGGGCTTTACGTGCTGCCACAAGCACGGAGGAGTCTCGGTAAAAAATGGATGGTCACCCATCTATAGGTCGACCGCGGCAAGCGTAGCTTTTACTTAGCCACGAGCCCCTCAACACCTACAACATCTACTTACGTTATCGAGCACTAAGGGGCCGTCTCCACGAGTGAGAGAATCGCGGTGATATTATCGTCGTGCCACGTATTCCTATACACTCTCTTAGAACGTGTCTACACACGGCGATGTTATCGCAGCGATGCGACGAGTGGCTGAGTGCGAGTGAAATGTCATCGTATCGCCGTCTATTAACACCGAGATCACCCCACGATAGAAGCGCGGAATCGTCGCGATTGTCTCGCTCGTGGAGACGGCCCCTTAGAGTCCTTGACATGTCTTGGGATCATGGGGTTCCAGACCTATGGGAGCTATACGAGGGGCCGAAGAAAACTCGTAGAGACTCATTTACTACTTACTCCTGAATTAAATGAGATAAGACACCAGTCGGCGAGTCTCCCTGTCTGCTCTACACACTTGACTATTACAGAATATGGAAACAAAAAAAATATTTTAGATGGGTTGGTCTATGCATATGGGTGGCTGAAGTGGACTGGTTAGCTGAGACTATGGCCCCTGGCGGATCAATGTTGAGTGACCATGAGCAGATAGGTTTTATGGATTGGCCATGTGGAGGTAATTAGTGAGTGAGAGAGTGAATATTGTGTTGAATTCCTTATAAACCAGGGAGAATTAGGTACCTGTTTTAGGATAAAGTCTTCAGCAAGGTATTTGTAAAATGCTCATGTTGGAATTACACATAGAGTTAAAAGGGTTATAGCTGGATATCGTATGTCATAGTCAAAGTCAATTCATTTATTTCAATTAGACCATTAAAAGGCACTTTAGAACGTCATATGAGAAAGTTTGATGCTTGCCGCCCCTGTCAAAAGGTAGTTTTGTATGGAGCTTAAGCTTAATGTGTAAGCTTGCTATCAAGTAGCCGGCCCTATTATCGCGTGAATCTTTCGTAGACTTCGAGGAAAAAAACTTACCATTTAAAATCCTTCAATAACTCATCAAGACTCCCTTCAACCTCTTTCAAGGTGTCGTTTAAATATTTCAATTTAATCAATATTCTCTTTCTATCTTCAGCCTGTTCGTTTGTTACGTCGCCAGCGCCCTCTGTGGCCGCCTGTACATTATCTGTGCTCACTTCTGATGGTTTCTCTATTTTGGCCGTTGAAGGGGCATTTGTTTCTTTATCGTTATCTTTTTTCGCAGTCGTTGGTATAACTGTTGAGGGATTTGACTCTGGAACAAATATTAAAACAAATGATACATTGCTTGTAGGACGGATGTTATATGGGTGCAAAAAGATGTTTAGTTACGACTGCGCATTGGAAGGTGCAGTGTTAAGTTACAGGGAAACTTGAGGACCCCTAGATCAATGGACAACTTTTCACGAGCTATCAGGACACGTTTTCCCGATCTATTTTGTATGGCAATAAACTGTCACGTCACTTATTTGCCAACAATAGTAAGGCAATTGAGCCTAACTTTTAGGGTTCCGTATCTCAAAAGAAAAAACGGAACTCTTAAGGATCACTTTGTTGTCCGTCTGTCTGTCAAGATCCTTTATCTCGGTAACGAGTGGGGGTATCGAGTTGAAATTAAAACCATAAAGAAACAAGTCTGAAACCTATACATTTGTAATTAAATAATGAAAATTAGTCTTTATTTAAAGTACATCGAGGTATGCGCGGTCATAATTGTATAGGTGACCAAATCACGGAATTTGAACGGAACCCTCGGTGGGCGAGTCTGACTCGCACTTATCCGGTTTTTATAATGATTGCAAAGCAACTAAAAATCTAATTTTACGGTTAATTGAACATTAATCGGATTTCTAGGGCTAAAAGAGCCTCGAACATCGCCGCATCGGTATTTCGGAGGGTGATTCTTTGGAATTGCACAATTTAATTCCCCCATCCCCATTCTATCATCGGACGAGCAGAGATACGGCGAAGCATCACCGCTATATGGTTGAAGTTCCACGGTCTCGTACGAAGCGCTTTGATTCCACATTACTGTGCGAACTTCCAGACTGTGGAATTCACTGCCCGCCTCTCTGTTCCCTGATAATTATAATTTGGGTATCTTCAAGTGAACCGGTTCATGCTAGACAAGCGTGTTCAATTACTTATTACTAGTATTCACTTGCGGTTGAACGCAAGCCTATTAGAATAATAAAAAAAGAAAGGGTTTTTTACAGAAGTTGTGTATTGAAATTATTGTTTAATGGTGTTTTCTACCCAATTGGTGAAGGCCGCGGGAATCCACTGAACGCGTGATACGCAAAATCAGGCTTTGTGACGATGGACGTTTGGAAGGGATTTCTATGATAATGAAGGCGTTTTTGCTAAGATGATAATGATTGTATGAAAGCAGTGTCGTACCATTGGCTCGTGTGAAGAAGTCGCAGCCGGCAGTGACATCAGCCTCCATGGCGCTGACGATGCTGTCCATCTCTCTGATCTGCGCGTTGCTGGCCGGTTCAACCTCCTCGTGAGTTTCACTCTCGTCGCTTGTCGATTCTGAAGCACTCTGTGTATTGTTTGAAGCTGAAGAAATATAAATGTACGGCATTAGTGATATGATAATGTATTTCTAAGGGTGTTACTACACCAATCGATCGATCATCGATCGACGTTGATTGATTGGTGTGGTAGCTTTGGCTGATCGACGGCTACCGTTCGACTAACTAATCGATCGATTGCCGGTAAATGGCATCGGTCGACGTTGATCGATTTACTCCGGCCATAATCCATCACTAGTAATACAATCAAGCAGCTCGATCGACGTCGACTAATCCATTCTACCATCGATCGATGCCGTCGATCAACGATCGATCGATTTGCCTGGTAACACCCTAATGATGACATAATTTAGTTTAAGAAAATATCCAGTAAATATAACACAAAACTTCTTTTATGAATAATGTAAACATAATTAAACAAGGTAATAGGGATAAATTACCAAATCACGTTTTTATTGTAATTTAATTACAGTTTTATTTAAGAAATTTTCAATTTTTTTATCGGTTTAAATACTTTAAGTGATAAAACATTATTTCTGTTATCGGAACTTTATAACAAAACGCAGAAAGATATTTAGAATAAATTAATTAGTGAGCACATTTTGTATCGAAATTTTCCTACCCAGCTATTGTTTACGTAAATATAAGGTAACTGCCCTGACTGCTCTAGTGACCGCAAGGACAGCTGAGCCTGGAATCGGGCACATTGATATTGAGTTTTTCACTAGGAATTTCTTAGTTAATTCTATGTAGTAGTATTTATTTATCCTCTTATGTTTCATAGTAAAGCTGGTTTACATACGTACTACGTCAGACACAAAGGTCACTTGAAAACCAGCGTGAGGCACAAGTGGTCTGGCATTTATGCTTAACTGGGCCTGTTTGGTGCAGCCGTGGGGCACACAATAATGTTTTCTATTTCTGTGTTGTTATTGAATAACCTTTTTATTATTATTTTTGTGTGCACATGGTCTGTGTCAATAAACACTTTTTCTTTCTTTCTAGTATCAGTCCGGATTTGGAAGTTAGTGGTGTGACACCGCCGTGCCTCGGAAAACATGTGGAGCCGTGAAGTCCCAAGGTTAAAAAAGAATCTGTTTTTGTGCCAGTTCATGGGCGCGACTTTGTCCTCTTAGAAGTCCAGTATACTATAAAACTATCCTATGACCAATAGGTTTTCTATCAGTAAAAGATATTTTGCTATCGGACCTGGACATTCAGAGAAATTATTTTTTACATCCAAATCTGCAAACTTTACCTCTTATAATATCAGTATAGGTAGATATGAATAATATAAATAATAATAACTACCTCACTACTTAATGCCTAAGGCATTAATAGGTTAGGTTGGGGGTTATAGGTTTTAATATGTATTAGTTTGTTATTGTTTAAGATTCTTTTCTGTATTTTATCTATGGGCCACAGTTGCCTGACAATAAAGTTAATTAAGTCCGCCTTTGTACCCTTGTAAATGGAGCATAAATCATCACGCAAATTTAGACCTGCACACGTCATCATCATCATGTCAACCTTAAGACGCCCACTGCTGGGGCAAAGATCTTCTCCAAGGGGGGGTTTAGTCGTAATCACCATGCTTGGCCGATGCATGTTGGCGATCGCAGTAGGTGTTAAGGTACTCAGAAGGACGCTGCTGCCCATCCTCTGGTCAATATCTCATTGTCGTCTTCTACGACATCCACTGGTACAAATGGGGTGGTGCTAATCGCGGCCGGCACCACATGGCTTATAGTATAAAATAATATAAATAAAAACACTTACAATCAACTCTCCTATAGAAATGCAGCCGATTATTGTCCAGCATGGCCATATCGGCATCCACTATGCTATCCATCTCTTGCAGGGGGATAACCCTCGCGTTGTTCTCTTCAATCGTCTCAGTAGTACTGGAACCTGCACAATAAAACATTGAACACCTGTTTTAAAGAAGGTTTTGGGCAGTATGTACGCCTACAGTATGTACACATACATACAAAAAGAGCCAACCCACAATGTCATAAATCAATGAATTATGTTAATCTAATTCAATATGCCAAACATGAAAACATATCAACATTTATCTAAAATGTATGCTTAGAATGACGAATCATTGATTCAATATGACTTTGAACACTGGGTGAAATTATGACATGGGTCAGTCAGTTTTGGCAGAATTGAAGCCATTTTAGCCAGCTAGGGTAGGTAAGCGTGTAGCGACATTTATCGCACATGATACGAACTGCAACCGAGATCCTACAATCCTAGATCCTACATTCTTATATCGCGCAAGCAGAGTTCTCCGCAACATTAGAATATATACAAAATCCCGACTACAACAGTCGCGCAGTAGCACACCAGACATAACACCCGCCTGGTCAGAGGATCCATCCTTTTCTATGGAGGATGAGGAATTTTCCTCTCTGTTCCTCATACCTCTTAAAGCGTACAGGTATTCTAAGTACGAGATTTCCCTTACATTTTCAAATTAAACATTAAATAATTTATTCACATGCATAAAAGATGTTAGAAAAGTATATAATTTATGAGGTACGCTGTATTATTATTATAACCTATTAGCTTCTACCCGCGACTTTGTCCGCGTGAATGTCGGTTACCGCGAAAGCAGACAAAGTGAAGTGAGTTTGACGACACGGTTGGCGCAGTGGCTGAGCGATCGACTGCTGCGCAGCGTGTTGCGGGTTCGATTCCCGCCCAATGTAAATATTTGTGTGATGAGCACTTGTGTTTGCCTTGTGTCTGGGTGTTATATATGTATTTAAATGTATTTGTGTATGTATATCAGCTGTCTGACACCCATAGTACAGGGTCTCCCTAGTTTGGGGTCAGATGGCCGTGTGTGAAAATGTCCCCGCATATTATTATTATTATTAAAGTGGCGGATTAAAAAGTAGCCTATGTCCTTCCCCAGGCTTCAAGCTCTTTTCTTACCAAAATTTCATCAAAATCAGTTCAGCCGTTTCATCGTAAAAGCGTAACAGACTGAGTTACTTTCGCATTTATAATATTAAAAGTATGGATACTTTGAGGTATGCAAATTTACTTTACTAATTAGTATCTATTAGATACTAATTAGTAAAGTAGGTATCTACCTACTAACTTATAGTATAAAACTTTACTGATTAGTAGTGATATAGGTGGTGTTATTTTTATGTTTTGTTTTTTGTTTTTGGTCCTAAGTAGTAAGGATCAAGCCTATTATTGATCATTTGAAGTCATAATAATTGTTTGTACTTAAAATGCAGATGACAATTCATCATGAGTTCAAAGTGTATGGAAAAGTCACGTCAACGAACATTTTAAAATTTGTACGATTCTTTAAATATGTATAAGTAACGAAAAAGCGTAGGTACTTGACCTTTTTAGAGGGCAATGTCGATATTCGATATGGTAAATGTATGTATTTATACCTACTGTTTTTTATTTGTTAGACTTTGCGCTACTATTTAATTGGTTTTTCACGTGTCTCACAGTACTATAATGAAGGTTAAAAAGAAAGTAAGTCGTACATTTTTGAAAATCTGCGGTGATAAGTCTCATTCCTGATTGGTTGATATAATACACAAAGCTATGCTACAGCAAATTATCAATAATAATTATGTGTTACATGGATAACTTCTGGATGTTTCATTTGGTACTGTTAATAATGTATTTGCAACTTTATGGTTCAAGATAGAGTCGTCAGACCTACGATATTTCATATCTTCAGCCTCCCGCCTAACATAACTTCGCTCTGACATCAGCTTATGGCTGAAGTAGATTGCGAAAACTTTTTTATTATAACGATTTAATAATTAATAATATCCTGTACCTTAATAAAAAACTTGCAAGTAAAACGTCAGTGAGAAGGTACCTTTTTATCTGATACCTGAAAAATGGCCCAGCGTTGAAACTAGCAACCTAGCTTCTATAAGACACATTCTTCTATCGATCCTCAATATTTCAGCGTGACAGCTCTGGTATCTCACTATCTCAGTCCATTATTGAGACCTCGCTGTATAATTAGTTAGTATTGCATTACTTATTTAAGGATATTGCAAGATAATTTTTCATTGATTATACTGATTAGGTTATCCATGCGTAAACCAATATACATTTAACTATCAACACGTGTAAAACCTTAATAGCGAAAGAATGTCGTAGGTATATTTAAATAGGTACTTAGTACCTAATCAAAAAATCATCAATCATTTATTTAAGTAAAAATTTCTATTCAATTCGACAACACTTATCAGTTTACTTATTTTGGATCTCCAACAAAGGATACACAATACATGCCATTCAATGCCTGAAGCAGTTATAAATTGTTTGAGTTTCTAAGGGAATTTTCAACTTTAATAAATCTGACAATCCTGGTTAAGGCGATTCCCTGACCAAACATTTCCTCTTTGCCGCAGAAACGAAATTTTCACAATTTTTGTTTTCTTTTTTTTTGGTATAAAAAAAGAGAAACGATCTTTTGAAATAAAATAAAACGTCAATTATACAGATTTTTAAGTTACCTATCTATTAATTGAATTCCCAAATAAATAGCACGGCAACTTTAGTAAAAGATACATCAGGTTTTCAATTATTTTAGTCATTTTTTTACAGGGAGATTTAAGTGTATATAGGGTATATAAAAAAAAATAAGAACGTGGAATGTGATGATAGGATATTGAACATTAATAATATGCTTTTAGATGTAGTTTGTTTCTCTTAAATAATAAGTTAATAGCCACTGAATAACGAAAAACACACTTTTGGTTGGGGTAGCGCCTTAAGTACTTATCTCTGTTGACCATACATGGCATCAATATCAGCAGTAAGAGCGCTTGATGACTGATCTGTTTAGTAAGCGCAACTGTACTAATACTAAGTTTCTTTCGACTTACGACGCAACCCGGAAACCTTGTCGACTAGCTTATATTTTTGCCATGGCATGGCAATTTACACTGTTGTTACATAAGTGTATACAGTTAGTAGCATATTGAAGTAAATTGAAATGGTACATCTATGAACCAAGTGAGTTAACTCGAGGCTGGATTGCAGATCGAGCCGAAAGCGAGGGCGTATTTGAGCCAAGAGTGTAATGAGAAAATGCTCACACGTTTCCTGGAACGCGACGTTTTTAACACAGTTGATTGCGACAATAAGACATTGATAAATGCAATTCAATATTCTTAATTAACATGTGTGACGTTCGCGCAGTTTCTTCACCATGTCAAGGCGTCAACCAGTGTCAGCAAGACTTTACAAGCAGCTAGCAAAACCGAAGAGGCAAAAAAATAATAGGTAACACAAACTGAATAGGTATTATTTTTACAGAACACACCCAAACCACACACATTAAATGTTATTTTGATTAAGACATCAATAATTTGATGACATAATATAATGATCATTTCTCATATCTTATAAATGAACATAGTAGTAAATCAAATTATTTACGCACAAATAAAATAACATTACCATTTGCTGAGATAAAAAACGTAAAGTTAAACATGCGCTTGCATAATATATTATTATGAGTTTAAAAGCAGTGCAATAAGAGCCACTTAACGAGCAAGTGTGTTAAAAACTATAATGTACTATGTACAAATATTAGATTTACATACTTGCAGTATCAGTTGTGGCAGCTTGTATGGAAGTGCTTGTTGGAGCAGCTGTTATCATTAAATTCGATCCTGCAAACAACAGACACGTTTTAGAACAGGCTCTCTGAATTACTTATCTAATTTAACATAACATGTTACTAATTAACGCAGTGAACTTGAGGCTGTATTTATTTTATCTCAGAAACGAGAAGGCATTGGCGATTTCAGATTTAAAGTGTTTGTTTAAACTTCGGAACTACTGGGCCTGTAGACAAAATCCTTTTTCAGCACGCGTAGCATGACCACGCTATGTCTACGGAAGAAGACATACTGACAGCTAGAATAGACAAGTCAGTACAGTTTGTCTATTCTTCCTGTCAGTATGTCTAATCTTCCGTAGACATAGCGTGGTCATGCTACGCGTGCTGTTAGCGTTAACGCCAACGGAAAAATCAAATTGTATGCTGTTGAAAACAGCATACAATTTCATTTTCAGTGTTTATAAAAGTAGTCTAGGTCTACCTAAAATCAATCAATCAATCAATCATTTATTTTGTTAAACATAGGTATAGTTACAGATAATATATGTTGTCTAAAATATGTGCACTATGTTTTGCCAATATATGGCGTACAAAATCAACATAACAAAACAAGCAATTACAATTAAAATTAGGGTGGCATGTCAACAGATTGTAAACAAACAATTAATAATAATTTAAAATATGTCAATTAGGTTGTGTCAATGGCAACAGGTCATTACAATTTTATATAAATGAAAACATTCTATACTTTTATAATCAATTAATAAATAAAATCATATGTTTTTAATTAGCAAGTCGGAATCTTCATATCTCTGCTTATCAGTAATAAACTCAGTGATGGAGTAGTAACATCTATCTATAAGTAATTTAAACAAAGACCTCTTAAAGGATCCCAGACACTCTTTATTTCTAATAGCTACTGGAATACTGTTATATATTTTTGGGGCCATACCAAGCACACTTTTGCTGAAAAATGCGGTTTTATGAGAGGCAACATGAATGGTATTGTGATAACGACGAGAGCGCTGTCTTTCAAAGAAATTAAGGTTACAGCGAACCCTTCAAAATCGCGAAAAGCGAAATCTCCATCTGGATCTGAATCTGGATGTACCGTGATGTCGCCTGCCAAAGCCTCAATACACGGTCTGCTACTTGTGATTCGCAAGGTTACAGATTGCTGCTCGATAATTGTTGGATAACAGGGACTATGATCAGAATCAAGATTGGAATCGAAATACATTATTATTAATTTGGGTCAAGAGAGTAAACTCCATCAAAATTAAATAGGAACATAGATGCTTACTGGTTCTGATGCTGACAGTGACAGGGTGTAGTGTTCTAGAGCGCATCACCAGCACAGTTCTGTACCGATCTGGCCGAGCGTTGGTTGACCACCAGGCTAGAGCCGCCACCACCACCAGAAGTACCACAGCTACAAATTGCACGACTTCGTCACCAACACCGTCGATCATCGTCATCCTGAGGTACCTGGACAATTAAATGTACTTAATTGTTAAGGGAACTCATGAGACAAATACCTGGTTATTGTGATTCAGAAGAAAATATAACGTCACGTAAGATTTTTGCGTTATACCTCTACTCTCTCTACTCTCTTTCGCTCACGCCCGCTCTCTCTTTCTTTCTCTTTCTAGTGAATCATTGAGCTTGTGTGTATCGAGACTAATGCAGAACTAGACAGATTTTATTTCGAATTAGCTGATGCCCGCGACTTGGTCCGCGTGATTGTCGGTTTTTAGCAGGGTTTTAATTTTCTTTGCGTGGAACCCTTACTTTTATTTTTTCCAAAATAAATTACTCCTTATAACATCAGCTATCTACCAGAAAAGTCTTAAGTCCCGTCAAAATCGGTTTAGCCATTTCAGAGATTAGACAAACAGACTGCACATTTGAATTTATTTATTTCTAAGATTGGATTACATTTGGTGTAAAAAATGTGTGAAGATTTTTTTTCTAGAGTCCACATATTTTTTTATTTATTATTTGTATTGGACAGAACTAAAGGATGACGCGACATATCATTAACAAAATTATCAAATGGTTTCATACACCTTTTATATTAAATTAATTAATAGTCTAATTTATTATAAACTGTGGTGCCAATAGGGTATTTTACTCTATGCGAGAAAAAATCTATAAATATGTTATTGAGACAGTTTAGGCATAAAGCAGTCGGAAAATTTAAGTTTTAGTTCATAAAATAACAAAACAAATTTTTAAATTCATTTCAAA
This sequence comes from Charanyca ferruginea, assembly GCA_947361185.1. Classification (NCBI taxonomy): domain Eukaryota; kingdom Metazoa; phylum Arthropoda; class Insecta; order Lepidoptera; family Noctuidae; genus Charanyca; species Charanyca ferruginea. The sequence continues at coordinate 18,701,581 of OX376073.1, forward strand.
GTTTTCAGTATTTTTAATCTGTTATAAAACACCGTGAAATAGTAGCGGCCATGTTATTACGCCATACGGCTGTGTAAACAAAAAATTGTCAACTGTCAGTCAACCGATTGGCGTAATATAGGCTTTGTACTTTTATTATTTTCGTAACCAACGTAATTTTTTTTATTATTACACCATTTACAAAATATGCTTTTAATTATTTTTAAATGATATACAATTATCATATTTAATATGAGCTCATTTGCTACAAAACGAACTGACGTCATTTACGCTGAGCAATATGGCGTCCAGTAAGAGGCGTTTTCGTCAAACTACGCGCGAAATTTGAAAATTTAAAATTTAGATGCATTTTTATGGCACTTAACGATTGAATAAAAATTTTGTGTTTTTTTTGGTGGCATATTAGCACTACAGAATTTCATTGAGACACTTTTCGAAAATGGGTGTAATACCCTATTCTCTTATGCACAAACTAAATTAATTTTAAGCTATTTATATCTCTTTCTCTTCAACAAAACAAGAAAGAGACATATATTAATAAGAGCTGTCAATTTAAGTTGATCTAAACTATTCATACAATTATAGTTGTCATTTCAGAACGTATTGATTAAAAACACTGTGAAATTCAAGGGAAATACTAATTTGACATCTCTAACTTAGTCCTTGTCTGTCGCCGTCCTTTTCTTCAGTTGCCTGGTAGTAAGAGATGCCAAATGCCTAATTTTAGTTTAGGTTGTGAACAAGGGAATCGGCACCTGTGTCTTAAATTTCAAATTAGTACAGCCAATAAGGTATAACCCATGACACTGCACAATTTGTAGTAATAAGCAACAAATACATATCAGTAAAATCAAATGTAACTAATATTTTTTGTAAAAGTAATTAAACTGTGTTGTTATGTGACAGTCTTCAATAGTCATTAAAATATTTGCAATATAACATTAACATTATATTAATTCTTAAAATAAGTTTGTGTGAGTGCATGTCATAAGTAAACAATATGTTGTAATACACAGTAATTTCGCTGATTGCACTCAAAGGAAATACAAAGTTTATTATTTTTATCATTAAGTCGTGACCCTAATTAAGATTACAATGCTAGAGACAAAATCAGGTCTCTAATAGACCTGTAATGACTTTAAAGAATTACATACGTAGCTTGTTGTTGTTAGACTGATATCCGGTGAGTTGCACAAAACCAACATTAGTTTAATGGACACTTAAAATTGATGCTGTCACTTTCGTTTGTAATACAAAATGTAAAGGATGGCATGAATTTAAAGTCTCCGTTAAACTAATGTTGGTTTCATGCAACACTAGGTTTTCATTTTAATATGATTAAAATTAGAACTACAAAAGTGTATACCTACTAGATGACCTGACATGACCAATAAGAAAATTCATTCTTAATATTAGTCTGTGTCTGCATAGAAATATTTATTTTGCATTTAATTTTATATTTACCTAATTTATAATTTGAAAAAAAAAATGATAATATCATGTCTAGCATTTTATGGTATATACCTATGTACCTATGTAATTATGGCAAAATTATGGTGTTTCTTTCACAAAGGTCATAAATAAAAATTCAAATACTGGTTGATATAACTATAGATAAATTAATGCTTGATGTTGTTGATGACAAAGATGTATGAAAGAAGTATAATATAGTGCAGCAAGCTTATTTTTGAAAAATTACAAGGTTTGTCATTTCTTGTTCAGAGCTGCCATTACCTAACTAGATCAGTTTTCTGCATAAAACGCGGAATGGCATCTTGCATTTCAACCTAGGAGGTTGTTAACTGGACTTTCCATTGTTAGGCACCACAGGAAAGTAAAGAAAATTAAAGGCAGGGCAAAAAACTTTAATATACTAAGCACCTACATGGTAAGAGCAGCTTGTGTGGGGAACACAGACCACGGCTTATGGACAAAGTCAAATCATTTATTTAAATAAGACCAATAAAAGGTACTTTTGAATGTCATTTAAGAAAACTTTAATCTTGTTGCCCCTTTCAAAAGGTAGTTTGGGAATTGCTGGGAGAGGGCAGCATAGGGTCAGGCTGGATCAGATTTTATAAAGCTAGGAATTCATTTAGAAAATCTTGGTATTTTTAAATACAGTATGACATGACCCTTTTATTATGTGTAGGTATTTATATGGGTAGTAATCAATTTGCATAAATTAATAGGTATTTCGTCAAAACTTTGCTGTGAAGCTGGGTGTTGAATATATTATTCTTTGCTCAATCATGATTTAGTAAATCATAGATATTGTAGAGGGCTGCAGCTGAGCTAATGAAGTGTGATAGTTTCCACACCAAACAAACATTCCACTTGCTATTCAAACCTGACTACAGCAAACACAAACATACAACATATGTTACATTTTTACCACATTTTAGACTGTAACAAGTTGTTTTCAAATAAAATTAAGCCAAGAAAACAAATTGATAGATTGCTTTAAGAGTAGATATTTAAGTAATATACCCACAGTACATACCTATTATATACTGAATGTTATGTAGGTAGACAGTGCGTCAGACGATACACGGCCAACATTTATAGACAGCACTTACATGCCTCGCCTTTCTAGATCCGACCAGATTCAAGGTCAGATGGCTTTAAAAAAACAATAGTCTTTACCTCGCACTAGTTCAGTTAAAGCTCCACACACAGCAAACAGCAGAATTGGCAAATATTTACAAATTAATATTGCGACTCAATGTCTCCGTGGTAATAAAACATCTCGAAAATAGCTATAGCCACATCGAAACTTGAAGCACAAACCACTAGGAACATGTAATTACAACTCCACTTGTAAACTTTAACAACGTGACGGCAATATTGTCTGTTTTGTGTGTAAAAATTGTTTTATTTTTTATTCCGACATTTGGACGACACTCGAGATCTCAAAAATCAAAAATTGAAGAAAATCATATCATCATAATCAATCTGTATAGCAGATTAAAAATAAAAATTATAGCTTTCTTCAAAGGTTTTGTATGACAAGTTGAGTACATTATTTCGTAAAGGATATTAATAATAAATGGAATCAATATGTAACCAAATAGCAATTAATCTTATTTTATAAATACAATAATAAGTACACTACGCTCGGCTCTAGTTTTACCACTCTCTATTTATATATTTCACGGTCAATGATTTCACCTCACTAACCGCGATATTGTCTATGGCATAAGATGTTTGGCGCCATCATACAAAATTGACAGAACATGAGAATTGAGAACTCTGAAGACTTGATGATGATATTGTTTGTATAATTTCAGTGAGCCTATCCCTATTTAACATTGGTGAGTTTCCATGATCAATATAATTTTGCTTGACTAGCATACCCATTATTGTTTTCACGTGCTAATAGCTGTTATAATGTGAGATTTTGTATCGTACTTTCATACTTCTTTAAAAAGTATGACTCACCCTTGTTTGGAGTTTGTGTCCATAAACAAGGGTGGTATATATTGTTTTTCGTTAGTATGCATGCATGTAGATATCACCAACAACTACGTGGATCCGGCGAGCGCTGGCGCGACATTCAGAAAACTTAGCACGTTTAGACTAGTCCTTCAATCTTGACCATAGGAGTAATCATTAAGAACTAGAAGAAAGAGCTCAAGAAAATGTAAGTACTCCTACTCTTTACTTATTATACGCGTTTCTATTACTTAAAATTTTAAATCTCAATAAAACTTTATTGTTTTTAAGTTATTTCTAACTTCTCAGTAGTTGCCACCTGTCCCCTGTTGTTTATATTAAATGCTTATTATTTTCTTGGCAAAGGGTGGTTATTTTTAATGTTTATTTAATAGAAACTTTTTAACATAGTTCAGACAAGCTCCAACGTTTATTAGATAATAATCAGATTTCTCATCTGATTTGTTTGTTATTAGGTAGATTTTGATATCTTTATGTAGGTTTTATCAACATACAAAACCAAATTTATTTTGAAATGCTTTAAGTAATTATTGTGAAAATAAATAACACTGATTATATACATTATGGTTCAATCTAAAAAGACTGTAAAATAGGTACCTACTTATGTGTCTTTCCTAATTATGATAATCATCTTGCAAAAAGTGTATTGATATCAAACCATGACATGCTCAGACAACAGACTTCTAGAGATAGATATGTATTTTGACTGTTAAAATGATTTCTGATACCTAGATAAATAATGGAATAAAAAAGTTTTCAATCAGTTCCAGTCTAAACACTCAAATTTTGTAGGATGTAGAACCAAATTGAAAAACCTTCTTTGTTTCAATTCTTCATCATCATCTAAATTAGTAGGTACTAGTCTATACTAATATTATTAAAAGGTAAAGTTTGTAAGTTTTAATGTAGCAACCTCCGAAATACTATGTCTAATTTCAAAAATAATTTCAGCAATAGAAGGGTTTATTTTATTATCCATGAGTGCTACCTATAAAGGCTATATTTTATTATCAATAGATTAATGATTCGTAGGAAAATTTACGCAGACGAAGTTGCGAGCACAAGCTAATGTTTAAGAAATTAAGTTAAAGGTTTTTTTTATTTTTTATTTAGTTACTTATGTATAAATCATTAGAGTAAGTTCTTGAACAAATCAAGTTTTATTTCTTGCTAAAAAAAGTACATACCTAATAAGACCTAAGTAGGCACTTTATTATATATTTTTAGAAATAGACAAGTAAGTTATTGGATACGTAAAACCTATTTTAAGTTGTTAATTAACGGCTACAAAGTTCTTACCCCATCTTATACCCTAGGTACCTATTTACATTGCGATCTCGTTTCATCTTCATTAGAATTGCATCATACTATCCTAGTGTCTGTAATCGCAATTGGATGCTAAATATACTGCATCAGATGTTTCTAAAGTTATTTTCATACGACTCTAGTATACTTATGCAAAGAAAAAGTTAATAAAACGGAAAAACTCAATGTAAACAATGAGAAAACAATGTTTTCTGGAACGAAAGAGATAGATATATTATTTACCATGTACATGGTTGAGATAGCAAAATTTAAGTGAGGTTATGACGGCAAAAATGTATTTTTGTGTTTGTTCCACGCAGATTCTATAAAATATGTTTGTGGAAATTTTGTATTGTAAACAATAAATTTTACTTTAAAATTTATCGCGGGTGATTAAAATTATGGTTGATAATTGCAAGGTTCGGTATACTTAAAAAAAACCTACAAACAAAAAAAAGTCAAAGTTGAAACATGAACACTGTTGACGCGTTCGATTCGACGATGAAACGGAACGTAGTTATTTCGTCAGACGATTCGAATAAGCTTGTGCGGAGATTCATTGGCGCCATTCATTTCATTCTTACTTTGCGCCCTCAGAGAAATACACGTACCTATTACAAGATTTTGCTACTTATAATTATTACGATCAACGTCGGAAAGTCGTTGTATTGTGTATATCACAGTAAATATTTTAAAAGCGGAGTTGTGACTAGTAACTTTGTTTTTTAGTTTAATTTTGGTCTTTAAGTTAAGACCGCCGCCCGAATTTTTTCTGTTGAATCTTTGATAGCACTCTGAAAGCTATAAGGGCGAAGAAAAGTATTATTTAAATAACATGATCAACGCGGATTCCCCACAATTAAACAATCTGTTAAATACAGTTTCTTACGGGTCCGTAAATAGATTTAATAACAAGCAGGTCGCTTTGCGCCGCAATAATTATTTTTGTCAGAGAAAAGACAAGGTAAAGAAGTTTAGAACAGTGCATTACAGAAGCCATACAATGATGTAAGTACTACTTTAAAGTTTTTATGCGTGCCTACTAATAATTATTTGCAAGGTACCCTTTGTCGTACAGATTACTCATTGGTATAGTGTTAAGTTTGTAAGTATTATTATCCGTGCCATAGATAGGCTTAAGTACTGCTTTTTGTGCCTCGTGGTTCCTGCAGATAGTTTAGTCATAATGTTCAAGTCATGTTATTTTGTTAATTTGACGCAAAGCAGGCAACGCACAGTACACACGGCTACACATCAAGCTATACATTTCCAGTTAATGCTGATCTCGCATTGTATAGGATTTCCGTACAATGCGAGGTCAGCTTACACTGGAAATGCATAGCTTGATGTGTAGCTGTGTGTACAATTTGTTATGAGTATAAATGAATATTTTTTGACACATTGCGAGTAAAGGTGTTCCATGTTTTTATATGGACTAGGAAAAGTACCTAATGTGTAATGCCATTTGTGTTCAATTTATGTTAAATTAGACCAAAAGCACGAACACTGCAACGGACTGGTGCACATTCGGTTTCCCGGTCGTTTTTAAAGTACCTAATAAAGTGTAGTGTTATTTTGGTCTCATGTGGTCAAAACCAATACCTATATAGTAGGTATTGGTTTTAAATCAATATAGCATGCTTCATATTGTGTTAATACACAATAATGAAGCATGCGATATATATTTTGGTAGTAGTTACGACTGAATAACAATGTATTGGCCTATTTGGCCCATTGTTTATTGCTGAAATGTGTACCTATTGTAGTTGCTCTGCCGATGTAAACGGGGATTCCCATGAGTGTCTTTTAGTGTTCCATTTTCATTGTCTATTTTCGATTGATATCATGACGTAGAGTCTAGACAAAATAGATCTAAGTAGGTAGGTAACATTCTACTTTTTACTTACGTTAGCGTTTATTCTAAAATCAACTTTAGCCTGCATCGCGTTCTTTTCGGCGAATAAATGTAAATTAGCTTCTCATTCCATGCGATTCGATATTATCATAATAATTATGTCTAGAGTTCTTAACAACATCTAACTACTCAGACCAGTAAATTATTGGTCTGAGTCTAACTAACTTCTAAAGTTTTTTAAGAATTCTGTTGTGTTGAAAGCCTAGATAAATAAATGCGACACAAATTGTCGAAACTTTCTAGTCGCTCCTACTCGTTTTGAATAAAAACGCTAAGTTGCTACCAGGGTTGGCACTAAACTTAGCGTTTTATTGTCCTTGCCTAGTTCATTATCTTTTTCAGCTCAATTAAATTTTGTTTATCTCTCCAGTAAGTTTAATTTCACCCGAATCTATCTTTATTTTCAATTTGAATTTAACATAAAATTATTGATTTGGATAAAATGTGACTGATACTTTCATTAATGAAATGTGTTTAATCAAAGGCGTGAGAAAATACATGCTGAATAATTGAATAGGTTGTAAACATGTAAACAGTTGGTCTCATTGTATACTGATTTTCTCTTAAACTTGAAATGTTATGGTGTTACGAATAGGTATAAATAGGTACCTACTTATACAAATAGCTTTGAAGAAAACTTTCTTAGCTTTCCATCTGTTTTGTTAAAATATATTAGCTCATAGGCTATTTGTTTCTATTCAAGGAAATAATAAAAAAAGTTGGAACGTATTCAACTCGCTCAGCTACTGAATATTTTCGGAGAAAGTAGAAGTGAACTGTGATATCACGTGAAGAATGTTGACTTTGGTAAAACCCAAAAGCAAGAATAAATTAACGTGGTTTTGAAACCGGAAAATAACTGAAAGAAATTGTTCTGTAATCATAAAGTAAATGTTGCAGACATTGATAGTGCTGTGTCTGTATTATGTAGATTTACTTATTGTACCTACATAGTTGTCACTCATTAGTACCAATTATATTGCTGAACACCTATACGTCGTTACGGGTAGTCATAAGCCCGAAAATCTAAAATTCAGACTTACCATGCCGTGTTACCAAGTAGGTACCAAACTGGGTTGTAAAGTTCAGTTATGCAATCACTCTTAACTACATCCGGTTAGACAGGATGCTGACTTTAACGTAGATAGCCTCCTTTTGGCTTTGCGTACCTAGTCGGTTAAAAAGCCTAGGCAGATGATGGTAATGACCGATTCACCAATTTGTTTTGCCTTTTCTGAGACAATAAGTGTCTTTTTACGTCCGTAAAATCCAGTAAGTTTCTAAATGCTCTCGAGTCCTTTCAAAATGATGGATTTTCATATTATGTTCTGATTATGACATCTTCTTTATAATAAAAACTCAAGAACTTTTGCACCGATTTAGCAAATTTTGGTTTTGATTGTGGAAGTCCAGGGAAAGTTTAAACGGTGAGAAAATTGTAAACATTCACGAATAAAAAAAAAGTAGGTAGGTAGGTACCAGGGACAAGACAACGTCTGTCGAATCAGCTATACTGAACTATTAGTTAATCTGTGGCTATACCCTGTTCACAATAAGATTAGACTTTTACAAAAACCTTTTTTACAGTCCGTTCAACCGATTTTGACTTATATTGCGTTGGTAGCATGACAAATGGCAACTGCAGTGAACAGTTGTTATTGTAACCACTTTTTTGCCTCTAATGTCATCCTTAAGCCTACGGAATAGAAGTCAAAATCTGTTGAAGGGACTGTACAAAAGGTTTGTGTTTATGTCTAATCTTATTGTGAAAGGGTATAGCCAGATATCATAATAATTTTATTTATTTATAAATAACCAACCTATAGGTATTTAAAGGCTTACACCAGACATATAGTTTATTATAATAAGCTTAGAGTACTTATATATAACTGTAATTATATACTCTAAGAAGATAATAATAACTACATACATATTAAATAGGTAGTAGTACATAAGCGATTGCAAAAATTGCAAATCATTCTTATCATGTTTATCTAAACCATTCTTGATGACGTAGGTACAGCTCGCCTCGGAGGCCCAAACGGGCGAACAGTCTGTCTACGGCGATATTCAATGTAGTCATTCATGTGCTGATTTCTACAGGTCCGTTTGATAAACGGTTTCGACCGTCAGTCTTCCTTATAGAGGTCGTTTTTAATGTGTTTATTGGACGTTTCTTTCTTTTTCCAACTCTGCAGGACGATTACATTTCTCAGAATCTCTTCATATTCTTTTTGTATTATGAAATCATAAACTAGTTGATATCTGCTTTCCATTTATCTTGGTACTTAAATACCAAATTATTGGGGTCAAATAAGAAATTACACTGTCATCTTACTACAATTAGTAGGTACCTACATACTTAGGTAATTAAAATAGAGATGTATAATCTATGGAAAAAGATCTTGTGTAGGTACCTATTTACGTTCATATCCTAAAACGATTGATTGATTGTAACTTTTCTTTATAATATGTACTTATATAAAAAGAAAAATTACAAGAAACTGACTGAATTAGGTACTTACTAAGCTACGTTTCGACACTTTCGACGCAATAATAGCTCGCAAAAAAAAAGGTTATTCAACCTAGTTCAATGCCAGGAGAGAATGAGTCATTTCCAACCTGCGAAAATAACGTAGGTAAGTACTTGGATGTGCTTGTGCGTTTCTGTCCGAACACGTATCGACTTGAACTGACTTGAACACTAATAAACAAGTCCCCTAATGTCAAGACACTCCTTGGTATCTACCTACATGCTGGTCTGATGCTACAGGAAAATCATCTACCGTTACTTGGCAACGATAATTCTGAGAACTTATGTCATACATATTAAACATTTCGAAAATATATCGGCAGCCTTAATTGTTGTATTATAGGACTAGTTATTTGATAGGTAGGTAATGTAAAGTCAAATAAACTTGATGGCGGCACCACACTTCGTTATGCGTTATTTGCTATGCGGCTACACTGTATTCGCCAAATATTTGTTATGTGAGCGTACAACAAACACGCCATCCACACTTCGTGCTTGTGTGCCAAACATATGTGGTGCGTTTGGCTTTTGAAAAAACAAAATTAATGTGTTGACTGTGGCTGCTACTTTTACAGATTAGAGTATTATGTCCGACACGACCACCGTAAGCGAGCGAACACGACTGAATGAGTGAACGAAGTGTGGGCAGTCGACACGCATATTCGGCTTATTCGTGTCCTTTGAAGTGTGTCTAAAAACCGACAGGTGGACGGATAGGCGTATTTGCTATTCGCGCTTATGCGTTATGCGGGCGAATAAAGCAAATATAGACGAATAAACCCTCCACACTTCGTCGTATGCGGGCGAATAAGGCGCATAACGCATAGCGCATAGCGAAGTGTGGTGCCGCCTTTATAAGTACAGACACCGCAGCGTAGCGTCAAAAACTCGATACATACGCATTAAAAACCATAGAAAAGTGGGTAACCAGTTAATGACGCTATCCACCTACCAAATGCACTAATTCTGACTACTTAGATGTAATGCTATGCCATTGCCAGAGACACGCTCTCTTGTTTCTCGGGGTAGATTCTAACTTTTGACTTATGTTAGGAAGTGTTCATGCTATAATTTTTCAGTGCAAAACTTACACCTATATAACCTCATCCCTTAAAACATCGGAACATTAGTTCTTCATAAACCACCCCCAATTAATTAATAAAGCTTTTTTTATAACCTCTGTTCAAGGCACCAGAAGAATCTTCTTCAATTAATAATCAATTTATTTCTCATAAAACTTAGTAATACTTTACAGAAATAGTTTGGCAATATTTATTTCTAATAAATGGATGTAGCCACTGCAACCGAACTAGGCAAAGCCTGTATTTCGGTTTTCAGTGCCTTTTCCCTCGAAATGTTAACAGAAAATGCCAGCAAAGCAAATATGTAAATATGTTCAGTTGTACCACTCATTAATTTTAATTTTGACTAAGCTAAAGCTAACTTACTAAAAAGTTGCATTATTTAAAATGATACTAAACATAATTTAACAAGCCTTAAAATCTAAGTGAAGTGTTTGTGAGTGTGTGTTGGTATATGGGGTGTGTAAAGGTGAGTGTATGTGAGTGTAGCGGTGAGTGTGTGTGGTTGTGAGTGCATTAGCGTGTTTTAAACTAAGATTATTTTAACCAATTAAAACGTATTTTAAAACCTAACATTCTCATTATTGTACCACGTTTAGTAACAGCTCCGTTTCATCATAATTGAGTTGTTGCAAATATTCACTATTCTTATTTTAGTACGGTCTATTTAAAGCTGAAAAAAAGAACTGAAAAACCTATTATATATACCTACTAATATCCGAAACTATTCATCCGATTTCAAAAAATATTTCTCCGATAGGTAGCTACATCATAAAAAAAAATCCTTGACGCGAAAAGTAACGCGGACGAAGTCGCGGGCATACTGCTATTCCTAATATTTTAATTCCTTGTCTCCTTAGTTAATTAGCAAATATTTGTGTCACTTAACTCCTTCATTTTATTAAACAGTTTCTACTCTCTTTGATGTCTCACTAGAACAAAATATAACTTTACATTTTGACTAGACACTTGGTCAAGAATATATTGTCATCCATTCCTGACTGAAAGCCACACAAAATTTTATTTTCTGCTTTGAAGCAGATCTTTATTTCTGTAAAAAAATACGGTATATACTTTTCAGCATCCAAATTCACAATAATAACCTTAATTAAAATAGGTAGATCACTGGCCATAACTCTAAAAATACATAATATCGATACATTTGTCGTGACAACCAAACTTAATGATGACATAAACCAATACTGTTGATGCAATCCTTGTTGCTAACCTGACTTTTTTTGAGTGTTAAGTAAGTACATTTTTTATATTAAAACATAATCTCTTATTATCATAGCGGCCATGATCATAGGATGATTTCCATTTTTAGCAATGTTCAATGATAGAAAAGATAACTCTGATAACTATAATTCGTGTTATTTTATAACAATAATTATGACACCTACTTGTAGTATCTACTTGTTTTGCAGTTGCGTTATGATTATGAGTGACTCATGTCGAAAAAAACAGTATCCCTCTTGTTTTGTGCGGCGTGATTCCCCATCTATCTACATACATACAACAATGTATAGTATAATCCTTCTACAGTACAATAACGTGTAGTGCTACGGTCTCGTGACCGTGGTAATTGCCCGACCCTATTGGCTCGCCAAGTTGACGTCATTTGAGGCGACCAATAGCGTGGAAGGAAAGATATTTTTAGAACGCAGATGTTGAGTAGTGGGGATTTAGGAAAACTGTACGGGCCGCGACTGCCGTGAACATTGCACAATATTTTCTGTGTTCGCACGCAGTGCACGTATCGCAACTTGCGATTATCGGTTTATTTAGTCCACTGAAGTTCATCAACAACGCTTTAGAAGTTGACACGTTAAGAAAAGCTTTCGCCTATTATCCTCTTCATTTGTTGTGAGGGTAGCGAATACTATCAGTAAATAACTGGCGGCGTTACAATATCTGTTCGTAACAAGGTGAGTTTTAGAAAGTAATTATACCATGAGTAAATACTTAGTTTGTTAAAACTTATATATTTAAATGAGTTCAATATGATTGAAAAACAGAGTGCAGGCAATAATTTAAGGATACGGGGTTCGAATAAGATTTGTAGTTTAATTTCTGTCAAAATGTGTCTAATTTCACAACATTTAATATTGTGCAATAATTTTGTGCTACGACTTTTTTGTTGTTGTGTGCTTTTAAAGTGTTGTATGTTTGCCATAAGTAGTCTTAAAGTTGTGTTTCTTTAGCAAATTTCACGTTGCTTAGTGAATTGTTGTATCATAATTATTTCGTCCCAAAGTCTAGAGACATGTTCCAACCTGTCGTGAAAAGCCCCGCGCGGTCACGTTGCTCCGTCGGGCGGCTCGCACGCGGCTTTCTAGAAAATGCGCGACAATTTAGTGTATTGAATTGAAATGATAGTTCCCCCGTTGTAATGTAGGTTTCATTCCATTGGCATATTTTGGAACAGCTTGGGACTGGTTTTGGAACCCTGAAATAAATTTATGATAAAAGTAATACTTTTATATCATTATCACTTATCACCTTACGTGCTTAAAGAAATAACCTTTACTTCCTGCGTGGTTTAAATCATGGCGCTTTGCTATGTCTCTACTTTCAAATTATTTTATGGTAAAATAATTAGATTCAAGTTGGTAGGTAGGTAACTAAAGAGGTACCTATTGGAAATGCTATGCTAAGGAAATGACGCATTTATTGGGAGCAAAGACCACAGTGTCGTACATTATTCATCTGAATATATATCGTCACTAGACTTTTTTAGTTCCATTTTCCTTGTTCACAAGTGTCTGTATTTCGATGAGAAGTCATTGTTTCGTTATTAGTAGCAACGTCGTGTAAACTTTTGAATTATCAAGGCCTCCTTCAAACCCGATTCCAATTTGTTGATTAGTAGGAGATCCTACAAATTATTTTCCCGGCCTACTTCGTCAATTTTGTTTGGTTAGTTTTATTATGAAATAAGTTGGAAATATGCCAAACCTCAACGTTTAGACGTATTTAGTGGAAACAAATAATCTTTTCTATCGTATATTTATAACCATGTTTAAATACAATGTGACCAATTTGTTAGAGTGATTTAGTCGAACAAAAGATATTTATTCTAAGTTCCGGCTAAACCAATCAATATTTTCCGTAGGCGATCACTTACGATAATAATGATTCCACTGAGGTCGTACCTACCTACATCGATAACTACGTCAATCAATTTTCGAATCAACGCGACAAAAAATAAAAGATATTATTGTAGGTACCAATTTCGTTATCAAACGTGAACATGGAATTTTTTATTGATGGTTATGATAAAAAAGATAGTGTTGCTTTGGAACGAGATAACACTTGTCTTTAGGAGCTCATAAAAGAGAAATATACTGATATTAACAAATTATTTCTGTTTGTTCCAGGCCTACATTCGGCACCGTTACTTGGTTGGGAGCCTAGAAAGTTAAAATTTCTATAGGAGCTCAAGAAGAGTTCAAACAAGTAAGTAATTGCGTTCACTCTACTTTCCGAATTAAAGTTTTTGTTCACAGGAACCATCGGAAAATTACAGACCCAGAAGAAATCGAAACCATAATCTCGAATAAAATGCTTGAGTTTGAAAGACGCACGATAAAGTTCAGACTGTTATTAACTTCTGTACTTAATCAACACAATAAGAAGTTTAATTGGTTAACTTTTTTCAAATTATAATTTCAAAATTACTGATCTTATTTAAATAATGTGCATAAATGTCGCGTCAAAGTGTTCTTACACCATAATGTTTCAGCTTTCATTCGACTTATCATTCCTCTTATGTTGGTCTTTTTTCTAATAACTTGCACGTGTGCCTGCTCTTAAATATTAGTTCTACAACAGTTGAAACTCAAACCACAGATTCTCAAACTTCCAACACTTACGTACCTACCTACTCAAAAAGATAAAAGTAAATACGTGGGTAGGTACGAACACGAGTAGCAGATAATTGAGATAGGCCGCTGTGTTCCAAGGACATTGAGATTACAATGTCTAATGTATTATTGATTCAACTTGGAACGTATACTAAGTAAAGTACCTATTCATAATTATTTTTTCTTAATAATCTTTAAGGCATATTTAGTTAATTTACAATAGATTTAAGGCATTTAGTTAAATACAATAGAATAGCTTTAGTTCTTAATTTACTTAGTATACAATAGGTACATAGATATGTTATGACATCGTCATAACAGTGAAGCGTTTAACTGCAGTTTCCAGTCATTATAATTAAGATAACACTTCAATTAACTGTTAATGTAGATAAGGTGTACATAATTTTAGTTTTTACTAACAGGAATCTTACAGGAATTGTACTTTCGGTTAGTCGCTAAAATATCAACCGAACCGAACCATTTAATAAGTCTGAAGAGCGACAAAATTTTAAGGGCAGGTGACATTATGTTGATTGCATAACGACGGCAACTGAAAAATCTTGTTCTTTATTTCGAATTTCCAGTTTATAATCGTATTTATTGTATTTAAATATTTATGCAATCATCATTCCTTCAACGCTGTTTACAACTCCATTATATAACACACGTATGCTATGTACATATTATCCGAACCCATTCTCATTGGTATTTCGATTTCAAGGCTTCGACCTTACAGTCACGGACGTTACCTTTGTCGTTGAACACGTCATACATGTAGGTCTTGATCACTTTTAAATTCTCTTTTTTCTGTCTCATTATGCAAATTATAACAACTATAATTGGCTTACTGATGATGGAGCATAACATTCGTGTGATGTTTCAAACATTGGAAAAAAATATGAACAGCGAATTCATTTATGTATCATTTGCAACTCCCCTCACAACCCTTGTTTGTTGTCCTGCCATCTCCCACATCCTGCTTCATATAAGTATGCACACATTATGTTACGTCGTATCATTTCTGTTTGTAGTTCTATTCAAAATGGTTGCTCAAAAGATCACCTGTCCGAGTCGGAGCGACGATATCGGAAATCAGTACGATACGAACACCAAAAGACATGGTTTTTTCGCAAACGAGTCTCAATACTCAAACTGTTTTGAAAGTGGTAGAGCTAGATCGTTTAAAGAACGAGAAGAAGAGTTACGTAAACGGTCAAACCGGAGTGATTACCGACGGATATTCAAGCAACGCAGCACCGTCTTCGCCTGTGGCCACCACCAGCAGCTTTGCAGAGGTAAGAATGGCAACCGCAACTGTGAGTAGTAATAGATATAATGCATTACTATTATTAATAAGTTTATTGTTAGTTTCTCCTCACAATCTGAAATATATGCTAACATAAGATAACTCTGCTTTCAGGTTTACTTGAAATCGGAGCCCCTGTACGAGAGCGCAATGTTTCACGATACGGACTACGAGTTCTTCCAAGATCTGGTTCCGTTGTCCTCCGCTCCCGCAAAGGAAGAAGTAGTACAGACCATTGGTAAGAAAATATCTTTTATTAACATTATTATTGAGCTATAGTTTATTTTTTGTTTTTGAGGATAACAGTGCAAAAAGAATGATACAAAAACGTTTTCCAGTTAGATAATAAACTATAATGTCAAACCAAATTTAATAATTATGTTTTTTTTTCTTTAAACAGATTCATCTAAGAAAACTGAAGATACGGCACTTAAGATCGACACACCATACACACCATTCTCACCGCAAGGTTGGGAAACACTAGACGTTAACTCTCAGTTACCACAGGCGGCAGGCTTATACAACAACATGGCGTCTCTCGAACCACTGTCACCGAACGACATGTTCCCGCAGTACGACACCAACATGCCTACCTTCCCAGAATGGGACAAAGATAACAACATGCAATTTAAGGAAACATTCTTAGATATTAGCAGACTGCCAGTGGTTATTGAAGACTTAGCGTCAGAGATGGTCGCAGATACTAATCCGTGGCAAGTCCAGGATCATGTAGAGTTGACCAATACACATGACACCCAATATCATCATATGTACACTAATCCACCTCAAAACTCAACGCCCTTCATCGATACGGAAGACTCCCTTGATCTTAAATATGGATCCGTCATCCCACTGGAGGTGGAGAGTAACAACGTAGTTATTTCGGAGTTTATTCTCAATAAAGAACAAAATGTAATGGGGGTAATGGAAGCGCCAGCAGTGCCCAGGAGGGTTGAGGGGCTATCCGTGGACGTGTCGGCGCGGGCACCGAACTGGCCGTACGACACCATCAGCACACCTGAGGTCGTCAGCTACGTCGTCGAGCAGTTGGACAAAGAAAAAGGCTCACGGCTCTTGGTAAGTTCAACAGATGAAATCGAGTTTTGTTCGACTTTTGATATTGATAATTTTTATAGACTAAAATTAGATTCTTCATTCTTCAGATGTTCATTTTGTTTTTTCTCATTGTTTCAGAAACCATCAGAGCACTGGCCGGACCATAACTTCTCCCAATCCACCTCAACAGAGACGTTCACCGACCTTTCCTTCTCCACATCAAAGGAAACATTCACAGAACTGGACACACCACCACCACCGCCGGTCGATTACGAGCCTATTACCCCTAAGAGTGAATCTCACTTGGAATCGGACAACGATGACATCAAATCTACAGCAAGCAAAAGGCGACGTCAGGACAGCGATGAATCTGATGAGACTTACACGCCGTACTCCGAACAACCATCAAGAAAATATAGAAGAAGGAAACCTAGTGTCCCCATCAAGGATATGATTCAAGCACTAGAAGGTCAACCCAAGGCGCGAAGAGGGCGGCCTCCCAAGAGAAGGGAGAGCACAGTGTCCTCGGTGTGTAGTGTAGATGACAACTCGTCAAATATTTCTACACAAGAATTTAAATATAGAGAATTAAGAGATAAGAATAATGAAGCATCTAAAAGGTCTCGAATGAACAGAAAACTCAAGGAGCTACAAATGGAACAATTGGCTGATGAACTAGAAGAGAAAAATAAGAAATTAAGAATTAGAGCCGATGTTCTAGAAGAAATGACAAAGCGGCTGAAGAATGAATTGATGTCTGCTATTCTGAAGAGCAAGTGAAATCATTATAGAGAAAATCGTCTTGGATTTTTTCGCTGACCTCAGTCTTGAGCAACTTGAGTTTTATGTCTCATTGTTCGTCAAATCTATACTCATAGATGTGCTTAAGTACAAATTGGAACTTTAATAGGCACAAAGTTATTAGTTTCGTTTCTATGATTATGGATATAAAGATCTTGCCATGCATGCTAGATGCTGTTTAACACATTTTAAGTAAAAGCGTGTAGTTTTAGATTCTTCAGTTGAATTAGTTGTAATCTATGGTCTATGAAACATTTGAATGTTAAAAAAAAAACAAAAAAAACTTATATTTACTTAAAAATAATATTGTAATATTGTAATTAATTTACAATCGATTAGTTAAATGCATGGTTTAAAGTTTATTTTTTCATTTAAATTTGTCTTGTATGTTATAAATTGTAATAAATTGTTGTTTTAAAATGCTCCAATTTTTATTCATACAAACCTTTTACCCTGAATAAGGTGTCACACAACACTACAGATTTTAAACAATACATTCACACACACACACTCACTCTGTGTAGTTCTTATATTATATACCCTTGGGCTAAATCAACAAAAACCTGAATCCCGTAGGCACCCACATACACATCACACACATAATTATTATCATCGAAAACAATAGTTGTAAGCTTGGGTAGCAGAAAGCCGTTTTGGCAAAATGGCTACCTATTTATCGTCTCAAAATGGCCGACATGACAGCACACACAAAAGGGGTGGATTTATGAAGAACAAAACTTACCTAAGTCTGCAGTGTGTGCAGAGCCTTTCATTATACAAACTCATAAAACAAATTAGTAAGATTAAAAATCCATAATAAGATTTTTTGTGTCCGGGAGAAGGAAGGTCGCTGGCCGAAAATGAATTATAATTTATAGATGCGATCACGTGACGAGGGGATTTCCCTTGGCAGAGACAACAATTCAACGTGAGACACGTTCAGAAATCAACATAGAACACGTTCCAAAACGAAGTTTATCGATCGATAGTACGACGCGCCCAGGGTCATAGCTCGAGTTGAATTAAAGGTAGGGCAGCGGTGGTTAGTTGGTTACCTACAGTAATTTCCATGTGTTGGCAATAGAGATGCCACCGGGTTTAAACCCGGTGCTTTGATAAAAACCCGATAAACACCCGGAAAATTGGGTGTCTGTTTGATTTGATGAAATTAAATTAGTGATGTTAAAAAATATGTTTTAAAAGTTGTTTTCATTAATTTCATTTCTTTCTAGGCAACATTAGTTAGATCAGGGAGGGTAAAATAAAATGGTACGAGATTAAAATGAAATTTCAAAAATCACATTTTCTACTAAATTCAACTTTTGAATAGCTTATTTTATGTTGGACTCGACTCGAGCGTAAGCGTGTTAAACGCCTTATTCACCATCCATCTTGCTGTACGTCCCGCCAAGGTCATGCACGATGCAAAAGTACCGTGAATAAGCTTGCTGTGTGTCAATAATTATTATTAATTGTTTGCTGGACCCATTTTGCGTCCAGCGAGCGCCTTCACCACCGCGAACGTCTTGCAGCTGAATAGTGAATAAACTTGCTGTTCAACAGATTTGACATTTAGAGCTTGTGTTGCAAGGTCTCATACAAATATGTCTGTTGAATGTCTCAAGTGCAGACTACATGAATAAACAAAAAATAATTAATACATACATTTTTTTTCATCCAAAACCTCATCTTATTATTTCCCGATCTTCTATTGTTGCTTACAATATCAGAAGAACTCCCACTTTTTGGTGTTTTGATAAAATAGGTGGCATTTTAAATAAATAAAACCCCTCCTCTCATTTAGAAATTAGTTCGATTACATTACCACTCTATAAGTCTATGGATTACAACCAGCACGCTGGATGCGCGCACGATAGTGAGTATGCTACGTCCAGCGCCACGACCTTAAGCGGACGTACAGCAAGCTAGATGGTGAATAATGGATCTTACTCACCATCCTTCTTGCTGTACGTCCCACCAAGGTCATGCACGATGCACGATGCAAAACGACCGTGAATAAGCTTGTTGCACGTCAATAATTATTATTAATTGTTTTTTATTCACGATAGTTTTGCATGGCGACATTGGCGGGACGTACAGCAAGAAGGATGGTGAATAAGGCGTTTAAGACGCTTTTTATTCACCATCCATCCGCATCCAGCGTGCTGGATGTAATCCATAGTTATCACAGAACATATATACCCATAAAGGGTATATAGTACATAGATAGTTATATAGTATATAGTTATATCAAATCCGGGGATAGTAAAGATACTAACAATTATAGACCCATGTCCGTGTTGCCGGCTTTCAGCAAGGTTTTTGAAAAGATTATGCTTAATCAGATGCTTGCTCATTTTAACACAAATGGCATATTACACGATCATCAGTATGGTTTCACCAAAGGGCGTTGTACGACTGACGCCGGTGTCACTTTATTAAAACACATATTTACTGCGTGGGAAGAGGCACAAGATGCCATAGGAATCTTTTGTGACCTCTCCAAGGCATTTGATTGCGTAAATCACGACACATTCATTCGGAAACTTGGGCATTACGGACTAGGTAAACTTGCGCTTAGTTTAGTGAAATCTTATTTGATTAATAGGCAGCAGCAAGTCCAAATAAATGGGGTGAATTCACATGGTTTAAAGGTAGAAATGGGGGTTCCACAAGGCTCAATTTTGGGTCCTTTCCTCTTTTTAGTGTATATTAATGATCTTCCCCGGTTATTCAAAAACCAACCACAAATGGTGTTATTTGCCGATGACACGTCATTAATTTTTAAAATAAATAGACGGGCTCAAAATCTTGACAAAGTAAATAACGCCTTACTTGAGGTACAAAAGTGGTTCACGGCTAACAATTTAGTATTAAATGGAAAAAAAACTAAGTGCATCAGATTTGCTTTGCCAAGTGTTAAAAATAGTGAGTGTGACATAGTATTGAATAAAGAGAAACTGGAATTCGTCGATAAAACCGTTTTTCTGGGAATGACGCTCGACTCAAGGCTACAATGGGGTCCTCATTTAACATCTCTCGCAGGACGGCTAAGTTCGGCAGCATATGCTGTCAGAAAGATCCGGCAATTTACTGATGTGGATACCGCGAGACTGGTCTATTTTAGTTACTTTCATAGTATAATGTCTTACGGTATTTTATTGTGGGGACGAGCTGCAGACATCGATTCTATTTTATTCTGCAGAAAAGAGCCATCAGAGCCATTTACAATCTGCGTATGCGCGATTCTCTAAGGGAACTGTTTAAGGAAATTAACATAATGACGGTGCCTTGTCAATACATCTATGAAAACATCATGTACGCTAGAAAAAATCTGCATCTTTTTGATAAAAGAGGTGACAGACATAATTATAATACTAGAAATAGGGACCAACTAGTTCAACCAGGTTTCAGACTGGCTAAAGTAGATTCGTCTTTCATGGGGTACTGTTTAAAGTGTTACAATAAAATACCTCCCCACATTGTTCAACTAAATGAGACAAAATTTAAGTCTTGTATTAAACGCACACTATGCAACCGAGCATATTATAAATTGAGTGATTACATCGCTGATAAAAATGCTTGGCTGGATGCTGGTCTAGCTCCACAGCCATAAGGGTTCAAAGATTAATTGATTAGCATTTGTAACAATTTTTGGAACTGCTGAAGATGTAGATCTAAATTATCGTTGCATTGTATAAACTCAATGTGTTAGTATTATATATTTTTTTGTAGCACATACATGTGAGCACTATGTTCTTTAAATGCTACCATTTACGAGGACTCTCGACCTCTCATTGACTTGAATATGCCCTGGCGGTTGGGAGAGTCATGCTCACTTGAATGTCTCGCTGCCGGTGGCGCATGTGTTGGATCATTCGGTTCCCTTCAAAATGGTTGAGCTAAATGGTGCCGATCCGTGCGTCATGTTCGTGAACGGACGCCGTCGGTTGGGACTGGTCATCTCTTAGCTGCCTCGGTTATTTTAAATTTTGGTTTGAATTGTTATTATAACTATATTTGTCTCTAGACCTCTTTTAACATGCAAGACGTGTTACATTGTTCTCACATTGTACCCTTAAGATTCAACATGAATGATGTAACCTAAATTTGTAAAATTTATCTGATTTTAAAAGAGTGTTCACGGAGTTTCTTGCTCGTTCTTCTCCATAGAAACCTACTGTTTGGAACGAGCAACTAGCTTCAACTTTCTGACTGACTGACTCTGACAATTCAAAAGTACCTGTAAATGGTTTAATTGAAATAAATGATTTTGAGTTTGAGTTTGAGTTTGAGAGTGGTAATGTAATCGAACGAATTTCTTAATGAGAGGACGGGTTTTATTTATTTAAAATGCCACCAATTTTATCAAAACGCCAAAAAATGGGAGGTCTTCTGATGTCGTAAGCAGCAACAGAAGATCGGGAAATTATAGGATTAGGTTTTGGATGAAAAATAATGTAGGTATGTATTTTACACGTTTATATATGATACATTTTGATACATGCGCAGGCAAGCAAAACTGTGGTGAAGCTTGTGCGTGTGGTAGGCCCATTAGCTTCCTGTAAATACTTTAAGATTTGTTCATAGCTAGGGATGCCCAAGAAAGTCTGTTGTATCGATATATCGCATCGTAACCGTATCGAATGCGTTTGGATCGATACGCGATATTATCGCTTTCCTTTGTATCGATATATCGCATCATAACCGTATCGGCATGCCTATGTAAGTTTAACAATGCTAAGGGTTAGGTAGAATAGGTAGGGCATTTCAAAGGTGAAATATTATTAAGGTAAGTCTTTCTAAATATTGGATGTGTTTTTTCTTTTTTCACGTAAACAAAAAATGAAAATGGCGAAGTGACGTCACAAACCCCCACTCATGATCTTTGATGAGTTTTAGTGACCTCTTGAATCACTCCATCTATTAAAAAAACCCGCATCAAAATCCGTTGCGTAGTTTTAAAGATTTAATCATACATAGGGGCAGACAGACACTGCGGAGGACTTTGTTTTCATATGTAGTGATGAATCCCTATTTCCCTTGATCACGGCATCACGCGTGAACGGCTGGATCAATTTCGCTAATTCTTTTTTTTGTTATATTTGTTATTGTAAGGAGAATAGGAGAGAAAAAACTAAGAATGTTGCGCGAAACATTTACTTAAACGACTTATTTCTTCACCAAAAAATAATACATGACGTATTAGTTTCTTCAATTTTTTGAGGATTGGCGCATGACAAGTAGGGTGGGTAGGGTAGGTAGGCTATGTAGGGTAGTGTGGGTAGGTAGATAGGCAGATAGGGACAGGACGTCTATTGCATCAGCTAGTTACGAATAAAAATACAATTACTGTAAAAAGGGTAATTATTTATTTATAATTCACAATTACATAGTGTACCAAACAAAAATTCTTCAATTTTACAAATGAAATGTCTGTAACGTTTTGACCAATTAATTATATTGCGACCAATTTCTAATCAGATAAACTAGGTACCTTTAGTTGACCAACTATATTTCATCACGACCAAGGCAGGCACATTTGTATGCATACTTGCATATATAGGAATATTGCAGTTTAACGTCTTACCACTTGATTATTTTAACGAATTTTGAGTGTAAAGATAAATAATACAATTAACGTTCTAATAACCTAAATCGACTAAATATTTAACATAAAGGCATACTCTAAAATATAGAAATTAGATTCCCTATGGTGGCTTTGCAATCAACTGCAGTAAACTTCCTTCAAAAAGGACAATATTGCAATATAATAAAATTATGAAATATTAATTATTCACAAAAAAAAAACAAAGACATGAAAGTGCAGCACCTGACCTAAACCTGTTCATATCAGAAATTAATGGAATATTTGCAGTTCTCAAAACCTGGCTATGTTTGCAACCATTCACATTAACATTAATTGTAACAAACCCATAGAAAAATTTACACAAATCAGTACAACATGGTCACAAATACGAGCCCCAGTCTTTATTTTGGCGTCTGAGCATAAGCATATATTATGTGGGAGTTACCCACCCACAGAAGTAAACATTAGAGCATTATATTAGAAGCCACAACAAAGACTGGGGCCGGCATCGAAGCAGTGTGAGCATATAGCAACCCTATCAATATACACGTATATCCACACCGCACTAGTGACTATCAATCAAGTTCTATTACATAGCACAATTTTAGATTGTCTTAGTGCTTATCGAGTCCGTTTTACACGTTAGACACTTTGATACTCGTAAATTTACACTTTACACTCGAGTCAACTGTAAAATGGACACTAATATGTAGCACGCACACAAACTTAGATGAGCGCGCTAATCGGATACGCCGTCATCGGCGTCCTCTAAGAAGCTGAATTTATTCGATGCAACGAAATTCTGTAACACAAAGAAATAGTCATTACACACATGCAATAATTGTAACATTTGCAAGTATTATTTCGATCCTGATCGATTATTCTCGATCAGTAACACCCCGTCGTCAACACTGTTGACGATCGGGAAAACAATGCCATTTGTTCAATGTTGACGAACGGGACCTTTTTTCAATTATTCCCGATCAGTAACATGAGTATTTAGCCGTAAACGTCAAAAAGGTGTAATAACTGTTTGTACATACCGGTTTTTCTTGTTCTTTCATCTTGGGCATGGTTTTGTCGTCGATTTCGTCGTGCCTGTCCCTTGAGCGGCTGGGTCGCGACCGTCCATTGCGCTCGTCGCGTGGATTGGCGTCGCGATCTCGCTCAGCCTCCACGTGTGTGTCTTTCTCTTTGTGCGTATCTCTATCCTTGGGCGTGTCTCTGTCCTTCTCTTTCTCGCGGGAGTCGGGGCGGCGTTCTCGCGAGTCGGGGCGGCGTTCTCGCGAGTCGGGGCGGCGTTCTCGGGAGTCGGGGCCGCGTTCGCGCGAGCCATCCCTAATTTCTCTATCGTCTCGTGAGCCGCGTCTCTCGCCCGAGTAGTCGCGTCGCCTGTCACCGGAGTAGTCGCGTCGCCTATCACCAGAGTAGTCGCGCTTTGGGCGTCTGTCTCCAGAGTAGTCGCGTCGCCTGTCTCCGGAGGAGTCGCGCCTTTCGCCGCGGTCGTCTTTGAGATCACGACGGTCACGTTCATCCTTGTAGTCGCGGCGCTCCGGCTCGCGCTTGTCCCGGTCGTCTCGGTCGCGGCGGTCCCTGTCGTCCCGGTAGTCACGCCTGTCCCGGTCGTCTTTGTAGTCGCGTCTGTCTTTGTCGTCCTTGGAATAGTCGCGTCGATCTCGGTTATAGCTACGTGAATCTCTGGGGCGATCATCTGCGAATACATTGAATTGATTAATACACAACAAAAAAAATAAGAAAATAGGTCTGTTATAAAGCTTCCGGTGTCGTATGAGTAGGAGACATTACTACTTACCACGTTTTGGAGCAGCACGACGTTCACCAGAATGATCATTCTGTAAAGAAATGAATAATGAATAAATTGCTATTTTCTTTTCGTTAAAATCATGTATATTATAGATTTAACTGACCCTTCTTCCCCAACGTTCTTTTTCTTCACCACCACGTCTGGCTTCTTCTTCTTGTTTACGAAGACGTTCCTCTATTTCACGTTCCCTAATAAAAAATATACAACTTATATTTTATTTGGAAATATTTGTATACATAATGTTAATCATATTTTTATGTTTTAAATAAATGTAGGTATAGAGCGACCGAGTCTAGCACAGGGCATGAACCGGTGTCTAGTTAACCGATTTTAATATAGCACATGTTGTCATAACAACCTGATAAAAATCGAGTCAAAAATACCTCGATATTTATAGTATGTGCGCTTTGTGTTTTTTATGAAATGATAAATGGAAGTGTTACAAATTCTTATAAGAGTAAATGTGATCTAAACTGTCATAAATAAAATGATATGCTATTCCAATTCAGGTGCTTTATATAGCTTCACACCTGCTGTAAGTCAGATTTAAGTAATGCTTGCTTTGGCGACTCAATGATTTCTCAGCCCAGCATAGCCAATTTAATATAGTAAAATTTACGCCTGTTTCGAAACCATCCTGGTCTGGATGGATAGATACTATAAACCAGATCAATTAAAAATGGACAGAATCTGTATGTTTTCTTTTCCAGACATGTTTACCAAAACTTATCCACAGCTGACAAAACAGGACCTAAATCTCTTCGTACAGTCTATGGCACATACCAAAGTTGTGTTTGAAAACTGCCCCTACTGCTACAACAAAGGTGCTAAGACACTCTTATTACATAAATAACCTTTCTTATGTTTTGTTTTCATTACCTTCATTGTTTTCACATATAGAAGCAACAATAACATTGTTACCAGTTTTTTGTAAAAACTTGAGTGTCCTTTGATGTTTCTTGCTCATTCTTCTTCATAGAGATCTTACCTAATTTTGGAACAAGCAACTAGCTTCAACAGCTGAGTAACAGGCTCTTTGACAATTCAAAAGTGCCTGTAAATGTTTTAGTTGAAATAAATGCTTTGACTAGCAATTAATCACCAGAACTAGTTGACAAAATTACTATTTTTATAAATACCTGCCCCATGCTAGAAATTTCCCCTGCCCTGCATGTTAAGTTCGATTACGCAGCCCACAACCTCGGACCAACTAGATGGCATTTCGAAACAAAAATACCAATCACTCATCACATGATGTATATCTTACTTGGCTGCAGTGTCCACAGGTTTAGCGGCACCAAAAACTTTCTCAGCGGATACAGGTTTGGACGCGGCCTTCTCTGGTTGTTTCTCATCGCTGCCGGCGCCGTCCGCGGGCTTCGTGGGCACCTCAGCATCTCGCGGCACTGTGCGCGGCAACAGGTTCAACTTCGGACGCTCTCGAGGCTTCGCATCTACAAATATAACATTACTAGCTTTTGCCCGCGAGTTTGTCCGCGTGAATGTCGGTTATCGCGGATGCAGACGATGTTGTGAATTAAAAAGTAGCCTGTCTTACCCCAGGGTTCAAGCTATCTTCATACCAAATTTCATCAAAATCGGTTCAGCAGTGTCATCGTGAATGCGTCACAGACAAAGTTTCTTTCCCATTTATTATATTAGTAAGGATTTGTAAATTGTAAGTACGCGAAATACAGTGTCAAATATACTTAAAAATAAGTCATTTTTCTTTTTAACTAATAAAAGTAATTGAACGCCATAATGATTCATAAATACTATTTTGCCTTTTTGGTTGGCTTCCAGTCTAAGCGGATGTAGCTGAATACCAGTGTTTTACATTGAGCGACTGCGCCTATCTGACCTCCACAACCTAGTAACTGGGCAACACGATACCCCTTGGTAAGACGACGTAAGTTTCTCGAGTCTGGCTTCCGACTACAAATAAGAGCTTGACTGTTCAATTAGCAGACACAATAGTTAAGTCAACATGACTGCAGCACTCATGTTCACAGACAAGGGGACAACGACTGTCACAGATCTTCGAATGAATAAACAAATAAAGAAACGTCTTTACGTCCTTTCCTCGGCACGGATGGTTATCGGTATGAAAAGTATGGTCACCCATTAGTAGGTACTTACTACTACGTAGCTTAACCATGGCCGATCGATCTGAACGGCTTTATTTAGCTTAGCATAAATAAAATAAAATATAAACATTACCTCCTGAATTATTTCAGCCAAGTAAAGGATAGTAGTTGATGATTTGATTGTTTATTGAAAGATTTTGTTAACTCGAATGTACATTGCTCACATAGTTCCGTACAACAACTGATACAATTAGAGGATGTGAGAACATGGCAATAATTACCAGAAGCTTGGTTGTTTTCAACACAAAATTCATTACTACAAGCAGTTTACTGCGGGTCTAGCTCTTGATAGATTAGTGTTAGATCAAGACGCCTGTGTATTTGAGATATGAATTACTTTATAGAAAGACAAAGACATTTAAATAATAATTACACTTGATTGGCTCACATAAATTATTATAAAATAAATATTTTTGTTTTTATATTTACCTTCTCTGGGAGGTGCATCACGCTCACGATCGCGGTCACCAAAGTTTCTACCACCAAATCCTCTGCCCTCTCGACTTCTAAACAAACAATGAGACATTACACCTGCTATATAAATGGTAAGCATTTTTGTCAGCTTATACAATACAACTGAATTCTCATAAGCAACTCATGCTGTCTCTGGACACTATTCTCAACCACTGCAGCTCCTGAAAATCAGAATCAACAGCAGCGACTCCCAGTAAAGTGCAGAAGCAATGAAGCTCGACGAGTCCCGGAGAAATGATTTAAACGTCCACAAGGAAATTAATTAGAAAAGGACAGGTAAGAAAAACAAGAGACAAAAAATATCTTCTTAAATTTGTAACGTGTCGTTTGAGAATTTAGGGGTAAAAGATTAAATAAGTTTTATTTACCCAAATCCACCATCACGTTCAGCAGTGCGGAACCCATCGCGTCCGCCGTATCCGCTGCGCTCGGGACGCTCCTCTCGGTCCCGGCCTCCGAAGCCGCCGCCCCCGCCGCGATCTCTACCCCTGCAAGGATACAAGAATAAAATATCAACTTTGAAAATGTGTTCAGGGGTGATAGAAATCTATACCAATATTATAAAGAGGAAAGATTTGTATGTAACGAATAAACTCAAAAACTACTGGTCCGATTTCAAAAATTCTTTCACCAATCGAAAGCTACATTATCCCTGAGTAACATAGGCTATATTGCATTATTAAAAATTTAGAGGTTCTTGGGAAAATACAAGCGGAAGAAGTCGCGGGCAATCTGCTCTACTGGTAAATAAGTGGTCCAATGTACCAGGAGACCAGAAAATAAGAGGCGAGGGAAGGTGTAAGGTAGGTATAGGGTAGGCTAGGTGTAAGGTATGTGTAGGGTAGGTAGGTTGGTAGTGTAGATAGTTAGGGACAGGACAATGTCTGTCGGGTCAGCTAGTCTGACATAAAAACACGCGAGACTGTCGCACAGATATGAGCAGGGATCGGATAATCTCATCATCAGCCGGAAGACGTCCACTGTTGAACAAAGGCCTCCCCATAGAACGCCACGAGCGAAAACCTGCCGCTAGCATCCACCCACCGGTTACCCGCGACCTTAACGATGTCGTCGGTCCATCTGGTGGGAGGCCTACCAACGCTGCGTCTTCCGGTGCGTAGTCGCTATTCTAGAACCTTTCTTCCCCATCGGTTATTGGTTCTTCGAGCGATGTGGCCTGCACATGTGGCCTAAGTGCGGAAACCAAACCCCCTTAACATAGAACCCTGTCATATGAAGTTCTGTACAATACAAATGTAGGTATAGAGCGACCGAGTCTAGCACAGGGCATGAGCCGGTGTCTAGTTAACCAATTCAATCTAGCACCAAGTTACATAACGAATTATGTAATCTCAATAATATCGAGGAATAAAAGCCTCGCTATTTTTGAAATGTGCGACTCAAGTCATAGTTAAAAGCTGATATGTACAGTCACGACCTTAAATATTATGTATACAGATTGCAAAATTTAAAAGCAATTTTCTCGTGAAACAACTATTTTAACCTATAGATTAAACCTATTTTATAGTAGTTTTAGGACCAAAAATACCATATTCGTAACCCCATAAACATTTCAAAAAATACTTTAGGAGAAAATCAGTTTAAAATGAGACCAACTGTTTACATTTTTTAGCTCGTGACTGTATGTTCAAAATAAATTATGGTATATCGTACTTACTCAAAGCGATCGCGTCCGAACGAATCCCGACCGCCGTACGGCGTTCGCGCAGGCTCGGCCGGCGCGGGTCGGTCACCGTCGCGCCATCCACCGGGACGGTTGTCAGCACTCGCTATATACACAAACAAACAATTTATTATAGCTTTACACAGGAACAGGTGACCAAACAACTCAATTGACACACCACTCAGATTTAAGTTCCTGACAGTAGGAGCAAACCAAAGACTAGTCTGAATTGAGTTATAGCTATGCTATGTCACAGATTAAACTAAAACTGCCGGTCAAGAGGCAATTCCAAGAGCTAAAAGGGCCAAGTCTCGTCCATGTGAAGTCCTCAACAAAGCCCAAAAGCCCGTGTTTCTGGTTACCTCCTACTGCTATAAGCAGTACCCCTTTCTTAAGGGTTCAATGCTAATACGCACGTGACCTTTACTCAGACCTTCCCGAGGCGAGTTGAGTAACTGAGATCGCCGATTTTATTGTCATAAGATAGTATTGTAAGTATCAGTACACAAATGCATTGTGAAGCAAACGATGACAAAGCTCAAAAGGCACGCAAATAACAATGACGATTGAACAAGAAGTAATAAATCGGCGATTATGTACTCTGTGTGTACGCCCCAAGTGTGACATTAGAGTTAGCTCCAACCATCAGGATACTTATCATCATTGTGCATTAGTATTGAGGAACTAATTATCGTGTTATTTTGACCTATGGAATAAACGAATTAGATTTTTACGTACATAATTCGCACTTAAATTACTCGCTCGTATATTCCAACGATCGGTTATCTATTTTAAGGTAATTGAAGCGCAAATCAACTAAAGCTCACGAGTTGGCGGCGTTCGGGGAATTTAGTATACAAAACATATTGCGTCACCGACAGACTGCCATGTTTATTCTTTTTGTTCAAATAAAGTACACCAATACATATTATAACATTGACTTACAGTAGAATTTAAGGTAATGGTAACTTTTAATTACAGTTATACCACACCTCGGACACTTCATACAAAACTTGCAAAATAATTACCTATTACTACTACAAAACCAAATGACGTCTGTACACGTGCAAATGTGTGCGTGAATTTTAGTAGGGTTGAATCAGTTGGATGTCGTGGCGTACAAAATGGCGCGAAAAGTACAGCGCTTTGCGTCGGGCGAACCGCACGACGACGGAACTACCCGAACGTTTCGAGCATTATTATGAAGTAATCTTGTCCGAGCGGTCAATTATTTATTTCTAATAAATAAAATAAATGATATTTGATTATGAATACTCGGATTTGTAATGACATAAAAGTAATATTATAATATTTATTATGTAAAGAGGTTTATTTATTCATCAATAATGGTAAATTAAGGTACCTAATTACAAAATATGGAATTCACGATCACCCCGTACCATTACGCGGCAACGCAACGGGGCGACGCGACAAAGTTAGTGCGTAGGGTACTACTTTTCAATTCCAAGAATGAATAGAACGTGAAAGAAAGGGACATAAGTACATAACAAAGACAATAAAGAGAGAGAGCAATATTAATAGCTGGTAATGTTGGTATGTTATTATTACGGAAGTTTTAATTGTATTATTATAAAACGACGAAAACTTGGAAAATAAATGAATCATCGAGATTAAAACTAATAAATAAAACTTAAAACAAAATAAATCGCAAAATTGTGTGTTTGTGTCAGCAGTACATAAAGCGCTGCAGTTCTTACGATTTTGAGCGCCCTGGCTAAAGAGTCGGCGGTTAGCCCCTGTAAGTGCGGGGTGAGGGTGCGGTATCTGATATAGCGCGGGGAAGGGAGTGTCCCTTCTGTACGTAGTACTATTAAGTATTCTGTGGTTATACATAATATTCACAAATATAAAAAGGACAAAAGCAGCTAATGTTACGCATTGATGCGTGTTTTTGTGACATCATTGACATCGCAAGAGAGATAGAAAACAATGTAAGTAAGCATTCAAATAATCCATATTTTATACGCAGTGGCCGAAGGTCATATTTTTTCCGTATGAAAAGAGGTATTCGCCCTGCAGCGGGACAACTTGCTGACATGCAAATGTATATCACGGCATAAGCTATTCTCATACGTGATACGAGGGAAGAACGAGGACATGCTGATATTAT
Source organism: Charanyca ferruginea (assembly GCA_947361185.1). NCBI lineage: Eukaryota > Metazoa > Arthropoda > Insecta > Lepidoptera > Noctuidae > Charanyca > Charanyca ferruginea. The sequence goes on from OX376073.1 coordinate 18,732,752, forward strand.
TATGCGGCTCCGCCCGCGTGAATGTCGATAATTATCTTACGGGAATGAATAAACCAGATAAAAACTATGTATTGTCCTAATCCAGATCATGGTCCACCAGATATCAACCAAATTCAGTCAGCCAGCCAAGTCAGTTCACAGATTTTCTCATTTTTAGTAGTAGTAGCAGTTATTTTGAACAGATTTAAGTAAGTCCTATTTTATACTACACGGACACAAAAACGGAATAAAATAATCCTATGTGTTAAGAGCGCCCATCCCCATCGAACGAACTTCAACGCATGAGTGCATTATGAACGGCCGAAGTTCAGATAAAATTGTGCAAAAAAAAAAGCTGATTTTCGGACGTCTTTACTGAATTTGTTCCTCAAAAAGTTTATTTTTGGCTTCTTACAAACCTAGATTTAAACCACAAGATACCTGTGTGTTAAAAATGTTTGGGAAATAATTTGTTATAACGCCGTAATCGCGGACGAGTGTTTGTATGGGAAATATGACGGGATGGGCGCTTTTAAGCTTGATCAATATCTATAATGTGTGACAAAATTTAACTAAATCCGTGTAGTTGTTTAAGCTAACAACCACCCATTTATACATCCGTCCCCACTAACATTCGCATTTATAATAGTAGTAGGACTCACAATCCCGTTCTCGGTCACGGTCCCGGTCCATGTTCCCACGATCCATGTTGCTACGATCCATAGGGCCGCGTTCTGGGCGCGGACGTTCGCGCTCGCGACCGCCCGAGTCCGGCACCGCACGCGGGCCTGAACGCCAGTCGCCCATTGTGCGTTCTGGGTCATATTCCCTACACAAAACGTCCACAAAAATCAGTATCCAGGAGATTATTAATTAATTAATAATTTAGTTCCTTAGTTGTTAATTTTACCTGTAATGTCAATGACTATTTTTGTAATGTTACAACAAAACATTTAAGGTTTTTGGTATCATAGTGACAGCAGAACACTGACTCCTATGTCACAGGATCACCTAGTTTAGGAGTCAGGGTTTACCTTATCTGTGTGACCTTTAGCTAACCAAGTTATGTGTCATAGTATTAAGCAATGTAAAGGTTTTTGTATCAATAAATATTTTTATTATTATAGTTAATTACCTAAGTTGTCAAAAAGCTTATTGACTGCTTTTTAGTGGATTATTAAAACCTTCACATTCAAAACATCATCAATAGCCGCTTGCCATACATCTGATAATAAAATAATGTTTGAGATTTAGACAGCGATAATATTCCATAACATTATCATATAGCATACAAAGTAATTTCTTAACATCCAGTTTTGATTTCCAAATGTGTGTAACAATAATTTTCAATACATTTAGTAACAGTGTATTACCTGTCCCGGTCGGACCTGCCTCCCCTCCCCATTCGGCGGTCGTTGTCCTGAGTAGACACCTCTATTCTTATGCGTCTCCCGCTTATTGTCTATGAACAAACGAAGCTAGTTTACAATCGGTAGTACACACAAAAGGACCCCTTTTCAATGACTCACAAGGTTTCAATTTATTTATAAAAAAAATAGAAAGGGAATATAACAAATACGCCCAGCTGTTCTTTAAAAATACACCCCGTACTTTTAAAGAACAGCTGGGCGTATTTGTAACTATGTAGGTATTATTTCTTAACCTTGATTCTCCTAAGATATGGTATGAAAAAAAATTACCTAGGTGTTAAGAAACAATAAAAGACATTGCATCAGTCATTGAAAAATATAACATGAAAACTTTAAAACTATATTGTTATGTTCAGATTAAGGAAAATGGCAAAATTAATAGATAAACTTAATTCTTACCAGGTCGGCAATGTTCATAGCATTAATAAGACTCTCCCTGTCTTCAAAGTCCACACATCCATAGCCTTTGAGACGGTCACCTTCGCGCGGGAGTCTCAGGTTGGTAATCTGTTAAATTAAACATTACATTGGTATCTTTTCGTCTTTGTATTGAGGACCATGTCTAAACTGGAAAAATACACTCAAATGAAAAAGAGATATTTTGTCACCAGAATTACTCAAGCTTCAGCAGCATATTGGAAAAATAAATATCATGTGCATGAATGCTCAAAAATATCTCACATAAAAACAAATTTATTGATATTTATAGAAACAATACTTTTATCAATTAATTTTAACTTGAACTTGGTGAAATTTTGGTTATGGATTATGTTTTTACATTCTGACTTTAATATCATAATTATTTTAACTATACTACTTATCTCAAATTATTTGAAATCCTTCAATTATTTAACAATACCTAATAAAAAGAATGATTAAAATAGTCTGTAAATGTATGTCAATAAACTAGTATTGTAAGGACTGGTTTTAAACAGTGTTCAAGGTTATTGACATTTTTGCAGAGTATTACTTTCTATAAATTGAAGATATTCATAGTAATTTATAATACCGTTATTACTCTTGCACAGTTTTAAAGCTACCGGGCAAAAGTTAGTTGCACATCCTGCCTACAATCATGTCACTTCTGATCATGCCAAAGTATGTAATTACATAAGTAAATTATTCTTTTATAAACTTTATCAAACAACTCCTCTTCTTATTTCTGCCCTTTTCCCATGTTATTTGGGATCGGCGCAACATGTTTCGCCTTCTTCCATTCCGTCCTGTCCAACGTCATGCTTTCACTGACTCCCTTTTCATTCATATCATTCTTCACACAATCCATCCATCTTTTCTTTGGCCTTTTTCAAACAAGTGGCACTATTGACACAAGCAAGAATTTAACTGGTCACCATTCAAAATGAATATCATAATACAGAGTAGTGAATATAATCAGATTAAATTATATTGCAGAGCTTGACTGATTAAATAATTTTATGATGTTACTATAACAGCACGTATTTTCAACGCAAAATGCAAGTAATTGGATGTTATGACTTGGATGTTATGACGCAAATACGAAGCTCAAGTCAAGCAGTAACCCAAGACAATCAATAATTTGGGTGAAGAAGCCATTTACTTGTTACCCCTGGTTACTAACATCATTCAATCAAAATCTCATGCAATTTGCTGAGACAAATGGTAGTATCCATCATTTAGTTTTAACTGAATACTTTCAATAAAAAAAAAAAAAAAAAATCGCCAATAAAGATGTCACCGTAAGTCCAGTAAAGAGTTCAGTGATAGCGCTTTCATCGACATCATAGGGCAGGTTAGAGATGTGCGCGGTGAAGGGTGGACGACGAGGGATGGACTCGTCATCGACGGCCAGGCCGCCACGCGCCGCCCGCGACGCTGACGGGAGCACCACCGGCGCCCGCTGGCGCGATGAGTAGCCTCCACCCCCATATGTATTCTCGGCTAAGAACATTGAACATCATTAACACAAAATGTCCAATTTGTCAATAAAATTTAATCTTGCTTGAGGGAAGATTCCTGTCGCCATGAATTTGAGATGTAAAAGAGAGTATGTGCTAAAAACATAGTTTAGAATAGATTATGTAACATTTTTACCAGTAACAGAAATTCCAACATTGAACTTGTCATGCAATAAACCATTACTGCTACATGAGTAAAAGAAGTTAAATCATACTATGCACCATGCATAGCAAATTGACTACTGATAACAGCATGTTCTTTTGAATGGTGTGTAACTTTTATGAAATATCATTTGTTGTCATATTTCTTAGGTAGATAATGTTTATGTTGCTTAAATAGAGGAAAATTTTGTAAGTTATCATATTATCATCTATTCATTGCATTGTTTCTATTGGATAGAATTAGAGTGGTTTTGTATATTTTATATGTGCAGCTCAAGGCTTTTTTAAACATTTCAAATAAGAACAATGAATGCATTCTACCATAATGCATGAAACCTATTATTGTTATCAAACAAAAAGTAATCAACGTGTTAATGATGCTTGCAGATGTTTTTGTTATATAAACTGGAAATATTTACAAGTAGCTAATAATACTTCTACATTGTTTTGATTAAAAAAAAAACACTTGCTTATTGTAAGGAGAGTACTATGTTTAGCTAAGAAATTTTGAAATCAATTAATAATGAATTACATTTTAATAAAGTGAACCACACATTGACAAAAAAGACCTGACGTATCTTTTTCCAAATAATTATAAAAAAAATACTAGGACCCTCAGAAAAATTAGGGAGCAAGCCAATGAAAGACTAGTCTGAATTGAGTTATGACCGGAGTCATCTCGTAGATTAGGCTAAAATTGCTGGTCACAGGGGTTTCCAACAGTGACAATGCTCACACCTCTACCTTGCCCCACAGGCTAGACATCACAGGCTTAACATTACACCGTAATTTCTGGTTCCCCCACCTTCCCTTTGAGAGAAGCATCCGGCTAGAATGTATAGAACACAAAGACCTTTCCTCAGACCTTCCCGGGGCGGAAAGAGTGACAAGCACTCGGTAAGTGCGCCCCAAGTACGAGATTAACATTGGCCAGCCATTACCCTTTACATCATCATTGGGTCCATTCTGTGATAGCAATTATGTACAGAGGTGTATGACAAAGAGAACATTATTTTCACTTACGTTCCTCATCTACAGAGTCCGCCCAGTTGTGTGTTGCTGGAATTGTCGTCGGTTCTGCAATAATGTCTGTGATGCTGGCTGGAATCCATTTTGCCTTCTTTGATTTCTTGCCTGTAAAAATGCGACAATTCGGATGATGCTATGTGAAACATTTGCGACAGCTGGATGAAGTCTTGGAAAAATTGAGTAAAACTTAATGATTAATGATGACGCATAAAAGTTTTAGTAAGTGAACGACCTACTCCGATTTTGGAAAGCGGTTATTCGCGGACACATGAAAGGACAATTACCTAGAATTTATTACACATCTGTTATAACTCGATTTTCTCACTTACTCAGGAATGAACCAAACCAATAATTAAAACATTAAATTGGGTTATAGGAGTAATAAATTGAATGGGAGTATTGAGAAATGTGGCCACGCGGTAAATCCAAACGTCCGCAGAGGTGAAGTGATGACACGTTAGCATTATTAGATAACATTGTATAGCCTTAAAAAAAGATGCATTGGATAACTGATTCACATGCAAACTAATTTAGGTATGAAAATATGGTGACAAACAGTGAAATAAAGCAAAAATTAGAGTTTTTTTCACGTGACAAAATTACTAGAACTAACCTGTAGCGGCCATATTATAAGGCTGGGGTCAGTGTTGCCAATGACGCATGGTTGCAGGTTGGTAGAGACGTTTACATTTAAGTATTACCTACCAAAAAAATATATTGACATTTCATCACAAGGATGAAAATACTGGGAATTATTAGAATAGGGTATTACACCCATTTTTGAAAAGTGTCTCAATGAAATTCTGTAGTGCTAATATGCCACCAAAAAAAACATAAATTTTTTATTCAATCGATAAATGCCATAAAAATGCATCTAAATTTTAAATTTTCAAATGTCGCGCGTTGTTCGACGAAAACGCCTCTTACTGGACGCCATATTGCTCAGCGTAAATGACGTCAGTTCGTTTTGTATCAAATGAGCTCATATTAAATATGATAATTGTATAACATTTAAAAATAATTAAAAGCATATTTTGTAATAGGTGTAATAATGAAAAAATTACGTTGGTTACGAAAATAATAAAAGTACAAAGCCTATATTACGCCAATCGGTTGACTGACAGATGTCAATTTTTTGTTTACACAGCCGTATGGCGTAATGACATGGCCGCTACTATTTCACGCTGTTTTATAACAGATTAAAAGTACTGAAAACTTTAAATTGCATTTTTAAATTTGTTTTGTTATTTTATGAACTAAAACTTACATTTTCCGATTGCATTATGCCTAAACTGTCTCAATAACATATTTATAGATTTTTTCTCGTATAGAGTAAAATACCCTATTGCAAATGAATCTATAGCATTTGCAATGTATCATTAACAAAATGCTCGTAGATCATATATCTAAAAATAATAACAACCTATTACTTTTCAAACATAATTATTATGACTTCTCTTATTGATCACATTATTAAATAAAAAAGGAAAGAATGCTTAAAGAATATAAAATTAACGTAGCCATAGACACATGACATTAAACAGTGCAGCATATTCATTGGTAGCTGAGAGCAACAAAAAAATATGATATAATTAGTTCCACCCACTAAAGCCACTGAGCCAGATTATACTTGCTGCACTGTTACATCAGCTAGCAACACTACAATAGCAATAAATATTTATTTACTAAAAATTAACCACACAACTTGCAATCCATCGATGGACATTGAGTACTTGAGTAGTAAAGTTAATCCAGTCCATTTTGTATGATTGCGAAAATAATAAAATCTCTTTCTATTCTTCTGTACTATTTTATTGCTGGCAATATTTGTGAGACTGATGCTTAGTACATTTTAAAAATTATTTTGAACAGTCCAAGAAGCTTATAGATAAAAGTGGAGGCTATACTCTAAACACCTAAGTGAAACTAACTGTGGACAGATGGTCTCTTTCTGAATGCATACATAAGAACGAGACAGTGATATATGTTTTCTTTATCTTATATATGCATTCAGAAAGAGAGCGTCTGCCCACAGTTGGTTCCACTTAGGTGTTTAGAGTGTTGCCTCCACCTTGCTTCTTGGAAAAGTCTGTGTAAGAATAAGAATAGATTACAAACAAAAGTTTTTAATAGTAGATTGTATGACAAGGGAGCTATATAATATTTTTACAGCGAACGAAGCAAAGGATTCTAGAATATAATCCCGAGCATAACGGGAGAAGAGAGAGAAATATTTTCTCCTTCTATGAGAAAATATTTCTCCCGGGATTTCGTAGGTATTAAGTTTTGTATGACGTTATTAGCTTCTATTTTTATTGTTTCAGGAGTTAATGCACTATCACTTTCAGAACTCGACGTAAAACTCATTTTTTTGCAAAATACAGTAAAGTTCGTACCGATTACAAGCGCCCTTTTTTTTTATTATTTACCGCGCTTCCCCGCACCGTACAGCCAACACTTACAGCGGGTAATTTAAACAATTTGCGTTCGATTTCAATGAACGATGTATTAATTCATGGTCCAAATTAAAATCTCATTACTGCCCGCTAAAAAGTCTAGTGGAGAAAAGAGCTACTTTGCTCCCGCTTATAGAGGAACAAAACAGCACTTTTCGAATAGAAGGGATGAAATAGTAGATTGTATGACAAGGGAGCAAAATCATATTTTTACGGCGAGGGCGCTATTTTGAATCCAGAGTGAAGCGAAAGATTCTAGAATAGAATACCGAGCATAGCAAGGGATTCTAAAATAGTATCCTGAACGTAGCGAGGGATTCAAAGTACATTGCCTGAGGGAAAAATATTTTTGCTCTCGAGTCATATACTCTACTTTTCATCTCCTTCTATGAGAAAATATTTATCCCGGGATTTTGTAGGTATTAGGTTTTGTATGACGTTATTAGCTCCTATTTTTATTGTTTCAGGAGTTAATGCACTATCATTTTCAGAACTCGACGTACAATTTTTTTTTTTGCAAAATACAATAAAGTCCGTACCGATTACAAGCGCACTTTTTTTTATTATTTATTATTATTATTATTATTATTTTCAAACTATTTATTTTAAATTAACATGCATGGAATACATCATTTAAAATAACGCTCAATCTTTATAAGTAAGATTATGTGCGCTATCGATCACGTCTTAGTATTATTTACCGCGCTTCCCCGCACCGTACAGCCAACACTTACAGCCAGTAATTTATACAAATTTGCGTTCGATTTCAATGAACGATTCATGTTCCAAATTTAAATCTCATTACTGCCCGCTAAAAAGTCTAGTGGAGAAAAGAGCTACTTTGCTCCTGCTTAAAGAGGAACAAAACGACACTTTTCGAATAGAAGGGATGAAAAAATAATAATATCATACATTCTCCCATTGTACGCATACAAAAAGGAAGGCGACTGATGCGTCGTAAGCACAGACATTTATTTATTTATTTATTTTTATGGCACTCCAACAACAAAGTCACAAATACATTTATAGGTTCTTAGATTACTTACGTACTAAACAACGTGACCTTGTCACTTATAGGTGTGCACAGCATTTACAGTGTTGTGTTACAACTTGCAAGGTTATAAAAAAACAAAATTAGGTGTCTATGATGGTTTACAGAATAAAAGTTATTACATTTACAATACGGTCAACGTAACTTGGCGCGTCTGAAGTTAGCTGTTTGGCTGCGCAATGGAACTTTTAGGAACGAAATTGTCTACTGCGCAGCTAATCGGCTAACTTCAGACGCGCCAAGTTACGTTGACCGTACTGTACTTATATTTATAATGGTATGCAGAGTATACATTGTGGCTTAAGTTACGTGTATTAAAGAAATAAGAAAAATGAGAGAAACAGTCAAATTAATTGAGACAATAACAAAGATAGACTAAACAAGCCAGAGGCACATACACAATACGCGCCTATGACAGACTTGCGTCTGCTAGATGTCTACGGAATTGAGCCAGAGTGTCACAAAATATGTCGATACTGTTGGTGCGCGTTTGAGTTCCGTTGTAGGTTCTCAACAAACGGTTCATTGGGGCTGAACGACCTAAGTTTGTACGAGTGGTAGGTGGTACAAATACGTTTGAAGTGCGCTCCCGTCTAAGCATGGAGCAACGGGGTACCGATATATTGACTTCGTCTAGAAGTTTTGGGACGTCAACGAGGCCGTTCACAATCTTGAACAGCAATATTTGGTCGGTTGTATTTCGACGATGTTCCAGTGTGGTCATTCTGAAATGACTAAGTCTACTTGGATAATCAGCATCTAGTGGACAACTTTTAGATCTATATCGTAGGTAACGAGTAAAACTTTTTTGGACTCGTTCTATTCGCTTAATATGGACTCGATATGACGGATTCCATACGGGAGATGCATAGTCCAAAACGCTCCTTACGAGTGTGCTGTAGAGCAATTTTAGAGTACGCGGGGACTGAAAATCACGGCAGATACGCTTCATAAAACCTAGCATTTTGGCTGCCTTAGTGATAATTGTGTCAATGTGTGGGATAAAGGTAAGCTTTTTGTCGAGGTGCACTCCTAAGTCTCGAATAGTATCGACTTTCTGTAGTATAATGCCGATTAAGGAGTAGAATGAGGGTAACGATAAATATTTTTTTGTGAATGTGATATGATAACACTTTTCGACGTTAAGCGTCATCCTATTGTCGTTGCACCATTTGAGCACAGAGTCTAGATCCTCTTGAAGTAAAAGTACGTCTCTTTGAGTTTCAATTACCCTGTAAAGTTTCAGGTCATCCGCAAAAAGTGAGCATTTGCTGTGTTTTATGCGGTTCACTATGTCATTAACAAAAATAATAAATAATATTGGGCCTAAATGAGAGCCTTGCGGAACTCCGGAGGTACAAGAATATAAGGAGGAATGATGTCCTTTTACCACAACTCTTTGTTTCCTATCATTTAGATAAGACTCAAGCCATAGAAGAAGTTTGCCAAATATGCCGATGTTTGCTAGCTTCCGAAGTAGGATTTTATGATCCACCTTATCAAACGCGCTACTGAAATCTGTGTAAATGGCGTCTACCTGTTTGCGAGAATCCACGTGTCTACTGATTTCATTGACATAAAGCGTTAGGTTTGTTGACATAATATGCATTTTATTATTTTTTGGTAGTGAGGGTACCTGAATACTATAAAAGCGCGTGCTCGATAAGATTCAGGTTCACCAAAACCGTTTCTTGCGAAGAATCACAGGAGCCCCTTTTTACCTTCGCAACGAGAACCTCCATCTCGATTTAAAAATACCCACCATCCAGCAGTTCATGAAACGCTCCGCCAAGCGCTTCTTCGACACTGGTGAGAAGCACTCTAACCCGTTAATCGTATCGGCCGCCCGGTACACTCCCTCCCGTATTAGTAAGACTCGACGACCGAGACATACTCTGACCGACCCTGACGATGCTATTACTCTCCTCCAGGAGAGCAATAAGGCCACCAGTACAGTTAAGAAACACAAACACAGACCGCCGTCATTCCGTCCTCGCCGCCGAGGCCCGCCGCGACGACCCCGTACGTCCCCTCCCCGACCCTTGCTCGTGCCAGCCCGCGCCGCTGAGCCTGTAGTTTTAAATTTGTCCCTAAATAATGGAAATCCGATCCAGCCTGTCCCTTTGCTGTCCTCACCCAGCGACGCCCTAAGCCGAGGCTCGTACCCCACAGGGGGTGCCCTTAGCGTGTAGTCGCTTAGTTTGTAAGCTATTTTGCCCTGGCTGGAGGCCCTAAAAATAATAATTTTTAAGGCACCACAGGAAAGTCCGGTTAAGCAGCCGACAACCTCCTAGGTTGACCTGCGAGATGCTGATCCGAAAAAAAAAAAAAAAAAAAAAGATTCAGTTTTTTTTGTTGCTGAGTCGTCGGACAGAAAGGGTTTTGTACCTACAATACTTTACAGTGAGTTCGTTCCATATATGGTGTACTTGTGTGTTTCTTGATATAAATGATAACGGATATTTGTGTTCGCTCGAGTTTTGACCATTGATTGAAATATTGTTAGAACTAAGTCTATTTTGGAATAAATTAGTCTTAGGTTGTTCATAATTGTCTTTTTTTTAAATGTTTTCCCCTTCTGGTTTCTAATAATATATAATTGGTCGTAAGGTAGCATTATATCCAATTTCTTTATTTTGTCCCTAATTAATTATTACGTTGATGATGAGTACCTATAAGGAGCTCGTGGCTATGATAAGGGGTACGGATTGATCATGGTTAAATTACGCTTGCCGCGGTCGGTCCGTAGATAGGTGCCCCTCCCTTTCACACCAAGAACCCCCATGTCTCGGAAAGCACGTAAAGTTGTTGGTCCCGGCTGACATTCGTAGATCTTTGACTGTCGTTGAATCGTTTCTCTGGGACTCGTCGAGCTTCATCGCTCACAGGAGTTACAGTGGTTAGGGAATAGTGTGGCGGGCTTGTCGTTATGGGTAGTCAGAAGCCAGAAAGACTGACAACCAGTCTTACCAAAGTCACGTAGTATAATAACTGGGTTGTAGAGGTCAGACAGGCAGTCACTCCATGTAAAACACTGGTATTCAGTTGCATCCGGTTAGACTGGAAGCCGACCCCAACATAGTTGTGTTGTGATAAGGCAAAGCAGATGATGATGACTCCCATTTGTACCTATCTATTTAATTTGACATCCGACCTAATTCAGAACTACTTTTTGCAGAAAACTTAAGAAAATGTGACTTTTGTGTATGTGTGTGTGATTTTTGCACAACTGAGAAGAAATTTTGAGTAGGTACAGACGCCAGCATATCAAGCTACTACAATCTGTCAAATTTCTTCAATAGATTTTCAACTTTATCACTAAAGCATTAGGTTCATGGCTGATTGGGAAAATTTGTCAGTTTCGGGTAGCTTGCCATGATGTCCTGGCGTCTGTACCTAAGTCACTGTCTGGATAAACAATATTAGTACCTACTTAAACCGATCGTTTCAATATAGGTATTATATTTCTATTCCACGAATAGATGACAACGAGTATCTACTCGTAAGTACCTATCCTATTCCATTTACTTATCCGTGATTGGCATAAAATATCATGTGTCTAATCCTTCAGCGTGAAGCTTGTAATTTTATTTTAGGTTACCCCCCCCATACTTCATATTTCAAGGTCCTTAGGTCCGCAGTGAGTAAGATATGGACCCAGACACTACCGAACCAAGACAGACATCAGGGCAGCAGCGTCATTGATGTTAGATAACTTTTTCTTTTCGACCAGTTTTGAATTGGTGAACTTGGGTGTGATTCTCTAAGACCTCATTCTAAAGTTCGAATCTGAATCCGCCGTGAGTTTCTTGATTGGCATTCCAAAAACTCGGTTGATAATTCGAATTTACACTAGCGCCACCCTTGCGAGCGTGTCAGCGAGTTCAACTAAATTGACAGGGAGATTTTGACAGATAAAGTATGAGATGACGTAAGAAGTGGCATTCTGTAAGGTAATTTCCCCGTCACTTCGACGCTCACTTCGCACTCGAACCCGATTCAAAGTGTCAAATTTATCAAGGTCATTTTGAACCTAATGCGAAGTGAGAGTGAATAGCGATGTGCGATGCGAGTTGTTGTTTGAATTTTACAGAATCGACCTACTTATCTAACACTAAGGTGACTAGCACACTCAATAAATGGGCCTCCAAAAACTGTCGTTAGCACACAGTGATATACCGACAAGGGGGCGACATATCCTGAGGTGCTCGAGGAGTAGAGGGATATTCCACGGCTACGAGACAGTTCTAGAAGTACGGCTAAAATCCAGCGCCTTACTGAAATAGTTACTTCCTTTCCGCGAGCATGTATGCTCTTGCGAATCTCCACTCAAACGAGCTACTAAAGGCAAGCCAGAGATGATTTCTCCCGGGAGATCAGGACCGTGGGCGTGAAGATCGCTACTGCTATTTTAATGAATGAAAAGTGAGCTAATAATGTGATTATATTAAATAATTACGAGCAATGTCTTCTCTTCCGGTTTCCTATAGTCACTAAGTTTGACATACTTATAATAAAATAGCTCCGTGCGTAGGTACTTTTGGTAAAATATGAGCCAGTCAGCAAGGTAGGTACCGGTGTCACAGTATTGGAAATATTGTAATACTGTGCCGGTATTGACCGCCCTCACAGCCGGATTGGATATTTCTCTCAAAACGAACCATCCCACGTCATTTCTTCCATTTTCAAATTAATTATAATGATTTCAGATATTTAACGCAGATTAATTTTAAGTCTGTTCAAAGCATAACGTTTTGTAAGTATATTGAACTGTTACTTACTGCTGGATAGTAATAGCACATTTTGGTCACAACATACATTACTTTACTTTCTGAAGTCGGTGGCGGTGGTTTTGTGTTTGTTGTTTTGTATTGCCACCAACATCCGAAAGTAAAGTAATGTGTGTTCTGTGCTAAAGTTATTTATCACTTTTTAGTTTTTGAAGGTGGTTTTTTTTTTGTTTTTCGCTTTTTAGTATTGCCTTAACATCCAAATCCATTAAGAAACGGCGACACACTTAAAAGAGATTGTAAGTCCTCCAAAGATTGAAGAAACTGAAACGTTCGTATAAGTAATTTTTTTGGGATTTTGTTGATTTTCTCAAAAAGGGCTGGATTAATTTTGCGACCATTTCGGAATAAACCCCTTTCGAACAAAAAAAGAATTTGGCAAATCCGTCTATATATGACAGAGTTATGCCCGAACATACATAAAAAATAAAAATAAACATTCGAATTGATAACCTCCTTCTTTTTGAAGTCGGTTAAAAACGATTTCAATGAAAATTGTTTTAACATAACTTTGATAAATTTTCTGTCTTTATTTTACAACTTAAAATCCTACTAAATAAAAAAAAACAAATCACACAAAAAATCAATCAATCAAACAAAAAATACAAATCAATCATACAAATCTTAAAAATCAAAATATCACACAACATAGTACCGATGTTGGGTGACGGAAGTGCCTGAAGCCAGAGGTCCGACCCCCACAGCCAGTAGGCGGGCACACTCAGCAGAATTGGTGGTTATTATTAATTAGATTTTTCCGTACATCTCTGGGAAGATAGGTTCACGGGCCGATCTGTGTCCGGGCAAGCCACTTTCCAGGCGTTAACCGCATCAGTCAAGCAGGGCACTTCAAAGTCAACCAGTGATAGGGATAACATTTTCTTGGTTAACTTTTCGGTGCTGTGGACGGAGGACAGGAAAGCCGGTAAACTGAAACTGGAAATTGTGGCTTGTAGCCACGTTCGGTTCAGGGGCACATTCACAATCGATGTTAAAGTATTTTTAATAATTATGTAATTTGATCAATTTTGTCCAAGAGGTGGTGGGGCTTCTGCAAAGGTGAACAGCGGAGGTAGTACATAAAATTAGGGCCATTAGTATATTGAATTAGTTTGACGTAATAATTTGAGATTGTGGGTTGGCTCATTTTGTCAGAACTAAGATTATGTTGACAGTGAGTTGGTGAGCTTACTGTAAGTAACGTATTCATAATGAATAGTACCTAGGTCTGTCTAGTTCTATCTGTCGAATGTCGACGGATTTAAAAGCTCTATAAGAAGATTCTCTGGCTTACTAGACGAATAGACCGAGACCTAGATATACAACTTTTTAACCTAGAACAGGCTAGAACACATTCCCCTAGGCAAGGCTTGGTCTAGCTATTTAGCCACTCCATGCAGGCAAAAATAATCCAATTGTCGCTAATTACAATGGCACTTAAGAAAGCATGTTATTCCAAAGATGGTGCAATTTTTAATGGACTAAAAAAAGGAGAGTATAATTTCCTCGGGCCCGGGCTTTCCACTGAAAGTGCAAAATTGGTCCTGACACACCGTCAGGTACTATACCGATCGTTAGACCGGTATACCGGTGTATGCCGCCTTTCTGGACCACTCAAAGGCAAAGGCATTTGACCCGGTTCAATATATGAGATGAAAGACTTTGGGATAAGCTGCGGAAATGGAGTGCCTGACGGAATCACAAATATATTTAAACTAGCTGAACCGACAGACGTTGTCCTGTCCTTATCTACCTACTTACTCGCCTATCTACCTGCCCTACCTACCCTACATACTCTACCTTCCCTACATAGGGATTCATTTTTATATACATATATATAGATAGATATTGGTACAATCACCTAACCAATTACGTGAAATGGTCGGGGTCACTTACTGACCCCTGACCCCTAACAATTGAAGTGAGGCAGGGTGGACTAAGCTCTCCTACACTTTTTAACATTTATGTAAATGGGCTGATCCGTAAACTGTTTGTGTACTTAGGTCATGTAGTAAATGAGGACCTGACCGGTGAATCAGACATGGAGAGGGAACGCCATGCTGAACGGCTGACGATTCGTTGTTCTTATATAGAATAAAATACTTATATGCTGGCACGCAGATTTGCACGATGTTCAAAAACGGTAAAGACGACACTAAGTATTTAGGGCATACTGTCAGTCCTTTTTTACGTGTAGTCTGTGGACTAGCTACACGCAGCGAACCGTCAGTGTCCTGCGGGTCCAATGTTACAATGCATTCAGGTTGCTGATTGGATTGCCTCACTACTGCAGTGCGTCAGCGATGTTTGCTGAAGTTCAGGTAGACGGCTTTCACGCTAATATAGCGTCAAAAAAGAGCAACGTCGCTGATGCGAAGGGTGAGGGGCAGTCCCAACGGCTACCTGAGTGTAGTTACGGAGTACATCCAAAGTCCTATTTGGAGGCATTGGATAAGGATGCATATATTGTAGGCTTGTGTTTGTGTGTAAGTTACTAACATAGTTTTAAGTCATTTCGATGTACATAACACAATATGGACCAAAAGTCTGAACCTATATTATTTAAAAAAATTTTTGAATAGTTTCCAGCAGTATGCTAAAAGTAATATTTATTGTAATTATTTAATAATATTTCCATCACTTATTATAAGTCTACTAGAGCTATTTTTATTATAAACAATACATTCAAAATAATTTCCTTTTTAGTAGCCTCAAAAGCCTTTATTTCTGCTGTCTCTCATTTTTGTAGCTCGGACATTTGCCCGGCCAGGTGCCCCCCATTGAATTGGGCTCTGCTGCATATTAATGTTAAGAGCGCGTATTCGATTCGTGAAGAAAACTTCATGTTTTTGCGTTTTGCCCAGAGCAATATCGTAATTATGTGAGCAGATTATTTAAAGACAATTTACAGTTTTAGTAAGATTAAGTCTTGATTTAGACAGCTACAGAGTAAAAGTATAATTTTTAATTATGGTTTTTTAAAGCGAAGACAATTCTTTCATATCGTTTTACGAAAATAGACGTCAGAGTTAACTTTCAGGACGAATACAGCCATTACAATATGCCAAAATATTTTGTTTTTTTTGCGTTTTTCCAACAGTATATACAGTCATAAAGGCAGCTACAGAGCCAAAATTACGAAAATATTACTATTATGTATTAAAAAACAATGTTGAAAAAGTAGAAAATCGGTTCACTTTGACAATTTTTTTATTTGAATAAAAACATAACTGATATATTTATTTTATGAAAGTTAATGTTATGCTTAATATATAGAATATTTTTTCAGTCCGTTATACGAGCTCATTTGTTTTAGACCATTATTTTAAAAAGCACTGTAAAACATCGCGCGCTGTCGTTTGCCGATCAATTTCAATGATTCGTGCTTATTTCGTGCATATTTTTTTTTCTGCTGCACACAAAGATATTGTATTGTACTAGTGTGTGTCAATCCTGCTACGCCGTTCTAGCAATCGTTTAGATTTTGAGTTGCGCTAAATCGAATACGCGCCCTTTATTTTGTTTTAAGTTTTCTATTCTATTCTATTCTGACATCCACGTCGGATACAAAAGCTTAGCAGTTGTAGGTGCATGTTTTACGCAAATAAATAATAATCTTATTATTATTTAGAAAAATGTACCGGAGTACCGGAATAAGTTGTTTGGTCTGGTAGGGTACCTACCTAAAATAGTACAATGCTAATACTACACAGTATTATTCCAATTGACGTAGATACTTTCCACCTTCGTTTGTAGACAAAGCATTGCAAAACAGGGTTAATGGGTCATATTTCTTTGCGTTTATCATACTTAAGCATGTTTTTTAATTAACTACGATGGGATTATTTTTATTTTAATAAGACACCGTATCTAAAGGATCTAATCTTTATCGGAACCTAGCCTATCGCAATGGGCTCTTTGATTCTAGGAACAACTCTATAAAGTAAATAAGAACATTGTGAATCATAGCGTTAAACGTTGGCTATAGATCATTATCGAACTTCTCCACTTCCAAATATTTACTTCTTCGGGTATTGGATTCGATAACATGGACGGACGGATGGACATGATAAATATTGAAGTAAGAAACGTGATTTATTTTCTATCTTGAACTATTTTTACTATTTGAGGATAATGGAAAGCGACTATTATAGTCGAAAGCTTGCGCATACTCCAGGAAAACAGGATCGCGAATCGTAGCGCGGTGACTGTCTTATACCGTCTGGATCTTATTATATCATCTTGTTCTCAAGCAATTCTTCGCCCGCGGACAATGGCTCAGGCGCGAATGACTGGGGCCAGCCGCCAGACTCTCGCAGCAGCGGCCGCACCACCAGACGTAATGTGCTCGCGATAGATGGCATTCAGGTCGGGCGACGATACGGTGCGGACGCGCGTACTGATATTTCTAGTGCGCTCACCTCGATCGTTAAACGTTTCTGAACTATCGGTAGTTTTTTTTCTGTTAAGTTTTTATTTAAGTCTTCAACTGTTATCCATCCATGCGGGTACCAGTATTAAGAGAAAAAAATAAAAGTCACTTTTAAGAGCTCTAACGTGGGCTCCTTTCTCTGTCGTGCTTGCCAATAAATTGAATTTTGTACGAGGTGAGTAGGTGACGTTAGACGTATAAACACTGTGCCGGTGATAACGGAGAATGATGTGAATAGTGTTGTGTTTATGTTTGTGATGTGCGGTTTAGTGTAGACGTGGGTTGTTTACGATGGGGTACGCGACAAGCGGCGCGGGGCGCGCAGCGCACGAGGCTCTGCTGGCCCGCCAGGATGCCGAGCTGCGGCTCATGGAGACCATGAAGCGGAGCCTCCAGGCCAAGATGAAGAGCGACCGGGAGTACGCCCTCGCACTGTCCGCTGCCGCCGCACAAGGCCAAAAGATGGACAAGTGTGAAGAACTTAACGGTAAAAAGCAGTGCCACTTAACGAGAATTAACCCTATTAGCACCACTGAACGGTCTACTTGCATCATAACTTTTTTTTACTGTTATTCTGCGATTAGTACTTACTGACCTGATTGAGTGTTGAATGTGCTGTCCAGGAGAGAGGCACATCCTTAGAATAATAACGCTCTAAGAGCACATCCTTGATTAAGAAATCGTTGCATTTAAATGTGATGCGTTAAACATGAATCCGCTTAGGCTTATGCTTAACTATAACCAGTTTGTATTAGCAGTCATTAGTAAATACATAGAAATAATTGTAGCCTATGTCAAGGAAATCTTCTGAGGTTGAAAGTTCAAAAACTTTGCTGTCATGTAGGTAGGGTAGATATTTGATGAACTTGACAAAAACTGTAGGTCTTTGATAAAATCGTGAGTTCGTGATTATATGTTTGAATGTTTACTCAATCTCGTCTCAAAACTTGTAATCTATGTCTATTTGTTATATTTCTAAAATTTGAAGTCATCCAACAACCTGATCGGTCGGCAAGAGAACAGCTTAGGCTGCCTATTTTATGCAATGAAACTGTGCTGTTTATTTCCGGACAAAAATAGACCTAGGTTATTTCCTGATAGCACAAGATGTTAATTCTTGTCAAATAAGAAGAAGGAAGTGTTATTAATTTGGTATCTACCATAATTTTAATTAATAATTCAGAGTTGGCAGAAGTGATTTTAGAATTAGATTGACCCTCATCGTAATATAATTCTGACTGATTCAATGCTAACAACAAAAAAACTCACACAAATCATGCGACGGATAATTTCGACAGAGATACTAGGTAGGTACTTCCATGAAGATAGGTCACAACTTCACAAGTAAATGTGAATAGGCAAAAGATAAGAATATAGAAACAGATAAGGATGTAAAAGAAAATAGTTTAAAACTAGATACTAAGGAAGTTGCGAGATTAGCGGCAGTCGATAATGAAGAATCAAAACATCATAACATCGGTTTGATAATATTTCCGTCAATATTTACCATCCAAAAAGGCAAACAACCTCTCCTCATCTTTATATATTATAATCATACATGAGTAATCTTACTTATTAATTATGTCAATTTCCATCAATACTCCAAATAGTAGGTGGGACTGTGGGTGCTGTCATTGTTCTCACCATACCCGTGCTATAGTGGGTTGGGCCTACCATATGGTAACACGATTGTTTTTGAAAATCATTGACTAAAAAATGCTTTGTTTGAAGGTACCCTAATACTAGTGCAGGTAGCTTCAGTTAAACCGTTAAGTCTAGTTGTCGGAAAAAAATCTTGTCTTTGCGGTTTAAAATCTCCAACAAGCCGAAATGGTGTGGAATTATGGTTTATTCTTTGAAAGTCAAGAAAAATGGAGTGAGCTCCAATTGAAGAATTCTGAAAAAGAATGAAGCAGTGATTATTTAAAAATATCTTCATCTTAAAGTACCTAGTTACAATTGCAGTTAATATCTAGATTATCTACGAAACTGTACGTTTTTCTAATTTCCTCCTTATCATCATCATCAAGTCTACCTTTAGACGCCCGCTATTGGGCATAAGTCTCCTCTAAGGGGGGTTCAGTCGTAATCGCCATGCTTGGTCGATGCATGATGGCGATCGCAGTAGGGTTAATGGTACTCAGAAGTACGCTGCTGCATCTGGTCAACAACTAGCTCAACTAATCCATACCTTTATTTATATTATTTATTATTAATATTATAAATGCGAAAGTAACTATGTCTGTTACGCTTTCACGATGAAACGGCTGAACCGATTTTGATGAAATTTGGTATGAAGATAGCTTGAACCCTGCTAAAGGACATAGGCTACTTTTTAATCCGCGACTTACTCTGCATCCGCGATAACCGACATTCACGCGGACGAAAGTCGCGGGTTAAAGCTAGTTTCCTATATATCGCTTCTGTAAATATGGGTATTGTAAATTGATGATAAGTTAGTAGTCAAACAATTACATGTTGATATGTAGTTTAAACAGATTACATAGCTGTTATATATCGTCTTGTTCATCAACGAGGCTTTTATCGCAACTCACTATGCATTTTGATAAAGCATGCTTCATTCAACAATCGATAACTGTTATTGATATAGAAATATTTACTAGATATAAAATTAAAAAGATAAGTTGGCATGTACAGCATGGCATTTAAATTTTAACATGAGTCGATGCTAATTATTTTATCAAGCAACTTAAAATTTTGATTTAAATGAATTTCTGCTAATATATTCGAAGTGAACTTGTTTTTTTTTTTCATTATGATTAGTTGTTAATGGCACCAAAATACTACTATTACCATTTAAACTTGAAAACAAGTATTATGCAAAGTGACTTCCACAGAGTTTGTGCCAGAAATCATTCATCAGGTTCTACATGCATGCGTGTAGACTAGACACAACGTTGTTACCGTCAATAGCCAATGTCTAAAATATTGCACAAACATGCATGCGCGTAGTCGAGTTGGGATAAATGAAGCATTTGGTCTTTGTATGAATTCTTGTGACCTCATTTTCTCCCTTAAAAACATGCGTCACTTACCATGGGGTTACAATTTTGACTTCCGTATTTGTACTCATTATCACCTTGCCAAGCTTTACACGCCTACTGCTGGGCATAGATCTCCCACAAAGGGGAATTCAGCCGTAATCGCCATGTTTGGCCGATGCGTGTTGGCGATCGCAGTTATGTGTGTTATGGTACTCAGAAGGACGCTGCTGCCCATTCTCTGGTCAGTATCCCTCTGTTGTCTTCTACGACACCCACGGGTAGAAATGGGGTGGTGCACCACACGACATCGACATCGTCTGAATTTGTACTCTCTTCTGGTAATAATTGAGACCAAATTGTCTTCTTTATTTACAGTCACGTCAGCTACCGTTAAGTTTCTCACCAAGTTGCAATGACGTTTAAATCTTGTTGTGTACCTGCAATTTAATCAGTCCTGTAATCTGACAAGTGGCAAAGAAATGTTACAGTTATAATATGCTAAAAATAATTATTGTCCTCTTGTTCCAGGCTCTGTGATAGCATCAGCTTGGCGAGCTATGACCGAAGAATGGGAGAATATCAGTAGGCTTATCAAGGCCAATGCTGAGGCCCTAGAATCTAAAGCCCTAGACAGACTGACAGCTCTCATGACAGAGCGGCGGAAGTCACGGAAAGTGTACCAGGAGGATCATACGAAAATCTCCTCACAGTTTACACAGGTATGTTTAAAGTTTAGTGTAGTTCTAAAAAATATTTATTTATTATACGGATAATAAAATAACCAGGATTATTATGGTTTAGGATAATTTGTTCTATGACAGTGCCAACTGACTTTTTGACTTTGCCAATATTGGCTCTTAGCGGTCCATTAACTTAATCTTTGAAGTAATTAATAAGTTCTTTTAATTCATGTTCCATGAGAAAATCTGCTTTGTTATCGTTTTGTCTTCGTGTTTTTCTAGTAGAATTGCATCTATTCTATGGACATAGTTATTGTTTATTATAGTTAAGTAGTTCGAGAACTTGGTTGTCACTTAAAACAGGCTGGCTCTTTACCTGAGCCACAAGTCGCAGCTTTCTTATCACTATTGGTATCACCGTATCGGATGACGTCTAACGTCGATAACGCTCTGACTCACCCACTATTTGACTATTTCTAAAGTTTTTTTACTCAATCACGTACGTTTTGTTTGCGTTGATAACTTTGCACGAAGTTATCTTTTTAGTTTCTGTATAAATCCATACTTTGGCTTAGTGCAAAACTATTCTATTGTCGTTTGAATCCAGTGCACAGCAATCAGGTAGTACCGTTTGCACATATCGTGTTTATGTTTATTTTCTAAATGGCCATGTCTTGAGCCAAACTGTCGGCACACGCGGCCCGTTACTGACCGGTTCGGCTAGCCTCTTAGTACCTCGTCCGCTTCCTATCGCCGATCTACTCCCAGTACCTGATCCACGTAATTAGGTCTTAGCGAACGGTGCGAATGAAACAACCGTGTCGAGGCCAGTTTACAACCAGATGTTAACGTTACCACTCCAATGCGACTGTGCTTTGATGTGGACTAATCGATCTTATCCGACACAACCAATGACTTGTACCACTGGTTGCTGATGAATGACGCGCCATTATCATCGTCTATAACAAATTACAGAAAGGAACATGCGACTATATCGATTTATTTCCAGATGCAATAACATAAATTGATTTCTTATTCGATACCTACAAACTAACGTTTTACCGAATCGAATCTCGAGGCGGGACCTGTTTCGTGGAGTGTATTTTTGCAGCCTAAACTTCTTGTTAAACCATAAACCTGTTTATCGAGATTAGGATTTCGAAATATACAGATATCATTATGGACGCCATCTCGTTTAGGATTTGGACTAATGCCAATTTTTTGCCTGAGATGTAAATAAAACAAGCAGTATTGGCGCCGCCGTGCCGTGTGTTCGTACCCGGTCGTACCCGTGCCTACCACCAACATTAAACACGCATCTGTTAACATTTTATCTGAAGCTTAAATTTAGGTTGCGCTCTATTTACTAATGCTTACTGGTAATAAATGATTTATGTTTTCACAGAATCTGTAGGTTTCTTTCTGGGTATTCGGAAGATATGAGCGCGAAGCACTGCGGCGGCGGCGGTGTGACTAAATGTTAGAAAGTTAGTTACCGGAGTAGTGTCATGGCTCGAAGCTACAAGCGGCAGGAAGGACATTTGTATGCCAGGGAATGCACTCGCTTTAATGAATGACTGACATTAGACCGCACAGTAACGACCTCCTGGAATGCGTGGGACGATAACCGGAGAATTACAATTCCGTTCACAGATCACCGTCTACTTGAACTTTTTCAGTTAACAAAGGATTATGTAAGCCTTTTGATCAAAGCCTACAATGGATGACTTTGAACTTTTAAAAGAACTAATAGTTACATTACTTAGTTGTTATAGAAACGAACAAGAAACAAAATGGAAGTTTAATAATGTCTAAATAAGTTAAGCAATCATAAAATTTATCAGTAAACAAAGCCTGTGCCAAAGCAATCCAGGTACGGTTAGAGGTCCTTCGCCCTCCGCGTCTCTCTTTCGCACGGTATTATTTGAATGCATCAGAGAAGGATGTAGACATAATTTCGTGATTTGAACCGAGTCGCGTAAAGTAAGATTCTGTATCGGGATTGGTTGCGCGGCACCTGTCAACGTTCATTGGCCCTGTGCCTGCGCTGAGGCGCGTGCACGACTGATTTCTTTTTAGTTTCACCTTTTTGGCCATTATTTTTGCATTAGTAAATTAAATTGGACTTGTAACAGGATATAAGATGGCCATCTTGATCTTGTACTTACTTTCAACAAAACTACCTATTTGACTTTTTGTATGAAATGTTATTTCTGATAACCAAAGCAAAGGAATGAGGAAATAGATACGAAGTCCCTTTTTTCTATAATAAGTTTAACAACGTTTTTACCTTATTTCCCCTATGAATATTAATTCAATTTGCGGTTTTAGGGCGGACGTTAGTCATGCAAAATCGGCGAGTGCGAATGTTATCGAAGCCACGAACTCTTCTTTATTCACGTTGTGTTGTGCCGGATACAGTAGAATTTACTAGGTCTTTCAAATCCAATTGGAAATCTAGGGTCTTACCGTGTCTGTGCTACAAAACAAATAAAACGTAGTAACTGGGGCAAAAAACCGCGACGTGCTTCTTGTTGCAAGTTTCCCTAGTAACCGCTAATAATCCTCACCCAGTTTTGATGACATCGTTGAAAAGAAACAAAAAACCTCCCATTTAATTGATATTTGTCACTAACCGAAGAATTGGTACCTACCTATATAGGGTGACTGGTAATTAGTGTACGATACTTAAACACGTGATTGTGTTCATGATAACAAACAACTATCCCGAAGAAAAAATGGTTTTTTGTACTGGTTCACTTTAGGTCACAGGCGTGCGCGCGCGTGAATTTCATACGGCTGTTGTGTTATTGTGATAAAAGTGAACCAGTACAAAAAACATTTTTTCTTCGGGAAAGTTGTTTGTTATCATGCACACAATCACGTGTTTAAGTATCGTACACTAATTACCAGTCAGCCTATATATAACCTACATAAGTATATATTATAATATGTACCTATTCTCAATTTTCCATACCAGAGTAGCTCTTCATTAAATTGAAGTAGCTAGTCGATCCTTTGATGGCGAAGGGTCGCTATACGCATGAGCGGGTCGGCAGATTCCTTTAACATTTTCAATACAAAGCTGCAAAGTTACCGTAGGTTTTGTATAATTACGCCAAACCGAATGTGGCCGACCTGATAGCGAAATTTGGTCTTAATCTGTAACTCAATCCCAAACTTACTCCGGATCTTTGTCTGCAAGTTGCTTATAACCAAGTTTGTAGTCTATTATAACCGTTTGAGAGAGCAAATGAAAACAAGCATGCAGTCATGGATTGGAATACGTTATTACAGGACAATCTCAAGTAACTTTATAATTTACTTGCTGAGGAACGCGTTTCTTACGTCGAAGTAATGATAACAGCCTGGGAACCGGCAGGTGAATGCCACGATGTATGTGATACTGCTGATTAACTCATCATTGCATTTTTGTAGGTCTACTACTTCATTAAAGTCATTTCTCAGATATCCTTACCCTTACATTGGTTAAAAATACATTCGCTCCCGCTGTCTGTACGCTTAGATGTTTCAAACCACGCAACGGCTTTTAATGCAGTTTTCAGCAACAGATAGAGTGATTCAAGAGGAAGATTTAAACGTATAGTTTGATCTACATTGCATCCGTGCGAAGCTGGGACGGGTCGAATCATTTTGTTACTATACATGTGAGTACTATGTCACAGTACAAGTATTAGTACTACCGTACAGTAGCGCCACGCTCCGCCTCCCTCTGAAACCGTTCCTCGCCTCTCCCCGCGTCGAACGACTAGCTCTGGAAACTGCGTCGCGTAGACACGCACACTCACGCACGTATTTGTACAGTCTATTATTTTAGTATTAGTGTAGGCAATTATATCGTTTCGTTTCTATGGAGTGTCGCGGGTGTGACTATGTCTTGATGTATGTCAACTTTGTGAAATTCGTGTTGAATTTGTTCGTCAGGATGTAGACAAAGTAATAAAAATAAGTAGACAGGTACTAACACGTACCTACTAGGTTTTCTATAGTAATTACCTTAGTGGAGAGGTCACAGAATATTTCTTTACTACAAATAAAGGTGTGTGGTTCTCAGAGCGCTACTGTGCGACATTAAGTATAGACTTAAGTTATTAATAGTAATAAAATAGAAAACCTAAAGTATTAAACTAAAAACAAAAAACAAAAACCTAACACAATAAAGCATCATAAAATTCGTCCACATCGCCGTCAACTGGAAATGTACCCAAGAGACTGGCAGCATTGCCACGTTGGATGGCAATGCTTAATCTCTGACCAAGGTAAAAACCAGCTCTTGAGTCACGGGAAGTGTCAACCAACCTTTTGGATATTTCCTTAAAAAGAAGATGAATATTTAAATGTTTTAAAATAAGGTTCAGTAGTATCACATAAAGTGCGTATTATCTGTTAACTGGGTCATGTACTGAATACGCGGAATAAATAGGTACGGAGTATTTCTAGACTTGTGTAACCTAGTAATTAGCCGTGTGAACATCAGTCTACGACATTTTATTTCTTATACGTCTGTAAATAGATATCTGGTTCGTATTGCAAAATATCCGTTGAACCAGTAAGCCTACGGAAATAACTTATTTTGTAATATTTATCTTTGGTGTTAATTTTTTGTCGTAGATGCTTGAATTTGTGCCAATATTTTACGTTGTTACAAACATTTTGATGTAAAAACAGATGGTTTGGCTGTTCCCTTCAAACAATATTGGATTGGATTCAGCAATAAAGCAAAGTATAATTGTGTCATAGATATATTTAGATGTGCCTACAACGAAAACAATTATTAAGCTAGGCAAAAAATTAAACGAGCAAACATTTTTTCTCAAATACAGAATAGCCGAAACTCCGAAAGCAATTTATATCAGTTGGTATAAACGGCCATGAAACCATTTGAGTAAATTGTAATATACCTAAATTGAATGGGTAATCGCTAACCGTATGGGTATTGCGAGTTGTAGATGAAGACATTGTTGGAGCTTGGAAGTTGATTGTCTTGTAAATTATAGGCGTCGTTTCCGGCAAAGTAAATGATTTATTCACTTTTTACCACACATTATGTTTGGGTAGACGACGTTTATTTTAGAGACAATAACAGTTTTTCTTAGAAATCTGTCTGGCTGTTTTAAATACAAAAAATGTTGACTTTGACAAAATGGAGACATAATTTTTGAACGTCGAAATCAACTAGTATATTGTGAAAACACAGATGAGAAAAGTCTGACATCCATTTTCGGCGAAAACTTTGGTTCATCTTTGCCCTTTGCGGAATAGATGTACCTAGACGATATTATTCCAGATGGTGGTAGGTAATCAAATTGTCAGACAGTCGCTTGATGACCGGTTCGACTTCGACCCGATGGGAGCCTGCGACGCCCCATTGTTGCGCAAGAATCGAATCGTCTCATTAGTAGGCCGAGCGCGGGGAAAGTGAATTGAACCAACGATCAGTGAAAGTCTCAATGACAGTTATCTAATTTTGATAGCAGGTCGGTGATTATGACGCGTCTGGCCGTGGGTGATCTCGAACTAGTTTAGGGAAGATCAATTAAGGACGGGTTATGTGTGATAGCACCTACGCCACAGCGTCGTGACGTCGGTTGGACTCGATTTCCAATTACTTTGTAACTTCCGTTTATGAGTAAACTCTTCCGCAGAGAATTAACTTGACTGACATTCTCTTTAAAGTTACAAGACCAAAGTAGATCAAGGATTGTGTTTAATGCTTATAGAAAATGCGTTCCTTGTCAGTAGTACTACTTAAGACCAGCTGTTCATACTGTAGTAGGACGTCCGTTATTAGCATCATCGTTATCAAACACGGAATTCGTTATCACTTTAGATTTTAAAGACCAAATTATTATTGAGGAAAATATTAAAAAATAATATATGGAATTAACAAAATCAATTCTTAGCTATTTTCTAAAATGCTGAAAAGCAGTGCGTTACTTTGTGTCGAAGTATTTTATTAACATGTAGTAATTAATTAAACAGTCGAAAGCTAATTGGTTTACAGGCAAAAATATTCATCTTTCTTCTACACTCACAATTTATTTATTTATTTTATTTTTTTATATTTAGTGCATAGGTAGCAGGGATACCTACGTCCTCGAGATAAAAAAATGGAATAAAATAAAATATTGTGAGTGCAGTAGAAAGATGAATATTTTTGCCTGTAAACCAATAGGGTATTACACCCATTTTTGAAAAGTATTTCAATGAAATTCTGTAGTGCTAATATGCCACCAAAAAAAAACATAAAATTTTTATTCAATCGATAAATGCCATAAAAATGCACCTAAATTTTAAATTTTCGAATTTCGCGCGTAGTTTGACGAAAACGCCTCTTACTGGACGCCATATTGCTCAGCGTAAATGACGTCAGTTCGTTTTGTATCAAATGAGCTCATATTAAATATGATTATTGTGTATCATTTAAAAATAATCAAAAGCATATTTTGTAATAGGGGTAATAATAAAAAAATTACGTTGGTTACGAAAATAATAAAAATACAAAGCCTATATTACGCCAATTGGTTGACTGACATTTTGTCAATTTTTTGTTTACACAGCCGTACGGCGTAATAACATGGCCGCAACTATTTCATGGTGTTTTATAACAGATTAAAAATACTGAAAACTTTGAATTGAATTTAAAAAAATATTTTGTTATTTTATGAACTAAAACTTACATTTTCCGACTGCTTTATGCCTAAACTGACCTATAGATTTTTTCTCGTATAGAGTAAAATACCCTATTAACTTGTTCGACTGTACCTGGGCGACCGAGCTGCGACAGAGCTGAAATCCCCTGCATAGTTAATTTCATGAAAATCGTTGGAGTTGTTTCCGAGATTCAGATTACTATATTATATGTATATATATATATACTTACAAGAATTGCTCGTTTAAAGGTATTAAGGCAAGGCATTCTAGGTACCGAAGAACTTCAAGTTTAAAGAAAAAGTTTTTTTCATCCCACCATCTCGGAAAGAGTATTTTTAATCTTCAATATCTGAGTGGAAAAGCCGTTTTTATTCTCTAGAGGATAAAGTAAATTTATCTTCAATATCTGAGTGGAAAAGCCGTTTTTATTCTCTAGAGGATAAAGTAAATTGAATTTAGAACATCGTGTGCACTAAGTTTGTGAATTAAAAAAAAACATTAAACCTATTTACTGCTACCTCTATGGTGCCGAATATATCATACAACTTTTTTTTAATTTGTTAAAAACTCAGACTTTGTAAACGTTTTTTTTTTGCATTTAGTCATTTCCTCGCTGAGGTGGAATGAAAAGTTACGTGTTGCACTCGAGTGCAAAGATTTTTCACCTCGTGCTCTTTTGATTCCCTCGCTAACGCTCAGGATTCTAATTTTGAATCACTCGCTGCGCTCGTGATTCAATTTTAGAATCCTTCGCTTGCTCGGTCATCAAAATTGAACACGCGGTTAAAAAGCAACTTTGCACTCTTGTATAACAAATAACTATTTCACATCATCATGCATTGTAGAATATAGATTATGAGACTGTGACAAAAATATTGTAACCCCTTTCTTTCTTTCTTAACTTCTAACCTAATAATAACATTTGAAACTACGATACGTATAGAGTGATGAACGGTACCTACTGTATTAGCAGTAACAATCGACAGTAAAGGTTTTATCTAAGAAGTAGCATTCCAACGCTGAGTCAATGGGCAGTCTTTGTTATCCTTAACGAGTTCCTCAGATACCGAACAACTGTATCGTTACTGAGTGGAATTTCCTTTTACCACAGATAGCATTATCTTCTGACATTACCGTGCAAATATCAAGGTCACCGCCTCAGAGCATACGTGACGATAATACTAATATAATATTTCTTATTTTTATTACGTAATTTCAATTCATAATTAAAACAATAAACTTGCCTATACATCACTAAGCCACAACAGTGATGTTTAGTCAAATCTAGACTAGATAGAACAAAATTAAAATGTAAAATGCAAACGTCACTTGAATGAAACACTCATGTCCGGTTTCCGAGGTCTTCGGATAAACTTTCGTTAGCTATTCATTCGACAAAGTTATCTATTTGAGTGATTTTCTTCCTTAACTGAGTGCTCGGAAACGCAATATCGAACCAATAGCACTATCGAATAGATATAGTCAGTTAAATCACCTCAGAAACTGGGCATAAGTCTGGATTCCATTTTTAAACGACTCCAAAAACAAAGTTTTTCAGTTCGAACAGTCATGTTTCTTTTTGTAGCTGAAAATTTGTACCAAAATAAAATTGTGAAATAGTATGTTGAGCTTTGATAATATGGCTGACCCAGATGCGAGATGGTCTAATGATAACATGATGCAAGTAATGCAAGCTTTCAGAGGGTGAAAAGTTCGGAGAAGTGAAGTTGGAAAAGGCTTTCTAGACGATCCGTTTTGAGTTGTATTATTATTCATTTATTTTCAGCCTGTATTGTCCTACTGCAGGGCAAAGGCCTCCCTAGAAAGAGAGAATTATTCCAAGAAAGAAGAATAAGAATCTTTCCAACCCTCTCTGTCCAAAGGTAGTCGTATTATGAGCTCATTATTCATCTCTTTGTGGAGTATAGATTGAGCTTGAGCTTATACTCTGTCAAAATCAGCAGTTAGCCTGAAAATAATGTCGTGACAACATGGCATATTTCCAATAGCTGTAGCGTGACGTCAGGGTTAGTGATGATAGAAACGTATTTGTTTGAAACACCTATTTGTTTGTATTTAAACAAGTGTCTCAACAAACAAGGAATTATAATTGTAACTTTTGTGTTTTTATGACTGTCACATAATAATCTTTTCTGTTACTAAATATTTTATTTTAAATTATACAAAACTTGTAAATGGAAACATTAATATTATGTCCTATAACAAGGGAAGGGAGAGTGTGAGAGTATGACATCGATAGCCATCACTTATCTAATAAATTGTGAGGCTTAATGTACGATAGATAGTTTTTAGTTGCTGAATTTAATCCTTCAATGAATTTCAATATATTCAGCGAAATACATGTTTCAGGGGAATTCCTTGTGAGGTAAGGCCTTAATAACAAACATGTAGCTGGGATTTAGGAATTCTAAAACTCTTTACTTATGCAATATACGAAAGTATATTCTCGTGGTTTTACAGTATTTATTCTAATTAATTATGCATAGACACATCAAAAAAAAGTTTGTGATCACTAGCATAAGCTGATATATTTTTTTAAATTGAACTTTATCATGAAGAAATATTTGTTGTGTGTTTCTTTAACTAGAAATACCCTGTTTGAAATTAAAAAATAAAACTATTTTTTTTTATAAAATAAAATTGAGTAATTAATCAACAATTTATTAATAAAAGGTTTATATTCAATATAATATAACTCCTCCCCTGGCTCGAACACATGTGTAGATCCTCCTGGGCATGCTGAGAATCAAAATATCTAACATTTCTTGGGGAAACCTGTCCCATTATTGAATAGCGGCTTCCCTGAGCTCTGGCACTGTCTGGGGACGTGGCTGACGGTTCCAAACAGTTCGCTTATGAGCATCCCTCGCGTGTTCTATTGGGTTTAAGTCAGGCGAGCCGGCAGGCCAGTCTAACCTTGTGATGTCGTATTCTCGGAGAGCAGCATTGACTCGTTGAGCTCGATGGGCGGCGCATTATCATCAACCAGTACAAATTGGTGCCCATGGCACAGTATAAGTATTAGTACTATCGTACAGTAGCGACACGCTCCGCCCCCCACCGAAACACTGTTCCTCACGTCTAGACGCGCCACATTGGCTCTGGTAACGTCTTCAAGTTCAAGGGCTGACTCGTGGCGCGTAGAAACGTGCATTCACTCATTATTTGTGAAAAAGAAAATCGAAATATTTTATATTATTTAAATAAATTAAATATTTTATAAATAATATTTTAAATTTAAAAACAAATAATAATACATATATGAAATTACGTAATTTTTTTCACATTAAACTATGACATATACATGCACTTACCTGTTTTAAACCAAATACCTTAAAATACAAGTTGGAAGAAATAAATAAAAAATCTAAAAGTATTGTAGAATAGGTACTCATCAACCGTCATTCCCTCCTAAATGCAATGAGGAAATGGCCATGAGGTGGATGACGAATTTTAACTAAAGCTGCAAACTTCTTGATATGTACCTACTTACCTATTTGGAAGTTCGAATTTCAAACCTTGAAAGAATCGAGTACCTACATGAGATAGAAACACTTGTGTTGAGGCCGGTATCGCGCGCTCGCTGGCTCTCGCGCGCTCGCGGTGGCAGTGTCAGCCCTAGTGATATTAACGCACACACACGCATGTATCTGTACAGTTTGCTATGTTTGTAGTAGTGTAGGCAATTATATTGTTTCGTTCGTATGAAGTGTCGCGGGTGTGCCCATGGTTTACTCGGAATGGTCTGACAATTCCATCAATAGCAACTGCTCTATACTGTCTGCTCTCATGAAGCCTCGATACGGGATCAAAGGCATTCTAGCTCCAATCATAATACCACCCCAAAAGGACACCGATTTCCCGCCTTGCTGAACTATTCCAGTGGCAGTTCTGCGGCAGTTTTTCACGGTGTCCTGGTCTTCTACAGACACGGACACGTCGGTTATCTGGATGAGTACTGATTCGCGATTCGTCAACGAAGAGACAGTTTTGCCTAATGTTTTCTTCTTCATTTTGACGAAGCCTAGTCCACTGCAATCTCCGTCGACGTTGCCGGGAATTCAGAGGAGCTCGCCAAGAGCCTCCGTGCTCGTAATCCAGCCTGGTGCAAGCAATTCCGAATGGTCTGAGTGGTAACTTTAAGCCCAGAGACGGCCCAAACTTCTACTTTTATTTTAGTAGCGTTGATTGTTGGGTCACGGGTTGCCAGCAATCTACTATAGCGCTTTTGGGCAGCAGTCAAAACAGTAGAAAAGGCTAGGCAAATGATGTTTTAAGCCATTGTATATTTCGTCATGATCTTTATACAATCTACCTATACTAATATTATAAAGCTGAAGAGTTTGTTTGTTTGTTTGTTTGGTTGAACGCGCTAATCTCAGGATGTACTGGTTCGAATTAAAAAAATATTTCTGTGTTGGATAGTCCTTTTATCGAGAAAGGCTATAGGCCCATCCGAAGCCGGATCGGGTCGCTAGTACTTAATATTATAAAGCTGAAGAGTTTGTTTGTTTGTTTGGTTGAACGCGCTAATCTCAGGATCTACTGGTTCGAATTGAAAAAATCTATTTGTGTTGGATAGTCCATTTATCGAGGAAGGCTATAGGCCCATGACAAGCCGGGTCGGGTCGCTAGTGTAAGTATATGTTAGCACATTAACGTAAGCAGTAATTTTAACTGCATACCTGTTGTAAGTATTTAGTCAATGTAATAGAGTCACAGGCAATAAATAAAAGCAGCATGGCCGACTGCCAGAGAAACGTCCTACTAACAACACCACATTACATCGCTTAGAAGTTTTCTCTGAAATCGTTTGTTCATGTTCATACTAAACTCTTTATGTGTTACGAAACCAGTGTTTATTTAAACACTTATTATTTTTACTAACATTATTTAGACTAACTAGAATCATCTTAGCCATTTTTAGCCCACTTCAGGAGTCAGGTCTCTCTCAAGTTGTGCCTCAGCACTCAAAGCCAAATCATTTATTTTAATTAGACCATTAAAAGGCACTTTTAAACGTCATATTATATAATTTTAATCTAGTTGCCCATTCTGGTGTGGGCAAGAAACTCCATACATACTGTTTAAAAAAAATAATGTTTACAATATTTTTGTAAACATTATTATTATATTTGTATATAGTATATATTCGCCTATCCACCTCCTTTTACTCTTACATTTCGTTTATCTCAGGCTATTTTCTTTAAGAGCTCTTTCCATCATGCTGTAACTCAACGACTGTCGGTCAAAAATGTTGAGGGTCAAACCCCGCTGTTTATGCACCTATGCGGTATCATTCGAGAGTATACTTTACGAATCTACTTAATGTATGCATTATTTATGTTGCAAATATTATCCAGTCTATCAAGCGGACTTGGATTGACTGTGGTGTGGCCTCTGCAATTCAATGCGAAGGGACCTTACACCTAATATATAAACATATTAATATACATAATTGAAAACAGTATACGCGGCCAAAGGTCAGTTTTTCGACCATGAAATCAAATTATGCCATTTAAGTAGAATGTTCAAATCCTTCAGGTTTAAATGAAGTTCAGGTTCAAACTTTACAAATTAGACTCTATAAATATAAAGTGGGGTGAAATACATCCCGATATATTCTGTAAAAACCTCTCTCTTTGAATTCAGGTGAAAACACTGGTAGGTGTTAATGTATTTATCATTCTTGTAAAATTTACATAATCATGTGGTTTTAGTACTCTACTCCTCATAGAAGTAGAACATTTCGTGATACAACCCATATAATAATATTATGATAAGATTAAAGATTTAAACAATGAAACTCATTGAAACATAATTGCGTACATTCTATTGTTATTATTGATAAACATCAATAATAACAATAGAATGTACGCAATTATGTTTTAATTATTATTATTATTAATTATCACAGACACAGTTTCTAAACTTGGTAAAGATTCACATGTTAAATAAGCCCTATTAAATACATAAAGGAAAATAAATAATAAACTAAAACTTAACGATACGGATTTTGAGTGAAAAAGTACCGGTGAATGACTAACTAATAAATACAAATGACTAATGACAAAGTTTATAGGAAGCTTGTCTTTCGGTAAAGGACATATTCACACGTCACTGCGCTTTACGAAACAAGTAGTTCCCCGCAAACCTCTCACACGTAGGATACCTACTGTGTAACGAGTTTGTATTTTATTTTCCTCCTTCTATTAAGGTTCACAATCAGTTCCGTAACATTTCACATCCTTAGACACAGCTTTAAATATCCAAATTATTTAAATAATTCAGCCATTGTTACTATTACTATTTCTTCCATCGAAAATAATGTGTTTTCTTTATATAGAAAGAGATAAGCTTTTCGAAAAAAACTTTTAAAGACTTCTTTTTCAAGGAATTCTTCTTTAAATCAACATTTTCGTCGTCTCTAGGTTCTTCTCCTTTTGCATCACTGTTACACATGTTTATTTTCACTGTATTACTGGCACTAATCATTTCCACACTTCCATAGTTGTTGAAAACGTCTATGCTGCACTCGTCACCAATGATCGTTACACTTCCCACATTAATACATATCTTTATGTAGTTGTTATTGCCTATAATCTTCAATCGATTATTGTTCTCTTCTATGTTCAACTTTAAATTGTTCCCGATCAGTATATATTTCTTCATATTTTTAACGTTATCACTTGTGTCCGTCAGCACATAAACTAACAAATGAACTATCAATTGAGTTGTATTCCTTTTATATATATTGAGGATTGAGCGCTCGGTCGGTGCGGGGCATTTTTGATGGTTAATCCCCGACGAGGCGCCGCGGTATGAAATCATCGCGGTGTGTTGTAATAATATTAGTGTTTACAATTTACGCTTCCATTATCTCTGTATTATTCAATCGTATTCATAACAAATTGCGGAATTGACCTCTGCCAATTTGTATTGGTTGTTTCCCACGATCCTATTGTTGCTTGTGCATAGAACCCTTGCAGTTGGTGTTTATTTTCACAATAGGCAATTGTCAGGTTGTTTTATTAAACCATTTAGATATAATCGGTTAAATCTTGTCAGTGCTCTGGGACTTTGGCATCACATATCGTTAGAATAGATTGTCAGCATGCGTGAGGGTCCGAGGCCGAATACCTATCGTACCGTAGCTGACGAGACTTATCCGTTAACCTGGTAAGACGTCTACAGTCCCACACCCATCCTAGATCAGTCTACTGTTTTCGATTACAAAAGTTAAGATCAACGTCCGCATGTATGCTTTCGTCGTATTGTTTATAATTAATAACGTGTACGAGGAGATTTGTGTGAAATCATTGCAATGACGTGTTTGAAATTTGTAATCGTTATCGTATTCATATGTATTCTGGTTTGTCTGGTGCAGCGATATAGCGCAAATAACTCACTATACTCGCCTTTGTTGATGACGCCGCCATTTTAATTTGGTCGAGAATAACCGTCTCGGTTCGGTTTTAGTTTCGCGAGGAGGCGGCTGCTCGTTAGACGATCACGGGACCTGTTATTTGCCTCGCCGACAATCGCATCCGACTATTGGTAACTCTAGAACGCCTCTTTCATCTTGCGTGAAATTGCCTTTTGATCGATGCTTTTAACTTGTTTTGTGTCCGGATGAATTTGTTATTTGGACAAAAAGTTGATAAGTTTAGATGGAAGATCGATGCAGATTTGATCTGTTGGAGTTGAATTTGAATTTAGTTTATCATTTCAAATAATAATAATGTACAGCTGTTTATGATAATTTGCATTACCATGTTACCTCTTCGCTATCATGAAGCAATTGTTACATAAAGTTAAAAATATAAATATATAAACAATATCAACAGTAATACAGGAGGTAATATACGTATTATTACAAAGAAGTCAATGCTCTCAGGCTAGATCCTATGGAATGCCTTGGGGCATGACTTCATGCTAATTGTACCTATGTATATGTATAGCAGGCAGTCCTTGTACTGTTATTGATTATATTCGAGCTCATTAGCTCAAGTCAATAATACGCACGTTGTTGTTGGCTGCTCGTCTGCCCCACCATTTACTATCTGGCTGCAGAACACATCAATTACAGATAATAATTCGAGACGCAGAGCAGAAATAGATCAAACTTATGCGCATCGCATCTGATGCGTGCAATCACGGCCACATCTGTTCAAGTCCTTTAATTGCATTTTGATTTGGTCTTGGCTGTTGTAATTCAAGTTTTGTTAAAGAGTCTGACATCTTGCCAAACAAAGGTCAAACTCATAATTTTTCAATCGGAGTTAACAATTGAAGGATTATTTTTCACAATACGTTTGTGTTTTTTACACAAATCTTACTCTCAATCAATCGCATATTGAACTTGTTTTAGAAGAGTAACCATTGATAAAGGTATAGCAAATTATACTACCATTATTTGGATTATGTAGTACATAATTTGAAATATAATGAGACTTGAGAGTGACCTAAAAGGCTTTCATTTCTGTCAATTATATGTGAGCTAAGAATGCTGACGATGACTGACGGGAACAAATGACAATAGATCATTTAAGTTATGATACTGGGAATATTTTGGCGTTGTTCTCGAACTACGTACATTGTACATTAAACTACATAAAACATAGTCGTTACTTTTGGTATTGCGTCACCTTTGCTAAAACATAACCGGTCGCTTTGATCATGCGTAGCGAAATCAATAGGCGAAATATTGTAAAAACCTTGATTTATTTGCATGTAGTTTCATCTCGAAGTTGAGCCAAAACTTTTTTTTTTAGTCTAGCAAACTTCTAATGCAATAAACATTTGCCAAACAAATGGTTAGCTGTTGTCACTAGCTGTTTGTGCAACGCAAATGAAGTGTTCAAAACAACAGTTTCGCTAATACTTAACTGCACATGCAATAAAATGGCCGTGCTTTTAATCGACATTCGCCTGGCTCCGGGCCGAGTCGCCGACTCGCGCTTCTTGGAATTAAATGTCGCACCGCCCCAAATAGTTCGTTGCACTGTCCACGCATCCAGCCAAACTGACCTCGACCACGTGGTTGTTTTATAACATCGTTATAACAATAATAGATCTATAAGTTATAACCCCATTCCACTTCCTAGCCTTCACTTCCTTGTTAAATGTTTCTATGAATTCAGTTATTCTTTCTATTAACCTATTGCAAATATCAATTTCCTATTGTATCCGCTGCAAATTATTGCAGTTGATTGATTTATTTATAATATTTTATAATAGTATCAATTACAAGTTTGTTGTCAGAACAACTTGTTGGAAGTCTATATTTATAGCGTGCAGTTACTGATGCAAGTAATTAAATTTTTCTCGCTTCAATGAAATTTTTATTCAACGTTGCAATTAGGCGTTGGTCCAATAATAATATGAGTTAGTTTATTTCTTAATACATACGTTCTGTTGTTCAGTATAACTTTGAGGTTATTTGATACCATCTTAATTGCCAGAAAAGCTAAAATATGGATAGATTTACCGAAACTTTTCCGAAGGTGATGAAGCAGGCCCTAAGAATTGTATTCATTTTGGTTTTGAGTAACTTGCTATACGTCTCCGAATGTGAAAATGAATAATCTTCTTCAACCTTGCAGCAATGTGTATTGTCAAGCATAATACAGAGTCTACTAAGCTATACTGTAAATTGTAATTATTAAAGATAAATACCACGTTCACCTTTGTTAGTAGGTAATTACTTAATAGACATTGTGCAACTTGACCCGGGTGCGTGTCAGTGGCGATGCCGACACAAGCACATATCAATAGCAAGTCGTGATCATGCCAGAGGACCCGATTGAATTCATTATCTGATGATAAGTGTCACTTGTGACAAATAGACAAGTAAAAGTAGCCCAACGAATAAGGATCAAGAAATGAATGCCATTGCAGCATTGTGATGAACTAGGTTGTCATTGCAATTGACCTCAGCACGTGTTGAAATTTGTTGATATGGTTGTAATCTACCTACCTACGTCATTTGTGGGAT
Source organism: Charanyca ferruginea (assembly GCA_947361185.1). Taxonomy (NCBI): domain Eukaryota; kingdom Metazoa; phylum Arthropoda; class Insecta; order Lepidoptera; family Noctuidae; genus Charanyca; species Charanyca ferruginea. The sequence goes on from OX376073.1 coordinate 18,770,396, forward strand.
AAGACACCATAGAATAATTCTAAGATGGTTTTACAATGACTTCTTGATCTTCTGATTGGCTTCATCTAATATTGTGTATTTTATGTTTATCTGTCATCTATCAGGGTCTATTTTAGTGTTAACTATAAACATGGCTAAACAAGCCAATTTTATCTATATTCCTTAATTTTATTCTATAAATATTCTTTAATCATTTTGATGGTGATCTGCGTCATTTCCTTGATCAAGAAAATCATGAACAGCTGTGGCGTTCACAACCTACAAGTCACAATTTCATATGAACTTCATCTAAAATTTTAGAATCAACTTTACCTAGTTTGAGACCGCATAATTAGGTAAGTAGTTACAACTGTAACGGTTGACGTAACATAACAAAGCTGTTGTGAATTTTTGCTTTCGTTAAGAGTGGTGTGATATCATGATATAATAAAAGTTAATAAGTGGGTTGCGTTAAAGTGCCGTGAGAATAAGAATTTCAATTAGTTTACGCATTTTTAGAAATATCTTTGTTAGTATGTACCTAACGTGTAATTCAATTTTAAATGTGCGCCACCTCGTTTCTGGCAATGGAGGAAATGTTACTTTATCTAGATTTTCAGTTTTTTTCGTAACTTTTGTTAACATTTTGGTATTTTGTATAAAAGGCGTAGTTGATTTGTGTAAAAGAGATACTAGTTATTTTGATTATACGAGTATAGGATTTTTTTTTCGGGATATGAATCATGACTACAATGAAAAGTTATATATGTATACCTACCTAGTCTTGCCATAAATATTGTCACGAAGAAAAAAAAATGTTTTTATTGCAAATATTATTTATTACTTTTACAGTGGGTTAGTTTAATACATAAATATAAAACAATTTAAAATATAAAAAGCTTATTCGAAGTGGTCTCCATTGGCTGCAATACAGTCCTTTAAACGTTGAGGCCAGTTATCAATAGAAGCACGCACTCTTTCCATGGGAAAATTCTTCACTGCCAATCGTATGGATTGTTTTAGGGACTCCAAATTATCATGGCGTTTAGAGCAAGCCGTACTCTCTAAAACTGACTATAAATCATAATCCAGCGGATTAAGATCGGGACTAGACGACGGCCAGTCTTCAGCTCTGATGAAGTCCGAAACGTTCACTTCCAACCAAGACTGCGTGGACCGAGCTTTATGACCCGGCACCGAGTCTTGTTGGAAGGACCATACTTGGTTATTAAACATGGTGTTGTTAAGGGGCTTAACTACCTGCTCAAAAATGGTATCTTGATACACTTGTGCCGATGTTTTGATACCTTTTTCACAAAAATATGGCTCAGTCACTCCTTCATAGTTAACACCGCACCAAACCATCACTGAAGTCGGGTAATGCCCACGTTGCACTCTGACGACTAATTGGGAAGCTTCCTTGGAGCTTTGAGCATAAATACGGTCATTTTGTTTGTTAAAATGTTGCTCAATTGTAAAGATTTTCTCATCCTTATATAATTTTTTTCTGTGACCTCCCTTTGCGTACCGCGTTAGTAGTTGTTTCAATTTTACCACCCTATTCTTTTTTAAATTATCAGTTAAAAAATGACCACTGCTTTTGCTTACGGACAGGATTTCTTCGAATTCTTTCCCTTACTGCTTTGACCACCTTTTTCGTACGAACACTACGTGGACGACCAAGATCTTTTACTGTCACAAACAGAGGAGGTCTCATTGTACCTATTAATAGCCCGGTACACAAACATTTGACTAATACCAAGCGTATGGAGAGTTTTAAAATTGCATTTGGCTCCATACCAACTTTGTGTAATGCAATCACAGCGATTCGGTCCTCTTTCTCACCCCACTCCATTTTAATATCACAAAATATTGTACAATGTATTGGCGCCAAAATTAGAAAACTCAATGAACAATCGTATAAAAATGACAGATTCCAAATTCAAATGTAATATCTTTCTTATTTTTAATTGTAACAGTATTTATGGCCAGATGAAGTATAGGTACTAACTTACTAATTGAACAAAATACATTTTTAAGTATACTACTAGCAACATTATCCACTTATTACTAAGTTGTTGATAGATAATGCTGTGTGAGATAAATATAATGATAGAATCATCATCATCATGTCAACCTTGAGACGCCTACTGCTGGGTATAGGTTTCCCCCAAGGGGGGTTCAACCGTAATTGTCATGCTTGGCCGATGCATGCAATGTTGGCGATCGCAGTAGGTCTTATGGTACTCAGAAGGACGCTGCTTCTTTTGGACAATATCCCTCTGTCGCTTTCTACGACACCCACGGGTAGAAATGGGATGGTGGTAGTCGCGGCTAGATATAATACATGAGTATATATACCTATAGAAAGAAGAAAGAAAGAAAAATTGTTTATTTGTAACCTCGTACAGGTAAACACAACATAAAAAAGGGTTATATAAAACAATAAAACATAAAAAAAAGTCTTATGAATAAGTAATAACACTAACAAATCCTCTATGAAAATGTGCTATATTATTATGCTAGTGATTACTGACAGCATTTAATAAATACCAGTCTGGCTTTAATTTAAAGTTCAAGTAAAAGGTCAATTGCCAATTTCCTTTGAGATTGTCAGTGGCTAATTGCTTATTGAGGAGATCTATGTTCTGCTCCAGAACTGGAATAGACGATATATTTGTGCTTAAGTTTGTAGCCGGATTGCAAATTGAACATGTATAATATACGGAATTTCCAGTAAGCTCCGTAGTATAGTGTAATTATACCCTAAAACCGTCTGTGGTGTTTTATGTTTTATTTTCAAATCCCGCAAAAGCTGATTCGCTTCTCAGAACCGACGTTTTTATAATTCCTTGTGCACGTGTAGCGATTCTTCTTAGATCAAACACTTATTATTAAATTATAATTGAGTTATTTTTAGCAATTTGAATTCTGTTATGGGTTTTGGGTGTTACACTTTCAGACTTAGCATAATCATGGTTTATGAATTTGTTTTTTTTTTATTAAGTTAAGTTATGATTTCGTAACCGATTTGATTGGATTACTTTACTCACATTCAAATCATTTTTGCATTCTATCACTTAATGATTTACAAATAAAAGTAACCGTCCTGCAGTGAAAACTTCGGCACTGAACCATTTTCTGCTGTTAACATAAAGTTAATTATTGGTCCTGGGTTCTTAACAATTTATTTACATTTATGGCCTTTCACGCGATGGCACCGACGACACCACAATAAGCTCCCACCGTAAAATGGTAGACATCACTCCGTTCAGGTACCTAACTCGAACTTAACTAAAAAACAAAATTGACAGCCAACGTCCAACGTAATATATTAATGAAAAGATGGGATAGAAAAAAGATATTAGAATTCGAATTTTAAAAGGCGGCGCGTTCAAGCAACTGTGCTAGAGTTTATTTTGTTTGAGTGTTCGAAAAAGAAAACAAAAGTGTGGACGTTCTTTTCTCCTATTTGCCTCTGACCTCGGCTCTTATTGACAATGGCTGCCAGAATGAAATATGGCGCGCCTCTAACGAAAATGAGATTAGGTGGACGATATTATTTCTCATCTATTGTGGTCTATCGGTGCGGAGCGGCACTGTTTGCCGTTTCAAATACATTTTACCGTGTTATTTTTTTAATCACCTGTTAAGCTGTGACGAAGGTTAGATGTTTTCTTAGGATATCATAGTATTAATCATATATCATTAACATAACAAATATGATTTGATTTAGAAGCATATTAGGTGTTTGGTAAATTGGCCATTTAGTAACGGGGTTTTTCTATTTTAATTCTACGCTTCGATGATTAGTTTTGTATTAGAATTGCGGTTATAGGTTGATAATTTAAAAGTTAAAAGTGTTGTTAGATGTCATTTGACTCATAAACAATTAACAAAACAGCACAAAATCACGCTTATCTCTAATTGAATAGCAGCAAGTGATCCAAATTAGCGCATTAATATCACGAAGCGTTGGCGCCTGGGTTAGTTGACCACTAACACATATGCGGAGGGCGGGAGGGGAGGTCCGGAGGGCCGGTAATGAAGCGGCGCGTGTGGCAGAGGGCAGACACAATAGCTGCCGCCGCCGCCGACGCGCCGAGCCTTCTCGGAACCGGTCCCGAGGGCAGCGCTCTGCCGAATTTCGCGTCGACCACCCATCGCCCCGCTCCGTCCTGGGCGATACTTATCGCGCCTGTATTTATGGCTAGAAACACCATTACAGATACAGTCCCCAGGCGAAGAAATCGCAGCTTGAGACCACCCGTTGTAGTTTCTGTTGCCAGTAAAATAAATCTCTCTGCGGTTGTTTGCTCGTGCTTATTTAACTTATGCTTGGAACAGCCGAACTGTAGTCATAAATTCCCAGATTGAAGGACACCCGTTTCATTCTTTAGTAGCCTGTTAACACTTTGATCTACAAATTTTTGAAAATGAATCACTTTCAATAAGCAGCCCTAGAGCCTTGCTAGCGTGCGAAGGAGAGGTAAAACTGCACCGCTAGATTAGATGCTGGGTGCGAGTGAGATGGAAGGCTGCACCGCTAGTCAGTGCAACGATCTCGCCTACTTAACGTCTACTCTACTCAACAATAGTGCTGTCATAACTGTCAATCTTAAAATCATCGATGCATCGACGACGGTTGTAACAATGCTTAATGCCACGGAACCATCGGTATATCGTAAATCTCTTGACAATAACAACCACGGTTCCAAAATCTGCTTACTTTCTAAAGTTTAGACTTGCAATAAGAAAATAGCCATGCTACAGACGAACTTTAAAAATGATTATTTCATATTTCGGTCGGTGACGCATTAGACCGATAAATAAAAAAAGTGAGTGACATTAGAACGATCATAAACGAACTTGTCTGTTGCCTTGTCGTGGCCACATTATAAATAGATGACGCATCTACCGAAATACTTATATTGGCAGAGAACGTAACAATAAATAACATTGATGTCTTCTACTCGTATATGTAGATAGAATAAGTTAATGATAATAATATTGTTTCTAATGAAGTAGCATTGCTTAGATATAGTCAGGGTCAACTAGAATAGACATTAGATCCTTTAGATGAAGTTGTCGAAATAATGAAAGTTTATAATATTGCAATCGATAAATATGGATCGAGATCTCCCATCCCTGAGGCGTACAGTTCATTGAGTAAACCTGTGTCCCAGGCTGCGCAGGCGCTGCGCCGCGGGCGCGCACGACCTGCCCGTGCTCGTGTGTGCGTCTGTGTCAGCCACTTATTTGTTGTGAGCACTCGGTAAGTTTAGAAGCTCGCCGGCGCCCGCGCCGCTCTCCAACGTGTTTCGTTAGCTTTAACAGTTGTTATTGTATATTTATTGTTGTTGTTCGTTTCTCTGGGAATTATGGGTCGGCCTTTTACAATATTACTGACTTTCAAATGAATTTTTAGATGACTAGTATTTATAAGCAATTCTGCGTTTACATGTCTGAGTGTGTGGGCATTTCTACTACTGCCACTGCTATCAATCAAACGGACTTTACTACTTCATTATCAATGATTGTACGAATCTAAACGAAAGCTTGTTTATTTAAATAAACATAGATTTCCGTGTTGACTCTGACATCGGCAGCACGAGCGGGGGAAAGTTAAACTTTCTGAATACTGATCGATTAAAAGTAAAAGTGCCTTCTATGTTGTATTTGAGAAGTTTAATTTGCGTAATAATACGTTATGCGAATTACGTAGGTATGAACGTTACAAGGTGTGGACAGAATCTAAAGTATAATTACACCATTTCTGATGGTGAAAAGAATATAAAATAGATATATTAAACCATGTCCTATTGTTTAATAAATATACAAACGGAGGCCGCAATGTGTAGGAACATGCGTGAATGCAGCGTTGCAGAATTGAAAGTTGCGGTTAAGGAAAACATTGGCAAAAAAATAGCGACGACTAAAATCTAGAATACTTCACAGGCCAGAACCACAGCCCCGTCTTTGTTGTCATATGTCATATCACATGTTATGTAATGCCAAGAAAAATGCAATAAAAAATATTTTTTAAAATGACGTTTGATGTAAGTGATAAGACGGTGACAATAAACCTACAGATATTTTTTATAAAGGATCGAAGTATGATTGCGTAATTAATTGGTTTTATTTCCGGCAAAGATGTTCATATCCTGCGTAGAACTTACACTACACACGCTTACACTTAGCACTTCCGGATATCAAAACTATGATAATTTATAAATAATTCAGCGAATGTAACACTTTGAATGTAAAACGGAATATTTAATATAATAATATGCATAATTATGTGATAGCATAAAGGGGGGGGGGGGTATTTCTAGGGAGCAAAGAAGGCCACCTGTTGCCTGGCTCTACTGATAGCTGAATTCGAATTCAAGGCCATAGTAAGGTTTAAAAGAATCTGCTGTAGCAGATCGTACAAGAATTTTCGTTGAAATATAGATACAATGTTCCCAAATCTCAAGAATTATTATAGTCTATGGAATTTCCAACACTTTGGGCCCTTTTAAGGTGCGTCGCTGCGACATTAGCCATGTATTGCATTAACGTATAATAAGTAGTAGAAAGTTGTTAGCCCATCGTGCATCTTTGATGTAAGTAGGTGTCGTTAAGGTGAAGTCTTTATTTGACGAGGAAAATGATGCTTGAAAACTAGAAAATTGTTTGATGCCAGTGCTACTTACCGGTCTCGAATCAGAAATTACTTCATTCAATCCATTTGTCAAACAGTTGGTAGGTATCTTATACAATAGAGATATATCTTATATGTAGATAGAGAGAGGTATTGTAGCACTGTTGTGTCGTTTTCGGCAAGAGTTCGTTGAAACAGATGCAGTAACGTTAGCTCAAGTGTACCAGAATACAACAAACAATGTCCCTATTCGAAGCGACAACGTTTTATACAAGAACTAGGTAGTTTAGCTGGCGCAACATCGTCATCATACTTTAACACAACCCTACCATCTTACAGAGAGCCGTCGTAAAATTCTGAATTAACATTGATTGCTTCATTATTGCTCTCGAGAGGGAGGCGGGGAGGGTCTGCTTACTTTGGATACCGATAACAACACGCAGTTTGTATAGCTGTGCAAATAGAGTCGGTTTGGTAGCAACACGCGCGATACCAAGAACTTTCTCGTTTACTTACCGCTGTACTTAAATTATATTTATCTTTGTTATTTCTATTAAGTCACCTACGGATGTGAACTCCGATAATGTTGTTAGCTTACACTTTTTCGTTGAAGTATTTTTTACCGTTTGTATATTGATTGTCAAACATGATAATGTCGTTATTAAGGTGACTAAGTTGAAGAAATCTCCATTACATTTTGTCGTAGTTCCAAAACTAGATGAGTTGTTCTGAAATATTTTCCATTCCAAAAACTTGTCTACAAAATGGTGGGCGAAATTTATTTGGAAAAAACATGCTAAAATACTGCGTAGTTAAAGCCCACCCAAGTCAAAAACAAAGGGTTCAGTGGCTTAGCAGCAGTATTAGTTATCACGGACGTGCAGGCACGTATGTACAGTCAACGTCCTCACTATATTGTTTACAGTATACGACGAAGATAAATCGCTACTACGGAGGAAAATATTCAAGTCAGGTATCTTTATTGGGGTGTTTACTATGAACTTTGATATTTTGATGGTTGAACGTGTTTCGTGTCTACTATTTCCTTTCTAATGTTGAAATTTATTACAATCTTCTTCTTTCCATTTTGTACAAATATGTGAAATTCACTTTGGTAGGTTCTTATTCTTATACATTTTTTACAAGGTTTGTATGATGTTTGCGGTTCTTTGAAAACAGCTTTACATGCGTTATGCGCAGTAAAGTAGATATGGGTAAGTACATTATAAACAATAAACAGGCAGTTTTCTCGTTAGACACAATCGGAACTGTACCGGAGTCACTATAATAGTGACAATGGTGACAAGTTTTCCCTGTCTTCCGAAAGACCGAAAACTGTTGTAAAAGACGACAGAATTAGGTGAAGCCACGGGTCTGGGCAACTGGTACACTGTATGTGTAATGTTGGCAAATCTGAGAGCAGTATTGCAGTTCAGTAGAATACTACTATCACCACTACTAAATAACTTATGGCTGCATGTCATTCATTGCACCGAAAGGCAACGGGGGGGGGGGGGGGGGATTGGTTGCTTATTCAAAACCTGTCCTAGATATAATATGAATGACAAGTTTTGCAACATTATGGTCAGACAGAGCATTATGCTGTTTTTATTAATACAGCTCTATTACTGTTGTATTTAAGTTAATTAATTATAAAAAAAACTTCTTATTTAATTGTTCCTGATTGTTCCTCTGTTTGCAAGCACGAAATCAATCATTTTCTGTGTAGGTAGTGAAATCATTCTTCGTTCGTTCGACTTATTGACTTCTTCTGCTCAATAATATTTTTAATTACGTTTATAAATACCACGACAGTTGATGTACCTACACATCATAAAACGACACTGGACATGATTTCTAAGTAATTATGCAATTTCATTATAGAATTTTTATATTCATACATGTATTACACCTACAAGTACTCGTGCGTGTAGGTGTTGTATTTTGTTGATGAATGCACTGTCAGATTTACATTTATATTAAATTATGATGTGGCGTCTCGACTTTATTTTTTTTATTCATTAGCCCGTTGTATTCCACGACTGGGCAAAGGCCTCCCCCAAGTCTTTTCAGGTATTCTTTTCTTTTACCGCCTCGAACCAGCCCTCGCAGTACTCGTCTATACTCCGTTCACAATAAGATTAGACATATACACAAACCTTTTTTACAGTCCGTTCAATCGATTTTGACATATATTAATAATAATAATATGTAGGGACATTTTCACACACGGCTATCTGACCCCAAACTAGGGAGACCCTGTACTATGGGTGTCAGACAGCTGATATACATACACAAATACATTTTTTTTTTGTAAATACATACATATATAGATAAACAACACCCAGACACAAGGCAAACACAAATGCTCATCACACAAATGTTTACCCTGGGCGGGAATCGAACCCGCAACACGCTGCGCAGCAGTCGATCGCTCAGCCACTGCGCCAACCGTGTCGTCGAAATATTGCGTTGGTGGCATGACAAATGGCAGCTGCAAAAAACAGTTGTTATTGTAACCACTTTTTTGCCTGTAATGTCATCCTACCACAGCCTACGGAATAGAAGTCAAAATCGGTTGAAGGGACTGTAAAAAAGGTTTGTGTAAATGTCTAATCTTATTGTAAACGGGGTATAGATCCTCCGGCATCGGCGACGCCGACCATCTTCAGGCACCCATTGCGTGGAGTAGAGACCTTTGCCCAGCGGTTACTGTGCATGCGACTGACGTGACCCGCCCAATCCTATTCGACTTACGTGACATATTTTTTTTTCGGAATGGCCTCAAACAGAGCGACTACACGCTAAGGGCACCCCCTGGGGGGTAGGAGCCTCGGCTTAGGGCGTCGCTGGGGGAGGACAGCAAAGGGACAGGCTGGATCGGATTTCTATTCGACTTACGTGACATATTTAGTTTGGTCAAATAAATACAAAACAAACACAGCTGTCGCTGCGGCAGACTAGCTTATATTTTTCGCAGCGGCGATCGGCGATTGATGATTGATGCTGCATCCGAACGTTACACGAATTGAATAATGAACAACTACCATACCTCTACTACTTACTACTGGTGGTGGTGGTAGCTTACTAATAATAACAATGCTGTTTTTGTTGTAGTTTAAATAATAAAAATCCTGTTTTTTTACATTCTTTATATAATAGGGTTCCGTACAAAAAAAAACGGAACCCTTATAGGATCACTCGTGCGTGTCTGTCCGTCTGTCACAGCCAATTTGCTCCGAATGTACTGGACCAAATCAGGTGAAATCCTAACCCAAACATTGATGTGGATAGAAAATAAATATTTTTTTAAATAATGGTCATTTTCGAGGGATAAATTAGGAAATTTAAAAAAAAGTTTTGCAAACCCTAATGTGTCTTAAATCAAATAAAATGTAAAATAAATAGTATTGATTTTATTCATGAATGAAAGAAGACGAACATTGACCCCCCCCCCCTGATCTCTGAAACTACTCAACCTAAAATATTAAAAAAAAAATATATAGTTAATTGCTTGTAGATTACAGGTAAACCTATAAAAAATCGATCAATTGGCATTACACGGAACCCTTTCCACGCGAGTTCAACTCGCGCTTGTTCGGTTTTTTATGTAAGTGCGCGATTTGGCTCTATGTATAAAGATCTCTCAGTTTCATCACCATTCAAGAACTAAAGCACACAGGTAATGATTAATTGCCACGAAAGCTCTTAGCAGACTGGCAAAAGTCAAAACAAAGCATAAATTAAAAGTATACTTCTTTGTTTTTTGTTTTAATAAAGCTAAACATTCCTTGCAAACAATCATCCCAAGCGTTTTTTAGTATCAATAAATTGGCATCTAAGTATAGCTTAGTGTAGGCCTGGTGTATCTAATTGGTGCGCAAGAGTGGAGCCGTGGGAACCCGCCCGCGGCAGCCAGGGTGCTTCAATGAACCTGGGCATGGCCGTGAATAAAGTTATTGTTGCCATGCAATTTGCTTTATTAACAGCTAATTTGAAAACTCCGTGTTCATTAAGAAAAAGTTTACAATCATTCATTGAATGGTGAATGAGTTTATTAAATGGTAAAGTTTTTTTTCCGTATGAAGTAATATTTTTAATTACACAATACTCAATCATTTATTGCATTCCACAATGTGTATGCTTAGGAGGTAAGTAAACATTTGTTATAACAATCATGGACCCTGTCGGACACAGCAAAACATAAAATTAACTTAATATAAGTATAATTTAAGGTGCAAACTAACTTGATCTAAGTATAATTTAAGGTAACATTTTATTAATGATTAATTAAATAAAAATAAAAAATTATTTAAATCTACTAATAAAAAAACTACAAAAAAAGGAGGTAGGTAACTAAAAAAAAATACAAAAAAATACTATTTTTACTAATTAACCGATATTGCTATTATTTAGGTACTTAGTTTTTACTTACTACCAACAACGTATAAATTTGACGTATGTTATGTAGTTAGCAGAAAAAGACAGGTGTCAAAATTAAGCCGTTTGGGCTGAAAGAATTTGTTGACTATGCATCTAATTATATTACTTATAAGGAAAACTATACAGTTAGTATTCGGCATGTTTTCCTTTCCCTAAACACCTCACGTAGTGATGTAACTGCTTTTACACGTGCTTAGTGTTAGAATATTTTGGTTGTACCCATTTACACAGTTTACAATCGATTTTCCTTAAAATGTCAATGTCGTTTTGACAAATAATTATTGTATCAGAAAAAGGTAGACAGCGAAAGACTGAAATATATACCGACTTCAAAAAAGGAGGAGGTTCTCAATTCAACTATACTCCATTTGCAATAGCATTAGACAGAAGTTAAAAAAGGTTCTTTTTGATGCACACTTTGTAACAAAAGTACAATAAACATGTTAAAGTTACGATAGACACCAAATTTATTATAATCTATTTTTTACCCGACTACGGCAAAGCCAAAGGAGGGTTATGAGTTTGACAGGCTATGTATGTGTGTATGTATGTATGTATGTATGTATGTTCATCTGTACGCTCATAGCTCCTAAACTACTTATCAGAACTGAACAAATGAGGTATCGTTAGAAGCGTCTTGATCGTCCGCTAGTTATAGGCTATATGACGTATCACCGAATCCAATGTGGCGCCCTCTGGCGGACAAAAAAAACAATATTAAAAAAAAAAAATGAAGACAAGCATACCGTGTTTGGTATCATTGGAAAGGGGTTCACCAGTACATTTCAAATTTATATAATATTTAGTGGTTATTGGTCACAAATTATTGTAAAAAAAGGAAAGATTACCAAATAAAGTAAGGCATACCGTGTTTAGTATCATTGGAAAGGGGTTCACTAGTACCTATTAAATATATAATACTTAGCTGTGACTCCAAAATGGTTTATATAAAAACTAAAGCCCGACCACAACAAAAACTGATCTAAAAAGTACGAAACAAGAAAATATTTCACACAGAAATCAAGACATAGGTACAAAATGGTCAAGGTAAGCCGTGGTTGCATGCCATTATAATTCATGTTCATCGCACTCATATGGGATACAGGCATGCAACCACGGCTTTATAAACTTATTTTTACAGTAGCTGTCGCACGTATTTGTAACCATTGTCATAATTTATATTCTAAAATTATGTGGCTTTCATTTAGTTGAACATTTAATTCCAATTTAAAATTACAGTGTCAATGATAAAAACCTAACAGAAGCTGGGATGAACAATACCCGGAACGTATTTCTTTTCACTGTAATTCTACCAAATTTAAAATGTTACCTAATCTTTCAAAGGCTTTTATTCTGTTTATATTATTATACGTCCATTTTTAGTACTATCTTAGATTTATTTATCAAAATTATGTTAAAATAAGTTTAATTAAAATTGTTTTAATGAAATAAAATGTTTTGAATTCCTGCTTCTATGAGCCTCTTTTTTCTAATGCTATTGTAAATGGAGTATAGGTATGTTTTTTTATACCTATTTGTTTATTGATTAATCAATTTCTCCGGCAATTGTAGACTGATTTTGACAAAAGTGCCCTCTTTTTGAAAAAACACCAAAAAGCTAATAATATACATAGTATGACGTTTTGGTTTGTGGTTCCCTTCAGCAAAATTGTTGATAATATCTTTCACCGTCTTCCCTTCTTTCTCTGTTTTATTTGTGTTGCCGTTTCGTAATTAATTTGGATGAATAAGAAGATACCGCCACAAGACAACCGCCTCCAAAAACTAAAACAGGTAAATAACTTTAGCACAGAACACATATGACTTTAGTTTTGATAATCGGTGGCACGTGGCAATACAAAACAACAATAGAACAAAATAATCATTTATCACTTTTTAGTTTTTGAAGGCGGTTATCTTTTTTGGCCCTAATGTACGCGAAGCGTAATGTACGATAGATACGTGATTTTTTAATGCCAACAAGGAAACATTTGGAATAATAATTGCAATTTCTAATAAGTAATCTAGAAAACCATTATTGCACCGCACCCCACATAACTTGATCACTAGTTGAGTCTCATCAACCATCTGATGATAATGACTTAAATTAGAAGTACTTAGAGTAGGTAATTACGGTAAAAATCTAGTTCAAATATAAATGAGATGAAAGCGGATTTTCTAGGAAAGTACTTAATCGCAATACAATCAGAAGCTGTATGTAACTTTCCTATCAGTTTCACTATTTCTCAGATTTCATGCAAATTCGACGTAATCCCGATAAAAAACATTAATGTATTTTTTTGATACCCATGTAAAACTACGAAATAAATAAACACTGCTATATGATTAATTTTTAATTACACGCATTTTACCTCAAGATATTGGCTAATTAGTTTTATGGTGACTGATGGTAATGAAAAGTGTAAATCTGGTAATGACATTCATAAAATTGTAATAAGAAAATACTGCGAGAAATGAGAAAAAAAATTATTTATTCATAATTATTTGGCTTCATCTGAAAAATTTAAAAATGGTGTGCCCGACTTTTTTGCCGTGTTTGTTCCTTAAATCAACAATTATAAGTTATATTAATGATGTATTAGTTGAATGAAAAAGAAATAGTTAAAAAAAAAACTTGGAAAACTTTGGTTTTTTGGTGGAATTAACAAAGAGCGTGCTTTTTTAAGCTTTTTTACCTAATCGTTTGTTTTTGTTTTTATTATTAAGTATAATATGTACTTGAACTTTTGTAAATTCAGAATCAGTCAAGTGAGCTCAAAATAACTTAAACGACTAAGTCATGCCTATCTTCCGGCACTATCGTCAGACTTATACGAGTATTTCTTGCTTGTGCGATCATTATTTTCAGTGTATTTTTTACTTTCTCTATCTATCCTTTATCCTTTCTTTTTTACCAGTAGTTTGCCTATCTGTTCTCATGAATTATAACGCAATCTATTTATATATTTGTTTTTAAGTTGTCATAATTTGCAGCCAGATTAAGATTCATCTTGAGTCTGACAAGAAGACCCTTCCAATGGGTCTTCATTAGTCGCAATATTTTTTCTCCGATAATTTGTTAAAATTAAAGCATTAATTATTATCTCCCTTATTCTTGTATCCTTTTCGATCTTCTTTTCAAGGTGTCGGCAGGTATTCATCTTCTATTTCTTTCGTTGCATTCTCTTGTTCTCTCGATGTCAAATCAACCTAAACTAAAATTAAAAATATTGCTTTTCTTTCTATTCTGTTCTTTCCTTTTTGAATATCTTTGCCGTTCTATTTCTTTCTCAATCTCATATTTCGCATTATCCTTTTTGATCTCTTCGTATTTTCTTCTTTATACAATCGTGCTTGGATTACGTTTTTTCCTGTGTTTTTCTTGGTTTGGTTGCTGGCAAGTTGAGCACCTGAAAAGATACTACTCATAAACCATTAGCTTTAAACCACAATACAATAAAATTATAAAGACGTTGTCCGAAATTGGGATACTTAATTTAAATAAAAGAAGCGGCATTTATCTTTCGTAATATATTTCTTTTAATTTAAGTTAATTTTTAAATTGAATGTTATTTGTATGCCCATGCGACGCGACGATAGAATATGGAGGATTTTATTATGTAAAAAAGAACATCTATGTACTAATTACACATGTTTGCTAATGAATAAATGATTTGTTTTAATTTGATAGATATTTTCAACCTTAGCTTCAAAATGTTTAACCGATCCAAATTACGAAATAGCGTCTGTCATTATAAATCAATACCTTGTTACTTTGGTATTGACAAGGTTTAGACTAATGTGGAGCATATCACACTTGTCAACGTCGCTGCGCGTAAGCATTGCACGTGCAAGGCGCGGGCGACCAGCTGACTAGAGAAAGCCGCCTCGCTTGCCACACCTAGCTGCAAGTTTTCCGCCTGTTTGACGTTGAGTTGCACGAAACCAACATTAGTTTAACAGAGACTTTAAATTCATGCCACCCCTTACATTTTGTATCAAAAAGAAAGTGACAGCATCAATATAAAGTCTCCATTAAAGTAATATTGGTTTTGTGCAACGCACTGATAAAGAGGCAAAGTTTTTGTGCATTGTGGAACGGTAATTTGTGTATGTTTTATTATTTGGTTTTGCCGACGTGCAAAAAACATAAAACGAACGGATTTCGAGTAACCAGATCCAATTTTGTTAGTAATACAAGAAACCGTATCATCCATAAAGTCCCAATAATTCCCTGATTTTTTGACCCCTCCCCGTCCTTGTCACAGTTGGTCATATTTGTGAGACCCCCCTCCCTAGTGTGACGTCACATATTACATCTAGAAATTATTATTAACTTAACAATTTCTAGATGTAAAATTGCAACAGCGGTTCCGAAATGTGGATGATATTTAGCAGACAATACTGACAGACAAATCGTTAATGACAGGAACATTCGATGTGTCAACATCTTTTTCATCCAATCATATACCATCATCGTCATCATCCAAACAAAGAATTTCTCTGGCACGTCTAGCAGCAATTCTTTTAGGACGAATCTTTGCGAAATGTGTCGTCACGTAACTTAGGACCCCTCCCCCCCTCACACGTCACACGTGACACGTTGTCGTTACACGTTGACGTGTGACGTACTTTATGGATGGTCCCTTAGTAGTGTCGTAATTGGGTAGATGACACCATTAACAAATAATTCCAAGACGCAACTCCTCAAAAAACATACTCCATACTAACCCTAAAAACCCAATTAACTTTCAATTAACTGTGAAATTCGATTTTTAAATTAATAAATGGTTGGTCAATTGAATTGGCACAAAAGTGACATCACATTTAACTAATGCCATACAAAATGTATAATTAAGGAATCGCCTTTTGACAGCTCATAAATGCAGCAGCAGCCTAGGTATTGTAACCAAAACTTCTTGTTCTTTGGACGCCTTTACTAGCAAAACATATGTAGCTATTGTATTTTTTGTTATTAGACCATCAAACATATTTGTTATACCGATGTTTTACAGCATAAAAATATATTTATCAACTAAGAATGTATACTTAGTTTACGTGACAAGACTAGAACTGTTACTACGATCACCGATGTATCACTTCCGTGCGAAAAGCCATCTGGAATAAGACAATACAACAGAAATAGTCCCTTTTGCCACGTCCACCACTATAAATAGCTTTTTTATATATCTTTAGCAATAATATTTACACTTCAGATATGTATGCTATCATCTATTCTTCCTCTGTGTTTAAGTTTTCCATCTGTTTGTTCATTATTATTATAAAATGGATTCTTTATGTTTAGAAATCTCCGCCGAGTTATTCCATTTGTCAGAACACTTATTATTCAGTAATAGATTATGAAGCCTGTTCATTTGTGTTGTACATAGACTAGTAAATACCAAGTCTCCTGAGTCCTGTTCGTCTATAGAACGAGTGTGGAATTTTAAACGCGATGTCGTCACCAGCCCTGAGGTCATTCCCGGGCGTATCCCTTCACTTACCTACTATGTGCAAGAGCAACACGTCCAACTACTGCATTCGAAATTACCCGGAGACCAGTAAGTGACTCACACATAAAGTCCAATTAAAAAAAATTGTAGCCAGTCGTGTTTCAGAACATATGATCGACATTCTTGTTTGTGAAGTCATTCCCTTTCCTATATGAGAAAGTGCATCATAAAAATTAAGCTGATATCAATAATCCTACTAATAACTATTAAAAATGCGAAATTATGTGCGAATAATAGTTATTTGTTATACAAGAGTGCAAAGTTGCTTTTTAACCGCGTGTTCAATTTTGATGACCGAGCAAGCGAAGGATTCCAAAATTGAATCACGAGCGCAGCGAGTGATTCAAAATTAGAATCCTGAGCGTTAGCGAGGGAATCAAAAGAGCACGAGGTGAAAAATCTTTGCACTCGAGTGCAACACGTAACTTTTCATTCCACCTCAGCGAGGAAATGACTAAATGCAAAAAAAAAAACGTTTACAAAGTCTGAGTTTTTAACAAATTCAAAAAAAGTTGTATGATATATATTCGGCACCATAGAGGTAGCAGTAAATAGGTTTAATGTTTTTTTTTAATTCACAAACTTAGTGCACACGATGTTCTAAATTCAATTTACTTTATCCTCTAGAGAATAAAAACGGCTTTTCCACTCAGATATTGAAGATTAAAAATACTCTTTCCGAGATGGTGGGATGAAAAAGAATGTTAGTTGGTGAGTATGTTATTTTGTTCAGCGGTTTGAGCCTGAAAGAGTACAGGCTCAAACCGCTGAACAGAATAAGCTAAAATTTGAAAGCACACATTAGATATTGATCTAACTTAACACATAGGATATGTATTATTTCGTTTTTGTGGTCCCGTGGGATAATTTAACACTTGTGCTTAATTTTGAAATCTACGCAGAAAAAGTCGCAGAAACTAGTTTTAAATACAACTGCAGTATTTGAAATGGGCTTCGTCAAATTATTAAACTAAACTCACACGAATGAAACAAACACAACAAACAACACAACCACATCAACAATAACAATCAACATTGTAAGGAAGAAAATTCGTCAGCGTGCATTAGTCGTCATCGACAAATAAATTGTTTTGCAACGTTGATACGCCCAAAACTTGTACGCTCCCAATGCCAAGCAAAAGCTAACTTCGGCTGACTCAAGCCGTCTTCGAGGAATCGTTAATCGATAGATAGGATGATCATGCACTGACTCATGCAGTCAACATGTTTGCTATCAACTACCAAAATCGAAGTTTATGCGCAATAAAATAGAATGTAGTAGGCTCTTTTTGTTAAAATTAAATTAAATACTTTGTCGGATATGATTTAAGTGAACAATGGTAAAACATGGTCCGATAGGGGCCATGTTCACAGAATACCCATCACATGATGTACAGTAGACAATAATAATATGAAATGAATTGTTTCCCTCCCATACGTTGACCACAAATATTTATCGTTCCGTGTTAAAGCCAGTTTTATGTCAACGTGGTCTTTTTGGTTAACTGCGATCGACTACTTCACTTTTATTTTAAGGTTTATAATAATCTGGTGTCTGGTAAATACTTATGATGTAGTTCTTCATTTTTGAATCGTCTTTATTAAAAGAAATACATATAATAAGATGTCCATAGAATGTAGTTTAAAGATTGACTGCTTTAAAGTAAAAACTTACTTTTACTATGCATTTTTTTTTTTAAAACGTTGCCCCACACTATGAATTACTCCTGTGTCGTGGGTGCGTTTTACAAACATATAAACTCACATACACAAACAGCCAGACCCGGAACAACTATTACATTTATCTTTTATCTTCTAATCTTCTCTAATTATAAATACGAAAGTAACTCCTGTCTGTTACGTTTTTACAACGAAACGGTTGAACTGTATTGGTGAAATGACAATGCCAGATCCTGCCCCATCCATTTACAGAAAATGTAAATTAATAGAACTTGCCTGCGTTCTTGGCTTGTTTCCACTAGACAGGCTCGACCTAGTGTGAAGTTCATCAGCAAAATGCTTCCTTTGTGTCTTATATTTGCTTTTCTTTGTAAACGTAATTTTTAAACAATAAGGATAAGGAAATGTAAAGAACCTTTTAGTTGGCAAATAAACAACATCATTATTATTATTACTTGCGGATTGCAAATCTATGCTAAAATGAATTCAAATACAGTTTTTTTTATTTAAACAGAAACGACAAGTTCTGCAGTCATTAGGACTAATGTTTAGTTATCAGCAATAAATAAACAGTAAGATGCCACATATTGCAAGCCTGTACATAACTTTTATTGAGTGGGGCAAAGTTCTATAGAGTTTCTGGGATTGTCCTTTGGTATTAAGATAGGTTGAACCCCCAAGAAAGAACATACTTTTTAATCCGCGACATCGTCTGCATCCGCGATAAACGCGGACGCAGTCGCGGGCAAAAATTAGTTTTTCTATATTTGTTAAATACTTTGAAAAATAACATAAGTCTGACTATATGTCGTCGGTGTTAAATGCTTGAACTTGAATGTTACAAAATCTCACAACATAAGAATCTGTAGTTATAAACTTATTAGTTACTTTCCCGGTATAACTGGATGTTTAGGATTAACATTTTTCTTCTAAACAATATTTTTACACTTCACAGTATTGTTTATAAATAATGAAAATTTTATGCGACCCACCATCGACCTCACATTTGTTTGAAAACGAAGTGATATTGGTCATACGTTTATACAATTTAAGCATTTGAATATAAATGGTGTTATTAAGTTTATTTGTTTATACAAAGTTTGATAATATTATAAAACATTATGTAAATATATTGACATATCTATTTTCCCAGGGATGTGGTTGTACAGAGGTCAGTACATCAACCTACCTACAACAATCTGTCAAATTTCTTTGATAGATTCTGAACTTTATACCCAAAGTATAGCGTTCATATTCAATTGAGAAAATTTGTCAGTTTGGTATGGCTTGATGTGCTGGCTGCTGGCGCCTGTAGTAAGAACAAATAAATAGCGAGCCATGTACAAGGACAAAGAGTTCTTGGCACATAAAGAGTGAAACTTACTAAGAAACTAAAATTTGGATTTGGACCAAAACTGCATTAGAAATGACTCGATTAAAAGACGAACCAAAAATAATAAATTTAAGATTAGCTGATGTCTTTATTGTGACAATTTCCTATATTAAACTAATTGATGACCGCGACTTCGTCCGCCTGATAGTCTGTTATCAGCGGGGTTTCAATTTTTTTCGCGGAACCCTGTTTTGGTCTAAAATAAAACTTATGCTGCGTTACTATTGTTAACATCAGCTATCAGCCAGTGAAAGTTCTATAAAAATTAGTCCAGCCGTTTCAGAGATTAGCCGGATCAAAGGGACAGACAGACAAAAATTTATAACATTGATTTTTTTAATGTTCCGTATATAGTTTTTTATGCATTTAATAAAAACTGTTAGTTTGACATTACAAACAGACACCTCAATTTTATTTATTTGTATATGTATATAGATAACAGGGAAAAACTTCGTTGCTTGAGTAGTGTCAAGTATTTAACTCCGGTTCTTAAAGATTTGACGTAAAAAAAGTACATCATGTTTTATCGTTTCCACGAAAAACGCTTTCTCTACCGTCAGCGGTATTGCTCAAAGAATCTTGGTTAATGTCATTACAGCTTGGTATTGGTACAGTGGGTTTTGTCACACCGTTTTAATTTTTAAGTTCTCTATTTCACGAATTCTGTCTGAGCAATCTTCGAAGATTTACGAAATAGCTTAGGTTCAGCTCTTAAATATTTACTTTTAAAATAAACTGGCAGTAGTAAGGCGTTTATCACCTTTTGCCCTATTTAAAAAGCCTTGCTGAAGTTTATAGTTACGCTTGTATAATGTGAACTTATTTCTGTTTGTATTATGTTACGTCTTGTTACTATGTAAGAAACCCTTAACGAAAAAAAAAATTGTACGATATGCCCCTTTGAGTTAGATGATTGTCAGTTTAAAAAACTGTTAGTTATTATTGTTCGCAACATGTTCCTTTTTCTATTTTCTAGCACCATAAGTAGTATCGGCAAGCTTTTCCGCGATATTTAACGAGGTGATGTTCGAGTCAAATATGGCAACTGTTACCTTATTTGTTTATATAAAAAATCATTAATACTTGCAGTTATTCGGCCGCCTCACAGCTCATATATTTTCTCACGGTACGAGCTTTTGCTGACGATTCTCGGAAGTCAAATACATAAAGGCATTATTTCGTCTAATGTGCCGTCGTTACTTACATAGTAATACCATAATTTGTCAATATTTACTCGGGTTATTGTTATATTTTCTTACCGGTACGTATAACCGTGTCCGAAATGTCATTAAATCTACTCACAACTCAAGAATGTCTGTGGCTTCCGATAATTTTATTACTTAACATACATAATACATATATTATTATGTATGTACGGATAATATTGTGTACAATCACAAGATTTTTTGTTAACCTCGAATTCCATTATAGTATGACGTCAATTTGCCATTCTGTCGATTAGTGTCGATGACGTAGTGTGTCGATCGGCAACCATACAAAATAAAGATATCCTCAAGTGGAGTCAAAGGCAATGGCATGCTTGTGGAGTTAGTTGCCG
The DNA here is from genome assembly GCA_947361185.1 of Charanyca ferruginea. Taxonomy (NCBI): domain Eukaryota; kingdom Metazoa; phylum Arthropoda; class Insecta; order Lepidoptera; family Noctuidae; genus Charanyca; species Charanyca ferruginea. Next base: position 18,791,608 of record OX376073.1, read on the forward strand.
CATTTGAATAAGTAGGTCACAGACAATGGAGTTGCGTGTTTATGTTTATAAATATCTAGCACACATTCTTGCTAATGTCTCCTAGTAACAGGAGTAGAACTCACTATTTGGGATTGAACACTGGAAGCATCTAACTCGACCTAAATAGATAATTCCGTTCCATTTGCAAATTGTACTGATTTATCTGCTGATCTAAGATTCGTCACAAATCGGAATAATAGAAAATGTGTGGTAGTTGCAGAACGTACCAGATCTCTTTTACCTACAATAAACTTGTTGCCTTATGCGCTAACTATTAACTTTCTTATCAAGAAAACGCGTTAATGTGGTACTTTACAGTGCACTTTGAACAGTTGAGTGTAACCTTACACGAACAGTTAGTCAGCCCATTTACAAATGCACACTGTAGATTTATTTCTATCGTAAAAGTAAAAATATAGGCTACTTACTTATCTAACTAACGTTCACATAAAACGAGGGTTTTACGTTGTCAGACACCGTTCTTGGAAACCGTTACTTTGTCTCCTTCCGTGCATGCGACATTGTTACTTTCTGCTTTTGTTCACTACACCTACTAACCGTACCACTTGTTTTACTTGTGTTCTCAAGCCCCTGACAGGTATTTGTTTGTACAATACTCTTGCAATTTATTGCACTGACTTTCACTTCGAAAATTCTATTGGCACTTATTAACGTCTATGCGTATATTTTTACGATTTCACGTTTAATCTTGCATACCATCTGATGTAGGTACCTATAAACATAAAACATTATATCTATTAAGTAACATTTCGCTCTTTTATTGTGCTCTATGACTCAAGATAATGCTATTCGATAGACTTCGTGCTTTAGTATTAGTATTTACGCAGTTTTCCTTTCTTATTATTATTTTCATAAATCATAATCATACGAAATTCGGAGATTTTAACAGGTATTGTTAGGTATGTATAATATGTGGATACACAATAAAGGCTTTTGACATATGATTAATAAAAAATAGCCTAAAATTGGTTTCGTTCATATTTTCCCCTTATGGGTGCTCAATTCCGATGATGATAGACAATTTCCGCTAATTTGCTAAGAGCGAGAGTGTTTGAGTCAACGCACTGCATGCGTTGTTAGTGGTTTACCGCAGGGCGCTGTACTAGGACCTCAAACATACGTAACACAACGACGACGCGCAACGATTATTATAGCCCTGTAAGTTTGTGATGTATTTTCAAATACATCTATCTGCTTTATAAAACACGATAAAAATGGTATGTCCTCTGAAAATCAATTTAAGATACTTGTCATGAAATTACAAAATAACACTTATATTGAAATTTGGCATAAAATTTATCAGCCAGTACCTATTACTTCAGACAATAACACATTCCACGAAAATAACCAATTTGATTTATATTAACGTATATTACATTATAAACGGTACCTGTCTCATTATGACAGACTTCAAGATTTATTTCAGTGAAGAGAGCATTAGCATGACAATCGTGTTGAGCGAATTACCGTATTCATTGTCCACTTGTAACGGTATTTATGCAAGTCACATACTTCGAATTCTTATAATTATTTACGGTTTTATATGGGATGTTCTATTATAAGGTGTTTTAATATCTATTCGTTCGATTTCACTTTCCTTTCACGAGATTTGTTATGTTGCGAGGAAAGGAAAAGATCTTAGGTTATTCACTTAATCATGCTCAATCATCACTTCAATCGAAAAGTGAGAAATGCTGTGAGAATTTTGTTGTTATGGACATTGTAACACGAAATTTTTAGTTTGCCAACGATGAACAATCAAATGAATATCTACACTAGAATCTATGTAGATCTAGATAGATAATTTTCACAATCAAATGAAATTAATAAAACAATGTATGCCAATCAGTCAGACAGGAGTTGACAGGACTCATATTGTATGTGTGGTACCGGCCGCGAATAGCACCACCCCATTTCTACCGATGGGTGTCGTAGAAAGCGACAGAGGTATATTGACCAGCGAATGGGTAGCAGCGTCCTTCTGAATAAGTACTATAATATCTACTGCAATCGCCAACATGCATCGGCCAAGCATGGCGATTAGGGCTGAACCCCCCCCCTTGAGGGAGACCATGCCCAGCAGTGTGCGTCTTAAGGTTGATGAAGAGAGATATTGTATGTGTTGCATAAGCAGCTGTAATGTGTTTTCATTAAGAGTTATTTTATCTCTAATTGGTTTGGCGACAACAATTTATAATTATTTGTATGGCCTACTACGTTTTATTTGAGATCAACCACATCGAATGTAAACAATCACATAAACAATCATGATGGATGCTTCGGTTATTGGTAAATGGCTTTGAATTATTTTGAAAACAACTGACTCTAGTACACAATATTTGCACACATTATTAGGTAATGATACGGAGTACTTTAGATTTATATTAACCAACTTTTTTTACCTACCCGTATTAAGCAAATAAATGATGATTTGATTTGAATACTTAAACTTCTAAAGCATGCACCTCACGGTGACATTGTAAACTGAAATGTTGGTACCAAATATGATTGTCAATGGACAAAACTGCACGCTTTTTCCTGACGGAACCTGTATGTTTAATATAGGTTTTTTTGATATGACGAGAGGCCAGCCACGAAATGTTGCCGTTAGCTCTCGAAATATGCGCTGACGGCCGGATACTGTTATTTAGATTTATTTTTCTTACGTCAAATTGGAGTTTTACTAGCTAGCATGTGTGCTCTTTGAACTTCAATGTCGTTTTATAATATTTATTTAATATGATCAGAAGGTCTTCATTAACTTTAGAGGTCTTGATGTATACTCGTATATGTGTGTGTCTCGTCATCCCGTGGTGGGTGCACAGAAAAAGAGGATGAGAGAGCGGATAGTTGTACCTTAAAACAAATGAACGGAGCCATAAGCTTAAGGTTAAAAAAAATAGCTTTGAATAAAGTAGAATGGAAATTGATACACCAATATGTTCTCAGCTTTAAAGTTTGGGAAGGATGCACTCCGATGCAGAATGAGTCAAAATATTTTCAGCCCCGCTTGAATAAGATTGATAACATTTTGTTTGTAGCCACAATGTCTGTTCTTAATTTAAACCTAAATTAATTTTGATGCGTTTTTCCTCAGGGCGATAATGGCACATATTTTTATGATTCATCTAATGATGATTTGATGTGTTAAGAATTTCAAGTTATGATATTTTTTGTATACCTACTTACATTAAAATGAATTTCCTACATTTTGTAGTTGAATAATATAATATTTGCAGTAAAAATATTTTAAATGCTTCAAATTCTCAATTCCAAAATATTTAGATAGAGATTACGAAATACTATAACAGAACGAGTCATCAAAATAGTAGTTTTGTTTAGTACTAGAACATTTTAGAAGAAAACAATAAGTGTTAACATAAACAGGAAGACGGTGATGTTATGTCAAATATTTCCGGATGAGCCAATGACGGACGCAGATGTAATCATATCAATGTTAATACATGATATGATATTTATTGTTAGGAACCAACTATAATGTTTTGTTTGCAAAACCATTTAGGTAAATCTTAAACAAACACAACAATACAAAAGAATGTTGAAACAACTTATTTGCGACATAGTTTTTCAACAGGATCCAAGCACCACCCAAATATGTAACTATTTCTATTTAATCATAATATAATGCGTTTATAAATTGCATTATGATATGATTTAATAGAAACACGGAAGCATTATCATATTTCTCCTGATATTCATGTCTTTAATTTATTGAAGCATTCATAGAAACACCGATTGATTGAAACCAATTTTATATTCTTTTTAAATGTATTATGACTTGGCAAATGATACGGTTGGCATTTTTATAGGGCTAATAACATCTTTTTTTATTTTATTTATAGGAACACATGTGTTTTGTAGTCTGGCTATTTACACGTGATAGCCTGTAGTCATGTGAGATTTATGAGCGTGTCCTTCGATATTATTTTGTGTCTTTGCGGTTTCTAGTTTGCCTTCATAGTACTTGTATTCTTCCCGCCGATTTACTTTTACAGCAGGAAATTGTTTGCTAATTAATTGCCTCACATTGATGGAATTGATTCAAAACTTTTGTTCTGACTATAGAACTTTGTTTTGTTTCCTAATAAATTCTTTCTAGTTTCAAAACTATTGAGATGACAAATCTCTAACAATCACTGTAAACAATTATTCATTTCAGCTCTAGTAAGCAACGCATTGCATAATAAATGGCATCATAATGTATAATACATTAACATAAATGAATATGTACATACAAATTATGTAGTAGTAGGAAGATATTCTTATCCACTTTAAATAATAAAGAAGCAATTTAAGATTAGCATTTAATTGTTAATAGCTGTTGTAAAAAACGTGCCGATGCTTAAATATAGCACGGTATAGACCCAGGGAAAACATATTTCAGTGTCATTAACTCTTTATTTAATTAACGCATATATGCAACGAGTATGGTCGTGAGAAAACTTTCGGATTGCAACCATTACAAACGATTTTTTCTCAATTAAGAACATTTATGGAGGCTTTAGTTCGAAAACGATTGTTAATAAGGCCATGACGCCATGAGTATACCTACGTGAATGCGTTTTCACGGGAAATTACGTGCGGATAAGGCATTTACTTGTATATATGAATGCTAGGATTGATTGATCCTATGCCTCGGTTGCCTTACCATGTTTAACAATATTTTTACAAATAATATTGGCAGGTATATTATAAGTAACTAGCGACCGCCCAGCTTCGCATGGGCCTATAGCCTTCCTCGATAAATGGACTATCCAACACAAAAATAATTTTTCAATTCGAACCAGTAGATCCTGAGATTAGCGCGTTCAACCAACCAAACAAACAAACTCTTCAGCTTTATAATATTATAGTATAGATTCAAGTTTAAGTATTAAATAAAGCTTCTGCCCGCGACTTCGTCCGCGTGAATGTCGGTTATCGCGGGTGCAGACGAAGATGCGGGTTAAAAAGTAGGGTTCAAGCTATCTTCATAGATTTTGATGAAATTTGGTACCTGTACCAAATTTCATCAAAATCGGTTCCGTTCTATCGTGAAAGCGTAACATACAGAGTTACTTTCGCATTTATAATATTAGTATGGATGTTTAGTTATATCGCTGTATTTCGCTACATATTGCTAACACTATCTGCGTCTTTTTATAAGGCGCTGAAGCAGGTAATAATGTCTTCAGCAGTATACAGAGTGCTATAATAAAATCTGAGCAAATGTCTTGGTGATGAATGTTTTTACCAACTACACACCAAGGCGTTAAAGTGAGGGCGCGATGAGAGAATAAATCTCGTTGTTAGCATGATTTGTTCGTCCCACACCTGCGCGCGCGCCGCTCCCGCTTCACTCATTTATTATTCAAGCGCATCTGTTTTCATTGGCGATTTATCGCTTTATTTAATAGTTCGATATAGATGTACAGATAAATAGTTCCACGTGGGTATTTATTGACGCGTTATATCAAACTTAAGAACTTGAAATGCAAAAACTGGTTCTGTTTTGGAAAACACAAATGGTTTCCTACGTAATTTTCCTGCTCAACAGGTCTCTTTTGTCTGCGTATACGCATGTCCTTTTAGAGATATCCAGACTGACTGGTTTATCAACGAGTTTAAACACCTGGGCCTTGATTGTGAAATCCCGGAATAAGTAGATATAGGTACCTATTTGGTTCGAAGATAAAATTGACAGTAAATGATACAGTTTTTGTTCTTTGGGTAATTTGTGCGTGTTTTTCGTCCTGTTACTTTATTTATTCAATTTATAAAAAATACTTTAATTATGATGTTTTGTTGTCTACAGCTGTCCGAGGAGGTGCAGAGGAAACAGAGCGAGTACCAAAAGTGCCTCGAGTCTTACAAGCAGATGAGGGCGAAGTTCGAGGAGAACTACCTAAAATGTAAGACATTTTATTCATTTCTTGTTTTAGAATGAGGAACCGTGTAGTTTCTATTCTTACATAGTTTGTAGTATCTAATTCAGTAGGTGGCCTTATAATGAATCTGAATTTGGAACAATCGATGGAAAAATGTTACGAAAACCATAATTATTTTTTTTTATGCAACGATAAAATTATTTTTATCGTCTGTGCTTGGGGATTTCGTTCAGATAGGTCTTTTAGACGACAGACATAAACAATCATTATGCCTGAACATTTGCAATACAGTTGCAATTACTGCTTCTATCGGGTCTTCAAAGTCTAACTCCAAAGGAGTTTCTACCCCATATTCTATTTTGTCTTTTTCTTAAAATTTTCTATTAAAACGACTCTGAAACACATATCTTATTTCATTATATTTCACATCTCTTTCTATATGCATACATAAGAACGAGATAGTGATATGTGTTTTCTTTATCTTATGTATACATTCAGAAAGAGAGCGTCTGCCTACAGTTAGTTTCACTTAGATGTTCAGAGTGTTGCCTCCACTTTTATCTATAGGCTTCTTGGTTCAGTAGATCTAAATTCAGAACACTACAAAAACAAAACAATTTGAGATCATTGAGTTATATGTACTACGTTCGTACATTTAACTCAATGATCTCAAATTAGTAGTACATATAACTCAATGTTTGAGATATAGTTTATAGGTATAGGGAACGTCTATACGATCTGAAAATCACAGAGAAAACTTTGAAAGTGTAATCCGGTGGGGTAGGTAATCCATCAAGTTGGACCCTTGTTTTAGATGCAATAGCTTGCCGCTTGACGCTTGCTGCGCCGGCTAGTTCTAAAAACAGTTAATCAAGTAGTAGTAGTTAGTCCAGAGGATGGGCAACAGCGTCCTTCTGAATACCCACTGCGATCGCCAACATTCATCGGCCAAGCATGGCGATTATGGCTGATCCCCCTCTTTGGGGGAGACCTATGCCCAGCAGTGGGCGTCAAAAGGTTGACATGATGATGATGAGTAGTTAGTCATTTAGTTTACGGATTTAGCTGAACAATAAAAATAAATATTCTTATTCAACAACTTACAGGTCCCACGGGGCGAGGTGGTCGCAAGTTGGACGAGACCAGAGACAAATATGGCAAGGCTTGCAGGCGGCTGCACAGGGCGCATAATGAATATGTTTTGCTACTGGCTGAGGCTACAGAGTGCGAGAGGGCGTTGCGGACTGCTGCGTTACCTACGCTGATGGACCAGCAGCGACGGCAGGGGGAGGCTACTGCTACGTCTTGGTGAGTACAGTCTACTGTTTACACCATACCTTTGGATTAAATTACAGCATTTTTCTGTCGTGGTTCCACACAAGCAATTTCTAATGTATCGTGGGTGTGTTTACAAACTTATAAACTTACAAACACAAATAACTAGACCCAGTGGCGTGCCTAGGGGTCAAGGTTAGGGCAAGCTCGATAGAGTTTTTTTACCATCAGCAAGTTGCCCAATTACTGATTTACTCAGTTATGCTTATTAGTGCAAGGCAAGCCCGGCTTTTTGGCTTGTATGAAGGTCCCGCTGCTGACTAGACCCCGAAATTCGTTTGGGTACCCGCGATAACTAACACCTATCCCGAACTATGACGAATTACCAACAAGATCCGGTGTTTCGTATCTCGGCCACTCATGCTGCGTCATCATAAGTACATAATATTATTATTTATTTTAAGCTTTGTATGTATTTAATCCGGTTAAGTAGTTAAATAAGCAATCCGTACTATAATAATACTATAATATTATAATATATTATGCTACATATACTTATACTATTATACTATAATTATACTACATATTATACTATCCATATGTACTTCAATACTTTATTAATATTATAAATGCGAAAGTAACTCTGTCTGTTACGCTTTCACGATGAAACGGCTGAACCGATTTTGATATTTGGTATGAAAATTGCTTGAACCCTGGGGAAGGACATCGGCTAGTTTTTAATCAGCGACTTTCTCTACATCCGCGATAACCGACATTCACGCGGACGAAGTCGCGGGCAAAAGCTAGTACAATATAGAAATTACCTGTAGGCCAAAAGTCAAAGTCAAATCATTTATTTCCATTAGACCATTAAAAAGGCACTTTTGAACGTCATAATAAAAAAATATAAAGTTGATTCTAGTTGCCCATTCCAAAAGGTAGTTTCATAAAAATATTTGTTCCATGCGGTAATTGAACCCGCGACACGCGGCACAGCAGCAAGTAGTTGAGCTACTGCGTAACTCCGCTAATCGTGTCGTATTAGTCTTATTTTTGAAGGGGTAATGCCCACAGTGTCTTTAACACGTTCAGCTGCTCTCACGTCAGCTTGAAATCGTGCCGAAACCGGCCAATTCGTTATCTGTGAATAATCATGTCAACCTTTAGGGTGTTACCAGACCAATCGATTGATCGTCGATCGACGGCATCGATCGATGCCAGAATGGATTAGTCGACGTCGATCGATAGTTTCTACCAGACCAATCGATCGATCGTCGATCGACGGCATCGATCGATGGCAGAATGGATTAGTCGACGTCGATCGATAGTTTCTACCAGACCAATCGATCGATCGTCGATCGACGGCATCGATCGATGCCAGAATGGATTAGTCGACGTCGATCGATAGTTTCTACCAGACCAATCGATCGATCGTCGATCGACGGCATCGATCGATGCCAGAATGGATTAGTCGACGTCGATCGATAGTTTCTACCAGACCAATCGATCGATCGTCGATCGACTGCATCGATCGATGCCAGAATGGATTAGTCGACGTCGATCGATAGTTTCTACCAGACCAATCGATCGATCGTCGATCGACGGCATCGATCAATGGCAGAATGGATTAGTCGACGTCGATCAAGCTGCTTGATTAGCCGCACCGTGCGCCGTCCGCTCCCCATTTTCACTTGATGCCCGCCTGCGCCCCGCGCGCTAATTAACTAGTGTTTATGTATCTTCTGCGTTTGCGTCTCCGTAATAATAATACGAGCAATATCGAACTGGCCCCTTGTGAATACATTTCGAAAGAAACTGATGGAATATAGCCGGGGTTAATCGATCGACGTCGGCCGGCAATCGATCGATGTTAGTCAACCGGCAATCGATCGATGTTAGTCGACCGGTATCCGTCAACCAATTAAAGCTACCACACCAATCGATCGACGTCGACCGATGGCATCGATCGATTGGTGTAGTAACACCCTTAGATGCCCGCTGGGCATAGGTCGCCCGCTGGGCATAGGGTGGGTTCAGCCGTAATCGCCATGCTTGGCGATCGCGGTAGGTGTTATGGTACTCAGAAGGATGCTGCTGCCCATCCTCTGGTCAATATCCCGCTGTCGCCTTCTACGACATCTACGGGTAGAAATGGGGTGGGCGGGAAAGGTCTGTCAATAATAAAGTTATAAAATGAACGATAATTATGAGCAGGCAACGGTGTGATATGATATCAAGAATCAAGATATCAAAGTAAATAAATATATAAACTGATTGATCTGTTGATACGTAATTGAGTAATTACCTATAATTAGCTACTTTTCACTTGTATTTAACTTTGATAAAGAACTAGGTGCTAGTATTGTAACAAATACTGTAATTATTTGATAATGTAGTGTACACATCAATTAATTTAGATCAGCAATTAGTGACTTACATGTATGATGCAATGTCAGGTAATTTGATAACATCATTTATCACAATTCATCAGATTTATTGGCGCTAACATTTTATTTTAGATACTTGATGCCACTTTTTGCACTCATTTAAGCCTGATAGTACATAACGTATGGTCTTATAAAGAACTAGCAGAATTAGGATTAGGTACCATATGTGTGATCCCTAACTCTGAAAAGAGACCACCTCAGCCGTCCGTGGCCTCAATATTTATCTATGCAACAAGAGATCTAGTGGTCACTGATCCTGACTGCTAAGCCGGAGGTCGTGGGTTCGATTCCCACCCAGGACAAACTTTGTGTGATGAGCATGATTGTTTGTTCTGTGTCTGGGTGTTTATCTATAATATGTATGTATTTATAAATTAGGTATATAAGTATGTATATCAGTTGTCTGGTTACCATAACACAAGCTCTGCTTAGCTTGGGACCAGATGACCGTGTGTGAGTTGTCCCAAGATATTATTATTATTATTTATATATGAACCAAATCTAAGAACCGAATAAAAATCTACAACCCATATTTACTAAAATTATTAATTACTAGCTAATTGCAAGACGACCGCTCTGTTTATTTACCTGTATATTATTATTTAAACTTTGTTTCTCACTAAGTAGTAATTAACCTGTATAAATCTTCAAGAAACAGGTAACTGATATATTGAAGCGTAAAAAGGACTTGCAATGGTTCCATTTTGCAGTATCTTTCAACACTCTACAAACGATATTAATGACCATTAAATGTTATTTAATAAATTGTTTGTTCAACAGGAAGGGTGTACTCCTAGAGGTGGTGCAGAGATCAGACTTCAGCACGGACAACTTCAGGGAGATCCAGACCAAAATAGAGACCACCATACAGAACCTGAGGCCACAGGACGAATACAAGGAGTTTATTGAAAAGTACAAGTGAGTGTATTTGGTGCTAGGTACTTTACTTATCAGTTAACTTTAATTTTTTTACAAACTTGTAATATTGCCTTGTTCTGACAAAACTAGCCACAACAATGTTATTTATAATCAATCTTTATTACGTCTAAGTTCATTCATCCATCTAAAAACCTCGATTTCGTCACTGAGTCACTTACTTATGATTATCAAAGTGTCTTCTTAGAGTACTTCCTGAAGTCCTAGAAAGCTGAAATGACAATGCCAGATCCTGCCCCACCCATGTACAGAAAAGTAAATTAATGAAAATAATTGTAATGAATATAGAACCTTTCTATAGTAAATTGTTTTTCTTTAGAACTTGCGGATTACGAAATACCTACCCACAAAATACAAACTCATTTTACCTAAAATATAATTAAACCTATAATCAATGTCATTATTGTTTTTAGATTTAAACGGAAACCGCAAGTTCTACAGTCACTAAGACTAATGTTTAGTTATCAGCAATAAATAAACAGTAAGATGCTACATATTGCACATGACTTTTATTGAGTGGGCCAAAGTTCTATAGAGTTTCTGGCATTGTCCTTTGGTGTGTAAGCTAGTATTAGTACCTATGTAAGTAATAGAAAAAATCTAAAACTAGAAAAAAAATAAAAAATTGTCATAAACAACTACAAAAAGATTTGAAATCCAACTAAAAACATTTTCATGTAAAATGTTGCCAAGACGAGACCATATGGCTCGCACTGTTAAAAGTTATCAGATCTCAAGTAGAGCCAAGCTTCTAATTCTATACTCGTGTAGAAGTTTGTGAAGTTAAGGTTTGTGACATTCACAAACTTCTACACTTTAGTCAAAATATGTTGCTTGGCCGTTTCGCTCCCGTCACATAAGGGAAAGGTGAAAAATTGATTGTTCATTAGTTTTCTGATAAACAATAGTTCTTGAACGGCCATGATGATAACTCTGTAACTACACTATTGGATTATAATATGCACACCTATGATGATGGTTCTATTTCTATGTGGTAAAGAAATAAATAAATTTTCCTGAAGGATTTGACTCACCCTCTGGGGGCCAAGTCTGCTATTTTTATAATTTCGTCATTCCAACACGATCCCATTGTCATTTTGCTAAAAGTTCGTAATCTGCTAAATTCATAATGGTCGGTCGAATTAAAAACAATGACTGCACAATGCCGTTCTAATGGTAGATCACTGATCAAAAGAACTGTCAACATTTTAGCAGATTACCGCCTAAGTGAGTTATTCATTTGTCATTTTGTACAAGATTACCATTCTAGGTATAAAATTTCTTTCAATGGCGTGTCAGATGGATAACCAATGGAAAGTCATAATGACGCCATTATATTAGTAGATTACCAAACTTGTTAAAATCAGCAATTATGAAATCAATGATAGACCATTCTGACACTATTGTAATAGCAGACTTGAGGCCCTGTTCGCCAGTCATGTATATATAATATGTCAGTGGTAGCGGAAGTATCAATATCTTTTATAAACCGTAACATTATATAAACTAATAAACCCAATAACATTATTTCGTGAAGAAATTAATGGTCACGATTTGTGAATAAATATATAATAAATAATTTCGCGTACGAGTTATTAACATTTCGCAATTACTAATTTATGAAAGATTTCGTTATTATACTCGAATTTCAATTATCAGCCAACTGTAAACGTGCAACATCATGAATTATTATAGTTTTTGTCGAACTAGCCTTTTGCCAAGAATATGATAGAAAGTAAGTTGATACCGAAAACTTTCAACCTGGCATTGCTACATCATGCATTATGTAGGTAAGTATGATAGTACAGTTTTATAAACTAAGATACCCAACTCAAATGTCCTTTTGCCGGTTAAGACGGTGTTGATTCTGGAAATGTAGGTACCTTACATAAGAAGACAATAAAAATATCTGAAATACATACGTAGGTAATCTAAACTTAACAAGATGACACCCATTATTATGATTGCATTCGAAAATGATTTAAAGTTAAAGTTACGAACGTTGTCTTTCAAAGAAATTGTCTTGATAACTACTTAGTATACGAAAATGAATGACTTCTCAAAAGGTGTTTACAAGGATATAAACTTAGTCTACGACTACTTTTAGATCTTGTGAAAAACAACAGCTGTCTTACTTACAGCAGCCACCTTTGATCCTCACGTTTGAATCAAATCGAATCGATTTTGACTCGAAGACAACGAGAGTTTTAAATAATAATAATACTTACAAACTTATAACTGTCCAACTGAATTTCAAAAGAAAATAAAAATTCGTTTATATAATTTTAATGAGTCAATTTGGGAACGTTTTTAAAAATGATTGTTGTGACAATGAGCGATGAGTCGAAGTCTCGAAGGTAATGAATCAGTGGTATTAAGGAATTGACCGTTACTTTCAAAGCCTATGTTTGAGGCCATTGCAATTGTTGTACTTACTATCTATTTTATTTAATAAAGGCTCTTTCTCACTAACGACTTTGTTTGGCTTACCTTGCCGTTAATAGGGCTCCAAAAGTTAGGAAAAAGTTCGTCTTTGTAAAGTGTCGTCTTGTTTCAATATCATCTCTGTCACCTCACCTAACATTATTTTATGTTTCACAATGTATAGTTTTAAAATATTCCATTGCCTTATTTTTAAGGTAATTCATGTCAAGTTATTTATTTTACATAGAAAATTGAATTTGGTTGCCCCTTCCGAAAGGAAGTTTCGTATACTTAGACTCTTAGACATATTGTAAAAAAAAAAAATCTTTATAAACATATTTTTCACAATATTTTGTATAAGTACCGGAATCACATAGCTAATTATAATTATGTGATAATATGATGTCCCTTGCATAAAAACCACTATATTTGAGTATGTCAAATGTTAAGGCGACGATATACGACTTTTACAGATTTTAAACTGACAATCACGTCAAAATGGGCAGTGTAAATGATTTGAAAAAAATATATGTTAAACTAGAACATTCTCTTAATCATATAGAAAGTGAATATTTTTGATTAAGTTCATATTAAATAGTTTAATTAACTCGTGAAGTTGTGTCTGACGCGGACAAAACATTGACAATCACACAAAATCTACCAGATATAATTATCCGAAACTTACACTATCTTACAGACAATTTTATTATCTATCTTTTAGTATAGGTACGCCTTTTTTAATTTTGAAAGAATACTACTTTTATTTAATTTTTTCCACTAAATTTTGAAAGTTTTGGACGCAGACTGCGTCCGTTCTGCATCAGTTTTGCGTCCAAAACTAAGTTTAGTCGAAAAAATTAAATAAAAGTAGCATTCTTTCAAAATTAAAAAAAAGGCGTATACTAAAAGATAGATAATAAAATTGTCTGTAAGATGGTAAAAGTTTCGTTTAATTATACTTGGTAGATTTTGTGTGATTGTCAATGTTTTGTCCGCGTCAGACACAACTTCACGTATTAATTAAACTATATAATATGAATATAATTAAAAATATTCACTTACTAAGTGATTAAGAGAATGTTCTAGTTTAACATATATCTTTTTCAAATCATTTACACTGCACATTTTGACGTGATTGTCAGTTTAAAATCTGTAAATGTCGTGTATCGTCGCCTTAAGTTAAGAAAAGACATCATAATAATATAATTATGTATGTATGCTGTCTGTTCACATGATATTTACAAATATTTAAACTGTAGACGACCACTTCTAATATTTTAACAAACAATAAAATAGTTTGTGAGCCAGTGTAATCTGTGCAAAAATAATAATTAAGTATCAATTAAGTAGGTCAAAATAGCAAACAGTTGATTTTAATAAGACTATGTAATATTATGCTTATTTACATAGTTAGTGTATCTGTAGGTATGTATCTTTTAAATATTACACAAGGTATGTTATTGTAACATTTAACACAGTAGGTAGGTACCTACCCCATAAAATATGTGTGTACTTTAGACAATCTATAAAATGGTTGAGATATTTTATATTTTCTGCTATTATAAAAGACACGGTTGGCGCAGTGGTTGAGCGATCGACTGCTGCGCTGCGTGTCGCGGGTTCGATTCCCGCACGGAACAAATATTTGAATGGCCTACAGATAGTTGTTCCGGGTCTGGCTGTTTGTGTATGTGAGTTTATATGTTTGTAAAACGCACCCAGGACACAGGAGGAATTCCTAGTGTGGGGGCAACGCTTTTTTAAAAAAATAAAAAATAAAAAAATAAAAATAAAAAAAGTAGTGAAACGTAGTAAGCGTTACCTATGTATGCCCAAAGAAATTCGAGATAAGTACTACTTTATGTCTTTGGTATGCCCTGAAATGTTACGCAATTTTTCTTTAGGGAACGTTAGCTTTCAGCTTCGAATATCGGAATCGCAATTACTGTCGTTTTTATTTCGATTCATTCTCAAAAACTCATAAAATAGGTACCTAGGTAGGTACATAGATTACTTAAGGCATTCTTCGTTTATGAAAGGAGCCTTTCATGATGTAAGTACTATTGTTGTCTATTGAAGTATCCATATGTATCCTAATGGAACAATTGAATTACCTACCTAATTAAATTATGAATCCCTATGAATGATTTATTAAACGAAAATATTGAAATCGTAAACCAATTTTAAATAGGCACCACAATCCGGGTCATTGGATAATTTACAAACCACACGTGACGTCATTTTGGTGATTGTGTGTCGCATCGTGTAGGTATTTATGTAGGTATAGTACATACCTATCGACAGGACCTATTATAGTTTTAACACGTTTCGTGATAAATTTTCTGTTAGTTTTCATTGTTTTTTTTGTCACCGTCTGGCTTGATAGGGGAAACCACATTAGGTACCTACCTATAACATAAGTGGGGGCCCACAGCGGCAACAGCCTACCTCTTCCCAAGAGATTTTTTGCAAGCCCAAGTAATTTACAAATTGATTAACACTGAGTCGATAGTTAGGTACCTGTAGGTGGAATGATTCCGTCACCTTCATCAGTTCTTTCCGTCCGTTCGTGAGCGGCTGGCCAGGACATGGCTGGAGGTGGACCACTGTGTTGCCCAATTTCTAACAGGTCATGGCAACTTTAAAAGTAAATTATTTTCTTTCAAGCTTGTAGCTTCGCCTTTGTGTCAATGTTCTACATCTGACTGTGAATACGAACAATCTGCACATCATATCTTATGGGAGTGTATTCTTTGGTAGAAAGAACGCAATATTATGTTGGATAGTGTTCAGCCTACATCCGGAGCAGTTTATTATGCGGACCTTGTGGAAACTAGAACTAATTTCCGTGCGTTCAAGCGATTTTGCCATACCTATTATTGGAATCAAATTTAATGTAACAGCTCACTTTTTAGGGCCCATTAATTATGTCAATTATAATCCGTGGTGCTTAGCAACTGGGTTTCTCCCAGTTGTAAACGTCCCTTTGTGCCTATTGGCCTAGTTCTGTTCTGTCTCCTGCTTGATTTGGAGGGAAGTGGAAAATATGTTTTTCTTACTCCTCCGCTGTTCTTTTTTGATTAATTTCGTTGCGGGATCCAAGACAGTTGAATCGTTTCTCTGGGACTCGTCGAGCTTCATTGCTCTGGCGCTTTTCTGGTGGTCGCCACTGTTGATTCTGGCTTACAGGAGTTACAGTGGTTAGGGAATAGTGTGGCGGGCTTGTAGTTAGGTACCTGTGTCGTAGGTACGTAACTCCTCTCTTTAGTCTTTAGTAAGAATTAGGGTTTCAAAACCACAACGATGTATAAATCTAATGGTACGAAGTTGAAAATCTTTATGGCTTCTTTAGAGGAAGCCAAATAAACTAGCGATTTATAAATTCCAAGGCATTGTACAAATTACTTTTAGATACCTGCCTAGGTAGATACCTATTAGTAAAATATTTCAGTAGAATTGTCACCTAAAAGAAAAAACTCCTTAATTAGATTAGTGCCTACTAATCTAATTAAGGAGGTTTTTCTTTTTGGTGATCTTATAATAAATTGAAGTACCTAGTTGTTTTACGAAGAATATACCTAACGGCTGATATACCTAAATGTCTAGAATCAATCAAGCTCAAATACCTATTGTACCTGGTATAATAGCGCAGCACTATATACTAATAGATAGTTACATTTTTCAGTCCATTATTATCTGACGTTAACCCTAATGTGATTTGTTCTAGATCGCCACCCTCAACGCCAGTAACGTTTAATTTCGATGAGAGCCTAGTTGAAGACACAAGCGGGAAGCTGCAGCCGAACCAGTTGACTGTAGACAATCTTACCGTAGAATGGTTGAAAGAAAAGCTAACGGAACTTGAGAACACTCTGCAAGACAACCGTGAGAAGCAGTCGGCATTGCAGGGTCCTGAGATCATAGGGAACGGAGTGTGCAAGAACAATAACACTGGACTGAGCAATGGCGTCAATGGGATTGACAGGTAGGCTTAACTGCAAACTTTACACGTTGAGAAGATTAGCATTGTCATTGCCGTGGGACCGAATATGCCAAAATAACATATGGCAGAAGCCAAAGAGCTTACATTTCACGATTGTTGAACTGTTGTGTGCAATATTAACCTCACGTGTTAGATACAGTACAATGCCTATTATTCTCTCTTTTATTATTTTATTTTATCATAATAAATTTTCCAAACATTCAGGCATTCACCGCCACCATTACCAGTGACGACTTCCGAGCCCATCAAACTTCTGGAGCTTCGCGTAGCAGAACGCAAATGTGCCAAACAAGCTGAGATGATCAGGTCCGCCCTGGCTGAACTGGGTTGTGAAGAGGCTCCTAGTGGTTGTCCCGATCTGTCTGCAGAGACCGTTGGGGTTGATAGTTTGGATGGTAGCTCTCCTGATCACCAGGTAAGAATGGTTGCATGCTTGACTGTTGTTAATAAGGGTTTACATATTAGGGGTACATAATTTTACCTATATTTAAAATGAGATTAAGGTATAACAAATTCACTAACAGGTATTTCTGGTGTAGATTAATCTATGGATCTAGCGGCCTTGCTAAAGATGACATTCGATTATCAGGATCGCACCTCTATCGGGTCCAAGGCATCGATGGATGTGTTACGATTG
Organism: Charanyca ferruginea; assembly: GCA_947361185.1. Taxonomy (NCBI): domain Eukaryota; kingdom Metazoa; phylum Arthropoda; class Insecta; order Lepidoptera; family Noctuidae; genus Charanyca; species Charanyca ferruginea. The sequence continues at coordinate 18,809,260 of OX376073.1, forward strand.
CACCTCCACTCGATAATACCTCCGAGACCCTTCTTCAAACTATTCACGCGGCCTTTCCGACGCAAGTCTGCGCCTTCGAGCCCCGCGCTACCACCCAAGACTTACAGAAGCAGCAGCGAAGGCCCCGCTGACTCGGTAATCGTACAGCATCGCAGACGGATCAGAGTCCTGAGGCGACGCTTGCGCAATCGTGTGGATATCTATGTGCATTGCAGAGTTCATAACAAAACGCTATTCAAAAAGAGGAGACAGAGCCGCGTTGTACTTGATAGTTGTTCTAACAGTGTGGTGAGTGCCACTAATCGAGACATCCTTCTCCCACGCATGGCATGGAATTTGTACGATGCATGAAACTTTCGTCTTTCACGACGCCACTGGAAGCGGCACTATTTATTCGCTCTGAAACGAGCGTTACTCAACGTGTCAGTGCTAATATTAGCACAAACACTTCACGTCACCGTGCACCGCACGAACTTCTGTCGGGAATGAGATTTCAAATAAAATCAAAATAGCACAGGCTCTCCTTAAAACTCAGTTTCAAAATCAAGGTGAAGCCGCTTGCGACGTTCCAGAAATGTATCGGTGTTTACGCATAGACTGTGTACGTTTCAGTCGTGAGGTTTACGTAAAGTTCATGCTGTTTCTGGGAACGTTCGCTACATGTGGTGAAATAAAAGAGATAATAAAGTAGTGTAGGTTTGTTTTGCGGTATTGTGAGCTGAGTAATGGATCCGTTTTCGATGTATATCACGCACAGCGAACTGCCTCCGCCGGTCGTGGTGCCTCGGAGGAAGAAACGTCTGAAGCAGCTACAACTTGAACTTGAGAGAGAGAACGTATGTTGTCGCTTTAGTTGTTACGTTTTGCCGAGTGTTTTGTAGCATTATGTAATTAAGTCGGTGAGTGCATGTGCATCGCGTGGAATAATGTTTTTCTCTTGACGTGTTCGTGTTTCCTACTAATAACACTGTATCTACTAGTAAAATTAGGTGTTATGACAGTAATTTAATAAACTATGTTCCAGATGAATTCAATCCAGAAAACAAAAATATAATATCATACTTTACTTCACCACGTGAAAAAAGTGAAAAAGAAAACTTGCTACTTACTTACTTTTGATTGTCCCATAATTTACTCATTTTTTTCCATCAATCTTTCTGTTCATCTCGACCTCAGGTACACCTAAGCCTAAGGTACCAAAACTAATTACCTACCTGTCTTATTTAATTTTACTCCTGTCTTCGCAGGTGAGTGTGAGTGAGACGGAGCGAACTCTGGTTGAGCAGGAGTGGTTCCACGGAGTCCTGCCTCGCGAAGAGGTGGTTAGGCTTCTGAGGGCTGATGGTGACTATCTGGTGCGGGAAACCACCAGGAACCATGCGAGGCAACTAGTGCTATCCGTGTGTTGGGGACAACATAAACACTTTATTGTACAGACGACTCCTGAGGTGCGTATGGTCATTCATTTGTTTTTCTTCTTCTGTATTTAGCGTGCAATATTATTCCCTATTTTATATCTATCATGATTAATAAATAATATGGCAATTTCGAAATTAAACAAAATTGAAAAAATATAAATATTTTGAGGATTTCAGCAGCGCCGTGTTACAGGATAAATCTAGCCTTTATACATATTAAAGACAAAAAAAAACATGTACCTAATACAGATCTTCCTCTTTATAAAGATGTAGGTGCTTAGCAACGATATTCACTAAAAACAACTCGAATGCCTCGGCTTCTGACCTTTCTAGACTCCAAAAACATTCAGCCTTTAAAAATAGTGTTGCAAATAACATTAGGTACTAGTTACACCTGTTATTTGGAATGCTTTTTTGTTTTAAGTAGGTATATGGATCAAGAATCGTTTTAAACCGGTTTGAATGCAGATCTCCGACTAACATTTGGCAAATGGATGCTTCGACTTCTGAATATAGATTTCTTTATACTCTGCAGTAGGAACGAAATTGTTTTCTCGATTCGTTTATGATTCATATAGTGATTTTGCATCGTGTTAATTAATAAATCTTATGGTTTCTTCGAAGTTCGAGGTGCTTTTTTTGGAGCGCAACTTTAAAAAACATTATGAAGTCAATTTTGCGAAAAGTTGTTCTGCGTTGTAGGACCTAGGTTATTTGATGTATTTAAAATAGTTTTACTATTTTTGTTGCTGTTTTGATTACTGACCAAATTCTAAGTATCAACTTGAGGAAACGGTACTGCGTTAGTTCCAGGCCGTTGAACCTCATAGTTTGATATTTAAATAACGTTCTAAACATCTGACTTTATTACGTACCGACATTGACATACCTAGTATCTACCTACCTACTCAAATGTTCACATAGTTAAAAACAAATCAGAACCTTTCCAAGAAGTAATTGAACTGAAAACTCGAAAAGAGGTCATTGAACTTATCATTATGAACAATTTTGGCTAACAGTGGTCCAACCGCAAAAATAAAACAGCTAATCCAATTTTTTTTTGTGTTATGCGAGTAATATAAATGCATCGATCTATTTTTTCCGTATTTCTAGATTAGTCCCATAGCGAAAGTTGTCCATAATGATGCCTACTCTCTTTTCTCCAAAGAATCAAACAGTTCAATTCTTACATAATCCCGTTACCTTTCAGGGTCACTACCGTTTCGAAGGTGCAGCTTTCCCCTCAGTAGCCGAGCTTATAGCATGGCAGCGAACAAGCGGGGTGCCCGTCACAGCTCGATCAGGAGCCTTGCTGCGTCGAGCAGTTCCACGTGAGAACTGGGAGCTGAACAACGATGATGTACAGCTATTGGATAAAATCGGGCGGGTAAGTTAAACTGATTTATTTGAAATGTAATGTCTCATACATTACATTTGTGTTTGTAAGTGTTTTGGATGGTTAGTAATTATGCCATGGCCACCAGGATAACAAGTAGGCAATGCATACTTATATATGTCATCAATACTAGAGGCATCACAGGGGCGCTGAAATCAGGAGATGAATCAAAGATTGAGGGAAGAAGACCATAGGAATTGACTCACTTTTGGATCAGGATGTCCCGATCATAGATGCCTGAATATTAATGTAGCTGTTTAAAGGATGTAGGTAGGTACCTATACTGAAAGGGTTCGCACAATCAAAGATCTAGTAGAATCACTTTTCGACCGCAAGATATCAATACCAATTATTACATACCGGCTTCGGGAACTTTTTACGGTCAATTGGTTAGGCCGCCAGGGCCAGGGTGGGTATTCGGTCAGCAATTTCGGTAGTATACTCCGCCTGTCTATTTCTATGCGTGATGTCTGATAGTCAGAATAGTCGTGAATCGATTACTAGGTAGTACGCGGGTATACGAGAACTGATTGACTGAGTTCCTTAGTTATTGAAGGTCATGCGACTACCGTGAACTTCTCGGAATAGAACCTATTGTTCAACCTGACATTGTGACACATTCCCTAATTTTAACTCTGCTTCTCTGGTCACAAAGGCAATGTTTGAACAAGAAGCTTATTGCAACATTGTTGCAGTTAAGGTACCTTATTGAATAGTAATGGTGATATTTGGCGTATTTTTTAACGTGCTAATTGAATTATGAACTTTTATTAAGTATTCAAAATAAGCGTTTTATCGACCTCGATTGTTTTTATCCCCTTCTAAAGGGGGGTCATTATTGTAACCAAAATAACTTCCATTGCTTTATGAGTGCATCAGTCAACCTAGTTTGTGGTCCATTATTGGACACAAACTTCTTCAAAGCCACAAGCAATCTGCACCACAACACCCAGCTCGTTGGGAATTACTGCATAGGTACAGTACGCAAAAGAGATAAGTATCCATGTCGTCGGGAATAGTTGAAGATTTCTTAGAAACCAATGGGGGCTTTCAAATGAAATTTTATTAAATCATTGAACTGTTTATTCTCTATAAATTGTATTTTATTTTATTCATAAAAACCTATCGGTTTCTAAGTAAACTTCAACTGTTTCCGGCGACATGGATACTTATCTCCTTTGATGACCGTACCTTTCTCAATTTAATTACTCAATCCTACTTCACCAGGGTAACTTTGGCGACGTATACAAGGCTCGGCTGAAGAGCACCAGTCAGGAGGTGGCAGTCAAGACGTGCCGGGTAGCGCTGCCGGACGAACAGAAGCGTACCTTCCTGCAGGAGGGACGCATTCTTAAGCAGTACCAACATCCCAACATTGTGAGGCTTATTGGCATAGCGGTGCAGAAGCAGCCCATCATGATCGTCATGGAACTTGTACCTGGTAAGATTCATATCTTAAAAATTATCATTCTATCACCCTATTGCCGTCCACTGCTGAACGTAGGCCTCCCCCAGAGATCGCCAACCAACCCGGTCTTGGGCAACCCCCATCCATCCGTCTTCTTTAAATATTAAAACTGTCAATAAGCACTGTTATTTAATAATTATCTATAAATCTACTGTAGCTAATGACTACAACTGCTATTTTAAACACAAATGCTGTGATGATAGTGTTGTGTTGTTGACTGGGTGGTACCAAGATGGACACCAGAGAATTAAATTAATTAATTTCCACATAGGTATCTAAAAAAGGTTTAAATAAAATATGATTTCCAAGGTTGGGCTTTAGCTGTGTCTATTAGTACATCGACAGTGGCAACTCAATCAGTACCAAATACGAACTAGATACACGTACGTGTGCTTAACAAAATAATGATGGTGGATAGAGAAAACCTGAAACAAGGATCTCGGTTCATAGTTCGCATTTAACCTAACATCTATAAATTTTGTCTAGCTATTCGTTATAGTCAGCCTGGGAATGTACCTAGATTAGATTCAGCGTAGGCGACCTACGTTTTAAATAAGCTAAACATAGCATTGCTTTTTTAGTTCATTTCTCATTGAAGGCACCTCTTGGTTTTAAAAATATGCATTTATTTTTACAATGTCTTGCGTCATTATGATGGAAAGTAAAAAAGACACAGTCGCGATATATTCTGATGACAGATTCATTTCCTCTTGACCCAATTCATTAGGTATCATTTTCTTTAAAGATGTAGGTCTAACTTCAGTTACTTTTTCTCCACGTGGCTTGTGCTTGTTTAGCAGACCACTGCTCAGGTGACCTAATCCAAATCTTCAAATTGGACCCAAAACTAATCCTTAATTAATAATTTAGATAAAATAAATAGTCATTACCTACTTAAGAATAGAGATGTTGCTGTGTCTGGTTTCTATATTAGCTCAGCAGTTGCTCTACTAACAGATGAATGAAGCTTACAGACTAAGTATTTTTAGAATCAAAGTATACAACCTACGTAGAAACAATTATCTATAATTGCAACGTTAACCCAAAATGTATTTACGAAAGTGCGAACTGCTGGCTGCAACGCAACCTATACAGAATGAAATTGAATTCATTAGCAAATTCAACTCAAACAGCGCGAAAAAAAGAACAGCTGTTCCATACATTTTGACCTATTGCACTTCTGTATGGAACAGCTGTTTTTTTTTTCGCGCTGTTCGAGTTTGCTCCATAATAAAAGTTGTTCAGGTTCGTGGTCTAGGTCACTTCTTAAAAATTTGCTAATGAATTCAATTTGATCCTGTATAATGTTTGCACCATTAATGCTCTGAAAAAATAACGAAAAATCTCTCCCAATATATCATAAGCACTGTTTTTCTCCTCAGGTGGTTCTCTCCTAACATTCCTCCGAACGAGAGCAGCCACATTGAGTGCACGCTCGCTACTGGCCATGTGCCGCGACGCAGCCGGCGGGATGCGCTACCTAGAATCTAAGAACTGCATCCATCGTGACCTGGCAGCCAGGAACTGTCTCGTGGGAGACGACAATATCGTCAAGATATCCGACTTCGGCATGTCGAGGGAGGAAGAGGAGTATATTGTGTCGGGAGGCATGAAGCAGATTCCTATAAAGTGGACTGCGCCAGAGGCACTTAATTTTGGTGAGTTGGTAGCTGCTTTTTTTTGGAGAAAAGTACAACCTGAAATCAAATGTTACTTGTGTACCTACTAATAGTCTGTATTAAGTAAAGAAACTGTTCGCGGTTTGCTCATAGACCGTAGGTCCTGGTAGATAGGTTATATGTTCTATGGGCTTTGAGTACTTTGGTCCGCCAACCTGTGCCGATAACCCAGTTGTCGCTTGTCGCTGGCAAAAATTTCCTGCGTTAAGGCAGGAAATCTTTCTTATTTAGTAGGTACCTACTACAAAATAACTAGATGATTCAACTAAAATTACAGGTAAATACACATCGTTATGCGATGTGTGGAGCTACGGTGTGCTGATGTGGGAGATATTTTCAAAGGGCGACACCCCCTATGCAGGCATGAGTAATTCGCGCGCACGAGAGAAAATTGATACAGGTACGTACTGATCTGATATCTGATAGAGCTCTATGACTTCCAGTCTAATGACTAGCAATGATATCACCAATAATTTTGCCAAGGGTATTGATCAAAGCTTTTGTGCTAAATAATAGAAAACAAATAAAGGAATTAGAATTAACTTGTAGAAATGGGAACGGTTTTGGTGTATGCATAAGAACCAGCTCCGTGGAAATTCTACATACTTAATTCTTATTAAGTACTACGTAGAATTTCTTCGGAGCTGGGGGTTTTGTGGATGATTAAAATTTAATCGGCCTCTACGCGAAAGTTGGCCAAAAATGTTGAAGGTAAAACCTCCACTAGCGTCGGACACCGGTGAGTCCCATGGCGTTCAGAATTTTGTCAACAAAGAGCTAAGCTCCTATTCTTTTGTTCTTCAGGATACAGGATGCCAGCTCCTGAAGGCTGTTCAGAAGACGTGTACGCGTTGATGCTTCGCTGCTGGGAGTACGAGGCGGAGAAGCGACCTCACTTCCACCAGATATACACCATTATCGACAGCATATACAATAGGTAACACTACGAAACGAATGCCGAGTGGATTAAGATTTTGACGTCAACGTAATATTGTTTTATAACCCTAGGTTTCTTTAAAATGATTAGGTTTTGCCTCATTGATATCATAAGGTCTGTCATGACATTTCGTAATCATAAAAGAACTATTTCAAAATAACGACTAAATTGTAAAATTTTTGAACTGTAAAGTGACACCTACCCACATTTTAACAATATAAGATTTCAACTATGGGTAACTTTGGGTTATGTTAATAATAATAATGTAAACATTCAATAATGTAATGTTAAGTGCGTATCTACTCATTTTCCATTATGCTATAGGCAACTGATTACTGTATTACTTAAGTATTTGTAGAAATATTAATGTCTGTGTTAGTTAAACTTTGTAATATTTGTACTCGTTTTAATGTAATGATTGTGGAAGTGTTGAGATATTCAGAAGAGGCAACACGAAAAGAAATAATACTGGCTTTACGCATTGTCATTGAACGGAATTAACTGAAATTTAGATAGATATTGATCAAGCTTAACACATGGCATAGCTTTTATCCCGTGTAACAATTTGATTTGATTTTAAAGACTACACAGACGAAGTCGCGAGCAGAACTAGTAATGAATAAATAATAAATTGCACTAAGAACTATAGCCACACTGCTTAACTGAGATCGTTCCTGAGGTAGCTGCGCGGTACGGGGGGAGTGTGGTGACGTGACGCGAGAGCTCACTGATACGTCAACTTGTGACAACTGTCACCCCGAGTATATAATATGTTCTGTGGTCACCCCTCTCTAACCACGCAGCTACAATGCGGTCAACGTATCTTGGCGCGTCTGAAGTTAGCCGATTAGCTGCGCAGTAGACAATTTCGTTCCTAAAAGTTCCATTGCGCAGCCAAACAGCTAACTTCAGACGCGCCAAGTTACGTTGACCGTATTGTACCTCAGAAACGGTTGGGCTTTAATAATTTAATTAAACTGTAGTATAAACCTGAAAACCTATTTCTTGTCGAAATTAGGTATCTCTGATTGGCTACTCTGGAACTTTGTATTCCTATGAACCTGTGGTATGACCAGCCTTAGTTTACCTAGTGTTTGTAACTCCCACGCCAAAACTGGAATGGAATGTTTGAAAAATAACAAAAATCGTTTTTTTACTGTTGTCTCTTCTGTCATACTTATAAAAGCGCTAGCGAGTGATTTTTATAAGTAGAGTTGAAGCGTTGATCTCTTACGAATGGTACTTTAGCGATAGATGAAAATAATAGTGTCTGAGTACAATATAATATCAGTTTTGACTGAATATCTACGTATTTTTATTTCAAGTACAATAACAGTTTGTGTAGGTAGGTAATTTGATTTTGTTGTATCTAATTTAGGCTTTTTAGATACCTACCGTAGATAAATATAGTTGTTTGGAAGAGGCATTATATTAGGATCCTCCTACGGATTTTTCTACCGTACGTACTAGGCAACTTTTTTTTAGAACATTATCACTTCGGTCTTTATAACTCGACTGGTGACGATTAAATACTTATTATCTACCTATTATAATTTATGTAATATTTAGTTAATGTAAAATAGAGAACCGTGTTAATTAATTGTTTTAGAAATATTATATAAATCGAAATTTTACGTTAGTGTTGGGAATTAAAATTGTTTTCAAAGAATTAAATTACTATTTAGGTTTTAGGAAATATATGTACGTTTCCTTACGGTTAAACTGTGCTTCCATGATGCCTTTTGAATAATTTGTAAGAAATAATAGTAATAATAAATATGATAAATTTTTGGCAATAAAGGACATGTTTGTGATATGTTTAATGCTTCCACAGAATAGTAGGTATAACAATTAGATATTAAGTAATAAGTATGTTTATTTCTTGCCTAGTGTAAGTGCATGTTATAATTAATTGATATTTTAACACAAAGTGAGATATAAATGTAAAGGCAGTCTTTTATTTTAATTCAACATTTTATTAAAACTATGTAAATATATATTTCGTACAATATTAAAGTGCCAGACATTTTTGAATCCAGTTTTTTTTTCTGTGCCTAATCTTCATTCCTTATTATTTGCGAGGGGGTGTTATTAGTGCTGTGAATATGATCATAGGGTAGAATACGAATGGTATGCGGATTAGTTTACATCCTTGCAACAAGTTACCAAGAAGTACTAGTAGAATTATGTATTTTCTTACTCCTCCACCGTTTACCGTTTTCCGATAGGATATTTCGTTGCAAGATCCAAGCCAGTTAATAGTTTCTCCTAATTTCTACGGAACACGACGAGCTTCGTTGCCTTGGCGCTTTACTGGTGGTTACTACTGTTGACTCTGGCTTCCAGGAGTTGCAGTGATTGTGGACACTATGGCGGGTTTGTCTTATTTAAAACCGAAAAGGAGAACCATCGACGAAAAATTCAACTGACGTCGTATAAATAAATTTTATATAATTTAATTAAAACCAAACTATTACAAGTACAGCTTAATAAGTTCGTCACTGACTGCCGACGGTGACAATATCCCTAGATCGGTAAATAACAAGGTTATGTACGCGGGTGGCGTGTAGTCTACTAAGGGGTGTTCTTTTGTCAGATCTTTGCCAGATTTGATAACACTGGACAAGTACTTGAATTCATTTGGTAGATCTCGCTGATTTAGGGGATATATCCTGGAGAACTTAAAGCTTTCAGTCAGTACAAACACTGGCTTTTTAAGTTCTAAAGCTGCCACTCCTAATGGGTAAGTCCCAATCTGGAACAAAAATATAGGTTGAAGAAACACGGACATTTTTATTTTTTTATTGATTTGATTTTGATCACGTAAACTATATAAGGTTTATGTCTAACTAGCTAATGCCCGTGGCTTCGCCCGCTTAACAAATTATATACTAAACTACCCTTCCTCTTGAATTACTCTATCTATTAAAAAAACCCGCATCAAAATCCGTTGCGTAGTTTTAAAGATTTAAGCATACATAGGGACAGACAGACGCGGCGGGGGACTTTGTTTTATAACATGTAGTGATGTCAGGTTGAGGAACAACAGTAGCCATTTTTTCGGATGTGCCAAGGACTTGTACATGATGTTCATTGATCTGGAGAAACTTATGGTTGGCAGGTGTTGTGGTTAGACAGAGGTGTGTCTGGGAAATTTAGAGGTAAAGGTTATGTGTGCTATGTGCCTACATTTGCACAGTCAATCTAGTACCTATGCCTTGAAAACTACCTGCCAGTAATTGAGTTTAGTGTAGCTACAGGATTGTACAAAGAGTCTGTTTTTTTAGTCTGTTTTGGAACGAGCAACTAGCTTCTAATTATCTGACTAACTTACCGACACCTTGACATTATAAAATTGCCTGTAAATGGTTGAAGGTATATAGCGATCCCTTCTACTGATAATGGACGCTATGAGGCGTGCTTACTTCGGGGGTGCTGCACACCTAAGAGGTATCGTCAACGAAACAGTTGAGACGCAGTGGTTGAGCGATTGGCAACTGCGCTGTGTATTGCGGGTTAGATTCCCGCACGGAACAAAAAGAATCATGGCGAGATCCATACATTCATTTGCATGAAAAAATTAAATCATTTAGAGGGTTTAAAATACTTTCCAATGTGAAGAATACATTACCAGGGATAGATTGATATACTCACCATATTTTTAAATCCCCGTATGATTAAAATATTTTGAAATGAAAATTACAGTTTTTCGTTTCATATCGTTGCCCATATTGTATATATATAAAAAAAAGAAAGTGGCAAGTGACAGTAGGTAATGGATCTATCAAACTGATAGACAAGTGATGTGAATCGTTATTTACCGCCGTTGTAAATTGATTTATCAGTTATTTAGTTGGAAAAGTACATTGATTTATCATTATTTGTGACATTTTTTCCATAAAATGATGCAATTTCTGTGCAAGACCTGCGAAACGGCGTTTCGTTCTGAAATAATGAGCTTTTTGTTAAACTATTCACTTTGAACATCCATTTTTATTGCGGGGTTTTAAAAATATAGTAAATGCCGGAAGATGCTCTTTAGGTACCCAAGTGTATAAGAATTAGAATTCCAACTTCTTTAAACATCTTTAGTTTTTTTGTACAAATCCTGCCATGATCCTTTGTGTGGCCTACAGATAGTTGTTCCGGGTCTGGCTGTTTGTGTATGTGAATTTATATGTTTGTAAACGCATCCACGATACAGGAGAAATTCCTAATTAAAGTAACGCGAGCTTTTTTTCACGCCGTGTGGTGCCGGCCGCGAATAGCACACCACCCCATTTCTACCCGTGGGTGTCGTAGAAGACGACAGAGGAATGGGACAGAGGATTGGCAGCAGCATTCTTTGAGTACCATTTAATACTTCTGCGATCGCCAACATGCATCGGCCAAGCATGACGATTACGGCTAAACCCCCCCCCCCCCCCCCAATGGAATCCAGAAATACACAGGTCTGGTCAGGGAGGTCTTTGAGGGAGACCTATGCCCAGCAGTGGGCGTCTAAAGGTTGATGTGATGAGCTTTTTTTGTTTCATCCAACGCAATGTTAGAATACGAACGAGTGAGTGAGAACCTTGTGAGAACGTGACAACACCGCACGAAAATTGGCGCGCGGAGATTTCACAAAACTTGTTCCAGGAAATACGGGGTTTTGAAAACGCCTTACCAGTTTTGGTAAAAATATTTGTAATTTGGAATCTCCATTACATGACGTGCAACGTTTCTAAGACGATGCTTTCTTTACTTTTTCAATGTACATTAGTGATTCTGAACGGCCAAAGTTCAGATACAATTTGTGCAATAAAACAGATTTTTAGATGACTTTACTATTCGTTTCTCAAAAAAGCTTATTTTTTATTACATAGTAACCTAGATATAAAACCACAAAATACCTGTGTGTTCGAAATATCTGGAGGACCACTTTCTAGTTATAAAGCCATAATCGCCTACGTGTTTGTATGGGAATTATGACGAGTTGGCTGCTCTTAAGTGGGTGCCGTACATTCGGTTCGGTATTCTTTGATAATGTTTCCTGACGTCGTACTTACAGGAACAGGCCCGCTAGTGCACAAACCTAAGATCCTGAGTAGATTAGAGAAATGGAAATAGACGAAAGAGAAAGAGAAGAAAGAATGTTGACTTGCAAATAAGATGAACGAAAACAGAATATAACCAGTGAGTCTGGTAGTTTTTCCAGAAAAAAAAACTCAAGTAGTATAAATAAATTATATATTTATAAATACAGTTTAATAAGTTCGTCACTAACTGCCGACGGTGTCAATATTCCTAGATCGGTGAATAAACCAGTTATATAAGCGGGCGGCGTGTAATCTACCAAAGGATGTTCTTTTGTCAAATCTTTACTAGATTTGATTACACTGGACAAATACTTGAATTCATTTGGTAGATCTCGCTGATTTAGAGGATATATCCTGGAGAATTTAAAGCTTTCCGTCAATACAAACACTGGCTTTTTAAGTTCTCGAGCTGCCACACATAATGAGTAAGTCCCAATCTGTAATGAAAACATACACACACTGAAAAACCCGCCTTACGCCACCAACAATAAAGACGATCGCCACACCTTTACTTGCTAAGAATGGTAATAATGACATGGTAGGAAGCACAAGGCCAAGAGCTAAAACAATAAGCGAAACCAATAAACCGCGGTACCAAAATTTTGATCATATTTGGTTTAGATAAGGTTAGGAAGGAAGGTTTAGGCGTAGGTATAGTTTGATAAGGTTTTATGTGAATTGGTTGCAATATGACGATAATACCCGTGCGAAGCCGGGGCGGGTCACTAGTCTATACTAATATAATAAAGCTGAAAAGTCTATACCAGGGGTCGGTAAACTTTTGAAACGAAAGAGCCAATAGTTGCAATTTACAAATGACAATGCCAGATCCTGCCCCACCCATGTACAGAAAAAGTAAATTAATGAAAATAATTGTAATGAATATAGAACCTTTCTATACTAAATTGTTTTTCTTTAGAACTTGCGGATTACGAAATACCTACCCACAAAATACAAACTCATTTTACCTAAAATACAATTTAACCTATAATAATAATAATAATAATAATAATAATTTATTTATTTATATTGACAACAAAGGTCCAGTGGTTAGTAAAAAACTTATGAAACTAAGGGTTAGTATTTAATAATAATACGACAATTTATATTTACCCCTGCCGCACGAGCAACCTGACAGCGTGTTGGAAAATTAGTGCATCATGCTGCTCGGCTATGGCTTTCAAAATGCTGTTGCGGCTCGCCCTCACTCTGCTGATTAAAGATGCGGTCTTTTTTCTTAATAAGGCGTAGAAGTCGTCAGTTCGCGCAACAGCAAACATACTAGACGCGCTGCAGAACCGAGGCAACCGCAACAGCACCCTGAAGCCATTATTATACTGCACACGCAGAGCATCTAGAGCCCTCCGCGTACAGTTGACCCACAAACTGCCCGTGTAGAACGCCTGACAATAAGCTTTAAACAACGTTATTTTGACCTCGTCACTACAACGAGCGAATCTATGAGCCAACATGTTGCATCTGGCTGCTAGTGCCCTACGCTCACGATCAATATCTACAATAATAATAATAATATAATCAATGTCATTATTGTTTTTAGATTTAAACGGAAACCGCTAGTTCTAGAGTCACTAAGACTAATGTGTAGTTATCAGCAATAAATAAACAGTAAGATGCTACATATTGCACATGACTTTTATTGAGTGGGGCAAAGTTCTATAGAGTTTCTGGCATTGTCCTTTCCTAGTTTTTAAAGAGCCACTAAACATTTATTTATTAAACATTATGATATTTCCTATAAAATATAATTATAAACCAACGGCGTTCACAACTATACGTTGACATATATATTATATTTGTTTTTTGAACGCGAAAGGCAATGAGCAACCAAATAAATCTGAATGTGATTTCATACAGTATGATTTGTAGCAGACAATGCGAAGAAAAGTAGCGGGAGCGGTGAAGGCTTATGCCAATCCTGCACCCCCGGCCATAGGCAGAGGTGGAACACCAAGGTGGTTTTAGCCGGTAGGTAAGAGTCCGGCATGCATCGTGGGGGTGACCCCACGATTGAGGAAGTCGCTCGCGAGCCTCAGGTGGCCGACCCCTGGTCTATACTATGTAATAAAGCTGATGAGTCTATTCTATTACAATAAAGCTGAAGAGTTTGTTTGTTTGAACGCGCTAATCTTTGAAACTACTGGTCCGATTCTGAAAATTCTTTCGCCAATTGGAAGCTATATTATCACAAAGTGCTGGAGGCTATATTATATTATCAAATATCAATATCAGCGGGGAAAGTGCTTATAGGTACTTATAAAGGAGTAAAATAGGACGATGGCTTTTTGAAGAAAATACTTAATCTATGCGTATGAAATCGCGTGCAAAATGTTGGCAGTGAAATATACAATAGTATAACTGTTCTTTCTTCTTCTACATCACAAGTACAGTTCGATTCAAACTTAATGGCGGCTGTGAAGTGCGCTACTGATTGCGCAGTGCCCCCCGCTGACACGTAAAATTGTTACTGCGCACTCGCCTCCTGTTCAGAGCCGCCATTAAGTTTGAATCGTACTGTACCTACTATAAATACGAAACTTACTTTATTAATAATCCCGCCGCTCTCGGTGACCCCTTCAGCGCCGATCATGACGATGTCAACTTGCTCCATGATGTAGCCGATCGCTGCGTCTAGGATGAGAGTCGCGTCAATACCGGCCTCAACCAGCTGCTTGTGCATTAATACACTGGAAATTAAATGTTTATTTCATTAAGTTATTTTTTTGACATAAGCTATAAAGCCTAATCTAGCTTTATCAAATTGCATAATAATAATTATATTAGTCTTTTATTGTCCCACTGCACAGCTACGGTCTCTTTTTATACAGAGAAGGCACGAGCATTAATTAACACTCTTGTTCAAATCGGATTGGCGAGTTTAGACCTATTTTCACCGACTTAAAAAAAAGCAGGTTCTCAATTCGACCCGTATGTTTGTATGTATGTATGTTTGTCCGCGATTATCTCCCGTTTGGCTGAAACGATTTTGATGCGGTTTTCAGAAAAGTGTTTGTTATATTCTGGAGAAGGTTTTAGTATTCAACAAATATGAATTTATTCAGCGTTTTTTGAAAAAATCAACAAATTTATACTAAAAAAATATATATAAGTATATAAGACGTTTTCGTTTCTTCCATCTTTAGAGGACTTTCAATTTCTGTTTTAACTGGGTTGCGGTTTTTTAATGAATTTGGGCGATAAGGAGGCACTAAAAAGTGGAAAATAAAAACTTTTTATCAAAAAGAGAACCGCCTTCAAAAACTAAAAAGTGATAAATAACTTTAGCACAGAACACACATGACTTTAGTTTCGGAAGTCGGTGACAATACAAAAAAAACAGAACAAAGCCACCGAATTCCGAAACTAAAGTCATGTGTGTTCTGTGCTAAATTTATTTATCACTTTTTAGTTTTTGAAGGTGGTTCTCTTTTTAACCGACTTTAAAAAAAAAGGAGGTTCTCAGTTCGACCCGTATGTTTGTATGTATGTATGTGTATAGAAATTTACGCAGCGCTTTTTGAAAAAATTAACAAAATCCGAGAAGACGTTTTCGTTTCTTCCATCTTTCCATCTTTGGAGGACTTTAAATCTCTGTTTTAACTGTGTTGTCGTTCTTTAATGGATTTGAGTGAAAACGAGGCACTAAAAAGTGGAAAATAAAAACTTTTTAAAAAAAAGAGAACCGCCTTCAAAAAAATACTAAAAAGTGATAAACGACTTTAGCACAGGACACACATGACTTTAGTTTCGGAAGTCGGTGGCTTTGTTCTGTTTGTTGTTTTGTATTGTTCTCTTTTTTTTTTGTAAAAAGTTTTTATTAAATATGCATTTATTCACCAATGTCAGTGATGTCAAAGATAAACTTAGCAAGTACTTTCGAAGTTGTGTGTATGTATTGTAAAAGTCACATTTTAAGATAGATTTTAATGCCACGACCACCAAAAGAAAATCAAATGGGACAAACGCAATAAAGACCAAATCAATGCATATCAAAAATATTGTACTGAAAAGTTTGGTGAAGATTATACTAGTTTTACATGATTGTGATTGTGAAAATAGTGAGCATCATGATAAATATTGTCAAATCTCATCTGAAGTGGTGTCAAACACCCCAGAAGCAGATAAGACTGGATATTTTGGCCTCACATCATTCAAACAAAGATGATGGCTCCTTTTGGCGGCATACGAACAGTATGAGAAGTAAGCCTGGCCTCCTTGTGTCGGTTAACGGAGTGAACGATCCTGTAGACATTGCTAATCTCTTTAAGGAACAGTTTAAAATAAAATCACCACTGGGCCCCAACTTGTCTGTGCCCGATGCTCCAGAACATAATGATCTCCAAACTAGATTTAAGCCAAGGAGATCAAGGGTGTAATCACCTCTAGGTCTAGAGGAAAGTCTCCTGGTTATGATGGTCTGATTATCGAGCACCCCAAGTATGCGGGTCCTCATTTACCAAGAGTGTTGGCAATGTTCTTTAATTTTTGTGTGTATCATGTGTATTTGCCCAGTCAGATGACTAGAACGGTTGAAGTGCCTATAGTTAAAAATAAAACGATATCGCGGATATAAAAAACTATAGGCCTATTTCCCTGGCTACGGTGATAGCGAAAGTGCTTGATAGCCTGCTTGATAGCCTGCTTGATAGCCTGCTTAATAGACAACTTAATAGTCACGTTAAACTGCACGACAACCAGTTCGGATTCCGAGCTCGGCTGTCCACTGAGAGTGCCATCCTGTGTCTAAAGTGGGCTGTCAGGTACTACACAGACCGGAAAACACCTATATACGCGTGCTTCCTCGATTTATCCAGAGCATTTGATCTGGTCTCTTACAGTATTCTTTGGAGTAAGCCTGAGAAAGCTTCCTTCTGAACTAATAAGCACTTTGAAGTGCTGGTATGGAGGCCAAATCAATCAGGTTCGATGGGCTGGGACTTTGCCGGAGTCGTATGGATTGGAGTGCGGTGTGAGGCGGGGAGGGGGGGGGGCCTGACCTCACCTACGCTCTTCGATCTATACATCAGTCCAATTGAATGGAACGCCGCTCACACGGGTATTCAAGTTTAAATACCTTGGACATGTCGTGTCCGCCGGCCTGAAAGACGATGACGATATTGAGCGAGACCGAAGGGCGCTATCGGTTAGAGCAATTATGATAGCTCGCAGATTTGTACGTTGCTCACGAGGTGTGAAAACAACCTTATTTCGTGCATACTGCATTCCATTTTACACGTGCAGTCTGTGGGCTGATTATACGCAGAAATCGCGTCCTTGAGTTTAATAATGCGTTTAGGATGTTGATGGGGTTGCCCCGCTTCTGTAGTGCGTCAGGGATGTTTGCTGAAGCTCGAGTCGATTGTTTTTATGCAACGATGAGAAAACGATGCGCTACCCTTGTTCGCCGCGTGCGGGTCAGCCCCAACATTATTCTGCGCTCTGTGTAGCTAGTAGGCTCGATTGTTTATATGTGAATCGCTGCTGCAAGCTTTCCACCTCGGTGTTACGCGTGTGGCTGTGATTCACATATATTCATGGTTTTTTAGGTTAAGTGATTAGAATAGGAATACTAACATAGGGGGTAAGGAGTATTGTTACTAACACAATTGAGTCTTTGTTACTTTTTGAATAAAGATAATTATATATATTGTAAATATATTAATTTGTATTATGCTCACATTGTTCATACGTTGCATTCGGCTGCTATAATGAGTTCTCGTTCTGGTGAACAAAAACTATGTAAAAAAGTGACTGGATGGAACTACCACGCGCGGGAGTATCATCAAACTGCTAGGTTTCATTTCAAAGTTTGGGTGGAGTCCGGTAGACCTTTACAAGAAGAGATGTTTGATAACATGGGCAGAAATCGTGCTTTGTTCAAAAATAAAATTAGGTGGTGTCAGAAAAACGAAGATGATATAAAAATGAATATTCTAGCCTTGCACAGAAAAGAAAATAATTTTGTCAAGTTTTGGAACTCGTCTAAAAAGTTTAATTGTAAACAGAGCCCACCAGTCTCTGTTGATGGATTTCAGGAAGCATCTAAAGTAGCAGATTTATTCGCCAGTAAATTTAATCAGTCCCTCAGCATGCGGATCGGAAACTCGACACTGATACCGTCGTTATTGAGCCGCTGCCACCATTTACGCTAGAAGATGTAACTACGGCTGTAAGAAATTTGAAGCGTGGTAAGTCACCAGGTATCGATGGTCTCAGTGCTATCTGGGAAAGCAGTAATTTATTTTATAATTTATGTGGTTTTTTTTTTAACTTATGTGTGAAGCACGTCTACTTGCCGGAACTTTTAATGAAGACAGTGGTGGTCCCCATCGTAAAAAATAGGACTGGCGATTTAAGTGCCTCAAGTAACTACCGACCACTATCACTCGGTACGGTAATAGGTAAGGTTCTGGACCGTCTCATACAGCCTGAATTGCATAAGAAAATTATAATTGATGATGCTCAGTTCGGTTTCCGGCCTGGACTCTCAACAGACTCTGCGATTATTAGGTTAAAGAGTACAATAGCCTATTATACCCAGCAAAGAACCTCAGTATACGCTTGCTTCTTAGACCTGAGCAGAGCTTTTGACCTGGTGAATTATAAAATTCTCTGGGACAAACTAAAAAAGTCACAGGTATCCTACCAAGCTGTAAATCTGTTGAGATTCTGGTACGGAAACCAAACCAATCAAGTGGATTGAGGTGACACCCACACTAGTAGCTTTAGGTTAGAATGTGGTGTTCGCCAAGGAGGGTTGAATTCTCCAGACCTGTTCAACCTGTATGTTAACGATCTGATCGCGGAACTCAGAGGTCCTGGGGATAGCTGTCACTTAGGCAACCTCTGTGTTAAGCTTAAGTTATGCTGATGACATGGTTCTTCTGAGTCCTTCGATCAAAGGTTTAAGAACCCTGCTGTCTGTCTGTGAGCATTATGCTAATGCCCACGGATTGAAATATAACGTTCTCAAAACCGAAACAATGGTGTTCAGGTCTGGGGCTTGTCCGGAGAATATTCCCAGTGTTTATTTGAATGCCGCGACCATAAAGGTCGTTAAGCAATTTAAATACCTAGGGCACATACTGACAGACAGACTACAAGATGACTGCGACATAGAAATGCTGCGCAGGGCCCTCGCAGTGAGGAGTTCTATGCTCGCGCGCAATTTGTGAAGTGTAATAATGATGTAAAGAACATTATTTTTAAAGCCTACTGCTTACCGATGTACACCTGTCAACTTTGGTGCAACTTCACAAAAAAGATGTAGGTACAATACTTTAAGGGTTCAGTACAATGATGCTTACAGAACTCTTATGAGGTTACCGAGGTACTGTAGTGCTTCGAGCATGTTCGCCGAAGCGACGGACGCAATCGTTAGATCAAGAGTCGCGTCTTTTTGCCAACATTTCAGACGTTCCAGTAGCGAAATTTTAAGGGCGGTAGCACGCAGTATTTGCGCCTATATTTACATACTGGATTTCTGTTCACCAGAATGAGAACAAAAAATGACATTACGCTATATTTTAAGGCTTTTAATGATAGTTATAAGACTATGGGTACATTTACATACCTGTATGTTTTTTATTTTTTTGTTATTTGTATTTTACTTATTTATTTTTTGTATATGGGTATTTTGCCTGCAATAAACGATTACTATTTAATGATTGGTTCACAGTGCCCAGTGGAAACCACACCATTCCGAAAAAGCAACGTTTCTAATCAAGAGCAAGGTATAAATAAGGTTGCCTCTGATACAGTGGGAGTGACTACAAAGGTTGATAAAATGTTTTTATTGGAATGTAGAAAAATCTTACCCGCTATTGTCTGGACAAGACATAGTAACATAGACTTGGAATCTTTTGTTGGACTTTGCTGCTTCTAACATGGCTTGCAGTACGACCCTAGACCTGGAGTGGGTTAATATTTTCTAAAACAAAAAAAAATACATTTTGCAGAACTTGTTCTTGAATATACAATATCATTATGTCGACACGGTTGGCGCAGTGGTTGAGTGATTGACTGCAGCGCAGCGTGTTGCGGGTTCGTATCCCCCTGAAGGTAAACATGTGTGATGAGCCCTTGTGTTTGCCTTGTGTCAGTTGTTGATTATCTATATATATATTTATTTAAATGTATTTGTGTAGATATGTATATCAGCTGTTTGACACCCATAGTACAGGGTCTCCCTAGTTTGGGGTCAGATGGCCGTGTGTGAAATGTCCATACATATAATCATTATTAGAATTACATCATACATGATATGCATGCACTTTTGCTATTTAGTATTTCCTGCTACTGTGGCCTTGTGGAGGTTAGAATTTGACCAAAAGACCCTTGGTTGGCTGGCACAGAATACCTAAGGCCGGGAGGCAGTACGAATTTGCACTATTGTGCATAGAAATAATATTTGAATTGTCTTACAGGAACATACTACGTAAGTACTTGGATAAAAGTATCACACAACATAACATACATAACAGACAGACGTAACAGATCTAACTCCATGAGCAATATTAGAAGAAAGTGGGGGGTACACTATTCATCCTGTTCCTGCTCCATTTTCTACAATTCTTCTTGAAATAAGTAAAGTTAAAGAGGGGGGGAGAAGTCAGAAACTTATATTATTTATTTGTGGGAAAGCTATATCTGGGGCTCCTAATATTAAAGGTACTAATCAATTTCCGAATTTAGATGAAAACATCTAAATTCGTTTAGCCTGTGTGGTGTTGATTAAAAACTATTCAAATTCACAAACCCACAAACATACAGACTTTCACATTTAGGTACAATACTTTACTTTTTATTTATATTTTTATACTCTGTAGTTGTAATCACAGAAATAAAATATAAATCATATGATTATTATTTTATGACACACAATTATGCAAATATATATACTTACACATCCATCAGATATAGGTATCATTGCTTGTTTGGCAACCTTCCCTCGGGCTTCTAATAAAGTGTTTAGGAATATGTGACCTCTTTGCAGCATAATTTGTTCACATTCTTCAAAAGACTGGAATAAAAAAAATGATATAATTAATATGATTAATTTATTACAAAGAGTTGGCATCAATTATTTAATTACACACATGTAAGAGTAAAGTTAAAAGTGGTAAATCAAAATATCATACTGGCTTTTACATAGATAGAGACAACAGAAAGATAGTGGCACCGAATCCCTTTTTAAAAATTAAACTAAAAAGAGATAATTGGCCTCTCATACTTTCACGCACTTAAAGAAAAAGAAGGCGACAGATAAGAACTAAGTTAGAGATCTCAAATTACTTTTTTCCTTGAACTTCGCCAATTTTAAACAATAACATGTTCTGAAATGAGAACTATAACTGTATGAAGATTTTAGATGAACTTGAATTGCTTAAATGGCTCTCTTATTAATATCTGTCTTTTCCTGTTTTATTGGAGAGAAAGAGATGTAAATAGCTTAAAATAAGTTTAGCTTGTGTATAACAGAATTGGCACCATTGTGTGTTTAATTAAATAGTGTTTAGTTGGCCCAATCTGGAGACTATAAACTGATATTCACGGACTAGAAAAAAAAAAGAAGGACTCCACACCACGCATATCAAAAGTGAAACACCTAAAGTACGCCGGACCAAGACGCACACATAGTTTGGTACGGTCGGTAGTCGGTACTTTCGGCGCGGAATCCATTTTTTTCTAGTCCGTGACTATGATGTAAATGTCTGCGTGAGGCATGTTTGTACAAACGGTCTGGCTTACTTAGGGTGCTTCACTTTCGATATGCGTGACGCGGAGTCCTTTTTTTTTCTAGTTTGTGCTGATATTATATGATTTTCATAATAAGATCTAGACCAATCAATAACTTTGTACCTAATACTACTTTTATTCTATTACCTTAACATCAAGCTTAGCAAATGTGATGAACCGCATAAACAGCTCACATCCTGAGGAGATGGCAGTGACAGGCTGGTCGCTGTGCTTCATAGCATCTACGGCTAGCTGCAGATTCAGATCCAACTCTCTCACTGTTGCCACTGGTAAGATAAATATTCAAACAAACCTAAATCATGGGACATTCAAACATAATCATGCATAGCCATGCTCATGTCCCTTTGAAACAGTCACTAGAATAAAAAAACTGCTAATGGACAGAGAATAGAAAGTTAATGTGTGTGATGACGTGATGTTTGATGGCACAGTTGATTGTGCTACCCTGCATGACTTGAGTTCGATTCCCACACAGAACAGAAACACATGCACCCACAAGACAATTAAAAAAAACAAAATTAAAGGTGAAATGCAGATTTTTTTAATTATATATTATCTATAATCGGAGTGTTTGTCGACCTTGAAACTTTTTATCATTAAATTTGTTGACACAGTGCATAGGCTATTATGATTTATTATTACCTATTCCCAAGTTGTCCTCTCTTCAAAAAGCACTTGTGCTAGTGGAGTTACAGCGAAAAGCAATAGTATAAAGAGAGAAATTTCTTGAGGATCAGCAAAATCAATTTAAGATGAAATTGTCTCTAATGGATGATGCAAGAGTAGTTCTATGTAGTTAGTGTAGTGTACTAACCTTTGTAGTTTTCTATTACAGATAAAAGGGTTCTAATAGCAGCCACTCCTGCCGAAACATCTTCCTCTTCTCTTAAGATCTTTAGAAAGATTTCTTGGACTTCTGTGAATGAAAAGAATACCAAATATTGTGAACATTAATTTATCGGTGAAACAATAAATTTTACTTTGAAATAATGTTTAATACCTTCTTTTTTCATTTTGCTAACTAAAAAGTATTGACTGGTTTGAATTTAATTGAAAATAAACCAGTTTTGTTTAAATGTTTACGTATCACACACACAACATAACCTAGAACACAAATGTCATCATTGATCATGTCATGTCATGTCATGTTGGTAAGCTGTCATGTCAAAAAATGTTCTTTCGTTTAGAAATCATTTTTTACGCCTTTCTAAAACAGGTTCACCAATCTGACTATGTTTATTTTCATGGTTAGCCCCGCAAAACATGGTCTAATCATCACAACACCTTTGCGGCGGACGAGAGATGGAAAAAGATGGTCACTCAGGCAGTGACCATCTTTTTCCATCTCTCCAAATGGTCAAGCCCGCTAACACTTTATGTTTTTTCTCCAACATCTGCGAAAGAAAGAAAAAAAGAACAGTTTATTTGTAAGAATATAGGTAGAGCGCGAATGGAGCGCAGGTTGGTGTTTCTAACACGATTACGTGATCCATTCGCTTGACACCTGTGCTGCTATGCTACGCCTACGCTCCATTACTTGTTGGCAAATCTTGAGTTTGGACTTCTGGCTCCGTAAGTGAGAAACTTTCTCAACTCATTAAGAACATCACCGTAGGATAGGACTCAGTAGTCATGCCTCTAAATTACCTAAATTCGTTCGGCCACTAATTATTTCGATAGAGTAACTTCACGTAGGTATAATTTCCCGAATGATTTTAAGTCTTTCGCGCAGGCGAAGCCACTGGCAAAATCTAAGGAAATTTATAGAACCAGCAGTCTTATGCAGCCATGAGCGAAAGGTACTAGATAACTACTTATTAGATTTGATTTCTAGGACTTGACTTGAGCGACGATAAAGCTTCACACTTTCCACGAAAAGGCAATATTAACTTACGTGTCATCAATTTGGATCTATATAGATTAATAATAATATTGATGATTGAATAGGGGAGTCGTTGTTATCGTCGTTGCTATTTTAAGTTTCCCACCGACTTAGGTACTGTTAAGTAAACAATTTACAAAATAATTATGTCTTTGTCACACCCTGTCGTGGAACTACCTTTAGGCTACAAGCTACAACATTACCACCAGTCACCATGAGTGGCAGTTTGTATGGCATTTATCGCACTAATGATTTCATACATTTTGTAAGCATAAGTGCGCTAACTTCACTAGAAAATAAGTACTATGCACCACTTATCAAATAATTGGATACTATGACTCGTTCGTCTTTGTTTCTATACGTCCACATCGTGAGCAGTTAGCACATCATAACTGTGCGCGTTAAGGGTGCCTAATTAATTTTCTTTAATCAAATTTGATAAGGTAGGACCTTATAATATTACCTACCCATATATAGAATAATATTCTTTTGGTCTCAGTAATGTTAGGGTTCAGAGCGGTCAGTCTCCACGGAGACAAGCCGACTACACACGTGCTAAAAAAAATACTCATGTGTTCGTCTGGTACTATAGCTAGCCTTTTCACCTCTGTCCAACAATTCGAAAAACAGGTGTGATGCTGTATGCTATGTATGTTAAGATTGTTCGCAAACACAGATGCACTCACAGTGCATGTGCATCTGTGGGTTCATTGTACTCTCTCTTCACTTACTCTCATGGTTCTACGGGAGGGTAATCCTACTCAACCTGAGGAATATCAGGAGCTGGAGCAGGAGCAGGTCTTCAAAAGCTTTCCAAAGTACGGAGAGTGTGATTTGACACTCCGACGCTGTCACACCACACACTACCAACTGCCGATATATTTTTGTACTTTAGGACAACTGAGAATTATTTTCCTGAGATTTATTGCGACAGTATAGATAGAGATGGCAACACATAGGAGAGAAATCGAAGGCCATAAGTCTCCACTAAAGCCTTTCATTTATCCATTCTTCCATTTATTTTTTTTGATCTCACTGCCCAGCAGTGGGATAACACAGGTTATAATAGAAAGATACAGATTGTGATATTTACATTAAACGGGTAATGTTATTACCATTTTATTAATTATTCTATGATCTATCTAGGAAACTATAAACTTAAAATACAACCTCCATCGATCGATGAAACTATTAACGCCATCTGTTATCAAATAGATGGAACTAAATTAAGCGGGAACACTTTTGCTACTATATCCCGTTTTTTTTCTCAATGATGAAGATTTTCTCAAACAATTAAAGGAAATGACGCTGTGTGCTTAGTTATTACCTAGTTGGTGAGGGAAAGTCATGGCCATCGCTCTCTAAGTTGGCGTTGGTTATAGCAAAGTGCTGCTGGTAGTTGCGTGGGATCGTCGCGTTCTATGGACGTTTCATTTGTTTACTAAAATACCGGTCCGTCCATATTCAGTGTCAACTATTGTTAAATTAACCAAGTATCTACGAACATGGGAAACTCGGCATCTGTTAAGTTGAACGACAAACGGCGGTGGCAGTAAGTAACATTTTGTTCGAATGACTTCTATAATTTTAGGTAACTAGCTGACCCGACAGACGTTGTCCTGTGATTGATTTTCTTACCGTATAAACCTTCCCTGAACTTCCACGAATATTTCAAGACCAAAATCAGTCAAATCGGTCCAGCCGTTCTCGAGTTTTAGCGAGACTAACGAACATTTATTATATAAATAGAAGATTCTAGTAAAAGTACTATAGTCGTAAGTTGGTGTTAAACAGACAAATTAATATTTTTCGTAATTCACACCTAACAGGAAATGAATATTGTACTTTTCTAAGGTTCAGTGGGTCTGTAAGTTTCTCAATAAGATATTGAGATACCGTTGAATTTAATTATCGCTGTATTTAGGTAACTTCGATCGCTCATTTATATCTTAGATAAAGGTAATAGGTAATTTTGTTACTGTGCACATTTCTTTTCGGAATAATAATGTACGTTAGTACATACCTAAATAGGTAGAAATACTTTAGGTACCTAGGTATTGTTTGTGTGTAACCATCAAGTACCATCACACAACAATAGAAGCAATTTACCCAGTTTATTATTTACCTACTATACATGGTGTAAAAACGTATCAAGTGGGATAAGTACCTACATAATGTGCATAAATTTGGAACTACAATACAATTTGCGCGTTTATTTTCGAACTTAACTTTAGCTATGGTAAAAAATGGATAGGTACTTACCTACTTTGAATGTTGAGAACCTAAGTATTTAGGCACTGATCTGCCAGTAGAAAATTCAGACATAGGAACTCTATAGGTACATAAGTCTCAGATTATGAAACAAAAGGCAGATAGATCGCGCGGTACACTGAGAGTGTAGCTAAAAAAGCAAATACAAATTCAAAAACAAGTAAGTACATACAATCTCATGTTTGTATTCGCTTTTCAATTAGTATTTGTATTTTTATTTGTTTTTTTTAACGATGCGGCGTTTCGTGCTATTTCGTGCTGACTCGTGTCAGTATAGCACGAAGTGCGTAGTAGGTATTCGCTTTTGAAGTTGTATTTGCTTTTTTGGCTTCACTCTAAGTGTTCCGCGCGGTCTATCTGCCTTCTGTCTCATAATCTGAGACATAAGTAATTTAAGTACATGACGATTACGAGCATTATTTATATTACCATAACTAGTTTAAGGCGACGATATACGACTTTTACAGATTTTAAACTGACAATCACGTCAAAATGTGCAGTGTAAATGATTTGAAAAAAATATATGTTAAACTAGAACATTCTCTTAATCATATAGATAGTGAATATTTTTGATTAAGTTCATATTAAATAGTTTAATTAACTCGTGAAGTTGTGTCTGACGCGGACAAAACATTGACAATCACACAAAATCTACCAGGTATAATTATCCGAAACTTACACTATCTTACAGACAATGTGTGATTGTCAATGTTTTGTCCGAGTCACACACAACTTCACGTATTAATTAAACTATATAATATGAATATAATTAAAAATATTCACTTCCGAAGTGATTAAGAGAATGTTCTAGTTTAACATATATTTTTTTCAAATCATTTACACTGCACATTTTGACGTGATTGTCAGTTTAAAATCTGTAAAAGTCGTACATCGTCGCCTTAAGTCAAAACACTCACAGGTTGGTTGGTGCACAGTCATGAAGGGGTGCAATTACTTGTAACTTTGTTAAAAATGTTGTTAATTATCTATAATTAAATTTATGGCGATATTTTACAGTAAGTGACTACAATTTACAACCTCACAAAGACGAGCTTGAGATCATTTCTCATTACTTTTCTCAGAAAATGAAAAGTTAGCAACCGTTTTTCAATTCGAATTTATTCTGGACTTAAATGTACCCACGTTCTTTTTCAAATAGACAGATATATATCGGTAAAACGGTATATCTATGATTTTGCCGGCGACCGCGACATGGCGTTCGTGAGGAAGTCAAATTTAAATAATAAATAAAACATACTAACCTATGATACTCTGCAACAGTGCAGCTAGACACAGTTACGTTACATACTCTGATTGTAGCTTTCTATGAGTGATACGATTTTTGAAATCGGATGAGTAGTTTCGGAGATTACTTATTACATCCAAACTTACAAACTTTACCTCTGTAATACTAAGTATACAGATGAATAGTACAGTCAGCAAAAGAGATAGATGCAGGTCATTGGAAATGGTTGAAGTTCACTTAGAAACCGATGGATGTTTCCGAATGAAATTTAATTAAATCATTGAAATGTTTATTCTCTATTAATTTTATTTTATTTTATCCAAAAACATCCATCGGTTTCTAAGTAAACTTTAACCTATCTGACGACCCTGGATACCTATTTTTTTTGCTGACTGTACATATATATCGATGTAAATACTAGGTATTTATTTTAATTTTAATATATATTTTAATTTGGTTGGCAAATAATTTATAGTGTAGATTACATTAAACGCTACGTGTTTGTTTAACGGAACATTAAGATTAAAGATGTATTGTTCAGTTAGTTCGTCAGAGATTTTTATCTCGATAACTGCAGTGATAACATTATGTACCATAAGTCAGCTATGTGTGTTTTATATATAATAGTACCTTTCCGTATATGTGGAGTATTGTGAGAAGTAGACAAGCAGAAAATAGACAGTTACATAGTAAAAACTTAAATACCAACATGATTGTTTACAGTTGCCGTTAAAATAGGATTACCTATCTTATGTCATATCACGTTATATCACATAAATAAACAGAAAATAAGTAAGTAGTCCAGTGGTCCCGAACTAGGCATGCCCCGTTTTACGGGGTCAATTCCCAGGTCGAGACTTGGTTTTCCATCAGGAATTTATCAGTAGCAGCCCTGACATTACGGGAATTGAACCTACCTACAGACAGTTCTGCTGAGTAAGATTGAATAAGACAAGTGTCGTATTTTCAACAAGAAGGTATGTGCTATGCTTATTATCTGAGCCTGTGATTATTTCTCATAATAAACCATTGAAATTAAGAGATATTTCTTACGGTAACTACGTACAGAAACACCGATGTTTTCAAATATGAATGAACCCATAATATTAAAATGTAAACTAAACAATTACTTGAGTGAGACTCTATATAATAGGTATAGGTACCTACTAATCCAAATCATCACTTGATCAAATTTAATGACATTTTACGTAAAAGCAATCCTTACGGTCATATAGAGTTTATAAGCAATTCAAATAAACAGCTAAACTGAGTGTTTTGCAAATGAATTAAAATCATAAAATTACAATGAAATTGCGTTATTTATACATAATAATTATGTAGATACGTGTGACGAGTGTATACGTACATATAGTGACGTAAAAGTAAAAGTAATGAGGTAATAAAGTGATGTGCAATTTTCGTAAATGTTGCGTACAAATCTATCTGACTGACGCATGCGTGATGCATCCTAAACCTTATGTTTACCTGAGTAAGGGCGGGTTGTTTCAATTCAAACAGTCGGTTAACGTTACTCACGGACGGTTAAAAAGTTACTATGACGTGCGATGTTTAACGTACGTTAAATGTAACGTGTTGTTTCATGACATAAAAATCCGTCAGTTAAAGCTATTCAAAAAGAGATTCCATAATATTTTGATGTTTGAAGTAGCTGTTTGACAACACAAAATTACGATAACTGGTCGGTTATAGTAATAGTTACTTTTTGACGTATGATTTTGTGAAACAACCCGTTTTTTGATTTGACGATAGTTAGCGCCATTTTTGAGTATTACCGGTCAGTAATGGTTAGTTGAAGCAACCCGCCCTAAATAATAAAAAAATAGTATTTATTCTGCAACAGTGTGTAACGAACAAAATTCTTTATATATTTTGTCTGAACTAAATATAGGTTTACAAAATATCTTAATTAAAATTTTAATAAAAATAATAATACATTATACAATTCCAAGAAGAAGGGGAGGTGGGGGAGGTCATGGGGCATTAAAAAAACGCTGTCAACGGGACACGTGCCCTACAGGTTCGCAGCATTGCCACGTTGTATGGCAATGCTAATTATTTGATCCAAGAATAAACCAGCCTTCGCGTCACATGTAGAGTCGACCAGCCGCTTGGCGATGTCCCGAAAAACAAGATGGGCACTCGGACCCGATGGCCTTAGGGTCTGCAACATCGTTGTTTCCTACCTGACAACTCTGAGTAGAAAACTAAACAAACTCGGAGATTTTTTTAGAAGAAGAGAAATTTCTTTATTGAAGAAGGAGAATTTTCTTTATTGTAATCATGGTCAGATAAAAGAACCATACGTGGGTAAATCTCTCCCAAATACAAATTTTGATATTATATTGGTTCGTCTTCTAGTAACAGTCCCCCCATGACAAAAAAATACTGGTAGTCAGCTTTGCGCTCAAAAACTGGAAGTCAACCCCAACC
Source organism: Charanyca ferruginea (assembly GCA_947361185.1). Taxonomy (NCBI): domain Eukaryota; kingdom Metazoa; phylum Arthropoda; class Insecta; order Lepidoptera; family Noctuidae; genus Charanyca; species Charanyca ferruginea. Next base: position 18,838,863 of record OX376073.1, read on the forward strand.
ATAGTTGAGGAATGGCTAGCCAGATGATGATCACTACTACCGTTTTACGCGTACTGAAAATGATTTTAAAAACTTACGTAAAATTGTTAAGCTGGCAGCTAACTAAAGATGCAAAAAAAAATCTTGGCCGTTGCGGAAATGTACAATTGCATAATGGAAGGCTAATATTAATAATATCCACATTATCCACCCCGGGACGGGTCAAAAAAGGTGGTAGAAATGTGCGAACAAAGACCCGGGCAACACCTGTCCTAGATTAACAACAACATAACCCACCTCAAAACATGTATAGTTAAGCAGAAGTTAATCATTCATTCAATTTTAGTAAAGTTTTTATGTAAGGGGATAAGTATAACCAGATCAAAGGACCACTACTGATTTACAAAGGTTAACGTAGATCTCAGTTACAATATTACCATTTCGTCATTCTAAACATACTCTTGAAGATCTTTTATCACTTAATCATCAGACTATACGGTATTTTACTGATACTACAATTGTTTGCTTTATTCAAGAGTATAGTTTTCGCATGGTCATTAAAAAATCCATCCAGTATCAGTGCTAGAAATGTACGATCATCTTGTGTCATTTGGTAACGAAACGTCGTCTTCAGGGTATTATTTTAATTAGTGCATACAGGTGATATTGCAAATTCATCCAAATAACTGAGTTTTAATTTATGATCTAAAGCACGCGAATATAACAATGTAGTGATATTCTAAACTTGGAGCTTTAATTGTATGTCAAATATAGTTAGTTCATAATTATGCTGTTGTCGAAAATGTTAATCTTTCGATAAAAAGTGAAACATTGAGCTAACCGAACAGGGAATATTCATCGTCACATGAGGTAAGCAATTAATCAGACCGAGACAATTCCTTGGCCTCGTAAAAACTATGGATTTTAAGGTCATTGTATGTTTGTGTGAGTGGCGAAATTTTTAACGATGTCTTTGACAAGCAAATAATAACTTTTTGTTTGTAGAAAGTGCAGTGTCGGCAGTGTCATAGCTACCTATATGAAAGACATATTGGAGTGACAATACCTAATACGAACCTAAGTGTCTATCGAACGTTTTTACATAGTTGGTGCGTAATTATCGAACTATCGAACGATGACAAGTATGAAGGACTGCTATTTAATCAATTGGGCCATTACAACTTGGAATAGCATAATAGGAACAAGGTATGGCTATTTTATTCATAATCAATACTTACTTCAACACTTAACTTCACAAATAGATTTTGTAAACGATAAACTCAGAAACGATTGTAGACCGTACTAAATCAGTTTCCTTTTGTTTTATTCTAGTGTATTTAACAGTATTTATGTACGGTCACAAGCATAAATACTTATTATACTAAAACGCGAAACTGAAAAGCAATTTTCTATAGTAAGTACCTAAGTACCTGGGTATTTTTGAAGCCATAAAATTAAGAATCAAAAGTTTTCTTAAAGTTACAATAGTTTCCTTGAGAAAATCGCTTTTGAATTTGGCTGAAATATGATATAATATACTTCATTTGTGTCTGTACATATTCTTTATGCAGTAGGAGAGGACTGCGCTTAATTTTTAGCTCAAAATTAGTAGTATGACAGATAAAATTGAGATCCTTCCACAATGGCAATGTATACTAAGACTAGATTAAGTGTAGACTAAGTAGAGTATTTACTTAGACTATGCACATTGTTGGGTCTCGAAAGAAATTAGGTATCAATGAAATTCTTCCGGTAATACCTAAGTACACAAGAAATTACAGAATGCTTAGAACGTTGGTCAAGGTACTGCCACGTTACAAGGAACTTAAAATTATATGTAGTTACTCGACTGGATATAATACCAGTTAGTAATTACACTATAGAAACAATCTACAATGTCTTAATTCGGCCTCGAATAACCTTCGTCAGGTAGACAAACGACGGCCATTGCGAAAGATATCGACTATAATAATCAAGATTTATGTACCAAATGCACATTACCTACAAAGTAAAATAAATAATTGTGCAAAACGTTTTATACGTTCATTCACATTTGCCTCGATTTGGCAACTGACTGTGTTTTGAAATTCCCATGTTACCTATGTTCATTTCTTTGCTAATCTGTGGTAATAATGTTTTAAAGGCAGGTCCTATCCCTAAATTAGTTTTAGAAAGCGGTTGTTGTTTTTGTAAAAAAGGGCTTTTATTTTTCGCTTTTTAATAGCTACCACTTGTTCCAAATAATGTAAGAATTTTCGTAAACGATTCACAATTCCCGGAGATATCGCGTCATAAGAACATAATTATGAAAGAAAAAAATATTTACGTGTGGAATTGAGAACCTCCTCCTTTTTTTGAAGTAGATTATAAACACGAGCTACTTAGAAAATTTGTCGAAGATTTTTTGTTCACAAGTGATAATCTGAGTCGTGACAACCCTGACACACAACAGCTGTGGTGGGTTGAATAGTCAAGTAGTCATTAAAAACATGTTATTACTTTAACCAAAATATAACCACACACATTTATTCCATTGCACTTTATAAAATAAGCAACATTAATTTGCGTCTATTATTTTCCAGACAAAATAAGTGTGGAAAAGTGGCATAAGTATAATGTATGATATATTTTCGCTTTCTACAATAACGGGTATAGAAAACTCTCTCCTGCGTATGAGTGTGATTATGCGTAGACGCAGGAATTTGCGTAGTTTCGTAACGCGATGCAGTTGCAGTTCACTTGACTCCATTACTGTAGTTACCACACAGTAATTTGAGTAACTGCTATGGTTTAGTGGAGATTTAGAATGAGCTACATTCATTTTTACTTTTATTAAGTATTTATTTGTTCTATAGTCAATTCTCGTGTAGTCTTTTACGATTGTAATGCATTTGAATCATGACATGTAGTGTTGCATTTTTTATTTCTTACCAATTCGCAATCGCAGTAACGTACATTTGACTGCTTTCGTTTATTATATTATATAATACCTATAGCTGACCAGGCAAACGTTGTTTTTCCATAAAAAATAACCTACGACATATTCTCATACCTACTGAATATACACACAAAATTTCATAAGAATCGGTTAAGCTGTTTCGGAGGAGTTTTGTTACAAACACTGTGACACGAGAATTTTATATATTAGATATGTATAAAAGTCTTTGTAGTTATTTGTTCTACTCGTACTTTTTCCCCGTAGGTAGTGATCATGACACATGGTTATAAAAACACTATAAGTAGCTACAAAAAACACGAATTATACCCTAGTCTCTGTCTACAATATTTTAAAGACGGATTTTCCTGATACATAAGTAATTCTTTTTTTGTTATAAACTCATCTAGAGAAAATCATGGTATACGTGTTCCTATACATCGTGTATTATATCTACCTGCATTAAATGTTTGCATCAGCGAGTCAAAAGACACTAGAATACATACCTACTTGTGTTTGTCTCAGTTAATTCTCTTACAAGGTTTGTTAATTTATCTATTCTCTATGCAATATTACTTAATTAATGAGACATGAAAGATACAGATTTTAATGCTTGTAATCCTATTCCAAAACTCAAAACTTGAGCGCACATAATTAAAGTCAAGATTGCCGGTGTCATCAGCGGTGCGCAAGAGTTGCCTCATCGCGCGATGTCGTACAGTCATTATGATATGACGGATACTTTTTGTCTGACTTGCAAAACTAATGTGATGTCCGGTTACATCAATCTGTGGTTGTCCTATTCGAATTTTAGACTGAGTTCTACAATATTTGGTACTAGGCATACTTACCGTAAGTATAATCGTTGCTTTTTTGGATGGTGATCGACAGTCATGTTATTTTAGAAGTATTTGAACTAAAAGGATCACCCTTCGATTTGCTGAACTTAACAGTATTATTGTAAATGGTTTGTTGTACAGGATAATGCTATATTTCAATGACTAGGCTATATTTTAATATTGAATCGCTCCTTAGGATTGTTTTTTTTTAGCCTGTTCTGTCCCACTCCTGGGTAAAGGTCTCCCTCCATGCCTTCCATCTTTCCCGATCCTGGGCTTCATCCCACCAGTTTTGGAGGAATCCTGCTAGTTCGTTCCGCGATTGTCGGATTATCTTCAATTAGAAAAAAATCTGATATTTTCCGTGATACTTGTAACAACAGAACATGTCAGTTATTATTTAAAAAATTAAGAGTTTCCTCATCTCCCGTGGAATGTCAGCTCTCTTGCTAACAGAATAAATCCAAAAAAGATCTTAATAAATAATAGTTATCAAATAAATTTTAATACCAACGTAGGTATGATGACCGCTGACCTCACATATAGAGATAAAACTCGCAAAGGTTAAGCGTCTATGCACTAGACATCTAGAATCTAGATAATAAGAATACAGTACTCGTTTTATTTCACCGCTTCCTCGTTTCTTGTCAGCTACCAGAAACAATTAGATTCGAACAGAAATGATGAAGCCAGGGGTCAGAAAGCCTGACAATCAGTCTTGCCAGGGGGTATCGTGTTACCCAGAAACTGGGTTGTGGAGGTCAGTCAGGTAGTTGATCTATGCGAAACACCTTGGTATTCAGCCCTATCCAGTTAAACCGGAAAGCCTACCTTAGGGTGGGGTCGCCTTCCTGCTATGTTGGCATAGTTGGGTAAAGACTAGGCAGATGAAAGAAATTAACGAGTAAAATGTTTCAACATTATCTATTCATTTAGGAGAGCAGGTTCTAGTACTATACTTCAGCAGGTACTTATCTTATAATATACTTATGATTATTTTATTTTCTCCACGGTTTTTCAGATTACTGTCTTGAATAATCTTCGATCTTAATTAATATAATGTAAGCATAGTCTTCATGATGAATAGCTTCCAATTCTTATCTCTTCTTCTTTATTTAATGGAAGTGGTGCTTTTACGGGTACCTGTATTTTGCAGGAAAAGTTATCCTTAACCTTATTTTACATTTCGAGATGTAGACTCAGCTGCACTCCATAGTCATTTTACAGCTTATACCTTCAACGTAAGGGTGGGTCTAAGAACAGTTCCACCCCTGACCACTGTCTGGACTCCCAACTCATGAATAAGAACAAACATTATCGTGTGAGGAAATCTTTACATCGCTTATCTTTTCGCGACATATACACAAAGCAAGTGTGTACATTTAATATTGAGCAGTCACGGTAATTTAACATAAAGACAGAGAAATACAACATGATACGTGCATTGGAAAAAATAATAGAGTTGCCAGTTTTTTCCAAAATCATGAATCACGAGTTTTTTTAATTATGTTTACTGATTCTGAAATCGACCTAATTTTGGGTTCCCTACATATTTAAATAATATTGATTAATAAAAACACACAAACAAACAAACAGACGGACAAATCTACTCCAACATTATGTTATAAATCACATAGAAATTGTTTACAATAAAGAATTTATGAAATACAAATATCTAATTAGCAATTATATAACCTACCAAGGTGTTACCCTATCACGCTCCATGTCATGCGCCGTTATGCCCTTGGCCTGATCTTGATCGTTATATGCGCATACGCAGTTCATGCGAATGTCATGTCATGTCCGCCATGACAGATCGCGCGCATAAATTTCTACGACATCCGTTCTCTATTACTTACAGTATTTACAGTGACATTGTAACGAATCTTAAAAACCTCTTCACAATTAAATAGGCGTGAGGGAATAACAATATTGCAATTTAATTTTTGGCTAACTTTTTGGTTTTCTTTATGTTGTGTTGGTCCAAAGTAAGACTTCATGAAGTACCTAAGCATCAGTTTGATTGTTTTATTTTTGTTTACCTGCTCTACCATCCCACTTAACAAAACATCTTATAAAATCGTACTGTTAATATTACCGGTGAGAAAAAAAGTCAACATAGTCAACCTTCAAAAATATATTTTTGGGAAGTAACACGAAACACATTAGCAAATAATACGTAATAACACAGACAAAACGTAAACACAAAGTTTACTGACATCTTGACACTACAGGCTGTTGTAAAATACACCACGGATTTATTTTAATTATTTTTGAGTGTTATGAACTTATGAAATGTCACTGGTTACCAGTTAGTTTCCGTTAACCTGCCGATAACGTTTGTAGGTCATTTTACCTAAAAGATGTATTCATGTTTAATGACTACTATCAAAAAAGTCCATGAATGGGGAATGATGAATTCTTCTCTTGTGTTGCGTCATTTTGCTCATTTTATAATTTTAAGCGGCCAAGTGCGAGTGGAATTCGCACAGGAAGGGTTCCGTAAAATATTTAACACATACATATATAAAAAACCATATATTTTGTATGCATAATTTTTTTTTTATTATTTGATGCTAGCTTTTGCCCGCGACTTCGTCCGCGTGAATGTCGGTTATCACGGATGCAGACGAATTCGCAGATTAAAAAGTAGCCTATGTCCTTCCTTGGAGTTTAAGCTATCTTCATACTTAAATTTCATCAAAATTGGTTCAGCCGTTCCGTTGTGAAAGGTAACAGACAGAGTTACTTTCGCATTTATAATATGTATAAAGTATGTAAGCACTCTGAAATTTTCTAGTGTACTTAAATACTTATTAAGTATGGTTTAAAAGATGCAGCCCTGTGACAGCCGGACGGACAGACAGACCCCGCGACGGATTCCGTTTTTGGAACCTTTTGGGTACGGAATTAACCTTACAAAGTCACTTGGACACGGCAAAGGAGTCACTTATTCACTATAATTTATTCACGCAGCTTGCATAATACAGCTTAGTAGGGTGATACTTATTGTGCTTGTAAGCCGAGAAAAATCGACGCAAAACTAATAAATTTAAGTCAGCGTGCAGACTCGTGCTATGCCTGGTCACATCAAATATTTCTTCTTTCATGAAAATGCCAAAAAGTCATAGGTACTTATTTATGCTTTCAGAGTTTATCATTTGGGCAATACACTTAGAACCCACCACATAAACAACTAAACTATCGGTCAATAAACTATACAGGGAAATTAAAAAAATACCCAAAACCTCTTAATCTGGACTTCGTATCACCCTGAATAATATTAGTTCGACGATTTTGACCTCAACTAAATAACGTAGCCAAAAACAAATTGTTTTCGTTTATTTGAAGTCTGTAAAATTGACGTATACTTACTACGCGCGCATCCATTTATGATAGCGAATATTATGATGTAGGTAGGCTAATGTACAGGCACAGCTGATTCACTCCACTTTGTCGATTATCCAGTGCAAGAGATATAAATATGCAAAATTTAAAGTGTATTTCTATTTTTTGTATGGAAAAAAATGTTTCCAATTTTTATAAGTCGTAGAACAAATGTGGTTCAGGGTGATGATACGAAGTCAGGATTAAGTGTTTTTGGGTATTTTTTCAATTTCCCTGTATAGCTTAGTGTCATCACCATTATTCACAGCCTGTATTTTAAAGTCAAAGTTCTCTTAAGGCGGATTCACATCATTGTCTCCGTCACCGTATCATTGTCGTACTGTATCAAGCTCCTTAGCTAGTTATGGACGCCATTATTTCACTCCGTATCGTACCTCAAGAAAAAGTAACGGCAAACCATGCCGTATCCGTATTTTCTTCGATGATCGGACAACAACCGACTCGAAATGGAACGGGCCGTTTCGCGCTGTGTATCAAAACTGCGTATCATGATCGCGTATCCTCACTCGACCAGATAGGCGATCATGCTACGCGTCGGCGATACGGATACGGTGATCGGATTGGGCAAATGTACATAATATTATTATGTGGATCCGCCTTTACCTGTGCCTACTTTGGTTCGCCTTCACTATTTTCTGTTACTGTAACTATTGTCGCTATGTGCGACATATTCGTATAAGTCAACAAACATGTTGCTACATAATTAAAAAGCTCCGAATCTACTCGTCTCTTTCAGTCTAATCAGAATCAGCTGTTTATCACACCAGCTGAGATTCCTATAGTAGTGATTTGTGTCACCGTTATAAACTCGGTCCTCTTAAAGTAAGCACTTTAATGTGTGACTCCAGCCAGTACGTACTGACACACTACATTATCCCGAAAGGGAAATAAAACTTCAGCGTGGAAACAGGTGAGTGTGTAAAAAAAGGTGTTGCATTTTAATTAGCACATGTACGGCTACGCAAAAATAGCTTTTATCAATATTTGTTTAACGCTCATTTTTACAAATGCGTAAGTAATCAGTGATCACGCGCGCTCAGTTTATTTATTATTGCGCCGCGTGACGGCTGCAGTTTCACAGTTGGTCCAGTAGGTATCATCATAATGATATTGATAACTCATTTATGTTCAGTGGCACCAGTCTCCAACCTTTAGTTGTCATTTAGAGTTCGAAAGAACTCCCAGACAATCAGTGTATTTATTATAATTAATAAAATATGTGTTGATATAAATTCGGTACAGATCTTTTTCTAAATTAGTCAAAACCTCTTTCCTGATTTATTAAAAGTATACTATAGTTATTACTTAAAAAGTTGTTAATTCAAAATGGAATTCTTGTCTCGCAAAGTCAAGTCACATAGTCAAATTGACGCACGTCAAGTTACGAATGCTACGAATGGTACGTCTGACACTAGCAAAATTAAACGGTAAGCATTTTAATATCAAATTATACTTATACCCAACAAAATTTATGGTAGCATCTTGAACAACGAAGTAAATATGAAACCTTGCAGCCAGGAATTATTTAATGGCACGTATTTTGTTATTGTACCAAATAAATAACTGTTTGGTAGAGTAATCACCTTTATAAAGATATTTTTTACAGAGATCTGTTTAAAATTATCAGACACAGTTTGAATGTAGGGCAAAGACTAATAACATCGACGGTGGAAATTTCAAACGTCGAAATTAATTATTATTATTATTAAAAATATAGGTAAAGTTAAAAACACTGAGTGCCCTTACTTCCATAAAGATAAAGATATATTTTAATTTGCAAATATGGGTTACAGCAATTGATGATAATTTAAAAACGTTCAGCCATATTTTACCATGCAGGCATGCAAAAGTATTTAAAAACATTCAACTTATATAATTAAATACAATTTTAAAATATTATTCAATTACACTACCTAACGTAACAATTTCTCAATTAGGAACTCCTTAATACTATAATATGCCTTTGCCACGAAAAAGCTTCGGAGTCTCTTTTTAAATAATTATATTATTATATTTTTTCTGAACTAGTGATCTGTTTTGTAATTTAGCGTAAAGTTAAGTTTAGTTAAGTTTATGCACTATATTGTGCATCATATTTATTAACTTTTTTTTGTTCTTTTAGTAGTTTCGCAGTTAGTGAAGTATGCAGACAATTATTCCACGCAGACTTTGAAGTTTTGGAAACGTAATTCGCACAGGTTAACATTTACTTAAAGTAATGACTATAAAGTTGTATGATAATTTAAATAAAGTACGATAATAATTACATTAGTGATATAATGCGATATATTTGCAATAGGTAGAACGTAAAGATAAGACTAGTAAGTACTGGATTATTTTATGCTGAATAGAAAATAAAACTCAAAATTATATTGTTGATAGTTAAGTTTAAAAAAATTACGTCAACACTGTCTGAAAATGTACTCGATTTATATCCTATTTTTCTTCAGTCTTTCCTGTGAACAATAATGAGTCATTCATTTGTTGCTGGTATGTTAAAAATTAAATAGCACACATTGACTCTAACAAAACAATATGCTTAATATTATTATAAATATGCATAATAAGCATATTTCTCAGAATTAATAAATTAGTAAGTACCTTACTAAATTGTTTCAGATCTAGTGTTTTATGAGCTGTCCTTGTGAGACGGGCGGTCGCCTCTGTCTCGCGTCTCGTAGGTAGGCCGTAGAGCCGTAGCGTCGTAGCATCGTAGCAAGTTGCGTAGCTTAGCGTGCCTGTGACTTAGCAACCTTTTTTTATTTTATGACAAATACACAATACGTAATCAATCTTGTTGACCATAAGGTTTACATGAATGCAAGAAATATTACATTTTAAATTGCCATGTCGCGTAACATAATAAAAGAAAAAAAAGAGTTAAATTACCTATGAAATAAAATAGCCATAATATCACAAATTGATATTATGATTTTTTTTTAAAAAGAACGTCCCTTGAAATTTTAAGGAATATTTTTCTAAGTCACAATTTATATGAAGTAGGCCTAATAGTAATACCATAGCTAGTAGTTGTTAGATATATAAATATCTTGCAATGCTAATAAGCAATTGCTATTTAGCATACTACCTGATTACAAAACACTGGGTAATGATTGAATAGTACTCTCGTCGTTTGTGTATATTATTATACTTTGAAGTATCTAAACTTGTAAGTATTTGTTTCTCAAAAAAAAAAGTCAAATAAATAAATAACTTTAGTTAAATTATGCTGCGTGCAACTCACCGAACGGTTGAAGGAAAACTAATTATTAATAACAATTATTGACTATCTATCTGAAAGATAATAGCAACAGAACTGAAACCGCAGTTTCCTTCACATGCACAGATAGCTACAACTAATAATGTTATTGACCTCAATACAAACAACAATTAAAACTGTATAATGCGGTTTGCCTATTGATTATTTTATAGGTACCTACGCATCGACACACATATTGCAACCATCATTTAGAAAAACAATAATGGTCCCCTACCATTTTACGGGGTGAATTGGGATGTAGGGTTGAATCTGGACAATACTTAAAGGGGATTTTAACGTTGAAATAATATGTGCATAGTTTGTTGCAAACAAGGACACAAAAAAACATATTCAGTCATTTAGTCCTTGTTATCATATTCCGGGGTGAAAAGGGATGTAGGGTTGAATCTGAACGAAACTTTAACTTTAACGATAAAATAATAATGGTTTGTTGTCAACAAGGACTCAAATAAATGACTGAATTGTTATTTTTTGTTGCCAACAAGGACACGAAAAAACAAACATATTTTTCAGTCAGTTATTAGAGTCCTTGTTGTCAACAAACAATATTATTTCAACGTTAAAAACCCCTTTAAAGTTTCGTCTCAATTCAACCCTACATCCCTATTCATCTAGTTTTACGGTACTGAAATTCTCAATGTATGTAACAATTAACTAGCAAAATTTCCAATTAAGCTGACCTGTTGAATAAATAAATTAAAAATAATAGGTACCAATAGGGGGAAATTCCCACGCTACAGTTAAAGGGTCAACGCCATCTGTTATCAAACGGAAGAGACCGCATTGCGGTGGTCTACGTTATCGCTGAAACATTTTCCTGCTTTCCCAGGAGTGAGACCGCGATGAGTCCAGCGCCCCCCGCCCAGCGAGACAAAACAAGCGGCCCTCTCTGCTATGGCAAGCAGTCGAACGCGACGAGCGGAAAGCAGTGTACGTTAGTCATGGAACGCGATCGCATCGGACATTGGGGCTCCGGAGAGAGTACGGCCGCCAGCCGGGTCTCCGGCCTCGACCGTCTTCGTCACCCAGGATTAAACAAAGTAAGTTTTCATACTATTTATCTACAAAATCGCCAGATCAATGACCGCGTATTTTCAGTTAGGTCATAGTTTCGACTTGGCGGGGAAGTGTTTAGTTCTTACGACAAATCGTATAATCCATGTGTGCATCGCTCTAGTTCATATCGAGAGTCGAAAGTAGGAATTAGGTGTCAATTTCGGTGTCAGCTCACATCCGCCGTGCAATAATTGTCATGTAAATGTTTGTTTTGAACTTTAAACCCGGCGTCAAAGTTCACGTGGTACGGTAATGTCAACAAACTTGCGGGAACTAAACAAGGATTCCGTTACATTGTAATGTTTTGGTGAAAATGTTGAAAACTCATTTATAGTTTTTATAAACAGAACAGAGTGAATACTGATGACATAGAGACGTAACATTGAAACATTCTGTCGATTATGAATCACCATGATTACTAATTTATTCAATATTTATGTATTTATAAATAACAAATACAAAATGTCTCAAATATTAATTACACTCGTGTAAAATAAATTAATACATATGTGTACTGACGGAAGTATGGTTTATGGTTATTAGATAATTCCTTGTTTTGATGGCAATTAAATCACAAGCGCATTGCAATGAGGAAATATTTCGCCCTGACATTGGCGCACTTCCGGCCCTTACAGATTTGACACAGTATTGAACTGTATTTTTATTACTTTGATAATATAATTAACAACATTTTTATAAATCACAAAGGCTTCTATGACACTTACTAAAAAAAACAGTTGTTTTAATTTTACTTGTTTCTGTAACCCTGATCACAATAAGATTAGACATTTACTCAAACCTTTTTTACTTTCAACCGATTTTGACTTATATTGCGTTGGTAGCATGACAAATGGCAACTGCAGTAAACAGTTGTTATTGTAACCACTTTTTTGCCTCTAATGTCATCCTTAAGCCTACGGAATAGAAGTCAAAATCGGTTGAAGGGACTGTAAAAACGGTTTGTGTTTATGTCCAATCCTATTGTGAACAGGGTATAGTTCTACATTAAGTAGTTTTAAAACACCATTAGTTGTATGTTTTCACGGAGCAAGCAATGTGTCGTGTTTTGTGTTTTCTATCTTATAGAGATATCAAAGATAAACATTACATAAATGTTATCTTTTCAGGAGCACGATTTTTTTGTTCTGTTAGTCACTGAGGAATCACTGATTAAAAAGCAAAATGCAAAATAGTTTTCTGCATGTATTTTCATAAGCTAACCTAATTTAAGTTTTGTGCTAGACATTATGTTGGGAGTGAGTTTTAAACGTGCTAGATTTGCTTGACAACATTATCTTACAACAACAATTTATTCAATGATTTCATACCGTACAGGTCCAATTATTACCATAATGTTCTTTAAATAGGAAACATTTTATTTAATAATTTTTCAATCGCCTGTAAACGGTTATATGTTTGTAAACACACCCACAGTATAAGAGAAATTCCTATTGTTTATTTTTTTTCAAATAGATAATTCAATGAATGCGTGTTTACCCGATTACGGTAAAGCTATTATTTACTGGTAAGTATGAAATGTGTGGGGAAGCTTGGGACCTATTCTCGAAGCTTACCCTATTCTTTTAGATAAAAGGTCTCCCTGCGCACATTTGAATACGTCCTAAAAGCGGTCACTGATTTTACTACTAGAGGGGTGAGAGACTAAAATCGAAGTAAGGTATGAGCATACTTATGCTATGCCATTTTACTCCCTGGTTTTAAGCCCCATTTACACGTTGCAATTGCGTTGCTTGTTGAATGTCATAAATTGAAGCAACAATGAAAGTCGCACCGTCTGAATAGTGTTCAGACCACAGATATAGATAGACCCTAGATAACGCAAGTATCACGATCTGTATGAAAACCAAGCGTGCCATTTTTTGACTACCTATTATGAGAGAGTTGGAAGGAGAGTGGAGAGGCCTTTGCCCAGCAGTGGGAAAATCCGGGCTGAAATATAAATATATATATATATTATGACGTCACAATGTTTTGTTTTTCTTAAATTTGGTATTACCAGGTATTACTGAGGGTATTAGATTACAAATATATATTTTTTAAATTAATTACGCATCGGTAAGTCATTTTGTGAAAGTAAACGTTTTCTTCCGAAAACGTTTACTTTATTTTTTTACTTACGATTTTTGTACGTAAGCTAGGCACGAAACTAGGCACGCGAAATAGTTGCCATTGCGTTATCTAGGTCTATCTATATCTGTGGTTCAGACGATGCAAGTAATTGATTGCTTTAATTTAATAGTATGCAATACCTACGCAAGAAACTTGCATCAAATAAATGGGGCTTTTATTCACAATATCGTGAGTGGTTAGTAAAATAATGCCATGTTTTACAATGAATGACTTGACGGAATCAGTTTGGTATTGAATCGAGGGTTGCTATAGTTACCTCGTGTTCGCGTATTGATTAGAACTCTACTCATTGTAATACAAGTTGTTCACAATATAGGTAGTTAATAATAAGAGCTACATCGATGCGATCAGTGGCAATATCCTGAAAAATTACAGAAAAAAAAACTACTAGGTAATAAAAATAAATTGTAGGTACCTATCTGTAATCTTCCAGTTTTTTTAACACAATAAGTAATTGTGATATTCATTTTAACTTTGTGTAAAGTCATTATTTATTCTTTACATTACCTACTGGTAACATGTTTTCAATACTTTACCTTCGAAGTTTATTAACGTCAATACTTATTTCTAAATATAGCAAGATCACTTCAAAAATGTTACTTAGTAGGTACGTAAGTACCTACTAAGTATTTATATACGTCTTTGTCAGAATAGCCGTAACCTCGTAGATGTTGGGGCTGAAACCGCTGAGAGGTAAATAAGTGAGGAAAATATATAATGATATCGATTGCTTTCTGAAGAATTAGAGAATTGGCATCGCTAACTGACAGATGTCTAAAGAATAGGACAGTCCGAGATAAGAACTAAATTTAAAATGTCAAATTAGTTTTGTCTTGAATTTCACCGTGTTTTTAATCGACGTCAAAAAAGAAGGAGGTTCTCGGTTCCTCGAATCATTTTCTAAATTATTTGTTTTATGGTACCCTATTAATCGATGACAGCTGGATCGATTTCGATAATTATTTTTAATACATACGTTCTGACATGTTATCTATGTATGTTTGGAAGTTTTACATCAACTTCTGTTTTATTAGACATAAATAAACATTAATATTATAAAAATATGGTCATAAATAAATAAATAAACTATCACTTTTATCGTGTGTCAGTTTTACCATACCTACTTCTCTAGAATAGAATTCTCAATGACAGCTTCGCAGCTACTCTATATAACTAGGGAAAAATACCAGAGTGCATATAAAAACATGTTAATTTAATTACACTGTGAACATGTTATTTAAAATACAACCTATGTACGTTGTAATTAAGACTCTAATTAATGTGCTTTTCTCTACCAATTATGACTTAGTTTCTAAATTCATTGTTACGTCTAGATTCTAAAGTGAAAATTAATGATTCCAAAACTAATAGTGTAAAAATGTAAGTGAGAAATTAACACTGAATACTTTTACTTTATTAACTTCGTCTGTGAATCCACATTTCATTGCTTATTACGCTGAAGACTAGATAGTTATCCCCAGGATTTAACTCAACGACTGTCGGGGCGAAAAATGTTGAAGGTCCACTGCCTAAGGACCTATGATTCGTGTTAGCAAATAACCGAGTTAAATTTTTGGGGCAAGCTTGCCTTAGACTGCAGAAAATTT
Organism: Charanyca ferruginea; assembly: GCA_947361185.1. Lineage (NCBI taxonomy): Eukaryota > Metazoa > Arthropoda > Insecta > Lepidoptera > Noctuidae > Charanyca > Charanyca ferruginea. Next base: position 18,854,118 of record OX376073.1, read on the forward strand.
ATCAAGATTTTAGGAACCATAGATTAGGTAATCTATAACTATTCTAGTAAAAATAGATAGATTACCGTTCTCAAATTCTGTGGCTTCCAACTTATGGAACTAGTCAACGTAGGTTACGTTCAATCGATATTTTTGGTCTATTTCGGTAAGCCAGCGTATTCGGTTTCCAAGTAACCTGTGCCAACCCAAACTAGGCAAACATTTCGTCAGTTCTGAAGACTCGATATTATTATTGATTTTGTGTAAGGTTTTTTCGGGCATTGTATGAATATCTTCAGTTTTAGTACATTTGCTTTGCTATTATAGTAATTCAGAAATCTGGAGGACTTCATCTACGTATCGAGCGTGCTTCACACAAAACGTAGTCTGGTCAAATGGTGGTTAATAAATAATTGAAATTGAAATCGATAAATCAATAAGTTTTGTAGATAGGAGGGCACTATATCTAGGCTTGTTGTTAGTTTCAGCACTTTCCTGTCAAATAACTTAATTTTTACTCCTCTTAGTTACCTACGCAAATTAAGAAAGAAACTTTAATTTTGTTTAAATGTTCTTCTTCGTTTTCGTTAGTAATTAGCTATGTAGTTTCTAATTATTTTTGTAATTAGTAGCAATTTATTAAAGTTTATTTAATCTAAGATACTCTGAATACGTACTTACTGGTACTAACCGACGAGTCACAGTCGTTCATGTATAAAATACCCCCAGCGTCTGAGCGGGTCTTTATTCCTCAAGAACAAAGAAAGAATTTTATTGTGGTTACAAAAATGGGGTGTTCTAGCACTACTTACAATCTTTATTGATTTTTCCAAGGCTTTTCCGAGGTTGAATATGGACAGGTATTCTAGGTAGGTAGTAATGTAAAGCTCTTATTTTTTACATAAATAAATCTATGCCTTGTATCTAAAAACTGTACCTATTAAGTTGGTACTTAGTATATTTCAGTCATGAAATGGTCCAACACTTACTTACCTAATGGTACCTAATGGTCAACTAGATACTAGAACTGGAGCATCTAGTTGTACACACTTATCTCAAGTCTAGGTTACTGGTAAGTTGAATGCCTATAAATTAGTTATTGATAAACCTTTGCTATATTTTAAAAGATTCGTGTAACTAGATGGTGTGTAATTAATAAAACTAGAATAACTCAATTGGTAGGTAGGTACTTTATTGACTCTATTATAGTTACTTAGCCTCTTCTGCCATTTGCCTAGTAGTAGCTAAGAACTTAAATATTAAATGAAGCATGTTTTGCCTACAATAATGGCAGTATTGGTTAACTCGCCGATTGATTGCCATATTCATGAATAGGTTTTTTAATCATACCTAGATGAATAAATAGGAGACAACAATCTCAAGAGAGAGAACGGCAATCATCGTATTACCCGTAAACCTTTTATGATAAAGATCAGAAATAGCTCAGTGACGAATATTATTTATTACTAGCTTTTGCCCGCGACTTCGTCCGCGTCGATGTCGGTTATCACGGATGCAGACGAAGTCAAGGATTTAAAAGTAGCCTATATCCTTCCCTGGGGTTCAAGATATCTTCACACCAAATTTCATCAAAATCGGTTCAGCCGTTTCGTCGTGAAAACGTAACAGACAAGAGTTACTTTCTCATTTATAAAATTAGTATGGATTAGTATATTAGTATGGATTATTATAATACTGGCTTCGCATGGGCCTATAGCCTTCCTCGATAAATGGACTATCCAACACAAAAATATTTTTTTAATTCGAACCAGTAGATCCTGAGATTAGCGCGTTCAACCAAACAAACAAACAAACAAACTCTCCAGCTTTATAATATTAGTATAGATTTAGCCCGTATACTGTCCCACTGCAGGACAAAGACCTCCCTTCATTCCTTCCATCAGTCTCGATCTTTGGCTATGTTTCGCCAATTCTTAACGAAGCCGTCCAAGTCTCTACGTCTTTCGTGGTCTACCGCGGCCCTAAATGAAATAAAACATACCTTTCTAAAATTCCATTTAGCTGATGCCTACTGCTGAGGCAGACAAACAGACAGTCACGTACAGTCACCCACTCACGTCCGGACGGTGGGTGTGTCATGACGTAACGCCACGCAAGGTCAACGCTATTTGCTTGGTCATGATCAAAACCTTGCTGTACCTGCCGGCCGCCGCCGGTAATTAAACTGCTACTGAGCCCTGATTTAGTAGTTTATTTTTATAACGTGTTATTAACGTTAAAGGCCTCTCATATAATATAACGTGATTTTATCGTGTCTTCCTGTAATTTGTGTACCTATTCTAAATACTCAGATCAACTTTTTTATTGGTTGAGTCTAAATATTGCTAGGGCTGTATTTGGGTCTCATCTTGACCATATCGGGAATTTAATAAGATGACTATCAGTTTTTCTCTGGGTTATCTCCTATTTGCTTTGTCTATTATATTTGTTTTTGTTTCATTATTTTGGTCCTTTTACTGCCCTTGTGTAAGACTTTCACTGTCCGCGAAGCTGACACAATAGTTAAACAATCAACCAGTAGGTCGATTCTGTAAAATTCAAACAACAACTCGCATCTTACATCGCTATTCACTCTCACTTCGCCTAAGGTTCAAAATGACCTTGATATATTTGATACTTTGAATCGGGTTCGAGTCGCGAAGTGAGCGTCGAAGTGACGGGGAAATTACCTTACAGAATGCCACTTCTTACGTCATCTCATACTTTATCTGTCAAAATCTCCCTGACAATTTAGTTCAACTCGCTGACACGCTCGCAAGGGTGGCGCTAGTGTAAATTCGAATCATCAACCGAGTTTTTAGAATGCCAATCAAGAAACACACAGCGGATTCAGATTCGAAGATGAGGTCTTACAGAATCACACCCCAGAACCGTATGTGCCTCATGGGACAGGAGATTTTTATGTGACGTTTTAAATTCCCAATACCTAGTTGATGGAAGAACTAAATCTATATTTGCTTTAAATACTTTCACAAGACTTTTATTCAGTTTGTTTGTTTGACACAAATAAACGTTTCATCATGCTCCTGGCAACATTCCCATATTTGCGTAGCGCGTTTATTTTTAATTAGAAAAGGGATATATATTTTAGTTACCAATTATGTTTCAAGTCATGCTCATAAATATTTCTAATAAGTTTTCAATGATAATAAAAATATCAAGACTGTTCTAAAGAAGTTGACTGCCATTGACCCTGGCCTTCAAGTGTCACGAATGTCACGATCGACTAGAAAATTAATCGCAAGGCACTTGCTGTACTCAATTTGTAGATAAGAAGGTAGCTATTATTACTTTTATCCTGTTATCTATTTATTTTTCATCTGTATCTGTTAGATCTATACAAATATATAGGTGTTGTTAATTGGGAAAGAAAAATAACCTAAACTGTTTTTTGCGCCGATGAAGTTGTAGTGCAGTTGCAGTTAAGTTCACGTTTGAGTGATAAACGGTATTCTTGTAATCATTTAACTGCGCGTAGGCTGCGCATGAACTGCACGTCAACTGTACGACAATCAAACTATACCAAACTTACTTATGGTTTAGCCACATGAGAGAAAAAATATTACTCAGTAAATAGTTGTTAAATAGTTGTAATTATAATGTTAAAATAAAAAATAATAATAAATAAAAAGTTATTTATTACCTTAAGTTTGTACATAAACACTTACTTTAGACATAAAGTATTTCACCACACGTCGGTGTTTTCAATGAACTCTGGCACCCAATTTAAGATTTAACTTGTGTTTAGGGTGCCAGCGTCCTCGCCTGTCATTTACACACAAAGTAACAAAAACTTATAAACTAAACAATTTATATGTGTGCTAATTACTAATTAAGTACCTATGCATCGATGTGTGCGTATGTGTAGTGAATATATGTATAGCGTGTGTACTTATAGTATGGGTAGTGTATATATCTATACTACTATGTGAGTGTCAGTGTGCGCGTGCGTAATTATAAACAAAAAATAACATTACAATGTAATAATTAACTTATTTAGACTATGCGGTCGAGATGTTTAGTAATTCTTCAGTCTTATTATAATTTAAAGTTAACAGCCACTCTACAACCTTGGTCTTACATTTGCGTAGGCAAGTGGGTGCTATGGTACAGACCTTATTTATTTTATTGTAGAGGTGGTTCGACAGCACATTATAATGGCGCTGAGCAAAGGTCGTTCTACAGCCATGAGTTGAGCATACCTCATAATATCTACGCTTTTTGGTAGCATTCGACTCATACACTACGGAGGGATGCTTACGTAGAATTGTGGCGAGGATAAAGAGCTGCCTCACAGTGAGGACCTGACATTCGGTGTAAAGTGCCGTGGTGGGATACCTAAACGGCTTCGATGTCATAACCTTTAAGACAGCTCTCTGTGCTCGCTCTAGAGGGAGAAGGGTTGTCTTGGTGGTTCCACCCCAAACAGTGATGCAATAGCTTATTATGCTTTGACATAAGGCATAATAAACTGTTGTCATTGTCTTCATATCCGCAGAGTGCCTTAATTTTTTAAATATAAATATACATTTGCGGACTCGTGATAAAAGAGTGCTGATCTGAGGTTTCCAGCTCAATGAGCTATCAACATAGACTCCGAGATATTTAACCGACTCAGATCTCACAAGTCGAGGACAATCGCATTGTGAAGAAAACAGACCAAGTGAGCAAGTATGAGCTCTAAGTATCATTGAATCAGGTGGAGGGACTTTGGAATGCAGTAGGGAAAAAGGTAAGTACACTGTTTTTTTTACATTCAAGGTTAAGATGTTGTCTGACAACCACTTCATCACTGAGTTCAATGCGTGTTCCGCGTATTTGATAGTCTCTGGCCAGTCACTACCATGAAGAAGAAGAGCCGTATCATCTGCGTAAGTAACAATCGAGCAGTTCGTTAGCGACATTTTACACAAGTTATTAATATAAATAAGAAATAAGGTAGGTCCTAAGATCGAGCCCTGAGGTACGCCAAAGCTCGGTGATTTGGTGTCACTGATGACATTATTAATTTTAACGCACTGAGTTCTATCACTTAAGTAATCCTGGAAGATTTTTAGGGTATGTCCGCGGATGCCCGTAGCTTCTAGCTTATCTAAAAGGTGTGAAACAGACACAGTGTCAAATGCCTTGGTAAGATCTAAGAAAATAGCCAAACATTTCATTTTACTGTCTAACTTAGATACCACATGATCTACCAAGGCAGCAACAGCATTTTCAGTCGACCTGCCACCTCTAAAACCATACTGATTATCACTTAATAATTTGTGTGACTCAAGAAAGTTTACTAGTCTTTTATTAAGGATTTTCTCTAGGATTTTAGAGAGGGCTGGCAGAACCGAGATCGGTCTGTAATTATCTACACTGTGTCTGTCCCCACTCTTGAAGACTGGGTGAACAATAGCTCTTTTGAAAATTCTGGGAAAACAAGCCGTCGAAATAGAAATGTTGCAGATATGAGTAATGGCAGGGACAAGCGCGGGCAGGCATGATTTTAACAGTCTCGATGATATGCCGTCCCAACCCACTGCAGCATCTGCACGTAGCCCAATAATAAGATTGGAGACCTCCACTTCGTCTGTGGGTAGTATTACTAGAGAGTTGGGGGACAGTGCATCGAGAGAATATTCAGCAGTGTGAGAGGTGGGTGAGAATTTGGCAGCCAGGTTCTTGCCAACATCAGCAAAAAACTCGTTGACTTTATTTACGGAAACCCTTTCATTCGTAGACATCCTTAGTAATTCGTTAGGAGAATTTGTATTGACATTAGTTCCCGTTATGTTTTTGATGATGTTCCATGTCGCTTTAGGGTTGTTTTTTGCCTTTTCAAACTCATCTCTCTCATATGCATGTTTTAAATTTTTGAGTAACTTGTTACAGAAATTGCGGTACCTCCTATATGTAACCGAGAGAACGTAGTTGTCAGGGTCTGCTTCTGACTTTTGAGCCATGTTATCTCTATTCCGGATACACCGAAGTAAACCACTTGTAATCCAGGGTTTTAATATTCTGCGTTTGGAAGACATGTACACTGATTTGGAATGATTAGTGATGATAGTGTTTAGAAGGGAGACCAGAGACTCAGCGGCATTATTTGCTTCCTGAATAGTCAAAACCTCACTGAAGTCTTTTGATAAGATGTCATTTATTACAGCTGTATTGTCTACAACTATGCAGTTGCGTTTGGGGTTAGAGTATGATTTCTTATGTTGAATGTTTAAAAGTGTGGGTCTGTGATCAGTAATGCTAGTATCAAAAACTAAAGTCGTATTTTTATACTCAGATCTTATCATTATGTGATCAATACATGAGGTAACACGCGTGGGAAAGACATGTGTCGGGACGAGACCATGTGAGGCAAGAAGGTTAAGATACTGATTTTCTTGCTGGGAAACATCATTAGGAGTGATGTCAATATTTATGTCACCCATAATTACTAAATTTTGTTGAGCAGAAAGCTGCGTAAGTGTAGTGTCTAAGCTGTTTATGAAATTGTCGAGATTTCGTGCAGATGGAGAACGATATAATGCTAAAAGTAAAATTTTGTGGGATTGCAAATTACAGATCAAGCCGCTAGCCTCTTGCACAGAAGGTTCGGTGACAATATGAGGTATTTCTGATTTTATATATATTATAACACCGTCATTCTGGTTAATAAGTCTTTTCGTTTGGTAAGAAACATAGCCCTCCAGTGGTGGAACTGTTGACACCCTCAGCCAGCACTCTGATAGAATTAAAATATCACAAGAGAGTTTAATTCTAGCCAGAAATACTAAGAAGCTGTCAAAATTACAGTTTACACTTCGTATATTGAGGTGTATTATATTTAGCGACTTGTCGTTATTCTTAATGAAGCGTGTACATGAATCAGGATCACAAATGTGTGAATCACTTTGACCGAAAGAGTCAAAATATTGTAAAGTGTCAGGATTGAACATTTATACATTTTAGTAGGTGCATATTGATAATAGCCATGGCTGTGTGAGCAGAGAGTGTAGTTTGTTTTATTTGTGGTTTGAATGTTGCAGGTGTATGATAGACAATTAAGTTAGTCAATAGAGTATAAATAACCGCAGATACAATATGGGTTGTGTGTTTTTGATAAGGTTCTAAATTGATATATTTTTTGTATAGTCTAAAAATGGACGATGCAAAAAACAATGGCTGATTTATACATGATGCATTAGGTATAATTGTTGATATTAAAATTTTTAATACAAGGTAAAAGTTTACGCAGATATAAAAATATAAAACATAATTATAGTGTACTTGGGATGCAAGTAAATAAAACTGTAAGATTGTAATAAAGTCTAGAAGCATGCAATAATAATAAAAATTAATATTAAGATGGGCAGCCTTGAAGTTGTAATGCAGGGGTAGGTAGTTTTTTAAGGCAAGAAGTTGTGTTGACAATAATAGTGTCCATTCCCTCGCGTTCGCGGAGAAAAATCTTTCCGTTTTGAGACCAACAGAACTTATATTTGTTTGTTTTTGCAAAAGAGCGTGCCTCAAAGAACAGTTGTCGTTGGGTGCGAGGCAAGTGATCACCGATATAAATCGGTTTAACTTCACCGGGAAATCCAATGTGTCCAGTATTCAATTTTTCGGTCGGTGGCAACCCTTTATTGAAGGTACGGCAGGCATCCAGTACCTGATTTTTCGAGGGGACAGTCAGGAACTCTGCCACTATAGGTCTACTTATACCTTTTTTACCTGGTAGGCGATATACGTCACGCAACTGAGGCAGGTTAGCCGATGGCTGGATGGTCTCACAGGTTTTGTGAACAATTTTCGTTAAATCACTAACTGTTTCTTTTTCAGTTGTTGGGACATTCCTTATCTCCAAACTGGAAGAGCGCGAACTCAGCTGTAGGTCGTCCACTTTTTTTTCTAGTTCCATTATGTAATTACGTTGTTCATTGTTCTCTTTTTCCAGCTTTTGCAGAGATTTCTTAAGGGAATCATAGTCTTCACTTAAAAATGTGATAGTCTTTAAAGTTTCAGCGTTTGTTTTTTGGAAATTATACCCCAATACAGATTTAAGAGAACTGTCATTTTGAGACGTCAAACGAATAGTAGAATACCGATCATGTTGCGTTCCGAAGCACGCACCAAAGACGCGCAACAGCAGAATGCCGTTATTGCGTTCGCGTGACGCGAACTTGACGCGAGCGTGTCTGACAGCGGAAGAGAATAAGAGCAAAGCGTTGTTTTGATCGAAACTTAACTGCAACTGCACTGCAACTGCACTGCAACTGCACTGCAACAGCACTTCACTTCACCCACAGATTGCATGTCGTATCTCGTTTTGTTTTTATTATGAAAGTTCTTAATGTTGTGTTGCATGCAATAGGGTATTTTACTCCATACGAGAAAAAATCTATAAATATGTTATTGAGTTAGTTTAGGCATAAAGCAGTCGGAAAAGGTAAGTTTTAGTTCATAAAATAACAAAACAAATTTTTAAATTCAATTCAAAGTTTTCAGTATTTTTAATCTGTTATAAAACACCGTGAAACGGTAGCGGCCATGTTATTACGCCGTACGGCTGTGTAAACAAAAAATTGACAACCGATTGGCGTAATACAGACTTTGTACTTTTATTATTTTCGTAACCAATGTAATTTTTTCATTATTATACCTATCATAAAATATGCTTTTAATTATTTTTAAATGATATACAATTATCATATTTAATATGAGCTCATTTGATACAAAACGAACTGACGTCATTTACGCTGAGCAATATGGCGTACAGTAAGAGGCGCTTTCGTCAAACTACGCGCGAATTTGAAAATTTAAAATTTAGATGCATTTTTATGGCACTTATCGATTGAATAAAAATTTTGTTTTTTTTTTGGTTGCATATTAGCACTACAGAATTTCATTAAGACTCTTTTCAAAAATGGGTGTAATACCCTATGGTTGCATGATTCGAGTCTTAGTTTAATGTTTTTTATTGATTGATCATCATCTGCCTTTTCTTAACTGTTTTGGGGCCGGTTTCCTTTTATTTTTTTGAAATAATTTAATATGTAAAATTAAATCTTCCTATGTAAGTAAATATATTAGAATGATTGTAACCTATAAAATTGGTAATGCAAGAGTAGGTATAGTCGCATGTAGTACATTATCCACCAAGGTTTTGTGACACAAAAAAAAATTGAAAAACGCAACTTTTTATGATTGTTTCGAAAAATCGAAAACAACAAAAAGTGTTGTATAAGTAATGACTGTTGTTTAACATCATCTTTAGGAATAATGAGCGTTAATACAGTTTAATTAGTGACCAAACTCGACTTAATTCCTTACGTTGACTTAATTTAGGTGGTATGTATAACTTTTAATTATTTCATCCGCCGTCTCGCCGTCGACCAAATTCCCTGAAGTTGAAGTTTAGCTCCAAGACGAAAACTAAATTTCCCACGAGTTGTGAACAATTTAGTAGAGTTTAACAATTTAGTCTATTGTCATTTGTTTTCACTTGTTCCAATAAATGTATCACAAAGTTTTCCTTCGCGGAAAATTCGAATGCAAGTTCGTTACCTGTAAATAACCGTAAGTACTAACTTACGTTTAAAGTCAAAGTTTAATTTATTTCAAATAAACCAATTATAGACACTTATGAATAGTCGAAGAGTCACTTAGTTAGTCAGATAATTAAAGCTAGTTGCTCGTTCCATAGCGTAGGGTAGGTTTCTATGGAGAAGAACGAACTAGAAACTCCACGGACACTCTTTTTAATCAAGTTTTTACAAACCCCTAGTTACATTATTCTTGTTGCTTCTAGATATGTGAATACTTCTCTCTTCACCTACATTGTTTACACCTACTAATAAAAATAATAAAAAATATAAAAGCCGTGGCAGTTCAGAGATGACCAATCCCAACTGACGGCGCCGCTGTCAGCGCCCGTTCACACATGACATGACGAACACGACTTGACTGGCTACTAAGCTGCTATGGAATATACCAAACGTGAATTTATCAGGTCGCACATCAATGATGAAGTGGTCATTATCTACGTAGGTAATAATATTATCCTTGTCATATTCGATCGATAGTGTAAACTGTACGACAGAGCAATTTTTTGCTTGCGTCATCTTCCACACATATCTTGGAGAAGCAAACGCTCTTCAAGATACGACATAAAGCGTTTAGGGTTAGAATGTGACCTCATTCTCATCCCTTTCCAGCTTTCTGGCGCCTTACGGATCAGCATTGTTCCTTTGTACTAAACTACACACAATATCGAATATCTACTCAAGCCCCATTTGAAGGGAAATATTCCTAATAACCCATCGTAGGATCAAAGAAACAGTTTCCTTTGTGACGTTCAATCGAAAGAAATCATTTCTTTTAGTCTGTAAATGGTTCAAGGGTAGTAGGTCTATATATAATATTTAAAGTCTCCTTTTACATTTCATTTCACTCGAGTGTTCACAGACTTTGGTCAATGTTTCGTTTTATCTACTTCTCGTGCCGGTTGCGTCGTATCAAAAGACATTGCGGCTCGCTGAAATCTCGGGGGATTTCAGCAGAGGCTTGCAAAGGCGAATGACAATTTTTATTACGTGAAGAGATTGAGGTTTTAACTGTTCTTTGAAGTTTTATATTTTTGATTTTATTGTCAAATTCATGCTCCATAAAAAGTTGAATTAAACTTAAATTGCGATACTCAGCCCTTAACCTAAGTAAATAGCTTCGCCAATAAGAAGTCTTTATCAAAATGTTCTGAAAAACTAAGCTCAATTTATCTGAGAATTAAGCCACGAGAAAATAAAATATAACGTTGAAAACTGCTCGGCTTGTCACGAGATAATCAGAACCGATAATTCACGAAGCCCTCCGCCCTCTTGGGCATACTTCTATTTTCTCAAGTTGCTCGTAAGGTGCTCTGTTTTTCTTGCCATGTGAGGCTGATAAGGTCAGGGGTTACATTCGTTTTTGCTAAGGATACATAAGTCATGAATAAACATTTATAAATCACCCACTTCTATACTCATGACTTGAAATAAATTTCGTATAATTTGGCCATTTGCGGGGTTTAGTAAGTGTTACACAACCTCCCTGAATATCAAGCAATGCTTAGCTCAAGCTATGCATATATCAAGCAAAATATACCTACTTATTACCAAACTTAGCATGCAATTCCGTGATGACCGTTGAAATCGTCTAGGTACTAGGTACTTAGAAAATTGACAATCGCTTAGATGCTGTGCAACTCTGACAGAAACCTTTTTTTTTTTTTTTTTTTGGTACGTGGTGGAAAATCCTCATGGATGTCCTCCGCCCTGGGGCGGGCGGAGGGGTCTGTCAGACTCTTACTGACTAAAAACCACCCCGGTGTACCATCTCACACCCACGTCGGGGGTCGCGGGAACTGGAGATACTTCCGCAACCCCCGGCTGGTGCCGGCCCGCTGCAACGGGCCACTTCTCGGGTCAGGGGAACTCTGACAGAAACCTATGCCAACTACTGCTTCCAACATGTCAATGTTCTTCATTATAATATACAAGTCAGCATCCACTAATTAAACTGTGAACTTTTATCAACCTCAAGAAAAAATCCATAGGTACACAAAATATAGAGCCTTTACTTAAACAAGTTAGTGCTTCTTTAGGTACAGGTAAACAATACAAGTTTCAAAATAAACATAGATTACAGTAGCAAACATTCAAAAAAACCTTATGTAGTTGTCGTTAACATTCTCAGCACAGATAAAAGTTAAATTTTTACATAACGGCTAGACTCCCAGGCGCCAATCAAAGTAGGTCACAACAATGCCGACTACGCGAGTGAAGATAAAAAGTTTTGCATTTCATTAATCTTATCCAAAAGGAGATTAAGTTATCGTAATATTAATATTTCGATGAGATATGCGGATTTATTCGAGTGTGTTGATGAATTTAATAATTTTGTGGAAATTGACGAAGATTTCTTGCAAAAAATAAAATAATTTAGGCTTAAATTTAATTGAAAATATTTTTTCACCGGGCACGAAGTTGAGTAACTCAATTAATAATTAACTTTATACGCTAGAAAACTTACATCAATTTTCTTCTGTGACCAAATCGAATAGGCAGGTACCTACTTAATGACAAATCCTTACATATTATTCTTAGTATCAATCATTTTCTTTTAGCTTTCACATCCGCGCTTCACTACTCTACAAAAAAAAATAATAATTATTATAGAAAATCCTGAAACTGTTTCATTTGTGTTATGCACATTTTAATTTTGAATTATTTTGTATCTAAATGCGCATAACAAAACGAAACAGAATATCGACGAGGAATATTTTAATCACTTTCATATTGCTTATCACTTAAATATTGGTAGTAGTGTGTAAATTCAGCTAAGTGTGATTGCATGTCGCAACTAATTGAATCATCGACTCGGTAATCCTTAAACACGCCTTAAGCCTTAGTTTGTAGGGCGGCTAACCGTTACCATGGCAACACGATATCTTTGCCTCCGTGGTGTTATAAAAGCTATGCAAACGGTGATACCTTCACGCAGTCAGTGTGAAGTGGTGTTTGTGTGATTCTTGCGTAGGTTGTTGGGACAAAGTTTTAAGTAATTGTTGTGGTGGCATTTACGCGCGGTACGCCAATTAACGCGGGTTTTCCGTTGTTTAAGTGATAATTAGCCAGCTGGGAATGAGACCTTTAAATTGAAAATCGTAATTTGTAGAATAATTTTACACTGATTAGAGTTTTTGTCAATGAACTTAAATCGAATTCAATCGAAGTCCAGTTCCACGTACAAGTTTGATACTTATAAACGTAGCGTAGTTCAAGGAAAGTAGGGATAACAACAACCAGTAAGGTCGGTAAAAATCTCATTAGGTAAATTTGGGTGAGGTGAGGTGGCATTACACCTAGCAGTTTGAGAGCTCACCTCAAACTCACTTCACCTAAATTTACAGAGAAATAATTACATAATAGCACCGCAAAACCACGACAAAACTCTTAAACTTTCGATGAAAAAGTATTTCGACCTTTACATTGAGTACATAAAGCTAAGAACGTAAAAGTCAAGGATATTGGAAAAGTTGAAGTGGTTGAGAAAAGAAAACCCAATGTTGTAGAACGTTACGTGTAGGTAGTGTTACAAAATTAATTTATACTTTCACGCACAAAGTATTTTTTCTAGATAAGTCTAACATCTACGGTCTCAAGAACACTAAGATTTTTTTGCTATTTTCCTGTGATTCCTACCATCAGTCCAAACTCACTATATTTTATTCACCTAAAAAGTGTGATAGTTTCTTGCCCCTGTATTGTTTTAAAGTAGGTTATTGTCTCACTGGGTATTGTCAGTAACCTTGTTCTGTTTCTAGGCGTCCTATGAGCTAGGTTAGCCGGCACGCCCGCCACATATCCTTGCATTGTCGCTTATCGTGCTTGCATGAAAGTTGAAATTGATTACCGTCTGAGGCTATTGTAAGTCAATTTATTATGAGGAACTTTAGATTGGCCTGTACTGTTTGGAGTTTTTATTATTTCCCCTCTCATGTTTCAGACATAGGTGTATTAAATCGAGGTCCTTGGGAGGCCCAAACTAACTACTTCTGTAAAGGAATTTGTACATTGATTTTATCATAACCTGCAACTTTTGTAAGACAAATACAGCAGATAATGTTTTGACGCTCATTTAGTAAGCCTATTTTACTAAATGAGCGTCAAAACATTATCTGCTGTATTTGTCTTACAAAAGTTGCAGGTTTTCGTAAATGTCACTTTAATTTATGTAAGGCCTTAAAAAACAATTTTTGATGGGAAAGGTAGATAAATACTTATAATATACAGTAAATTACTACTTGAAATAATACTTATAAAATCGAAATTCCTTTTAAAAACTCCACGGCCTTTGATGTCACGCTTAAGTATTTTCAATAGAAGTTTATAACAAAGCGGTCTTTGATTAAAATTGTTAATTAAAGACTGGTAAATTTTCACCTAGTTATAAAGAACATTGAAGTAGAAATTAGCAAAGAACCTACCTAAATAAAGTATGTATAAAATCCAACGATTGTTTGTGAATCTATACTTCTATACTAATAATATAAACCTGAAGAGTTTGTTTGTTTGGTTAAACGCGATAATCTCAGGATCTACTGGTTCGAATTGAAAAATTCTTTTTGTGTTGGATAGTCCATTTATCGAGGAAGGCTATAGGCCCATGCGAAGCCGGGTCGGGTCGCTAGTGTAATAATAATAGTAAAAGTCATATGTTTTTGTTAAATTAGGCCAGATTTTTTGCCAATGTGGATATATAGCGCAAGCCACAGGCATGTTTTTTAATCTAGTTAATAGGTAAAGTACCGTTCTTCTAGATAGGTTAAGAGGTAGGTAATCCGTGTATAGAAGAAGCGGCTCCGGTCCCATTTTTTCGTGACACTTGAAGATGAAATCTTACTTGAGATTTAATATTGATATTTCGTACGACTCTATTTAACATCTTGCTCTATTATCGACAGATACAAACACACATTCAATAATATCGCTATATTATTGAATGTGTGTGTGTGTGTATGTGTCGCATTAAACAGACGTTGTTAGGCTGTGTCGCTACACACTACACAGCCTAACAACATCTGTTTAATGTTTGTCCTCGTCCATTTGCAACAAAATTGACGTTTCAATTATTCAAAAGTAGATGAGCTTTGATCAAAGCCTAGGTGAGCTTTGAATGGCAGCAATTAATTTTGGTAGACAAAGCTAGAATAAACTTACTTTAATAATAAACTAGTAGTTCTACCTATTTGCTAGTTATTTGTGCTCGCCATCTTATTCTGACAGTGATAAATTACCTAGATGTTTAAGCCCTCGGTTTCGGGTGATATATCGACCAAAATAAATGATTTATTCAAAGACAGCCACCATAAATATTTTGGTTAGGTTTGTAGAAATAAAATAGGAAACATTCTTTTACATACCTGCCGAATACTTAATTATTTTAATTAACTAATAATAATAATAATAATATAAAGAGGAAAGATTTGTATTTTTGTATGTAACGAATAAACTCAAAAACTACTGGTTCGATTTCAAAAATTCTTTCACCAATCGAAAGCTACATTATCACTGAGTAACATAGGGTAAGCACCTATATTGCAAATTCACGCGGACGAAGTCGCGGGGAAAGTGCTAGTAATTAATATACTTAATTATTTAAAGCAGGGGTGGGGAGCATTACGTAGGTACCTACCTATGTAAATATGGAAAATTGTATCTACCTACATTGATATGAAAACCCTATATAAATAAATAGAAACATTTTGGGCCTGTTTCATCATCTCTAAACATTTAATGGCCAAATACTCAAACGCTTCTCAATTTTAAGATGCCGTTAAGTCTTGTACTGTCACAGTCACTCTAACATAACGTGATAGAGGCAGCACGAGACTTGAAGGCGTCTTACCATTGAGTAACTAGCGTATTTGGCCATAACACACACAATATATCTGTCGAGTACTTAATTTAATTAGAACTTATCCAGAGGTACAGGTCCTTACAGTTTTTATTAACAATACGAATAATGAACAGACAACAATGGTACAGTAAATATAACTTTAATAGTCAATTAGAGTGCCAAGAGGGAATTCTACACTCAAACCACAAGACGATGGTGGCGACCAACACCGACGACGTATGAGGAAGTGAACAACATGTCTAGCTACCTATTATAGCAATTGTACTTCCCATCGAAATTCCCATGACGCAGTTTTGCCAATTCCTTCTCGGTGTAGTAATCGTTTACGTAGCATGTACCGTAATTTACCTTAAGGCTCAATTTACACTGCGGGCGAATGGAAGGGAAGCGAATTTTTTAAACGTAGTACAATGAGTTCTATGTCAATTATGTTAACGTTCAAATTAGATAGAGACCAAAAAAAATCGCGCATCTTTGGCGAATTCTCAAGCATTCATGTAGCTACTGTCGGCGCGCCTTCTCGTACGACCAGGAGAAATGACTTTTTCTTGAACAGACTTCGGATCACATAGCACTTGAAAGCATAGGTATTACTGGACTTCCGTGTACTAAAATAACCAATGCTAAAGTTTTCCTCTAGAACCTATCTAATACCGTTTTATGTGCCGATGAGTTAACACTTAATACACTATTATTAACATAGTACTATCCTCAATTGCTATGTCAACAAATTATGTTTATGTGTTAAGCTTGATTAAAGCAGTTTATCAGCGATGCAGCGCTGCGGTCGTGCGTTTTGGTGAATATTGACTTGGTGCCAAGTCGACGCACACCCTTGCTAGACTGCCATTTCGCTATACAGTTTACCGTGTCCTTGCTCTTGAACGTGGTTATGTCTATTTTATGGGCGGGTTGCGTCACCTTACTTTAACGCGTACGTGTACGTTGAATAAGGTACTAAATAATATCTGAACAGACAATTTCTTGTTTGTTTTATAACCTTTTCAACCTGTGCAAAAGCGGATTCTATAGTGAATACCTTGACTGCCGGTCAAAAATGTTGAAGGTAATACCTGCTTTTAGCGTCGGACACACGTTACCCGCCATGGCGTTCAAAGTGTTAAACTCTATCCGTTATGAACACTGCATTCTACGGCATACATAACTTATTAAATATCAGCAGCACATAATAATATAGATATTTAAATGCGTAGCGTAGAGCAGGGTGAGGGGACTATAATTAACAGACGCGATTTCCTGCCCTCGAGAATAATAAATTATGTTAATCTGCCATATTCATTAACCTATTTCAGCACATTTTAGACACAAACAAGTAAAAGTGGATAGATCTAACAAAAGCTTAATAATCTTATATTAGAAATCTTCGAAATAATGTTCTGTTAGTTCAACTATATTCATTCTTAAAACACATGTAAGGTATTCTAGAAGGAATAATAAGCGTCGCCAGATGGCTTACGTCATACAATATTAGCTAGATTTACAAATATTTTTATTGATACTTAGATTTCGGGTACGAAAACTGGCCATGACAAGTTTGCAGCAGAAAAACACAAATTTTTGGTCATTAGGTCAATGTTTTTATGCACTAGTTTGAAATAAAACTAAATTAGATGTTTTGTTCGAGCAAACAGAAAAAATTGAATTGTCTGACGCCTCATCGTGATTGTCATGTTTATTTCACTGACGTCATAAAGAAGGAAGAGCGTTATCCCTATGGCTGTACAACGTGGCTTTGTATTTTGTTGAAATCACCACACTGACCATGTTAGTCGTAGTTATACAATCAACATTATGTACCTAGGTATATTAGATATCGCAAACGGGAAAATGTAATCATACTAAACGATTTCGTATCGATAACACTTTTTCTTAATCATCTAGTTAAACTGAATTGCGTTTGTGGTTGAGGCATATTTGTAATTAGAATTATGGATAGACCATAGTGCATATGGATTTCTCATTTTGCGTATTTTAAACTCCTAATGACCAAATACTCAAACGCTAGTCTCAAACTCTAAGTCCAGCCAGTTTGGCATGGAGTGATAGAGACAACACGAGGCTTAACGGTATCTTAAAATTGAGTAGCGTTTGTGTATTTGGTCATAAATGTCCGAAAATATTTGCGTTACAACATGGACATATCCTTAATTGTGGGGCAAAAGAAAAATGCCGCTTCACTTACTTTATTAAGTCCTAAACTGCAAAAAGAGGTCTGCTTCTTAATTGCCTATTCTGTAGATTAATTGACTAAGAAAATGAGCCATTTGTTTACATGACAGGCTTCTGTTGACGTCGTAGTTTAGTAAAGGAAAATGATCATTATAGGGCTTGCGTAAGACAGTAAAATAATGATCAATAATATCGTCGTTTATGATTATATCACCATCTTATTGAGATCTATGAAAATAATAGTTTAAAATCTGTAAAAGTCGTTTAATAGCCCCTGTGTATTCGATTCGTGACGAAAACTTCTTGTTTTCGCGTTTTGCCCAGAGCAATATTGTAATGATGTGAGCAGATTATTTAAAGACAATTACAGTTTTCGAAAAGATTAAGTCTTGATTTAGGCAGCTACAGAGTAAAAGTATAATTTTTAATTATGGTTTTTTGAAGCGAAGACAATTCTTTCAGATCGTTTTACGAAAATAGACGTCAGAGTTAACTTTCAGGACTAATACAACCATTACAATATGCCATTTTTTTTTGTTTTTTTTTTTGCGTTTTTCCAACAGTATATACAGTCATAAAGATAGCTACAGAGCCAAAATTACGAAAATATTACTATTATGTATTAAAAAACAATGTTGAAAAAGTAGAAAATCGGTTCACTTTCACAATTTTTTTTCATCAGTATTTGAATAAAAACATAACTGATATATTTATTTTATGAAAGTAAATGGTATGCTTAATATACAGAATATTTTTCAGCCCGTTATACGAGCTCATTTATTTTAGACAATTATTTTAAAAAGCACTGTAAAACATCGCGCGCTGTCGTTTGCCGATCAATTTCAATGATTCGTGCTTATTCCGTGCATATTTTTTTTTCTGATGCACACAAACAGACCATTGTATTGTACTAGTGTGTGTCAATGCTGCTACGCCGTTCTAGCAATCGTTTCAATTTTGAGTTGCGCTAAATCGAATACGCGCCCTTAATGAAAACGGACGACGAATAGTCACTGAATAGAAAAGAATCGGAAAAGATTGATCGTTGTGTGAACACCTATGAAGCAAGAAAATACGATACGATATTCAGTAAGAAATACGTTACTTACAAAAACGAATGTCTATTCACCTCTTTTAAGTCAGTCATTAAGTTTAAGTAACAGTCAGAACAGTAAATGATAAATACCTAGTTCGTTAATGTTTCAGGGAAAATACAAATGGTTAGGTAACTCACTTTACTTACAGTGAAGGAAATTTACATAAAGTCTTCTATATGTATTCACATCGTGAACAGCTTTATAAAATGAGATGTCGACGTACCTTTTATTGATTGTGCTAATAAAACGTTAATGTCAGAATTGTAACGGCAGGTAGGTCTATGTATGTAGGAGCTAAACACGGATTTTACGTGCCTACAAAAACTGGCACGGAAAATATGAGTTATTCCCTCTGAAAATTATTATATTGACAGAGCCGGTCGTTTTGTTTGCTTTCCCTGATTGCTTGTTGGATTTCTCGTACAAATTCGTATTTTCATGTTTGATGTTCTGTTCATAAACATAACTGGACAGCAAACTAGACTCTAGGGTTTTTGGAACTATGTTCTTCTTGTTGTCGAATAAATAAATTCAAATTATTTATTTAAGCAACTAACTAATCCGAATAGCATTTACTAAGATCTACCAATGACGATGTAATTAGTGTCAATGCTAGTACAAAGTTTATGAAACCTCTCTAATGAACCGGAACCACGTCAATCATCATAAAAAGTGAATCGATCCAACCAAATACGGAACGTAACGTTCCAAGATTTGTCGCCGTCGGCACTTTACGTCAAGTTGAAGGTTATTTGACGATTACTGTTGTAATTGGGACAATTTGTGATCGTATCGGGGTCCGTCGACGTCCGTTTTGAATGTAATGATCTTAGTTCCGATAATGTTAACGTAGAAACCTTGTTTGAAGCCCGCGAGGGATTAAACCAGGTTGACATGTTAAATGTTATGAGAGACTCGGATGTAATTAGCAAATGTTCAAGGGTTACGCTGTTGTTAATTGATTTTAGATCAGACATTTGTCTTAGAATGTTGTGCCAAAGCAATGGAATTTAAATGTGGTTGTGTTGACATAACTGATAGAAACCTTGATTTGCTTAGGATACCTGTAAAGTTTTGTTTTAATAGTGTCATGTGTGCTGAACGTATGTCAATTAGACATCTTAAAACAGTATAATAATAGCAAAAGAATAGGTAGCATGCCTAATTCTAAATTTAATTATGAAACGCATCCTTCCCTTCTATTTTATGAATTTCTAAAGGGATAAGCACCGCTATAAACCTTTATTTAGCCTCCAATCTGAGATTTAGTCCCTTTTATATTAACACACTCTTACGAGACGGCATTCAATTTTGATAATCTAGGGACGCTACGGGTGTGAAAATAGGCCTACAAAAATACAAGGGTCAAACTTAGGCACCCGTCGAAGTAGGACGTATCGAAACGGAAAAAAACGTATTTGGTACTGAACCTTTTCAACCTCTATTTTCTGAATAATAGTTGCCTCATAAATAATAGAAGTCTTTGTTGTTGAAGTATCGATCGTGAGGTGCCGCATCCCTAATAAATAAATAATTATAGCGGTTTCCGCTACTTCGCTCCTTCCACTTCCAATGCAGTCGCCACCAACGACGCTGAAAATTGAAAAGCGTTTTCCATTTAGATAAATTGTTGAACGTTTTAGCTTTATAGCTTGCAGAAACTGCTTCTGTGAAGCTGTTTTATGCATGTTAGGTTCAATTTATCGACATGTGTTGAAATAAAATGTTTTAATAGCTCTTTAGATTATTTTTGATCATATTGTTTACGATCCTTGGAACACATTGTAATACAGAAAAATAAAAAATATATATTACTATTTCTCGGTTTGAAAAGTGGTTTCGCGCGAGTGACATTAACGGCGGCCTTGGTTGTTCAGTGATGGTGATGTTATAGTGAGTCATTGTTTATGAACTGAAGTGTACAATGGAAAGGGATTGGTGGCATCTGACTCCTCGCAGGGATTTATTTGCGGTACCTGAATGCGTTGCTGCCATCGACTCTCGGGTTTGTTGACTCTTCTTTAACTTTTTTTTACTGTATATTAATGAAATTGTAAATAAAGCTTCCAAACCCCTAGGTGTCATAATAAGATCGTCAACATGCTTCAGCTCACTAAAACCACTTAAAGTGCTATACTGTTCATATGTACGCAGTCACACCTAGAATACACATCTCAAGTGTGGAACCCCTTTTATGATGTATACAAATGTAGAATAGAATGTATTCAGAAAAAGTTTTTAAGATATTTAGGTAGATTATAAGACAAAGCAATGCTCAACTAATTATACTCATCGATGCAAAAGATACCATTTCCTACCGCTGGGAATCAGACGCCATGTAAATGATACAACCTTTCTTCTTAACAACGCAAATAGCTCCATAGATTGTTACCAGCTTCTCTCAAACATATCACTCCGAACTCGCCACCACCACGTAGGCTTTAGACAACGCGGTCACTACTTCATGTTCCATTTGCATCTACTACAGACGTAGATAATGCCTTTTTCCTATGTAGCTCAGCAAATTTCAATAACACTCTATACTCATTTAAATGTTGATTTGTTTAGAACCAGCCCTAGCATATATAGACAAGCTATAAATCAAGAATTCTTTGGTAAAGATCGCATTAGTATAATTTACTAATTGTTCTCACGCTTTATTTTCTGTATTTTATACTAAGTTAATCGAATCTAGAAGAGAAGAATTTGTTTTGTTTTATTTTATTCTTATCTTATTTTATTTAAAGAAAATATATATAAATGTAATAATAATCGTTTTAAATGTTTGTTAATTTTAATAAAATAAATTTTAGGTATAATGGCTAAATTGTGTATTCAAGCTTTTAAATGGCATCTTTTAGCGCCTATTGTAAATTATTTAATATAGATATTAGACAGTTAGCTTTCCGACTAATAAATAAAATAAATTAATTCTACCTCTTACCTATAATCCGTGGATTGTTTTTATCGGTTATAATAAGAAAAATTAGCTGTACCTTACATTTTGTCTTGTAGATGTTGCACTTTCATAACAAACAGCGGGGGTTCTTGATAGTTGGAGTACTTAAAATGGTATAGGTATATCAGTTTTAGCTCATAAAATTTAAAAATATCGCGGCAGTATTGACTCAGTGTCTACATATTATTATCTTCCTATTCCAATTCGCAAGAGATTTTTCAAAAATAAGAATTGCCTTTGTAAGTACGTTCTCTATTTTTCTGCTCTTTCTTCCTGTGTGCGACTGCGAACCACAAAGCTCTACCTATGTGCACAATTGCTTGGATAGCAGTAACAATGCAGTGCCACTGTAGACAAGTTCATAATCCTCTTATGTGGCTACTCAAAGTTTGCGTAGGCGGTTAGACGAATAAACAACGCTTTTAAAAATCGTATAAGACACTTGGTAGAATTCACGTTACGTAGTAGGTATTTCAGACCCCTTTTCATTGGAAACTGATCACGTTTGCTACAACGTGCTGCATAACTTTAGGAAGCCATTTCTCGATTTTTGCCGTTAATGCTCGATAGCTATTTTTACTTTTCCTACGCTACTGTAATAAGACTCATTTTCATTTTCATCAGTGGCATATTAAATTCTATCAAGTGTTATAATTATTGGTGTCAGCTGAATGCCATGGAGTGATATGAAAAGAATGAGAGTGGCTTCATACTTAATTATAGTAAATGAAATATTGGTAGATAGGTAGATCCTAATGCCCTGTTGTATAGGTTTAGATTAGTACTAAGTAGTAATAAATTTAATCAACCTTCCTATTCTATACAAATGTTAGCACAATCCTAATGGATTAAAATGGTTCGGAATTGGAGTGTTCCTCAACTCTCGCAATAAATTGTTCATGAAAGCTTAATTTTCCATTATGAGACGACTTCTGACGTCCCATTCATTACTTGGAGTTTTGTTTGTGCAGAGCTATGCTGAGAGCAGATTTTATTACGTAATTACTTTTTAATTGAATTCGTATCTTTTAGCATTTCGTGTCACTGGGATGTATGACATACTTACATTTATTTTCAGGCTTTAGATTCCTATAAAAAGGGTTCACTTAGTTTATAATTATTTTCTTACAATGTAAATATTTATATTAAAATGTATTTAGCATTTCATAATTATGTATAATGGTAGGTATGTTTTGCAGCCTGGAATCAGATTTTATAATAATTATGTTATTATTATTTTAAAGTATGATAAAAGTAGTGCACGAGTTCCACAAATTATTATGAAAAACAATTTGAGTCCTTGATGTTTTCGAACATTGTATACCTAGATGAGTAATGTACGCTGTTATCATTTACTGGGCCGGGTTTTCAGATACGCTCGTTATTATAACATAGTGACAACAGATGAATGATCGGCAAATGGGTGATTGAATAGGCACAAATGATATTTCGATATCTATGTTTGCTTCTCATTTGAAGTTTTATTTGGAAAACCGATAGTAATTATAACAATAGGAACTGTAATGTACGGGAGATGCCAGCTACGTTAAATAAGACGTAGAAGAACTGTAAGAGATCTATATTATGATAATATATTAGTTTAGAGGAAATACAAGACCAAGCCTGACGGCTGGGTCTGACAGACTCCTGTCATCGTATTAAAACTATATTCTAAATCATTCAAATATATTCCAATGACCTATCTTTCTAGAAGTAGGTATCCAGAATGTTCTAACCATAGACCAAATAGTTATGGCTTTACTACATAAAGCCTTTCTGACATAAACCTACAGTACTTACTTAGTTTGTCGAGAGTGATAATGATATGACGACTGAACATAAGTAGAGCCTGCATGTAGCATAAAGATTGAGAAAACGGGAAAACGTGATAGTTTGCACATGAATTTCAGTTGAATTAGAAGAAGCAAAAATGAATTTGTATGCATATTTTGTCTAGAAAAGTTCAGGAGTTGCATTTTCATTTAACTGTGAGCACGACCTCTTAGAGAGGGCGGAAAATTACTTGCTCACAGAAACGGAACACGTAGGTAGGTACTTACTTAAATATTTTTAATTTTGTGACAATAATAAAACTTTTATTCGTCATTTTGAAACTGTAAAACGTTTATGTATAAAGTTCTTTCAGAAACTATATTTAATAAGTTCTTCAGAACATTAATATTAAATCGATTTTTTTAATTTTGTGTATGAAGGTAGGTTCATATTAGGAATAAGTTGTTACATAGTCTCCGTATGGGAAAACTAAGTGACTACAGACGTTTGTTCCGAAGGCGAAATTTCTTGGCTTCCGAGAAACCATAGAAGTGCCTTTGATCCAAAAGCTCGCGGTGTTTACGGGATTGTCCATTTGTTTATTTGTTTTTAGACATATTATAACGCTATAATACGTAGGAAACCTTCTCATTGTTACTCAAAACATCTTTACGCACGCTAACATGACCCGATAACTCCGAGCCAAGAAAAAATAGTCTTTATGAAGTTTTGATAAAGACGGACAGTTATAACAAGATGCAATGCATAATCGAAGGTCGTTGAGAAGCGGTCACCTTCGTTACGTCACCTCACTCACAGCTGATAGTCAGCCGGTCGCAAAACATTTCCGGACAAGCAATACTCGCGGCGTTTTGTTTATTTTATATTTTTGCCCGTTTATATAAATTAGTGTACAATTTATTTACAAAGCGATCGCTATCTATAATTATCTTTTAGTGTTGAAAGTAGGTACCTATATACGTTTTGTGTGTGGGCGTAGCGCATTGCTGATTGCGGTAAATTTATACCGCAGTTGGAGCGTTGACTTGATAGTTGAAAAGGAAGTAGTCAATCACGTGCTAGTTAAACAATGCTGAAATTGACAATTTTGCAAGTTCTACGAAATATTGAGAACTATTTAGATCTTTTTATAACCCATTAGGTACATATAGTGTGCGTAGGTACCCTCAGTCCTCTATAATATGATGTCGGGGCATCAAGGACAGGGGACATAAGTTGGACAATATCAACTTTTGTATCCATAATTAGAGAATGGCAGATGAAAACTGTCCTCAAAAATTGGGAAAGATTTAGGTACCTATAAGTAATCGACGCTGATATATAGAGCTCAGAGGATTATGTTCAGAATAAAAAAAAAATTTACTGATGCTGACGAAAGGATATTATTTCGATAGGTAGGTGAAGTAAAAAACTAATTTTATTTCAACACTAACACACACAACAGCTGTAATTCACATTTATGTGGCATGCGTTATCGGTGCATCGATTTCTTTTTCCAACCATTGTCATAAGCACAGTAAAGATATCTATACAGTATTGTAACTCGGCCCTGTCCTTGAAATAATTACCTACACGCGCGCAGCACCTCAACATGCGATAGGGTTGACACGCGTACAGTTTTTGAATTTCTTCCTAGTTTGTGTTTTATTTTCTTTCTAGTTTTGTGATTATAAATGTGAAAAGTGTTTTATTTTCTTTCTAGTTTTGTGAATGTAAATAGTATATTTTTTATTTAATATAAAAAAATCCGTAAATGGAATAGGAAGCGTTCAATAAAAATACATTTTATGTTTTTGATTAGATTTAATAAAAAAAAACCACCATTATAAATTTGAGACTGAAAAATATTTGCGCCTCGTCTGAAAAAAAAATGATTTCCCTTTATTCTAGGTAAAAAAAAACAGACTGCAATCCTTACAAACTTCGACACCTTGAAATAATTGTAATATTCTTTTGTCATCTCAGCTTATTAAGGTCTCCATTACCACTTTTTACTATTTTTTGGTCACCCATCCGATGTCGAACTGCTGCCAGACTTAATATCAACAATCTCATCGCGTCTGCGGTACCTAAGTTTAGCAATCAAAGCCTCTAACTACCTACTATAAAATCTTAAAAAATAAACAATAATGTAAATCTTACTAAGTAGGTAGGTATAGAGTACAGCACAAGCTACAACAATCTGTCCAATTTCTTTGATAGATTTTTAATTTTATTACAAAAGCATAAGGTTCATATTCAATTGGGGAAATTTGACAATTTGGAATGGCCAGATGTGCTGGCGTCTATACCTATCATTTACTCTCATAATCATTATTTAATGATAGGTATTTCGACCACAACATATTTATATAGCTAGGTACATAAGTAGGTAGATAGCCTAAGAAACTACTTACTTATCAGTTCTTTTTAACGCGAATGTAGGTAGGTTATTATTTATTTATTAATCCTTACTCGGCAGAAAAAAAGCGAAATACTTACATTAAAAAAAACAAATTACGTACTAGTAGCTTACCTTTCGTAGTTTCTAGGTAATTTAAAAAATGCTATCTCTGGGTGCGTTGCTGACGAATTGAAGCAACCAAAAACAGCACAATATATTTTACAATTTCTATTTGCCATATTAAAGAAGCACTTAAGTAGTTATACTTATTTAGTTAGAATATTAGTCACAAATCGCACGCTTACTGCTTACAAAATCATCACACCGTCCATTCGCCACTGCGGCGCATCCGAGACTGTCGGTATACTAATTTCCCTACTAAGTCGGCGCGTCTAGGTATAACTCGCGTTCCGACCGTTTGTATGAAGATAGAATACTGTATAGATATCTTTACTGTGTCATAAGCGTTAATCATGTTTGTTTCTATAGTACTTCAACTGTGCCTACAGTTAGACTACGTACCTACCTACAATCTTGTGGAATATAATAAGCATAGCATCGTTTACACTGAGCTTGATCTTGGCCGTGCGTCAGAATTCGTATGGAAAGTTTCTCAACGAAACTTGATTTTTCCGTTTCTGTGATGCTCTAATCACAAAAAACGGTAAAATCCTACCGTCCCGTACTTTTGTACCTACTTTAAGTCCCTAGTTACTACTGCAATCTATCACAAAAACCGATGAAAAATGTTTTTCAGCAATAACTGTTTGCATAATTACCTATAATACTAGGTATGTGAGTTTAAATGTTTGTAAACGCACTCGTCACGCTACAGGCGACATTTCAAGGGCGGGGGTAACGTTTAAAAATAATAACATGAGGGACGATTATGAATGACTATTAACCACCAACTTTGACAACTAGTGTTTCCGATTTAAAATGAATTTAGTCTGCTTTGACAAATAAATGATTTAAACCATATACTTACACCAAATCTTATGTAACATTTCTTTGTTCACAGGGCCTGGCCTTCACAATTGAAGAGCGCCAAACCCTGGGCATCCATGGGTTGTTGCCAGCCAGGGTCAAGACCCAGGAGGAGCAGGTTCAGATGTGCAAGCTGTCCATCGACAGGTACGAGGACCCTCTCAACAAATACATCTACCTAATGGGACTACTGGTAAGTCTGGCTTATTTTAGAGATAGGTACCTTTAAAATTTTGCAAGCTTGGACAACAAATGTTCAATTCTGAAAAAGCCTATATATAGTCGCTGAAATCCCTATTCTAGAAATACCTACCTTTGGGGAACTGCAATACTGCAGCCACTCATGTATCAACTTTGACGGTGTTTAAATGTTAATATTATTAGATATAGGTACCTACTACGGGTTCCCTACGTGGTTTCGAAAGTTGATGATTCAATTTTTATTTTTTTTATCGAACACGGTGTGTCGATAATTCAGTTGTACGATGTTTTATTCCATCGATGCTTTATTGGTGCGATGTAACGTTTGTGCGAAAAATCCTGTTGCGAAAAACCCCTAAACAGCGATTGCTCATTAGTTCGGTAAGTAATTTATTAGTTCGTTAGTAACTATGTAGGTTCGAAACACTTACTGTTGTCGGTGACATTTAATTAATAATTATTTTGCATTATAGACGTTAAGGAAATACATGAAATACCACACATATCCACACTTCTATTTTCCTAAAATGAGGAAGACAGGTAACAAATTCACCACGTTTAGCTGTGGCATGGGCCAGAGATAACGTAGACAATATCAGTGACCGGTTGCAAGCCAATCACCTGATACCTATAGGTAGGTCTTAAACTTTAATATGAAAGTAAAGTTATCATTAAAAAACTTTAATGTTAATATTTCGCTTCGTTAAATATATAGAACTCGAACTTCATTCCGTATTTATTTAGATTTTTTGCGTCCATAATAAATTGAGAGAAATGTTACGCCTCACTGAAACTGAATATTTATGAAGCTTTTGATGAACTGAAAGACGATAGACGCGTGTTTCTTGTTAATGAGTCTATTAAATATTTCGTATTAATAGTCAGAATACTGTTTTGCTTTGAACAACTGCGTACAAATACTTTAATATCGGGCCTGTCATACTGGCGAGCAATCAGCAGGTTTACTAAATACATAATCATCAATAAAGAAAATGTACCTGCTTCTAGAGGCAGGATCTAAAGGCCAATTTTACTAATTACGCAATCTTATCTGAGTGACAATCAAGGGCAAAAAAATTGAAAACTAAAGGCCTTTTTAATAGATTGAGACAGATTAGAATTCGAGCGTTCCAAAAAGTTAGTAATAACGAAAATCGGTCTGACTTTTTCTAATCTAAAAAGTATATTCTAACAAAAAACGAAACCAACCAATTGGAACCTAATTGTTCACTTTGAACCGAAGTGAAGGGGTTCATGAAGCATAGATCCCGTCAAATGCAAGGTCAGACCATGCTACCAGCTAAGCACTTGCGATCTACGAACATTAGTACAATCTGCTAAATTGATACACATTATGAATCATAGACGAATTAATAATAGGTACCTTTGAACACAGCATGCTTTCGGATCGAATTACGATAAAACAGAGGACAAAATAGCTTTTGCGTGAGTAAATTCTGAATTCTGGAATCCTAGTAGCCTATGTAGACCGAATTCCTGAAATATTATCCAGTACACAATATTAAATTCTCCAGTGAATACCTACTGGACAAGCCGATGAACATATTTCTCTCTAACTCGTAGGATCAACTAAAGTAATTATAAACTTTTGCTCGAAGTTGGTTCACCGCTGTAGTTTAAGGGCGAGCCCAACCCACGTTCAAAATCACTAAGCTTTCCAATTGTAACTATTATCTCTCCGGAGCTAAGTAGATAGTTTGGTCAGTGCCTTTGTTTGACTTATAGGGTACAGTTCCTATGCATCAACTATAATTGTTGACCATATTTGGTTAGCGTTATTCGTTTGACAGGATAATTGCAGAACGGACAATTCAAATGTTGATGTTAATTTTGAAAGTGATGACATATTTGTTTAGGACCGCAATGAACACTTGTTCTACCGCTTCGTGGGCGAGAACGTGGCAGAGATGATGCCCATCGTGTACACGCCCACGGTCGGCCTGGCCTGCCAGAAGTTCGGTCTGGTTTACCGCCGGCCCAGGGGACTCTTCATCACTATCAACGACAAGGGACACGTCTACGATATCCTTAAGAACTGGTGAGTTACACTTACATAGTTAGGCTTGTAGGGCTTTACACACAAAACGAGACGATGTCGAAAATCTGCTGAGTAAAAGTATGTTACGACGGGCTACGAGCCCGTCGTAACATACTTTGTGTGTTCGAAATTCTCAGAAGAGAAGAGTTCAGAATCTCCGAAGCTGTCGTTTACTAGAATCGAGAAAAAGAAGAAGTGCGAGGATAGAGCACACAGTTCCTTCAGATAGAAATCAATCGTCTACGATTTAACAACTAAACTTCTTTTACATACCTAGCTTCTTTATCTCTACTATAATTTGCAAGTTGACCTCAGTTAGCTAAAATACCTGTGCATCAATTGGTATTATAACAGATTTGCTCTAAGCTGCTGTTTTACTGCAACATGCTGGCCCGCAGGTTTGCGCGATGTAATGGGGCGGTCAAGATGACGCTATTTAAATAATAATAATAATAATAATAATATGTGGGGACATTTCACACACGGCCACCTGACCCCAAACCTCTTTTTGCTCGTCATTTAACAGCTTTCGTGCATACAGCGATCTACGGGTCCAGTATAAAACGCACTCAGGATACTGTTGGGGCTGTCATGCCATGGCGATATAGCGCTTCTAAGATGTTTGCCGAAAGACATATTGATGGTTTTGCGGCAATCATACGGAAAAGAAGCGCCTCCCTAGTTGCCAATACTATCTTGAGTTTATTTGCAGATAGGTGGCAGTCTCCAATGCTTCGACATTGGATGAAACTCCACACTCAATAAAAGGTGTATGTCTACTAAAACTAGTTCTTAAGATCATTGTTACTAACACTATGGGCGTAGCCCGAAATAAATGCTATAATAATAAGATCCATCACTGTAGGTACTATGCGTTTTTCCGGCTCTCCTGGAGTCAGCCGCGCATCTTCATGTATGCTCGCATAATTCGGTAGACTAGTTATCCTAATCTGTATTGTTTCTGTTCTAATTAATGACATTGTCCACCAGGCCTGAAAACGACGTGCGGGCTATAGTAGTAACAGACGGCGAGCGCATCCTGGGGCTTGGAGACCTGGGAGCGTGCGGCATGGGCATCCCCGTGGGCAAGCTGTCGCTGTACACGGCACTCGCGGGCATCAAGCCGCATCAGTGCTTGCCCATCACTTTGGGTAAGTGGTTCACCTACTTTATGAAGGAGGTTTTATGTACTTACAAAAATATTGCTTAATACTTTTACTTGCTTGGCGCATCCTGAGCAGTCTGGCTTCCGAAAGCAATGTCAAATGTCAAGTCAAGTAACTAATACGACTGTTGCTATTTTCGGCAACCAAGACAGACTACGATTACGTACTTGTAAGATTTCTGGTGATACCTAAAAACTACTTCCTTATTAAGGGCGGCCAACCAGTTATAGTTCCCATACAAACGCTCGTACTACGTGCTACTGGCGTTATAACAAAGGACAATGCCAGAAACTCTATAGAACTTTGCCCCACTCAATAAAAGTCATACAAGCTTTCAATATGTAGCATCTTACAGCTTGTTTATTTCTGTTATCTAAATATTATATTATTTTTTTTTTTATTATTATTAATCGCTTTGACTTTGACTTATTAAATATTGTTGAAATAGTAAAAAAAAACAGCTTCATAGAAACCTTACACATGTAATGGAGATTCTAATTATAAACACTTTTATCAAAAACTTGTTTGTAAGGCTTTAAAAACACGTACTTATTTCCTGAAACAAATATATTTTCGTGCGATGTTATCGCGTTTTAACTCACTCGTTGTTTTGGAACATTGCGTAGAATGGAACAAACATTTTTTCAATCATGCTTGCGGTGACGGTCGACCGATCGGGAAAGGACATCGATCACTGATCGATGGGAAAGGACCTCGAGTATGTACCTACTTATAATATATTATGTGAATGACATGTATTTATTCCCTGACGATTTTGTGCATGGTCAGCAGCTATGAAGTAAACATGCATAAAATACGTTCGTACATAATGAGTTTCCAATTATTCTTGTTATAAAAAATAGATTAGGTATTGGTCGTTAAGCCTACAATCAGGAAAACTGTTAAATATGACGTAATAAATACCGTTCGTTATCCCAATCTTACCACACAAACAAAACAAGTAAATCAATGTAAGTAAGAGTTTGTAAAGACGTTGAATGTTTGTTACTCAATCACACCAAACTATGGGTTAACGTCTGATTGGATTTAGATTAGCAGCACAGTATTAGTATTAGTACTGGATTTGGTATATGAAAGACTTTAAAACTCAAACGAAACCACGGTTTACAGCTTACACTTACTAAGGTATAATTATTATTAATTCTTGTTTTGTTTGCCATGTTTTTGTCTGTGCTTACCTACCAACATAGTCGTAAGTTTTACTTAGGGTGTTACTACACCAATCGATCGATCGTAGATCGATGCCATCAATCGACATCGATCGACGTTGATCGATTGGTGTGGTAGCTTTGGCTGATCGACGGATACCGTTCCACTAACCAATCGATTGCCCGTCGATGGCATCGGTCGACGTTGATCGATTAAACCCAGCTTAATCCATCAGTAACAATAATCAAGCAGCTGGGTTGGGAAATCTACCATTGATCGATGCCGTCGATCGACGATCGATCGATTGGTCTGGTAGAAACTATCGATCGACGTCGACTCATCCATTCTACCATCGATAGATGCGATCGATTGGTCTGGTAAAACCCTAACAATCCTGTTGAGTCTTGGTTACTCGAACATAGTGAATTCTATTCACATTCTATAATAATAATTAATCTGATTGTAGACGTGGGCACAAACAACCAGACGATGTTAGACGACCCGCTTTACATCGGCTTGCGACAGCGTCGCGTACGCGGTCCGGAGTACGACGAGTTCATCGAGGAGTTCATGCACGCCGTGGTGCAGCGCTACGGACAGAACTGTCTCATACAGTTCGAGGACTTCGGCAACGCCAACGCCTTCAGGCTGCTGGAGAAGTATCGGGGAAAGTGAGTATATGATTGAATTGTAACAAGGGACGAGTGTATGTAATGGAAAATGGAAACAAAATTCTAAGAACCCCCCCCCCCCCCTTTTATTTCTCACACAAACGCTCGCACGTGAATACGGCGTTATAATAAATGTCCCTCCAGAAACTCCAGATATTTCGAACACATAGGTATCCTGTGGTTTTATATTTAGGATTTTATGTAATAAAAAGTTTTCTGAAAATTGAAAATTTAATCTCAACTTTGGCTGTTCATAATGTACTCATACATTGAAAAAGTAAAGAAAACATCGTCGTTGAACGAACTTGTAAGGCTTTTTCAAAAACACGTAATTCCTGGTACAAGTTTTGTAAAATCTCCGCGCGCCAATTTTCGTACGATGTTATCGCGTACTTACTTACTCGTTTGTTTTTGAACATTGTAAAAAAGAATAAAGTAAAGAAAGAAATAAAGAATAAAATAAAAAAGAAAGAAAAAGAAAGGAAGAATTAACAAAAAAAAGAAAGAACAAAGTAAGTATAAAAAAAGCTTTTTACAAAAAAGACAACCGCCTTCAAAAACTAAAAAGTGAAAAAAAGCCACTGAATTTCGAAACTAAAGTGAATGTGTGTTCTGTGCTAAAGTTTTTTTTTTCACTTTTTAGTTTTTGAAGGCGGTTGTCTTTTTTGTAAAAAGCTTTTTATTTTCCGCTTTTTAGTACCTCCTTCTCATCCAAATCTATTAAGAAGAAATTGAAAGTTAACTACTACAAAGATTGATGAAACTAAAACGTCGTCTATGTAAAATTTTTGGGTATTTGTTGATTTTTCAAAAAGTGCTGAATCAATTTCGACAAAATTTATATGGGACCACCCCTGAAGCATACCCTATCCATAAAAAAAAGAATTTTCAAAATTGGTTTACGTTTGCCGTAGAAATCGCGTAACAAATCGCGCACATACTTAATGCAAATTTAAGACTTATACGGTTTTCTCATAGATGCCATTGTCAGAACTGGACCAAATTAAAATTAAGGGACCACACGGGAAGCACTAGCTTTCAAATAAAAAAAGAATCATCAAAATCGGTTCACCGAGTCCAAAGAAATCTGGTAACAAACCTCCTCCTTTTTTGAAGTCGGTTGAAAAAAGGATGAATAAAGTATTTGTATTTTTTTTTATATTGCGTTGGAAGTTACAAAAAATATTGACAATCATGCTAGCGCTGACGTTAGACAGACCGTGATGGGCCCTCTTAAATCCAAAACATCCTAATTAAGTATCGTCAGGAATCATTCTGATGTAGGTACACTTCCTTCCTATTTATAAAATTAAACAATTAAAGTAAAAGTCTAGTTTCATAAAACTCAAACTCAAAATAATTTATTCCATTCAGGTACTTTTGAATTGGCAGTCAGTCAGAAAGTTGAGGCTAGTTGCTCGTTAGAAAGAATAGGATTCTATGGAGAAGAACGAGCAAGAAATTCCATGAACACTGTTTTATATCAATAATACATATATGTTACAAAATTTAGGATACAACATTCATTTGAATCTAGGGGTACAATGTAACACTGTATACGTTAAAAGAGGTCTAGATAAAAATATAATGATAATAAACAATTCAAAATCAAATTAGAATAACCGAGTAATCCAACGGAAATAGCGAACGCGTTTAATAATTATTTTATTGAAAAAGTCAAACCCCTTCCGGGTGCCGGAAAAAAAGTAACGTCTTTAATTAATCACCGTTTAAATTCAATGTTTCTTGCACCGAGTTCAGCCTACCAGATTAATAAAATTATAATCAACCTTAAACATACCAACAGTGTAGGTTATGATGGGATCTCTACTAAAATAATTAAAGCAGTAAATGAGGATATATGCCATCACTTAAGTCACATTCTGAACTTGTCGATATCAACGGGAATATTTCCACAAGATCTTAAACTATCCGTTATAAAACCTTTATTAAAAAAAGAATGCAAACAGTTAATGGTGAATTATAGGCCTGTTGCACTTCTATCAATATTTTCAAAAATTTTTGAAAAGTATCTTCATGGCGAACTAAATTCATATCTAGAAAAAAATAAAATTTTGTGCAATGAACAAAAGGGTTTTCGACAAAATAAAACCACGAATATGGCCATTTATGAATTCATCCAAAATGTTTTAGGCCACGTTGACAAAACAGTTCCAGCTTGTGCAATTTATTGCGATATGTCACAGGCTTTTGATTATGTAGATCATAATATACTAATCAGTAAACTTGAAGCATATGGCATAAGAGGGAATATTTTAGATTTAATTAGATCCTATTTAACGAACCGACAACAGATTACAGTAGTAACTAAAGTGAATCCTAAAACAAAAAAAGTGGAAACATTTAGCTCCGAGAGGAGAAATGTCACATATGGTGTTCCTCAAGGCAGTGTCATAGGGGCACCGTTGTTTATTATCTATATCAACGACTTGCCAAAGGCAACGACTCAACCTATGACATTATTTGCTGATGACAGTACAGTTTCAATTGCATGTAAGGACATTAATAATTATAAATCTGACATAAATAATTCACTGACATCTATAATTTCTTGGCTTGATAATAATAATTTAAAAATAAATTTATCTAAAACAAATATAATGCACTTTGGACAAAGATTGCATAATCCATTAAATGTAAATTTGATTCATGATAATTACACCATAAATGAAGTATCTAATGTCCGTTTTCTCGGCTTAATTATAGACAGCAAACTAAACTGGAAAGAACACATTGAAGCACTATGTAAAAAAATAAGTAGTCAAGCATATGCTTTGTACCAACTTGCTCCAACTATCAACACAAATGTGTTACTATCGGCTTATTATGGACTTGTTGAATCTGTCCTAAGATATGGCATTATCTTCTGGGGCAACTCATCAAATAAAGATATGGCATTTAAAATGCAAAAGCGATGTATACGTGTCATGTTCGGTATCCAAAATACTGAGAGCTGTAAGCCTCTTTTTACAAAGCATAAAATCCTCACACTGCCGTCATTGTATATTTTAGAAATCGCCTTATTTGTGAGAAATAACCCCCATTTGTTTCCTCGTATATCGGACCTTGTAATACGAAATCGCAGGGATAATAGTAAACTTCGTGTTCAGCCAGCTAAGACAGCACTACTGTATAAAAGCGTTGTATGTAGAGCACCAATAATTTAAAACAATATCCCTATCTGTGTAAAAAAAATAAATACTGGCCAGTTTAAGAAAACATAAAAAAAAATACTGACAGGAAAGGCCTACTATAATGTCAATGAATTTTTAAATGACAAATCGCTTGTAATGTAACTGACTGAAGATGAGACTAAAGATTGACATATTAATAAATGATAATATATTTTGACATGTTTAACCCGTGAGAAGGCGCGCCTCAGTTTGTTACATGAAGAGGCGCGCGCGAGCAAATTACTCACACTACTTTAAATGCTCATATTTCTACTTCTATGGTACTTATTTGCGTATAGTTGATTTATATGAATAAAACAAGGTCTAATAAGTGCGAAAATAAGTATTTTAATTAAAACTAAGAAACATAAATGCTACTTCTAAAGCAAATAACAAATCAACTTATTTTTATTTTCTAATTTTGACAGTCTTCACATAAATCACAATAAAAAATCTTACATAACAAAAAACTTAAAAAAATACTCTTCCATGAGATCTAAACGAGTCTGCCTCTCGAAAAACATTGAACATATATATGTAATATGTTTGGTGCACAGTAATTGCTTGCACAAAGTGCATGCTTTTTTGGACCGAATATTTTTACGAACTGAACAGAATCCGCTTGGCCAAGGCTGTTTAGTAGGTCTAGGATGATGGATCTATCGCTTTATATGGTGTCAACACGATGTTCTTCTGCATCTTCAAGATCCACATCTAATGCTTCATCAGCCAGAATCCTCTTCCAGCCACGAACAAAGTGTTTCACGTCGACCGCGCATTTTACAAGTTGTTGTAGCTACAAATAAAAAATATTGTTATTAAAATATTACTATAGAGTATTTACATAATAATTAACCATTACAATATAAATAAATAAAATAATATATTCTAGAACATACAATAACACTTTTTTATTGGAATAATAAACACTTACACGGATGGGCGCGTGATGAGCAAATTACCGCATGATGCTCCTCGGCCTCCAGAAACACTTCGCTGTAGGGTCGCAAAGGAACTGACCGGTATAAGAATTACGTCAGGGGGAAGGGGATGAATAGTCAGGAAGGTACCTAGGAGCTGGAGACGTTAGGGCGTCAGTATCACCAAAAGTTTTTCCTTTCAATATTTGTGTGAGCAAATTTCTCATAGCGCGCCTTCTCACGGGTTAATAATTAATTAGGTAATTATGAAGTATTTATGCATGAATAATAATAAATATTAATGGATACATTATAAATTATTCTTAAATTTTGTACACCCTATGGGTATGTTACAGAGAACTATATGTATATTATTATGATAAGAGCTCCTTCTCCACCTGTAACAAACAATAAATGAATTTGAATTTGAATTCGAGGCAGCTAAGAGATTACCAGTCCCAACCTACGGCGCCCGTTCATGAACATAACGCACGAATCGGCATCATTTAGCTCAACCATTTTGAAGGGAACCGAATGATCCAACACATCAAAAAGAGCAAATTAACCATTTCTAAATGAATCGTTGTTTGTTGTGGTCAGGTTCTGCACGTTCAACGACGACATCCAGGGCACGGCGGCCGTGGCCGTGGCGGGGCTGCTGGCCTCGCTGCGCATCACGGGCAAGAAGCTGTCGCAGAACACCATCGTGTTCCAGGGCGCCGGGGAGGTACGCACCACGAACACGTTGGACTGCTTCTAACTTCACTATCATCTATTGCTCAAAAACTAGATGAAAAATAATTCGGCCAAAAAGAAACGCGCGGCGCGGCGCGGCGTTTATTGGTGCCAATTCTGTTGTGCGTAAGCCAAACTTTTAGTGACCCGTCTAACTCTTTTTCTCTCCAATAAAACAAGAAGAGACAGATATTAATAACAGCTGTCAATTTAAGTTGAACCAAGTTGATTAAAAACCAAGAAGCTTATAGCAACATATATATGTCACAGTCAAAACTCTTAACCAGTCAAAACTACTTTTGAACTGTTTCAATTTATCCTTAATACTTAGAAACCTATTAGGTTGGTAGGTTTTTTTTGACGTCCTTTTAAAACTTTTGTTTTGAAGTGATTCTTATAACAAGGTCCTTCCGTATGTTTGTTTTTGTAACGCAAACGCATTTTATCTTAATAAGGGTTTTGACTGAAGTCAATCAAAAGTAGTTTTGACTGGTTAAGAGTTTTGACTGTAACATATATAAAAGTGGAGGCAACACTGAACATCTAAGTGAAACCAACAGTGGGCAGACGCTCTCTTTCTGAATCCGTACATAAGATAGAGAAAACACATATCACTGTCTCGTTCTTATGTATGCATTCTGAAAGAGAGCGTCTGCCCACAGTGGGTTTCACTTAGGTATTTAGAGTGTTGCCTCCAATTTTACCTATAAGCTTCTTGTTAAAACACGGCGAAGTTCGAAAAAGAACTAATTTGACATCTCTAACTTAGTTCTTACCTGTCACCGTCCTTTTCTTCAGCTGCCTGATATTACCTAAAAGATGCCAATTGTCTAGTTTTTGAGCAAGGGAATGGACACCATTGCGATTTATTAATCTAAGAATGTTTTACATAAACTGTAATTTAGAATACTAACTTGAACATCATGCACTTGCTATCTTGGAAGTTATGTTATAAATCCCAAGGCAAACTAAGGTATTTATAACATAACCAGCACGCATGATGTAGTTACCAAAGTATTAATGGCCTTCCTACCTCTATAGTCTATACAGTAAAAAAATAAATCCTCAATACACCATATTATATCACCAATTATCCGCAGGCATCCCTGGGTATCGCGAATCTATGCGTGATGGCGATGAAAGCTGAGGGCACCTCGGACGACGTGGCTCGCTCCCGCATCTGGATGGTGGACTCCAAGGGTCTCATCGTGAAGAACCGGCCCGAGGGAGGACTCAACGAGCACAAGGAGAAGTTTGCTCTGGACCACGCGCCGGTCCGCACGCTCGAGGAGGTCGTGGATATTGCCAAGCCTTCTGTTCTCATTGGTTAGTTATGCCTAGTTCACATATTACTAGGAGCTCGTGGCTAAGGGCGGGTTGTTTCAAACAGTCGGTTAACGTTACATACGGACGGTTAAAAAGTTACTATGACGTGAGATGTTTAACGTACGTTAAATGTAACGGGTTGTTTCATGACATAAAAAACCGTCAGAGTTAAAGTTATTTCAAAAAGAGATTCCATATTAAGTTGATGTTTGAAGTAGCTGTTTGACAACAAACATTACGTTGACTGGTCGGTTATGGTAATAGTAACTTTTTGCCGTACGATTTTGTGAAACAACCCATTTTTTGATTTGACGATAGTTAGCGCCATTTTTGACTATTACCGGCACGGAGTTTTTATTATTCCGTGATTACCGGTCAGTAATGTATAGTTGAAGCAACCCGCCCTAAGTTACATACAGCTCAATCAGTTAAAGGTTAAGGCTACGCTAGCCGCGTTCGGTCTGTGGATGGGAGACCATCACTTTCATACCAAGTTCCCTCCGTGCCACGGAAAACACGTAAAGCCGTTGATCCCGGCTGTCATTTGTAGATCTTTGGCAGTCGTTATGGTTAGTCAGAAGCCAGAAAGTCTGACAACCAGTCTTACCAAGGGGTATCGTGTTACCCAGTAACTGGGTTGTGGAGGACCTAGTTCACATATTATATAATAAACCAGAGTATGTCCGCGAGTTCCTCTGCGTGAATGTCGGTTATCGTGGATACAGACGAAGTTGCTTATTAAAAAAATATGTTCAGTATATCCTTTCCCAGGATTCAAGCTATCTTCATACCAAATTTCATCAAAATCTGTTTCATCGTGAAACCGTAACAGACAGAGTTACATTCGCATTTATAAAATTAAGTATGGATATATTACATACTTACAATAAATTGTTTATTGTTGGTCAAAAAATCTTCATCAATATCCGCTGGTTGCGAGGATCAAAGACACAGAAAATAATTTTCGAAATCAAGGTAGAACGAAGGACCTCCACGTGTACTGCATGATCCATGAAACTGCGATCTGTTTATATCAAGACATGGTAATCATCATCATCAGCCGGAAGACGTCCACTGTGTGTTGGTCAACGTCTTCCCCCAAGGGGGGGGGGGGGGGCTTCCCGTAGTCCCCACGCTTGATAGGCGTCTTGGGGATCGCAGTGAGGTTGTTAAGTAGGTACAGTCAGCAAAAGAGATAGGTATGCAGGTCATCGGAAATGGTTGAAGTTTTAAGAATTTAATTAAATAATTGATGTTTATCCTGTATTCATCATCATCATCAGTTCAGCCGAAAGACGTCCACTGCTAGACATAGGCCTCCCCCAAGTGTCGCCACATCGACCGGTCCCGTGCGACTTGCATCCAGCGGATCCCCCGAACCTTTACCAGGTCATCGGTCCACCTAGTGGGAGGCCTTCCAATGCAACGTCTTCCGGTTCGCGGTCGCCACTCTAGAACTTGTTGGCCTCATCGGCCATCCGTTCTGCGAGCAATGTGTCGGGCTACGTCGGTAACCTTGGTTCTCTTACGGATGTTCACATTTCTGATTTTATCACGCAAGGAAACTCCGAGCATAGCCCTCTCCATTGCCCTTTGAGTGACTTTAACACAGATTATCAAACAAAAGGCAGATAGACCGTGCGGAACACTGCGAGTGAAGTCACAAAAGCAAATACAAATTCAATAACGAATACCTACAATCTCGTGTTTGTATTCGCTTTTGAATTTTTATTTGTATTTGTTTTTTTTAACAATGCTTCGCTTCGTGCTGTACTGACTCGTGTTAGTACAGCGCGAAGCGAATTGTAGGTATTCGTTTTTGAGTTTGTATTTGCTTTTTTGGCTTCACTCGCAGTGTTCCGCACGGTCTATCTGCCTTTTGTTTGATAATCTGAGGACTTTAAGGTATTGGTATTAAACAACATCATTTATTGTATAGGTGCTGCGGCCATCGGCGGTGCGTTCACGCCGTCGATCCTGCGTAAGATGGGCCAGTTCAACGACAGGCCTGTCATCTTCGCGCTGTCCAACCCCACCAGCAAGGCAGAGTGCACCGCCATCGACGCTTACACTAACACTGATGTAAGTATTGTAGCTGCATTTCTAGTATTTATTTATTTATTATACTTTCCGCACAAAGGTACAGTACGATTCAAACTTAATGGCGGCTCTGAACACGAGTCGAGTGGCTGCGCAGTAACAATTTCACGTGACAGTGGGGGTGAGGGGCGGGGTACTGCGCAGCCAACCGCTCACTTCACAGCCGCCATTAAGTTTGAATCGAACTGTACAAAGGCGGACTTTAATGCCTTAGGCATTCTGGGGGTCGAAACCCATCTACGACACTCCATACAAACGAAACGATTTAATTACCGACACTACTATCAAAATAACAGACTGTACAAATACATGCGTGTGTGCGTGTCTACGCGCCGCTTGAACTAAAACTAGTTTCGAGAGCACGTTCGACGCGGGAAGAGGTGAGGAACAGTGTTTCGGAGGAAGGCGGGGCGTGTCGCTACTATACGGTAGTACTAATATTTATACTGTGGTCGGACACTAGGGATGCTAAAACTACAAGTTGGAAACTTGGACGTGAATGAAAATTGTTTTTTATCTCATCTTTTTATCTCTTTGTGATATTACGGCAAGTCTTGCAACATTAACAATACTGAAAGTCTTTTTGACTCTACGTCTAAAAAAATTACCGCCTCACTATTCCCGAACCACTGTTGGCTACTTCTGAAAGTCAGAATCAACAGTGGCGACAACTAGAAAAGCGTCGAGGCAATGAAGCTCGACGAGTCCCGGAGAAACATTATAACTGTCTTGGATCCCGCAAAGAAATTACGCTCTATAAGAGCCAAAGCACACACGCTACTTTTAGCATCGGCGATCAGTGATTTTGCAACTGTATCGAGGCTGCATCGCGTTTTGGCGACTCTCTGCGTTCGGACGCGGTATCGAAATCGCGCGTTTCGGCGACTTGGTAGCACCATGTAGCTTCTAAAAAGCAGCTAAATCGTCGATCGCCTGTCGACGAAAGTCTATTGGGCCCTAATTTAACTGTACGTCTAGCCGGCCAAAGTTAATGAGACCAGTAACAGACTGTGGTATTGGAATCACAAAAGCAACAGAACAGCAACAGTTGCTAAACATCGGGAACTCGGGAATTGCCGCCAACACAACATCGGCGTTGTATCATAATTAGAGAATAGGTACGTCTAAATTAAACCGTAAGACAAGGTCAAAGCATTTATTTCAATTAAACCATTTACAGGCACTTTTGAATTGTCAAAGAGTCAGTTAGTCAGTAAAATGAAAAATGTAAATGTAAATTTCCAGGAGCGCGCGATCTTCGCGTCCGGTTCTCCGTTCCCGGACTACCGCACTAAGGACGGGCGCGTCCTGCGTCCGGGACAGGGCAACAACTCCTACATCTTCCCCGGACTCGCGCTCGGCATCATCTGCGCCGGCATCATCGACATCTCTGAGGACTTCATGCTGCTTGCTGCCGAGGTAATCATGTCACTTTATGTGAATATTATCTGATAAGTTCGTTTTAGAGAATAGATGTCTAAGGGTGTTACTACACCAATCGATCGATCATCGATCGATGCCATCGGTCGACATCGATCGACGTCGATCGATTGGTGTGGTAGCTTTGGCTGATCGACGGATACCGTTCGACTAACTAATGCTGGTCGATGGCATCGGTCGACGTTGATCGATATTCCGGCTATAATCCATAATAATCAAGCAGCTCGATCGACGTCGACTAATCCATTCTACCATCGATCGATGCCGTCGATCGACGATCGATCGATTGGTCTGGTAAAGGAATTTGGAAAACGTACGAGGGTTTTAGTCGGTTCAACTATGAGACGCAATATTCTTTGGTCTTTTGAGAGGCCAGAACAAGTTGCTGACGCCTGCATTTCCAATCATTTTTGCGTTGACGTACTGTTTTATCAGCATCGGATCGGTGAGAAATTCATCATGGCTCAAGATTTTTGTTGAACTGACAATAAATACATTTGGCGAAACGGTTGGCACAGTGGCTGAGCGATTGGCTGTTGCGCTGCATGTCGCGGGTTCAATACCCGCGAATCAATACAGGTGAAATTCCTAGTGTAACCCTTCCTAGTGTACAACATAAAAAAAATATAGGTATCAGTCGTCTACGATAGTTCAATTAAAATGTTCGTCCATATTTGGTGTTATCTCAGACCACATATTGTTCGAAAATGTCACGACAAGGCGACTGCGGTTCACCGCTGGGGCAAGTCTTTCTTCTAAAGCGAAAAACATTCAAAAACAAATATTTGCAATTGTCCAGGCGCTGGCAGAAATCGTTTGTCAAGCAGACTTGGACCAGGGCAGTCTGTACCCGCCGCTCAAGGACATTCAGAACTGCTCCGTCAAGATCGCCAAGAAAATCTTTGAACACGCATATACAGTCGGTGAGTACATTTATACAAACATAATTACGTAGATACTCTTATTTTCAGTTATTCTGTGGCAAACAATCAAGCGACCTGATGGTAGCCGCAGTAAGTATAGTCGTCAATCAAACGTATCGCAAATAATAAGTGCATAGGT
Organism: Charanyca ferruginea; assembly: GCA_947361185.1. NCBI lineage: Eukaryota > Metazoa > Arthropoda > Insecta > Lepidoptera > Noctuidae > Charanyca > Charanyca ferruginea. Next base: position 18,897,010 of record OX376073.1, read on the forward strand.
GTGTCGAACGACCCGACTGGTTTTCAACTAACGGTGATGCCTCATTAGTACCTACGCTGCGTTGTGTTACGTCGTCGAAGCGTTGACGCACCGTCATTTTACATATAAATTTTAAAACATGCCATACTTCTCCGTTGTGTTGTCGAACGCATTGCGTCGACGTCAAGACGAAGCGGGGGGAGGTGATGCGGTGCGTCCGACATCCTTCGACGGAGTTAATTCCGGCAGACACTGCTCCGTTGCGTTGCGTTGCGACGTCGCAGCGCAAGACAACGCAACGGAGAAGTGTGGCATGCAGTGCGTCCAAATCTTGCGCTGCGACGTCGCAACGCAACGCAACGGAGTATTGTGGCTTTACTCTACAAGGGTTGATCCGTTGCGACGACGCAATGCAACGTCCTAAATGAGACCTCAGCCTAAAACGAGCTCTGCACGAAGCTTGCTCGTGTCACCTTCTTTCTGAGACCATTTTTTTATGTTATTCTTACTTTAGAACAGCTCTCTAATATCTTTAATAATTTACAGTCAACGGTTTTGATAATCTTGGCCACCTTTATGTTTTAATCGGACGAGGAGAAAAATTCCAACGTGGGAGAGATAATAAATTTCAATTTGCGTCATACCGCGTTAGCAAATTATTTCGGAACCTGTTTCTAGAAAATGAATACCTACGAAGCTAATTTATTAGTACTTAGTTTTTCACAAAATACCTGTTTAATTTTGAGTGGCGCGATTGAGGCGATGAGGTAAACATTATGGTATGAAGTAGGTTAGTTGCAAGGCTACCATTGCTAAATGTTTTTTTCTATCGGAGTTTGGGCTACTCTTGTAGGTTTTTTTAAACCCATACATCGGTACTGTTTGTTACGTAGACTCATTACGTCGAGCCCACACACACTCTAGTTTAAAGATCACGCTTAATCTCGAGGACGTTCAAGTAAGTACGATTCAGACTAAAAGAAAAACACATTAAGATATAAATATTTTTATTTATTTTGTGTGAAGCATACGTTTGATATTCTAACTAATGGCTGTTTTTGCACTATTAGGTTGGACGGAACTCCTATTTGGATTGGACAAAACCCATCATATCACCATCTGACACTGGAAATAAATAGGGATTCAAATAATTATAATGGACGGGAGGGAATACTACCTATATTTTATAATCGGTATAATAATTTGCGACACCAATCTTTTTGAGTCCAAACATAAACCGATCCGATCATAGTCCAATATTAAACACCGCATTTGCATTGTAAAATCGTTTCCTTATTCAAAATTTTAGAATTTCCCGTCCATAATGCTGTATCAGATCAATGCTATAAGTTCATCTGTATTGGTTACCTGCTGGAACGAGGGCGTAAGAAAAACTGCTCACTTTTTTGCAAAGCTCTTCAAAATGTCGTTGCCAGTTTTCCCAGTTAAACTATCCATAGTTTGCAATAATCAGTGCAGTAGGATCTTATTACATTAACATAAAACGGTGTGATCGTTGTAACCACAGAGTTGTGGGGACATTTTCACACACGGCTATCTGACCCCAAACTAGGGAGACCCTGTACTATGGGTGTCAGACAGCTGATATACATACACAAATACATTTTTTTTTTTTTTTGTAAATAGATACATATATAGATAAACAACACCCAGACACAAGGCAAACACAAGTGCTCATCACACAAATGTTTACCCTGGGCGGGAATCGAACCCGCAAGACGCTGCGCAGCAGTCGATCGCTCAGCCACTGCGCCAACCGTGTCGTCGTTGTAACATACATATATTTTATTTATTTTGTCGTCGGTAATAACTTAGTAGTAGGTCAGCAACTAGCTCAATTCATATCACGTTTTCAATTTGGAATAGATATTATTTTTATGGCACAAAATGAGGGTTAACAGTTCTCTCAACCGGAGGTCGAAACTATCCACATTGTTGACGACGACACGGTTGGCGCACTGGCTTAGCGATCGACCAGCTGCGCAGTGTGTTGCGGGTTCGATTCCGGCTCAGGGTAAACATTTGTGTAATGAGCACTTGTGTTTGCCTTGTGTCTGGGTGTTGTGTATCTGTATACGTATGTATTTAAAATGTATTTGTGTATGTATATCAGCTGTCTGACACCCATAGTACCTACAGGGTCTCCCTAGTTTAGGGTCAGATCGGCCGTGTGTCAAATTTCCCCACATATTATACTATATTATTATTATAGATTTTTAGGGTTTTAGACCTGATGATGAAGTGAATCTTGGGCTAAAAAGACTGACCTAACATTTTGTTAAACAGGCAAAGCATCAGTGTTCCCGCAGCCGCTAGACACGGAGGAATTCATTCGTGCGCAGATGTACGACGTGCGATACTCACCCGCCGTGCCGCCGGTGTACTCGTGGCCCGACACGAGCCTGCGCGTCGACATGATCTAGTGCACAACAACACACTTCCAGAGCGCTTGACTACTGGCCCAACACTGTGACACCCGACGTCACCCCAAATGTGTCCAAACTGGGCTCTCATATTAAACGCTATCAGTGATGTATATCGTCAGCATAAACGTTACAGAGAACCTATTTTTTAACTACAGTAAATGTTTAAACATTATATTTATTATCACCTTATTAATATTTAAATTTTTGTTATTAACCAAACTGTAGGTAAATGGTCTTCTGAACTTTCATGTACATGTTATTTATCTGCTAGCATTTAATGATCTGCAGTGCTATTCTGTAACAATCTCCCTCGGTGAACACCTAGGTGAAGTGAGCTGTCATCCGACCCAATGCTAGGGATTGACAAAGCAGACGAACGGATGACAGCTCACTTCATCTAGGTGCTCACCGAGGGAGATTGTAACAGAATAGACATACTGTGTAATCTTGTCATCTATTATTTAAGTATATTCAGTTGTAACAGTGACATACTCTTTTAGCTTCAATTTCTACATATTAGTTGGGACACGTTTTCAAGCGCTTCTTGTGTATTCCAGAATCTTTGTGCGAATATTGATTTAACTCGATAGTACTGATGACCAACTGGCTATTCTAACGGATTTGTTAAGTGAGCTTAACGTATATGGCGGTTTAAGTGACTGAAATTATATTTTTACGAAATACGAGGCATTTATTGTGCCGCCTGATGTTATTTATCTTGATTTAAGGGCCGCAACACGTACACTACTAACTTGAAGCGAAAATAAATCACATTTGGCACATGCCAATTTAATCAAAAAGCATCACGACTCAGCTTGTGTGGGACGGCCTTTACTGATATTTATTTACCATTCCAAAAGTAACCTTGAAATTAGTTATATTTTGTAATTAAGTGTTATTTATTAATAAAAATAATGTTTGATAACTAAACTCTCACACACAGTATCAAGCAGTTTTTTTGTTCATGTAATATATTATTTTTATTGCAATGTATATTGAGGGCAGTTTGCGGTTAATATTTAAAGCTAATGTGTACATTAGAATTAGAATAAAATGCATGACGTTCCTTGAAAATTATAGTAATAAGTTAAAACTTAAACCATGAATGTACGGTATTTATATGTGAATTTTTGAAATAAATTGATTATATTAACATTATTTTTTTGTTTGTTTAATTTAATGTAACGGCCACAATGAATTGTCTTCTTGTTGAATCGGCGGTGTGATAGATAACGCCAAAGTGTGATGGGTAAAAAACGCTCCTCTAACCACAGAGTAGGGGAGACCAGTACACCTAGCACGAATATTTGTAGGTTTCGTATCGCAAACGTATCGAGTTCTCGATACGATAACGGAGTATAACGAAAGTAGGAAGCACGAAACACTTTCGAAATAGTATCGAGAGCTCGATACGATAACGTTGGCGACGTCATACTAACGTAAGTAAAGATGGGCAAAATGGAACGAATGATCTTAAATTGAATGAATGTTTCGTACAGAAACTGGATAATTTAGTGATTTTAGGGCTTTTAAAACTTTAATACTGTTCAATTTATGACGCAATACGAAGAAACTGCAGAAAAAGTTAATATTGAGTTAGATAAATGGTATAATAATTTAACTTATTACTAAAACGTTGTGTTTGGTTTGACTGTATTCCTAAACGAACGACACGGGTGCTCGAAGCTCATTCAAGGTCAACTTTGTTTTAAAGTGAACTTGTGTTTTGTTGTGATTTTGGTGAAAATTTTGAAACTATTTTATTCTGTTAAAATGAGAACCAGCCACCCGCAGTACACCATTATGATAGAATTTATGGAAAAGTAAGTGTATTACATTTAAGATTTTATTGTCTTAAGCAATGTTGATTTTAATAGTGTTTCAATGGGATATTTGGAATATATTTTTGTAAAGTTTAAAAGAGCTAAAGTTTATTTGTACTTATACTCTAGTCAAATAAAGAATTAGGCTAGTCATGTGAAATAGGTATGTAAAAAAAGACAACCGCCTTCAAAAAGTGAAAAATAACTTTAGCACAGAACACACATTGACTTTAGTTTCGAAATTCAGTGGCTTTGTTCTGTTTGTTGTTTTGTATTGCCACCGACTTCCGAAACTAAAGTCATGTGTGTTCTGTGCTAAAGTTATGTTTCACTTTTTGAAGGCGGTTGTCTTTTTTGTAAAAAGGTTTTTATTTTCCGCTTTTTAGTGCCTCCTTCTCATTCAAATCTATTAAGAAGAGATTGAAAGTTAACTACTACAAAGATTAATGAAACTAAAACGAAGTCTATGTAAAAATATTGGGTATTTGTTGATTTTTCAAAAAGTGCTGAATCAATTTCGATAAAATTTATATGGGACCACCCCTGAAGCAAACTCTATCTATAAAAAAAAAGAATTATCAAAATCGGTTTACGTTTGCCTGAGAAATCGCGTAACAAATCGCGCACATACTTAATGCAAATTTTAGACTTATACGGTTTTCTCATGGATGCCATGGTCAGAACTGGACCAAATTAAAATGGGACCGCACGGGAAGCACTAGCTTCCAAATAAAAAAAGAATCATCAAAATCGGTTCACCCAGTCCCGAGAAATCAGGTAACAAACATAAAAAAAAAAAAAAAAATACAGACGAATTGATAACCTCCTCCTTTTTTGAAGTCGGTTGAAAACAAAGTATTGTCAATTATGTCAGTATAAAATAGGAAGATAACATACTTACTATTATTATAATCAATCGCGCTTCAAGATAATAGTACAATGCACTACGTCGTGGGGTGCTTCTTCTGAACATTTTCTAACAAAATATATCCACACAATCACTTAAATTATAATTTTATACTTAAAATAAACTCCGACGAAAGTTTTCTCACTGTCAAATTCACAGTGAATAAACATTCGTGAAACTCGCAAGCCAGCCTTCGACAATTACGATACTATCCGTCATTTTATGCCTTCGTGCTAGCTATCTTCATACAAACGGCTCAAGTTACCTTACGAATTCGATACGATGACGATACGAAACTTACATGTATTTGTTCGTGCTCTTAAAATTAGTTTAATTTACGGACACCAGAGGCGCTGTTCAAGTTTCCATACTAAATGCTTACGTTGACGATACGAATGTTTTTTCGATAGTGATTCGTGCTAGGGGTGTATTAAAGTAACGCGGGATGAACGTAACAAATGCGTTTCTGAACAAATTATATTAGCTGCACTGCAGTGCTATTCTGTCACAATCTCCCTCGGTGAACACCTAGGTGAAGTGAGCTGTCATCCTATTGTAGTGCTTTGAAAATCCCTAGCATCGGGACATATTAAAGCTCATACTGATGACTGCTTCCACGATATGTGCCATTTTGAACTCCCCAGCACCTCACGTAGCATTCACGGCGCTGTGCTGTCAGGTTGTGGACGTAGCGAGTCAGTGTCGCGAAAATATCTCCAAACTCCAAAGTAAGTCTGGACCGTTTTCTTCAACTGTGTTTATTTTTATTATGGTAAGTTTAAACTCGTGTGTCAAGTGTCTGTCAAGTAATATAACTATTCGTCTTTCTATTTCGGCATTCAAAACGGTATCTTTCTAACGGTTTTTTAAAGTTATAGGCAAGTATTTGTCATATTCGGGAAAATTTCAAGATAGGGATATAAGTAACAACTTGTTACTTTCATTCCGATTAAGATCTTTATATATCTAAGCATACCTAATTGTGATTTTTATTATTTTTTTATTAATATACATAAACGAACGTAAACGTAAATGTTTAATTACTGAAGAAATAATGGATTTGCTACCCTGGAAGGAGTAATTCTCAGTAAAGTACCATTTCGAGAAGCTGACAATTCTAATCTAATTTTATATACAAATATTAGTATAATGCAAAAGAAAAAAATGCTTGAAGACATCGACATCGTCTGATAATTTACACATCCCATCATCTGCCTTTTCAGCTAGTGCGCAGGACGTCTCGTCTATGAAGTTCAGCCCTTATCAAAGGCAAGAGAAAAGGGAAGGACAGGCAGTAAACTAGCAATAATGACTGATACTCCAAACCACAAGAACAAAAAAAGAAGTCAAATAAGTAAAAAAAACACATTTTGCAGACTGCTAAAAAGACAAAACAGGCAACGACTTCAATTGTTAAGAAAAGTATAGAAGATTGTTATGTATCCTAGTTAGGTTAATTTTTTTTCATCCCTTCTATTCGAAAAGTGTCGTTTTGTTCCTCTGTAGGCTCCCGAGCAAAGTAGCTCTTTTCTCCACTAGACTTTCTAGCGGGCAGTAATGAGATTTGAATTAGGAACATGAATCGTTCATTGAAATCGAACGCAAATTGTATAAATTACTGGCTGTAATAAGTGTTGGCTGTACGGGGCGGGGAGGCGTGCGCGGTAACTAAAAAAAAAAAACAAAAGCGCGCGATTTACTTCCCTGTTCTTGTAATCGGTACGGCTTTATTATATTTTGCAAAAATATTAGTCCTACGTCGAGTTCTGAAAGTGATAGTGTATTAACTCCTAAAACAATAAAAATAGAAGCTAATAACGTCATACAAAACTTAATACCTACGAAATAACGGGAGAAATATTTTCTCATAGAAGGAGTTGAAAAGTAGAGTGTATGACTCGAGAGCAATAGTTATTTGTTATACAAGAGTGCAAAGTTGCTTTTTAACCGCGTGTTCAATTTTGATGACCGAGCAAGCGAAGGATTCTAAAATTATGATGGATGGATGAAAAAATATTTTTCATCCCACCATCTCGGAAAGAGTATTTTTAATCTTCAATAACTGAGTGGAAAAGCCGTTTTTATTCTCTAGAGGATAAAGTAAATTTATCTTCAATATCTGAGTGGAAAAGCCGTTTTTATTATCTAGAGGATAAAGTAAATTGAATTTAGAACATCGTGTGCACTAAGTTTGTGAATTAAAAAAAAACATTAAACCTATTTACTGCTACCTCTATGGTGCCGAATATATCATACAACTTTTTTTTAATTTGTTAAAAACTCAGACTGTAAACGTTTTTTTTTTGCATTTAGTCATTTCCTCGCTGAGGTGGAATGAAAAGTTACGTGTTGCACTCGAGTGCAAAGATTTTTCACCTCGTGCTCTTTTGATTCCCTCGCTAACGCTCAGGATTCTAATTTTGAATCACTCGCTGCGCTCGTGATTCAATTTTAGAATCCTTCGCTTGCTCGGTCATCAAAATAGGGTATTACACCCATTTTTGAAAAGTGTCTCAATGAAATTCTGTAGTGCTAATATGCTACCAAAAAAAAACACAAAATTTTTATTCAATCGATAAGTGCCATAAAAATGCATCTAAATTTTCAATTTTCAAATTTCGCGCGTAGTTTGACGAAAACGCCTCTTACTGAACGCCATATTGCTCAGCGTAATTGACGTCAGTTCGTTTTGTATCAAATGAGCTCATATTAAATATGATAATTGTATATCATTTAAAAATAATTAAAAGCATATTTTGTAATAGGTGTAATAATGAAAAAATTACGTTGGTTACGAAAATAATAAAAGTACAAAGCCTATATTACGCCAATCGGTTGACTGACAGTTGACAATTTTTTGTTTACACAGCCGTATGGCGTAATAACATGGCCGCTACTATTTCACGGTGTTTTACAACAGATTAAAAATACTGAAAACTTTGAATTGAATTTAAAAATTTGTTTTGTTATTTTATGAACTAAAACTTACATTTTCCGACTGCTTAATGCCTAAACTGTCTCAATAACATATTTATAGATTTTTTCTCGTATAGAGTAAAATCGGTTTAAAGAAATTTTATTCTCATAAAAAACAAACAGTCACTTACATGAGAAAATAGTTTAGAAAAGTGCTTAATGGGATTGTCGTTCATTTTAATTATAATATGTGGGTACTTCTTTAGTACATTCAGAAGTAATTAACCGCTATTGTTAATATTTTTCGACTACATGGCGAGCAAGTTTTACTTTGAATGCATTAAAGGAGCTTACATTTTTAACCATCGACGGTAATTTGTTATAAAGTTCCGCGCCTGCATAAGTAAACATTGTTTTGCCGAGTTTCGTTCTTATCTTGGGTAGAACTAAAAAACTGGCTCGACGTGAACTTCGCTGTGTTACTTGTTTCAACCGTACAAAGGATATGTTAGTATGGAGTGAGTGGTTTAATATTTTTCGGACAAGAATGCAAGTGTGGTAAATGTATAATTGTTTTATGTTCATTAGTTTTGTTTCCTGGTATATTTTAGAAGTAGGTGTTAATAAGGGATAGTGGAATAGTATTTTTATAATTTTATTTTGCATGATTTGAAGTTCTGATAGACTGGTTTTGGCAGCGTTGCCCCAAATCTCTATCAAATAAAGCAGGTGTGGTTTCACCAGCGAGTTATAGATGGAATAGCGAATTTGACGCGGGATACACCGGACAATGCGTCGAAGTGACCCAACTAGTGATGAAAGCTTTGTTCTGATGTGTTCGATCTGTGCATTCCACGTCAGGGCACTATCCATTCTTAAGCAAAGATACTTTTCGCTATTTTTTTTTTTGAAGAGTTATATTATTTATTTGTAACGGTTGATGAGGTGGGATTGTTTTATTCTTAGCTTTGAATATTACATAGCAGGTTTTTGAAATATTGATTGTAAGTAGATTGTATTGAAACCAGGTGAACAGCTTGTTGAAGTCTTCCTGCGCTTTAGTAATTATGTCCTGTATCGATGATCCGAAATAAAAAAGACATGTATCATCCGCGTATAAAGCTATATGGCCTTGCAGGACTAATTCGTGTATATTATTAATGTAAATTGCGAAAAGTAACGGAGCTAATAGTGATCCTTGCGGGACCCCACATTTGATAGGCAGTTGTTGACTTTGGGCGTTTCCTGATCTAACTATTTGAAATCTATTTGCTAGGTACGATCGAAGCAACTCCAGCGCCGGACCTTTGATATTGATGCTTTCTAACTTTTTAATTAGCAATTTGTGACTGACTGTGTCAAATGCTTTTTTTAGGTCGATATATATACCGAGCACTATTTTTTTGTTATCTATGTTCGACTTGATTTTGGTGACTAGATCAACGGTAGCAGCAAGAGTGTTGTATAAAATACCCTATTGAACACGCGGTTAAAAAGCAACTTTGCACTCTTGTATAACAAATAACTATTCATCCCTTCTATTCGAAAAGTGTCGTTTTGTTCCTCCATAAGCGGGAGCAAAGTAGCTCTTTTCTCCACTAGACTTTTTAGCGGGCAGTAATGAGATTTGATTTTGGAACATGAATCGCTCATTGAAATTGAACGCAAATTGTATACATTACTGGCTGTAAGTATTGGCTGTAGGTACGGTGTGGGGAGGCGCGGTAATTAAAAAAAACAAAAACAAAAGCGCGCGATTTACTTCACTGTTCTTGTAATCGGTAATGGACTTTATTTTGCAAAAAAAATGAGTTCTACGTCGAGTTTTGAAAGTGACAGTGCATTAACTGCTGAAACAATAAAAATAGAAGCTATAAATAACGTCATACAAAACTTAATACCTGCGAAATAACGGGAGAAATATTTTCTCATAGAAGGAGATGAAAAGTAGAGTGTAGGACTCGAGAGCAAAAATATTTTTCCCTCAGGCGATGTGCTTTGAATCCCTCGCTACGTTCAGGATTCTATTTTAGAATCCCTCGCCGTAAAAATATTATTTTGCTCCCGTGTCATACAATCTACTATTTCCCCTCAGGCGATGTACTTTGAATCCCTCGCTACGCTCAGGATTCTATTTTAGAATCCTTCGCTTCACTCTGGATACAAAATAGCGCCTTCGCCGTAAAAAAATTATTTTGCTCCCTTGTCATACAATCTACTATTTCATAATTGTGACACTAATGTAAACCTGATTTTGATATAAATATGTTGATTATGACAGTGACTTTGTTTTCATTTACAATGTTACAACCATCCCCTTACTCTGTTACAACCAACCATAGGGGTGGGGATAGTTCTAACAAATTTCACTTTGTTTATTTTGTGGTTTTTCCCAAAATCTGTAATACCTGTTGCAATTAAACTAGTGTTAAATGATAGCTGAAAGACCAATCTATCGTGTGTACTGGTTAGAATTTTGATATTTAAAAAGTTCTGTGAGATATTACGAGAAAACTGAAAATTGTTACGTTCATACCTGGTCTCCCCTACTCCTCCTCCTGGTCTCCTGTACTTATTGAAACACATGGTCCTACATTAGGACCATGAAGATATAGGTAAGGGTGTTACCAGACCAATCGATCGATGGTAGAATGGATTAGTCGACGTCGATCGAGCTGCTTCATTAGCCGCACCGCGCGCCGTCCGCTCCCCATTATCACCTGCTGCCCGCCTGCGCTCCGAGCGCTATCTACCTGGCCTGCGCGTCCTCTTGTAAATACATTCCGAAAGAAACTGATGGATTATAGCCGATGTTAAGCGATCAACGTCGACCGATGCCATCGATCGGCAATCGATCGATTGGTTAGTCGAACGGTATCCGTCGATCAGCCAAAGCTACCACACCAATCAATCAACGTGTGCGTGTGTGTGCGTTATTGGTGTAGTAACCCTTATTATTACCTATGACCCTGTTAAATCAAAACATACAAGCCTTTTATTAAAGATCCACTGCCTGCCTGTAAAAAAAAATCATTACTACAAGTAGTTTTGTATAAATTACGGTAACGTGTCGTTATTTATTTCATAAGTATATTTTTACACTTGAATCAGAGCTTTTGTTTATTAAAAATCCAATATAAGTTACAATTTTATTCATTCAGCTGTTTAACTTTTGTCCTTAGAAAACAACGATTTTGTATGGAGATGCTTACGCACCCGTTCAGCTTACAGAGTTCATTCATTTTGCGGCAAACGCATAAAACGAGGACAAATGTGATTTTATAATGCGAATGAGAGTTCATCAAGACCATCCGTGTTTACAGCGCTGTTCCGCCGCGTTCAGCGCTGTTCTGCCACGTTCACGGAAGCGCTGATTTCTCCAAAGTTGGTCGACCCTCGTTTTCTTTCATTACGTTTATTTTTTTATATTTCTTCTGCAAGAAGTGAAACTATAACAATTTTGCACATTAAAACTGTCCATGTTGATGGCTCAATATTGAATAAGTAGCGTACCGTTTTCGCAGCAGAGTATGTAATCGTTTTCCAGCGCCGTACGCACTCGATAGATGCGCTTCAGTGGAGATGACACGTTATGACGGCTTTTCACAATCTTACGATAGAACGCGGGTGATAGAAGCGAGTCTGCAACCATTCTCCGACACTCCCTCCAACCTTCCCATGGCCCTTCCAACTTCCGTTATACGGGCCGAAACGCGGGGCGGCTGCGGACGTAGCTCCCTTGGCTATCTGAATTAAGTCCGCAGGCGGTTCTTGATCCCATACAAATTACCCATGTGTGCCCTTTACTCATTCTCCCTTAATAGGGCTGTGCTTAACTACACAAACATCTACACTTCGCCGCCGGTTAAGCCTGTACCTATAGCTCAGTCCAGGACTTCTCCTTCTCATCCCTTTCCATTTGGCTCCTGACGGCGTGCCAGCCATGCGCGAACTCCCGTAGCCACTCAAAGTTCGTCGGTGAGTTTACCAGGTCGCCGTAGTAGATCGGGCCGGCCTCCGCGCGGCTGATCCCATCCCACAGCACATGGTGTAGGTCTTCATCTTCGATACCGCAATAACACACACTGTCCTCACACAACTTCATATCGTACAGTCTTCTCCTAAAACACCCATGTCCCACGAGAATCTGGGATACTTGATGGTCTGGAACGACCCAGTGGGACTTGAGCCGTACCGACACATCCGGGAACAAAATAGAAGCATATGGGTTGGTAATAGATAAATACCACTCATTAAAAGTAAAGACGGTCTTACATTAAAACATTTTCTTTCTTCATGTCTTTGTAGCAAGCTAGTTTTTGGTGACTTTGTAGTTAAATAGTGAAAAAAGCCATGTCGAAATAATCATAGACAAAACGATGTGATAGCGAAGATTCCATAGTTGAAAAGTCCTGTCGTCGAAACAAACAAACAAATGCGAACCATCCTGTCGGCGAAACATCCATAGGTGAAACGTTCTATCGACGAATCTCTCAAAAACGAAACGTCCTGTTGGCGAACAGTCCAACGGAGAAACGACTGTCGGAGAATGGTTGCAGACTCGGTAGAAGCAGAACTGTATGAGTGTGACCAACGAAACGCGAATGGACGAATGATCACGACTCCGGCTAGGTTAGCAGCTACTATTCAGAAACCCTGGTCGGAGTCGTGATAGTCTAGTGCGCGAGGTGCCTTGAATGAAAAGCAAAATTCAGACTGACAGTCTTTATTTCGAATAATAGTTACTTTATAAATACAAATTGAGAAGTACCGATTCACAACAAAATATTACCTAGATTACAATGTTCGACAAAATAATTATCACTTAAACTTCATTACATCTGTACAAGTTTACACGGTCGGCGGGCCACGACACGGCCGCGCCATTTGACTATCGCTTGTGTACGGGCCGCCGGACCGGGCCGGCCGGCCCGCCGTCCTGTCGCAGCCGGCCCGCCGTCCGGTCGCGGCCCCGGGGCAGCCGGCCCGCGGTCCGGTCGCAGCCGCTCTCGCGCGGGCGGCTCGGGCTCTCGTCGGCCGAGCGCCGCTCACCTGCTGAGCGAATGCGATCGCTCCCGGGACCCCGAACTCTCACCGTTGCACCGCAAGCGGTCATTGCCTGGAATATGTATACATCGTTGTAATTATTTTACACGAAAGAAGTTTAGCGATGGTTACATCATGACTTCAGGAGTTACAATGCAAGTGAATCTCGTTTAATTCTTAGTTTTAAAATGCAAACGAGTAAGCAGCACGGTATCTTCAGATTCACCCGGTTTTAATAACATAATGTAAGTAAAATCAACAGAGAATATTAAAGACGAGAACAAATTGTGAATATAGAAAGCGAAAGAAATCAACGGCACACTAACAATAACAACACAATATAAAACCAATTAATGATATCGTCATGTTGCAACATGTGTTCCAATCCAATAAGTGTAATATAGAAAATAAAGCTTTAAAATAAGCATCTAACGACAAAAAGGCCTGACCTAAGGAATGATGGCCTTGTAAACTGGTGTCCTATAACAAAAGATTACTCATCACAAATGATTCAATGTTTTTATAAAATTTAACTAATATCATTCGTCTTTTTTCGTTTCAAAATCTCGATGTTGACTTAAACATTTCAAAAACTTTGGGCACTTTACAAGGCGGACGTCACGTATTTACAAATAATATTATAGTAGTGTTTAGAGAAACGTATACTGACCGAGCCTCTGGTGCTGTGGAAGTTTGTTGAAGAAGGGATGTTTGAGCGCCTCCCGCAGCGTGATCCTCTGCGAGGGCTCGTACTCTAGCATGCGCGCGATCAGGTCGAACAACTGTCGCGATTCCTCGCTGTTGCTTTGTAGGTACCTCTGTGGAAACAAGAAAAAAAACCGTGGTCAATAAAGTCGCAAACACGACAGCATGGCGTGATATCGGTACGATCCGAGACCATCGGTCGTCGTTTACGCTAAAATGTTTGATATAAACAATGCTATCACGTTTTTATTACCATCAAAAGTAATGTGACTTACCATCAACGGTTTGCAGTTTTCTCTGACGTATCTGCCGGCTGACGATTTCTCGTCCCAGTCTAACTTTCCGTGGTAAAAGTATTTTGTTTTTGTTTTGCGCGCCATTCTGAAACGACACAATTACAAATTGTGAGTTTAATGAGGGGCCGGTATGCGACGATAATAATTGCCCTAGTTCCCAAAAACCAAACAAGTATTTATATAGGACGGCACTAAATGTGTACGGAACAAATTGGTGTGTTTATTTAAACGACCCGGTATACCGACTAGTACCTACTTAGGTGGTTTTGAGCTGCGTAAAGTGGAGCGGTGCGCGAGTAAACAAAGACATCAGAACATTCGCAGTAAGAATAAACATACGAATATATTTAACATAACTTTGTGGTTTTTAGAATTGAGATTTATGAATATCTTAAAACACTGTAGGTACTTTTGTTCTTCTAAATTTTGACTATATTGTCCAAGCTTTTCTTTTCGGTTCTTTCATAGGGCCTCAAACTATAATAGCCACAAACCTGTAGGGTATGGGTCCTAGGATCCTCTCCATCATGGCGAGGTGTTCCCTGTTGTCATGTGTCTGGAAAAGTGTGATGCCGAGGTACAACTCGAACATGATGCAGCCGATAGACCAAACGTCGCACGGCTGGGTCCAACCCAGTTCTGGAAAAATATAATTATATAGTTCTTGACATGCTTTTTTAAGTAACAATAAAATGGCGAACATTGCGAAGGTAAGTCTGTCCGAAATTATAGTCGCCGTGGAGGCTGGTATCATCATTTCCTGTATGCTACGCTAAAATAATATGACTATAGGTATAGTCAATACTTGATTCTAAGCTTTGTTTAGACCTACACATAAGAAAAATTGTTAGTAAAGCGTACCAATTATATGGATTTGTAATGTGATCAACAGTCGATTTTAAAAACCCTTCTTCATATATTTGCTTGTATAAGTCACTAGTTCGGTCTCAACTGGAATAGCGTCCGTCTGGAGTCCGTATTACAAAAAGTACGTTGAAATGATTGAGTGTGTTCAATATAAATTCCTGCGTACTATGCATTATAGATGCTATGGATATTATTTGCCATACCAAGATTTACTTGCAAAGTATACGATCGCAACACTTGAAAATAGACGCAAGTACTTAGAAGCTATGAATTTGTATAGTATTGTCAGAAACAAATTTGACTGTATTGAACTCTCCAACATGATATGTTATGCAGTTCCCCGAACAGTCCATAAGCGAAAGGTTCGCCCTGGCAGATTATTTGCAGTGGGTACTTGCAAGAGTTGCAAGTCCAACTCTGGCTTGCGTTCGCCGGTTCGCAGAATGGTCGATTCCTACAATAGGACTTTTGAACATATAGACATTTTTGCATGTTCCCCCTATACGTTCA
This sequence comes from Charanyca ferruginea, assembly GCA_947361185.1. Taxonomy (NCBI): domain Eukaryota; kingdom Metazoa; phylum Arthropoda; class Insecta; order Lepidoptera; family Noctuidae; genus Charanyca; species Charanyca ferruginea. Next base: position 18,912,506 of record OX376073.1, read on the forward strand.
AAAGTCTTATACTTATGGACGTTTCTTAAGTATTAAACAAATAAACATCTCACACTCGGAAGTATAGTAAGTTAGTAAGATTAAGTCATATTAATTTGTAACCTTAGCGATTATTTTCACTTTATTGTACCTATTCTTTTGTTTATCTGTGTACAGCGTTGTAGGCTGCAATATTGTCTTATTTATTGTTATTATTGTATTGGTATTGCTTATTTATTGTTCCTATTTTTTATATTGTTGCTGTTTGTTGTACCTCTTGAATAAAAATAAATAAAATAAAAATAGTATAACGGGCTGGTGTCTGCAACTCCACGTCTCAACGCGCATATTGCGTACAGGTTATAGACCGGCTATTCACGGATTCTGAATAGAAAACGCGAGTGCACTATAACATTACACGCAATCAAAGCTGGTATTTTTGATTCCAAACTACTACAAAATAGGTTTTATCTATAAGTTGAAATAGTTATTTCAAGAGAAAATTGCTTTTGAATTTTGCAATCTGTATACTTATTTATGCTCGTGAGTTCGTGACTGTTCAGTATCTTCTAGTGGTATGGCAAGATTATCATGTCTTTTGAGGATTGCGCAAGCTGCTGCGCGTTACACGGGTGTGTAAATAACAATAAGAGTGATGGTTGTCATTAAAACTGTATGGTAGAAGGCACGTACCTAATATGACTTCTGGCGCTCTGTAGTGTCTGGTGGAGACGATGGTGCTGTGGTGCTCGTGGTCGAACGTGGCGCTGCCGAAGTCTATGAGCCTGACGTCACTGCGCTTCACACGCATCAGGTCGTGTTTCTGCACACAAAACATAGGAAATTAGATTCTAAACATTAGCATAACTTACGACGCAGTTTCTATTACCTACTATTTAACCAATTTATTTTTCTGGTACTATGAAGCGGTGAACTACAATTTGTAAAATATTAGTTTACGACGATAGTCTATACACTTTGTTCAAGCATACGATGATTGATCTCTACACTTGTGATGATGGAAAACACGGGGATGATGAATTAAACCGCCCGTGTTGAGTGTGGTAAAATCACTGATTTATTTTACTAAGCCAGTTCGCTAAATGATAGCTCGTATGCAAATGCTGATGTAGCTTAACCTACTTAATGTTACGAAATGTGCGGGTTCACCGTACAATTAGATTACTTTATCCCTATTACGACATAAGTTGTAGGAGAAGTAATTCTTACGAGACTGACGAAAATAGCGAGTACGTTATATTGAGGCGGCGATTAGTCACTACTTGGCCATCACGTACGTACTGTACCGATTTAAGATAATAAAGCTATAGGACTGTAACGGTTCACTATGTTGACTCGTTTACATTTTTGTTTATAACGTTGGACCGAACAAATAGGACTGACACTTTATTTTCTAATTTATTCTAGTATGAGCGTCAATGCTTTGATTTCTATTCTTATATAAGTTGAAAAAGTAAATGCGTCAGGGGAACATTGCCAAATGCCAAAAATGTTTTACATTCTTGTTGATAGGCAACAGACTAGTGAAATTTGCTCGTGGAAATGTCTTTCGAGCCGGTTATTGCCTTTCATAACACCGACCGATTTTCTTTGAAAAGGTACATCTCTCTGGTTAGCTAAACTTGTAAATATGAGGTGCATGCTAACCTTTTTGGATGCGTTGTAGACGCTGACGACTTCGTAGTCGCTGTCGACAAACAGAATGTTCTCTGGCTTGAGATCTGTGTGGGTGAGCTTGTTATCGTGCAGGAACAACACGCTGTATATGAGTTGGTACGCGATGTGCCGCACCTGCTCTAGCGGGTACGGCTGGTAGTTGTTGTCTTTCTGCAAATTAAAAACACAAGCAATGAGACATTCAATTTTTCTACTAAGATTTGTTGTAACAATCAATCCAAGCTTCGCCCGCCTTAGTTCATATGGACACACTAAAAGTGTATGGGCAATAACGATCTTTCGAACAGATCTAAAAGAGATGATCAATGACATTGCGACGATCACAGGACGTGTGGACGTTGTGAATGGGACTGGCTCAAGACCAAAAACTATGACGTAATGCGGGAAATGCATACATCAAGCATATCTGGGCGTAGGTTTATTTTGAGTCATTTTGTTTTACTGTTTCAATATTCATGATCAATACTTGACACATTCCTATACAAGTTATTGAAGGGAATCGGGTTACAACAATAATTAATAGGCAATGGGGAAAAATAATATTGTATTATTGAAATAATTCACTGTAACAGGATAAAGTATCCCATAAATAAATACATACCTAAATGTTTTGTTTATTGTCTTTGATCATGAAAAACAAAGCCAAATATAATGTATTCAGGACAAATTCAAAAGTTAGTATACCCAAGTAATATGATTTATTTGCTATTGATTTCATTATTTTCTTTTTTCAATGTTATATACAAACAGTAGCAATTACTTTAGTTATAACCATTAAACAATAATTCAGCCTCAACGCAGGATATAATTGATTGGGAGCAATGTGAAAACCCGCATGTCGGAAAACCATTATTATACAATTTATTACTTCTCATTACGATGACGCATGCTACAGTATCGAGTAAACATTGACATGCACAAAAGTAATAACGATAAAAATAACTTGACACTCACCAGGAAGTCAAATACACTTTGTCCTAGCATTTCAAATGCGATGCACATGTGTCCGTGGTATTCGAACCAGTCCAACATCTTAACACATAAGCTGAAATAGAACAAACATAGAGATTTAGCATCAATTTTAGCAAGTAAATTTTTGAAGAGTTTATGTAATAAATAGACGTCATGCAATGAATTACATGATATCAAATACAAAAAAATTGTGAAGTCGGCGAGACGGTATTTTAGTGTGTTAGGAGTTGACATCGGGTTCTTCGTTGGCGAGCTGCCAGTCAGGAGCAGTAACGTCGCATATAAGCGTGCAAGGTCAAATATTGCCACATTCGCCGTCGCGCGTCGCCCGCCCCAGCCTCGACTATCAACATGTGACGTTGCACACAATAATAACACACAATCAAATCTAACACTTACTTTTTACAATCAGGGTCAACTTCAGCTAACTTTTCTAATACGTTTATCTCGAGTTTTGCAGCCTCTCTGTACTTCTCAACGTTTTTGATTATCTTCAGAGCCATTCTATGCTCCCTGAAATTTATAATTAGATTTCATGCTTTATTTCTGTACATAAAACTCGGAATTTTGGCAATAAGTATCGAAATTTGTCGGTGCTATTATAAACAAATGGAAATAGAAATGAATAAATAGTGAGGCGTGTCCTGCCAAACAATACGTGTCATCATCCGGCGCCGATGTTAACGACACCGCATCGCCGTGCTTTATGGAAACTTTACCATTAAATATTTCATTCAACAATTGGTGATTCAGCTAACTACACATCTTGAATTTACTTAACGCCATTTAGACCATGCCAACACAATATACATCAATGTAAAAATACGAACAGGCGATATGCAAATAGTCACAAATGCATACATTGCGCCGCGAGTCACGAAGTACCGATAGTATCGCAGTGGTCACAAAAAGTTGTGGTTTATAAGTAAATAAAGAAAGATACTTACAGTTCCAAGTCCTTCACCTCGACCACCTTGCCGAAGGTGCCCTCACCGAGCGTGTCGATGATTTTGTCTGCAATGAAACCAAGGCAACATAATTAATCAAAAGTACACTGCACAAAGTCATGATGGAATCGGCATCAATGGTATTCCATTCACTATTAGTTAACTGATACACGTTAGCGGACTCTGAGAATTATGATCAATTCTTGAGAATATCTACTATTTTAGTATCATGAATCGCAACACATAGTTATAGACAACCAATAACCGAGGCTCCAACATGACTTCGTTTAACATCCAATTGGACTTTGTGATGTTGTTACTATTTTTATCAAAAAATATAAAATACAATTAAATAAGCAGAAATTTAAGTCTGAAATCTTCAAAACACGAATCACTGACTGCGAGGACTTGACGGTTATTGTGTGAGAAAACTCGTTTTCTTGTTGAATTTTCTGCCATCTGTCGTGTAGTGTTATGTTTTGTGAGTCATATAATGTAACTAGTGTTTAGGTTTCAGTTATTCTGAAAGAGTCATGGGTGTTTATTATGTTTTATGTGCTGTGTAAATTGCATGTATGTGTTGTGTAAATTGTATGTATGTGTAGTGTATTGTATGTATGCGTAAATAGTTGTTTAAGTTATGGGTGTGGACACGAACATCTCGCTCCCATGACATATCCGGGCCAGTAGACCAGATGTCCGTCCTTGTCGTCCTTGACGGAGGAGCGTGCCCGGGAGCTCTGCAAGCGCCAGCGCCGCGCCGCACCGCCGACAGCCGCACGAGCCGCACCGCGCCGCGCAGACGTCACGCCACAGCCACACGCACCACGCCACATGCACGGAGAGCGCGCCACGCGATGTTCACGACCCGAGTAGTGTTGTACCCAACAATCAGACAATGGAACGGTTGCCCGTCAGACAAGCGACAATTGGTATGGTGTGTCGGAGGTTCATGCTGTTAGAGGGCGGGCGGGTGGCGCCGCGGAGCGAGGCGCACCGGCCGGGAGCGGGACGGGATCACCAGGGATGGGAGAAGACACACCACTCGCATTCCGATCACTTGCACAATCTACTCACACACAGGTTATTTAGGATAAATGTCCACCCGAACCTCTCTCAAATAATGATTAGGTCACATTACTAACTTTACGGGAAACAGAGCTATCGGAACTTCTTTTAAGTCTTGAATTTGAAAATATTTTAATACACAGAAGAGACATATTAACTTTTAAACCACGCACAAAGAAATTTAAGACATGCACTATCATTATGGTTATTAGTTTCTTTATTTATAAACTGTCACATTAGGCATCGTTAGTCGCATTAAAATAAGCGTTTTATAAGATACCCGCTTAAATTTGCTTTTTGATATTGCTTGGTACCCTCACTATGTAAAAAAATCGCTGAGAAATACATGCTCTTATACTGTTCACAATAAGTAATGGCAAAAAATACACCAGGCAAGTAGGTACCGATTACCTAATCGTTTGTTTTTCTCCATGATTTGAACATTCTGTTGTTATCATACTTGCTATTTAAAAAAATGTAACAACGGAAACAATGCATATGCTGGTACAATATGTAAATAGTGAATAGTGGAAAACCACGGACCAGGTGTATGTTAGCGGCACACAGTGCGCAGGCGGTGGTTAGCGTGTGCTTACAGGCGGCGTGGCCGCTTGCCGCGCGACGCGCCGCGGGCGCTGCCGGGCGCGCAGCTCGGGCGGCAGCATCACTACATCGCCCACTGCCAACGGTTCGACCTTCTTGGGAGCGGTCACTGAATTCGTAGTGTCGATAATCTCCTTATCGCCGATACGGCCGTACATCTCGTCCAAATGTGCATACTTCATTATGAGTCCTTGAATTTCTTTCCGTCTCGTTTCCCGCTCGCTGAGTATTCTATCTCCGACTGGGGTCTTGTCATCGTCCTCATCGCTCGATGGAAAATATATTTGCCTCTGCCGTCCTACTTCTCTTACTGGTGAAGCCACCGGTGTTTTGGTTATCTTTAACTTTCCATTCGTTTCTTTTATACCATGTTGCAACGGTGATATTAAATCTCGAACCGCAGGATGTATGTTTATATCTATAGGTCGCAATGATAGTTTACCCATTTTTCTGTCACCGTTTTCGCTTTTTTCAGCTCTTAAAGATCTCCGTTGATGTCTTCGATACACACTATCTCTGTCTTTACCATAATAAGGCCGATCTTTTAAAGGAATGTCAAATCCATTTTTGTAATCTTCCTTTAGTTTGTTGCTCGAAGACAATCGCCGGTCAGCGGTATTCCTAAAAGGGGTTTTGTCTCTGACCTTTTCATGGGAAAAGTTATTTCTTTTAAAAGAATTTTCCCCGAAAACAGCAGTTGTTAAACTTCTCATTAGTCCTCGCGACATAGTCGGTTCAGGTTCTAATGTTTTATCACGATCTTCCTTTTCCTTTCTGGCCCTTTCTTTTTTCTGTACTGCTATTCTGTCTAAAACCGAGGAATACTTATCTTCCAAGCGACTGCGCGTACTACCTAACAAAATGCTGTCAATGTTATTGTTGGGCTCTTTCAAAGGGTACCGTTTAGTAAACGGAGATGATTTATTATCTTTCATGTGAGCTCTGCGGAATGAGTCAGTGCGTCCGAGCGCGCTAATCCCGGAGGTAGGATGCAAAGGTGATGTATCGATGCGCGACTTGGTCGCGCCCAGGTAACTCGAGTACGTACGGTCATCGTTCAACTTCCGCGCTGGCGCACCGGACGTCAAAGATGATGTGTATGGTGAGATGTGGCCATTGTTTTCATACCGCCGCACATTCGACAAAGCGGAATTTTTGTTAGAAATGAGTTTGTCATCGAATCGAGGCCGAGTAGCGGTAAGCTTAGTATCAGAAATAATTTCAGTCTTCTCGGAGGGTCCTCGTCGAGTTAATCGATTGATAAAGCTGGAGTAGCCATCCGACAACAGTTGTGTGACGCTCGTGGTGGAAGATCTATTATAACGCTGACGTCGCGGACTCGTCGTGCCACTAGCACTGGTGCTCAAACTAGCCATAATGTTTGTTTTGCTGGTTACTTTTTAGTTTTATTACTAGCACTTTAGCCGGGATATATCACATAATAGTCCAGAATCGTCATATTTACACAATGGAAGCGGTTTAACGAAACATTAGAGATGTACTCGCGATTTTTCTAATTTACACGGCTACTTCTTTGCCACCGGACATAAGACTGGTTCTATCTCGAGATCGAGAGCGTACCTAAGCGCGAACAAATTTCAGAAAGATCACTAGCGCAACCGAGTGCGGCCGCCGGTGCCAAGTAATCGTCGTGCACTAAAAATATCGGCAACCCGTGGGAGCGCCCTCCCGCGCACTCCGAGGTGCCCGCCGCGAACACATTTCTTCGCATTACACTTTACTACGTTTTTTTTTCGTATTATTGAGATGTAAATTTTAGGTCTATTCCACGAATCTCCATTTTAAAGGTATTTCATAGTTACGCTTACATAGGATCAGCAGAGGTCAATGACCTTAGAAATATATGTTTCATTTTTAGTTCCTCAACACGTCATTATTTTGGCACAGCAACAATTGTTTTTTTTCTATTCGTAACACAAATGACTAATGGTCATTTCTTTTCATGATTGAAATAAAAAGTGAACCATAATTTCCTTTTACTGACATTGGCTGGTTTAGTAATTGGTTCGTAAATTTAATTATGAATAAGTGATATCAAAACAACAATATAGTCTGTTTACGGACGTCATCGCGTGCTATATATGTTTCAGTGTAAACAAACATTGCAACTTATTATCTCGGTAATTGAGCTTCGTAATGACATCTATCGTTGGAGATACGCACACCTTTCTCTGAACGATGAGCAGCGGAGCCAAGACAGTTCTGTCAATAAGCGGTAGGTAAGCGGGTCAGTGGAGCGCGTGAGCTGTGAACAATGCAGACGGTGCCCGCGACCGACACGGACGGCACTCGACAAGCGCACACGCGGCCGGCACGTAGCCATGCGTTCTTACACACGCATCATCGTAATAGTTATTCCAAAGCAAGTCTTATTTCTACTAATAATTATCAAATGCGCATGTCAAAACATGCCCTATTCAGAGAATGAACAAGGACGGATGCGGGCGCTACTGAGCGGAGATGAAATGATAAAGTGACACGACACGACTGGGCTACGTGTTGTCTCACGCTTATCATACTGTAAAACATTTTAAATCGGTTTGTCCCCATCCGTGTTTTCAACTTCGAATCTTTATAAAATTAGAACATTGATTACGAACGTTTACATCATTTGTTACGAATTGTTTCGAATGTATCCATATTTGTCACATATTCACTGCCTATTACAAAAATATAATGTGTAACGAAGGAAAAACAAAAATATCTTGCATTCTTTACGTAATAATTATAGCGAATTTCGCCACTGCCAAGGTATAATGTAGCTACTGCTTGGTAATTTTCTACTTTCACTTGCTAAACATTTTTCAACACTTAGTCGACGTTACTGCAAACTACCGTATTGCTTGTAATTACTGATCAATATCTGCTAGTGATTTAACCTGATGCATGTATTTTCCAACCATTTTTGTACATTCTACACTTATTTATTTTAAATGAACACATACCCACGGATACCCCCTTTCGTTTAATAACACAGGATAGTTGAAGTTAACTACTTTTTCCAAAGCTCTTAAAAAGCTGAATGTTTTCATTTTGTGAACGGTCAGATAGGTAGTGATCACTAACAACACTGATGCAAGACGTTCGCCACTAGCACAGGAATCGTAGTAGTTGTACATAGCAACTACCACATGGGAATTATTAGTTAACATTGCACATCGGCAGTACCTTACTGAATGACAAACAAACTTACGACCAGCTGTTTAGGGTCGTTTGTTATTAGGGGGCAGGTAAAAACAACCCCAACGGGATTGGTCGCGCCGCCGGCAGCCGCATCATATTACTAAACGATATTATTATGTTCCACAGTGGTTAACTATTTTTCATAGTTCAGTTTTGATCCATGTATTATTGAGTAATATGAGACTGAATTATGTAATTCAAATGAATAATTTACAAGAGTTGATTGTACGATAGGTTCATTACCCCAATATATTATGACATCTGCACGATAAACAAGATAACACCTGCCTAAAGAAAGAAATGTGTATTTTGTATGATACCCTATAATTTGTCGCTTTCAGTGTTTTAAAAAAACTACAATATTTAGTTAAGTAATTAAATACAATAATACTCTTCACATGGGAGTTGTTTAAGAGGGGTCAAGATTTTCTTAGAAACATTACTGACATGTTCGGCGTCGGTGTGTCTTACTATTTAGAGGTAAAATCTGAACGTTCACAGTTGTTTGATTACATTCTCATGTCAAACTTTTGTTTATGACTGACCTTGCCCGCCAGGCGGCAACAAGCGCCGTCTACATCGAAAAGAATTTCTGCGACCACGGACAGTAATTTCGAGACATCGTGCCACTTGCATCCGTGCTCCTTGAGGAACTTCTTATAGAGTTCATAAAAGGAGCCGAACCGCAAAGGGAGCCGTACGCGTTCTTGTTTTATTGACAACTCGGCCATTATGCACTTCACTGCACTGCACTGCACTGTGTGTCTAGTGTAGTTTAGAACACGACCGACGGAGCCGCCAGCGTCGTGGGGCGGGTGGCCAGCCGGCCGGTTGTTACACAACTGTATAATGCGGCGCGATACCACACCACGTCTCCACTTAACTACGATACAGATGACACAACCAAAAAGATAACTTAAACGTCAATATTATAAAAACCAGTCCAATATAATAAACAAAATGTGTACTTCGTTCAGCGACCGAAACTGAACTGCGTGGGTCCACCGTTCCATGGCATTTAATTAAAGATGGCATGCACAAATGGAGCTAACAATTTCAAGCTTTTGGTATCGGTTAAAACAGGATTGATCCGCGTCCCACTCGTTAACATTGCTTACGTTCCAACGACAAATCATGAGGAGAATTTTTGGTATGTATTCGAAAAGAAACTGTTTAATAACGCTTGTTTGTTTGTTTAATTTGACAGAACTAAACTGAATAAATTCTTATGACAAACTGTTGAACTGCACTATCTTATTTCTGTTCTATAGAGAGATCCTTTTGAAGGGCAATACCCTTTTGTGTTTTTAGGTATTTAGCTTACTAAATTATATAATTTTTTTTTAATTTATCATTGCTACGGGATTTGTTTTACAATGGATACGAGTGCACGTGGCGTCCGTCAGCTGTGATAGTGGATATTTAAACGCCATCATGTTTCTAATTTGAAGTTGTGTCAATAATAATTATAGTTAAAATATTCCATAATTATGTAAATCCACTCCATATCAAGAAAATCAAATACGTTTCAAATCAAATACGAGAAAACTCTGCAATTTTCAGTGAAATTAACGAACATAACACACCGGAAAGTATGTTGGTGACTTTACAGGAATTAGGACGATTGGTACTAAATACATAATTTCAATAGAGGGTAGCCATGGACTTTCCAATATAAGCAGTGCCTAATGAGCTTTACAAGCACGTGTGTAACAAAAGTAATTTGGCGTAGCAGAACCGCGTACTTGATCCGGAGCGGTGTAACAATCTGAACCATATCGGCAAGGTCGGCCGGAAGGAATCGGGCATTACCAAATAGATAGGTGGGAAAAACAACGGGCGTACCGCATTTATCAGACCATATCTCAACCGCTCGCGGCCAACACGCCACGGCCAGTTGTATTAATGATACGCGATAGCCTATTCTCTACCTATGAACTTGACCCCTGGTCACGATTAGCGATCGGTTAAGCTATTGTATTTAAGAACCAACATCAGTTATTTAAGTATTGGGTACATGACAAATTGGCGAAATAATTAATAATTTGTATACGGTGAATTAAGGAACTTTCTCTTATTAAGTAATAAATGATAGATATAATTATGAAATTTGATTACCGATGGTATGTTCCTGGTTAGTTCATTAAGAATGTAAGTGATATAAATCTTTGTTGGTTTTAAGGCACATTTTATTATGTTAAAATCTGAATATATTAACTAGACTAGACCCTGTCATAGCTGGACGAAAGTTTGTTTTGTAATCTGTTATGATAAGTGCGATGTTGTCGCTTGCTTATCAGTTTTGCGTATGCAAATTAAGGGCAAAAACAAGTTTCCTTATTTTCCATAACATTGAATTCCAAGAAGTTCTAATACTAAATTCTAATAGATGTACTAGTCAATATTTTTAATTATTGGGCTAATGACTAAAAATGTTTATGCTCTTTCTCTTGGTTTGCTTGTGGTTTAACTGTTACTGTAAAAGCCCGAACATTGGTTTATCTTAGGTTTTACCATTGCAGTAAATCTTAGGATATACCAACACGAGTCGGTAAATGTAAGCGTATATAAAAAAGGAACGATTTAGTCGGGCTTTTACCACTAGAATTTAGTACATGCTAGGTTTTATCAGTGTCGGTTGGTAAATGTTGGTTTTGGGAATAAAGCAATGAGTACTTCTTTATTATTTATTTTCGACGACGACGTCAGGGGCACCACGAGGATCGGTTTGGGTCCATTAAACTCCGTTTTCTTACATGTTTATTTCAACATCTACCAAGTAAATGGTGTTAAAAGTTCGAAATAAACGTTGATCAAAAGTCCGAACTTTTACCATTAAGAGTTGGTAAATCTTAGGTTTTACTAGAAAATCTTAGGATTTACCGTAGTTCCGGGGTTTTACAGTAACATATGGATTGAATCAGTCACTACCTAACCAAAACTGTTGTATTAAACTAACTACAGGAACGAATATATATGCAGAACTGTTTTCTAATAATCTGAGATAAAATCTTCTGACACCAGTGATTTCATTAATGTTCTATTTGTCAATAATTGAAGAAACACAAAATATATTTTAGTATTAGATTTATCAAACGTGTTTACGATACAATTTAACCAGTTTTCTGAATTCTTCAACTATTATTATGTGTGTGGTATTCATTTTCTTGGTATGAGAACCGCGAGAATTTCTTAGCAGTGGACTGTGGTCATCATCTGACTCGATCTGGTTTCAACAAGCTACAATTTAGTTTTGGTTTCACAATTCAAAACAATTGTGGAGCACGCGTCTTGATGAGTGTTCATTAGTCAACGACGTATCAAGTATGACTCGCAACGATTTATGCTACAAGCTCTTACTATAAAATGTCAAAATAGTATTTCACTGTATAATAAGTACAATTCATTACGATAGTATTTCTATTAATTGCATGCGTGTGTGGATGAAATTTTAAGTGTCTTAGAAATGTGTTTATATTGTGCTATCGATGGAGTGCTGTTTTCTAAAACGATTTTGCTAAGTTAGTGTGGTTCTAACTTACTAGCTTAGCATAATAAAATTACGCAATTTATGAAAACAAATGAATGTCGCTGCGAATAAATCCATTGAGTGGTATCATAACAGAATGCATAACGTTTCTCCTAGGTGAAGGTGATCATCGCGTTACTATTTCTGTGCGCATGCGCCTTCCATATTTTCAGCGTGAGAACAACGCCTTACGGCGCCATCTATCGATTGCTTTTCGAATCTCATAGAGCGTGCCAGCTGCTGATACTATTTTAGTACATCTTATAGGTACACATTGTAACGTTGTTTATTACAAATTGGCACATAGACATCATTGTTTTTGCATTTGATTAATACAGTTACCTATGTATAATCTTTCACCACAATAATATGGCGTATAAACAAATTAATAGATATATGAATAAATGCAGTTTTATTTCTGAAACTAAGTTATTAACGCATGCAATGCAACACGTTATCGAAATCAAGTGGCGAAACTCACTATATTAGTGTTAAAAATGTGAATGTCAAGGACTGCGTACATCAAAAGCAAAGAGGTTATAGACCACACAAATAACTTATTTACTAATGGGGAAGTCCCTTGCCTTTGTTTTTAAACTGTTTCTAAATTGTTCCGAGGATAGTAATAAATTAAATCCTTGACCTAATAATATAATGCTAAAATAGATGCACATTGCTCTCAATACACGCGCTCTGGCAGCGCGCGGCGCAGTTACTTTCATATAACATATATTTAATTTAATACCAAGTGTAATAGTGTTTTAATACTTGTTAAAGTATAGTAATGATTTGTTGGCTGACCTCTACTTCTTTGGACTGTTTCTCAGGTTTGAGTTGTGAGCTTTGTGCGGGTTGCTGTGGCACGAAGGAGCAGGAAGGCTGGGGCTCCACTGCAGGCTGCTGTGTTTTCATAGGCGGCTGAGAGGCGACCTTGGGGCTCTTCTGCAAATCTGTCACTATGCCTTCGGCGTTCTGGACGCGTATCTGTGGCGGATGCACTACATTTGTTTGATTACCACTAGCTGGCGGTCTTGGAGCCAGCCAAGACGGGGGTACCGCAGGTGGCACAACAGCCGGCTGTTGTGTTATTTTCAACGCATGATCATTAACCTTAGTACTATGGTCACGGGCACATGGTTCTGTTAATTGTTGATTCGTATTATTACACTGTGACGTTTCATTTGATTTCGTTGTCTCTGGTTCAGAGACAGGTACTACTTTCTTATTACATTCAAAATTTTGCGAGTTTTGTTCTACATTTACGGTTGCTTTAATGGGTTCTTTTTCTGACCTACTATTTAGTACTGGCGGTATTTGCGTTGGTGGTTGTTCGTGAAATGGAATGGATGGTAATTGGCTAAGAGGTAGATTCGAAGCTGTCGTAGTAGCTATAACAACAGCATTTATTACATTTTGATTTTCTATTATAGCCACAGCATTACTAGGTTTAGGTAGTTCTGGAATAGTCGGTGAGACGTCATCTCTACTTTGGGAAAAATCAGTACTATCACAACAAGAGAGCTCCTCTAGATTTTGTACTAAATCAAGCGCAGACGCCTCGTGATAATCTGTAGAACAAGGAGATGTATCGTCACTGGTATCATCTGTATCATCAGGTCTGTGTGAACTTTTACTACTAGGAACAAAAGCTAAACTAGATGTCACATCGTTGGAAATATCGGCATTTAACGATTCCTCACTTTGCATGGACGTTTCTCTATTAGCAGAAGAGTCCTTAATGACACTAACATTTTCATCTTCACTAACTACATTGCTCACTGTGACAGTTGACATTGGAACATCAGTTTTTTGTATATTTATTTCGTCGTTGTTATTTTTGTCACATAGTTCATTATCACTAGTCTGATTTGTATCTTCTTTTTGGTTAATGGTGTTCACGTAGTTTTCCATATTGGCTTGCTCTACTACAGGTAAACTCATATATTGTGGTATGGCATAATCTAAATCTGTTAAAGGCGTATAATGAACACCATCTCCTTGTAGAGGTGCTTCAAAGTTGGGAGAATAATACTCAAACGCAGCATTCTCGTTGCAATAGATGGACCAAGGATCGTTAGAAGGAATTAAAGGCAGTCCATCATAGTATAGCTCAGGGTTCATATCTCTATCGATGAGATATTCTGGCTTGTAGTCCCATGAAGGAACGAACGAATCTTCAAAGGCTAGATAGTTTTCAGGTAACATCACCATGGTTGGATTTATTTGACTTGGATCCATTGCATACGAACCGTCGTAGAAAGGGTTGTTGAGCACAAGAGGAGGAGGTTGCATGGGTGTACATTCCATAGTCACTTCAGCGAATAATCCATACTTAGATAAATCGGGTTCAGATCGTGTATGCCGGAATGCGCGGGAGTCGATTTCGTGTGCGATATTTGCAGCGTAAATATCCGAAACGTCAAAACTGTGAGTTCTTCGCAAATAGCTTTCGGGTGGCAACTGATATTCAATATTTTCTTCTCTATCGATAAGTTCTACTTGGTCATCGTACAATCCTTCATAAGTGGGCACACCCACGTTGTTTATTTCATGTAAAGCATCCGTATCGTTTGTTTGGCTGGGTGCAACTTGGAGATCGCTGTTACCGCAAGCAGCATCACTGGGTAATAGTAACACATGCGGAAGGGCGGGCGGGGGTCCGCAGAACAGAAGGTTGTTGGGGGGTGGACGCGGCGGCTGAGCAGCCATGGCTCCGGGGCAGGCCGCCCGCGGCCCGACGCGGTAGACTAGTATTTCGGTGCGGCAGAGACGCGCCGGGCGGCCGGCTCAGCTTTGCAACTGACTGAAGGCGTTCCGAGTGACGAAGGCGAACACAAATAGAACGGGCGCAAGCGCGAGGAGGTCGCCGTCTCTCGCGCACATCTTCACGGGCGAAGGCGCACGCGCAATCGCAAGCCAAACCCGTCCCGCGTATAATCCCAAACAGGCACGCTGACGTTTTAACGCTTTATTCTGGTTCCGCACTTTGCTTACGATGTACAGTAACATATAGTATTATAGAAGTGAGGGAAAGACAGGTTTACGGGTGGACACTTCTTTGTGGTTATGGCGAGTTTTGGATTTTACAAGTCACACCATCCTTTCGCACATCTTCATAAGTTTAAAAAAGAAACTGTTAGACTGACCTGTTCTGGGGGTGAACGCGGCGAAGACTCGTCGCGATGGTGTCTCCTCCGCCTGTGTGATGTAGGCGAACGCCGGTGATGTGACCGTTTGGAACGTTCATTTCTCCGCCTCCACGAGTGCTCCGAGCTGTGAAATCATCGATCGGTGGGCTGTAGGGTTAGTGAGTAGGAAAAGATAGTGCACTGTATGCAACAAACGTTTAGGTGAGGTCCGTGTGCGTGTTTAATGATGAAGAGCGAGTTTGACCGAAGTGTTACTAACGTTGGTGAGCGTTTTCCATGAGCAGAATGCGGGTCTATCAGCTGCGCGAGGTGGTCAGGTGGCGGCAGGCAGCAAACTCTCAGGAGCGCTCGCACGGCCGCCCACCGCCTCCTCCCCGTGCCTAAGCCTTTGACGGTGCCCTATTTCTACAATTCCTGGTTAACTTGATTGTACTTTTACATAGTAATATTTTCGATGATTTGCATTTTTTACACATATCCTCATTTCATAGACTGCCTACAAAGCGATATGTTAAATAAATACTGTCACCGCACCCTACGATTACGTTAACACATAATCTTAATAGTTGCTGAGCCTTCACAGTCAAGGTCACTAAACATTAAAGTAATCACTTTTTATGCGAGCGAGCGTTTCTAGTAGCGATGACACTGCCAATATCGAAGGTAGTTGACAACAAGTACTAGACAGAGTTTGAGGTGTGTGAGCAGCTGTTTGATGACAGTTGTGACTGGTGATCGGCGAGGACCCGGCCCGAACTGCGGTCGCCGACACACTGCTGGCTCCGTCAGATCGCCCGCGACCAAGATACCGGCTCAAGTAAAGCGACGTGCAATCAAGTGTTCGTTTCAAAACACCGCCACTGCCGTCACAGCTTAACAAGCGGACAATCAAAACGTCCACGTCATTGGCACAATGTCATCGTCTATGAGAATCACGGGTCGATTGACGTTTGTATTCTTTGACATAAATTGTAGTAAATTACTAGTTCATTGCTACATTTTGTCATACGTTCAGATATATTTAGTTTTTCCAGTGTGTAACTTACCTGCAAACGCGCAAACTTTGAGGGTTTGAAATTAAGCCAATGTCGATGAAAGTTAAACTTGCGCACTTTTCACCCATAACGAAAAGTACCATTATAAATAAATTCTGAAAATAATAATATTTATAATATTTATTTTTATTTGACAATAAAAGGTTATTTGTAGTACATAAAGTGCATAGAAAGTAGCGACATAATAAAAACAAAACTAGGAACATGTTGTACACACAAATTGTTGGGTGAAGCCCTGTTCTCCTAGCTAGATCACAAAGTAATCTGTGTTAAGGAAAAACAGATTCCACTCCCTAGTGGGGTAGCAAAAACACTGTTGCGTTCATGTTTCTGATTCTACGATAAAGGTACAAGTCTGCCAAGTGTATTACAAAGAGAGACAAAAAAAAAATATATATATATATATATACTTAAAAAAAAAACGAAGTAAGCAAGCTAATACATTAAAATTTACAATAATTCTATGGAGCTATGTGGGTACTTGTAATGTGTTAAAAAGTGAGTGTGTAGTGTAGTGCCATCTAGTGTAGTGTATGTAGTGTGGTGTAGAGTGGTGTGGTGTGGTGTGGTTTGGTGTGGTGTGGTTTGCTGTGGTGTAGTGTGGTGTGGTGTGGTACGTACGTGCAAGTGTAAACAATCAAAAAGTCGAAAGATATTTTTCAGTCTCGTCGTAAGATTTATTCAGAAGGAAGGAACGAAGAGCACATTTGCATTTGGCATATGGTAATTCATAGATACGTAGTGACGCGTTAATTTTGTTGTATAGGTATGGACCTAGATAGTAGAAAAACCTTTTTGTGAAAGTAAATTTAGGTTGCGGAACAGTACAAATCAAATCTTTACGGCGCTTGGTAATTGTAGTAAACGGGGTCTGTAAGTGTTGAAGAAGAATGGTTTGCAGAATGAAGTGCTGCCTCACGTTAAGGACGTTACAGTTTCGGTAAATTTCTGTAGTTGGATACAGAATCGGTCGAAACGTTGCGATTTTTAGTATAGCTCTGTGAGACACTTCCAAGGGTTTGAGAGCAGTTTTGGTTGCGCCACCCCAGCAGCTAATACAATATATAATAATGGATTGGCATAATGCGTAATATATATTGCGTATAACCGACTGCTTAGCAACGTGACGAAGAGTTTTGAAAATATACATAAGCTTTCTGACTCTACCTGTAAGTAAGCTAATGTGTGTTTTGTAATTGAGATTCCGATCTAAAGTTATGCCCAAGTATTTTATATTGTCAACTGCCACAATATGTGGGCAATGACATGATGTGCGTGAATGTGAATTGTGACAGGAGTGAGCTTTTAGGATGATGGGAACCTCTGGTTGTGAAGTTGATGAAATAGAAAATGCCATTAATCTCGTTTTGGATGTGTTCAGTGTGAGTTTGTGTGAGAGAAGCCAATTAAAGGCAGAATCAAAACCGTCCTGTGCAATATTCTGAAGCTCTGACCAAGAACTCGCGAAAAACGTAAGGGCAGTATCATCTGCAAAAGACACAATTTTTGAATTCATAAGGTTCAGATTGCACAGGTCATTTATAAAGATTAGAAAAAGTGTTGGACCGAGGATACTACCCTGCGGAACTCCGTAGCAAATTGGGAGTTCATTGCTGACGTGATCACCAATTTTGACTATTTGTAGTCTGTTTGTCAGATAGCTGGCGAAGAGATTAAGCTGTAACCCTCTGACACCTACTCTCTCTAGCTTTATTAGAAGGGTAGATTTGGGAATTGTGTCGAAGGCCTTGGCGAGATCAAGAAATACTGCAAGAACCTTTTTGTTATTATTCATTTTCTCCACAATGAAGTTTGTTACTTCGTGTACAGCATCACAAGTAGATTTATTTTTTCTGAAGCCGAATTGCTGGGAAGAAATAAGTTTATTTTTCTCGAGGAACCCTACAAGTCTTTTATTAATTATTCTCTCAAGGACTTTTGACAGGGCAGGAAGTACGGCTATAGGACGATAGTTATTAAATAACTTCCCATCTCCACCCTTGAAAATAGGGTGAATTATAGCCTTTTTTAAGCTAGCCGGGAAAATAGCAGTCTGAAAGCAGAGGTTGAAGATGTGGGTCAGAACAGGCGCCAAAGTGCTACAGTATCTCTTCAGTACAGTGGGAGAGATGCCATCCCATCCAGTGGCAGCACTGGATCTAAGAGAATTAATTTCAGTCTCTATCTCATCCGTGTTCACGTTTTCTAATACAAATGATGTTGTAGTGTGTGAGCAAGTGGTATTGAATGTAGTGTGATCGTTGGTGGTATTTTCTGCGAGGTTTTTACCTACGTTAACAAAGAACTCGTTAAGATTATTGCAAGACTGAAATGGCGTATCTGAGTGAGAAAGAAGTTGTGTAGATGCATGTTGGTGTTTTTGTGTGTTTGTGATTCTTTTTATTGATTCCCAAAGAACTTTCGAATTATTTCCAGCTTTATCAAGCTCTTGTGTGTCGAATTGTCTTTTGATTTTTTTTAGAATTTTATTGCAGAAGTTTCTGTATCGTTTGTAAGAGATTTCGAGTGCCACGTTGTCTGGTGATAGTTTTGATCTTTTATGAAGCATGTCTCTATGTCTCATACAACGAATTAATCCTGGGGTGATCCATGGCTTAATTATCCTCTTTCTAGATGGTATTTTTTTAGTGTAAGTATTCTCAGAAATTGCTTTAGCCATTACACTAACCAGGAAATCAGTAGCAACATCAGGGTCAGACATAGAGTAAACGGGTGTAAAATCTAGTACCTCCATATTTTTATCCAGGGTGTCAAAGTTAATTTTGGTGATGAGTGTTGTCATGTTGTTTTGATTTTTATTTCTATTATGAATGCAAAGCAGGGAAGAGCAGTGATCAGTGATAGTCGTGTCAAAGATTAGTGAGATAGATGTGGTGTTGGTTCTTAATAGAAGATGGTCGAGACAGTTATTTCCTCTGGTAGGCAAAGAATGTGTAGGGAGATATCCGTGGAAAGCAAGAGTGTTAAGATAGTTGTGTGATCGAGCGTCAAGTGAGAGAGGTTTTATATCTATGTTAATGTCTCCAGTTATAGCTACAGTTTTGAATTTGGAAAGAGTAGGAAGAATGTTGTTAAGAGCAGTAAGAAAATCATCAATGTTATTACTAGCCGGCGACCGGTACACACACAGTATGGCAATGTCAGATCCCAATTCCACTGCTAGTCCAGTGGCGGAACCACCAAAACAATGTTCTTTACAGATGACGGGAAGGGTGGATTTTACATAAACCACGACACCATCACTTTGGTTTAAGTTTTTTGCAGTACTGAACATGACAAAGTTTTGGATGACAGGTATAGTTTGGTTACTAGAACATAACAACCAGCATTCCGTTAGAACCAAAATATCACAGTCAATTGAGATACGTTGTAGGAGCGTTTGTAGACTGTTAAAGTTGCAATTGATCGATCTAATGTTTTGTGTTAGAATTTTTATATAGTTAATTGGTTGTTTAATAAAAGTTTTAGCCTGCTCCGGAGTGCAAGGGTGTGATTCGGATACAGAAAATTCGTCAACACTATTCAAAAGAACATTTACGTTATCAAGCATTGTTAATGGTAAGGTAAGAGGTCAAGTATTGCGTATAAAGCCAGGGTAGCAATATGTTAAGAATCACATGTTGAATGGAATGTGAGCGTGAAGTTTGTGATCTGGATTGGTATGAGCAGTAGGTAATGTGGAGTGTTTGTGTATGATAGCGTGAGTTAACAATATTTAACATAAAAAAAACATACATGCAATAGTTGCTATTATTAAGTTTTGAGAAGATTATATAGGATAACAATAAGTAACATTTAACCTGTGCTAAAGTAATAAGTCATGCAATATTAGGTTGCGAAATTTGCAGCAGTTGTTGTTCATTCTTCACAATTATGTATGGACTGTCAATACTTTTCTTCAACATGACACGACCATTTGACGTCCAACAATAGGCATAACCATTGAGCTTGGCGAAGTTTCTAGCTGTGTAGAAAAGCTTTTTGGATAGGGTTGTGAGCTGTTCAGCAATGTAGATAGGGGCACTAGGTCCTTCAAAGCCTAAGTGAGTTGTGTTAATTTTGTTGTTAGAGTTGTTGATATTGAACTGCTTGGCTGCTAACAAAAAATTGCTTTTTTGTAGTGTGTTTGAAAACTCGATACTGATATTGGAGGTTTTGTTTTCCTTTTTTGATGGCAATCTTGCGACGTCCCGTATATCAGAGAGTTGTATGTTCGTATCCAGTTGTTTAGACAGATGTTGGACCAAGGTGTAGAGAGAGTTTTTAGTTTCTCTCGGACACTTAGGTACGTTACGTATCTCGATGCAGGTCTTTATACAGTTGCGATCTATATTGTCGAGCTTTTCTTCTAGGGAAATAAGCTTTTTAGCAATTTCTTTACGTTCTAGCTCTAAATTAGCAATTTTGGTTTCTAATGAGGTTAATTGGGTCGATATTGCTGTCATTGATTTCTCGATTTCCATATTGGTCTCTTCTATTTTTGTATAATGGGACTTTATTTCCATGATATGCTTTTCGAATTTGTCCATGCGGGAGTTTTGTGAACTTACTAAATCGTTTATCAAGTCCTTAAGGTCGGATTTAATATCGTAAAATACACACAATACCTATAATGTGAACCATAAAGAAACTTATCACTAGCAAAAACCAACTGAAAATAACAAGAATGCAGAACGACAGACGTTGGCACCGCTAATAGAATTAAATGTACGTAATTGGTTTACTTAGTCGCAGTGGAGATAAATATATATACACGCATAAGATAATGCAGAAAATAAATGTCTGTGTAACTCGCGTATTTTTAAAATATTTTAAATATATATGTAACATTTCCATGTACCGATTATATTTTACATTTTACCGATGTGAAATCATCATCATTAGTGACATCTGGCGGCGAGTAGTGGAAATGTTGCGAAAGTAAGCTAGGCGAAACTATTATGCCGCGTTTGCGCACAACAAGAATTTATGACCAATTATAATTCCTAACAATATCATCACTATTATTCACACATACCTATCAGTTAAGATGTATAACACGGTAAAACAGAAAGTAGTGAAAATCTAAGAACTTCGACAGTAGAAAGAATGTTATAATGACGGAATTATTTTGTCTTATTTCTTTTTGCATTAAGTAGAGATATATGTATGACCGGAGTAGGTAAATACATTTCTAGGGCAGATCAATCGCAGATATTTATAATTATAATAATAATATGTGGGGACATTTCACACATGGCCACCTGACCCCAAACTAGGGAGACCCTGTACTATGGGTGTCAGACAGCTGATATACATACACAAATACATTTTAAATACATACATATATAGATAAAAACACCCAGACACAAGGCAAACATAAGTGCTCATCACACAAATATTTACCTTGGGCGGGAATCGAACCCGCAACACGCTGCGCAGCAGTCGATCGCTCAGCCACTGCGCCAACCGTGTTGTCACTCAGTATATATTGTATGTATTTATATCAGGTGTATAAATATTGAATATATATAATATACCTATAAACATTATATATTATTATATTCAAAGTATTGTGCCACTGCTTGGCAGACGTCTTCCCTATAGCCGGTTTCGAGGTATCATTAAAATAAGTTTATGAAATATCCTTATATGAAATACAAAATACCTAAAAATTTTCATCAAAATCGGTATGAATCACAAATAGCATTATGCACCAAAATTATTTCTTCGCATTCCTATACTTAGGTAATTGTCATAACTTTTATGATGTTTTAATTTGATAATAAATAAATACAATGTCTGTATCAATAAAGACAAATTGACATCTAAATTAAGAAATCCTTAAACGGATTGTGTCGTTACGGCGCAGGCGCGGTGGCGTGCGCGGGCGTCGTTCATATGTCGAGCTTAATGTCACATTGTTTAGCGCCATAAGAGAGGTTGAACTTGAATACTTGATTGTTTCTAGGCTGTGGGCCTTAGCAGTCTCGTGCTAAGACCATAATGTGTTAAAAATCCCACTGTGGACGTATTTTCCATAGAATCGATATATAAAGTCCATGCATAATGTGGTACTAGTAGGTGGTATCCTTGCAATTTTAGACTCTCATAAAATTATTTTGATGGTAGTTAAATTTTTAACCGACTTTAAAAAAAGGAATTAGAACCTATTCCTTTTCCACTGTATGTTTTTCCGCGATTTCTCCGGAAATAGTAGATCGATCTTGAAATTTATATTTTTAATGTGTATTTAATGTATAGTGTATGCGTCAGGGATGTCCTCATATTAATTTCATCGAGATTGATTCAGCACTTTTTTAAAAAATCAACAATAAGCAATATACCTATAAGACGTTAAGTTTGTGGTTCCCTTCAGCAAGTTTTCATAAGGACTTTTAATCTCTGTTTTAACTGTTGCCGTTTCGTAATGGATTTTGATAATAAGAAGGCAGGTACTAAAACGAAAAATAAAAACCTTTTTTACGAAAAAGACAACCGCCTCCAAAAACTTAAAAGATGCTTTAAAACTTTAACACTTAAAACTTTTAGTTAGTTACTTTTGCTTCTGAAGTCGGTGGCAAAACCAACACACCACATAACTCGCCGACCTCCATATAAAAGGTTTTTATCCTAATTTAATCTGAAGTAGCTTTATACATTACTTGTTATGAGATATGGAATAAGATTATATGTAGTTTCTTTTTAATGAAAAGTTATTTTATATTCAAAATCTTAAAAGTTAATTATTTTAGTAAGTTAGTTATATTGGGTAAATATGTAGAATATTCATACGCAAAGATTGCTTTTAAATAGGCGTTTTTAAATAATATTTCGTCATGGAACCACCATTCCATACTTTTAATGTGGATAATGAGAAGAGTAACGAGCCTTTCAAAATTAAAATCTTATGCTGATCTGTTTTATCGTTTATTTAATAAATAATTTATTATTATTATTATCATTAATACTAAACAAGAAAAATTGCAGTTTCAGCTACGCATTTCAGCTGATGCTATCTATGTACCTATTCATAAATCCAAAATGCAAATAATATGTAGGTAACTTGTATTTTTTGCAATTTTGTTTACGGTTATGGCCCGCCCCTAAGATGACCCACTGACCATGGCTTTTCTTAATAATATGTGCGATAATTTATTTTACCTCAATGACGGCAGGACATACTGAATAACGTTCAAGCGTCTCTGTGGTTTATCATATTATTTGCATATGTTTTGACATAAACTTCGCTGGTGTTATTTTTACGTTTCTGCTCAATGTAAGCGGTACAACTGTTTACATAAATAGTTCTCGTTAAACCTATACTCCATTTATAATAGCATTAGAAAAAAGAGGCTCGTAGAAGCAGGAATGCAAAACATTTTATTTCAGAGATAAGTTAAAACAATTTTAATTAAGATTGTATTAACATAACTTTTGATAAATAGATCGAAGATTACTTAATATGGACATTTATATCCATACTCGATATTATAAATGCGAATAAAACTGTTACGCTTTCACAATGAAACGGCTGAACCGATTTTGATACGAATAACGTTCTCGTTATTGTTCATCCCTGCTTCTTTTAGGTTTTTAGCTAAATTGGAATGAAATAATACAAATAAATAAAGGCCACATAATTTCATAAGATAAATTATTAAAATGGTTCCATTTAAGTGCAACAGCTGCTGTAAAATTAGATTATAATAAATTCGGCGTTTATCGTAACTGTAACATGTTTATTGTACCTATATGTTACAAAGTGTGCATCAAAAATAACCTTTTTCAACCTCTGTCTAATACTATTTTGAATGGAGTATAGTTTAGATAAATTAAGTTGATTTCTAGACTGATCAAAATCTATTTGCATGATTCCAAATCTACATCATTATGAAACGAGTGGAAAAAGAGAGATGTATTAATTATTTGTAAATGTTTAAATTATTATATTTCTTTTAATACGTCATGTTGTAACAGGGTTTTTTTTTCACGTCCAAAATATCAAACAAAAAATTCCGCCGGCTATCCTAGCGCTTTCGCCTTAGTTGCAATTTTAACTATATTTCGTATGTGCACTACACAGTATAAAATTTCGTGTGTTAGTACACAAACGCCCTTAGAAGTCAGAATAATGTAGCAATCTACGTCGTACACCGTTCCTGCTAAAAGTTCCAATTTCGTAGACTCTCTACGTCGTCGTAGCAGAGTCTACATAGTAGTTCTCGGGAGCCGCATGCGAATATTTGACATTACATTATTTGTTTATTATGGTGCTTAATATGTCTGTTTGCCTGTCTAATCCAAGCAATTGAAATATTCCAAAATAGAATATTAAATTGTGATCATCACCTGCATTCTTATTTTACGACGTAAAAATGCGGTTCGTCTATTTGGTATGAGGAGCTTTGTTTGTAGGCACATGACATGCCATCCGTTTGGGTGCTTGCTTACAAGTTTTAGTCTTTCCAATTTTGGTTTAACCCAATAAAACTGAACTAGCTTTTCTTTTTTTTCTCCTTATCAAGTAAGTCGATAAAACTGTGAGGATTTTTATTGTTGCCAGCAAATATTTTCTCGAATAAATAAGGGATAAGTATTAAGTTTCCCGTCTCATTTTACTAGCGCACCGATTGGTAAACGTTGCGCGAATATAAAATCATTGCACAACGTGTGTCACTTTTATTTAAAGAAGGCACTCGATGGTGGTATCAATGTTCAACAAAGCGGCTCACGTCACACGACACGGACTCCGTCGCGAATAACAAACACCGGAACATTCACTTTCGACGAACAACGACATAACATTATAGATTCGAAGCTTCATGCAGGCACTCACATGTGTAAGCTACTTAGAACCGGCTATTTGATAAAAATCTAAAACCAGTGTAACCAGTACCACACGTCACTGACTAACACCAAACTTATTTATTTAATTAATAGCATATTCCGTCTCTCTCGTTAAACCACTACTGCTACCTTTAATTTTAATTGGTGAAATTCCTTTTTAGGCTTTCCTTTCCTCTCAGTGGAGACCGGTAGTCGAGGACTCTATAATTACTACCTGAGGTGGCTGTTGAAGGTGAAAGCGAACTTGGACGTAATTCGCGACTCGCGTTGTGTGTTTATGTCTTCACAACGTGTACTTTCGGTTCCACGCAGACCGCTCAGCTGTCTCGCGATAACGATACTTGTCAATATTGGTAGAAAATGCCACGAGAAAGTTTGTTGATCTCGTATACCCGGTAAACATGCTATTACATGTGGTTTAACTTCCTACTCTGTCAAGAAATATTTCGTATTTAGGAGTGCCCTATGTGTTACCTACTTTACTGACGCAAGGTGTAACAATATTACGGAAATTGTACAAATACACTTTACTAAAAAAGCGTTGAAGGGAAACATTAATTTGCAACGCGGTCAACGTTCAAACTTAACAACGGTATTCACACAACGGTTCTTTATATTTAGAAATACCCAACACGTGAATCGTATTGAATCACCTCTCTCTGTTTACTGTTTAACTGGTATTTCCTTATGCTTGTTTCGTAATGTTACTTTCCTTTAACCTATTTTGTAAGGATTCGCTAACGCGACGGTTTTGTCTTGACTTAATTTTATTGTTGGCGTGTGACTTTACAAGTAAAGAAATTAGCACTAACGACAAGGCGTTCAAAGGTCAAAGAGGCAACGGAGCACGTAAAATCGCAGCGAGAGTGGAACACTTCTGGCACAATGACCATAATCGATCGGTCGGCCGGTGCAGACTGCAGGCTCGGTTACGAAATCGAAAGCCGAAGTCTGCTACGTGACACGGCCAGCCCGGTCAAGGATCCAAGCCATAATATTTCGGTATATACATTTAGCTCATTATTCATAAAACCGACAACGGCTACCTAATTATAACAGCAACTCGTAATTATTCCTCACGCAAAGCCTACCACAACAGCAACTCTACACAGTCCATCTGAATCTGTTTTAATATCTGTTATTCAAGTGATCACTTTTTATGTTAGTGTTACAATTAAACCGTGTTCGGCCAGAGCGGGCACTCGCTCGACACGCTGACAAGGCCGCGCCGGATGGGCGATTACTGTGAACCGTGTCAACGTTGCAGCCACGACTAATCACCCACCCGCACCGCTTTTCGTCAGGTCAATGACAAGCACAACTAAACACGTCGCTCTGTACGAACAAAAAACTGACATTCTTTTTGCCCAATAAAATTATTCGGTTAAAAAACAAACTCCTAGAAACGAGCTTCTAAAATCTGTGGGGAACGAACACTGCCCTATGAGGCAGACGACCTAAATATTCTAGGTCATAGGAAAATAATTACATTATGTACATATTACTGAAATACACTAGATTCGCCTGATCGCGTAACCAAAAACCATTAGCCCTAATTAGAACACAGAACAGTCGATAAAGGAAAGTTACCTCGTCATGTGAATGAATAATGTCAGACAATTAGTATTCAGGTAAGGTAGTATCCCAATATTTTAATTTACATGATTCTAGGTTTATCATTTAAATACTTATTTGTTTTAAAAATCAAAGACGTTAAAACTCTTGTGAGACAGACAACAAAGTGATCCTATAAGGGTTCCGTTTATTCCTTTTGAGGTACGGAAAAACGTAAAAAGCTTCTTTTACAATACTTTCCGGAAGTTTATCTAACATTAATGTACCTTTGATAGGGTTAAAAATGAAAGACTTGATTAAGAATACCTGTACCTATATGTATACATTATTATTTCGAAGAAAATAAACAACAGTAACAGCAGTTACTAAAGCAAGTCTGCAGACGCTGCAGTAAACGTTGAATAAAATTTGTAAGCCTTTATATTTTGGCACTTGTTGGTACACGTGAGCAGGACACTAAACCTACCTTGAGTATTATCAATACAGCAGAAACACCTAACTGTTACGACAACAAATTACTTAACTTTACGGGCGCGCGAACCGAAATTGTTAAAAAGAATCACATAAACAAAATGTAGGCAGAGCGAAAGCCCCTATGAAATTTTTACTAGCAATAGTGTTCACGTCTGATGTGTTTTTGATTGCGGTAACTATGTTTTCGCGGCCGTCGAAGAAAATGGTGTTGGAAGACGATGTTTTTTTTTTTGCTGACGTGTTACCTACTAATGTTGTTTTATTATATTTGGTAGAAAATTCAAAGTAAGGGCTGTCATCGCGACCAATTTATTCCTGCTACGTGTTTTAAGTATGTATTACAAAGTTTAAGTTGCTAGAAATGGGATACGATATGATAGGTGGGAGTAAAAATATTATTTTCACTCGACTAATACCGAGTTCAAAAGATGTCTTGTTTTTTGTCAGTGCTTGTCTGTACAAAGTATGAATAAAAAGTTTTACATCAGACTTAAAACATAAAATCAAGAAATAATGGGAAAATTATTTGCTAGACCACAATAATACTTAATACTTTCTCTTTCCATTCACCTCGCAATACCACTGCACCGCGGTCTGTTGTGAACGCTGATATTCCACTGTTATCATCAGTCTAGGAACCAAAAACAATAAGATCTAGTTACGTCATAACGCCTACCAAGTTGACAAATCCTTTGCGAGCGCATAAACCAGGACAGGACCTTGAAACATTCACTGTGAACGCTATCGAGACGAATCTTTTAAGCTATGGTTATGCCTGGCGCCCACGAACTTATACAATGTTTACTTGATAAGTTAGATATATTATAAACACACTTCGCCCAAATAGTAGTTGAAATGTTTTCAAGATAATAGTGCAAGTGAAAGAACTGTTATTCGACCTGAAAATGTTAATTACGCGTCTGTGTAAACGTGCACGAATGAATGCAGGCCGCTATTATGGCCGCATTCAGTCAGACAGTGGTTTCAAAATTAAAATTGAAGATGGCCGTTTTCTGTGCTTGAGCCGTTTTCTGTTTCCTTACTTTGGGATTCATTCTTAGTAACCAAATGGCGTTAATGAGCAATGAGATTAAGCAACCGCTAGTAGGATAGAATAAAGCGCAACGATGGTGAGTCACCGTGAGTTGTGCAATGATTTTGCACAACCAGTCCTCGGGCCCTCACCGCTACTGCCATACTTAATAAAATAACGAGCAAACATATTAAGAAGGATATCAAGATGATGTGTATTCCATTATGAGGGTCAGGGTCAGGTAAAAAACAATCACAATGTCATAGAAATTGTTAGCGAATACTTAGTAAACCGTGTACAGTAACGGTACCAACATTATGTCTGCAAAATAAGAATGACTGTCGGTGAAACCGGGTATGATCCACATAAACCTACATAAATAGTTAATATTTAAAAAGCGTTAAAAATTTTTTAGAGCTCCTTGACATCTAAAGGCATACGTTACTTTCGGTTATGCTTGCATTTACGTTAGTACATAATAATATGTTCTTAGTTTCCGCACTTAGTCCTTATTACTACATTACGTTGCTACATATATTATAATATGGGTTCTGATAAAAATGTTGGTTGGCACACTGATACTTATACATAATATATTACGTGCATAGAAACTCGACTGGTTATTGAGCTTCAATCTAACCTTACTGTTGACAAATGTGTAAAAGCCTGCTCGCGCTGCACTCGGACCGGACCAGTGCTAAGTCGATGCACTCGAGCTGCCGACTGCGCGCCAGCTTTTTTTCCTATTTATAAGCGCATGGGATAAACTCGGTTTCCAACATATTTAGTACTTCGACGCGCTCGACGCTTAACACACACGAACCCATGATAATGGATGTTTTGTGAATATTTTGTGATAAAAGGAGTGGATTTTGTTAGTAAGGGTTCGATTTTGGTGATGTGGGTACATACGATACGCTCCACTCGTGGTCACGCATGTTCTTCTGGAATGCAGCAGATTTGGGTGTCCAGGAGTCTACACCCCGGTAGAGAGCAGGTAGTTCGGCCACCTTAACTTCGAGCCGTTCGGCCAGCCTCTGTTCTACGAGCGCCTTGGGGCCGCTCGTCAAAGGCCTCTGTTGCTCTTTTACACTGCGCCGCTCCAAACCACCGTATCCATTTAATTTCTCTCCGTTGCAAGACGTCACGCTTTTGGGGCTATCTGTGCTGAGCAATTTACTTTTAACGGTGTCTACCTTACCGTAATTTTTATATTGTACCGATTCAGTTCCGTTCGCTGGACGCGAATACTTCAAAGAATCGTACGTGTCGCCGTTCAGGCTGCTATATTCGACATTGTTTAGGTTGATGTCTCTTTCGACTCGTTTAGTCGCGGCATCGTACCCATTTCGTTTGCTATAGCGTTCCTCGTGGCTTTGTTTGAGGAAGTTATTTTCGAAACTAGTTTTACATTTAGGAACATTATTTAGGTAGTCGCTATAACTTAAATCTTTATTGTGTAAACCTTTATCACAGCCCTTTTTAAGTGTTTCTTGTATATCGATACCGTTCCCGTTAACACGGCTGTATGTAAAGCTCGCAGGCTGGGCAGTGTCAGTCCTGTGGTCGACAGTCTCCGTTCGTTCAGTATCTTTGTTCTCGAATTCGTGTTTGGCAAGTGCGACACGCGACACATCGCCGTTGACGCTGTTTTTATACTGCGACTTGGTGGTGAAATCGACCGCTGTGATGCCAGCTCTGCTTTGTTCAGTAGGAACGGTCCACGTATCGTGCTTCTTCTTCTCACTACTCTTGGAAGACCAAGCCTTTGCCAGCGCAGCCTTTAGCGCCTCCCGCCGCTCGTGCACGCTGACCCTCGGGTACTCGTGTATAGGAACAATAGCGGGAGCGTACAGAGTCGACCGTGGTGTGGCTCGCGTTATGCGGAAACTTCTGAACTCCCTGTTGAACTCCGAACTCAGAGAATAAGCCGGTATTCTCGAAGTCACCATTTTGAGATCAAAATTTCCAGCCAATAGTCATAAAAACTTATTATTCTTCACAATAAAAAATATTTTTGCACAGAGCACACTGAACACATATCGACTCTACCTGAAAAGAAGTGTTATTTTAAAATGTGTTGAACGAACGACAATAGTGATGCAGGGAAGTGCATGATCGGCACGTATGTTCTTTTCACGTGTAATGGTATTCGGTGCAGGTCGTGGACGTGTCGGTGGGCTGTGGGCCGCGACCTTCGCGGTGGGCGGCGCGGCGGGACTACGCACTGGTCAACGAACCGCCCCGTGCGCCGCCGACCGTTCAGCTCACCAGCCTGTTTGCATAACGCACTCGCAAACCGCTGCCCTATCTTATCTCTTATGCAGTTATTCATCGATCACGCCAACCGCACGCACAACATTAAACGTAACAAAAGCATTGGATGATAAGTAGTATTACTAATGGATATTAGTCAGTGATAGAGAAATCTATTAAAAGGTAGATGTGATAAAACGTCACTTGTTTTGTGGAGCATTTGTGCCGTATAAGTGCAACAAGTGTCGCCTTGTTGGCGTCCCTAATATGGCTAGTGGCGATGCTGCCATATGGCCTGCGGTCGACACATCCCAGCTTGTCTCCACTCCAGCTGCACCGATACAAACATTTAATATCGCTTTACAAACAAGTTTTCTGGGGCAATATATTATGACTGTTATTTATTGTGAGATAGATCGGTTTGTTTTGAATAAGTTTTAGGCATTTCAAACACCGTGGTAGACATTTTCGACACTATTATTTGTTTTATGGCATGTCTCTCATGATCAAACCACATTAATTATCTATTCTCCTCAAATAGTGAGACTGACCTGCGCTACATTTATAAGTATTACTTGTAAAGGCTTTATTATTTAATGGGTAGGTTCATCACACGAGATAACAACACACAATGTTATCATGAATGTTGTAGGAAATACAATTTATTGTTTTGATATTGAGGAAAAACAATGGAGTAAGTATCACTTTGAATCATAATTAATTTCGTTCAACACATTTTTGCGAGCACTGCTTGGAGCCGACATCACTGAGTATAAACATGTGTACCGTTTAGCACACAGACGCGTACGGTGGCTGCAACCAACTAAGTGGCATATAATATAGCATATTTAATAAAACGAGTAAAACCAGCCTTTGTCACACAACATCACGTACGCGTAGCATAGGACAGTTGTAGTGGTATCGGTTGTTAGAAGGAGAGCAGCCACCGGAAGCGAGTGCGTTTCGTTAGCGACGGCGGCGGCGGAGCCGGTCCGTGCATACCTTCTCGTTGCGAGCGCGAGAACTGCGTGCGGTGTGCGTGCACCGCTGTGACTAAACTGACTGAAGGGAGGCAACGCGCGGCGGCCCGGTGCGAGGACCCCACCGCTGCCGCCGCCTCTCTCCTGCGGTCCACCACTAGTGACTCTATCGCGAGAGCATTACGGGCTGAATCGCAGGAGCACTGACCTTCGCTACAACAACGACGAGATGCCGTCGATTCACTAGCGACCGGCCAGCTCGAGCGCACGTTTGCATCCGACCTACCGATTGCACTATTACAATACAAGTTTGTAACAGTTACCAACCAAAGTGCACTACATGGACACGATATCTTGGATGATATGTATAATTTATTAGATATATGTATTCACTCACGCAGAGAATGACGAATCTTTGTAGTTGTGAATTCTTTTCAATAAAACATAATTATTCCAACATTGCTACCTTCCCATTTCCTACAAATTACATTGTGAAGTACTGTTTTATACAACAAAAAATAATAATTAAATCAAATGGGCCGCATTATACAATTTACCTGTATCTCATTACAATTAAAGTAAATAAAATACATATAGTTATTCATTTTGATGTCATTTGCAACGGTGCATAGCAAGATTTCTCTCGTTAATATATGGAAAAATTGTTTTAGCTGTCTGTTTTTTGTCTGGCGACCGCAATGTGCTTGTGTCATGAACAACGTATTTATATTAATTGGGAAAACTAACGCAAACTATTAAATGTCTATTATGTGCTGCTATTAATGTACCTAGTTGATTGCATTCCTGGGTATGCGACGTGAAACATGTGGGATCTCACCTTAAACGTTTCGTTGCAGTCAAGCGATATAATTGATAATTACCTGAAACAAAAAATGGTTTTGTTAATAACGCTGCAATAACCTTCGCTATAAAAACGTTAAAATAATTTTATTATGATAAAAACACACATTCAATGAAAAAAATCATGATCACATGAAGCCAAGCGGGGTACAGAAGGTCAAGTTGGTTTCGAAACCACTTCACTTTAACAGAACATTATTATGTATTTGGGCCACTGTGAAAAATTATAACTTGTAAGTACATACTTGATTGTGATACTCACAACCTGTAATAAATATCATAGAAGAACTTTGCAAGCTAATTCGACATTATAAAAATAATCTCAATTCTCAAATGAAAAACCTAGTGTTTTAAAAGTAATCATTGAAATTATTTTGGGACAGAATTTGCTAATGTTTACTTACTCTGTTCCAAAACGATTGATAAAAATGTATTATGCATGATTTAAGTAAATTACTAAATAAGTATAAAATCAACCCAGTACGATTGTATAAAAATCAGATTCTACATTGTAGTACGTGACGAAACGGTATTAAAGAAAATAATGAACCGTACGGTGTTTTTTCAGAAAACCATTTTATTGGAGGTCGTCTTTTAAATTTACCTTCGTAAAATCGAAGAGTTGCAACTGGAAAGTAAATAACGTTAGATAACAAGGTGGTTGCATAGTTAATTATTATTGTATTGTTAGATAATGTGTTTTATAATCAAATTGATGATATGAAACATTTACCATTAGTCCCAAGAATAAAATATTAAAATATGTAAGTACCTATCTGTTTTGTTCATTATTCCTAAAGTATAGACAATAAAAAAATAGAAATCAAACAAAAATCATTTCAATACTTTCAGGAATTTATGCAGTAAAACTAATATACTGAGGGTGAAATATACAGTAGGCATTTAACAATAGGAAGAAAACTTCCAGGTTGCCAAATATGGGTGAAAGTTGAGAAGATATTGAAAACAAATTGTATTAATAGCCTGTCGAGACTTGCACATAAATTATTACCGCCTACGTTTGGTTACTTATGAAACATAAATTCAGAGAACATGTTCGAGAGAGTAAATACAATTGATCAGACTCTCTGTGGTTGTCTTGTGAATGTGACGTCGAAAAAATTGTCGCGACGCGCATGTTTTGGATTGTCTCATAATCAGATTACCCTAAAAGCACCGATATATTATAGTGATCACATATAATGGACATGTATAATATTGTGACACGGTCCGTTTAATATTTATTTATGTGTGAAACAAACATGGCCTAGACTGGAACATTATTGCTTATTCAGTGGTGATGTGTGTCACTGCCAACGATTTTGCGCTTGTATGATTTCATTCCCCTTAGGGCTTTAAAGCTTTGCAACATTGATTGACCTTTAGCGCATACTGTAATAGGTAGTCGAGCTGAAATAGTTTCATTAATATAGGCCATCAGAAATGTTTTATTTTAGAATTTCACTCCATTTCACTGCTTGTTTCGTACACAACTAAATTAAGTCTTTGTTAAATAATTTAGTGGAGTGCTATTTTTAACCGACTTCAAAAATAAAAGGAGTTTCTCAGTTCGACCCGTATGTTTGTATGTATGTATGTTTGTCCGCGATTATCTCCCGTTTGGCTGAACCGATTTTGATGCCGTTTTCAGAAAAGTGTTTGTTACATTCTGGAGAAAGTATAACAACATTCTTACTTTATTCAGCGCTTTTTGAAAAAAGCAACAAAAACCGAGAAGACGTTTTTGTTTCTTCCATCTTTCCATCTTTGGAGGACTTTCAATCTCTGTTTTAACTGTGTTGTCGTTCTTTAATAGATTTGGGTGATAAGGAGGCACTAACAAGTGTAAAATAAATTTTTTTTTGAAAAAAGAGAACCGTCTTCCAAAAAAAACTAAAAAGTCATAAATAACTTTAGCCAACACACATGACTTTAGTTTCGGAAGTCGGTGGCAATACAAAACAACAAATAGAACAAAGCCACCGACTTTTGAAACTAAAGTCATGTGTGTTCTGTACTAAAGTTATTTATCACTTTTTTGTTTTTTTTTGAAGCCGGTTCTCTTTTTAAATTGCAAAACTCTATTGAAGTATAACCATGTGTGGTTAAAATTCATGGTTGTCTAACCTAAGTTTGTAAATTTTTGAAAAGATGTTTCAACAGGAATGTTATGGAAAATTAAACAGCTCTAATCAATATAACATTTTTAGTTCTTAGTAATTAGTTCATAATGTTATTATTTTCTATACAGCTGGCCATTTTTTGCTATAGCCAATTTTCACTGAAACTGTCGATACCCCAGTATGTTACCGTTAGGTTACCTTACAACCTACACAAAAATTCTTTGTACAGCCCTCAATCAATTCTCCGTTACATATGAGAATAAAAACATGCGAAATTGATGGTACCTACGTGTTTACATACACTCGTCATTAGCAAAAACACTGTTCGAGTTGAGATTGTAGGCGACCACGTCACTCTATACAATTGGTGGCACGTAAATGGCCGCAAAAAATAATGGCACCGGAGGCGGCAGCGAGTAGCCGACAAACGGCGAGGTCCAATGACCCAAATGGTTCATTACTAGGCCGGCTAGACTAACTAACGAAAGAAAAATCGGTCGCCGCCAAGCGCAAGACGATGCCACTTTTTCTATGTATGGTCTCGGCGCAAGCAACTCCCGGCTGATTGACAATTAGTGTCAATTGATTTACTGATTTCTAGACGATGAACCTGAACCTTCCATAGTCAATAAAAATGTATATTATATAAAAATCAGATTTCCGCATTTCTGATGGTACGATCAATGTGTATAGTAATGAAAACGCATAAGTCACGCACCGGGAGTCGGCACTATATCGAGGTAAGGTCGATGAGGTTAACCATCCCTGTAGTTAGTACTCACACGAAACTTGCCGTAAACATGTGTATTAGTCGAGCGTTTTAAGTGCTGCTATGCTAGCAATGACCACGGCGAATTAATCTGACACCATAAATGGTTCTACGGCGGAAACCTGATCTACCAGGCACGAGTTTGAACAACTAATACCAATCTAAATTACATATCAAAATACTGACCATAAATAGACTTCCTGGAGTTATGGGATTCAACGCCACTGCTCGTTGTTGTTGCGTGTAAGCAAACGATTAAAAACATTATTTGTAATCTGTAAGTAAGTACCTCATACAAGCTACAGTTCAAGCAAAATCCTGAGTATTTGGCGATTTTTATGATATTATTACTACTGTACGGACATAAATTA
Organism: Charanyca ferruginea; assembly: GCA_947361185.1. Lineage (NCBI taxonomy): Eukaryota > Metazoa > Arthropoda > Insecta > Lepidoptera > Noctuidae > Charanyca > Charanyca ferruginea. The sequence continues at coordinate 18,948,002 of OX376073.1, forward strand.
AAAACAGGTAAGTATTTCAAAAAATAACGCAATAGAAACTGAGTCAAAAGTAACGGTCCTCATTAATCATTGGGGCCAAACAACTAACCTGGTATAACCGAACATTACTCGATATTCGGATTCGTCATCTTTCCATTAAGTATATCGGTCAACACAGGTTTTTGTGCCATTTCCATTAGCAAAATTTTCCGATAGGTACTGTTAAATTAGTAACTGTTCATGTCAAATCACTATGCACACAAGGAAAACAAAGGAAACATTAGTTACAGAGGCTAATTATAAACTTTGCCTGATATTAAATGCGTCATCTGTCTATATGTCCAATTAGGGATTTTATTTTACTAGCCCTTTGAGTAATATGTTATGGGAAGTTTCTGGAAAAACCGTAATTACAAACATGAGGAAAAGTTGTAATACACCCCGCACATTTGTAATTTATAAAAAATTTTATTAACGACAACGACGACGTTTTTGATTTACTTTTTGTAAAGGTCACTTTTTTTTTTTAAAGTTAATATTTTATGCAGTGAAATACGTTGTCAATAAATATAATTATTTACTTCGTGACAATTTCAATCAATAACAACTACAAACAAAACCACACCAATTTCGTACAAAGACCAGAACATCTTTACGACGTTTGAAATGAAGGAACATTTAATTTAGCGAGATTCAATCGAACAAGACATTTAATTATTTTTTAGTTTTATATTGTCAGGTAAGCAGGACAGGAGAAATCAGTCCGTCGACCTGCATTAAAACACCTTTCCCACAAAGACCCGTTGAGCTTCTCGGAAGCACAACAAAGATCCTGTACACGTTTGTGACTCACGTATTTGGTACGACCTTCGGCCCAACCAAAAAAAAAAAACAAAACGAACTACAGATCGAGGTAAAAACCAACTACTTTATAGATAGACTTGGTAGTTTATATATACACATGAGAATATTAATAAAACTGATAGAGTTTATGACACATTTGCATCTGCATTATGCTGTTGATGATCCTTTTGATTAAGGAATATACCTACAGGCTACAAGTATGCCATGTGCCTAGGTAACTACAGAGTTCTATTGTTTGAATACGACAACTTCTGTGAACGAAGAGTCATCAAAGATGCAATGCCCACGTGCTGGTAAGTACCAGTGGAGACACGTGTAATTGGGGCAGAAAGTCGGCTGGTCTTACAGTTGGATTCTTCGAAGTGGAGGCGCGTAGGTGTCGCCAGCCACATTACCGTCGGTCGCCATCCTTCATATACAAGAAATTGCTTGCTCCCATAATTTGTATTCGGGGCCACCGTCACACTTGTGATGTGCGATTAGAAAGGAGACGGCAATTGTATTGCGTCGTAGAAATGATCCACATGTGGGTGGTTTATACCCGATTCTGATTAGGGGAAAACTTTCCAATAACAAACGCGTGATCTATCAATCATACGTCGGAAATAATCTATATTGGAATGGACTATATTGGATTAATTAGAATATAGTTTATAATAAAATATTGAAAATATTGTTTTTCTGATCGTATACTTTTTTAAAGGTAATATCACCATTCAAATCATATACTGCAACAGACGTATGGAGGATCATACATCAGTGGACATCTTATTATGACAAATGGTTGTATTCATATTTTCTTGTAGTGGTGGTTTCTTATATTTTGGCAAGTCAGCTTAGTTTTCCAAAAACTTCTCAATTAAGAGCGGTCAACACGTCATAATTCTCATACAATCGCTCATACGTGATTATGGCGTTCTAGCAATGTTCCTTTAGATATTTCGAACACACAGGTATCTTGTGGTTTATATCTAGATTTCTATGTAATAAAAAATGAACTTATTTTGAGAAACGAATTGAGTAAAAGACGTCTGAAAATCAGTGTTTTTTTAGCACAATCGGAACTTTGGCCATTCATAATGTTCTTATTCATAGAAAAAATAAATAAAAAACATGGTTATAAAAAACCTTGCACATGCACATGTAAGTAATGGAGATTCTAAATTACATTTTCTCAAAAAACTTAGCATTTTTCAACACGTACTGCCTGGAACACTGAAACCTCCGCGCGCCAGTTTTCGTGTGATGTTATCGCGTTCTCACTCACTTGTTTGTTTTCGAACATTTAATTTTTTCATGATGCTCGCTTTGACGATTGAATGACCGGGAAGGGGGACCACTGAAACCTCCGCGCGCCAGTTTTCGTGTGATGTTATCGCGTTCTCACTCACTTGTTTGTTTTCGAACATTTAATTTTTTCATGATGCTCGCTTTGACGATTGAATGACCGGGAAGGGTCCTCTTAAGTATAAACAAAAAAAAAAAAAAAAACAATTTTCGGTAATGAAAACATTCAAAATTTAGTCGCAATCTCACAATTTATGTCAAAAAGTCTAGGTGAATTCGAGGCATATTTGACAGATTGAAGTTAGAATGCGAACGTTCCTAATAATTCGAGAATTTCCGCCAGGTAAGTATAGGGACGGAGTGCCCTTTTACAACCCTATTTGAATCATTCTGATTTCTCAAAACACGCACTGTATGACAGCGGTTTGGATAGCTCACAGCCTATTGTTTTATCATATTTCTGTGTTACACACTTAAAAACATTGTTATTGGTTTTGCATAAATAGCCTGGCGTTGACTGCCCTCGCTGGATGCGAGTCGCACGGGACCGGTCAATGTGGCGCCACTTGGGGGAGGCCTATGCCCAGCAGTGGACGTCTTTCGGCTGAAATGATGATGATGATGAATGATAGTCATCATTCATCATCATCATCATTTCAGCCCTACAGACTACAGTACAACGGTTGCCCTAGGCGCTGCAGACAACTTGGCATTAATTGAACTTGTCATCATTAGCACCTGAACGCGTGACTCACACACACACACACACACACACACGAGAAAAAACACATTACTTCGTAGTATTCGAAACGCGGAAGCATGTATTTTGTCGAGAAGAAGGTTAAACGATTGACGCTACTTTTCCGACACGTCAATTGCTTTAAAATACTTGTAATAAATCTTCATAGTTGCAGCTAGCATTACAGAAAACTTTCACTTATTAATATTTCTTTTGATAAAAGGGAAATCATGTCACGTCACATGCATAACAAACGACTGCAGACAATGTGCAGCGGCGCGGCTGGAAAACAACCAAGGTCGCCCGAGAGTGGGCCACCATAAAGCTCGGAAGGCGTTTGAAAACAAAAGTGATCAAAGTTTACGCGAGATGCAAATATCTGATTGCGTAAACAAAACATTAAGCTTTCCGAGCTTAGCGCGCCCCACCGAGGAAATACTATCACCCACGCTCGCATTCTGATGTATTAGAGACGACCATAATATTATAGTGAGTTCAACTTAATGGAGAAATGGCAATAATTAACAGAGTTCAACTCAGGACATCTGACACCTTTGTGGTGTTCGCTAATTGATGAAAGTGAAAAGCTTTCGTCATTCGATTCAATGTCAAGCAAAGTTACTAGGCTAAAACTTTCTCCGAAAAAGATTTGTGATTCTGACAACTATCTGCCTATTTCATTATTCATGGATAGGTATTGTTACTTCTGTTATTGTTGCTTCTGAAATTGATATAAGTTTAATAAAATATTTTATCTTCTTACACCCGCGAATCGCGATAGACGTAAGCGTTGTAGTCGAAAAAGATTTTAATGAAATTTATGTAAACCCCCCGAATAAAAGAAATTAACCAGAGGAAAAAATAAAAAGAGTTGATTTGCCACGAGGAATGTCATATAAACAACAAATTTAGACTTTCCTTAATCATTTTTACCTATTTGTACCTATTTATTTCTCGTGGAGATAGACACAATAATAAAATCAAGTATACTGAAGTACTACACATACATAATATCATTAAAGTACCTGTTAATATAGTAAGCCCATTGCTATCCTTGATCCTAATTTCAAGCAAAGCAATGCTTTTCAATGCGCTCCTAAGCTTTTTATTTTTTAACAGACTTCAAAAAAAGGATGTTATCGTTTCGACCCGTATGTTTCTTTGTATGTATGTTTGTCCGCGAAGTGTTTGTTACATTCTGGAGAAGGTTTTAGTATACAACCAATTGAAATTTATTCAGTGCTTTTTTAAAAAATCAACCAAAAAAAAATATGCATAGAAGTCGTTTTCGTTTCTTTCATTTTTGGGAGGACTTTAAATCTTTGTTTTAGCTGTGTCGCCGTTTCTTAATGAATATGGGTGATAAGGAGGTACTAAAACACAGAACAAAGCAGAAATTTTTATCTTTTTAGTCGGTGATTTTACTGAAACTTAATTTAATCCAAGGTTTATTTATATCTGCCCTGGGGTTTTCAAAATTTTTATTTTTATATCGAGCTAATAATGTTTGTTGCACTGGTGAGTTAACAACAATTCACCTATCTAAGAACCATCACAAATCAATGACAAATCCTTTACAGAAAACCCTATTTACATCGGTTCAACCGTTTTGGAGATAGATTTGAACATTCGTGTGCACAAACAAACCACCTTTCACCATAAACGCATACACCTTCCCCGTTCCGCCGTGGGTACTCTAAGGTATATATAATAACTTGTAACTGAACAATTAAAATGATAGATTGTAAGAACAGAAATCGTTGACGAAGTTGAAGACCATTATATTATAGACTAAAAAAACTTGTACATGTCCATAACGCTAATTCCTCAAAAGATTGCCGGCGTTTTTGTTGCTAAATGGCAAACATTTTATGCATGAATGAGTACATGGGGTTTTGGACCCTACATAGGACGAGCGAACGTGTTTATTATATTCTCACATACGTAGACTGAAAAGTAAGTAAGCCGATTTACATGGAACGACTGGCTGTTAAATACTTCCGTGAACGAACGAATTACCGAATGATCGTTTGCAATGTTTTAGTGCGACGCCTCCGTCGATATCTGAACAATACGTGGGCGGCCGATGCATTGCCAATCCTTAAACGGAAACCTTGTTTACCTACTTGTCTTCCCTTTAGGATAGCCGATATCGATGCGCGACAAGGTCCCTGTCATTATGTTTACTGTTGTACAGTAAGGAATCTTATCTGTACTTAATAAGTACGTACACACGCCGGCTTCTACCCAGTCCGTCCTTGACGAAAATGATTCAAATAATATATTAAACTTCCGTAATCGTGACCCGCACCTGATTGTAATCCGTGTAAATACCGTGATGAGTGCATCGACAGCGTTGTTTACAATAAGCATTTTTATTTCCTACGAAAAAGGAAATAAATGATTCGATTTGCATAATCGAACGGACTCGTCACGGTTAATCTTTGTTGTAGGTAATAATAAAAATACTCATAGTAAACTAACTCACAACAACAAACACCGCACAAGTGCAACCACATTGAGTTGAATCAATTATCAATAAAGCTACTGATGCAAAATATCCGCACGCTGTACATTCAATATATTCAGACTAACATATATTCATATATATTTTCCTATAAACGAATGCATTGTTTGAATGCGACGGTCATGGTTCAAAAAAGACAGGCGCGAAAAACATAACCCCTTCCTCGCAGTCGGGTAAAAAACGTTGTTGTGATTGTATAATAATCGAGATGCTGAAACCTACTGAAATTCACGTTCAAAAGCTTTTGTACAAAAAAGACAACCGAAGCAAATTTCTAAGAAAGTGAAAAATAACTTTAACACAGGACACATAATTATGATAGTCATAATTATGTTCAGTGCTTAACATCCTCAGTAAAATGGCTCCCTTGTTTGCTATTCGTCGTCTACATCATGTGCTTATGGAATCACCCCCATGGCATACCCATATACTTTAAAAAAAAAAAACGAAATCTGTCAACACTGTAAAAGTAAAAACCAATTAAAGAAAATATATATGATATACCCACGTGTCGAATTAAGAACCTCCTCCTTTTTATGAAATCGGTTAACAAATTAAGAAAATACCATTCACTCTTCTTACTTTTTCGAAAATTACCCACAGTCGGGCATTTACACTGAGAACAGATAAATTTCAATCAGAGTAAATAAAGCTATTGAAGACAATATGTAAGTGTTCTTGACAATTCGGGTTAACGTGATCATTTACCAATGCTGAGTCAGAACCGAAGCTAACTGTAGTCGGTCTAGGTTTGCACTTGCTCTAATACCCCACATCTTTTCATATCTCATTACATTCAAAAACGTCTTGTGAACTCATTATGCCAGTCTTCTATTCATTATTGTACAAAAACATGCCTTGTGTGTATTTTAGGTCATATGTACATTAGCTGTTTGTTAAGTTTGAAACAATTACATTACGTCAAATTTGTATTTTATTATCTATGTAATTGCATGTACTGTATTTGACCTATATACTGTGGAACGAGATATCACCCACGCGTCCCGTGGCGAGACAATAAAGCATTATGTACTATGAGTTCCATGAAGCTCACACATAACGGATTTGGTACTATTTAACAAACACGCACATATTTATCTGGTACATTCAAATCGATTGAAACTCATATGAATACAATGGAGATTCTTTATCGGACTCTTTTCGTTGTAACAGATTTCAACATCGAATTAGCCAAACCGTTAACGCTAGTTCTTTAATTCGTAATTGATTACCAACGTTGTGCTTATCGTGCTTTGTCTTTATTAAATTGATATTATACATAAAAATGGACATAATATATAATTGTGACTGCAGGCTATTAAAACTTTATTAGTATTCTACGAAATAGAGAGTTTATTAACTAATGTTTTTAATTAATAAATATATACAAGCTCACATTGAAAGCTTTCACTGAACGCCCACCGACTGCTGCCAGCCGCCAAGGCCCGAAGCTCGATCCCAGAAAATACAGGTTTTGTGTGTTACAAAGTTCAACACGAATGCGACTAGACGGTGCAACACCTTATTTGTTATAGAATTAAGCTAATTAGTATCAGCTAACTGCAAATTGTTTTAGAATTTGATTGACACATTAACAGCGAAAGTGAAAAGATGTCACGGTTAGTTATTTTGAGAGAGAAAGGCTCTTTTGGATACCTACCTATGTTAAAAATTAATGTTGATACGTATACGTACGTAATACGGCTTGAATTTATATTATCGTCTAAACGAGACAGAAGGCGTAAAATTTTATTCCGGCTTGTTTAGTTTTATATAATTAGTGAGGTTACATGAGCACTTTTATTCATCAAATAATAACTATTTATTCTTACATGTTAAATATTAAAACTCATGAAATTAATTCCCTCCACTTTCAAGCAATCATCAAAACATAAGGAAATTAACTTCGACATGTAATTTTACGATTGGAATTGAAGGCGAACAACTCTTGTCTTGGGGAAATCGTCATTGCGGGCGTTTCTAATTAAATAACTTCATCCGAACATTTACAGTATATCTGGCAATTTAAAAATACTAATTAAGTTTCTATGCTTAAATACCTACTGCTGACAAGTAATTCTGCTGTAGTTTAAAGTAATAAAAATAAACCAAACTGTTTGATGTATGCAGGAAGTTAGGTTAAACGAGAGACTTGCTATATACTACCTACTTTTACTATGACCTATGTGAAGCAACCAAAAGAGCAGCGTTACTTATCCTGTAGTCAAGCTGACAGTTCAAGTAGCATCTGATCTGTTAGGTATTTGATGACAGTCATAAGTAGTGTCCACATTTCAGGAATATCTTGTGTACGAAATATTATTATATCACAGCATGATTTGTGAAAGATTTAAGAAATGTTGCGATCTCTACAAGAAAACTAGATTAAAATACATTCAACACAATGGACCGCTAATTTCGCTCATAGTGGCAGGCTGGCAGCAGTGCTAATAATTATAAACAGTAGAAATATAACAATACGGTCGCAATTACCGTTCTTGCACGCGCGGGGTACTTTCTACGAGACGCGTCTGCCACAATGAACAATCACGTTATTATATTTTTTGTGTATATCAGTAAAAGTAAACACCTTTGTTCCTTACACTGTCACATTTGTAGGAATCCTATAACTTTCCGATACTTTGAAGCAGAATCAAGTATGTTTGATTCTAGCTGTTCTAGTTCATAAAATATATGAACTTAGGCTTTTTTTTTTGCTCTATGATAGGCAGAATGAAAAAAGCTTTTTAACAAAAAGTTAAAAAAAAAAAAAAAAAAAAAAAACATAGAGGTGAGAAATAACTTTAGCACAGAACACACATTACTTTACTTTCGGAAGTCGGTGGCGGTGCCTTTGTGTTTGTTGTTTTGTATTGCCACCGACTTCCGAAAGTAAAGTAATGTGTGTTCTGTGCTAAAGTTATTTCTCACTATTTAGTTTTTGAAGGCGGTTTTCTTTTTTTTTTTTTGAGAAACAGCGATACACTTAAAAGAGATTGTAAGTCCTCCAAATACTGAAAAATCTAATACGTCGTCTAAGTCATTTTTTTGGGAATTTGTTGATTTTATCAAAAAGGGCTGTATCAATATTGATAAAATTTATATGGGACCATTTCGGAATAAACTCCTTTCGAACAAAAAAAGAATTTTGCAAATAAATCTATATATATAATAATAATAATAATATGTGGGGACATTTTCACACACGGCCATCTGACCCCAAACTAGGGAGACCCTGTACTATGGGTGTCAGACAGCTGATATACATTTTTTTTTTTTGTAAATACATACATATATAGATAAACAACACACAGACACAAGGCAAACACAAGTGCTCATCACACAAATGTTTACCCTGGGCGGGAATCGAACCCGCAACACGCTGCGCAGCAGTCGATCGCTCAGCCACTGCGCCAACCGTGTCGTCGAGACCACCTTCCGTGTCGTATGACAGAGTTATGCCCGACCATACATAAAAAAAAATATAAACATTCGAATTGATAACCTCCTCCTTTTTGATGGTTTTTAGTCGGTTAAAAAAGGCAACCGAATTCAAAAAGTAAGAAATAACTTCCAATTCGCAAGTCGGCGGCTTTTGTTTTGCTTGTTGTTTTGTATTGGCAACGACTTGCGAATTGAAAATTATATTTAGGGTTCCGTACCTCAAAAGGAAAAAACGGAACGCTTATAGGATCACTTTGTTGTCCGTCTGTCTGTCTATCAAGACCCTTTATCTCGAGAACGCGTAGAGGTATCGAGTTAAAATTAAAACCATATACTTAGGTCTAAGGTCCCTTGAAGCTGTGAAAAAAATCAAAAATCTCAGCGTAATTGGTGTATATACATAAAAAAAATACCATTCGAACTGAGAACCCCTCCTTTTTGATGTCGGTTAAAAACGTCGCCTGTAACGATTCCTAGATGCACTTTTTGCTTTGTGTAGGTATGTCCATGCATCTGGAGTACTATTCTGTAAATATCTCCCTCGGTAAGGTAAGCATCCCAAGCAAACCCTACCATTACATGAGATGACAGCTCAGGTTAAGGTCATTTCACCAAAAATCAGAGGGAGATTTATTTGAGAGTTACCTCACCATGCATCTGCCTTTTTTAAACATTACATTAACGATATTATATTAAAGGTGCAAAGTGTGTATGTCCCCGCGTTTCCACTAATATCTACAGTAATTACTTATCTATGCTAATATTGAGTTTGTTTTTTGTTCAAACGCGCTTATCTCCGGAACTACTTACTACTGACACACCCGCGACACTCCATAGAAATGAAACGATATAATTGCCTACACTAATACTAAAATAATAGACTATACAGATACGTGCGTGAGTGTGCGTGTCTACGGGTCGCGCGAACTAAAACGCAATTTCCAGAGCTAGTCGTTCGACGCGGGGAGAGGTGACGAACGGTTTCAGAGGGAGGCGGAGCGTGTCGCTACTGTACGGTAGTACTAATACTTATACTGTGCTACTGATCCGATTCTGAAAATTATTTCGCTAATAGGAAGCTAAGTTAGTTATACCTGAATACTATCACTACATATTATAAAACAAAGTCCCCCGCCACAACTATCTGTCTGTTAGCAATAAACTACAGGGCCTGTAACAAAATCCCTTTTCTGTTAGCGTTAACGCCAACGGAAAATGAAATTGTATAGAGTTAACGTTTGCTTACGCGAAGTCACGTGATGCAAATATGTCAACTGCATACAATTTCATTTTTCCGTTGGCGTTACCGCTAACAGAAAAGGAATTTTGTCTACAGGCCCTGAACGGATTTTCATGCAGTTTCACCAATAGACAGAGTGATTCACAAGAAAGGTTTAGGTGTAACCTTTTTAATGGTTTTTTTTGTAAATTGGTTGTATTAAGACGATAATACCCGTGCGCAGCCGGAGCAGGTCTTCATCATCATATCAACCTTAAAATGCCCACTGTTGGGCATAGGTCTCCCCCAAAGGGGAACCCCCACCGGGTTCAGCCGTAATCGTCATGCTTAGCCAATGCATGTTGGCGATCGCAGGTGTCATGGTACTCGGAAGGACGTTGCTGCCCATCCTCTGGTCAATAACCCTCTGTCGCCTTCTACGACACCCACGGGTAGAAATGAGGTGGTGCTATTCGCGGGCGGCACCACCCGGTTTCCACGGGGCAGGTAGTAGGCTATATTTTATTATATGTATAAATAGGAATCAATAAGAAAATTCACGCGGACAATGCTTACGAAAAAAAGAAAGTAACTTTATACAACAGTCATAATATTTCTACACGACTGCACAAGTGCACATTTGGACCCTTCTTCCCCGGACCGACACGCACTGATGCAATTTCAAAAAGGGGATAGCAGTCAACTGGTATACAAGTTGTCGAAATCTAGGAATAGACTTGTTTTACTACCATCCAGAAGTTTCACTTTACCACTCTTCAGCACCTCCTTCGTCCAATATACTTCTACCTAGGCTATGACATTACTGTACCCAATTAATTATTATGTGAAATCATCAGTGTAATGTATTTTTAAATAGCAGCCTTATCATTTTTTCGTCACTTCTCTCCATCCATTTCTTAAAAGGTCACCGAGATTATTTCAGTGTACCTAACTATATATACCTATAGGATCAACTGGTGGAACAGCTGTTCTTTCTTCCTAACTAAAACAAAATCATCATATTTGTTTGTCAATGCATCACACATATATCTATAAATGTACGACTATTAAAGTTACAAGCTTCAGTACGGTCAAATAAGCGTTCATCGAGCGTGAATCAATTTATGAAAAGTCACTCATGTGAAGTGAGAAGTGACCGTGGTGGGAGTTTATAAAAAAAAACCACCCTTTTATCTGAAAATAAAATTAATTAGTCAGCTTCATAGAACATGAGTTAAAGCCTACACTCGCTTTCGTCTTCTAAAATGGCGATAGCAATAACGATGAGTAATGAATACTAGAGAGCTGCTTTAATTCGCGCCGCTGCCTGTGCCCACGCACTCAGTACAACAACGCGCATCCACTCGGAACAATGCTTACTGGTTTACTTTCTCGATTGACTCATACAATTCATTGCATTTGTCTACCACTACGAATTAGATAAATGAGCTCAATATCAATTTATAAAATCACAGACCCATTCTGACAAATACTCCAACTTTCATTATTATAATGGTCGCCAGTCAAAATATGTCTTCTAGGCATATTGTAAAATGAAACGGAAAGTTAAAAATGTAATAAAAAAATCTAGTGTAGGCGAACGGGTCGGTCGGTATTAATCAAAAGAACAAGTACTAAGTGAACTGCCGCGTTTATTTAGTGACAAAGGCCTAAGTGAGTATGAATTCTACGGAAAACATAAAACCACAATAAACTTCGTGTTGGCCCTGAGAAGCGCAATGTCCTCGCAAAACCTTTAATTCAACAATAGGTGCGTACTCGACAAAGAAATGACGAATTAACCGGGTTGGGTTCGTAAATTGCACATTAAAGCAAAAGTAAACATATCAAAGGACACATTAATGAAAATATGTTCGAAGTTTTCTTTATTTGGACAGGACGGAAAACAAAAAATTACGGTTTCCGTGATGAATCCTTTGTCAACATTATGCTGAACGACCTTTATGTGAATAATACACTTGTGATTGTCTAACTAAGACGCCATATATTTATGTGTAAGGAGGAGGCCGAGATACCTCACGTTCCGGGTGGCATAAACAAAGATAGTCGAAGGGGTCGCGTGTCAATGTTCTTAGAAATGCAAACTGGCAATGTGCACATATTATTGTAACATGTACAGAAAGGGCTGCGCGAGCGCATGAATGCACTAATGAACGCGTGTCGCGCCGCTGACCCCCGACCCACGCGGGTTCGACGCCCGAAGGCGCGTCCCGCACCCCGGTTCCCCGCTAGGTCCTAACACTACCAGGACGATGCCAGACAGCTTTATCACTTATAATCAGCACCAACTTCTTGTTTACTCTTTTGGTACCGGTTCACATGGTACCAGTACTAGCTAAACAATAAATGATTGCTGCTAATAATTAAATACTTGTATGCTTCTCTATGTTTTTCAATATCAATATAATAGTTAAATTAAGCATCAGTTCAAAAGAAAAAAATTGGGAACAAAGATTTACATACATTTATTCATACTTATTGATTTTTTTACAACCATTGCACCAGTGCAAACATTTAATTTGCATCACTTACAAATTAATAATTTGCATTCATACCTAACCTAACTACTTTGTAGGTTTCTTTGAGACCATACTTTGTATTAATTAAGTGCATTTTAAAGGGACTAAAACAAGACTGATAATACAGTCCCTGTAAAATTATGATGAGCAGCAATCGTAGTGTTTTACCGAATGCGATTTCTCCACCATCCGGGGTTGTTTCTTGGTACTGATTGCCATGGGTGCATCAAACCGGTGTGCGGTATACGTTTTCCTATAATTGTCTCAAACGACAGAGCTGCGCAGGCGCACCTGCCAGCAATTACACAAAAGCGGACATGTAGTTAAAAACAACGAGATACCGGCACAACCCGTCATCCATGGAGTGAAACTAGTTGTGGTTTACTGCACTTCAAATGCCTTCAATCAACTTGTCGCCGTCAAGGAAAAACAACTTCATCATGTTCATGCACTTACATATCCTTTATTTTCAGCTAATGACTTGCGAAATGCAGCAGATTATGAAGTTTTATAAAGAACATCATTAATATGTAAGCAGACATAGACCAACGCATCACTAGAGAATTCTTCGTAACTCAGTATTATGTACAAAAGCCTACGTGTTTGGGGTAAAGGTGGGGGGAGTGCCGCAATGGCGAGAGGTGCATAATTCGCGTCCGCAGGCACAGACAGTGGCCCTCGGGAGTCAACGTACTGCGGGGACCGGTTCACTAATCGATCCCGCACCGGCTGGCCCGCGCTCCTGTCCGCACCTAAACGCGACTAACGGCTCCTTCGCAACCAGACACGACCAGGTTTCGTGTCATGGTGCAGTCTGTACATTTCTTTAACGCCTCAACTTGTACGCACTGGGATAATACTGGGGTAATCAAACTGCAGTGATAGCGACGTCACATTTTCGTACGAAATCACCAAATAGCTACTAGGTAGCCCAGAACAGATTTCCCTGTCTGTTGGGTAATGTCTATTCGCGAGAGACCCTATTTAATTAGTCATTATATCACCATGAACCTTTAGCTGGCGCTGGCAACATGTAGCGGCGTCGTGTACGCAATTTTCTCCAAACCGATTGAAATGAGTGTTTTAAAACAGTGTATCCGGGCCGATTTCCGCGGACGTGACAATGGATCATTGTTCGTAAATAGTGCCCGATGTAACGACCACGACGCATTACTCAAGTTTTTGTGATCTGATTGAAAGGATATAATTTTCACGTTATTAGGGGGTTTCGTGTCCGTCTTAGAGATCTTAAATACCATGTCGATCGAATAACGTTTGTTACAAACATGGTGTTGGATAAATATAAAATTGTAGTTATCGTAAGAATGATTTACAAACTATCCAAGTAGGGCCCAAGATGAGTGATTTATAGGATTGTACGACTAATAAACGACGCGATCGCTTGGCTGTCTCAAATATTATATATACAATCACGGCCTTTCATAAGAATGTTTTTATTTTATAACAACGCAGATGTAACACATGACATGTATGTTCTTAAAATCAGTTGGCCAAAGTCACAATGAACTTCCAATTTGGCAACGTGTCTAATCTAATATTAGAAAAGTATGTTCCGAATGGCTAGTTTAATTTTACTCAGTCAATGATACATTTTACTAGCGTCATAAATCGTCGAGTTCTAACCAAACTGACTAAACGGTCGTTGATTCCGTCACATTGCTCGTTCCTCGTACAATAGAGCCGACGACAGCGCCAGCCGGAATAAATGACAGTCTTCATGAAGACATCTACACAAGCCAAACCGATGATTATACATAGGGACAAGATGTGGTTGTGTTGTAGCCTTGTAATGTAGACTTGCTTTAAGTTAATATTGCAACTTAAAGCAAGTCTACATTAGCTTTGTCGTGCGAAGGAACTATGAAAGTTACAATTAATTAGATTTTTTTAGGACTACCTACTTCCTTCTAAAAATGTTTGCTTTATGTGAGAAAAGGGAGTGATAGTGAATGATAAAGTGGTGGTTTATAGGGGAACTGAAGACGACCCCAAATAACATGGGCCTGGGCAACAACAAGCCTACTTTTGAACTTATCTGGACAATATCAAACTAGTACTACACATTGGGTTATAAGAGTATTTCTTATTTTTGTTTACTAGAATAGAAGTCTTGGATCAACGCCAAAAACCACTTGACGAAATGACAAATAATGCTTATGAATTTCCGTCTTAAAAGAATAGACTTAACGACGCCGTGTCAGAGAAGACCCTGATAAAGCCCTCGCAAAGCAAAGAGGACGACGCATGCAAGGCCTCGGTTCGGTGAGCTATTGTTCAATTAACAGGATATGATGAGATGCGACCTCGCCATCATAATCTAATAATTTGCAAGGAAATATGTTTTTTTTTTTAATGAAATATAACCTTGTTTGAGTAAAAAAAAAATGTGACACCGTGTAGTGATAGCTACATTGCGGATGTAGAACTAGAATTAGAGAATGATTATTAAAGGCACGTGGATCTTTCAGTTGACGCGTGCAAAAAATGTATCGACCATAAAACTATAGTACTAAAATAAGTCGTTAGGAAGTCGAAGGTGCAGAGCTGCAGAGTAATGAACGGGCAAGTGGCATAAATCCCCAATCGGATTATATCGGACCTGGCGATACAAGGCATAAATCGTACCAGCGGGCGGCGGCGTTCCGCCTCGCGACATGGAAAGCGTTTCTTGGCCGAGATCTACGTAGATCACGCCAGATAAATATCGCGCACCGCGTGCCGTACCGAGAGCCGGGAACGCGGTGAAATCAAAAATATTATAAATTGCTGTAATCGACGCTAATTCTAACCAGGGTATTATTTGACTCGTGTTCACGTCTATCTAAAATATGCAGTTGATTGATCGACGTCTCGACGTATATACGTGGCACTACGTCATAGTCATGCATAAGTATTTATTATGGACTTCAAAGGGCTGGTTAGTGGATATATTACATTCACTGATTGACGAATCATCTGTATGTCCGCTGTACAAATTGCTTAGTTTTCGTAACTTAATATATTATACGTTACGTCTGTATAATATTACGCAAATTCTGTTTTATCTTTACAAAATACAAACTATACTGAACTGCAAGAATGCAGTACATTTAAAGCTCAAGAGACCGGTTGTGGATAGTCGTATTAGTAGCTTGCAAAAAGCTCAGCGTGGGTCGCAGCTGCACCTACCTACTGCACTTCTAGTTTTACTGTGTCAAGAACAACGCCTCTCGCCCCCACCCCGCGCGCCTTGCCAGCATTTGTCACCTGAATTATACACGAAACAACACCAGCTCTTGCGACAATGTGCTCGCCATGGACGCAATCGCCAGCCATGACTTACGAGCTGTTGCACTTTTCACAAAATAACAATGCCGTTTGGAAGCTTCCTCATTTGCCAATCTTTTAACTGTTTCAAAAACAATAGCATTTCAAATCTGTTTTCAAGTTACGGTAAGATAAAAATTCTGTTGTGAATTTGTGATACATTGATGTCTTTTCTTTTTGCGCAATAGAGTTAGGAATTTCCAAATGAAATTGAGATGACGTGGTTTCATTTAGCGAAAACGTAAATCATATATTATTTACTCACAGATAAAATAAAGATTACCGTTTTAGTAAAAATGACCTTTCAGAGGTCCTTGGCATACAATCGTTGCAAAAGACAAGAAAAATGAAAACATATCGGCACCGGCACGTAAGATAGTCATGCACGGCATTACCGTGCGACGCTTATTCAACAGGTTGTGATTATTCGATGGAGGTATATATAGGTATATTCGATGTAGGTATATGAAGGTGCTGATTGTTATAAATTACAGTTTGGCATTAGCCGTAATATCCTTGAGTCAGAGTCGGGCGTGCGATTAAAGAAATCATTTTCACAACACGTACATGCGCAAATTGCCGACAAACCAGCAATTACTGTCGCCGGCCCTTTGTGCGAAATATCAATTTATAGTCCTTCGTGTTCAATTCGTTATTATGATATTATGCTCTTAAATCCGGAACACTCGAACCAGGTTCACTGGTCTCTTGGACAAATGTAACTTGTAAGCGTAATATTTAGTAACTAATCAATATGAATTCACGGGTATTAACGTTATATTATAACCAATTTATACAAAATATTAACCTAACTAAACCTTCCACATAAATCACTGTCTATTGGTGAAAAACCTCATGAAAATCCGTTCAGTAATGTTTGAGTTTATCGCGTACAGACAAAAAGACAGGCGCGGCGACTTTCATAATATTTTCAACAGACTTAAAAAAAAAGGAGGTTCTTAATTCGACTGTATCTTTCAGCACTTTTTGAAAAATCTATTAAATCCCAAAAAAATCTACATAGACGACGTTTTAATACTTTCGCCAATCTTTGGAGTACCTGTTTTAACTGCGTTGCCGGTTCTTAATGGATTTGGATGATAAGAAGGTACTAAAAAGTGATAAATAAAAAGCTTTTTTACAAAAAACGACAACCGCCTTCAAAATCTAAAAAGTAATAAATAACTTTAGTACTGTACACACATGACTTTAGATTTGGAAGTCGGTGGCAATTCAAGACAACAAACAGAACAAAGCCCCCGAATTTCAAATCTAAAGTCATGTGTGTACTGTGCTAAAGTTATTTATCACTTTTTAGATTTTGAAGGCGGTTGTCTTTTTTGTAAAAAGCCTTTTGTAATATGTGATTACATTAAACAGTTTAATATCCTACGTTTACAAACAGCAAACGTGATGTACAAGTAAGTATTCAACAACTTAATACTGAATGAGTATATCACAATTTTACATGCATTTCGTGTGGATTTATTTTGTAGGTAGGTAAATAGTGAATATTAAAATATTTTGCATGCAGCTATTCCTAATCAAAGTGCATCCACATCTCGGAAATTCAAGTTACTTCACTATCCGAACCTGCTATTACGATGGGCAGTGAGAATGTACAACACAGCACGGTTCCAAAATGCATGAAAAAACTGCACGCTACCAGAATGTAAAAACAGAACAGGAATCCTGCGCAATGCTTGCAGTGGTCGGCGTAGACTTAGACTGTAAATTGCAATTTTACATTAATTTAATCAGTCCAATGAAGTCATTCATTTCTATTTCAGATTGTAGTATTTCATAAATAATTCACAATCATTTTGTAACTGTACGCAAAATACGAGCTGAGACGTGGAGTTGCAGACACCAACCAGCCCGTTATACCATACCATAACTGTATTACTTATCTGGGAACTAATCCCAAGGTGAAACTGAAAATGTCGGTGTTTTAATTTTGTTGAAGTCATTTTATGATTGTACCAAAAGACTATAAATAAAGGATTTTATTGCAAATCAATACATAAAAAGAATATGGAAAACCCTTCATAAAATCGAATGAAAACAATTTCGTCCATATATCTTGGTCAATAGGGTAAACGAATGTCAATGTTAGCGTGGCCAAATGAAGAAAAAAAGAAAAGAAAAGTCAAGTGCGTTCCCACGAAACGACACACATTGAAGGCCGTAACGTGAATCAACCACGTGTGACAGCAATACCATAGGTTGGTCTGCCAATTTGTACAACAAGAACCACATACTTAATCACGCAGTAATTGATTGGCAGCTCTTGACGAGCGCCAACAAAAAGACGCCGCCAAACTTGATATTGCACATACACAAGCACATACCATTTTTTATAGTAACTCTGTAAAATTACTTATTTATCGATGTAAAGCCACGTCTACATAAATTTCGAAGCGGTCTCGCGTCAGATGCTTCGGATGATCTCTGTACACATAAAGAAACAAGATTGCAATGGCGAGATAATTTCTTATTTATGCTGACAACAAGAACAAAGACATGTCTTTTCGCGAATAATTATTTTAACTGAACATTACGAACGTGATTTAAATTGCCCTTACTTAACCCTTAAAAAAAAAAGTTTAATATTTTAACATAATAATTCCTATACGATCATATTCATCGATATTCATAACATATCGAAATATTATTGAGTTTCATGTGAACATTTTTCAGAATCAAAGGTAAATTGCAGAGATAGCAAACAGAATTACATAAGCGCGGTCCAGTAAGGAGCAGTAGTGGTTGGGAGCGGGGTCGATTCATTCACCTGGCACGACTCCCCACAATATGACTTATGCCCCGACAGCGGGCCCTAATCTGTAGATACCGTACACTTACCCGTACCTTGAGACACCGTTAGATTTGCTCAATACCATCTTACAATACATTCGAATACGTATCCTTACGGTCTTTCCTTTACACATAGGCAAGCGGCAGAATTCTAAACCCACCTTTAAATGCACAATACCTACACCTTCCAATCTAACGGCACGATATTGTGACGGTTTCGCAACAGTATTAAACCTAATTGCTACATGTTTGTGTACATCGTTCATCGCTAACGCTAAGGATTACAGATTGGGAAAAGGTATAATTATTTATTTGATTTAAAATTGCATCAGGAAACGTAAAAAATGAGTTATGAGTATACCTGTAATCAGGTAAAAAACGGTATGTACAGTTTCCTGCTATTCATCTCACGATATTGCTAGCTTAGTCGGACCAGATTGGAAACAGGTAGGTAATGATAGAGAGTTAGGCGTAATGACCGAACAAGTGCTACGAGTGCACACAACACTGTAATGAGTAAGGTAAACTAACTTCAGTTTTGGTAAAGCTGTTGAGTTGATTTTGTTTTATTTAATTTTGAAATACCTCCTATCTGTTGAGCGTTTAAATTTAGTAAGTACCTACCTATTACTTTCACGCCCAGTAGATGGCTTCACAAAATCCAAACGCATACTTTTCCAAAAGCTTAACTGAGTAAGTAGCCTGAATCAGTTTGTGTATCTAAAATAACATTATCCTAGCAAAAAAGTGCTTGGCGGTGGTACATATTCAGTCCAAACAGACAGTGCAGTATAAAAACCATAAGGAAAACGGTTTCGTAGTCATTACCTCAATTAATCATAGGCATTTGCTTTAGTAAATTGTCCTGAATACAATACTGAAAAACAGGTAAACTGAAACAATGCAGTACATGCACTTAAACTGACTTTTGTGTACCACCTACCACAAGGGTGCCAGCCAACTGTGCAAAATTCTGAATTTTAATCTAATAAACCTATTATTTTATTTTAAATAAAAAAAGCCCGAACTCAGCAACAGGACTTGGTTTTTCATCGCAAACAAGTACAATATTGAGTTCATATCAAGTACAATATTGAGTTCATAAAAAATATGAAACAGTGCCTCCTAGCGGCGAGTGCCGACTAACTGTAGAACACGTGACAAGCTGAAGGCTAACAGAAACTAAACTCAGCTAACAGATGTCGCTACTATCGAAGATTAAAATGGCCTCCGCCACGAAGTCTACCAAAAAAGAAGCAGCATGCATTTAATTTTGTATAGGTCATAATATTTCATTAATCTCAATGGTATTTATACAGAAACATCAGTCTTAAAATAATGCTCAAGATCTAAGCCTGTTTTAAGATAAAGTTAAGTTTTATTAGTTTGTTTTATCAGACAAAATTATTTATTTATTTAATTGCAACAAATATAGCAAGATATAATAGTTATTGGTGTAGTTAAACAAAGCATTCTAAGACCAATGAAATTAACAAGTTTTGTAGTTCAGTTCTATCAAATAATTATAAACTCATGTTAATTTTCAACAAATCTCGAATTATATCCCAATAAATTGGTTCTAAATAAATATTCTGTGCACATTTTATAGTACTGCCAGGGACAATTTTTTAAGTTATCTTTGAATTATTTGTTTATTATTTTGGTGAAACTTGCATATTTATTATTTGCATTTGTTGCTAATATTTGGTTTAAAGTAGTGGTTATTCAATGAGGGCGAAAACTATCAGCTGCGCATCTGTATGCTCACGATATAATGTAGGATACTTATCATATTGTTATTACATAATAATGACTGTGGTGTGTTTGCAGCAAGACAATGTAGAGTTGATTGGTAACAGCAATGAATACCTCCTAACACAGCTTCAATTGAAAAAAAAAAAAAAAAAATGCTTAGCAAGTTAAATCTTGGAAAATGATGAATAAAGCAACCCTATTTAAATAGTAACTCCAGAAATATCTACATTCAACTAACTAAATGATCAACAAGGCCACAAGTGGTTGCCAACATTATATTAGTGTGTACAAGATAGTTGTGTTAAAATGGTTTCATATTATCTTGCGCAATTACTATAATTTTATATATAAAATAATTAAAATTTTATGATTTGAATTATTTGGATCAGTCTTCAGTTATTATAATAACATATTCAATCAAACAGCAGGTAATATATATCAGGTAATGTCACCTATTTCAGATAGAATTTTCAAAGATAACTCAAGTCATAAATAATGACTGACTGAAGCTACCAATTAGCTAAGCATTCTCTTTTTATTTGTTGTACATAAATTGTAAATTAGACTGACCTGTCTCTGTCTCCCCCCCTGCTACGGCTCCGCTTCCTGTAGGATCCTTCTGTGGATCCATCGTCGAGGCGGCGGCGCTTCGCCTCGTATGACCGGGACCGCGACCTGGAGTGCGACGAGTAGTGCTTCCTACGAGTGCGCGGCATCTGGAAACAGGACACACCACCATTATATGTGTTCTACCACTTGAGGAGAGAACCAACATGTGAAACATCACCAGTATGACAGATGTATAATGAAGTTAGTTTTTATAGTAATGCTTTTGTTACATGTTACAAGGTATTCAGTTTGGTATTATGCATGTATGTAGCTTGGTCTGCTCATACTAGCTCCGTCTGGTGAACAACATGCTCCCCCTCATTATGCACAACCAATTCCAGATAGGTAGAAATATTAGAATTTCTAGCATATTAGGATTCTTTGAAAATAATATACCTAGTATATTATTATATAATATTATGTTCATAGGCAGATCAGCAATATGAACAGCAAGCTTGTGGACTGCCAAGTTAATAAAAATGTTAATATTACTGGCAGCTGGAATATTAATTGGTGCTTGTATCATAAGACAACTGTTGCTCTTTGCTGTGTAAGCAGATACAAATTGTTGTTAATCAATTGGCAATTAACAACAAGATATTACACACATAAGTAATTTAAGTTATTCTACAATTCTTAAAATTAAATATTTAGGAAAATGAATGTGTTTAATTTAAATTATATTTAGTTCAACAAAATAATGTACATACTGTAGAATTATTAGCAAGCCTACACAGCTGAGTAATAGGCAGGCAGAAGTACTAAAAACGATTTTATAATTATTTCAGTCTTTAAAGGAAAGACAGCAAAAATAACTTAATTGAAAAGTATTTTGTGCATAGCTAAGCCCCGTGTCATTTGGTTAAATTTTGTGTTTTTGTGGGATTGTTTTGTTTTTAATTTAATGCCCAGGCTTTAGATCAAGTACATAAAATTGGTTCTCACACTATTATAATAATAATGCCTGTTATTAATGAAGGTTTGTTCACTTTTGATGATTTTAAAAATGGTGGGTAAAGTTAAATGAAAAATCTATTGATTGATACCCCGATACTGAAGTTACCATGATATTATGATGTTTAATGTCGTAATTAAATAATGAGTAGGTACCTGGAGAACCAGTGAATTAGTATGACATCATTGGGTCTTTTCATCAGTAATACAAATGTATTAAAAACAATTACTAAATAAAGCATCTACCATGAAAGAATTGCATTCTAATATTTAAAGGTGAAAGTACTAAGGTGGCTTGTGAACTTCAAAAACATTCAAGATTTTTGCTATTTTCAGCTCAGTATCTGGTTATATGGGAATAAATAACTTAAGATGCAACAGTAATAAATATGCATTTAGAGAATTATAATAATTACAATCATCAACATAATTCTCAAAGTAAGAATACTCCACAAATGTCATGCTTTCATTAAATAGACTCATTTCAAATTTATTTTAACTTTGAGATTTTGTTGGATTATGTTGATGATTTTAATAGGTATATACATAATTGTCTAAATAAACATTTGTTACAGCTGTGTCAAGTATTTTATTCCCATACAACCAACCAAGCTGAAAACTGCAAACAAATCCCATAACAATGTTTGGAATTCACAGACCACCTTAAGCCTTATGATAGTAGGCATGTTGGTATGTTACTGTTTTGTTGTATAGATTAATCCAGAATAATATTCTTTCATATTAGATCCTCTTGAAAAGTTTTGTTTATCATTGCATCAAGCCATTCCTTTAATAAATCAAAACATGCTGAACAATGAGTGGCTGTCAAAAATAACAATAAATTATTAATTCATATCAATCACTGCTGATATTATTTTTGGCAGTCACATATTTAAGGAAAGTACATTGGTACTTCCACTTACCATAACACAGATACCAATACTCGTATCCGAGCGGTTTTAGCTGAAAAACATTAAACTTTTTTAACCATTGACAATTAGTCAAGGTGCGTAGTGGAAATTTATAACTTCACACTGGCATGCACTTGAACATAAGCAATTTGAATTGTAAAAAAGAGATGACAGAGAATTCTGAAGCTGATGAAGTTTCTTGCAGCTCCTATTGTAAATTTGTATTAGTCAAACCGCTCAATTGGGTCTAAGGTGAGCGAAGCTGTATGTCAATTGGAGACATAGCATTTTAAGATAATATGAATGATAACATGATATTGTTCTCACATTCAAGTATACATTTCCTATCCATTTTATACCTACTTACTTGAAATTATGGATTGGAGACTGCCTAGTACCTCAAGTAAGCATTCATACTTGAAATACTCAGAAGTCGGAAAATCTCCACAAATTTAACATTAAATAACAGCCAATCACATAAAAAATCTCAACATATTTTGGTATTGATTAAAATGTAGCCTTGAAATTAAATTCACCAATGTCTACAATATTATCAACAATATCAATACGTTCTAGGTTTATTTTTAGACTGGCTAAACTATTGATTGACTCCAGAATACCGGTTCGCAAATATAACCGCAGCTGCTGCGACGCCTGCATCTAGGTTCGTGATAAAAGTTATCACGTATCGTGTCTACAATAACTTTGCGAAAAAAACGGTGCCCAAAATAATGAAAATTGCATCATATGCAGCTATCACTACAAGATTGTGTAGGTATACGAAACAATAGTTCAAAATACTAACTTGCCCATGTAGACATTACAATAAATGTCATACGTTATTTACATTTTACATGCTGGCGCCATGTTGGTTTCTCTACAACTCCGCTGGAGCCCTAAGTACGCGTTTATAATAAATCACATCCATTTAAACTTACCCTCAGTTCACGTAAATATTTCAATTTACACCAAAGTAGTTGAGTGAAATTAGTTAGACAATTCCAAGTTCGCGATGCTGAACCTTGAAGTATGCTTCTTCGCAATAAAGGCCCGAACATCGATCCGAATCCAAGACAGAGATGCTTGTTGGTTGGTTGAACGCAACGCGATGGCGTAAAATCGTAACTCAGGTTTCTCTTCCGTATCAAGAAAAATATTTAATAACTCTATCAACTGCATAGAGATAAATAACGTGAAATATTAAAAAATAAAAACATAATTAAGTAAATAATGATTTTAAAATACAGTTTTATAAAAACAATTATAATAAAAGAGCAAAAAAGTTTTAATTATAAAGGAAGTTGTTGTAATACTACCGCCATCTAGCGTCGTTGTCTAAAATCAGATAAGAAAAAAGTACCTACAGTGCACCAACACAACGAACTTAATAAAAATGCGTTCATATATATTATGTAAATGTAATCATTGTGTTCCGTTCATATTTATTGAATAGGGTTTGATTAGAGCTGAATAATTACAACGTACTAAAGTTGTAAAACAAACTAGGCGCCCACTAAGTTATCGTCGCATCGCTATTTAAAAATCTGCCTGCTATACATTTTCTGTTTAAAACTAGAGCACAGCGGACTGGTTAGCTAAACCAGCAACTTAATATCTAAAATACAGACTAAAAAGGTGAACAATACATAATAATTGTATTATCAGTGACTTTCATGAGTATTTCTTCCATTATGTATGCACCTACTTAACCCTAAACCATAGCCAACCATAAATGGCACGTAATAAATTGGGTCATCTATTATAACTCGTGGCTTAATTTTAACCTGAATCTATTTTAGGTTTCCTTCGATTTACTAAGAAGGGAGTTTAGGAGACCGGAGTCTGTTAAAAAACAACGGTTCAGCAGTTTAAACTTTAGGACAAACTAGAGAGAAGTGAGGGAACAAAATACTTGAGGGAGCCACAATCTATGAGTAATCGTAGCCCGTGCCTACTGTGTACAGCAATAACTATTTTCGTTTTATTTTGTACTAGACAGGTAATTAAAATAACACTTATTTGTTAAACTAAAAACGGATGATCCTCCTCCGGTCTAAGGGTCGCAAAGCTGCACGCTGCTTAGCAGCTAAACTAATAATCACGTTTCATTCGTTAAAAGGGGATGTTGCTGTCCGGCTATAATAATATGTGTGGAAAACTTACTATAAGGATAACTAAATCTGGCTCAAAATTGACTATAATTGCAAGCTGTTAAGGCAGTGCATCAGTACGGTCAACGTATTTTGGCGAGTCTGAAGTTAGCTGTTTGGCTGCGCAATGGAACTTTTAGGAACGAAATTGTCTACTGCGCACCTAATCGGCTAACTTCAGACTCGCCAAGATACGTCTACCGTATGGTAAGTAGGCAGTGTGAAATAAAAGTTTGACAAAAAACAACAGCCCTTGAAATCACTCGTCGTTGTCTTGACGCCCGGTAATTTTTTAAGAATTCTAGAGTGGGAAAAGGATTGCTTATTTCTGCGAGAAATAAAACAAACTTCTGCAACTCGAAATATGTACAGACTCTACAACTACTCACTGAAGCTTCATTGTTCAGCACACAGATGTCACTGGGAGTCGATGCAGAGTTGTACAACCGCCTATTCACGATAAACCTTTCAGGACATTTCAGTTTTCTGACCTACCTACTATGATTTCTTGGTGGGAGAGGATTTGAAAGGTCCTTATATATCTTAATTTTTGTTAAGGAGATAAAGCTTATAAATCTAAATTAATTTTCTATTCTAGTTACTTGTTAATTTATTTCGTAACTTATTAGCAAATATTAAAAAAATATGAAGGTACTACATACAAACAGGAAACATTAGAGCCTTTAAACTTCCATAAAAAGGGAGAAAATTGCTACAGTTGGACAATGAGAGAATGTGTGAGGAAAGGAAGCAGGCCGAGGGGTCGGTCGACCTTCTGGCGGGAATCAGCTGATCGGGTTTGCGCACTGCGCAAAAGTGCGGGGCGCGGGGGGTGCGGCTCGGTGAGCAGCCGGGGAGACGGCGCGCCCGGCCAGTCGCGCGCGCTGCGCCCGCCCTCCGAGCCCACGACCCGCCGCGCACCGCCGCGGCGCCGCGGACCGTACATTCACCAGAGAATAACAGAAAACTAGCACCGCCAGCGTCCGCGACCACTCGACGCTCTACACTAATGCTGTAACTGTGATATTTGTTCAAAACTCCGCGCTCCTCCACTCCACTAACGCTGGCCATGCGGGTACACAACGCGACGGACGGATCCAACTCGCAGCCTCCCGCTACAGGCGCTAGCACGCTGTTATGAGAGACGTTCAGAGCGTTCCTGATACATGTACAAAAATGTTCGATATGTCAATTCAAGAAGTTAACGGGAAAGGACCTAAAAAGAGGAAAAAGTCGTTAGAGCATATCTGTGATAATGAGGAGCGTGGAGATGTGGCGGCGGAAAGTTCGACGCCGGAAGGCCGGGGCGGCACCGGCGACGAGCCGGGCCGGCAGCTGCTGCACTGGCGTGACATGCCGCAGCACCTGCAGTTCAACCCCTACGTGCTCACCGGCTACCGCCCGCTGCAGAGCTGGGCCGGCTGCGTCGGCAGCCTGTTTTACTTCCACAACGAGACCATCAACATCCTCACTCATGGTAACGTACCCATTGATTTATTTGTGCGTTGTTACCTATTTCAGCCGGTATATAATTCTGCAAACGGCACGAGTTTGCTCTTGTTTCTCATGAGGCCGGTTACATAAAGACTCAGCTGCAACTTACAACATTTTCACGATTGTGTGCTACTTACATAATTTTAACATAATATACATAACTATGTATAGCATTGAGTACGTAATTTATTCACTCAATATTCTGTGAAGGAAGATCTTTATGAAAATATATTAAGTAACAATTTATTTTAAGAATATAATGTAACTCAGAAAATGAAATTAAAATAAGAGCGGGTATGAAACTGGTAGCATTTTTCATTTCCGCATACGTAGCATGAGCTACGCTGTTTGTCGGCGTAGCACTGGGCTACAGGTCTTGATGTATAATAATCAGATAAAGGGGTAAAAGGTGGATTTGCAAACAATGCACGTTATACCTAAGTAGTATCGGTATTCTAGAGTTGCTGTTTAGGTATAATTAAAGATGATTTTTATCTCAGAAATATATTGTTATTTTTCTTCCTTAGCAGTCTGTTGACCTGCTTGCTATATATTTTGTTGCAAAAATAAGTATGACGAGTTCAATTAGTTTAATTCAATAATAACGGTTAGTTTCCCTATTCTGCACAAATGAGGCTAATGAAAGCGTTTTATCTTGTTCCTGGTATTCAAGTGACTGGTATTATTGTTAGTAGGCAGTTTACCTATGTTACCTTTATTAAGAATTTTTTAATAAACATATTTGAACGGCTGATAAATTATGATTTAATGTAATGGCGCTCACAGACATTCAGTTCGTGAAATGCGAAGCCAAATAATGTGATAAGCTTAGCCAGTTCCCTCAATGTTATTTTGTACGTATTTCGTGTACTTATAAAAGATTTGTACCGATTCAGAAAACTCGCAGGTATTGCTTTATATTCGAAGCACTCGCCGTAACCGATTGAATGGGACTCGCTCGACTATGGGGCAACCCCATAAAGTCGAGCATTGTGAGCCCGTAAGGGGCAATGCAGCGTTATCTTGCTCCATCTATTGTATTGAGAAACCCCACGGAATAGCCTCGCGGATTGTCGGCTACCCCATTACTTAGGTACATTTTTAATTCAGTGTTGGTATAAAAGGGATTAAACATTTTATAATAAGTAAGTATTAAGTATTTATTTGATTTTGATTCGATTTTTAATAAATATATAATAGTATCTGTTTATGTGAATAGGTAATTAAAAATTGCAAATACTGAAGCTTTTCATGTTAATCATTTAACTTGGTATATTTAAATGAATTTGGTTCTACTTTAAAATGTTTATTATATAAAAGCATATACAATTGTTCTCTGACGAAACAATAAGAAGGAATCTTGGAAAATACTTGATTTATAAAGCTGAAATTTGGCAGGTAGTAGCTTAGCTATAGTAGGAAACGTCAGCTAACAAAGGATTTCATTTTGACTTTGCGGATCTCGGGTGTCGAAGTCTCGGGCAAAACCAAATTCTAAAAATGTTGAATTTACATAAAAAGAGCTATTTTCATTTCAAGTGTTATTTCACTTGAATATAATAATAATACGGAAAAGCAACACCCTAATCTCATATTAGACATTAGGGTGTTGCTTTTCCTTATTATTATATTACTCTATGGTGCTGCTTTACCCTTCTCTGTAAGTGAAGGAAATCCGCGAGGATTACCCCACAAGAAAAAAAATGTGGTTACCTATTATAGTTCAAACATTATCTATGCAGCCATAATGATACCAACTCACCACTCTATTTGATTCCATACACAAAGGACAACCACAATGTTGCTTGGACAGTAATTTTACGTCGATACCGCAGCAAACATTGGAAAAGAAAGAGTGGTCATTTGGTAAATTACAGTGTGATTACCGATCGGTAGGTAATACCTTTGTATTGGATGATCATAATTCTTTGTATGAACTTATGAATATCAACAACTGAACATTTAGAGGCGGCCCTGGGATCTTACCAGGGCCGCCAGACCTTACTTATTTTCTGATGGACAAAATATATACAGAGTAGTGTAGTATTAGTGTGTACAGTGAACATGTACTACCAGCTAACTTAGGCCTAGGGCCAATTCTCAAGTACCAGGTGCTACTGAGTGGTATGTAAAAATTGTGCTCACTTTACTTACAGTCCGATGTCTGATTTTTACGTATGTTGTAAGGAATAGTGTATACAATTTGAAATAAAAACTGCCAATCTATTACTAGAAAGCTGACGTTGTTTCTTTATTTGCACTTGCTTTTCTCCGCAACTACTGACCAATTCCGTTAATTATTTTGCTAATAGAAGAAAGAAAGAAAAACTTTTTATTCTCGCGATAAGCGACGCACATATTATACATACACATAGTTACAAAAAATCTAAAAACAGAAACAAGGGGATACTAAAAAATAAAAAAAATATTAAAAAATGTCCGTGTCGGAAATAGTGCGTCACTGCCCGCGCGAAACGGCCAACGGTCAAAATAGGAACCTACGTTATTCCTGAGTAGGTACTACTTTATTTATATACTTATTTTATTAAGGATTCGTTCGAAAATATACGCGAACGAAGTCACGCAATATTTTAATTATAATAGCTTATGCCATTGTGAAAAGATGTCGAACCAGACACAAACGGTTGG
This sequence comes from Charanyca ferruginea, assembly GCA_947361185.1. Lineage (NCBI taxonomy): Eukaryota > Metazoa > Arthropoda > Insecta > Lepidoptera > Noctuidae > Charanyca > Charanyca ferruginea. The sequence continues at coordinate 18,977,267 of OX376073.1, forward strand.
TAGCACGAGTAACCACTCGATGTGCTTTATGAAGTGGTAGCTAGGTACCTAAACTTTCTCAACTAAACTGTAAGATAAGTTTTAATCCTTGCAAAGAATGACCTTACCGAATTGGGTAGTAGTAGTAGACACTTTTGGCCATAATTCCGAGAGACAACTTGTCTAAAAAAAACTCTTTATTCTGACCCCGAAAACCCGATTAATTCAGTTAAAATCTAATGAAACAGTTCTGTTACGCTAGATTTTAAGTTGCTTAAATATCAAGAAATAGTTTGCTATTGCCATTAATGCCATACAAAATGAATAGGAAAATCGTGTATTGGCAGGTCATTAAAGTAATCGATTAGTGGTGCCTAATTAGAAAGTACATACATATCCAAAAATCTCAATTGACAACATTTCATATTTTTAACCTACTTGTATTATTACGTTATATAAAAGTAAATACAAACCTAGGGCACCCGTATTTTTCCGTTTTTCAAAATTATGTACTTTTCATTTATAATTTTAACTTTGAAATTAGGTGTATTCTAAAAAGACGTAAGCGCCAAATGACGTCATACTTACGGTGGAATAGCGGTCTATCCTTTTTTTTACTATGACCCGTCAAAAAACTATTATCATTATTATTAGACTTCATTTATGTGACATTGACGTGTGTCTTATTTGACGTTAATGTTTTCATATAAACCATTGAAATGCTAATGCAAAGGTAAACTACCTCATTCCACCGTATATGTGACGCCATCACATGCTTTTTGGTTTTAATTATTTATCTCGGAAATGAAGAAATAAAAAAATACAAAAATATATATTTGGACTCAGGATACGAAAATAAAGAAATGGTATTTTTGTTTTAAGGTCGTGTCAGTTTTGAAATGTTGTCAATTGTCAGAACGTCTTAACATCTATGGCTCACGCATTGTTCTACGCAGCATGAAAGAGCCGTGGTAAACACATACGGTTTACTAATAATATCAGTTGGATTGATCCGAATGGATTACCAACTGTGTCGCTTGTTGCTGATTGCCTGTCAATTGCTATGCACTAATAAACACACTGATTAGGCAATTTCTTATCTAGATGTCTTTTTCTCAACTTCTTTTCCCTAATTATTAACTTTGCATTGCGTGTAGAGTTGTATTTAAAAAAAAACTACGAATGGGAATCATCGGTATCATCATCAGCCGGAAGACGTGTACTATTGGTCCCCTTTCCCATGGGGGGAGGGGGATTCTCATAATCTCCAAGCGTGGCAGGCGTTTTGGGGATCGCAGTGAGGTTAAGTACACGGAAGCCGCTGCTGCCCGACTTCCGGATTTCAGACTTCCTACGGTCTTTTAATCAGATCGTCAGTCCATCTTGTGGGTGGCCTTCCTACGCTGCGCTGGGCAATACGTGGTCGTCATTCGAGTTTATTGCCCTATCGACATCAGTTCCGCATGCTCAGTCCACTATCGCTTCAACTTACTGATTCGGCTACGTCGCTAACTTTGGTTTATCTTTTTGTTGCATAAAGTTTAAATAAATAAATATTATGTTTATATCTCCAGTGATTTATTCTGTTTTTGTCACGTAAACTGTGATAAAGCGTTTAGTTAAAAACAAACACTAAAAAAACCTCTTTACGTCAAATTTGCGCTGAGTCATATAAAGAATCATGGCGAGATCCAAACATTCATGTGTTGTATGAAAACTAAAAAACATTTAGAGGGTTTAAAATATTTTTCAATGAGGAGGATACATTATCAGGAGTAGATTGAGATACTTACCATGTTTTTAAACCTCCGCATAATTAAAATATTTCATGATGAAAATAACAGTTTTTCGTTTTATCTCTTTGCCCATTTTGTGTTTATAAAAAAAAAGAAAGTGACATTAACGGATCTATCAAATTAGCAGACAAGTGATGTGACAAGTGTGTGGAAAAGAAAAATAACATTTGTGACATTATTTCCGATAAAACGATGCAATTTCAGTGTAAGAACTGCAAAACGGCGGCTGTCAGTGTCACTGTTACTGTCAGTCGCTAGCTAGCTATTCGTTAAACTATTCACTTTTAACATTCATTTTTATTACGGGGTTTTAAAAATATTGTCAATGCCTGAACGCCTCTTTAGGTACTCAAGAGTATACGAATTAGAATTTCAACTTCTCTAAACAGCGTTATTTTTTAATACAAATCCTGCCATGATCCTTTATTCTAAGCATAAGTTTACGATTTACATTTATTGCTGCGGGTAGTAAAATAACATTAGGATTAGTTTGACGTAATTTATTTGATTGTGGCTCGATTGAGCTCTCTAATATACTGTATAAGATGCAGTTTACGAATAGAAGATCATTATCTGCCTAGCCTTATTACCAATTTTGTTGGAGTCGGCCCCCAGTCTAACAGTAGGTGTGTCATGTAGCCGAAGGCCAGTGTTGTGTGTTTATTTGATTTTATTTAATTTCATTCTATTTGATTTGGTTTAATTTGATTTATTTTGATTTGATTTGTTTTGTTTTGTTTTGATTTAATTTAATTAAGGGCTGATTTTTCAATAGTTATATAGCTTTTATCTGAGTAATAAAAATGGCGGTTTGACAGCTTATGTATAGAAAATGTGTCAAACCGCTATTTTATTCCTTAGATAAAAATTATCTGACTATTGAAAATCAGCCCTTAATTCAATTTTATTTTTACATATATAATCTGTTTCATCTGATTTTATTTAATTGTATTTGTTTTTTTATTAATTTGTTTTTGGCATTGGGTGTAATTAACCTAAAATAAATGAATTTATTTATTTATTTAACATGGATCGAGCGATTGCCTGTCTGCCCTCTACAGTTCAGTTACTGAGTTCCACGATACCCCTTGGTAAGACAGGGTTGTCAGACTTTCTGGCTTCTGTCTACCTATAACGACTGTCATAGATCTTCGTATGACTGCCGGGACCAAAGGCTTTACGTGTTTTCTGAGTCACGGAGTAATTTCGGTAGGAAATGGATGGACCAATACTTATATATTGTACTCTTTGGGATGGACATCCACCCACGGGCCGACCGCGGCAAGAGTAGCTCAACTATGATTGTTAGTTACGTACGGTTTTAACTTAGCCACGAGCATTTACTTACTATACGAATTGAAAATGTGCCATTAATAACTTCTTGAAAATGGAAAGAAAAGACGTGAAAGTTAAACCAACCGTGTCTCATGGGCGCGATTTATACGAGTGCTGGCAGCGAAGTGGCTCGGACATAGTGCGAGCACGTTTTAGTCTTCTGATCGAAGTTTCCTTCTACTTTTTCAATAAATAAAAGGATATTCTAGGTTAGTGTTTGACTATATCCGAATCTTTACAAGTTGACTATCAGGAATTATGATAATACTTTTTCATTCTATAGTAATATTCCTTCGAAAAAAAAAGTTAGATGGAGCGTTCTTCTGTACTGTTCAATGTGCTGTTTCTAATCGAAATTTCGTAATAACCGATCACACATAGGTGCCATGTAGCGAAATTCGCGCCATCATAATCGTCCATTTACTTTTACAAGCGCCACGCTTAAATTACCAATATGCTAGTCTGCGAGAAAACGCTGTAAAAATCAGAAAGCAGATTTCTTAAGAATTTTATTTTTAATTATTTATTAAGGAATAATAAACAGCTACATCTGTAACAACAACAAATACGAAAACAACACAACAACAACATCACCAACATTTGTAAAATTAAATATTGTTTGTGACTTACAAAACCTTAAAAAATAACATTCTGTTCTACTGGTTTTGCCGCTAGTCAACGCATGGTGTATGAATTGACAATCAATAGCACAAACATTATTTCAGGCTTGAATTAGTTTTTTTTATTTTTTTATGTGGGGACATTTTCACACACGGCCATATGCTCCAAACTATGGGTGTCAGACAGCTGATATACATACACAAATACATTTTTTTTTAGGATAGTGTTATACGTACCTATATGTAACGTCTTCACACGCTTCACTACAAAAGCAAAAAAAGTAGCGGTAGGTACCCTCTATGATAGTATTTTAAATACATTGTAATGTAGTCTCTGAAACCGATATGTTCTTAATGTAATTTTTATTTAGAAATTGAAAGAACATGGTAGGTAACAGTTTTCTTTCTTATTCTGTCTCACGCGTGGGCAAAGACTGCCCTCAGTTATTTTAAGCTACTTTAGATTCAGGGATAGAAAAAATCTTTAGCTACTCCTACTTTTATGTTTATTACAGCACAAATGTAATAATTTTTCCGAAAACATAAAACTAAGTACCTAGATATTCATTTCCACTCAAAACTTCGGCTGTCAAATTATTTTACAATCACAATTCCTATATAAAATGTTTGCCCAGTATATAGCTCCCTACTTTAATTCCTCGCATACAGAATTCAACGATCATAACTTCAAATAGCATTGCTGCCAACCACACGCACGTAAATTAAATTAGTCGAAACTAATTAACATGAACGAGACATAAATCCCGCTGAGTTGCTATGTTGATAATGAACCATTGTAATCGTGTTTTAATGGATAATAAGAATAACCTGATTACTGACTTTTTGTGAATCAGGTTTAAGAACAAATTTATTTCTCATAAAGAATTACACATAATTCACTTACTGAGAAACACTAAAACTAAGATTAATAATTAGAACGCACAGAGGTACGTATACAAAATTACAAAACAAAATAGTAAAGAGAAAAAATGTGGGTAAACAGATAAGTTTTAACCAAGCACTACATGGATGTATAAATTTGATTTTTACTAGATGTGGCATTGGTGGCATAGTCTGTTTTTAGCGAGATTTTGTTTATGTTATTTTAAGACTACTTTATTTCTAGTTTATTATACTATTATTATATTTTGGGCACATACATGGTTTGTAAAACATTTTGAGCATTTGATTTTATTTGTTTTTGTTTAATTTGAGCAATTACTTATGTATATTTTTAATTTAGAGGTATATACTTAATCTATGTATTGTGTTTTATATATATGTTGTATAAATATATATTATGTATATTTATGTTATATATATTAATTTACAGCATAATGCAGTATTTTTTTTAATGTATTTATTGACTTATTTGTACGTAATAATTGTGTGAGTTTTTAGTAGCTTTTTGAACCGGGCATTACTTTGTTCTTCTTTTATTACTGATGGCAATTTATTATAAATTGGAGCTACGTATGGTATTCCGAAATACCGCTCACCGAAAGGACGGTTTTCCGATAAGACTCTACTCCGACGGTTAGTTGAACGAAAAAATAATTGGCCGATGAAACGTTTCGCCGATAATATTATTCATCGACGGTTGGTAGTCCGCATGAATCCTTCGCCGATGTAACGGTTCACCGAAAACACTCTTCAACAACGATTGGTTAAACGAACGAATCTTTCGCCGATAGCATTCAGTTTACGCTAGCTATTATATTTTATAATAATGTGCAATGCAGCTAAACAATACTCGAGTCCCATGTTTAATTTTATCAGCATAGATGAATAAATAAATACCGGGAGCTTCCGTATTAAAGATAAGTCCCTAAATGACGCATAATGCACTCATTAACAATGGTACTGAGATTAAACGAGTATTGAATAAACTTGCAATAGTTACATGTAACAAAACAACAAATATCTATGGTAGTATTTATTTATTTTTTGTGGGTAGTTGCGAAATTTGTGACGACAGACCTCGTTACATGAAATGTTTCTCGCTCGTGTTTTGTTTAATTAAAAATGAATAAGTGCAATTTAGTTAAATCTAAACGCGGAGGACATGTGCTAGTAGTGAATGGATATTCTTATCACTTAAATAAAAAATATGATAACAAGTATTATTGGCTGTGGTTGTGGTGTAAGTGTAATAACTTTATTTGATTGTTATGAACATAGTACATTTGTTAGTCAAAATTGTGATCATGCACATTTACCAGAGCCTGAAAAAATTATTGATATGAATTTTAAAAACAAATTGAGAACTAGTGCGAAGGAATCTATGGACAGTCCGTCACAAATTGTAAATCGTTGTTTAAAAGACGTAGCTACCATAAGTGCGCCTCAATTGCTGAATAAATCGGCTTGCCGAATGATTGTGCAGCGTGTTAGAAATAAAGGACTTCCTAAGATACCGCAAACAATCAACGAATTTCATGTACCACAATATCTCGCTAAAAGTAATGGAAAGCAATTTTTGCTTGGTCAATATACACGTAACAATGAAAGTGTTGTCATTTTTGGTACTAAAGCTAATGTTACGCGTATTAATAATGCACAATGCTGGATCATGGACGGGACATTTTCGAGTTGCCCAACTCCGTTCTGTCAAGTTTTTTCTATTCATGTTTTAGTGGGAACTGGAGGTGGTACAAATAAATTTCTACCTATGGTATACGCACTACTGTCACATAAGACTGAAAGCTGTTATTTCATATTTTTGGAGATTTTGAAAAGATATGCGATCAATACATTAAATACCCATTTGTCACCAGCTAATATATTAACTGATTTTGAAGTAGCAGTGATCAATGCAGTCAAACGACAGTTTCCAGACTGCGCCCACAGGCTATGCTTATTCCATTTGACCCAAAGTATTTGGCGTCATGTCCAGTCAGAGGGTCTCGCAAGGCGATATGCTGAAGATTTCACATTTGCGCACAAAATCAGACACTTAGTTGCCCTCGCTTTTCTTGAGCCCGCTGAGATATCCGAAGCCTTCGAAATCATCCAAAATAAAATATTGCCGACAGAAGCAGCTGAAATTGCCCACTGGTTTAAGAAATATTATGTTGGATCACATCACACGCAGCAAAGAACTGACACGGGTTTGATAATAAAAAGAAATCAGGCATTATTTCCACCAGCTATGTGGTAAGTTTACGATCGCACACTTTCTGTTCCAAGGACACAAAATGCATTAGAATCGTGGCATGAACGATGGAACACGCTTCTCCATAGAAAAAAATGGAACATTTATAAAACAATTATTGACTTTGCTAAAGAGCAGAAGCATACAGAATGTGTCATTGAACGAATCAACTCCTCGGAACCCATGCCAAAGCGTAGACGTAATGCACAGGTTGAATATGATGCTAGGATACAAACACACTTATCACAAAAGAGTGAAATGAATATTGAATCTTTCTTAGGTGGATTGGCCCATATTCTATACCTGAAAAACAAGAAATAAATATGTTTTTTATATCATTAAAGAATTATAACAGTTATAAGTACAAATAATAATAATAACTCACAATTTACTATAACTTCAAAAATGTATCACGTTGTGTTACTTTTATTTGTTTTTTGCTTTGTTCGCACAGTTTATTTAATTTTTTTCTATTGTCGCAGTTCTAATAGAGAAATCATAATAATCATAATCATATTGTTTATTATAAAAAAGAATATAAATTTTCCTTTTTGATTAATTTTCTTATTGTTAAATAAAAACTTTGTTTTTTTTTCTATTGCCACTCTTCCATGTATTATTTTATAATTACCTGTATTTTTAACATGACTTCTACAAGACCTAAGGGTGTTGTGAAGCTGAAAGAAAAACTATCCATTTGGCAAAAAAATTCCCCTACAACGAGTGCTATCGGCGAAGGATTCATTCGGACTACCAACCGTCGATGAATAATATTATCGGCGAAACGTTTCATCGGCCAATTATTTTTTCGTTCAACTAACCGTCGGAGTAGAGTGTTATCGGAAAACCGTCCTTTCGGTGAGCGGTATTTCGGAATACCATACGTAGCTCTTTAAATTGTAACACCTTCATACTCCAAATTTCTTCTTCCATAGTTCGTTCTAGGAGGGCGGGTCACTAAGTAACTAGCACGTCTTAAATTAATCTTTCGTGTTTGTTGTTTTGTTACAAATCTCGTATTGGAATAAATTTCCTTATTTAATATTTTACGTATTAGAATACATGTGTAGTATATGTATGTTTGTTTTATATTCATTATTTTTGTTTCCTCGTATATCTTTTCAGTAGGTGTCCGAAATGTATAGTTGAATAAAAATTTAATTAATCTATTCTGAACTCGTTGAATTGGATCTATATATTAGTCTTTGCTGCAGTACCCCAGATTTCAATGAGGTAGTCGATATGAGACTTAACTAGAGAATTATAGATAAGATATCGTACTTTTCGAGGGAGACAATTTGTTATATTACGTAGTGCCCCTGTGAGTGAACTTAGTTTAAGTTTATTTTTTTCTAGGTGTGGCTTCCAAGTTAGATTACTATATAAGATAAGTCCAAGATATTTTTCTTTAAGTTTTCGTTGAAGTAGCTGGCCGTTTATTTTAAGTTCGATATTATCATTTACTTTTTTATTTTTTGCTGCATAAATTACATAATTGGTTTTGGTAATATTTATATAGGGAGATGTCTCCTTTGAGACCCAAATCGCTGATGCTATAAGGAACATGAGGGGGCCCAATATTGATCCCTGGGGGACGACAAAATTCAGAACACAGGGATTGCTTTCATATTTACCTATTTTTACTTTTTATTTTCGGTTTTCCATATACGATTTAAAAATTTCAAGCGTATTTGCCCGCAACACCGCTGAGTTCCAGTTTTTGTAATAATTTGTCGTGACTGATGGTGTCAAAGGCTTTTTTAAGATCGATAAATATACCTAAGACAACTTGTTTTTGATCAATTTTATTTTTAATTTTAGTTACGAGATCAATTGTGGCAGCGAGAGTATTAAAAAATATATCTCGAGAAAATTGTCCATATTAATTTTATTTTTATTTCCTCGTTTAGGTTTATAGATAGCACCGATATTTAGAGAGATTTTTTTCACGTATACCCAGAGATAATGAGTATCATCCACGCATTGTTCTTAGACAAGGTGATGTTTGAGATTATTGTGCACAAATATTGATACTCCACCTCCCCTTTTATTTTGTCTGTAATTATAGTAATGGGTATGGAGGGTATTTGGAGCATTTTTGCCTCATCTTCACTCTAAATCCAAGTTTCCGAAAGTATAATTATATGTACAATTACTTGTAGGGAAGCGATGATACACCTAAGCTCGTCGAATTTTCCCGGTTTGACAATACTACGAGTGTTGGCATAGAAACATTTCAGAGATTTTTTTGTAAAAATAACATCCGAGTAAATGTTGGTTATTTGTTAAGTTATTTTCTCTTTGAACGACGTTAGTTTTTTGGAGTTTCCTTGGTTGTAATGCAGCTTGAGTTCCTTTAGATGTGACTATTTTGGGTATGCCCTTGATATATATGATGTTAAGACCACTTTCTCCATTTGAGGTGCGTTGCTGAAGCTCTTCTTTTAAATTTTGTAGGTATTTCCCTTTGATTATATACTTGTCTAGATAGAGCAATGCAAAAGAAACGACGCGCAAAAAACGTCTCCTATTTCCGATTATGTGTGAGTACCACTCGTGTACTTATTGTAGTCAAACTGCCAAAGTGTGCGTGTTTAGGGATGCCTACATCATAATATTATTATTGACTTACCTTTCTTCCATTATTGAATAAGATGAAGGTTAAGCAAAATAGGTTAAATAAAATAATTGTTTTGTAGATTTGTTTTTTATTTAATTTAGTAAAAATAAAAATATTATGAAAAAAAACAGTTGTTTGTAGGTCAAAAGCCATCTCTTTGTGTTTGTTTTCGGAATAGTTTTCTCTTTAATTTTATTGCCTGGGCTACATTATCTGATTCACAAATATGCTGACATGTTATATGCAAACATTTTTCTATTATTAGTTTTAACAGGCTTGTTTGGTGATGTTGACAACTATCACCGATATTTTTGAAGTAGGTATGACTGACAAACTGACTAATTATCTTAAGACTTATTTGTTGATAATCAGAGGACGATGTTACTATATAGTCCATATGGCCCCGTTTTATAAAGTCTCTAATTACGTATTCAGAAACCTTACAAATTTTGAATGCATCTTGAATGCATCCCCATTTGTAATTTGTCTCCCATAGTTTCGCCAAATCTCCCTAGTAATAAACTGGTAACATCGGCTATTCAGACTTCCGTCTATAAAATGGAATTATAAATTCGTGTTTTCTAAAAAAACACTATTTTTTAATAATTGCGACACAATTTGACAGAACAAACTGGCATATTAAATTATTTTTCGTGAGCACGTTTACCCTGAGTGATCTAAATGACACTGACGTAGGTGAGAAGCGAGTCTACCAAATATAGTAGACTTTATTTGAGCCGTTTGGTACAGCCAATGTGTCATCTAGACAAGTGTATAATCAAAGGTATTTCCGTTGATATGGAGTTTGATCCGAAAATATTTTGATGAATGCGTTCAAGTATATTAGGTACCACAGTTATTCAGCACAAGCTACCCGACCCGGCTTCGCACGGGTCTATAGCCTTCCTCGATAAATGGACTATCCAACACAAAAATATTTTTTCAATTCGAACTAGTAGATCCTGAGATTAGCGCGTTCAACCAAACAAACAAACTCTTCAGCTTTTTAATATTAGTATAGATAGAATACAATATACCTAATACGTGACGAACGAAGACGAAAATGACATTGAAACATAAAGAAATAGTTTCGGTTCATTCAGAAAAATAACAGGCGAGAATACTTTGGACAGTGATAAGACACGGATAGGTACAGAAAAGCAACAGCTTGTCTACATGTCATTTTCTTATTCAAGGATTTTTGCATAATAGTATTCAATAATGGCCCGAGTCGAACCATTTTCGGTCAGTAATATATTTCCCAAGGAGTTTTTTATATATCACCGGTAATATATCACTTACTGGTCAGCATAACCTAAAGACAGTGCAAAGCCATAAACTATGAAAAAGAAAAACTATTTTATTATTTCTTTATTATTTTATGGCTCGCAATAAACTTTTTTACGGGATAAAAGCCTGATATTTTAGCTCAAGTTTTATAGTAAAAAGTTTTTATGCTTATACCTACTCATACAAAGATTTTAACGAGAGATAGTTAATTCATTAATTACTAAATTTTGAACAACATTAACACTTAAAACCGTTAAGTCGAATGTAACTTAAAAATCTGAATACCTAAGTTATTACTAAAACCTTACCTGAAGTAATTTCAAATAGATAATTTTAGAATCAAAAGCGAAATAAAGTACTTTTATTTAGACAATATCTAAATAAAAGTACTTTATTTCGCCTTTTCAGCCTCAAAAACCTCAATTTCCATAACGATCTATCTTAACAAAGGAATAAATAATTATTTCGATCATGATAATATTTAATGTTTCTTTCAGAAAGTGGAGAAGAAAACGAAAGACTCTTATCTTTTTGTCTATTTTTGTGCATTGTTTCCCTAAAACTTTTTGACATTGGCCACGTGATTTAATAATAATGTTTAATACATTACACTTTGTAGACGCGACTTTGTAGATGGCTACATGAGAGCTTAACTGTTCGTTAAGCAGACACAATACTTAAACAATCGTAAGTGAGATTATAGGACAATTGGGGATTGTGGTGTTATAAGTTAAATGTAAAGCTTAGCATACCGTACCAATAAGGTCCTGACTTTATTAAAAAAAAAAAACAGTTTCCCTCAGAATTTCCATAGTGGCCTTTACATAGTTGTTCCGGGTCTGGCTGTTTCTGTATGTGAGTTAAAAAAAAATTGTAAACGCACCCACGACACAGCAGAAATGCCTAGTGTGGGGCAACGTTTTAAAAAAAAAGAAGAAGAAGAAAGAAGTTAAAAGAGCTTTTTCTCTCTAAATGCCTTAATTTTCATGATAACTAATAAAACTCTTGAGGTTATACAGATTTGGTCATACAGGTTTGGTTATACAGGTTTGGTGCGTGCTGCATTTTATACTGTCTATTTACTTTGCCGCCTACTCTAAATTGGGTCACCCATTTTATTTCTTGGGTGTCGTAAAAAGTTAGTATAAGAAATATACAGTTATGTTGTTTTCAGTAATTTGTTTATGCAGTTTTGTTATTTTCAGTATTTTCGATGATTCATCAAAATTTTATAGGTTATTCTTCTGAAAGCAGAAGAAAATTCTGCACCTTAAAAAACGATTGAAAAATAGATACGCAGGTGTTTGAGAAAATCACCGCAAAGGAATGCACTAATACTGTAGTTTCAAGTTTTAAAGTAAAACCAACACGGTACCTACCGGTAGGTACCTTTAAAATTCCAGTCCTGTTAATTTACTTTCCAATTTGTCGAAAGCAGTGACCCTCTACGACAAATTCAGCGAGGTGGTCGCGGATTGGCAGCGGCCCAAATATTACACAATCGCCGTTTTCGGGTGAAGGCTGTATGTTCACGCCCCAGCAGAAAATAAAAGGAAATGTGTGTATTTTTTACGAACATTAGTCGTTATTCCTATAGGAAACTCGACACGGTTTCATTCAATGACGTTACCGAATGTCCATTCGTGTTATAGATTTTGTGGCAGTGAGTATAAAGGAAAGTGTCGGTCATTTCCTCGCATTGAAGGAATAAAAGAAAACATTTAATATAAGAATAGGTTTTTAGTTGTTCTTTTAGATCGCTGTATTGGTTTTTTTGTGTAGGTATCTAACGTACTTGAATGCCTTTCGTATAAATTGTTTTGCATTCTATGTTTAAATTCAAAGTAATACCAACATACCACAAATACGAACTTCTTATTTTAAAATTTTGCTTATGGTTACGGAAGCCAAACTATTCCTTACGTGGGTCAGCTTTCTATCCTATCTAGGTATGTGTACATATTCGTATCTCACCAGTACATAATTTAAAAGCGGCCATAGAGATCCCACGCACTTGACCCCAGGATATTCTATGCACGTTTAACGATTTAAAATTTAAACTTGTAGGCCTAATTTAGAGCTGTTAATTTAAGGTCTAAAGGCAAGCACGTAGTGTATTGGCTTCCATTTAAATTACTTAACGTTCTGGGCCGTGGCCTAGCTTACAAATATAATAATTGATCAGTCGAGGGACCTGGGCCTCCAAGCAGGCAATTTCAATTTCCCGTATGAATGCTGTAATTTCCTTTACCATTTTTTATGTACTCTGCAAGGCCAGCAAGAAATCCTTTGAGAAAGCATGAAAAAAAGCAGCCAGGATTAATATTTTCATCTGTAATATGAACCAAAGGGCGAGCCCCAAAGCTGTGTTGCGAAAGTAATTGTCTGCTATGTTCTCAGTAGCACAATATTTTCTATTAAATAAACAAATAAGTATTTATGAAATCATTCCCCGAAATCTCGTTTTATTGTTGTATAGGTAGGATTTGTATAAATATATTGAGTTGAATATTCTGAACGTTGAAGATCAATTTTGCTTGGGGGTCAAATGAACAGACCCGTCGTCCATTAACATCACAACGCCAGAGATGTCATAGACGCGTTGCCGGCCTTTAAGATGAAAATAGGTTCGTTTTTGAACGATAGGGGTGAAAATGTCGCCGCTGGTAGCTGGTTTCACAGTGCGATATAATTAATCTGTGATCGTTATGTTGTTTTTTCAACCGACTTCACAAAAGAAAGGTTCTCAATTCGACTGTATTTTTAGTTAAAGCCTCTGTCGCTTGCAGACTGTAAGCTCATAGATGTTGTTAAAAAAAACGTAAATTTCAATACTGAGTGGTAAAAGTATTGTTTGTTCAGCCTTCATAGCTCAGTGGACTATTGAAGTCATTAGGTAAACTCGTTGATTGCTAGATAGCGTGATAAGGTTCATTCGAAGTGTGGGTTATTTTTGAGTATTTGTGACTTCATAGGGCTAAATTATATGACAGCAGTAGTATTTTTCAGTTTGTCGAATAAATCATACTAACTCTTGCCCGCGACATCGTCTATGTGAACCGACAGCGACAAGCGTAGCTAAGCCATGACCGATGGATTCGTACGACTTTTCCATTCCTAATTTAGTTTAATAATAGTTATTTGTTATACAAGAGTGCAAAGTTGCTTTTTAACCGCGTGTTCAATTTTGATGACCGAGCAAGCGAAGGATTCTAAAATTGAATCACGAGCGCAGCGAGTGATTCAAAATTAGAATCCTGAGCGTTAGCGAGGGAATCAAAAGAGCACGAGGTGAAAAATCTTTGCACTCGAGTGCAACACGTAACTTTTCATTCCACCTCAGCGAGGAAATGACTAAATGCAAAAAAAAAACGTTTACAAAGTCTGAGTTTTTAACAAATTAAAAAAAAGTTGTATGATATATTCGGCACCATAGAGGTAGCAGTAAATAGGTTTAATGTTTTTTTTTTAATTCACAAACTTAGTGCACACTATGTTCTAAATTCAATTTACTTTATCCTCTAGAGAATAAAAACGGCTTTTCCACTCAGATATTGAAGATAAATTTACTTTATCCTCTAGAGAATAAAAACGGCTTTTCCACTCAGATATTGAAGATTAAAAATACTCTTTCCGAGATGGTGGGATGAAATAGTTATTTGTTATACAAGAGTGCAAAGTTGCTTTTTAACCGCGTGTTCAATTTTGATGACCGAGCAAGCGAAGGATTCTAAAATTGAATCACGAGCGCAGCGAGTGATTCAAAATTAGAATCCTGAGCGTTAGCGAGGGAATCAAAAGAGCACGAGGTGAAAAATCTTTGCACTCGAGTGCAACACGTAACTTTTCATTCCACCTCAGCGAGGAAATGACTAAATGCAAAAAAAAAAACGTTTACAAAGTCTGAGTTTTTAACAAATTAAAAAAAAGTTGTATGATATATTCGGCACCATAGAGGTAGCAGTAAATAGGTTTATTGTTTTTTTTTTAATTCACAAACTTAGTGCACACGATGTTCTAAATTCAATTTACTTTATCCTCTAGAGAATAAAAACGGCTTTTCCACTCAGATATTGAAGATAAATTTACTTTATCCTCTAGAGAATAAAAACGGCTTTTCCACTCAGATATTGAAGATTAAAAATACTCTTTCCGAGATGGTGGGATGAAAAACATATTAAACACGAAGTTTGAAATTGTGTGCCTAACAACATTTTATGAAACTCGTTAAAATTGTCCCTTCTACAAAAACTTGAACCATGAGTTTCTCCCGGGAGCTCTTCAAGACTTTTGGAAGGTGTAAATCCCCAAAAAGGTCACATACACAAGACAGAGAAACATCTCGAGTTATTTTCGTGCTAGAAGAAGCATTAACATCCGTACCTATTGTGTTATTCCGTCGCCTATCTTAATTTGGGAAAGTTGGTAACTGGGAGGCTCAGCATGGTTTTAGGACAAGTTTCTATCCGTTTTACTTGATAAATAATGGTAGTCACGTCGCGTCTTCACTACCGAGGCATTGAATAGGCTTAATTAGAATGAAATAATAATTAAAATTTAGGTAAAAAATATTACACACGCCTGCTGCGTCGCCAGTTCCTTTTTCTTAGAAGTGGCTTGACTCGCTGCCGCTTAGTTAATAGTTGGTATTATTACCAAGGCTGAAAATGCAAAAATATTTCTGCCTTGATGAATGGCGTTGATTAGAAATTATAAACAATATCGCTGAAAATTACTATGCACCGTTAATCGCTATTTTTAGTTTAGATGTTTCTATGGTAACGATTATTGCGTGTAATTATTTAATTTGTTTTAATGTTAGTGTTAATAATTAATTTACTGCGCAGGTGTCATTACAAAATTTAAATTTAACTTATTAGGTACCGTATGCAACCTTTATTTGTAAATTCGTCAATTCGTCAAAGCTGGACATAAACTGAGTATGAACATCAAATGAAGCTAACGTGGACACAGGAATTGAGTCGTAACGCCGGAAATAATCCGGAATAGCGCCGTCGAACCGTTCAACCGTTAGAGAGGAGTCAATACGCGCCAAACGTGTATTATACCGTCCACTAGACAATAATGGAAAAAACAAATTAGAACTAAAATCAGACAATGTTATTTCGAAAGTTAAAGGCAAATAAAATTTGGATTAAAAAAAGTCTACTGATAATGAGCGATTCAATGGCTTACGGGGATCCGTGAGACGCTACGGCAAAGAGAATAATGGTTTTATAATCTTTGCGGTTTCACAAGGACTCCTTATTTAAGAATTTGTTCGTGAAAGTAGCATGGGAACTACTTGACAAATGTCGATGGTGATGAGAAGTGGAATCATCTGCACCCACGCCATTTGCCAAGTAGTTTCAGATATTGCCTGTGGACAAGTTCTTTTCTGTCCCTAATGTAAGGAGACTCGTAGTATAAGTGCTATATTTCTCTGATTTCTTTTATTGCAAGTTTTATGACATAGTTAAATACTATAGAAATCTTTGGCACACGACATGCTACTTATGTCTTTGTATACAGAAGTTGCAATGGTAGCAACTAAAGAGGCGGAGTCTTCGAATAAATGGCAAAATTATTAATCCATTTCTATGTGTGTGTAATGGAACTTCTACATATTGTATCTTGTTTGTGCCTCTACGCCGGAGCCACGTCTGCACCATCAATAATTCACCAGTGTACTCACATAGGGCAAAGTTCGCCAACTTTGGCACCAATACCCAGATCCATTAAACATAATTATTCCGTTGAGTGCGACGGATTCTGAATGTTGGATGTTGGTATCTAGACAATGTTAGTGTTAGCACTGTGCAAGTAGATTCTTGTAGGTTTGTGCAAATCTATGTTTCAGTTAAGATCAGTATCTGGTAATAATACAGACGAATTTAGTTTTTCTATTATCTTATGATAGGAAGTTAATGAGACATGCTTTTGTAAAAAAGTCCCTCTTTTCTTAAAAAAGTTGCATAATTAAAAAATATCTCATTACCCAATGTCCATATTTCCAGCACAAAACTCAGTTTGATTAAATTCGTCGATCCTTCGAACTGAAAAAAAGCAATTTACCTAGAAACTCAGAAATGATTATTTCCATCTGCTACATGTAATTGATAATGTCTTGAAGTTAACATATTGGTATCTCTTTGATGACATCATTATTGTTCTTCTCGAATAAATATTTTAGAAAATCGTAACTTATCTATCTATCTATATATATAAAAGGCAAAAGTGATTGACTGATGTATCAACGCACAGGCCAAAACCCTTAAGGCTAGAAAATTGAAAATTCGTACACATATTCCTCATATGACGACGGCATCCACTAGAGAAGGATTTTTCAAAATTCATCCTCCAAGGGGGTGAAATAGGGAATAAGAGTTTGTATGAAACTTTTTATATTCCTTGGATATATTTGCATTACCTACCTACCTAGGTAAGTAGGTAGTGTAACAATTCAACTACTTTATGAAATAAAAAGCTATGTAGAATTGTACGTTAGAATTTAATAGCTCTCATATATGAGTATAAATATGTGGGAGTATGAGTATAAAAACAGAGATATAAAAACACTAACCTAGACGCACTAAGTTAGGCTGAGATTTCCAGGGCTCCACAGCCTGGCCGGCAAACAGGATCGGCTGAAGATAAGACTGCCGCGGTCGGCTCCTAGCCTTGGGACGGAAGTCCCCGGGGATCTTAATAGTAAGACCCGCCCTGGGAGCAGCAGGCACGCGACAGCACGACGGCACGACTCAGGACCGTTACCGACTTTTGGTTGTGGACCGGTAGACTTTAAGTAAGTGAAGTATAAGTAAATCAGCGTGTTACTTAAGTGACAGCGAGATCTAGACTCCCCCATTTGACAGGTTTCTTTCCTGTCCGCTCTTCCGAAATTCATATTACTTTCCAAGTATGAATTTTATTTCTAGAACGCCCGTATGGTCATATAGCGGGGTATTATAGTACCGGACAGACTCAATTATTGTAGACTGCCAGTTATTTTTATTTGATTAGTGCGTATAGGATTGTAAAGAACACCAGATACTTTAGCGGGTGTCCAGCTGTTTAGTATAAAATACAGCAATACACACATATATTCAACATCAGTTTGAAGGTTTTAAGTTATATAAGCCGTAAACTAATTAAAAGAATTACTGACAATTATCAAGATTGACAACTGTCATTGACAAACATGTCATAACAAAACATTATTTATTTTCCAGATTTATAAAAAGGGAACTAAAATACATTTATGCTCGATGGAATATAATGTAAGTAAAACTAAAGGGAACTATGATCTGAGACACACATTATAAAGAGAGAGACGAGAGACCAGACGAGCATAAAGACTGTAAGTACCTTTAAAGGCCCATTTAAAATATAAAAGATTCCATGAATCTATAAAAACAAGTATTATAATATGTAGACAGCAATTGTGAAGAATGATTGCATGCTTATAAAAAGTAAATATAGTATGTGTTACCACATATACTATAGTAGGTAGGTAGGTAGGTATAGGTAGGGTAGGGAAGGGTAGCTATGTAGGTAGATAGGGACAGGACAACGTCTGTAGGGTCAGCTAATTAGTAATATGGCGCGATTTCTGTTTTTCATTTACATCCATTTTCGCTCTTTCGCATTAATTTTAATACAATAAATAGACACATTACATTACGTTAATTTACCGCCTTTAATGATGATGATAATTGGTTTCTGATTCGATTTTTTTTAAAGAGACTGGAATTCAAAATCTATGGTTAATATTTCGATTCGACGACATGACACTGTAAAAATGGTCTCGAGGAGGAAATGAGAAATTATCAGCTAACAAAACAGTTAAAAATTAAACTAAATGACCAAATAGGCGTATAAAACGCCAAGAAGACTTAGAATAACAATTTTAAAAAATATTCCATCGTAAACAAATCGGAACAAGTCTATTTGAACTTTGATTGACATTTTACCTCCATGCATTCTTAACAAGTTGGTAAGTTGTACTTATATACCTACGGTCATCATTCTGCATCAGTAATGAGGCTGTCCACAATTCAGGGAAAGACCCCAAATAGTTTATTTACTTCTCCAATTTACCATCGTGCAGTGCTAGCATTTCTATTGTAGCCTCAGTTATTTATTCACTTTGACCTGACCTAAGCATAAGTGGTGCATTATTGCCTTTAACACGAATGAAAGCTACACTATTTTTTTATTAAAATTGAAAAAATATTTTGTAACAGCATAAACTTAATGGTGTAAAATATTGCCTTTGTTTAAAACATTATCTATACTAATATTATAAAGCTGAAGAGTTTGTTTGCTTGTTTGTTTGGTTGAACGCGCTAATCTCAGGATCTACCGGTTCTAATTGTAAAATTATTTTTGTGTTGGATAGTCCATGTATCGAGGAAGGCTATATAGGTCCATGCGAAGCCGGGTCGGGTTGCTAGTTATTCATTTCTCCAGTTTTACCAAGGGGTATTGTGTTACCCCTGGGTTGTGGAGGTCAGACAGACAGGCGCTTTTCGTAAAATCACTGGTATTCAATTGGATCCGGTTATACTGGAAGCCGATCCCAATAATGGGAAAAATCTATGTAGATAATGATGATGATTATGCATATCTCCTAAAAACTCACTAGGTTAGCCTTTGACAATATATACATTTAGACTTATGTTAATAAGTATATTGTAAGCGCTTATTCGCTTCATTCGCAATGATGCATGTAATCTCTTACAAAAGCAACAGAAAAAATATAGTAACAGCCAACATTTTTCACACAACTTACTAGTTTCTAAATAACGTAGCAATATGGTTATTCAGAACATAATTTTGATTTTGAATATTAGTCAATGTCAAGCCACGTTTAACCAAACATTAATCCCTTTTTATTTATGGTAAAATAAATATTTCTTCTATTCTCCCATTTTAGTTAACGGCCTTCAAATTGATTTTGGATCTACTTGGTTTTCTTTTGTTTGATTTAAGAGTATTTTTGTGTAAAACGATTTATTTTCTTTTCAAGGAACTAGCCCCTATGTGTGTGTGTGTTGTATATTTGTGTTTTAAGATTTATCTCGAATCTCATACTGAGCTGCAAATTAGAAAAAACGTAAGAAAACATGAATTTCGGGGCTACCCTAACGCTTTCACTTCAGAACATCAGAGACAGCTGCCACACTTTAATAGAACTTGTATGTAGGTTCAGTGTTCTTCGCGTGTAGAGTAAAGTACCCACCCATATAGCTTCATCTTCTTTACATAGTCTAAAACAAAGTCGCTCCCGCTGCTTTACGCTTTTACCTTTTAAACTACGCAACGCATTTAATGCAGTTTTAATGGATAGATAGAGTGATTCAAGAGGAAGGCTTATATACCTATAGTTTGATCTACATTGCACCCGTGCAGAGCCGGGGCTGTAGGTCGATTCTGTAAAATTCAAACAACAACTCGCATCTCACATTGCTTTTCACTTTCACTTCGTATAAGGTTCAAAATGACATTGATATATTTGACACTTTGAATCGGGTTCGAGTGCGAAGTGAGCGTCGAAGTGACGGGGAAATTACCTTACAGAATGCCACTTCTTACGTCATCTCATACTTTATCTGTCAAAATCTCTCTGTCAGTTTAGTTTAACTCGCTGACACGCTCGCAAGGGTGGCGCTTGTGTAAATTCGAATTATCAACCGAGTTTTTAGAATGCCAATTAAGAAACTCACAGTGGATTCAGATTCGAAGTTTAGAATGAGGTCTTACAGAATCACACCCCTGGTCGCTAGTGACCAATAAACAAGAACACCAACGCGACGCAACAAAATCGCAGGCGCCGATATGATACAATAATTACACCGTTTTACCGCGTAATATTATTAGACATACGTTCCGCAATAATAACCGTGTGGCGCTTGCTCGGTGTGTACAATCGATATATTTGCACTGCCATTGAAGACTATGGGAAATTGCAAGACTCACAATAATTATTCAAAACATGTTTTGCGCACAACTTCCAGGTGTAGATATTTTATTTATAAATGTGAGTAAAAAGAAAATTGCTTCAGGCGTGGTTTTGATTGGTGTGCCTTTGTTATTTTTGTGCAATTGTTTTTCATGAAACATTATGTTTTTTTCAACCATATATACGGAACAAAATTTAGTATATTTATCTAGGTTATTTTTACATACGTACCAACCTATGTATATTTAATTAGCAATCTGCAAAAACACGCACCGTATCTGTTGCTTTTCCTCAAAATTAGGTAGAAATGTGACCTATTTTCCTTATTCCCAAACGAGACGATGTTAAGAATAAGTTGTGGAGAAATAACCGCAATTTTCCACTAAACCAAGCCACAAAGTTTCTAAATTAAATCGGAAAAAACTGGATATTCCACCTGGGAAAACTTAGGGCAATAAGCGATGCTAATTATTTCCCTCGCGTTGAGAAACTTAATCTACTACTTATTCTGGTTAGAATGCAAACTAACGTATTTGCCGACCTCAGAAGGAAAATAAATAAATACAATCCTAAAGGGTCCGACTCGAGAAATATTTCCTTTTTTGAGGTCTATCGATAGGCCGAAAACTTTCCGTATTTTATTTCAAAGATGAACTTTGAATGTGGGAGGTCTATGAAGCTATGTGTTAAGAATTAAGTGTTGTGAAAAGCAAGTTTGGTCCATTGTTGAATAGTCAATTCTTATAATGAAAAGTTATTGAGCGCAGCTTTCTGCATTCCTCTATTCAATCGCATAATTATAAAATTCTTTCGTCAGAGGCCTGCCTGATTTGTTCTAGGTATCATGACTGTCTACCTATAGGTTCAATTATTAGCCTATACCTACTTAGATATATAGCTGCATGTTGGCTTTACTTTACGATAGTTTATCTTTTCAAGATTTAATAACAAATGTGGTATCAGCAATGTGTCAGATTTGGGTAAAGTACATAAACAAACAAACAGACAAATAATTGTGTTATGTCGTATAGATTGGTTGTCGGTGTATCGCTGTTTCATTATGTGCTTCATATTGGCATGGGCGAGACAATATTGAAACAGGTACGTAATTACGTATAGATTTCAATACGCAAGCCTGGCTTTCATTTCCAATACCCTTTGTGAACTATAGTCGGTCTAAAACCGCTTAAGTAGGTACGTATAATACTTGAAGCAATATAAACATAAAACTAGTATTACTTATTGATTTATTCAAATGATAAATAGTCTGAGTGTGTTAAAGCTTCAGTGGAAATACAGTAGGTACCATAAGTTCATACAAAATGGAATGAGCTTATTACAATGTGAAATTGTAAACAATTTTATAATAATTACCCGTCAGTATTACATAGTAAATGTTTGCAGATTCGAGCTATATATTCGATATTTCCAAAAATGCATGAAAAAAACTGAACCTGCATGGCTTGGTTTGCCGTTGAAAAAACACGTTGTCCCGACTCCAGCGCCCACAGATCACGCTAAAAACAATGAAATTTGTACATACACCCCTATACCCGAGTTACACATAAATCAATTTATCTGTGACCCTTATTTTATAATCTAACAAAGGTTCAAGACGCTATACATATAGCTCCGTAGAGTAGGTACAGCACTTATTATAGGTTACTACACAATGTCTAACTCTAAACTATAGTCTTAGTGTAACTTATGTTTTTATCTTATCAACCTATTGCCATCTGTCCATCTATATGGTTATTTATCATCATCATCTCAACCATTAGACGCCCACTGTTGGGCATAGGTCTCCCCTAAAACTTCCACCTGTGTCGGTCTCGCGCTGCATTATGTGGTTATTTATTGACTTAATCCAATTGAAAATATATATGGTGTGGTAATCGTCATGTTAATCTTTAGACGCCTACTGCTGGGCATAGGTCTCCCACAAGAGGGGTCCAGCCGTAATCGCCA
Organism: Charanyca ferruginea; assembly: GCA_947361185.1. NCBI lineage: Eukaryota > Metazoa > Arthropoda > Insecta > Lepidoptera > Noctuidae > Charanyca > Charanyca ferruginea. Next base: position 18,999,993 of record OX376073.1, read on the forward strand.
TGCTTGACCGCTGCATGTTGGCGATCGCAGTAGGTGTTATAGTACTCAGAAGAACGCTGCTGCCCATCCTCAGTTCAATATTCCTCTGTCGCCTTCTACGACACAAACGGGTAGAAATGGGGTGATGCTATTCGCGGAAATTTCCAGTAGTTTTGGGAGAAAATAGTTATAGAGGATTTCTTTTACCAGCATTGGAGCATTAGGTTAAAAAACATTATGTTTATAAGACAGTCGTAAATAAGCATAGGCAAGAAAACAAATAATATTTTTGCACTATGTAGGCTGTATTGCAGTGAAAGCTTATTTAAGTAGCTGCGTTGAGCGATTTTTGGTAGGGGGCAAATCTTATGGGTTCGCGTCATTAACATGCTATGACCCCGTTACGGTAATATCAATTGTATGGCGAAATGAAAGACAGCTTTTAATTGAATGCATTTATTATAGTGACATCGAGCGATGTGTAGAGGAACTTGGAGGACGAATACTAATGACCTCGTTACGGAAATACCAATTTTATTCAAAACGAAATACAGCTTATTTCAAAGTTTTTAGTTTTCTCTTCTGTCGGCAGTTCGGTCGACTTCTGCGATTGCCTATTTTTTTGACGTACCTACGCTAAATCACTTCAGACGAGCGATGTCTAACAAGTAGATTACTTAGTTCAAGCACGACATGACAAAAATAAGTTAAAGTTGTCTGCGTGCATAATTATCACCTTTGTTAACAATGGCAAGTACCTAACGAGTAATTAAATCTTCCTTTTTTCATCTCGCTTGGCGAGCTCAATTTTATGTCAATACTGGTGTTAATTAGAGGACCCTTTTAATTTTAGACCTTGTAAAGAAACTTAAACCTGCGTGATTTTTAAAATTTTCCTAGAATTTTAATCAAGATTATGAGACTTTACCTAGTCTTAATTTTAGTTTTTAGTTCATCTGAAAAATAAAAATTTCGTTGTCATTCGTGGTCATCAGGTGAAATATTTATATGTAAGTATGTATTATACATAATATATACTGACAAAAAATATAACACAGTGAATTTCATATTTTTCAGCTGAACTAAAAACTAAAAAAAGGCTAGGTAAAGTGTCTCTCCTACATCTCTTTTGTTATTTGGAATACTATGTCTGGTATAATAATTATAATAATAATAATAAGGAGCCCTGACCACCGGTAGCTTGGACCCTGTTCCCGATACCGGTAGGCTACTTATTTTTTATATTTTGAAACGTTTTTTTTTAAACTAATATTTAAAAATATAATACAATATGTAAATGAAACGAATAAATGAGAATAATAATAATAATAACATTCTTTAATGTTTGTATATGTAGATACTATCTTTTTTAATAGGTAGCTACTCTATATCAACATACAAACCTGACGCTGCTGACATTGAATCCGTTTTTATTTTACAAAAAAGAGCAGTCAGAGCCATTTATAATCTACGTCGCCGCGAATCTCTTAGGGAACTATTTAAAAATATTAATATAATGACAGTGCCTTGCCAATTTATTTATGAAAATATTATGTATGTAAGAAAAAACTTACATATGTTTAATAAAGTAAGTGATAGACATGACTTTAATACTAGAAACAAGGACATTTTAGATTGTCTAAAGTCCATACATCTTTTATGGGGTACTGTGTTAAGTGCTACAACAAAATTCCTAGTGATATATTACAACTAAGTGAAACAAAATTTAAATCATATAAAAAATAAAAAATAAAAGTACACTCTGCAAAAAAGCTCATTATAATCTAGAGGACTATATTCAAGATAAGAATGCTTGGAAACATGCTGGTCTAGCTCCATAGGACGATCGACAGTCTAGACAAAATCGAACCGATTGCTAATTTAAAATACCTAATTTCATACTTAGTATAAATATGTACATATATATATTTGACTCTTTTTTTATACACTGCTCAGGCTCACATACTGATTCATTGTTTGTTAAAATATAAGGAGTGGTCGTCTACTGTTTCAACATTAATTGTAATAATATGTGCACACTGTGTATCTATGTACATATAACTTAGTCTGTCATTCCTTAATCTGTGATACTTTGTACACACTTTCAAATACCTAGTGTTTTTATGCAAGGTACATCGTATTCACGTATAATTATATAATTCCTGTAAATGCAAATATTGTTAACATCGTTTTTAAAAGAGTAAGTATGGAGTTTCTTGCCCATTCTTCTCCATACAAAACTACCTTTTGGAATGGGCACCTAGAATCAATTTTTTTTTCTCATTTGACGTTCAAAAGTGCCTTATAATGGTCTAATTGAAATAAATGATTTGACTTTGACTTTTGACTTTGACGGGATAGTATCTTCTCCGAAATCCACGTGGATCATCTAATATATACTACTCAAAACAAAATAAGGGCCACAAGGTATTTTGCCTGTACCATGAAAATAATAAAACCAATACCTATATATTTTTTGTCTCCATAAGGAAAACGAATGTTGTTTTTACCATGTAGACCAATACATTTATTCAAATAATAATGATTAAAAAGTTTATTTGCTTTTGAAAAAAAAAAACACATTTTAGGTTAAAAATAAAAACAACATAGGTAAAGTTACTGAAAACAAAAGAAAATACTCCATGCTCATCTTTTAAACGGGTATGCCCCCCTCGTTTAGCTACGCACTCCTGAAGCCTGGAGTGCATGCTCTCAATCAAATGCCTGACATTTTCCATTGGAATCTCTTCCCAGGTCCTTTTCATAGCGTTGAGGAGTTGCTGTTGGTTGTGGATTTCCTGATCACCGTCTCTAACTCTTCGTTTCAACTGATCCCACATGTGCTCTATTGGATTTAAGTCCGGACTGTTCGCCGGCCACGGCAAGACTCGAATTTGAGAGTCTTCCAGTACAAACCGAGTTACTTGAGCCGTGTGTGCACGAGCATTGTCTTGCATCAAGATGAATCCAGGACCCGCTCGCTGTGCAAAGGGATCACATGTGGTCTAAAAACTTCCTCAATATACCGCTGAGCAGTAACAGTACCCTCATTTAAAATAGCGAGCTCAGTTTTGCCGTGTAAGCTTATCCCGCCCCAAGTCATTACATTTGGACCACCAAAACGATCGACTTCATGGATACAGGCTTCTGAAAATCTCTCGCCGCGTCTTCTCCATACTATAATACGCCGATCGTCGTTAAAAAATTTAACTTTGCATTCGTCTGTGAAGAGCACCATAAAAAAATAAATTACACCAAAATGAAAAAATACCTCGTGGCCCTTATTTTGTTTTGAGTAGTATATTATTGTTATTTGATACTTTCTATCTCCCACACAATTTGTGTTGAAATGAAAATAATAACAAAAGCTAAGAAATTCAGCACCTTCGTCTCTAAAAATATTTTATTCTTATCAAACATCGTAAAAAACATAAAAGTCAAGAATATTTCAGAGTAAACCCTACCCACGTAAAGTTATCTTGAATAAAAACTATAGGGATCCTAATTACGTATTTACGCCTACTGCAAAAAGTGCTGTGTACCAGAAATGTAAGGAAATACCGCCATTAGAGATCCCGCAGACATACATAAATTCTTAGTAACATAAGATAAAGGGCCCCATTAGAGATTTGGAATATTAGAATATATTCCCGGCACGCCAGAATTATGTAAATCATAAAAAGTTATGAAAAACTTTTGTATTGTACTTACGAGTAAGTATGTCCTGTATCTAAGCGTGAGGTTTTTAGAATCGCGAGAGTTTTCGCACATACTTAAGATAAAAAATAGATCTTTTTATTTTATCGTATTTACCTAGTTGAAATGGAAAACCACGAAGCAATATTTTATCTTTTATGCATTTGGTAAAATATTTTGGTATGGTGACATTTCATCGTGTTTTAAAAAATCGCCTTGCCGTGTATAATAGATGATCAAACGAACTTACCTATGTGAAGTTCGATCATTATTATACGAAGTGCTTCGTTCGAAGATATAATATAACACAATGCAGCATCTTCGTGTTACTCGGCAACTAAACGCAATTTTCAGAGCTAAAACTAAACGTAAGTATTAGTGTGCGTTATCTGTGTCCTAAATGGGAAATGTCATTAATTTTAGATTCTTGTAAGGTCATCTCAATTTTACCTGGGGTGGGGTGGGTAGGGAACATATATCTTCGAACGAAGCACTTCGTATAATAATGATCGAACTTCACATAGGTAAGTTCGTTTGATCATCTATTATACTGCGTGCTTCGTTCTCGATATAATATAACACAATGCAGATGTTTAGAGAAATAGTAGGTAAACTTGAGATGACCCTGACCCAAATGTCCTTCAAAACAGATGTTTAAAAAATAATAATAAACATAGTTTTATAATAAAACATTATCATTTTTTTTTTTCTAATTAAACTTAATTACAGGCAGGCATCATATTAGTAATAATCAATTACCTATTCAGCCTTATTCAGTAAAATAACCATCTTATCATACCATGATTTGTCTTGATCACCCATTATTCTTGATGGCCCAGTGGTTAAGGCAGTTCTCATGCACGAGGTTGCAGTGTCGCAACCAGGCACAAGCAAGTACCAATGTGAGTTTCTCAATTCCACATGTACTTTCTAAGTTTATCTTGGACATCACTGACATTGATGAAGGAAAGACATCCGTGAGTAAACCTGGACTTACAGTAGGTAAATATAAGTTTAAAATCACCAATCTACCTTGAGCAAGCGTGGTAATCACAGCTCGTACCTTCTCTGTATGAGAAGAGGCCTTTGCCCTGCAGTGGGACAACTATAGGCGGGCATTATTTATTAATATTAACAGTTAGTAATTTATCATATTAATAATAAGTATTCAATTAATCAGCCTCATTTGGTACATAACCAACCAATTGTTTTGACCAACTTACAAAGTCATTTATGAGGTCACGTTTAAAATAAATCACAATACCAGTGACAATAGTGTAAACTAAAATATTTATAAATTTACTATTATTCAGCATCAAGCACAGCATGGGCAACCTTTCCTGAATTAAGAATTGGTCGGCTATACAATTTTGCAAATGTTCATTATTTGTCCAATCAGCCATCTGTCTGATGATCAATACCGCAGCCTGAGAGAATATTTTTAATCCAATTACCAGTAGTAAATATATAAATATCTCTAATAAATCTCATGTTATCACATAATATTCTAGCTGGACAAAGCTGACTTTTTTTTTTTTTTTTTTTTTTTAAACCTTTGTAAATGATTAGGCTGAATTAGTCCCGCAGCCGATACTTTAATAATATTAGTAATGACAATATTAACAAAACTTCCACTCGATGTTATAATAGATATTTAAGACGTTGACTGTGTGTCAAGTAGGCACAATAATTAAACAATCACAATGACCCACCTCTGGGTCATTGCACAGGGAAAGGGTTAAATAAATGATGACTATTACAAGGTTTGTGCTCATTGTGCTGTGCTTAGTGCAAACAAAATCATTAGTTTATTTGAAATTTTAGTCCAAACATATTGGGAGTTCACTTAGAACATTATTTGGATAACATGTTTTTCGAAATTTTAGTAATGGTGGTTTTTAATACGATCATCCCCCCCCCCCCCAATTTTAGAGCCTATTATTGGAGATAGAGCTGACTTAAAGAGATTCAGGGTTCAATAGGCAGCTCCCGAGTCAAATAATTTAGTTAGGAAATACATAACAAATGGTATAGATGTAGTGAATGTGTTTATAATATGTTCCTGACAGAAGGTTCACCAAATTTTATGTCACATGATGTTGCTTAACTGTATTACCTAATGTGAAAGGGGGTGCCAAGGCATCCATTGATGTGAGGGAAATAGCCCTTTTTGGCATAGCTTGCCTGATAATAATCCTGCAATCAAAGTGAATTGAAGGTAAGAGGGTGATGGTCCCTCAAAGGAAAATGTTAAAGATATTTTGAGGTTTAAAATATATCAGCTTCAGGCAAGCATAGTATGCATTATAGGATACCAAGTTTCAGGCCAGTGGGAGTAGTAGTAATGTAAGTAGGGTAGCATGACTATGATACCTGTTGCCTTCTCATTTGAAATATTTTTATTTTTATATTAACTGAATGGAGAAAAAGCATGAAAGAAATTTTCTGTCCAGGACAAATTAGAAGCATCAAAACTGATTGCCTTTGGATTTTCTTATTTGGTTTCCAGGAGGTATAGGAAGTATGTTTAGAATTAGTGTGGGATGAAAATAAATCTATTTCAGGTGCAACCTGTTCAGATACAATTTGTAGAAATGCAATGTTTAATTCCCATTCTATGTCTGAAATGATTTTAAGGGACATTTTTATCAACCTATTTATTTTTACTAGACTTAATGTAGGAGGCAAAGAGTTAACTAAGTCTCTCTTCGCACCACTGCCGTTTGAATCTGGCAAAGTTATTTAATTGTGGGTACTGAATACCACCCATTCTGTTTATATAAGATATTGCTGTATTATTATCTGCAGACAACAGGATGTTAAGGTATTGCTTATAGTTTACAAAATACCTTTAATGCCATAAATATTGCAAGCAATAAATAGTTTATATGGCGTTTTTTCTCATATTTGCTCCAGAAGCCATAGGCTCTTTTCTTTCATTCTGTAAACATCACCCCATCCAGTCATGGAGGCGTCAGTCAACTGTTCAATATCATGTTTATGGTAAGCAGTACTTAGACATACCTACTGTACTAATAATAATTATTAGCCCACCGTAGCAGTATAATTTTATATCTGAACATGTTATAATTATTGATATTACATATACTTATGATGCTCTAAAAGTTTGGTGTAAAGCCAGCCATAATATGTGGTAGCTGGGCAGGCTGCAATTTATAGTACAAATAATTTTGCCAGATGTCTTGTAAAACCACTATTTAGATGTAATTACCTTGAAATGATGTTTTAATATTTGATACTTTATCTTTGAAGAGATGGTCATTCATTTCTTTTTTTTTTTTTTTTTTTTGTGTCTATCGCAAAGCAGGGCTGTGATAGTATTGTTATATTTTTATCAAAATTTATAATGAATCTCCAGAACTTAAAGAGAACTATTGTTTCTTGAACATTCTGCAAACATGATTCATACTGGATCCTATACATAATAGGTCCTCTAGGATTGAACAGACTTGTTACCTTTTCCTCTTGGATATGTTACTACAAACTTATAATATTTGTGAAAATATTAGGTGCAGAGCACAGGCCACAAGGCAGGCATTAAAATCGTACAATTCACCATATTGAAAATGTAGGTATTTTCTATACTGTGGATTTATATCTATTAATTAATAAGTATGATTCTTAAAAATCATTTTTTTTTTTTTTTGTTTTCTTTTTCTATAAACACCTGGAAAAGTACAGCCATTGCTGTCCTTAAGTCTCCATTTTTAAAATGGAAGTTTTGTACATACTTAATCAATGACTTTAAGTTTAATAAGAGTCTTTACATGGCTTGCGAGGGGATACAGCTCCCAATTTTAATAAATTGCTAATAGCAGTATGCATGTCAGTATTATCCTCAGCTGATATTACTGAAGGAGGGTGTGGCACCTAATTCTGGTGCGGTTTCGATACAAAGGTATCTTGTGATTAATGAAGTATGGATTTATCTTAGTATATTTTGTTCCATCAAGATTAAGAATGTGTCAGCCTTCCAGCATGACTTACCTCTATGTGCAAGCAGGATCCTCTGAGGCGTTGGATTTGTTGGCAGTGGACTGATAATAGTGGCTATAATATTTCCATGCCTGATTAGAGCATTGGGTCTTCTTGTGTCCGTACCTCGCTGTTGTCCTCGGGTTGTAACGAGGAGAACCTTGTGAGTTTCCTTTAGGTTTTTGATGGACAGGCCACTTTGTTGTCAAGTTTTCAATAATTTGATCTTCTCACTAAGATTAGCTTCATATATATATATACTTCACTATAGCACTTCACTATATTTGCTTCACTTAAAACTTTTTAAGTATCCATAACCAGGAAGATTAAGTTTCTCCTTGGTTTTGTTATAGACAGTCCAATGCCTAGCTGGTTGTTTTCCAACTATCTTTTTGTCTTTGTTGACAATAATATAGCTAACCAAAGCAAAAATCCCAGGATTAAGCTTCGGTGCATTCTTTAAAGGATCATTTTCTGGATTCAATTGTTCCATAAATTTTTTGTTTTGTCTCTTTAAGAAGACCATTATCGCTCCAAATATGAGCCAAGTCACTGTTTTTAGTGGAATCGTAATTATGCAGGCTTATCTGGCATGAGATCGCCTAGTGCTAAAAGTACCACCAAACTTATAGTTGGTGTTATTATAATTTTTCCAGGTTCTTTTGGAATCGTATCTGTCATAGGGCCTGGTGACATATATATCTCGTGGTAGGTACCATTGCAATGAAATCGACTTTCTTTCGAATTGTTATCAGTAGGTACTGTAATCTGAAAAGCTATACTTACCACTGGAAGATGTGTACAAGTGATTGGTAAAAACTGCTTATTGGGGCCTCGCAGGCTTCACATAAGAGTAAAGATATCGTCCGTACATCATACGACCCGAATCTAGTGATCTCGTCCGTACATCACGTGTACGACCCGAGTCCAGTGAGCACGTCAATGTATCTCGTACACCACCCGTCTCAACCGGTACAAAGGTTATTTTTTACCTTATTTATATTTTATAATAGTTTATATTAAAACCTTGCGGGCTTTAACTGCTATGAAAGTCAGTAGCCGTACCGGTAAAATACCAATCACATCACAAGACATTTTTTTTTTTTTTTTTTTTTACCTGGAACCTGGAATACTAGAAAGTGGTCGGTATCACTTTGCTCTATGTAGGTAGGTAGTAATGTAAATATTTTTCTTCATAACGCCTTTTAGGCACACTTGTGATTGAAATATCCACAATTTAACTTTCAAACAATAAAATTTACTCAAATAACTACAGAACACAGTGTTAGTTGCCGCGCAAACGAAAACAATGACATTTCCCATTTAGGACACAGATAACGCACACTAATACTTACGTTTAGTTTTAGCTCTGAAAATTGCGTTTAGTTGCCGAGTAACACGAAGATGCTGCATTGTGTTATATTATATCGAGAACGAAGCACGCAGTATAATATTACGGTGTACATCGTTAAAACACTCAGTATAAAATATTATTATTTACGTCACTATCTGTTAGGGTCGCTATACACTTAAGCGGGTCTTTTCGGTTCGACATTCTCAAAACAACCTTTGATAACGTGGTATTGAAAATGCCGAACCGAATGCTTGACCCGCTAATTAGTGAAGCGACCCTAACTATAGGTACATCTACCTACTTAAACTTTGATTATGTGTCCTAAAAACTAAATGTAAACACGCTCAGGTAGACTATGAAGGTTATAAAATTTAAACATGTAAAGCTGTTCATTTCCCTAGAGGAGTAGGTAAACAAAGTAGTAGATATAGATATAGTTCTTACGTCTTAGATCAAGATGATAACATTACGCGTCCTCTTGGAAACAATAGTTCTTTCTCTCTGCGACAGATGGCATAACAGTCCTTATTCTCTGAGCGATATGTATATCGCTTTTACTTATATACTGACATTACCTACTTATCTCTTAGTCATTATTCTACACAAAAGAACGTAGATTTTGCGAAAGAAATGCTGCCAGTAGGTTACCTATAGATATTACTTACATAGGTACTAACTATGTATATATTTATTTTATCAAGACATAATTTCCAAATTAAGTTAGATATATTTTAAGGGATGTTAGACTGCTATTTTAGACTGCAGAAGTAAATACTTGAATACTATTTTCCTAAATTTTCACAGCATCGCTTAATCTTGATGATTGTGTTCAGTAATTCGCAATGCAGGCAAGGCTTGCCCGCTGTTTCATGGGAGTTAAATAAAACTGACCATATGTGGGTGTAATCAATTTCTGGCTTCTAATTGAATTTTGTTACCTACTTCAATTAATTAGGTATATAAACTCTGAGCAACATGGTATTTTCAAGTTCTCCTCTCACTCTTTTGGTGTCAGTTCCTATTAAGCCTTTCCAACAATACAACCCATACCCATACCCCAATATAGTACCCATTCAGTGCCATCCACACACATGTCACATCGGTATATAAGATAAAACTTTTTCTTTTCATTAATATTTTAGCAGCTTCCCGCCTTTTCGTTTAAAGGCGAGGTAACGCAAGTTAAAGCCTCAAGATAATAAAATACAAACAATAAACGCGAATCCCATATCGTTTGTATCATTTTGTGTCTGAGAATACATACGAGATTATTTGTGATTTATATTGATGGAAAAATAAACTCATTCAAGGCTCTTTAAGTGAATACTTGTACAGAAACATGAAACGAAATCGATTTGGCTAATCATACACCGTATTATGATTCTAAATATTTGATTTGATACAATATTTCTTCAAAAATATCACTGTAAATAGTAATATTCAGTAAACGATTAGCTTCGTTGAACACAATAAATATAATGTTTTCTTGGATTTAACTAAACAATATCGAAGACATTAATCAAAACTTGTTCTTTTTACGAAAAAGGTTTTCTATTTGTCGAAAATGATTTTATATTTTCCGTTCGGCAGACAGTTTAGTAAATGTGAGAACAATGAAAACTCTTTGATTTATTTTATTTAGGGTATAATTATAAAATTGTTATTACTTACTGAAACCGAGATACGCATACAAAATGGTACCTACTTTTTGTGATTATATTTGTAATTGGCCATAATATTTAGGTATCTACGAGGAACGAAAAACCATTCAAGAATTTAGATATCAATTTTTACAAAATCTAATGCATTTACACATAAAAAAACCATCAGACATCACTAACGGAATGTAATCAGAAGCGTGTCTTCAAAGAAGTAAGACTAAGGAAAATGTGTTAGTATTACTGAAAGGCGCGCTCGAGAGATGTCTCGAGCGCGCCTTTCAGTGCCGCGTGATGACGCGGTCTAAGTATATATCGTATATATCTTTATGAGTGATGAACTGATGACGTAAAGGAAAACCAATGCAATTCGCCAGTGATTAATACACTATGAAATTTAATGAAATATAGCTCGTATTCTTCAAGCAATTTATTACAACATCAATTTAATAGGTCACTCACTATACAAGAATATTAGAAGCCGTTTAAATAAACACCATACTGATACGCCTATATATAAGTAAGTACATAAGCATTAAGTCCGCCTTTGTTCGTTTGTGCATAAAGTATAAATAAATAAATAAGTACATACATTGTCATTTTTAGAACTTGGCAGAATAAATCTACACGTGCTGAGTATGTTTCAATGTTTGTTTGTTATTTATTATAGTAGAGCTGGGCATTCAAGACGGCTGAAAATCCTAACTGGTAATCGTGGAAAATTAAATATAATAAAATCACAATGATCACAGAGTAAATACCATAATTGCTGAATACCTCACTACTATCATATGTTTTTGTTGTTTGTTCGCAAATTACCTCTAAGCAAAAAGTAGCATTGACACGTATTGCGCAAAGATCACGCAAAAATCGTTGAATTTTGGGCGATATAATGATATCAGGTAAATATATACATAGAATATACCTACTATGGATAGTGTATTCTACAAGAAGATGTAGTTTCTCTAGTACTCATTTGATTAAAACTGCAAGCAACAGCCGGTTATACACAAAGTAATGTACACATAAAATATAACTGCCCAATAATCTCAAGCAAAGCAGGAGCGGGTTGCTAGTTCATGTACAATTCCTTTATTAAAACGAAGCCGCCCGAAGTGTACCAAACGTAGGCTGATTCATAAACATAGCTCGCCTCCAAAGCCTTCAGAAAATATGTAAATAAAGTTGTTCTATCAGAAAACAAAATTGTATTGTGTTGATTTTATCCTATTTTATCCAAGTTGGAAACTACGTTTCAATGTTATGGTTAAATAAACAAAAGCAAGATTTTGTATCTAGAAACCAAGTTATTTTGAACAAAGGAAGGGGTACGGAATTATTTAATTGGTATCAGATTTCGGATATGTTTACCTTCGTGTATTTTGTACCCAAATCTTGATGGCCTGATTTGGTCTGGTATCAGAACTTTGAAGGGCTATTTAAACTAGTTATTCTAAATAATTGGATACACGTCAGACGTGGTAGTGAAACGTTACAATATTCATAATTTAGGTATCTAAATTGGTCAGATTCATTGGACGATACAAGGATCAATCATAGACAATAGTTTATAGCTTTAAAATCGAAGTTTTTTTAGGGTGTTATAAAATATAAAAATAAAATAAAATGTCTTTATTTCAAACCTGGTATAGTCCATAACTTGTTAGTGTTAAGCAACAGATTTTGCTTATATGCTATGTTAGTGTTATTAGTACCTAATTTAATTTAATCCTATTCCTATTTTTACCTAGTGCCTCTGGATGGGACAGTCTGGCCTGCTAGCAATCATTTTCAGGATGCCGTTACGAGTGTTACGTAAGCGTTGCAGTAACGAAGTCGCCTTCTTACGCATGAGGGCGTGAAAGCCACCCGTACATGCTGCAGCAAACATTCCAGACGCACTACAACGCCGCGGCAACTGCAACAGCATCCTGAAAGCGTTGTTGTACTGTACACGCAGGACGTTGTAGACTCGGCTCGTATATGACACCCACCGGCCGCTCGAGTAGAAAGACTGACAGAACGCCTTAAATAAACTCACTATGACGTCTGCCGTGCAGCCAGCGAACTTACGGACCGATTCCGATTGATCGAATACGCTTTGGACTAATTAATATTTATTTGTATTAAATAACAAAGCAGCGCCTGTCTCATTTTATGAAGACTTACAAAAGTATCAGTTTTATCATTGCCACAGGCGTCAGCTCATTACGGTGTCACGCAACGTGCTTACCTTACAATACTGATTTTACAATCAATGCCAAGTGACATCACCGGATATAATTATTGGTAGGGGAGGAGGGAGGGGGTCGTGCTTTTAGCCATTAGTGTAATGAGTTACGGAATGTATGACCGGTGGTGACATCAATGAATTCATATGTTACCTCATATTAAGGCCACTATGAGGGTACTGATCATTTCTAACCTTAAAGCTATGTAATACTGCCAGCCAGTATAGTTATTACAAAAAAACTATAGTGACACTATACCAAAATCAAAATTAACGATAGTGAGGATCTAGCACAAGCGCGCAAAGTAACTTAACTTTAATTCTATTTTTAAGAGCGTGTATTCGATTCGTGACGAAAACTTCATGCTTTCGCGTTTTGCCCTGAGCAATATCGTAATGATGTGAGCAGATTATTTAAAGACAATTACAGTTTTAGAACGATTAAGTCTTGATTTAGAGAACTACAGAGTAAACGTATAATTTTTAATTATGTTTTTTTAAGGCGAAGACACTCCTTTCATAACGTTTTACGAAAATAGACGACAGAGTTAACTTTCAGGACGAATACAACCATTACAGTATGCCAAAATATTATGTTTTATGCGTTTTTCCACAGAATATACAGTCTTAAAGTCTAGTACACCGCCAAAATTACGAAAATATTACTATTATGTATTAAAAAACAATGTACCTACAAAATCGATTCACTTTGTCAATTTTTTTTCATAAAAACATAACTGATACATTTATTTTATGAAAATAAAGGTTATGCTTAAGGGCGCGTATTCGATTTAGCGTAGCCGTATAAAATTAGACTCTAATTCTGTTGGCTACTTGTATAATTCCTACTCGAAAAGTCTCTCTCTAATCCAATACCTTACCTTGGCCTATTCGTTCTAGGCATACTAAACTTTACTTATTTTTTACCCTATTAGCAAGTATTAAACCAACAACTTTGTTACAGGAGTATCCTTGGTATACATACTGGCAGTCCTCCCGGGTTTACTTCCGTGGCGGAGCGGGCCCGGCGCCTGGTTCCTATCGATGTGCCACCTGCTGGGGGCGCTGGCGCCCTGGTGCGGCTCCTTCCTCTACCACCTGTTCATGAACCACACCCGTGGGGAACAGCTGTACCATCGGCTGCTGCAGCTGGATATGCTGGGGATATGGGTCAGTCAGAGCATAGGTAAGTGGATAGTTTTTATTGAATTACAGCACGCGTTCGTGAATATGACACACCGAGTTGTGTTGCGTGAAAATCTTACAAGTACGGCCATGGTAATACTCACTTTAAAATTTCAAGTGTCGGTTCAAAAGACACAGCCCCCGGTCAGACAGACAGAAGGACAGCGGACACTTAGGAATGGTCCCGTTGAGCACCCTTCAGGTACGGAATCCTAAATAATATCGCATCATCGCGATAATATAAAATTATGGGAAAAATATGTAACTTTTGGCTTCATTAAGCGTTATTAAGTCAAGCCATAAACTTCCCAATTACGTTTTAAGTACAGTTTTTTAACCACAAATTGGCATAGAATCACCATTTTATTTGTGAACACAACAGGAGTTCATCGGTTTTATCACTCCGTTTGTGTTCGTCTACTCACTGTCGAAAGCAGGTAGTCCGACGCTTTCGAATTCATTCCCTTGAGCATTACCCCGGTATAATATTCCGTCTGTACGAGTGTCACTTGAAATGACACGTTTACTCAAATTTATATTGATCGATCTACTGATGTAGACGGACAGTGGCATATTTATTTTGTCGACTTTTTCAGTTCTTTACCTGTTTTTGTGGTGGTAAAAACTAGACGTTGATTTTAACTGAGTAACACGAACTTGAAACGCGTTGTTGATTCATCTGTCACGCTGAAGTGGAATTGAGCTGGACGCATGTCAGACGAACATTGGGCCCAATCGTCAAACGTATAGATAGATAGATAGATAGATAGATAAATCATTTATTTAGTGCATCCAAAAGACATATCACAACATAAAAAAAAAAAAAAACAAATCAAATAAGGGTTAAACAAAGTGCGGTGTGCGTCTCAAGGTTGCACCAAATGGGAGTTCAGCTCAGCATGTGTCAGGCAAATGTACCTGACGCTGATATTCTGCTGAATCCCTGTAGTGACGTACGGACGTCGAGCAGATAAGAGAAATTGATCTTGACGGGTGTTGTGGCAAAGTTTTATGCAAAGTTCTGTCGATGTACCCACGATTACAATTATGTTATATTCTACAATATAGTTTTGTATTGGAGAACGTTCTTGCTCGTTGAAGTATTAATTGTGTATTTTGATTACTTGATTTATTCATAAGTATAAATGTGTGTAATATATAAATGAGTAAACTTATTACAATAAAAAAATATAGTGCGAATAAAATAAACGATTTGGCCAGACTAAGGGTAATTAACATTATAGCTATTGTCCAACAAAAAGATTCACAAATCATCCAACAATTATTCTAATTACCACCCCCTTGTTCTCAGGTTTATGAGTTAATGACAGCCAGTTATATAATAGACACGTTCGAAACAGTCATACCCAGATCTTTCTGCGAGGCGACAAGAAACTGCCTCAGTCTTACCCTGAAGGTAGCAAGATATTTAAGATTCCTTATCGGCGGGGGAATATTGTTCCAGCACTTGGATGCGGCGTACCTAAAACTTCCCCTGAAAGCAGCTGTCTTGTGCGATTGAGTGGAGAGTTGCTGTGAGCACTGCCTACTTGCACATTCTCTTCTACTAGCAATCCAGCTCAGTTTATTGTACAAGTAGGTAGGCTGCTTGTTCTTTATGACTCCAAATAGTAGACATGCTAAGTGCATCTTACGTCGCAATTTCATATTAAGGATAGAATGCTTATTTAAAAAAGGCGTTACGTGACTTCTTGGCGGAATTGAGAAGCAGAATCTAGCGCAGGCATTTTGCACCCTCTGGATTAATCGCTCAGTTCTTGCCAGTAGTCGAGGGCCAATAACTGCGTCCGCATAGCTTAAATTGGATAGCACGAGCGACTCAACCAGTTGAATCCGCAGCTCCTCTGATAGGTAAGGCCTTATTTTATAAAGGACCTTAAGCCGATAGAAGCAAGTGCGTACTGACTCTGCCACGTGCGCTTCGTACCTCAACTCAGCGTCCATGTTCAGACCCAGATTACGTGCCTCAGTGACTCGAATGATCGGCTCACCCAGCAGGGTAACGTTGAGAGTTATCGGCACGGCCCTGATTTGGTTCTTGGTTCCAAACAGCATATATTTGGTTTTGGTGGGATTAAGTACCAAGCCGTTATTTTCAGCCCAACATGCTATCCTGTCAAGATCATCGTTTAAATCCTTTATAGCGTTATTATAGTCACCTGGCTTAAAGGAAATATAGACTTGTACGTCATCAGCATAAATATGGTACTGACATCGTTTCAGGGAGTTTATGATATCCGCACAATACAAAATAAATATGATGGGGCCGAGTATTGAGCCTTGCGGGACTCCTCTGCATACAGATGTAAGTGACGAAACTAGGGATGAGCCATTGCTCAGTCGTATTTCCACACGCTGGCGACGGTTGGTGAGGTAACTTTGGAACCAGTGTATCGTGTTTGGGTCGAATCCATAGTAGTGAAGCTTTGATAGGAATAAATCTATATTTATGCAGTCAAAAGCTCGCGAAAAGTCTAGTAGGACAAGAAGCGTACATAGGCCCTTATCTTGTGCTGACAGAATGTTATCAGTCACGTCCAAAAGAGCCGTAGAAGTACCACGCTGTTTGCGAAAGCCAGACTGTAGTTCAGGTAGAATGTGGTTTGCTTCTAGGTATTTTGTCAGCTGCTGGCATACTGCCTTTTCAGCAATTTTTGAAAGGCAAGGCAGGATACTTATAGGCCTTAGGTCTTTTAACTCTGTTGGATTTGTTTTTTTAGGCAATGGCCTAACGATAGCAATTTTCCAGATATCAGGGAATGTTGCTGAGAGAATTGAGCTATTCACAATGTCAGTAATGGCCTTCAGGGTATGTGGGAGTGTGAGCAAAAGCATATTCAGAGTCACTTTATCACAGCCTTCTGCATTCGATTTCAGCTGGTGGAAGTATCGTTCAATCTGTTCAGCAGTTACTGGTTGTAGTACAAATGCAAAGCTACCATCACCATAACGATTAGACTCAAAGAAAGTGCGTTGCAATATATTGCAGACGGGGTTACCAGGAACGCTCAAAAAGTGATTATTAATTTGGTTTGGATCACTGAAGTGAGTAGGAAGGTCATCAATTTGTTTTTTTGGTAATATGGTGTTTTTTAAATTTTTCCATAATGTTTTAGGATCTTTAATTTGGTTATTTATGTTGAATTTAAAATAAGCAACTTTTTCTTTAAATATGGAACTTACCACTAGGGACTTCAGCTGCTTATAATATGCCCTTTTGGAGTCGGATTTCGTTGTACGATACTTGGTCAGAGCATCATTCCGCAGGTGCATCATCAATTTAATTGTATCGGTTATCCAGGGATATGACGGTTCTTTAATTAGACATTTCTTGACCGGAGCGTGCGCATCGTAAATTGCTAAAATGTTTCTATTTAGTTCCTCAACCATTTCATTCACATTATGCAGGCCGCAAATGTCCCAGTCTGTGTGCGATAAATCACTATTTAGTACTTCTTTATTTATTTCTTTAATAGGTCTGTACGAAACAGTATGGGGTTTATATTTACTTCGCTTAATATTAAACTCGCACACAACAAGTGAGTGGCCATCTATTGAGCCATAGGGTTCAACAGATATCCCTTTGTGGTTAAGATTTGTACAGACAAGGTCGATCAGTGTTTCGCTATGGTTTGTAAAATGGGTGGGCGAACTTACCAGTTGTTTTAGGCTTAGACTATGACCCCATGGATCCGTTTACATGGCAAGCGACATCGTGGCAGGCCCTGGCGGAGATGGCGGGATGATCTAGACTCCTTCGTCAAATACTGATCCTAAATACTCTTTGATAGAGACAAGTAGAAGTAGAGTAGAGAGGCCTTTGCCCTCAGCGGAAAATTCAGGCTGAAAAAATGCTAAGTTAACAAATGTTCATAACGTTACACATTAGTATTAATCAAGCAGCTTATTAGGTTACATAAATTATATAAAACTTGAAACGTAAAATATAAGTAGGTAAAAGTAAAATTAGTTAATTTTGTTTCGCACAGAAGGTGTGCAAATATCAGACCGACTTGTATTTGGAAGAATAAATATAATGACATTTGTTTACTACGCTGAGCAAGAAAATTAGTCAGATACCATGCAGCTAGGTGAATATTAAACACTAGTCTTTGCCCGAGATAAAACTACCTATCTTCCAAAAGACAATCGGCAGAAATGTATGGAAGCTGGTGTTAGAATCAAAAGTTTCACAATTCGTTATAGGTCAAGTTATTTTGGGCTTTATAATAATTAAAGTTACCTACAGTTTAATTATTATAAAATCTAAAACTACTTGACCTTTGATTCTAAGACCAGTTTCTATTCGATATTTTTTTAGACACGAGAGATACTACGCATTTTTTTTAAACAACGTTACCCTACACTTGGAATTTCTCCTGTGTAGTCTCACATACACACACAACCAGACCCGGAACAACTATCTGTAGGCCATACAAATATTTGTTCCGTGGGGGAATCGAACCCGCGACACGCAGCGCAGCAGTCAATCGCTCAACCACTGCGCCAACCGCATCCAATTGATAGTGATGGGCAAAATTGCAGGCAAACGTGGAAATGGCCGTCGGAAAAAGTCCTGGCTACGTAACATTAAAACTTGTTCAGTTAGATGAGACATCCGACTTAAGCTATAGTGTTAATTAAATACAATTGAAAAACAACAATTATTTCACAATCACTAAGTAATTTAAATATAAGTTAGTAAGAAACAGTAATTAAACTGAAATATACAGTAAAATGCAGGTGCGCGTTAGGAAAGTTACTCTTCTAAAAGTTCAAATCAACGGTAGAATATGCGAAGCATAAGATTTTAATAGCGTTGCAACATATATTCATATTTGAATAATGAAATACATGTTTTTACTTAGAAATAACGGCATTAAGTAATATGTAAAAATCGTAGAGATAACTTCGAGTATAGAATCTTTGATGAGAGAGCAAAAGTCATGATCAAAAGCTGTTATGAGAACTATGTAAATAACATCGAAAAAGGTATCAAAAAGCACCCTAAGTTGTTCTGGTCCTTTTTAAATGCCAAAAAATCCAAGCCTAGTGAAATTCCATCAGAGATATCCTTGGAGAACAAGACAGCAACTACTGGAGAGGGGATTTGTGAACTTATTGCTACGCACTTCTCTTCAACATTCATACAATCATTAGGTGGTCATTAACGTATGAGGTCCTGAACATACCATCAAGTCTCACTGTGTAAAATAAAATTTACCGAGAAAGAGGCCTTGAAAGTTCTGAAAAAATTAAACGTTTGCAAAGGTCCGGGCTGTGATGGTTTTGCAACTGTGTTTATAATAAGATGTGCAACTAACTTAGCACTACCGCTATGTGAAATATTTAACACATCAATTAAATCATCGCAGTTTCCTGCGAAATGGAAAACAGAAAATATCGTCCCAATATTTAAAAAAGGAAAAGTAGATGATGTTAAAAATTACCGTCCCATATCGCTGCTACCAATATTCTCAAAAATATTTAAGACGCTGGTATGCCCTATTTTAACATCACATGTTAAAACACAGCTGGCCCCTCAACAGCACGGATTTTGCAATAACAAATCTACCTGTACTAACCTGGTCCACTATATCAATGAAATTTGTAAGTCCCTCGATTCCCGTAAGCAAGTTGATGCTATCTACATCGACTTCAGCAGCGCATTCGATAAAGTCGACCACAAGATCCTTGTAAACAAGTTGGAAAACTACGGTGTGCATGGACATCTGCTACAATGGTTCGTATCGTACTTATCTGAGAGAAAGCAAAAAGTATTGGTAAAGGGATATGAATCCCAAGTCTATACGGCCACATCTGGGGTACCACAAGGGTCTCACTTGGGTCCAATTCTCTTTCTGTTTTTTGTTAACGACATTGTAAATTCCATAAAGTATAGCAACTGTTCAATTTTTGCGGACGATTTAAAAAATTACAAGGAAATTAAGTCTCAAGAAGATGTGGCTCAACTTCAGGAAGATTTGAACTCTATTTCCCAATGGTGCCATAAAAACAGAATGTCACTTAACGCCACCAAGTGCTACCACATGACATTTACAAGGAAAAGAAATGTACAGCCATCTTTGTACATGCTAAACGGTGTGGCACTTAAAAAGGTCGATGCAATTCGCGACCTGGGCGTACAGCTGGACAGTAAGCTATCTTTTACGGGTCATATAGATACTGTAGTCTCCAAAGCTTCTAAGATGTCTGGTTTCATAAGAAGAACATGTAAGGATTTCCAATCTACCTCAACCCTAAATCTGCTTTACAAAACTCTCGTGCGAAGCATATTGGACTATGCGTCCCCCGCCTGGAACCCCAAATATCGTGTACATGTTAACCGAATAGAATCCATCCAAAGAAAATTTACTAGATATCTACAGTTTAGGTCTAGTACCTGTCTGAAGGAAGCCCATTTTAGAATGCAGTCACTCAAACAACGCAGAGACCTGTCAGATCAGATATTCTTCTTTAAAATTATCCATAATTCAGTTAATGTTCCAGAGTTACTTTACCCTGTTCACAATAAGATTAGACATAAACACAAACCTTTTTTACAGTCCCTTCAACCGATTTTGACTACTATTCCGTAGGCTTAAGGATGACATTAGAGGCAAAAAAGTGGTTACAATACAACTGTTTACTGCAGTTGCCATTTGTCATGCTACCAACGCAATAGAAGTCAAAATCAGTTGAACGGACTGTAAAAAAGGTTTGAGTAAATGTCTAATCTTATTGTGAACAGGGTATAGCTGAAATTAATATATCTGATCCGCTTCAAACAATCCATAAAAGTACTCGTAATAATGATACGTTTAAAACGACTACGTCAAGAACTAACTTGGGCTCGGCAGCTCCCGTAAATAGGATGATGAGAGGATACAACGAAATTAATACACGTGTGTTGTTTTCACCAACACGTTGCCTCAATTTCGCAAATGTGTTCTGTGTTCTGTTTCCGAGTTACAAAAGGATAAAGGGGTATACTCATTATTACACAATTTCGAGGCAGCGTCTCTCGTGTAATTGCATTCTCTGACCAGTTCCACTATAAACAGATCTACTCCTTCTTCTGTTAACAATTTTTGTAGTAAATTTGCGGTTATTTTTGGTTCTCTATTGTTTCAACCGCTTTCTTGTTTTAATTTAATTTGTCTTTATTAGTGTTTTAATTTTTAAATTCGGAAGTGCTGTGCCCTCCTATAAGTGACAAGTTCACTGTAATCTAATAAGTTTAAACAGATTGTTGTAAGTATATTAGTGAATAAGTCGTTGGAGAGCCTTAATAAATAAATAAATAAATATACATATCCGTAATTTGTTTAAATTTAAAAGTAAATAGCTTTTTAAACTGTGCATTCGTTAGTCATTTTACATTCGTGTATGTAAGAGCGTCAGAGCCGTGTGGTGCCGGTCGCGAATAGCACCACCCCATTTCAACCCGTGGGTGTCGTAAAGGCTACACAGGAATATGGGATATTGATCAGAGAATGGGCAGCAGCGTCCTTTTGACGCACGATAACATGCACTGCGTTCGCCAATATGCATCGGCCAAGCATGGCGATTACGGTTGAACCTTGCCTTGCCATGCCTTGGGGGAGGACTATGCCCAGTAGTGGGCGTCTAAAGGTTGACATGATGATGATGAAGTAAGACACATTTAGAGAAATTACAATGAAGCGACAGCGTCAACACTTATCGATTTTGTAAAAAGTCATGGTCTTTTACGAGCATCCTTTCAGCGTGTCCAACCAAACGCTTTAAAGCGAGTAAAGCGCTTAAAGCGATCGTTTATTGAGCGTCGAGTGAGGACGTCTCTTGTGATCATTATCTTTTCTTTTTACACTCACTACTAAACGGTTTAAATGGCGCCAAAGCAATTAGGGACGCTTTCACTTTGAAAACTCCATACCGGCAGGAAAATATTCACGGTAGCTTCAAAAAATTCATGTAGATACCCCTCATAAATGTTTAAAAATATCGTTCATTAGTAATTAAGCATTCATAAAAGTGATAACGAAAGTTAGAACCGCACAAGTAGCTAATTTATTTTAAGATTAAATGTATTTTATAATAATGCTAAAGAGCCGGCCATTGTGTAGTTTATTTTAAACACGTAACGCAATTAGTGAGCAAGTCACGCGACTGCTATTGTAAACTTGGAAATGTGTGAAGGCTTTAGTTCTACCTTTATGACTGTAATTATGATGGGAGCATGTTTCTTTACAGCGAGGATGGTAGTTCGAACGGATTTTAGATCACTTTCCATTTATTTTTGGCGTGAGGGTTGGCACGATCATGGCTCATGTTTATCGGTGTTCTTGCCAACCCTTACTTTCAAAATAGTTAGGCACAATTGAAAACGCACGCACACTTAACTGATCTATACAGCTATACATACATTCAAATAAATAAAATTGAAGTATTAGTTTGTAATTTCAAAAGAACAACTTTTTACTAAATACGTATATGAAAGTATATACGGTACAAAGATCAGAAAATATTTTTTTGAGATTTTTTCTATTACTTCCGGCTAATCTCTCAACGTCTGGTATGTGTACTTTAATTTTAGAAAAAAAATTGAGATTTGCGCAAAAAAAATTAAAACCCCGCTGACAACCTTTACGCGGATGAAGTCGCGGGCATCAGCTAGTATTTAATATAAGTATACGTCAATGATGGAAGAGTGGAGTCTTCTACTAATAAAATAAAAATAATAAAAGGAGGCTCATAACACGTTTAAATTAAATTATGTGTGAATAGTGAAGTAAACTATTTTGTATTCGTACATTCACACGTTCCCGTTCGCGCGTGCGTATGAGATATATTATTTATCTACACACGGCACACCAACGACATATTGAGCCATTTACAAATATAACAACAAAGTAATCACAAATTTTCCGAACTGTGTAAACACATCACTTGTAGGTATGCACAACATTCTTATTAAAAGGTAACGAATGTATTAAAATTAAACATTAGATATAAAATAAAATCAATAAAAAATAAGTAGATTTAGACTAATATTAAAATTAAATAAAATTATAAGTAAATTACTATTACGATAGATTAACAATACAACAAATTAAAACTTCAATGAATTAAAAAAGTAAAAAAGATGGAATAATATTACAAAAATAAATAAATTACCATTATGATAGATTGATAAAAAAAGAGATAGTTTGAGAACTCTAAGCTCTCCATACGTAAGCTTTTATGTAATTTTCAGGTTTTAATACAATGTTGCAATTATAATGTCGACCTTATATAACTAACTACTTTGTTCCAAAACACTGATATTGTCGTAGTGGCTAAAGGTCAACCACTCTGACTCGTTGCTCTTTGAAATTGAAATGAAACAATCAAAATACCTGGCTGAATTTCAAATCCGTACTTGCGCGATGACAAAGGCTATTTGAGTTTGTAATTTGAATTTCATAATTCAAGACGGCGAGAAGTGAGATACTTGGTAATACAGCCTATATTATGAAATGAAAACAAATTATGATTATACAAATTTCGTACTTTCCGATTTTAGAACTTTTGTTATTAATGTGGACGACTTTGTTGTTGTGTTTAGTATTTAAGAGGAATCTTTTCCAAACTTAGGTATAATAATAAACTTATAGGTAGTTTAGTTAGTTACTGTTCATAACTATAATATTGAATTTAACAATGTTACTTCTATTTCGTAACATATTTTCAAATCAACGAGAACGTAGCCAACAATTTTAGCAGACACTTGAAGAACCTTGCCAAGTGAGAAGAGCGTCATTACTCGATAGATGTCGCTACTTGAGCACAGCGGGCCCACAGTGCAACCCTAATGAATCTTGAAAGCCTCGGGAAATTGCTTCTCGCATAGATTCCAAGGGAATTCCGATATAGGTCGGTAGTTAGTTATTGGTTTTAAGGTCAGTCTCTCAGGGACAATGATTTTAATGCTTTTATTCATAAACAAGGATATTCTTTTAAATTGAATAGTAAGCCTATAATGATAGAAAGAGAAAGAGATGACAGTATAAGAGATATTCAAACACGAAATACAATGCTACGCGATGCTACGTAACGCTACGCATCGCTACGAGGTCTACGAAAAAACGTAGCATAGTAAACTATCATTCTCTTTTGTACGCAAGCTTCTGTGTTTGTTGTGCTTTAGTTGAGCCAAGTCAGTAAGTTAAAGCTACAAATAAGCAACATATACTCTAGTTGTTCGGATCGCATGTTATGGTTAAGCTCCGTTTGCCGCGGTCGGTCTGTGGATGGGTGACCGTTCATTAGACCCCTCCGTGCCTCGGAAAGCACGTTAGGCTCGACTGTTATTCGTAGATCTTTGAAAGTCGTTACGGGTAGTCAGAAGCCCAAAAGTCTGACAACCAGTCTTACCAAGGGGTATCGTGTTAACCCAGTAACTGGATTGTGGAGGTCAGATAGGCAGTCCCTCTCCTCTATATAAAACACTTGCATTCAGCTGCACCCAATTAGTCTGGAAGCCGACCCTAATACCTATATGTACATTGTTAGGAAAAGGCAAGGTAGGTGATGAGACTCAGTTATTATTAGTTTAATCTAGTAGATTATTATGCAAACGTGTACAAAGATACACTTAACAGTATAAAGTTATTACATATGTAAAATAAACAGAAATGTATGTTTTAACAAACAAGAGGTTGACTATCCATATTCTATGTATTTTAAAGCTCAGTAGTACAAGCTAAAAACGCAGAGCGCTAAATATTTACGAATTGTTACTGGAACTCATATCATCAAATCCATTATCATGATTTTGGATTAGATACTTTAACTGAACTGAAAAGTACATAGTTCAATTTACACTGAATTCGAAATTGGTTTGTCAATGTCAATCACTTGTTTTAATCTAAAATCAACTCTGTGCTCATGATTTTAAAGTTAAAACTGGTTCAGGCTGTAATGTACAGTACGCAAAGGAGATAAGTATCCATGTCGCCGGAAACAGTTGAAGTTTACTTAGAAACCGATAGGTTTTTATGAATAAAATAAAATACAATTTATAGAGAATAAACAGTTCAATGATTTAATAAAATTTCATTTGAGAGCCCCCATTGGTTTCTAAGAAATCTTCAACTATTCTCGACGACATGGATACTTATCTCCTTTGCGTACTGTACATGTAAATTCCATTAACAACGAATGCGGATTCGCATTCATCCATTCATAACCATATAATCTTCATCGAGTTGATGATATTTTGGAGTATGTTAAAGTATTCATCGGGATTTGGGCGTAAGAGAAAATTAGACGCGGGGACGTAGAATGGTCCAATATTTTGGCTTGTCTTGTATAACTTCGAATTAAAAATGGAGGTCAAACAAGGGAGCTTATCGTTCCTTTTCTCTCGCACCTCTAGCAAGTGACAGAGAGTAAAGACATGTGCACCATTTTCAATTCGTTTCTTTAGTAGTGCGGGTTACGTATACTTAATATCATAAGGTAAGTAAAAGAACTTGACACGTCTTTTTATCTTCATTTGCATTAAATGGGCTAAACTTTTACAATTTGAGAGAGAATTTGATTTCGAGAGTTTGAGAGGATAGATGTATGAATGGATGAATAGATGTTTGTTAGTCTTTTACGTTTAAAACAGAAAGGAATTAGCAAACATTTGGTACACATCTAAACTAGCTTAGTTTAACACATGGGATAATTGTTATGCCTTTATTTTGTTCCCGTGGGACTTTTAGGATTTAATTCTGGCCTTAATTAGGTAAGGCATGATTCTGAAAACAACGCAGACGTTATTTAAGCGTTGATTTGTAGTATTGCATACCAAGAAAAAATACGGCTGCTTTAGTAGAAATAAATTGCTTGCTTCGAGTTCTAGTACGAGAAGGTATAACATAGCCTGGATTTTTCTGCATAAATGTATAGTCGTGCTTTAGTTTCTGGAATTTTAATCGTGAAGCGAGATAGCTGAGAGCACCTATAGTACCTACTGGTGTAGTGTAGGTACCTAAGTAATTCATGTAAGTAAGTTATTGTTACTCTTTCACGATTAAATGACTGAACGGAATTAGCTGCAATTTGGCATACATGTAGACTTTGATATAGTTTAACACATAAGATGTTTTTATTCCAGTTTGTGTACCGTGGGAACATTTTGGACTCGAAGTTGCGGGCAGTGAGTACTATTGAAAAAGTAGGTAGTAGTAGTAGGTAGGTAGTTAAGCTACAGGATAACAATACAACATATCTATAAATAACAATCGAAGTTATTAACGAGATAACCAAATTATGTAATTACAATAAACTGGAGATATAATGCGACACAATCTTGTAAAAGCATGAAACGAAAAAGGTATGAGCATAAAAACCTTTCGGTTCGCAAGCGTCGTCGGTGGCGGGCGTCGCGGCGTGCTTCCGTGTGATTATAATAAGTCCTATAGATCCGTGACTTTTACTTGTGATACTAGAATATCAAGTTAAATTTACATATAGAAAACTATTCTGTATGTAAAATTATTGTTACAGCGACTTGTTTTTTCACAAAACATGTACGCATTACTATTGTCGCGACATCTTAATTAAATACACGATGACTGGTCTCTAGGTCTATAAAACATGTCATGTTCGAACAGTTAGGCATGGACATGACTAGACTTACTGAATTTTTACAAGATCTATGTTAGCAGTTATCCGAAAAAAGTGTAATAAATAAATAAGTAGCTAAAAAACTAAACAAGGTGCCAATACGAAAAAAATAATAAAAAATTACTACTTCGTATGTTCTTTTAATGTGGGCGTACTAACCCTACGTACCACGTAACGTAGCATGTTTCAGTATCAGTTGTCATAAATCGCGAACTTGGTTGTTGGCTGTGGCCGCAGGGAATTATCAGAACCGGCTTTCACAGCAAGCTTCGTAACGTAGCCGAGCGTTTCTCTTTTTATTTGCCATATTTTTAAAAAGTCGCCAAAGTTAAAAATATTAGAAAATCGCGTTTTTTGTCTTATAATCTAGATAGTTTTTAAAATCTTATAATCCAGTTAATTCATGAATATTTGGATTTTTTACATGGAATTCTATTTAAAAACTAAATTAAGGTAGGCTAAACGTTCCTATTTTGTTACTCCTTAATTGTTAAAAAAAAACACTTAAATCTCGCAAATTCTGTGGCAAAAATTTTACGTTTCATAAACTTCATGATAAATTTAGTAAAATCATCGCAAGAAATACTACGAAAAGTGAAAAAGTATTTCCAATTTAAGTACTTGGATATTTTTTTTGATACTTTTAACTTAAAGTCAATTTAAAGTTTTGATTATATGAAAAATAAACAGAATTGAAAGATTTTGCTTACTTCTCATAAAAATGTTGAGCGAAATTGATTTACTTTACAAGTTATCTTGATTTATAATTATATAAATAAATACGTTAAAGTGAGTTTACAGACGGGAGATTTTTGGGACAGTAACAAAAAAGGAATAGAAAGGTAACAAAATAAAAACATAAAGCTTGTTAACTTTACTTACATAAAACATATCTGGGTTTTGCTTTAATTTATCTCTATAACGTTTAATCTTTTATGCCGGAGTTAGTGGCATTTTCTTGTGCTGTTGAATTGTAAACATAGCTTTTTAATTCCGTTTTTGTTATTTGAATTTTCCGCTTATACGTTACTACCCCAAAGTAACAAAAAAAAAGGAACGAAACAAGTGATCGATTTTTTCAAAATATTGTTGTGGTAGTTAACATTGCAGATACGTCTACTATTACACACTTAATTTGAATGGAAGTTAATAACTATTGTACTCTTGATAGAAAGAGTAATAAATATTGTTAATTTACCTTTAAACAGCAATAACAAAAGCCGGAATGAGATTCACTCGAAAATAAGTACGTGCGCATACTGCATACTTCGGAACGGCAACTGACACAGTACATCAAGATAGCGGCATTTAATGGCATCTAAGGTGATGCTTGTTCAAAAAAACATAGCTGAATGGAAGTTTTTTTAAGAAAACTGAAATTCATTTTTGGATTTTTTTCTGGGACAAGTTTAAAATTCATTTATGACCGTAAAATTTTACCCAAATTACCAAAAAGAAAATACAACGTGAACCTTTTTACTATGTTATATGATTTAAAATCAAAATCTCAGTATAGCTTCTTTGAACTTTATCAAAATCATTGAGTTTGAAATTGCGACTGGGACATAGGAATTTTCATACATTGCAATTTTCGACAGCTTATATTTAGTTGATTTTTTATATAAATACTATGTATTTATAATAATCATAATATCTTTATTTAAAAAGTAACAAAGACTCGACTGTGTTAGTAACAATACTCCTTACCCCCCTATGTTAGTATTTTTATTCTAACCTACCATGAATATATGCGAATCACTGCCACACGCGTAACACCGAGGTTGAAAGCTTGCAGCAGCGACTCACATATAAACAATCGAGCCTACTCGCTACACAGCGCAGAATAATGTTATGACCTGGTATAATATTTTCTGTAAATTTTAGTAACAATTATGCTCCTAAGCAAATTTGTATCAATAATTTGTAGATTACACCAAGGTATTCATCTTCAAAATCATGGGACATTCCACAAATATGTAATGGCAAAAAAAAAGAGAAATGCTCAGCCGGCCTATTCCTAATCAGTGTACAGTACTTATAGCAATTATAAGTTTAGGAGCTGTGTTTACGTGGGTAAACAGAGGGACCATAATTGTCATGCTTGTATCAACTAAGTAGGCAAATAGCGCGAAACCATATTATTATGATATGCTGCAAAAAGCGACAAAAATAAGATCAAAATCAAGCGAGCATTTATAAAACGTCGGCGTTTAATTTAGACCGTATGGTATCTGATTCTGTGATAAATCAGTCCAACGAATTAGTGGCAATGCACTCAGCTAAACAAAAAGGCTCATTTTAGCATGTACTGTTACAACAACAAAAGTGCAAATTATGTCGATGAAAATTTAAAACTATATGCAAAACGCCACAGGATCGGACTAGACTTAAAACTTTTCATATTCAGTATTTCAGTAGATAATATTCAAACAAAATCATTTGCCAACCTCTCTCGATTTTCATTAATCTGTAACAATTCTACCGCTGGCGTTCGCATCGTTTCATATTCAGTTGGTAGCGGATAAATTCGGATACGTACGGATTGTGGATTGGCACGGAACGATTAACCTAACATATAAACAAATACATACACTGACTAAAGCATACAACCCAACCATTCATTTGGAAAATACTTTTTAAGGGTAGGTAAGTAAGTATAGTCGCCCGATATTGACGAGAAGATGGACAGCAGCGTCCTCGCCAACATGCATCGGGGTTGCCTTGGGGGATCCCTATGCCCAGCAGTGGGCGTAGTCATGATGAAGTACCTAAGTAGTATATTTTTGATTTGTATTACGTAATCAGTGTAGTCTTACTCTGTCTCCAACTATATTGTGGTCGGCTTCAATTCAAACCGGATGCCTGAATAGAAAAAAAATAGCTTAGCTAAACCCCCACAGCCCAGTTTCTGGTTAACACGATAGGTACCCATTGGTAAGACTGGTTGTGAGACTTCCTGGCTTCTGGCTATCCATAATTTTTAGTGCTTTCGAAGGTCACGTACTAATCGCGGCAACATAGCCAACCTAACAATGTCAGATCGATTCGTACCGACGGGTTTTACTTAAAGCCATGAGACCCTTACTTAAATTTTTGTTTAGTTTATGCTTGTTAAAACTGTTAGGTACAAAGTAGGCATCAATTTAACATTAAAATTGCTGAGCTTGACCTGTTAAAGGGTAATTTTGTAAACTTTTATTTAATACGGTCTATTGTACCTGTATACAATTGTAGTGATTGACCTTTAATTCAGTCAAAAAATATGTAGCTGATATCGCCCTGATATCTTTTTTATAAACTAACATATCTTCCATATAATAAAAATGATTCGTTGTTCGTTAGCTTCGCTGAAACTGGAGAACGGCTGGACCGATTTGGCTAATTTTGGTCTTGAAATGTTTGTGGAAGTCCAGGGAAGGTTTAAAAATCAAATGACAGGACAACGTCTGTCGGGTCAGCTGGCCCACCTACTTTTTACAGCAGATCCAAACCCAGACTCTCATAATTATGTAGAATGAGTACTAAATTTATTTAAATACTATCAAATCACTCTAGGGTTCCATCTATCCCTCACCACACTAATACGTTAATTACTTTACAAACTGCGTAAGTTATAAGTGGCAAAGTTAAGGTTATAAAACATATCGCTATCGCCTTGGCCACAATTGGCTATAAGTGCTGACATTAACGTCACAATCATTCAATGTTATATGTTGGTGTATTGAATTTCTTGAAATGCGCTTTGATTTCTGAATAATTATACATACCACCACGGACTAGACAAAAACGAAGGACTCCGCGCCACGCATATCGAAAGTGAAGCACCCTAAGTAAGCCAGACCGTTTGTACAGACGCCAGCAGGTCAACCTACCCGAAACTGTCACATTTTCCCAATCAATCTTGAACCTTATATTTTAACCATAAAGTTGAAAATCGATTATAGAAATGTGACAGATTGTAGTAGCTTGATGTGCTGGCGTCTGTACAAACATGCCTCACGCACACATTCACATCATAGTCACGGACTAGAAAAAAAAGTATTCCGCGCCGAAAGTACCGACTACCGACCGTACCGATCTATGTGTGCGTCTCGGTCGGAACTATAGGTGCTTCACTTTTGATATGTGTGGCGTGGAGTCCTTCTTTTTTTTCTAATCCGTAGTCCAACTTTACATCAACAAAAATAATAATACCAGTCTATTACTATACCACTGCAGGGCAAAGTTTTTTCCTTATACAGAGAAAGCCACGTTTATTATTGAACACCACGCTTGCTTTAGTCGGATTGGGCATTTTTTGCTTATATTCATTTTAAGTCCTGGTTTCCTCACAATGTTTTCCTTCACCGATGTGTTCTTCCTTCAGTGATGTTCAAGATAAACTCACACCAAACTTTTTACAACAACAAAGAGAACCGCCGTCAAAAACTAAAAAGTGATAAATAACTTTAGCACAGAACACACAAGTTATTATTTTCCACTTTTGAGTGCCGTCTTATCACCCAAATCCATTAAGAAAGGGCCACACAGTTAAACCAGAGATTGAAAGTCCTCCAAAGATGGAAGAAACGAAAACGTCTTCTATGTATGTATACTTTTTTGGTTTTTGTTGATTTTTTCAAAAAGCGCAGAATAAATTTATATTTGTTGTATACCTTTTTCCAGAATTAAACAAACGCTTTTCTGAAAACCACATCAAAATCGGTTCAGCCAAACGGGAGATAATCGCGGACAAACATACATACAAACATACGGGTCGAACTGAGAACCTCCTTTTTTTTAAGTCGGTTAAAAAGTATGAAATATACGTTTAAAAAACATCAAATGAAATATATAAGAAGCATTTACTGTTCGCTGAAAGGGTCACAAGCCTAGCACTAAACTTCGCGCGAAACAGACAATAAATTGCTGATAAACTTTTCCATTCATTCTGTCAAAATGGAAATACTTTTGTTCACGAAAAAAATAATATAAGTTGGAAAAAAACATACCTGGCCACAGAAATGATTACGAACTTCTAACTGTTGCTCCCCAGGGCAATATTTAGAAATGGGGCCGAATATTTGTTGTACAGTTTTACCTTTTAAAAATAATAAATTGAATGGTAACGAATTTGTTATTAAAAACGACGACTCCTAAATTAACAAATAAATATTTTCACAGACGCAAGCTCTTAAGGTTTTTTTTTTAAGTTTCATCATCACTTCAGCTTAGTTTGGTCCCCTGTTGGACGTAAGCCTCCTCCATGGCGCCATTTTTCCCGGTCCTCTGCCTTGCGCATCCAGCCACCACCGGCTACCTTCTTCAGATCATCGGTCCATCGGGCTGGAGGGCGTCCTACGCTGCGTCTACCGATTCGCGGTCTCCACTCTAGGACAAGTCTGCTCCATTGGCCGTTGGTCCTGCGACAGACGTGACCAGCCCACTCACTTCGGCTTGCTGATCCTGCGAGCTTTAGTTCTTTAGTTTTAAGTTTAGTTGCCTACTTTTATTGGCCTACGGTAAGTGTTGGACCGCTGTCAGTGGGTTCCTTCACCATGTGCGACCGTTCTTATATTAGCTTGTTATAATATAATACTTGTAATGCACCGAACGATTCAAAACCGATAGACGGTTCGGTTATGGTTCTTGCCCGACTAATATTGTGAAACTACAAACCTAAAGTCTTTCTTCAAACTACGTTACATGTTTGACATTAAATTATTATTGATTTACCTAAGGGCTGGTTTTTACCTCGAACAGAGGTTAAGCATTGCCATCCAACGTGGCAATGCCGCCAGTCTTTGGGCACATTCCCAGTTGACGACGATGTGGGGGAATTTTTTGATGACTTATTGTCTTAGTTTTATTTTTTTGTTTTCGTGTAAATATATTGTATACATTGCATAAAAATAATATAGAATTTCCTAAGTACTAAATGGATATTTAGCCGAAGCACGGCTAGACCAGAGAAACCCGAATCATAACAGTGCATAGTACTTAGTGGTTAGTGTTGTGTCAAAACGAACTCGCAAAATTTCGCCCATTTACGTTGTAATAATTTTGGATACATATTATATGCTGATTTAAAATCTATTCAAAACATATGCGTTTCAGAGTTCATCGTTCTGTTTTTGCTTGATAGTAGGTAATGTAACACAAATATAGACTTTCGCACAGAACTTAGAAATAGTCCTTAATGGTAAAATAACTTTTAAAAAGTAGTAGTTTAAAAAGTCAGTTGGTGTCATAGAAGGCGACAGATGGATATTGTCCAGAGTATGGGCAGCAGCGTCCTTCTGAGTACTATAACACCTGCGATCGCCAACATGCATCGGCCAAGCGTGGTGATTACGGCTGAACCCCGCCTTCGGGGAGACCTATGCCCAGCAGTGGGCGTCTAAAGGTTGACATGATGATAATAAGGTAATGTAACACATTTGATTTATATTAACCTAAGTAACATTTTGTTAGAAATAAGCTCTACCATCATATTCTACTTTCAACACTACCCAAGTAAAAAGTTTATATCACCCTCGTATGACTTGAGAAAACACACCGTCACAATATATTACTCAACAGTGATCCAAAACTTGCTTCTGGAATACGTGACTGTGTACACTGGCGATAAACTTGGGACTTGCCCGCACGTGTGTGCCCAGCTGAATAACTAATGAGGACTTGACGGAAATACCACGGCACAAGACGCAATGTTGAACGTGGTGTCTTACAGCTATAACCTCACTTAAATGTTCGCTTGAAAGTTTACCTAGTTAAGTAAACCAATGGGAAGTTGCACAGTAGTTTTAAGAGATTTGGTTATGTTAAGGCGCTAACAAGCGACTTTTGCAGATTTTAAACTGACAATCACGTCAAAATGTGTAGTGTAAATGATTTGAAAAAAATATATGTTAAACTAGAACATTCCCTTAATCATTTAATATGTGAATATGTTTGATTAAGATCATATTAAATAGTTTGATTAAATCGTGAAGTTGTGTCTGACGCGGACAAAACATTGATAATCACACAAAATCTACCAGGAATATTTAAACGAAACTTTTACTATCTTACAGATAATTTTATTATCTATCTTTTAGTATACGTCTTTTTTTAAGTTAAAGAATACTATCTTTTATTTATTTTTTTCGACTAAACTTTGAGAGTTTTGGATGCAGCGCATACGATTCTCTGGTTGCTCAAGGTCGCCGGCGTAGATCGTCGTCTTAAATGTATGTGTGGCCAAATCCCTAATAGTTACTAGTATTATTTTTTTTATAAAATCTTAACTGTTCGGTGACTGGTTTTCAGATATTGCTCACTTCATCCGCGACATCATACGCGTGATTTACGGACTTACGGATCCCTAATTTTTTTTAAATATTTGGGTAGAACATTTGTGGATAACGTAGCTTCCTATTAGCGAATAAATTTTCAGAATCGGATATAATAATAATATGTGGGGACATTTCATAATATACTAGCGGGCCTGGCAGACGTTGTTCTGCAACTCGACTATAGCGCCACCTGCCGGGTCCAATTGTGAATCTAAACCATTTTTGAATCCACTGGAACACACAAACAAATTCAGCAAAATCGATCCAGCCGTTTAGGAGGAGTTCACTTTCATACACACGAACAGAAGATTTTTATATGTCGTATCCGGTCAATAGTGTGAACGTGAAACGACGAATCGCAGGCCGCCATTATCGAGAACACGTGATCAACCACCACCATTTTGGCGCGCTTCTACAGAGTCGTGAGCCTACAGCGAGGAAGACATTCAGAATCCAGTGTCTGATCGCAACGGAGCTAATACGTCCCGAAACTGTACTTACGATTAGTTGTGTTAAAGTGTAGACCAGTGCCGATACCTTTGAAAATGTTTATTTTAAGCCGAGTTTATTTTAAATCAATTTAAATTGCTAATTTGTGGTTTTAATAAATGCCGCGTATTGTACCCTATACCCAGTGTGTTTTCATTGCACGAAACCCATATTCTGCCCACATGATGACTGAATCTAACGGACTAAATCCTGACTGATCCGACATATATGTAAGATGAGCACGTACAACAAAAAAAAAACAAACTCTTCAGTTTTAAAATATTTATATAGTTAAATATTTCGGTTCGGATACACAAAATATTCCATCGTGAAATTAATATATATGTATGAAGAACATAAAACTGTTACTGGAAAAAGAAACTGAGTATTATGGAATAAAATGAAAACCACGGAACAGATTATCTGTTCCGTGATGAAAACAAAAAAAAAATGTAGTCCGTAGAAGTAAATTTCAAAATGATCCGTGATTTATTTGTGTAAGCTAAGTACTGGCTCTGATTTTTACAGCTAGATTTTATGAAAAGTCAATCTAACTGTCTACCCTGTCCTTCCTATCTTATTTCCTACTACTATAATAAACGCGCAAAGGACAATGCCAGAAACTCTATAGAACTTTGCCCCACTCAATAAAAGTCATGTGCAATTATGTAGCATCTTACTGTTTATTTATTGCTGATAACTACACGTTAGTCTTAGTGCCTGTAGAACTTGCGGTTTCCGTTTAAATCTTAAAACAATAATGACATTGAAAGGTTAAATTGTATTTTAGGTAAAATAAGTTTGTATTTTGTGGGTAGGTATTTCGTAATCCGCAAGTTCTAAAGAAAACCAATTTACTATAGAAAGGTTCTATATTCATTACAATTATTTTCATTAATTTACATTTTCTGTACATGGGTGGGGCAGGATCTGGCATTGTCATTTGTAAGGATGGGTAGATATTTGATGAGATGAGATGAGATGTATGGATGGATATTTGTATTTACGGTTAAATTAAAAAATTAAAAACGGTACTCTTTTACGGTTAAATGGCTAAACGAAATGCTGAAATTTAGCACACATGTAATAGGTATTGATCAAGCGTGACACAGAGAATAA
This sequence comes from Charanyca ferruginea, assembly GCA_947361185.1. Taxonomy (NCBI): domain Eukaryota; kingdom Metazoa; phylum Arthropoda; class Insecta; order Lepidoptera; family Noctuidae; genus Charanyca; species Charanyca ferruginea. The sequence continues at coordinate 19,035,678 of OX376073.1, forward strand.
TTTTTATCTCGTTTTTATTGTGTTCCCGTAGGATAATAATTTAGGACTTTCGCTTATTTCTAGTATTCTTTTTCTTACTAAATTAAAGTCTACGAAAATGCTAGTTGATAAGTAATCCTTACTTATCCATACTTCCATACTAATCCATCCATACTTAATATTATAAATGCGAAAGTAACTCTGTCTGTTACGCTTTCACGATGAAACGGCTGAACCAATTTTGATGAAATTGGTATGAAAATAGCCTGAACCCTGGGGAAGGCCATAGGCTACTTTTTAATCCGCGACTTCGTCTGTATCCGCGATAACCGACATTCACGCGGACGAAGTCGCGGGCAGAAGCTAGTAAGAAATAGCGTGGTAAACACTGTTTGCTAAAACACAATGTTTAAGTTAACAAAGATCGCTGGTTGCACAAAGAATATTAGAATATTGATGTAACTAGGTAGCACACTAGGTAGTCTAGATATCGTAAAAAGATGGTAAATTGAACTCAAGTGTTGTAAGACGAAGTACTTACTACGTCTGCAGCTCTGGATCATAAATTTTCTTAAGTATTACCGATCCTTACTCTGTAATACATTACATTATTGATAGCCGCGAATCTAATAAAGTGAGCGCGCGAGCAAGGTTGGCGGGAAACTGACGCCATTTTTCAAATTAAATGATAGCTTTATTACATTGTTGGGAGATTAATGAATTGGATGGGTTAGCAGATGTTCGTAATGGATCGAAACTTCATCATATTAAAATATAAAATATGTTGTAAACAATTCTGTACATACAAGTCTACCAATGTCTGTCTAACAAACATAGTCCACATGTATATAAAACACATAGAGGCATACTATAGATTTTTCAAAGTCACCCAAGAATGGATACGTTAAATAAAGATTTTCATAGATGCCGTACATATTTTCGTCCTTTTTGGTATAATAGTCAGTAATTCCAAAGTTAAACATTCAAAACACCCTAACGTCATATGTTCAATCATAACCTTTACAACGACAACAAACAAGGTTACCTTGCATAAAATAAATCGTTCAACAAAACTGCCAATCAATGTGCCTCACGAATGGGGTGCAAACACGCCACGTGGGTTACCCTTAATGCAGCTGAAATATTTAGGTAGCCGTGCAGCCCTAGCGTATGACGTGACTGAGTCGCTAATGCTTCCGATACGAATAAATACAATAATTGAATTCATGCAGACTGTATGGTACCAATCGCGTGATAAAATTAAATCCTTCACGTGATTTGAATTGTATTGATAGTTGAGAATAGCATATTATTCAACGCAAGAAATGACATGTATATATATAAATTTATTGCAGCTAAATATATTATGCAATTCAGAGATAATACGATAGAGAGCCTGTGCAAAGAATTAATACAATATTAAGTAACTTCTATTCTAGGAAATAAGTCCTTATAGTTAATATTAGAACCAATTTATTAATCGCCAAAATACTTTTTATAGTTATAACATTTGTAACGCAAACACATCCCTTTCTGAGAACGCAGCCAAACTCCTTGACGTGGCAGAGCTTGACCGGAGAGTAGAAATAAGAAAGTAAGATGGCTGGTGTGGTTTTGAATCGTATGATCCAGCCATCTCACGTAGTCAATAATTACACGTGACCAAATCCTTTTATTGATAGTATTTCATTATACATTGTAATTTAACTTCAATTGAGACGAAGACAGACGAAAACGCAGAATATATTTAGAATATAATATTTTTAGTGAATAAGTTGTTTTTGTGCTTTGTTAATAATTTAAAGCTCAACTTATCATGGCAAAGAACAAATATTTAGAAGAGAACTAGCTGATATCAGTGCCTTCTCTAATACCTTGTCAGAAATAAAAGCACGAAGGAATATAGATGGTTTAGAATAGACCCTCGTGCTTTTATTTCGAAAATTGTAAACTCTATAAAGTTTACTTAGACTCTAAACAAAGTTGTTAGAAGAATTTTCCTTTTATTCAAGAAAAAACGCCTCCGTACCTAACCAGAAGTTAAAACCTTTTGACACTGGAGTTTAATAAATAGATTCCCTGCTTTCTTCACCGGTACCGATTATGTACAACTAAAGTAAAGCCTTTCAAGCCAAAATTGCATTTCATTCATTCATTTGTCTATTTTGCTTTTAAAAATAGCTACTTTTTAGAAACTTATAATCAAATAAAATTAAAATTTTGTAACTAATTAGGAATTCAGTTTGAGAATTAAAACTGTGAAGCTTTGCCTTTTCCTTCGAACCGCCTTGCTCATTAATGTTATATGCCGCCTGAGCCGGCAGTCCCTAACCAAATAGGAATATTTACCTTCTTTTACGGTTATTAAATTACCGTCTGTACTGACATTATTGAGCTATTAGTCCTCCTGTCGAGCTGTATGTGTGATTGTGTTAATTATAGTGTTGCAGTAATTTGTACCTAGGCAAAGTGATTGTTTACTCGAGTGCCCATGTGTCTATATTTACGAACCTACCTACTCATTATACGTTGTGTATTTAAATGTTAGAGTTTACTTGTTGATTTGTTGGCTTTTCAAGTTGTTTTTACCTTTAGCCTTTTAGTTTTGATGTTCTTAAATTTACATAATAAATAACGGATTTGTACATTAATTAATGACTTCAGACCTTCATGTATTATATCACGGGAATGTCCAAATCGATGTAGGTAAACAACCGTCATGAAGAATCATAAAAAATACCTACCGACAGTTCCTACATTTAATCTTATCGTTAATCGTTTAATACAATCCCAAATTAGATCACCAGCTCACAAAAATAGATCACTTAACAGAAAATTACGTTATTTTTCACAAAAAAAAAATTGAAGATTCACGACAGCTCAAGATCACGTTGATATCAATCTTAAATAATTTCGTTCTTCAATTTCTTTCAGTGATGGAGAAAATTGTCAGTCATCATGCCTTTGTTAAGCTCGTCTGTATTAGTCAGACGCCACCCAACACTGTCATGGCCACTCCACCCTAGGTAATAAGATTAAAGTGTAAAGAAATAAAAGAAAATTAATGTTTGATGTGGATTAGTGGACAAAGAAATGTAAGTAGGTCTAATATGTGAAAAGAATTGAATGAAACATCTCGTCTTTGTGTGTCGAAGGTCTGAAGTTTGTTGAGTTTTTTTACGATTTGCGAGTGTATTCGTTTGCGAGACCCTTTGTTGGTATTGTTTAATATGCATAGGATAAATTCACAATTTCTTTCTTAATCAAATTATTTTGTTGAGTCTGGTATTTTAGGTACTTTATTGAATAACAAAAGTAATACTGTAACATGTTCGTGAAGAGAATATTTGCAACGCTCTGGGGTGTGTAGATTTAATTAAGTGTAAAGCCAGTCTGTACTGCAGTGTGTAACTATCACATGTGAAAATTAGACGTAATGACGTTAGTTAGAACAGATTACTTGCTTGTTTAGAGCAATGACCTACAAACAAACTAACAAACCAATTTTACCTCTTTATACGGCTAACCCATATTATACAGTAACAATTTCAGACTATAAGTCCAGATTTCCTCGCGATGTTTTCTTTAATCGTTAGTTTGCCCCCCCCCCCCCCTCCCCCCATCATTGAGATATGATCGCCGAAATGCTATTGACACATGTTCATTACTCAACAGTTTCTACGAAAATGAAGGAAAACATCGAACCCGTAAAAAGAAGATTAATGTTAGATTAGCCTTTAAATAAATAACATTTTCAAGAGCCTTGTGTAAGCACAAGTACATAATTTGTTCCAAATTCTCTTGAAATTGAGTGTATAGATTTGGGTCAGATATCGTTTATTCTGAAGTTGATGAATTTAGAACATGAGTGTTTATTTTGCTTTCAGGTTATTAAGTATAAATAAGATTACTTGATAAGGAACAGTTAAATCTATAAAATTGATTGTGCTACTTGATACGTGGATGTCACAGTCAAAACGCTTAGCCAGTCAAAACTACTTTTTACTATAAACGTCAATAATCTTTATGACCAGTTTAATTTATTCTTACTATTTAGAAACCTGTTAAGTTGGTGGTTTTTTTTTGCGACTTGTTTAAAAACTTTTGTTTTGTGGCGATTCCTATAAGTGGGCAGTTCCGAAAAAAAATTGTGTAGTTTGTATTTTTTTTTTATTGCAAACGCTTTTTGTCTTAATTAAGGTTTTGATTGAAGCAGTCAAAATTACTTTTGACCGGTTAACAGTTTTGATTGTAACATGGTCATTGACTTATACAGGGTAATTAAAAAAATACTCAAAACCACTTAATCTGGACTTCGTATCATCACCCTGAATAACATTTGTTCTACGACTTTGACCTCAACTAAATAACGTAGCCAAAAACAATTTGTTTTCGTTTATTTGAAGTCTGTAAAATTTACGTATATTACACGCGCGCGCACCCCTACGATAGCAAACATGATGTAGGTAGTAGGTAGGCTAATGTACAGGCACAGCTGATTGCAGGCCTTTCGTCGGCCGTGTCAGAAAAAATATATTATGCAAAATTTAAAGTGTGTTTATATTTTTAGTATGGAAAAAAAATGTTTTGAATTTTGAAAAGTCGTAGAACAAATGTTGTTCAAGGTGATGATACGAAGTGAGGATTAAGTGGTTTTGGGTATTTTTTCAATTACCTACCCTTTATATCGTGACTGATAATTAGTGACCGATATTTAAACCACATATTGTACCAATTGCTAGGATTGTTTTATTCTTCTAAGACATATCTGGTATCAATTTATTTTTTGAGATTTTTTACGATTCCAAATACCATTATTAAAGTTACAAACATAGTTAACCAAAATTGTAACATTTTTTTAAATCAAAATTTTAAAGTTCCACCATCACCACCATCGTATACTAATTACCACTTACCTTATAGGCACACCTACGACACGAAACGAAACGGATTTTAAAACTTATGATTTTAAGATCACTCAATCCACATACACTTCTAAATCGCTGAACGGGTTATGTATACGAGAAACAGGTACAAAATCACGTACACACCCATATTACTTATTTCATCAACCGATCCTCATGAAATGATATAAGTTACTATGACGATATGTTATTATTTACTGGCAATTTTTCACTTATTTGGTTTAATGATTATCGAATTATCAACACTAACAGTATTAATCAAAGTCACCGAAATCTTGAGTAAGTTTGTGGAACTGTAATTGAGTAACTAGAACCGTACACTTTCAGTTAATTGATAAGTAAAACATGGCTTTCACATCATGCAGGTACAGACACACATTAGCTAAAAACGTCTCAACACAAGAAAGTAATAGTTAGGATCTATATTTTTTCCAAAATGAGAGAAAAATACAAAGATATACGAAACGAATTTTACACCAAATTAATATAATCACAACACTGATGGCATAAATACTTCAAATCAACGTTCTGGAGAATTATCAATGCTGATATCTACCTACTCAGCCGAGCTAATGTAAGGGCTTATTTGTTTCCTAGTAAGTTTATTCTACTTCTTCACAAATGACTAGTACATTGTATTTACATACAGGCTGACTTTTATTTACTAGTTATCTTTCAGGGGTTAAAATCCCTTCTCATAAAAATTTACAACTTTTTTTTTAAACTTTTATTACTAAATCAACTCTTCCTACCAAAAAATCACAATAACAGGACGAACTGGTGATTTTTATCATACTTCAGGTACACCCACGACACTTTATACAAACGGAACGATATAATTGCCTACACTATTACCAAAATAACAGACTGTACAAATACGTGCGCGTGTTTGCTTGTCTACGCACCGCTCGAACTAAAAGCAGTACCGAGAGCACGTTCGACGCGGGAAGAGGTGAGGAACAGTGTTTCGGAGGGGGGCGGAGCGTGTCGCTACTGTTCGGTAGTACTAATACTTGTACTGTGCTTCAGGGTTGGGCTCATAACAAAAAGTGCTCATACTCATTAGTGCGTTCACACCCTCAAAATTGGCCAAAATGTGCCCGCATGCATGGATCCACCATTAAAACAAATGACTTGCACACACAACACTCATTTAATCACTGTGTAACTAGAGACCTTTATAGACGCGAAAAACACGGTTTTACCTTATACATATTTCTAACAACTCCAAAGCAACATCTTAAATGTCAGACAAACCTGAGCCGCAGCTGAAAATGTCCAGTAAATTATATTAAAACAAAGCTCTGAAATTAGTGAAGAACTGTGGTTTCGAATAAACTAACTAATCGTAACTAATCATAGCCTGACGCTACGTAGACTAGACACATGTTAATGCCATCACGTAATCAAATCATTACCACAACGCTATACAAACTCCTGAACACGTTCAGACTACGTTCAACTAATTAACATAAGACTGTGTTGCATGCGAGGTCAGCACTTCAAGACCAATGTCAGGGTTTGTGTGCTCCACACCAGTAGCGGATGAGCAGACGAACCGAGCGGAAATTTGTTGGTTCCTACCTTATTTGATAGGTGTTAGAGTACCTATTTGGTGCCCGGGAAAAATGAAATGGACGTAGAATTTGGGAAATTGGCAATTTGTTTTCCATTTAATAAAGGGACCTAAAAGTTGCAAGTGGAGGTAATTACTTTCCACCAAGTGTGCCGTAGCCGTGTGATGACGGTTGCGAATAGCACCACCCCATTTCTACCCGTGGGTATCATAGAAGGCGATGGAGGGATATTGACTAGAGGATGATTAGCAGCGTCCTTCTGAGTACCATAACACCTACTGCAATCGCCAACATGCATCGGCCAAGCATGGTGATTACGGCTGTACCCCCTCTTTGGAGAGACCTATGCCCAGCAGTGGTTGTATAAAGGTTGACAAGAGGTATGCCTTTTGGCCTTTTTGCCAACTTACACACAGACACTCCCACCGTGACTGCCGACCGTTGATCTCGTGATCGCTAGCAGGTCCTGGGCTCGATTCTCAGGTTAGGTAAAGTATTATTTCGTTAGGAATTTCTGCACAATTTAAGCACTATAATATCTCTAGAGTACTTCGCTAGTCTCCATTGAGATCGGCCGCCGTGACCGAAATTCAATCGTGAGTTTTACATACTTAGATACAGAAAACATTGTATTGCTGGCATTGTGACAGGTAAAAAGGTACTGTTGCTGCTGAACTTCTGCTTATAAGCCGGATCGTGAGCTACCCTACGTCGCATTGCTCCACCCCAAAATCGGAAAGGAAAACTGAAGAATATGAAAAGAATCCAAGCAGCTGTTGCAGTTTATCTTTCTTTTCAAGTAGTTTTGTTGCTAAGGAAGAAGAAGTAAGAAGGAGTAAGAAGTCTTCTGGAATAATATTCGTAAGCTAATTATGCTGTTCATAATGTTACACGTGGCGGGGCGAGGTCAACTGCAATGTTACAGCGACAGGGTTTGCGTGATGCACACTCGTAACGGATGGGAACGGACCGAACGGACCGGAACGAGAAAGTGCTAAAAGTTTCTAATAGTGCTAAAAGTTTGTATACGAGTATACATACTCTGTATACTGCGTTGAGATTAACGGTATCTATTGTTAAATTTGTAGCACTTGTAACATTTTATTTTATCTTAGTCCTCGGACGTGAAGTTCTAATTCTAAAGCGTTTATTTTGTACATATCACGTAATTTTTGAGACTTACTTCTAACATTAAATTGATCCCAGCTGATTTACTAAACCTCATTTATAGATCCATGAAAAGAATTAATCACGAATACAACATTAATGAAACATAAAAACCCAAACTAAAACCCATATCACGTGAAACTAGTAATTTTCAGTAATCACAACGATTGAGTGAACGTAGCAGTTTTCTAGGAACTCGTAATGTAATTCGCAAACGGTGGCCGGTGGTCGACGCCAATTTGACGATAAAGTGCCTCTTTATAAAGAAAAGATGTTTATTTTTGTATTGCAAACAGAGAGGGTCCATTATTTGAACCGTTTCTTCCTCGTATTTCAAATACGAAAAATAAAGAACAAACGGCAAAGTGGGGCTTTGCAAAATGAATTGGTTTTACTGCGAATTTTGTTTTAATTTGGGATTTAAAAATGATTAAGAACTTCAGTTGTCAGAATTTTGTTAAGGATCCAAAAATGTTCTAGAACTACAGCTATCAGAATTTGGTTACAGATCCAAAAATGTTGTAGAACTTCAGCGACCAGAATTTTGTTACGGATGTAAAAATGATTGAAACGTTTAGCTGTAAACATTTAATTAACTAAGTAAGGTGTGGCTTCTGAAGACGGATCTTTTCATCATCATCATCATCATGACAACCTTTAGACCCACTGCTGGGCATAGATCTTCCCCAAGGGGGCGAGTTTAGTCGTAATCGCCATGCTTGCAGATGCATGTTGGCGATCGCAGTAGGTGTTATGGTAATCAGAAGGACGCTGCTGCTCATCCTCTGGTCAATATTCCTCTGTCGTCTTCTATGACATCCACGAGTAGAAATGGGACGAATCTTTTAGAATGCTCAAAATCAGAAGACAACTATCAATTTTTTTGCACCGTTTTTGATCGGATAAAGTATAGGGTCGGTATTACAGAGAACTTACTAACAACTACGTAGGTACATAATTATAACCTGAAAAAAGTCTTACTTAAAACACAAATGACCTGGGGTGTGATTCTGTAAGACCTCATTCTAAACTTCGAATCTGAATCCGCTGTAAGTTTCTTGATTGGCATTCTAAAAACTCGGTTGATAATTCGAATTTACACTAGCGCCACCCTTGCGAGTGTGTCAGCGAGTTGAACTAAATTGACAGGGAGATTTTGACAGATAAAGTATAATATAGACGTAAGAAGTGGCATTCTATAAGGAAATTTCCCCGTCAGTTCGACGCTCACTTCGCACTCTAACCCGATTCAAAGTGTCAAATATATCAAGGTCATTTTGAATCTTTTCGAAGTGAGAGTGAATAGCGATGTGAGATGCGAGTTGTTGTTTGAATTTTACAGAATCGACCTACTGAAAAGTCAGGCTAAGGTGACGTAACCATGAAAGCAGTTACTTTGTTGCATGTTTGCAGTTCAGCATTGTAGAAAGAAAGTGTTCCATTTAAAAATACTTAGGAGAAATCGTTAACTGTTATGAACTCGACTTAAATGTTATGAACTAGCACGAAACTAGGGTGACACAGATCGCATGGTACAGTACTATAGTTTTTCAGGACTATTTACTTTAAAATTAAAAGCTATAGATTTATTTTCTATTAAAAGTGACACAGAATTTGAGCATCTTTCCGTTTCCTTTTAAGATAGAACTAAAAAATCTACCTGGACATGATTACAATATGCAATTTATTAAAATAACTAACGGTTAGGTAATATTTTTAGCTGAGTATGTAATGAATCTATACTTCACATCGACGAAACATTCAGACACAATTGTTATTGAATAAATGAAATGAATACGCAATTAATTTAAATTTCAGTTATAATCATTATACCTTTACATTTTTTTATTTTATTTAAGTACTACCTTACTATTGAATTCATGTTTAAATGTGTTCACGTCTGCATCTCCAACATTGTTAACCAAACCCCTTCTGTATATTATAATACATAAAGATTGTTTTTCTATGAATACACTAACGGCTGAAACCAATTACCTACCTTCACTGAAATGTAGATCACTACTGCTGGAAGACCATATGTTTCTATCTATGTTTGATCGGTATCTCACATTCATCAATAACGGTTATCTATGTGACAGAAACAATAGATAGGGGTGGCCCTCCCGTGCGTTTCGTTACAACCAACATCATCATAAACAACGTGATTTTTATAAAAAACTTCTGTATGTTTAAAGTATTAAATTACTGGATTTAGTAATAGTTTACATAAAATATAAAACTCTGCGAGTAACTCGAACATTATACAAGATTTGACTACATTTTGCTAAACAAAGCGGTAAGGCTAGAGAGTAGGAATTAAACGTACCTAATTGACAATTTAAAACTCAAAAACTTTATTTTGTAATTATTTCGTTGAGTAAATTGCTATTGATTTATTTAAATGGAATCTATATGTAAATTCATTACAAGTTAATTTGCTCATATGGTCGATACGGTTTTTATTATTTGTTATTGGTTCTATGTTATAACCTCACCTAACCTCAAAAGCAATTTCCTTGTGGGATAACTCTGGTACTATTTCAAAATCATTACTTTAACTTGAGTAGGACAGGTTTCATGAGATTACAAATAAAGTTTATTTTAAAAGCAAACCATTTATTCCTAGAATTCGGCGGATCAACAAGTCTGTTACCATTAGTTACCACTCTATCAAACAAATAATTGTCAACACGTCTTTGGGACGGGTACACTACATAAATACGAAAAACTTTATTCCGAAAGTCAGAAATACGAATTTCAAAATACCGATTTTCATAATTCCGAATAGTTCAAAATTCCTAATATGGCAACTTCGATTTATCATTCATCCTATTTTTATAATACTAAAATTTCAAAATTCCGCACGTTTATAATTACTATTCTCAAAATACCGAGTTTCAAAAGATCGAATAAGAAAAAGTCCGACTTAATGAAAATTCCGAACATCAAAAATACGAATTCCGATTATTAAAATTCCGATTATCTTTATCGTTATCGTGCAATCGTTTATCGTGCAAGCAAGCATGCAAGCAAGCATGCAGCGTGCAAGAAAGCATGCAGCATGCAAGCAAGCAAGCATGCATCATGCAAGCGAACATGCAACATGCAGCAGGCATGGTTTCTGTCACGGCTACGGCGTTGCGGGGCTCCGGCGGTACCACGCGAGCTTATCGTCGCAGATGGTATTCACGCTCACCACCGCAGCTTCGGCTTACTGGCCGGCTGCGCCGGCCAGCCTCAGCCGCGGCGGCGGGCGTTAAAACCACCTGCTCCTCAGCTCGCTGGCCGCCTCGCCCCTCCGCGCCTACGCAAATTTAAATTACACTCTAGGGGTAGGGCAGACAAGACTACGTGGAGTCGGTTTCACAGCAATTCGTTTCTGTCATTAACTTTTGTGGCACAACATATTGACTTTTTAAGATTATTTTTGTTATTGTCTTTCTTTTTATACCTATATATTTTTGTTGAAATAAATTCCATAGAAAAATACACCGAATAAATAATATTCGTTAAAAAGTAATTCTACTGTTTGATAAGTTCGTTAAACAAAAAAATGTGATTAAAAATTCTTTGAATTGTGTTTCTGTGAAATATGTTTCATTCAAGTAAATAGTCTTTGAAACAATAATAGTCGAAATAAAAATACAAGAACCAAATATTATATGAAACATTTTCTGGGAAACGAAATTCTATGAAATTTCTGTCTGCGAAACAAGGGGACACCATTTTGAATATATATGCGTAGCTGAATTGAATCAGAATCCTAATTTTTACAGTTTATTCGGAACTTTGAAATTCGGAATTTCGTTTTTCGGACCGAGTACTCATCGAGCATTTGAGTCTTCGAACATATGAAAATCGGAAAACAAACAAATCGGATTTACGACATTCGGTAAAATAACTTTCGTGATTTTAAATAATAGAGATTATAATTTTTAGGTATTATGAAATTCGGACTTTTGAAAATCGGAATATCGAAATTCGGAATAAAATATTTCGGAATATTTGGGTGTTCCCCTTTGGGACACATACTTTGGCTTTTTCATACAAATAGTTAACCGTAGTAAGCCACAGACCCTCTCATCGATAGATATCGTGTGCCGGTAAGATTTCTTACTCTCTAACAAATAATTGGGACACTATAACCACAGACAGATAGGTTTTTCTATTACCAGTATGTCAAAATTGGAGATAGAATAGGTAATTGGGTTTGGCCGTAAGTAGTACAGTGGCCAGCACATCGAGGTACAACATTCTGTCAAATTTCTTTGATAAATTTTCAACTTTATTACAAAAGAATAAGGTTCATATTCAAGCGGGAAAATTTGACAGCTTGGTATGGCTTGATGTGCTGGTGTCTGTCCATTAGTTGTTGGTATATGATATTATGATATAATAAGGAGTACCAGAACCAATTTCATCAATCCAATAATATACCATTTCAGATCATACCGTTAGGCAGTGTACTTATACTATGAATATAACGATGATATATTTCTTCTGTGAAATTCTGTTTCCTCGCTATCAGGAACTATCTGCAAAACATCGCAACGGTGACCAAATCCCTGACTACATAAATGTAGGAGTAATTGAAAGGAAAAGTCGCGCGGCCGCTGTAGGCGCGGGTAGGTAAGTTAAACAAAAGCCTCGCGAGGTCCACTGAATATTACACGGTAGCCAAGCGATGGAACTTGTGGGATATTCCAACTACTATAAACATTATGTGACTATTTATTGTATATACTGTGTATATTTTAAAAGAATAGGTCTTTTTAAAAGAATTCCTGTCATCTTTCAATTAAAATCATCATAAGAATGTACAATAACCGCAAGATGACTTTTGTAACCCTATGTATACAGTAGCTGTTGACTATTACTGAACACTTATTCCAAGGCATCACCCGATGCTTGCATTTTAGTATGAACTCGAAAATCAGCTAACACTGAAAACAGACTTAAGGTGACAAGAAGTCAATCTAACGCTGTTGAGCTCTTAAGAACTTTACATAAATAAAACTGTTTAAATATAGTGTTTGTCGACACCCTAGCACTAGTTTCTTTGGGTACTAAGTTTCTTAAATAAAATACTCTTTTAAATAACTCCCCTTCATAAAAGTTTTATAAAATAAAACCTATAAAAAAAAACACATCAATCCAAAGATTAAAATGTCTACCAAGTTTTTTACGCTACCGCATCTCGTTTCTATAAAAAAGCTGGTTACATCAGTCACAGTCGAAATGTCACTAGGCCGGCTCAGCACTAACTGGGTCACCTTAATAAGGGAATGCAACATCAAATAAAAGATACAGAAGGCCTACTGTGAGGGGCTCATGGCTCGTCCTCTATCTTATTTTTGTCAAAACAAGGCAGCCCTCAATCTCTCAATAATTAAATTAGTAATATAAAACTAATTCAATACGCTAAATGTGTGCAGAACTATCCAGCAGTGATAGGTCAAAGTACATCCGAACCTTATGCTTAAAATATTTTTTACAGTTCAAAATATAAATCATTACAATTGTCAATTTCAAAAAATGGAAGATTTTTTTATGTGGGTTGGTTTTAGGAGAACTGAACACATAACACATAACCTAACTTTTGTTATAGTCATTTAACTAGCAAATTAATAAAGCTTGGTATTTTTGGACACTGTATACCTAATATGTTCTTATATCAAGGTTCGTACCGAAATTCAGATGAAAATGTCTGCCAAGTAATGTGTACAAAGATGACAGACCTTTGCCTACTCCTTGTGTCACGGATATTGTAATCAGAAAAGCTATCTACTTACCCAAACCAGCCACGAGCACCTCAATTAAGCTAGGTTTTCTGCTCCTATCTCCTCTGTGCCTGCAGCTTCATTACTTCAGTCATACCTTCTGTCTCAAGCAAATTAAACGCTTTGCTACTATTAATGAGTGTTGCTAATTTGCATGGCACCTGAGACGACATCAACTTAATGGCTGGACGTCTTATGTTTAATAATGTCTTCAATCCTTTGTAGTAGGAAATGGTTGTGTTCATTTTCAAGATAAGTTATAATAATAATAATATGTGGGGCCATTTCACACACAGCTGTCTGACCCCAAACTAGGGCGACCCTGTACTATGGGTGTCAGACAGCTGATATATGTATATCCGCTGTACAAAATGTATTTGTGTATGTACACAAATACATTTTAAATACATGTATTTATAGATAAACAACAACCAGACCGAAGGCAAACACAAGTGCTCATCACACAAATGTTTACCCTGGGCGGGAATCAAACCCGCAACACGCTGCGCAGCAGTCAATCGCTCAGCCACTGCGTCAACCGTGTCGTCGAAATATTGCCTTTTGCATAGGATTAATAATTATGATAACTAATACCTATTATTCTAAAGTATAATTTTATGTCAGGTAGCTACTTATTGCCAAAGTTCAATTACTGTATTAATTTCTTTTTCTATTATTGAATTAATACATATTAATCAAAGAAAAGTATAGTATTAATCAAGTAAGAGTTAGTATTAATCAAGTAAGAGTATACATAATATAATTATTTCTTTTTGGCATTATTTTTCTCACCAATAGTTAAAGACGTTTCCCAGCCATCATTTTTTTCTGAGTACTTACCTAAAATTTAGCAGAAATGATTCCTTATTTTGATGGCAGTATGCACAGTTAAAATTAACGGCTATATGTTATCTATATGTCTTTTAACTATATTATATCAATTTGTTATAATTAATACCCTTTAAGTAAGTACTTATATTATTATTTATTTATTTATTATGAACAAAGTTTACAAAAATCTTAAACTTAAAACTATGCCCCACAAACCCGTTAAACCGTTGAATTTCGGTACACGATACATTTATAAATAAGTGCAAGTGAGTAAATGCTTTACTGTAGTACAGCGACACCTTTTCTCTCTACGAATGCTCTAAACTTTGTCCATTGAATTAACTTTATCACCCAACTTTCACGTAGGTACTACTGCACATTCAAATCAAATCGTGTCATTTCAAATTCAAAAAGCAAAATCTCAGTAACGATTTGAGACAAAGAGACGACGAAAACAAAAGAGCTTCTTACTAGACTTACTACAGCAATCGAAAAATGGCGTCAATTCTGTTGGGCACAAACTAAACTTATTTTAAGCTATTTATATCTCTTTCTCTCCAATAAAACAAGAAAGAGACAGATATTAATAAGAGCTGTCAATTTAAGTTGATCTAAAATGTTTATACAATTATAACCGTCATCCAGAACGTATTGATTAAAAACACGGGGAAGTTCAAGACAAAAACTAATTTGACATCTCTAACTTAGTTGTTATCTGTCGCCATCCTTTTCTTCAGCTGCCTGTTAGTAAGAGATGCCAATTGTCTAATTTTGTCAATATATTATATACTTACTTAATTTACTTAGAAACTAGAATATTTTCTTCAATATTCCAATCTTCAGAACTTAACATTTAACTTCACAAAATACCTTTAATGTTACATTAAACTAAAACTGCGTGAGTTTCAGCGCCTGATAAATTATACATCGTTAATTTGTTAAGTTTTAATTAATAATTTATTACGCTATTGCAAACAAAAGGTAGTTGATAATGTACCTAGTACATGTTAACAGCCTGCCTAGCCCCTACTGCGGACAGGATTAACACATAATCCTGGATCAGATGGTTTACTCAATATAGGATTATATGGCTACTTTCAGTTGTATCTGCTCTTGTCACCTTCCTGACAAATTAATGGCAGATTTACGAATTAGGAATTGTTTGTTTCCGACAAATTGGAAGGCTGTAATAATTTATTCGTGGGGTGCCGTGGGTTGGATAACTTTTTAATCAAGCTCGTCGAGAACGTAGATTCGTATCAAGCTACCGTAAAACGACGCCGCAAAAAAATCAATTCCCCGCTCACCGACAGTTTAAGAGCAAAGGAAATCAATGTATCTAGCTTTGATCTTCGTATTTCCGCTGAGAAAAATTGATATTTTATGTGATCACACACAGGAATCGTACTTCGACGACGTGATTTCCTTCATGTAGAGCGTACATTTTTACTAAATGTTGGTTCAAACATTTGTGCCGGCGTTTCCTTTTCCAATAGTGGTTCACAATACATTATGAGGGCGAGGCTTTACGAACTATCTGCAAACATGACCATTAGTCGGCAGCAGCGGCATCCTGGCCTAGTTGGCATAGTTTCCACGTCGATAAACAGTGTTCACACAACAGAAGCTTACCTTCACTGTATGTTGCCCTGGTACATAGTGAATAGATCTGCCATCTTGTGTCTCGTTTTAATTGGGAACAAGACTTTTATTTTTTTACCAGTGATTTTACAAGTACGCAATTGGAATGCTGGAGAAATCACAGACATATAATCCCAGTAAGTAGATACATATTTTGAAATGAAAAGTTAACACTTACTGTTTATTTTTAAAACACGGTTATTATTATACTACAATTTAGATTAATCATAAAAATTGTTTCTTATTATCTAAAGCAAGAAGTTTTAAATTGTGCAAGTTGGTGGTGGAATGGATCCATTTACGCCAATGTTCCATAATCGTTTAACTATTTTTATTTGACGTTTTAATCAGCATTATCAATTTAGACAGCAATCCATTGCTGGATATAACCTATATCCAGCAATGGATTGCTGTGGGAGACGCTTACCTGGCGTCTCCCACGCCATAGAGTCCTTAGTTCGAACGTTTGTGGCACTGCCACTGAGGCTCCAAAACGGCCGAACTAATGTCAGTATATTTTTGTTTAAAAGCTGGTTCAATCTGTTTTAACAATTAGGAATGTGTGAATTTTACCAAATGCTTTGCTAGAAAACAGTATTATAAATACTCAATATATTTACTTATTGCATCCAACAATGTGCACTTAAGTGGTAGATTTACCTACATACAGTTAGGATAATTGTGGACCTTGTCGGGTATAAAGTTAAATTTAAAGGCAGACTTCTCACAAAAGCTATCAATATCAGTGTTAATTAATTTCATTCAAATATTCACGTCGTTCCAATTTGCCGCTGTCATGTTTGGCACGCGACCGTGAGTCGTGACAAATAACAATAAGTACGACTTTATACAAAATGAAACAGAAAAAAAATTAGAAACAAAATGGATGGCCTACCAAGACTCTACAGAACTGAGTAGGTAAGTTCAGCGTAAACTTGAAAAGATAATGAATATAAAAAGCTGGGTTTATTTAGGGCTTGAATACAAAAAGTTACTTTATATAAATCTATCTTTTAGTATTTAACCCTATCTTTGTTTGTAGAATCACCGTTGTTCTGCTTTTGTGCCTAAACTCTGGTGGACGAGTAGCAGTCTAGACTGTAGTTTATTTTAGGATTTGACCCAGTTCGTATATTAAACTTATCTACCCTTCAGAGCGGAAACATAAGTGATCATATACCTAACACTTAAATTGTGTTCAGCCAAGGTAGATTTCATACAGTCAAATGATCCAAATAATTACAGAGTTAAAATTAGCTGACGATTGAAAATATTCAGTTATTGACATGATAATAATATATTGTAGATGTGGCAGAATTCGTTTAGTACCTACTTAAACCACGGAATTCGCTAAAAAAGCGCACAAGGTTTTAATCTACACTACATATATGAAAGAATCCTAAAACTTTTTAACGGGCATAATGTAAAACCTCATTCAGCTATCAAGAATTTCGTGAAAAGAAACAAACGAGTGAATATTTTGTTTTTGGTGTAATAAGGCAGTATTCGCCTTCCCAATAACTACTTCAGTGCAAAAGCCAACAATCTAATACAAAAAGTAAATTCACTCACAACAACCTGCAATATCTTTCCGGGTATTCCTTTAAAATCATATAATTAGTTCAATACCGGGTATTAGCTCGAGCCGGCTGAGCAAGCGGCCCGTAGAGGGACGGCCCTCATCGGCGGCCCATCGAGACTCTCATCGTGATTTCCTTTCCCCCACCACTTGAGTAGAGCACCCTCTTTGTGCTTGTAAACGGACTTTGTGGATTTGAGCTGCAATGCTCAGGTTTGACTGATGTTTAAGATGTTGCTTTGGAGTTATTTGCATCGTAGGCGTAGCTACAATATGTATATTACTAGCTTTTGTCCACGACTATGCCTGCGTGGAATGTCGGTTATCGCGGATGCAGACGAATTCGCGGATTAAATAATAGCCTTTGTCCTCCCCCATCTTTATACCAAATTTTATCAAAACCAGTTTAGCCGTTTCGTCGTGAAAACGTAACATACAGAGAGACAGGCTTACTTTCGCTTTTATAACATTAGTTTGGATATGAATGTAAATCTATATTTTTCACGTCTGTAAAGGCCTCTACTTACACGGTGATTAAATAAGCGTTGTGCATGTCATTTGTTTTAATGAATAAATTAAAGTACAGTCGAACAAGCTAATTGGTTTACAGGCAAAAATATTCATCTTTCTACTACACTAAAATTTTATTGATTTATTTTATTTTTTTATCTTTAGTACGTAGGTACCACGGTAACCTACGTGCTCGAGATAAGAAAATGGAATAAAATTAAATATTGTGAGTGTAGTAGGAAGATGAATATTTTTGGCTGTAAACCAATTAGCTTGTTCGACTGTACCTACTGACGAATATGAATAACTTTCAATAATATATTACAGCCGTGAAATATGAACAAAAAACTGTTGTTCTATATATTTCGATCGTAATCTAGTGGAACTTTTCACATTTCAAATTGGTCAGAATTGGTAAACGAGTACCTTGACCCCCTGAAAAATGATTAGTGAATCACAAGTCAGCCTGGATTAGTAATGGCTTCAACCGCGTCTACATTTATAATTCGCGCGAGTAGCCATACACTGTTTCAAGTTCACAATATTTCATTGTTCTATTCTCTAAGACTTGGTACTAGTGGGCCCGGTAGACGTAGTCCTGCTCTGATAGAAATAAAAAATCCTAGAATCCCACTGCAGCGCCACCCACCAGACGCAGTGGTGAACCTAAACCATGTCTACAAAGTACCACTCGAAAGCTCTCAATTTATATAACTCATTTTTTTGTATTGCGAGTTATACAATAATTGTGTAAAGATAAGTAAGGAAAAATTTACCGAACTTGTATTTAAATACATTGATAATTATTTTCCTACACTTGTGTTTACCAATGTCATAAATTATACTTACATAGACCACAGACGGAAATTCAAAGAAAGCTTTGATGTAAGTTTCGAAATCAAGTTGTCTTTGTGCGAGTGCAGGTAAACGTTTTCATCTTATCTCCCAGAAGTAACTACTTAAATATACCTGACTTATTTGTAGTTAAATTTATAGTCTAAAGTTCAATATTATATTAACTTTTCTTCTAACACAACCATAAGGACTTCAAAGGCATAGTTATAACAGATACCAACTTGCGTCCTCTGTACCGATAGGTACCTAAAGGAATTTCAACAAAAACTTTGGTATACCTTTCTAAACTTTTACATTTAGTAGAAATCTTACGAAACATTAAGCAGTTCAGTGTTACGCGAAACTTATGATCATCCTTACTCGCCCTCGAGTAAAGTTTTCAGCACATTTAGGACATTTACAAGAAGTAGCGACATTATTTTATAAGTCCTACATTTACCGTTAGTCCTGAATTGTAGAAAGAACACCGGGTTCGGTCTCTTTCTTTAATAAAATTAATAATTAGCTTAACTAACTTGGTCGCTGTATTTCGAGAACTTTCTTGAAGCTGGAACAATAGAAAAATGTAACTACACATCACAGTTGTAATCCCCGAAGTGGCTAAAAGTAGGTAGGTACTTATTGCTCCAGTAAAGTCTAGTGCCATTTTATTTTTGTCTAGCAAAATAAAATGGCAGTTTAATTATTTTCAGCTAAAGGAAAAATACAAATCGATGTGTTAAAAACATCAAATTGAAAATCATATTGCGGTAGTATATTGAATTTCATGTTCTTTCTGGTCTAATGTACTCCATGCACAAGTTTTCACAGAAAGCTTTTACTTTTCGTCTTTCTCTTTAGCATAGTAGTTTTGGCAAAAGCAAAACTTGTGCTAAAACTTATCCTTTTGGCATAAAACGTAAATTAATAAATTCTCTTCCGTATATTTTCGCCGAGAGCTTTCAGCTTTTTATTTAATGTTTGCTCACATTTTTAGTACAATTAATCACTTTAGGTTTGAAGTTTGGATTGCATTTCGGAGTGCACACAAAACAAACTGAAAAGTAGTTTCAGCTCAGAATATAAATTCATAAAGGTTAGGTTTTATTTGTCGAATGCTCGGCAGTAAAAGGGGACATATGAGTAAATACCTGTTGTTATAAAGCATTCATTTATTCATATTATTTAGTAAAAGTATGTACTTAGATACTTTAACTACATGGACCGCAGTAAATCACCATCATCTGCCTAACTTTGTCCCCACTATGTTGGGATCGCTTCCAGTCGAACCAGATGCAGCTTAATGCCAGTGTGGTGTAGTGTGTAAACTACAGCAAATACTTCCCGAAAATTATGCTCGACTCCTATACCAAATAGGTACTTAACTCTCATCAGAAAATTGCGGGAAGTTCGTTTAAAACTTTAAATAAAAATAATACATTCTAACAAAATCTTCAAATATTTTTAATTGCAATTTGTAAACCTCAGCTTACCCAAGGATATTATAAACCTGACGCAGACAGACCATTAAAAGCTTTTGCCCTTCAAATATGTTACGTAGGCCATTCAGTAACAGAACAGCATTATATTTGAACCATAGAAACAGGAGACTTGACTAAACTTTTAAAACCAGGTCTCAGGAATTTAGCACCAGCTCCTCAACTCCTAAGAACTTAAACTGTAAGGCCTTGCTCAAGGCCTCCCTGTATTCTAGTAATAACAACATTCAAGGTCAATCGCCTTTTATCAAGAAAGGCTAAGTTGATTAAAAACAAGTTCTTTTATAAATACAAGAAGAATTTTACGCCAGAAGTTTTAACACCCGTCTGAAATTTTCAACTTCGTTATATTAAAACAACGCGGCGCAACTTTGGAGTGGTTTGTGAAAAAATATTACTTGACTGATTGATAGGAGGAAAAGAGTGACAGATACATAACAACGGTGTTTTTTAAGCATATTTTTTTTAGTTTTTCGAGCTTAGTTAATGTTTTTGACGATTATCATCATCTAGAATTCAAGACGGATCGGACCATTATCGGACAGGACACGGAATAAAGTATTTATACTCTAGTGCAGTAATTTTCAACAGGTTTCTACGCTTTTGAATACTTTTCACTTGATTTTAACTTCCGAACACAAAGCCAGAGCATGTCACGCAATGTTATTAGTTATTTCTTTTTTAAATCAAAATATAAGAAAATGTCATGAAACTGGTTTCTTGGGGTCGATAACTCATCAGTAAGCAGTTGTGTAGCACGTATCTAAAACAGTGGTAACCATTCCATTAAATAAACGTGTCACCGACGTGTATTTACATATAAGTACTTAAATAAATGTTTCATGTTATTTGTCTAAAAATGGATTCTAGGTGTTGACAGCCACGCCTATGCGCACAATTATTTGAATCCAATCTGCTCTTTGTTGAAGCATTGGAACACAATTTTTAGAACAAAATTGTAGGTAATGAAAAACGTGACACAGTTAGTTTTTCCTATTCCTAAATACAAAAAAAAATAATAAAGTTGTTTAGTATTCTATTTTGAGTATATTTTCCGATTCCGTGATCAATATAGGTCTAGCTGTCATGACATTAGAGCGAGGCTGGGTGCGGTGGCCGTTGTCACGGCAAAGGTCACCTGTCACCCTGCTTAGAAACGGAACTACCCTGATTTATCGCATACCAACAATATTACCTCCCTTATTTGAATAAAAACACAAAGGTAATATAAGGTAATATCATAATTTATAAGCATCTTCAAATAAAAACTATTTTAAATAGTTAGCACTTAAGACGTTCATGGGAGATTGGTCAGAGAGGGCACCGTGTAAGGAGGAGTTTAAGACTATGGTGGAGACCTTTGCCAAGCCGTGGAGAGTGGCAAGTTGCCAAAGCATTGCAATACATTTTTATACAAACCTATAAGTTGTGTAATGTGTTCCATTTTGCAATGGAACATTTGTAGTAAATTCTCCTGAATAGCGATGCGACAGTGAACTCTTGTTTTTACCCGTGACCACTGGAATTAAAACCGAGAAATAATCATATTATTTCATTTTGTTACTATCTACTAAAGAACTTTTTTAAAATCAAAGATTCTACTCAAAAAAGTAGCCCGTAATGAATCCCGGCCGAAAGATTTAAGTCATTCAAAAAACCAAGTAAAAAGGTAAAGGATTACCTGCCTAATTCTGGTTTAACACACACGTTGGTTTAAACAACTCGCGTTGATTTTAGGCAAACTAGGCATGGCGGCTCTACAGCTAAATTATTTCGCGGCTTTAATGCCCAAGTCAACATGACGTGTGAATAAAAAAACTCACAAGCGTGACGAAAAGCTTTTTGACGAATATATCCTCAACTTAAAACAAGTTAATTGGATTTAATTTTGGTTCTTTCATGCGAACAACTTCTACAGTGCCGACTTTTAACGAGTATTAGCAATGAAAAGCGACGTCCTTGACTGTAAATTATGAATAGATACGACGACGGGATCTTTTCGTATGAAAACGCGAGGGAATAATTAGCTTTTGGAGATTATGCAG
Organism: Charanyca ferruginea; assembly: GCA_947361185.1. Lineage (NCBI taxonomy): Eukaryota > Metazoa > Arthropoda > Insecta > Lepidoptera > Noctuidae > Charanyca > Charanyca ferruginea. The sequence continues at coordinate 19,058,045 of OX376073.1, forward strand.
TATCTACCTCCGTAGTTTCGTGAGTACTTTCGTAAGTCGCGTTGTATATAAATTAATTCGTTCTTATATAAACAGAAGGAAAGTCAGTTTAAGGAAATATATAAAAAACATGAATTTGAAGTTAAGACAAAAAAAAACAATTTAGGATATTTATTTGCAATAATGAAAAAGGAAATTAAAACTCTAATCAACATTTTCCATCACAGTATGTGTCATTATAATTGTATTATTCCAAAAACATTGTCAACATCAAAGACGTAGTAGTTTCTTGGTTTACAGTAGCTATTATAGTGAAAAAAAAACCAGACAATTGCGAGTCGGACTCGCCCACCGAGGGTTCCGTTCAAATGTCGTTCGTGATTTGGTCACCCATACAATTATGATCGCGCATACCTTGATGATTGATTACATACTTTAAATAAAGACTATATTTTTTATGATTTAATTACAAATGTATAGTTTTCAGACTTTTCACTGTATTTGTAGTATAAGACAATATTACTTGCCAAATTTCATAGTTCTAGGTTAACGGGAAGTACCTTATAATTATTGATTCCCTTGAGAGTGTCGAAATACACATTCTTTGTGGCATAAACGGCCGTAACTATGTTAACTTAGAAGTTTGATTTCACAGCTTTAAGGGACTGTAGATTTGAGTATATGATTTTGATTTCAACTCGATACCTTCACGCGTTCCCGAATTAAAAGGTCTTGACCACAGATATAGACAGACATAGATAACACAAATATCACGATCTGTATGAAAACCAAGCGTGCCATTTTTTGACTACCTATTATGACGTCACAAACACTATTTAGTGGTGGGAAAATCAAATCGACTCAAAGACGCCGCCACGTACGGCGTCCCCCTCGCCCCACCCCCGTGTGTTGTGTACAGTAAAGCATTATTAAGAATCGTTCAAATCGATTTTATGACAGAGTAATGAGATATACAGAGGAAAGAGATAAACAGGGGAAAATAAAAAGGAATATATTATATTTTTTACAAAATTGTTAGTATTTCCCTAATTATTTCTAAAAATTCAGAGAAGACATTTTAGAAGCAAAACGAAAAGCAAGTAAAATACGTTATAATAAAATTAAAATAGATCCAAAATTCCCTTCAACAAAACTTGCTTCCTCAAAATGTATTGAACAAATAGTGCTATGTTTTGTTGGGAACCAATCTTTGTTTCCCGTCGCCTCAATCCATTTTTGTTTTAAATTGGGTTCATGTGGAAAACTAAAAAAATCACGAAACGTTACGACTATTTATTAAAATTGTCTACATAATAAGCACTTATAAAACAAAATCATTCCTCTGTTTCCGAAATCGAATCTTGAGAATCGATTTGTGTTGCATATGATGCATGATGATGAACAGCACTAATCGCTAAATTTGACAGAAAAATGATAAAGGTCCCTGTACTACAAAACCGAAGCGATATACGATAGTATCGCTTATTTCGATATTCATCACTTGTTAAAACAAAACATCTCATCAACCATTTCAAGTAAAAGCCGCAATGTAATACGAATGTTTTGTTTTTCTCAAATATGGTATTACTGAGGGTATTAGATTAAAAATAATTGTTTTTAAATTAATTACGCATAATATTAATCACAAAATGACTTACCGATGGAAGTAAACGTTTACTTTATTTTTTCTCCTCGCAAATGCGACAGTTTTTAAAATTTTGAACAGCATAATTAACTATTTTAATATTTTTAACTGGCGTCCGACTAGAACTATACACCGATGCAGACTGAGCGCGAAAGTGGCCACTTACGATTATTCGACGTAAGCTAGGCACGCGAAGTAGTTGCTATTGCGTTATCTAGGTCTATCTATGTCTGTGGTCTTGACAGACAGACGGACGGACAACAAAGTGATCCTAAAAGGGTTCCGTTTTTTCCTTTTGAGGTACGGAACCCTAAAAACAATTTAAAAGGCCCACAATTAGTACCTACTTGTTCCACCAAGGCGGAAACCGCACGGTAACGTCGCGGTTAGGTGGTGCGCCCAACGAATATGAAGACACATGTAAATTAGAATCGAGCGGCAATCACGCGGTTTCTGGAATGCATAAACGAGCCCCCCATCCACTTCCCGACCTCGGATCGCCCGTAATTTATTTTTTCTTTGATTTTTGTTATATTCTCTTCCTTTTCCAATGGGTTTCATTCTACTACTATTTTTTTTTCACTTTTTACCATTTTCAAAGGTATCGGCACTGGTCTAATAATGAAATTTCTTCAGATTTGTGGTCTCAGTCACTCCTTAAAAATTTACTCATGAATTCAATTTCACCCTGTAGATGGGTACTGTTCATCATTATCATAATATCATTACTTCAGCTTACTTAAAGGTCCACTGTTGGACATAAGCCTCCTTCATGGCGCGTTATTTAGGTCCAAATAAAATATTTAACAACTATTAAAAACTATTTAAATCCTACTACCATCATAAACGCAAAAGTGTGTGAAGATGGATGAATGGATGTTTGTTACCCTTTACGCTTAAACAACTGAACGATAGAATTAATTTAACTGAACATAGATATTAATTCAGCTTAACACATACGAATCCGTACCGAATACCTTTTATACCGTTTTTGTTTTCCTGTGGGATAACTTAGAACTTTGCCTTAATTTAGAAGTCCGTTGACAAAGTTCCAGGCTAGTACTAACGACTTAATGTTCTAAAAAAAAATTGGTTCTCTGTAAAGTCGGTTTACGAACGATAGTTTTTCGTGATAACGTCATAAAGAAACATGATGGCTAACATATATAACATAAGCAAATAATGGCTTCCGTCGAGGTGGGCGGAGCTTATTGTTGACGATTGGGCCGATCGTGCCTCTCTATCGTTTGTTACGCGCTCTCGCTTGCACGCTCGCTTGTTCCGCGCTCTCGCTTGCACGCTCAGATTTAGGCGGAACGTGACACTTTTTCGTGCAGCCGGTGTTCATCGATTTATAAGACATTATCACGTAAAAAAAAAAAGACGGGTTGCACTCCGGGAGTGCCGGCAGAAGTGAAAACTTGATTATTAACGTTGAGCATGTTTGATATTTTGGAATGGTTAGGGAATAATTTTGCACCAATTGCTTTATCAGTATAAAAGTACTATCATTTATGTGGTAGAATACAATATTCATTTATTGCGCTATCGTACACAAACATGACAATTTATATTACATTAAAAATTTAACACTTTAAAACTATTACAATTATTTTACATTAAAACTCTCCATCCGTCTTACGCTTTTTCGATCAGGTCACGTGTCCTGACGCGAGTTTAAGATTTTATACCCATTACAGAAAAAGTGCTCAACGCCGCTAAAGAAGTTTTCACTTCAAACATCTTTATAATAATGACACGGTTGGCGCAGTGACTGAGCGATTGACTGCTGCGCCGCATGTCGTGGGTTCGATTCCCGCACGAAATAATAATTTTTATAGTTACAGATAGTTGTTCCTGGGTGTTTCTGTATATTTGTAAACGCACCTACGATACAGGAGAAATTCCTAGTCTGAGGCTAAAAAGAAAGAAAGAAAGAATAAGATGTAACAAAAAATATCTAATTACCTATTTAATATGCCTGAATATGCATTAGTGTTGGAACTGCATATTTAATCATTACATCGAACACTCTACACTCCAAATCCATTATTCAAGCTATTGGAACTTTTCCTGCCAAGGTTTCAATCTTAAAGACAGGTTAATTACGTACAATCATGTTCCCGCAAACAAAGAAAGTTAATCGGATCAGTTTCCGAGAACATAAATACGTAATACATAGATTGGACTGATTTAAGGCGTCAAGCATGGTAGTTAGGTATTTCTGTAATGAAATAAACTAATGTACGTAACGTTAAAACAACTTAATTTTAAACCTTTTCCTGTCCCTTGAATAATATAGTTAAATGGGATTTCATAACACCTTCTGTTATTGCCTAATAAAACTTTTAGGTGACCGTAGGTAGAGTTATCAGGTAGTTATTAGTGAAAAGTAGGGATCGCTCATATTTCAGCGGTAATAGCGACATATTATTTGATATTTAATATTAAAATAATATTGTATATGAGGACATCATGGCCATCTGGCCCCAAACTAGGCAGACCCTGTACTATGGGTGTCAGACAGCTGTTAAGCATACACAAATATATATATATAATAGATACGTGTATAGATAAACAACAACCAGACAATATATGAATCTCACCATGATTCTTTATCAGACTGATGTTTACTGGCAAAACTTTATTCGAATACTTCATTCTTATTATTTTTTAGAATGTACCTAAATAAACATCAAATAATCAAGCTAATTTTTAATTATATCACCTTACCATTTTGACAGTAAGTAACTACTAAGTAGGTACTAAGACATTGAAATTTTATTATTTCTTTCCTTCGGAAAAGAAGCAATTTTATCGTTTAGATCAAATATCGGATTTAAGCGAACCCTGTTAAAAAGCAACTCGCTTAATTAATGCAAAATGAAGTAGGTACATTAAAATACTGTTTGTAACCAGAATAACTACGTGAGAGAGGTAACTATTTCATTACCAAGCTTCTTACTGTTCAACCGTTGGGAACTTTACTAGTTGAGTAAAAAAAATACTACAGCAGTGCTATTCTGTTACAATTGTAACAGAATAGACATACAGCTCTATTTTTTTCTAACAAAAATGTCAAAAGCAGCGTGAACAACGATCAAATCGTCACCACGCGAGCCACATGCATCACACAGAGTCAAATTCACGTCAAAAGGCTTTTTTAGCAGACTAAAACAGAACCCCTTTTTTCGGTTTGTGTCCAAGCTGGAAGGAATTAATTTAAAATGTTTGGCGGGTCTGTATACCCTCTCGGTTCTTTACAACTATGTCAAACTAAAGCAGTTAAAATGAGGTATCTCTAAAAGTTTAAATAGTTACATTAACAAAGTCGTTTGTCTAAGTTTTCGCTTCGTTAGCACTTCAGAACGACTTGATGAATATTCATCATCATTTAAAGGATTTCTTGAACAAGGTGAGACCTTATGTTATGTTTCACAGGTAAAAAAGGCTTCAGGTTATTAGTCCAAATAAAAAATAATGAAAATGTACGGAAAAAAGAACGAATGGAACGAACTAATGAACGAAAAAAAAAGAGTTATAGTATTTGACTTTAATTTGCTGGTCAATTTTTATGCGGTGAAAGTACTCAACACGAACAACTATACAAACAACTGTTACTACGGGACCCTGAAACATGAAAAATAAATTTGCTGATCCATGAATTTTGATCATATTGTAGTGCATGTTTGTTGCGTACTTTTTACCATAATTCACTGTTGAACGTCGCTAAGTACTTAATGGTCCACGGACCACGAGCTTCACTTATTTTAAGCTATTTATATCTCTTTCTATCCAATAAAACAAGAAAGAGACCGATACTAATAAGAGCTGTCAATTTAAGTTGATCTAAAATGTTTATACAATTATAGTTGTAATTTTAGAACGTATTCATTAAAAACACTGCGAAGTTCAAGGAAATAACTAATTTCACATCTCTAACTTAGTTCTTGTCTGTCGCCGTCCTTTTCATCACCTGCCTGATAGTAAGAGATGCTAGTTCTCTAATTTAAGTTTAGTTTGTGAACAAAGGAATCGGCACTACTAGCCGTTCGAATCGATCGATCAAGTTTAAGTTAAACTTGCCACGGTCCGTGAATGGGTCCCTTTCATACCGATACCCTTCCGTGTCTACGAAAGCACGAAAAGCCGCTGGTCCCGGCTAAGTAATTGCCATAAGTAATTTCACCCCCTGAAAGATGAATTAAAATAAAGCCTGTAACATAAAGACAACGATTTATCACAAATTCATCTCTAAAAACAAAATTGTTCCTACAGGCGATTCCTCAATATCTTTTTAGTTGGCTGCCTCAGTTCGTGAGGTCGTTAAAACTGTATGGCAGATTCGTGATATGTCGACGGACAATCTTCTTGCCCCATTTTCGTCATTTAGTTTATTACATAATGTATTGTGTTCACACCCCTGGGTAAATATAGACCCGATTCATATCAAGCCGAGAGGTCTAAATTGAAGCTCGAATTTAATCAGATAAAGGTGAAAGTTTAATAACGTTTTGTCTTATTAAAGTCTACATTTTACAAAAGGTTGTATTCTACTGACTATCTTCTTCTGCCTCATTGGCAACCGGGTAGTCGTGAATTTGATTCCAAGGGAGGATTTTGGAATTTTCCGTCACGAATTATTGCAAATACCTAACCGTCAAAGTCAAAGTTCAATCTAATTATTTATTTCAATTACACCATTCTATGGCACTTTTGAACAACAAAAAATGTATCATCTATACCAATATTATGAAGAGAAAAGATTTGTATTTTTGTATGTAACGAATGAAGTCAAAAACTACTGGTCCGATTTCAAAAATTCTCCGATCGAAAGCTACATTATCGCTGAGTAACATAGGCTATATTGTAACGCGGACGAAGTCGCGGGGAAAGTGCTAGTAATGAATAATAATGTTGACATATTTTAGTTACACTCAAATACTTTTAGTTACAGAGAAGTTGCAGGTAAAAGCAGTCTTCTTTAGTAGCCTTTTGTGACGAGCAATTTCTCTTCGTATCAATTTTACCCTAATGACCTAAAAAAAATCGGTTTATCCGTAAGCGATAAAAAATAATAACAAAAATATTTTTCCTTAAGCGTTAAAATGGACAACATGTTTTCAATAACAATAACAAGTTTCTTTTTTAATTTTATTTGTACCTACATAAAATCTCAAAGTATCAATTATTCCTCGCTCAAACTTAGAAGTTCTATCTCCGCTTGAAAATGGCCTCAACTAATCCTGTTATTAGGCAATCGGAGTCCACCCCGCTGATCACTGGGGATGCATACCGCATGACAAATGAAGCTGATTCCAATGAACCCTGTTTGTCAGCGCGTAAGCTTCGATTGACATGTACAGTCACGAGCGAAATCATGTACACAATAGGGTATTTTACTCTATATGAGAAAAAATCTATAAATATATTATTGAGATAGTTTAAGCAAAAAGCAGTCGGAAATGTTAGTATATTTGCTTAATAATTCATAAAATCGCACAATATTTTTTTAAATTCAATTCAAAGTTTTTAGTTTTTTTAATCTGTTTTATAACACTAGCGGCCATGTTATTACGCCGTACGGCTGTGTAAACAAAACATTGACAACTGTCAGTCAACCGATTGGCGTACATAGGCTTTGTATTTTTATTATTTTCATAACCAACTTAATTTTTAAATTATTACACCTATTACAAAATATGCTTTTAATTATTTTTAAATTATATACAATTATCATAATTAATATGAGCGCGTTTGATCCTAAACGAATTGACGTCATTTTCGCTGAGTAATATGGCGTCCAGTAAAAGGCGCACGCGCGAAATTTGAAAATTTAAATTTTAGATGCTTTTTTATGGCACTTATCGATAGAATAAAAATGTTGTGTTTTTTTTGGTGGCATATTAGCACTACAGAATTCTATAGAGACACTTTTCAAAAATTGGTGTAATAATAAAAATACCCTATTGGCTACAGTCTAAACAGATTTTCTCCTAAAGTGTTGATAGAAATATTATGGCATAAAGTACGTAAGGCTGCGGCGCATTATGGTGTTACAAACATAGTATTTTTGATCCCTAACTACTATAAAATAGGTTTTATTTTTAAGTTGAAATCGTTATTTCATGAGAAAATCGCTTTTGAATTTTGTATACATGTGTATGCTCGTGACTGTACATGAAGCTCAGTTCGTGGAATCGTTAGTGGGCACTGTGGGTAGTTTGGTATGTGAGCCGCAAATTGTAATGTCATTACGGATTTCCCTATAATCGTATGATGTCATGCTATGTTTGATTACGTCTGTTAACTTGTATAGTCGATATGACAACTGACGGGGTATTTATACAAAACTCAAATTTTTATGTGTCCGAGCAATATGCTCGCCCCATATTACATTAATTGGCTCAATATCTGTCTACAATACATATTTGTGAGCCTAGCATATATTTTATGAGCGCGGAGTACTTAAGAGGAAACACAAGGGCCGTTTTTCCATACAAACTTAGTCCCCTGTTTCCTCCCTGGATAATGCCAGTACCGAGATCAATTATTTTTTTTTTAAATATCCATGGCTACTATTGGCATGTCCCTATGTTTTCAATTTTCTAAATAAATTTATTATTAAAAGAGATATGAATATTCAAAAACCTAAAAAATTCGCATGATTTTCCGCTGTGTTCAAACATTCAGAAAACAAATTTGACTTGATTATATAAAAAATAGAAAACATAGGAACACGGCAAAAGCCTTTCTTTATTTTTTAATGAAAAAAGCAGTTAAATCGGTTAAGTTTTGGAGAAGAAATCAGGGGACTACGAATCATTGATTTTGTGTACTTTTAATAGGTATTTTCGGTCAAAGCTGCAGTTGTCTCTATCGCGCTCTGCGGTTCGTGTTCGGGCATCGCGCGACAGCAATAGATTTTACAAATACCTAATTTTCAATTCTCTAGCCCGTGGTATTTCCTCTTAAATGTGACTTACAAACGATCGATTTTTATTTAACGCGATTGCGGTGTAGGTGTGATTCGGGAGAAAATGGAACGTTACGTAAATTTTTTGCGATATACCCCCTCCATACACCTTTCTATTTCTCTCAGAGTATAATTATATGAGCAGGCTTATACCACTTATACGCACACCGCTCGCTCTCTCTGTTTTTTTCTCTTTCTAGTGAGTCTGTGTGTGTGCGTGCGAGGAATCTCGGCCCTGACGGAGGTCCCCCGAATGCTCACTTTTTTTATTTTGTTATTGTCCAAATTTTTTTGCTGCTTACTGGACTTTCCCGCGGTGCTTGAAAGTGAATTTAAAGCCTCCAGCCAGGGCAAACTTATAACCTTAGCGACGACACGCTAAGGGAACTCCGTTTGTCGGCCTCGGTTTAAGCAAATGTTGGGGAGGGGGTAGCAAAGGGACAGGCTGGATCGGATATAATGTTTTTATATCTGAATTTCTGAATATAGTTTATTTTTATTCTACTGCGTTTACCTACTTTGCATTTGTAGTTCCATAAGCAATCAAGTTACCTTCTATAAGCAAGCATAATATACGCACATCGCTTTCTTTCTCATTCTAGTGTGTTTGTCTATAAAAAGGAGTATTAAAAACGCGTGGAAATAGTTTCCTGACGAGTGCCCCTGACCGCACATGTTTGTGTTTTATGTTTTCTTTGAGTATTTTTTCATTGAAAATTAGTTAATTTAATTTGAACGCCGTATGCATATCAGTGGGTGAAATGAATTGTAATTGTCGTATAAAATGAAAGCAAAATGCTAATGATAGTCGTAGACAATTGATCTATGATCTAAGTATACACTTTATCTCCGAGAACACTTACTCATTATACAGTCCCATTGATATAGGTAGACAAACATTAACATAGCGTTCAGTACGTCTAACCAAAGATATCCAAGCAAAAAAAAAACACTGATTTAAAGTGATTTTATTTTTTTCTCGCGGCGCGCCCCATCACGCCCCGGTGCCGCGCGCGCTTTCTAGTAAGTAGACTGACTACTACTGACTACACATCACCTTTTTAGGATAATGTTAGGATAAGTAGAATATAGTAGGTAATTACTATTATCCTTCCTCGCACGCGCTAATTTATTATTTTAGGACAATATAAAATCACTTTAATCAGTGTTTTTTTTTGCTTAGATATGTTTGGTTAGGTGTACTGAACGCTGTATTAAAAATTGTCCACATAATTTAATGGGACCTTTTATATTGTAATTAATCTGGTCAAATTAAAACCGATCTGAAAAAAGTTTAAAAAGCGCCACGCAGTTAATGCAAGGTGGTTTAAATTTTTATTTCATCAAAACATTGCAATAATGCTTAAATTTAACTCTCCACTAACTACACCTGCCAACCACTTCACATACCTGTATGATAACATGATTAACTCGCTCAACAAAGGGTGTAGCAGCGTAGCGCCGTAGCAGCAATGCTAATATCCCGTTAACTCCGAAGGTACCGTAGCAATACGAGCTGCGGCCGAGATGAATAGCTCTACGGCGGCTCGCTTAAATGCAGACGAAACTGAAACCCTTAAACATAGGCCATATAAGGACTAAGTTATTAACTTTAGTAGTGGGAAATGCAATTCTACGAGAGTTTTGATGATGATGTCACTCACTATTATTACCCGTCAACGTCATTGTAGAACCAAACAAAATTGTTTGTTGCGTTTTTTGATACCACGGTATCTATTGGCATATTCTACAAACAACAATATGCCGTGTGGTGCCGGCCGCGAATAGCACCACCCCATTTCTACCCGTGGGTGTCGTAGAAAGCGACAGAGGGACATTGTCCAGAGGATGGGTAGCAGCGTCCTTCTGAGTATAACACCTACTGCGGTCGCCAACATGCATCGGCCAAGCATGGCGATTACGGTTGAACCCCTCCTTGGGGGAGACCTATGCCCAGCAGTGGGCGTCTAAAGGTTGAGATGATGATGATGACAAACAACAAAGACTGCATCAAAAAATCGTATCAATATATTTACTGTCATTAATAGAAATACTTCTAAAAATGTTTAGTGATCCGGGAATTCACTTTCCGAGGGACGGTGAGCAAACATTCCGACATCCGGTTCGGTCTAAAAATAAAGAACAGTCAACTTTTTGATAACGCCTGGCTTTGTAAGAGCCATGTAGCCACTTCACAAAAGATTTCATTTATTATCCGCTACAGAACTCCATCTACCCCATACTGCGGTCGCGTATACCTTACTCTCGAGATAACAGAACAAGTCCACAGTAAACATTCCTTGCAAAATCCAGGTCAGTCGTGAAATAATGCTCGAATACTGCTCGAATAACAGCAACACATAAATAACTCGAGCCAAGTTATTCATATTGTTCGGGACCCTCCCGGCTTATGCAAATGTATAGGGGATCGGATCGTATGTAAATACTCAGGGTAACACGCACGGCTCCGACCAACTTTAAGTTTTAACAGGTCGGTATTGAGTTCTAATTGTTTTAAAAAAAATTACGTGTTAACAGTGTGCAAGTAACAGTGTGTGATTCCTGTTAAGAAATCGCACACATTAGTAAACAGAAACGTCCCAGTAATTTAAAAGTATTTGTTATTTAATGTCCATCCAAAATTGATTACTAGAAAAACTGGACACTAGATTCTCATAATCGTAGTTGTAAGTACTTTTAAGTGGCATCAATCTATACTTATAATATTATAAAGCTGAGTTTGTTTGTTGGTTTGGTTGAACGCGCTAATCTCAGGATCTACTGGTTCGAATTGAAAAATTAAACTTTTTGTGTTGGATTTGGATAGTCCATTCATCGAGAAAGGCTCTAGGCCCATGCGAAGCCGGGCCGGGTTGCTAGTTAAACCATATAGCCAAAAACTAAACCAACTGCAATCAAGGATTTAGAAAAGCTTTAAAGCTTTCCCTACTAAATAAATAAATAATTGATAATAACGAGGAGTACCCAAAAACGCATATACGCGTATGTATATTTAGATACATATTAAATTACTTATTATAACTCGGGTCCAAAAAAAAACAAACATAATCCGCGGTTAATTCTAAAATACCTCAGCGGAAACTTTTGGTTTCGTATCTGACCCCGGATTGTGGTCAACTAACTTCTGACATAAGCATATTTGCCCTCTTTGACAGGATAAATACTCATTAGTTAAGCTACAAATTAGCAGTTAGCTTATACAAATGTATTTGTTATTAAAGATTCATAGGTAAAAACAAAACATTTTATGCTATCGGATTAGATGCGTGGACGTAAATTATAAAAGAGTATTATTTATTACATACGACTTCTGCCCATTCTTGATGGTCTAAGATCTCAGTAACAGAAGAGACCTACGTTATTAAATTTTGGTCATCGAGGAATATGTCGTTAACAGAATGTATACTAACTAGTTTCAATTCCGTTTTCCGTCCGTTTTCAGTAATCTGGTATAAAGATATCTTAAGTACTTACGTAAAGCCGTTGGTCCCGGCTGCCATTTGTAGAACTTTGGCAGTCGTTACGGGTAGTCAGAAACCAGAAAGTCTGACAACCAGTCTTACCAAGGGGTATCGTGTTACCCAGTAACCGGGTTGTGAAGGTCCGATAGGCAGTCGCGCCATGTAAAATACTGGTATTCAGTTACATCCGTTTAGACTGGAAGCCGACCCCAATATTGTTGGGAAAAAGCTAGGCAGATGATGATGAAGTACTCACATTAGGTAGTTCAGGTGATACAGTTTGATTTTGTATATGATTTACAGGATATTGTTAACTGCCATTATTCATTACGTGTTTCTAAAAATAATTTCTAATTAAGTAGGTGTACCTATTGCAAAATATTAAAAAAAAGTTTTTTTTTGGTCTGGCGACTTTGAGATCAAAATTAAACACCCAGTTGTGTTCTCCATTCTTTAAGTTCAGGGTCTTCTAGATCCAAAATGAAGGACCTATGTATTCATCATACGTTTAGTACTGGAAATAACCTCAAACATCGCCACAATCAAGATTACCACAACGACCGAATCTACGCTGAGCCCACATACAGTGAATTCCTGTGACCTTCAATAGGCCCCAACAAAAATATTGCCATATTTATACTTTCAACATTTACGACCACATTTTATCAATTTAAAAAGCACTTTGAAGTTGTTATTTTCCTCTTACGATAAATAAGGTCTTATGATAAGATAAAGTGATGTTAAATATGTTTAACTCTTTAGGGAAAATTGAGCCTATAATATCTCAAGGCTAATCCACGAACTGGCTTTCTACACGTGCTACATATATTATCTGCATTTATGGCTCGTGTAAAATATACCTATTAATAGACATTGTCTATCTACTTTATCCTTAAACGACAGACGCTGAATAAAACAGGACTAGTTTATTGCGTAGTGAACAACCTTCGGCTTATGTGTACCTACATATTACAGATTTATTTGTATGATCGTAAAAATATTTTTTTAATGTTCAAGATCAAAATAATCTAGGTCACCTACTTCTTCTACATTTTAAATGTATACCTACTTACCTACTAAAAGAAAAAAAAAATGTTTCGTACCATTTTACATGGTAGCCGAAACAATAGCGTTGACTACTAGAAGTAAATCCGAATGGATAGTATATCTGTTCCATATACTTATGCCTTTATACATCATAAGTTGTATTGTAGGTAATTACTGTATCTGGGGGCACGGTAGTGCCCCCGCCAAGATAGCCAAGCGAAGCGCAAGGGCACTACCTACCTTTTCTCGAAGTGCTTCGTCGTTTTTTTGAATGCTCATAACTTGTGTTTGGATTAGGTATACCAGATAAACAAAATTGTCGGGATATGATGTCTATTGCTCAAAAAAAAAAATTACTAATTTAAATAATGGAATAATTGGGAAAATAAGTGCAATTTCTACATCAAAAATTAAAAAAATTACTGTAATTAAAAAAAATGTAATGAAAAAGGAATTCGAGCTGAAGATTTAGGATCAAATCCACATTTAAAGGGTGAACATTGTCTATAGTAGACTTATTAAATATAGAAAGTTTCAATTGCACAGCTCTTATATTTTAGATTTTAATGGTACCTAAAAAAACCCCGATTTCGTCACTGACTCACTGATGATCATCAAAATTCCTAGGTTACTTCCTGAAGTCCTAGAAAGCTGAAATTTGGTATGTAGTAGAATGTGTGTGTGTGTGGAGTGTGTGGTCTTGTTTGTAACACACAAACAACAAAAAAAAACTAAAACTAGAAAAAAAAAGTCAAGCCCTAATTTCACAAACTCTACACCTTAATCAAAATATATGGTTTGGCTGTTTCATTAAGTACAAGAACTATTGTTTCACAGAAAAGTATTGAACAGTGAACACATTTTTCAACTTACACCCATGTGACGGTAGCGAAACGGCCAAGCCACATATTTTGATTAAGCGTGGTTTCAAGGTTTTAAGTTGTAGGTCTCGTCTTGGCAACATTTTACATGAAAATGTTTTTGGTGGGATTCCATTTATTCAAGACTAGCTGACCCGACAAACATTGTCCTGTCAATAGATTTTTCAATTGTCTTACAGTTTAAACCTTCCCTGGACTTCCACAAATATTTTAAGACCAAAACTAGCTTAATCGGTCCAGCCGTTAAGATGAAATGTCGTGTGTTTACCTTGTAAAGTAAAAGCCAAAGGTAATCCCATTACCAGATTGTCTTAATAAATTAGAAGTGTGAACCATCAATCTCTTGTTCAGTACGAGTATTTTTTCACACTCAGAATACAACGAATTTTCTTTTTTTTTGTGCTACAACCGTCTGATAGTATACTTTATTATATTGTCATTACAAACGTAGAATATAAACAGCCGTTCGTGTGAAACCCGCACCGCTGCGGCGACGCAGCAGTCCGGTACCATTATCCGCCTAGCTTTTCCTATCTATTTTGGGGTTAGCTTTCAGTCTAACCGGATGCAGCTGAACACCAGTGCGTGACATGAAGCGACTGCTTGTCTGACCTCCACGACCCAGTTACTGGGTAACACGATACCCATTGGTAAGACGAGTTGTTAGATTTTCTAGCTTCTGACTACCTATTACGACTGTCAAAGATCTACGAATGACAGCCGGGACCCGTTGGTCCCGGCATGGCTTGGAAATCACGTAAAGCAACGGCTTCACGTGATTTCTAAGCCATAGAGGGATCTCGGTATCAAATAGGATATCAAATAGGATAGGATCGTCTATTTGACCATTTGATCCGTCCACCGGCCGACCGCGTCAAGCGTAGCTGAACCACGACTAATAGATCCCTAGGGTTTTGAATTAGCCACAAGATCCGCAGCAAATCTTACACCAACTCTTAAATTGAAAGAGCCCTAATGCAAATCGAGTTTTGAAAAAAGTTTTTCACACAGAAATAAGTGAGTGAGACGCTCTACAAAGCCGAACTTTTTCTGAAACTCAATTTAGATGACTCCATTTCTGTTAATGAAACATTTCAATTATTGAAATTTTAATGAAAGTATGTCGATTCCATCTAGAAAACATTAAGAGAAGAAAAATGAAAATACGTAGTTCGAGGATAACTTGCCGGCTTTGATTGAAACCAAGAGAACTATGAACCCTGCACAGTATTCCACGGTTCCTAGTGTTTGATATTGGAACGTGAATACTGCTCTGATTTGTTTATTAGTTCATAAAATCATTTAATCCCTCCTGTTGGACGTATAAATCCACTAAATAGGTCAATGGAAACGAGGATTGGCCCGGGTAATAAGCAGAATTGGATTTATTGAAAATGCCAGTTCAAATTGGGGACCGGAATTTAAGTTAATTAAGTATCCGACATTGTTGCTATTGCCAGTAAAAACTGGATAACACGGACTCAGGAGCGCAAGCATGAAGCACAACAAAAGAAAGATAGATTTGAGCCCCACTTTATTTTAATGTTTGGCCTTGCTCGCTATACCTACTAAAAAAATTGGTGGCCGCGAAAGTTCTCATAAAAAGCCTAATAAAAGGTCAGATTCGTCAACTTCTATATGTATGCTAGGCTAGGTTTTTTACTAGTTTTCTAGGCCTTGGCCAGAAAAATACCTAAATTTATATAATCAGGAGATTGTACTTTTACATTTAAAGAAAGCTTATAAACATAATTACTTAATTACACGATAGGTTAATGTTATTTCCGACTGATATGGCAAGAACTTTATTTAGCGCGCCTAGCATAATATTGGCGAAATGTTACAAATTAAAAGTAAAACGAAAAATATATAGCATGATTCATTCCAGTTGTGATTCCATTCAAAGTACGTTATAAAATTACATAAATAGTTCGTAATACGAAGCTAAACAATGTTGCCAGATACGTTAAACATTACGTACTTTTGCAAGACTCGAGCCTTGACAGCTGACATTGAAGCATAATTATTTTGTTGACACAAAATGTATATTCTGACTTGGAATACTAATTTGTATTACTTAATTATTATATATTTAGTTTATATATTATATTTAAATCTAACATCGCCATAACCTCATGCTGGAAAGTATTTTAAGAAGAGAATAGTTAACTACTTCGGGCGTTATGGATCTACATGGATTATCATTGATGGAATCATTGTTCGATGAATCTAATTTTACAGCAGTTTTCTTCGGTACTCTATGCGTGTACATGACTGGAACTATATATCTAAAATATATACATATTTATTAAACGTAGTTTATCTCACATTGGGTTTCTTTCTTCACAAAATAACATACGAGATAAATTGATGTAACAAATAGTAAATGCTTCTCTGTATGCCGTGTTTTCAGTAAAACTTACAATAAAAATGTGTTTCAACCTCGCAACTATCACAACTACGTGGCACCCGCTTGCAGACATACTATATCACCAAGTGCATCATCAACAGAGTGCATGCCACCGGGGTAGCGGAAGTTCCAAACAAGGAAACTCCTGATCGTGCGGGTCTTGTGAAGACTAAGTACTGTAGCAGCAATCGGTTATAAATCTCTAGATATTATTCCATTAACTATAGTGTTTTTTCAAATAATAGACACAATAGATAGACTTAAAAGTGCCAACAAAGCATTAAATCCACTCTTAAACCAAACGCTCCAAGAAGTCACACATAATGTAAATTCTTTTTGTTCCACTGAATAATAAAAAATCGACGGTCAATTCACTATAAAGTCACGCTCTATCAAAACTTATCAAAATAATAAAAAATCGACTAACTAAAATACTTAGGGCCCAGACTGGGGCAGTTTTAGGACAGTTCGGCTCAAACAAACGAGTAGCAAACGTTTCATCCTAATCACGTAACAGTTGGGCAATGACTGGCATTGCGTAAACTTTATTCTTGTTGGGCAATGAGTAACATTATGCTGGCCGCCTTTCGCAAACCTAGACACGACGTTTAGGCTCAGGTGAACATTAACTATGGTTATAGTTATCTCATCATCTCGCATCTACACTCTTACTTGTTTTGGTTTGATATAATATATTCTTTATAACGATTCCGTTAGGTTAAAATTTTGCGCGATAAAAACTCAATGTATGTATTCGCTACATCCTCTATTTTCACAATTATTACCACAACAGAACACAATAGGTACCTATGCGTTAAGAGAAGTAATCATCATCTAATCATAATATATCACGACTACGTAGAACTTGATATCTAAATCAAGTCAGTTATCTTTTATGAATTAGCGAATTAAAATAAAAAATTATAATTCAACAAATTAATTATTGAATTATTAATTCTCAAAAAAGTATGCGTACCAAATAGCCCTTCTACGCAATCTGCTACGAGACTCGTAGCGTACGTAGTTCCGTAGCACGCCTACGCCAAACGTAAAGCTATTCACAAATCCCTTACACACAAACATAATCTGCAATCTTTCTTTGTTTGTGTGTAAGGATTTAAGCGTAGCTACATAAAGTACGCAAACATGCGTACGCTACGTAATCTAATATTCAGGTGACCGAGCAGGGTTGTTTCCGACGTTTGCAACATTTACCTACTTATCAAATCAGGCTGCTATTTCAGTTTAAACTCGTTTTATTATAAATAATTAATAAATCCCGTTAGGTATAATGTTCATTGGTGTATTATTACAATACATGTCGTTCTTTTGACATTACAAATATATACTCCATTTGCGTTCAGTTATTTATTACATTTCCCGTATGGTTCTAAACAACTGTATTCTAGGTACCACTTTCCTTCCCGTGAGGGTCTTAAATTACAACTTAAGGTGGAGGTGGTCAGAAGTATTGGTTCCGGCCTGAAAGTTCTCGTTGTCTAGTCATGACGAGCCTTCAAAGAGCTGACCTGTTATATTTACTTGGTAGGGCTTACCATATATCACTACACCACTACGGTGGACGACATCGTCGAGTACAGTCAACAGCAAAAGTAGATGATCAAAATCAGAAATTCAATACTAATAAACGGAGTTCGCGTCAGAACTGTGTGGCGTCGAAGTGATTCAAAAGTATGTGTGTGACAATCACATACTTTTAATAAATAAACTAGTAATAAATTATATAAATTAGTGTTAGTAAATTAATATTGAATTTCTGATTTTGATCATCTACTTTTGCTGTTGACTGTACGTGCGCTGAAAGACCAACTATATGTTGAGAGTGCAGCTGTTGGACTCGCATCGCAACGTCAACTTCAGAGCGTTTGTGGTGCGGCTACCAACGTGTCATCTGCAGCTCGTCATGGTGGAGGACTTTTGGCCAAAATGTGTGTGGTGTTCCGTCGCTTCCGCGGACAAGTTCCACACGATCGCACATGTGAAGTGAAGTAACTAACATAGGCATAAGTTACTATACTAACACGTAATGTAATATAGTTACGTATACTAGTCTATAAGGTATAATAATAATAATAATATGTGGGGACATTTTCACACACGGCCATCTGACCCCAAACTAGGGAGACCCTGTACTATGGGTGTCAGACAGCTGATATACATACACAAATACATTTTTTTTTTTGTAAATACATACATATATAGATAAACAACACCCAGACACAAGGCAAACACAAGTGCTCATCACACAAATGTTTTACCCTGGGCGGGAATCGAACCCGCAACACGCTGCGCAGCAGTCGATCGCTCAGCCACTGCATGTACGGTATGTATTGTATGGGTCTTTGTTACCTGAATTAAATGATATATTATTATTACTATATATATTTCTGCCGCAATGCAGTCCTGCTGTGTTTCGGTGTAAAGGTTATGGGTCTCGGTGTAATTAATTAATTGTACATTTCAACGTTTCTGGGTTTTGGGATGGCAACGTATCTGCAAAGCCTCTATTATAAATATCTTTACACAGCGATGAACACTTAACATCAGATGGGCCGCGTAGGTTTGTTTGCCATTAAATGTCATCTTTATCTTTAAATAGTACAAGCTTCTGCCCGCGTAAAAAATAACGATTATTCCAAGGGGGGATTTAACCGGGGGGGGGGACATTATCGGGATAAAAAGTATCCTATGTGTTATGATGATTATAATGTAATATGATTTTAATGTTTTCAGCAATAGGTAGAGTCATCATCATCATCATGTCAACCTTTAGATGCCCACTGCTGGGCTTAGGTCTCCGCCAAGGGGCGGTTCAGTCGTAATCGCCATGTTTGGCCGATGCATGTTGACGATCGCAGTAGGTGTTATGGTACACTGCTGCCCATCCTCTGGTCAATATCCCTCTGCGCCTTTTACGAAACCCACGGGTAGAAATGGGGTGGTGTGCTATTTGTGGCCGGCACCACACGGCTTAGGTAGAGTGATTCAAGAGAAAGGTTTATACGTATAGTATAAAATAAAGTATTGTTCATATCGTGATGAATTCGAAGATTAAATGATTTTGAGTACCATTTTAAAAGGGCGAACAAGCCCAACATTTTAACAATTTTACGACTTACTAAAGGACGATCTCTGTAGGTTACGTTAGTCGCCCGATTGCCGCTCTGTTGCCGCTCAGTCCCAGCTCAGTGGACCACAAACAATACCCATAAAGTTTATTTAGGTTCCATTCTTTGTACTTGTTTTACTGTCGCTCGTTCTACCGAACCGTAAAATAAAAATATCATTTGGTGTCACAGTATCATACCGTATAATACCATTTAGAAAATTTTAGATCGCATATATATGTTTTTATATTATTCTTAAATATCTTAGTTTTTTAGAATCATAACTACCGAATAAGTTCCAACTTATCTTAAAGTAATGCCTTATGATAAGAAGGAGTAACAGTAAAAGAGCAGAGTTAGATTATATTAAGTTGTAGGCATGCAGGCTAGCGGCAACTTGAGGGAACTTCTGTTCAAATTTTGTGCAACCATATTTTGTTCAATAATCGGCGTGTAGTACACTCAAAGTCTCGTACCAGTTTGATTTGCGTATCATTTTGTAATTAAGTTATTTAAGGAGAAACTCGCTAACTATGTGTTCTATAAGTGCTCTTAAGCTATCTACAAAATTTCGTCCAATTTAAATAATTATGGACGACTAGACTTCTATATGAATCGCGTTGTCGGTAAGATCCTTTTAACTCAAAGTTTCTTAACAAGAAGAACTGTCTAGCCTTTTCCGGCTTCCAGTCTAACCGAATGCACCTGAATAACAGTGTTATACATGGAGCGATTGCCTATCTGACCTCCACAACTTAGTTGCTGGGTAACACAACACCACTATAAGACTGATTGTGAAACTTTCTGGCTTAATAACGGCTGTCAAAGACCTACGAATGACTGCCGGGACCAATGTGCTTTTCGAGACGATGTAGACCAATCGGCTGGCTTAATTAACCATAATCCTTATAGTACGGCCGACGTTTCTTGGCGGTTCTGAAGTTAGCCGATTAGATGCGCAGTAGACAATTTCGTTCCTAAAAGATCCTTTGCACAGCCAAACAGCTAACTTCAGGACCGCCAAGATACGTCGGCCGTACCTAAATATCACAAAGAGACGAAAAGATCTAATATGTCAGCACTACAAATGTAAATACTCATTTACCAAACGATTTCTCTGCTTTCAAGGCCCACAGCTTTATAATAAACTCAACAGGAAATTAAAATTTTACTCTCTACCTAGGTGTTCCCTCAAGAAATATCTGGCTGATTTTCTACTTACTGTGAATTACCATGATACAGAATGCCTACTCTTCTCCGAAAATAACCCGCCATAATTTTATAATAACAAAATACCCATGCGCCAAAACCATAACTCGAACGCACACACATATTAACATACAATTCCCCCACTCACTGCACACGTATACAATCAAATCACACTAACCTTTTATTAAAATAAATAATCTTTTAAATTCATATCTTTGAAATAATGTTGATGATGTTAAAGTTAGTCGCTCTCACTAGCTCTGTCTACCAAATTTCTATAATCCAATGTATGTCGAGGGCTTGAACCAGCGCCCTTAATACAAGTTATTTTATAACTTAGCAAGGGTTCTGTTTGCAACACCTACCTGTTTGTTAACTAGCTAAAGTCTAGTGTAAACACAAATGTTCATTGTTTATGTTAACATTGTTATTTCTGCATTCAATAAATATTATATTATAAATATTACTGTATAACTTGTACTAAGCCATGAGCCCCTTCAAGCTTCTAAACAAGAGAGAATAAAAATAGTCTCTCGTTTGCGATAATTTAGTAGTCTTTGGTTAACGTACTCGTAAATGAGCCGTTACTTATCATCCTCCAAAGATTTTCAAGATCGATTGAAGTGAAAAACACTTCGCCTAAAAGTGGACGCTACAGGTTGGGATAGTACTACAGTGAAGAGGACAAATATTGTCTTATCAATAGATATCATTAGGGGCCTTAAGTTTGAGTTAGCTGTAATGAATAATCATCATAACCTCAGACGTCCTAGGGCCTCCCAATTACAGCAAAAATCAGATCAGATTGATCGAATTGATTGTTGATTGTTAGTAATAATACGGCAAATAAAAACAGTGCTCAGACATTTCCAATATACCATACGACTTATTTATTTATGTGACTGGTGATACGCTGCCTACATCTTTCAGATACAAACTTCAAGCTTCAAAGTACAGTCATGATGTTTATGTTTTTTAGTTTTTGATAAAAACAAGAACCTATTGTTCTCATCTGTACGAATCTCCTTTGGTGAATTTAGGTTGATTGATACTTTAGGTGAGCTGTGATGTTAGGGATTTCGCGCTCACCTCTAACTCACCTAAATTCATCGCGGGAGATTTTACACAATTGATCAACAGTTTACATAACAAACTTAACTCTGTGCATAGAAAATTTATTACAAAGCCTGCTTCTATCCCTTTTTCCTTTATATTTTGATGAATTATGCCAAATCCTTTTAAACTTTTATACCCATTAACCGTTTTTAATATCTTTATAATGACTAAAATATAAAACCCAAAATCTACTCACAAAATAACATTACGGGATTTAATAATCTTGCCTAAAACAGTATTAACAGAGGCAGCAGCCCAAAAATACTGTTGTAACCTAATTCAGCTGACTTTTACAGTTCAACGAAATAATGGGTCAAATAGTGGTATTTTAGACCTAAGCAAACTGGAACCAGGTGACTGTAGGTAAGCTAAAATAACCCTAATGTTAATAATGCGACGTTGTGGATTACTGTAGGTATCTAAAAACACAGTGAGGGCTCTTTTTTTAACCGACTTCAAAAAAGAGGAGGTTCTCAATTCGGTTGGTTTTAAATTTAAGCATTTGGTGCGACCCGCTCGTAGCTATTGCGTTGTTGTCTGTTTTATATAAATACTAGCTGAACCGGCAACGTTGTTTTTATTTATTTAATTGGTTCACCAACAATTATATACCTACACTAAAACAAGTAAATGAAACTTATGATAAACGATTGCTAGAACCACAAAGTACGTAAGGCTGCGGCGCTAACCTTTATGTTTTATACTAGGACGGCGTAGCAGCATTGACACACACTAGTACAATACAATGGTCTGTTCGTGTTGATAAGAAAAAAAATACGCACGAAATAAGCACGAATCATTGAAATTGAGACTTTATTTTAGACAATTATTTTAAAAAGCACTGTAAAACATCGCGCGTTTTCGTTTGCCGATCAATTTCAATGATTCGTGCTTATTTCGTGCGTATTTTTTCGTACAAGGGACTGTAAAATATATATTGAGCCTTGAACCTTTATTTTCATAAAATAAATATATCAGTTATGTTTTTATTCAAATACTGGTGAAAAAAATTGTTGAAATGAACCGATTTTGTTCCTTTTCAACCGACTTCATTAATACTGTTTTTTAATATCTAATAGTAATATTTTCGTAATTTTGGCTTTGTATCTGTTTGAGACTGTATATGCTGTTGGAAAAACGCATAAAATATTATATTTTGGCATACTGAAATGGTTGTATTCGTCCTGATAGTTAACTCTGACGTCTATTTTCGTAAAACGCTATGAAACGATTGTCTTCGCTTTAAAAAACCATAATTAAAAATTACACTTTTACTCTGTAGTTCCCTGAATCAAGACTTAATCTTTCTAAAACTGTAATTGTCTTTATATAATCTGCTCACATCATTACGATATTGCTCTGGGCAAAACGCGAAAACATGAAGTTTTCGTCACGAATCGAATACACGGTCTTAAGGCAAATCAAAATAATGTGTAACCACTTATAGGCAAACTCCGCATGCACACTCAACATTGTTGTAACTGTAAAGAGAAAACATAGAAGAAAAAGACTTTCTTTCTTAAAAAAAACGCTGCCCTACACTAGGAATTACTACTTTGTTTTGCCATTTAATCTCAGACCAATTCTCAGACTTATTAAACATAACACAAAAAAAAAACAAAAATCGGTCAAGCCATTTCGGAGGAGTTCGATATCAAACACTACGTCGTCGTAAAAATCTCGTAGATTTTTATATACATATTAGAAAAGATAACGCGCGACTTTCGTCATTCTGCTGTCTTGCGAGCGCGGTAGTGATGTCGCACAGTTGCACTCTCGGTGCCTCACTCAACTGCGTTAACAAAAAACGTCCGTGTGCAACACCCGCAAAGACTGATCAAAGGCTTCATCTGAGCTTAATGTTTATGGGCCCTTAAACATTAAACATTAAACGAGCCCTTAAACATTAAGCGCAGATGAAGCCTGATGCGTATCAAATAATTATAAGTCACGAATTCAAATGAAATAACGTTTGAATTAAACCATGGCTAACCGTTCCGAAAATGCTTTTAAATTACGACCAAATCTCATTCACGAATAAGGAATCATGTTCACAAAAAAATCACAGCTGCTCTATTTGCAGGCACGGCAAACATCTTTTGCAACGAAATTCCAAGCTTTCAACCCGTTAAACCCATTAATGATAAAATTTGATGTAATGAGTTGAACATTATTTAAATTATGTAATTAAGGATTCATAATTATGAGCTTAATTAATTATAAAATAATTACAAACAGTCATCGCTGTGTTGAACACAATACCTACAGATACACTTCACTTCGTTCTGCACTAGCTTAGTAACTTGTACAATGTCCATATTTTTTAGTTAATTCTAAACTCATGACTCGTGAAAGTGATCCAGACCACTACAGGGATTTCGAATATCTCGATATTTTCGAATCCACTTAAAACTATCCTCCTACAATGGAGGATAGTTTTAAGTGGATATTTTCCTTTCAATTTCTTTTATCGATTTCGAAACTAATGAATTTTCTTACAATCAATAAATGCATTATATATTTTTTTATGTGCTTCAAATAAATTACAAAAAGAAAATCTGTGTGATCAAAATATCAATCTCAACATTACTCTAGCGAGGAAAAACAAAAACGAAGTAATGACTTTAAAATAGCATCTTCCGCATCAAAGCAATAAAGCGTGCGAGGATATATGTACCTACATTATATGTATATCCTGATATACTCGATTTCGTTTATTATGTTTTACCTAGGTACATGACCATAGTACTTATTCAAAAAAATCAGATAATACTCTTCCCAACATAATTTTTTTTCGACGGGCCTGTTGGTCTAGTGGTCACTGACCCTGACTGCTAAGCCGGAGGTCGTGGGTTCGATTCCCACCCAGGACAAACTTTGTGTGATGAGCATGATTGTTTGTTCTGTGTCTGGGTGTTTATCTATAATATGTATGTATTTATAAATTATATAAGTATGTATATCAGTTGTCTGGTTACCATAACACAAGCTCTGCTTAGCTTGGGACCAGATGACCGTGTGTGAGTTGTCCCAAGATATTTATTATAATATCCAGAGACCCAACATAAGACACGTTTCATAGGAACCGCAAACCCTTAAAGCACATCCGACTTTACGTGAAGCATCCCCTTAAGTTAAAACGGATCTGACTTTTAACTGGAGCATCGCCTTAAGCCTCGGTGGACAAAAGATACATCAAAGTATGACAAGTCTTTGTTACAGCTCTGTATGTACTCACGGGACTCGTAAACTTGAAACTCGTAAGCCGGCAAACTGGAACGCATTTGCCAATTGAAAACGTTGCTGCAATCTTTCATGAAAAGATTTTGTTTCTAGTTCCTTTGTATTTTTAAAGGATCTTGGATTTTCAATTTTGTGACTCTGAGGTTTATGGATAGTGTATTTTTGCGCATATGAGATTATATTGCGTCGAGACGAGGAGGCAAATAGTGTTCTCCTGCTCTTCTTAGCGATTTAATGACAAACTATACCTAACTATTCATATTTTATATTCTCGCGGCCCAAAACTTGGCCACTTAAGACGGCGTTGTCGGTGGCAACCATTAAATCATCCTGCATGGAGTTCACGTCACTTATCCTTCTGTTCAGCCTCATGACAACGTAAGGCTGCATTTCCACCAGAGATGAACGAGAATGCGTAGCGAGGGATGTGTTTGTTAAGAACTAATAGAATCACTTCATTTATCTAGCCTCGCTCAGCGCAGCTCTGGTGGAAACGGCTTAGGAGAGCGAGGATTTTATACGTATGAAACAAGCGAGGGATGTGTGCGAGGAATGTGTACGAGGATGTGTCCGAGAGATGTGAGCGGGGGATGTGTGCAAAGGATGGACGCGAGCGAGAAACTACTAGCAGTCACTAGACGGAGCTCGTTAGAGGTAGATGTGTATTGTACTGAATATAGGGATCAGTGAACTCGCTCGTATCTGAAAAGAACCCACTACTTACACATCCTCGTACCGCTCATCTGCAAACCGTTTCACAGCGTCGCTACGCATCTTTGCACCACTCACCTGCCTAGCACATCACTGGTGGAAACACTTACATCTTTCCACAGCTTTGCTACGCATTCTCGCACCGCTCATCTACCTTGCACATCTTGGTGGAAACGCAGCCTTAATAGACTATGACAAAATGCCCTCCGATTCTTCATTGTAAATATTTATTAACAGGCCTTACTTTAAAGAATAAAAACAAATGAAAATTTATTTTATTATGTACTCAATATATTTGAGTAAATTGATTATTAGTTCATGATGCATTGTCAGCGCACTTCTTTGATTTTCCATGCAGGTCGACAGTGAAGGAGCTTCTTCAGCTTTTGTAAATCTGATAAAATGTGCTAATCCAACACAGAATAAAGGCATTTTCCTTGGATCCCGTTACGAATGAGTAATCTTACCTTAAGTGGGAAATCCCGGGGTGACTTTCACCCCATTAGAGCCACTAACATGAGGGAGGCCAAACATACACAGCGAGGGGAAAATGGAGGACATTTTCCCTCATACCTACTTTGAAAGTTGACCCCGACGCTCAGTTCAAAATTCAATCAGTTTGACTAGTAGATGAGTCAATGAAACCAAGATTGTTTCTTTATCTTATTGGCATCGAAAGACATCGTATAACGTATAAGGACACAATACAAAAGAAAAACATTATGCAATCTTAAAAGTAACCGTCTCTTTGAAAGTTTCAAGATCAAAATTTTATTTTCTGATTACAACTCATCGATTAGGTTTTCTGTCTTGCGTCAGTATTTGAACCAGTTACACTTGAGAATATACCTAAATGGATCGCTAATTTTACTTCTTAGAAGAGAGGGCTTTACTCAGATACTCAGAGATGTTTCAAATCCGTACGCACGTACCTTCTATAAATGAGATTTAATAAGAACAGTTATCTGGAACAAAAAATAAAAAAAATCCATACATACCTTCTCTAGTAAGAGCCATTTCGTTCCATTTTATGGGCAAATTGCGAAATAAATATTCCTGCATCCGTATTGGCAAACAATCGGTAATTTAATAAAACTTACGACCAACAACGGAATATATTGCCTTGTCAAAGACTAAAATTTATAGATACTATAGTCCGTTTACAATAAGATTAGACATATACACAAACCTTTTTTAGAGTCCGTTCAACCGATTTTGACTTATATTGCGATGAAGGCATGACAAATGACAGCTGCAGTAAACAGTTGTTATTTTAACCACTTTTTTGCCTCTAATGTCATCCTTAAGCCTACGGAATAGAAGTCAAAATCGGTTGAAGGGACTGTAAAAAAGGTTTGTGTTTATGTCTAATCTTATTGTGAACGGAGTATAGGCACTAAATTGCACAGAGGCCAACACATCAAGCTGCAACAATCTGTCAAATTTCTTTGATCAGTTTTCAACTTTATTTCAAAATAATAAAGTACATATTCAATTGGGATAATTTGACAGTTTGGTATGGCTTGATGTGCTGGCGTCTCTACAACAATATACGCTAAAAATTAAAACGAATATACACTTAGGATCCTACACTTCCTACTGCTTCATAACAATACATTATGATACTACATACAATATACACAAAATATCTTTTTTCCGATATAAAAAAAACCGCACTAGTGCTGTAAAACAATGTAAAAGCACGTGTGCGTAATGACCTACAAAGCGGTGCAATAAGATCCACTTTACGAGCATGTGTTGAAAAAGTGATTAATTTATTCTTCCTCTCTAAACAAAGTTATCGCGACCACTTGACCCGAAACTTTTACTCATCCTGCTGGCACAAGTGCACTTCCCTTGAAATAACAAAATTCGATTTCTCTCTTTTTTCTTCTCAGCTTTCTACGATAAATACGCAGCTCAGGTTTGTAAGAAAAATTCGATAGAAAGCACAAAATGGCGGTGCCGCGGACTAAAGCCTCTTAAACGAGGTTCCGAGAAAGGTTCTTACATTTTTCCCGTAACATCTACACCCAAAAATAACACGTCTTGCTAACCGTGAGGATTTATTACCACAATAAAACTTATTTCGGAAAGGGGGTCATTAAAAACGTATCAATCACTGGATTGACAGCTCACGAGGAACATTTTGGACGTCGTACAATATGTAATCATGTTTTAGTTATGTAATGGCTTGTAAGTTTTGCTGGTCATTCTTAATTTTAATGGTTAGTTATGTAGGTCAATACTCTATTTATTCTAAATCCATATAATAGATAGATACATAAATATTTAGGTGTAAGATTGGAAAGGTTTTTTTTGTCCTCTTCTTGAAAATACTTAATTTTCTCTAGGCTAGAGAAAATTAACTGTATTTCACTGCTGGTCAAACACGTCGCCGAAATAATCCTCTGACTCTTAAGACTAGTCACGTCACCATTTTCAATAGACTTTGATAGTATTACTTACGCGACCCTGTGCTCATTGAGATCGTTTTAATAACTTACTAACGTCTTTATTTAGCTTTATATTATATATTAAGCCAAAACCTACCCTGTATCAATTAGCGCTTAGCACTTACTAAGCGAACAGGACCCTGGCTTCTAGCCAGAGTAAAAGAACACAAAGTGCGTTGGAAGTGCAGAAGTTGTTACTCATAACCAACACTGCAATATGTCACCATGACCCAGATTTTGCGCTGATTTATTTAATCTTTCCACTCGTAAACACACAACGGAAGCCAAGAGTAATAATTAATTTGCTCACAACACAGCTTTCCTTTTGTTTTGCTCTAGGAATAAATAAAATTTAATATTGGCAACCATTATAGTCTAATAAAATCCCATACAATTGGCATAGCTTGGAGTTTATAACAAAACTTATGTGTAACTTGCCAAAATATTGAAAATATAGAACCAAAAGAACGAAATGGCAACGTCGATTTTATTTCGAATGTGTTCCGTTCCGATATTTCTCGAGGCTAAATTTCAGCTGCCATGTTGCACACACAGTCGAATGGTACAAAAAATACTTCGACGACTGTTTAGGTAATGGTAGTCCGCATTTATTTGGAGTTTCAAATACAAATAAAAATCGAATTTCGGCTTTCAACTCCAGATTCTGATTTGCGATGGCTGGCTGGGTTGCCACTAGGTGGATAATATCGGTCTCTTACTGATTTAAGTCCAATAAGCACATCTACTTTTTTCACCCTCTCGGATGTCTCCTTCAAGATTTCTACCCGAAAAAAGTACTCTCCTCTAATCCTAGTGTAGCTACAGAACGATAGTGCATTGCCTCCTAATATAAATAGGCTAGTAAGTCCTTCTGCATATATCACTATAAGTATTTACCTCTTTGTCTGCAGGCGCGATCCCAATGGTGACAGCGACGGTGTACTGTGCGCCGGCGCCGCTGCGGTACCTCGCGCTCGCTGTCTATAGCCTCGGCAGCCTGATCGGACTTTATAAGGTAAACTACACAATACACAGACATGGCCACGAAGAATAAAGTGCTAAACCATAATAATGACGACGGTTTAAAGATTTTGTCTCCTTCCTTGAAATACGCAGTTGAGATGGATCGAACAATCACTTTTTCATAAAGCATAGGTATGTTGGTCAGTATAACCAAAATCTGTTAAGATATATCTCGTGTTGTGGGTTGAGCTATAGATCAAGTTGATGAAAAAGCTCTCAACTTTCACAAGGTAGGTACCGACTACCGACCTTACCAAATAGATTGTTAACCACCACCACAACAAAAACACGTAGCTAGGCACATTTTTTATAAAAGTGAATAGTTTAATTCACCCTGGGGTGTGATTCTGTAAGACCTCATTCTAAACTTCGAATCTGAATCCGCTGTGAGTTTCTTGATTGGCATTCTAAAAACTCGGTTGATAATTCGAATTCACACTAGCGCCACCCTTGCGAGCGTGTCAGCGACTTGAACTAAATTGACAGAGAGATTTTGACAGATAAAGTACCTATGAGATGACGTAAGAAGTGGCATTCTGTAAGGTAATTTCCCCGTCACTTCGCACTCGAATCCGATTCAAAGAGTCAAATATATCATGGTCATTTTGTACCTTATGCAAAGTGAGAGTGAATAGCGATGTGAGATGCGAGTTGTTGTTTGAATTTTACAGAATCGACCTACTGAACACTTTGTCAGTACGACAACGCAGCTGCAAAAAGCCGCTGCGTCACTATTTACACATATCCACTGCTCGACCACAATTTGACGCTGCGATGTGATGTAGTTGTGGTTAATATGAAAGAAGCCTTAAATAAATTATGTTGTTGTCTAGGCAATGCGCGCGTGGTCTCCGTGGGAGCGGCGGCTGTGCTTCGCGGCTCCGTTCTGCATGCGCGTGCTACTGGCGGGCGCGCGGGCAGCACGCCTCGGCGGTGGCGACCCGCACGCTATATTGCACGTCTTTTTGCAGGTATAATATTTTTAAACAGTTTATTCAAAATTTCTAATTAGGGCGAGATATAGCCTTTTATTTAAAACAGTCAACAGTAGTTAGACAGTGCTTAAAACTCTATAAGACTTATCCATCTTTTATTTATTTGTAATCGTCAATTTTATTTAAGCTTTGCTAAAAGGTCAATTACTCACTATTTTATATAGGTATACTTATAGGTACGCGCTGTTATACTTACTTCGTGGGTACACGCCTGTTTTATATACACTCATAGATCTGAGTATCACATCACATCGATCCTTCTTGTATTTTGAAAGTTCACTAATAAACAAGCAGGGTTTAACATTCCCTCTTATTATTCTAGAGAATAATAAAAAAACCAAGAGAGAAAAAACGCGATAATAAAACGGACTTATAGCCAAGTTCCAATTAATAGACAGCGGTTTATTTCTAAAACTTTAAAAACTGCATCCAATTCGTTACCACCATCTTCCACCCATTACGTTTCCAATCAACCATAAAATGTCTTGGACGCTGATGTAGAATGCAATTATCAGGAACACAGCTTCGTAACTTAATGGTCGAAGAACTGGCACATGTCCAGACTCCCTGCTGGTGACACGTGCAATTTATCGCCCACTTTAGCTGGTCCGTGACGTCACACAGATGTACCCGATGTACCTTATACCGAGAGGTCAATATTATGTGTCTGTGGTATTAGCTAGATGTCAACCTTGGTCTGAAGGTTGATAGATTGATGTTCATAATAGTTGGAACAGATGGTATGCACGTCCTAAGTTTCGCGTAATGTGAGGTGTTTTGTAGTTTCACATAAAGCAATATTGAATAGAAGAAGATTTGACAAGTATGAATAATTTACTTTTATATTCACTCAGTAAATTAAGCATTAGAACGCTTTTGAACCCTCTGTCCTCTTTTGATAATAAGATAACGCAGTGAAGGTTTTTATTTTGTGCCTGATAAACAGGGTGAAATTGAATTCATGAGCAAATTTTTAAGAAGTGACTCAGGCTACGAACCTGAGCAACCTTCATTATGGAGCCAGCTCAAACAGCGCGAAAAAAAAAGAGACCTGTACGTCGATTCTGTAAAATTCAAACAACGACTCGCTTCTCACATCGCAATTCACTCTCACTTCGCATAAGGTTCAAAATGAACTTGATATATTTGACACTTTGAATCGGGTGCGAAGTGAGCGTCGAAGTGACGGGGAAATTACCTTACAGAATGCCACTTCTTACGTCATCTCATAGGTACTTTATCTGTCAAATTCTCTCTGTCAATTTAGTTCAACTCGCTAACACGCTCGCAAGGGTGGCGCTAGTGTAAATTCGAATGATCAACGGAGTTTTTAGAATGCCAATCAAGAAACTCACAGCGGATTCAGATTCGAAGTTTAGAATGAGGTCTTACAGAATCACACCCCTGTTCTATACATTTTGGCCGCATATCTATTACACTATTGTATGGAACAACATTTTTTTTTCACGCTGTTTGAGTTGGCTCCATAATGAAAGTTGTTCAGGTTCGTGGTCTGAGTCACTCCTTAAAAATTTGCTAATGAATTCAATTTCACCCTGTATATGTATTTCCGAAAATCTCACTATTCTCTCAATCCCATAGGGGTAACAAAATAAACAGTACGAATCGTACGAATGTTGACTTTCCTCAGAACATCCCTCCGAACATAAGCTGTGTACACAAGACGAATTGCGAAACTAATATCTGCCACTAATTTTCGTCGGGTTCTTAAAGACGCGGGGAGTCTCGCAATAAATGTCAGACACTCAGACATAAATGTAACCCGAGCTTAAATGTTTCATTCACATTTACAGCACAAGAGATTTATACAAACAATTCACTATATTTGTTGATTTGTTTCGTAGTTTCATTTGCTGCAAAAGAGTTAGATAAGCTGGACAGAAATAAATTCTTGTGATCTTTTCAAAACATAGGTTTTTTAACACCATAAAAGAGTTGAAAATAAATTAAAGTTCTAGATGCTTGTATTTATTTACAGTCAAAAGATATCTTGTGTTGGTTGTACACCGTCTATGTATAGGTAGGTACTATGCGCAAGCATTGAGTAAACTACCACACGTATAAGATCGCAGGTCCTGTGACGATGCATATAATACACGCAGCTATGACCCGCACCTTTACATGCTCAAGTTACTTATTGCACAATGCACAACACCCATAAGTACCTACTGTCCCTCTAATCCCTGGCAGAAATCAGAACGGCCGTTGTATGTCTGTCAATGTGATAAATTCTGGGAGTGCTCAGAGTGCTCACTCAGCTAATAATGCATGCATGATACCTACATAAGTAATAGGGTATTTTACAAAAAAAACTAATTAGACCGTCAGATAGATTTCGAAAAAATATTGAACACGTGTTTTTTGTTTTTTCACGTAAACAAAAAATGAAGACACACAATGTCACACGAGTTTTCGACGCACTGATACAGTGCGTCGAAAACTCGTGTATCACTATGTCAGTACACTTTTACTGGCGAAGTGACATCACAAACCCCCACTCATGATCTTTGATGCGTTTTGTCTTCGTCAGTTTTTATTGATTTGATAAAACAAAAAATACATATCCAATATTTATAGATAATCTAACTGACGGACTAATTAGATTTTTTTGGTAAAATACCCTGTTACACGTACCTAGGTACCTGCTTTGCCCATTTCTTATGTATATAAGTCCCTTTTATTTCAAATACTGTCAAGAAAGACAAATAGCCTAACACAAATAAAGGTGACCTTTTACATAAAGAAAGGTATTTTTCCACGTCGAATTTGTTTATAAGAGCACATAGTCGTAACGATATTATAATTGTTTATTGATTGTTCCGCTGTGGCCAAGGAACACGCGATCAATCAACTTGAAACTTACATTCGATATTTTCCTGCGTAAATTTCGTATTTCATATTTTTAATTTATTCAATTAATATATCATTTAAATCTCTTTACAATTAAATATATATTAATTGCCACGGAAGGTACCTATCTAAGTCAACAAAAATGTAGGTACATTACAATTCGAAAGGAATCTTCCATTCAACATCAGGGCTTACAATAAATAATAATAACACCAGCCTATTATGTAATACTAGCGACCCGACCCGGATTCGGATAGTCTTATATAGGGCCTATCTATAGGCATAGCGTTCCTCGGTAAATGGACTATCCAACACAAAAATATTTTTTTAATTCGGATTTTTAACGCGTTCAACCAAACAAACAAACTCATCAGCTTTATAATATTATACCTAGTGCGTGCGTGCGTGCCACGAAAGATGAGACTTGACACGGACTTGATTTGACTTGTGCAGTACTCGATTTAAAGGTAGACTTGACACGGACTTGATTTGACTTGCGCAGTACTCGATTTAAAGGCAAGAGACCTTTAAATCGAGTACTACCATGAAGATATAGGTATAAATGGAGCCAACACTTAGAACAAAAGCTTGAAACCAACTGTGGGCTGATGCTCTCTTTCTGAATGCATACATAAGAACGAGACAGTGATATGTGTTTTCTTTATCTTATGTATGCATTCAGAAAGAGAGCGTCTGCCCACAGTTGGCTTCACTTAGGTATTTAGAGTGTTGCCTCCACTTTTATCTATAAGCTTCTTGAGTACAACGCAAGTCAAATCAAGTCCGTGTCAAGTCTCATCTTCGTGGCACGGACTGTATAGTATATAGTATAATAGTATATAGTATAGATTTACAAGGAATTTACAAGGTAAACATTCTACACGACTCATATAGATGATAAATGTAAGAGAAAACAAGTAATAACGTAGTATTAGTAGAAGACTAAGGTGAAAACAATGGCGCCCATTTTGTTATAAAATGTTATATAAACCTTACCTAGACCGGTAATAAAACAAAAGTAGGAACAGAGAATAAATAATGAAATGCTGTTCGAGCAATAAAATACGTGACAGCTCTTTATTCGGTCTTCTCGGTCTTTGTTTGCATTATCACATTACTTCAAGACTGTTAGCGACACTGAAAGACGTTTATCTACCTTTCAGACTCCTTAACTGGTGTTCATTGCGGGTGTGCCTTAACTACACTTTAACCTCCAGTGTACGAGCATGCGGAGTAAATATAACGGAAAAGCCATCGAGTTTTGAATTGGGAGATTTTTCAATTTATTTAGATTTTATGCATACCAATGGGTATACATGTCCTTTTTTTTAAACTATTGATAGGCATACGTTTGACCACTATCTCACCTGATGGGAAGCGATGATGCAGTCTAAGGGCCTATGCACACTGCGTCTTTTAAACGCGCCGTCGACGCGCGTTTCAGGAATGCGCTTCGTTAATTTATTAAAATAATAGAGATATACCTACTTAATAATAATAACAACAGCATAATATTGTCCCACTTCTGTTATTATTATTATTATGTAGGTATATCTCTATTATTTTAATAAATTTTCGCGTCGACGGCGCGTTTATAAAACGCGGTGTGCATAGACCCTAAGATGGAGCACGCTTGCCTAGAAGTAACCTATTCACTCTTGACTCTTGTCCTTGTCGTATTAAAAAACAAAAGCTGTAGGATAGTTTTATTTCTAACTAGCGACCCCATCCGACTTCGCATGGGTTAAATGTAGATCAAACTATACGTATAACCTTCCTCCTGAATCACTCTATCTATTCCTGAAAACCGCATTCAAATACGTTGCGTAGTTTAAATGATCTAAGCGTACAGTCACGAGCATAAATATGTATACAGATGCAAAATGCAAAAGCAATTTTCTCGTGAAATAACTATTTCAACTTATAGATAAAACCTATTCTTTAGTAGTTTGAGATCAAGAATACCCTATTCGTAACCCCATAACATTTCAATCAATAGTTTAGGAGAAACTCAGTTTAGAATGAGACCAACTGTTTACATGTTTTTGCTCGTGACTGTACAGACAGCCGGAGCGACTTGTTTAATACTATGTAAAGATATGTAAATATTCTAAAATCGACTTGAATCAACACGATTTCGTTGACGCTTTCGTCCTTGGACCTCCGTACTCTGTCTTCGCACCTATTAGTAGCTAGCCTGTGTGAATCCCTACTGATATTTAAAAAACGAAAAGATAACGTAAAAAAAAGAAGTAGTTTTCTGTCTTTTCGAGACGAGCAAAACGCCAATAGCTCATGCAACCTTAGTACGAGTAGATCCGTCTGCCTATATATACCAGGCATTATTTATCGATAGTGAAGGTCCCGTCATAATAAAGTAATCAACACACAATCATCTCGATCTAATTAACCTAAAACTATGATGCCATACAGCTTGAACCCTGGATAAGGTCATAGGCTACTTTTTAATCCGCGACTTCGTCTGCATTTGTGATAACCGACATTCACTTTTGTACATATTCACATAAATACATTTTTTTTTTATTCTAATTTTATTTAGGGGCTTTTAGTCACAAATAAGACCACGCCAGCCCCATCGTAACCTAAACATGTACGTACTTATTCTAAACTATCAACTATTTTATAAACTAAAATGGCTCCTTCCGACAGAGGCGCTGACAAAATACTTTGAAAAATACCTACATCTATCAAACTTATTTTTAACCGATTGCTCAGAGCCTCTCTCCCAGCATAAATACATATGCTGTCATAAAGTTAAGAATCCACAAAGATCCTTGCTCTCGCATTAGGTCAAAAGAGCTACATCTACATCAATAAACCATAACCTTTGCCTACAAACTAGGAACCTACTGGCACACAAAATAATAACTACGTAGTTACATAGTTATAGCACAGCTCGTGAAACAACCCAGACCCTTCCATCCCTTTCAATATGGATACAATGGGGTTGGAGCCCTGCCAAATGACTGCCTACTGCGTACACTACCACCAATATAAATGGTTCTAAGCAAGATAATCGCTCTTCCAAAATGTGTTTCGAAGTTTACCCCTTTATTTTAAGTAACTTAATTTTTTCACTAACTTTCGGAAGCGAATTGGAATTTGGAGGCAATTTGAGTTTAATTTAAAAGTAGGTACTTACTATTGAATAAACCAGTAGTAACCCGGAGGGGGTTACCTCTTAGGGGAGACCTATGCCCAACAGTGGGCGTCTAAAGGTATAAGTTCAGTATGTTTCCAAATTCTTTTTTTTCTTTAAATTACCGTTACTGGCGGTAGTGTTCAGTTAAGTCTATCTTGTCTTGTTCACTTTAACTTTTGACAATAAACGAAACTGATTAATTCGCTTCATCTGCCAAGCCTTTTCCCAACAATGTTGGGTTCGGCTTCCTGTCTAACTGAATGCGGTTGAAAACCATTGTTTTAATCACTAATTCACATTGTTTTAAAAAAGCGAAAGTATAACGGAGAGTCCCAGTTCATTTCACAGCAGTTAACATAAATTGGAAAGGATAAATATCAATTTTCCCCTAAACTTGTTCATGTCTGCAGAGGGCCTAATATTTTTTATGTTGAGTGAAATCAGAGTCGAAAACGGAAGCGGAGAATGGAAATCCTAAACATATTATTTCTTTGTGTACGAGCGTAAACCCAGCAGAGTATATAATATTATATTTCGGTATAACATAATACATTAGTCTCGTGTGTAATGGATACCGCGTGTTACCGGTGTGGGGAGATGGATGGCTGCGCCCCCCGTCTGTTGACAACTTCGTCTTCAAAAGATGCTGGCATTTCTCACTAAGTGGATTAACCATTGTGGTGAAAGGCTCATTCATTCGGTCTATCAATAGTCCCTTTTGTCGCTACAAGGCTATCTAGCATGCCGACCAATTAAAAACTTTGAAAAACTTTTGATTATATCGAAGAAACTAAACACTAGGTACTTAAAACAACATTCATAAACTTTATTAACGAATAATACTTTTTTCAGCTGTTGGTTGGTAGGTAGGTATTATCTCGCATCCAATTATTTACAAACAAGTGACTCATCATTACTCAAAGAAAAATATTTACTCACTACTGATATAGGTGAGACAAGCCATCCAGTTAGTAGTGACTTTAAAAAAAAAGATAAGAATGATAATACTGATTTCCTTTGGTTGCGACTTGAATTTACCTTATCACATGTTACAAGTTTTTAAATAAATGTGCACCGAAAATGTTATCCTAAAAAAATCTGACAGAGTGAAATGATTCAGAATTGATACTGGCGTCACAGCAGAATATGTAAGTAACTGCTAACAGAATGGATCAGTGAATGTAAAAACGCTTTCAATAATAGCTATTGATGATATAATATTGTAAAATATGGTTGGCATATCGATATGGGCATCGCCACTAAAAATATTGTTTGGTCACACTTGTCCAACGTACATTATATACAGTATTCATATAATAGGTCAGAAAGTCAAAAAATCTGCCAACCAGTATTACCAAGCGCTATCGTGTGACCCAGTAACTGGGTTGTAGAGGTCAGACTGTTGGTGACTTCATATAAAACACTGGTATTCAACTGCATCCGGTTAGAAAGACCCAC
Source organism: Charanyca ferruginea (assembly GCA_947361185.1). NCBI lineage: Eukaryota > Metazoa > Arthropoda > Insecta > Lepidoptera > Noctuidae > Charanyca > Charanyca ferruginea. The sequence goes on from OX376073.1 coordinate 19,095,838, forward strand.
CGTAGTTAGGAAAAAGTTAGGCAGATGATGTTGATTTGTGATAAATAGATAGGTGTATACAATATTTAATTTTGGCATGTGTTGTCCCATTACATGCCTCCATTTTTCATTTTCAATCTCTAATGCAGACCAATCCTGACTGGTGAGCATCAGAATGACTGCCCAAAATTACCGATCAGCATCAAAATATTACTAAAATCGAATTCCTATTTGCTACTATTTGATGCCTTTGTTTAAATAATTGGTACCTAATTAATAACTCACAAAATGGGGTAGCTTTTATTATTTTTAACAAATATACAATATTTACGCGTACATTTAAAAAAAGAAAAACCTATAACTATTAAACCAAAAATAAACTAATATCAAAAAAAATCCTCCACATCGCCGTCATCTGGGAATGTGCCCAAGAGACTGACTGCATTGCCCCGTTGGATGGCAATGCTTAACCTCTGCCCAAAGTAAAAACCAGGTCTTGGATCACGAGAAGTGTCAACTAACCTTTTGGAATTTTCCTTAAAAAGGAGATGAGCACTCGGACCCCACGACCCGAGGGTTTCAACCCCAAACGGCTCGAAAATAAAGTTATCACCAAGGTGACTATACTTTCGCCGTTTGAGGTTTTCTGCAGCCGCAGCAGCAGCACCAGCACAGCACGCTGAGCTAGGAAGATGGGATGGCGCAAGAGTATCGACGCACGTAGCGTCCCACACTAAAGGCCTACCCAACTTTCAAGGAAATAATGACATGCCGTCCGGTCTCTTGCCATCGTCGCGTGCCAAGCCGTTGGGCTCCAAAACTGCTGGAACGCCGACGGCGACGAGAGCACGACGAATGATGTCATTTATATTCGCGTGACGCGCTATGCGACCTGCACTCCGGTTGCACGATAGGCCGTGGTGTCCGAGGCAGTTGACAGCTTCCCCACAGCGACAGCGATGAGGAGAACAACAAGATGCTCCTAAACGTAAGGAAGCAGCGAGGCGAAAAGTAGTGTCGTCCAACATAGTACCTACGTTTGACGACGGAAGTGCCAGAAGCCAAAGACCCGACTCCCATTTACCCACAGCCAGCAGACGCGCTCGCTCAGCAGAATTAGAAGAAATGGAAAGTAAATTATTCTGTACTAACCTGCAGAGCGGCTCATCCCACCGCCTCTGAGAAGATGTATTGTCGGGTAAATCAGTGCTCGGGCAGTTTCCAGGCGTCCATGGCCTCGGCGAAGCACGGCACATCAAAATCGAACCAGTGTAGGAGCTAAAACATTCCTGATTAATTTTTCAGTGCCGTGGACCGAGGATATAAATGCAGGCAAACTGATACTTGAAATTTTACGGACGCCGAGGCCCCCCATACGAATAGGTAGAGGTAGCTTGTGCCCAAACAAGGTCGTCCATTGCCAAATTTAAAACAGATGTTAAAGTATGACGGATAATTTGGTCCATTTTTTCTAAAAGGTGATTGTGTTTCCACAAATGGGAAGCGCGTAGGAAATAATTTAATTTAGGGCCGAAACAACAGAACCGAATAATGGTGATGGCCGAATGCATGTTCATTTGGAGTAATCTTTCCGAGATGTCATTAAAATTTTGTATTTTTTCCTCAATAAAACTGGGAAAGGAATTCTCGAAGATGGGAGTCCCAAGGAGACGAAGAGTGCTTTTATCTATAATTTTAATGTCTGGGGCTATTGCGTTAAATTTGGAAAGTGTCGATTGTCTGTCAGTATTGTCCGATAAGTATAATTCACACTTCGAAAGGTTGAGTTGTAAGCCTATGGAATGCATTTCCTTTTTTATGAAACTCAAATCTTTTAAAACACCGTCTACATCACCTCCCAAGGTTCCATCGTCGAGATACCAAACGTTAAATTTGGAATTTAGCTGTCGAATAATTGGATGAATGGCCAGACTGAAAATCACTGGCCCAAGGGGGTCACCTTGTTGACAGCCAACAGCAGATTCTAAAAGGTTGTCACGATATAGTAATTTAGACGGATGTCTGTAACATTGCCAAAGGAAACTATAAATTTGGGGTATTTCTTTTTTAGATTCTGCCAGCAAGGTGTCCCTATTAACTGAGTTGTAAGCATTCTTTATGTCAACCTTCAAGATGACCTCTCCTTTGCCAGAATTTAGGTAGGTCGACAAAGCGTGTACAGCAGCCTCACAGCCTCCTTTAGGCTGAAATTTTTCCGAAACAACCTCACCATAGAATTTGCAACAAATCTTGGCTGCCATACGACGGAATGTAGTTCCCACGGCAATGGGACGAATGCCGCCGTCCTTCTTGCGCAGGGCACATAAGTTGGCCCCGTACAAAACGTCGATGACGGAATCGTTCACCTTGCCGGAGAGCATAAGGTTGATCAGAGCCGTAAGCTCCTTCACAAGTAACTCACCAGCTACCCCGGCGCCTGAACAAATAAGGTCCTTTAGGTGCTGAGGAGTCAAGCCGTCGAGGCCGCCGGCGGAGCCGCTCCGGAAGGAGCAAACGGCAGCGATCAACTCTCGACCTGTGACGGTGAGGGAGTGATTAACCGAGTCAGGAGGGTCGGGAAAAGAAAGGCCATCAGCTGGGGCAGGGTGTTTACTCTCCAGAGCTGAAAGTGTTTCCGGAGAACACGATGCCACCACATCACTACTGAAGAGAATCCTAGCTGCTCCACTAATGTCACCTTCCCCTAACTTTGTTTCTACCAGGTGGGAATACCCCTAGAAGAGTAAGTATCTCTTAGACGAAAAATTTGGATCCAAAAGTTGAGCCGAAACATTACAATTTTCTTTAATTTGTGCAGTTAAAGTCTTTTTAGTTGCTAAATTTTTTTGGACGTGAAGAATTATGTAGGGAAAGGTAAGTAACTGCTCCCAGGCACGTTGCGAGTTCTCCCGGGCGGCAAGGCGAATGCAACCCGCTAAATTCTGTGCAACTAGTGGCCTGGCACCACGGGGAACTCGCTTCAAAACGGGAATAGAATTTTTGGATTTTGAAAGGGTTTTCCAAAACGGGTCAAAAGTGGTTGTTGATGGGATGGAGCTAAAAGGAGTAGTTACAGGGTCTGAAGAGAGTGTACTTGGGGGTTTATGGACCTTTCCTATGTGTACATTCAGACCCCGCTTACCTTTAAAATATCGAGCCTGGGTGCAAATGGGGCATCTCTCCAGGACAGATGCTGAAGGTTGGCATGCACTCGTAACGCCATCGCTGCTGCAAAATTTATTTAAAAAATGAGCAGTCATTCATTTTCTCAGTTATTAATTAGGTACCAATTATTTAAACAAAGGCATCAAACAGTAGCAAATAGGTATTAGATTTTAGTAATATTTTAAAGCTGCATTTTGGGCAGTCATTTGGATGCTCACTCCTGCCTGTATGCACTAAGCTCGTCCCGCCATGTTTACTTGGGTGTGCCACTATGTTGCTTGAGATTTTCCGGAAGCCGCAATGTAGTTGATTTGTGTAGGTATGGCAGTAACGGTACCTAAGCTACCAGTTTGTAATTTATCTCTGTGCAACGAAAAGCTCACTTGGCATTCATACTTTGCCGTGTTGACACTCTCAATTCAATACCTACCACGAGAGTGCTTTTCTACATTGTGATAATGAAGATAATGAAGGTTGTCTACCTACCTAACCTACATCGTTATTAAGTCAGTCCAAATAATAGATGATAATAGGCTAATGCTATTGCTTCATAATAGGCGGGTCGCACCAAATAAGGCCGGATTCCATGATTAAATTTTAATGTCTAGATCTACGTTTAGCCTTTTCTCGGTGTTTTCCTAGACAACTTATTCGTAGGCCCGGTCTGCCAGCCGCTGGCTCAGTCATTACGATATCTGGCGTTCTGCCAGATAGTCCATAACATGGCTTTCTGGGTTGTGGGTTATAGTAAAATCAATTGTTCGGCATATAAGGTTTATAGTACACTTGTAAATACAAACATAGACCATTACTGTACAATGGTTCTACTTTTAGGTAATAGTACTGGTATTACTAAAAAAGACATAGTGGATGGTGTGAACACCTTATTAAAGTTAAACATAGGAAAGCTCATGCTGTGTGCCTTTCCTTACTCTGATACTTTATCAGAAGTAGAAAACAATCACATTTATATATTGAATAGTACTATTCATATGTTGACATGTTGTCATAGTGACAAATTATTATATTTTGACACTAATAACTTTATTAGTGGTTTTAAGTTAACTCAGAGAACTTTATCTCTGTCTGGAGAATGTAGACATGTAATTGCTATGTTGATAGCATATAATATTAACATGGTTATAGCTAATAATAATATAACAAACTGTAGGTTAAGTGACAAACTTATGTTGTCTAGTTGCACTAACAACATATGGATAAATTTTTGTGAATCTTCATATAGTACGAAGGAGGGTCCACCTACAATGCCAACATCCTTAGATGCCACAACCAGTCAGATAGGGTATTCTCTTCCTGCTGGATCACAAACAGGGACTATGAACTCTTCAAATGTAGTTGTGGAGGTCACTCCGGATAACACTTTAAACTAAGTTGTGAGACAACAGAAGTTACACCTTCAAATAATCATTTATTATTATTGAATAATAAAAAGGTAACTTCTGGCAACCTAACAAATAAAGGAAAGCAACATACTTTAAAATTATTTAATCAAAATATTCAAGGTTGCTTTTCCAAATTACTTGAAATAGAAATGTTCTTAGAAATAACCAAATATGATATTATTTGTTTAACAGAACATTGGCTAAAAGATAATCAAGTGATGTCTATTAATTATGAAAATTATTGTGTAATTAGCCATTTTAGCCGAAAACATATGATACATGGTGGGTCATTAATATTAATTAAAAATTCTATTAAGTGTAAAGAACGAAAAGACATCGTTGGATTATCAGTAGAACATACTGTTGAATTGTCCTGTGTTGAGCTGGATAAGCATATTATAGTATGTGTATACAGACCCCCCAGTTACCAGAATTTATCTACATTTGATTCTGTAATGGAAGATGTGTTGAAAAAAATTAGTACTAGTAGTAAATCAATCATCATATGTGGTGACTTTAATATTAATTTGTTAGAAAACAACTCCAGTAGTATCAGATTATTGAGTCTTTTTAGGTCATTTAATTTGTCAAATGTTTTTATGGAACCAACCAGAGTGACAGCTTCTTCTGCCACTTGTATTGATAATATATTTTGTAATTGTGATTATTTACATAAAGAAATTATAAATAAGCTACCATCTGATCATAGTGGACAGACAATAACGTTTTGCGCCTACATTCCTTTACAAAAAATTCAAATAAGGTTTAGGCCAATTACATGTAAAAACTTAGATAAATTTAATAGTTCATTGGAAAGTAAACTAAGTGTTCATTGCTTTAATAATATAGATGACCCAAATGAGTTCTACGCTGAGTTTTTTTCACTAATAAACACGCAATTTAATGATACATTTCCACTAAAGACTAAAAGTATTTGCACAAAGTTCTTATTTAGCGATTGGGCGACTCCAGGTATTCGTAAAAGCAGGGAAAAACTTTTTGAACTTTATGGTCTAAAGCAACATGTAATGAATACAAGCTTTCATCAGTATGTTGCGAAATATTCAAAACTTTTTAAAAGTGTCTGCAAAATAGCCAAATCCCTTTATATTAGAAATAAAATAAAAGTAGCTGATGACAAAATAAAAACTACTTGGCAAATAATAAATAATGAAACAGGTAGGAAAAAACAGCGTAATACTGAATTTAATTTAGAGACTGCACATGGCCCCATAAATTCAGATATAGAAGTAGCTCAGGAATTTGAAGCATTTTTTGGAAATATTCCCATTAAAACTACTGAAGCTTTAAATTCCTCTCCCGCGCTCTCTGCTGCCTTACTTAGGAAGAATGTTAAGGCATGCCGTTCGGAGTTTAGGTTTGAACATACAAACCCCCAGGCTGTTATAAGAGCCTTTAAAGATCTTAAAATTAAATCAACAGAAGATCTCTGGGGAATGTCTGTAAAAGTCTGTAAATCTATTATCGAAACGATTGCGCCCTATTTAGCTCTTATATTTAACACCAGTGTAGACCAAGGAGTCTTTCCGGATCTGATGAAACACAGTAAAGTAGTACCGTTGTTCAAATCCGGTGATAGTAAAGACCCCAACAATTATAGGCCTGTGTCGATTCTGCCAGTTCTCAGCAAGGTGTTTGAAAAGTTAATGCTCAATCAAATGTTGCGTCACTTTAATAAAAATTCCATCTTTCATGAACAACAGTATGGTTTCACCAAAGGGCGTTGTACAACTGACGCCGGTGTCACCCTAATAAAGAACATTTTTAGCGCCTGGGAGGAATCACAAGATGCCATTGGAATCTTTTGCGACCTCTCAAAGGCGTTCGATTGCGTTGACCATGAGACACTTTTGCTGAAACTGGAGCACTACGGGGTTAGTAAAACATCTCTTAATTTACTAAGGTCATACCTGAGGGATAGACGGGTAAAAGTACAGGTTAACGGCGTGAACTCATTGGGGTCTGAAACGACTATGGGCGTTCCTCAAGGTTCAATATTGGGTCCATTTCTATTCTTAGTTTATATAAATGATTTACCCCAATTGTTTCAAAATCAACCAAAAATGGTGTTATTTGCCGATGACACATCATTGATTTTTAAAATAAACAGACGGTCACAAAATCTAGACGACGTAAATGACGCTATTCTTCAGGTTCAAAATTGGTTTACGGTAAACAATTTGGTACTTAATGAAAAAAAAACCAAATTTATTAGATTCATTTTACCAAATGTTAGGAATAGTAAATGTGACATCATACTTAATGGAGAGAAACTGAAATTTACTAGTCAAACGGTTTTCCTAGGAATCACGCTAGACGAGAAATTACAATGGGGACCCCATATAACATCTATTGCGGGGCGACTAAGCTCCGCGGCTTATGCTGTTAGAAAGATAAGACAGTTAACAGATGTAGAAACTGCGCGTTTGGTCTATTTTGGCTACTTTCACAGCATTATGTCGTATGGTATTTTACTGTGGGGTCGGGCTGCGGACATTGAATCCGTTTTTATTTTACAAAAAAGAGCTGTCAGAGCCATTTATAATCTACGTCGCCGCGAATCTCTTAGGGAACTATTTAAAAATATTAATATAATGACAGTGCCTTGCCAATTTATTTATGAAAATATTATGTATGTAAGAAAAAACTTACATATGTTTAATAAAGTAAGTGATAGACATGACTTTAATACTAGAAACAAGGACAAAATAGCTCAACCATATTTTAGATTGTCTAAAGTCCATACATCTTTTATGGGGTACTGTGTTAAGTGCTACAACAAAATTCCTAGTGATATATTACAACTAAGTGAAACAAAATTTAAATCATATATTAAAAGTACACTCTGTAAAAAAGCTTATTATAATCTAGAGGACTATATTCAAGATAAGAATGCTTGGAAACATGCTGGTCTAGCTCCATAGGACGATCGACAGTCTAGACAAAATCGAATATGTACATATATATATTTGACTCTTTTTTTATACACTGCTCAGGCTCACATACTGATTCATTGTTTGTTAAAATATAAGGAGTGGTCGTCTACTGTTTCAACATTAATTGTAATATGTAATATGTGAACACTGTGTATCTATGTACATATAACTTAGTCTGTCATTCCTTAATCTGTGATACTTTGTACACACTTTCAAATACCTAGTGTTTTTATGCAAGGTACATCGTATTCACGTATAATTATATAATTCCTGTAAATGCAAATATTGTTAACATCGTTTTTAAAAGAGTAAGTATGGAGTTTCTTGCCCATTCTTCTCCATGCAAAACTACCTTTTGGAATGGGCACCTAGAATCAATTTTTTTTTTCTCATTTGACGTTCAAAAGTGCCTTATAATGGTCTAATTGAAATAAATGATTTGACTTTGACTTTGACTTTGACTTTATTGCTGAACGATTTCACCTGATCTTATGTGATGATGCGGCCTAAGATGGAGCACCCTTGCCTAGGACGAACCGGTACACTCGTGTCTTGACGCTACCTAGTTTATACTATGTCTACCAGTTGTAAAGATATAAAATACGGAACAATTACACATAGAATTGTCACAGTATAAGTAATAGTGTATATTGCTCAGCAACGATTCCAATTATTTCCATGTAAAACTACTCTAACTTACACTAATGTTCCATAAATAATAGCCACAAAACAGTCCCTTATGATGACAGGTCGCTTGTAATTGGATCGGAGTGCGTAAAGCGATTACATAGCTCGTTAGGTTCAAATGAGACCGCCCGGCCAGCCCGCAGGCCTTCTGTGGGGCTTCAGTTATGAAGATGCACAATTAACTTACTCCTACTCTTATATAACTAATATTAATGGAGATATGTTAAATAGTGTGCCCAGGTGGCCCACTCTTACCGCAGCATGGGTATTTTATTTTATTTCCATATTAATAAACTTAGATATAGTTATGCAAAAAAAAAAGTTATTAGATATTTCTTCTCTGTCGTGGGTTGGGTTACAAACATATAGAAATCATATACACAAACAAAATGATACGCACTAAACAGATGTCAATATACAGGTGTAACTTTACTCTGTTCGGTTCAATAATGAGACGATGATTTTTCCACCTTTCAATAAGGAATCAACCCATGAAGAATTAGACACAAATCAATACACACATACACACATACATACGTACATACATTTGTATACTGTCGTCAGAAACAGCCAGGAACAGCTGATTCTTTTCCATTTCAAGGTTGGTCACCTAGTGAAAGTTGTTCATATTCATGAGTACTAAATGCTCTGTAAAAGTTTGTCTAGATGCTTTGGACCTTATCAGTTCTTCTATTGAGTGTACTGACCACATTCGCATCACACTCAACATAAATATTGCCGAAGAGGTTAATTGAAAAAAAAAAAAAAGTTTATATCGTAACCAAATAAAAAAAACACGTTAGTGATTGGAGCCTCCTTGTAAGCAACAAATGCCTGTATTAGGAGACTCCACTCTTTCACGGCAAGTAAGGTTCACGTTGCAGATGGCACTAGCATCTTTAATGGAAAGTTGGTTCCGTGATGGGCGTGACCCTCAGCATTAGGAAAACGACGAAGGAAGGAGGAGTGTATAAGAAAGACATTGTTTTTTTTGTCTTTTAATGATACCTATGTACGGTCAACGAAATAGATAAGTAACACTAACCTAACCAGGGTTGTCCGATTTAATATAGGTAAAGTTTACCTAGAACGCGATGGATGTTTTCGAATAAAATTTAATTTGATTAATTAACTGTTTATTAATTAACTCTATTAATTTTATTTATGTATATCAGCTGTCTGACACCCATAGTACAGGGTCTCCCTAGTTTGGGGTCAGATGGCCGTGTGTGAAATGTCCCCACATATTATTATTATTATTTTATTTCATTCAAAAACTGACTGCTTATCTCCTTTGGCGACTGTAGCTACCCAAAGGAATATTTTATTTTAGCATTAAACATGAAGCTTACTTGTCGTTCTCAACGTTCCAGGATGCAGTATCCTTGGGCGGGGGTGTGATCGGTGCCATGCACATACCGGAGAAGTGGTTCCCGGGTACAGTGGACCGCTGCCTCAACTCGCACAACATCATGCACGTGCTCGTCGTGCTCGCCGTGTACTCCATGCACCAGGTAAGCAGAGAGAGAGACAGTCTTGCGTTGCCATGCCTAGTAAGCCACTGCGTTGCCATCTCAGAAAAAAAGTTACCAAGGTTTAAGCTTCAAGCGCCTGTTATTGAACCTACTTATATCACTTCACAACTGAACAGATTGCTGCTCTAATGCTGCTGAATAAATCTATATAATAAAAATGAATCGTTGTCCGTTAGTCTTGCTAAAACTCGAGAACAGCTAGACCGACTTCGCTAATTTTGGTCTTGAAATAATTGTAGAAGTCCAAGGAAGGTTTGTATGGTAAGAAAATCGAAAAATCGATTGACAGGACAACGTCTGTCGGGTCAGCTAGTAAATATATAAATCTCAATATGGTCAGTTTCTACTGATATTTTTTTCTTGATGTCTTAACTTCACGTAAACATAATAAGCATCGTATTACTTATCCTATTACCTACTAGAACGTCGCTATATAATATTCATAAAAACTCTTATCATTTCCAGGTGACAACGCGCGACATAGAATGGATGTCGCGCGTCGACTGTCGCGCGCCGCTGCGCACGCTCTGACGCACAGTGCACGTCACACCGCGCCACCTCGCGTCTTTTGCCGCGCCTAGCCGCGTCAGCTCATCGCCTCCGTCTACTCAACTTTACTCACTTCTACTGAACTGCACGCTATGTTAAGGCTTCCTAAGTCGCTGTTTGGAGTTGACAGCTATGACTGTAGAACCGTAAGACCAAACGAGTCGACTATTCAAAGACTGCGGTCAAAGAAAAGTTTTGAAATGCCCGTTTTGTCTTTTATTTTTGCCGGGAAAGATGTGTAGCGTGTCATAAATGACAGCAATCTGAACACGAACGATCAACATAAATTCGTTCATTAAAATACATAGTACTTAAGAGGTTCGTATTGAGGAAGATACCGATCCTAACATTCCTAACACAAATAAAAGTGAAAACGGGATTTATTTATGCAATAACTTTATCTACGTTTATAAAAACATTCGTCGAATAACACCGAGACGTAAACCTTCTATAAGCTTATGAATTATAATAATCTTCTTCTATGATTGAATAACGAGTTTTGTTAATTCTAGTTTTGAACCAACAAAACGCCTTTAGCAAATCAACTTTTGTTTCAACTTACAACAACTTGGCTCGAAACAAATCATTAGGAAGTCTTAAAAAGTCGTAACCTACAAAATCACGACGGTCTTTGTTGGATAACGGTCAGTCTTCCGAACTCTTGAATTAAGGTCGGATATAAAGATATCGTAAGTAATCCTCCAGAAATGTCTTCGTGAAATAATGCATTATTTTCTGAAAGAGAAAATTCTGTTTTCAGAAAGAAGTTAGTTTTAGAAACTTGGACATCTGACAAAATTAAAAGATGCCAAATTAAGATGTGCAAGAACTCTTCCTAATAATATAGTTATCATTTGGTCTTATGGAAATGGCTGTAGCTTAGTCAATAACGTAGTATGTAGCGTCTTCACGTTGCGCCGAGGCATGCGTTCGACATACGTACGGCACACATATCTATATACCTGCTGTAACGATGCTCACACACATGTAACAACAATAATTCATCGACGGTTAGACGTATAATTCCAGTAAAAGTAATTTTTCGGAGTGATGTTAACTATACAAATAATGTATGGTGCGATAACCATGGGTCACATAGTCACATCCGTCACAAAGTCAATAACTGAACATCATTAATAACATTTTTATGTCAATAACAACGACGGTGTAAGCCATTCATAAAGGGACCTTGTGCTACATACAATTTTGTTATAGTTAACAGCGCTTGTAATCATTGTTGACACTTCAAACTAACTTCTACTTGAATGATACTTACTGAATTGACCATATCCGCCATTTTGTAAAACAGCTAGATAATCAGCACTGAGGAAATAATTGGAAAAAAATCGGTATGTAACAATAATATCCAAAGTGCCTTTACAGCAAAAAGTTTAGCTAAACCTGTCTATGTAAGACAGGTTTTGCTATCATCACTCGCATTGTTCATAAAAATCATACAAATTAAAGGCAAGACAAAGCTAGTGCAAGCCGTGGAGCATTGATATCGAAACAAACATTAGAGGTCCCAATAAAATCCTGTAGACGCAAATAAATATTTTGAAAATGTCTGGTTTCAAAATTTTGATGATCATACGTATAGAGAAAAAATTGATTGCTCGGTTTCTCGGTTGGTGTAATTGGTTCTCTCTGTTCCAAGCGAGAATAAATAAAACAAATAAATATATAATCGAAAAATAATCAATTATCTAACTGTTTTACATTACGGCGGAAAGATAACCGATACTGTGTAAAAATTGACTCGTTAGTAGACAATATCGCGGCCTACTCATAATAGTACCTATTAAATTAATATGAGTCGTCATTATGATTGGAGATAGAGAGGAACCTTCTAATGTACCACAGGATGGACGTAAAGTCATTTAACAATAACTAGATAACTACACTAGATCAGTAATTAATAGTTATAATAATTAGTGCGATAAGTTATCGAACGTAATAGCAGTTATTTTTAACGAAACGAACACTTCAGATCTTAGTAAGCTTATAAGAATAGTTAAATTATTATATTGGATTATTACACACGTTTTTATAGATTAGGATTATAGGGAGTTGAATTTGCATTACCGCTTTTGAATTTGCATTGAATATGTGGAGTCTCTTCTGAGAGATAGACGAAATAGGATGGGACAGCTGGGGGTGGAATTTATTTCATCATCATCATCAGCCCGGAAAACGTCCACTGTTGAATAAAGGCCCCCCAATGGGGGAGGGGGGGGGGGTTGCCATAATTTAATTGCTGCTTACCTACAGCTTTTTACTTTCAACTTCTCAATTCGGTCAGTCTTCGTTTGCAATGTATTTGTGTTGAGAACAGCGCTTGCTTTAGGCAAAATTTAATCTACTCTCAGCTGTCCTTACACCATTTCTTCAACTTAGACTATACTTATGTTTTTCAGGGAACATCTTTCAGGGGGTAAAGGTATTCATGCATAAAAACTTTTATTATGAGGTCAACACTCAAATGTGAAAAGAATTCAGCTAGTTCAAACATTTTGTTCGTGTTGTAGTGCAGTTTTGTTCGTAAAAGTTGTTCTTATTCATGTTTACTTTCACCCCTTAAAAGATGCGCAGTAAATTTGAAGTCAACAAGTAGTTATACTTCTTAGTACATTCCTCCTACCTGTATATTATAGAAACTATCTAATATCTTCCTTTCGTCCTTGAAAAATTAAATCTCAAGATACTGTTGTGCGTTAAGTCCTTGCCAAAATGTGGTCAAGATATAGTGGAATGTAAGAAAAAATTGTAGTAAAATGTTTTTATTAAAAATATTAATAGACAACTGAAAATATTAGTCGAGCATTAGGTACATTCGCTGCTCGTTAAATCCAATTTTATGTAAGTACTTATTTAGGTAAATATTTTGTCAATTTATTTGTTAAACATATCAATTTAGAGAAATCCAAATTTTAACTTCGTTGAAGAAGCCTGAGGCCGAATCTGGAGGATTTGATTTTTAGGAAAAATTAAAAGGTTAGTCTTGTGCAGCCTTTTTTGTTTGATATTTATGTGATCAGTTTAAATTGATTGGTAAATAAAAATGTTATTTGGGTAAATTGCCAGAGATAATAAATATACACAATTTATAAGCGAAGTCGAAATCTGAGTAAAATGGTATTGACGTGGTTTTGACTTCGAAAACATGACTATTGAAACAATCGCAAATATTACACAAATATTGACTTCAGGCGTAATAAAATCGTATAAGATATCAGAGAAATATTTAACAGCATCCTTACAATGTATAATACTGCTTTATAATTACTTAGCGCTATAGTCACGTTAAAAATAAATCAACATCGGAATAAATCTTTATCAAAAACATCGCTTGTTTAACCTTTCGCCTTTGACGATAGCAAATCTGAATCAGCTTAAATTCGGCCAATTTAAAAGAAGTGTCTGTCCTTTTAAAAAAATGCAAATCAATTAATGACTATGGTAGTTAATAAACATAAAAAAATATTACACCACCAATAACCAACATTGACTATAGTAAAATCTCAGTATGAGTAGTATTTAAATTTAACTAATATTTTTTCTCCGTTAATTTGGAGTAATTTTCCTATATCCTTCCACTTCGCCCTCTTTCTAAAGTTGTTCTATTATTAGTCGTGGACTGGTGCAATCAGTGACCAATCCTACTTATATTTTTATATTCTCGGTGTTGTGTGCTTTGCAGCTTTATATACAAAGGCATCGCGAGTGAAGTTGAGATCCTGTTCTCTTCGTACACGACCTCTTCTAGTCAGTTGATAGTTTAAATACAAATAGTGTAATGTAGCGTCAGTAGGTAGGTAGTTTACGAGCAATAAATAGAAGACAATTGTTACGAAATTTGACAAAAGTAGTCGAGTAAACGTTTAACATGAAACGAATGAATTTGCATACAATTTTACACAATAAATTGTTGATGAACATTTTTAACGCATTTTATTGATGGCTTTAATATTCTACTTTTGTCAAAGTTCTAATGTTTTAATTAATTATTCATTAAACGAAGTAGTGTTTTAGACGAAACGAAGTGTACTTGAGGTTTTTTACTAGTGGTTGTCGACAAGACATTCTCGAAGTCTCCCGAGCGTTCGGGGCGTCTCGTTTGCGTGTGCGCATCCCTCGACAGACACGGTTCCCGTTTCACAGTCACAGTTTGTCAACAAAATAAATTCAGTATTTTAATTTATATTTTTGGAATACGATATTTCATCTAGGCACATATTTACATTGTCACAAACATTATTTTTCTGTGAAATTATCTACTTACATCAAAAAATAGATAAAGACTATTTCGAAACGAATTGATTGTACAGATGTTATTTTGTCTTAGCGGTCAAATTAGTTTGTTGAATATTTGAGATGTTGATATTATGAATATTGTTTATAGCTGTTTACTTGCCTAAATATCAATTATTTACACGAAATATATGAATTACTGGAATCACGTTTTGTATAAATAGTTATTTAGGTCGGCGAGTCAAGATGTATGTCGCCCTTGTAATAACTGTGTAAGAATTAATTAGTATACACTATGAGTAAAGACACGGCTGCGCCGAGGGGGGGCAGTCGGGCATAGTTGAGCACATAGCTTTCCAGCTGATGGTGACCGAACGGTGAATCATGAGAAGCTTTACATCCTTAGCTGCGAGTGGCCACTCGTCACCCTGTCCTATTTTTATTATTAATAATTTAGCAAATTAAAAACGCAATAATTTATCACACTTGTAATTTAATTATTTTTAATAATTTCATAGATGTACCTATAGCGTTTGAAGATGTTGACATTCCTGATTTTGTAGTCATTTAAGAGGAAAATAATCTCACGTTAATTTATAAGAGTTATCGTCTGTAGGTGATAATGATGAGCAATATGACAGTATTTAATACTACATAACATAATAATTATGATTGTTTACGTGGTTACTTTGTGACAACCGATGTTACGCGTATTTGCACTTATCTTGAAGTTATTCATAGTAATTGACGATTATTGATCAAAATTCTTGAGCTGTAGACGTTGAAGAGATTATTAAAGTTTATTTGAATTCAATTCATGTGTTTTAATGCAATTACCCTGTACCTACATAATTGTGCAGACGATGTATTCATGTCGATGACCGACGAGCGAAAATGTTAATTATGAAATACATATAACATATTGACAGTTTCCAGATTTTTTGTCACATTTAAAAAACAGTTCGATTCAAATTAAAGCACTCTCTCTTTAAGTACCTAGATACTTAATTATATTTTACTACACGAATACTAGCATTGAACGTGTAGATACCTACGTCTAGAAGATGATGCAACTATTAATAAATAAGTTTAAAAAAATTGGCAGTATTGATAACAACGGGTCAAGATATATTTATGTGACCCACATCAAGGGCTCTCTTACCAAACTCGATGAGATACCGTGACCTTGCCGCCTCGCTCTTGACTTTATCCGGATACAAACAGCTGAAGCTGTGCTGGTAACGAGTCTATAGTTACGAAAAGAGAACTTAGTATCATTATGCTTATTTTATTCATTTAACGCAAAACGTTTAACATTGTTTAATAAACATAGCACAAATTACATACTCTACGCGACTTACAACGCATTCACAAAATGCTCAATTTTACACACATCGATTCGAATCTGATGACATCCGCAACTTTCACAACCGGTTCCGTACCTCAAATTTCATCAAAATCGGTTCAGCCGTTTCATCGTGGAAGCGTAACACTGACGCTGACGTGTGTCGACGGCTGCAGTTACCTCTGCCGTTGACAACATGCCGCTCGTGTGTAAGAGCCCTAGAGCGTGGCTTGCGTGCCATAACAGCTGAAAAATTGGCCCTTAGTTCAAGAAAAGCTTGAAAAACTTTTCAGTGTTGATTAATTCGCTCTCAATAGTTATTCTTAACAATGCTCATAAACTTAGGACTTTCCTAGCAGGATGTGTGTCGGTATTACCAACGTAGATATAGCAGGAAAGGATAATTATTAAAAAAAGGACTTTTGCACGGAATTGTTTAGCTTGTTGTGAAAAAAACTCTGACTAGTGGGTTTTTTAAATTTAAAGTTTTAAAGTTGAATATGATAAATGTGTTAAATATACACATTTATCGAATTCATATATTGTAAAAGTAAATGCAGGAATACATTATCGTAACTTCGTAACTCCTTGCACTAGTTTGTAAAAGTGTAATAAAATGTCTGATTGAGGTATAGATTGGAGAATAACATTTTATTTAACAATCCATACTATAGGTACTACGAGTACTATACTATCCATGCTTCCATACTTAATATTATAAGTGCGAAAGTAACTCGATCTGTCTGTTACGCATCACGATGAAACGGCTGAACCGATTTTGATGAAATTTGATATGAAGATAGCTAGATACGCGATTTCGTATCCGCAATAACCGACATTCACGCGGACGACGTCGCGGGCAAAAGCTATAGTATTCTACAAAACATAAACATATTAAAACCGTAATGTTGCATGAAAGTGAGTAAATTACTTAAATACCTAATACACAAAGCTTCTTAGGGCGGATTCGACCAAAGTTACACCTAAGTCTTATTCTGGGATTAAAATCACTCATTAACTCTAGAGTTAGAGAACTTTTCGTTTTATCTTTTAATCCCGAACTAACTGTGTCTATCCGAGAATAAATCGAGTAAACAAGTTATCCGAGATTAATATAATGGCGGCCGCTACATTACCAGCTGATAATGACAACTCGTGTGAATATCATTGACAGTAATTGACACTATTATAAACCTGCAAAATAATGTAGACACATAAAATCTTACGTTCCGCCTTATAAACAATTGTATTACTATTTTAGTTGGCTTCCACATGTGATTCATCATTTATTCATTAACTCAAGAGTAGGTAATACGTAGTATTGGTTACTTTACGTTTCTGATAGAAAAACGCAAACGAAGATATCTAAGAGTAAGAGCAATAAGTAAAATTATTCAAGATTGAGTTACTCTGGTATAACATGGCATTTGGCCAATTCCGCCCTAACGACATACTGCTCTATCTATGGTCGAAATGCCAGCCATGGTAAAATGGCGTGAGTCGGGCGACTCTAGAATCTTGGACCGTACTAAGTATAGAGGGTAGAGGAAAGGAGCACTATCTCATATACCGGCTCCACACGTTGGTCCCAACGTAGGTCCCACCCAACGCCACTCGTCCAACGTGTGTATCTAGAACATATTATTGGCGCCAACGATGGGGTTGGTTTTATCAAAGGAATCTGCGCCAACGTTCGCGATCCACACACGTTGGCGCTATGCTCAGTTCTGTTTTAGGGTATATTATTATGTGTTCTGTGGTTCTGTTGCAACACGCATCGAGAGCGCACGACTAGCGAGAATGTTATCCTCACCCTCAAAAACGCCAACCGCTTGGACAAATGAAACAGTTATCCAATTTTTAGAAGTTATCCCAAGCATAGCCAATAATATGGAATGCGTCTTGGAAGGACAGTTTTCAGTAACAAATATTACAGATATATATTGTAATTGGCACTCAGTAATGTAAAAGCCTTTAGAGCAATTTCGATTTCTGTATCGGACGTCTTCACGTTGGTTCTGGAAGTCACGAAGGACTTCTCACAACCAACGTCACAATTTACACATCTCGTGCAGATAATATTAATGACTCTGAAAACACGTCACACTTCCACCCGCATTAACTGAATACGTGAGAAGAAATAATTATGGCAGGAGGCAGATATAGGAAACAATAAGGACACGGTGTATTAGAATACAATTAGCGCATTTTTCTATAATCGGCATGAATACTCCATTAAGTTTGTAAGGAATTACGTCGTACCATGTTTATGAAACTACCAGAACTACTTTAAACTACCGCAATACAGTAAGTTAACTAACAGAGGGCGTTCCCTTAAACTCTACAAAATTAACAGATTTTAAAACAAAATCAGCTTCAAAAAATAAGTATGAAAAAGATCCAAAAATGTACAAACATTTTTCTTTTACTTATCCGATTTTGTATATATAGGAATTTATAAGAAACGCCTTTCGTTAATCTACTGTGTAATGACACCCAAAATAAAAATCAGCACGAATAGATTAAATACAGAATGAAATGCTAGTCTTTATTACTATTTCTGCTAATACTATCTCGAACCATTTCTGTTAAAAATAAAATGGGTACCTAACCTACCTTCTTAGCCTAACTTTCATGATTGGGCTAAATAAGGCGGTTCTCACACTGCACCGCGCTCCGTCGCGTAGAGCGGGATCGCAGATTTTACCGTTGTATGGAAATATCTCAGTTTGTATAGAAAACACGCTTGGTACAACACACTGACAACGCGTCGACGCACGGCGACGCGTCACGCGCGCAGATTCTGCCAAACCGCGCGAAGGCGCGGGGCGTTCCACGAGGTCTAACACACTAGCTCCGCAGTACCGATCGAGTTTTTAATAAGTAAGGACGTTACCACAATGGATCCTGGCGTGGATAGATTTATATTTGAAATTGAACAACGCCCAGCAATTTGGGACATGAAATGCAAAGAATCTGGGACATGAAATGCACCACAGCGATCGACTGTGAAGTGAAGTTTTTACTTGGTGCGGGGCCGCCGTACAGCGCCGCTCCACGCACCGCGGCGGGCGGGACGCGTTGCCAGTGTGAGAATCGCCACATCGCAAAGAACATTCTAATATGTCTTAAGTCTAAACTTAAGACATTTAGAATGTTCTTTACTGTTACAAATAAATCCAAAAGAGAGAGAGAATTTAGAAGGCAGTTCGCCAGGGGATTCGTAGTACCCCCCGTAGAAGGTACCTACTGATTATTAAGTATGTATGTAGTATGGTATGTTATGCATATAGATCACACTGCAAAAAAAAAATGTTTGCAGAAACTAACATTAATAATAAATAAATTATCTTGTTTCAAAAGGTAGTAATTATTATTAAACATTAACACGTTCTTTATATATAGCTAGGTATCTAAATATATTGTAACAGCTGATGTTTAATTTACCTACATTCTGAGCAAATAAAGACCTTACTCTATTCTTTATGCCATAACAATCTAAAATTCGATGATACTGTTTCAGGCAATGAGGTACTACTACTACGTATATAGTTCAATGGTTTCAGGACACTTTTATGTATTTCGACTTACTGAAATGAGAAGAATGCTTCATGAAGGTCGTGTTACCTAGCACTAATATTATAACTGCGAAAGTAACTCTGTGTATATTTATTACTAATAAATATACGTACACAGAGTTACTTTATTAGTAATAAATACTTATACACAGAGTTACTTTATTAATAATAAATACTTATACACAGAGTTACTTTCGCAGGTAATAAATTATTACCTACCATAAAACCACCACGACTGAATGATCGTAAGGAAATTATGCCAAAGATCTTCTTACGATTATAATGCTTATTTCCATTAGCTTTTTTCATCGTATTACAAAATACTTACACGCAGGCAAAGTTGCGAACAACAATATTAGTTAACGATACCTAACATCCAACATAAACACTTAAAAAAATACATTATACAATTGCTTAACAAATGAATAAAAAATTACCTACCTACAAATACAAATATCCCGTGTGCATTGTGAATACGTCGATATTACCCGCATATGCTTAAGTATTATCTATTCATACGGAGTGTACAATGGCAAGGTGAAGATTTTCGTCAGTTCGTTGACGTCAGCGATCCCTTATTAATTTGAAATCCCTTATCACCTTTATTACCACGACTCTCTAGAAAGAAATAAAATAATAAATTATGTGTTACGGTAAAAACGGGTTCCTTCTCCTTCATTAAAATTAGTGAAGCAACAAGCATTTATTTGATATTGTTAGTTATTAAAGAGGGTCAATAAGTAGGTATGTACAAGCCTCAGATTATGAAAGAAAAGGCAGATAGACCGCGCGGAACACTGAGAGTAAAGCCAAAAAAGCAAATACAAATTCAAAAACGAATATGTACCTACAACGCGCTTCGTGCTGTACTGACACGAGTCAGTAAAACTCGAAACGCCGCATCGTTAAAAAAAAACAAATAAAACTACAAATACAAATTCAAAAGCGAATACAATCACGAGATTGCAGGTAGGTATTCGCTTTTGAATTTGTATTTGCTTTTTTGACTTCACTCTCAGTGTTCCGCGCGGTCTATCTACCTTTTGTTTCATAATCTGAGGTACACGCCTACAACGTGCCTAGGACCCACATGGATCTTTTTATTTCCTGCAGAAATCCCATCGTCAACTGGAGTAGGTAAAATAACGCAAATGCGCTGGCATAAAAGTATAATAATATGTAATATAATAATAATAATAATAATAATATAATATGTGGGGACATTTTCACACACGGCCATCTGACCCCAAACTAGGGAGACCCTGTACTATGGGTGTCAGACAGCTGATATACATACACAAATACATTTTAAATACATACATATATAGATAAACAACACCCAGACACAAGGCAAACACAAGTGCTCATCACACAAATGTTTACCCTGGGCGGGAATCGAACCCGCAACACGCTGCGCAGCAGTCGATCGCTCAGCCACTGCGCCAACCGTGTCGTCGAAAAGTATTTGGTACTATTCGATTTTCTAGTTGGAAATACGCCATTCTGGTTTAATTTTATTCGGCAAGCACAATTTGTATCACCCATTGATATGAATTATGTAATATTTGGGATCAAATATATTGACCACCAAAAAATACTTTGACATCCTAAGCTCCCTTGCCAAAATAACATGTAGCAAAAAGAAAATGTCAAGCTGTTTTAGTTATGACTGTCAAATTGTATTCAAAGACCAAATGTAGTAAATAATCACTGAATCTTTTTAGTCTTCTTATCAATCCGATTGAGTAGTGTTTGAGTATTTGGCCGTATGTAATTAATTGTGGGTAGATTTGTTCAAACAAATTGCACGTGCATTAGTTTTAAAAAAATAACACAAGCAAAGATAAAGTGTTATGCCACCTGGGCTCCTCTTTATTTTAAATTAAAAACTAAATTCTGATTCACAACTTATTCGTAGAACTTATAGGTGATCTATCAACAAGTTTATAAAACATAGGAGAGCACAACGTACGTAAGACAACACAACACAAAGTCTTAAGTTTAAGAATTTAATCAATTTTAAACCTTTCACAGTTTTAAGTGCATACTTATGAATTGTCAAGGAATCGGTTGGTTGGTCAGAAAGTTGAGGCTTGTAGGGTAGGTCTCAATAGAGACACCCTTTTTAAAGAAGTTTTTACAACATTCTGGTTACGAGTATATTATTCTTGTTGCTTCTGTATGTATAAAATAAAAAAGGGTAGTATAGTGCGTGCCACGAAAGATGAGACTTGACACAGACTTGATTTGACTTGCGCAGTACTCGATTTAAAGAAATTTACCTTAGTATTTTTATCACTGATATAATTTTCTAACTTATATGCTTGTCTACACAGTGTGCGTTTAATGCCTTATATTTTATACTAGCGACCCGACCCGGCTTCGCACATCTTCTTCGGTAAATGGACTATCCAATACAAAAAGAATTTTTCAATTGGAACCAGTAGATCCTGAGATTAGCGCGTTCAACCAAACAAACAAACTCTTCAGCTTTATAATATTAGTATACATGTCTTGCAGTGCAAGACATGTATACTAATATTATATTATATTATATTACTAATATAATATTATATTATATTACAGTTGCTGAATATCGAGTGGTATTTTTTTAATAGAACTTTTTACACAATACCCCAGAATATGAAGCCGAACAATGAATGTACAAGGAAACCTTAATACCTAGGCAGTAATTTCAATGATGATGTATGTACGATGATATCATAGCCTGTTTGAATTCAGTTCTCTACTATACATTATTTCGCTATTGATTGTGTGATTCAGGTTAAATGTTCCTTTAGAATAGGACGATATTTGATTTTTGAAGTGACTCATACAAATATAGATCGTACATAAATGACGTATATAAATAGATCTTTTAAAAATGTAAAATATTTATAAATTTTAAACGCTTGAGGCACTGATATTGTGTAGTACACCTGTATTACAGGCAGAGTACATCGGTGCCTCAAGCTTTAAAAATTTATATACATTTTACATTTTTAAAACATTTTATAATATACGTCATTTATGTACGATCTATATTTGTGTGAGTCACTTAAATTATTTTTTTTCTTTTTAGTTCGTGTTATACTTATAAAAGCTTGTTATTAAAATATTTTTTTTTATTTTAATTTTTTTGTTTTCTTTTCAAAGTAAACAATAAAATTAAAATAATTTTAAAATCAAAAGTTTATTAATACCTAACATCTTTTTGTGTGATGTTGCTAACTTTATGATTCATGATGTTTCAAACTCTTTCATTTGATACCCATAATAAGGGTCATTGTCAGCTGCCTGGTAGTATGAGATGCCAAATATCTAATTTTAGTTTAGTTTGTGAACAAGGGAATCGGCACCAATGTATTGTCATCAAAACTAAAGGTGTAGGTTTGCCAGATTTCAGCTCAATTGAATAGGTACCAATAAATGCTCGAAAAATGGTTTGCCAATTTTGAAGCGACAACTTACATACATACGAACAGTGCAAGTTAAATAAAAGCTTGTAAAAAAAATAGCAAGTACATAAAGTACAGGGTATAATGCCAGCCTATATTTGTCCCACTGCAGGGTAAAGGCCTCTTCTCATCCAGAGAAGGCACGAGCATTGATCACCACACTCGCTCAAAGTGGATTGGCGATTTTAGACTTAGGTATATCAATTATAAGTCCAGGTTTCTTCACGATGTTTTCCTTCACCGATATCCAAGATAAAAGAAAGTGAAAAATAACTTTAGCACAGAACATTACCTATATATTTATCACTTTTTAGTTTTTGAAGGCGGTTTTCTAAAAAACTTTTTATTTTCACTTTTTAGTATGCCTTAACACCCAAATCCATTAAGACAACGGCGACACACTTAAAACAGAGACTGTAAGTCCTCCAAAGATTGAAGAAACTAAAACATCATCTAAGTACTTGTTTTGGGATTTTGTTGATTTTCTCAAAAAGGGCTGGACCAATTTTAGTAAAATTTATATGGGACTATTTCGGAATAAACCCCTTTCGAACAAAAAAGGAAATTTGCAAATCCGTCTATATTATGACAGAGTTATGCGCCGGAACATACATAAATAAAAAAATAAACATCCGAATTGATAACTGACTCTTGCAGTTGCAATTTGCAATGGTAGCTTGCCCAGTTTCGAACCCACAACCAACTATTAGGCCATCACGACATAGACACAGGGTATAGAGGCATGCAAATCGTCTTTGACATTTAAGTTTTTTTTGGTGTTCCTTCTCAGAGGAGTAAAAAAAAGTCGATAAGTGTTTTGATAACCAGTCATTATCATCATCATCAATTCTCGTTTATCTTCTCTCATACCGTAAAGTTCCTATTAAGAAATCAAAAATATTATCATAATAGAATCTTTGCACGTGTAATAATTTACTAAAGCAAAACACAAATAATATAATGCTTTAATAGTATATTAAGATACATTTGAACTTAGTTTGTCATAACATGATCATTGTCATCCTATCAGCCTATTGTCGTCCACTGCTGAACGTAGGCCTCCCCCAGAGATCGCTAACATCATGATCATGTTAACCTTTAGACACCCACTGCTGGGAATAGGTCTTCAGCCGTATTCGCCAGGCCGATGTATGTTGGCGATCGCAGAAGGTGTTACCGCATTACAGTTGATGATGAATTGCAGAGCTGAAGGCGAGGGCGTAATGGAGCCGAGAGTGAAATAATAAAATGCTCATGCGTTTCATACAGCGTTTTGCAACACACTTGTTAGGAAAATTAAATTAAATTTTAATAACTTTAATATGTACGGTCAGCATCGAAAGTCGATTAACACTTCAGATTTTTAAATCATCGTTCTTGAGCAGAAACAAATACGGACAGGATAGAAAATCAAGATAAAATAAACTCTTGACTATGACCTGAAATACTGTAAAATTATTACTTAGATCGTATTTGTTTTTGTCTTTTTAGAGGATATGAAAATGTAATAGTGTTAATCTACTTTTGTTGCTGACCTTACCTATGTAAGTATTGTGGACAAAGACATGCGAAATATTTTGCGCCGATTTCTTTATTCAAAATTCGAACCCGCGGTCGAAATTCGGTTGCCCGCCAAACACCCTGTTATCATCATCACTATATATTTTAAATTTAAGTCGCCACGCCACGCTGAGTTGGTGTTTGTTTGGGCTAATCTCCGGAACTCCTGGTTCGATTTTGTGAATTCGTTCGGTAGTAGGAAGATACGTTATCCTTGTGTGTTGTAGGCTACATTTTCTTAACAAAAAAATATGGATTGGGAAGAAAATTCACGCGGACGAAGTTGCAGGCAAAAGCTAGTTAAAACATAAAAAAAAACAAAATCAAAATCGGTTCATGTTCACAGACACACACACACACACAGACACGTCAAACTTATAACACCCCGTCGTTTTCTCGTTGGGGGTTAAATAATAAAAATTGAATATTTTTATAAAAAGAACACCATATCCTGTAAAATTACTAAAAAAATATGTATTAAAATGTCTATTTATCATATTTTATTAATTTACAAATACTTAAACCAAAAAGTAGTACTTAGTCGCCTTTGGCGTGGTTTAAAAAACCCACTCGTATTTTACTATCCCCTGTTGAGTATCAGTTTCATAAACTCATTATGTCTATATCATATCAAAAATGCTATACTTACTTCGTGACTGCGTTCTATTGAGTCAGGTATTTATTTAATAAATACAGTCAGTAATAAATATTGGTTCGTTTTTATTTCACATTCTTTCATCTAGCATTCTAGATTTATACACTATGCAATGGTCCACAATGCTTATAAGCAATTCACACTAGTTTATTTATATAATTGCTCTTTACGATATCAAATGTAACACACTTATAAAACCAAAATCTTGAAATGGAGTTAACAGATTTTAATTGAACTTGATATTTTTTTCAACAATGTTCTCTTATCATTCTTTTGACTAACAATATCTTGCTTACTTTACCTACACGTATCAAAATAAATAAATAAATGTGTAGCTCGTACACACGTAGCGCGTAGCCTCGTAGCCCGCGCGTAGCCCGTAGCCCGTAGCCCGTAGCCCGGAACTATCCCTGCGCTGACGCCAACGAATTGGGGATGGGAACTTAGTTAAATTGAAAATAGAACTGTATCTATAGTCTTTTCATTATTCTACCATTCTTTTTTCAGTACGCTTAATGAGATCAGTGTTTAAATAACGAAAAAAAAATATTTTTATGTTGAACTTAACAAATACAGCTTCCGAATATCTATCGCATCTTATGCCAACAACGGCAACATAACACCACGTATTCCAATAACTTACTGAACTTGGAAGTTACTACTAATGATAGCATACGTCAAGTTGCGTGATGCGGTCGAAGTAACTAAAGATTTACCTATATAAAGTGTGTCGGTTGCGCGTACGCAAACAAACACTACGATGTTCTCAAGCCGGCTGATTGTGTGTTCTGCGCTTGCGGTCCTCGTGGTCGCGGCCCCGGGGGGAAACGACATACAAAAAATTGTCAAAGCACGTGAGTGACTCAATTTTTTTTACATCCTAATTATATTTTTGACATATAAATTGTGACAAAATAATGTGTGGAAATTTTAAAGTGATAATGTAAGTAGTTTGTTGTAACATGCGGTTAAGACATTATTTTATTTATTTTCGGAAATACCTACAAACAAATTAAGTAACTAAATATTTGTTGAAAGATTCGTAAAACGCGGTTTTTTCTTGTTGATAAGTATTCAAGTAAAGAAATCGGTCGATAAAAATTAGTGACGGTAATTTGTGAATATAAGATAGTGCGATAAAACAAATCCTGATTACATATCAGTATTTTTCTGTTCCAACGAAAACAGTACACAACAAAAGGTAATAGTGATGTTTTAACGTAAGTGTTATTTTGACAATAATAATTATTGGTTAACTGTGATATAATGCAGTACTGCACAAATAATAACCTCTTGTTATTTTTTCAATTAATATTTCATTTAAATCAGACTTCGGCCGTTGTAAATAGTAAGTACTGACATAAGTAATTGTCATTGTAGGTAGGTAGTGTAAAAAATGCTATAGTTTTTGCTTTTGGCCTTATTTTCAACTCTTGGGTTCAATCCCCGTGTCCTGATGTCCCGTGCCTTGTCTACTGTCTACAGAAATTATAAGCATGACGTTGTGTAATGTTATGTAAATAAATAAGACAATAATAATACGTAGCCGAGGGTTTCATCATTTCATGGCTCATCATGGTAGTACTTACACAGACAGACAGGTTGTAGCATTTATTAGATACTACAACGACGATCGAAAGAGTGTAAATTAAATTGAATGCGATGTAATCATACCGTGTAATTAAAATTCTATAAATCAACATGAATTTTATATTTATTGTTATATTATTTATTGTTTTGTGGTATTTGATGTATCCAAGAGAAAATTCAATAAGAATTTCCTTTGAAAGTGATTTATTGGGTATGTAGTTATTAAATAGTTTTTTTTATTTTTATATAATTATTTTTTAGTGTTTCCGTACCACAAAAGGAAAAACGGATGCACCGCCAGTCAAAGACCAACTTAAACAAAAATGCCGATTAGTTTTACCCTGGAAATAAAGTTTTAATTAATAAATCGTGTAAAATATCACATGAAAGAATGTTGTCTTGTTTTAAGGATTCTTAACATATTCCATTTTTGTTATTTTTAAATCCTCATTTGGAAAAAGAATGCCGTATGCGATAGTATTATTTTATCCCTTTATCTCATATTCTTCTTCGTCGACATATTATTCTGTTGCACTTCGGGTGAATTTGAAAGGATAGCTAGCTACCCATAGGATCTGCTATAGCAACGATGAAACTATTTAATTTTTTTTTAGTTAAGTGTTAGAGTTAAAACGTGCTACAATATCGCATTGGGTCTAGCCTGTAAGGATATTTGTATGTTAAGGGGCTATTAAACGACTTTTACAGATTTTAAACTGACAATCACGTCAAAATGTGCAGTGTAAATGATTTGAAAAAAATATATGTTAAACTAGAACATTCTCTTAATCATATAGAAAGTGAATATTTTTGATTAAGTTCATATTAAATAGTTTAATTAACTCGTGAAGTTGTGTCTGACGCGGACAAAACATTGACAATCACACAGAGTTTTGGACGCAAAACTGACGCAGAACGGTGAACGGACGCAGTCTGCGACCAAAACTTTCAAAATTTAGTCGAAAAAATTAAATAAAAGTAGTATTCTTTCAAAATTAAATAAAAGGCGTATACTAAAAGATATATAATAAAATTGTCTGTAAGATGGTGTAAATTTCGTTTAATTATACCTGGTAGATTTTGTGTGATTGTCAATGTTTGGTCCGCGTCAGACACAACTTCACGTATTAATTAAACTATGTAATATGAATTTAATTAAAAATATTCACTTACTAAGTGATTAAGAGAATGTTCTAGTTTAACATATATTTTTTTCAAATCATTTACACTGCACATTTTGACGTGATTGTCAGTTTAAAATCTGTAAAAGTCGTTTAATAGCCCCTTAAGAGAAGAAATAAATAAATAAATAATAAACAGTTACAATTATGATTTTAATAGGGTTAGTAGGCTGACTCCTTGACAATTCCAAATTGGCTGTAAATGGTTTATTAATTGGTAAAATAAATAGTTTTGAGTTATTGACTTTATTATACCTAGACGTAATTTAGTATAGATAAAATTACGGGTCTTTTGACTGCTCAGTGTTTTTCGGGCCGGAATCCTGGCCGGTTATTCATTATCATCATTTCAGCCCAAAGACGTCCACTGCTGGACATAGGTCTCCCCAAGGGGGGGGGGGGAGGGGGTCCATAATCTCGATTCTCGATCGCAGTATGGTTGCAAAGGCACGGCCGGTTATTATTTTTAATTAATATCGTAGACATTATTTATATTGTCTGTCACTCTCAAAGGTTAGCGAGCAGAACATTGAATTTTGAGTTGTCACAAACGGAAGAATGTTTTGAATTTTGTAAACCTACCATATTAATAATAATAACCATTGATCCATTAATAAGGACAATAGATTGTTAAACGTCACTTTACTACAAAGATTAACAATAGTATAGGTTTCTTGGTATTCATAAATAGAACAATTCAACTAATGAGACATACTTGTTTAAGCGAGTTGTCGCGCGTAAATAGTATAAAAAAATGGCTTTATCATGATGTGTTTCTAGGGGTTTTTTGTAAACACAAGCATCATAATGTTTATATCTTTAGGTTGGTAGGTAGGCTACCTAAACAATATTGCATATACCTAACCTGTGTAGGCAGGTAATCAATTTTAATCACCGTAAATAATTAACCCACCATCCTAATGTATAAAGATAAAGAAAATTTAGTGACATAAGTGGTGACGATTCCTCTTATACTGAAAAATTCGAAGTGGAATTATGATTTTAATCATCTATTAAGAGTTGGCCGCAAAGAAACGCTCGTCTGAATTGTAAAGATGATTGCTCTATTTCTTAGAACAAGTCATATTTATTGTTGTGCGTTTGGAGTTAACCACTGTTTTATCCCTGCAATGCGGTTTTAACCTTTACAGTGACAATTTAAAATTTCGTCACTCATCAAAGCAGTCAATTCAAACTCAAACTCAAATTATTTAATTCAAATAGAATATTTACCATATAAATATATCTTACCAAATATATCGATGCTATTTACAGGCATTTTTGAATTGTCAAGGAGACAGTCAAAAAGTTTAAGCTAGTTGCACGTTCCAAACAGTAGGTTTCTATGGAGAAGACCGAGCAAGAAACTCCTACTCCTGTAGATATATTATAGACTAGTTTATTACCTTCAATAAAATAATTAAAGAAAACCGTTAGCTATGTCCCCATTGGTCCATGAAGTATATCAATGAATTAACTGGTTCAAACATAACAATACCCTCTTGACCGATTAATGCTAAGCTGATTACTGTCTATAGAATTTGAGTGCCGTTATCACCAATAACCCGGATACGATTTGTAACACTGCAGTTGCCTAGCAACCGACGGAGCAAATACCTGTGTCCGAAACCTTAATCAAAACAAGGTCAAATCTTTGGTCAAATTAGAT
The DNA here is from genome assembly GCA_947361185.1 of Charanyca ferruginea. NCBI lineage: Eukaryota > Metazoa > Arthropoda > Insecta > Lepidoptera > Noctuidae > Charanyca > Charanyca ferruginea. The sequence continues at coordinate 19,125,400 of OX376073.1, forward strand.
CTCAAGAAAGAAATTAACAAGAAAATGAATTAGTTTAATATTGAATCTAAAATTACCTTATTAATTCATATAAATACTTCCGTTTTTAGGTACCTAGGTAGTCCTTCTTTTGTCCACAATATCCTCAACAAAAAGCCTTCATAAATGTGGGTTTCGTAAAAATTATCAATTTTGTGTAAGTAGGTAGTTAGGTTAGTTATTTCCTAAATTTCTACCCGTAAAAACTTGAACTCGATTCATATCGTAGGCAGTAATTCCCCAACAAAGCATGGACAAAATCGCCATAATCTACTTATGTACTAGTACTATGATTGACCTTTACCATGAAACACGATATAGTGGGTAGGTACTTGTGCCCATTCACGAGCTATCAACTGAAACGAATTCAGTTTCCCATCGAAGTTACATAATTGCCCTAACGCATGGACATGGTAACAATAAATTGCTCTGATCGTGTTGCGAGCGATTTGTGTCGCTAATAGCACATTGGTACCTAGCGACGTCAATACTAATTGTCATAGGGAAAACTGTGTTTTTTTTCTGATATAAGATTCCACTTAAACTTTTTGTAACTGAATTCCAATACAGAATTACAATCTAAGCTAATTATTCTAACCATTTATGTCATTAACTAATAACATTTCTACGAAGACATGTTATTGTACCTACTTGAAATAATGACCTCTTTATTATTATTAAATGATGAGCTAATTTATAAATTATCAGAATATCAGATAACTTTTATAACTATATGAAAGTTTGACAAATTATTTACGTAAAGACGCGGTTCCTCTCAAGGTATTAGATTCCTGTTCTCGAAGAAAAAAATATGAATGACCTACAGAAATAAATGGTCGACAATTTCGAACATTTAAACGTTGGAAATATTATTATTATTGTTGTACATAATAGATTCAGAGAATCCTATTGCTAGCTACGCACTTTAGTGTGAAATATTTAAATGTCAAAGTTATTATATTGTGAGTTTTCCTATAAATTCCGATTTCACGGTCAACGCTTAATACTCAGACCAACAAATTGGTCTGCGGCTTAATATAATTCAAACAATTACTAACATATTTGCCCTTTACAAGTCAAGACTGCATACGGGAACTACCTAACAAGTAGGTAGGAAATTTTACTTTAGAGTTAGTAAATTTCGATGCTCTTGAAACGAATTAATTACTTATCTAACTTTAAAAATCTTAACCAAACCAGGAGGTATCTACAAAATAAACAAGCTTTGAAAACTTATTTTCTCACTTCTATTTTCAGCCAATGTGCCGTCGAAAGCTGATGCTAATGCGGACCCTAAGGCGGTCCCTGCGGCCATCGTACCTCAGGCGGTAACCCCTCCACCGAAGCCCGTGAACGAGCGGTTCCCTCATGCCGTGCTCTTCGGAGGCACCTGCGGAGGCACCATCATCAGCCCCACATGGATCCTCACCGCTGGCCATTGGTAAATACTAATTTATTATGTATATTTTTTGTGTAAATCGTATTGTTCGTACGGAGTAGCATTATCACGTCAGTAGCCAAAAGTTTGAAATAAAAATGACAATTCGTACCTAGGTTTTGAAGCCACAGTAACTACTATAATAAGTACTAGATAAGTACCTACTACATAAACAAATCCTCAATTAAATAAATCAGGTTCTATACGAGTTCAGAACAAAATTTAATATCATTGAGGATCCATATTCAGCAAAAGATGTTGGATTAGTATTTTTGCAAATGATACCAAGCTACACCTCTTAAACTCCATTTAGATACGAAATAACCTATTTAACAATCTAACCGACGTCAGCGTCGAGTTGGCCAAATAAAACATTTAAATCTTCAAAAAACTTTATAAATATCATGTAACGGCCAATTAGCGAACAGTTTATGGTCAAATTACCAGTGACTACAGTTTTTGCCGTTTTCCACAAATCATAATAACAAGCAAAGCAACAACAAGTAATATCTGCTATAGCAATTGGCGGGGCAGAAGTTAGAAATCAGAAATCAGAAATATTTATTTGTGTAACATAGGTAATTACATTGGATTGAAATGAAATGAATTGAAGTGAAATAAATGAATGCAAAGAACTAATGAAGTTTAACGATACGGGTACATAGGTACCTATCTCCTATTGTTAATACTACTATTGATAATTACTTCCTATCATCAAGGATTTTTTCTAAGATTCCCAGTTCGATTGTCGTTTACAGACTGAACCAATGACAAACTTAGGTTATTTAAGTTTTATGTCGTTTCTCTCATTCCAACATACTTACCCTTTCTTACAATAATACTGTTTTCGAAACAGTACAAACGAAACAGTAAATTCAAAGTACCTAGATATAGAGCTATATTTTTATATGAAAATGTTACACAGCCTAATCGTTTTTACGGACCCAATTTTGTACCTAAAGAAATATAATAGTTAATAACTTTAAAAAATCTCTTATTTTGTGAGCAATTTATTTATTCCTCAAACAATATCAATATCTTCCCGTCTACTCTCGCCTTCCTTTGAAATGGTCATATTATTATCGTCTACGATAAAGGTAGCCTTACCATTTTCTATACAAATACTAATAAACCATGACCTCTTCAATGCAAACTGTTATCTTTCTTATGTCATGTGTATGTAGCCTATCTAAGTCTTAAAACTTATCGTGTGAAGGTTAGGTGACAACAACAGAGGAAACGACTATTATTATTTTTTGATCCAGTTGGTAATAAACATTACTTGTTTGTAACAAACAATATGAGTCATAGAAGAAACCTTATGACGGTTGTAAATAGTTTAGCAGTTACTCGAAATAGAAACAAGAATTTTTAGTTGGTCATACTATTTTTCTTGAAACTCTGTAGATTTATTTACTGAATCTATGAGTAAAAACAAACTTTGTCTGAAAGGTATTAAAATACACCTTACGATCTTGAAGGCTATGATTACTCATGTGAGTGATGTAGGTATGGAGAAAACTAGTTAATTTAAAGCAAGGGTATTTTCTTCACTAATTATTAACTCACTTCAAGTTCACTGAGCCTTGGTATACATAGAACTGCTCTTCCCATATAGCTTTATGTCCTCCTATGGTCAACCCAGCAGAATGACTACCTCCATTTTTTTAGTGCCGGAGGCCCTATGGGCCTGTAAATCCCAAAATTCGTGCCCTAAAATGGCGAGACGGGAGCGCGGTAGACCACGAAAGAGATGGCGGGATGACTTGGATAGCTTCCTTGAGAATTGGCAAGACATAGCTAAAAGTCGAGATCGATGCAAGGAATGGAAGGAGGTCTTTGCCCTACAGTGGGACAGTACAGGCTAAATTTAATACACTTAATATAAATTAAGGTTGGGCTTAACGAAGGAGTATTATAAAAGCAGCTCTTTTTTGTACTATGGTCTCGATCTTGTTTGTTTGCACTTATTCCTATACAATTTTACATAAATCCCACCTTTCAACTGGTTCCTTTTTGAGTACCAACATACAGCTCAAGACATTAAGATGGATGTCGGCGCATGCGCATGCATAACAAAACATCTGGATTTTCCTTGTTCGTCATATGATCGCTGTACATGTAGGTACTAAGTAACCAGTTATTATTATACATTTGTCGATAAACAAGACACAAAGAAGAAGCGTGACATGATCGTCTCATTTTTAAATGAATAGATCAAGTTTTTTACAAGTACATGGTTAGCTTATCGTAAATTGGCCTAATCTTGTCTGTTCTTAAAACTTGCGCCGGCTTATGTGTGTACAATAAAAACACAATTATCTATATGTTTTTATTGTACACACGGCTACACATCAAGCTACACATTCCTATAATAGTTAATGTTGATCTCGTATTGTATAGGATTTACGTACAATGCGAGGTCAGCTTATAGTGGAAATGTATAGCTTGATGTGTAGCCGTGTGTACACAGAGTGATTTAAAATTAACAAAATAAATTGACGCGATACATCATTAATGAATTCTTATCCAAAATTAGATGAGATGAGAGTATAATGTACGGCCTCCCTAGCCAAGTTACAAAACGTTTCGTATCGTTTCTCTATTAACGCTTCGTCGTAATTCATTTTTGTTGTTTTTCGATCACGTGACTTATCGTTGAGATGACGTCATTCCCATACATTTGATTCGTTTTCTATTAGCGTTATCGATTGTAGATTCTCAATTTGTGTAATATGGCTAGGGGGGCAGAGGTAGGTACCCTAATTTAGAAATATTCAAATTTTATTGAATCTATTCAGAAGCTAGGCCAAAACAACAAGATTGTTAAAATTCAGTGGGTACATTCACACATCGGTATACGAGGCAACAAGGAACCCGACCCGGGACCCGGCCGACTGCCTCGCTACAGAAGCTAGTTGTAATGGGATACCGTTTATTTGCCTACCAATGTTCGCCGATTGCCTTTACCTAGTCAGGATTAAGTGTACAGAGATGTGGAAGGAGTACTTTGACGAAAGAGCATTAACAAAGGGCATTTGGTATAGGACAATGCAACCCTGCCTTTATCAATCACCGTGGTTCACCGACTCCAATATGTCAAGATCCCATGTTGTAACTGCCTGGAAACTTCGACCCGGGCATATTCCGTTTAATAACTTTTCGTTTTTGATGGGAAAGTTAAATTCACCAAACTGTACGGATTGTGGCGTCGTGGAAGATGTTTATCATGTTATAGTTGAGTGTGTCCGGAACGAAGTTGAGAGTCTAAGGTTAAGTCGCGAGAACAATGTGAATTTACGTGAAGTTGGTATCATCCTAGCGTACCCTCAATCAGAAGTGGCCAAGAGGTTATATAATATAGTTAAATTAGCAATTAAGCGTAGATAGTAGTTACAACATTGTAAAGCATATGACGGTGGCATGATCATGCATGATCAAACCCTCGTAAACTAAATAAATATTAAAAAAAAAAAAACAACGTCAGAGCAGGTAGCGCAAACAATCTCTTTTATCACCCAAAACCGGACTACAATATATGTTAGGTAAACACTTAAAATGCAAATTAAAAAAGATATCTAATTAGCTGGACGCGCTCTAATCCTCGCTTAAAGCTGTCAAACCAACTGGTTTGCGAATAATAAATATAAGTAAGTAAATACACTAGGTAAAATTTGATTAAGAACCTATACTCTAACAAGCGTCCTAATTACGTAATTACGGTGCAGAACCCAATCAAACACATGATTTGCCCTGACACAGTGACCTACTTCATTTTGACTTCACAAATACCCGAAAAATACATGAGAACAGGTAAAGCCGTAATAATTTTATCCAGTCAGCAAGGTAGTGGCGCTAACTGACCAGAACGGTAGTAGCTGAACCTGGATCTAGACAAATAATGACCTTTATCCTAGGCGAAGACACGCCCGCGAATATTCCTCACCCACAATACTCATAATGAATGAGATTTTGATTCCTTCATGGCATATTGCATTAAATATTTTAGTTTTACGAATAGTCAAAGTCATAAGGAATAATATTATGCTTCTTTGATATAACTTGATACCCTATAGGTACTCCAATAGGTGAAGAATAAAACAAGAAGAGGAACCCATTGTGTGCCTAGCTCGAATAAGTTAAACAAAAATACGTTTGCCATTCTTTTGTATGAATCCAATAATACTCTATACATGCAGCGCACAGCGCAGTATTCTTCCAATAAAATTATAGGTTTTGTAATCAGGGTCAAACGTCATAATTATTATAAAACTTTTGTTTAAAATTCAGTTCGTTTCGGTGCTAGCGTTTTCCAATAACATTGTGATTGGTTCCTCCTTAATTTATAACATTTATCGCTCTACCGTGACTCTTGATAACCCCAGTTCTTCGAACACGTGTTTGTGACATTGACCAACGACATTTCAATAGTGCTTATGTTAGTGTAGTTATTTACCTATTGCCTGAGTTGTTTTATTTTACTGGTAATATAAATAGGTACTCTTTCCTGTTCAGTTTGGGCAGGAACGTGGTCAACTAATGAGCTTTTACTTCATAATTAGTACTACTTTTATTTAAGTAGTTGCACAATAGGTGGTAAGTAGACTGTACAGTCTTTGAGAGAGCCATCTCTGTTTTCTGCTGCCTGCAAAATAGCATAAGAAAGTTAATGCGCACACCGTGTAATTATTTTATTTTACTAACACAAGTATTTCTTGCTCCATTTATCCTTACAGCTTGTGAATTTATTTCAAGCTCTGATATAAAATGAGTCCTGAACATGATAGACATTTTGTTGAAGCTTTTTTTTTAATTCTTTATTATTTATAGAGGGTTTGATCACTATAACTATGTCACCCTCATAGGGGCATTCTATTTTATCTACGCTTAATTCCTATATTAAACATATTATACAATTTCTTGGCTGTCCGGGACACAGGAGCAGCCATAATACTAGTAAAGATACCTACATTATATAACATGATACACACACACATGATACATACACATTATTTAAATCTAAATTATTCTGAGATATATAGTACTTAACTCCCTTCAACTCTGTTCCGGACACACTCCGCTAAGATATGAGTCACGTCCTCAACCTTATCACTTTCTGCACAGTTTGGCGACTCATATTTTCTCCTTAAAGGCTTAAGGCGAAGCTATTTAACGGTATATGTCTAGACCGGAGCCTGAAAGCAGTCATCATATCACTTCGATGCAAATCTGTACCCACAAACCAGGGTATGCGGGAAGGGCTGTGTTGCATGGTTCTATACCAATTGTTGAAGCTTGCAAAGTACATTATTATTATTCCACTAAGTAGGTAATACAAATACGTACTGAAGAACGTGTATGTTCATAATAATCTAACTACGGAACTACTGCTCCGATTCTGTAAATTCTTTCGCCAATAAAAAGCTGCGTTATCCCTGAGTGTATAATATCTATTTTCAAAAAAATATAGTTAATCACAAATTGAGTAGGTATGTAGGTAACTACAGTACGGTCAACGTAACTTGGCGCGTCTGAAGTTAGCCGATTAGCTGCGCAGTAGACAATTTCGTTCCTAAAAGTTCCATTGCGCAGCCAAACAGCTAACTTCAGACGCGCCAAGTTACGTTGACCGTATTGTATATGTGCCTAACTTAGGTCTTACCTATGTTCGAGTTATGGTTAAACTCGTTAATAATAATTACCTACTATGATTAAAAAAATACCGGTGTTATGTAGGTACAAAACACTATTCAAATGTAAAGAAGACAAAAAATATTAAATGTATCTTATACATAGGTACGGTCAGCAACAAAAGTCGATTAAGACTGCTACATTTACCATCTGAATAACAAAAAATAATATGATGCAATACTTTTCAGTATTTCAAGTCATAGCCAATAGTTTATTTTATACTAGCTTTTGTACGCGACTTCGTCCGCGTGAATATCGGTTATCGTGGATGCAGACGAAATCGCAGATTAAAAAGTAGCCCTCCTTCCCCATTGCATGGTTTAAGCTATTTTCATACCAAATTTCATCAAAATCGGTTCAGCCGTTTTATCGTGAAAGCGTAACAGACAGAGTTATTTTCGCATTTATAATATTAAGTATGAATTGATTTCCCATCATTTCCGTATTTCATTTAATATTCTACTCAATCATTATGATTTAAAAATCTGAAGTGTTAATTTATTAGACTTTTATTTGTTATTTATTTATTTATAATTCATGCACAAACGTACAAAGACTAGTACTTACTACTTACTTACTTATACTTTTGTTGCTGACCGTACCAACTTAGTTATCAATGTTCACTATCTTTCGTAGAGGTAGGTACTAGCACTAGAGAAGTAGAGGTACTCCTACTTATTTATTAAAAATAACTGACGACATCATCGACTTCTTTCAAAATATTGATTAGGCAATAAGGAAAAAGAACTCATTCTCCGTTGTGAATGATTAGTATTAGATACTAATTGCACTGCATAAACGTGTTTGTTTATGAGATACCTTGAGATATAGCTCAGTTGCACCACAGATTAACTGATAGTTCCTTTGCACATCTAATTTGCTTTGAACATTGATATTTACAACAAATAGTTGTAGGTACCTAACTCTTAGGTATTTTAACAATAATAATAATTACCATAATAATACCAGCCTATAGTTGTCATTTTAACAAAACAGTCTATGTATACTTTATTGTACTACATTACACTACATGTACACCGAAATTATTAAAAAAAAATCAAATTCAAATCATCAAATTCACTGATTTGATCACGTACAATGTATCAATGAACATACTCGTACCTTGTTGATAAGAAATGTATTTACGAAGTTCTATGCAGTCTAGATTTATATGGTAATAGGTTTCGGATTAAAATGTGCGGTCAGCCGGATCTCGAAAACTCGACAACAATGATGGCAATACCAATAATCTTAGAATAATACCGCATAGAAGGAGAGTCTCATACACGCTCCCTACAAAAAAATGAAACTACATTTTGTAGTTATGTGTGAGTGAGCGGCATGTAATTACGGCCACTTCACGCACACAGACGTAAAAAAAATGTTGCTTGGAAATATAATTTTCCCTAAAATCGAGGAAAAAATTAATGTACCTACTTATTTAGGACATAATATCACGATTGCATATAAAAAAATTACGTACGTAATTTAAGTTGTCAATGTAGTTTTTTTATATTAATTAAAATACAGTTTGAACTACTTATCGTAATATTTATTTATTTATTTATACTTCATGCACAAAGGTACAAAGGCGGACTTAATGCCTTAGGCATTGTCTACCAGTCAACCAAGGATGATGAACAGATAATATGGCGGGTGCATAACAAAAAGTAATAATTAAAAAGTTAAAAAGATGTAAACTCATATACATAATTATATATCTGGATACCATATACCTATATAAACATAAACATACATATATATAATATGTAAAAGGAAAGGGGGTTTTGAGATGACTGCTTACTTGTTCTGACAATAAATTCTCAATTTCCGCTTAAATGCATACCGACTGGTGGCCATCCTGATATCGAGAGGAAGTGCATTCCAGAGAAGAATGGCTTAAATATGAAAGGAAGAATTAATGAAATCAGAAGTATGAGAAGGGCAAAGTAAAAGAAGGTTGTTAGAAGACCGCAAATTCCTAGTGTGCAAAGAACATAGATATTGAAAGTGGGATATTAAATAAGAAGGAGGAAAGAGAGAGTTGAGCAGGGTAATACAATGTTTTAAAAGTTTTAATTGTTTTTTTTTAACGTAACTCATAGTTAAACTTAGGATAATTTTATAAAATAATAGTACCTAATTATATTGACGAGTCCATGTCGCGTATCTATTTAAACTAGTTTAAATGTAGACGCGACAAATAATAACTTTTTATTATATCTATACTAATATTATAAAGCTGAAGAGTTTCTTTGTTTGGTTGAACGCGCTAATCTCAGGATCTACTGGTTCGAATTGAAAAAATATTTTTATGTTGGATAGTCCATTTACCGAGGAAGGCTATAGGCCCATGCGAAGCCGGGTCGAGTGGCTAGTAATACAATAAAACGGGCATCATAATTATTCATAATACAGTATACTCAAACAGTATTAGTGTCTACTGTATTAGGGGTAAATCTTTACAACACTGGCAAAAACACTTCATTGTAATAGATAAGGTTATGAAAATTTCAATTCGGAGATCGATTTACGTAAAAATAATGAAATTAATGTTACTATTTACATGTGAAATGTAATTTAATCACATTTTTTTATGTTTTCCGGATTGTGCTATACCATCTTTTTACGCGACAAATTGTTATTTTGTATTATTTCTTGCGAGCTGTGTTCGACAGAGCGTGACCTTTACCACAAACGGCTCACTGCGCAAACTAGACCTGTTATGGTCCAGTTTGAGTAGCACACTTTTGGTGCTCGTACTAGGTTTCTATGCGTTATTATTCTAAGTCAATAATTCACCAGTAGTATAACAGTTTTTATGAAGCAAAAAAAATTGCATCAACTTAATTGGTTTGTCCCTAAACTTGCACAACCTACTTAATATAAATTGAACCTACCTAAGTAGACTAAATCAACCTACCCGATTTGTATTCCTATGGCTGTTTTGTAAACCTAATGACTAGGTATATAAAACAATAACATTTTATTTAAATTATATTTAAGAGCGCGTATTCGATTCGTGACGAAAACTTCATGTTTTTTCGTTTTGCCCAGAGCAATATCGTAATTATGTGAGCAGATTATTTAAAGACAATTAAAAGTTTTAGAAAGATTAAGTCTTGATTTAGACAGCTACTGAGTAAAAGTATAATTTTTAATTATGGTTTTTTAAAGCGAAGACAATTCTTTTATATCGTTTTACGAAAATAGACGTCAGAGTTAACTTTCAGGACGAATACAACCATTACAATATGCCAAAATATTTTGTTTTATGCATTTTTCCAACAGCATATACAGTCATAAAGACAGCTACAGAGCCAAAATTACGAAAATATTACTATTATGTATTAAAAAACAATGTTGAAAAAGTAGAAAATCGGTTCACTTTGACCATTTTTTTTCAGCAGTATTTGAACAAAAACATAATTGATATATTTATTTTATGAAAGTAAATGTTATGCTTAATATACAGAATATTTTTCAGTCCGTTATACGAGCTCATTTATTTTAGACAATTATTTTAAAAAGCACTGTAAAACATCGCGCGCTTACGTTTGCCGATCAATTTCAATGATTCGTGCTTAATTCGTGCATATTTTTTTTTCTGATGCACACAAACAGACCATTGTATTGTACTAGTGTGTGTCAATGCTGCTACGCCGTTCTAGCAATCGTTTAGTATTTTGAGTTGCGCTAAATCGAATAAGTACGCGCCCTTAATAAGTTTTAATCACACAAATGCGCCTCATATTATTCTGCAAATTTCAACATTGTACCTACCTATTTATTCTCCAAAATCCAATCTTTAATCCCCTAACTTACCGAAACAAAGGTAGGACCTTAGGTGCACAGACCCCTTAAAGGTAGGACCTTAGGTGCACAGACCCCTTGGGATAATTATTGATTATATACTTACAAAACATTTTAATTTTGTAGCACCCTGTTCACTGGCGGACGGTACATCTTGGCTGGTACCAACAACACAGACGACGGGACTGGAGTGTCCCGCCACGTGAAGAGACAAGTCATCCACCCGCTCTTCTCAGTGGGACCCTACTGGCTCGATGCCGATGAGTTCAACATCAAACAGGTGAGAAACTACTTTACTTTTGTAAAAATACTGCGAGTGACAAAAGTTACTTACCTACCTAATAATAATAAAGCCTTTTATTCGGACAATAGATTTACAATTTTGTTTCTTACACTACTGCACTATTACATAGGTAGTTAAAATTATTCGCGTATTTGGTGCTTCTTTACTTTCTGTCCGTCTTTAAGTCCGTTTACCAGTGGCCTCCTCCAATATGCCCCATTCTGATCTCTCTCTGGCTACTCTACTTCATGTTATGTCTGCAACCTGCCCGATTTAACACTTAAAAAGTTAGTACTGTAAGGTTTTCATCGTTTGTCAGCGTAAGTACATTGAGGTACAATAAGGGATGCAACATAGATTTTAGATTTTCTGTGACTGTTTTCACAATTTTCGCAATTTTACTTACCTATATCTGAACAACTCCCTAGTATGGCCTGGTCTAGCTAATTATAAGCCGCTCTAGACAAAAATAATACTTGCCGCCTTATGTCTCGTAAACATGTTATTCCAAATATGGTGCAATTTTTAATAGACTTAAAAATAAGGAGGTTGGTTATCATTTTGACCCGAATGTACCTAGGTGTAATATTTGTAGGAATTGAATAATATGCACATATTTATATGTTAGCCAGCTAAGGCTATCTTTATCATAATTATTACTTACAAATAATTAAATTACTTTTTCATCCCACCATCTCGGAAAGAGTATTTTTAATCTTCAATATCTGAGTGGAAAAGCCGTTTTTATTCTCTAGAGGATAAAGTAAATTTATCTTCAATATCTGAGTGGAAAAGCCGTTTTTATTCTCTAGAGGATAAAGTAAATTGAATTTAGAACATCGTGTGCACTAAGTTTGTGAATTAAAAAAAAACATTAAACCTATTTACTGCTACCTCTATGGTGCCGAATATATCATACAACTTTTTTTTAATTTGTTAAAAACTCAGACTTTGTAAACGTTTTTTTTTTGCATTTAGTCATTTCCTCGCTGAGGTGGAATGAAAAGTTACGTGTTGCACTCGAGTGCAAAGATTTTTCACCTCGTGCTCTTTTGATTCCCTCGCTAACGCTCAGGATTCTAATTTTGAATCTCTCGCTGCGCTCGTGATTCAATTTTAGAATCCTTCGCTTGCTCGGTCATCAAAATTGAACACGCGGTTAAAAAGCAACTTTGCACTCTTGTATAACAAATAACTAATAAAATTATCCTCGTTTTTGCATTCTGGGCATTTGCCCACGTCCTAAACTCACACTTTTGAATTGTCAAAGAGTCAGTCAGTCAAAAAGTTGAAGCTAATTGCTCGCTCTAATCAGTAGGTTTCTATGGAGAAGAACGAGCAAGAAACTCATGAATTGGACACTAAAAAACTAAACTGTAAATTAATAGCAAGCCTACCTTCTGGTGAATTATTTTTCATCAGATTTGTTCGTAAAGTGGCTCTTATTAGACTGCTTTTGGGGTCATAATGTAGCATATTTACTGCTATTTACAATTTTATATTTTTAAATCACTGAAGTATAAAACATTTGACTTAATTTTGCTCTCAAGAGTGTTGAAAAACGTCATAAGTAACGGATGACCCATTTATCATTACAGTTGCGGCTCCATTAAGACCTCTCCCAACGAACACAGTGACGAACTTACTTAACTTGTATTTTAATCTACTATTAAACTAAAACACATTCAACTTAAAATAACATAACGGCTACCGTAACTGTCACTATTGGTACTGCTGCCATAAAACCAGTTATTTTACCATCAACCACGCTTTACAGGTAGCAGCCCGTTGGGACTTCTTACTGGCCGAGCTAAGCGAACCTTTGGACCTTGACGGCAAGACCATGGCCGCCGCCACATTGGACGACCAGCCCAGCTTACCAGCTGGTCTCAACGTTGCATACGCCGGCTACGGAACTGCCCACTTCGGGGTTAGTATCTCAATTCTATAATTAATATTTAGGTAGATAGCTACGCGGAAAGCGGCAAGTACCTAAGGTTAGGTTAGGATTAATAAATTATTAAACTTCTGCTAATACCACATAATCACATGTTTGACGCATCATAAAGAAACAGAAGTTTAAGTTGAAAGTATGAAAATGAATTAGGTAAAGCGCAGACAGCTGCATTTAATTTAACTTATTATTTCTACTAACAGTTATCATGTAGGTTCGTACAGTCAACAGCAGAAGTAGATGATCAAAATCAGAAATTCAATACTAATGAACGGAGTTCGCGTCAGAACTGTGTGGCGTCGAAGTGATTCAAAAGTATGTGTATGACAATCACATAGGTACTTTTAATAAATAAACTAGTAATAAATTATATAAATTAGTGTTAGTAAATTAGTATTGAATTTCTGATTTTGATCATCTAAATTTTGCTGTTGACTGTACAATAGAAGTTGAAGTAATTTACATGGGTAAGTAATATGAAGTTCAAAAATGTTGCAACAGTATCCTAGAAATTCGAGAGACCGTGATCGTAACAAGTTGTTACTCTATCAAAATAGAAGAAATTACCTAATATCAGAAAGAGGAAAAAATCTTAGAACTAGTTACTGTAGCAATCGCAACTAATCACAAAAGCTATGCCTTTACAATGATCCCAAACGAATACCTATGTAGTTTTCTGACAGTTAAGTAGGTATTTCAAATCAGATGTAGCAGATTTACTTTCTATTTCAACATAACTAGACAGAAATCTTGATTCTGGAACACTAGACTTAATAAATACACCCTCATCATATTATCATAATATCCTACATCTACACTTCTAAACATCACTTTAGTTAAACATAACCTAGTAATACTTACTTTAGCTAACCTACCTAACCTGTTTTATTTCTCCCTTCAGGGTACAATGCGCAGCGAGATGCACGGAATGGAATTGGCAGTACAGAGTGACGAAGTGTGCTCAACCCTGGAGCAATACAACCATAAGGATATGTTGTGCGTGAAAGGACGCCCGCCGCGGTTAGACTCTGCTTGCAACGTAAGTATTTGCAAATGCCACAGGCCACAGACAATCAACGAATCTAGTCCGCAGATGATCACCAAGAGCACTGTAGGTACCGAAGTAGGGAGTTCTCATAGATACCTACTAACAGGGGCTTAGGACTCAAAAACACGACGAGACCAATTAGGTACATCCTTACGCTCGCACATTTTTTTCGTGCGAGTGGGTAGAAAACTAACCTGTTGCGCCGACCCCAAGTAACATGGCATAAGGGCAGGAAGATGATGAGGTAAATAAACTAACTTGACGAGAGACAAATAATTTAAGTAGGTACCTACACATAAAACTGATAACCATTACCTTCAGTATATTCGGGGTTTCCAATTACTTAAGCTTAAAAAATGTGAATATGGCCCTGAAAGATATTGCATTATAGGCGTGGCAAAGGACGCTGGTGGGTATTCCCCGATTCACTTAAAACGAGTTCGGAGCGAATTCTTTATTTCCTACTTAAGTCATTTGGAAGAACAACATTTTGTTTTTATGTAAAGGAAAACCAAACAGCATTGAGTATTGTTATGGAAACATATTCATCATCTTTATTATACTGCAAAAAGGTTCGAAGAATGTAAATGTAAGTATATTTTTTATTCCAGGGTGACAGCGGAAGCGGTCTAGTTGACGAGACCGGCAGAGTGGTCGGCGTTGCCTCCTGGGTCGAGAACGATGCACACGCCTGCTTCAACGGAGCCCTCGTCGTGTTCTCCAGGGTTTCCAGTGTACGCGACTGGATCAAACAAGTCACCAAGGTTTAAGAAAACACACACAGCAATATATATACGTATACAACAACAGATCAATATGAAACATTAAGTTGACTAGTCAAGTAAAGTTGTTCTCCAAAGAATTTACGTAACATGTGATGTTTTAGATACAATACAATACTTAAATTACTTGTTTATTTTCATGACAACTGTTAAATTAGATGAACAGATGCTATCGTAGCCTTATTTTGTACTTAGCATTTTTAGTTTAGATTGAAGTACAAAATTATAATTAAGCGTTCTGGTTGTGATATTGTTTGTTAGTAAACAGTTTATCAAAGAAGTGACGACTTAACATAATTTATTATGTAAAATATATGACCACACTTATACTTTTTAAATAAATTTACAATAAAAATAATTTTCGTTCTTTAATTTCCGCAATCTTTCTAAGGTACCCCCTGGTTACCCCATTGTTTCCATTACATACCTACTTTATTTCTGGTACAAAATCCTTTCTTACTAAGTTGTACCTAAATATATTAGTACGGGAGGTGCTGCTACATTTCAAGAAGTCATTTTATACTGACTAATAAACACACAAAAAAGTTTGTGATCACTAGCATAAGCTGATATAATTTTTTTAATTGAACTTTATCAAGAAAAAATCTTTGTTGTGTGTGTTCTTGAAATATAAATACCACAAATTATTAACAAAAGGTTTATATTCAATACATATAATATAACTCCTCCCCTGGCTCGAACACATGCGAAGATTCTCCTGGGCATGCTGAGAATCAAGTTATCCAGCATTTCTTGGGGTAACCTGTCCTATTCTTGAATAGCGGCTTCCCTGAGCTCTGACACTGTCTGGGGACGCGGCTGA
Organism: Charanyca ferruginea; assembly: GCA_947361185.1. Lineage (NCBI taxonomy): Eukaryota > Metazoa > Arthropoda > Insecta > Lepidoptera > Noctuidae > Charanyca > Charanyca ferruginea. Next base: position 19,141,250 of record OX376073.1, read on the forward strand.
CGGTTACAAACAGCTCGCTTAAGAGCATCCCACGCGTGCTCTATTGGGTTATTGGGTTTAAGTCAGGCGAGCCAGCAGGCCAGTCTAACCTTGTGATGTCGTATTCTCGGAGAGCAGCATTGACTCGTTGAGCTCGATGGGCGGGCGCATTATAATCGACCAGTAGGCACAAATTGGTGCCCATAGTTTACTCGAAATGGTCTAACAATTCCATCAATAGCAACTGCTCTATACATGTCTGATGTCATGAAGCCTCGATACGGGATCAAAGGCATTCTAGTTCCAATCATAATACCACCCCAAAAGGACACCGATGTCCCGCCTTGCTGAACTGTTCTTTGCCTTTCACGGTCTCCTGGTCTTCTCCAGACACCACGTCGGTTATCTGGATGAGTACTGATTCGCGATTCGTCAACGAAGAGACAGTTTTGCCAAATGTTTTCTTCTTCATTTTGCTGAAGCCTAGCCCACTGCAATCTCCGTCGTTGACGTTGCCGGGAATTCAGTCTTAGTGCTAACTTCAAGCCCAGAGGCGACCCGTACTTCTGCTTTTATTTTAGTAGCGTTGATTGTTGGGTCACAGACTGCCAGCAATCTAATATAGCGCTTTTGGGCAGCAATCAAAAAAGTTGGGCGACCACTGCGGGGTCGGTCAGCTAAATTACCTATACCGTGGTACCTCTGCAACGTGGTCATGACATAGTATTGGAATATAGTATAGCAATAGTAGTGGTAGTGGTGTATCCTTCTTCCCTCAAAGTTACTTGGCATTTTTTCAATCACAACTTTTCGCGAAGAAGTATTTAAATCCGTTAAAATTGACTAAATCAGATTTCTGAATGAGCGTAAGCTAGGACTGAAAGCCTTTTTATATGGAAAACAATTGAACCGTTTTATTGTATTGTTTTCTAAATTTTTATTTTTAAATAATGAATCTAAAAAGAAGAAGAAATCATTATATAATCTACCGTAACAAACCAGATTTCGATTTTTCAAAGTGATCGCAAACTTTTTTTTGATGTGTGTATATTTCCTGTTGTACAATACAAATCCTTCAGGTATTTAAAAAATAAGAGATGGGCAAAGTGACCATAACTTGTCCAGAGCGATCACACGTTGCGGCCGGCAAGAAAGCTGAGCTGGTCATCCAATTTGGGGGCGCTTATGATCTTGCCGTCAAAATTTCGCTCAGCTCGGCCAGTAATATAAGGATCGTTGCCATTCCACAGACAAAGCTGACTGTGATAAATGTACCAATACCCAGCAACATCAATACTGAGTGTAGGAACCGAAAGTTCTTCAAACGGCATCATAATTCTTGATCGGTAAATCCCGTTCGACCATACCACGTCGTCTACACTGTTGGCGATTGGGAACATTCATTCAAATTCAAATCAAAACATTTATTTCAATAATAGACCATTAAATTTTTACCATACTAACCAACCTACATAACCAAACCTACATCACGCATGCAGCAAGCATGCAGCATGCACACATGCATGCAGCAAGCATGCAGCATGCACACATGCATGCAGCAAATATGCAGCATGCAACATGCAGCAAGCATGCAGCATGCAACATGCAGCAGGCATGGTTTCTGTCACGGCTCCGGCGCTGCGGGGCTCCGGCGGTCCCGCGCGAACTTATCGTCGCAGATGTGTTTTACGCTCACCACCGAAGCTTCGGCCTGCTGGCCAGCCACGGCGGCGAGCGTTAAAACCACCTACTCCTTAGCTCGCGGGCCGCCTCGCCCCTCCGCGCCTACGCGGGCTTAGATTACACTCTAGGCGTAGGGCAGAGAAGACTACGTGGAGTCGGTTTTGCAGCGATTCGTTTCTGCCATCAACTTTTATAGCACAACATATTGAATTTTTAAGACAATACTTTAGCGTGGCACAATAGATTTGCACAGTAACATTATGCGAAATAAATTTATGCCAAAACAAATTAGCCTTAAAGATTATTATGCCAACATAAACTGTATGCCAAAAAAAGAATATGGCAAGGTATTATTATGACAAAACAATTTATGCCAAAACAGTTATGGCAAAGTATATTAGGAAAAAGAACATTATGCGAAAAGAAGGGATCCCTATTACGGATAGACTCCAAAATTACCTACATTCGGCATTTACCCTCATCAGATAAGTATTATTGTTTTGGCCCAAACTTTCTTCGCTCTTCACTTTTATGGAAGCAGCCACACCTTTTGGACAAAATTGATCAAATTATTAAAAATACACTCACTTCAATTCCTAATGTGGCCTTGGATGACCGAGCGTGGCTCCAAGCCACACTACCCATTCGTTTTGGCGGTCTCGCGGTCCGCAAAATTTCTAGTGTTAGTTTGCTCCTGTCCTCCGTCCACAGCACCGAAAAGTTAACCACAAAAATGTTATCCTCGTCACTGGTTGATTTTGAAGTGCCGTGCTTGACTGATGCGGTGAACGCCTGGAAAGTGGCTTGCCAAATACTGCCCAAATACTGTTTGGCCCGTGAACCCATCTTCCCAGAGACAGTGGGATGAGCCGCTCTGCAGGTTGGTTCGGAATGAACTCATTAATACGTCCACCAATTCTGCTGAGCGTGCCCGCTTGCTGGCTGTGGGTGAGTGGGAGTCGGGCGTCTGGCTTCAGGCATTGCCGTCACCTAATATAGGTACTATGCTTGGTGACTCTACATTCCGGCTCGATACATGCCTACGTCTGGGGCGCTCCTTGCGGGGCCCCGCATCGCTGTCGATGCGGTGAATTTGTAGACTGCCTCGGTCACTATGGCCTTTCCTGCTGTAAGAGCGCAGGCCGGATAGCACGGCACGCCAGCATTAATGGCATCATTCGTCGTGCTCATGCCTCCGCCGGCGTGCCAGCTGTGTTAGAACCTAATGGCTTGGCACGTGACGATGGAAAGAGATAGATAGAATGACTATAACGCCGTGGAAGTTGGGTAGACCTTTGGTGTGGGATGCAACTTGTGTCGACACCCTTGTGCTATCCCATCTTCCTAGCACGTCGTGTTGTGCTGGGGCGACTGCTGCAGGTGCGGAAAACCTCAAACGGCGTAAATATAACAACCTTCTTGAAACTTATATGTTTGAGCCGTTTGGGGTTGAAACACTAGGGCCATGGGGCCCGAGTGCTCCTTGTTTTTAGGGACTGCATTGCTAAGCGGCTGGTCCACTCTTCACGTGACCAGAGGACTGACCTTTTCTTGGGCCAAAGAATTAGCATTGCCATTCAACGTGGTAGGTAATGCTGAATGAAAGGCTAACAAGCCTTTTTGGCACTTGTCTCATTGAGAGCGATGCGGACGAGTTTTTTGATGCCCTGTGAGGCCTGCACCTCAGACCAATAAAAAAGTATAGACGGGAACCGTCGTATACAATCGCGACGAAAAAAGTGAAACCTAAATTCGGCTACGTGTGCATGACTCGGTGTACGATATCGTAGATTTGCGCATGTGGGCTAGACAATAATGTTGCAAGCGCTGTGCTGCGTCTCCCAAGTGCGAGAGATATACTTTGGTGAAAAGTTTTATTATTAGGTACCTAGTATTGTTTAATTTGTCTTGGTTGTATGAAATATAAGATAATTTAATTTAATGAGAGTATTTTATTTGATCGATCGATCATGAACATTATTAATTTACCAAAAAACAAAGCTCATTTATATTAATGCCCCGTTGCGTCAGTTTTTTGTATGTTTGACATTTTGAGTCACAATTTTATAATAACGTTTCTTGTTTTGCGAAATGGTGTAATCTTATATTTATATATTTATTAATTACAGATCTTATTAGATTTATTTGGTGTTCTACGCCATACATGTCTTGTTCATTTTCTATATTTGTAAAAATATCCTTATTACTAATAAATATTTTTAGAGTACAGTACATAATTCCGCTGGTTTGTAGGTACATATCCATACTAATCCATACCTACTAGGTATCCATACTTTAATCCGTACTTAATATTATAAATGGCAAAGTAGCTCTGTCTGTTACGCTTTCAGGATGAAACGGCTGAACCGATTTTGATGAAATTTGGTATGAAAATAGCTTGAAAACTTAATAGTTTCAATTATGCAGAAAATCAGTTAGTTACTTGTGAAAAGTAATCCCAGAAGACTTCTTACGAAAACATGAATTATTTTTGCAGCAGTATAAACAACAGGACGGCATAATTTCGCAATTATTATTTCACCAAATGTACGTCATGCGATCTCACTCACTCGCGCGCGGCTGACTACCGGTCTTCAAATGACCGAATCGTCTTCATATTACGTGCCACATTTTTATGGGCGCAATGTTCCGTCTATAGTTTTTTATTGGTCTGAGGCTAGCACTTGTAAGCCTCCGAAAATGGTAGGTAGGCAAAATAGTATGACATTTTGTTTTTGTTGTACAGTTAGTAATTTAGGAAATAATCGTAGGTGTACAAAAATCAGGTCGTTATTTGCCCAAAAAAATCTGGTAAAACGGTCGGAATACGAAATTTTTGGTTATCTCCTAATTGTAGGCAATCACTGACACTATTTATTAATACTAAATGCACATAGTTTTAATAACTTGACTCAATCAATACTAGTAAAAATAAAATAATATCTTCAAGTACCAAGATTAGTTAAAAATAGTGTTTAGAAACCGAGTGGACAATGGTTTCAATGTGTGCATGCGTATAACGTCGTAGTGTGACCGACTCAGATACCTAAATCTGAGCGCGTCGAAAATGTAACAGCGTCCTATAAGCAGCTTACTGCTGCTTGTTCTTGGCTTATACTCCCAGATCAGCCATATTAGTCATGGCTGATCATCAGTCATATCAAGTGTGCAGGTTGTAGACAGTAGGTTAAATTAAATTAAAAACATATTTATGTTCCTGAAAATTTAATGACTTTAATAAGAGAATAACTAAATTAAAACAGCAAGATAGAAGGAAAAAATCATTCATTAACATCATCTTTATCTGATTATGTTCAAGCGAAAAGACCAAAATTAATCAATGACCTAACAAAATATACAACAAAAGTCATTAAATAATTAAGTCCAACCAATGAGTTAGTCTACCTTGGACAACGACCGAAGCGATACATAGTTATTATTGGTTCAACTTCACCACTAAAATGAACAAGTTACATAATACAACTTACAATTTTGAATAATATTGTGATTAAAAGAAAAAAAGCTAAATAATTCTTTTTCTACTTATATGTGTAATAATATAAAGTGTCGACTACTTATAATATTTATAACTATCCATATGCTTACTTTAAATTTTCACACAAAGAGCGGAGCGGCGTGGGAGCGGCGCGTGCGGTCGCGTCGCAGCGAACTTTACATGACAAGCGCGCTTCGCAACTTCTGTTTACATTCGTCTAAAATGTCCAAAACGCTGTATAACAGTCCGTATACTAACACACGTTAACACAACACGCGCGCGTCGCTTGTCGAGACACAGCGGCCGCACCACCGCAGTCGCCGCGCGCTCACCTTAGCCGATACACACCACAATCTCGCTAAACACTAGGTCACTTATGCCGAATGTTAAGACAAATAAGAAAGCGACGACTTCCCCAACCAAAATAACATTACTAACAATTTGAAGATGATGTTAATTCACAGTCCGAGATGTGCTCGTCGCCGAATGCGCACAGTCGCGAACTAGTCGTTGTCTAGCACAGATGCGGCTTCGTGGAGCTCCACTACTCATATCACGTATCGAATGTTTGTCACAAACACGAGTCAAGTCGGCGGCAGCGAACTCCTTCACAATGTACAACTAGGCGATCGACGGAGAGCCACTGTCCGGCTCCAGCATACCATTGTTACGTCGATAAAGACAAGCGCGCTACGCTCTCCGTTGGAATCATAACAATGTAGCTTTTTTTGGGAGTTTTAATTTTTTACAATATATAGGATTTCTTTCTATAATTAATTATATCTAATATTTACAATGGAGGTGAACGGACAATATTCAAACTCTACTTATTATCTCAAAAAATAATCCTGAAGTCCTACCCGAAACGAACGTTATCTACAACTTTTAATAAAAATTTAAAAGTAAAACTCTCGCCACAAATAAATCTAAATATAGTAGATCGAGTCTGTGTTTCCTACGCGGTCGCGTCGTCCGAATAGTCGTGTCATTCGCGAGGCAAAGGAGTGCTCGTCAGACAGAAGAAGATAGAAAAAAAAAAACGAAACGAAATGAACGAGCGAAGGCGCGGTGCCCGGCCTGCAGTCAAAAATACATACAAAATGCAAATAAGAAACACAAACTCGATCGAATATTTATTTAGAGAAAATCATAAAACGTATGTAATGCGGTGCGGTGAGGGTGGGCAGGCGGACAGGCTCATATCTTGTGGATCTTCTGCGACACCACGACGGGGTTGTTGCGCCGGATCTCCTGCGCGCCCAGCTCCCGGTAGTCGAACGAGCACTCGTGCTTGTCGCTGTACCGGTGCACCGCGCAGAACAGCCCTCCGCAGCGGCACTCGAACCCTGAGCCAATACCACCATACACATCTATACTCACACATGCCATTAACACATACATAGGCGGCGAACCGAAACAATTACATGTCAAACATTTTTATAATCCAACAATACTAGCTTCTCTTGACATTTGTGTACCCGTAGGTATAATTTTGGAGGTTCGCTAGCATAACTCACAATTGTTGCTATTTGCTGAATGCACATAAACATTGTAGACTCAGTTGATGTGAGTGTGAATATATTTAGCACACAATGGTGTAACATGTTTGCTATCAGTGATACAAATGTCGTGAAATACTAAAGCATGAAGGTTATGTGAAGTGGATTTAGTCATTCGTAGAACATGATATTCAGCCTTCAAATAAGCTATGCTTCGTCAACTCTGTTTAAACCTTAGTAATTACAGAAATTGAACGATGATATCGCAATTGCTTATCCTCCCAATCCCTCCAAGGTTCGTGTGCATTAATGTGGGAATTTATCTTTAAAATATGTTGGTTCGAAAAACATCACAATAATAATAAAACAGCTACAAATTATCGTGATGCAACAAATTTGGCAAAAATTTAAACTACAGATTGAATGTATAGTTCAGTAACTACACAATAAAAAAACAGTAATGGGCAGTCGAGCGGAGTTTTTGTGAGCATTATTATGGGGCATCGTTTACCTGTGAGGCCAACCTTCTTGCGGCATACGGCGCATCTATTCTTTTTCTTTTTGTCCTTGCTGGGATCCTTGTCATCGGCATCGGTGTCCGACGTGCCAGTACTCGCCCCACTTGTGCCTGCTCCGCTTTCCTCTTCCAATTTCTGGAATTTATAACAATTACTGTGAGTACATACATATTTAAATTTAATGAAGCATCAGAAACATGCTTAAATTATATAAGGAAGTAAAGTACACGTGAAAATATAGAATTACATGAAGCGCAAATCTGTCCCTCAGTTAGTTGACTACAAAACCTAATATGTGGTAAAATTTGAGCCGCAATAACCGATATATAACGCACGCATTCATCCAAGTAACACACGTCATGTCCAATAAATAAAACTCAGTGCAGCCTAGTGAACATGGAACATAACTTTAACACTATGTCAACTATAGAACGAGAGAACTAGGACTCCACTGTAAATACATGCTTTGGAAAACCAACCCTTTTCAGATTTTTTTTGACACCTGCTTCCAAAGGCCGCTCATCTCTTATTTCAAGCTTCGGAGAATTTATTTTAATGCCTTTCCTGTTAGATCCAGAGGGCGTCTCTTGCTTCTGAATAAGAGAGTCCAGTGAGCCTACGTTTTCGTTCTGGCCCGCGTCTGTGGGTTGATCCTGGCTCGTTAAAGCACATTCTTGGTTCTGAGTTTTATCTTCTAGTTTTATTTTCTGACCGGCGTCTAGCTTCTCTTTAGTGCCGTCGGGTGTCGGCAGCGGCGCACTGTCGTTAATCTCAATAGAAACACGTTTATTTTCGAAGCTCTTAGATCGTGTCACGCCGATGCCTTGCTCGGCAGAGCTCTGACTACTGTTGGTGGATTTACTATTGCGACGAATTGCTTTTTTGAATATCCTCTTCCCCTTCGACTCTTTTTTGCTAGGGTCATTTTCCATTATTCAGATTTTTTGTCGACTTCAGGTTGGGCATTTTGACTGCCAACCAACATCGTTGACAGAAAGACCGGATAAATTTAACGTCGTACAATTTTTATTGCAACTGCTTTTTAAATGTGGCCTAACTAGTAACATATGATTATAAAATAATTAAATGTATATTGCTGCGTATTTTTAATCGTTCGGAGCAGTGTACACTTTACCAGTTACGATGTAAAGGTGCCCCTCATCTCAAGTCAATGACATGGGGGGACTAAACCAATAAAATATGTTACATTTTCAATGCTACGAAACGGCAAACAACTGTTTTGATGAAAAAAATAAATATAAATTGAATTTATTTGTGTAAAAGTCAATCAAAGCAATATTTTTTGATTTTCCTTGCTGTAAACGCAATGTCACCTGACGTAAAAAGTTTTTGTTTTAAAAAAAATAAGTTAGGCTGGCCAGTGTTTCTAGAGCAAAAAGGTTAGATATTTATAATATTACTAGTTTTGCCCTTTTACCTAAAAGCTCTTTGTTTTGCCCGCAACTTCGTCGATGAAAATTTCAAGCCATCTCTTATCAGCCGATTACGATTGCCATGGGTCTACTACGAAGTGACAAATCCGAATGTTCGGGCCCGACCGAAACAGGACCGAAGTTTGCATTGTTGTCTTACTACGAACTAAGTTCGGATTGGCTCAGTTCGGTCGGTGCCATTGTCAATATTCGAAAGAGTGTCGGACCGAACGATATGTATGGCTAAAGTATTTACCTACAATCAAGGTACTATTTCTCAAAAAAAAAACAGTATATTTGTAGCCGGCACACAGCCTTGCCACATTGCCTTTTCCGATTGTCAAAATAAAAAGTTAAAAGGATGACAAGTAAACAACTATGAATAATTTCTTTGTCTGTCTGTCTGTCTGTTATTTGTAGATTGTTTGATTTTAGTTTTACATAAGACAAATTTAAATTTAGTAGTAGATGTAAATTTTAGCATAGTATTCATTATGGTTAGGTTAATTTGATTATGGAAAGAGTTACGTCGTTTCTTGGTAAAAAATATATTTTATTCATTATCCATACTAATTCATACTTCCATACTTTAATATTATAAATGCGAAAGCAACTGTCTGTTACGCTTTCACAACAAAACGGCTGAACCGAGTTTGATGAAATTTGGTATGAAGATAGCTTGAACCCTGGGGAAGGACATTGGCTTTTTAATCCGCGACTTTGCGTGCATCCACGATAACCGACATTCACGCGGACGAAGTCGTGGGCAAATGCTACTTTTCTTATAATCGTACGAATTAGACGCCCACTGCTGGGCATAGGTCTCCCTAAGGAGGGGGGGTTCAGCCGTAATCGCCATGCTTGGCCGATGCATGTTGGCGATCGCAGTAGGTGTTATGGTACTCAGAAGGACGCTGCTGCCCATCCACTAGTCAATGTCCCTCTGTCGCTTTCTACGACACCCACGGGTAGAAATGGTGTGGTGCTATTCGCGGCCGGCACCACACGGCAGACCAAACTCAAGATAATTGCAATAATTCATTCATCATCATCATCATTTCAGCCGAAAGACGTCCACTGCTGGACATAGGCCTCCCCCAAGTGGCGCCACATTGACCGGTCCCGTGCGACTCGCATCCAGCGGATCCCCGCAACCTTTACCAGGTCATCGGTCCACCTAGTGGGAGGCCTTCCAACGCAACGTCTTCCGGTTCGCGGTCGCCACTCTAGAACTTTTCGACCCCATCGGCCATCTGTTCTGCGAGCAATGTGCCCTGCCCACTGCCACTTAAGTTTGGCAATTCTTCGGGCTACGTCGGTAACCTTGGTCCTCTTGCGGATATCCTCATTTCTGATTTTATCACGCAAGGAAACTCCGAGCATAGCCCTCTCCATTGCCCTTTGGGTGACTTTAAGCCTTCTGATGAGGCCCATTGTGAGCGACCACGTTTCGGTCCCGTATGTAATCACTGGCAACACACACTGGTCATAGACTTTCGTCTTGAGACACTGCGGTAAGTTGGACGAGAAGATACCACGCAACTTCCCGAACGCTGCCCAGCCGAGTCGGATTCGACGATTGACCTCTTTCTCGAAGTTAGACCTACCTAACTGGACCGTTTGTCCCAGGTAGACATAATCGTCTACAACTTCGAGTGTAGAGTCTCGGATCTTGATAGGAGTGGGTGTTACATGGGCATTCAACATGACCTTGGTTTTGTCCATGTTCATTTTAAGACCCACTCTTTCGGAAGCTCTACTGAGGTCACCGAGCATTGTACTGAGGTCCTCCATGGTCTCAGCCATGACCACTATATCGTCGGCAAACCGAAGGTGAGAGATGTACTCGCCATTGACGTTGATGCCTAGCCCGCTCCAGTCCAGAAACTTGAAGACATCCTCCAATGCAGCGGTGAACAGTTTCGGAGATATGACGTCTCCCTGTCTCACACCTCGCTGCAGAAGGATAGGTTCCGAAGTCTTGTCCTGAAGCCGGACTGACATGGTGGCGTTTCTGTATAGACACTTCAACACCTCGATATACCGATAGTCGATTTGGCACCGTTGGAGAGACTGCAGTACAGCCCAAGTCTCGATCGAATCAAATGCTTTCTCGTAGTCCACAAACGCTAAACAGAGAGGCAGGTTATACTCTTCGGTCTTCTGTATAACCTGCCGCAGCGTATGTATGTGGTCTACGGTGCTAAAGCCTTTTCGGAAACCGGCTTGTTCGGGAGGCTGGAAGTCGTCAAACCTGCGCGCGAGACGATTCGTGATGACTCTTGAAAACAACTTGTAGACATGGCTCAGAAGTGAGATGGGCCTATAGTTCTTCAACCGAGCATTGTCGCCCTTTTTGAAGAAGAGTACCACCACACCTCTGCACCATGCCTGTGGCGTTTTTCCCTCGAGTATGACGGAATCAAACAGCTTCTGAAGGGACTTAAGTACCGGTTTTCCACCCGCCTTCAGGAGTTCGGCCGTAATTCCATCATCACCCGGTGCCTTGTTGTTTTTAAGCTGTTTCAGAGCCATCCTAATCTCGTACAGGCTGACGTCCGGGATGTCTTCGGTATAGTGTCGGGTTAGTCTAGCTCTTGGGTCGTTCGCTAGATCTACAACGGGTTTACTGGTTGACGTGTACAACTGCCCATAGAATCTCTCGATCTCCCTCAGAAGCTCCGGTTTGGCGGACACAATCCTGCCATCGTCGGTCTTCAGTTTCGTGAGCTGGCTCTGCCCAATAGCCAGATCCCTTGCAAATACCTTGGAGCCTTTATTCTTCTCAATTGCGTCTTTAATACGTTCGGTATTAAAGCGGCGGAGGTCGCTCTTCAAGGATTTAGAGATCCGTCTATTTAACTGCCGGTATTTCCACGCCTCATCTGAAGACTGCAAGATCACCTCACGCCGCTCCTTCATGAGCTTGAGAGTACGATCAGAGAGTTTTTTGTTCTTATCTGCACGACGTGTCTTGAAGAACTTAGACCCAGTCGTATGGACAGTTTCCACGAACTCGTCGTTGTATTCGTCCACTGAGCTTCCTAGGCACTCGAAACGATTCTGGAGTTCGAGCTGAAAGCTCTCGGGGTTTTGAATCTGGACCTGTGCTGGACGGAGCGTAGACTTCATCAGTCGAGACCTTTCAAGCTTTATATTGATGTTCAATGTGCCTCTTACCATGCGATGATCGCTCCCGGTTTTCACCGAATTGATCACAGAGACATCATTGAACATTTGCTTCTTGGTTGACATGATGAAGTCAATCTCATTTTTAGTTGCACCATCAGGGCTCTGCCAGGTCCACTTTCTGTGCTCACGCTTTCTGAAGAAGGAGTTCATCATATAGAGGCCCTCCTTCTCCATAAAACTAGCCAGTTGGTGACCCCGGCGATTCCGACGTCCAAACCCAAATTGCCCCACATGCAGCTCATCACCGTCTCGTTTGCCCAGTTTCGCGTAATAATTCATTAAATTCGATATTTACGATACTCAAAAGAGAGCTATTTTGTCGTCGTGAATTTTGACATTACTTTCACGATGCAACTCTTAACAAACTCAAATTATCGGTCGGACTTTTCTTGATCAGGCTTACGATACAACAAACGTCAAAATGAAGTTCGGTCGGTTACGATTCGACCGAACGAAATAGAATTAAGTTCGTAGTACGAAACGTAAGAACGAACATTCGGCCGAAACTTCGGATTTAACACTTCGTAGTAGACCCTCTAGTAACATATTGACAGACATTTGCGTTTATAGCAATGGAATGGATGGATTTGAGTTAGGAGCTATCAGGTTATAGGTAACATCACTGACCCCCACACGTCTACAGAGTAAAATTTCCAAAGACGTAACCATAAAGATTCTGCATACCCTATTATACTTGTACACAAAGATTTGATACTTCCATCTAATACCAATAGAATACCTTGTCCGCGACTCGAGTTACGTTCTTAGGGTTCGGACTACATGGATGCTCGAGGGCTTCAGTACCATGGAAAGGTAAATTAGTGGGTGTGAAGAACTTATGACCGGTCAGTTCGGTTCGGCTTTAAATTCGAAAATCTCAGACGGTGCGCATTTTTTTGAATGCAACATATTTCTATTTTTACTACCAGTCCTTCCGCTTACAACACGAGTTCTCCTGGACAGATTTAGATACTATTTTCACGATACGGTATTTAGTCACCTACAATCATCGTAATGTGAGAAAGGCTAACCACACACAACCTTTGAAATTGTGTGACCATTACATAAATAAAACCATGTGTTGCTTAAGCTAGCACTAAAGGCTTCCACCTTACTGTTTGGAAATCAATACTGTCGCTACTATCGTATGGTGTAAGGTGCAATGCGTAGCATTTTTTTTTTTTTACCAACTTTCAACTTAGTCGGTCCAGTAGATTCGGAGCAATTTGGCTGTCACAGTCGGACCGACAGACACCGGAGTAATCCTATAAGTGTTCCGTTTTTCATTCGGACGTACGGAACCCTAAAAAACAGTAGTTATCGATAAATCCGACTGCAAAGATTTTTAGCAGTCAAGCAGCAAATTTGGCAGTTATGTTAGTTCTCTGATTCGATGCCACCAACTGCACCACATTGCTATAAAGTGATCTCATTTTCTGCAATACCTAGGATATATTTTTCTGATATATTTTTTTACATTTTAGCAAGTGATATACTTGGAATAGTATCATCTAGTTCTTTGTTCTAATACCCAAAACACGTCGCAAAAAAAATACTGGATTAAATGCGGCTGCCATGTTGGTTTTTTAAAATCCATATACAAGATGTCACTCAGGATGTCAAGACCAATCGTGTGACACCTTATTTGTTAAAAAAATATGAAGTCATTTATCTTAACAAACAAATTCGATTAAAGTTCCAGTGGATTCGAAAATGGTTTAGATTCACAATTGGGTCCGGTAGGTGGCGCTTTTTTTTTTAGAGCAGGACAAAAATCGGCGGCCTGCTAGTATTTTATATGAACTCGTTCACACACGGTCCGTGTCCGGGCCGGGTGGCGGAGCATCAGTGCCTGGGCCGGGCGACGGAACATCAGTGCCTGGGCCGACGCCGTGACGTGTAGGGGGTAGCCGATATTTTCTTAACACATAGTCGATATTAAAAAATAAAAAAAGGATGTCAATTTTTGAATACAGAAGATACGCATATATGGCGTTTAGTACGATTTAGCGTTTTGAATGAAACCAAATGGTGACTGAGGGGCACAGTTGATGACGGAAGGTCGTGGTTCGCCCACGGTTCGGTACATCCCTAACATGTGTGAACAAAAAGTCCCTGACGGGACTCGGATGCACGGTCTTAGCACGGCCCTGTCACGTTCCGGGCACGGGCACGGGCGGGTTTTTTCCCATGAATAAACTAAAGAAATACCTATCTACACACAATAATTCTAAATAATATAGTCATCTTACCTGTGATGCCATTGAAACCAAACCCCAACACCACTATTTGAAGTGTGGTAAGTAAGTATATTATAATTAATGTTATAGTCATAAAAAGTTTGTGATAAAGAATGTAATCTGAGGCCAAATGTTTGCACACTTACTAAGCAGCAATGGGGAAAAATGAGTATATTTTTTGTTTCGTTTAAGCATGACTCATTGTAATAATAATAAAAAAAAAGAAAAGCTCAACAAATAGCACTCAGCGATAGAATGAGGTAGTTAAAAAGATTCTAATATAATCAATTGTTGAACTACAAGCATTTGCAGAACATAACTTGAGGCAGACAAAGAGTCAAGGGTCGCGCTGCGTTTTGTGTGAGCTGCATGAAATACCTACTGATACCTTTTCCCATAGTTTTAGCGTGCAACGTAACTGATCCGACTGCAGAGTTATTCTAAACTTCAGGTGTTAAGCAATTATCTTGACCAAAGACTATTTGATGACCTTATTAACCCACACGATATCTCTAAAACTCGTTTTATCTTTAGTTCTACTCTATCTATGCAGTAACTCTTATTTAAAAACTAAATATAAAAATACTATTTTATATGCATTTGTTTACGAGTACAATTAAAAAACGTATTTTTGTATGACTCATTAATTATCAATACCAATCTAGATAGACGTTTCTGGAAGTGAAATGAGTTGATTGTTGAAGTTGTTTACTACATTAACGCATCGACAATCTAGAGTTCTAGACTATTCTTAATTTAACGGGTTATATCGAAAGTTAACGCTCAGTTGAATGAAAAAGGCGTAAGCAAAGTTATGTGTAAGTGGCGACCGTGGTGTTGTGAATGACGGTGCGTGTGGTGGGTGGGTGTACAAATAAGAGAAGTGCGGCCTCACATCTGTGTGGCTCTGCGGCGAAGCTGGGAGGCTGGGCACGGTGGGCGCGGCCGCGGCCAGCGGTGTCGACGGTGCCGCCACGAAAGGGGCCGACACAGGCGACGGTGACGACGCTGGCGGCTGTTGCTTCTTCTTTAGTGCCTCCTGGAACGTGGAATAACAATATTGTAAGAATACCAACTGAATGTCTCACCGAGGCCAGCCGCGCAAATGAGCCAATCAATTGCTTAGCCAATCGGCGGCGGAGAGAGCGGGATAACTAGATGCGGTCTTACTCTCTCAGCACGCCGCCACCGACATGGCTTTTTGCGATCGCACGTAAATGGCCTGACTCGCATCGGCGTACGTGTATGGCGTTGCATAAAAACGTGCATCAAGCATGGTTTGTATCAACTATCAATGTTGCCAGTTGCTACACAGTTTTGGGCGACGTCATACCGTTTATTTTTAAACATGTCATAAATCATATCAAAGGTCACAGAAGCAAACTAATGTCATTGGAAGCCGTAAGATTTTCTTTATGGATAATAACTTCACGACATCCTCAGATTATGAAACAAAAGGCAGATAGACCGTTCGGAACACTGAGAGTGAAGCCACCAAAGCAAATACAAATTCAAAAACGAATACCAACAATTCGCTTCGCGCTGTACAGACACGAGTCAGTACAGCACGAAGCGAAGCATTGTTAAAAAAAACAAATACTAATACAAATAAAAATTCAAAAGCGAATACAATAACGAGATTATAGGTATTCGTTATTGAATTTGTATTTGCTTTTTTGGCTTCACTCGCAGTGTTCCGCACCGTCTATCTGTCTTTTATTTGATAATCTGAGCCGACATCAGTATCATACGAAGGCACTCTTGAACGTTCGTGAAACATACATAATGTCGCAAACGCAGCCGTAACATATCATTAATGTGGTTAATATCAATGTCATCAGAATCACTTCGCGTTTTTATAGCCGACATCTTATTCCTCACATGATCTACAGCACAATTAATTAATAATTGGAGTCAAGATAACAATCTCTCGATCTCGAGCTGTAGTAAATTAATCAACTGGCATTCCGCTTCAAGCACTCTACCATAACAAACTGTACTGATTATACTTAAAATAAATAATAATAGGTACTCCATTGAACGAAAGTGTTTTTAGCATAGGGTAAATACCTTAAAGCATACTGAGCAGAGTCCATCTGTTGAGGGGTTTCCGTAGAATCCGCACCCCGAGCGGCACAACGTCTCCATCGGATTCGATTCACGCTCCATTGTTCCACTATATAATTTCACTTTTAATGTAACAAAGTCACTTCACTCGAGTTAATAGTCAAATGTACGATTGCACTAATTGTATATTGCACTTGGTTGTCGTAACACACAAAGTTAACAAACAATAGTAACGACAGGTATGCTGCGTTTAACAACGTTACAATTTAGACTTGATAATCTCTGGCTTCGCAGTGGCCGCGGTTTGTGGCTTTCCTTGCCGATGAGCTCTGATTATTCCGTCTATGTCAGGATCGTAGCGGGCCCTGTAACAAACAAAAAGTACCATTAATAAACGTGCACATTATCAAAATATGGAACACAACAAAGAACGTCTGTGTGTTACGAAAAAGAAACAGTCGAAAGCATCGAGACCACATATCAGTATACAGAACATGATTATCACGGTAGAAAGTGGTGCTAGGAGTAGTATATGATTTCGTAGAAGCAAACATAATATGCATAACGACAGGTTTGCGTAACAAGAGAGAGCTAACGCTAAAGTGGAACGCGCCCGCGAAACGGATCACCCGCGTGCCCCGCGCCCCACGACAAGGTCGCTAAACCAACATCACTTGCATATCTTGTCAACAGTAACGACAAAAAAATAAATCGATATTGCGGTAACCTCTTGCACCGACCTCGGCCACAATTCAAGAAATAAGTCAAAAATGTATTTCTTTTATAAGCAAAATGCGCCGTGACAATCACGTCCATGAGCCAGCGTGTTAAGTGTCTACTGACGTGTAAAACACGGATTTAACCATTATAAGTAAAGAAACCTATAAAAATATCCGAAGAAATGAATCGGATGCCTATCTCCTAACTTATCACAAACACCGCTCTAAACTTAATAGAAGAAACAGAATGCGTCAGTACTAATAATCTGTTATGTGACGTCTACATACTTTGAGTTGTATTGTTTTTCCTTAGCAAATTTTAAGTGAAATTGTTAAGTTGTTACAATGAAAATTGCCATTACTACTGTTAAAAGTGGAGAGTGTGTGGTAAGGTCATTAGCACCGGGCCAGGGACTTGGGGAGTCATCGACCGGGCTGCACGCAGGGGTGCAAAGCGTCGGCGCCCGCGCACGCCCGCGCTGCCATTATTATATATCCATGTAATGTACCGACTACATTACGCATCACAAATACATGTACATCACATTCACTGCACTGTTGATCTTCGTTCAAAGTCCAATGTAGGTAGAATGTACGTGATAGAGAAACGCTGACGTTACCAACTTATTCGCCGAGAAACTAATTTGATGGAATTCGCTCAGTTTGTCTTTGAACTGAACGTGTTGTAAAATACGTAAACATACGTGTGGGTTGTGTGCGTTTAATATATTTTTCATTAGCCTACTTTTTAATTTTAATTGGTCGAGTGATTACAATATACTGTTGCTCCTTGCTGCGAGTAGTTTTTTTGTATTAGCTACACTAGTGACTAGATTAATAAATGACATGTTTATGGATGAAAATTTCAGCTGGTTGATGCTTAAAAAATATCGTGAACTAACAACATTTCGTACGGAGAACAACTTTGTAAATTAGAGACGGGTTGCATGTAGCAATTATAATAACTTTAAGTAATATTGATACCAAATAAGTATGCCAAGGCGACTAGAATCAACCTATTCCAGTAGACGGAAACGTGTTGTTCAATTATAGCAATAGGTGTAGGTACCTACCTACAAGTGCAATTTTATAACGGCCATGTTACCAAGTTGCCAAATTATGCTATACTGTTACAGAGTGGACGAAAATAATATACATTTCACGAATAGTTTCTAGATAACAGGTAGTTTCTTTTTATAGTGTTTTAAAAATCCCTAACTGTAGAACTAATTAATAATAAAATTGTTCATACAGAACGAATCATCGCAAATGTAGTGTTGTTACCCTGAGAATAGTGGCGAGAGCCAGATAAATCCTAAGGTATGATAGTGTTCTTAGCTGTAATGCGTGTGTGTGTGTGTATGTGTGTGTGTGTGTATGTGTGTGTGTGATACCTACGTCGCGACGTCGGCGTCGGTCGGGCCGTGCTGAGCCGTGCCCCGCTGACCCACTTCCCGAGTGTTCGCTACGCAATTCGAGCGCGACCCGCTTCGCGGTGCACCGACACACACACAAACATTAGCCATATGACGTGACAGACAGCCCACCGATGGCACTGCACCCTTTAGTGAAACATATGCCAACGTAGGTACCAGTTGCCTTGCCACCTTACCGAGATCTGATACCACAAGTCAAGCGTAAAATGACCACCCACGAACAGTTAGAACAAACACTTTCTATTGTTTTTTTATTGCAAATTAGCAAAGGAGAATAACACTATTACCAAGACTGACTCTTTACTGTGGTGTAGGGAAACTGAATTCAATACATACGTGCTTCAGTCGGTAGGTATTAATAATTAACTCTATCGCCCATTTACCTAGGTAGGTATACAGTTTCACCTAAATTGTTGGTAGGTAATATTCATCTTTTTCTTTTAAATATTCTAAATGGCTACATGAAGTAAATTGCATAAATAACATGTGTCATGTAGGCAGATAATAGGAAATTACCAATACATAGTTCGTTATATTATTGTAGTCGCAAATTACATAGTAAAAAACCTTCAGAAATGTCATCAGAGTAGTGAAGTCATCAAATGTAACGCAACGGAGCTGAGGTACAAACAAAATCATACTACGTGGGCAAAATAAGATGAACGAGGTCATGGTTCAAATAAAATTAAAATCAAGGATCCAAATTGGTTACGAATCTATAGAAGCATTTAATCAATACATTAAATAGGAATTTTACTCAAATAACCCTTGAGAAAAAACAGCCACAGCTATTAATGGTATCAATGAATTAAACCACTGATATTCAGGCTACCTCCCACAAATAATATGTATGTAGGTCGACACGAGCCCCATAACATGCATGAAAGCTCAACTCAGTTCTATACATAGGTACAGTGCTCGAATTTACTTCTGGTTGAGACAAGATACAGGTCTGACCACTCGATCAACGGTAACAGTAACGGTACAAGACACAAAAGTCGTGCAGCGCAAGAAAAATCCTACGAAAACCCGGCATTATTGGTAGGTTTGGTACTGGCACCTAGCTACGTGTGCTATAATAAGCAGGACCGTAAGAGCACGATTACCTGAGTCAACTTCTCTCAACTGCTTAGCTAGATACCTACATATTTTTCAAATTGTCTGCTGTATTTATACCAATGTATGTCTTCGAGACATTTCAAAATATCTTCAGTCTGACGCTGTTTTATTATTTTATTTAAGATCCGCTTTGACACGAGAAATGGGTACGAGTAGGTAGGTACGACACTACGATATTTTAACTGGATCACTGCGTGTCTAAAATGGTATTTTATTTTAGAGAGATAAGTAGGTACCTGTGTAGCTAAACAAGTGTTATTATCAAACAAAAACAATCTACACAAAAATACGGAAACTTCACACACGATGACGCGCTAATCGAGGTCAAAGAATCCCTGGCTGGCACAACTTCTTAGCAAAAAATTTAGAATGGCAATAAAGTAACATCTGTCCGTGATCAAGCAGAATATGCGTGTGTGTCTATCTTAGCGGAAACGATTCTGACCAAAAATAGACTAGCCAGGGTCTTGCAATACCTCACGCAGTTCCGGGTGGCTACACATACAACAAAGGAACAAGCCGGTATAGAGGCTATTCATCATTCAAACTGGCTCGTTCAATAATCAATAAGGTGACAATGCAAATAACCAGGACGGGAAGGACAATGACATTAGCATTTAAAGGAAGAATTTTGCGTCATCAACTTCACAATGACGCGGCGACAACGAACACGCACGGCAAGATGGCCGCCGCAGCGTCAGCTGATCGCGCACACGCAGCGCAGCTGTGACACTCCGCGGCTCCACTCTCTTATCATCGTGAGTATATCGCTCTCTCTTTCGTCCGAGCCTATTCAACACAATAGACGCGCTCAGTCATTGTTTGAAATACAATGCTCACTACACACTTTGCTACTAGTCGCTAGTTAGTGGTTAGGTATTAACACACGTGTACAGTAACGAACAAAAACATGTTAACAGTTGGTCTCATTCTAAACTGATTTTCTCCTAAACTATTGATCGAAATGTTATGGGGTTACGAATAGGGTATTTGTGATCCCAAACTACAATAAAATAGGTTTTATCTATAAGTTGAAATAGTTATTTCATGCTTATGAATTTAGCAATCTGTATACATATTTATGCTCGTGACTGTACATATACATTATTTTAAATAGGTAAATAGTTGCGCACGAAATTGAGTTTTTCAACAGGTACCTACAATATTACGCCTATTCCAATTCTGAAAATCTAGTTAAATGCATGACATATGCATACGTCTAACTCTAAACAAATAACATTATGCGCAATAACAATTTAAAGATAACATTGGTACACTAAGAACGAACGTGACTGTTACCTACTGAAACGATGATCAGTCAAAATACTAGGAAAATAGGTACCTACTTAGTACTGAGTTATCATGCGAATTGTGTGGTCATCAAACTAACGTGACAACTAAACTTTTCATCAAGTCAATCACTCCATAAGAGAGCCCGTGAATTGAACTCAAGTCGGTTCCTATTACTTATCCAAATACGCAATGGTCAATGATCCCAAAACGGTGTCTTGTAATGTCTAACTTTTACAATAAGTAAATCAGTCAGTTTTATATGCACTTTTGCAGTTGTATTTAGTTTAAAAAATAAATAGTGTAGTAAATAATTATTTAATATAATAATAGTTTAGTAAATAATTATTTCCAAATAGTGTCTTAATAATAATATATCACATATACACTTGATATTTACTGTAGGTACCTATACGCTAACTGTCAATCACCTAATCTTTGTTTATAGCCATTGGCTTCATATTTCAATTGTAGGAAAATATATAGGTAGGTACGGTGGACTTTTGAAACCTTTGTTGAATGAACTGAACTAACAAAGGTTAGTTCAGTTCATTAGTTGTAAATTTGTAATATCTCATTAATATACCAATAAATCTACAATACCATACCGATCTCTTACCAACATTTTGATAAGTGCCTACCTATCAGTAAACGATAATTATTATGTTTTATACTCATTAATATGGTCCACAACCTTCATCGGTGTTAGCTTACCGAGCTATGTCGGTCTGACGCGACATTGATGAACGAACAATCACTATTCACTTATGTATGTACAGGCCACATTGTCTACACATGAATAGCACAAGTCAACCGAGACACAAATTGCTATCTCGGCATTAAAATATTTCTAAAACAATTGGGTGTTACAAATTGCAAAGTTCTGAACACGTGAGGACGTTGACCTTCTGACACCAAGGTCGGGGCGGCGGCCTTCAAACAGCCTCGTCTAGCTGGCGCACAGGCTCCTCTTAGACACATCTCGAAACACAGACGCACACAAAAACAACGCACACTTAACTATATTACCTTCGAGTAGGAACACGAGCCCATGGCCACGTAGAAACTACGCTCGAAAGCGCTTCAAAGTCACAAAAACGATATCACTGACACATGAAAACGAATTGGAGAAACGACGCGCACTAATTCGCAAAATTATCTTGAAAGATAAGGTGCAATAGTAGCACACGATGTTGAAAACTGTATTATTAACATTAACGAGTGAATCGGCCACGCACGTGGGACGAGCTCCGACACACGCGACGTGCTGGCGAGAACTGAGCGAGCCAGCGAGGAGCGGCAGCGGTCGCGCCGCCCGCCGCCTGCAACTATTCGCGTCATTCCATTCTACACGCGCACGCACTCACCAATACAAACAAGCCACTGCTCGAGTGCTCGCTCGCTGACAAACACATGTCCGATCTCCGACGTGATCACCCATCTCGCAGCACAACGCAGTCTACGCAACGCACATCGTATAGCTAGACGTCGCTAGCGATCACGACCACATTCTTAGAGCTCTCTTAGGTCACTTATTTTGATCACTCCTACAGTAGTGTGTCTCTGGGCTTACCCAGTTGGTACATGCATGACTCATGGCTTCATGTTGAGAAACGTCCATGAGTCAGCATTTTTCTTAAACCAATTTTAATATCTGATTATTTTAATGAATAAGCATGATACTCTTTTCTTTGTTTGTATTTTCATGGTGTACGTAACAGACACTGCTCAAAAAGATCACCTTGACAACAAAACAGGCCGTACATTCGTCCCATAATGAATGTGGTTGTGCTAAGTTGTTAGGAATGTCAATAAAGAATCGCAATAGACACTATATTCAAATGAAATTAATATAATCACAATACTTATACTTATTTGCAATATGTACTAACATGGACAAGGAGACTTATACGTATAATTCCGATTATTTACAACTGTTCTCGCTAGTCTCGCGATAACAACAATGGTGTAAACAAGAACCTGATCCCGCACCCGCCCAGCACCATCTAAGTCAGAGGTTTATATTGATATAGGTACCCGAACGATGCTCCTCGTAGCAATGAATGGTTAACTGAAACAACGAAGACCTCTTTCAATAATAACTGACTATAAATTCAAGTCATGTAAGTTCGAAACTAATAAAAATGTAGATTAACTACTGAAGATATTCTAAACAAAATCATTTTTGTTTATCGAAGATATCTAACCTAAACGGACCACAAAAAATAAAATATTATTTGAATACCTACATAAGGAATGTATTTGTTTACGAAAAATCGTCGAAATTAATTCTATAAAAAATCAAAAGTACAATGCACTCCCAAATAAAAGTGAAATCATCAATAAAGATCAATATTTGAATGTCGACGGACGTTCAACCTGGAATTAACAGTAACAGACTGCGTAGATGGATAAAACGTCAGTGAGTCGAGGCAACAATGATTTTGCAATCGATGAAAATAACCTCAACGTTTTGGGGCGTTATTTACCTATACCGTTTTGCGCACTTGTTGTCAATGACAAGAAGTTTTATGCTAATTGCGAAAAGGTCATGCTCGTGTGAGACAAACGCGTACACAAACAAAGCCATGCTTGCGGAGTGGTCGGTGCGGCGGCGGAGGCGGCGGACGCAGACAAAGCGCGACGGAGCAAGTCGTCGATCTCCCCCGAATTAGTCCTGGCCAGGGCGGTGACCTCCGCGGCCACACGCGCCCGCCGCCGCCGCGCCACCGCTCCGACACTAATCATCGCAGAGCGGGACACACGGTATGTCCATCCCCCGGCAAAACAAAACGCCCCCCGATATTGACTATCTTATATATTTATTGTAAACAAAGCGTGACTAATTATCAGGTTAAGACTTCGGCATGATAATTGAGGCGAGTTTATAACAAAGACACAAAGACCGAGAAAGAACATTCAAGTAAGGTCAATGAAATAAGACCACGTGGAATTCAAAAAGGATTTCTTACTGAAGACGACGCAGTATCACATCACGTGTTTTGTAAAACGTTTCAGCAGTCGCTTATTTGGCAGCCACAAAAGATGGGTAAATAAATATACCTACCTAGTACATTCAACCAAACCAACCAGCCAATTTACAAACGTCTATTATTAGGAACAGTTATGCTCAAAGATAACACTTTGCTGACATAATTTCCCTCGAAGACTATATATTCTGATAACTATGAATGCGCGATAAGTGTCAAATGTTTTCTTAGTCTAAATAAGAACAAAATATGAGTAGCCCAATATTACAATCTTTGTTTTCGGCACTTGATCTTCGTCACATTGTGAATTTTGCAACTCATTTGCTATTAAAGAAAAACAAAGGAGAAATGTTTAGAAACAAAGAGGAACCTTGATATCCTTGAGGCCACGATATGTTGAAGTGATTCAGATTCAAAAGTAATGTGAGCTGTCGGGGAGTGGTACTTTCTCTTCACGATCGTAAAAACTATACGAAGCTGTGGTTAAGGGGAGTGCATACCTGATGTTGAAGTGAATTTCGTACCAAACAAATGTCTTTCCAAGTGCGCAGGCCCTTCAGCTCACAACCAGGCGACACCACGTCTGTGCGGTTGAGGTCAGCATCCACCGGCATCACAATGAATGGTCACGCCACCTGAGACAAGTAATACAATCTATCTATTAAAACGAATGCAACTTGAATGTTCTCTCATCAACTAATAGTTGCATTCATCATTGTTAATGCTCTATGTACACAAAACGTAAGGAATTACTCGAACACTTCTCTGAATTTGCTAATATTGTGATTGTCCATCTTCGAGATCTGAAAAATGCTATTTAAGTCCCATTGAAACACAATGCAGTGATTTATGCCCTATTCGATTACCAGACCAGTTTATGAATAACGTGCATACGCACACAAATAGATCGAGCTACCTACTTACAAATTATTATTTCTCCCTCAACTTGCTCATCATCATCCTAGAATTTTCCCACATAAGGGTTCACTTCCCATCTGACAATTTCAATGATTTAACAGAGCGACTGCCTTCTGACCTCCGCAACCCAACCAGTATGGATACCGGTATAGGTACCTACTAGACAAACTGTTACAACCCTAATTTTCAAGACACAGAGACAAGACAACCTCTACACAAAATGGGTATAAATAATCAAATAAATGATATGCTGTTGACAACATAAATAAGCCACAAATAGTTATACTGACGCGTGTATTAAACCGCACGCTAACCCGATATAACCAAACGTTCGAGGCCAGTATCAATTTTTACTCAGACTACGACAAAGGCAAAGTTGAGTTATGATTGTAGAAGGCAGTGTACCTACGTAATGTTCAGATGTTCCCTCATCTTACCTCGAAAACACACTCATAGTCTTAACGAATGAGCTATCGGCCGTTGTTCCTTGGGTTTTAGTTATAGGCTATTATCATCATCATCATCAGCCGGAAGACGTTCACTATTGAACAAATGTCTCCCCCATAGAACGCCACAACGAGCGGAAACCTGACGCTTGCATCCACCGGTTACCCGCGAACTTAGCGATGTCGTCGGTCCATCTGGTGGGAGGGCGCTACCAACGCTGCGTCCGTTACAAAAAATCAAATACGGTGGCCATATTAATCCATAAAAAATAGATAAAAATATTGCGTTTGGTATCAAAGGTCCCAAAATATAGGTTAAGTACCTATTAGTACAGTTTTAATTTATTTTAACCCGATTATTACGTCTAAAACGGCTCTCCTAAAAAATGTTAGGCGTAACGTTTAAAACATAAAAATATTATTATAACATTAGGGCTGTATTCCCCGAATGTTTAGCCAGAGGTGAAAGACTACACTCACATTTTACCAGAAAGTTGTTTAGGAATGGGCTAAGGTGGCCCGCGAAATTCAAAATATCTTACGTTGCTATTTGCAGATCATTATGGCAATATGGTCGGTATTATGGTCAGCCTCAGTAGGTTGTATGGTAATACGAAAATTACGACGATGTAACGAATATGCATTTACGTTTTTATATAATCAATACAATCGTCAATATTTCTAAGATATAAATTGGCCACAGACGTCATGAAGATGGTGTGTACCTACTTCATGAATATATGACGTCTGTGGCTATATATCAAGCTATACATTTCTAGTATAAGCTGATCTCGCACTGTACATAATTTCAATACAATGAGAGGTCAGCTTATATTGGAATAGTGTGTATGTTTAAGGGTAATTCTAACTTGGAGGGTTATGTTGATGATCATAATTATTGATAGTCTAAATACATATACGCTAACGTTGCGTCCAAGTTTTTTATTACCATTTCATCTGATACTGAACTGAACATAGGGTTGCCAACTATACTGTTAATAAAACCAGTATAAAAAATACTGTTTTTAACATCACAGGTACCATAGATAATACACTATAATACCCCAATAGATGGGCCACTCAGATTTTCGTTTTGTAAAACGTGAGTACCCAAGCCGATAGATGGCGCTGCATGCCTCAATGTGTCCTCCGCTTACGCTCTGTAGATGGCGTTGTTAGTAGTATTTGTTACTAGTATTAAATCCTTATATTAAAGAATGATTCGTACATACATTTACTTTTACTTTGTTAGATAAATCAAAGTAAAAGTAAAATCAAAACATTTTCTAAAAAGCACTATGATGACCATTGATGACAACATCATATCATACATCTAAGAATTTACTTACAGTTAATCAAAATATGTAAGAATCAGTCGTCAACATAAGGAAAATCATTATTTAAAATCATCATCATCGAGAGCCTTATCAATAAATGAAGATGGTAGAGTTAAATGATAAATAACATTAAGTTTTTAAAGAATTTATTTCCTTCTTCTTATTATACGCCTAGTATAATAATTTAGAGCTTGTATTTTGGTTTTATTATTATGACACATTTTGCAAGTTTCTTCTAATCCAAATCAAAAAGGCGAAATCGAGGTCCAGTAAATACCTACATAGCGTTGGGTCAATGGTTTACGTATCTAATCACAAGGTCCAAGGAAGAAAAAGGGTCAAATGTTTATAGCAGATATCAAGAAAACAAGCACAGTCCAAAATCGTAAAATAAGAGCATAAATCAGATCACCATAGCACAACGAAACAACAACAAACAAAACAAAGAGTAGAAATGTTTTCAAAAGAAAGACAACGAACTTTTCGCATTTACGTTTCGTTTCACTCCTAAAGTTATCACTTGACGAGTCATGTGTTGTTTACATTATTTTGTTACTATATTTTTTAGTTTATATATATTGGAAAACATAATACAATACCTAATAATAATGAATAATATATATTTATTGTAAATTACTATAAGTTTATTGTTGTACTGTTGTCACCTAGCTCTATCTATCGGCAAAAATGCAAAACTATGGCCAATGTTTCAGTACCTAATCCTTCAGATGGCAGCACCGCCAATAAATAATTTGTTAGAAGCCAATGTATGGAACTTTCACCCCCCTGACAGGTACATTTATAGGCGCGCGATGCAGTGCATGCAGTGCAGGACTCCCTCGTTTCAGAACACAAACGTATTTTGAAAAAAATGTAGGTCATTTAAATTTGTGTAGACTCAGTATTGGCATGGATGATTTATATTCAGAATTAGTTCAAATTAATTTATTAAAGGATATCAGAAGACCAAAAATGTATCCAAATGAGTAAATAGGTACTGCCGAAAAGTGGAAATATTAATTGTAAGTAAACACTTCAGCAGAATTTAAAATATTACTAAAAATTGTTACTATTTTCTGTTCTCGCCACAGAAATCGTTTTTTCTGATTGTCTTTTTGATTAAAAAATGAGCTCCTCATGAAGCCTTCAAAAATGACACTAAATTGTTAAGTTGTGCGAGAAGCACCGACAAATATGTTTTTAAAACAATACAAAAGTAAAGTACCTACTGGTTATTTTATTGAAATATGTACTGTTGATTTTCTTTCTCCAACCAAAAAAACTTGGCAACCCCAGCTGAACATTGCAAAAAACGTAAGAATATTTGAATTTAGGGGGCCACCCCAGCACTTTCACCTCGCGGTAAGGTGGCCCGCGAAACTTAAAACGAAACCCGATTACCTAGGACAAAAAACCAACACTTGTTATCCGGACAGTAGAAGAATCCAGTCGCCAGTCATCGAAATAGGTCAAAGTACCGAGCTTATTTAATGAATTATGGAACTGGAATTATGGAGGTTGTTTTATAAATATCTTTGGAAACAAAAAATTGCCATCACACTTGAACATATGTGAATAAGGTCGAGAGTAGGTACTGAATACCTGAAAAGTGCACAACATTCAAAACTATCAAGTACCCACATACTTTCTTAACTACATGTAGGTATTTTTATGCATTCTCATAATTTTACCGACGTAGATCTGGCTACTCTGGGATTTCAGTCCATAACCGTAATGACATAAGTGGCAGAGTTGCTGGAAAATACCGACCATAACGAGGCAACAACGCCGATAAATTGCCTTATCTATTAAACTGAAGCCATTCATAAGGGAATTTACCGTTGCTCAAAGAACTATTTTATTTTATCCAACTGCACTGCAACTTCAATGAGAATAAACTTCTACTTTGAGCATACCATACATTCAATAGGCTAGTTGACAGTCGCAAAAATGTACCTAAGAAATAATTGCGAAGAAATAATTTCGTAAAAATAAGCCATAGGTCACGTGGCATAGAACACAAACCAAGAGCCAGTTACGTCACTCTCTCCCCTAGTTACTATATAGGATGGAAATTTTATAAGGGAAGGAAAGTCTCTAAAATATCGAAGCTAGAAATTTTTGCTGAAAGAATACATTCCATTAGGTACTATTGAACCCTACCCATTTAAAAAGTTCTACGATGTTTTTCTGAAATTGAAAAAAATGGTACTTACTGTACATATTGATTTAGAGCCAACACAAATAATATTAATCTGGTGCTAGATTTTGATAAGGATCTTCAGTTTGAATATGTAATTTCAGTTAGACAACTACTGTCCAGCACAGAGTAGTAACTAAATGGGGCGCATAACACATATCACAGTTCCTAACAAATCGCACTCACCAAAATTGTGAGGTCCGCGGGGGGAAGTTAAGTCTTTCATTGGACAATCGCAGTTGAAGAGTCATTCAGCGTATTCTCGATTGGCGACTGTTGTGGTGTTTGTGTTGTCTTAAGCGCCCTTCTCCCGCACATTATCACTCCATTTGCTTACTACTCTGTGGGTAAATGTGAAATCTAAATATACTAACTAAGAACTCACTACATTAATATAATCTAAACTACATTTTATAATATTAAAAGAAACAGGAAACAATCTACTAAGCTAAAGCTACATAGCTACTTATGTAGTATGAGTCATTCAAATTAAGAAATTACTCAATTAGGCTACTCATTACAATGGTCATTTCACAATTACTCGTTCTTGTATCCACCTCCAAATAAAAATAAGTAGCACAAAAAAAAAAATATTTTTGATACTACCATTCAACTATTTTTAATTTTTATGTAACTGAAATTAATGATTAAACCAAGTTGTATCCACAACTGTTTTCAACAGGGAAACAATTTAGTGAAAACATTAAAAGCAACTACAAACTTTATAAAAACTGCCACATGTAGGCAGCAAGTTATCATGCAATTTAACACACTGATAATGCTACACTTATCTCTCATGTTCCTATAAAATACTTATGTAGCTTAAATCCACATACATTTTATAGGCACCTTCCATTATGGCAAAACATTTAACCTGACTGTCACACTACAAATTTGAAGTAACATGTCTTATCTCATTGTAGGTGTACAATTGCGTTTATTTATTATATTTTTTACAACTTGTATGATTTGTAATAAAATAAAAATGATCCCAATTACTCCCCCTTGGGGAGGCCTATTTCCAGCAGTGGATGTCTTTCGGCTGAAATGATGATGATAATGATGATCTCAAATACTTACTACTTCCTTAAAAAACTTACTTTTTTAAATTTTCTATCACATCAATAGAGCAATAGAGTTTAAATTGCCAGCACATCAAGCTACTACAATCTGCCTTTCTTAAATAGATTTTCAACTTTAACTGCCACACTCAGAGACGTCACTTAATAATAATGAATCATTAACTTTATTTGACCAACATAACTTGGCCTCTCAATCTGTCATATTTTTGACTGACAGCGTTCCAATTTATGTTGGTTGATTTAAGTTAATGATTCACTATTATTAAAGTGATGTCTCTGAGTGCGGCAGTAAAGCATTAGGTACAAGGTTGGTTGGGAAAATGTAACAGTTTTGGGTAGTTTAATGTACTGGCGTCTGTACATTAAAGAATTATAACATGTAATAATTGAATAGAAAAGTCACACATTATTTGACTGTCAAAAAACATTTCCTTAATTATTATTATGAAAGTTTTCTGACCTAATATTGTTGACTAAAAATTATTACAATGACTTAAATAATATTATATTTTACATTAACAAAAAAATTCTAGGTCCATCACTATTTTTATTAGACTACCTGCTTGCTTGTTGGAAGTACAAAACACAAAAATAAACTTATAAAAGAACAATAAGTTTTATAATGTTTATACCAAATTTATATCAGTTGTGGAATTTCAGGTTGTTATCTGCTTAGATATCCATCACCATTTTCACAAAAACCTAAATGGAAGTAGAAGTACACACAGGATAAGAAACTATACAAAATTCAAACTAGGTTATAAATGAATAATAAAAAAGCTATGAGTGTTCATTTTGAATAGCAAATTATACTATTTTATTATAACCATAATCAGTGGTCATGTCATGAATGCATTGTTCCATTAAGAAAAAGAGAGGACAGTGTTATGGATAATTTATAGCTTGATCTCTCTTACACTGGAAAACAATCGGCCATTGCATACTATTACACAGCCCCAGAACTAGTTCAAGTTACAAGGTCCATAAAAACAATGCTGTGCTTGACCCAAAGATGATTTGTTGGCACTTTAATACTACTAACATTAGTATGTGGGTTATACCATTATGGAAAACAGATAATTTTGTATTGTGCAATATTTCTGTGTATATCTACATGTTATTAGTAAGCAGCATTAATAGTAAAACAAAACAAATATTGCTTATGGTGAGTTAAGCTACAATCTACATGCAAAGTATACAGTATACAACTCTACTGCTATCATAAATAATTTCAGCAGCAGCCGAAACAGCGAAAAATAATAAAAATTGAATATCTAATAAACTTATGAAATTATGACCAATGACTGCCTAAGAAAATATTGATATAATTACTTTCTTTGGCAATTGGTGCATTCTGAATATATAATATATATAAACCTATCCATGAAACATTGTTCCAGAATATCCATTATATAATTAAAAATAAGGATGTAGTTTTTAGTATTTAGTTATATAGTCTAATAAAATTAATACAATTTTTTTAAACTATTTAATATATTCTTTATGTTGTGTAATCATAATGATGACATTATTGGTATGGCAGTCACTATAGCTCTGTTGCACAGGCAGCAATGTGGCATGCACAATAGTTAATTTAAGTACCCAGTACAAATACTGTTGTGTGTGTGTCATCCATCATCACTTTCTGCATTGTTTAGTACAATATTCAACTTTCAAGTTAATACGTGTGATACGGGATTTTCGGTTTTACACGATAGGAAAAATAATTAAAAAAAAATAAAAATGAGTACATGCTACCTACCTATTATATAGTTACAGGATGTATAACAACTCGTGGGCAGTAACAATTATTATACGTAAAAAAAAAGTGGTAGGTAGTTAAGTAGTTACTGAAGCGAAATATTGTAAAATGAATAGAAACGTGGTTTAGTAATAGGATAAATCGTATATTACAATTAAAACTTACAGCACGGAAGAAACTACACTAGAATGCCTCCCAAGGTGGTGTCATGCAAAAAATGCGTACCTAGTGAACAAGTGCACTCTTAGTTTCAGAGAATCCCGTGCACATAAAAGTCTACGGCAAAACATGGAGCTAAAGTTCTAGATCAAAATCTTTTACAGCTACAGTCTCTTCACAGGGCAGAAACAAAGAAAATTGAAGAATTCAGTAATTGGCATTCACGAAGAAAATGGCGTCATATCACTAGTCACGGAACAAGGTACAATTTCGTCATATGAAAGCACGGGTCACAATCACAAAAAAAACACCACAATAAAACAAATACATGCTGTACAAGTGATTTTGTTCATAAAATTACTCACTTTGAATAAAAATTCCAAAGAAAATCATCCAAAAACTCAAAGGACTGATGACAAGGCACTCCACTCACCGTTTGCAAAACCAGACTAGTATCACGTGACCAATAATGTTACCAAAATCATGAAATATGTTGATTTTAGCAGAAAATTTCTACCAAAATCATAATCTAAGTAATTATTTTACACCAAGTGAATTAAAATAATGATATTTATTTTTTTATAGGTTTTAAAAGGAATACTTATATTGTCAAAATCGAATATGCCCTCTACAAAAAATGAAAAAAAAAAAGGTGACGTCTCTCGTCAGTCGTGGGTTGCGGAAGTTACTCCAGTTCCCGCTACCCTCGACGTAGGTGTGGGATGGAACCTCGGGGTGGTTTTTAGTCAGTAAGAGCCTGACAGACCTCTCCGCCCGAACTAGGGTGGAGAACATCCATGAGAATTTTCCAGCATGGAAAAAAAAAACGTGACTTCTCTCGTGCTTCGGGAAATATCTGTACTGCATAAACAGGGAGCCAGACGCCCATTGTCACCACAGCGTTGACTACCAGGAGGACACGGCGCGGCATACTCTGGTAGAGTGTGCTGCGTGGGAGGAGCCGCCCCGTGCTCTCGACTCAAGAGTAGGCAGTGACCTGTCCGACCTGCTGCCGGCCATAGTAGAGTCGATGGTCGACAGCGTAGAGTCCTGAAAGGTGGTGGTTTCCTTCATTCGTCATCTCGCAGAAGGAGGCTGCGGAACCGGAGAGGGAGATCACTATATCGTTGGGTGGGTGTCCAACGCCCTCTTCCAGCCCCACTAAATGGGTCCAGGAACGACAGACTCGGGGACGTCAC
Source organism: Charanyca ferruginea (assembly GCA_947361185.1). NCBI lineage: Eukaryota > Metazoa > Arthropoda > Insecta > Lepidoptera > Noctuidae > Charanyca > Charanyca ferruginea. The sequence continues at coordinate 19,174,014 of OX376073.1, forward strand.
ACAACCCCTCGTCTTCCCCAGACGGGGGCACTCAAAGAGGATTTCCCTACGACAAAAAACAAAAAAAAAAAAAAAAAATAATAATATGTGGGGACATTTTTCACACACGGCCATCTGACCCCAAACTAGGGAGACCCTGTACTATGGGTGTCAGACAGCTGATATACAAATATGTTGATCTTCGAAACGAGGTCTCTTACGCTGCTTGCTTGCATAGGTTGTAGGTGTATTTCGGGAGACAATGGAACGTCACCGTCGTTCCTCTTTCTCTCAGTGTATCTTTCTATTTATTCTATGTTACTGACCGCACACTTTGCTTAGTCTTGTATGCGTTCATTTTTTTTCTTATCTGGACTTCCATATGGTTTTTAAACTGAATTTAAGGCCTCCAGCCAGGGCAAAAAACTTATAAACTTAGCGAGCACACGTTAAGGAATTCTCATTTGAGGGCGTTGATTTAGGCCTCGCTGGACGAGGGCAGCAAACGGACAGGCTTGATCGAATCTTGGTCCATATTCTAATGTAAAGAATATGGTCCCATAAAATAAAACCATATTCTTTATATAGGAGTGTGGTTTCATTTTATGGTACCGTTTTTTACCTACTTTGCATTTGTAGTCTTATTAATGCATATTGACCGAAAAGCTATCTTGTCATAACATTCGTGTAAAAATAAGGAACATGTTCTACTTTTCTAACGCAGGAGCATTAATTACCACGCTTGATAAGAGCAGATTGGCGATTTCTGACAATCCTATCTATAAAAATTAATGTCGTGTTTTTGCTGGGTCATGATATTTTTAAGTTCATCTATGACGTCATTCAATAGCATCAATCAAAAACAATCGCAGTGTTGCCATTTCTACATCTGAATAAACTACCATCTTCAAGCTGATGTGTCGAATGTTATTATTAATAAATGATGTGATGTGATGATTGTTGAATGATTTTGTGACGACTTGTCAAGCTGTCAACTCCTTACTTCAAAAGTGGTTGTATAAATGAGGTTGTCAAACAAAGCCACAAAGGTTGTATGTTTGAAAAAGGTGTGATCAGATCAGGCGGAGGAAACTTGTATTTTTTAGCATACAGAATAGCTTTATCTATTGTCGATTCTGTCGTGTCCTGTAAAATAAAAAGAGACAAAACATAAGTAGAATGCTATATTTTATTTATTGTAAAGTAAAATTAAACTTGCAGTTTGCCAGCTGATCATTTTTTGTTTCTAAATCAAAAGAAACGTGTTAATTACGATTTCAAACAAACAAATAAATTAAATTTTAATTAATATAAAATGCCGACAATATCAGTCAAACGTGACGCCCTTTTTACCGCACTTGGCAGGGCTTACAGTTAGTATTTCTAAAATATTAGAATGATTTTGCTTGTTTATACTTTGGTTAAGAATTACTGAAAAAAATATTAAATTTAAATATTTCAGCTGACGATGAATTCCAAGACCTTTGTTTTGAATTCGGCTTGGAGCTCGATGAAGTGGTAAGTGCTAGTTTCATTAATAGTTTAGGTATTTGATCAGAGATTTACAATATAACCTAAATATAGCTGCTGAAGCTTACATATGTATGAAAAATTGTACTCATTATTCCTATAACGTAATTGCTTTTTCTTTTCACTCTTGTTTAATGATTAGATATCTTGAATAGATAAGGTGAGACAGGAACAATAAAAAAAATACTTTTCAAATAATATTGTTTATAAGTTTTTTTAAATTCAAATTTTGCAAACATCTTTTTTTTAAAAGAGTAAGTATGGAGTTTCTTACCCATTCTAACCCATACAAAACCCCTAAGACGACCCACAGACCAAAACTACTTTTTGCAATAGGCAACTAGATTATTTTTTTTCCATTTGGTGTTCAAAAGTGCCATGGTCTAATTGAAATAAATGATGTGACTTTGAAAGTGGAGATGATTCAATCTCAAGCAATGCTGGAAATAAAAAAGTGTGATGTTTTGAAGTAAAATAAGATACACATCTTAGTGGCAAGAATTCAGACACTACGCCTTATGCTTTATGTAGTAATGATTAAATAAATTACCAGATATTTCTTTATAATTTCAGACTACTGAAAAGCAGATGATGATAAAGGAACAAGGTGACCATGTTGGAGCAGGGGTATCTGAGGAGATCTTGTACAGGATAGACATTCCTGCCAACAGATATGATCTGCTCTGCTTAGAAGGATTAGTAGACGGCATCTTAGTTTTCCAAGGAAAGTTAGTATTATGTACTTACAATGGGCTTAGACACAAGGCAATGTACTTTACATTACAGTTATAAATTATATTAAAAAAAAAACTATTTATTCTGTAGAATGGTTACTAAGCTAAAGCCTGGCAGAGTCTTGTGTCCTAAACTTCATATTTCCACCTATATTTCCCAATTTATTTATTATTGTGCCAAATCATATCAAAGCCAATCTGTGTTTTAAATGTACATTCTACTTCTTTCAGTTACCTAGAATAAGTACCTGCAAAAGCTAGTATCCACTTTCAGCACCATTTACAGGAAAATCTCAGAATCATTGTTAATTATGTATTACAATATACATTGTCACTACATATTAAAAAACATACTCTCCCGCCGTGTCTGTGTGTCTGATCGCAATAAACTAGGTACTTAATGGATTTTCATGAGGTTCAGGTTCAGGTTCATTTTCACGGACAGAGTGATTCATGAAAAAGGTTTAGGTGCCTAATTTGTTAAGGTTTTGTGTAAATTGATTGAAATATGATGATAATACCCATGTGAAGCCAAGGCATTATTAAATAAAAAGAGAACTGTTATGTTTACACCTGTTCTCTGTTGAATGATTTCAGGAAAGCTCCACCTCAGTACACTCTCACAAAGACTGAAGACTGTCACTCTCTGCATTTGACTCCTGCAACGGGACAGATCAGGCCTTTTGCAGTGGCTGCTGTGCTCAAAGGCATAACTTTCACTAAGGAGTCATATGACAGCTTCATAGATCTTCAAGTGGGTAATACTTTTATTGTGGTTAATGTTAAGTAAGTAAGTTTATTTATTTGTCTACTGTTAACAGTAGTAGTATGATGGTCAGCACAGACTATAGATTGCAGACAGAGCAGCTGAACACTCAAGCAGGTTTCAATGTTTCATGGATATTGAACTAAAACTCAACAGAAATTAAGTTAAAAATTCAGTAATTGTGTGCAAAAATTTTCAAATCATTATTTACATATTTTAGTTACCGCAGTGGTTGAGCGATTGACTACTGCGCTGCGTGTCGCGGGTATATACATACAACAATTTGTATGGCCTACAGATAGTTGTTCCGGGTCTGGCTGTTAGTGTGTGAATTTATATGTTTTTAAACGCACCCACGACACAGGAGAAATACATTGTGTGGGACAATAGTAAAAAAAAAGCAGCAGCTTTGGAGGAAGTCGTCAAGTTCGTCCTACCATCTCCGCTGCGACCCCGTTTTACTGTCTTAGGACACTGTTCTGTAATCTGTATTATGTCTATACAGACATGGCAGACATGTCCTGCCCGCCCCATTTAAATTAGGCAGCTTTAGGAGCCGCGTCTGCTATTCCTGTTTTGCAGCGCAGTATAGTTTGAACTGGAACAGTCAATTTAACACCTAGTACACTGCACTCCACTGTTGGCAAACCTTGAGTTTAGTCTTCTGGGATTTAGTCAAAGACCAAGACTGTGCATCATTGGCTAAAATGGGGAGAATACACATTTAATTAATTATCTACTAATATAAATATAAACTGCTTGAGCAAATTGCTGCTCTATTTGCGCTACTGACCCTCATGCTCTGTCATGATCAGAATCTGACAATTCAACAGTTGCTTTATAAATATCCCTCTCCTGATACTTACACTTCACTCTCACATAATGCATGTAGTGTCATTCACAGTAAAATATACGTCCCTAACTAACATAGTTAGCTAAACTTACTGATGCAAATAGTGCAAATGCATTCAACATTTTTTAATTGAATATTTGTTATCTCCACAGGACAAACTACATCAAAACATATGCAGGAAGCGGGCATTAGTAGCTATCGGTACCCATGATTTAGACACAGTACAAGGACCATTTGTGTATGACGCTTTACCTCCCAGCGAGATCAAGTTCAAGGCACTCAACCAACAAAAGGAAATGACTGCACCAGAACTCATGGAGTTATATTCGGTAAAGATTTAAAAACTCGCTTTTTTATTGAACACTAACACTGTCCGCGACTTCGTCCGCGCAAATCTTAAGGAACCCTATTTTATTTTAATATAAAAAATAGCATATAGCACTCAGGGATAACTCAGAGATTACCCCCCCCTACATAGAAACAAATTTTACCTCTTTATAATATTAGTATAGATTAATGCCAGTCCTTCCAGTTTTTCAGTGGTGTTAAAGTGCAACAAAGTCAGAAGGGCAACAAAATCATTATCTGCCTGATCTACATAAAAAGTAGGCTTAAATCTGGCAATTTACAATTGACCAATAATTAAACTAATTACATTAAACTGATTCAGTATGCCAAATGTACATATTTTATAAGTGGAGACTTGTTATTGGCTATTTGTCTAATCTACTGTTTTTTGTTCTGTTTGCTTTAGCTGTAAGTCTTCCATGTTCTTAAATAAATAACAGATACATCCAAAACTTCTGCTTAGAATTATCGAGAAATGAGTGACATTTGTAATATGGACTGGTAGGCTTTAGCAAAACTAAACCCAAATACAAAACGGCAAAGGCTTCGAGGAAAATGTTGTTAATGGTATATTTTATGTTTAGAAATAAGTACAGCTTTATTTACATACATTTATCAAAATTGAGAATCATATTAGCTCCAATATTCACCAAACCAAATATGATTATGATTTATACCTTTCTTTCGTGATTTCAGACGCACGCCCAACTGAAGCAGTTCCTAGGCATCATTAAGGACAGTCCTGTGTACCCAGTCATTAAGGACAAGAACGGCATTGTGCTTTCAATGCCGCCCATCATTAACGGAGACCATTCTAAGATCACACTCAACACTCAAAATGTCTTCATTGAATGTACTGCTACAGATTTAACTAAGGTAAGGTCTTTGCAGCTGCACTTTAGACGATCTTAAGAATGCCAATGCTGGAGTACCTAAATGTGGTCACTTGCTAGACTTAAGGCTTAAGGTCGGACTTGGATGGGTGACCATCCAATTCATACCGAGACCCCCTATGCCTCGGAAAGCTGTTGCGCGTTGGACCTGGCTGTCATTATTAGATCTTTGCCAGTAAGTTGTTATGGGTAGTTGGAAGCCAAAAAGTCTGACAACCAGTCTTACCAAGTGGTATCGTTTTACCCAGTAAATGGATTGTGGAAATCAGACAAGCAGTCGCTCCATGTAAAACACTGGTATTCAGCTGCATCTGGTTAGACTGGAAGCTGGGCTAGGCAGATTATAATGCTATACACGCAATGTGTAAGGACCCATTGTTCACAGTAGGAGCATGTCACACAAATGCTGGTTGTCGACATTGATTTGTTCTGTGAAAGCCCACGAAAAGTTCTGCCCTCAAAGCCATCGAAAAGACTACTCTAATCTTCAACATAATGTAACGAGTATTTTCTACTCGCTACATGGTGTCGACCTCTCTCGTCATTTTTTGGAAGTTTTCACGGTAATGCAGTACACACACTTTAGATATTTGATAGATTGGCTAGGATTTAGTAGAGTGATCGATAAAACCATAGACCATCAGTTTGACAGTTGGACCTTATTTCCCCGTCTGTCAGATTATTTTGACGTTTCCGGTTTGGGATATGTAATTTTCACTAGACATGCGCAAAACAGGACACTATACAGTGATGTAATATGACATTACTTTTCGCACCGAGGAATATGACATTACACCATGACTCCGAACATGACGCGAAATGAAGCGCTACACGCCATCCAGCGCGCTTCATTTCGCGCCATGTCATTGTAATGAAATGCTCGCAATGTAGAATGCAATACATCATTACATGAGATGATATAGCGCATTATGCTATGAAGTGATATTGTGATGTGACAATCGTCAAACTCAATGCGCCCTCGTACTACACTAATAAATAGTTGCTTTTGTTGTCATATAATTATATAAAGTCGATTTTCCTTCATATTTAGCCCCAATCTACGGAATAATTTAATCGAAAGGGCATTCCAGGCTTAGGACTGGCAATAAACATGTATGGCAATATTGATTATTGACCAAGACGATGAATATTGACGTATTTAAAAATCACTTTTTTATACAATGATTGCATTTTTTTTTATTCGTGTCTTAATATTTAGTGTGCGCTACTCACTCAGAGTAGCGAGTGCAAGAGTCATGATTTTAAACATTACGTACTAGGCAGTCCGCGGTATCAATAAAACATAACCCTTAAACTGTGAACAATACGGTTCCAATTCTAAATAACAGTTCACATATTTCGCAGCCAGCTTACCGGCGCATGCTCCTTCTCGCTTGCACACACGGCAATCGAGTCTGCAAGACACCGCGCGACGCGCGTCATGTTTAAGTGTCATGAGTCATGCTTAATTTGGTCGAGTCATGTGTAATGCTACAGTACGCGGTCGAGACATATGACGCGCAATGCAACAATCGCATTACTTACACATGTCTAATTTTCACTTTCCGACCGAAGTCACCAAGATGATGCACGAATAAAATTCTATTCCGTGCCAATCATTAGATTGTAATATTTTCGGGGTCCGCCTCTGGTAGGATCCGCTTTGTTGTGATGTCAGCAGCCGTGCAGCGGTGATATTTTTGAAACCGTGAGTATTATGATGGTCGAACTTTCATAGCCATATGCTAACAATAAACTTGGGGTCGTGTGTCCTAATCCTCGTCGATTTTCCATTGTTTCAGCACCTATCTCGCCATCGCATTTTGGATGTGCTCATAGCACGAGCGATTGGCATGCTTTGCTTTCGTTAAAGTACGGTAAGTGTTTGGAATTCCCGACTTACTGCCTCGTCGACATTTTGCTCGACGCGTGGGTTTATCTAACAAAGGAAATCGTTTTGTTTTCAGCCCCAAAGGCGTTCTTACTTATATTTTGGATTTTTTTCATCTTAAAATTTAACTTCATCATGGATGAGCTGATGCGCTTCACCTCGTGTCTCCAATCAGGTTTAATTTAAATAAGTTTTTCTCGAAGCCTGTGGTACGTTAACTTAAAATCTTTCTCGTAGTTTCCACTTAAAAACGTGCAATACTGACAACTTAATTATAAACTTTGGTTATAGAATTTAATGGTTATAAAACAACTTGCCCTTCAAAAGAAAGGGGCTTTCTAATATTGTGTTGTGCTCACCACTGCCTGCGATGGAAATAAATGAGCTATTGTTAAAGAATTTGCAGCTTAATTTCAGAAATCTCCGACCTAGATTAGAAGTCCTGTCCTTTACCTATTAGCTATCCCGGATTACCTTTGTTTTAAATTACCTAGTGAGCTCTGGCGCCCGAATCTTATTCCTTTTAGTTATTTTTGTTTAATTTTGAGCTCCCTAACTTCTCAACTTTAGAATCACACCCATAGTTTGTTAGTTAGTTAAATAAATCTAGACCCCCTTAAACAATTGTATTACAATTGTCGCACTAGAACAGGGACATGAAGCAGGTTTGTACGGTGAGTACAGTCAGTATTGCACACTAAATTCATTTATATTTTAACTAATGAGTCTATTGTTTACAATATTTAGTTTTCATATTGTATTTCATATTGTTTTTACATTGTAATTGATCTAGTTTATAAACTTTGAATAATTAGACTCATAAGTTGTAACTTAGTTTGGTATTGTATTTTGCAAACAATGTTTTAGTTTTACATTGGATAATTTGTTTATTTTCTTGTGTTTTTAACATGTTTTTTCCTTAGCAAAACCAACAATTGTTAAGTGTAGACCGTGTTATTGTTAAATCTCATACAGTGATATAATTCATATCTAAGTTAACTTTTTATGTTAATAATTAAATTTAAACATTAAGTACATTATTGTGCACCTAGTTTATTTAATTTTAAGCCGTTTTGTGAGTTATTATTGCACTTTTTAACGTTAAATAACTTAGCAATTTTTCATGGAAATTACATAACCTCAAACTTTAATTTTATTTTTCAAACTTTGATTTATTTTGAAATTCTTTAAAGTTTAGTCCTTGCTTTTCATTGCTATTTGCCTTGTTACTCGTTAGTCATGGAGGACAAGGGAGTTCAGTTTCCACCGCCTCAGGATTCGGTTGAGGTCGAAGCTTCTACTGCTGCTGATGCTAATGTTGTTGAGAAAGGTCACGAGATGGCTAATGCCACCGATGTTGGCAATCCTTTTGAATCTGGAATCGCACATTCGTCTTCGGATTTTACAGCTCGAGCTTTGCCTTCTTTTAACTCCTTGAATGCGCTTGTTAACGAAAACATTCGTAAAAACTTTCCTCCTCTTACTAAACTGCCTGATTTGAAAAAGAGCAAAATAATTTATGATGGTAGAACTTGTGTTCGCGATTTTATTACACAAGTTGAAGAATATTTTCTTTATAGAAATTACAACGAAAATTTGCTGGTTGGTTCTTTTACACTTTTGCTTGATGGTATTGCACTCAAATGGTTTAGATCTATACGAATTCATATTCCTTCTTGGCATGAACTTAAGCTTGCACTTTTAAAGCGCTTTGATAAACCTAATTTTGATCACTTTTTAGAAAATGAGCTCCGCACCAGGAAACAGAAACAGTCTGAGTCGCTTCCTGATTTCATTACGGAAATTTATGATATGGCTAGTCGTCTTTCAGTACCTTTATTTGACTACACTTTAGTTAACGTGATACAACAAAATATGTTACCAATTTACACACCCTTTTTGTTTCGTAGACAAATAGATTCAATCGAACAATTTCTAGAACTTGCAAAAGACTTAGAAGTTGTTGTAAATAGAAAACCTTTTAAAGAATCAATTAAACCCTCTGTTAAATCTAATGCCGTTTCTAATGATTTAGTTTGTTTAAAATGCAAAAAACCTGGACATTTATATAGAAATTGCAAGTCTATTCCAGGTGTTGTTTGTTTTAAGTGTCATAAAGCTGGGGTCACTTCTAAGACTTGTGACGTTTGTAATTTGGATACTAAAAAGTCGCAAGAGTCAAAAAACTGATTAGGCAGCATCGAGCCCACGTTTTTGATAAAACTTCGAGCGTCTCGATGTGTGAAAAAATTGTTAGAAGTCACAAGCCTGATGATGTTGCCCGTGACAAAGAATTTTCCAACTGGTTAGATTACTTAAAAACCTTTTTTAATATTTATCGTTCGGCTCCTATTCTGTTTACAAAACAGAATGATGCTAGACCATTTTTAACTTTTTTTGTTGGTAATCAAATTTTTTCAGGTTTGTTGGACAGTGGTTCCGATAAATGCATTTTAGGCTCAAATACACATGAACGATTTTTACAGTTAGGTTATAAAATTAGACCTATTAGTGGCGCTGCTTGCACTGCGGATGGCTCCGCCCGGAGAATTATTGGTGCCATGGATTTGCCAGTAACTTGTGATAATATAACTAAATCCGTAGAGTTTTTAATTATTCCTTCTTTTGATCCATTAATTATTTTAGGTTTTGACTTTTGGATTAAATTTCATTTAGCTGAAGAATTGTGGAAGAACATTATACTTGTTCCAGAAAATAATAAACAAGTTTGTTCAATTACCTCTATTTCTGAACTTTCTCCTTCTGAGAAACAAAAATTAGATAATATTATTGCTTTGTTTGAAGATATTTCTTATGAGAAAAGAGGTTTAGGTCTTACTCATTTAGTTGAACATAAAATTAACGTTACTAGTGAACCTTTTAAACAGAGATATTGGCCTCTGAGTCCTGCTAAGCAAAAGGAACTTTTTGATGAAGTAGAAGTTTTATTAGGAGAAGGTATTATTCAACCCTCTAAGTCTCCTTGGTGTTCTCCCGTATTGGCGGTAGAAAAGAAAGATGGAGGTACTAGATTGTGTTTAGATTCAAGACGTTTAAATTCTGTTACTATTAAAGACTCTTATCCCCTTCCTTATACTTCTAGAATATTAGATAACCTTAGAGGTGCTAGATATATTAGTACTATAGATCTTTCTAAAGCATTTTTGCAAATTGCACTTGAAAAATCCTCCCGCGAAAAAACTGCTTTTGTAGTACCTGGAAAAGGTCTGTACGAGTTTGTTCGCATGCCATTTGGTCTCACAAATGCACCAGCTGAGTTGCAGAGACTAGTAGATAAACTTTTTGGTCCAGAGTATGATAATTCTGTATTCTGTTATTTAGATGACTTAATTTGTATTAATTCTGATTTTAATAGCCATATAGCACAGTTGCATAAAATTCATAGTATATTAAAAGAGGCAGGTTTAACTGTAAATTTAAAAAAGTGTAATTTTTGCAAGGACAGACTTCGCTATCTTGGTTTCATTGTTGACAGTAATGGTTTACATACTGATCCTTCTAAATTAGAGACAATAGAAAATTTCCCACGCCCAGAAACGGTAAAACAACTTCGCAGTTTCCTTGGTTTATGTTCTTATTATCGTAGATTCATTTGTAAATTTGCTGATATTGCTTCTCCTTTAACTAAATTGACAGCAGGTAGTAAAAATTCTAAAAAGTCACTTACTTGGAATGACGAAGCTGAAAATGCATTTCAAGAATTAAAACATTCTTTAATAACTTCTCCTGTTTTGCAATGTCCTAATTTTGAAAAACCTTTCTTTTTGCATTGTGATGCCAGCTCTGTGGGCATAGGTAGTGTTTTGAGTCAAGAAGATGATAATGGTGATCAACATCCCATTGCTTTTTATTCTAGATCGCTTAATAAATGTGAAAGAAATTATAGTACCACAGAACGCGAATTATTAGCTATTTTAGATTCCATAGAACATTTTAGACCTTATATTGAAGGAATGAAGTTTACTGTTATTACTGACCACGCTTGTTTGAAATGGCTCCTAGGTCTCAATAATCCTAGTGGACGCTTAGCTCGTTGGGCTGCTAGAATTTCTCAATTTACTTTTGATATTATTCATAAAAAAGGTTCATTACATTTAGTTCCAGATGCTTTATCTCGTATAGAAGTCACTGCTATAACCACTCAGGATAATTTAGTCTCCCCTGATGAGGAAATTATTGATCCTTGGTATAGAAAAATATTTATTCAATGTCAGAAATCTCCTAGAAAGTATAAGAATTTTAGAGTCGAAAATAACACTTTGTATAAATATTGTAAAAATAAATTTAACCCTCATAGTCTTTTAGACTGGAAGATAGTTATTCCTAAAGAGAATATCTTAGATACTATTAGGTCAAATCATGATGATGTAAATTCAGGTCATTTAGGTATTCATAAAACTTTAAAGAAATTAAAACAACATTATTTTTGGAAAGGTATGTTTAATGATGTTCACCAATACATTTTGTCTTGTGATACTTGTAAAGCTTACAAACATACTACTTCTCCTCCTTTTGGTACGATGATTAATCCTAAAAAGGTTGATCGCCCCATGCTTATGCTTTCGGTAGATATAATAGGCATTTTACCTAAAACTTATTCTGGTCATAAATACATACTTTCAGTTGTAGATGTTTTTACTAAATATTGCTGGTTCTTTCCAATGATTAATGCAACTACTAGAGTAATTTGTAAACATTTTGAAAAAGAAATATTTCTTAAGTTTGGTTGTCCAAAAATAGTAGTTTGTGACAATGGAACTCAATTTACTTCAAAACATTTTGTAGAATTCTTGAAAGGTTTTAATATAACTAAAATATTTTATAACACATTGTATACACCTCAAAATAATCCTGTTGAGAGATATAATAAAACAGTCGAAACTTGCATATCGTGTTTTGTTAAAGATGATCATAGGACTTGGTCAAGTTTTTTGCCCAATGTTCAATTAGCTTTAAATAATAGTGTAAATCTTGCTACAGAATTTACACCTAATTTTCTTATGTTTGGTAGGGAACTTGTTTTAGATGCTTCCTTACATCATTTTAGTAACTCTGTTGATAATTTATCTCAACTAGAGGTTTCAAATAGGAACTCCTATGCAGTTTCTCTTAATTCACTTAGTGATATTTTTGTTAAAGTTCAAGCTTATTTGTTAAAGGGGTATAAGCGAAATGCCGCTTATTATAATAAGGGTCGGAAAGTCATTTCTTTTGATGTGGGTGATGTTGTGTGGAGAAGAAGTTTTGTTCAATCTCATGCACCTGCTTATTTTTCGGCTAAGCTTGCACCTAAGTTCTTAAAGTGTGAAATAACTGAAAAAGTTTCTGATAACGTTTATGTTTTGAAAGATTTAAATAAGGGTTCCGTGGGTCGTTATCATGTAAAAGATATTATTAAATTTTAATTTTGGGGAATTTTTAGACTTGGTTTTGGTATTGAGTATTTTTGTGTGAGGTACTACCTTTGTTAGAATGATGAATGAAAGGTTATGGTAGTATGAAGGTTATTATTATGTTAGGCAACCTCATTACAAATTATTAGATTCCAATTCAATTCTTACTAAAATAAACTTAGGTCATTTTGGTTAAATTAGAAATACCTACTCTTTACACTATACATTTTACACATCAAGGGATCTTATCTTGTTTGTTTTGTTTGTTTGTTGAGATTGTATGGGATCTTATATCTTTTCTTTCTTTCTTTTTTAAAGGTAATCCTTTACTTGTTTAAATTTTTTTGAAAAAGAGAGACCCTATACAACCTTACACTTTGGGTTTTTTATTACCTAAAAAGATTTAAAAAACTTAAATTTCATCTCAAGTTTTTTGTAATCTTTCTTCTTTGTAGATTAGAATCATTCTATTTCTCTCATAGTTTTAAATAGTTATTGATTTTAATTCTATTTTTTTTTACTGTTTGTTGACAGTGTTGTTTTTTGTCTAGATATTTCTTCGATACTAGACTTGGATTTGACTTTGATAGAAACGCGTTCATACCGGATTTTGCTTTTGAGGTCATTCTGTAACTTTTGTTATAGAACGTCCTACCTTGTTTTTGCGGTCATTCTGAAACTTTTGTTAAAGAATGTACTTTGTTTTTGGATCTTGGTGTAAATTTTGACCTCGATTTTATCTTGGCTTTCGCCTTTAGGTATTGTGATTTTCCCCTTCGGAAATCCAATATATTTTGTTTGTTTGTCTGTGCTTGGAAGGTTGGTAGAGTAGAGCCAATCACAGCTTACATTTGCCCTTTTGCCCTTGTGTTGGTCATTGCTGTGCCAGTCACAAGGTGGAATTTTGACTTTCGTCATACCTTTTTACTATTGTGCTCGGAAGTTCGGTGGTGTAGCGCCGATCACAATATGGTTTTTGTTTGTTACAGGTTATTGCTGTGACAATACTTTTGGATAGAGCCCTTCAACTCTATCCAACCTTTTTAGATAGAGCCCTTCAACTCTATCTAACCTTTTTGTTGGAAATCCATACTTATGGATAGAGCCCTTCAACTCTATCCAACCTTTTTAGATAGAGCCCTTCAACTCTATCTAACCTTTTTGTTGGGAATCAATATTTTTAGATAGAGCCCTTCAACTCTGTCTGACTTTATTGATCGGAATCTATACTTTTAGGTAGAGTCCTTCAACTCTATCTAGAATTTATGTTTAGGTATTGTTATTTTTAATTGGTTGTTGCTGAGATAGACAGAGGCTATGGTGCCTAACTGTACTCAAAGCTGAACTGTAGGTTAGTTGAGGATAGTCAGCGGCGATAGTGCCTGCCTGCACTCCAGATTAGTTGGTAGAGTTGTGTAGAGTTAGTCAGCGGCGATAGTGCTTAACTGAACTTAAGTAGAGTGGTTTAGATTAGTAGGTTGGCTGAAGTTAGTCAGTGGCGATAGTGCTTAACTGAACTTAAGAGGTGTAGGATAGATTAGTAAATTAGTGTAAAGTTAGTCAGTAGCCATAGCGCTTAACTGTACTCAAAGTTAGTGTTTAATGTTTAGTAGTTTTGTTCAAGATTTAATCAGCGGCTCTCGTGCTTAACTGAATTTAGATTTGTTTAGTGTTTAGTCTTGTTAGAGTTTTAGTCAGCGGCCCTCGGGTTTAACTGAATTTGGATTTGTTTGTTGTTTGGCTTTGTTGATCGGTTGTAGTACCGAAGTTTTAGTCAGTGGCCATGACGCCTAACTGCACTATGATAGTTTTTTGTTTTTGAATTTTTTGTTCACTTCGTTTTTCGTTGTTTCTTTCTAATAAAAGAAAGTTCCTTTCTTTTATTTTTCGGGGAGGGATGTAATGTAACGAGTATTTTCTACTCGCTACATGGTGTCGACCTCTCTCGTCATTTTTTGGAAGTTTTCACGGTAATGCAGTACACACACTTTAGATATTTGATAGATTGGCTAGGATTTAGTAGAGTGATCGATAAAACCATAGACCATCAGTTTGACAGTTGGACCTTATTTCCCCGTCTGTCAGATTATTTTGACGTTTCCGGTTTGGGATATGTAATTTTCACTTTCCGACCGAAGTCACCAAGATGATGCACGAATAAAATTCTATTCCGTGCCAATCATTAGATTGTAATATTTTCGGGGTCCGCCTCTGGTAGGATCCGCTTTGTTGTGATGTCAGCAGCCGTGCAGCGGTGATATTTTTGAAACCGTGAGTATTATGATGGTCGAACTTTCATAGCCATATGCTAACAATAAACTTGGGGTCGTGTGTCCTAATCCTCGTCGATTTTCCATTGTTTCAGCACCTATCTCGCCATCGCATTTTGGATGTGCTCATAGCACGAGCGATTGGCATGCTTTGCTTTCGTTAAAGTACGGTAAGTGTTTGGAATTCCCGACTTACTGCCTCGTCGACATTTTGCTCGACGCGTGGGTTTATCTAACAAAGGAAATCGTTTTGTTTTCAGCCCCAAAGGCGTTCTTACTTATATTTTGGATTTTTTTCATCTTAAAATTTAACTTCATCATGGATGAGCTGATGCGCTTCACCTCGTGTCTCCAATCAGGTTTAATTTAAATAAGTTTTTCTCGAAGCCTGTGGTACGTTAACTTAAAATCTTTCTCGTAGTTTCCACTTAAAAACGTGCAATACTGACAACTTAATTATAAACTTTGGTTATAGAATTTAATGGTTATAAAACAACTTGCCCTTCAAAAGAAAGGGGCTTTCTAATATTGTGTTGTGCTCACCACTGCCTGCGATGGAAATAAATGAGCTATTGTTAAAGAATTTGCAGCTTAATTTCAGAAATCTCCGACCTAGATTAGAAGTCCTGTCCTTTACCTATTAGCTATCCCGGATTACCTTTGTTTTAAATTACCTAGTGAGCTCTGGCGCCCGAATCTTATTCCTTTTAGTTATTTTTGTTTAATTTTGAGCTCCCTAACTTCTCAACTTTAGAATCACACCCATAGTTTGTTAGTTAGTTAAATAAATCTAGACCCCCTTAAACAATTGTATTACAATAATAAGACTATAATTAGGTTGTCCACCACTAACTCCTAGTTAAGTACTTTTATGCTCCAAGTTCTCATCAATTCTTTCGTACTTTCATATAATGTTTTCTTTGAAATTATTATTTTTCTTGTATGCTGTGAATATAGCTATTAATTACATAATTATTAGTTTCAGTTTGGTTGCTTGCATCCTTTATTATGTAATTGTTTGTTTTTCCAAATAAAATGAAATAGATGCAGCAAGTGTAACAAACAAAGAACTTCCAGATATGCTCATATGCTAGGCTCATATTTTAAATTAGTTAGGACTATTCTCATTTTTGTGGAATAGATACATTCAATAACATAATAGCATCTTAATAGAACCGGATATTGCTCCAGAAAATACTAAATAGCATTTGGGTCGCATTCTTGAGAAGCTAGTGGGTGTATTGATATTGATATGCATCTGTGTCTCACCGATCCTACCACCCTACACTAGAAGTTGATTTCTCTGTTTGCAAGACCATTTTACCTTTTATACTTGAATGCACAGTCTTCTTTATACGTACAATAAACCCTATTCCATCTTCCAGGCGATTGTGGTCCTAGACACAATAGTGAGCATGTTCTCAAAGTACTGCGGGAACAAGTACGAGGTGCAACAGTGCAAGGTGTTCGCGCCCGACGGCACTTACGAGCTCTACCCGAAAATGAAGAGCCGTGACGAGACTATCAGCGTACAGAAGGCCAACAACTATATTGGTATCAAGTAAGAAAACTATTAGCATTTAGGGCTTAATTACATACTTATTAATTTATTTTACTTTAATTACAACGGTTAAGACCAATTAAAATAATTAAAGACACAATACTTAAAATATAAGAGAGAAAAAGAAAACATAAAGATACATTTAAAACATAACAACATGCAGGTACTCATTACACATTCATACATTTCTCCAGTACGGTACTGGAGAAATGTATGAATGTGTGTGATCAGGTACTGGCAGTACCTGACTTATCAATAAAATCTTCGTTCATTCATTCACAAACAGATCGTTTAAAATCTTCGTTCATTCATTCACAAACAGATCGTTTGTTGGATTAGAATCTAAGAGATTATTTTCTGAGGTATTATTGTCTGGTTCTGGTGTTTGAGGATAAGTCCTCAAACACCTCGCGCGTGCAGTGGTGTGACAAAGAGGCACAGATAATTTTCTGTGATTTCTTGTTGATGTAACAGTAAAAATTGTACTGTCCAAACACTATTTTGATATTGGATATAAATAACGTTTTTGGGAAATGGAGGAACAGGGTTAAAAGGACAATGCCAGAAACTATAGAACTTTGCCCCACTCAATAAAAGTCATGTACAAGCATGCAATATGTAGCATCTTACTGCTTATTTATTGCTGATAACTAAACATGGTGACTAGAACTTGCGGTTTCTGTTTAACCTTTTCACCGCCACGGACATGTATAGAAGTTTCGGATTTCCGTGCCACCAGCGCCACGACTTCATTAGAAGTTCTTCATTTTTGTAGTCTTAAAAAATCAATTAACTTTATTTAAAGACTTTGTTTCTTGTTTTTATTTAATATAGCACTGTCTAAAGCCCCGTTTTTTGTATTTTTAAACACAAAAGAATCCCTCATTTGTCTTAAAATCAGCAAAAATGAAAACTCCAAAAATAAAGTATGTGCCCTGCACGCCAAGGACTTGATATCAAGTGGGCCAGTGATGTGACTCGAAATTTATCTCCTTTTCATTTCGCCTGTAGATTTTTTTATTAATACTAAGATCGAAAACAATTTGAGGTCAGTATAACATGAATTTAGTTAACGACTTTATAACAAAAAGAAAATTGATCAATTTCGACCTTCAGATGGGTGCTGATCCGGATTGAAATAGTTGTTAATTTTCTTTATCAATCCTTGTCGATAATTATATTCACATCTCTACAAAACAGTTAGTTGTTAGTGCACCGAGCGCCACGAACTTCTATAGAAGTTGTTCTTTGTCGTCATAGACGTATGGGTGTCAAGGTCATTTTGATACTAGTGCAGCACTAAACGGATGAAGGCGCACGCATCTTTCTTTCCTCGTATTGCTTGTGACAACAATATTGTTGACCAAATAAATAAACAAATGCAAAATGAATAAAGAATTAGAGTCGGATGAGCTTTTAAAAGTTTGCAAGGTATGAAATTTGATTCGGAATGACTAAAAAATAAGGTCATTCTTGCGGGTATAGTTTTTTGCGGGTATAGTTTTGCTGTATTATATAAGTTATATATTAAAAACTTCCGGAACGGAGTAATTGTTTAATCTATGGCCGCGTCTGCGTGATGAATGCCGCACGGAGCGACGCTAATGCACGCCCGCGAGCGCCGTGCTATGTTTCGTTTACAAATAAAATAACTAGGTGCTGTATAAAATAACTCGTTTTGTTTATAAACAGCTGAGCTTCGAATGTTTAACTTTTCTTATGGATCACTGTTGGACAACTCACCACTGCTATAAGAGCTTTTTAAATAGTATACATAATTACCTACTTTCCATTTCCAGAAAACACGTAGAAAAACACTAACACACAAAATTCCGCTTAGATACGGTATTATATTATATTAATTTACCGTGCCCTGAGCGCCAAGAGCTTGATATGAAGTCAACGGATGAGGCCATGAAACAAATAGAGATGTACCATATTTCTTATAGCTTTAATTAAATCATGAATTTATTTCTTTGATACTTACAATTTATGTTGTTATTTTTTACAAAAAATACTGTGAAATAATGCAAGTACAGAAATATTCAATCAGTTTTTATTTATATTCGTAAATTTATGAATAAAATTATACCTAACGCGTATAAATCTCATTTATCGATAGGACGATACCCTCACTCACCACTAGTTTTTACTATATATTTCGTTATACATTTATAGCTTGGCGCTGGACGAGGCATCGCGTTTTGTGTCCATGGCGGTGAAAAGGTTGAATCTAAAAACAATAATGACATTGATTATAGGTTACGTGCAGTTTATAATCGTTATAAAATTATTGGTGTGTTATTACTATGTAGGTACTGCTATTACAGAAACTACTTATTTACATCCTGTCTACACTCCGGTTACAATGTATGCACCACAACATCGTACAACAAATTATAAGCAAAGATCAGAATCAGTGGTAAGCAGCACAAAGTCAGTGAGTAAGCGAGAATCGAGATCCGTAGTCAGAAGCAAAAGTCATCGGTAGGGACAACAATAAAAAGCACAGTAAAAAAAAAAAGTAAAGCGCGAGCCATCAACAGGAATACAGGGAGCGAATGAATGACATTGACATACAAGCGTCAATAACATTTCGTTACACATAATTCATGAACCGAAATTATGATTATAATGCAACTTGTTTGATTTTTATAATATTTTAGGTAAAATGAGTTTGTATTTTGTGGGTAGGTATTTCGTTATCCGCAAGCTCTAAAGAAAAATAATCTAATATATAAAATTCTCGTGTCACAGTTTTCGTTCCCGTACTCCTCCGAAACGGCTTGACCGATTCTGATGAAATTTTGTGTACATATTGGGTAGGTCTGAGAATCGGCCAACATCTATTTTTCATCCCCTTTTTTCACCCCTTTTTCATCCCCCGTAGATCGGGACAGGACAACGTCTGTCGGGTCAGCTAGTTTACTATAAAAAGGTTCCTCATTACAATTATTTTCATTAATTTATTTGTTCTGTAAAGGGTGGGGCAGGATCTGGCATTGTCATTTCTCGTTTGAGAAGGGACGATCTTAGGTTATTGTATATTGTGCGATTTGGACAGGAAACTCTCATACTTAATTAATTATCACAATGCACGATAATTTATTACGAGAGTTTACTTTATCATCAAAGTGGACGTCATACTATCTGCGAAGACGTTTCGGGTATTCCTGTACATAAGAATACACAGCTTATAATATAATGTAATTGTTCCACAGTCAGAACGCCGAAAACCTAGCAGCCCTGTTGTCGCGCATGTGTCTGTTAACAACGGTCAGTCACGACGACGCACTGCGAGTACGCGTCCCGCCCACTAGGCATGACGTCATACACGCCTGCGATTTGTACGAGGACATTGCTATAGCTTACGGGTAAGCGAATTAATACTCTATTATACATAATTATTAACACATACCTGACCCGTTGGTATCGTCACGGTAAAGATATCTAACAGTATTGTGACTCGGCCCTGTCCTTAAAATAATTACCTACAGTAGCGCGGTACTTTAACACGCGGGAGGGCTGCCTGTCAGTATTTTAATTTCATCAACCTACTTGAGTTTCTTCCTATTTTTGTGATTGTAAATAGGTATTACATGTATTTTAATAAAAAATAAATAAATTCGTTGTGATTGAAATACTTCCTATTTCATTGACATCGAATTTCATTTTCTTTTCAATAAAAATACATGTTTGGTTTTTGAGTAGTACATTTAATAAAAACTAACACCCATCTAAATTAGAGACCGAAAAAAATATTTGCGCCTCGACTGACACGTACGAAAAGCTTTATTGTTAATAAAAAAATCTGCATTCGGATAAAAAATAAACTAGACATTAATTATAAAGCTTCTCAGTTGACCACTGTCTACAATTGTGTATTCTTGGGTATAACGGTCGATAAATATTGCAATTGGAAACCACACCTAGATAAAATTCTTACAAAAATTGATCGTTTTATATATGTGCTAAAACGAATTAAACAAACTGTTAACCATGATACTGCAATGCTGGCTTACCATGGGTATGTATCATCCATCCTCCGATACGGTATTATAATATGGGGTAACTCAGTAGATTTTGACAGAGTTTTTAAAGCTCAAAAAAAATGTATCCAAGCAATTTGTGGAGCTCACTTTTTAGACAGCTGTAAGCCACTGTTCCAAAATCTTCAAATTCTGCCTTTGCCATGTATATATATTTTTGAAATATGTATCTTTGTTAAGAAAAACTATAACTTATTTGAAGCTACCACTGACAGGCCAAATAGCCGAACTAGGCATAAAGATAGACTTCGGGTGCCACCAATAAAACTGAAATTATAAAAAAAAATGTATACTGCATGTCGATTATTATTTACAATCATTTACCTAATAGTTTCCAAGACTTACCTCTGACTTTATTTAAAAAAAAGCTTTTCAAACTACTTGTATGTAAAAGTTATTATACCATTAAGGACTATTTAGAAGACAAGTCAATAGAATCTGTTCTTTGTAAGTAAGTTAGATTAATTGACATTGCTAATTGCTAAAACATTTGCACGCCATTTTATGGCAGGATATGCTGAAATAAAATTAATGTAACACCTTATAAACCATATTCGAGCAAATAAATATTTTTGATTTGATTTGATTTGAAAAGTTTAATTAAGAATACTTTTGGGAAAGTTTATAATTGCTCTTTGCCAAATTAAGTAAGTATTAGTACTTATTTCAATGAATATTTGTCACAAATCGCACGCTTACTACTTCCAAACCATCACACCGTCCGTTCGTCACTGCGGCGCATTCGAGACTGCTTGCAGACTAAAGTCGGCTGGAGCCGTGTAGGTATGACTCGCGTTAACTGCCGTTGGTCCTGCGTCTGATCTTTGCCTGGTCGTCTCGGATTGCCGTTTCATCGGACTGAGATGAAAGAATGAGGGAAGAGGGAGTGCACCTGTGTTTGCGCACACACACTTGTGCATATAATATCTCCTGCGTACTTGCCTAGGCTCTCCATTGAGATTGAATTTTATTATACACTAGCTTTTGCCCGCGACGTCGTCCTCATGGAAGTCAAATATACCATAAAACGTATCCTATGACGTCAATTAATAGCGTACTATCGTGGCCTATTCCGCCTGCTAAGTTAAAAAAAAAATCCCTTGGCGCCTGCGAAGTCAACGGGGCGGGGTAGAGAGCGCTTCCATCTTTTGAGTGCAAGCAAAAATGAACTTAGTGGTGGTCAGGCGGAAAAGTCCACAATAGTACCTACCTACTATACTTAATAGTAAAACTAGCAAGTATGATCTTTAGAATTACATAATTAAGTATATGAATACCTAGGTGTGGTTCTTGGACCACAACGCCAATTGATTTCCCGATAATAGATACCCAGTTTGTAATATATGTTAGTCTAGCAACTTAATTGTAAAAATACTGCATTGTCCAGGTACAACCGGATAGCCCGTCGTCCAGCGAGGGTGGTAACAACAGGGGGACAAGACCCTATCAACAAGCTGACGGAACAGCTGAGGCAGGAGTGCGCACACGCAGGGTATACTGAGGCGCTCACCTTCACACTTGTGAGTATAATGATGTCACAGGAGGAATCAATTGACTGCTGCGCAGCGTGTTGCGATGATGAGCGCTTGTCTTTGACTTGTGTCTGGTTGTTGTTTATCTATTACGTATGTATTTAAATATATTTGTGTATGTATATCAGCTGTCTGACACCCATAGTACAGGGTCTCCCTAGTTTGGCGAGTCCAAATGGCCGTGTGGGGACATTTTATGTCCCCACATATTATTATTCTTATTAATTAAGCCATATAGGCACCACCACCATCATCACCACACCCACAAGATTGAGCTGGCATCATCTGGGTTTGTTCCGATCTGGACCTCATACATAATTAGAATAGTTATTTATTTTTAGCTATGATATTACCGTGTTAAAATCAAATCTGTAAATTATATAAACCGCAAACTGATTTCTCGGCGGAACTTTTACCCGAATGGTAATGATAAGGTTGGATAATGCCATCAAAGGCCGAGAACTCCACCTGTTCTGTACCTATTGACTTCTGAACCCTAGCCAAATTACCCAAATTGACAATCTACAATCGATAACGCTATAGAAAACTAATCAAATGTATGGGAATGACGTCATCTCGACGATTATTCACGTGATCGAAAATACAAAATGGATTACGACGAGGCGTTAATTATTGTAGAAAGAGATACGATACGAAACGATTGTAACTTGGCTAGGCCTACTGTTGTTTCCTACTTGATAGATGGAGGAAAGTAGAAATTATGGTTCTCTTTACTGTTCTCCCTGTCCATTTTTAATAAATTTCGTTATGGAATAAAGCAAAGGCAGTTAAATCGCTTCTTCGGCATTCGTCGAGCTTCATTGCCTCTGTGCTTTTCTGGTGTTAGCTACTGATGATAATTCTAGCTTTCAAGAGTTGTTAGGAATTCGGTGACGGGCTTGTCCCATAGAAAATAGCTAAAATATCGTTCATACAACACAAACAGCCCTCCCACAGTGTTCTCGTGACGACGTAGCCTCGAAGCTCGGCTTGAAGATAGAAGACGTGCCGGCAACCCACATCTCTAACCCAAAGACGTTGGAGTTCCAAGTGGTCCGGACCGTCTTGCTACCGGGGTTGCTGAAGACTTTAGCAGCTAACAAGAAAATGCCGTTACCGCTGAAGCTGTTTGAAATCAGCGATGTTGTGTTGCAGGACAAGAATGCAGGTGAGTGTTGTACAAGTTACTAATAACGGACAGCGCAGTACATTTTTTGTTAATTGATTTTTAATTAAAAACTGATAATGTAGTGATAATAAATGCCGCGCGGAATTATACTTGCACACAATTTTCTCTAATTAACTCTATTTGTTATAAATTTAAGTTCATTATTTTATTATTAATCAAAACTGCTGCTAAGCTACCATAACACGTCGACGGAGTGGGCGCAGGTGGAAAGTACGCCCATATTTTGCTAGTTGATGTTTAGTCCCATTTTATAAGGAAGAAGGGGTGAAAGTTACAAAATAAGACGTTGTTTTCATATTTTTTCTCAAGAGTTCTTTTTAATGACGGCCAGAACCTCTTCAAAATCCATCAACTAGTTTAGAAATATTTACCTACTGTTTTATACTGTTTTTTTTAGAGTTTGCTTGCTGCTTGTTTAGGAATTTAAAAAATCCACAACAACAATAGTCTATGACCCATAGATAGTATTATTAGTACTTACTCCATAATTAGGACATACGGAACTTGAGCTCTGTCTAACCTCAATATGGAATCTAGGTGACTGTTTTAGTAATTACAAGGACAGCATATTATACAGAATAAATACATATTTAATTAACATCATGTGCCAATTAAGGGACACGCGTCACGTACAATGGCCCAATCAAGTGGCTAAGTGCGGAAAAGGGCCCAGTCAAACTAACTAACTAAGGGACACGCTATATTTTAATTAGTTAATCTAAGTAATAAAAATGAATCGTTGTTCGTTAGTCTCGCTAAAACTCGAGAACGGATGGACCGATTTGGCTAATTTTATTCTTGAAATATTCGGGCAAGTCCATGGAAGGTTTAAACGGTGTGTGCGTTACCCCAGCAAAATAATGTCGAAAATAGTAATTTAAATGTTACAGGCAATTAGTTCTCCAGCTTCTGTAATTGTTGCGCACATTTTTAAATTTGTTGCGCATATAGATTTTGAGTTATTCCACAAAAACATTTCCTGCTGGGGTTACGTTACCGCAGCCAGACATTTTCTTTTATAATGGGAATATTGAAATAAATATTAGCCATATAATTAGTAGTCTAGACGAGGTAAATGTTGCAACTTATTTTGTATTTGTTCTTCCTTCGACTGCGATGTTATCCAAGATTTTGCTGGAGTAACGTTTGTGATTTTGCTGGATCTCTGAAACGGATAAGCAGATTCTTATCATCTTTTTTACATGACTTCTTAAGAATTAGTTTGAATTAGTTGGGTAATAAAAAAACAACATTAATGCACCATTCAAAGGTTAATTAATTAAATATAAAAACACTTAAATAGGTCCTAACACTTTGAATAAGAGCTCGAAAGACTTACTTTAAACGTTGTTTTGTAGCTTGTATCTGTCTTCAAATGTATGTGAAGTTTCATTAGTATCCTGTTAGTAATAAACAAATTATGATGAAATTCAGTTCCCCACTTTGACGGTCATAATGCGCGCTTAGTTATTGGGCCTCCGATAACCCTGTATGTGAATATATAAACTAAATGATATATCAATAATTAGTTACTTAGTTCAGTTATATTCCTGTAAAAGTTCAGCGCAGTACATACAATAATTAACGAGATAATAAAATAAAAGCCATTAGGAAGCGCAACACCGTGATAACCCGACCATATTAAGGTGGTTACAAAAAAGCGACGGCGCAGTACATTATGCTACCTTCTTAAATATGTAGGATAGGTTTACAAGTTTTGTACGGATGTGTACACAAGTGTTTTGAATTTGTGTTATTAAATTTTTAAAGTAAGTCTTTCGAGCTCTTATTCAAAATGTTAGGACCTATTGAAGTGTTTTTATATTTAATTAAATAACCTTTGAATGGTGCATTAATTTTGTTTTTTTATTACCCAACTAATTCAAACTAATTCTTAAGAAGTCATGTAAAAAAGATGATAAGAATCTGCTTATCCGTTTCAGAGATCCAGCAAAACCACAAACGTTACTCCAGCAAAATCTTGAATAACATCGCAGTCGAAGGAAGAACAAATACAAAATAAGTTGCAACATTTACCTCGTCTAGACTACTAATTATATGGCTAATATTTATTTCAATATTCCCATTATAAAAGAAAATGTCTGGCTGCGGTAACGTTACCCCAGCAGGAAATGTTTTTGTGGAATAACTCAAAATCTATATGTGCAACAAATTTAAAAATGTGCGCAACAATTACAGAAGCTGGACAACTAATTGCCTGTAACATTTAAATTACTATTTTCGACATTATTTTGCTGGGGTAACGCACACTTAAACGGTAATCGATTGACATGACAACGTCTGCCGGGTCAGCTAGTCACTTATATTAACCAGTTAGACAAACCTGAAGTAAATACATGAGTAATTGTAAAATTCTCATAATCTTTTTAAACCAACTTCAAATAGGAGGTCTTATTTTCAAATCGTATGTTGCAACCTGTATTTCTGAAATGAAACTCATTGGTGCTCTTCCTATGCTAACCTGATAAAAAAAAAACAAGTTGCGGATTTCAAAACAATAATTAAATTACTATACCCTGTTCACAATAAAATTAGACATAAACACAAACCTTTTTTACAGCCCCATCAACCGATTTTGACTTCTATTCCGTAGGCAAAAGGATGACATTAGAGGCAAAAAAGTGGTTACAATAACAACTGTTTACTGCAGTTGCCATTTGTCATGCTACCAACGCAATATAAGTTTGCTTGAATATTGTAATAATTAGAATCATTATTATTATTATTACTAATTTGATATGAAATCTCTGCAGTGCCCTAACAGGGTACATGTATTAATACTGTGCCATGAAATTGTAATGCATGCCTAGTAAAAAGTGTTATACATGTAAGCAAATAAATAAATAAATAAAATCGGTTGAACGGACTGTAAAAAAGGTTTGTGTAAATGTCTAATCTTATTGTGAACAGGGTATAGATATTATATTAATTTTTGTTGTGGAGCAAGTACTGAATATCGAATGTCCTTTGAAATCCTCAAAAGAAACAAACCCTTTCGAAGGAGACATCTTTTCAGAAAATTCAGAATTTAGTGCATTGTCAACAGATTCCTTTTTCGCAACTTCAGGGTTGCTATTGTAGTAATAGTCGCTGAATGTTTAAATACAACGTTTTATTACAATCTAACACAACCTCATGCGAGGTATCGGGTAGCTTATCATTAGACCAACTGCTGTCATAATACATAGTAGCGAATACAGCACGTACGTAGTACTGTGCAGAATCATAGCACAATTACTACATCCATATCGAGTTTCATGTTGATTGAATGATTAAGGAAATCTGCGCTGCATCTAGAATTACAGTGTTATTAATTTAAATCATGAAGAGTTAGCACTGGCTGTAAATTAAATCATGAAGAGTTAGCACTATCTACATTCAGTTTCGGTAACCGAAACCGCATAATAATATAGATAGTTGAATAAAAGATAAAAAAAAAACGCATTGGGTCTTTCGATCATGGACGCAAATCCGACTCTCAGTCGAGTCCATTATGAAACATTTTATAGTAGCTCTAACTCTGAATTTGTGGGCACAAATCTATCTATCTTCTTCTTCTAATAATCTATTTATAAATATAAAGCGAAAGGTCACTCAATCACTCATCACGAAATATCGAAAACCGCTTGACGTATAAAGATGAAATTAGGCAGGAAGGTAGTTTACAATTAGTAGACGTCTGCTAAGCACGGATTTTGCGACAGGGCCGGATAAAGGAGGTCTATGACTCGCAAGTAAACACAGGGAACGAAGTCGCGAGCAGCAGCTAGTAACAATTTAAAGGCTCGCTGCATAACAATAAAATACAGGGATGATATATTTTTTAAACATAAATTTGTTGTTTCATATTTTCTTTCTTCATTACTATATTAGAAACGGGTGCGCGCAACGAGCGCCGGCTATGCGGCGTGCACTGCGGCCGCGCGGCTGGCTTCCAGTTCGTGCACGGACTGCTGGACCGGGTCATGGCGCTGCTCAGGGT
This sequence comes from Charanyca ferruginea, assembly GCA_947361185.1. Classification (NCBI taxonomy): domain Eukaryota; kingdom Metazoa; phylum Arthropoda; class Insecta; order Lepidoptera; family Noctuidae; genus Charanyca; species Charanyca ferruginea. The sequence goes on from OX376073.1 coordinate 19,201,026, forward strand.
GCCGTGGGACAAGGACTCCGGCTACTACCTACAGCAGTGTGAAGGTATGAAGATAGTGCTTAAGAATTTAATCCTACTAATATTATAAATGTGAAAGTTTGTGAAGATGTTTGGATGTTTGTTACTTAATCACGTGTAAACCGTTGAACAGATTTGCATGAAAATTGGCACATAGATAGACCATTTCCTGGATTAACATATAGTATATTTTTTATCCCGGTAATATGTTCCCTTGGGATAATCGCTCTTTTTACGCGGGCGAAGCCGCGGGCAGAGGCTAGTAAGGATATATTACTAACTGACCCGACAGACGTTGTCCTGTCCTACCCACCTACCTACCTACTTACCCTACACTACCTACCTAAAATTTTCTTTTATACAAACCTTGCCCTGACAAAAAAACGCAAAAAAAAAAGAATTATCCAATTTGGTCCAGCCGTTCGGAAGCCGTGCACCCGAAAGGCAGGACAAAGCTTAGTAAATTATGTTTTACAAAGCTCATAGGAAAACCTGTTCCATAATTGACTTAACTTATTTAAATCGCTTTTAGAACAAGAATTGAGTTCGAGTTCGTACAAACAGCGTCACCAACTGCTAACCCCCTTTCCGAAGAAATTACAATGCGTGGGGGGGTAAGCAGTTGATGACGCTGTCTGTACCATTCTGGTGTACCTATAGGTATTTAAATAGTGCAAGACAGCGGCCATATTTAAATAAACATGACCGCAGTGGGACGATTTCAATTCAATATTAAGAGTGAATTCAACTAGCTTTGATTATTCCCGTTCAGTAACATCACTGTCGTTAACAATGTTGACGATCGGGAATAAAAGTTTATTTCGTTCACAGTGCTGATGAATGAACCTTTTTTTTGCGATTGTTCAAGAAGTTTGTGCTTAGTTGAACACTACCTGTGTTCAATTAAAGATGATGATGATGATTTTTTTCCTATTTGTCAACAGTGTCGACGACAAGGTGTTACTGACGACAAGGTGTTACTGATCAACAATAATAATAATAATTGTGGGGACATTTTCACACACGGCCATCTGACCCCAAATTAGGGAGACCCTATCGAAAAAAGATCTCGTTCGTCAACAATGTGAACGAAATAAACTTATTTCCTGTTCGTCAACAGTGTTGACGACAAGGTGTTACTGGTCTGGATTAATCGACTAGCTTGAGCATAAAGCCCCATTTACATGATGCAAGTTTCTTGCCTATTGCATACAATTAAATTGAAGCAACCAATAACTTGCATCGTCTAAACACTGTTCAGATGGTGCAACTTTCATTGTTGCTTCAATTTATTGCATTGAACAGGCAACTTAATGGCACCGTGTAAATGGGGCTTTATCTTCAATGACGTATTATAAATAGACGCGTCATACACGAACATTAATGCGCTTTAAAACGGTGCAAATTTTATATCTACATACCAGTAGGCACATACAATTATACAGTGCAAAGAAAAGGACATAAGCATACAGCGTACACCTGTTAGAAAAAGATAAACATACAAATTTTGTTACGTCAGTTATGTGTGAATTACGAGCGATACTGACGTATAGCCGCGACACTGGGTGGTACGTGACTAAGTGAAACCCCGGCAATTGCCTTGCTTTAATATTGCCATTACTGAGCGCGCGTAACGCATCTAAGTGTATTATATCATTGTTTATCTTCAAAATGACGTGTCCGTAGTAATAGTGAGTCGTGTAATCCGCAGACCCCGCCTACTTCCCGGGGCGCTGCGCGGCCGTCCTGCTGCGCGGACAGAGCATCGGCAAGGTGGGCGTCATCAGCCCCGGCGTGTTGGCCGCCTTCGACCTCACCAATCCTTGCTCCGCGCTCGAGATCAACATACAACCCTTCCTTTAAAAATACTTTATTTATTGTATTTATATAAAATTTAATAAAATTCATTTTTTAAAGCAGTTGTAGGTACTTATTTTATTTTACCACAGATGATATAATACTAACGTACAGATACCCAATCCCATACAAAGAAATGAGACCTCCCTAACTCTGGCAATTGCTCTGGCTATTTTCTTTCCTTCATTTCTTCAACAGATGGCAGCATCAGCGACTCGCTAATTGCCAGAGATTGTATTTTTACAACGCCATCTTTCGAGTCGGCCTAGGTACTAGGCGGCATCAACACTACTAGATGGCGTTTAATTATGGTAGATTCTCTACAATGCACAGTGCGTTCAAGGACAAGACAGTAATAGTACAATAAAAGACAATCGAGTTGGCGAAATAGAAAATAGAAAAAAAACGAAAATAGACCGTATGTCTCGTTTTCAAGACTGTACTTTGAATGTTGTGCAAAATACTTATCGAGTATTTCGAAGTTTTGACGTCAAATTTGTAGCCCGCTTGAATGATGAAAGATGAAATGATTTTTAAAGATAATTAAGCTAGTTTCTTTTAATAATTGTATTTTGATTTGAAACAATAATTTTGCAAAAGCTGACAGTAAAAATATGAAGGAAAGTTTTTATTGCTGACATAATTACCATTACATATTAGGAAACTAGCTGATGCTCGCGAGTTTGTCCGCGTGATTGTCAGTTATTTTCGGGGTTTTAATATTTTTGCGTGGAACCCATTTTTTTATGAAAATAAATGTACCTTAAATTACTCCATAAAACATCAGGTATCTGCCAGTGAAAGTCCCGTCAAAATCGGTCTAGCCGTTTCAGAGATTAGCCGAATCAAACAGACAGACAAACACAAAAAAAAATGTTTTTTTTTTTTAAATAATACCGTATACTTTCTGCGATTAGTAAAAAGCTTTTATTTTGACATTACAAACAGACACTTCAATTTAATTTATTTGTATAGATCATCTAATCTAAATCTAAACAAATGAATAAAATTGAGTGTTTGTTTGTAATGTCAAAGTAAAGCTTTTTATTAAATGCATAAGATATCAAAAACACAATTTATAAAATATTTGTCTGCCTGTGTGTCGAGCTCTTTGTCTGTAGGTTTGTTTGGGCCGACTTTGATGTGACTTTCACTGGCAGTTAGCTGATTTTATAAAGAGTAACTTCTATGTTAGAAAAAATTGGGCTACGCGCAAAATAAAATTAAAACTTAGCTGATAACCGACAATCACGCGGACAAAGTCGCGGGCATCAGCTAGTGTGGTAATATTACTCACTGTATGTAATCATTGACACTATATTTTATAAATACATTGTAAATGCACAAAGTCTTACTAACTTTACTCAATCAGTAGGTACTAGAAAAACATAAATAATAAAGTGTATAAAAATCGAATGGACAATGATTTCAATGAGTGCGTGCGTACCTATAACGTTGTAGTGTGACGACAGGTATGACAGCTTAGTGCTTTTTGTTAGATAGGTGAGAATGTGAGAACCTAACTCTAATAAAAATTAATGGTTTTGCTAGATTCTTAATTTTATGACAGCCTTTAGGTATAGTACAGACAGACGCCAGCGCATCAAGCCATACCAACTGTCTAAAAATTTTCCAATTGAATATGAACTCTATTTTGCAATAAAATTAAAAAAATGATGTAGCTTGATGTGGCCTCTGTATACTTACCTATTGTTGGATTGGTGCTTAGAATAAAGTCATAATTATTTTGTAGGTATTAAAGGATGAATTCTTAGCTTGGCGCGTCGGCGCCAAGCTAAGAACGGACAAGGACGGAACCGTAAAAAAAACCAAAAGCGTGCCGTCGGGCACGCTTTTGGTTTTTTTACGGTTCCGTCCTTGCTCCGTCACAGTAAAGATATGTCTTTACTGTGCTTTCGTGCCGAAAGGGTAAAACGGGGCCCTATTACTAATTAGGGTACCATTCCCAAATGGTAAAAACGGAACCCTATTACTAAAACTCCACTGTCCGTCTGGCTGTCTGTCACAAGGCCGTATCTCATGAACCGTGATAGCTGGACTGTTGAAATTTTCACAGATGATGTATTTCTATTGCCGCTATAATAACAAAGTTACAACAACAAAAACAATAAAATAAATATTTAAGGTGGTATTTAAGGGGGTACCATACAACAAAATAGTGTCTAAAATTTTCATAAACAATAGTACGGAACCCTTTGTGCGCGAGTCCGACTCACACTTGGCCAGTTTGGCAGTTTGGCACGTGGCGTACAATAGGTTAAAAAAAAATCCTTGAAACCACTAAACGTAAATTAGTACCTACCGGTTGTGGATGGACTATGGGATGGGACTAATTGAGTAAAGCGCCATCTATTCTAAACAAAGTTACTATCAGATGGCGACTGTTAGAGGTAAAATGCTTCATTTATCTTTTTTCTTGAAAATACGTGTTTTGTGAGTGTAAATAGATAAACCAACATTAAACAATGAAGTTTTGATTTTTACTTATTCTTACTTCACCCAAAATCTGCCATTAAACACTTTTTAGTGATTGTTAATATCAGACTGGTTACCTATGCTGCCATCTATGATTTTTTTTTCATGACTAATTATAATTTGTTCGAGTTGAGACCCCATGATTTTACTGAATTCTCACAACATACGTATCAAGGTAAAAGATCAACACGCAATTCGATCAGACAGTATTGCTAGCAAAAACTATGTTAAAATCAGGGTACATGATGTACATCATCCAACTGGTGTTAGGTTTAGGTACTTACACATACTAGACTAGAAACTGTAACTATAAACTAGTCTTATTTTTGTTAAAAAGACGCGCGAAAAACATAACCCTCCCTCCTTGCAGTCGGGGTAAAAAGTATCTTATTGCCATATAAAGGTACTTTAAGAATTGCAATATTTCAAATATGTTGTTTGAAAATACCTAATATTGACGATTTATAGTGCTGTTAATTATAGATGGAATACTTACCTGAGTAAACCTACTCATAATGGTAATTTATAGCCTGTCCATCAAACAGGCTATCGAGATTACAAAGAGATTGACCAGATTACTTATCAGGTACGTTCATCGTTATCGCCGGTACTATTGATTTCCGATAATTTGTATCAACAATCGCTAGCAATAGTAATGTGCCTAATAACGTAGAACAAAATAATCTTAATAACTTAATACTTGGAAGCCAGTGTTATTATGACTGGGACGTGATTTATCGTCTACAACAGCAATAATTAGTGTGCTTCGAACCTAATGCCTTAGAACTGAAAGCAATATTCATTTTTAACCGACCTCAAAAAAAAAAGGAGGTTAACAGTTCGACCCGTATGTTTGTATGTATGTATATCTCCCGTTTGGCTGAACCGATTTTGATGCAGTTCTGGAGAAGGTTTTAGTATACAACAAACCGAAATTTATTCAGCGCTTTTTGAAAAATCAACAAAAACCGAGAAGACGTTATCGTTTCTTCCATCTTTGGAGAACTTTCAATCTCTGTTTTAACTGTGTTGCCGTTCCTTAATGTATTTGGTTGATAATGAGGCACTGAAAAGTGGAAAATAAAAACTTTTTTGAAAAAAGAGAACCGCCTTCAAGAAAAACTAAAAAGTGATAAATAACTTTAGCACAGAACACACATGACTTTAGTTTTAGACTTTTAGAAGTCGGTGGCAATACAAACCAACAAACAAAACAAAGCCACCGACATCCAAAACTCATATGTGTTCTGTGCTAAAGTTATTTATCACTTTTTAGTTTTTTTTGAAGCCGGTTCTCTTTTTTCAAAAATGATTTTATTTTCCAGTTTTTTTACCAATTTGTATGTGTGAAATATCTACTAGCGAATATATTCACGCAATTGATGCTTGCACGATCAGGCGTCTATAATGAATACCGCCAATGTTATCGAATTAAATAGTAACAATACGCATATACTGTGTAAAGTAGACAGGCCTTTATATGTCAGTGGGAAAATACAAATAGAAAAAAAATATTGTTAAACAACCTATGACGTGATCAATAGCGCAATGGTGTAGCGGACGCGTTTTGTCGATAGTCGTGAATTTGATTCCACCCTACTCACGTTAAGGTAGGTCTACTTTTGGAAAACATACTAACATAATTTTTAATTGAAGGTTTATGTAAAAAATAATAAAAGATCAAAATTCAAAATATAATTTATTATTCGTACAATAAAATAGCACAAACAAAATTAATTAACTAATAAAATCACATTTTATACAAGTAGAAAATATAAGTAGCTGTATAGTTAATTCGGTTAATTCGCAGAATTATCAACCAATAGACTTTGAATTTATAGCCTAAAAATGACACTAGGACATTTTTAAAATAAACGTAAAAAATACTTTAAAGTAAATAATTAATAAATACCAGTAAATAGATAAATTATTATAACACTACTAATAATATAAGTATTCGATTTTGTCACAAACATATTTACAGTATTTTATAAACTAAAATTCTTATTAATGTACAATACCAACGCCTCTGCGAAGAAAAACAATTTCTTTAAAAGATAAAGAGCAAAATTATATCGGCGTTCCAGCAGCTCTTGAGATTTAAAGGGACATTAAATTTTCATTAATGCTACTGAAATGTTTCGCTGTCTATCGCAGGAATTTCAATATAAAAAAAAACTTTAATAAAACTGGTAAGGCACTTCATATAACATAATTGACTATGATTCCTAAACAGAAAGGCGGAAAATCAACATAATTTATTTATAATGTCAAGAAATGTTAAGGTCACTATTACATAGTCAATTAAATATTAATGTGCCTGCATATTTTATTTTTGCATATAAAGTCTTAACCCTCGTATTACACACTATTGTTTAGTGCAATGGAAAAATAATTAAAAATCGTTTTAAAGTGCAGGGATACTCAAGTCAGAGTAAAGGATGATATTTTATTGACAATGTTATAATAACTTTAACTTAGTAAATAGCTTGCAGTCCATAATAGCTGGTTTTGGGTATCTTACTCACTATTCTAGGCAAAACCATCTTTTGACAATCATTCAGCAGATATGTACCAATACACTAAAACAATCAATATCTACTATGTAGATGTATCTAAAATTTATGTAATACTTATTAATTTTTAAATACTGCAGGTTTTAAAACAAATTATTACTTGATACATACACCACAAGTCCACAACACAATATACTAACTAATTTTGTTATACATTTTTAATCAAACAATCTAAGTTTGATGATGTGTATGTGGTATGGAAATTTTATTTTCATCTAACTTCCAATTCACAAGTTATTTTAATCAAATTGAAATAGTAAATCACTCAATGAGAAAATGCTCTCATTACATTGACACAGTGGTGCAATCAGTGCTATTAACAATAAAATAAATATTAAATGTAAGTTGGACGGACCTGAGCTGCCTCCAGAGTAATCACAACTAATTCAATCAAGTAACAACTGTATTTTAAACATTTTCTCTAGTTCTGACCTGTTGAAGTTGGGGGCAATGATGAATGGACACAGGTAAAATGAAAGTTCTTTAAGATTGGGTGCACTTGTTTTAATGGCCTGTGCTACCTGTATAGTGACATGGAGACAGCGAGAGAGACTCAAGTAAGTCAGGTTTTGAAATGTATTATTAGAAAAATATGCTAGAAGAGCACTTGTTGAAAAGTAACCATGACGTAATTTTAATGAATGCAAATTCTGTAGCCTATACAAGTGCAATAAACTTGAATCAAAAAGGGTTTTGCAAGTCATAATGTGTAGTACTTGTAATACCTTACAGTTAGATATGTAACGGATTATATCATCATTTAAAGTATCTCCATATATATGTAAAGCTCTTATTGTGGACTGTTTGGTTCTTAGAAGAGATTCAAGGAAATCTGCTGGAATATTCTTCATTTTCTCCATATTAATACTGACTAAATTGGTGCACTGCAACATGTTATACAAACTATCATGGGTAAGGGCAAAATTTGACAGAATAAGAGTCTCAAGGTATTTCAACCTTTCAAATGGCAAGTGATAAACAAAGTTACCATTTGCATTCTCTGGATTTTGTACTATGAGTGAGTTACGAAAACTCAAAAACTTTAAGTTCGGCCAGCTAACTAGATCACCAAAGATACAACTATCAACTTGAGATATACTTATTTCTAAATGAGTTAGATTAGGACAATAGTTTATTAGGGAAGCCCTCACTTGAGAATACAACTTGAAATACTGTAGTTTAACATTCTTCACATATTTGGCGACAAAAGGCACTATGTTTTCACTTATCCTCACATAGTTCTTCATACATACTATGAGGCGCGTGTTGTCCCAAACGCAAGGGGTCAGGCACAATTGTTGCCATCTCATACAAACTTTAGCAACCGCCAATAGGGATTCAAAATCTACCATCGAAAATATGTAAATGAGTATTTCATTAGGCAGGTCATTTATGGTGAGCGTGTTTAGGTATAGTTGGGCACCTGTCACGTCGAGGTGCACCATGGTCGGCAGTAGAGCGCGCCCCCGCACTTCTGGAAACATGCAACCAATTGTGTATGCTCAACACTGACACTTATTATATTTCACAACTCTTCGGAAACCACATGTTCACTGGTAGAGTTCTAGTTACTCTAGTACCATTTAAATTGTATTTTATTATATATAACAGGACAAAGAATATTAATTAACCCAGTAAGGTCATGAACCTTGAACAACCGTGTTAAGTATTGGAAAAATCAACTTTAAACACACAAATAAAATGATAATACACTTGATGAAGTAATACATATAATTACCTCAGGTTTACCTTGCTTCCTATTCGGGAAAATTGTAATGTTTGCTTTAGTAGAAACATAACTTATGTAAATTATTGATTCAAATGCACACACTACATTCACATGGTTAAATACTCATCAAAAAGTGGTATTCTGCATTTAGGCTGAAATCGTTAATTCCATGTGTGGTACAATAGTTTAAAAATCAATTTTTAAAGAAATATTAAAAATAACTTTCATCTTTGATGCTATTTTTGTATGACGTTTTACATTTGTGTGCTTCTGATCTGACGTTTGAGTTGAGTTGAGTTTTGTTGTTTGAGTGACAGTGACTGAATGCGTTTCGTTCGATTCTTCATGAAACATATGATTGACAATAAATTATTTATAAATAACCAACATTATACTAAAAGCTATTATAAAAATTGTTTGCCTAATAAAACAAATAAAATTGTTTATTTTTTCCCTAGGTCTATTTTTCTGACTAGGCTTATTTCTAAAACTTCCTATTCTGCACATCTACAATAATTATTGGTAGGGTTAGAGGACATAGGCCTCCCCCAAAGGGGGGTTTTGCCATAATCGCCACGCTTGGCAGGCGGGTTGGCTATTGCAGTATGGTTGTTACAAAGGCACAGAGAAAGCTGCTGCCCATTCTCTGGTGAGTCCCTTAGACTAAGAACTCACGATGCGGTTTTCACCCGAAGCCTGCGGTTGCGGGCCCGCAGCTTCTGTAGAATGCAGATATATAATTATGTAAAAAATCAAAGTACATTTTCGACGCGGTTTACGCCCGCGGTGTGCGCGGTTGTTTGCGGCTACCGCTGCGGGCGCAGGCGAAACCGCATCGTGAGTTCTTAGCCTTAGTCGCCCCTTACGACACCCACGGGAAGATATTGGATGGTGCTATTCTTTACGTCCGACACCATACGGACCAATCAGTTCGCTCTTTATTCAATCCGGAGTACCTACATTTGTTGCGCACATCAGTCCATTTTAGTGCCATCTACGAAAAAATCCTGTCTACAATGCAGTTGGAACTACATTATTTTCTTCCAGTTTTTAATACAATTCATGCCTGGAAATTGCAACGCTTTTTGATGACAAAATCATAAAAAAACATTGCGATTTCCAGGCATTTTTAATAATTTAAAAAGAAAATTGAAATTAATTTGAAATACGGGCAAAGTCTGTCCCGGCGGGCGGCGCGGCGGCGGTACTTTTAATATTATGCCTGGAATACGGGACGTTCCGGGAAATATTAGACGTATGCCAACACTAATATTGGTGTAATATACTTTACACATGGTGCATTATCATCCGCTTATCTATTCATACTCTCTCTTCTCTAATATCTTGCTTCTCCCAAGTCTCTTATTGGGGTCAGCTTCCAGTCTTACCGATTACCGAAACAGTTTAATAGTTACCAGAATTTGATATGGAACAACTATCAATCTGACTTCCACAACTTTTTACGGGGTATCTAACACTGCAAATAACCGTATCAATCATTATAAGCAGCCGTGTGGTGCCGGCCGCGAATAACACCACCCCATTTCTACCCGTGGGTGTCGTAGAAGGCGACAGAGGGATATTGACTAAAGGATGGGCAGCAGCGTCCTTATGAGTACCATAACACCTACTGCGATCGCCAACATGCATCGGCCAAGCATGGCGATTACGGCTGAACCCCCCTTGGGGGAGACCTATGCCCAGCAGTGGGCGTCTAAAGGTTGACATGATGATGAAGATGATGAATACCTTCCGATTGGTGATGGGGTTTAGGCATCCTCTGAGCACTGAGCAGTAATTTACTACTGTAAGAAGGGCCTAGTGAATGAGGGTCGACATCACGGGTCATGCTCGTTTCCTCACCGTTCAAATAAATTGTATATTATAAAGTCCACGGAACCACGACATACAATTCGTAGGCCTCAGTGCCCCGTTACTCGTTACTAATTATTACTGAGCCATCTCAGTCTAAATATGCATTCGCAGGAGTGCAATGCGGTTAAACATTGCGCAATTATTTTGCAAAAGTGAGAACCTTAATTGATGACATAAATAAAACTGTTGAAGTGTATTATTAATTTATTGTAAATATTTTAATATATACAATCAATTAAATCAAAATGTATTTACGTTAATATTATGCTCAAAAGTTTTAAAAGAACGACGGCGGTAAGTATGTAGATGCAGGTGCGGACACTGTTCCAGAATTAGTTCCTGATGGTGGTATGTAACCTGGTTGCGGAGCAGGTGCAGGCGCTGGTGCTGGCCGAGGGCTACCATATCCTGCAAAGGGCGCTGGTGATGATGGGGACGAAGTATTCGGTGGTAAATACTCAGAACTTGGAACTGATACTGAACCACCTGCGCTTGTTTGGCCGCTTGTCGATGTTGAGGTCACAGTCTGACCAGACGTCGCAGTATTCGATGTCCCTAACGGTGGTAGGTATGACTCAGATGGAGTTCCCACTGGTCCGGTTTGCACGGAGGGGCCAGGGCCAGTGGAGACTTGTCCTGAGCCAGACGTTACAGAAACGCCGCCTATGCTCACACTGCCACCAGTAGAAGTACTTCCGCCTGTACCACCTGCTGTCGGCGGTAAATATTTTGGAGCGCTTGTCGAGACTTCTGATGAACCCTGGAGAGTCGGAGATAGAGTAGGTGTAGGTGCGTTGTACGGATAACCTGAACCACCTTGAGAAGTACCGGTGTTAGTGACAGCTTGTGTGCCGGTTACTGTTTGCGACCCAGTGCTGGTAACCTGAGACTGAGACCCAGTGTTAACCTGGGCTCCGACTCCGACTGACGATGTGCCATAGTTGTAGCCGGCATTGGCGTTACCAGTAGCGGAGGACTTGTAGTTGTACCCGCTGCCGGCGGCGCCTGTGGGGGCGGCGGTCGCAGCGGTGGTCGTGGTCCCAGCAGTCTGTCCTATGTTGACGGTGTCACCGGCGGCCGGCACGGGGTACGCGTAAAACATTTGCTGCGTCAGCGTCCTGTCAACATTCGGTGCTTGAGTGGGTGCTGGTGTGGACCTACTCTGCGGCAAGTCAAATGATACACTCGGCTTGTCGTACACGTACCCGTCTTGTCGTCTAACTCGAACGCGTAGGCTTTCTTCCACGAACTCGCTTGCAGTTTGGACAGGAACGGTCACACTACATTTAAATAATAAAGCAGGCAGCAACAGATAAAAACATCTTAACTTAAACTGCATTTTGTGTTAGAAGACAAGCTATAAGATTGTAAAAGACAATTTTAACTTTGTCTACTAGTATTTATAATAATTTCGAGGAAGTCACGAGACCTCGGGGTTTTGTTTCAAAAGCAGTCTTTAGTTAACCCATCATTCACTTGTCCTAAAACTTATTCCTAACGATAAGTCATTGTATTTTTTCTTATACGTGAGAGGGTGAGAAATGGAGGCAGTGGTTGACCTTCCTAACTATCAAGCTCATATTCATGAATCAAAACTATATTCAACCGACTTTAAAGAAAGAAGGAGGTTTTCAATTCGACACACACAAATGTACTAATGTTGGCACCCTTCGCTTCGCCAACATTAGTCTTGTTTACCCTATATATTTTTTTATGTTTGACCAAGCTTAAATTTTTTTCAGTGTAGGTAGTTCGATTTCGATTATTCTTTTTTTAATTGATAGTGTATACATACCTCAAAGTTTGTCCCAATAAGGGATAACTGTTTAATTTTGGTGTCACCGTTTCGTAATTAATTTAATATGTTAACAAGGGCGTCGCCAGGACTCGCCAGCTGATGGCCTAGGGGGGGCAAGTTGATATTTGGTGGATAGGAAAAGTATGAATTTTAAATACAGTCAAAGGCACATGAACTTTTTGGAATCTCTAGGGGGGGGGGGGCCGCTGCCCCTACCTACCCCCCCTTGGGGCTTAAAAAAAGGTAAGTAAGTACCTAAACTCCAGCGCATCGCATAAACTTTGTAGGGTTAATGTCAAACTAACCTATTATTTTGTGGTTTTGTTAAATTACAGAAATGAAAATAAAGTAACTAGGTAGGAACTTATATTTTCTTCTCTAGGTACCTACTTTTAATATCTAAATCACGATCATTCGTACTTGGGTAGCTGTACAGACAGCATCAAAAGTATGCTATCATTGAACTTTGTAAACAAAAACCTCAGACCAATAAAAAACTTATTGGTCTGAGACAGAAACCTAGAGCTTTGATAACCCTTTGTCTACTAAGTATTTATTTATTGCGACGCAAGAACATACTATTTTATAAAAAAACGGTAATAGCCCACCTAAGAATTTTAAGCATGTATTTCCACCAAAAAATCACAAATTCACAGTCACCTCGTGAACCAAACAGCAGTGCAATTCTGTAAGAATTCACTCGTGAATTCGAATTCTATCATTTCCGATTTCACTTACCTACCTGAAGTGAAAACTATTTGGTTTTCGCTTAAATAGGAACGAAATAATAGTTCGCTTCACCTATGTTGTCACTTCGTGGTGCTAGCATATTTTTTATCGAGTTACAGACTACCTAAAACAGTTTTTACCGCGGAATCAGAAGTGAGAACTGGAGTGAGTTCTTACAGAATAACATAGCAGTAAATGGTTTGTCAAATTGGTTGAGTGAGTGAGGGCTGTGTATTTTGCTATAATAGGGGATATTACTGCAATGTTCTAACACCAGAGTGCAGCACTAGCATAGTCCGTAAACAGTTTATCGACGAGTCGTTCAAAGCGTGAAATTCTGCCTTTAATTGAGTTCAAAATTGGAAAGTGTGTTATATTATACAATAATGTATCAGTGCTGTGTATTCAGTGTATTTCGATGAAGAAATGAAGGGAAATTATTCATTTCAAAAGAAGAAAATGTTAGAAAACTTTGGGAAGCAGCTAAAAATCACTCTAAAACATGTTCAGGTTAAGTATTCAGGTGAGATAGTCGCATTTACAGAATAACGTTCACATTTATCATGTAAGACCACCAAATATTATTTTATTCTGAGCATAATCTAGAATCCACTTTCAAATGGTCAAAATCAATCATAATCAAAATCATTTATTTGCGTAAATAAGGTACAGAGTGTTCTTATAAAATAGTATGTTGATCTCTTATTCTGCCATTAATTTCAGCGTGCAAATTTTACATAATTATTATTATCATCTATAGAAAAATTAATTGGTTTGAATTGGGCATGCATTAAATAAATAAAATATCAAATAGTATTAAATTCATTTTAAATTCATAACAATTCATTATTAATAATGTTACAATCATTATGCTACAGTTCACGACTTACAACTTAGGTATAATCTAAGAACTCAAGTAACTAGGACGTAGTCGTAGGACGCCATAGTATGGTTAAAGTACAGTTAAGTAAGTAAGATTAATTAAAACTTTGATATATTTTCACAAAATACCTAGTTATTTCAATTAATAACATAATATAACAAGAATAAGAGGTTATGATTTACGGAATGTGCTAGTGGCGCCCTCTGCGCTGAGTTTCGCGTAATGTTCTCTATTGCTATTAGTTTGTTGAATTCTTTCTTTGAATAAGAAAGAAATTAAAAGATTACACAGTTTTTCGTTTAGGTAGGCTAAACGAAAAACTGTGTAATCTTTTAATTTCTTGACCTTCTTCTATTTGACAGCAAGTCGTAATGAGCGATAAAGATAAGTAATCTTATCTTAACTTTCATAAACATTATGTGTGGTATTGTTATTAATCTTGCATCTTATTGCGCAACTCTGCGCAGCCGTTGATTAAAAGTATTCTAAGTAGGTTTCGCCCACGATACATATAACTGGATGTCAAATAACGAATTTCACAGTTAGTAGTCAGAGTATAGCAGTCTAGCCAGTAGTAGGTAGGTACTTATAGGTACGTTACATACTTAGGTACATAACGAGCAAGTGAAAGGAAGTAGTTGTTCGTGTCGTGGAGGCCGGCTCTCCCAACAGAAGATATTAATTTCAGTCATCGATTGGTTTATTCAAGCTGCACACGTTCCTCGGGGTTTTATTAAAATAACTGGTAAGTTTGTACCTGTATTTACAATTCTTTTTTTGTTATTTAGATACTTAAACTTAACATTATTTTGGTTGTTTAATGAAAAATTTATCCGCTCTTATTTGGTTCTTCTTCAGATATCTAGCTTGTGTCGGGTAAAGTCGGGTTCTGTCTCTCTATCAGTCTAACTTACATCAATTTCACACAATTCCATATTCAGACTATACATTTCAGACAGGCACGAGAACTTCTAATAGGTGCCGAAATACTTATGGAAATGTGCGTTTAATTAAACTGATGAATATTCCTGGACTGACTCATCAGATTAAGCTATTGATAAGTTATCTCTGATGTGTCAAGGTCATTGTCCTGCGTGGTCAATAGACACATCACACATCATGATGCCCCAGTAATCGCTGGGGTACCTACTATCGCGTCGTGAATTTCTTTTCTTTCTTTCTTTTTCTTTTTTTTTATAACGTTGCCCTACACTAGGAATTACTCCTGAGTCGTGGGGCGTTTACAAACAAATAAAGTCAAAGTCAAGTCAGTCAGTCATTCGAGTTTCGACATTTGTTTCACTGGCTGTGATCAATTTCGTATTAATCGCAGCCAGTGAAACAAATGAATGGCATTTTTTTATTAGGTCAAAGCAGTAAAAACATAAATTGAGAGAGAAATCGAGCAGGATTGGCACTTTTTCATTTTTTTTTAGCCATTTCTGTCCTGCTCCTGGACAAATGCCTCCCGCAATTTCTTCCATCTTTCATCCTAAGTTTTGATTCCTCTAGTTTATTGTTTCAGTAAGACTAGATACATGGTGAGGTAAACAAAGGATAAGGATATACGGCAGACATGTTTGTCCAGTCCGATTTAAGTTAGGTAGCCTTAGGAGCCTTTATCGAATAAAAAATATTCACGCGCCGTTTCACAAATAAGAGCAAAAACAACAAAGACCCAAAGAATGCTAGTAGGTAACTAAACAAAAGTAAATAATAAGGGCAATATTTTTTTTCAGAACCATGGTACTGAAGCTATACTACCTAGAGGATGGCCCGCCCTCGCTATCTTGCAGGCAAGTCCTGGAGGCTTTGAAGGTGCCTTATGAGAAGGTCGACGTAAATTTTTACAATGGAGACCATATGACGGAGGAATATGCAAAGGTAAGAAAAAACCTTGCATTTTGAAAAAGAAAACGGGCCTTACTTAGCCCATGCTAAGTAAGGCCCGTTTTCTTTTTCAATATCAATAGACCTAGGAACGATGAGGAACTGATGAAGATAGTTGGGAAGGAAATGCTTATTTAAAGCAGTACACGAGAGATGATGGAGATGTAGTGGATCATAATTATAAGAGTGGAAAGAATGGGGAATAAGGATTCAATTGCAGCTTTCGCATTTAATAATATTGTTTGCGGTTGTACAGTATTACGAGTATTACGACTAAAATAGATACGATGTCAGTAACGAAACATAATAAACTGATAAAAGCGATAGTTCATGCGATATGTAATTTGCATAGGCTACATGTATCCTTACCACAGCCCACAGAAAAACATACGTAGGTACACCGCTAGTAAAACTATCTTCTAATTGAAACTGAGACGACAGAACTCAGAACTGGCCTAGTTCATATTATTGTGTATCTACTTGCGTAGATTGAATGGATACAATTGGCATTAAACATCGAGGTGCCCTCGGATCCCGTCTCGTTCCATCCATTCATTAATAAGTACTCTTAGATTCAAGAATTCGGTTTAAATTTCATACTAAGACTAGTACATTCTACCTTCTCAATGTTCCAGATGAACCCACAAAAGGAAATCCCAGTACTTGAAGACGATGGCTTTTTCCTGAGCGAAAGTGTCGCCATTATACAGTACATTTGTGATAAATATGAACCTGACAGTCCTCTTTATCCGAAAGATCCTAAAGCAAGGTATATAATGACGGAGACACCACACACCACCATTGGGACACACATTAGGACCACTAAACTCAGCATAGCATAGCATATATATATATATATATATATATATGCTATATAGCTTATATATATGCTATATATATATATATATAGCATGAACACCGCTATGTCTACGGAAGAATAGACATACTGACAGGAATACTGACAGGCAGAATAGTACGCTATTCTTCCTGTCAGTATGTCTATTCTTCCGTAGACATGGCGGTGTTCATGCTACGCGTGCAGATCAAGAAGAATTAAAATTAAAAAATATATGCACAAAGGTTATATGCTTAATGCCTGCATTCTCTACCAGACCACCAAGTGTGATGACCAGATAACCACACTCCCCTCCCTTTCTCTTACTTTTTAAAGTACTTAACTCTATTTTGAATAACTGAATCATAATTTAACAATGTTTATTTTCTCTTTTTAACCTACTGCTCTTTACAAGGTGCGACACTATATTAAATGTTTCTACATTTTCAGGGCTGTAGTTAACCATCGGCTGATGTTCAACTTGAGCTCATACTATCCTGATTTACTTGCTTACTGTGTAAGTATTTTGTCACAACATCATTCAAATTTTTTTTTTTTTGTTCCCTTATTACTATTAATTTTATTTTCTCGGTCCTTCGAAAAAATATCGAAAAGTTCTGAAAAGGGTTAGCTATTGCGTTTTCACACAGAAACCTTATCGCTTGACTGTTGACATGACTCCTGGAGTCATATTGTCATTGTTTAACTATTGTTTCTGCTAATTCGACAATTGAGCTCTTATCCTGGCTTCTCAAATTGTCTATCTTCATCAGTTGTTTTTTTTTATCTTCAGATCATGCCCATTTACTTCGATTACAAGCGTACGCCTGAGGGTCTGAAGCGTGTCCACCGGGTCCTGGACTTGTTCGACACGTACCTGGAGCGTCTGGGAACCAGCTACGCCGCTGCTGATCATTTGACCATCGCTGACTTTCCTCTTATTAACTCGACCATGGCACTGGAAGTCATTGACTTTGACTTTTCCAAGTACAAAAGGGTTAGTAAACTTTTATGCGTTATCTATATGTTTATTACTTAACTAGACTACTAATATAAAAGACAATAAATCGATTGACTCACCATCACACAGCAGTGTAGTTTGGACAGGTTGTTGATTTCATAATATAGGCACCAATTATGAAGAGATTTTGAGATAATAAATCGTTAAGGGGTGAAAAGGCCCGATTTTGTTAAAAACAAGTTTATTAAGGAATTAATTTAGATATTATGAATTAATACGAACGCACTACTTGGATGCAATGCGAGTGAGGGCTTTTTGGAAAAACGGAACGGTGGAATCCAATCATTATCTTGAAAATCGGTATTAATGATTACGCTTCAAAATTAGGAATTACCTACATGTGATATTTATAAGAGAGGATCAAGTTTTTACCATGAAGTAAGGTTTTCCCTCACGAAAATAAATACCACAAGCCCGACGGCTGCCAAATAAAAATAAAACAAACCTTAATAACATAAGAGAAGATGAAGATGGAAGAGCGAGCCGTGTGTAGAATATGTTTGGTGCAGGATGTGCAAATGGAAACCCAATAATAGATAAGGAACTATCTACGTAAAACTTAAACATAAACACATTTGTATCTATTTTAATAAGTTTGTTAATTTTGAACAGGTAACCAAATGGTACAACGACTTCAAGAAAAACCAGCCGGACTTGTGGAGTATAACCGAAGAAGGCATAAGGCTGATGAAGATCTGTTCAGTCAACCTTCCGGACTTATCACACCTTAACCACCCCCTCCATCCTGCTAGGAAAGCTAAGGAATAAGTAGTAGAATCTAAGAGTAGAATCTATCAATGCAAAGGGTAATAAAAAAATAGAAATATGGCAATATTTATTTTCATTGAATACCTACCAGCAAAGGGTTCTGGGTCCTGATTTTTTTTTTGTTTTTTACTTCAATAGAACTTAAGACGATTTGAGATAAAAGATAATAGTGCGTGGATTTACATAGGTACAACGCGCCAGGGCAGCCAGAGTAGCCCGAGAATTTTTTTTTCATTTCCTTATCAGAGGGCTAATTCACCTAATTTTATGACGCGCCGATGAAGTTGTAGTGCAGTTGCGGTTAAGTTCAAGATTGAGTGATAAACGGTATTCTTGTAATCTTTGAACAGCGCGTAAGCTGCGCGTGAACTGCACGTCAACTGTACGACAACCAAACTACCAAACTTACTTATGTTGTAGCCACATGAGAGCAAAAATATTACTCACTAGGTAAATAATTGAATAGCATTGATTAGATTTCGATGAACCTATAAAATTTTAAAATAATACAGATTTGAGTGCTTTTTAGCTGTTATTTTGAGACGTCAAACGAATAGTAGAATACTGATCATGGTGCGTTCCGAAGCACGCACCAAAGACAACACAAGGCAACAGTAGAATGCCCGCATTGCGCTCGCGTGACGCGAGCTTGACGCGAGCGTGTCTGACAGCGATAGAGAATACGAAAAGCGTTGTTTTGATCGAAACCTAACTGCAACCGCACTGCAACAGCACTTCTTTAGTTACGTGAATTAGCCCACTGGTTGTATATTACTTAATAAAACAAAATTCGCGGGTGTAACGAATATGCATTTATAGATTATGATAATTAAAGTAAAAAATCAGACAAAACTCTCCAAGTGAATACCTATGACTAAAAAAAAGTTTTGTAAAACAAATAAGTACACAAAATCGATCGAAATTGCATCGATCACATTTTAAATCCTAATTAGCTCTAAAATCAACATAATTTATTCAAGTGTTGTTCAGATTTTTGTACTATCACTATTACCTACTCAAATAAAAGCCGTGACTTTTTATTCAGAGTTATGCTGTAAAATAGCTGCGTTGTAAGTTTTTATCCAGCTTATAATGAATCGCCATTAAAACAATTTTTTAAGTAAACAATTGAATCAATAAGTAGGTACCTACCTATATCAAATGTCTCATTTTAGTCATATGAGACATTTAATGAAGAATAATTACAGGTAAAAATACAATTTATAATTAATTTAATTACTTTTGAAAGATAAGCATTACTTGTTTATCCTAAGTATTTTTGTCACTTCTAAAAGTCTTCATTTGTGTCGTATTTAGGTACTATCACTAAACTTAATTACCTAAGCGGCGCGTGAAAAATGTTCAGATGATTCGTATGCTATTCACGATAAAACTACCTACCTGCTCAGTACTTACTATTTAACGTGTATCATGGTTATAATACCTAAAAAACATTACATTTACTCATACTGATTCTCAGTTATTGATTTTAAAGTGTCAAAAAAATACGCTCTGCAAGATTAAAAACCATTTCTTTTCTACTTTACAACTTAACTCTTAATTTTGTTTGAAAAGTATTACGCAAATGAACTTAATCCTGAATAATTGCTGAATATCAGTATCCGTATGCATTTGTCTGAATAAATATAAAATAACAGCTGTATAAAAGACAGTTCAGCTTTTTTTTCAGATGTTACTAAGCTTAAAGCTAAGTGGGCCATTACTAAGCTAAGCTAGCATTTAAAATGTGCCCAAATTGCTTGAATCACTGCTGAATTGACTTTTACTCAGACATTATCCAGACAATTGTTTCAGCTAGTTTTGCGGATCGCTATTACTCAACCTTTATTCATCGTGTCTGTGTTACTTGGGTAGGTACCTATTATAACTTATATATCGTCCCTTAGCTAACAACACCGCATAAGTCATTTTTACCAACTTTTCAGGAGACGTAAAAAACTGTCTATTTTAAAAAATCGGTGGATTTTTTCAGGTATTACTTAATAAATGCCATAGTTAGCAGTTAAGAAATAATTATTTATACTTATTTTGACGATTTACTTTAATTTAACCTTTATTTTATGACTTGAGCTGTGTTGACTGATATTTTATTAGATTAAGGCGGTGTTGTTAGAGAAAATGTAAGAGAATAAGGTATTAATAGATGATTTACAAAGGAAAGTTTTTATTAAGAAATATTTCAAGAATAATTAACAATCGTTATAACATAGGTAGGTATTTATAAACTAAATCTTAAAAATCATATTGTTGAGATCAATTGCTTAAAATTATTTGGTGACACACGAACCTTTAGAGCGTCAGTGCAATAATTTTATTTTTTATTTTAATAGGTGTATATTTAAAACATAGTCTTTAATAAACTCCAACGAAACAAGTTAAAATAGTAATGAAATTATAAAACTAAAAAATAATACTCGAATCTTTAGTCTTATAATTTATTTAGTTGCAGTCTATAGCGATTGCTGTGCGGAAGGTCATCATAAAAAGAGTGGCAACTAGAATGATGGTAATACACTTTTTAGGTCTTGCAAATCTTCATACTTCCGCTATGTAATTGATATTCTAGCTGCATACAATTTCTGCAGGTGATTTAATTGTTTAAAGCTGTTAATTGGCGTGGGACGATGTGGTAACGGCTGAAGCTCGTCATCAAAACCAATTTTATATCAAATTGTGCCACTTGGTCGGTATTCTAGCATGCGTACATCTGTGACTACTGGGTCACCAGTCTTTTTACCAGGCCGTATAGATTTATAAAATAATTCTTTCGAAAAGTCGGTAAAAAAGGTAAAGTCCAAATAACGAGCTTCGTAAGGCATAGGATCACTCCTAGCTGTTTTACTTATAGCCATGTATTGTTGTGGAAGGTAATTTTCTTTACCTTTTAATTTACACTTTATTGCACTGTGTACGGAATCACATTCCATGTGGGTATGGCTTTTTCCCAGTTACTTTTGAAGCTGAAATGAAGCTAGAAGATAATATTATATTCTATGAAGATATTCTATTATTATTTCTTTCTATATTAATACGCGTAAATCAATAAACATTAGATACTTTATTATATAGCTTACCTTTTAATCTTCTGTTCAAACTTCTTGCATAGACCTTTCAGCGATAAAACTCACATAAAAATATAATAATCACGGAGCGCGAAGTACTTTTACGAGAAAAGTATGACAGACTTACGACTTAAGCGGTGTTGAGAGGCCAACCGACTTGCGCGCTGTCTCTACTTTTCGAATTACGGCTTCTGATTGGCTGAAATGTATATCATGTGACCAATGGTTAGACGCGCAATGAGCAGCTCCATCCAAAGGCATTCAAATGTGAAAACCGCCAATTTTCGACTTGTGCGGTGTTGTAAGCTAAGGGACGATAATATTATGTAAACGGATTAGTCTAAGGGGCCATCCATAAAGTACGTCACACGTTAAGGGGGAGGGAGGAGGTCGACGAAGTGTGACAAGGGGTGGGAGGGGTCTTAAGTTTCGTGACGTCACATTTCTAAATCAAATACATCTAAGTGTTATAAGTTGCTCCACTGTTACTTCAGCTATCTAAGATCTCTGAGATCCTGTTTAACCGATCGTGTGGCATCTGTGATCTATCTCTATATTTTGAATCACACATGGCCACTAATCAACACAAGCAATCACACAAGAGGCAACAAGAAGTTTTTCCCCTCGCAAAGATTCGAGAAGAAATTCTTTGTTTGGATGATGACGATGATGCTATATGGTTAGATCAAAAAGATGTGACACATCGAATGTTCCTAGCGGCTAGCATTAACAACCCAAATAACCCCGGTTAAAAAATAATTTGGATTAATGGATTAATAGAAGTTACAAACTCAATCGTCCATGGACCTTAAACCCATTCCTTAAGGTCCATGGACTCAAGACGATTGAGTTTGTAACTTCTATTAATAAAATTAATAATTTATTATATTGTTATTTTTTTTCAAATGATTGATTTGATGTTGTTGTTGATAATATAAAAAAATAGTTGAATTGGAAATAAAACTAATTTCGGAACTGCTGTTTTAATTTAATAATTTCTAGATGTAAAATTGCAAAATATGTGACGTCACACTTGTGACCAACTGTGACAAAGACGGGGGAGGGGTCAAAAAATCACGAAATTAGTGTGACGTACTTTGTGGATGACCCCTAACCTAACACGAAAGAAAACACATAAATAGAAATAATAAATACTTTATTATAAGGTGTTTTTTTGTAGGTCTTCTTTAGTATTGTTGCATTAAGTCATTACAACATTTTAAGACAAAAAGTAAGTATATGCACCACCTAAGTAGGTATAATGGATTTGAATGCGGTCACCTGAATCATGTAGATACAAAGAATATTCAGCTTATAATAATAGGATAATTAATCAGATACATTGAGTTCATTCATCTTCAATTTCAACTTCCCTTCCGGAAACGCATCTCCGCATGTAACCTAGACAAGCATTTGTGCAGCAGTCCTTGTGGCTGATACACTGAAAAAATAAATAGTCAGTATAGTTAAAAGAAAAGAATATCTTAAGAATTAAAATGGACTGGTTGTGTGTTCAATTAATAAATGTCAAGGAACTGAGGTTTCAGAGGGATGCCTCGGCAATAGTACACCTCGTGCTGAAGAATATGCAACACCAAGAGCAGACACAAACAGTCCCAAATTCACAAAACGAAGATGTAGGTATCGCTCGCTAGTGTTATAGATATAAATCGGTAGGCATCCGTACATGGGAAAACCGCTAATCCAATCAATTTGAATATAAAACAATGTTTACTACATAACGAATTAATTTAAATATTTAGCTGTGTTGAGTTAGCCTTTCCATGACAAATATTCTTCCTCCATTAAACCTCGCAATCTATTCAAATTCAAATCAACAGTCTTCTGTTAATTCTAAGACACCGTCCGCTTTGCAACGATAGATATCTACTATATAATATGGCAAACTTGACCAAAATAATTTTAATTAAGGACCTTCCTTATAAATAAATCTCGTTTTAAACATGTTATTTCCTCGCGCATCGACTAAAACAAACAAGGAAAATAATTCTTATAAACTTACAAATTCTCCAATTTTAGCACATCCGGTGTTCTCTGTTACACTATTTGGTTGTGCGACTTCATCAACCGGTGCCACTTCAGATACAGCAACACTGTTTTCTTCTTCTGCACCTTTCATCGGAACTTCCTTCGTGGTGACTATGCTACATGTAACGCATGTTGCGAGCGCAATGAACGAAACAATGATAGTGAAGCGACGCATTGTGGTCAGGTGCAGGACGATACTAACGCAGCTCAGTGTTGGGTACTGATATAGGGTCAGCCGACATTCGCATTAACGGCACCCGCATGGCGCCCGCCCGATAACGGAGGTATTGTTTACAGGACGTTGTTTTCGTCCGAGTTGTATGTTTTATTGGTCAATAGGTTCCGTTATTCCTTATTTAGATACTCGCGTCACTTAAATAAATAAACACCTACTTAGTCCAATTCTTCGCGCAGGTATTAGCCACTAAGTATTCGACAATACACTCGGTAGTTTCTTCACAGTGCATCATTCGCAACCTGCTGTGCTGTCCAAAGAAAATACTTACGATATGCTTATTGTTACTTTATAGTTAATTAAACTCACAGCAGTGCAGTCCTCATAGTTTAGTTAGATATCTACCGACAGTGTAGTTACTTGAAAACAGGTTTCTACCATATTATTACCTTGTAACAATAAAAAATATTTTGTTCGGTGCCTTTTTTGTCCTATCAGGTAGATTTTTCTCCCAAAGTTGACTTAAGAAATCATGATGAAGTCAATTCTCAGTGTCTAAGTTCCCACGTTGTCCTTTACAATATTGTATGCAGATTAAAGGATTTATTTTATAATGGACTCTTTTACAAAGTCTATCACAGAGAAGGTGTCTATAGCGGAAACCGGATCGTACAAAAATCTTTGTTTGGAATGCAAGAGAATTTGCTATTCACCGAACTGCCAGTTATATAGGTACCTAATATCTTTCATGTACCGATTTAGGTACTTTGTGTGGTTTGTATAGGTACTTTGAACCCTTGACCTTAGAAATGATTTATGTAAATGACCACAGCTGTCTCTATAGGTAATGAACGCTGTGACTCGCTGCAACAGTTCACCTAGGTAGGCACAATATTTGACACTGAAGGAGTTAAATAAAAGACGTTTAAATAGTTAAAGTAGTTACCTTTAATAGGTCGATGTTTTACAATTTATTATCAGTGATAAACTTTTTCCGTTATTTTCATAGATCACTATGAAATTAGTGATTGATGGTTATCTTTTATTTTTAAAACCAACATCTTTATCACATGGTGTGAAAACGCATTTCTTTAATAAGTACCTAAGGTTAATATTTCTTTGAATAAATCTTTATTTTTTTACCATCATCAAGTCACACATCTCTTCGCGTAGCCCAGACAGGCGCGCGAGCAACAGTCACCGTGGTAAATACACTAGAATGAAAAGAATAACATTACAATAGAACTTCATTTCAATCAACCTTACCAGTTCTTTCGCAGTGCACTCGACTATGCTATTGAAATCGAATATGCTATGCCATTGAAATGATTATTGCCTAAAGCTTTATTCTAACAACATCTCAGCTTAAAAATATGTACTCATCTAAATAAAATCTGGTCCTTCTGTACTATTCTTACTTAGGTACTAATTGAAATGGAGGTGAATGTCGCGATGTACAGAACATTCACGTCAGCTTCTCAACCTATCTACAAGATTCTTGTTACCATTTGATAAGGTATACTCACAGGTTCTCCAAGTTCAGCACATTTCTTGTCGCCTGTCAAAGAATTTGGTTGAGCAACAGCAGGTGTTTCAGGTACATCTATCTTCTCAATAGCTCCAACTTCTTCAACATCGTTTGGTATAATACTAGCAGTAGTCATTACAAATAGTGTAACAACAGCGAAAAGTACAATCGTAGAAAGGCGACACATTGTGGAGAAATGAAGGTTGATACTAACGTACGGAGTTTTGTGATTGCAAGTAAATATAGTTTCTGATGAAGTCACATTAACGGCACCCGCATTGACCAGCGATAACGGACGAGAATATATTTGTTACAGGACGTTGTTTTTGTGTATCATTAAATTAAAGCTTTTCCACTTTATCAAAATGAGCAGGGTTAGCCGCAGCTTCTGTCATAATCATAAAATACCTGTTGAAAATGCAGTCGAAGCTTTAATGTAGGTACAGGTACCAAAAGAGAAACCAGGGTCGTCGGATATATTTCAAGTTTATTTAGAAACCGATGGATGCTTTCCAATAAAATAGAATAAAATTAATAGACAATAGACAGTTTAATAATCAAATTAAATTTCATTCGAAAATATCCATCGGTTTCTAAGTAAACTTCAACTAATTCCAACGACCTATTCACTTATCTCTTTTGGTGATTGTACATAAGTAATAAATGTATTATGTGCTCAATATTAGCTTCTAAGTATTAATATAACTATAGGTGTAGGTGTAATATGTAAGCTCGACAAATCCACTCAATACATTTATTGCATCCACTCTAAACATGTAGATTCATTCATTCATTTAATTCCAGGTTTATTGATGCCCTATGATGAGCTGCCCTTTTGTAATGTATACTTAGTAATTTAATTATTAGGTAGGTATATTAGGTATTTATAAGTTTTGTATAAATAACGCATACAAGACGCATTTTGAACAGTTAGTTATGTTGGAATATACCAATATAATCAACTGTTCAAAATGCGTCGTGTGTAGTGTAGGTAATGAACATTAGTCATTACAAAAATGTTGATCAAGTACCTATTACTTACTAAAACCATGAATAGCATTCAAATGTCATATTTATAGCTAAATGGTATTACTTACAACATTTATATTTATGGCATTAATCAATTATCATTAATTAATTGATAGTGTTAGTAACTTCTCATTTTGCGCTTTGCCACTTTCAATTTAAATGGGGTTAGATAGGGTTCAAGGGTTAAAGTCTTATGATGTTCAAAATTATAATCCATCTCAAGAGTAGCCCAACTACTTACAACTTTTATTAAAATACCATAGATATTCATGTAAGATCTGGAACAAAAATTTTCTACTATTTAGGACAAAATACATAGACGTACTATCGTGGACACACTCGCCTGACCACCACTAAGTTCATTTTTGCTTGCACTCAAAAGATGGAAGCGCTCTCTAGCCCGCCCCGTTGGCTTCACAGGCGCCGAGGAATTTTTTTTTTAACTGAGCAGGCGGAAAAGTCCTCTATAGTACACTATCAAACAGCAGGGATATCTAGGGGGTTAATATTGATAAAAATCTGAGCAAGTGGATGTGTAATGAGCTATGTCGTATTCTTTGTTCCTACAAAAGGTTAATCATCAGTAATCTCACAGTGAATCATGGGAAGTGTTTGCTTCATGGCCGATTTATTAGTAAAACCTGTTGCGAATTGCAATTGGTCATCATCGTCATCTCAACCTTTAGACGCCCATTGCTGGGCATAGGTATCCCCAAGGGGAGTTCAGCCATAATCGCCATGCTTGGCCGATGCATGTTGGCGATCGCAGTAGGTGTTATGGTACTCAGAAGGACACTGCTGCCCATCCTCTGGTCAATGTCCCTCTGTCGCTTTCTACGACACCCACGGGTATAAACGGGGTGGTGCTATTCGCGACCGGCACCACACGGCACCAATTGCAATAGGTCACCTGGCCGAACTCAATCTGCCACCAGCAGTGCTATTCTGTAAAAATTTTCTTCAGTGAATTCAGAGTGAGCTTGAAGTGAGCTGCCATTTCACCATATATGCTAGGGATTCACCTCGAGGAAGATTTTATAAAAAATATCACCTAATCTGTTTCTGAATTCGTGCGCTATATTTTTCTTTTCTTCTCCTGGTCAAACACAGAATACAAATATTTGAGATCGTATGTAATGCCTACAGCCAAATACAAAAGAATCTCAAATAATTATTTTACTCAGGCGGGCCTCATCTGTTCAACAACTGATTTTTCCTAAATTGTTTTTTTTTAAATTGAAAATTTAATCAGAAGTGAAGAGGTCTGGTCTGCAGAAGAACCAAACTTTCTCTCTTTACATTATTACGTAGAATATTATTACCTACATAGTATATCTACGTAACTGCAGGTAACTGTTCTACTAAATATAACAACCTGTAGGCACACAAATTAAATCACTCAATTAACCCCATCTACATATTTTTTCAATTTGGTACTTATCTGTTAAACAGGACAGTGGCAGTGAAAATTACTTCTTATCTGTTCTAAATACCTGTGTTACTTTGAAGCAAATGGTTGTGATTTATGATGACAAATTAACCCACTTAATAAGGAAAACTTATTGTTTTCTACATGTCCCTGTGAATCATTTGAAATGGCCTTATCTAAACTAATATTATAAAGTGGAAAGATTTGTTTGTTTGTTACGATTTAACTCAAAAACTGCTGGCCCGATTTCAACGATTCTTTCACCATTATGTATAATGCTACATTATTCCTGAGTAACACAGACTATATTTGATTAAAACAATTAGGGATCACTTAGAAAAATCACGCGAACGAAGTCGCAGAAAAAGTGCTAGTTATATGATAATTTAAAACTTGTGACTTATAGCAGCGGTAGACATAGAATATAGCCTTCAACTGTTTTTCGGTAACCACAAGAAAACACAGAATTTGAATATCAAATAATTTAAAACGTCTTGTGACATAAAGGAGCGGTAGACATAGAATATAGCCTTCAACTCTTTCTCGGTAACCACAAGAAAACACAGAATTTGAATATTAATTACTGGTCTGTAATGCCTACTGCCAACCTCAAGAGTTATCAACTTGTCATCAATAAATAACTACTCGAGCAGGCCTCCTCTGTTGACAACTTTTTATCCTGAAGAGATCCAAGAAATAGATGCTCGGCTCGGAGCTTGTGCCTTGTAGTTTACTGCTCTGCGTGATCGATTGACAGAATTAAGAGGTCTTTAGAAGCAGGTTATCGAACCGTCATATAACGAAGAATTGCCAAACTTAATTGGCAGAGGGCAGGGCACATACTTAGGCCAAAAAGTTTTAATCTAGATGTAACATGACCTGAAGGGCGCGGAAATCCGCTGGAAGCAAGAAGCAAAGAGCCGGTATGCAAAGCAGTGAACATCATTATCATCATCATCATTTCAATTCAAACGTCTTTCGTCTGAAATGATGATGATGATAATGATCGACAATCCACGTTACCCTGTTGTTCAGTTTTCGAACTGAAATTATGACAATAATCGAGTTACAGTCTTGAAAAAGTTTTTTCAAAAAAAAGAAAACCGCCTTCAAAAACTGAAAAGTAATAAATAACTTTAGCACAGAACACACATAACTTTACTTTCGGAAGTCGGTGGCGGTGGCTTTAAGTTTGTATTGCCACCGACTTCCGAAAGTAAAGTTATGTGTGTTCTGTGCTAAAGTTATTTATTACTTTTTAGTTTTTGAAGGCGGTTTTCTTTTTTTTTTAAGAAACTTTTTATTTTTCTTTTTTTAGTGTTACCTTACCATCCAAATCCATTAAGAAACGGCGACACACCTATAAGAGATTGTAAATCCTCCAAAGATTGAAGAAACTAATACGTCGTCTAAGTATTTTTTTTGGGAATTTGTTGATTTTCTCAAAAAGGGCTATATCAATTTTGGTAAAATTTATATGGGACCATTTCGGAATAAACCCCTTTCGAACAAAAAAAGAATTTTGCAAATCCGTCTATATATGACAGAGTTATGCCCGAACATACATAAAAAAAAAAAATACAAACATTCGAATTGATAACCTCCTTCTTTTTGAAGTTGGTTAAAAAATGCTCTGAAGGAATTTTTTTAATTTGGAAAGTGAGTAGTTAGACATAAAAAAGTGTGTAAAGTTACCTAAGTAAAGTACATACTGAGGGGTGGGTTTATTACACGTGTTATCATTTTAATTTATTTTTTAGTGTTTTATTTAAGTGTGTAAATTTTTATATTGTAGGTACCTACCTGAATAACTTTAATAATTAGTAGTGCATACCATGTTGATGATGCACTCATCAACAATGGTATGCAAGCCATATAATTTTTAAATACACATTAGACTGATTAGACATTTCTTCATAAGCAAATCAACATTTAAAAAAAATTCTATATAAGTAACATCAACTTAATTTAAAATTCACACTGTGAACATTGAACAGACATTGCTAACGGGAAAACGGTTGTTTATTGTGACAACCGTCCTATTTTTTATATCTGGTTTCAAAACGTGTTTTACATACTTATTTATGACAAAAAGTATGCAAACAGATTTATTCCAGCGGTACAAAGATAACTAGGTATGGTAGTTCAGACGAATGTCATATACCTAACTATTAACTGTGCCATAGCACAGATTAACTAGGTAATAGTTACTTCTTATGGCTTTCAACCAAAATAATTAGATCATCTTGGACACCCAAGTGTCCAAGATGATCTCTGGGGTGTGGACAAGATGATTCGCTGGATCACCAAGCCCTCATTTAGGAAATGTTTTAAATTTTTGTGGGATTTCATGTCAACAACAACTAGTTCGGTTTCCAATTATTTATACAGGTAATCTGAAGTTATTTATTGGAGTTCGAGATTAAAATAGTTTTAATTTTATTTTTTCTTACACATGTAGACCAACACTAAAGTCTTCTAAATAATCTTGGTAATTATGCGGCATAGCCTATAACAAAAGAATAAAACATTTTGTTTCTTTTTAAGTTTTTAATTATTATTGATCAAAATCAATAAAAAGGAGTTAAGGTAAAACAAATGTTAAACAAATACTGTTTTGTCCAAATTGTGAGCTATATAGGTATAAGCTTTTAATTTAAATAAGTACGTAAGTTAATGAGGATGATTGGTGATGAAGTCAGATTAAAGTAAGTTATTTATAATCTGTATCGATCTATTATGTATATGCAAGACGATTCCCACGGATCATCTTGTACACCATTAAAAGAATCATCTTGCCCCAAATCCAAGTTTCTAAATCTTTCTTCGATAACGATGCTATAAGCTTTCTACACTGACCACGCCATCAAAAAATAAAATATGTTATTGCTGAAGTCCGCAACTACAAAAGTTATTATAATTAACTGCCTACAGTAAGAGTTACCTTAGCTTAAAGTAAACCTTATTTTAGATCAACACCACACAATTTACAAAATCACTCGCCACTCATAACTCCATTGTAAACTAATTCCCCAACGTCCCCAAAATGTAAAATTAATTGATTGTAAAGTTCACACTTGACCATTCCTCGTGCTGACGTACGTCTCCAAAAGTGTTAGAATAAAATCAGCTAGTGACATTTAAGCTTATTTTAGAAGATCTCTATTTATAATTTGTACTATGTGTTTAGATTGTTTCGAAATATAATTATCCAGCGGGTGGGGAAAAATGTAGTGTAAAGGAAGAATTTAGATTGTGTTGGAGGCATCTAGCAGGCAATCCTTTAGCTCGGGAAAATTGTAAGTAAACACATCATGTATACTATAAATCACAATATTTGATATTTCTCTCTCATTCGCACTTTTTAACAGCACAATAGGGTATTTTACTCTATACGAGAAAAAATCTATAAATATGTTATTGAGACAGTTTAGGAATAGAGAAGTCGGAAAATGTAAGTTTTAGTTCATAAAATAACAAAACAAATTTTAAATTCAATTCAAAGTTTTCAGTATTTTTAATCTGTTATAAAACACCGTGAAATAGTAGCGGCCATGTTATTACGCCGTACGGCTGTGTAAACAAAAAATTATCAACTGTCAGTCAACCGATTGGCGTAATATAGGCTTTGTACTTTTATTATTTTCGTGAACAATGTAATTTTTTCATTATTATACCTATTACAAAATATTATTATTATTATTATTCAGCCTGTGTTTTCCCACTGCAGGGCAAAGGCCTCTCCACTCTCCTTCCACCTCTCTCTGTCAAGGGCTATTTCAGACCAGTCTTTGTCAAAAGAGTCTAGATGTACAAAATATGCTTTTAATTATTTTTAAATGATATATAATTATCATATTAAATATGAGCTCATTTGATACAAAACGAACTGACGTCATTTACGCTGAGCAATATGGCGTCCAGTAAGAGGCGTTTTCGTCAAACTACGCGCGAAATTTGAAAAATTAAAATTTAAATGCATTTTTATGGCACTTATCGATTGAATAAAAATTTTGTGGTATTTTTGGTGGCATATTAGCACTACAGAATTTCATTGAGACACTTTTCAAAAATGGGTGTAATACCCTATTGATGAGCGCTGACTTACTTGTTATTGATGTACAGAACAACGTCGTTTGTGTTTATCACTTAAGTATTGCATAATGTTAATAATAATTGCAACGCAAATACATATTACATTTTTCCCCTATTGATTTTCTAAAGTAATAAATAATAACATTAAACAATACGTACGTAAGCATTGATTCGGCGACTGTACCATTCTAGATTTCGGTCAAGCCAGAGTCGTACAATTTTATTTAATAATATGAATTTTGGGGAACTTGGAACTTGGGGCGATCGGGCATTACCCCTGTGTTGGTTCACACTAACTTTCCCAGTCTGTTGTTTATAAGTGAAGACTTTTAATTGGCTGTCTGTTTCACTGACTATTTTAATTCTGTTTTGTTTAGCTGTAAGTCTTCCATACTTCTTAAATAAATAAATAAAAAGATTGATCGACAATTTTAATTAAATGACGATAAAGAGAGTAGGTACTCAAGCGAATTAAGTACGCATTTAATGGTCACCTTTAAAAACCTTACTGTCTCTATGGTCTCTTCCTTACTTTAACCTTTAGGTAATACAATAAGCCGGAAATAAAATTTCAAGCTACATAATATTGGGTACGGTTTCAGGTTGTTTTGTTCATTCAATTGAATGAGGAGATGAGGCTATGTTACTACCCAGTTCATAAAACCTTTGATAGAGTTTGAGTAGGTACCGTAGGTACATATTTGTTGGTATATTAATTGTGCTTCCACAGCAGTGCACTAAGTATTTGCGAAACAATAGGCTAAGGGAAAATACACACGGATATACAAGGGGATAATGGCAAACAAGGATAATTATTAGACAACATATCGTGAGAATAATTTTAATTAAGTAAGTATATTATTACAGATTTTGCCTTAAATACGTAATGGTAATTTTTAACTGTTATCGTCGCAAGGTTGTCATGCTTTATTTGGAAGATCTATTTTAACTTGACATTTTTTGGCGTATTTGTGGCAACGGTTGTTGGCGCAGCATTGACTGTCCGAACTGCACTGTAAACAATTAAATTAGTTCGTTTAACATTTCAGTAGCTAGGTCTCCATACCTACCTACATATTTATGAATCATACTAACAACTAACAAGAATATCAGAATTACTATTGTACTTGCCATTGTCAACCACCCAAAACTAATTGAACCTACAAGCGTAGTTTAGATTGCTACTCTATTGATACTCGATAAGGCAATGTTGGAAACCGAATATAAAGGTATTACATTCGAATAAAATATCACAATAAACAAAAATAGCGAATACAATACAAAATCTGAACACAAAAGCAAGTCAAAGAACGACAAGTGTTTGAAACTTTGAAAGGGTCCACTGGTTTTTTTAAATTGTCTTTAATCCAACCTTTGTCAGCAGATTTTTTTTGCGAAATTTTGGGTACAAATAATTAAAAAAAATACTTACAGGGTCTCCATGTTTACCACAAGTAGCGCCATCATCAGCTCGAGGATCTGGCTTAGCCTGACTCGTCTCAATCAAGTATTGTGTGAACACAAGGAACAAAATAATAGCGCAAGCACGACGCATTTTGATGAATATCGGAGAAACACTGAAGGAACTATATTTTGCTTCTTGATATCAATACAGCTGCAGCAAGTCTGCTATTAATACTACTACGTACGGTCAGCCGATAAACCGGTTTTCCTGTTTTGACAACATCCACAATAGGTAGCCAATTAAATCTTAGTGATAAAACAAGGCAATCCTTGGAATTGGAGTTTGCAGATGTGATAAATGGAGTAAATAAATGACGTAAGTACCCAGTTACCACAATTACGAGAATTTTATTTTGACATCGGTATGTGTTGCTACACATTTTGAGGAGGAGTTCGTGCCTAAGTAAAAGCCGAACAGATCGATCGGTCAAAGGTTAATCTACACTTGCCGCGGTCGGTCTGTGGATGGGTGACCATCCATTTCATACAGGGTTCCCTCCCTGCCGCGGAAACCACGTAAAGCCGTTGGTCCCAGGTGTCATTCGTAGATCTTTGACAGCCGTTATGGGTAGTCAGAAGCCAGAAATTCTTACTACCAGTCTCACCACGGGGTATCGTATTACCCAGGAACTGGATTGTGGAGGTCCGATAGGCAGTCGCTCCATGTAAAACACTGGTATTCAGCTGCATCCGGTTAGACTGAAAACCGACCCCAACACAGTTGGAAAAAGGCCTGTCTGTCTGTGTGCCAACAGAATGATGACGAGTGTTGCTACACATTTTGTGCCATTACATAAGTAGGTACACAATGTTAGTTACAAGTTGCCTACAATGAATTCCTATAAAAATGAATAAAACAAGCGCTTAACGTCATTATTATTAGTTTATTGTTTAATTTAAAAGAATTCCTGTTATCATTTGCACCTGTCACCTTGTTATTTACTAACAAAGGTACCTTACAAAACATAACAAGCAAGGAACCTTCAAATAAAAAGCTTAGACCAATAAAATTGGTGGGAGTAAAGAAGAATATAATTATAATTTATTTAAACAAAAAATCAAAAGGGAGTCTAAAGGGTGCCTTTGTAGTTCTTTGTTTTCTTTGAGGAGCTTTGGTCGGCTGCTTGCCCAACAGTCCTGGTATCAATGGACCATTGTTTTGCCCTGGCAACTGCACTGGCAATTGCCCTGGTAAATTCGGCAGCTGGCCAGGCAATTGTTGCAGGTTTAGTAAGTTACCAAGAAGATTCTTGCAGAGAGCCCCTGTTAATCTGTCTCCCATGTTACCCCACAGACCAATCTGACAGAACCTGAAAAAATAACGCCAAATTAACTCTAAATAACACGACATTGAATCTTAATCCAAACAATTGTTTGTTTCTTAACAAATATTTTTTCTCAATATTTTGTATACGAGTACGGCCGATAAAGATCTAGCTTTATCTGCCAGACCTGATTGAGTTTCAAAGAAGATTGAAATGAATGCCTAGAATAATAAAACCATCAGCTTTTACAGTCACTTATAAAAGATAAATGAACCCACCTGAAATCCTTATCAATAGTCAAAGATTCACCGATCTTCAAAAACTGATCAGCACTCTTAGGGAACAGACCACCAAAAGCTTTCGAAGTGTTCTTCTCTTTAGTTTCATCCGCTCCATGAGCGAACTTAGCGATTAGCCCCACAAAGTTCTCACGCACTCGAGCATCAGTACTGGAAACCTCGCCACCCATTGGCTGCCCGTCTGGACCTAAGGGCTCGAAGATGTACGCTAGTTCGTCGCCGTGGGAAGGACCTTGGGCTTTCTTAGGTTTTACTATCGGTTCGTCGCTAGGTTTCTCTGTAAAAAGTCACAGGTTTTAAAAAGACAAGTGGGCATAGTCGGGTTGATAATTCTTATATCGAGTCCTAAATCGAAAATGTACATGATACTAAAGAAGTCATGAAACAAAATCATTTTCAAAATAAGTAAGTACCTACTCAAGTAAAATTTTTTGCTCCAAGAGCTTCGAAACAGCTCAAAAGTACGTCCTCCAGACATTTATTTTAACTTAACCTAAGTTGGAAAGTACGACGTCTGGGCAGGATAACTATTGACTTATATAGAGAACAAGATCTTACAGCAGAAGGAGATTCGGTATATCGCTTTTCTGATAATATTAATGATTTTCGACGACAGTTGTTATAAACCTAATTTTCGAAAGTACAAATAGTTAAGTTTTTGGTAAGTAATACTAACCAGCTAGAGCTACTCCTGGTAAGAAATGCCATCCTTTAGTGAGGTTACCGACGTGCTCGAAGCTGTAGAGAAAGGCATCGCCGCCATTACTCCACTGCTGAACACTTTCAAACGCCGGAAAGTTAAACAGAGCATCACCTGGGGAGTAAAAAATTAATCAAAGCTAGTTCATTCAACAGTAAAATCCTACCAAACCAAGGAAGGAATACAATTTTCATAGGTACTTGTACTTCATTTTTTTTTTCTTTTATCAATTCATCAAAATTACTATTTTTTTTCTCCTGATCTTCAATCATTTGTTGTTCTGCTTAGTTATTTGTTTAATGTGGTCACATTAAACAAATAACTAAGCCTACACAGTAGGACAGTAGGTCTACTGTGACATATCTTTATTGTATTGGTAGGTACATTTCCATTATCACAATTGTTTTAACTATGTATACAATGTATGTAGCAAAAAATATTTATTATCCAAAGATTTCCTGAAGAATTGGCTATTAGCGATAAGATTAGTAATTACTCGTACTCGTTAATAAGCAATAAATATATCATACATAAATAAGTAGGTCTTAAGCATTTTCTAGAGTACCTACAGTTTCCTAAATTCTAAGAAACCAAGATCCAGAAAACAATTTTAAAGTCTATACTCAGTACCACAAAGTAAATATTTATTAAGTGCTTTTCGAGTTCTGACTTCTGAGATTTTATGATTATATATATTTTATGATTTTAACTTTTTTATTGATCTGAGGATTTAAATAACTAGGTACTACTCTTAGCAGCAAGTATTATTACCTATCATCATGTGCTACTAAAGACCGGTTTGTTGCTGGGGGAACCTTGCACCCCAACAAAAAATCTTTACCTGATATGGATAAAAAGGGTCCGACCCTTCAGTTAGGGGCCTGGGTAGGTACTGGCGACCGGGATTATTACCGGGAATGATGCGTTACTATTTGCAGCTGCTGGCGTCTCAGTTTTTAAAATTCACCACTTTTCAAAATATGATATCTATTGGATAATTTAGCCACATAAACATGTAAAAGGATTTTTTCAAGTTACCTGTGGCCTCAGCGACCTCGGAAAGTCCATCAACGATATTGGAAGCCTGTTCGAACAAGCCCTGGTAGTAGTCAGATATAGGCAGCACGGCTTCCACGTTGGATGCCAGAGGGATCAGACCCTCGACTCCTTGCACCACGTTCTGAAGTCCTCCAATCAAGTCTTTTTTTAGGAAGTCCTTCACCGTTTGAAGTTGGTTCGTTAGGAATTTGTTGAATTTGCCTGAAAAACATAAAGTTATCATGAAACTTAATGCGATCTTTAAATGCATCCTGCATCTTTCTTACCACGTCATAATTATACCATGTATGGCGATGAGGCTGGATTGATGCAATGATGTAGTATTCCTGAGCGTACAAAACATATCATTTGAGTAAAAAAACCTCACCAAACACAGCTCTGGAGGTCTCGGCAGAGGTGACACCAGTGAGGAGTGGTGCTCGCTTCTGCTTCTTACTGAGTGACTCGGCTGGTGCTTCGGCGACTATCGGCGGTAGACCTCGCAGGTCTTCTGCTCCTTCTACTCTTGCACCGGCACCTGGTCATATTTATTCTAATATAAGAATGACAACAACAACACAAATAACTAAATAATTATTATTTTCCTGAAAACCATAATACATGAAACATTAAAAAAATAAATGAAACATTAAAAATAAACACAAAATGTCTATAAGTAAAACTTACCTGAACGTCCTGAGATCTCTTCCAAAAATCTTTGTGTGTCTACCATATCCATTTTCAAATCCTCATCTGCCTATGAACAAAACGTACTTTCAACTTAGTACAAATAACTTTACTATTCATGAAATGACAAAGAGATATTAGATATACTAAGTACCTGCACTAGATCTTCTACAGGTAATTGCCTTAAACATATGAGGAGACTTTCAGCTGGTGTTTTCGGGCATCCAGTGCGTTCAGCCAATGCTTCAGCGTGTTTGGCCGGGTCTGGTCTCACAGCGCCAGGAGATAGTGGCGCACCCGACAAGGCAGCCACGCCTGTAGCAGTGCGACCCTCAGGTGACAACGCCAGGAGAGACGCAGCACTGCCACCAGAACCTTGACCCATCACAACCACTCGTTTTGGATCG
This sequence comes from Charanyca ferruginea, assembly GCA_947361185.1. Lineage (NCBI taxonomy): Eukaryota > Metazoa > Arthropoda > Insecta > Lepidoptera > Noctuidae > Charanyca > Charanyca ferruginea. The sequence goes on from OX376073.1 coordinate 19,238,749, forward strand.
CCACCGAAAAATTGAATGTAGTCTTGAATCTAAAATAAAATGTAGCGATCTTTTAGAATTTGTGTGTTTAGAATGTGTCATTGGCATTCACATCTGTTTAGTTAGCTTTATTACTTACTAAATTACTTACTTTGTGACAATCATATAAGATGTGAACTGAACTATTCAGTATTTTTCGAATCTATACTAATATTATAAAGCTAAAGAGTTTGTTTGTTTGGTTGAACGCGCTAATCTCAGGATCTACTGGTCCAAATTGAAAAAATATTTTTGTGTTGGATAGTCCATTTATCGAGGAAGGCTATAGGCCCATGCGAAGCAGGGTCGGGTCGCTAGTATGTACTATAAGTAAATGGTTGTTCTGTAAATTTACAGGACCAGCATATTGGTCCTTCGAGATTTTATTAGCCACCGGAGTGAATGATTTAAATTAAGTACCTACTAACCTATGTCGTATCGTATTCAATGATGACCTTAGTTCTCAAAAAAAATTACGCTTACCCAAATCATAGCAGAATGCAAGTCAAAAAGGCCAACATTTCCTCCTGCATCTCTTTGTCCGGTACTAAGATACCCAAGTGATCCTAGACGATATTGTGCAGTTACCAAAATCGTGTCCTTCTGAGCCAAATGTTGCCCCTTGAAAAAAAATGATTATTAGTAGCGCGTCCGGTGCCAATGCCAACATTTTAGGAGAAACATTTATAATTTAAGACATAAAAAAACTTACACCATACGATGCCGTCGACCCAGACCTATAGTTACCACCATGAATGAAGAAGACAACTGGGCTTCCTGCAAATCAAATACATAGAGGATCAGACCCAAACAGCACTTGATTTAAAACGGAACAGCTATTGATGTTGTCGAAAACCTCACCTTCTTCCGTAGCGGGCATTTTAGGAGCGTACACGTTAAGGCACAAGCAGTCTTCTTGGCCTATAATCCGTCTTTGCTGGTAAGGGTCTGGTTGGGGACATGGAGAACAGTGTTGGTTGGCCATCATCTCCCCGGCAAGGTAGCGGCGGATGGGCCGCTGGAACCGTTGCGGACCCACCGGGGGTTCTGCATATCTGTTGAAAGAGTACAGATATCACCTAACTAGGTACAGATTTAGACAGAAATGTAATTGTGGAATGATTAGTAACTTTTAACATTTCGTGCCTTGAATGTTTCACCCCACCTAATAATTGTATGGATTAGATGCCTTCATCACCATATCAAGTCCACTGTTGGTCCAAGGGGGGGGGGGGGGTAGCCATAATCGCCATGCTTGGCCGATACATCTTGGTGATCGCAGTAGGTGTTATGGACGTTATGGTACTATGTCGCCTTCTACGACACCCACGCACCACCCCATTTCTACCCGTGGGTGTGCTATTCGCGGCCGGCACCACACAGTTTAACGCCTTGATTAGACAGAACATGGTAGGCTAACGAGTTGAGTTGCACGAAAAACAAAAGACAGGGAAATCGTCCTCGACTTGTCCTATATATAAGGACATATAGGACAAGTTCGATCACCTCACCAAAAATTCTAATGATTATTTTACATTGTAAGTATCTAAAAACTTGATATCACTAATATTAATGTACCCACTCCACCTACTACATGGATAATCTGTCGGCCACGAAAACAGCGGAAACTGCTATCAGCATCCGCCAAACTGTTCGCTTACGATTTTATCAATGTATATTATTATTTTTCAATTTTATTTATATTAAAGCCTAAAATAAACCTTTATTATTAATTAGCTTTTGCCCGCTACTTCAAATTTAAATTCTTTATTGCGAACTAAGTGTACAGAATTTTGAGGATGTCATCTGCGTGAATGTCGGTTATCGCGGATGCAGGTGAAGTCGCGGATTAAAAAGTAGCCTATGTTCTTGCCCAGGGTTCAAGCTACCTACTTTCATACTAAATTTTTCGAAATCGGTTCAGCCGTTTTGTCCTGAAGCGTAACAGACAGAGTTACTTTCGCATTTATAATACATATTAGCATGGATTACTTTTCGGTTTCATAGTGCCTAATTGTTGAAAAAGGAACTCTCATCATGAGACTAAGTCTGTCTGTCTATCACAGTCACAGTTATTTCAGTCATTACTAAAGCTATCAACTTGCAATTCATATAATAATGCTTATTCACTTATATTGCAAGTGAGATTTTTTATAATTTTTATTGTAATTGGAGCTGAAATGGTCAGGTGATGGTTTAGCATATCAAACGGCTTGTAAAAAAATTTGGAACAATTTAAGGTGGAGGTGTTTTTATTTTTATAAGCGAAACAAGATATATAAACAAATGTCTGTCTACTCTACTGTCTACTCTACAACTAGCACTACTTTTTTTTTAACTCTACATAGGTATGTACAAACTTATTAATCTGATCCCAACTTATTCAAAATGTGTGTCTTAAAACAAGGCTCAATCATAGATATCCAAATCCCAAAACATAACTTCCACCTTACAAACACACAAGGTACTGTAACGATTACGTTACTACGGGAATCTAAGCTAGCTACGTTAAATAAAACGTATGAGCGACTTTTACAAGACGAGACGAGAAGAATAATTAGCGAGAGGTGAGATGCTTGACCGTGCCTGACGGTGGCTGGTCTGACAGCCTTCTCATAATATAAAAACTATCATTTACGATTTGAAGTTATTCTCGAAGCATCCAGAATGTTTAACACTAGACATATTATCTAATGGCATCATAATTGCCACAGTACACGCAGAAGGTGCAGTCACAGTAAAGTAAGATATACTCCAGTCACGCCGCAACGTCAACTTCAAGGCGGCGTTCGTGCAAGTACCAAATTGTTTCCTGCGCCTCGTCATGGAAGAAGACTTTTGACCGCAGGACGTGGTGTTCCGTCGCTTCCGCAGACTAGTGCCACAGAACAGCACAAAGACAATTTAGTGTAAAGTGAAACTATGCTAGTAACATAGGTACTCTTATCTACTAAGTTTTTAAGTTATAAAAAGTTTTTTCAAAAAAAAAGAAAACCGCCTTCAAAAACTAAAAAGTGATAAATAACTTTAGCACAGAACACACATTACTTTACTTTCGGAAGTCGGTGGCGGTGGCTCTGTGTTTGTTGTTTTGTATTGCCACCGACTTCCGAAAGTAAAGTAATGTGTGTTCTGTGCTAAAGTTATTTATCACTTTTTAGTTTTTGAAGGCGGTTTTCTTTTTTTTTTTTCCTTTGGTTTTTCGCTTTTTAGTGTTGCCCTAACATCCAAATCCATTAGGAAACGGCGTCACACTTAAAAGAGATTGTAAGACCTCCAAACATTGAAGAAACTAAAACGTCGTCTAAGTAATTTTTTTGGGAATTTGTTGATTTTCTTTAAAAGGGCTGTATCAATTTTGATAAAATTTATATGGGACCATTTCGGAGTAAACCCCTTTCGAACTAAAAAAGAATTTTGCAAATCCGTCTGTATATGACAGTGATATGCCCGAACACACATTAAAAAAAAAAAAAATATATGTATAGGTATAAACATTCGAATTGATAACCTGCTCCTTTTTGAAGTCGGTTAAAAATACTAGCTTTCGGCCGCGACTTCGTCCGCGTGTATGTCGGTAGACGAAGTAGCGGATTAAAAAGTAGCCTATGTCCTTCCCCAGGGTTTAAGCTATCTTCATCCCAAATGACAATGCCAGCTCCTGCCCCACCCATGTACAGAAAAGTAAATTAATGAAAATAATTGTAATGAATATAGAACCTTTCTATACTAAATTGTTTTTCTTTAGAACTTGCGGATTACGAAATACCTACCCACAAAATACAAACTCATTTTACCTAAAATACAATTTAACCTATAATCAATGTCATTATTGTTTTTAGATTTAAACGGAAACCGCAAGTTCTACACTCAGAAAGACTAGTGTGTAGTTATCAGCAATAAATAAACAGTAAGATGCTACATAATTGCACTTTGCACATGACTTTTATTGAGTGGGGCAAAGTTCTATAGAGTTTCTGGCATTGTCCTTTCATTAAAATTAGTTAAGCCGTTTCATCGTGAAAACGTACCTAACAGACAGAGTTACTTTCGCATTTGTAATAATTAAGTACTTACATAAGTACTAGCTTCTGCCCGCGACTTCGTACGCGGATCCTGTTGCTTATGCCAGCGGCAACGGGGTCGTCAAAATCGAAGATCTGAAACGACTGACGTCGAATTCTAAGAGCCCGGGGACGGGAGAACAACGGGCTGCGCGAGACGATTCATGACGTTCCAGATCTTTCATTTTTGTAAGTCAACAGGAAATGCCCATCAGACTAAACAACTTTTGCTAAGACGTCATTCCTATATATGATATACAGTCGCTGGGTTTTGGAGTTCCACAACAGATGTTCCAGATCTTCAAATTTATTGTCACAGCAGAAAATGCTCTTCACGTTGAATAATTTTTGCTATAGCACCATTTTTATATCTCTTATACTTTAGCTGGTCTGTTGCAGTTCTGCATCAGGTGTTCCATTTTCCAAAATAAATGATAGCCTATATGTTGCCCAGACTTAATACCTATACAACAAAAAACTTTTCTTCCCGTAATTCCGCAGCGGAACTCAAGGGTACACTGAATTAAGAATAATATTGCAAATAACTTAAAAAAAAAATCTTTATAAACTATATTTGGGGTTTTTCCTTCAGGAGCTAATAAAGACCGGAAGCTTTGCTGAGTCTTGAAAAAGCAACATAAAGTTGGCCATGAGAAAAACAGCCGGTGGTTAGGCGGCTTTAAGCGTCTGCCCTTGTGACTTGTTTATTGTCATGGCAAAGCATGTACTCACAGGGAACCGTGTGCGCTTAAATTGAAAGGGAAAATTGTTGGGCATGAGTGGCATGCGCGGTATGAACACAGTATCACCGGCACCACACCCGTGAGGATTGTAGCAACAATTATATGAGCAGGGAGACCACTCGCTGTAAGTGAATTGAGAAACTCAACTGGGTAATTAATGGCGTCGTCCTGATCAATAGGTAACACTGTCGAAAGAAGTGTAAACCACTTCATCCTCTACAATATCCGCCAACATTTTTTTACAAATTTTTGCAGCTTGATAATTTTTTGGGGTCAATATGGCGCGTTCGCATAACTATGAATTTTCTTGGTTTGGTATACTCTGAATGTTCCCAAATAGCGATCGTATCAGTTCCTCTTCAGAGTCAACAATTTTTCCAAGTATTTCAAGAACATTCACCAGACCATTCTCTTCAGAAAGGAGACCTTCCCCAACTTTCAATAATACTCCCGAATGCTCTTGGGCATGTGAATTACCTCCAAGCTGGGCTCTCATATTTATAGATAATTTGAGCTTTTGTATTTGAGGCCATAGATGTGAATGTTTTAATGAGGCGTCTTATGACTGGAAGGGTTTGTCGAAAATCTCCCGAAAACAAAAGAGTTACTTTACCCATTGGCCTGTCATATCGACGAATGTCTCGTAGTGTTCTATCCACAGCCTCTACTGCCTTTTTGTTTGACATAGTACAATCATCCCAGACGATTAGACAGCAATCCTGAAACACTCTCGCTTTGTCACAGTTTCGTGTTACAGAGCAGGTTGGTATTCCAGATCTGTCTAAATCGATTGGGATTTGAAACATTGTAGGTGCCATCTTTCCGCCTGGAAGTAATGTGGCAGCAATACCTGATGATGCTACGGCAAGAGCGATCTTATTTTGCCGTCTAATTTCAGCAAAGATTGCTCTCGTCAGGTATGTTTTTCCGGTGTCTCCTGGTCCCTGGAGCATCTAAAACAAAACAGCTTCCCTTCGTTTTTTAAGACACTTTGGATCACTGTATTAAATATTTATCTCTGTTCTGTTATGAAATTTGACCTGCTGTCATTAACTACGGCAGCTAACTCTGTAGAACGGTAGCTTGTTTCAGCGACATACTCCCGATTAGTGCGTGGCTGATTGGGTTCTGCTTGGGGAACTGGTTGGGCGTAAGTGCTAAGTGAGTTGCCTCCAATTAAATGAACAGTTTCTTGTATAGAACTACTGAAATACTGTTTTATTATATGTATAGATAGATATACAGTGAAATTACTGATGGCTTTGATTTCCACAACAGATGTTTCTGATCTTCGATTTTTATAAGTCAACAGGAAGTCTTTTGCTAAGACGTCATTCCTATATGTGTTATGGTGTAGCTGGGCTTTTGGAGTTCCACATCAGGTGTTCCAGATCTTCAAATTTGTTCTCTCAGCAGAAAATGCTCATCACGTGGAACAATTTTTGCTATGGTACCATTTTTATATCTCTTATAGTTTAGCTGGTCCGTTGCGGTTCTGCATCAGGTGTTCAAGTTTCCAAGATAAATTATAGCCTATATGTTGCCCAGACTTAATACATATACAACAAAAAAAAAACATAAAAATCCGTCCAGTAGTTCCGAAGATTAGCGTGTACAAACAAACAGACAGATTTTTTTTTTGGATTCGTGTTCTATTACTGTTTCTAAACCCTCCTCAACTATTTTTTTTATATATATTCAATGTACAGACACAGTTTTTTTACTGTTTTATTATATATAAACAACCGCAACAACCAAACAACCGCGTACACCGCGTGCGTAAACCGCGTGGTGAAATGTGTTTTTGTTTTTTACATAATAGTTATCTGCATTCTACAGAAGCTGCGGGCCCGCAACCGCAGGCGGACGCGGGTGAAAACCGTATCGTGTGTTCTTAGCCTTAGACTGTGAAAACTCCATGAAAATCTCTACAATAATGCTACCTTAATTGGTGGGTAGGGACTGTAGGGTGATACTTACATATTATAAAAACTTAGCTCTAGCTTACTCTGCCTTGTTTTCATTAATTTAAAGCAGGTGTCTAGTAATTCTGTAATTCTCAAACGTTCCATTCCTTTTTTTTTTGTTGCGCGGTGGAAATCTTCATGAAATGCATTTCGGTCTCTTACCGGCTAAAACCACCGCGGTGTTCCACCTCTGCTTAAGGCCGGGGATGCGGGATTCGCATAAGCATTCACCGCTTCCAAACACAGAAATCAATACCTATAGGTAACTGAGATTTCTGTGGTTCCAAACCTTAAGATACGACAAGTTAGAACCGTAGTTTTACATTGTAAATCACTTTCAATTAGCAAGGTCCATCTGTACCTGCTATAAACCGCGGCTAATTATTGAAATCATTACCTTATACCAAAGAAGCTGTAATAGCCAAGTTTATCATCTTTGATTCCTTCGATGCGTGCGCTGAACCCATACCGCTGGGTGAAGACCACCGCAGCATCAGGTTCAGGGGGTGAAGCCGGAGCGCCTCCAACCACAGCTTGCGCTGGCGCATACCATAGCGCTACCAGCGCAAGCGCAACACACCACATCCGAAGCAGAAACATCACTAACTTCAGTGACACTGGCAATCGGAACTGGACAACCCACGACTTGTATTCGTCATATCATGTTGCTAAATACCTACTTACCAACCGATGATAAATTTTGTTGAATCCTGTCTGTGATCCTGTTTATTGATAAAAATAATCTCCGAATACATATAGTTTTAAAACCATTATCTACATTTTACAAATCCATGTTACATTTGAATTCTAATGTTGGTGATGAGGAATGAGGATACTGGTATCCTCAAGCATCGGTTATGGTAATAGTAATTTTTTAACGTACGTTAAGGCCACCATTTTGTGAAACAACCTATTTTTGGTTTTACGATAGTTAGCGCCATTTTTGACTATTACCTACTCAGTAAAGTTGAAGCAACCCGCCCTTAGTCATCTAGCTGGTTCCTGTCTACGGTAAGACTGTTCAACGAAGGCCTTCTCACAACCAGCGTCACAATTTGCACATCTCGTGCAGATAGTCAATGAATCTCGCCCCAGAGAAAGTATCGCAACCAATCACAACTATTAAGGTCACATATTTTTGAAAACAGCGAATTCATAAATCTATTATATATATTCCTTGAAATGTTGGTTAATGGAATAAACCCACCACCAGGCACCCAGTAAGCCTATTTATTTATATGTATAGGTCAGGGGTTCCTAAACTGTTTGTAGTCACGGACCACATTCACAATTTAAACGATTTCGCGAACCCCTGTCAAAAAATATTTAAGGCAAAAAATCAAGACTTAGTTCGAGTTAATGGCTTAGCCGAAAAATGCTGAGTTTACTACACAATTTCCTAATAAATATGTTGTGGAGTTAACTGACCTACTGTGGACCCCTGATACACATACTATGGACCCCGAAGGAGTCCGTGGACCCCACTTTAAGACACCCTAGTATAGAGTAACAGTCACGCATCCCTTGAAAAGATTTCCCAATTTTGATCAAGAAACGGTCGTTTTGTTTCTACAAAATGATTGGTATCAGGATGTTACTACTCTGATAACATAAGGTACCTAATAAACTAATATTTAATACCAGTAGGTAATGATAATAAATATGCTGTCTTGCCTGATTCAATCAACCAGGAATCGTCGCATTAGGTAAAATATCGTATAATAAAATAAAGCAATGATAAAGTGGATAGTAAGTACATAGCTGGGTACTATCAAAATAAAAGCTCGTCTGGAATCATTGTGATTAGCTTTTCAAAGGACCACGGGCAAAAATGTATGAAGCCTGGGCTCACCCCAAAAACAGAGATGAGATCACTTTGAATATACTAGTACTTCAATAAATATAAAGATATAAACTCATTTTTGGGTAGAATCCATGGGGTTAGTTAGCTATAAATATTTTTCTCGTAGGTACCTACCATAGATCCATACGAAAGTAAAGTAAGTAAGTAAAAGAAAGTAACTCTGTTTGTTACTCTGTTGGACAATAAGCCCAATTTGACGCATGGTCCTTTATTATGTGTTGAAACTGTTTACTATTACGAAAAGCTAGTATAAAACAAGGAACTGTTTCCTGTTATTTGTTTGTACGCCAAGTGCCACGTTTATTTTGAGGATCATTTCAATAAATTTGTTGATAAATACTGGTTACCAAAATCAACCCAGTACCGACCCCAAGTCTTCGGGGTAAACATTTAATTTTTCGTAGCACATACATGTGAGCTCTATGTTCTTTAAAGCTACCATTTACGAGGACTCTCGACCTCTCATTGACTTGAATATGCCCTGGCGGTTGGGAGAGTCATGCTCACTTGAATGTCTCGCTGCCGGTGGCGCATGTGTTGGATCATTCGGTTCCCTTAAAAATGGTTGAGCTAAATGGTGCCGATCCGTGCGTCATGTTCGTGAACGGACGCCGTCGGTTGGGACTGGTCATCTCTTAGCTGCCTCGGTTATTTTAAATTTTGGTTTGAATTGTTATTATAACTATATTTGTCTCTAGACCTCTTTTAACATGCAAGACGTGTTACATTGTTCTCACATTGTACTCTTAGATTCAACATGAATGATGTAACCTAAATTTGTAAAATTTATCTGATTTTAAAAGAGTGTTCATGGAGTTTCTTGCTCGTTCTTCTCCATAGAAACCTACTGTTTGGAACGAGCAACTAGCTTCAAGTTTCTGACTGACTGACTCTGACAATTCAAAAGTACCTGTAAATGGTTTAATTGAAATAAATGATTTTGAGTTTGAGTTTGAGTTTCAGTATACAATAAGAATTACAAATAACTGTGTAAAAATGCTTGTTTTCACACGCGGTATTTTTATTCGAGCACTGGAATTTCATGTCCGTAAAGATTGAGGGGGATGGATGGATGGGCTGGGGGATTGGGGTATTTTTTTCTTGGGGGAGGCCTATGTCCAGCAGTGGACGTCTTTCGGCTGAAATGATGATGATGATGATGATGAAGGATTGAGGAGCCACTTTTCGTATTTTAATGAAATTAATATAGGTACTTATTTAGTGACCAGAGGGCTGGCCTTTTCTTGGGCCAAAGAATTAGTATTGCCATTCAACGTGGTAATAGCCTTTTGGGCACTTGTCCCATTGTGAGCGATGCGGACGAGTTTTTTGACCCCCTGTGAGCCCTCCATTGTACCTACATACCTAATATATATTTTTTTACTTATTTAGTAGCAACTTTAAAAATTTTGAGGGTCGATCTTCTATTTTGTAGTAAGTAAAATACTTCAAAAGTTATACGAACATAAAGGTAAAAGGTGCGGTTAAACGGGGCGCAATCACGCTCAATGACGATCAAGCTGTTTATAAGCTACACATTAAGCTAGCATTTCCAGTATAAGCTGATCTCGCATTGTACTTAAATCCTATACTATGCAGGATTAGCATTACCTGGAAATGTATAGCTTGATGTGTAGCCGTGTGTACTATCCATCGCTTGTCGGTTTTTTTGACACGGATCAAAGATTTTTTTGACACGGATCAATCAAAATTATGATTGAAAAGTAGATACCTATAGATTTAACAAAAAAACCTACATCGGGAGTAATAGGTACACCTGAAACCATCTACTTAGGGACAAAGCAAATTCCCACCGTAGAGAAGTTTAAATACTTAGGCTCCATGCTCACACCTTATGCTAACGTTGACACCGATGTGACACACAGAATTAACGTAGCGTGGCAAAAATGGCGATCGCTTACAGGTGTGTTATGTGACCCACGAATTCCCATACAAACCAACGGAAAAGTGTACAAAACGGCAGTCCGACCGGCTCTACTCTATGGGTTCGAATGCTGGATAAGAAAGAATACACATGATCAAAAGATACATACCAACGAAATGAAGATGCTTAGATAGGCGGGAGGTGTGACCCGGCTGGACCGAATTCGTAAATATATATTCGGGGTAGCTTCAAAGTTGCTCCAATCGTGGACAAAGTTACCGAAATCCCGCTCCGTTGGTATAAACGTGTCAAAAGACGAAGCGAAGACCATGTGGTACAAATTGCGCTGAACCTATCAGAACAGAAAAGAGGAAGAGTCCGCCCGCTAGCGACCTGGTGGTCTAACATAGAACGAGACCTCAAGAAAACCCAATTGCCAGAACCGACAACCCAAGATCGTCCCCAAATAATGGGATTCAGGGAAGGAAGATTCATTTTTGTTTTCATTAGATTATTACAATTTTATTAGTTTAAGAATAACGGTTTGTTTCAGGTATAGGTTGTGTTATAACTTTATAAGTAGTAAAAATAAAGTTTAGTTTTTCTCTTCATTAGTTATTGTAATTGTTTTAGTTGTTAGTTTGAAAACGACAACCCATTTTGTAATTTTTTTTTAAACAGTATTTAAGGGGCTATTTAACGACTTTTACAGATTTTAAACTGACAATCACGTCAAAATGTGCAGTGTAAATGATTTCGATTTGAAAAAAATATAGGGTGACTGGTAATTAGTGTACGATACTTAAACACGTGATTGTGTTCATGATAACAAACAACTTTCCCAAAGAATTTTTTTTTTGTACTGGTTCACTTTATGTCTCAGGCGTGCGCGCGCGTGAATTTCATACGGCTGTTGTGTCATTGTGATAAAAGTGAACCAATAAGTACAAAAAACATTTTTTTTTTTCGGGAAAGTTGTTTGTTATCATGAACACAATCACGTGTCTAAGTATCGTACACTAATTACCAGTCACCCTATATATGTTAAACTAGAACATTCTCTTAATCATTTAGTGTGTGAATATTTTTTATTAGGTATATTCATATTAAATAGTTTAATTAAATCGTGAAGTTGTGTCTGACGCGGACAAAACACGACAATCACACAAAATCTACCAGGTATAATTAAACGAAACTGACACCATCTTACAGACAATTTTATTCCTGTATCCTATGCTATTCTATTTCTGTATCCTATGCTTATTTCCTAATTTAGAGGGTAAATATTTCAATATAAACCAGTAACACCGAAGGATTTTTGTTAAGGTTTTGTGTTGTAAGATGTTACTGAGCATAATTACGTAAAATAATTATTTCTAAATTAACAAATAAAATATCAATAGGTATTTACCTATGAAAACATACTCCACCTTCTTTCTTTTGTTTTTGGGAACAGTTCTTACAATATTTAAACACACAAGCTGGCATTATTCGCAAAAATATTGGAATGACGTGTGATGACTGATGTACTAACGATGCGGCGCTTCGTGCTGTACTAACTCAAGACTGTATTCGTTTTTTGAAACTGTATTTGCTTTGGTGACTTCGCTCGCAGTGTTCCGCGCTGTCTATCTGCCTATTGTTTTATAATCTGAGACCTTGGGTTACATTATTGAAGTTTTAGTATGAATCCCTAACTTTTTTGTAAATTTAATATAGCCTATGTTCACCGGAGATAGTGTAGCTTCCCAATAGTGAAAGAATTTTTCAAATCGGTCAAGTAGTTTCGGAGCCTATTCAGTGCAAACAAACAAACAAAAAAACAATCAAATCTTTCCTCTTTATAATATTAGTGTAGATTAGTGTAGATAAAAATCGAATCATTGACTTTCGAAACCACGTACGGAACCCCGATTGAGTGCATAAACAAACATTAGGATGGTTATTTCGAACCGTAGGTATTTTCATGAATTTCGAATACGAAGTAGTGCACAAACGCCCGCGCCCTTAAGTAGATTAATTATTAAAGTTTTCCGTAATTAACTTTAAGACAGGGCTCGGAAACGTTATTTAAAATAACGTTTTTAAAACGTTTCTAACCGTTCTTTGTACAACATTTTGTTAGGAACGAAAACGAAATGAGAAATAATGAGAATGTTTTCAAATCAAAAACCGGTTTTTGTTTTCAAAACATGTGGTCGGCCTATAAGAGCGCGCGAATCGCGTTGGGAGCGGTTTTTTGGACACGAATCAAAGGGCACGAATGGCGAACACGAACTTTCTGTTTACACATTCGCCTGCATTCAGTTGACCGCTAGTACCCGACCCAACAGGACGTGTAGACAAAATGAAGTGGAGTGAAGTACGCATTTTAGAATTCCTAGAACTTTATCAAAAGGAAGAGCTCATTTGGAAACCAAAACATCGCAATCATAAAAATAAACTTTTTGTAGAAAATCTGAATTATTGTATAAACTCAATAAATGTAGCGCGCATACCGCCCTTATTTTCACATCCTCCATGTTCGTGTGCGAATGTCAAAATAATTCACCCCGCGAATGTGTGAACAGCAGTTCGCGACGGCACTCGTATACGAATGTTTCGTCGAATGTTCGTCGAGTGTCGAGGCGAATGGCGAACACGATTGTGTAAATGCGGTATCACGTGCTTGTAAAATGCCTCAAGATCACAGTTAGCAGCAATTGCTTTAATATTAGATGAAGACGAACAGATTTATATGAGAAGAAGGCAATGGGTTCATGATGCGCCCAATTCTAGCCCAATATTGTTGCAAATTGTTGCTTTAAAATTATTGTCCATGTATTTTCCATGGGAAAGGTCATAAATTGCATGATGTACTCGGACCAATTCAATCAACTTTTCGTCGTTCATCTTGGAACACTGCGACCGTCTCAGGCAAAATATTGTCCGCTAGAAATTCACGTCGGATCATATTCATCTATGACGGCGAGCGTCGGCTCAGCACTGGCATCACTGAACGTCACTGTCACTGACGAGTTCGAATAGCGTCGTACAAAATGTATGCTAATCAATAATATTATATTAAAATATAATTGATGCTAATGCTACAATATCATATTTCACTGACACGTTCCGTTACCTACGTTACTGATCGGCACGTGTCGGTGTCGGCACTGTGCCGGCACTGTTGTGTGCGGGCGGGTAGGCCTTTATTCCGCAGGACGTAGCCGCACATAGTGTGCGGCGATAAGCATGAACTTGTTAAGTTAGGTAGGGTATGTTTTCTATTCAAAATCAAAATATCATTTACAGTACGGTCAACGTATCTTGGCGCGTCTGAAGTTAGCCAATTAGTTGCGCAGTAGACAATTTCGTTTTTAAAAGTTCCATTGCGCAGCCAAACAGCTAACTTTAGACGCGCCAAGATACGTTGACCGTTTTGTAATTTCGATTAAAAACGGTTAAAAAAAAACGTTTTATTAATCGAGAACAGACTATGTATTTCTTTTTCAAAAACGTTTTAAATAACGTTCCGTTCGAACGTAACCGAAACAAACTGTTTCTCAGGTATATAAGACGAAACCGTTTCGAAAATATGCTGGAACCTATCCAAGCCCTTTTTTTTTTTTTTGGTACGGGTGGAAAATCCTCATGGATGTCCTCCGCCCTGGGGCGGGCGGAGGGGTCTATCAGACTCTTACTGACTAAAAACCACCCCGGTGTTCCATCTCACACCTACGTCGGGGGTCGCGGGAACTGGAGATACTTCCGCAACCCCCGGCTGGTGCCGGCCCGCTACAGCGGGCCACTTCTCGGGTCAGGGGGGGGAGTGAGGTGTTAGACTCCCCCCCGGACGTCTTAGAGGGGCGCGCGTGGAACACTACGCGCCGCCACCTCGGGTCCTGATGTATGTGGGGGGCGACAGACATCCCCGAGTCTGCCGCCCCTGGACCCATTTAGGGGGGCCGGAAGAGGGCGTTGTCCGCTCTCTGCCGACGCCCGGTGCGCCTGCTGCGGGCCGGGTGGGAGGTAGAGATCTCCCTCTCCCTTTCCGCAGCCTCCTTCTGCGACATGACACTTTCACAGAAGGACACCACCGCGTGCCAGGACTCTGCACTACCGACCATCGACTCGACCACGGCCGACAGCGACAGGTCACTGCCTACTTCTGAGACGAGGGCACGGCGCGGCCCCTGCCAAGCGGCACATTCCGCCAGCGTATGCCGCGCCGTGTCCTCCCGGCAGTCGACGCAGTGGTGACGCCGGGCGTCCGGCTCCCTGTTTATGCGACACAGGTACTTCCCGAAGCAACCATGCCCCGAGAGCACCTGCGTCACCCGAAACGACAGGGAGCCGTGCCTCCTCCCGAGCCAGCGCTCGAGCACTGGCCGGACCGCCTCGATGATGGCGAGGCGAGGATGAGGTAGGGCGCGAAAGCCTGTTCCGCCATTCCGCCACCAGGACCTCGCGAAGCTGAGACCGACGCAGCTCCATGTGTCGCTGCATCGGTCGCACGCCCCGCGCCCGCGCTTCCTCGCGCCACCGGTACAGAGACGCGAGTACCTTCGCCTCCAGGTCCCAGGGCGGGGATCCGGCCAGTGTACAAGCCGCCTCGTAGGAGATCGTGCGATATCCCCTGATGACTCTGACGGCCATCGCTCGTTGCGGCTTTAGCAGCACAGCGATGCTTCCGGCCGTCAGGTCTGCCGCCCAGATCGGGGCCCCATAAAGGGCCATCGATCGCACGATCCCCACGTAGAGCCGCCTGCAGACGGCGCTCGGGCCCCCCAGATTGGGAAGCAGCGTTGATAGCGCCCCAGCCGCGCCCAAAAACTTGGGCGCCAGCCGCTGGAAATGAGAGCCAAAATCCCATCGGCTGTCGAGCACCAATCCAAGGTACTTCATGGTGGACTCGACAGCTATTCTGGCCCCCCCAACCTATCCAAGCCCTGCTTTAACATCATTGTTATGGGAGCACTTCCAAGGGCGTCGCCAGGGGGGGGCAGGTAGGGGCAGCTGCCCCCCCCTAGAGACTCAAAAAAAAAAAAACAAAGAAAGATCTCGCTTGAGTTTTTCATTACTAAAATCTTGCACTTAATTGACCATTTTGAAAGATAAAGTTATACGTTTTTCTTTTTATTCTTTTATCCTATTATATCCTATATATTTTGTCCCAAATTCTTAATAAATATAATAACTTTGTGCTGATAATAATAACTGCGTAGCTATCGAAGGGCTAGGCGGTGAGGTTCACCGGGGCGTCCAAGCCACAGTATAAGTAATAGTATTCCAAGCTCAGAGGGCCCCTCGGCCCCTGGCCAGCAAACCCCGAACTGACCTAGCGAAAAGTTCTTCCACCTTCAGAACATAAATACAAATTCTTTCTGTTATATCGTGTAGGTTCTTGTTTCTAGCCACTTAAACCAATCAGCTGTTAGGCAACCGTTGTATGATTTTGCGTGATACTTCAATTTTTCAAATTTATAGGTATTTTTATTTTAAATGACTCCGTTTACTCGGGTTATTCCCTGAGTACCCCGAACTCCGAGGCCCCCGTCCCGCAGAACCCCGAATATAATAACTATGTTTAACTATCTTTTTTCTGTTATTTTCAAATTGTACGGTCGCATAAAAAGTGGTTTAAAATGCATGTGTTTGAAGTACAGAAGACGTAAGTAGTTTATTTGAAATGTTGTACAATGTAGAAAATAGTTTTATGGAGGCTAGAATAAAATGTATCCAAAATATAAAATATATTTTACAATATATTATGACAACAGAGATTTTAAAGTTAGTAAACAATTTTAAAAGCATTTTTTATTTATTTATTTATTTATTATTTATTTATTTTACTTTAAAGAAAGCGTACAGACTAATAACACAATTAAAATCTTTCATAGGTAGGAAAAATTGCTAATTACAAGCTTCCACATATTGTAAAAAAAAAATCCTGTATTCTAAAAAAAAAATAATGAAAGTGAAACTGATTTTGCATGTTAAAAGATTACTTTAAAGTAATTTATTTAGTATGCTAGTTTGTAAATTTTTGCGTATTTTTAAAATTACCTTTGTAAAATGTTCCATTTTGATTTTCTGTATTGAAAAAGGAACTATTGTGATAAAAATTAAAACCTGTGACTGCTCTAGGAGACCTATTGTATTCTTTATTTATAATGTTTACGTTAACCAAGCAAGATTTTTGAAGTTATACTTCTTTAGGCGCGTTATGAGAAAATGATGAGAATGAAATTTTACGATTCGCGCATGCGCGCGCACAGCGTCAGCGGCAGTAAGTAGTTCAGCATGTACGTCAGAGATGGCGTTGTTTACAATTCAAATTGTGCTTATATACTTTTTTAATAATGCCAAAGAAGTATAACTTCTCACGCTCGTACATAAGTACACGCACCCATTTTTTTTCCTAAACTTTGAAGTTAAGTAGGTATTATCATTTTGATAAGTATTAATATTTTATTGAATATACCATCTGCTGACGGTACTTTTAAGCTAAACTGACTTTTAATTGAGTTTATCAAGATAAAAACAAATCGGGGTCCTCCGGGACGGGGGCCTCGGGGATCGGGGTACTCAGGGAATAACCCGTTTACTCTGCCAATGCTTCCTTTAATTCTTCCGCTAAAGCAAATTTTTTTTCATTGACCGACACCCTTGATGGCTTTGTGCGTCGGAGCTTCAGTCAACAGAAAGCCTGTTTGGTTAATGGCTGTCATGAATATCAATGCTCAGTGTGTCAAGTCACTACTACAGACCTTTTCTGACGTCTACGTTCACGCCGTTCTGATTTCTGAGAGTTGACTTAGGTATCTCTCTACAAACTACCCTCTTCCCGGTTCTTATCCGTAATGATACAATTGGAAAGGGAGGAGGTGATATTGCTATTTATCTTCGTAGAGATTTTCCTTTCAAAACTTTACAGTGCCACTCACCTCTTTCTGGAAATCCATATCAAATGTGTTAAAATCCTACTTGGTCTTGTCCATTATCCGCTCGCCTTGACTACTTTTTCTAACTTGAGAATTTGTAGGGTCAGAGCATGCACATTGCGTCATCATAAACGATTTCAACACAGACCTTGCGCACGCAAACCTTCGTTTCCCTAAACTCGTACATATCAACGAGTCTGGTAACCTCTATGTTCTTCCTCTGCAACCTATTCATTTTTATATCTCAGGGGATGATACGTGGCTTGACTTAGTTTTAAAGACCTCTCTCTTTCTTGTGTCCACTCATGGTCAGTATTCTGCACCTGGCTTGTCCCACCATAATCTCATTTTCTTCTCGAATGTTCTAAAACCTAAACTGGTTTCTAAAGGTCTGCATGCGCGTTATTTTGCGCGCGTGAATGTGGAAAAGCTACGTCAGGATGTATCGGAACTCGATTAGGGACACCTTGCAGCAGCTACAACAACCGTAGACGACCAGATGCGTTTCTTCAATCGCGATCGATTGAAGAAACGCAGTTGGTCGTCCGTCAAGGACCGATGTCCTTGCTCTCTACGACAGACACATTCCTGTACAGAGGGTTCAGCTTAGGCGTCCACCTGCTCCTTGGACGACGACAGTGGTTCGTATGGCGATGAGGTACACAGCACAGTGTGCTACTTTGACTTGAACGCGGTCTTGCTGGATAAGCTGGATAGACCTTTTGACTGCCACGTCAATAAAGAAAAGACGGAACCTTGGCGCGGCGCCAAGTTACTTGTAAGTTACATACTCTATGGAATTAAGTATACAAGTCTGTCATGAAGTCGTGACTGTGGCGTACTGGGCACATTTTAGTTTGTCATTTATACATGACTATAACGATCAAAAGTTTAGGTTGGGAAATATGACCAAGTATCAAACTACAGGTCCGTGCTGAAATGGTTGCCTATTTGCCAAAGAAGAAGTTTGCGTTGGCAACGCTTTCCTCCCTGCTCTATTCCTTCTTATCTAATGTCCGACTTTCAATATCTGATCTATGTTCTTCACACGTTAGAAATTTGCGGTTTCTAACAATCTTATCTTACTTTGCCCTTCTCATACTTCTGATTTTGTTCATTCCTCCTTTCATATCCAGTCCATTCCTTTCTGGAATGCGCTTCCATTCGATATCGATTGAACAGGCGCTGTCAGTTGAGATTGGTCATCTCTTAACTGCCATTGCTTTTATAATAATTTATTTTTAATTAGAATGTTTTGGATTTCTCTTCACTTACATTGTTTTCACATATAGAAGCAACAAGTATAATGTAAACAGGATTTTGTAAAAGCTTGATTGAAAAGAGTATCCGTGGAGTTTCTTGCTCGTTCTTCTCCATAGAGACCTACCCTACGTTTTGGAACGAGCAACTAGACTAGCTTCAACTTTCTGACTAACTAACCGACTCTTTGACTATTCAAAAGTGCCTGCAAATGGTTTAATTGAAATAAATGCTTTGACTTTGACTTTGACTTCGACTTATCAGGACGGCCTCCAGTCGGTATGCATTTAAGCGGAAATTGCAAATTTATTCTAGCACAAATAAGCAGAGTCATTTCATAAACCTCCTTTCTTTTCTTTCATATATGTATTTACGTTTTTACTTGATAAAATAAAACTTAACTAGTTTAGAAAGGGCCCCAACTTTTTTTTTCACCGGAGCCCCTGATCACCTGATCTCTTGACTGTACAATCATTGGCGTAGCTAAGTAGCTACGTACCGCGCCCTTAGTACCGTCGCCGTAGGGGTAAGACACGCACTACCAGCGTAAAGCTTCATGTGCTTTTGCGTTTCTCATCCTCCAGATTTCAACTTGCCCCCCCCCCCCCCCCCCTGGGCCATCGGCTGGCGACGCCCTTGAGCACTTCACTAATATAAAATCGACTTAAATTCAATAATTTGAAGGTGTATTTTTTACTAGGTAGCTTTTGCCCGCGACTTCGTCCGTGTGAATGTCGGTTATCGCGGATGCAGACGAAGTTGCAGATTCAAAAGTAGGTATGTCCTATGTCCTTCCCCAGGGTTCAAGCTATCTTCATACCAAATTTCATCAAAATCGGTTCAGCCATTTCATCGTGAAAGCGTAACAGAGAGATTTACTTTCACATTTATATTACTAAAGTATGGATTATCCAAATAAGGCGAATAATTGCACAAATACGCCAAGTGAAGTGCTAGCTTGGCAATTAAGTATTCTGTGCTTTAGGTTGGCATCGGACTGATGGAATCCAATTATTGAATGGCCAAGTTCAAGATGTCCCTAAGAACGAAGACAAATTTGCAACTGTTAAACTTACAACAACAACAACAACTTACTGTAAAAATTAATAGTACCTACAGGCGTTTTAGTTTTTTAATTAATAATTTTAGTTTGTAAGGAGAACAGTGGAAAGGTAATCTACTGTAAGTGTCAATTTAATAATAATTTTATTTTAGATTAAAACAATATTTTTTTTTTATAAAATACCCCCTAAGTGGACTTAGGGATTTTAATAGATAATATATTGGATATTATCTAATAAAATCCCTAAGTCCAGTCAAAAGTCCCTAAGTCCAGCTTAAAAATCCTAAGAACCTCTCAACACCCCGAGATAAAGGGTCTTGACAGACAGACGGGCAGACAGACAGACAGACAAACGGACAACAAATTGATCCTAAAGCATTTAAACATACCTACTCATGCGTCGTTACTGCCTGCTGTCATTCTGACTTTTCACAAGAAATAAAGGACATTAATATTACCTAGGTACGTAAATCAGATGATAAATCTCAGAGTACTACTTAATCGATGTACATTCATACAAAAAAAAAACAACCGAATTGAGAACCTCCTCCTTTTTGAAGAAGGTTAACAAAATTAGTGGAGCCTGTACATGTACCGAATAAACTAAAATAGTTTCGTTATTTTTGTGGAAAATAAATAAATTGCACGAGTTGAATGAAAATTCTATGCGCTGGTAACATTAAAAACAACAAGTGTAAAAGCCGTTCAATAATAAACCAAACTTCATTGCGATAAAGTCTATTTTTGAAATGTAATGTCTGTCTCTGAGATAGTATGATTTCTTTCTCTTTCTACGCCGTGGTAAGTCTGTGGAACAACTTTAATAATATCTTTATTTTACTCTAGAAGTCTAGATCGTAGTGCACCTAATACGGAATTGAGATGGGTTCCCTACGTGGTTCCGAAAGTCGATGATTCGATTTTTATTAGGTACATCGAACACGGTGTGTCGATCATTCAGTTGTACCTACGATATTCTGAGAATATCGATCTATCGAGAATCTCTTCTATCGATGCTTTATTGGTGCGATGTAACGTTTAGTTTGTAGGTAGGTAGGTACCTATGTATCTCTTATTAATTTCCTGATATTGTTTTTTAGATTCTGAAATATTTCTCCGACATTCGTTTCGCCGTTGAACGGTTCATCGACAGAACGATTCACTTTTCACTTTGATTATATACCTACCTACTTGTTTAGATGACTCATTGGCCGTACCAAACGGCTCAAATAAAGTCTACTAAAATTGGTAGACTCGCTTCTCACCTAGGTACGTCAGTGTCATTTGAATTTTTTAACGATAATGTTACCTCCAGATATAGTAAATGATCACCAACATTTAACCAAAGTATTGTAGAAATGTATGAGTATGACTGTAAAAAGCGATTTGGTTCTGGCACTCGTCGTCTGCTGTCGCGCGCGGCACGCTTGCTCCGCTCGCTTGACTAAGATTTGGTGATCGTTTACTATTTTTGGTGGTCATTACTTAGGTACCTATATTATTTGGTGATCATTTACTATTTTTGGTGGTCATTATATTTATTCCCGTGACTAAATCTAACGATTTGCCAGAACGGAATAGAGAGGAGCGTATTGGGAATAAGGAGAAGAGCTAGCCTGAAATTATATAATCCTTCTTCTACTATGAGTGCAAAGTTTAATTTTATGTCTTTAGTATTGTATACCTAGTATTAATATTTTGAATTATTGATCGTATTATGCGTGTTTAAACATGTCGAACACCTATGTTTTATACCCCAGGGGTAGACGAACAGTGTCGGCAAATCGTTCGTCATTGAAACGTTCTATCGGTGAAATAATGAAAAGTGAATCGTTCTGTCGGCGAATCGTTTGTCATTGAAAAGTTCTATCGGTGAAATAATAAAGGGTAAATCGTTCTGTCGGCGAATCGATCTTCATTGAAAAGTTCTGTCGGTGAAATAATGAAAAGTCTTTGATTATATACCTGTCTAGATAGAGGAATGGAACATTTCTCCGACATTCGTTTCGCCGTTGAACGGTTCACCGACAGAACGATTCACTTTTCATTATTTCACCGATAGAACGTTTTAATGAAGAACGATTCGTCGACAAAACGATTCACTGTTTATTATTTCACCGATAGAACTTTTCAATGATGAACGATTCGCTGACAGAACGATTCACTTTTTATTATTTCACCGATAGAACGTTTTAATGACGAACGATTCGCCGACACTGTTCGTCTACCCCTGGGGTCTAAGCCCAGGGTATAAAACGGCATTTAGACCTGCCTCCGTTTATTGTTTACACCTGAATTAAGTTGTGACGACGAATCTTAAAGTAATATACAAAGCTTATGGAAAACTAACTAAAAAAGTGACAAAAACATATTGATGAGTGAATCGACGACGTAATCTTCACTAAAGAAGGATTCGTCGAAAAAGCTTATTTAGGCATAGTTTGACACTACTAGTGACTAGAGGCTTATGTTTAACGAACCTCCAGATATAGTAAATGACCTCCAAAAACAGTACTTAAATGATCACCAACATTTAACCCCATTTTAATGTTTAACAAACCTCCAAATATAGTAAATGACCTCCAAAAACAGTAAATGATTACCAACATTTAACCAAACAATTGTAGAAATGTATGAGTTTGACTGTAAAAAGCGATTTAGTTCTGGCATCCGGCGGCCTCTTCCTTAGATTTGGTGACAAGATTTGGTGATAATTTACTGTTTTTGGTGGTCATTATATTTATTCTCGTGACTAAATCTAACGATTTGCCAGAACGAAATAAAGAGGAGCGTATTGGAAATAAGGAAAAGAGCTAGCCGGAACTTATATAATCCTTCGCAATGAATACCTAGTCATTTTATGTGTTTAGTAAGTATTGCATAGTATTATTAAGTATTTTGTATTATTGATTGCATTTTGTGTGTTTAAACATGTCGAACACCTATGTTTTATAACCCAGGGGTAGACGAACAGTGTCGGTGAACCGTTCAACGGCGAAACGAATGTCGGAGAAATGTTTCAGAATCGATATATTTCTATGTCTGTTAGGTACGTTTTCACGATGAACCAACTAAACCGATTTTAATGAAATTTGGTAGGTATGAAAATAGCTTGAACCCAAGGGAAGGAATATTAGGCTACTTTTTAATTCGCGTCTTTGTCTGCATCCGCGATTAACCGACATTCACGAGGACGAAGTTGCGTGCAAAAGCTAGTATTAGTATTTAAGTCCATGACAAACGATATGACTATGATAGGTACAGGAAATTCATTCTAGATGACGACTCGTTTCAGTTTAAATTGTATTTTATTTTTATTTATTATCTGTTAAACATTGTATTCCTTATTTTTACGCAGTTGGTTAACGTGAACATCGTGTCGTCTGGCTACAACACCCAACTTACTGTTCCGTGTCACCTGAATTTGTATTTTGTTGAAATAAGCCTTATCATATCTAATATTTGGTATCAAAAAATGTGCAAATGAAAATAATATTCATTGCATTTACAAAAATTAGTGATCACTCAGATTTTTCTTTTTAATCAGCTAAAATACATTTCGTGCAATTTTTCGTGCAAATCAGCCCGTTGTGACGACACAGTATACGTCAGTTCTGCGTCATCACATCGTAAACAGCGCTCAAACGAGGTGGACGTACTATGAAATCGTGTCGCCCGATGGATTAGAAACATTGTTTTATTATTTTTTTCAAATGTTTCTAATATCGGAATTATAAAGTACAAAGTTTAGGATAGGTAAGGATATTGAACGATTTTTACTGTAAGTTTTGTGTGATCCGTGTGTGTTTCCCTGCTAATATTAATTTTAATTTGTTTAATTCCAGGTTCCTTTCGGGATCGCCGCCATCATGGCGTCGGACGAACAATTTTCACTATGTTGGAACAATTTCCACGCCAACATGTCAGCAGGCTTTCACGGCCTGCTGTCGCGTGGAGATCTTGTAGATGTTACGCTGGCTGCCGAAGGCAGATTATTACAGGCCCACAAATTAGTTTTATCAGTATGTTCTCCATACTTTCAAGAAATGTTCAAAATGAACCCCACTCAACATCCCATAGGTAAGAACAAAATTAAAATTAGTATTACCTAGTGATAATTAATTTTTACTATGGTTGCAGTGACTAACCAACCTTTTTTTTTGTTTCAGTATTTTTAAAAGATGTTAGTCATTCAGCGTTAAGAGACTTATTACAGTTTATGTACCAAGGTGAAGTTAATGTTAAGCAAGAAGAATTAGCATCGTTTATTAGTACCGCGGAACAGCTTCAAGTGAAAGGTCTAACCGGAAATCAAAATGAAGAAAGTTCCACGCCATCCAAACCAAAGCCGACCTCCAGGCCAGGCCCGAGGTCGTCACAACAAAGGCAATCCGTTATGACTAAGTTAGAGACTGATTTAGATTCTAAGCCCTCCACCACTCCAGTAGCGGTTAAGCGACCAAATAGGCCATCAATAGCATCAAATAATTCGTCATCTTCACAAAGTGGACCTGCGAAACGAAAATGTGTGGACCCATTAGAAGCCGGACCGTCGGGATCGGCGAAAGAAGAATTTGTAACGATACCCGATGAAGACGAAAACAACGCAGTAGCACCCAAAATGGAACCCGAATTCGTTAACGAAAGCATGTGGGATGATGATGACGATGGCGCGAACAACGAGGAAACTAATTTCGGGGAAGACGACTCTAACATGGAAATGACTGGTAAATATTGTTTTCATTAACTGCTTAGCTAAACGTGTTCGTTAATACTATACTAATTGGCATTTTTTTTTTTTTTTTTTTTTTTACAGGATTTGATGGCTCTACGACTGGCGATGGTAATATCACTGGAGGTGGTGAAGGAGGAGCCGTAGGTGATGCACAAGGTAGGTTTGCAACTTCCTATTGTAAAGACAGTTCGTCCAAATCCTACTGTTGGACAAGCTGTCTCGTATAAACGGCCTTATGTAACCAGGAATTTACAAAATTAAAGTAAAAATAAATGGTTACATAGGTCTATAGTTGTAGAATGAAATTTGTAAGTTAGATGTAAGTAGTTTAGATAGTAATATTATTTAGTAATTATTTGAGATGTGTTACAGGTAATAAGGTTTTAAGGTTGGTTCAAGGTTTGGTGGTTAAGGTTTTAGGTAAGGTATATTGGTAAGGTAAAGGTAAATTTGGTAAGGTAAGGTAAAGTTATATTGGTAAGGTAATAAGGTACGATGGTAAGGTAATAAGGTAAAATGGTAAGGTATTGGTATGAGGAACATCAATCCAGGTAAGTTTAATAAAGCTGGCAGGTAATGAGAAGGTACTTGGTAATGGTACTTTGTTTTTCGGTAGTTTCTAGGTAAGGTAATTATAAAGGTACAAAAGTCTGCAGTCTATTCGGATTTGTAAGTATTTTGGTAAGATGTTTGGCACCAGGTATTCGGTATCAAGGGCTTCCACTGCGTGTCATAGTATGCGACGCGTAGTGGTCGCTGGTACCAAGTAGGTACCTACCTATATGCCGTACTGGTCCTGTAGGTAAAACCTACCTACCTACTTCCTATGCAGGTTCGTTTGGCTTGGGGTACAGCTCTGCTCCCTCTGTAGGGCTGCCACACATTGCTGCCGCTGTCTGAAATATATTTTGCAGGTACTATCGCGGACTTTTACGCCTGCTGGGTTAAAAAAAAATTTCCCTCTGCGCCTGCGAAGTCTACGGGGCGGGGTAGAGAGCGCTTCCATCTTTTGAGTGCAAGCAAAAATTAACTTAGTGGTGGTCAGGCGGGTGTGTCCACGATAGTACCTAGGACCTATACTTACCGAGGCGAGTGAGTGTTCACACTGCCTAATGGGCTTACCTACCACACGCACAAGCTTCACAGTTTTGCCTGCGCAAGCCTGTTTTTACACGGAACACCGCGTGTGGTTGGTGGTAAAATACAAACTGGCCTGCGCATGGTAAACTGGTGAAGCTTGTGCGTGTGGTGGTAGGTAGGTAGGTACCTAAGCGCTTTAGTTCTTTATTGAACGAGGGAGCGCCGGGGCCGGGCAATGGCCGCGGCATGAGCAGTGTGGCAGCGCGAGAGTGACCTGTTAACATGCTCGCGTTGCCCACTTCCCTTGCTCAACAGGGCTGAGTGTAAATGTGGCGTTACACACTAGCGGCATATTGCCAACGACGGGTACCTACCTAGATAACTGCAACCGTAGACACGCGTCAGCGGCGGCTGCCGTCGATACGCCAACACTACAACAACGCCAACGCCAACGACGGCTGCCGCTGATCTTTGAAGTTGGCATGTCGACGGCTACCGCTGAGACGCAGCGGTCAATTTGCTCATAACGCACTAGCCGCTTGTCGCTGAGAGGGCCTGCCGGCCTAGTGTGAGTTTTTATTTGAACTCGATCGTGTTAACGTAATTATTCTAACTAGGTAGTAGGTATTGAAAGATTGAAACTGGAACAGCGCAGTCTAGTCGCAACAATAGGAAACACAATATTATTCCATACAAATTGACATACCGTAAAATGGGGTGAAGCGGGTCCCAGGGGGGAACAGAATCATGTAGTCCAATTTTGTTCACGTTCATTTTCTGGCTTGAAAACTTAGTTTATCTGTGGTCGGATAACTGACTTGAGCAAAGAAGGTTTTGAATTTTTATGAAATGGCAACACACGATTCATAGACAAAGTAGAATGGAAGAAAAAACTGTTTAAAAAACCCACTTCAAAACACTAGCATTTTGGTGCCGCGTAATTTCGTTTTTTTTTTGGTTTTTCGTGATTTTTCGGCGGTATAACCCGGTTTCGAGCAAACCTTGTCTCTGGGATTACTGTAAAAACGCATAGGTGAGTGAATTTGTGTATTATTTTCCTGCATAATTGAAGAAAAACTTATTTAAGGCAATTACTTAGATTTTTGGGGTTATCAGAGTCACCTGAGGGGTGAAGCGGGTCATAGAAAGGGGGCAAGAGAATCACTAGTGGGGCTAACAGACTCAAGAATGGAGTGTACAGGGTCAAGAAAGGGGCGAAGGGGTTTATTTTTATTAGGGTTGTCAACACGTTTAATGCTAACTATCTAGGTAATAACTAGGTCTATTTAAATACAACAATAAAAAATGTAGTTTATTAATTATAAGTTTTTCAGTCCTTTCCTAGGTCATCGTTACAAAATAATAATGATTTTTTATTTTTAACTACTTTATTTTTAAATTTAAGTCATTACAAATTACAAATCAAATTATAAAAAATATCTATAAACGTACTATTTATTTTATAATATATATATATTACAATATTATCCTGGTGAGTGAGTTAGTATGCGTGCTCAAGTAGGTACCTATATTTACGAAATATATTTTATTTGTTTACAGATATGCCTAGAAAGTACCGACCCAAACCGGGAGATTAGATTAATATTATGAACCTACTAAGTGAGAAGATTTTTTTTTTGTTTGTTTTATGGATATGTTTTATAAATTATTTTATACGTTATTTTCCTATTTATAAGAGCAAGAGATTTTTAACTAAACGAGAAGTCATTTTTTTTTGTTTGTTTTAAAAATTGTAAGGATTTATTTTATAAAAAACGTTTTTTTCCCATTTATAAGAGTGAAAGATTTTTTATGGAGCTGTTTTATATGAGACTGATTTTAAAATAAGTTCTTAATTGTTAGGTATTTATTTAGTAGTTTGATTTTTTATTTCTGTGTAAAAAGTTGTTACCTACTTAACCGCGAAGATTAAAGACTTGTTGAATATGGAACATTGTTTTTTTTGACAACCCTAGCCTAAAACCCTGATCACCCCAGTTCTGAGTCTGTTCACCCCGAGCACGGGGTGAACCGGGTTTGACCAGTTTTTTACGTTTTTCTCTGATTTTTGTTAATAAAACATTATAACTATGTATTTTTTATTAAACTTTAGAGTCTCGGAACATTAAAAAAAAACCTTCAATCTGATTTTTTCAAGTGCTCATATATTAAAATTGTAAACAAAGTTCAAAAGTGACCCGCTTCACCCCATTTTACGGTACGCAATCAAGTTCGAATAAAAACTCACTTTAGGCCCTCTGGCCGCCGAGTGCGCTCGTAGCCGTAGTGACAAGCGGCTACGGGCTAATGCGCGCGTGAAGCTGTCTACA
Organism: Charanyca ferruginea; assembly: GCA_947361185.1. Classification (NCBI taxonomy): domain Eukaryota; kingdom Metazoa; phylum Arthropoda; class Insecta; order Lepidoptera; family Noctuidae; genus Charanyca; species Charanyca ferruginea. The sequence goes on from OX376073.1 coordinate 19,266,684, forward strand.
CACCGAAGCCGCCGGCCCGCCGGCACGGACCCGGCGGGCAAGGCCAGCGGCCTGCTGAGAACGGCAAGATCGTTAAATCAGGCCGCTGGCCTTGCCCGCCGGGTTCGTGCCGGCGGCCCCGGCGGCTTCGGTGTGTAGACAGCTTTAGAGCCATTACGCACTGTCGACTGGTCGACGGCGACTCGGTCGACAGCGACTATGACTTTCATTAGTTCAAATAGGTGTTTACGCACTTGGTCGCCGAGGGATGCCTATGTTTTGGTCGCCGAGGATCTGAGTCGCCAGCGACCAGTCGACAGTGCGTAATGGCTCTTGGGTACCTACCTACCTACCTATTTAAAGTACTTAAGTACTTAATATTACACTATACAATTTATAGGAAATCAATTTAGGAAATCGGCAGGTGTAATCGCAGTTAGGACAGATTGGATCCGATTTAGTGTAAATTGGAGGTCCCGACCGCTCTACTTCCTATATTGTCTACGATTTAGGACAGTGTAATCAATACCGTCTTCACAGAATGCAAACCCTGCAAAACCGTTTCTTGCGAAAAATAACGGGCGCCCCGTTCTATGTTCGCAACGAGAACCTTCGTCTCGATCTTAAACTCCCGACCATCCGTCAGTTCATGAAGCGCGCTTGCAAGCGCTTCTTCGATCAAGCGGAGAAACACCGCAACCCGCTCGTCGTAGCGGCCGCCCGATATACCCCTTCCCGTATTAGCAGGACCCGTCGTCCACGTCATACCCTGTCCGATCCAGATGACGCTATTACCCTCCTTCAAGAACGAAATAGGGCCACTAGCACATTAGTTAAACACAGATACAGATTACCATCATTCCGACCTCGCCGCCGAGGTCCCTCGCGACGACCCCGTAACGCCCCCCCCCCGACCCTTGCTAGCGCCAGCCCGCGTCGCTCCCTAATTAATATTAATACAGAAAAAAAAAAAAAAAATCTGTAATCACGGCGCTACGATTTAGAACGACTAGTCGGCGTCCGAGCTTTGAGCGAAGTGGACGAGTAAACTGGGATGACTGACTTATTTTGGACGAAGGCGTTGAAAGCATTATTTTCTTTCTACCACATAACACAAAACTTAATATACAATGGAATAAAAATAGACAGCGGCTATAGGTATTAAGACATAATTAAGATATGAAAACCAATTACACACAAACAATTATTATTATCTATAGTTCGTGGATCTCTTGGGCTGTGTAGATGGGTTTAAAAAAATGCAGCAGGTAGACGAGTCATACAGTATGGTGACGAGTAGACCAGAGTAGGTAGACGAATAGATTGGGCTAGATCAAGCCCAATCTTCTGTTGTTTTGGTAAAAACGTCGCCATCGATCGAAAATTCGAGACGTGCTACCCAGTACAATCCTTCTTCACGAATGCGTCGTCTGTACGATTTAGAATCCAATATAGTGTAGTGTGATCACTAGCTAACAACTTAGGTTCCTAAATACACGATATATTGCGATTACACTTGCCGATTTCCTAAATTGATTTCTTACAAATTGTATAGTGTAATAAGCCTTTAATCGCAGTTAGAACAGATTGGATCCGATTTAGTGTAAATTGAAGGTCCCGACCGCTCTACTTCCTAAATTGTCTACGATTTAGGACAGTGTAATCACGGCGCTACGATTTAGAACGACTAGTCGACGTCCGTGCTTTGAGCGAAGTGGACGAGTAAACTGGGATGACTAATTTATTTTGGATGAAGGCGTTGAAAGCATTATTTTCTTTCTACCACATAACACAAAACTTAATATAATTTGTCGTGGTTTGTGTTAGGTGTTAGAAAGTCGAGATATCGACCAGGCCCAGATGTCATCACGCCACCCGCCAGATCTCGGGTGAAACGGGTGTGTAAGTTGGGACCATTACCTAACTAATGGAATAAAAATTTACAGCGGCTAAGTTTATTCTGAGGAAATGAAATAGATTTCTTTAAACATATATTTTTTTATTTATCTATTTATTTCTTATCATAGGTATTAAGACATAATTAAGATATGAAAACCAATTAGACACAAACAATAATTATTATCTATAGTTCGTGGATCACTTGGGCTGTGTAGAGGGGTTTAAAAAAAATGCAGCAGGTAGACGACGAGTCATACAGTATGGTGACGAGTAGACCAGAGTAGGTAGACGAATAGATTGGGCTAGAGCAAGCCCAATGTTGTTTTGATAAATACGTCGCTATCAATCGAAAATTCGAAACGTGCTACCCAGTACGATCCTTCTTCACGAATGCGTCGTCTGTACGATTTAGAATCCAATTTAGTGTAGTGTGATCACTAGGTAACAATTTAGGTTCCTAAATTGATTTCCTACAAATTGTATAGTGTAATAAGTACTTTACACCTGCCGATTTCCTAAATTGATTTCCTACAAATTGTATAGTGTAATAAGCCTTTAAAGTTATGAACAAAAAGCTAGATCTCACTGGCCGACGAGTGTGCTCGTAGCCTGACGCGTGTCGACGGCTGCAGACCTCTGCCGTTCGCAACATGCCGCTCGTGTGGAAGAGCCCTAAAGCGCTTGCCACACGCACAAGCTTCAGCACAGTTTTGCCTGCGCAGGCCGGTTTGTATTTTACCAACCTCACGCTTCGTGTTCCGTGTACAAACCAGCTTGCGCAGGGTGTGCATCTGGACAGAGGGTCCATTTTTTGAACCCTTGCGAAACGAAATAAGACTTATAGGGATTTTAGTTAGAAATAGTTAAAACTTAAAGCAAAGGGCCATAAATTTCTTAAACATGAATTAAAGCAGTTATGATTAAATAACTTGGGCCCTCAATCCAGACGCGTGGACAAAGTGGCATCGCCTAAATCTCAGTAAGTACTATCTCTGGGTTAATATTTTTTATTTAAGAATTTAGTTAAGAATTTCTTAATTATTTTAAGAAATTCCCAAGTCTATAGAATATGACATTCCAGATTTATAGCGGTATATCTAGGGCCCTCAGTTCATTATTGTCTGTACTGAGGATTCTGCAACATATGAATTTATCTAAAGAAATACATAAATACGACTTTAATATATTTTACTTAGATACTTATGTGAATTAGTTAAAAAGAAATAACGACACACAAGTTAATAATTGTTAAGAAGTAAATGAAAGTCGAATTTTACTAAAACGTCTGAACTGAGGGCCCAATGTTTTCGGCTTTATTGACTAGGTTCAACCTCATAGATTAACGCAAATTAGAATAAGATTTTTAACTATTTCTTAATTAAATTGTAACATATCGTCCGTTCTCCTAAATATCATACTTTAGGAGAAAATTGGTTTTCAAGTTTTTCTAGGAGAAAATTTTGTAGGGTGAGCATAATGTTCATAGTAAGAAGTATCTCTACGTTGTGTAAAGCGCAGTGAAAAAGTATTATACTTACATTGTATAATATTTTTACCTACTATTCATAATTTTCTTTACTTTTAATCTTTCTAGACTTATTTGTCATTTATCAATTTATTAACAAAATATTAAAAGAGGTGTATCAGATCCAGAACTGATCTTATGTCATTATTAAAATCAATAATTATTATTTCGCTATTTTAACACTAACATAACATCCACATTTAACATTAAAATGTTCATTTTCAACCAACATTTTTTTTTAATCTGTTTCTTTGGTAATGGAATAGTTATTGTATTTTTTAATTATGTGATGTTAGTCCTTAAGGTACTACTACTACTATGGGCCTAGTTGCCTAAAGCAACTAAAAATAAAAAAAGAACATTTATTTAGCTTTTACAGTGTTTGCACAAAATGAAAGGCAAACTAACCGACTAGTAGTAGGTATATTATAGATATAAGTAAGTAGTCATCGTATCTATGGATTACTGTAGCACCAGAGACGTCGCAAAGTCGCAATACGTAGATCACACAAGTTAATTGTTAAGAAGTAAATGAAAGTCGAATTTTACTAATACGTCTGAACTTTTCATCTTTGAAAATGGAGCCTTATAGTTGCATTCATATAACTTTAATTCATATTTTTAGGATATAATGGTCAAACACTCAAACGCTATCTCAAAAAAACATTGGGAACAACAGTCGAATTTTACTAAAACGTCTGAACCTCAGTTTAGACGTTTTAGTAAAATTCGACTTTCATTTACTACTTAACAATTAACTTGTGTGTCGTTATTTCTTTTTAACTAATTCACATAAGTATCTAAGTAAAATATATTAAAGTCGTATTTATGTATTTCTTTAGATAAATTCATATTTTGCAGAATCCTCAGTACAGACAATAATGAACTGAGGGCCCTAGATATACCGCTATAAATCTGGAATGTCATATTCTATAGACTTGGGAATTTCTTAAAATATTTAAGAAATTTCTAACTAAATTCTTAAATAAAAATTATTAACCCAGAGATAGTACTTACTGAGATTTAGGCTATGCCACTTTGTCCACGCGTCTGGATTGAGGGCCCAAGTTATTTAATCATAACTGCTTTAATTCACGTTTAAGAAATTTATGGCCCTTTGCTTTAAGTTTTAACTATTTCTAACTAATTTCCCTATAAGTCTTATTTCGTTTCGCAAGGGTTCAAAAAATGGCCCTCAGTCCAGATGCACACTGCGCAGGCCAAACTGTGGCGAAGCTTGTGCGTGTGGTAAGCGCTTAAGGCCCTCGACTAATTTGAAGGCTTCCTAGGCCCTAAAAGGCTTATTACACTACACAATTTGTTGAAAATCTATTTAGGAAATCGCCAGGTGTAATCGCAGAACAGATTGGATCCGATTTAGTGTAAATTGGTGGTTTCCGTAAAACGGGGTAATTACTTACCTATTACTTTAATTACTTATTGAACAGTTCGACTCATGCGTAGAATAAAGTCCGATCTGCAGGGTTGATGGTTTTCAGTAGAGCTTAGAGAAGTATTGTAAACTTGTATAACTCTTAAACGGTGAGACTTGACATTTAGATTTTTTGGTATGTTGTAACAACACCCAAGTCTAGTTAAATGCTATTTAGTGTATATTTCTTATCCTTTTATATCACGAGATAGTGAGTTCCATATCAACATACTTAGAACATTATATGGCAGAGGAGCGGGGGTCCGTAGTGAACAATACTTAGGTATACGTTGTTCTACGGAGATATCTGACGTAAGTGACGTTCTATAATTATCACTAAGGGTCATTTTTTGTTGGAATTACCCAGGCTTATGAGTCATTTGTGAATATCCAAATAAAACATTTAAATATTATGTTAGTTTCATTGGGAATACCCTCCTATTTAACTAAATAAAAAATGAAATTATGATTTAAAATGGTTTATTAATTTAAAAAGAACACAAAATAGCTAAGAAAATCATTAGATGATATCACTTTGAACTGCCATCACAGTTAGGTACGGACTTAAGATTAGCATAGTCTTAAACTTACAGATCTATGTACAGTACGGTGAACGTATCTTGGCGCGTCTGAAGTTAGCCGATTAGCTGCGCAGTAGACAATTTTGTTCCTAAAAGTTCCATTGTGCAGCCAAACAGTTAACTTCAGACGCGCCAAGTTACGTTGACCGTATTGTACCTAATAGAACAATGCAGGAGACGCGCATAAGAAATATAAACTTCGCGTTAGTTATAAAATCAACAATAACATTTTTTTTTTCAAAATAGCATTCAGTCTATAATTTCAGATTTTTATTTCAGAAGTATTGTGACCTAGACCGTGACTTAACAACAATTAAAAAAAATGAAATTAATAATTAAAACTTAAAATAGTAATTAAATGGCATATTGTATCACGGCATGGAAGATGATGATCGTATCACAGCATGATAACTAGGTAACCTACACGACTACCATGACATCATCATCATCATCATCTTCCTAACCTTTTCCCGACTACATTGGGGTCGGCTTCCAGTCTAACCGGATGCAGCTGAATACCACAGCTTTACATGGAGCGACTGCCTATCGGACTTCCACAACCCAGTTACTGGGTAACATGATACCCCTTGGTAAGACTGGTTGTCAGACTTTCTAGCTTCTGACTACCCATAACGACTGCCAAAGATCTACAACTGACAGCCGAGACCAACGGACACGACTACCATGACACGGACTTAAAAGCAGTATTACAACTTAATTATTAATATACGTACGTACGTAAATATTTATCATTACAATAGGAAATACATATATAAAGATTTAAACGTCGCACTAATTACTCAAGTCAAATTAAATCATAATAAATTATAACAACCACCCTTTATAATATTAGGGGTTAAAATATGAAATTGCCGATTTATACTGAAAAATAATTTAAACTCGTTTTTTTCCAAGACGTAACATATTTATTTAATGAAAATATTTACTTTCATTGTGTATACTTTGTTGCCATCAAGTCTGATGTTTAATTAAGAATTTGCGATAGAACTCCGAGGATCTACATTCGACAAACTGTGTGAAAGCATATTGTACTGTCTTCTAGGAAGATTTTTTTTACCATTTAGAAAATTGATCAAATCACGCAAAAAAATGGTAGTCAGTTAGAGCAAGGTCTGGCGAGTACGGAGGATGAAGTATGGTTTCTAACTGCAGCTCCTGTAGAGTTACAACGGTGTCCCGTGCTGTGTGAGGTCTTATTTATTTATTTATTTATTATTTCAATTACGTAATTTAATTTAATTTATTATTCTTGCGTAATCATGGAGCAATAATGGTGAAGATCGATTCACGAGTCGGGGCTGTTTCACTGCCAGTTTCCCTATTATTGTTCGAAGTTTGGCATGGTAAACATCTGCTGATATTGCTTGACCAGACCTGGGAAAGCTATAGTGAATAACACCATGAAGAGACTATCAAACTGTTACCATATCCTTCTTATTGGTAGACTTTGCTTTAGGGCACTGTTGCGTTTGGCCTGGGGTCAACCATTGCATTTTTCGCTTACGGTTATCGTAAAGAATCCACTTTTCGTCACATGTCACAATTCGTTCCAATATTCCTTCATTCCTGTACCGATTCAACAAAGCAGCGCAAGTTTAACACGCGTTTGTTTCTGCAGATCAATCAAATCATGAGGCACCCATTTTTCATATTTTTTATCGTATTGATTTGATGCAAATGAGTCAATGTAGGTAAGGTAACGTTAAAAAAAAATTGCTTATTCCTGGGTAGTTTGACTCGGATCGGCTTCCACCATCTCTTTCAATTCAGTGTTATTCACCTGTGTGGGCGAGCTTCCACGTAGTTCGTTCTTCAAGTCGAAGTTTCCATTACAAAAGCGTTTCAACCAATGACGGTTTCGAAATAACCGGGGTAGATGTGTCTTGAGACTTCTAATAGCTCTTCAAGCTGTATTAAGGGTGAATTTTAGAAACTGGAAGGCACTTCCAAAGAAAATGTACTAGGGTGATTGCTGTAAACCTCCTCGGCAGAGGGATCAGCCATGACATTCGGTATTGAGCTCTCGCAGCTAATTTATTTGGTCCCACTATCTTTATGCAGAACTTCTTCCCATATCAGCTAGTTTCTGACAGATTTTTGCATCAGTAGGCAAAGGTGACGCTTGCTATGTCATGCCGTTGTCAGCAACATTCACAACTGAAATAAAAAAAAATGTGTAGTTATTATTAAAGTATTTATAAAATACTATTTTTATAATAATGTATATTGCAAAGACAAATGTACCTAACAATTAATTTAACAAATTTTAAATAAAAATCTTTATATCTAAGAATATTTTCAAATGAATAACGTCCTAACTGATTTCGTCATTCCAGTAACGTCCCATCTTAATATCGAACCTCACAGATTCCGTAGAAAAATGTTCTATATTCACATGAAACGCTTAGAAGTTTAATAATCTATACTAATATTATAAAGCTGAAGAGTTTGTTTGTTTGTTTGTTTGGTTGAACGCGCTAATCTCAGGAACTACTGGTTCGAATTGAAAAAATCTTTTTGTGTTGGATAGTCCATTTACGGAGGAAGGCTATAGGCCCATGCGAAGCTGGGTCGGGTCGCTAGTGTTCGTATAAAATCGTACTAATATTTCATAAGACTCCTCCTTTTTACTGCTTAATAATATATAATATAATATAATATGTGGGGACATTTTCACACACGGCCATCTGACCCCAAACTAGGGAGACCCTGTACTATGGGTGTCAGACAGCTGATATACATACACAAATACATTTTTTTTTGTAAATACATACATATATAGATAAACAACACCCAGACACAAGGCAAACACAAGTGCTCATCACACAAATGTTTACCCTGGGTGGGAATCGAACCCGCAACACGCTGCGCAGCAGTCGATCGCTCAGCCACTGCGCCAACCGTGTCGTCGAATACATAATTAATGATTTCCCTGTGCATTACGCTAATTATATTTTCGCACAAAAAATGCGTTTCTATATCTCTCCGTAAAAAAACGATAAAAAAACAATAAGTATATAAAACAATATAGACAATGTTTATTAATTTAATAACTTAAAAGTGTGTATGGCGAAATCATCATCATCATTTCAGCCGAAAGACGTCCACTGCTGGACATAGGCCTCCCCAAGTCGGGGGGGTTTTGCCATAATCGCCACGCTTGGCAGGCGGGTTGGCGATCGCAGTATGGTTGTTACAAAGGCACAGAGAACGCTGCTGCCCATTCTCTGGTAAGTCCCTTAGTCGCCTCTTACTACACCAAAGTCAAAGTCAAAGCATTTATTTCAATTAAACCATTTGCAGGCACTTTTGAATAGTCAAAATAAAATTGAAGCTAGTTGCTCGTTCCAAAACGTAGGGTAGGTCTCTATGGAGAAGAACGAGCAAGAAACTCCACGGACACTCTTTTCAATCAAGCTTTTACAAAATCCAGGCTACATTATTCTTGTTGCTTCTATATGTGAAAACAATGTAAGTGAAGAGAAATCCAAAACATTCTAATTAAAAATAAATTAATATAAAAGCCATGGCAGTTAAGAGATGACCAATCTCAACTGACAGCGCCCGTTCACGAACATGACGCGCGGATCAGCACCACTTAGCTCAACCATTTTGAAGGGAACCGAATGATCCAACCCGCACGCCACCATCAGTGAGACATTTGAGCGAGCATGACAATGCTCTCAACTGCCATGCTCATTTATGTCAAACACATTGAATAAATAAATGGATCCATAGTTCTCACATTTACATATTAATTGAAATAATGCTATTAATTTATACAAAGCTAAAATTTCCAATGTATGTAAGTACCTATGTCATTCGACAGATAAAATATAATAAGTAAATATAATAATAACGGTACACGTTATTCATGTCAATAATAAGGGGTGAGCAACATAATTTTCTTGCAATTAAGAAATTCCCTAAAGAGGCTGTGGAGCAGGACCAGCATTATGCCAAGCATTTTTATCATTGATATAATCTTCCAACTTATAATATGCTTGCCTACATAGTGTGCGTTTAATGCATGTTTTAAATTGCCTTTCATTTAATTGCAAAATATCGAGCGGTATTTTATTATAACATTTTACACAATACCCCATAAAAGAAGTATGTACTTTTGACAATCTGAAACTTGGTTGATATAATTTGTTCCTATTTCTAGTATTAAAGTTATGTCTGTCACTTATTTTACTAAACAGATGAAGATTTTTACGAACATGCATGATGTTTTCGTATATATATTGACAAGGTACCGTCATGATATTAATTTGTTTAAACAATTCTCTTAGAGACTCGCGTCTGCTGAGATTATAGATGGCTCTGACAGCCCTCTTTTGCAGAATAAAGATAGAATCTATATCTGCAGCCCGTCCCCAAAGCAAAATACCGTAAGACATGATACTATGAAAGTAACTAAAATATACTAGTCTAGCGGTATCCACGTCTGTCAATTGCCTGATTTTTCTGACAGCGTAAGCGGCCGAACTTAGCCGCCCTGCAAGAGATGTTAAGTGAGGACCCCACTGCAGCTTTGAGTCAAGCGTAATCCCTAGGAAAACTGTATTTTCGACGAATTCAAGTACGTCCTTATTTAATAAAACGTTACATTCACTACTTTTAACATTCGGTAAAGCGAATCTTATGCACTTGGTTTTCTTCTCATTTAACACTAAGTTATTTGCAGTAAACCAATTATGAACTTTAATCATGGCGTCATTTACGTCGTCATAGTGCTGTGCCCGTCTATTTACTTTAAAAATCAATGAAGTATCATCAGCAAATAACACCATTTGAAGTTGATTTCTCAGTAAATGCGGTAAATCATTAATATAAACTAGAAATAGGAACGGACCCAATATTGAGCCCTGTGGTACACCCATTTTTACTTTCAAGCCCGATGAATTTACACCGTTTATTTGAACTTGCTGCAGCCTATCATCTAAATACGATTTTACTAATCTGAGCGCTAGTTTACCGAGTCCGTAATGCTCAAGCTTCACCCACGGGAAGATATGGGATGGTGCTATTCTTTACGTCTGACACCACACGGACGTAGCGAAATAATACAACTGAAATCGTTAACTTAACGGCATTTACACTTTTCTTCATATAAACAGCAAGAAAATAAAAATATGATGATGTACTAGCTCAGGCCTTTTTGCATATTCTTTAAGCATATCCAACATTTTCCGTGATCGTGACATCTCTAAAAATATGTTTTTTCATGCAAAATGCTTGATAAATTATTTTTTTCTTCAAACCGAAAAATAGCTAATCGCATGACACAAAAACGTCCACCCTCCAACAAACAGCGGCCGTAGCGACGAACGGACGGGCCGCCTGCGCCGACTCCGCTCCCCCCGCGCCGTCGCTTGATCACTCCGTGCGTTTTTATGCGGAGCATAAAATAATGGGCCTTTCAAATAAAAATATAATTTCTTTAATATCTCACAGCTTGTTTTATTTAATTTCAACATCGACCCGTTCTTGTTGAAAGACCCTTTATATTTTTTTTTTCTATCCCGCACAGTTAGTAATGCTTATGTATGTTACCGGCCAAACTCGATTTTAGGATGAACTAGTTTCGCCTAGGCCAAACCAGTTCTCCCTACACGCTATAGGACAAACCAGTATAACCTTTTTTTTTTTTTTTTTTGGAACGGGTGGAAAATCCTCATGAAACCAGTATAATCTAGGCCAAACTCGTTCGTCCTGATACAGATAGGATAAACCAGTGGCATTGAACGTGTTAAGAAAACATCACAATGTATATTTCAGAAATTCAGAATATAACTTAGCCTTTGCACTTTCTTATTCCAACTTTGAATAAATGTTAAAAATAGTAAGAAATTATTAACAATTTGAGAATTCACTTTCACGAGCCATTCTAATTTTATTACGATTAATTTGGATCACTCATTCCGCACACGGGCCGTACCTCTGAGTGCTCTTAAAATTGTGTCATTCACCACACAATCCTCACCTTTAAAAACTTCATGAAACTCAATTTTGAGTAGGTACGCAAAAAATAGTCAAGTAATATTCATTAATAGCCACCAAGGTAAAAATAAATAGTTGCGTTAGGATTCCCAAGTTATAGCTATAATTATGGGGTGAACGTCTCCTCACAATCTTCACCTCAGTGCAAACAAACGGCCGGGAGTTTAGACTTGGATTCAGTTTCAAAAAATAGTCATAAGCGGTAAGACTATGCCAAATCTCGAAAATAGTCATTCAGAGATTCCAGGGATGTAAAAGTGTCTTGGTGAGGATTACGTGGTGTGGTAAACCTTTCTCGCCACAATCCTCACCGGCCGGGTTAACATGCGCAGCGCGACAACCGTAGTCGAGTGACTACGGTAGACCAAAATCGATAAAACGAGAGTCGTTTTACCGATTTTGGTCTACAATTCTGACGTCATCCTAAACTTTAATGTGCACGACAAACACGATAAAAGACAGTTTGACACTGTTTTCTCGCGACGAGATACCGATGTAGCATGTAGCAACAAATCATTTTCATCATAGCAACACATTTTAAAAGATTTTGAAGGTTACATTCCATTTGTGTGAACCTCTTTTATTTATTTTTCTAGTTTTTTGTGAAACTGACTTTATTAAAATGTTTTTTCTTGACATTAGCATGACAAGTTAGAGACATCTTAGTAATAGGGAAGGTTGGGTTATAAAAATTGTAAATAAGTAGCACGTCAAAAATTTGTGGTATTTTATAAAATAACTAATCACCACACATGCCAAACGCTTATGATATTGCAATTTTGTTAACCACCACACTTATTAAAAAGACTGGCGATCACATGAACATGCAGCTGGGGTTGAACTTGCTAATATAATCATAAACACACAAAGTTGTTAATCACCGCCCTTGAAAACTGGTAATTGCAATGTATTGCAAAGGCCTATATTTTCACAGTGGTGATTACTAAATAGGCTACAGTTTACAGTTCCACTTAACTTGTAACCAATCAATCACTTTAAGTAGCAATAGAACTACCCCCCCTTCTCCCCCCCCTTCTTTCCACCGCTAAGTACTAATACTTTTACTGTGCCGCCATTTTATTTTTTTTAAGTTTCATTTATTGTAATAATACGTATCTTGTTTTGCCGTTTCTCGTCGTCCTCAACAAATAGGACGAGTAAATGACAGAAGAAATCGAGATATAATCTCATGTTAAAGTGTCAAAAGTCGACAAAAATATAGTGAAATGTAGTGCCATGTTAGGGTTTGTAGAGAAAATATGACGTTTCACAGAGCGAGCCGAGTATTTTGTATTGGCGGCAAACGACAAAACAGACAGAGAAGTGACAAAATTTTATCTACGCGACACGCGAATTTGTACCTATCTGGTGTTCAAAAATAGTCAAGAAATAGCGTCTCCAACCATGATAATTTCGACCAGGTTTACTATGTAGAAGTATGTTAAACTTCTATACATTTTCGAGTCGAGTACAGTCTAGCACAAAATTATTAAGTACGTATTTTTAATGGTCACTTTATTTTTAAGTTGTATTATAAAGGGTATAATTGTTAGTTAGTCCCATATCTTCCCGTGGGTGTCGTAATGGGCAGCAGCGTTCTCTGTGCCTTTGTAACAACCATACTGCGATCGCCAATCCGCCTGCCAAGCGTGGCGATTATGGACGTGGACAGTGGACGTCTTTCGGCTGAAATGATGATGATGATGAATTGTTAGTTAGGTATGTAGCTATTTTAGGTTAGTAAGCTATGTAGCTAATTTAACTTTGTTTTAAATATAATGTGTATCATATAATCATGACATTATAAGTCGTTCAGTTTTGCCACAACCACAGGAAGGAAATGGTCTAAAAAATAAATAGCAGAAAACATACGAGGGACGTTCAATAAAAAGTGAGAATGAGTATGTTATAAACAACTTTTATTAAATGTAATTTTATTTTTCGACATTGTCACCTTTTAGCATAATACACTTATGCCCGTTTTCACCAACTGCCCCTAAATTTTAAGTAACCTCTAAGACATTTTAGGTGACGGAATCGCAAAGGAATCCGTCACCTAAAATCTTAGGGGTTACATAATATATCTATTTTTAAAAAAGGTCTCATCTTGAGTACTTAAAAAATCTTGTACTGCAGAGACTACCGCGTCGCGCGTCGTCGTCTTCTAATTTCTGGCCTCTCAGGTATTCTTTGCTCAAGATGAGACCTTTTTTAAAAATAGATATTAAATACCTATCTATTTTTAAAAAAAGTCTTATCTTGAGTACTTAAAAAATCTTGTACTGCAGAGACTACCGCGTCGCGCGTCGTCGTCTTCTAATTTCTGGCCTCTCAGGTATTCTTTGCTCTAGATGAGACCTTTTTTAAAAATAGATATTAAATATCTATTTTTAAAAAAAGTCTTATCTTGAGTACTTAAAAAATCTTGTACTGCAGAGACTACCGCGTCGCGCGTCGTCGTCTTCTAATTTCTGGCCTCTCAGGTATTCTTTGCTCAAGATGAGACCTTTTTTAAAAATAGATATTAAATACCTATCTATTTTTAAAAAAAGTCTTATCTTGAGTACTTAAAAAATCTTGTACTGCAGAGACTACCGCGTCGCGCGTCGTCGTCTTCTAATTTCTGGCCTCTCAGGTATTCTTTGCTCTAGATGAGACCTTTTTTAAAAATAGATATTAAATATCTATTTTTAAAAAAAGTCTTATCTTGAGTACTTAAAAAATCTTGTACTGCAGAGACTACCGCGTCGCGCGTCGTCGTCTTCTAATTTCTGGCCTCTCAGGTATTCTTTCAATCTCGGAAATAGGTCAGGATAGGGAGGGACAGGGGGGGGAGGGGGGGGATAGGTAGGTCTCGGTAATTGAACTTATTTTCAGCACAAATAAGCAGAGTCATCTCATAATACTTTGGTCCTTTATTTATATTTATATTTATATATATATAATATATATATATTATATGTTTATATATATTTTATATAGGTATGTTATATACCAAACATTAAATTATGTATGTATAGTTTATATATTCGTAAGTTTATATCTTTTTAACTTTTTTAATATATTTTTTTTTTTCATATGCACCTGCCGTGTTATCTCTTCACCACCCTTGGTTGACTGGTAGAGAATGCCTGAGGCATTAAGTCCGCCTTTGTACCTTTGTGCATGAAGTATAAATAAATAAATAAATAAATAAATAGGTTTGTCCTGGTGGAACAGCACAACTTTCGAGAGTTTACCTCGCCGTTTTTCGTGGATCTCATTGTGCAATGTTGCTATTTGTTTGGCGTAAGGTGCCCGTAATAGAGGCTCCATGCTCGAGATACTTCAATCATTAATACCCCTTTACCATCCCAAAAAACAGAGCCCATGACCTTACCGGCCCACCTTGAATTTCTTCGGAGTTGGAGATAATGGCCTTTTCCATGTCTTAGACTGCAGTTTCGTTTCAGGGTCGTAATGATGGAGCCATGTTTCGTCCATTGTTATAAATCGCGTCAAAAAAAGTTCTCGGTCTTGCTGTATCAGGTCCAAAGCTTCTTGACAAATCTCGACTCTAGTTGTTTTTGCGTGTCAGTAAGCATTCTTGGTACCCAACACGCAGATACCTTTTTCATACCCAAGCGTTCATGTAAAATTTTATGCACGCTCCCCGTTGAAATTTTTACATTTTCAGCAACAAAACGAACCGTGACACGACGATCCGCCAAAAAACTAAGTTTTCGACTTTTTTCATAATTTCTTCAGTTACTGCTGTAGTAGTTCGTCCGGAGCGGGGGTCGTCCATGGTCGATGTTCTTCCACGTCTAAATTCGGTGCACCAACGTGTGACTGTCGTGCAAATCTAAATTGACTTGATCCGTAGAATTTTTTTTCAAATACAAGTATTTGATAACGGCACGCAGTTCAATTTTCTCCATTTTTACTAACGTACTCAATAGCATTGCAAAGAAATTACCGTATTTTTTTTAAACAAAAGACAGTTAGTTTTTTTCATAGCAATCAGCTACATAGATTAGCTTTACCGGCCAGTATTTAATTTCCTAATAAGTATTGAAAGACTTTGCGTCTCATTCTCACTTTATATTGAACGCCCCTCGTAATGTAAGTAACTACAATATTTTGTTACCGTTTTAACTGAATAGGTATACAACAATATTAAATAAAATATTTTTGCAATTTTTCAAACGGGGCTATTTGGGTTTCGGGGGGGTATTTGGGACAACCCAGGATTTCGTACAAAAATATTGATAACTTTCGTTTGCTGTTTGGTAGGATTTGTTTTATGAACTCTAGCAACAGATTTATAGTTAACGTCATAATTGTCAACTGTCAATGTC
Source organism: Charanyca ferruginea (assembly GCA_947361185.1). Taxonomy (NCBI): domain Eukaryota; kingdom Metazoa; phylum Arthropoda; class Insecta; order Lepidoptera; family Noctuidae; genus Charanyca; species Charanyca ferruginea. The sequence goes on from OX376073.1 coordinate 19,282,467, forward strand.
AGTATATTAAACAGTTTAGTAACAAATTTTGGTGAAAGAGTTAGAGACCGTTTTTTACGTCAAAATTTAGGCGGCAAAACTTCTCGCACAGCGCAAAATCCTGACTAGTTTTTGAAAAAAAAAATTTCTTCTTAAAATTCTACCAATCCCTAAAACAAAAACATTATTTTATGTAGTTTTTGTCAGTCTTTGTCCTAAATATCGATAAACTTGTTGAAAGTGGCTGTTTTGTCTCAAAATATGCATTTTATATCGGTTTTTCAGTGCTGTCCATAATAGCCCCAAATATGCGATATTTGGGACAGCCTCATTATTTTTTAATTTTTCTGTTCCTGTTACATGTAGCTACTTCAAAAGTATGTCTGCAGAAGTAAGGAGTTCTCCGACACCCGTACAATTTTTTCACCATAGTATTTTATGTGAAATAAACAAGATATTTGGTAAAGTGACTCAAAATATGTCCCGAATAGCCCCGTTTTACCGGTAGTGTAAGTATGTAAAAGTCTACATGGAAGTTTAACGTAGTCGGTTCGGATCAAAATTATTCTGGTTGTCGACGACTATTTCCGGATCGAAATTATCTTGGTTGGAGACTACAACACACTACAACTACAACTAATTCTTGTCTATTTTTCAACAACTATTTTCGTTAATTGGCATAGTCTTACGACTATTTTATTGACTTTTTTTGGAATTAAAACCAAGTTGATAGTCTCAGCTGTTTGCTTGTACTGAGGTGAGGAGTGTATGGGGACGTTCACCCCGCAATCTTCACCAACATATACCTGTAACTTTGGAATCATAATGCCAGTGCTATATTTTTAACCAATTTTCATGAAGTTTTCAAAGGTGAGTATTGTGGGGTGAAGGACACGTTAGTCTTCTGGTAGGTTTTCCTGTGTATCATTCTATAAGTAAAGTAAAGAACTATTTTCTATTTTTTTTCTAAATTTTAGGTTCGGTTATTTCGGACATATGGGTAATGGTCAATTTTTATATATTTCCTTAAATAACTTTAAAACTGTTTATTTTAAAATTATGAAGAAAACATCGAAACCCTTACCTTTTCATTTGATTTGACAGACGGTACAGTATGCAACACTTTTTTTTTCTTATGTGTTTTTTAATTTCCTATTTTGCTCCCCTTTGCTCCAAACTCAAATGACTCCATGTTCAAAAATCATTTATTTTTGACGCTAAGTTGACACAACTGTCCTCTTTACTCACGCGGAGTTCGATCGTCACTGGTCATTCTGTTTGTTCACAGTGGGTCATTTTGTCAGTTCATGTCAACCGTGTTTTGCGATTTTCAATCAACTTCAAAAAAGAAGGAGGTTCTCAATTCGACTGCATGTTCGTTTTTTTTTCTTTCTTTTTTGTATATTTGTTACGCGATTTCTCCGGTAAATGTGAATCGATTTTGAAAATTAATTTTCTTATGGATAAGGTTTGCCTTAGGGGTGGTCCCATATAAATTTTATCGAAATTGATTCAGCACTTTTTGAAAAATCTGTTAAACTCAGAAAAAAATACATAAACGACGTTTTAATAGTTTCTTCAATCTTTGGAGTACCTCTGTTTTAACTGTGTTGCCGGTTCTTAATGGATTGGGATGAAAAGAAGGTACTAAATAGTGTTAAATAAAAATCTAAAAAGTGATAAATAACTTTAGCACAGTGCACACATGACCTTAGATTTGTAAGTCGGTGGATTTGTTCTGTTTGTTGTCTTTAATTGCTACCCCTTGAAAAAGCTTTTTTTAATGAAAAAAATAAATAGTCCTAATTGTGAGAGCGTGTTAAAGATGTCCACCACTTGTTGGTGGAATACGTCCGGTACAAAAGAGAAAGAGAAATACATGTTAGTAATAGTATTAAGTTAGGTGCCTTTCACACCATTCATCTTGCGAAACCTTACAGCGATATGCTATCAAAATTTATGATTTTGTGAATAATTTAAGTAGAGCGTATTATTTCTCTCATATTGGGGTACGATGAGCCTGGCATAGTCTTATAAGATTAAATGGCTCTAAAAAAATAAAGAGAAAAAAAAAGAAATTCGTGTGCAGAAGTACTGAAAATGTTAAAGGCTTTCAGTGAATGGACTTTATCAAAAACGCGTGCTTATGAGTCGTATAATGCATTTAAATGTGGTCGAGATGTGGTGTAAGATTTGCCTTGTTCTGGTCGGCCATCAACGTCTTTCACTGAACTAAAATCGCTATAATAAAGGAAATGGTGACTGAAAATCGTCGTTCTAGTCTAGGAGAGATAGCTGCTGAAATTGTTTCTCAAGAAAAAAATCGTACCGTTTTAAACGATTGTTTTGGCATGAAATGCGTTGCCGCTCGACTACTACCGAAAGATTTGAATGCAAAATGTCAATCGCGAAAAGGTTGCTAAAGATGCGAGTTAGAAAGAGTCAATTCCGACCCCATATTCATAAAACGCATTGTTACTGGTGACGAGACATGAGTTTGACATGCAAACCAGTCAAGTCGATTCCAAAAAATGCGTCTAAAAATGTTTTGATAATTGGGTTATTCGTTGGCGTTAGTGTATTACTACGGAAGAGACCTACTCTGAAGGCGATACAATAAATTGATATATTTAATACAAATTTTGTTTTTTATTGAATAATTCCCGGTACTTTCTTGACACAGTAGTATGATTTAGGTATTACTGTGCGTGACTGCTTGACGAAAGGAATATCTGTAAGTCTAGTGTACTTTTAGTAAAAACATGTTGAAAATAGACGCAAGTACTTAGAAGCTATGAATTTAAATAGTATTGTCAGAAACAAATTTGACTGTATTGAACTCTCCATCATGTTATGTTATGCAGTTCCCAGAACAGTCCATAAGCGAAAGGTGCGCCCTGGCAGATTATTTGCTGCAAGTCCGAATCTGGCTTGCGTTCGCCTGTTCGCAGAATGGTCGATTCCTATAATAGGACTTTTGAACATTTAGATATTTATTTATTTATTTATTTATTAACACTTCAAGCACAATGTACAGAGGCGGACTTAATGCCATAGGCATTTTCTACTAGCCAACCTTTGGGTGATGCAGAGATAAGCAGTGATAGGTGTAACAGAAAAAATAATTAAATTAAGACTAAGCTAAACCACAAGGTTTAAAAAAAAAAATACTATAAATATATAATATAAATGCTATATTAATATAACATCAGACTACATATATACTACTGTAAATAGATATTTACACGGATATACAAAAAAAAAGAAAAAGACAAACAATGGAGAAAACATTACCGTTGTGTTGAAACTGCCAACTTCTTGCGAATGTACTCTCGAACTTTAATTTTGAACGATAAGCGATTGGTTGCCATCCTGATTTCCTGGGGAAGCGCATTCCACAGAGAAATGGATTGCACAAAGAATGACCGGTGAATGAAGTCAGTGCGGTGAGAGGGACAATGAAGAACATGGTTTTGCGATGATCGCAGACTCCTATTATGGTTGGCACAAATGTACTGAAAGTAGGGAGCAAGGTAACTAGGGGAAGTGGGAGAAACAAGAATAGAAAACAAGGTGGTTAGCGCCCTTTGCTCCCTACGCTGACGTATGGGCAACCACTTAAGAAGAGACCGGTGCTCGGAGACATGATCATATTTACACAGATTGAAAACGAATCGAATGCAGTTGTTTAGAAGACGGTCAAGTTTGTCGAGGAGATCTGCATTCAGGTCAAAGTAGCACACATCACCATAATCGATGATAGGAAAAATTAAGGACTGTACAAGCATTGTTTTTGTATTTGCATTTTTGCATGTTCTCCCTATACGTTCAAGTCTTATACTTATGGACATTTCTTGAATGCTATTCTAAATTTTAATTTCCTTGTTGTGCCATTTCTTGAGTATTAAATACATGAACTATATATCTTACACTCGAAAGTATAGTAAATTAGTAAAAAAAAGATAAGTCGTATTTGTAACCTTAGCGATTATTTTCACTTAAATGTATTCTTTTGTTTATCTGTGTACAGCGTTGTGGGCTGCATTTCGTTTTGTTTATTTATTGTTCCTATTTTTTATATTGTTGCTGTTTATTGTACCTCTTGAATAAAAATATAATAAAAATAATTGTTTTTACTAAATAATAGAAAATTGCATATTGCTTACCTCTTAGCCGAGATAATATTACTTTAGTAATCCTAGTAATAGATAGGATAGTGTCAACACACTTTAGTGAAGCAATAAGTAGAAAGTAGTACTAGTAGGTAATTCATTTAATAAAGCATTAAACAAAACGAAAACAAGATTGTATAGTTAAATTAAATGAAAAAGTATATTCCAAAATTAACAAATCACTGTTTATAATGGTGTCCCCTTGTTTCGCAGACAGAAATTTCATAGAATTTCGTTTCCCAGAAAATATTTAACATAATATTTGGTTCTCGTATTTTTATTTCGACTATTATTGTTTCAAAGACTTCAATGAAAAATATTTCACAGAAACACAATTCAATGAATTTTTAATCACATTTTTTTGTTTAACAAAATTATCAAAAAGTGGAATTCTTTTTTAACGAATATTGTTTGTTTGTTGTATTTTTCCAGGGAATTTATTTCAACGAAAATGTATAGATATAAATAAACAAAAACAAAAATGTCTTAAAAAGTCAATATGTTGTGCTACCAAAGTTAATGACAGAAACGAATCGCTGTGAAACCGACTCCACGTAGTCTTGTCTGCCCTACGCCTAGAGTGTAATTTAAATCTGCGTAAGCGTGGAGGGGCGATGCGGCCCGCGAGCTGAGGAGTAGGTGGTGAGCGTGAATACCATCTGCGACGATAAGCTCGCGTGGGACCGCCGGAGCCCCGCAACGCCGGAGCCGTGACAGAAACTATGCCTGCTGCATGTTGCATGCTTGCTTATATGCTGCATGCTTGCTTGCACGCTGCATGCTTGCTTGCACACTGCATGCTTGCTTGCACGCTGCATGCTTGCACGCTGCATGCTTGCTTGCATGCTGCATACTTGCTTGTACGCTGCGTGCTTGCTTGCATGCTGTATGGTTGCTTGCACGCACGCGCAGTAAGTTTGGTTAGAACTGAGAGTCCCATTCTTGGGAATAAATTTTGTATTAAATAAAAAATATAAGAATAAAGAATATTTGATTTGTTATTCTATGATATGATAATTCTAACAATAAACTTTATGTGAAACATAAATCAATGATTTGAAAATCTTGAAAGTAAGTATTCTGCGTATTGATTGTTCTATGAAACGATATAATTAGAAAAAAAATATTTGAAACGAAATTCTATAAAACTATTAGCTATGAAACAACGTACAACCGTTTATAATACTTACTATTATTTAAGGACGCACAATAATGAGCTTCTGCCCATGTATTTTTTATTCTCACCGGTCAATCGTTTGGTTAGAATCATCCTGATGGAACAATGAATATACTTGAACATTAGTAGATTGGATTTTGACCACGGAGTATCTAAGGACATTTCTCTCGACGGTATTGAAGAGAGCGCTGGAGGATACCGCCTCGCATGCAAGAGGTTACGAGTTCTCAACCGGTACGAATGTGACTTTTTCTATTGCATTTATGTTCTTTCAAAGTTTTTCTTTGTCATCACTGGCATCAGTGACGAAAAACATAGTAAAGAAACCTGGACTATGAGTCTTAAGCAATCGTGATGATTCATGCTCATGCCCCTCTAATGAAAAGAAGCCTAAGAAGAGGCCTTTGCCCTCGTGTACGTTACCCCAGCAAGAAAGTGTCTCCTAGAGTGATATGAGTGGAACGTATAATTTGGGCACACACTGATGTAAATGTGCGCCAAATAAAAAAAACATAGGCCGTGTCGTTTTGAAAAAAAAAAAGCGAAAGAAACGACTCCTGCTGGGGCTACGTTGTTCCAGGAGAAAAATTCTAAACGAATGATCGGAGAGAGAAATATTATGCATGGTCAGATAGCTTATATGTGTGCTTTAATGTGCGTCTTCAAGTTTTCGAGATATTGTATTTCTTGCTGGAGTAAGGTTTTGCAGCATCGTGTATCTCCAAAACTATTGTATGTGCGCCTGTAGAATAAACATATTTATACGAGTAGCTCTTAATTTGTATGCATTTGTGACAGGATTAGATTTAAGAAAATATTTTTAAGTTTCAAGTAATCACGCTTTTTTGAAACCCCGAAAAAATATCGCAGCACCTAAACGAAAAAATATAAGCTCGCTGAAAACGGTGGAAGAACAATCAGAAGTGAATACCGTTCCGACCCAGTGTAGGGTATAGAAATCAACACGCGTTTTTTTCCCTAGGTTGACTTTTTAGGGTAGATTTTGTGTAAATTGAAAACTGTAACTTTTCCTGGAACAACACCCCATGTACTACGGCGTACTTAACCGGACACCTTGTATAATATTTTGTAGAATTTTGATGTCAAGGGGTACAGACGAGGTAGAGACGAGGAGATTCCACAAAGCCAAACTTTTTCTAAAACTCAATGTGCCACGAATTTACCGTGCGTTGATACGATACGGTAAACTAATTTGCAATGACAAGTCACGGTGGATCAAAACTCAATTGGCACGTAATGTCTCCTGAATTGATTATTGCGGCTGATCATGTAACAGCACCAGCTTGTTTGAGTGTCTATCAGCAGTGTGGCTGCTGTATTTCTAAATGTATAATTGTAAAATTACATTAACTCTACTCCTCTGAGACGCCCGCTACAAAAATATATCGCTGTACCTTTTCACCTGAAGTGCGTACGAACTTGAGATTTTCAACCAACTCAGTCGTCGGTCACAACATTCGAAAGACTATTGTATCGCTGCGGTAAGTGATGCTGTCATTATGAACCGATTCGCTCGTGGTGTTCAGTTGATTGTCAGTAGTCCGGTGTATACCTTCAAAGGGGATAAATTAAAGCAAATTTGCAATAATTTGGACCCCAAAAACATGGTGTCGACACCAAGAATGAAAATTGAAAATGGTGGGAAAATTGTAGGTAGTTTCTGGAGGAATCATTCGTTTATATGACCCAACAGAAAAGTATACGGTTTGCGTCCAAAGTTCAACAGATTTCTTGAAAAGCACAAAATTAAAGTGATAAATAGGTACCTAAGAAGTTCGGTCAAGATCGGTCAGAATGGTCGCAAATAACGTGGTTTTTCTCGTGAATAAATGGTTTTTCTTTCTTTCTTTCTTCTTCTTTCAAATGGTCGAATAGACATACAGATGTACGTTGTCAGAATACGCAATATTCTGGACTACGATGAGTAAGTTGGTAGTGAAACGGAGAAAGCGTTCGCATTTTAGTTATTTTTACTTCTTTCTTTTGTTTCAGATGCAACTACATTTATTCGTTATATTTTCCATATTCACGCTAAACGTTTGTTTCGCGTCTCAAAAAACACCTGACTGCAATAAAAAGGCTCATCATCTCGCGGGCCGCACGGGCGGCACCGCTGCGACGGACGACAACGGCGGGAACGACAAGACTAGTTGCCCGGACGCCTACTATTACTACTACCCTTATTACTATTATCCCGCCTACTATTACCCTGTTTACTATTACCCTGTCCCTTTTTATTACCCCTATGGTTAAATCTGGTGTACTTGCCTACCTAGTACCTATTTATTTTTTTACTTCTGGTTAATGCACTCTAACTAGGTAAACCATCAGTGGCTAATTTATAAATTATTGCATAATATAAATGAGAATGTAAAGGATACCGGCAAGTGCCCGGCACACTCCGGCACGAACGACACTCATGACCGGTATTTTTTTGAATAAATTAAGATATTAGTGCTTAAGTTTTATTTAAATGGTATGTCATTATCGAAAATATTAATGAACTGCTAAGTTTTTTAATTAAACCAGTGCCTAAGCTACAATATTGTGTTTTTTTCTTTGTGTTCTTAAAAGCAGTATGACGACCAAAACAAAGATACCTCCATGCAGGGCATGCCTAGGCGTCAAAGTTAGGGCAAGCCCGACAGAATGATGAGATACCTACTAGAGATATTATATTTTTGTGATTTCTATGTTTTTTTATGGTCTCGCATTATTCATTGCCAGCCTGAATTTTGGGCTTTAATAGAAGGTACGCCACTTGACGTGAAGCGGCAGATAAAATGAAAGAAAGGTTAAGGTATAAAGGTCAAAAATAAAAAAAACAGAATCAAAATGTTTTTAATGTATCTCATACATTTTTAACACCTTAATTAATTGAGAGAGTCCTAGTAAGTTATAAAATATACTTTTGTTGGGGTTGCCTCGCTACTTCCTTCAGTTACAATGTTGAGACCAATTAATTAACAAATACTTATGAATAAATTAAAAAAAATAAAATACAATTTTGAAAATAACATTCAATTCAAATGAACAGCTTTAAGTGTGCTTGAAATTTATTATGTGTGAGTGAGTGTGTGTGTAAGAGGATGGGAGTGTAATGTATGTGAAGTGTAGTGTTGTTGTGTGAGTGAGTGTTGTGAGTGTAATGTCAGGACGAGTTTACATTGCTACTTTCCTTACCTAGCTGACTCTAACCAAGATGGTTTCTGTTTCATCATATGATAGTAGTTTCAACCATTCCGTCAAGGTCTTTTTACAGTCTTGGAGAAGCTTTGGCTAAATATGAATTTCCAAGTTAAGTTTGTTATAGATGTTGCTGGCTTGGGTGGTATATTGACGTCTAGCAAAAGCTGTATGAACCCTTGAGGAGTGAGACACAATATCATTGCGTCTTTTTTTCGGCTTGGTTGAAAAGGTAACGTTTTATTTGTGTAAAAGGTAAACGTACAAGTATATATTTACAATTAAATCTAATATATAAAATTCTCGTGTCACAGTTTTCGTTCCCGTACTCCTCCGAAACGGCTTGACCGATTCTGATGAAATTTGGTGTGCATATTGGGTAGGTCTGAGAATCGGCCAACATCTATTTTTCATCCCCATTTTTCACCCCCTTTTCATCCCCCGTAGATCGGGACAGGACAACGTCTGTCGGGTCAGCTAGTATGATATAAAAATGTAGAACTATATAAAGGATGAAGGAAGATATAGATAGAGGAAGATATAGGAAGGAGAATGAGGAATATGAAGGATGTCACGAAGGTGTAGGTAGGTGTAGATAGTAGAATAATGGTAGGTAGGTGTAGGTAGTAGAATGATGAGGATGGGTTGAGAATGAGGCTTTTTCATCTATCATTTAATTTTGAAATTAGCATGGATCTCAAATTTTACTCTATGAGTAAAGAGGCCAGAATTCATATTAATGTTTTACGCAAATGTTGTCAATGGAATTAAACTTCGTAGTGTTAAGAAATGCCCGATTTAGAAAAATTGGAAAGTCACAAGATGACAGTAACATGACATGATAAACATTGCATGTAAACAATTATAAATATTTTCTAACAATCTAATAATGATAAAGAAACTAATGAATACGAGTGAAAGTGAATAGCAAATGAAGTTGGGAATAAGATGCATATAAAGGCAACGAAATACGTATTAATCACTATAATTATGATGAAGAAATTAAGATTGCCCTTTGAAGAACATTGTTACTAGTAAGATATTAATGTATAATACCACATTACCCCAAGAACCCCGGAAAATTTTGGCCTAGAGGACATTTTCTTTGAAAAGAAGCGTGCGATAAGTATAAGGCAGTTTGAATGTTATCGACAAAAGATGAAAGTTAATAAAATTGCATAAATAATACAGAACAGTTTACATATAACTAAACCTATGAATATATAGATACATAGTGTGATTATGGCTTATTTAAAGGGTAGTCACAACCGCTCCATAGAATATTTATGGAGTAGGGTATATAAGAGATCAAGGCGTAGATCTTGATCTACGCCTATCAATGCTTCAAAGATATTTAGCATTTTCAAGATTATCCAGAATCTCAGTTATAAGTGGAAGCTTGTAGGCATCACGACGAGTGACTGAGTTAAGTTTCCTGCTATCAACGCAAAAACGCCATACGCCATTTTTCTTTGGCGTGATGAGTACAGGACAGAGTCAAGGACTTTTACATGTTCAATAACATTCATTAATATTTAGTCCACTTCATTAACCAATGCTCTTTGTTTTTCAGGTGATAATCTCTAGCATATTTGTGTTATGGAAAGAGAATTACCTATATATTTTTTATGCAAGATTAAATTTTCTTCAAAAGATATTTCTTTAAATTGCTGAATGATGATGTCCGCTATATGTTTATGATTTATAGGAAGAAAATTATAAGGAAAAATCTTTTTATTAACATCTTGGATAGATGCACATTTAAATTTAAATGACAAAAAGGAAGGAAGCACATCAAACTTCCTCCAAAAATCAATGCCAAGGATAAGAGAAGGAAATAGTTCTGGGAAAAGAAATACTTTAATAGAATGAGTGTGTCCATAAAAAATATAGGCAGTTATAGAAAATAACCTAAAGATTTAATTTTTTGGTTACTAGCAGTAAAAATAATAATAAAGACTTTAAAAGTTTGAAACCTAATTTTAGAATTTCTAAGTGAGCATTGTTACCAAGTATGATAACCGAACTACCAGAATCGAGTAAACCAGACATATTTGAGTTATTGATACGAATGTTAATAAAGGCACGATTCAAATCATTTTCATTAGAGTAAAGTGTAGAAGAAATTCTGTAGAAAGAGAAAAATTTCTTAAGAGTTGTGATCCAATCATTCCATTCATTAAATTTCACATTAAAGCCAGAGCTTTTCAAGTCTGCTGCTAGTTTTTCTGACGTACTAGGTTTAGGATTGCATTTTGGGCAATCAGCAGTTTCAAAACCCTTTAGGCCGCATTTGAAGCAGATAATGAAGTGTGGTTGTGGTGCGCAAGAATTTAAATTGTGTCCATGAACTCGACAACGGACATAAAAGAGATTTTTTGATGAAGTGTGAGTGTGTTCGATACGAGGCTTAAGAATTGAATAAGGAGTTTTGTGGAAGTGATGGAGGATCTTTAAAATTTTTGTCACTGTCTAAAATTTCTTCATAACTTTGACAAACAGTTATTAGAAAATCAATACTAGAACAGTCTTTCAACGCTACAAACATGGAGTAGCATGGGCGTATATTTCTAAGTAACATCTCCAATTTTTCAAATTTTGATATATTTTTATCCAAACGATGGTACAGCCCGAATATCATCGAAATATACACCACTATATTTTCATCTAAACCTTGCGTTCCCTTCTTGATTACTTCGAGTAATTTGTAATCATGATCATGAGTCCTAAAATCTTTTAACAGTAATACTGATAATTCCTGCCAGGTAAATCGTAATCAAAAATTACGATTTAACTGGTATCTATACCAGTGCAGTGCGTTGTCAAAAAATATTTCGAAGCCCTGACTAATCAAAAGATTTTTATTAATATTACTTATGGCAAATACAAAATTTCTCAATTTTTTGTAGAAATGCTCTGGGACATGTTTTGCTACTAAATGAGAATCTTTTCAAGTCCTTAAAGATATTAGGAGTTGTGGAGTGTTGGAGCATAGTTTGAAGAATTGATGAGGGACAGATTCTCGAGGGGGTCATTTTCAGCTTGATGCATTAGTAAGAGAATCAAATGACTGTTTAATTTTTTTTGTTCGGAATCTAGCAAATCAATGTCAATGCGATCAAGCCTGAAGTATAAGTGATTTAAATATGTTTCAATAAGACTGGTAGGTTTAAGATCTCCTTGTAACAGTTTTTTGATTTTAATATCTAAATAATCTAACGTGGTGTTTAGTTGAACAAACTCTTCATTAAACAGTAATGGTGATGTTTAAATTTCATCAGCAGGAGTGATTTTTGGTAATTGAATTCATTGTTTTTTTAAACGAGGAACTGTATCCGAAGGTTCTTCAAATCTAATCAAAATTTCGTATTCCGATTTCTGGTTTGTGAAGCAATTCATACCTCATTAGACGAGACAATATAATGAAAAGGAAAAAGTAAATTCAAAATACCTACCATAAATCCTTCTAGATAAGAAAACAAAACATATTATGTTAAAAAATAAGATGAGAATGAATGAAGGTGAATGATAACCAAAATAATATCAGAAAACGTACTACACTAGACAAAGTGTTAATTTTGAATAATGATAAAATGAAAGAGGAGGTTAAGGTATAAAGGTACAAGTATATATTTACAATAAAATATGATATAAAAATGTAGAACTATATTTAAGTCGCATCCGGTCAATAGTACAGACATGAAACGAATCCAAGGTCACCATTATCGAGAACACGTGATCTACCACTACTTTTGGCGCGCTTCTACAGAGTCGTGATGTTTTCAGCCCACAGCGAGCAGGACATTCAGAATCCAGTGTCTGATCGAATCGGAGCTAAGACGTTCCGAAACTGTACTCGATTCGTTGTGCTGAAGTGTTACTATGTCTATTTTAATTTGAGTCTGAGTTAATTTAAATTGAGTTTGTGTTAAACTATGTACCATGTATTTGTACCCTATACTCAGTGTGTTTGCATTGCACGAAACCCATCCTCTGCCCACATGATGACCGAATGTAACAGAGTAAATCCTGACGATCCGACATATATATGATGAAGAAAAGGATGTCACCAAGGTGTAGGTAGGTGTAGGTAGTAGAATAATGGTAGGTAGGTGTAGGTAGTAGAATGATGAGGATGAGTCGAGAATGAGGACATGCATGACAGCAGGTGCAGACAGGACAGGCAGGAAGGTGAGCTCAGGGCAGGCAGGAAAATCAGCTCAGGGCGTAGGTCGATCGCGTGCCAGGAAGTCGGCAGTCAGTTCGGCAGACCTTGCGGGCTTCCTCGGGTGTAGGAACATTTCATCTGGAGGAAGAAGATTGTTAACGTTTCAGAAAGGATCTGGCAATGAAGATATCAGCACTTATGCTGAACGCTCTGCAATCCCATAGTATAAAAATTATCAAGGTCGTTGAGTTGCTTGGGTTGCTGCAGAACTGTGGCCTCTTTCTGTTGTTGTTTGTTACCCCTATGGCGCTTGTACTAATGGTCTCTTCACACACGGTCTGGTCACAGTCTTCACCTTCACGGTGCGTCGCGTTTCTACGCTGCGCTGCGCATACGTTCATCGAACGCTTACGCTGGACAACTGCTAGTATGAAGGGGCTCTTAGAACGGTACAAAGTCTAATGTGTAAATCTCCACAAACTCTTGACTATACAATTCAGATGGCGTAGCTACTAGCACCGTGACCAGGGGCCCCGGTGTGAAAAAAAACTTGGGGCCCTATTTAAACTGGTTATGTTTTATTTTAACAAGTAAAAACATAAATTCCTAGTCTTGCCATAAATATTGTCACGAAGAAAATTTTTATTGGATATAATATTATTTTATTACTTTTACAGTGTGTTAGTTTAATACATAAATATAAAACAATTTAAAATATAAAAAGCTTATTCGATGTGGTCTCTATTGGCTGCAATACAGTCCTTTAAACGCTGAGGCCAGTTATCAATAGAAGCACGCACTCTTTCCATTGGAAAATTCTTCACTGCCAATCGTATGGATTGTTTTAGGGACTCCAAATTATCATGGCGTTTAGAGCAAGCCGTACTCTTTAAAACTGACCATAAATCATAATCCAGCGGATTAAGATCGGGACTAGACGTAGGCCAGTCTTCAGCTCTGATGAAGTCCGAAACGTTCACTTCCAACCAAGACTGCGTGGACCGAGCTTTATGACCCGGCGCCGAGTCTTGTTGGAAGGACCATACTTGGTTATTGAACATGGTGTTGTTAAGGGGCTTAACTACCTTCTCAAGAATGGTATCTTGATACACTTGTGCCGATGTTTTGATACCTTTTTCACAAAAATATGGCTCAGTCACTCCATCATAGCTAACACCCCACCAAACCGTCACTGAAGTCGGATAATGCCCACGTTGCACTCTGTCGACTAATTGGGAAGCTTCCTTAGAGCTTTGAGCATAAATACGGTCATTATGTTTGTTAAAATGTTGCTCAATTGTAAAGATTTTCTCATCCGTAAACAAAATTTTTCTGTGACCTCCCTTTGCGTACCGCTTCAGTAGTTCTTTCGATTTTACCACCCTATTCTTTTTTAAATTATCAGTTAAAAAATGACCAGTGCGTCTCTTATAGGCTGCAAGTCCTTATTCATCTTTTAAAATACGCGACATGGTTCTGGGTGCTATCTTCATCTCCCGAGATAAAGTCTTTTGCTTTCGGACAGGATTTCTTCGAATTCTTTCCCTTACTGGTTTGACCACGTTTTTCGTACGAACACTACGTGGACGGCCAGATCTTTTTCTGTCACAAACAGAGGAGGTCTCATTGTACAGACGCCAGCACATCAAACCATACCAAACTGTCAAATTTTCTCACTATAATATGAACCTTATCTGTTTGCGATAAAGTTGAAAATCTATCAAAGAAATTTCACAGATTATTGTAGCTTGATGTGCTGGCCTCTGTACTTATTAATAGCCCGGTACACAAACATTTGACTAATACCAAGCGTATGGAGAGTTTTAAAAATTGCATTTGGCTCCATACCAACTTTGTGTAATGCAATCACAGCGATTCGGTTCTCTTTCTCACCCCACTCCATTTTAATATCGCAAAATATTGTACAATGTATTTGGCGCCAAAATTAGAAAATTCAATGAACAATCGTATAAAAATGACAGATTCCAAAATCAAATGTAATATCTTTCTTATTTTTAATTCTAACAGTATTTATGGCCAGACTAAATACATATATGTATAAGAGAAATAGAAGGAGGTTTATTTTTATATGATGACTCGGCTTATTTGTGCTAAAATAAAGTCACATCTTCCGCTTAAATCTTAGAGCATTAGAGTTTATATGCTCGAACGTTTAAATGTATACCTATGGAGGCTGTCCTGATGTCGAGAAAGGAATGGACTGGACATAAAAGGAGGAATGAACAAAATCAGAAGTATGAGAAAAGAGCAAAGCAAGATGAGATTGTTAGAAGACCGTAGATTCCTAGAGCGTGAACAGTGTGTGAGGATACGGTTGGCGCAGCGGCTGAGCGATCGGCTGCCGCGCTGCGTGTCGCGGGTTCGATTTCCGCACATAACAAATATTTGTATGG
The DNA here is from genome assembly GCA_947361185.1 of Charanyca ferruginea. Lineage (NCBI taxonomy): Eukaryota > Metazoa > Arthropoda > Insecta > Lepidoptera > Noctuidae > Charanyca > Charanyca ferruginea. The sequence continues at coordinate 19,297,584 of OX376073.1, forward strand.
CCTACAGATAGTTGTTCCGGGTCTGGCTGTTTGTGTATGTAAGTTTATATGTTTGTAAACGCACTAACGATACAGGAGCAATTCATCTTCATTTCATAATTTCAGCCAAAAGACGTCCACTGCTGGACATAGGCCTCCCCAAAGAAATGGGGGGTTTTGCCATAATCGCCACGCTTGGCAGGCGGGTTGGCGATCGCAGTATGGTTGTTACAAAGGCACAGAGAACGCTGCTGCCCATTCTCTGGTGACTCCCGTAGTCGCCTCTTACGACACCCACGGGAAGATATGGGATGATGCTATTCTTTACGTCCGACACCATACGGACATCCGACGGAGAAATTCATAGTGTGGGGCAACGTTTTTAAAAAAAGAAAGAAGAAAAAAAGAAGAACATAGATATTCAATATAGTGGGACATTAGATAAAAAGGAGGGAGACAGTAGAGCAGAGAGGAAAGCGTTGTCAACGCACGCAAACTTCTTTAGCGAATGGGCAACCGTTTTGCTCGGACCTGTAGCTTAACACATGGTCATATTTCCTCAAGTTAAAGATAAATCTGATGCAATTATTGAGGACCCTATCCAGCTTATCCGTCTGAGACAACATATGGGCACCCAAATGACCAGTACTTGTGAAGTGACGGTTGACATCATCCAGGTAAATTATCTTCGGGAAGTCCACTTGACAAGGGCTGCCGATACCAAGAGTTACGAAAAATTTCCAGATATCGGTTACCTATCTCAAGGTCGAAAAATATTTGACCGAATTTCATTTCACCTAAAACTTTTCAACTTTTCTCGTTTCGTATTTTTTTACTTCATCGAAGTCACGTCAGCCACTGTATCAGTTGACTTATTATCAATTCGCTTTCTTTCGTTGCTCCGACGTTTCATTTGGTCGAAAAAGTTTTTACCGAAGTTACACTTAGCCGAAATAACATTTATTCGAACATTCGTTATACCACTGTTTTAATGACCATATTTCACTAAACGCCTAGAACTAAATATGTCTGATATTGAGTCAATGTTAACCGGTACTCCACCAGAAAAAAATTACGTCGTTAAAGAAACGAAAAATCAAAAACTTTTGAAAATAAAGACAATTTGAGTGAAATTAAATATTTGAGAAAGCTTTCAAAACTAATGTATATATTACAGTGGCGTTATAGAGAGCTAATTTCAGATTAGTTTCCTACTATTTTGTTTCATTAATTATTTAACGTAATGGCATTTAATAAAACAGGTAGTCCCCGTAAGAAGCTTGCAAACAAAGATTCTTGCTTCAAGCATGCAGCATGCAAGCAGGCATACAGCATGCAAGCAGGCATGCAGCATGCAAGCAGGCATACAGCATGCAAGCAGGCATACAGCATGCAAACAAGCATGCAGCGTGCAAACAAGCATCAAACATGCAAGCAGGCATGCAACATGCACAAGCATTGTTTCTGTTACGGCTCCGGCGCTGCGGGGTCTGGGCGGCCCCACGCGAGCTTATCGTCGCAGATGATTTTAACGCTCACTACCGCAGCTTCGGCTTGCTGGCCGGCTCCGCCGGCCAGACTCAGTCGCGGCGGCGAGCCTTCAAACCGCCTGCTCCTCAGCTCGCGGGCTGCCTCACCACTCCGTGCCTACGCGTTCTTAAATAGGCTCTAGGGGTAGGGCAGACAAGACTACGTGAAGTCGGTTTTGCAGCGATTCGTTTCTGTCACTAAATTTTGTAACGTATTGACCCTATTTTAATTTAATGTTGAAAATGCTGCCAAGTAACCGGCTATATACTTGTGATCAAATAATATTCCGAAATATTGTTTTGACGGGGTGAAAATATGACAAATAAATCATTTGGCAAATTAAAATAGTTCAAAAGAGACTGCGGCCAATAGGAAAAAGTTATTTTGTAAATCGGAGAAACATAGTTCGTTAAAATAATACCTATGACACATGATACTTCGATGATCTAAAAATATGTCAAATAATGCATATAACAAAAAAGACGTCGGTCAATAGTTTCCGGTAAAATGAAATTCGGACAAAAATAATTCGGAAAACTAATCGGTTCCCCCAGATATCAGCAAGAGAAGAAGGTGAAGTGTTTTGGAGAATATGGCGGTGTTTGACGTTACGTATAATTTGATACAGATGTTTTGCAGCTTTGAAGAGGTTTTTTCACTGAGATCCTTTTTTAACTTCCGAAAGACCCGATCCCTATGCCTCATTGCCATACGAACCCCTGTAGTCATCCAAGGAGCCGGTGGACAGACCGACAGACATGTTCCTGTAAAGAGGTTTCAGCTTAGAACCCTCTTTACAGGAACATGTTTGTCGTAGAGACCGATCGATTGAAGATACGCAGCTGGTCGTCTACGGTTGTTATAGCTGCAAGGTGTCCTCAATCGAGTTCCGACGTATCCTGACCTAGCTTCTCCACATCCATGCGCGCAAAACAACACATATACAGACGTTTACGAACCGGTTTAGGTTTTAGAACATACGAGAGGAAAATAAGGTCATGGTGGGAAAAGTCAGGTGCAGAATACTGACCATGAGTGGACACGAGAGAGAGACGTCGTTAGGATTAAGTCAAGCCACGTGTCATCCCTTGAGATATTAAAATGAGTAAGTAGGTAGCAGAAGAAGAACATCGAGACTAACAGACTCGATGATGTATAGGAGTTTACGGGAACAAGGGTCATAATAACGCAATGTGCATTTGTGCATGCTCTGACAATAGACAGCACCAAGTGGAGTTTTGACACATTTGATATGGATCTTCACTCTCCAGAAAGAGTTGCTCAGTAGAGACACTGTAAAGAGGAGGCGAAGAGGCAAAGATTTTTAAAGGAAAATCGCTACGAAGACAAATTACAACATCATCTCCTGCCTTTCCAATTGTATCATTACGGATAAGAACGAAACCGGGAAGTGGGTAGGTAGAGAAGATGAGGTTTGAGCCAACTCTCAGAAATCAGAACGGCGTGCGTGAACGTAGACGTCAGAAAAGGTCTCTAACAGGTCACTGTAATGACTTTAAGCATTGATGTGGCAGACATTAAACATAAAAAAGTATTTCTGTTGACTGAAGCTCCGACGCACAAAGTCACCAAGGGTGTCAGTCAGTTAATGAAATAAAACTTGCATCAGCGGAAGATTTAAAGGAAGCATTGGCAGAGTAAATGAGTCATTATCAGATGACATAAAATAATAAAATATCACACAAATTCATAAATCGATTGTATAACAGCTGATTGGTTGAAGTGGCTAGACACAAGAACCTACTCAACCTACACAACACAACAGAAAGAATTTGTAGGTATTTATATTCTGATGGTGGAAGAATTTTTTGCGAGGTCAATTTGGGGTTTGCTTTCCAGGGGCTGGGGGCCCCCAGAGTTTGGGGGTCCCGATTGCATTGCACTGCCTAGCCTTCCGATAGCTACGCCACTGTGTACAATAAATAAGAAATTGTAAAGAAAGTTATTATATATATATTACCATAAAAATAATTTTCGACAAAATATAGGATAAAAGAATAATGGGATAAAAAGAATTTGGAAGCAAATAAATATTCAATTACTACTAGCAATAATGGAAATTTTAAAAAGCAATAGGTATTTGATTTGAAACGATTGTCGATAGTTTCCTAGCTTAGGTACTAGATTTCGCTTTGAGATATAAAAGTAATTTTATGTTACCAGAATCGGTAGGTACTGTATTCAAGTTCGTTAAATAATATTTTTGATATCAAAATTGATTAATTCTAAGTTATTTCTATACAGTTTTACACAATTACCTGATGTGTTTCTACAAATCCGATACAAGTAAACAAAGTAATCATACTATTTCACTACTAGATGGCGCTTGGGAGGCTATCACAAGATTTCTACGACCACACAATACAGTGTACTTTGAATTTAGCGTATATTTATTTCATTATTAACTTGCGACTCGCTCCGGCTTCGCACTGGTATAATCAAAAAACCTAGATGAAACTATACTTACGTAGCCTTCCTCTTGAATCACTCTACCAATTGCTGAAAACTGCATTTATTAAAATTCATTGCAGAAATTAAAAGATTTAGCTAAGCGTGCAGACAGCAGGAGCGACTTTGTTTTATACTATGTAAAGAAGATAAAGAGTACAGCAAAAACGTTATGGGGTTAATTAATTTATGATTTAATTTTAATAAACCCATACATAATGTAATGCAAAATCTTAAAAATTCAAAAGTTCTTTTACTATTTGTAGTATTCTCGAGTGTCCTAAGTTACTGCACTTATGTAAATACTAGGTAGGTAAGTATGTACTCCACTAACAAAATGTATTAGTTAGCTAAAGTCAAGAAGCTTATAGTAATCTACAGCTTCATGGCTAAAGTAGATAGATATTTCAATTTTCGAAGACACCTATGTTCTTGAACAAAGAGATAGTACTTCGTATAATGCTGGGTTTACATGCTTGGTGATCCTTGGTATCTCTTATAAACCTCAAGCCTCGACAAACGTTCGATAAGTTTTCGTTTGACAGGCATTTACTGGCTTATGAGGGTGGCAGTGTGTTCCGGGTAAACAAGTAGGTATGGCAGACATCGAATATGTTTCGGCTGTTGCTTTTGGATTAACATATTTTTTTTTTCAATACAAACAAAATAAGAATATGACGCTCAACAAAGAAGTTAGACGTAAATTAAGACGAAAATAACATAAAATGAAAATAAAATAATTTACATAAAACTAACTTCTGCCCACTACTTCGTCCGCGTATAAGTCAAGTATACCATAAAACATCATGTCCCATACCTCTCAACAATACGGTAGCTTTTTATCGGTGAAACAACTTTTATAATCGGACCAGGACTTCGGATTGGACCAACAAACTTGTCTTTAAATTAATATAGGTATACAAAAACATTTGTCCAACGCGAGATCACAAGCGATTTCAACGCGCATCGACTTGTAATTACGTCCAGCCATCTTTTAATTCGTGTTAAAAAACTGACACTGACCAGCACGGAGACAAGCTTCTCTAAGTTCACGCAAGCCAAGTCAAACATTCCAATTCAGGCTATTGGGTTTTTGGAGATTTACCGAGGGTCGGCAAACATGTAAACGCGGCATAAGGTTCGGTTTTTTGTAGCATATTCACATTGACGTATTTTCATAGGCAGTAGGTGTAGCACATACAATTTCCATGCGTATATCATCATGCTTCTTGTTCATCATCTTGTCTTCGTGCTTAAAACAGCCCTCTTGTGTGACATTTATTTTTACATTTGGCAATATTGAGAAGCGTGATTATGAATGATTTTATTTCCATGAACAGAAAACATTAAACAAAATCGTAGGGATAAAATTATAGGCAATATTTTTCACCTAGTAAGACTACCGAATAACGACAGCAATGAAAAATACGTTTCAAGTCACTCAAATCGGCGTGTTTGCGAAATTAACTAAAATTTATTTAAATTTTAATGCAAATTGAAAACTATTTGGAACGAGTTGTTACTTTCATAGTATAAAAACAACAATTGTTATGACTAAATAAACAAAAATCAGTTGGAAGTAGAAATTCGCGTAGATAGCAATAATTGACCATTATTACAACACTACGTTAACTTTTAACTTCGATGTTTCAATTGAGTATCATGAGCATATAAATTTTACCTTTTTAATATTAGAAAAACACCGAAATAATAGATTTTACATAAAAAAAACCCAAAAATAGATAAAAATATTCTCTATTCCTCTTGTTATGATTGTGATTTTTGCGTATCTTGGAACGTGATTCCGTTATTTGTGGTTGTCCGTCTTAACGCCGTGGAATCTATGGTTGCAATTGTGTCACTCGAGGATTGTTTACTATTTTGGGAATAAATATAAGTTTGTTGTGTTTTTTATTAATTATACAGGTGTATAATCAACGGACTACTACCAATGGACTGCAGTGTCAATGTTCAGGATTATAATCTCATGTTATTCGGAGACATGCTATAGTACCGTATCAGGAAATGTTTACGTGATGATACAAAATGTTTGGTGCGTTAAAAGTTATCAAATTTTGTGAAAATGTGTTAAAAAGTGTTTTATGTGCTGAATATTAATGCGGTATGTACAATTTAATTATTCCAATATCTGAGCACTAGGGAAAGTAACACGACTGAAAAAGAATGCAGGTTGTCAACTGGAGTACCAGGTATTACGTTCTTAGATAAAGTGGAACAAATTCAAATAAATAGCTGTTGTATTGCATGAAAATGACAATTAATACTTTTCTAATATAGCCGATACTAAAATAAACATGTTTTCCACGCTCTATTTGGCAGCTTGTAAACATAACCTAAAAATTGAATCCAATGTTTGGATCTAACTTTTATTGCGTTCGTTTCTTGAATAACATTGGTTAATACTTGAGTAAGCGATGGCAATGATTTAAAATTGCAGGGATGAATCAAATCTATTCTAGAATGTTTGTATTTATTGTGTGTCTTTTATAATATCTCACCAGGAAAATAAGCATGACTGTAGGTACAATGTACAACTTCAAAACTTATTATTTAGGTGAGCTTTATGCATTTTTTTCAGTTTTTGTTCATGATCATAATCAGAATATCTAAACTTCTTTTATATTATATAGGTAATATGTATTTACAAATTCAGGTATCAATTCAAAACAACACAATAACATTGGAACTTTACAGGCAGTGGGTATGTATGTCATTCAATAGAAATATTGAGGTGCACCAATACCATAACAAGAATAATTCATTCGTAATTATTTAGGTACTCTTTGAAGTAACAACCTACCCACCACATTATTAATATTATAATTAAGTACCACAGTTTGAAGTGCTGTTAAGGACTTCAATGAATTACTGGGAAGTGACATACCTAAGGGTTTACAAAAAGCTATATATATCTCTAAAGTAGTCTAGTCCATGAATAAGTCCATACTTGGATGGATCTAAGTAGGCACATAAATTATTTCACTTGTCACATCTATGTTGGTTAGCATACATCAGTCATTCACTGTTTCATGGCCTCTAAATTTCCTAAATCTAGACAATCTGCAGAGCATCATGAATAAAAATAAATATAAAAATAAAATATTGTTTATTTGCACCTTCAAGTTAACAACATAAAAACAAGTACAGTTTACAATAAAATTAGGCCAAAAGGTAGTAAAAAGTTTTAATTAACTGTTACAGCTGACACCTAAGCTAAGATAAATTAATATCTTGTATACATAGGTATCAGCAAATGAACACAATTATTGAATAAATGCTACTCAATAAAACTTAAATACTAGGCATAAATAAAACTAGCTAGTACCAAAGTGATATTTTGATATGGAAGATACTTTCAAAGTTTATCTTAGACATAATAATATGGTAAAGGAAAATATGGTTGGGAAACCTGGATTTATTATAAATAATATAAACCTAGTTTCTATGTAACTACTACTCCTGAATTAACACAGTAATGTTATTATAACAACAATTTAAATGAATTTGCATAGCAAAAAATCAATTAGGGCACTTTAAATATGTCCATGCAGTCCGATCCTGCAAATGCTCCAGTCTAGTACTAATAGGATTAATTTAAAGAGTCGTAAATTTTGGGCTCCGAGGCCTAGGTGGTAGTGTATCTGCCTCCGGCTCATAGGGTTGTGGGTTCGAATCCTCCTCAGGGCAAACATTTGTGTGATGAGCACTTATGTCTGGTTGTTGTTTATCTCAATATATGTATCTATTTATATATTTGTGTATGTATATCAGCTGTCTGACACCCATAGTACAGGGTCTGCCTAGTTTGGGGTCAGATGGCTGTGTGTGATGTTCTCAAGACCTGATATTGATCAGTTTCATGTTAAAGTATGTATGTACTCCCTTATTTTTAATTAATTTACGTAAATGTATGTATTGGGCTTAACATAATAGCTATATGGGTTGTTCCACTCTAGGAATGCATTCAAAATAAATAGAGTCAGCAAGGTAAACCATAAATTGTTTGTTGCAAAATGGCGCATTTCCCTCATGAATTCATGATGGGTGGTTGATAATCATGGCAGAGATTTGATTTGATTTGAAAGTGAAAATATTTCCAAGTTTAATGATTACTTTACTTTGATGGTCAATGGTTAGACATACAAAAATTGGAAATTGTTGGGGGAAAAGACACCAAACAAATAACTTAGTAGAATCATCATCATCAATATTTTTACATTCGTATCGTAATATTTTTACGTCATATTGACTGAATAAACATATTTAATATGTTTTTTTTTTTTTGAAATATTTGTTTAATTTTTCCATGCTAAATTTATTTTTTTGCTAACTCTACACAAAATTTCTTGGAGGGTGGTGGATTCTATGTATGAACATTACAATTGTGAGAACAATGGGATTTGGAGCACAGTGGAACAACCCTCTATATTAACCATATGATTGAATGTCTTGTTTTTCTTATCTATTAATTACTAGCTTTTGCCCGCGACTTCGTCTGCGTAAATGGCGGTTATCGCGGATGCAGACAAAGTGGCGGATTACAAACTAGCCTATGTCCTTTCCCAGGGTACTAGCTATTTTTATACAGACTTTTATCAAAATCGGTTCAGCCGTTTCGTTGTGCAAACGTAACAGACAGAGTTACTTTCCTATTTATAATATTATAAGTCTGGCTATACATATATGTGTATAAATATAGGCCAGTTTACTGTTGTAACTATATACATTTTTCCTAAATTGGCTAATAAAACTATTGAGCATTGGCGTTACCCGGCATTCTTGTATGGGCCATTTTGATTGATTTATTTATTAAAACTTTATGCACAAAATATAATAAACACACTGTCGAAAGGTGGACTTAATGCCTTTGGCATTTTTTACCGACTGGTAACTTAGTACGTAGTTAGTAGAAACTGGTAGGTTTTGTCTCTGTTATGTTTTGCTGGTGTGTTTTGATTTACCTTAGGGTGATGCAGAGACAAACCATGGTAGGTGCAAAAGTGCAGAAAATGTATAAGAATAAAATATTTGTAATAATAAATATGTACATTTTCCCCTAGCGAATAGTGGCTGCACTACCTACATTGCACAGAAATGAAGTAAAGTATTGCCATACCATTCTTAACAATGTTGCAGCTACTGTATGTGGCAATTAAAGTGTTGCCTGTTAAAGAGCACTTTAATATCATATAATTTTATAATAGAATCATTACTTGTGTGCAATTTATTTTCATCACATTTCTTAAGAATGTTGCCAATGATCTTGCAGGCTTTGTTTTTACATGTGGGCTTGTTTGATATTATTCTGTGTATTTGAGCAGGCGATGTTGAGTATATATTCATATTCTATGTTGTCTGCCATAAGATTGACCTCTTTTGTTGTCATTGTACAAACAGCATCATCAATTGCTTACCCCCCACACATTAAATTTTTTCGGATAAGGGGTAAGCAGTTGATGACCATACAACATATTATTTAAATATTTTCTTCATTAATTATTGACTGGGCCTGGAACAAAGTAAGTACAGTATGAGCGCAAGGAGAGTCTTCAGGTTTCGTAAAACAGCACCCCTATGTGTGTATGAGGAGTACTGGTTTTCAGGACAGGACCAACGGTTCATAGAATTGATTATTACTATTGCTTACTTGGCATTAAGTACAAAAAATATGTAACAGATGCCTAAATCTTCTAACGACACGAATAGCGCAGTGGTTCAGTGATTGGCTGCTGCTCTGCGTGTCGGGTTTTCGATTTCCACGGAACAAATATTTGTATGGCCTACAGGTAGTTCTTTCGGGTTGGTGGTTTGTTTGTGTATGTTAGTTTATATGTTTGTAAATGCACCCACCTAACCGGAGTAATTGCTATGTATAAAGAAAAGAAAAATAAATCTGTAAAGAGAAAATGCACCAAGTTTTATATTTTTTTTGTTACTGACACAATTACTGTTTTAATTGTCCCTTATTATAGAGGTTGCCTGGATCCATAAGAAGTCAGTCAGCCAGTCAGTTTGTCATATATTTTCTTTACATATTACTATGCAAAATGTATTTTAGTGCAGTAGTAGATACTTTGTCTAAGAATAAACATAAAACAAAAAGAAAAACCTGATTTTACTACCCTAAAATGACACCTCTAAGAAAGAAAACAAAACAAAGGTCATTCGAGTCTTACTAATAACATATTATTTTTCAGTAATGGGTGCTATAAACAGCAACATAAAAAGTGATCTACATTTTATTCAGACGAAAAGTGGTCACCTGCAGTTGATCTATGAACCTTACATATTTGTGACCGACAGTGTGCGTAGTGGTCGGACTTTTTGGAGGTGTATGGACTATGGAAAACGCTGTCGAGCCAGAATAACGTCTAAAAATAATATTTTAAGAGTAACTAACCCAGTACACAACCATATTGAAAATCACATGTCGAAAATATCGCGAAAATATGAGTTAGGTGAAGTAGTTACCTGTCCTACAGTATAAGGAATTTACAGTTATTAAAATAGAAGCAATAAATTTATTATTATTGTGACATTTTGCGTGTGCGTTAGTTGTTTAGGCCTAATTCAAAATACTGCCATATTTTTTTTTATTGTCTGTTCAACTAATTTCCATTTATTTGTACATAAACCCCTTTTTTTTATTAAAATCTGAATAAAGTTTCGCCAAATTTACGCAACAAATGTTACTGTACATGCGACAGTAGCAATAGCATAAGAACCATTAATTTAATTAAATAAACCAATAAAAAAATGATTTACATTAAAACATGCTTTTAATAATACCTACTTTGTAAGTATTATGATCTACCTTCATATTTCGCAATGGACTGGCATACAAATGTAAAGAAACACACATATTTTATTTACTGAGTACGTACCTATGTCCGTTTTCATTTACATCAAAGTAATGCCTAATATAAGGAGATATCTAGGCTACCGCTTCTGTTTCAACATACATTTTTCACTTCGAAATCTACGTCTTTGACACTTGCCTATGTTTTTAAGTCCAATGCAGGCTTTAAATAAATTAATAAATAAACAAAGGTGTCGGCTAGTGTTACAGAAACGGGCGTAAGATCGTTTGTACCCAGCATCCAATCCAAATCCGAAAAATTATGGTCCGAACAAAATGTTCTAAATTCGCGCAAATCAACAAATGGAATTTAGATCAGTGAACAACCCCCATTAAATTGTCCTTGTCAATCCCTCATACATAAATAGTACTAAGGACAGTTTGGACCGTTATTTCTTAGATTGTAATCGTAAGCAGTAATTGCGCAAGCGCTCAGGCTGAGGTAAATAGACGCTACTTACATAACACATGCTTTGTCTTAGCAGGTACCTACTAAGGCTGAGCTTTGAAGACGAAACTTAAGACGCTAACAGATGATCGGACCGTGTGCCGGACAAAGAGAGACATTGCTATATGCCAAAAAGAGAATTCTGTTCTCCTAATTGCGTCTAGCATATGACTCTGTCTCCGTCTGTCAGGCGGACGGTTCAACAGTCTGTTAGCACGTTTACGCTTCGATCTATCAAAATCACGCCAAAATGCATTAATTTTTAGACGGTCAAAGTGTCAGAATCTCAGCAACATACTGACAAAGTATGAGACATACTGACGAGATCATAATATGCCTATTTTCTTTAATGTACATTTAATCGAAGCCTAGTTAAATAATGGTGCCAATACTGTTGTGCACGAGCTAAACTTATTTTAAGTTGTTTCTATCTCTTTCTCTCCAATAAAATTAGAGAGAGACAGATATTAATAAGAGCTGTCAATTTAAGTTGATCTAAACTGTTCACACAATTATTATGGTCCTCATTTCAGTATGTTTATTCTGTTACAATCTCCCTCGGTGAAAGAAGTGAGATGTCATCCGTTTGTACGCAACGCCCGTCGGATGACAGCTCACCTCACTTCACCTAGGTGACCACCAACGGAGATTGTAACAGATGCTGCGCTGCAGAACGTATTGATCAAAAACATGGCGAAGTTAACGAAATATCTCTAAATTAGTTCTTATCTGTCGCCATCTTTTCTTCAGCTGCCTGGCAGTAAGAGGTGCCAATTGTCTTATTTTAGTTAGTTTATAAACAAGGGGGGGGGGTCCGTTTCACTATTAATTTCTCACTAGGCGACTTCTACTTTTCGAAATTTACTTTAAAGACACTTGTCTAAGTATGTTTTTTTTTTAAGTCCAGTTCGGTGTCCGTCAATATTGTTCCTTGGCAACTAGGTAAGCGCTTAATATTTAGGCATACCTTTTATGTGTCGAGAGTATTAGTGAAAATGGGCATTTATATCGGTATCGTAGCCAAAGCACGTGCATGGTAACGTTTATTTATTTTGGTCCTAGTAAAATTACCAGTAGCTATTTTTAAAATGTACTTTAATGTGTGTTTTAACTGTAACGACCTACCTATTGCAAAATGTTGTTTTCTTTTAAGTTGTACCTATTAAGTCTTTGATTTTAATATTTGGTGTAGTTCGATCGATGCATGGACGAATGTGATTCTAGTTTAACGTTGATGAAATCGTCATCTAGTATTGTAATCGATATTATCAATTTTCTAGTTTTGTCTGAACATTGTGATCAAATAATGTAAGTGCGCTAGCATATGACTTCAATAAATATTTTTAAATTTGACCTTTGATTACTGGATTATCCTTTGATTATTTTTTAAAGGCCGCGGTCTCAGATTATGAATCAAAAGGCATATAGACCGCGCGGAACACTGAGAGTGAAGCCAAAAAGCAAATACAAATTCAAAAGCGAATGCCTACCATCTCGTGATTGTATTAGCTTTTGAATTTGTATTTGCTTTTATTAACGATGCGGCGTTTCGTGCTATAGTGACTCGTGTCAGTACAGCACGAAGTGCGTTGTAGGTATTCGCTTTTGAATTTGTATTTGCTTTTTTGGCTTCACTCGCAATGTTCCGCGCGGTCTATCTGCCTTTTGTTTCATAATCTGAGGCCGCGGTACTCAATCTTGAGAAAAGCGTAGTACCTACTTAAATAAAATGCATCACAGCAGTGGGCCTTGTTTAAAACTTGAGCACAGTTACCACACCACAGCTAAAGGTGGATTCGACAGGGTCTGGCGGCGCGCAGGTGTGTTACACAGTGACGCGTCGAGGGGCTCCTTCTCTGCTGGTGGACGGCTTCGGGTACGTGGCGCGCAAGCGACGTGGTCCGCGCGTCTACTGGACGTGCCGCAGCCGCGCGCAGGGCTGCTCCGCCCGGGCTCTCACCGCCGACGGCGGGCTCGTCGCACGCGTCGGCAGCCACACGCATGCGCGACATGCACCAGTCCTCGACGAACATGCGCGCATCGAGAGTCTCATAGAAACAATCGCTGCAAACAATTAACATTAACTACTGTTCATTAAAATAAATTATGTGTTTAATGTTTTTCTTTTCTTTTGTCCGCGTGCTGTCATGAACATTATATTAAACTTGAGTTTCTAATGCCAAACTGATGTTAACGAAATTGCACGAACTGAATGTAGATCCATCCACTAGAGCTATGTGAGAAAGATAAGGTAAAATAAAGAATAATCCAACAGTAATGCCTGTTGTGTTGTATCATGAAAACACACCAGGCAACACATCATGCTAGCGAACTACTACTCTAGTATCGTCTGGTAGTCTCTTCGTCCGGCTGCATCTCAATCATATTTGACAAGGCTACTTGGTAATTTGCCCCCCGACCCCTCTCGCACCCCTTATCTGCCTTGCCCAGCTCTGGAGACAGGTCAACAGCCATTTTTTTTTGCTATATCTTATTTACATTAAAACTTATTAACCGGTGTAAATGTATAATCATCATTACTTGTAGCATGCATGATAGATTTAGGCATTATGAGGTTACGGATAGTCATAGTGGTGGTGTTTTCAGTTGAATTCGTCATATCGAACCGCGGGCGGCGGCATATGCGTCTGGATGGGTTCTCCTTTTATGCGGAGAAAGTCTTTCCGGAGAAGAATAAGGTGCGATGGCGGTGCACGCGACGGACCTGTCGCGCGTACGCACATACGCTGCATGACAAAATTTTCGCCATCAGCAACATTCATTCGCATGAACCTCCAGGGCCCCTGGCCGGGGTCCCCGCTTCCGAGAGGGGTCCGAGCAGAGGCTTCACAAACGCGAACCTTGCTGCTCAAGCTAAGGCTGTCCTCGACGAGTAATACTCATTTTTCTTCAACTAACGAGTCTATCCAACTGCTAGTAAATAACTAAATAACATTGTATATCACGATAATTTGGTGTCTGATTAACTTATGACCGAATCTAAGTAAATTGTACCCCGAAATCAGGTCGTATTTATTAGATTCGGTTATTACTAACTTTAAGTATTAATGTAAGTACAGGGCATGTTGAAAGTAATAAGGGCATGAAGGCAGGTGTTACATTGGACTGATAGTAATTAAGTAGTTAGCTTGTACCTCTTATGCTCGAGCGATGTGCACAAATAGGCCATTGTGAAATGTCTTAATCTCGTCTGTTGTAAGTAGAAATCAATCTAGTCACTGAAATGTAATAATGATCTCATTGTATGTACATAAGGTACAAATATAATTAATTGATATTAAGTAATCAATCTACTTTTTAAATAAATTCTAAGTAACGCTTGTTACCGATAGCAATAATTTTGTTAGTTAACAAATAACAGAGCAATATGTGTAAGTGTGCGTAGGTGTTATATTATTTTTCCTGTGTCGAAGCTTAGCTGATGTAGTGATAACAAACCTATCATATTATACTTTAACCAATATTGAGTAATAGCTGTTATTTTCAATTTATATAATATCATGTTTTAACATAAATTAACGTCACTTTTTTGTTACTTAACAAATTACAATATAACATTTTCCACATTTTTCACTGTTCATGTTTTTATGGGAGACTAACACTAAGCTTGTTGCATGTTGCTAACAGTTTCACCTCTATTTTTTTGTACAAACATTTGACAGAATATCGTGTGGTTGTTTTGCTAGACGACAACAAGTACGTGCGCCTGTGTGTGGGTCCAGGCGGGCGGCCGCGGCTATGGGTGCGCGGGCGCAGCTTCTACGCGGCGCACACAATGCGCTCGGGCGTGGTGCGCTGGCGGTGCACGATGGGCGGCTGCGGCTGCAAGGCCTACACCCAAAAAGGCACCCTGCACAAACTGGTCGGCGAACACAACCACGTTGGTCGCTGTGGACGACGACCACCGAACATCAATCCTCCTACTCAGCTAATTACCTCCATTTCAGCTCCACCATCAGGCTCCTCCTCCCCACCTACTCCTTTGCTAGTTCCTCGTCTGGCAAATTTTGACCCCAACGCTTGGATTGTACGTTATTAGTACTACAAAATTGTTGTTTTGCTCATATCAAGAAAGTAGCAATCAGTTCCGACTCGTGGAATCTGGAATCCTCGCTCCCATGCATTCTGGTGTCTCTAGAAATGTTTTTTTAAAATAAAATTTGACTTCTATGTGTAAAGAAAATTGTAGGACAAGATTCAATTCGATAGAGTAAATACGTAGTGGTCTTGATTAGTAAATGTGATCTCGTTTTTTGAGTTCGAATGTGCCATAGAAGTAATTGTAGTGAAAACGAGTACAATGTTTTACTTATTTATCAAAGATTGTGATAATATGCTCATATAACTATTTATAAACCATGATCTCAGTTTGTTTTTACAGTAGCCTAAAAATGATGACTTTTATTATTGTGTATTAAATAGATGACGTCGTTAGATACTTTTCTTTCAAAGTATCAATTTATTACCTCGTAGAAAAATATAAATAAGTTTAGATAAGAGTATTTACAATTACTTAAATTCTAGTCTTCCCTGTTTTAATTATTTTGTTGTTATTGTTTGTAATCTTTTCGTTGTTACTAAATTTGCTCATCGTAAACAGAACTAATGCCAAATGTCTGTGCCAAATTATCTTGCTCATGAATTTATCGTTTATCCAAGAGAAATTATATTATAAACGAAAAAAATCGGAACAGCTATTTTATTAATTCCTGAACAGTAGTGTATTGTAATATATTATATTGATTCAAGACCTGTGTAATGAAACGTTAATGTAAGTGTAATAAAAATATTATTATAATCAGACTTTTTCATTTTGTGATCGAATAAACCGGTAACACATTGACTTTAGTTTTATTGCGTTCTCCTATTATCTTTCCGTAGTGTGTTGTCAGCAAAAAGGTTTAACGAGAATTAACACCCGTTTAATCTTTGGTAAACGATTTATCTTTAAGGGAATGCATGTTTAGCTATTTACATCTGTTATTCCACGTGAAATGAAAAGCTGTTATAGTTAATAGCAATTTATGATAGAAAAACATTTGACGTGGGATAGCTAATAGGCATAAGGTTTTGGTGGTGGTATGCGAATTCATTACTAACAGTTGTGTTTTTTTGTTCAGCGCGCTTCATCCGCGCAGGCAAGGGTCGTCTTCTCCTCCATCGCGGTTACACTTTCCGTCTGAAGAATAACTTGGCCCATGGGAGGAAGCAATGGTACTGTTCATCGCGGCTTACATCTCGCTGTCTAGCTGACGTGAACACAGAGGGTCCAGAAGGTCACGAGCGCATCGTACGTTCTCGTTACGCGCATAACCATGCTCCGCCAAACGTGCGTCGCTTCGCGGACGGGCGTTACGTAGTGCGTACGCCGCACCAGTCGGGGCACCGCGCCCCCGCGCCGCTCGACCCGCACCACCAGCTGCTGCAACTGCAGCACGCTTTGGCGCTTTACGCCGCCACCGCGCACGCCACCGCCACCGCCAACGCCTCCGCCGCCGTGAGCGCGTCGCCCGGCGGGCCGCCCGCGCAGTCCTCGCCCAACGCGCTGCCGCCAACAGCGCAGCACAACAATTCAGCGAAACCGCTCCTCGTCGACACCCCATGCAAAGAGGAGGATTAGATAATACAAGAGACATCACACGAACATCGATCGATTTTAACACGAGTGCACGATTAATTTATAAGCGATTTTGACAATGATAATCGAGTATTCGATATTTTCTAACCGCCTTTTGGCGAATGTAGCATAATGGATGTAGATTTAAATATGATAATGTAAGTTATGAGGGGATAAGGTGTCGTTTACTTAGGATTCAGCGAAGGCTATTGTTGGTTATTCAGTATCGGTAATGTGAATGTATGTCAGCATATAAGTAGGTGTTGTGGTGTATTGGATGTACGACCAGTGACGGGAACACAGGAGACGACCAGTAATACGAGTGAACACGTCGTGTCGTAATAGGTTAGGAGGTCTCGTCGAGATCTGTAAGGTTATCCGTATAGGTGTGGGCTATTTATCGAATCGAATAGGGCTGTAAGGATGTTATATATGTAAGAACTTCTGAATGTATAACGGTGTCAGCTCGTATTGATGTCAGGTTTAGGCTGGTGGGTATTATCCGGAACACGGCCGCTTTAGCGTTTGATTTAATGTTTACGACCCGTGCAGTATGCAGTATCATCCAGTAGCGCTAGGCGGACATTGCGCGATATACAGAGCTGGTCATGTCAGGCAGGGCAGGTTGGTGCGCCATGCGAACGCAGCCGAGTCAGCTGTCGACACGAGTGTAAGGTAAGGTCGGCGACCGCGCGCTGCGGGCGCTGACGACGCGTCGGTGACTGATTTAGAGAAGACTCGTTCGAAATTAAGCAATATGACGTCCCCTGGACTGTACTTAGAATTACTTAATTTATTTTGAGAATTATAAAATTTACACTTTTCAGAAACTTATTGCTACTTAGACATTTAGATGTCCGCCTCTTTAATCTATAAGAATTTTACAGTAGATATTCGAAAGGCATTTGTCTTGAGCGACCAACGTTTTGCTCTTTAGGATTGATTTAAAAAGTACTTAAGCTCAATCATCTACCTCTTCACTTTTATACGGGTTTTACATATTAGTTTAAATTTTAAATTATACAATTTTATACAAGAATGAATACTCAGAAGCTTTACTCGAGTAAGGTGTCGTAGCGTAAGATTAGGTTAGCGTTAGACTAGGAACTGGCTCACCGGGGCGGCTTGCCGCGCAGGGTCCGGTGCGCCTCACTACCTCTAGTTATTATCGAAACTCAACTACCTCTTTACTTAGTTTACACGATCGTTCACTGTTAACGACTTTAAATTAATTAAAATTTAATAGGCTCTTTTTGAGACTTGTCTGAATATATTTTATGAATTGTTTTTAACTAATTACTTTGTTGCTCCTCGAGAGATAGCAAATTCAAGGACGAAGGCGATTAGAACGAGGATCCGCTTTCTGTGTATGACTCTGATTTAAGTACAAATTTTTACTAATTTTAATATTGTTATTTAGATGACTTAGTTCTACGGGGGTCTAATGTGTGTGAATTTACTTAATATTGATAATTTTATTAAGTGTTATTATAGACCGTGTCAAATTTTTAACAGTGAAAAAGGGATTTTTCCCAGAAAGGTTTGTTCTGAAAGAGGCTTCAGATGAAACGATTTCCCCATGTGTATCGTATCTGTGTGGTTTTGTGAATTTAAATGCTGCTGGAGGCCGTCTCATCTGAAGCTCTCTTGTCATCAACATTGTCATCGAGCACTGTCAGCCAGTGTTGACCGTTTGGCACGCTCTATCGTACCTGATTACTGTCACTAAGCCAAATAATATGGGCGATATACGTTATTATGAAACCGTGGCGATAGTTACTAGGTAAGTATACATGTAATTATAAATGTAATAACTGTAAGTTTAATATGTATAATATATTTTAGAGCAATGACAATATACGTCAATTATATAAGATACGATTTATGAGTTGATATGTATAATGGCTATCGTGAGGAGTTTTACATCTTTTGCTGTAATTATTGTTTACTATATTCACACAATATTTACCTCGCATTGATTGTCTCTCCTTAACTGTATGCGAATTTTTCGATGTTTGTATGTTTCGAGGATGGAGTCACGTGCTGTTTCTATGTTTGCTCATGTTGTTAATATTATGAATCTCGTAGGTAGTGCATGATAACCGTGTGTTGATTGTTGACCCTACCGCCACGGCTTCGTCTTATGTACCACACATCGAACACTCTGCTCCTATTTAAAACTATCTACCTCAAAAACTCTAAAGTGTTAACTACTCATATACAAGTCTTATATAATTATTAGTGTAATTTTATACTTATACCATTATCATAAGATTTTTAGTTCATGTATGGGGTATGTTTTTGTGAAATCATATTAAATTGTACTTATAAATAACCGCTAGTTTTATTTTACCTTAAACTTTCCTTATCTTCAGTATCTGTTACGTCTGTTTGTCTTCAGGTCACATCACAATGTTTGTCTACTTCAGTTCTCTGACGTGTGCTTTTCCCACAGGTATTAAGTTTCTGAAATCGCGACGCGGCAAAGTGATCATGATGGTGAACACGTTCCCCTTCTGCGAGGAGTCCAAGTTGAGGGACAAGGTCATATGGCGGTGTACTTCGAAAAAGACCAACTGTAAGGCAAGGATCCACATGTTAGGATCTAACGTGGTCGCCGTGAAGGGGATGCACAACCACCCACCGCGCGCCCTTTGCCTGCCCTCTAGACGCCCTAACGCTCGCAAAGGATCTGAAATTAACTCAGCTTCTGTAACTGCAGCTACTCCAATCACGACCCTCGACGCTCTCGCGCTGCAGTCCCCAGAAGTCGAATGACCTCGTCTGTTAACTTGTATTTAAAAAAAAAAATACCCTAATTTCCATACTGTTATGAGGTACTGATCGTAAACTATGTATGTTAAAGTATATTCAAGCAATTTAGACAATAATTTACATAGCTCTTAATGTAGACATATATGTTACGTAAGTTAGAACGGTAGATTTGTTGACTACTATTTAGGATGATGACAATTTCCTCAATGATTCCATTCCATATCTTAATCGCTTAATCTGGTGCTTTGAAATTTACAGATTTTATAGTGTGATTTATAAAAATGAACTGAACTAATAATTATTATACCGTTAATTGGAATGTATAGATATTTAGTTATGCTCTATCGTTTTAATTGATACGTTTAGTAGATGCTCACGGAGCGGTAAAAAGTAGATCACGCAATCTATTGATGATACCATCGACGCTGCGCTGTTTCAAAGTTCTCTTGAGACTTTAAAAGACATTCAATAGATACTTTACATGCACTGTCAATGCCAACATGTGATAAGATAGGTATGATCATTAGCTAGAAGTAGTTTTTTTTTATATTAATTAAATTTTATGTACTTATGGTAAGGTTTATAAACTCAAGTATTTATTACACGTTGATATTTGGCATATGTTATACCCTTAAGTAAAAGTGCCTTGTGTGTAACAACGGGACCATATTATTGTCAATTAAAATAATTGATGTACTGAACATTCCCTATTGAAAATTTTTGCTGTGCTTTATACATGTTAGGTATTATACTGTAATTTTGATATTATGATTATATAAATATCAATTTGAAAGACATCGTTACATTTATCGAGAGTATTACTCCTTAAGATTTAAATAATTAAAGTTTATATTTATACATCGTCTTTGTTTATTTAAATTAAAACCCTCATCTAAGAACCGGTATTCATTTAAAATAAGTATCATAAAATATAAACTCATGGAACCTGTGTTATCCTTTTAAATTTTCTTCAAGTCTATTCTATGCGGTATTTTGTTCATTATTTCCATGTCATGCCTTGTTCGACTATGCAAAATCAACATTCGACTACCTTTCATCTGTGAATCACTTAACAATTAAATGAAGCATGTTGTTGTATCGTGTCATGTTGTTAATGGAGCCCTTTGTTAGGTTCAAAATCGGAGGTGTCGCAGTTTAAATTTGGGAAGACCTCACGACGACAAGGTCCAGTGATTTCTACGGGAAAATTTACGTTCGTGAAGGATAGAGAATTCCCTAATGGAAAGACTAGATGGAAGTGCTTTCACTCTGAACAGTGTCCTGCTAACATTTATACCATTGATGCAGATGTGGTACTGTTCTATGACAAGCATGATCATGAGTAACCTGATGATGAGGACATGGACTTTCAAAATCATGTAACTGATGGGTCCTAACGTTCGTTGTATAGGCCTTGGGCATACCTACCAGGGATGTTATGGATACAAAATTTCAGATCTGGGTATGGGTACTGATATTATATGAAAAATTTTATGCCGGATTCCGATACGGTTGCGGATATGAAAATATTTTAGATTAACCGCTTGTGTCGGATAGTTTTAGTTACGTATATATTAGATTTTTAAGGAATTGTAAAAGAAAAATACAAAATCTAAACAATGCAAGGTAGGTACTTGCGCGCGCGGCTATTGTGACGTATCGGTTGAACGAAAACCTTTCTTAACGAGTCATTTAGACTGCGCCTTTATCCGAATTTCGGATAGATTTTTATTTCGGATATCCGAAAGTTTCGGTTACAGTTACGGAGCTCCATAACATCCCTGGGACCAACATGCCTAGTGCCCGCTGATAAATTCACCCAACACAAAAATGGTATAAATTTTCGTGGATGAATTTTCTCTGAATTCAATATAAATAGGATTGGCGTCATCTCGGTTGTTAAACAAGTGGGATGACGTCCGTGTGCTCACGCGCGGCCCTGACTAGAAGTAGGCTTTGTCTTACCAAATAATGTTTTTATTTTTCATAGTACCTAGTCGTATACGCTTCAGTAGCAAGAATAGATTTATTTTTGTATTCATATAGACTATTCTTTCACAAGATGCCTTTGATTTACATGTTTAATTTAGAAGTTCCTTTTTTAAATAGCTATTTTATTATAAATATCTTAACAAGGTAACTTTAATATAAATAAAAACTAAAATTCTTACATTATATTTTTACTTTGACTGAGCACTTAGGTACTTTTTTTTCGTTATTTCATGTTTTAGAAAACGGTTGCTTTTTATTTCCATTTTTATTGTAGCAAACGTACGCAACGTTAATGCAGCATATATACCGACGGGGAGGGGGAAAAAGAACTTGATTCTAGACGGGTTCTCCTTTTCCGAGACACTTCCTGGTTACTGGGTGTGCGCCAGAAAGAAGAACTTGAATTGCCGGGCTACGGCCCGTACCAACAAGCGCGGGGAAGTGATCCTGTTCGACAATACGCATAACCATCAGAAACCCAAGTTCTACAGTAAAACTACTAAGAAAATGGTCACTCTTTAACTTTGTTTATGTGGTCTCTTTGATTATGTTCATGTTCAATAAAGAACAATGGACTAGACTCTGTATTTAAATTCGATGTCAAAGCCGTGTTGATTTTGTTTGCAAGGTTTAGGTATAAGAGTTTTGTTAGAGCAGTGGCAAAATTACTTTCCTAAACTCTTGGTCTATCATTTGTTTTTGTCTACATAATAATATGAAAAATTCATCGTATTTTTGTATATTATTTATTAAACCTAGGTGAATAATCCTGTTTAACTTGGTATTTAAAAGATTTGAGGTACTGTCAATTATGCAAAGTAACCCTATGTATAACAAGATAGCTAACATAGTTGTTTATATACCTGTAAAAGGTCTCCGCTATCCGTCACTGTGTCGCTTTTAGTGAACTCTTACTTGGATAATAAATTGTTACGTAGATGACATTAGCCAAATTGTGGTGTCTCTTCCACAAAAGCCAATAATGAAGAGTTGGAAGTTGAAGTTGAATAAATTGTTTTAGATGTGGTCGCCACGCCACCACGACGCCGAAATAGGAGACGATTGGGAGCTCGAGCTTATAGAAACTATTCAGAAGAGATGCTGATGACAGCTGTACATCTAGTAAAAAATAAAATTATAACCTCTCGCGACGCGGAAAAGAAATTTTGTATACCAAGACGCACAATTGATTACAAAGTTAAAAATCGACACCCCAATAAACCCGGCCGTAGCTATTATTTATCTATAGACGAAGAAGCGACATTAATAAAAATGCTGATAGCAGCGGGAGATGCTGGATGTTCACCATCTCAACTTAAATTGAAAGTTTGGAACTATTTGAAACAAAAAGATAAAACTTACGTCTTTAACGACAAACCTCCTAGTTTAAGCTGGGTGAGAATGTTTTTAAATAGGCACAAAGACCAGCTCACATTTTCCAGGTTTTCAAGACCTGGAAAATTTACCTTTAATGAACAAGAATAAAAAAAATTGTCTTGAAGGCAACAATTTTATGTATTTTTATAAATTTTACGAGAAAAAGTTCTTAAAAAAAACTTCGCTTGATGAGCAAGTGAGCACTTCTTTAACTACGTTTAGTTATTTTGTAGGGCGAATTCCAACACGAACGAAAATTATGTGAAATTTTGAGGCAAAAAGTATTAAAAAATAAAAACGTAGGTAATATATTTTTATGTTTTTTTTTTATGATTAGTGATGTGACTATTGTACACACGGCTACACATCAAGCTATACATTTCCAGTATAAATTGACCTCGCATTGTATGGAAATCTTATACAATGCGAGATCAGCATTAACTGGAAATGTACAGCTTGATGTGTAGCCGTGTGTACTAAGGTATATTAAGTGCTGTATCTAATTGTTGCTATTTTTGGTACATCTTCACCGCGTGTACCGAAATTGCAAGTCAAAGTTACAGCCATAAGAAAACACTCTAAAGCCGACAATATTAAATCCATCGATAATTAGAGAGTAGAGGTATCGGCCCCGATGTACGAGTTGTTAGGTCTTGAGTTCGAACTCAGACTGGATTGCACTTTATGCAATTTATTTCACCACCGTTGTTCTCAAAACGGTCATGAGGAAAGAGGTACCTATACATGCGAAAAATTCCAAAAAAATCGAGGGCGTGTGGCGTCCATCAACCCGCCCTAGACTCGCATGGTGTATTATGGCCTACTGCCTTTCAAAGAGAGGATACTCCACTCTATGAGATATATTTTTATTGACCTTCCTCCTAAGATAATTTTGTATTTTATACATACTACTTAATATTAATTTAGAAGAAGATTTTGGCTAATGCTCTATTCTCATAAAATCACAGTAAATGTAATGTTGCTAGTTAACTATTACAACTTTAATCTGATTTTTGCATTAATGTCACGTTCATTTTTGCAGAGGCCTTCTTTTTACCGTCCAGGGCTGGGAAAATGGTTCTGATATTCCAAAACAACAAATTCTGGGTGAACAATCAATATCGGGACAAGCTGAACTGGGCATGCCGTGATAAGGACTCCAAGGGTTGTCTCTGTAGAGTCCAGACTACAATGGAAGGTCGTTTCGTCCGCGTGAAGGGTCATCATACACACACACCAAATTTTACCCCTGACAACTTTAATACCTCTGGTCTAGTCGAAAGTAAGTTTAAAGAATGGAATGCGCCTGTAATAAGCAAAATTCGCCACAACCTGAAAGCTTTTGAATGACAAATGCGTAACTGATTTTTATTTTTTTATACTTAGGTATTGTTAAGAAAATTAATGCTAGAATGAAGTTCAATAAGTTTTTGAAGATGTTTTAAAATTAACACCGTTAATCCCTAAATGCGTTCAAAGAATGGGCATTGTAATTTGGAATACCCATCCCTGTATGCTGTTGTGTGGTATTGACATTTTGGCCATATTTGTTCACCCAGTCTGTGGCTTCAGTGGCTGTGAAAAACCATGACGTAGTAATCGTGATATTTACAAAGTGCATTCCTTTAGAAATTTACGTGTTTTGTCTTAGCTAAAATATATAATAATAAGCTTATCTGGAATGAAGAAGAATTTCAAGAACCGTTTAGTTGTAAAGTCTGACTGATGTGTAGGTATTTCATCTCACTTCTGAATTGAAGCGGTGTGTGATGAAGAGAGAAAGTTGAATATTTCATGTTTTTGGTAGACATCATTTGTAATATCATAGTATAATTGTATAATTAACTGTTCAAAATAAGGGGGAGGTTGTTCAGTATTAATTTTGTAGATCATGTGTATAATTGCTGTTTTTAATTGTGGGAATCTTGCAAGGCTTAGACTCTGCTAACCCTAACTTATGCACGCGTTATGTTCTAAAATGAGTTTAATTTATATTTGAATCTAACATTATACAATACGTATACATTTAAATAATAAATCAATTATGTGTGTATCTATCAAAAATATTATTTAAAGCAAGAGAAGTATTAAAAATGTTTTTTTTTTTGCAAGTGTGCCTTTTTTACCTACTTACAATTTTTTTTTTGTTTTGGAACTATAAAAGCACATTTTTTTGGTTTTATTTTTAACAATTACTCATCTAAATACTCTCATAAACCTTATATTAGCACATTAGCACTACATAACTCAATCATACTCACATTTATTTCTTTGTAGACACGTATCCACTTAGTTGGTCAGTAGAACTTATGGGCATTAGCTATTTTATGTACCTATATAAACCTTCTCGCTAAGCTATTGAATAATAATAGAGAGAAGACCCTAAATATGTTTTTTTTTAATTATGACCTCTAATGTAATTTTCTGTTTTTTTTTGTTATTTATTTAAGTACGTATGACCCATCTTGTGGAATTTAGAATCTATTAGAAACCATTCAAGATACCTATTACAAGATCTCTGCAGTATTTTTAAAATTGTGTGTACGATACAATTATAATTTATACCTACTCATTTACTTATAAAATTAAATGGTAAAAATATTTTGAAAATGTAGTGTAAGTCAATATAAGATATTTTTGTACCCGGTCGTTTTATTTAAGCTAGGAATCTTACCACCTCGATATAATTCGTTTAGAGTGGTAGCAAAAATATGCTTTCAGCGCAATGGAGTGTGTCTCGATATGGGAATCCGGTGCTGGTGGTGGACGGTTGGCGGTTTAGGCGGAACGGCAAAGTGTTCGCCGGACGAACCTCCTGGCTCTGCATCAAGTCTGACCATGGCTGCAAATGCTACGCCGTCACTAGCAACAACCGCATCATTGCCATGGGCCACGAACACGAACATGACACCATCAAAAAGCGCAAGCGCATAAAAAACAAACGCGATTCCACCGTTAAACTCAAAACGGAGTCGTACTACACGTGATGATGATACACTACACATTAGAAGTATCTTATTAATGTTTGTATTTCAAACTAATCGTAACTTCGTAAGTACACCCCAGTTTAGCGCTAGTCAATATTACAGAATTACCTTTGAAGAGCGAGAGGTTGTTATAGTTAAGCAAATATTTTATCGTGCAAAAATGAATTGTCATTGGAATTACAGAAAGTAATCGTTAAGTGCTTCTTATCTTTTATAAATAAATGAAATATTTTTTGAAGGGCGACTTTTCAATGTATTCAAGTTTGTTTCATTTGTTGTTATAGTTGTACCTGATGTCACGCTTCGAACTTAGTTTAGTTTTGTAGGGATAGTAAGAACGCAGATGTGTTCATTTATATTATTTACAAATATTTGTTCACAAAACGTAGTTGAAAGCTGTTCAACA
Organism: Charanyca ferruginea; assembly: GCA_947361185.1. NCBI lineage: Eukaryota > Metazoa > Arthropoda > Insecta > Lepidoptera > Noctuidae > Charanyca > Charanyca ferruginea. Next base: position 19,324,065 of record OX376073.1, read on the forward strand.
CAGGCAGACAGTAACAGTAAGTTGATTAGTTGCAGGCACGCCCGCCCCGGAGGCGCCGCCGACGCTGGGGCTGCCGTTTCCGTTCCCTTGCTTCCCCGGACAGTTCCGCTACTGCTTGAGCAAGAGGGGCAAGCCTGCTATAGAGGTGGGAGCGCACAGGTTCTGCTTCAACGGGCGCGCGGCGAGCGGCAAGGTGTGGTGGCGGTGTTCCCGTAACCCTCGCTGCCGCGCCGCCGTGCACACGTTCGGGTTGCGCGTCGTTCAGATGAACAGCGCGCACACTTGCGGCGTGCGCGCCACGCCTCTCACGCCCATGTTCTGAGCACTACTGCTTACGAACACGATGGCCAGATCTGATTAGTCAATTTGTCTGTCATCGAAACGACCACCGGCGAACTAAACGAGGTAGGACACGGCACAGATTTTGATCTCAACGCTAGGTACGAACAGAACGTAGGTTAGGAGTAATTATTGATATAATAATATATTTGATCAGGTGTTTGAAATGTTGAATGTCATTTAGCTGGACTTAACTATTGTTTCGAGTGGAAAGACAAATTGCTCTTGTGCCTTTCTGCCGGTGGTCTCGACGTGAACATTGTATACGCCTTTTGTCGATTACATACATGTATACGCAATTGAGATATTGCAAACTATAGTTTGCACGTTTACTCTTTTATCTTATTCTCCAAAGAGATTATTATTATGTATAACCTATATTATACTGTATTCAGTAGATACATTTAATTGGTAGATATTTTTGCGCTGTGTAAAGTATACGAATATATAATAAGCTCTAGTGAAGACCGTCTGGGTTCAAATGATTTGAGACTGAAATATTTTTGTCTTGTTATTTGTGGCCTCTACAAACAAAAGTAGCCTTCATTGAGTCAAATAAAAACTAGGTTTGGAAAGTTTCCACAGCCACTCATGGGATTAACCGCAAGATGCTCTCTGAAAGTAGATAGTTGAGTTAAAGCCAGCAGAGGCCGTCTATCTCAGCTCCGTTCTTCCGAACCTGACGGTCTAGTTGTAGTGTACTGTACAAAGTGATAGTTCTCTTATGATATCCTAAGTATTTTTATACATTATTTTTTACATTTATTTTTTTACAATTTTATTCGTGAATTTTGGACATAAAATTTACGATTGTTGTCATCGGAGCGGGGTCTCCGAAGTGGTTGGTTTCGGTTTGACTATACGAATGTCTGGTTATGTTGTCAGCGGGTGCTTAGGTCATAGAGGGAATGTTACGAAGTCATGTCATGTATACGATTAGGAAAGTAATGTATAACAACTTGTTAAAGTAGGAACTGCATTTATTGAACAATTGACTAAATAATAATACTCATGTATACGTTGTAGTTGTAAGTTTGTTCTTTAGTGAGATCTAAATATTTTAAGATTTATTTTACATCTTTTTTATTTTACACTTTTTTATATTATTTTTTGAGTACTTAAGCGTTTATTAAACCGTTGGTTCTACGTGGGGTGTTGTCACACCAATTAAGTTAACCTGAAAGTTAACCACATCAGTGTTATGTTAAGTACCAATGCAATCATACAAAATGTATACGACTATAAATGTTAACCTTGAAGTATTATTTTTAAAGTATTATTTTTATTGTGATAAGATATTTTAATGCTATTATTATGTTTAGTCGTGAAAGTATTATGGAATTACGGTAGCTATAAGCGGCGGTTGTCGATCAGAGAATGTTAATGCTGTGTAGCTGGTAGTAGAGAGACGTGTCTCTTGTGTATAGGTACAAAGAAACGATTATATTGCGCTGAAGTAACATTGGACTTTAATTTTTTTTGAGACCCTTCTTCCAATTTATTTTGTGTGTGTCTAGGAGTCTGTTATTATCAACAGGCATCGTAGGTACTCCTAACATAATTATTTATTAAATTATTTAAGAAAAAAAAAACTTTCTTTCGCTAAAGAAATAATTTAGGCCAGCGGAACGCTCGCAAGGTTCTGACATTTTATTACTCATAGTCATAGTAGTAATTAAGTAAGTGGACCTTTTCTCTAGAGGTAAGAGAATGAGGCAAATTGATTAAAGTTTATACTAGAATACGATCAATTGCAGCCATCTAGAAACGTCTATCATTTTTTACTGAGCCATCTAGATTCCAAATAAAAGAATGTCAAATAGAAAATTGCTAGAAAAAATATTAACTGCGTTTCATAATCAGAAAGTACTTATTTAGAAATTACCTGAAACGATTGCTGAACAGGAAAACGTGTGTCAATTCCAGGTATTTCTAGTGAAACAAATGATTACGCTGTATTGATTTTTCCGCACCCCTCTTGGTTTGACGCAACTAGGTCTAACCGTGTCGTCGTTTCAGGATGGTTCTACATCCGATCAGCACGCGGAGGACTGCATTTAGTGGCCGATGGCCATATATTCTACGAGGACGGAGGATCGCATCCTCGCCGGGTCACCTGGAGGTGTGCGAGGTCTTACCAGAAAGCAGAGCGTTGTCAAGTTGCCTTATGTTTGAGAGATGGACGCCTAGTATACTTCCGTGGCTCACACAATCATCCGGCTACGTATAATCCTGCTAAGCATGAGTCGAGGCGTTTCCAAGTGGATCCGATGGGCAAGTACAAGATCGTAGCTAGTCCAGCGCCGCGTGTGGCGGCAGTTGTGGCGGCGCCGGCGCCCCTGGTACCGCCGGCGCCCCATGCCGCGCTTCTGCTCTAGGCCTGGCGCGACCTCCTGGTACGCGGCCTGCTGGACGGCAGGCAGTGAGCGCACCTGGAGCGTCGCACCACCCTACACGTGGGTCACACGCGTGAGTCGTGACCACCATTTGTTATTTAGTGTTCTTGTGTTACGAAGGAACAAAATTGGCTCACACGCTACAAGTACCCCAAATAAGGAATTGAACCTTAGTTTTGTTTCTTTGTAATTTCGTAAGCCTTATTCTTTTTACGTAGTTATGCCAAAGGTCAGTGTAATTTCCTTTATCTTTGTATACTATTAATGTTAAAGTTCGGTAATATTTTATACTACGCCGGATGATTGGTTTCGAATAATTAAAGTAGAGTGGGTCGTTCTTGCTCTTTCAACAATTAGCTCTGACGGTATCTCGAATACACGCAACGCAATGTCGCAATAGATTCGTCAAGATGTCTCTTGACTATCATCTATTTTCCATTAAACGTTGTACGAGGAGCCCTTTGGGTTTGTGTGATATCAAACTGAACGTTGATATAGATTTTTGAGTGTATTTATACTTAATTATTTGGAAACTATTGGAATCAATAAAACAGGTGGCTGTAGACGCTTTAACGTCGCCTTGTTATGCCTTAGCGGCTATTTATTAGGAAACTACATGATAGACGATAGTATATAAAAACAATGTATAACGTGAATGTGCAATATTCTCTTACCAAAACGTTTAGAAATTATGTATACAAACTGTATAGCTTTAATGATAGCGTAGCCGTCTTGTTGATGCTTTTTTATAAAAAATCTATTTATTGACCGCGATGTAGTGTGCGGCACGACTGATAGTTGAACGATGTTACGAAATACTCCAATATTTATGATTTGTATTGTATTTAGCCGTAGAAGTAGACTGTGTAGACATAATTATACCAGCTTATGAACAAAATAATACGAGCATAGTTTTTATATTAGAAACTTATACGACCATAAAATATTATTCTAGATATGATTAGGGTGGGGAATCGTAGGGCACTGTAACAGGTTTTCCGTAGTAACGTAGGTACGTATATTGTATTTACGAGACATAATTAGTTAAGAATTTATTATTATTTGAATACTCGACTGGAATTTATGACTTAATTAATACCCAGTACCTTTCAAAGATCTTATTTCCTATGCCAAAGTATGTTAGACTTTATAGTAACGTTATTTTTTTTTTGTTGAATTAGTGTATTATTGTACCTATTGATTATACATTTATTAGTTATCTAAGTAAAAATTATTTAGTTTTTGTTTATATTTATAAAAGACGTGTACTGAACACAACATTTTTTTATTTCTGCTCTCGAAACAATCCTTAAGGTAACGTTATTTCCTCGCATCCATTCAGGGTTGGTTTACAGCTATGAAAATCGATTTTATTATCAGCGCTTATAAGCAACGGGTGATTTGAATCGACGCCAATGCTTGAATTTGAGATTCTAAAGTAGGATATTGAAATAAGGTAACCAAGTTATGTACCTTGTTTAGACTGGAATGTTTGACACTGTAACTTGTGTACAAATTCTTGGGCAGTTTTATCGTCGATGCCGATTTCCGAGAGCACAGAGGCAGAGCTACTGAAGATCGGAGGGTACTGGTACAAGCTGGACGGTTGCTACAAGAGCAAGCGTCGCTGGTTGTGCGCGCGCGGTTGCGGCGCTCGCCTGCACACCCTCGGCAAGAGAGTTGTGTTCACAGAACTGAGACATTTCTGCAGGACTAATAACTACACCATTTGATGTACTCACTATTTTTTGTTTGGATCGACGATTAGGGAAATGAAATTAAGCTCTCTTCTTAAATATTTTGCGTCAATATTGTGATCAAATAAACCGTTTTTAATTGTTAGCCATATTATTAGATATTATATAAGGTTTTTATTACCTAAATATTATTAATAGGTATAACTAAAGAAGTAGGTACTTACATCACCCACCGGAGTAACTATCTCATTATTATATTTTAGAGTTGAATTTTAAGAAAAATGTTAAAAGTTAAATATGAACTTTGTTTTATTTATTATAATTTTTTGGTGTACGCTGATTTGAAGGTAATTGATTCTAACTCTTAAAAGATATGTTGTTAGTGTGACTGTGGAGTCAACTAATAATATTACCATGTTCCAGTGAAAGTCATACACACGCACACTGGTTACCCGAAACTGTCGTTGAACGGGTACGTATACCGTCCGCATAACGCGTACAGGAACCAGCCGAGGGTGCTGTGGTACTGTGCGGCCAGGAACAAGTTCCAATGCCCGGCCATCTTGCGCACGTACAACAACGAGGTAATCGCCGTGTCGGGCGTGCACAACCACGAGCGCTGACAGCAGCTTGCGCGGGCGCCGAGTCGTCCGCGCATGCACGATGTCACGGCGCACCTGCGCAGGATCTTCAGACTGTATGGCGAACGTCTCGGTTTGAGTAGCAATCAAAACGTTGTATAGAACATAATTGTAGACTATGGGATTACCTACTATAATCTATATCAGGAGGCGCTCCTATGTAAGGGCCCTTTTGCTGTCATGCGTATTTTTGCCCGCGCGCGGATCTGGTCCGCATGTGGGTGATAGCACGCTCCTGGCCACACGCAAGACAAAGATTTCGTTTGCCGCTGCAATGTCATGCATGTCGCCAGTGACTAAACTCGTGCGTACTATGACCATGCGTGCGACCCGCGTCACACAGTAAAAACAACACTGATGGCAGAAGAACGCCAACTGCCGTGCCGTGCTGCCCGCATGGTTGGAAAAAACATGTATGAAATGATAGGATGCGGGCAGCCTGCATGCGGACCAGATCTGCGTGTGGGCGAAAATACGCATGACAGGAAAAGGGCCCTTAAAACTGGGTTATAAATATGTGACGCGCGCCCTACGGAATGTAACAGTTCATACAATGTTATGGAGCGCGAGCGAACGAAACACAGCATCAGGGCGTGCGGCTCGGATGTCTGCTTTAACTAGGAAGTACCTATGTCGTATGAATTTCAGGAGATTTGGTTCGTATACCTTTATAAACTAAAACTAGGCGAGTAGACTACAGCCATCATTGTGGAAAGTAGTACCTACGTATCTATGTGAAGTGGATTGGAGAAAAAGCTTCTAAAGACAGTACTTTAATGAATTTGTATTGTAATATTGATAATGATAAGTAGAAATAATAAATAAAGAAAGTCAGTTTAGATCTCGGAATTATCCAACATGAGTTTTTTTATATGTAAAATATATGTTGATAAAACGTTTGTGACTAATCAGTATGTTTTTGCTACATAACATACAGAAGCAATCATGTTCAGAAAAACAAATGTGCAGTTATATTATTATTTATTAAGATAAGTCTTTATTTTAGGTCATATAAAGAGTATGTTCCTAAATGCCATGTTGTTTCTTGTCATGTTATAATATTATGTAGATTTGTTGACTACTTGCTGTATAAGAGGCAGTCTCATCAACATTAATAAAATTAAAATAAGGTGTTGCAATTCCATGCACCATCGCCAGTGCCATTGCCTCTGAAAGGTCGAGGCTGCCTCGCTGAAAGCAATAAAATTAGACATACCTATAAAAATAGAATATTAAATGTATTTTTTACTTCCACGTTACGTTTAAATCATAGTTGATTTATAAAATGGCGTTATCGTGCAGGTAAAGTTATTCAGCGGTAGATGCAGTCTGCGAAAGTGTATCTTGTGTATGTGATCTTAGTCTTTTTGGACTGACATCCCAGAGTTGCCGGACCAATGTAATTTTAGCATGGCTGGAATGTTGAGGATAGATAGAAGAATATTGTTCAGAAGACATGCGAACTTGCTAGCTTCAGTCCTGGACCCTTTCTCAAGCATCAGGATAGTTTTTATTATATTTTACAGGTGTTGTTAAAACCATTGTATCCGACACCTGAAAATAAGCCAAGTATTAAAGCTATCATGTAAGCATACCTTCTTAAGGCGACGATATACGCCGGCGACCTTGAGCGACCAGAGAATCGTATGCGTTGCGTCCAAAACTTTCAGTTTAGCCGAAAATAAAAAATAAAAGATAGTATTCTTTAACTTAAAAAAAGACGTATACTAAAACATACATAATAAAATTGTCTGTAAGATTGTCAGTTTAAAATCTGTAAAAGTCGCTTATTAGCGCCTTAACGATATTCCCCTATCTATCCTCAAAACTTCAGCCACGCTTAACTAATATCGGTCTGGCAACTCTGGAGCTTTCGGCCATTTCCTCAAGATGTATATTATGTAGAGCTAAAAGCAATTTAAATTAATTCCTCAAAGGAATGTACTAATTTATCAAAATAATACTATTTCATATTTAAAATGTATCAAAATATGAATTTAATCTTAACATAATAATAATGTTGTAGTAACAAATGATAGAATAAAATATATTTAATCAAACCAATACTGAGATAGGTTTTGAAGTATTTTTCCCGGTTAGTAATTCTAAATAATCGAATCAAAATAATTACTTTTCTATTTTCTACAGCTTTACTCTTTGTAAGTAACATTTATGTGTAAATATTGATTAAATCTTATACATATTTGCGACTATTATTCAAACGTAGGAAATGTAGTAAATTAATCTACACTTAATGAAGTAGTTTAACGCTTGGTATTAGTTGAAGAAAGTTTGATAAACAAAAAATAGAATCGCCATGTATTTCTGTGAGCCTTCGAACGTTCATGCAACTCTGTTTGCAGTTTGTTCAGTCGGAAGTTCATCGGTACATTCGGTTGACGGTGTCCTGGATACCGTCAACCGAATATTGGTGGTCACATGTTGGGTTTTGACGCAGTGCCAGCAGTGTACGTGCCTTCGCGGACTGGCAAGTCGTTGCTGCTACACGACGGCTACACGTTCTACTTGAAGAACTTGCAAGCCCATGGCAGGAAGCAGTGGTACTGCTCTTCAAGGGACATGGCAGGCTGTCGTGCTGACGTCATTACTGCGCCTGCGCGCACCGGCACCGGAGATGTTCTATTCCTTGTGCGCGGGCGCCACATACATGCCCCGCCCAGTTACTACTTTACGCCTGATGGCAAGTACGTGAGAAAGAAGGATGTTTACCACAGGTATAGGTAACGCATAAAAGGTTTCTACGCGATATGATTTGACTAAGTTTTATTTCTATTTTTTTACGAAATCAGGTTTTATTCCTTTTATTTTAAATAATCATTTTTTTATGATTTTTTGTATTCTTTTTTTATTTTGAGATTATATTAGGGTTTTTGTGTAGTTTGTGAATTTTTTGTAAATTGAAGTTCCTAAAGTTTAGATGGCATGAGGGTTTTTGTAAATCGGTATTTTTTTTCGTACTTACTTACATAGTATAACCGTACAAAAAGACGTACGTAAATGTTGATATTATTGCCAGCGAAGCGATTGTTTTATTAAGTGTCCTTGTATAAAATAAATTTTGAAAGTCAATTATAAAATGAACTATCGAAAAAATATAGGTAGGTACTTAATTACTCATATAAAATAATTTTGTCTGAAGCATTTTTTAACGCGATGAAGTAGTTGTCTAGGTTTTATTTTCTTAAAATAAAAAAGAAGACTGGACCTTATTATAGTAATAAAATCTACTAAGGGCAGATTTGTTAATCGTCAGAAATATTCTAACTGAAGGATAAATATTTATGATTAACTTTAAGTACATATATTTTCTACACAAAAACTGTCAACCTGTTATATTTATTCCTCGAATAAAATTAAATCTGACGATTGAGAAATCAGCCCTTACTATACTGAGAGCATCTACTTGCGCTAAGTTTGTTGTTGAGAATGTTCAAGAAGTAGGTTTACATAAAGTATATCGACATTATGATTGATAATGTATTGAGAACATGTAAACGTTCTTATTGAAAATTCTGTAAGCCCGTTGTTGGGTATTTTTGCAGTGTTAACTTTTCTAACAAATGTTCGTTATCCTGGGAGAAGCCAGGCTTGTATTTTCTTTCTTTCTTTCTTTCTTAGGTTTCAATGCAATGTTCTGTGACTGAGCACCTCTCTGTATGGCCGACGTGAAATACATATAACGTATGTATTATTAAATTATTTAGCGGGACAGATGTCAACACGTGGCAGCGTAGTATGTAGGTGATAAACCGATGACTCATTATTTAATATTAAAAATTCGATTCACGACTCGTCATTAAAGAATTACGATATAATTTATTTACATTTGGCATTGAATCTCATGATATATAATTTATGAAATTGATAACTTCAATAGCATCAAGTCTCAATGGTAGATAATATATAATTTATTTTGGTCTACTGAGGGTTTTACTATACATTAGGTAAAAGCGTACTTATTTTACTGTCATCTATTATGACCTTTAATATTTTATTCAAAATGTCCAAGGCTGTCTCTATGTTGATAATAATAAATTATAGATATTTCATTCTAACTGAAATGAAACGTAGTTAAAAATATGGTGGCGTATGTTTCACTTGAAAAGTTCAAAGTAGCGGTAGGCGTGCTGTAGTGAGGGAAAGCGATGCGTAGAGTCGAGCATATGGAGCGGAGCTCACATTAAAATGCCTATTAATTTGTGTTTTGACAATATAATTTACTCTAAGCAAAGTTATTTAGTAACGACGAAATACTCTGTAATATACTAGAAAGTTTTATTAAAGGGTATGAATGAATGAACAGTGTTTCCCTTAGACCCACGCAATAGAACGTGATCGGGGGTGGAGTGGGCGTCTGACGTAGTAAGGCCCTACGACTGCGTATTACGCAAGAACATTGCTCGTTTTGTTTGTATACAATGCTTGGTAATTCAGAAATGTTTTCTGTACCTTTTCAGGTGGGACGTAGATTAATTTGGGTAATTAACCACTGTGATCAGTAGGGGTTGAGGTTTTCAGTGTCGTTTTTCGTTATGAAAATAATGCAAAATAAGAATAAGTTTTCTTTTGGTTTGTAATATTATGTGATTGTAAGGCAAGCACATTTTTTGTGAAATCTTTATCAAATAATACTTAGTGCCTTGCACTATTTTAATTATTCATCTTAATCTATCAACTCTATGTTTTTTTTCTTATATTCTCAAATAAAGTCTCAAAACCATGAAGTACATATAATATAATACGCGTGGGCCGTTACTATCGTTGCAATATCGGATGTATTCGGGAATCGAGAGGACATGAATTGCGCAGTTGTGACGGATCAATACCTACAAAGTTATGAAAGAAGAAAGTTCCGCAGGGCTCGGGGAATCGCATGGGCGTGCCCTCCATCTCCCGCGCTATAGCCTAGTTACGCCCTGTATGCCCTAATTTGACGTACTACCCCCTACCCACCCCATGTCGGCGCCCGCTGCGTGCAGGGTGCGTGAGTAAACAGCGCTGCGTAGTAACTCGTGACGTAGCGTGTTTTGATACATAATGCTACTATGATTTATTTATAGATTGCCGCTCTCTACTACTGACTGATGTTTACGCTTATTAGTTCTGTTGTGGGAACGAAACAGCTTTTTCTCAATTAACGAAACATTATAATGAGCATCTAACGGTGCTGCGACCTTTCCGGACTGCATTCGTCCGGCCTACGAGTTTTAGGTTTATCTGGTTACGTGAGCGGGTTTTTGAATTTATGTTATTTACATTAATGCTAAGTAGTCATGGCATGGCATGGGTGCGCTCGCAGCGTGGTAAGTGGGGTACCGGCGCACACAGTCGAGGCTGAGGTCGCAGGCTAACACTCACAAAATACAAGCTATGCAGATTTTTCTACATCGTGCCACACGCAGCTACGGTAAGAAGATGGTCCCCGTGCTGCTTCGTTGGATTGTGAGGCGCGGTGTGTGTGTGTGCGTGCCCTGGGCGAGGAATGTAGCGGTTATGGAGTGTCTGCGCTAGGTCCCGGGAGCACGCGAGCGCGCCCCACGCGGCCCGAGCGCGCCACCACGCGGTACGCGCCACGCTCCAGACATGCGCGCGGCGCCACTCGCATCCTGGTGATGGTGCCCCAATCGATAATGCCCCAGAATCTCACTCCGAGTGCCCCTTCCCGCTCCTCTCCCAGCCCTAGCTCACCATACCCGTCAAATTATAACATCCCATTGTAGTAATAAGGTCGTTTTTACATCCCCGCTTCCGCTAATGTTTCCGTTATGGTTAATAGTCGCTATAAAGAATCTTTTGAAGAAAACGTTGTTTCTTTGTGTTTCAGTATTTTAAGAATAGAAAACGGCTATGTTCGTTTTATATGTGCGTATGAATTATTAATGTAATGTTTACTTTTGTAGATTTTCAAAGGAAATGTTGAGTTTGTGACTGTATAATGTAGAATTATAAGTTTTGGAACAGAGTTGTTTTTGTTTTTCCTTGTATATTGTCGTAGATTGCACTATGGCACGATGATGGTTGGTGTTAAGCGTTTAGTGGAGTTGTATTGGTTGGGTTTTAGCGTGGGAGTCCACGTCGTGGTGTGTGCGGGTCCGCGTGCCGGCGTGGCGGAACACAAGCGTGTCCATCTTGCACGCGCCCACCTGCTACGTCACTGTCCACAACAGACACCTGTGTGATTGTCTACTGCGCCGACTTTGATCTTAATTATAAACATGCTTCTTTTTTTTCCTAATAATGTAAACAATATTTTAATTTCTTTAATCTTGAAGTGAAATTCGTCATTATTTTGGTTACATTGTTGGAAAAGAAAAAAGTGTATGTATTTGCATTTTTGTATAGTACAATTATTACACAGTCTTGTATCATGTTAGGTAGAAATTTATTATAGGAAAAACACGAGTACCTAATAACGAACACGCACATTAGATTCACGTGGGTGGTAGGTAAAGGTATAAAGTACCTGTCTACGTTTCATAATTAGCTCGTTAAAAATGAAAACAACGTAGCTACTATGTTAAAAACAAGTTTGTGTTGTTTTCAAATCAAAAATGTAGGTACACAGTCCATATTAATCGTAGTGCCTACCTACGTTATTTTATAATACAAGTTTCCGCATTTGAAGAATTCCTCATGTAAATTTTTTATCAGTTTCCTAAAACAATGTTGTTAATACTCCAGCAGCAAGTTAATTATCAATTTATAATAGGAAGGGACGGTTAAAAAGTTAGTGTTACATGCAATTTAATTAGTCTCCACGAGGTCGCCCGACCTTTTCAAATATTCTTTTATTTATTTGATGAGACTTAGGTTAATTATTTACCTAAAAATATTTTAAGATGCTAGACCATTTTCTAGGTCAAATTGAAACTATTTAAAACAATTTTAAACAAACTTCTTTTTTTTAATACGGTTTAAAAATAACCGAGCCCGCCACGTGGTTTCGAACGTAGCAAAATGCTACAATACGCTTTGAAGTAGGTACCTACGATTGGTACCGACTACCTGGTACAGGTATATACCACAGATTACCTAATAGATTCTACAATGCCGCCCATATAGGTACCTCTATAAAGGTTAAAAACAATGGAATTGTGTAAATGTTTAGTTAAGTAATTAATTATATGTATTTAGTTGTTAAATTATAGATTCTTTTTGCTCTTCATAACCTATGTGTCTGAGTGATGTTTATCTGTATATGTATGTACTTATTTAAAATGTATTTGTGTATGTATATCAGCTGTCTTACACCCATAGTACAGGGTCTCCTAAGTTTGAGGTCAGATGGCCGTGTGTGAAATATCCCCACATATTATTATATAATAATATGTACCCAGTATTATTTTTGTATACATACTTAGTTATAAATAATATCATATATTAAAATAAAAAGCCACAAATACTAGTTCAAATTTTAATAATAAATAATTAAGTTTATTTTAGTTTTACTAAATCAATACTGTGAAAAAAGATGAAATCTAAGAGTTAGCTCATCATAATTTATAATAGAAAATATTTGGGTGAGAACCAGGCGCGCTAATCTGTAAGATACGGCGAGAGGTCACAGCACAGTCCCTACACGCCCTTAGTTCAACGTTCTATTTTTAGTACAGCTACGTACAGTCGTACAATACAACCGACTGTGGTAGATACCTACGCACTGCGCATGTCTTGCTATCAATGAAATTATTTCTGAACATTTTTTTATAGTACTACGCAGGGCTCCGGACCTGTTTTTCTATCCGTTGCGTAATCCACGACTAGCTTGTTATTATACAGATGGGTTTTGTAATATTTAAACATATTTTTCTAACCTTAGGTTGTAGTTCTATCAAACCGGATTTCGGTTTAACTGTAGGTTTGATAAAGCCATGACATATATTATAACATTCCTCAATTCTGTTTTTATAATTTGAGTACCTTTTTAGTTTTACTTGAATAAAATGTAAAAAATACAATCATATCAATTTCCAAAATATGTTAATACGTTGGAGGGGCCATGGTGGTGACACAAACTGGAACCATGGCATTACCCTATTATTCCAAACCCCCACACAGCATTAAAACTAAACGTTGGGTTTTAAAAACAAAGTCAGTAATCCCAAACATGATCAAATATATTGAACAGCTGTTTTTCTTTAATCCGACCCAAAATGTCAACTCTGGTCGACCGAGAATCATGTGCATGCACCTTACCTATTGAATCCATGGTACGAGTTTGTGTCACGATGACCCTTACACTGTGAATATCTTAGCCATGAATTCTGCCTCTTCAATAAAGGAAAACAGGGTGACGATGAATGTCCTTATATATTCACATTCTAGGGTTATTCATACTTCGATAAATAAAGAACAGGACCAACAAGATCCTAGTGCTTCAACACACATCATAACTAGAGATAGAATGTAAGATTGTTTGCGATACAAAAAGTCCATAGTAAAAAAAAAAAGTCACTGTAAAAAAAAACAATCATGCTTGATTCACAAGCAGCAAGTGATTCATCAGATATCGACAATCAAACTTTTTTTAGCGCTCCTTCCAATCAAAACAAATTTAATTTTCACACGTAGTTTTCGCACCATGATTCACAATGTGTAGTAGAAGAATAAACATTTTTTGTTAAACTAACTTGAAATTTTATTTTACCAATTAATTTAGTGTCCTCTTAGTTGAATCTGTAGTCTAACGACTATTTTGTTATTGTAAGGTACTCGGTACTGGAAAACGCCGAGAGGAGGCCGCCTGTTGTACCACATGGGGAATACATACTTCGCCAGTAGTAAAAAAAAGCAAGACAAACCTCGTATCCTGTGGTACTGTTCGAGTAGAAAGTCCAAGAACTGTTTCGCCTCAATGTTGACATTCAATGACAAAGTAGTTGGACAGCCGCCCGAACATACACATCCACCGAAAATGCTTTACTTACCAATTTATAAGAACTGTTCCTAAGATAAGTACGTTTAAGTTCAGAACGTGGGAGCACGTTTGTAAAATTTAGAAGTCTCGAGTAATGCCTTGAACCATGTTTTTCCTTGGGCGTTTGAATATCAAATTGACATAGGTACTTAAACCAGTCGATAAAGACATTTTATAGGTATGTGACGTCGGGAAAATGTAATAAAATTTATGCGGGGTACCTACTATACCCACCGCACCCTGCCGGTTATCAATATCTTCCTAATGCCAAATCTTTTTACCAATTACCTCTCATTAGGGGAGGTATAAGTCGAGGCTCGAGAACATTATCTAAATAAATTAATATCAATATCGAATTATTCCTCTGATAGGTAAATAAAATGATTAGTTTCTTGTGCCAAAGATTATGTCGTTTAGAGAGCAAGTGCATTATGTCATTTAAAATTTGCCAATGTAGATTTAAGGGATTTATTTTTTTAAGGGTGGCAATGGTTTCTTCTTTAGGTATGTCCTCTTGGGTCAGGCGATGACCTGTTTCGGTGATAAAATGCAAGATAAGTCACATAGTGACAGTTATAATGTTGTTAAAAAAACAGTATGTCCCACTTATACAAATATGTAGAAGAATAACATGCACTTCCATTATTCCGAGAGTATTTGTATTGTAAAAGAAACAAGTATAAAAGTATTGCGCTTGTTATTAAACATAATATAAAACTCTACATCAAATTGTGTTTGCAACAACACGTACTAATTGAAGCGCGAACAGTTTTAAGACCAGTCATCTATAATGAACCAAAATGTTTTGTGCCATATTTCTAACTAAAAATATCAATAAAAGTTTTAAATCCGAGCAGCATTTCTAGTCCGTAATAATACTATCTCCACGCGTCCATCCGTACGACTTTGTACAGATCTCTACCTGACCGTTCTGGGAACTAAAAAAAAAACGTCTAGACGTCCTGCCTTTTGATGCTTTTTCTATTTAAAACATGTTTTTATGGAATACTTTGATTTCTTTCAATGTTCTAAAGCGCCAGGTGCAGGTAGAGGAACCGGCTTCCAACACTTTTATTTGGATGTAAAGATATCTTTCGTTAGTTACACGTGCCTAAAGAATTCTAAAGCGTTATTTTTTATGCTAGTCCTTAAACCAGTCCCATGCTTTTGAATTGTAATAATTCAACAGACAGAATATATTTAGGTAGGAGAATTTTAAGTTGGTGTATTGTTCACAGAGAGGGGTACGGTACATACTTTAACAATAATAATATGATTATCATAATTATTGCAAACGTTAAATATTCTTATGCCCTCAGAGTTTGTTAATAAAAGCAAAACCATAAACATCAGTCAACATACAAAGAAATGGAAAGGCATAAGGCACAACATAATAAGAAAATGGTGTGCTTAGATAACGGAAGTTAAACATTTGTCTAGCTAACAGTTTGTTATTGAAGGAGATATTGTATGTGTCGCAGTTTTCCTCCTCAACTCAGCAGAGCTTCAAACGACGCAAACAATCATGTAAGAACTGTTTACAAACTAATTGGTGCAAGTGATTACTTCAAGGGAAGAACAGCATTACTTATTTAATAAAAGAGTTAGGCATCGGCAACTGTTTAATTTTAAACACAGTTTTGCTAAACTGTATCCGCATAGACTGGTGTAAACGAGCCTTAATGTTGCTTAGAGTTAATTCAAATCTTATGAAGTCCAAACAAGTATGTAACAACTTTTCTCTCACACAATAAAAATGTTAGAGATGCAGTTGATGCTCTTCATGTTTTACTTACATTCTTAGATTGTATTCAAACATCGAGATAATAGCTATTCACTGAGAAAGAATTTTTAGAAAGCGCTCCGTAATGTACTAGAAGTGTATTATTGTGATAAGGGCAGACAGTATTCAATTATATGTACAGTTGTGAAGCTTAATAGCGTAGCTTCTCGAAGTAGTAGTAGAGTGCCTCAGAACGATTTCGTCATGACCCTATTGCCCGTCCAAGTAGTAAACACCTGAAGAAGTACCACAGGCATTCTCCGTACCGTTACGGTGAACAAACTGGACAGCCGACCACTTGTTTAGTTCAATTGAAATGTTAACTTGATTACATTTTTTTCTCAACGGCAACACTGATGACTTGCTATCAAAGAAAAGTTCGATTTTGATCTCTATGTAAGGAGTGTTACCGCCTATCCGCCTCTACGAACATATTTTTAGCTCGCTGATTCGAGTTTAATGTACTAAAAGTTGTTTACTAAGGTTATAGTATATATCTAGAGTCATCGTACGCTGAATCTTGGGTTTTCCGCGAACGCACGCGCGTGTACATTATTATATACGAGAAGTGTAGCAATGACCTTAATGATTTTCGTTACTATAATAGATTTTTTTCCGAATGTTTATTTCATATGTTGATTTTTTAGCCCTTTGAATTCTTACAAGTTTTTACAGTGTTGTCTATAGAATGTAATGAAATGGTCGTTTAATGTATTTGTACGCATGAACTAGTGCTGTTTACTATGGACGGTTGAAAGTACAGTAAATACGTCATTATTTTTTAGAAGAGACGAATGGCGAATGGTTTTCATGCATTATCTTCAACGTGAAAGGATGGCGAATGCGTGGGCGGCAAGCGATATAAATTTGCAGATACTCAAGATATGTGAATAAGTTCTTGGTTATTATTGTAAAATTAATCGTTCCGTCTTGAAAGTTGATAAGCTGATTTGCATGAATCATTGAGTGGATTGTCTCTGATAGTATTATTTATCTTCTAGGTCTAGGGGAAGAAGCAGATGTTCGTATGAAATTATACAAATGTAGATTCCACCCACTGTTTTTCGGGTGGCGCTGGTTGCTAGGCATGCCTCCGCCCTAATATTTTTGTTCACGTTAGGGAGCGTGGGGGCACCATGCCAACCGTCTGCATTTAATAATGCCATTCATCATAAATACAAATAGTAGCGAGCTTTAAAAGGATCTTAGTTCAGATGATGAATGAGTGCCGAAGAAAACAGTTTGACTATAAAGCTGGGTTTTTCTATTTACCAGTTTAGCAACCATCTCAGTTTGTATGTTAATTAACCAATTAACTAATTATTTAAATTTGCCCTTTTAGCTCTGGGACTTATGTAACCAAGATATATACCTTTAATACACCATTCTTAGCTAATTACGGAAGTTTTGATAGAAATAATATAATTACGCACCTACCTACTAGTATAATATCTTTTTCGAAAATATTACTCAAACCCGAATTTGTAGATGATGTGGCTCCTAATTTGTGGGCCTAGCCAATGTACTTTAGAGTTAAGGCGGATGTGAGTTGACTGTATTATAAACCTAGTTTATTTTTTGCCTTGGATTTTTTTATTCTAGACTTAATTATAGGTTGCTGTGCTGGTTAATATGCAGAAAGGCTAATTGCACTGACGTCAATAAAGTAGCGTTAGATTCACAAGTGCTAACGACCTTTTGTGTATAAGAACCACTCAATATTTTTATTATTCTTTATCAGGAAGTACTATTGCGAAGATAAGCTTCTGATAATCAATATCCGGCCTTCTCTATTGTATTGTATCCCATCAAAGGTCGCTTTCTTCGTCTTTATTTAATGGCTCTCGTGCACAATGACTGATGTTGCCCCAACGTTAATTGATGGTTGATTCTATCGACGTTGATAATCTTTTTGTAGCTACTATAATAATATAAGGGATGTTCAAGTGTAGCTGATGTGGAATTGTGTGTATAGAAACCATCACTTATTTAAAAAATCTTGACGTCGAAGTAAACACCAACGAACAGTGATATGGCATTTGAGAAACTGAAATGTTTCCTTAGATACGAAAGCAATAGAAATATTTTTTTCCTTCCAATAACAATGAGCTGTTAACTACCGCATGATTTGTCGATTGGTCACAATTCAATAATCCAGTAATGGCAGATTTCTATGAAGCTAATGATCTGTAATATTCCCTACATAGAAATGACCGCTTTCCTGGTCTCGATGTAAAGGGATCACAGAATCATATCTCCTATTATTCCGACGTTGTTCAGACAGAAGAAAACCATAAATTATTTATCATGGAAACAAGTGAAGACGTGTGTATCGTTCCGTGAGAATGGTCGTGTGCCATTAAAGCCAGGTAGCCGCCCCGTTACTTATTGTTCTGCCTGGGTATCATCTAATAGTGCTTACCTACATTGTCTTCCATAATTGCATAGCTGAGTTAGGTAGTTGGCCGTTGAGGTAGGTTTTTTGTTCTCGGATTCAAAGCTAAATTGGTTGGTTTAAACAATATGCTCTTAAAAACCCAGGGAGATACAATTATGTTAGGGTGAGGGGAGCGAAAAGGAATAATGATTATTTAATGTAGCTAGTTTTAATTTAAGGTCTTCTATGTCGTTGTTAGGTTGTCTATTAAATGCCTATTTTAAGGCCCTTGGTCCAACCAAAGAATAATAAATATTTAGAACAAGAATCTCCGTTAATATTTTGGCAGTAGTTTACGCCTCATTGGCGGTACTGCATTACAATCAAAATGTCTCAACTTCTGAACCCAAACCATCGATTATACAAGAGAAAGTAAATTTTCCTCAAGCTCAGAACTAAAAAAACAGGTCAGCTAAGACGCGGTTCACCAAATTCCATTAAAGAAACTAAAGAGCTGCATCTGTGACGGTCGTTAAGTGAAGCATTAAGGTATGATGGTAATCTCTCTAACGGTAAAACTGCATTTTTTCAACTTGATTCTCGTTTACTACAATCCGCATGTCGGTCACGTAATCGAAGTAATTATAAATACGCTGTCATGCAGGCATGTTACATTCAATATGAATAGGAAATCTTGATATTAAATACTGATACCGATATATAGGACATAGTTGGAATATTAAGGAATTTGAGACACCAGCGCCCTCAGACGCCGCGGTGTTACTAGCTTGAAACTGAACGGAGAAGTCTCTTCTGAGTGCCTTAGTATTTCTCAAGTTTCTAGTGTAGATGGCGTTGGGTGTTCGTAAACCTAGTGCGTTAAGTCATAGTTCAACTTTCCAAAGACTTCTTGAAGACGCGTGGAGTGATTTTGGCACTGCTTTACTGATGAAAACGACATGTACGAATGTTTTAATACTTGTTAATGACTGTGCGTGAGTATGTAGGGGTAAATAATGCGATATAATTAGTACACAATGAAGAAAGAAAAGATTCAGAAAAGAAAGCTATTAAAATGAAAGTAGGTACATCTTAGATACAAACGTCGATAGATGGCAGTACTAGTTCTGTAATGGTTTAGTTTCTTACAATGGAAACTTATTAGCTATGCAGTACTAGGAAAGTGTGAACATAAAACAAAACATTCTTCATTCCAATTTGATAGCGAGTGCAAATTGGATGATTAATTTAATGCCACTACTTAAAGTATTAAGAGCATAAAAAGATCACAGCCAAACGTTTTTCTGTAGGTATGCGGAGTCCAACAAGGATTACTATAATTATGTAATGTTTTCAACATTACTACGTTTGATTGCCTTCTTGGTTATGGTGGGCAAGTGTTGGGCTTCTGATTCGAACTCCGGGCCGGGCACACTAAAAGACTGAGAAGAGACTAACTACGCGTGTACTAAGTTATTTTTCAGTAGTAGCAATTTAGATTTCAGGTTTAGATCTGTGTTTGGTTACTGGTAAGACTCGCCCTCAATTTATAAGCCTTTACCTAAGTGAAGATATGCGGTTGTGCTCTACACCTGCGAGAACTGCTACGAGGAATACAAGCGTAAATGGATTTTATACAACACATCAACTCTCCATTCCACTCACCATTGCAGGTACTCTGTTCGTCATGTCACGTCGAGGGAACCCCATGATCATTTATGAGGGTAAGAACTTCATCAGGGAGAGGTCGCGGGGTCTGCGTACGAGATGGGTGTGCGGGAAGAAACGACGGCTGCAGTGCATAGCGACTCTGACCACCTTCGACGGAGCCGTCATCAAGGAGTATGGTTACCATAATCATAGTTAGCAGGCAGGGGTCACTAACACCTGGTTTCTGTAAAGTAACACAAATATTTTGTTACAAATTTCCAAACTCATATTCATTGCTGTGATTGGCTGACAGAAATAACAGCCAATCTAATAATATGGCATGACTTTGGATGTTTGTTTGCTAATTTGTGTTGATTAACCTGTCAAAAACCGGCAGCCTAATTGCGTAACGCACAATCACAATCCCTTTCATTGTATCAATTTTACAATCTTCATAATGTTATTTTCGTTGTCAAGCTGGTTTTATTTTTTCAAATATTAAAAATAAAGGATATTGTGATTGTAAGCGACATACGGAATTGGGGTGTTTGTATTTCTATCAGGATATAAGGAGAGACTAGTATAGAGGATGATAATACATATTAGTTGCAGTCTTTTTGTTAGAATTATAACCACTGAAAAGTGATATAATGACTCTACAGGTTTCAGTTACAGTTGTATTATTGAAAAATAATGAAGATGTTTTTTTCACAATACTAGGTTTTAATATGTGAATGTTGGAATTCTATAACAATGACATGAAATCGTTTAAATACTTTACATAAATATCATATTAGATTAGGTAAAACAATGTGCTTATTTTTATTACTATTTGACAGTAAGGTAAGGTAAGTAAAAACAATCTTACCTCCTAAAAAGTTAGTATTTTTTACAGAGATGTGGTCAAATATTTTATACAGATATAATAAGGCCTAAAACGCCCTAGCGGCTGGCCGTGATGCGGCGTGCCGCATCGCGTATAATTAATTATACGGTCTGCCGTAACGGCACGCTGCATCACGTATAATTAATTATACGGTGCGGTCTGCCGCAGCAGCACGCCGCATCACGTATATTTATACGGTCTGCCGCAACGGCACGCCGCATCGCGTATAATTATACGGTCTGCCGTTACGGCACGCCGCATCACGTATAATTAATGATACGGCCTGCCGCAGCGGCACGCCGCATCAAGTATAATTATACGGTCTGCCGCAACGGCACGCCGCATCACATATAATTAATAATAAGGTGCGGTCTGCCACAACAGCACGCCCCATCACGTACAATTATACGGTCTGCCGCAACGGCATGCTACATCACGTATAGTTAATTATACGGTGCGGTCTGCCGCAACAGCACGTCGCATCACGTATAATTAATTATACGGTGCGGTCTGCCGCAACAGCACGCCGCATCACGGCCAGCCGCTAATGCGTTTTAGGCCTTAGTGTATATTTTGGATAAAAACTATAAATAACCTACTTTGTGAGAGGTAGGTAGGAGTAGGTTGATATTTATAAATGTAAAGAATTTTATATTTTGTTATAATTAGGTCCAAGTTAGTATTATTTTTATTAGATTTATTTAGTAATTTCTAACGGTGCTTAGGAATCAACGAAAGTCCTGACTTATTTTATTTAATGTGTGTTATATATATATTACATATTACAGAGTCTAAAGTTAGTTAAGAAGAAATTAATTCAATTAAAAAGGGTTTTATAAAAATGACTGGCTACGAAGTTAAAGTGGCTGATAGTCATACTAATAAGTAGGTACGTCTTGGGTAGGTACTTATCAGATTTGTGGTGATGTAGATTAGATGGTCAAGAACTTAAAACCTTGAACGTATTTTATGTTATTCAATAATTATGTTCCTATACGGATAAAGGAATATAATTAATGTTCAGCATAATTTAACACAAACTAAATTTTATACATCCGCTGACCCATTGATCTAGTAGCGCTTGTCAAAACTAGTTTTATAAACGTGTCTATTATTTCACACGTCCTTCAGAACGACACAAGAAATAACCTGTTTAGGTTTATTTACCAGCCCTAGAGTAGTATTCATGGTCCCTATTATTTCGAATTAGCATATTAATATTATGTCTAATGTGCGTAAACAGGTACTTTGAATATTAATATGTTTATGAAGTATTATAATTTAGTTAAAAATATTGAAATGATTTGAACTTTAAAGTCAGGGCTGTAACACCGCGGTGTGGATGTAACTCCACTTTTTTATATAATTTTTACCTCGTTTTCAAAAATCAGATTATATAACCTAAAAAGAGATTGTATAACCTAAAAAGACTGATTGGTTGAGAAGGTCAAGTTTTATCTGAAGCCGATTCTTTCAATCAGCTTCAGCAGTCGCTTTTATTTACTCAGCAAATAATTCAAGTACTGACTATGTATTTAATTATGTCGGTGTCAGCAGAATGTGGCTTGAGTTATTGTCGCTGAAATTAGAGGCTGGGCAAGTCCACCTAAATTAAATCTGCACCTTTGATAACCCTAACTAACTTGAGTACCTACTCATCAATAGTTACCTTCTTATTAGCTTAGTGTGTCAAAACAGAGAATGTGCGTAATAATCTTCATTACAGTGCCTAAGGATTCTTCCAGGTATCTCTACAAAATATGAGCTTAAGTACCCGTCCATATTGCAAGTAGATTTTGCTCAGATAAATAGATAGCGCTGTTGGCATTAGGTCCAATGGCATCTTGCGTGCAAGTTCATGCAAGTAGCAAGTACTACTTCTACTTGCAGATACGACTCTATTCGTATTACGCTGCAAATGCGTAATACGAATAGAGTCGTATCTGCAAGTTGTCTTGTTGTACTCGTATTATTAAAATTGAGGAAACGCACCCTTATTCCTGTTATTAACATTACAATAATTATGGTTACAAGTTGAATAAGTAAGTAGGTAGTAAGTTAGGAAAAAACTTAATAAAAATAAAATAAAATTTAAATTTAGGATAGCCGCAGATCAATTAGACTAAGCTTTTTGGTCCAATTAAGTTTAGACATTTAGAATAGATAAAAAGATATCTGTTGTTTACATACAAGACTGAGTTTATAATGAACGTAAATATCTTATAAGAAATAATGAAAAATCCTAATATACTTAGCTAGCTTCTGCCAGCAACTTCGTCCGCGTGGAAATCAAATATACCATAAAATATGTCCTAAGACACTAGGTAATGGTGTAGCTTTCTAAAAGTGAACGAATTTTTGTAATCGGTCACATTCAGACTTTCAAACTTAAGGTACAGACAACGTCATCACCTGCTTACCCCCCACGTATTAAAATTTCTTCGGATAGGGGGACACAGTTGATGACGCTGTCTGTAGCTATTTATAATATTAGTACAGTAGAACTTCGATTATCCGAACCTCGACTATTCGAACCCTCAATTATCCGAACGCTCAACTTTATCCGAACGTTGCGTTGGCGCGAATATTGTTTCATAGAACGTTGTTAGTCCACTTACGGAGATTACGTGCGCAATTTTAATGTTTGTATGGACCTATTTCTTACATCGCACAGATAGAAACATGTTTTAATGTAATAAGGTGTTGTTTTCGTTTGATCTTGGCCCAATACACCCACATTTCGATTATCCGAACTTATCTCGGTCCCAATTAGTTCGGATAATCGAGGTTCTACTGTACCTATAGGTAGGTGTTAATCTAATACACATTGATAATGGTGCCAATTCTATTGAGCACTAGCTAAACTTATTTTAAACCATTTATATCTCTTTTTTTTTCGATAAAACAAGAAAGAGACAGATATTAATGCTGTCAATTTAAGCCGATCTAAAATGTTCATACAATTATAGTTGTCATGTCAGAACATTTTCATTTAAAAATACGAAAAAATGTTCAAGAGAAAACTAATTTGACAACTCTAACTTAGTTCTTATCTGTCGCCGTCCTTTTCTTTAGCTGCCTGGCAGTAAGAGATGCCAATTGTCTAATTTTAGTTAAGTTTGTGAACAAGGGAATCGACGCCATTATATTTCTAGACATTTAATTATTACCTACTTGTTTGTAACAAAGTATATGATTGATGAGCGGTTTTAGGACCAGTATCTAATATAAAGTACTAGCTACCCGACCCGGCTTTGCATGGGCCTAAAGTCTTCCCCGATAAATGGACTATCCAACACAAAAATAATTTTTCAATTCGATCCAGTAGATCCTGAGATTAACGCGTTCAACCA
Organism: Charanyca ferruginea; assembly: GCA_947361185.1. Classification (NCBI taxonomy): domain Eukaryota; kingdom Metazoa; phylum Arthropoda; class Insecta; order Lepidoptera; family Noctuidae; genus Charanyca; species Charanyca ferruginea. Next base: position 19,348,125 of record OX376073.1, read on the forward strand.
AACAAACAAACAATCTCTTCAGCTTTATAATATAGATAATGAGGACCAGTAAAAAAATAAATCTCAATAAACCGCTCATTAGGTAGGTACTAGTTGTTTAATTAGTGGAACAATAGAGTTTGTCATTATATTCTATTTACAATGTGTTATAAAAACAAGGAGATGTTGCAATGATCATAATAGATATTGATATAAGTTTATGTACAGCAAAATTATTTTAACTTGTTAAAAATAAAAAGTTATGTTATGTTTAGAACAAAATAATGTATATTTTATTGTAAATACTTAAAAAGTGTTAAATTACTTATTACTTAAGTGAATGAAGTATCTTTTTGAAATTATTAGGGAAGTACTTATTACACGATATAAAATAATTGTTATGTCTAAGTTGTAACACTCAACATACCCTCTAAAAATGCTTCAGGGGTTGATACTGAAACAAACTGAAACGGTTTACCAACAGCATTCAACGACAAGCATGCAACATTCTAATATGCCTTAAAATGATATGCTTAAACATAATTTACTTAGGTCACCCCGACTCGGACAGGTTAGGTTAGAAGGGGATGGCGGGGTCCCTCCATCTCCTTCGTGGTTTTTATAAACTACCCACAAATAGGAGCTAGGTATGGCTCCGTCGACCGGGCCTTATTTTTAGGGTTCCGTACCCAAAGGGTAAAAACGGGACGCTATTACTAAAACTCCACTGTCTGTCTGTCTGGCTGTCTGTCACCAGGCTGGTTCTCATGAACCGTGATAGCTAGACAGTTTTCACAAATGATGTATTTCTATTGCTGCTATAACATCAAATATTAAAAAAAGTTATTTCAAAAAAAAAGAAAACCGCCTTCAAAAACTAAAAAGTGATTTATTTATCACTTTTTAGTTTTCGAAGGCGGTTTTCTTTTTTTTTGAAAAAACTTTTTATTTTTCGCTTTTTAGTATTGCCTTAACATTCAAAGCCATTAAGAAACGGTGACACACTTAAAAGAGATTGTAAGCCCTCCAAAGATTGAAGAAACTAAAACGTCGTCTAAGTATTTTTTTTGGGATTTTGTTGATTTTCTCAAAAAGGGATGGATCAATTTTGATAAAATTTATATGGGACCATTTCGGAATAAACCCCTTTCGAATAAAAAAAGAATTTTGCAAATCCGTCTATATATGACAGAGCTATGCCCGAACATACATGAAAAAAAAAATACAAACATTCGAATTGATAACCTCCTCTTTTTGAAGTCGGTTAAAAACAGAATAATATTAATATTTTTTTAAGGGGGATCCCATACAACAGACGATATTTTGCCGATTTTTACTCGCTATTGAAAAAAAGGTTATAAATATAGTGTCTAATGTTGTATGGACTATACAACTACACAAAAGACTCTCACTTGGCCAGTTTTTAAGAAGTGTTGATATCACTACGCGTAAATAAATGTATGCATTAGAATGTTATGCTCAAACATTATTACTATACTACTAGACAAATTATACGTAAGTTGTTATGCGTGTAATGGTCAAAACATTCTGTTGGATAAGCATTCACTGACGTAGAGTTTGTTGGCGAAACGCTCGTGGGTGAAAAGTCCTTTGAATGAAAACTTAACGGTTTAAACATAATGTTGACTAAAGGACCAGACCAATCGATCGACCGTCGATCGACGGCATCGATCGATGGTAGAATGGATTAGTCGACGCCGATCGAGCTGCTTGATTTGCCGCACCGCGTGGCGTCCGCTCCCCATTATCACCTGCTGCTCGCCTGCGCCCCGCGCGCTGTCTACCTGGCCTGCGCGTCCTCTTGTACTTAAATACATTTAGAAAGAAACTGATGGATTATAGCCGGGGTTAATCGATCAACGTCGACAGATGCCATTGACCGGCAATGGATCGATTGGTTAGTCGAACGGTATCCGTCGATCAGCCAAAGCTACCACACCAATCAATCAACGTCGATCGATGGCATCGATCGCCGATCGATCAATTGGTGTAGTAATCCCTAACAGATCATGGACCAATCGATAGTTGGTAAACCGTTTCAGTTTCATACTGAAAGGTAATATGTATTGATTGCTCTTTGATTATTGTCAAGATAAGGTGTTCCACAAATTCTTTTGAGTTATATAAAAGATGTAAAACGACAAATAACATAGGCGTTGATTTCGCATACTGGTAATGAAACTAAGTAACATTTAGCATCATACATTGCTGGTAAATAACTATTTTTTAAAGTGTGAGACTGTTCTGGTAGCGCGCAATGTAACGCACGCAAAACATTGTCCTTTAGGATGACATGCAACAGTACAGGGGACGTATAAATACCCCCTGGTGTTTAAAGTTTAGTTAGATACAACATTTAAAACGTGTTTTCTTAAAAACTCTTTTGAGGATTGATTTTATTAGATTGAACTTTGACCAGAAGGTTTCTAGGTATAGTTTAGGAGAAACAAATTATTGCATTGATGGGAAAATTAACTATAGCCTTCGTTAATTGTTTTTTTACACCCGTTATAGAAGAATTTTACACCTACCTAGCTATTCACCGTATTAGGCGCTGTTCTAATAGAACGCGATCATCGTGCGAATCGCGTAGTCGCGACGTTAGCGTCGCGAGAGACCGCGGTAACGGTAGCGCAATTATCGCGCTATTTCAATTAGAACATCTTTTCGACATCAATATGTTTGATCGGGCAATGTAGTCGCGACGTTAGCGTCGCGAGAGACCGGGGTAACGGTAGCGCAATTATCGCGCTATTTCAATTAGAACATCTTTTCGACATCAATATGTTTGATCGGGCAATCGTACGATCTTAGTTTGCATAAATGTTGGCATAAGTAGTTTAACAAAAAAAAAAAAACAACCATCGATTCGAAAAGAAGAAGCTCGCGCGAATTGATAACAAATATTTTGGTCGCGTGACCGCATCGCGCGTATTTTAATTAGGACACCTATGTAATCAAATCAAATTGATTCGTAAATGTAGGTTTGAATACAATATAATGTTATAATAAGATGATCAGTTCGCTGCATTTTACACGAGAGCATACAAATAATAATATATTTAGTTATGTCGAAACAACCGACACACGTTTAACAATGAAAAAACTCAACTTACATACTAACACACAATTCCTTACGTACTAACACACAATTACCAATGTCATAATAATAATAATCTAAATGTGATATTGTACAAATATAAATGTCTACGGTGTCCTCCATAAACTCCGTTGTGGAGTAGTGACATTAATGCTACGGTAACATTGTCGCGATAAGGCGAAGATTTGCGTTGTTGCGACACGTCTGACCAAGCAATTCGTCCTATCGTGAACCATCATCCGCGAACAAAAATGCCTTCGCGTCGCTGTCGCTGTCGCGACAACGCGAACTCGAATCTTCGCGTCGTAGTGTAGCCGTAGCATTATGAATTAAAAATTGCTTTAACAGAATCGCGTAATCGCGGATTTGTGCGATTAAAATACGCACGAACTTGCGATGATTGTGTAGTGGCGTTCTATTAGGACAATGCCTTAAAGTCGGGCTTTTACAAATGCCTCCAGGCGATTATAATAAAATAAATTATAATAATCAAATGTTACAAAGTTTTAATTTGTTATTGTTTTCATTTAACTGAGAAATAACTTGTAAATAATATACTCAAATAATTATGATTATTAAAAACTTTTTGGTGTTTTTTTTTTACTAACATCATTTTATTTTTAATGAAATTATTTATAATAAAATAAATTTTTTTTACAATATAAATAATAAAAATTTCAATTTTATGTGATTGATTTTTTTTCAAGATAAATGTAGTTTTTTTTATTTATTTTTTCTTACAGATGATGTAGAAGTTGGACCATTTCGTGGCAGATTGTACTCATTCTATGATCTCGAAATTGCGTTACATCACTGTTCGAATGATTAGCAATGAGATCTTGGGCTAAGTTACAGCAGATTGCAAGTATCTTGTAAGGTATTGAAAATATTAACTTTCATGCAAGATGCCTGTCCTTGTATGTGACATACTTGAAATATGCAGCTTACGTCCAAGAAACTGTACTTGTCAACGAAAAGGTTTTAAGTACCTAAGTATGAAAGAAGTAAGTATGAAGTAGGTACTCATTTTTGAATTGTATATGATATTATGGGTAAGCAATAGCTACAAAAAAGTAGATTATTTTAGTGTACCAAAGAAAATTGCTCGATAAAGTACTTAGTACGAATTATTGATAAATCAATGATCGATAATATTTTTTTTTTTATTATGTACTTAAATGTTTTATACTTTTTATTTTAATATTTAAATATGTTTTTTTATGTAAACAGAACGGATAAATAATCAATTATTAAAGACGGCAGTCTTAAAAATAAATCTTTTGCTAAGATAGACTTAGAGAAAAGAAAATGTGTATTTACTAATGTGTCAAGAAAGTACCGGGAATTATTCAATAAAACAAAATACATATGTATTAAATATCTAAATTTATTGTATCGCATTCAAAGTATGTCCATTCCGTAATAATAGACGAACTCCAACGAATAACCCAATAATCAAAACATTTTAAGACGTATTTATCGGAATCGACTTCAGTAGATACCGCGAATTTTCTTTTAATTCATCTTTTTTTCAGTTAGAAGGCGCCATTCCGATTCTTGTTGACTGGTTTGCATGTCAAACTCGTAAACCCATGTCTCGTCACCAGTAACATAGCGTTTTATGAATGTGGGGTCGGAATTGACTCTTTCTAACACGTCTTCAGCAATGTTTACGCCATTGAGATTTTGCAGACGATTCAAGTCTTTCGGTATGAGTCGAGCGGCAACGCATTACATGCCAAAACAATCGTTTAAAACGGTACGAATTGATTCTTGAGATCCAAAAATTTCAGCAGCTATCTCTCCCAGACTAAAACGATTACGATTACGAGAATTCGAAACGAAACGAACGATTTTCAGGCACCATTTCCTTTATTATAGCGATGTCAGTTCAGTGAAAGACGTTGATGGCCGACTAGAACGAGGCAAATCTTACACCACATCTCGACTACATTTAAATGCATTATACCACTCATATGTACGTGTTGTTTATAAAGTCGATTCACTGAAAGCCTTATGTAACATTTTCAGTGCTGCTGCACACGAAATTCTATTTGCAATGCAACATTTAAGGGGCTATTAAACGACTTTTACAGATTTTAAACTGACAATCACGTCAAAATGTGCAGTGTACGAAAACGAATTATATGTTCGATATTTTTAACTATAGTAAAAATTGCAAAACACGGTTGACATAAACTGACAAAATGGCGCACTGTGAACAAACTAAATGACCAGTGACGATCGAACTCCGTGTGAGTAATTGTGCCAACTTAGTGTCAAAAAGAATTTAGACAATTCCTTTAAATGAGCTTTTTAAATTATTAATTTCCGGTACTTTCTTGACAGAATGTAATATCATTTTAATTCTTAACTTTTTTAAATATACGGTATCTATGGCGCCGTTTATTTTAAAATCTGGCAAAGGCAATGAATGTTGTTCAACTGTCAACATGAAAGCAATTGTCATTGTGAGTGCAACTAGACTGCATTTTTTTATTGACGCACGAATAAGTACGCGTACGAAGTTATAGTTCGAACGTACTTTTCCCCTATCTATCAGCATAAAAAAATTCGGATACTTACAAAGGGTTTAACACATGGATGAGATGGCCGTCGAGCCATAACTCATATACCTACCTATACTTATTTATATATCACTAGCTTTTTATCCGCCATTTTGTGCGTATGGAAGTCAATACCATACGATACAACTTATCCTATGACACTCGGCAATAGTGAAGCTTTCTATCAGTGAAAGATTTTTTGTTATTAGACCAGTACTTTCAGAGATTATCTCTTACATCGAAATTTACAAACTTTTTCTTTTATTATACTAGCACTTTGCCCGCGACTTCGTCCGCGTAAATTTTCTCCTTGATCCCTAATTTTTTGATAACGCAATATAGCCTAATGTTTCGGCCGCATTTGCGTGTATCGTCCCGAAGTAATGTGTGCCGAAGCTTTGTACGTTTTGACACTAAAAAATTGTCGCGATAAAAACAGTGGTCATATTAGCGGCTTCGATATTTTGCATGAACTATCGTGCAATAATCCAAGATGGCCGAAATCATTTCCAAACGTTTAACTATGGACGACCGCTTTCTTTATTTCACCAAATGTTTTTTTTCCATATGATCCCTTGATGATGATTCCATATGATCCCATATGATGAACTTAGCTTCATAATTATGGAGGAATTTCAGTACCATTTTATCGCTCCACTTCACTTTTACACAGCCACCCACCCGCACACGTCTGAACTGATCGAAAACAGTGGCCGAAATGAACAACGCTAGTCTGACCAGGCAGCGCGATATGTTGCGCTAAAACCTTTTGATGTACTGCCATCCACGCGATAACACACACGCAGCCGGAATGTTCGCGACGATAGCCGGTAATGGCCGGTCACATCTGCGTGTATCGCGTCATGGCGCGAAGGTTCGTAACGATACACGCAGATGCGGTCTAAGCATATAGCACTCAGGGATAACGTAGCTTCCTATTGATGAAATTTTGTAAATACGTCTACCTCTGAAGGTTTACAATCCTCTTGTTACATAAAAATTAGACTAACGTACTAAATACGAAAAGGTTCTAGAAAGAATCCAGAGTGTGTAGACGATACCATATAGTAAATGGTTTCGACCAACATGCCACAATGCATGCAACGTTTACGGTATCCACCCAGTGACCATTTTTTTTTTTTTTTTATGTATGTGATAAGTATCATCCTTGTCGAAGCCATCTATTTTAAAAAGTTAATTATGTTTTTATTTAGTTGTTAATAATCGATATTTTCGAACCTAGTGACATCACATTTACGTGTTAAGCTTATAAAGCTCAGTTTAATCGTTTTATGTAGTCAAATAATGGTGCCAATTCTGTTGTGCATGAACTAAACTAATTTTAAGCTATTTATATCGAGACATAAATGAATATGAGCTGTCAATTTAAGTTGATCTAAAATGTTCATACTATTATAGTTGTCATTTCTGAACACATTGATTAAACACACTGCGAAGTTCAAGGGAAAAACTAATTTGACATCTCTAAATTAGTTCTTGTCTGTCGCCGTCCTTTTCTTCAGCTTCCTGGTAGTATGAGATGAAAAATTCCTAACTTGAGTTTAGTTTGTGAACATGGGAATCGGCACCAATGACAAAGACAGTAAGACAGACCGGAAAACCTCTATAGTCCCGACACCTATTCCCAATTTATAATAATGGTGTTCTGTATTTCTATCTAGTCTATAATATAACGCGTGTCTGACTTCCACAACCCAGTTACTGGGTAGCACGATAACTCTTGGTCAGACTGGTTGTCAGAGTTTCAGTAACGACTGTCATAGATGCTACGAATGACAGCCAGGACCTACGGCTTCACGTGCTTTACGGAGGGAGGCTCGGTGGGGTCTTGGTATGAAATGGATGGACCCATCTACGGCGGTCAGTCCGTAGATGGGTGACCATCCATTTCATTTCAATCGTGGTTTAAACATGACTAATCGATCCGTACGGCTTTAACTTAGCCACGAGCCCCTCAAATGTTGTATAGTCATATTAGATTATAATGTTGTTGCATTTGCAAAATACTCTGGTATTTAGCTGCATCCGGTTAGACTGGAAGCCGACCGCAATATAGGTGGGAAAGGCTAGCCAGATAATGATGATTTATGCAAAATACAAAAATTATGGAATTATGTATAATTTATTATGTTTTCAGAAATGTGACAGAAGTTGGAATTGTGTACTGTAATTTTAAAAATAAGGATATCTTATTTTCTTATATGGGTTGTGAGTGAAACGAATTTTGAACTGTAGCTGTAAAATTATTAATTACTAGCTGACCCGACAGACGTTGTCCTGTCCCTATCTACTTACTTACCTGCTTATTTACCTACCCTACACCTGCCCTACACCTGCCCTACACCTGCCCTACACCTACCCTACACCTACTCTACACCTACCCTACACCTACCCTACACCTACCCTACGCCTACCCTACACCTACCCTACACCTACCCTACGCCTACCCTACCCCTACCCTACACCTGCCCTACACCTGCCCTACACCTACCCTACGCCTACCCTACGCCTACCCTACACCTACCCTACGCCTACCCTACAAAAGTTATTTATTTTATTTTGTTTTTTTTTCTCTCCGTAAGAACCATCTTCGTACTTCAAGGAATATTATAAAAAAAGAATTATCCAATTTGGTCAAGCCGTTCGCAAGTTATGCGCTTACCAACACATTTAGCGATTCATTTTTATATATAAGATTTAAGGCTCGACCGAGATTGGTTTTTCGTTCTCGGCCGAGACCGAGACCGAGACCGAGAATATAATACTATCTCGGCCGAGACCGAGAGCCGAGACCGAGAATAGACAAAGCGTGAAAAAAAAAATTAACTTTTTAATACAGCACTAACTATTTAATTTATTAATAATCAAAGTTAAATAACATTATATTATAACATAAAAAAAGCAATTTCTCGGCATTTTCGCCTTTCAAAGAGTCGTCATACAATAGGGTATTACACCAATTTTTGAAAAGTGTCTCAATGAAATTCTGTAGTGCTAATAAGCCACCAAAAAAAAACACAAAATTTTTATTCAATTGATAAGTGCCATAAAAATGCATCTAAATTTTAAATTTTCAAATTTCGCGCGTAGTTTGTCGAAAACGCCTCTTACTGGACGCCATATTGTTCAGCGTAAATGACGTCAGTTCGTTTTGTATCAAATGAGCTCATATTAAATATGATAATTGTATATCATTTAAAAATAATTAAAAGCATATTTTGTAATAGGTGTAATAACGAAAAAATTTCCTTGGTGACGAAAATAATAAAAGTATAAAGCCTATATATATTACGCCAATCAGTTGACTGACAGTTGACAATTTTTTGTTTACACAGCCGTATGGCGTAATAACATGGCCGCTACTATTTCACGGTGTTTTACAACAGATTAAAAATACTGAAAAGGAACTTTAAATTGAATTTAAAAAATTGTTTTGTTATTTTATGAACTAAAACTTACATTTTCCGACTGCTTTATGCCTAAACTGTCTCAATAACATATTTATAGTTTTTTTCTCGTATAGAGTAAAATACCCTATTGTCCAGCTTTGCTAAATAGTTGTTCACTTGCCACGCTAGTAGGCGGCGCAGATAAAAACTTATTTGCTGCAGGCCTAAGCGGCAAAATTTGAATGCCGATCCGAACAAAGTTACAATCTCGACCATGACCGAGAATCTCGGCTATAACTAGCCGAGAACCGAGACAAATTTCTCGGTTGGATTTGTAGCCGAGAATGCCGAGACCGAGACCGAGACCGAGATCTCGGTCGAGCCTTAATAAGATTATTATGAATTAAGTAAGCCATAAGATTAGTACCTATATTTTCAAATGCCATTGAAATAACTCTTTAATACACTAACAGTGACGCTTGCCGATAATTATAGATTAAAAAACAGTAAACTAATATCAAAACCATTCGATAACCGTAACTCTAAACAAACAGAAAAGTTAATTTTCACCCATAAAAATTAATTTAATAAGAAAATTGTACAAAAGTGTAACTACATTAGATACTTATTATTAAGGTCAGAACAAACTTCATCCGCGTGAATGTCGGTTATCGCGGATGCAGGCGAAGTGAATTAAAAGAAGCTTTTTAGGAGTTCAAAGACTGTCTAGTCTGCTTGAACCTCAAGAACAGATGTACCAAATTTCATCAACATTTGTTGTATAATTTAACCGTGAAAGCGCTCGCTTATTATATTAGTATGACAGTGATGATAAGTCAGTTATTATTCCAAGTTATAGTTCACTATGAAATTATCTAATTAAGTACTGAGGCACATACAGGTACATGCTAATTCAGTATATGTATGTACAGTAAATAGGACAAGTAGATAATTGCTTCATTCATATTAATTATACTATTTGCTCAAACTAGAGATAGGAAAACGTGCTTCCATTAATTGTATGTAATACAGTACACATATTACGGACGTAGGTATGTGTAATGTGATGAAGTGTCATAGTTAATATTAAATATCGTGATATAAAACATTATTGTTCCTGTCAATTCATTCAATTGTAGTATAATGTGTTACCTCTTGTTGTGTGATTTTAATAAATGCTTGCCATAATATCTGCATTTATTTTTCTTTACCCTATATTGTTTTTATTGCAATTTGCAGCTGTGTCCATAGTAAACATTTCACTCATTGACTGGTCGCAGGCTGCTGCTTCCAGTATGGTTGAGTTCGATCCTCGTGACAAAGAATGTGTTTAATAAGAAAATAAAATAATTCAGAGTCTGAGTCCTAAAATTCTTGGCAGTGCAGTAAAAAGGAGATAAAGAAAAAAAGGAAGCTTTATCTTAAATTCCTGGGAAGGCCATTAAAAGCATTATATAAAGTGCGAATAAATGGAAATGAAAGTATCATTTACGCACGCATTAATTTCTTATCGTGTAACTGTAAAACTGTGGTGTAACTAAACTGTATCTTCGAGCCTTAACAGAGCAGAGGACCTACCGCCATCTCTTACAACAGTATTATTTTGATATTACTATGTTTTAGGCACTGTTGGATTTTCTACGGCTCCGTTCTTAGAGTTGAAAATTTAGCAGTAGGATACAATAGAATTAACCTCGCGCCTCCTTTAAACAGTGGCGTGCCTAGGGGTCTAGGTTAGGGCAAGCCCGATAAACATTTTACGATTAAGAAAAAAAAACCAGCAAGTAACAAGTTGCTCAATTATTGATTAGCTCATGTGATGCTGATTATGCAACCCGGCTTTTCGGCTTGTATGAAACTACTAGAGAGGCAAAAGTGGACAGGGTCTGTAACTATAGGTACCACAAATTCTTTTCACGCAGTGAACGAGCTCTTAGCAATCATGGCGTGCTAGCGAACGCAGGCCGGATATTGTGATCTTTCTTAAGATGATTCAATAAAATCACACAATTAACAGAATTAAATCATATTTATTCTGTTGATTGTGTAAACATACTCACACTACGCAACAATTAAATGCTTGTGCATTTACATATAATGTTATTTCTATACCAATCGTCGCTTTTTATAAGTTAGTATGTCGGTTTGTAAAATTTTTGCTCCAGGAAGAAATGGTTTCATGCCCGCACTGTCAATTCTCATTTTGTACTGAACTCGTTCACTCATGCAAATATATTTCAGAGATTTTGTTTCTATCTATAGTATTATTGCATGAACTGGTTATTCTGGTGCAAGAGCTTCGTCGGATTATATTTGCAGTACCTACCAACCGCCTTCTCGGCTGCTGGGATGCAAATTAATTCTGACTTAATCGAGGTCCTCCGGAATTAGTTTCTAAATATCACCCTGTTACAGACGTCCAGTTCATACCCACGGAAAAGGGGAAATATATCCTCGTGCTTCGAGGCTACACGTACTCACAAGTTGGGGGCCGGTTCTTCTACTGTTCGTCGAAGCATATGGGCTGCAGAGCGAGGGTTCGGCTTATATCGGGGAAACTCGTGGCATCTGCGGATGAACACAACCACGCACCTCCGTCGCATGCGCGTTGCGGTAATGGCGCCTTTGTCCAACTCCGTCCCAGAGGTCTCTCCAACTTCTCGAGTCTGTCATCAGCACTCCTCCCTTCCCCTATTACTTCCCCAACCGTAGCAGCTTTAGCCCTTCATGCTCTAAACTTCCCAAGAATACTTCCTAAAACAGACCTGTGGCAGCGATCTCCTAATCCTGAAGATAAAAAGGATTCTTAATAAGTTAAGAAGATATATTGAGCAATAAATCGTATGCTATAGTGTCCATGTTCACTGATGTGTGCCGGGACGGAATTGTTTAAAAACTGTTGTAGAAGATACGATTGTTATGGAACCTTTATGATAATTACTTTAATGTTGATGACGCTAAGGCCTTAAATACTTTTATAAGTGAGAAATATTCTTCAGCTAAACTTTCTGTCTTATGTGGCAAGTTTTTTGTCTCTTTCTTTTAATGTTCTTCATTACTTCTATTTACATCCTGGATTGAAATATTTTTCTACGACCCATGTACATTTTTTGCGTGTTTTTCACAATAGAACTAAGTACTTATATAGTTTGTAAAGTCCGAGTGCATGCAGTTAGGCAGGCTAGGTACATTATATATTTCTCACATAGTTAAAAGGTCTTAGAATGAGCTGTGAATTATTTAAGTTGTAACGATACGCATCAGTTAACAGAGACATTTTAATATTAGACTAAATTGTTATAGAAATCGAATGTTTCTTGAATTGTTGATCTCTAAAAAGTATGTACCTATATTTCGAAAATTGAATGTTATAAGCTTTGCTTTCAGTGATAATTCAACGCGATACGTAATTCGGTGATATTTTCTAAGTAATAATTATAGTAATATGAGCCTTATTATATCTACGTTAATTCTACTTACCTACATGTTAATAATTAATATTTCGTTTGTATATAAAATCCTATTTTTAATTATAGACTGCTCTTTTATGAATGATTATATTGTGCTTAAATAATGTCGATATTTTTTTTTAGTAATCCAGGATCCTGTAACCTACAGACTGCTCTATTATTATACCTTTAATATTTGTTGGCGATAAGCTATGCATAATACTTATCCATTGGGTGGTCGGTTGAAGAAATAGAGATAGTGCGGGTTTGTACTATTACGTTGGACTCAGGTACTACGGTTCAACTTACCTAAAATATAAATCTAAGAAAGTGAAAAGAAACCAAATGCTATTAAACGACTTTTACAGATTTTAAACTGACAATCACGTCTAAATGTGCAGTGTAAATGATTTGAAAAAAATATATGTTAAAGAATACTACTTTTATTTAATTTTTTCGACTAAACTTTGAGAGTTTTGGACGCAGAACTGATGCAGAACGGACGCAGTCTGCGTCCAAAATTCTCAAAATGTAGTCCAAAAAATTAAATAAAAGTAGTATTCTTTCAAAATTAAAAAAAGGCGTATACTAAAAGATAGATAAAATTCCTATATTCAATAAAATTGTCTGTAAGATAGTGTAAGTTTCGTTTAATTATACCTGGTAGATTTTGTGTGATTGTCAATGTTTTGTCCGCGTCAGACACAACTTCACGAGTTAATTAAACTATTTAATATGAACTTAATCAAAAATATTCACTTTCTATATGATTAAGAGAATGTTCTAGTTTAACATATATTTTTTTCAAATCATTTACACTGCACATTTTGACGTGATTGTCAGTTTAAAAGCTGTAAAAGTCGTTAAACAGCCCCTTAAATGGATCATTATTTATCTTGCCAGAATTCGCTTCGGGAATTGACATTGGCAATTTTTAAATTGAAAGTATTTTAAATATTGACAAGCATTAAGTTTTGAGTTCTAAAGAGCGATAGACTCATGCTAACAATATTTATGATCTTACAAATGACCGATCATGAAAAGACTATCATCCATTCACCCAATTACTGAGACCATAGCAGACCTGCTATAGTCACTGTAGGCAGAATGACTACGTCACACCAGCGTCTTATAGGTACCGATGAGAAAACTACAGCACCGTATTAACATACATATAAATACAACTTACTTGGTTTATGCTATAGGTATACGATTTTCAACGAACCGAGTGGGTTCGAAGAATTTGCTTGTGCACGGCTACAGCTACAGGAAGGAATACTCCTCAGGAAGCAGGGTGTCGTGGAGGTGTTCCAAGAGAGGCTGCCCAGCGACCGCGGTCACCATCGACAATGATCTGCTAAGCACTAGATATGACCATATGCACTGACTGCACGAGACAGAGTAAATAGAAGGTGGTGTCGACGCTTATAGACGCTACTTTGAGGAAGGTCTTAGTTTATTAACGATTTAATTGAATTTTGAAGAAAGGAATTGTTGAACTGAGGAAATGAGGATCTCTGGTAGAGTGAAGGATGGATCGATTGGCCGATTTTCTATTACCAGACTAGGTATATTTTATTTTTCCTTAAATAAAAATGTAGTATTTAGTGGTTTATGTTAGTTAGTACTTTATTAAAAAGTTGTCTATTTGTAAAGTCGTTCACAAAATGAATCAGGGTTTAGGTAATCGTAAAATCAACAAAGATTGAAACTATAATTACTTTATAATACTAGATTGTATATGTAGTGTTTAAATAAATACTTTATTTTGTTAGTATAATTATGTGCTTTTTATTGTAGCTAACTTTTGCAATTGAACTGTGCCTTCGAGTTTGGTAATCTAATAGCCATAGATAGGTAATCTAATAGTTACAAAATTGTAATTTCAATATAAATATTAATAAAAAATATAAATATTGTTATTTTTAGAAACGGTGCGTTTTTACACTACGGGTCGAGGTCAGGTTGGGGCTGTTTATAATGGGCAGAAATTCTACAAGAACTACCAGGGAAGTGACGGGACGGTGTCGTGGATCTGTCGCAACAAACATGTTTGTAATCGTAGGATCAAAACCCAAGGACGTAATGTAATCTCTATTTCTGAAAAAGGACATTCACTTGAATGTATCGAGTTGGATTTACAAGCATATGAGAACATAAGTGAGATGTAACTTCCACTGCAGGAATAAGATTGCTCAGATCATCATCATCAGCCGGAAGACGTCAACTGTTGAACAAAGGAATGCCCCATAGAACGCCACAACGAGCGGCAACCTGCCGCTTGCATCCACCGGTTACCCGCGACCTTGACAATGTCGTCGGTCCATTTGGTGGGAGGCCTACCAACGCTGCATCTTCCGTTGTGGTCGTCATTCAAGAACCTTTCTTCCCTATCCGTTATCGGTTCTTCGATGTGGCCTGCCCATTGGCAGTTCAACTTACATATTCTGAAAGCTATGTCAGTGACCTTAGCATAGCTCTCGCCATGGTTCGCTGCGTGACTCTGAGCTCTGGGGAGTATAATCGGCGGAGGAGTAATGGAGTATAAGTTTAGCATTTTTGGATGACGAAAACGTCTTCGATTCAATCAATTGAAACCTGAGCGGTGTTACAGCCTCTTCAGCGATGCCGTATCGGCAATAGGTATATCGAAATGTAGGAGCGTTTCTGTAAAAATGCCACTGTGTCTATCCGATTACAGGACAAGGGCACAAAACCAATCCAATTGCGAAGAGGCTTGAGACTGAGGCTGATGTAATTTCTCCGACACTGTTCACAAATACATTTGGGAAGTTTTTTCAAGCTCTTGGATTGCGTTCCAATCCATTTGGTATCAATCCAACATTCATGGCGAATAAATCAATCTCCTTCGTTTCGCCGATGATATAGTCACCATGTCTGAGTCGATGGAGGATATTAACACTATATATTTATGCTCATGGACCTCGTTTTTCAACAGGTGAGTTCTAAAATGTAAGTTATTGGGAACGATAGCTTACATTTTATGAGTCAAGAGTGAATAGGTTACTTCTAGGCAAGAGTGCTCCATCTTAGACCGCATCATCGCTTCCCATCAAACGTATGCCTATAAAATGATTTAAAAAAAACGATATTTTCGAAGTCGTCGAGCTTCTTTTCGTCCAAAATTCCACAGTTCCTAAAGATGAACGTTTATAGCCAGTGTGTGTGGCCAGTGATGACTTATGGCACAGAAACGTGGTCCTTAACTGCTGACGCTCAAGAGTCACGCTTGGTTGCTCAGATACCTTTAGGTAATTTAAGTGTTGTGTTTTGTTTTGTTTATTCGTATGTTAGGAATTTCATTGATATCAATAACCAATTTTGGTGACTGTGTCCGATATTACCAGAAAATCATCTCCAGAAAATTTTGGACAAGGCCCCAGAGCAGCCCAGATTGTGGTGTAATCGCCATCTAAATTTTTGATGACTTTTTATACAAGTGTAGGCGTAGGTAAGGATTTAGGTACCTATTTTTTTTCATACATATGGGATTATTATCTATTAAGTCATGTATAAAACTTAATCTGATGTGACCGTAGTAAGAATATCTTTTTGATTTTTCTTGATTGGATTTAGTGGGAAAATTATAGTTGGTGTTAAATTTCACTTTTAACGAACCCACAGACTTAAATTGTATATTTTGTCTTCATTTAAATATAGGCTGGTAATACTCACCTTGTTACTTGTTTATTAAATTGTGAATTTTAATTTAAGTTATTTTAAAATATATTAATAAGAAAATGACATTCAATTTTAACCAGATTGGACTAGTCTATAAATTGAATTTTGAAATGACAAATAAAAAAAAATGTAATGAAATAATTTATGTGTTGTTAAAGTGATATAGTTTATAAATAATTACGTTATAGAGGAATATTTATGCGTTTACTAAAATAAATTTTATCACGAATTAGTATCACCTTATTTTTTAGCCTTACCTATCTATTTAAATAAATCATGATCCAACTTAGATAACTAAGTAGAGTAAGGCGTGCTACACACTTAAGTGGGTCGGCACATAGATTCGCTAGGCTAACCCAAGAAATTCAGTCTTTTTTTATTTTTTTTTGCAATTTGCAGATCAGTGTTAGGTTGTATGGTAATAAAAAAATTGACGCGATGGTAACAAACATGTTGTTACAGAATATTGTAATAATTACAAACTTGGAGAGATATAAATGTTGATGATTTTATGTTAAGGTATAATTATGTAAACATATATTGGTTTTTAATCTAAGTTTTTCATTACTGTGCAACCTGATACTGAGCTGTAACTTTCAAAAAAGATAAAAACATTTGAATTTAACGGGGAACTAGCGCTTTCATTTAACAACATTATCAAAAGTTAACATGCTAAAACTAATTCATTATAAAAAAGTTTTAGGTAGAGTTCAATTCTTCACGACGATCCGGGGCCAGATTGGGGCCCTGTTTGAGGGGAAGAAGTTTCACAAGAACTACCAAGGGAAGACCGACATAGTCTCCTGGACATGTCAGAACAAGTTTTGCAAACGGAGGATTAGGACGCAAGGACACTACGTCATCGAAATCTCGGAGAAAGAACACTCGGACGGATGTATGGGAAACGTGTGCGAAGAAAATAATGGTATGGGTCCCCTGGAGGTTGAGGTTACAGGACCATGAAACATTTCAACTTTAATAATAATAATTAAAAATATTTAAAAATGTAAATTATGTGTATTTAAGTTAAATAAATGAGAATAATAATAATATGTGGGAATATTTTCACACACGGCCTTCTGACCCCAAACTAGGGAGACCCTGTACTATGGGTGTCAGACAGCTGATATACATACACAAATTCATTTTTTTTTTGTAAATACATAAATGTATAGATAAATAACTTACCTAACTGATACTGATAACTTGGTTTCTGGGGTATCTGCGAGGCCTTTGGAATTGCATAATATGTCTTGACTTGTTTGCCATCTAATGACATGAGAGAAAAGAGATAACATCTGTAATAATAATAAAAATGTTAATTCACAAAAAAAAGAGATAATATATAGAAGAGAACATTATTGAACATTTTAACGTTTTGTTACAAAATCTGTACAATATTGTGTTACCCTGCCTCTCAAACTGGGTGACCTGTATCTTGAGAGACAGTGTTCGGCCAAGTTACATAAAAATACTATTTAGTGCAACAAGTGAACGTATTTGTACTGCAGAAGTGAATCAGATTCAGTTAATGAGAGCAAAAAATGATGTTAGGAGCGTGTATCCGATTCGTGACGAAAACTTCTTGTTTTCGCGTTTTGCCCGGAGCAATATCGTAATGATGTGAGCAGATTATTTAAAAACAATTAAAGTTTTCGAAAAGATTAAGTCTTGATTTAGGCAGCTACAGAGTAAAAGTATAATTTTTATGGTTTTTTTAAAGCGAAGACAATTCTTTCATGTCGTTTTACGAAAATAGACGTCAGAGTTAACTTTCAGGACGAATACAACCATTACAATATGCCAAAATATTTTGTTTTATGCGTTTTTCCATCAGTATATACAGTCATAAAGACAGCTACAGAGCGAAAATTACGAAAATATTACTATTATGTATTAAAAACAATGTTGAAAAAGTAGATAATCGGTTCACTTTAACAATTTTTTTTCACCAGTATTTGAATAAAAACATAACTGATATATTTATTTTATGAAAGTAAATGTTATGCTTAATATACAGAATATTTTTCAGTCCGTTATACGAGCTCATTTATTTTAGACAATTATTTTAAAAAGCACTGTAACACATCGCGCGCTGTCGTTTGCCGATCAATTTCAATGATTCGTGCTTATTTCGTGCATATTTTTTTTTCTGATGCACACAAACAGACCATTGTATTGTACTAGTGTGTGTCAATGCTGCTACGCCGTTCTAGCAATCGTTTAGATTTTGAGTTGCGCCCAATCGAATACGCGCCCTTAAGGCCCATCATCATCTTCCTGCCCTTATCCCATGTTACTTGGGGTCAGTGCAACATGTTTTCTTTTTCCATTCCGTCCTATCAGCCGTCATGCTTTCACTGACTCCCTTTTCATTCATATCATTCTTCACACAATCCATCCATCTTTTCTTTGGCCTTCCTCTTCTTCTCCATCCATACAAATTAATATTCATAACTCTTTTGGTGAAATGCGTTATCACTTATTTGAAGGTCTGTGGTATTTTTAATCGTGGGGATTAAAAATACCACAGACCTTCAAATAAGTTTGTACTTTATGGTTTTTTGTTGAATAATATTTTTTTTGAGGAACTTGCAATTTGACGATGCAATTGATTTCAATGTTGTGACCAATCGTTTTGATAAGTTGATAGTTCCCGATGAATTGCGATGTTTGCATTCTTATGATTTGTTTCTGGAATATCGAATTGAATAGCTGGATTACTCTGTTTATATTGGCAGCTGATACCTTTTGGAAAAAAACATGCATTTTTTTTTGTGAAAAATAGACATCTCTAGTCCAATCACAAATACCTAGATGTTTATATTAAATAATGTAATTGTCGTTCTTTTTTCCTAATATTAGGGGACTATCGTTCCATAAGATTCTATTATGTGTGATATTAAAATCATTCGCATTCATGATACATACATACATGCATTCATAAGTATTGGTGTTTTAATGATAATTTGGTGTGAATCGTACTTAGCCGTAATGGTATGACATCATGTCTGCCTAACTTTATTGAATGATGAATGTGATTACTAATAAACTTTCGTTTAGATGTGAAGTCTTTTGTTTTCTGGTATTTATACCATGTGAATATTCCAATCTAGGGAATATATTTTTTCCTTTTCTCAGACATTTCCTTGTCATAATATTATATCCGAAAATTAATATAACTGAGCTATATCTAAAAATTGTGGAAATATATTTTCAGCTGCATTTATTCAGACACCAAACGGGTGTACCATGCTCGTGTACAACGGGAAGCGTTTCTCCAGGAACTATCAGAATCGTAGCAAGGTGTCTTATCGGTGTAATAAGACGGGGTGCATAGCTCGCATTAGCACCGTCGAAAATGTGATTGTAATGGTGAAGAATGAACATAATCACATATAGTTGTTCCGGGTGTGTTTGTAAATGTGAAATGAGTGCACAAATATGTCATTTTTTTCTTTAATATTCTGAATCGATACATTTCTAAAGTACAGTGAGTTACGTGATTTGATTTGGATGTTTTTTGTCCAAGATTGATTTTTTATATAAGGTTTTTAATGTCTTAGATATTAAG
The DNA here is from genome assembly GCA_947361185.1 of Charanyca ferruginea. Taxonomy (NCBI): domain Eukaryota; kingdom Metazoa; phylum Arthropoda; class Insecta; order Lepidoptera; family Noctuidae; genus Charanyca; species Charanyca ferruginea. Next base: position 19,367,927 of record OX376073.1, read on the forward strand.
TTGTGTGTTAAATAAATACCTCATGTACCAACTATTACCCTTAATTAAATAAAGTAGGTGGACTCAAATATCATTTCGTCCCTATGTCTGATAATTGGACTTTTCACTTTTGTTGTTGATTTGTATCATCGATTATACCAGCGTCTTACGTAAGTATCCATTCCAAAGAAGATAAATAAAATGATTTCTCAATATAAGTCGCTAATGCAATGATATTGTTTACAGGAAGTACCCCATTATTCTGTGTTTCAAGGCTTGGGAGACCTCAGCTGTGTGTGGGATCTTACCGCTATTGCAGGAGCTGTCAGAAAGGGGCTGTGACGAAGTGGAGATGCACGAAGCAACCACGTGGCTGCCGGGCCAAGCTTACCACTTTCGAAAAAGTCATTATCTTTCATCTGGATGTCCATAACCATTAGAGCACTAATGGCCAAATACTCAAACGCTACTCAATTTTAAGATTCCGTTAAGTCTCGTACTGTCTCTATGACTTTATGTCAAAATGACTGTGACAGTAGGTACGAGACTTAACTGCATTTAAAAACTGAGTAGCTATTAAATATTTGACCATAATACAGTCTATTAGTTACATATTTCTTGACACAGTATATTTCCGGTGTTGCCCAAAGTATCATGGCGAGATCCATACATTCATTTGTATGAAAAATATAAATAATTTAGAGGGTTTAAAATATTTTCCAATGTGAAGATTATATTACCAGGAGTAGATTGATATAGTTACCATATTTTTAAACCCCCGCATAATTGAAATATTATGAAATGAAAATAACACTTTTTCGTTTCATCTCGATGCCAATGTTGTTTATAAAAAAAAAGAAAGTTACAAGCGACGTTAACGGATCTATCAAGTTGGCACACAAGTGATGTGACAAGTGTGTGCAAAAAATAATCATTATTTGTGATATTATTTCCCATAAAACGATGCAATTTCAGTGTAAGAACTGCGAAACGGCGTCTGTCAGTGTCATTGTTACTGTCAATCGCCGTTTCGTTCTGAAATAATGAGTTTTTCGTGAAACTATTAACTTTTTTTGCGGGGTTTAAATATATTGTAAATGCCTGAAGATACTCTTTAGGTAGGTACCCAAGAATATAAGAATTAGAATTTCAACTTCTCTAAACACCTTTATTTTTTTTGTACAAATCTTGCCATGATTCTTTTCGTGATTTCTAGTCTTTATAGTTCTGTGACAATTCCTTTAAATTGAAAGTTACTGAAACTGTCGGCACAACAAATAAAATACATTTACGTACATGATAATATAATAATTCTAACTAAGTAGTCAAGTCTAAATAGGAGAATAGTATTTAGCAGAGGATAGATTCATTGTTTAAAATATAGATACTTTGACACAGTCGTTCATCGTTGTGCTTTTGCTGTTAAATAATTTTGTTTGTTGTAGATCATAAGGCAGAATTTCACTTGTCTGGTCGCGGTTATCAAATACTTACGATAGGACGAAATCGTTTTAAACGAGAGAGATTTAATGGTAATAAAACAAGATGGATCTGCTGTAGGGTCCACAGTGGATGTCGAGCTTCCGTCACTACTATTGACGACGATATTGTAAAATTTTTCAAAGACCACAATCATTCATAGAATTGGTTTTCATGTTGATAAATATTAGGTATAGAATCCGAGTTTGAGTTCTGTGATTATAGGCTAAAAAAAATAAAGACTTAATTTTTTTTTTTTAAGGTTTTATTTTCATCAGAATAGTCAAGAAGTATATAGCGCGTCTGCTGAGCTTGGGTTAGACACACACGTAATTTTTATTGATTTTTTCCAATACGGTTTGCCTGTAGCAGTCTTGGCCGGCGTCTTGATTCGTGCCCGGTTGATGACAATAAATAGGTCCCCCCTGTATTTTATTAACATTTAAATATAACCTAACCTAACTGGCGAATTATGGGGTTTAGATACTAAACAACTTCGCCTAACTCTTCATACAGATGTGAATTTATATTTTATGATCACTCCATTTGCTTTAAGCCAAAAATGTTTGACGCTTCGACCGTTTTTCATTAGGTTCAGAGTCAGATGCATCCGAGCATACAGAAGAATATTATTTTGCAACAAGCACACATGGAAATCCAATACTGGTATTATCTGGCCACCGTTTTAAACTGATGAAGAACAGAGGAAGATTCAGACGATGGATATGCATCAAGACAAGGGAGCGATGTAACTCTTTTATAGTCACTGAAGATGATAACATTATTAAAATGAGTATTCGTCACACACATGGATTAAAAATTAAAAAAGAGTAACAGAAACACTGTTGAGGAATTTCCAATTTTATTGATGATAAATCTGCAGTCTAATTGCGTAATGTAAATAAACACATAATGCCAAAGCTTTTGATTTTGACAAGTATTCATTGTGTTATTTACGTTGCCCAGAAGACGAACTTTTCAATCGACTATATAATATTTATTTCCGTCTAAACTTGGGATTATGTGGTAACAAGTGTGTTACGCAATTAAGCTACAGGTGTACTAGGTGTACACATTATATATTAGTTGACTATTAGCTCATAATAGTTGACTATTGACAGTTAATAAAAAGATTGACTAATAAAGATACTGTTAGCCGGTCCGTTTTATTACTGGCCAATATTGTGTAAATTATGAAATGTTTACTTATATTGACAGTAAATTGCATTTATGGTTACAAAAGTGTTTTTTATAGTAATTTGTTTTTAAGGATTAAATTATTTTGATATATGTGATCGTTTTAGTGGGTTTTCGTTTATGATTTCGTAAAAATCAAAATAATGACAGATAACATTAATTTATCATTATTTATGCAATAGATTTAAATGGTATTGAGGTGTGATTACTAAGTTTCCATATTGTTTCTGTTATGTTATATAATTAATATTTATTTATGATTCACTAATTAGTGTTCACACATGACTCCTACAAACGTAGATTAAACTATTATTTATATGTTACAGCGGCATCTGTAAACCCTCTTGTATTTGGGGTTACGAAGTTTGGCAACCCTATCATTACTTGGGGCAACTATCGGTTTATTAAAAAGCTGGCTCGACGCGTGAAAACTTGGTGGGAGTGTACAGCAAGGAAAAGCAGTGGATGCCGATGCGTCGCTGTCACTGTCAACGACCGACTGGTGAAGCTCAACGGGTGGCACAACCATTAGTATACCTCCGTTTTGAAGTGAATACCGGACAGTGCGATAGATAATAGGTTTAGAACAAACTATGGTTGAAACTTGCATGATATCAATATATGGGTGCAATAGTAACATTTTATATTATTGTTTTCTATTGTTATAGTGTTTATTATAACTCCTGCAAGGTCTTCCATGACCAAACTTCAATGTATTCATTAATGATTTCCTATGTGATTTCGTAGATCATTTGATATTGTTGTTTGAACATCGGGATTGCCGAGCCTGCTTTTTTGTCTAGTATGTAGTCGCAATATCGTTAGAGCTCTTAGGGTGTTACTACACCAATCGATCGATCGTCAATCGATGCCATCAATCGACATCGATCGACGCTGATCGATTGGTGTGGTAGCTATGGCTGATTGGCGGATACCGTTCCACTAACTAATCGATCGATTGCCGGTCGATGGCATCGGTCGACGTTGATCGATTAACCCCAGCTATAATCCATCAGTAATAATAATCAAGCAGCACGATCGACGTCGACTAATTAATTCTACCATCGATCGATGCCGTCGATCGATGGTAGAATTAATTATTGGTAAGTTAATTGGTGGTAGAATTGATTGGTCTGGTAGAAACTATCGATCAACGTCGAATAATCCATTCTACCATCGATCGATGCCGTCGATCGACGATCGATCAATTGGTTTGGTAACACCCTTACACATCTGCGACTAGGGAATGCAATCTCGTACGAGATTTCCGCCTAGCGAGATCTCGCGAGACTCAAAACCCAGTCTCGCGAGATCTCGCAAATTACGGGATCTCGCGAGATTGGGAGAATCGCAATTAAAACATATGCAAATGCTTGTTTTAAGAACTAGTAATTGACATGATATGTAATTAAATAGAAACTGCGTTGCTTAGTTATAAAAATAATGTAAGTTTTATTTTAAAAATCAACAGAGTACTTATTATTTTGTCTCTAACTCTAATAACATTTGTTTATGTCTATAATTATTATACCTACTGTAGCTAATCAGTTCAAATTCTTACAATATTGGTAACAAAACAATAATTATCTATATTTAGTCTTTTGTAAATTATTACTTTAGTTTCAATAATTAAGAGTAATAGGAACATTACTTATGGTAAATAAATACAACAAAACAAAAACTTAACTTCACAAGTTCTTAAATAAATGTTGTGAGATCGTATTAATCAAATAAAAGAAGTTTAAAGTAGAAGTCAGATGAAGTTATCAAGGTACGGAAAGGCAAGTTAGTTTGTCTGAAAATGGCTTCTCAAAAAACACATCATGTCGAGAGTATCATCTGACAGACGACTTCTGATTTTGTCGATCTCGTTATCTCGCGAGATCTCGTACGAAATTTGACGAGATACAATCTCGTAAAATATGGCCGGGATCTCGCGAGATCGGGATCTCGGCGAGACGAGATTGCATTCCCTATCTGCGACACTGCCGCGACAGCTGTCGCCGACTGTCGGCGTCGATCGCCGACACCGATCGGCAGCGGTCGCCGACGCTCGATCGCGGCACCCATCTGGTATCTGTGCCAGTCGCGGGCAGTCGCAGGCGGTCGGCGCCGACTGGTGTCGACGATCGCTCGCGACAGCTGTCGCGGCACAGTGTCGCAGATCTATAAGAGCTCCCAGTCTCATGGTCTTTGATGTCTACGCACACCAGATAGGGCAGATACCAGACTAGGTATCCATTTAGTTGTACCCGGAAATAGATCAATGGCGCGTATTGTAGTAGCTGTACTTGTTTTACTGTTAGGTATTGATATATCTATAAAGCAATATCAATGGACTTAGTTTGTACGGGTAGGAATACCTACATAATAGTTAATAGTCAACTTATAAGTAACGTGTAGGTATAAAATATATTCTTGTTAATAATTAATTAAAATTTAATAAATAACGACGGATTGATCAAGATAGAGTTCTGTAATTTAAAAAAAAAATACGTTTCCTTGCTAAAAAGAAAAAAAAATAATCTAAAAAATAGATACGTACTTATGATTTTGTATTTCTCTAACTTAATGTCATTGTAAGTAGTAGTCTCAATTAATTTGTTTCAAATTCTTCAATTTTGTTCTCTAAAGTTTTTTATATTGATTTACTTCGTGTGTTAGAGTTGTAAGGTAGTAGATACCTTTATAACTTAAGTAGTGTGCCTGCAACTTTATCTGCAAGATTTATTTAACCCTAATTTAAAAAAAAAAAAAATCTCTCAGGGATAACGTATACCTTCATATTGGTGACTAAAATAATTAAAATCTGTTATGTATTTTGTGAGTTTATCCATAACAAACAAACATACACAAAAATCGAATCTTTGCCCTTTATAATAATAGTTTACATTAAATAATAACACAGGAGGATTAAGATTTGTTTGTGGTATCTGGGTCATTTTGAAAATTTCCGGTGATTGATTTATTTTACACGTTTGCGCTACGAACACATTAACCGGCAGTTTAAACAACGAATAAATATATTAACTGAACATAAAAAAGGTTTTCATAGTATTCGATTTTCAATTTGCGTACCTACCGAGAGCAGTATCTGATTTCTATCAAGGCATAGGTTCCTACATTTATATTCAGAGAAAAAAATATATTGGCTAGATATAAAAATCAAAGTTTTATTTAAAATATGAATTACTTTATGTGATCCCTAGTTTACGTTATATGTAACAAAAAAAAAATGTTTAATTTTTAAAAATCCTTAATTATTATTAAAATTATTTAGACAAAATATGATGAGGTTATTATTTGTTAACTAAGAATAAAATATACAACAATATAAAATAATATTTAATCCCATAAAAGTATCACATTAAAGCAAGTTTATTTTGTTAAAGCAACTTTCATATGCATGATCAAAGGACACACTAACCATACCTACATAAATAAAACTCAAAAATATAACAAAACATGGTAATACATACTTGTTATATATTTCAGAGCCAAAATTTGACTTGTCTCAACGCGGGAACCTTGTCGTACAAATAGGACCCTGGCGATTCAACAAACACGCTTGTTGGGGCTCCAAGGTGCGCTGGACTTGCATCAAGAAGAAGAACGGCTGTACTGCAGCCATCACTACTGTTGACAATGTTATCGTCAAGACTCTTGGCAAACATAATCATTAAGTTGTATGTTATTTGAAGGTTGTAAAGATATCTTTCAGGCGATGCGGATTTGCCTGAATACTGGTTTATTCCGACTTGCGCCCTAATTGTGTGTCACATTTAGAATGATACCCTATTTCCTCTTGATAATAACAACTGAACCTGTTGCTTCCTATACCTATTTGAAAACAATATTCGTTCAAAAACATATATAAATATGTATATTATTCTGTACGCAAAGTACGCGCTGAGACATGGAGTTGCGGACACCAGCTCGTCATACCATACCATACCACTATGTATATTATTGGTAAAAATATACGTGACGTTCCGAGTGTGGACAGTTCCTTGTACCCCGGACCCACTAGTTTCTTTTTCACGTCCTCGTACTACACTAAACACTCCGAAAAGGAATATGATATGATGATTATGGTGATGAGAAGTTGTTATATGATGATATGGAATAGTATCCATGACTTAGAGTACAATTATACTGCAAGTAAAACTATTTTTTTCTAGAATCTCAAAAGATAAATGTAACCTGTAAACAGAATTATAAAGTTGTAATAATAGTTACTAGTTTCATACTATGTAGAAATGTTAAGCACGGTTAACACGGGATTTAACTTCATTAAGTAATAAATACATCAATAATCAATAATAAATAATGAATAAAGTCGGGAAAGTTGTTTGATAATTAGAATTCTAAAAGCTTTCGTGAATTAAAATTGTTGCTGTCATTATTTATTTGTTTTAAATTGATGTAGCGTGTCAATGTGCTCAACAATCAAGTTCTCTGACTGTACAATGTGTTCTTCCAATAATTGATGACCTACTGTGTGTTTGTTATATTTAACAAAATAGAAACTAGAAGTATATTACACGTCCCTATATGTGTTTCAAAGCAATAAAGAAAATCCGGTGTGTTTAGATTAATTGAGTAGAAATTTATTATTTAGTTTAAGCCATGACTCATTTTTTATATTAGGAGTCTTTCGACTAATGAAAAAAGTGCATCTAATATCTCTTATACTTATAGCTACCTAAATATAACTGGTTAGTCATTTGAAATAGCAAACATGTGATGATCTGTATTAAAAAAGAACTGCCATCTAGCAATTTTAGAGCCAATGTATACTCGTATAAGATAAACTTTAGTAACTTTGTATGTTTTAAAAAGTGTGTTGTTTAGGTAATTATCTACTCGTATAATAGTTATATAATTTTAAGTACTTACTCAGGTTATATTTTGAGATTTCCTTGAATATTGTTGCATACATGCTGTATTATTTTAGACTTAACGACGTGGTTAACTGACGTCTCGGCAATGCCAAGCAATTTATTGATATTCAAAGATTCTATAACAATTTCCAAGAATTGCGCTATCTAACTTGTTCGTGTGAACGAAGCTTGTGAGTTAGTGATGACTTGCTGGCGGTTAGTTAGTTTGTTTGGGCCTTTTCCGCACTTAGCCACTTGATTGGGCCATTGTATTAGCTTTTCTACAGTTCCTAAAAAGCAAAAAATAATGTTAGTGATAATTCTTTTTCGAAACTTGTGAATTCCTATTGTTTTATTAATAAATAAACACTAGTGTTTTTAGAAGTATATGGTTAGTGTTTATGTTAAGTAATTCTCATCTGATTTTTCAGAATAAAAGATCAGTGACATAGCTATTGTACTGACCGACAAATTTTAAATTATGTTCTTTTTTTACAATAAAGTAACGAATAATACGTAAATTAAAAATTAGTTTATCGGTTATCTGTGGTTTGGAAAAGTAAACAAATAACGTCATGTGTTGCGAACAAATATAATAAGCGTTTTCCCAGAGGTAAGTACATCAGTCTCTTATGTGTCTAGTTACGTCACTAATATTATACATAGCTCCTGTAAGATTAGCCTTAGATTATGTAGAAACTTACATAATCACGAAGTTTACGCTTTATACTTATATTGATAAAACGTTTCATTTTAATGCTAATAAATATTTCATTTTCAAGTTGATATTTTAATTCTTACACCCATTTTCGTCCTATCTTTTTTGAAGATGGTTTACTTTCCAGTTTAATAATAATAATAATAATAATAATAATATGTGGGGACATTTTCACACACGGCCATCTGACCCCAAACTAGGGAGACCCTGTACTATGGGTGTCAGACAGCTGATATACATACACAAATACACTTTTTTTTTGTAAATACATACATATATAGATAAACAACACCCAGACACAAGGTAAACACAAGTGCTCATCACACAAATGTTTACCCTGGGCAGGAATCGAACCCGCAACACCCTAATAATAGTAATAGTAAGTAATAGTAATAGTACCTAGTTTGATGAATCAGTTTTTCACATGGGGCTAAGCTTTCTGGCTAGATCGTACAGGTACGTGTAGGTTACTTACCTTTATTTCCCAACGATTATTTAGTGGGTTACTATAACATCGTGAACAACAACCACAGTCTGTCATGGCAGCTGGCAAAAATATTGTTCATCATTATCATATCAGCCTATTGCCCTCGACTGCTGAACTTAGGCCTCCCCCAGAGATCGCCAACCAACCCGGTCTTGGGCTACCCGCAACCATCCGCTACTAACCATCTTCTTAATCGTCGGTCTATCGTGCCGCAAGGCGTCTCACACTACGCTTGCCCAAACGCGGTATCCACTTTGTTACTCGCATGTTAAGTTGAGGAAAAATCCTAAACAATAATTGGTTGGTCATTTTTGGTATCCCGAACACTCCAGCTTCAGTCTTCAGGTCATCGGTGCACGGGGCTAGGATGTGTTCCTGTGTTTTTCATTGAATGATTAGTGGTTTTTATTTTCATATTTCCACATCTTAAAGGAAAATTATTTACATTTTTTTTAAGTTAGAACTAATATTTTTTCTCGATTATTTTCTCTTTAATAGCTAACAATTTATGACCAAGTACTAAATAAAATATTATTTTCAGATCTGAACCCTGTTTTTGCTCAATCTCAGCGAGGTAACCCGGTCATCATGATCGGTCAGTACCGATTTAACCGAGTTAATAAATACGGCAGCAGAACTAGATGGGTGTGCGTCAAAGCTAAGGCTGGCTGCAGAGCGTCCCTTCATACCATGGATAACGCTATCGTCCGAGTATGGGGGTTCCATGACCCATTAGCTCACACTAGTGCAAATAGATTCTAAATCGTTTGAGAGAATGTGAATCGGACTTCGTTGAGGTTACCGCCGTGGCCTCAGATTGTTAAGTCATGCCTCGTTTTTGCAATAAAAATGCAATAATTTTGAAAGCGTAAGGAAGTGCATCTTACGTACCACAAAAAAAAAAAAAAAAAAAAAGTCCAAAAGGTGTACACTAAAAGAGGTACTATTATGCTCAAGGTTGGCAACCACAGGTTTACTAAAGGTCACACTGCAGGGTTCAGAACTAGATGGCAATGCGCTACCAAAACTAGAACCAGGTGTAAAGCTACTATCACTACTATTGAAGATACAATTGCAAGAATTTATTTGAGACACAACCATTGAGTGTTGTCATAGGCTGGTTTTTCACGGCGAAAGAGTAACGCCTGCTGGTATTTACGCGCCGTGGGAAATGTACCACTCGAGGAGTGTTTGGAGGCGTTCGAGTCAACTTGGAGTCGGTTACTATAGAGGCGCGGTGCGACATGTGATTATTATTACGCTCTGTGGCCAAATAGCTTTATAATTCTGAAATTATTGAAAGAAAATAGAGAAACTCTTCAGTTTTCACCTTGTTAAAACTAAGTTCTTATATCAAATAAATATATTTTTTTATGGATTGTTTTTTAATCTTAAAAACAAGTAGATTTTGCCCGCGACTTCGTCCGCGTGAATGTCGATTATCGCGAATGCAGACGAAGTAGCGGATTATGAAGTAGCCCATATCCTTCCTCAGGGTTCAAGCTATCTTCTTACCAAGTTTCGTAAAAATCTGTTTAGCCGATAAGTCGTGAAACGTAACAGACAGAGTTTAGTATGAATATTATCTATGGTCAAACAATATCTTTGACCGCAACAACTGAACTGATTTTTGACTAAAATTGGTTACAACCAAACACATACATAGATATTCGGGAAAGGTATGCAAAAACAAATTCAAATGTTATGAAGGTTGCTCGTATATTTAAATTATGTTAGAGTATTAAGGGTATCCGAACAGTGTTCTTTTAAAAACTAAAATAAAATCCACAGCCATGGTTAGCTCATAGGGTCATATTATAACTTTAATAAAGGAAAAATCATAAATAATGATACAAAAGAAAAACACTTGAAAACAAAAACAAACCTACAGGTTTGTTGATCGGTGCTAAGTAGGCTGTTTTTCATTATCTGTAAGGTGTTTTACGGTATGTTTCATGGTTTCTGCCACTCTCATAAAAAAAGAGTTTATGTATTTTATGATAATGTGTGAATGATTTTATTAGTTTCATGTAATATAGACTTTGTTTTCCTATCAGTTTTAGTGGAAAAAATATTTACGGAGAGAGGCGCTACGATCTTGGCGGCTGGTGGAGCACACTTTTACAAGCAGAAGGTGCGGGGGTCCAGGACACGCTGGCATTGTGGAAAAAAAAAACAATTGAAGTGTAAAGCCGCGATCACAACTATTGGGGATACTGTGATCAAAGCTTATTTAGAACATAATCATGACACGTTTGACTTGGGCACTTTAGATGTTATACAAAAGCGTTCCATGAAGCATTTGTTTTCTCTCTCTCACCCACACACTACCTGATAATATAAATTAAAATAAAAATTAAAATTTAGAGCCCAATAATTTATTGTAAAAAAAACTTATTTATTTTGTGGTTAGCATTTATAGCATGTTTTATTGTATCTCTTGTATAGAACCGCAATGACTTGTAAAACTGTAAAACTGTGGTGAAGCTTGTGCGTGTGGTAAGCGCTTTTATGACTCACGGATTATGTCAAAATTGTATTATCTACTTTTGACTAATAAACGATGTATTGTTATTTTATTTGTACATTTTAAAGATAAATAAATTATATTTTTAAATCGTCTTACTAGCTTGTTTGTATCGGCTTCCAGTCTAACCGGATGCAGCCGAATACCAGTGTTTTACGTGGAGGACCTCTACAACCCAGTAACTGGGTAACAAAATACCCCTTGGTAAGAGTAGTTGACAGTTTTCCTGATTTCTAACTACTCATAACGACTGTCAAAGATCTCCCAATGATAGCCGGGACCGAACGGGATTACTTGTTTTCCGAAACACGGAAAAAATATAATATTTTTAAATATTATTACAAAAATAAAACCATTTGAAAATTCATTACTCCTGAGAAAGAAATTTCCTAATATATGCGCCGTGTCCGACAGCCCTATATAGGTTGTTCCGGAAATTCCACAGAATGAATACAATCTCTTTTTTAACACATTTTTATCAGGTTCGGATGAATGTATCCGATTTTTTTTTTATTTTTAGAGTAAAAATTATTTTAGTGAAATGTAATATTTTTTTTTTGTAAAAATAGCGTGGGGAGCTTGACATATCAAATATTCCAGATAGGTCTTTGGTAGATTCTTATAAAGTTCCAATTAAATTGCAAAAATGTGATAAAGAAGCACCCCCACGCTTTTTTACAATAAAATTATTTATTTTTACTTAATTTTTCCTGTATAGTTATTAAAATTCCTTAACCATCAACAACTAACAGTACCGTATGTCTATTCTGTTACAATCTCCCTCGGTGAACACCTAGGTGAAGTGAACTGTCATCCGATTGTAGTGCTTTGTTCACCGAGGGAGATTGTAACAGAATAGCACTGCTGGTGGATTCTGCGTAGCAAACTATTCTTATTTCTAAAAAATTGTCCACCTTTTATTTCGGATTGCAATTAAAGCGTGATTTTAAACTATTATTTTCTTAAAACTATTTTGAATTGACGGCTAATTTCAATACATATCTCCTTGGTGAAAATCATTGGCCACGTATGAGTAGTTCTTTTTTTAAATATTTTTGAATAGCGAGCGACCAAGGAGCGGTGTCCGTGGCATTCTTTTTCACCAAGATAACGTGCCTGCTCACACAGCTGCTAGAACCATGAACTATTTAAATATTTCAGGGGTTCAAATGTTACCTCATCCTCCGTACAGTCCAGAATTAGCTTCATGCATATTTTTTTACTTTCCACGATAATAAAAATGTTTCGTGGGTGAAAATTGTATGGTGTATGAAAATTGTACGGGTATGGTGGCAGACCATACCCGTCGAAGCATTCTGCAGTTATTTTTTCGTCGTCCTGGAACTTTATTTTTAAAATAAACATTTCGAAAGCAAAAGGTAAGTAAATAAACTTTTTTCATATTCTACTATTTTTTCTAACAGCTTTTGGAACAGCTCACGTATTTCTTTCTGTACGGGAGTCGTTCTTCTTTTTAACCTTCAAAAAGGTGTCTCCACTAGTCAGTTAAAAAAACTGGACAAGTACGAGTCGGACTCGCTCACCGAGGGTTCCGTAGAAATTTGTGGGTACATATTCATATACTAATATTATAAATGAGAATGTAACTCTGTCTGTTACGCTTCCACGATGAAACGGCTGAACCGATTTTGATGAAATTTGGTATGAAAATAGCTTGAACCCTGCGCGGACAAAAGCTCGTTGTAAATAAAGAATATATTTTTTATGTTTTTATTACAAATGTGTAGTTTTCAGACTTTTCCCTGTATTTATAGTATAAGATGAAATTACATGCCAGTTTTCATAGTTCTAGGTCAACGGAAACTACCCTATAAATTTTGATTCCCTTGAGAGTGTCGAAATGTACATTTTTTGCGACATAAACGGCCGTGTCTTTTTTTCACTTTAACTGAGAAGTTTGTTTTTTCCACAGCTTCAAGGGACCGTAGACCTAAGTATATAATTGTATTTCAACATGCACTGTACTATACACATAATGGCTGTGCATGATTAAGTAACATAATGTACCTATTGAATAATTTCATTGTAAAAAAATACGTTACAGAGTTGTATGTAAATCCGCGTGACAGAAGTGTATTTCATACAAATCACAGTGCCTCCCGCTACCTCGGCTTGTGTATCATAATAATCCATCATAATCCATAATATTACGAAAAAATTATATGATGACACAAAACGAAAAAATATCTTATAACTCCTAAATATAATACCTATCATGTAATAGCAACCATTATTTTTTATCACTATTAATAAAATATTCAAAAAATCCCTAATACCTACTTGTCTCGTAATACCTGATGTTTTATATTATGTAAATTCTGTCACGTGGGTTGTCCTTCAAAATACGCGTTTGTGCCGCTCGTCTTTGTGGCCTGAGTTTGGTGGTTTAGACCCCCTTCCCACCTTGGTACGATTTCCCCTCTGAGATCAAGAGACAGCGCGTCAGTCACCCGAAAGCTGTGATATTTGGCGTGTGTTTATTCGGCTACCGTTTCGTCACGTAGGTAAGTAATTGATTCAAAATATAATTATAATTGCTACTTTTCGCTGTCTACTCTTATGTAATAAGAAATATTTTATTGCCAACGTGTACCTACATTATATATTCTATGTTAACTTTTAAATGTTATCGACTTTGCAACAAATTTTTACCACTCCGTCACATGACAACTCCGTCACATGTTTATTGTGACTGAGTGGTAAAGTACGTGTCGGAAGGGTAAAATAAACGATATTCATGTTCTATTTATGCTGAATCCGAGAAATAATGAAATAGATACACTAGTTATTATGGTAATTATTCCTACAGAAAGTGTTACAAATATTTTTCTGTCTTCTCTTATGTTTAGATACTTATTTCCTATTTCCAGATAACATCATGGCGAAAAAGAAGACATTAACACCAGCAGAAAGACAGCGGCGTTGTCGGGAGAAACGAAAAAATGACCCTGAGAAGGTAGCTGAAATAAAGCGCAAGGATTTAGAAAGATACCATGCTCGAAAAAAGCTAGTGGCTGACATGAGCATGCGAGAACATCGAATCAAAAGGCGAATATGGCATGGAAGAAATAAAAAAAGAAGGGAGAAGAAAATGATGCTTGAAGAGGTACTTTTAAATACGCTCAATCACCAATACCAGAAACCCCACGAATGACTCCATCTGCAACACCGACTCCCTCTGATGTTATTTATTCTTAGTTCAAAGGGAAGAAAAAAAAGAGATAGAATAAAGTTATACATAGATAATTTGTATAATTCATGATGTGGAGTATTTCACGCTCGCTGATATTACGAACACAAATGGGATGATTCGAAAAAGTTTTTACGATACTGTGTATAGCCCAGATGAATCATACGATGAATATCAGCCTTTGGCCACGCTTAAAACAAAAGATCACACTGATCAAACTGCCGTCTGCGGTACTTCTTAACAAACACTCTAGCCTGAAGACATTCAACTAATGAATATAAAAGACGGAGTACACGTATTGGTTAAAGTACGAAGCGAGAGGAAAATCCAATATACTTACGCTGAAGTACGAAAAAATACCGTCGATGAAGAAGGCGATGTCTTGGTAAGGTAATGCTCTTGAAAACAGTCGATGATAGTGGAAGACTATTTAAGTTGGTAGAGAATGACGTATCGGATGTTCCTTATGATGATTTGATTAAAAGTCTTAACGGGTCCGTAATATTTCCAGTTCGAAGAGCCACTGTCAGTATTCGAAACTAAGACTCCATCAGTGGCTTCGAAATTGAAATATTGTCTTGCTAGATTGTGCTATTATTACTGATGATTATTTTATTTTATGTTTTTGGGAATTTTAATTTGTTGTCAAGTTAGACAAGATTTTTTATTTACTTAAGACGAGTGAGTAGTCATTTAACTTACTAAAATACGAATCTCTTATTCAAAAGGTTCTCAAATGTGATTTCATTAATTACCTAAGTTCGATCTCATGTTATTTTATATGACAATAAGGAGTGGTCGTCTACTGTTTCAACATTTGTAAATATGTGAACACTATGTATCTATGTATATAACTTAGCTGTCATTCCTTAATCTAGTACAGTCAACAGCAAAAGTAGATGATCAAAATCAGAAATTCAATACTAATTTACTAACACTAATTTATAAAATGTATTACTACTTTATTTATTAAAAGTATGTGATTATCACACACATACTTTTGAATCACTTCGACGCCACACAGTTCTGACGCGAACTCCGTTCATTAGTATTAAATTTCTGATTTTGATCATCTACTTTTGCTGTTGACAGTACATACTTGAACATAGTGTTTTTATGCAAGGTACAGTCGCGATCATAAGTTGTATGCCACCGGAATGTTCACATTTGCCTGCACGTCAGGTTTGCGCCTATTTCTGTGTGTGATGCGATGTTTAAAGCAGACAGGAACACGTATACATTGTAACTACGAAAGAGCGATGTTGGTTGGTCAGATGCATGTGTGGTCAACACTACGTAAAGTAGACCTTCCTCCACCTGTTTTTTTCTTAATAATGAATTATCGAGAACAACGCACATTTTAAAGCAATACCAAAATTCGATACGATAGTAATATGAAGCGATGGCAGGATCACACGAGTAGGTCGATATGTGTGTGCATAAGAGTGGAGAAGGTTTGAATCTCAGAGCGAGCTCTCGACACTTTTTGTTCTTTTTGTTTTTGTGTCGGAGTTCAATTATTTAGTGTGTACAGTGGGTAGAGGGGGGAGGGGGGTTATACTTTATTTTAGTATAATAAAAAAGTAAAATATAATAAAAAAAATAAAAACACTATCATATAAGAACATTTATTTGTTATTATCAACTTTAAAACAAACATAATTATTATTATATCGAACGTTGAAAATAAATTAATTTCTAATTTGTTTGTAAATAAGTTTTGGTGGTTAATGAAATTGGATGTAGTAATTGTTTATTGAGGTTATAGCTTAATTTATTCATTTTCTCAAAGAAAAGAAGATTGAAATTTAACGTCAATCTTGGAATCTTACAATCGTGAACTAATTTGTTACTATTATTATGGCCAGTATATCCTCTGAATTTCCCTGATAACGTTAACTGTATTTTTTATAAATATTTAGTGTGACCTCCATTATTATGAATACAATCAAGAAGACGTCGACGCATGGACACTAGAACTTATTATTATTTTATTTTCTATTGGGTTCAGATCAGGGGATCGCGCTGGCCACGGAAGTAACTATAATGCCGGAATGCTGGCTAAACCACTCACGATAAAGTTCATTAATTTCATCTACTGGATAAACATTACGCAAAGTTTAGGTTGCATTATGTCACTCAAAACCTCGACGTAATTAGAGCTATTGACCCTCGTCGGTATAAATTCCAACACACCCGGCCCGTGCGATTTGATTGAATAGAAAAAGGTCTCAACTGCGACGAATTACGTTGAGATAGTTTTGTAAAACTGGTAGTCGACTTATGGCCGCGACCGTACATCGTATTCACGTATAATTATATTATCATTATCTGCCTAGCCTTTTCCCAACTATATTGGGGACGGCTTCAAGTCTAACCGGATGCAGCTGAATACCAGTGTTTTTCACGTAATTCCTGTAAATGCAAATATTGTTAACATCGTTTTTAAAAGAATATGTATGGAGTTTCTTTCCCATTCTTCTCCATACAGAACTACCTTTTGAATTTAAAACTAGAATCAATTATTTCTCATTTGACGTTCAAAAGTGCCTTATAATGGTCTAATTGAAATAAATGATTTGACATTGACTTCAACTTTGACAATGTTGAAGACTGATAAAGATTTATAACAAAATAACAGATTCTAAAAAAATAAACCTGTTTTATTCCAAAACACAGCCTGGTATGCTCTAGAGAATAACAACTCTATGACTCTGTCACGATTTGTCTCGGTTGTCTCTTGGTAGGAAAATTGTTTTTGTCGTTTATATATTTTGTTATGACTAGTGCAACGTTGAAAAAAATATATTTATAATAGTTTATGATATTGCTGTCTGTGATATTCGTATTTATTTGTAAATGATAGTAAAAAAATTGATTTACTTATAGCGAAAACATATTTTATATTAGCAGAAAATGTGACTATACCGCGGTTACATTTTCTGCTAATATAAAATATGTTTGAGAGAGATCATGAATAAAACATATTTTAAAAATGTGACAGCGGTATAAGATCATTTATAAATACATATTTTATAAATACAAATGGATTATTTTAATATGTTTTCTAAAGGTTCCTTTAGTTAATTAATGTATTACAAAAGTACAAGTTAATTGATGAAGAGTATTCGAGAGAATAAAATAAAAGATTTCGTGACGGAGGTGCATTTTGTTTTGTCGAATTCTGTTATCAGAATATTTATATAGGGAGTAGGGACACTGAGGACACTTGATCCCTAGACCATAATTACAAAACTACAATAAATTCGATACATGCAACACTGATCAAACCCGTCATTGTCAATTACCAAAGTACCAAGTAATTTTGGAAGTTTACTATCTGCAACTTCAGAGCAGTGGCATGCATCATTTCGTTTACAAAGTGTCGACATCTTTTTTTGTAAGAGATTTGATCGTTATTTTCAGATGTTCATTCAAATAAATTACGGATTACAGTGAAAACTATTTAAATCTGATTTATTAAAGTGTATGTAGAGATGTACTTTCTTTAAATAGCATTTTGTTTTGATTTGGAAAAAATATTTTTATTTAATCGGGTTCCAGGGTACACGTGATCAGGGTAAACACGGTTAGACTTGATTACGGGATCAAGTGTCTCCTGCATTCTTACAAAAGATTGATTAGTTTTTGTTTTGTTTTATTCTATAGATACTAAAATGCCGAGAACTTATAAAAGGAAGGAAGGGGTGAAAAAACGCGAACCAATAGACAAAGAAAAACTGAAAGCTGCAGTCAAAGCTGTCCTCGAAGGAAATAGTATAAAAGGCACAGCCAAATCATTCAATGTGCCAATCATGACTTTGAAAAGGTATGCAAGGAAGCAAAAGGAACAAGTAAATGACATAGCGTATGAAACCGACTACCGACAGTCAAAAATTTTTACGGACGCTGAAGAGGCTGAGTTAGCCAAATACTTGGAAAAAGCCAGCAAACGACAGCATGGTTTGACCTCGCAGTGCGTACGGAAGCTAGCATATGAATATGCTGTCCAAAATAATAAACCAGCTAATAAATTACGAAAATGGAACAACATTATGGCCACATACGACTGGTTTTATGGTTTTATGCGCAGAAATGGACATTTATCTCTACAAGTACCGGAAGCGACTAGTCTCAGCAGGTCTACAAGTTTAAACTGACACAACATTTCCATGTTACTTCAAAATTTGCGTTCGCTCTTAGGCAAATACAATCTAGGCCCTAAAGCCATTTGGAATATTGATGAAACGGGACTGATTACAGTCCACAAACCCAAGAAGGTAGTAGCCATTAAAGGAGTCAAGCAAATCGGAAAGATCATATCAGGGGAGCGTGGTGAGCTGGTAACTGTGTGCTGTACAATAAATGATATGGGGAACTATATTCCCCCATTTATGATCTTCCCACGCAAAAAATTGTCAGGATTACCAATCATGTCGAAACAGGTGGTTTCGGGTTGGATGACAGCTGAAAAATATGTTAAATTTTTAAAACATTTTCGCAAATACAGTAGATGTTCATTAGACTCTCCGATGTTGATAATAATGAATAATCACGATAGTCACATCAGCATAGAATCCTTAAATTACGCTAAAGCAAATGATATTCATCTTTTAACTATACCTCCTCATACATCGCATAAGACACTGGACAGAACTGTGTTCGGCCCACTCAAAACCTATTACAATAGTGCTTGTGACAATTAGATGATCCAGAATCCCGCCAAACTTATAACAATTTATAACATATCAGAATTACTTGGACATGCATTTCCCAAGGCATTTACGCCTCAAAATATCCAAAGTGGGTTCCGAGTTTCTGGAATTTTTCCTTTCAATGATAACATCATCACTGACGATGAGTTCCTCTCGTCATATGTGACGGATAGACCTGTTGAAGCAGAATCTAACCTGGACAGCACAGTTGAGAGTAATCAAGCACAAGACGGTGAAAGAGCAAATTTGGTGGAAACATCACCACTAAATAGGTTTCTTTCACCACAACCATCGATATCAAACTCTCTCTCGTCTGGCACATTAGTACGGCACTCACGTATAATACCTTGAAATCTGTGCCAGAAACAACCCCTGTAAAGATCCTCTAAGCTAATCCACAGAATTCAGAACCAAATATAGATGAAGACGACGATTCAATTATACCTAACATCACTTAATCAGCCGTCGACATCTACAACAACTTTCAATACACCCGAACAGATAAAATCATTCCCAAAAGCTGCTTGCCGAAAACCGTCACAACAAAATGGGCGCAAAAAGGGAACCACTAAAATTTTAACTAAAACGCTAGAGAAGAATAAATTAATACAGGAACTTTTTTTTTTATTAGCCCGTTGTGTCCCACTGCTGGGCAAAGGCCTCCCCCGAGTCTTTCCAGTTATTTTTTTTCTTGCGCTGCCTCGACCCAGCTCTCGCAGTACGCGTCTAGGTCATCTAGCCACCTCTTCCAGGGCCGGCCATTTAAGAAAAGAGAAGAGAACCAAAATAACTCATTCTCCAAGAGGGAGGCAAATGAAGCAAAACGGAATTTAAAAGCATTTGTGCAGTCATCATCAGACGATGAAGATGAATTGCCACCATCGCCAGAATCTACATACGATGTGTCTGAAGACGGAGATTATGATGCTTCATCTAGTTGTGAGTCCGAGGGCGACAATCAAAATGATACGCCACCTGGCACTAACGACTGGGTAATTACGACAGACATACTATTCCGTATGAAGGAGCACAGCTTTATAACACTTTGCCTCAAAATGTGAAAGATCAAAAATCCATGTACGCTTTCAAAAACTATCTAAAGAAGTTTATTTTGGAGAATAAAAACCTGTTAATTATCTTCGAGCACTGTATCTACCTAACCTATATTTATTTGTGTAGCCGTTGCATCGCCAAATGTAAAGAAATATTTTTTTTCACATTTAAGTGAATGTAATTCTTTTTGAGAAGTAAAGTTCTTAAACCTTAATTGTAAATTTAATATCCATGAGACACCCAACATATCGTTTCGTGGGACAAATTTAGACTTTGACAGACATTGGGTATTGGGTATTGGGTATTGGTTGGGTAAGTTTGTAAAAAAAAAATAGATATTGATAAACTTACATGTTCTGTAAAGGATGACATTGCTGTAGTGGTGGTGGTGCGTGTGGTTGTAAAAAAGATAAATTCACCAGATATGAAATCAAACACTAAGAGAGTAATCTCGTTTTCATTTAAAAAATCTTTGTGCAAATTTAATATAAAAGGTAGATCTCTTAACTTGAAGTGCCGAATAAGTAATTGCTACCTAAGTAATTAATACCTGTTGCACGGTTTGAATTGGCTATATCGACGAGATAAAATAAAAACACTGTTTTATGAACCTGTCTACCTGGTAAATTGATTAGATGTTGGTTTTGGCAGTTATGTAATTAGTACCATACGTTAAAGGTATTATTATAAATATTACAATTTTTAAGACAACGAAAAATTTGTACCCAGGTTAGACGTAGGCCTGTTTGTAACTTCGAATCTTGCATCATGTTTATTAATGAAACTTAGCTAAGTTAAACTTAAAAAAAAATAGTGCGTGAAGTCCCTCCGCGTTGAAGAAGTGAAAATTTGTAATGTAGAAATGAAAACGCACGCATGCGTTCGAGTGCCACACAAATTCACTCTCGCTCTGTCTCTTTCTATTACCCCTCCTCAGGAGCGTTAAATGTTTAACGCAACCTTGTTGGAAGTCGCATAAGAAGTTTCACTTCAATATAGGTTCAACCTATTCGCGCTATCATGACTCTCTTCTATGTTTAAAGTTTAGTCGACCAATGGTACCAATTATTGTATTGGTAAACCTTGGAGGAATGTACAGTATTATATAAATGTTAATATACCACAATTGAATTTCAATTTTATTAGTTTAATAATTCTGTCAACCGATGTCGTGGACCTTATACCTTTCGTTGGCCTTAACCTTAATTTAGAGCCCGCGAAGCAACAGTAACGCAGGATGTGTCCTATAGGGTGCAAGTGCACATGAAAATAAGGAGCTTTTTCTATGGGAATAAACTCTGAATTAGCGGAAAAGTATCTGTTTTGTAAATTAGATTGGATCAGGTTAAGTTCTGTCTGAAATACATAGCAGACATACCGGCTAATAATTACTATAAGTTTTTTCATATTTTATAGTTAGTGAAATAGCAAAAGTGTAGGTACATATTTCTGAGTACTGTCACCTATTAGAATGTTAAATTAAAAGTCAGCTTGTATTTTGGTATGTAGATTTAAAGGGAAACATACTTTACAGTTTTCTTCCTCCGCAGATTTGCCTTCATAATTAATAATACTCTTTTTTACCTTTTCAGTGTCAAGTTATTTATCGAGCAGAGGCAATCCAATAATGGTAGCGAATGGCTTTCGTTTTCATAAGGAGAAAGCTTCCGGACCGAAGGTGAGATGGCAATGTGCTTTCAGGAAGCGCTACAAATGTAAAGCCTTCATGACAACTATCGATGGTAGAGCTATGAAGGTTAATTTTAGACATAATCATACTTAACCTTGTATAACTAATCAAAAACATTCAAGACCCACGTCATTTCAATATGGCTGAAATATTGAGGATTGTTAAATCAATCAATATCTCAGCCAGTCGTTAAGAAGGTATCAAGTACCTTTATCACGTGCAATAAGTAGTAATTTTTAATATCCTAATAAACATAGACGAGTACTTTTTTCATTAAACGAAACGTGAGTATTGTTACACATTATAGATTGAGAACAACGGATTAACTCATTGTGTTGCCGGGTTCGTCCGACTAGTTTCGATGGCATACGGCCACCTTTTTCAAGGAGTTCCACAGGAGGACACACTGTCCGTCGCGTTCCGGCGGCAACACAGTGAGTTAATCGGTTGTTCTCAATCTATAACAGACGAGTACCTTTTATACCTGATACTTCAGAAAGGACCTAGTATTGAATCTAGCAAGTACACGATTTGATAGATTTTTTTTTTCGTTTCACCACGTTTCGCACGAATATTGGCGCGCGATTTCACAAATCTTGTTCCAGGAAATACGTGTTGTTGAAATAGCCTTATAAGTTTATGGTAAAAATGTTTGTAATTTAGAATCTCCACTTCATGTGCCAGGTGATGTTTTCCTTACTTTTTCAAAGTATGACAACATTATGAGCGGCCAAAGTTCAGATAACATTTGTGCAAAAAATGTTTTCCAGACGACATTATTGAATTCGTTTCACAAAGAAGTTTATTTTTTACTAGCTTCTGCCCGCGACTTCGTACGCGGATCCTGTTGCTTATGCCAGCGACAACGGGGTCGGCAAAATCGAAGATCTGAAACGTCTAAGTGA
Organism: Charanyca ferruginea; assembly: GCA_947361185.1. NCBI lineage: Eukaryota > Metazoa > Arthropoda > Insecta > Lepidoptera > Noctuidae > Charanyca > Charanyca ferruginea. The sequence goes on from OX376073.1 coordinate 19,390,771, forward strand.
CTGCTCCCCTGCGTTACCGGGTAGGCTACCGTGTCACGAAGATAAATGTAAAAGGAAATTAAACACTCAAATCTCTCTCTCTCTCTCTCTCTCTTGGGTAGACTGTTGAAACTAAAAATGTAATGTTTATTATATTAATAAGAACTTAATGTACACAGTTATGCAGTAAATATATCTTTATCTTTATCTTTAAGCCCAAAGGCATATTTATTCAATAAAATAAAAAAATAAATGGGAGTTTTGGCCAGTAGAGTCAAATTTTCAATGATATACCATCGTCATCAAAAATCAGTCCTAAACTGTTACCGCCTTCACCGCGTGGAGATACTCCCACCTTATTATAATATACAGCGAAATTAGTGATAGCTAACAGTTAAATTTAAAAAATTACAGCTTTGATTTCCACGTCAGATGTTTCTGATCTTCGATTTTTATAAGTCAACAGGAAATGCCCATCAGACCGAACAACTTTTGCTAAGACGTCATTAATGTATGTGTTATGGTGTAGCTGGGCTCTTGGAGTTCCACATCAGGTGTTCCAGATCTTCAAATTTATTCTCTCAGCAGAAAATGCTCATCACGGGGAACAATTTTTGCTACGGTACCGTTTTTGTATCTCTTATAGTTTAGCTGGTCTGTTGCGGTTCTGCATCAGGTGTTCAAGTTTCCAAGATAAATTATAGCCTATATGTTGCCCAGACTTAATACCTATACAACAACAAAAAAATCATTCAAATCCGTCCAGCAGTTCCGAAGATTAGCGTGTACAAACAAACAGACAAACAGACAAACAGACAAACAGACAAACAGATAAACAGACAAACAGACAGACTTTTTTTTTTGGATTCGTGCTCTATTACTGTTTCTAAACGCCCCTCAATTATTATTTTTTTAATATATTCAATGTACAGACACAGTTTTTTTACTGTTTTATTATATGTATAGATATATAGATTACATAGTTTAAGATAGATATTAGATACTAGATATTAAACACATGTAATCGTGTGTTTAAAATATCTGGAAGAACATTTTTGTTAGATCACCATAATCACGTACAGTCACGAGCATAGATATGTATACAGATTGCAAAATTCAAATGCAATTTTCTAGTTAAATAACTATTTCAACTAATAGATATAACATAATATAGAATAAAATAATATTTTATAGTAGTTTGGGATCAAAAATACCCTATTCGTAACCCCATAATATTTCAATCAATAGTTTAGGAGAAACATTCACATTATTTTGCTCGTGACTGTACGAGCATTTGTATTAATTGCGGGAATTACGACGGGTTGGCCGCTCTTAACGATATATTCTTATATCTTCAAAATTGTAGCCATGTTAAATTGACGTAGTTCTTGGGGCTCGATCTCGATCTATTTATGTTTGTGAATTATTATGATTGGTTTTTATAATTTATGCAAATCTGGTCAATGACTATACCCTTATTAATAATCTTGGAGTAAAGTAATTAAGACATAAAACTTAAATCCCAATAAATGTATGATGACGCTATAGTTAATATTGTGACTGTCACTTTACTCCACGTTAAGTATTAGAAGGGGTTCACTTAAGTACATTTTAGTCACTATGTGTTTGTTTAAGAAATTACAAACATACCTACATACATAAATGTAACTGACATAAAGATAATTTATGAAAGAATTGAAGATGTCTAATTTACAACAATATAACATGATTTACCATTACATTTTAGTAGTATAATTTTAAATAAAAATAATATCTTTTGTTTATCCAATGTGTTTCTTTTTAATTAATTGGCAAAATTTTGCAATCCTTTTTATTCTTAAAATAATATACGTAATAGTGATAGGATTAGTTACGATAAGTTATGTTTTCAGTGATGCTGAAAAGAACATCAAGAGGTACTTTGGTGATAGAAGCCGGCGGCTTTCGTTTCTACAAGCTCGTCTGTGCTGGCTGCAAGACGAGATGGCAGTGTTCCACCAGAATTCAGACCAAGTGTAAAGCGTATGTCGTAACCATAGATGGTTTACCGGTGAAGACTCATCTAGTACATAACCATCCTCCACCATATTTGTAACTAAGGTGTCCCGTGCCAAATATTGGTATGCTATTTTTTTATTATAACAAAATATAGCCTACTAGCCTTTGCCCGCGACTTCGTCCGCGTGAATGTCGGTTATCGCGGATGCAGACGAAGTAGCGAATGAAAAAGTAGCCTATGTCCTTCCCCGGGGTTCAAGCTATCTTCATGCCAAATTTCATTAAAATCGGTCCAGCCGTTTCACCGTGAAAGCGTAACAGACAGAGTTACTTTCGCATTTATAATATTAAAGTATGGATATCACTCGCTGTTAATGTAGCTTCTTATTAGTGAAAGAATTTACTGAATCGGTCTAGGAGTACCTGACTACAAACTCTGCGCGACGGGGCACTTTACTTTATAATGAACTAGCTTTTGCCCGCGACTTCGTCCGCGTGAATGTCGGTAATCGTGGATTAAAAAGGAGCCTATGTCCTTCCCCAAGATTCAAGCTATCTTCATGCCAAATTCCATTAAAATCGGTTCTGCCGTTTCATCTTGAAAGCGTAACATACAGAGTTACTTTCGCATTTATAATATTAAAGTATGGATAGTATGGAAGTATGGACATGGAAGTATGGATATGGATTAGTATGGATGTAGTGTCAATATGTTTTTCTTACTAACTAGAATACGTAGCAGTTCCAATAAATACCTGAAAGCCTGATGGCACAATGTTATGGCATTTTGTAAGCGTTTTGCTGCAACAAAGGCATCCTAGTTGATTTTAAATAATTGGTTTTTGTTGTCTTTTAATTTTGTGTACATTTTGGTATTTGCAATAAAATGGAATTTTGTAGTTACGTCTGATAATACAGTCAATTGATGTATCTTTATCGTTTTTTTTAGTTCTTTTACTTGCTTTTGCCCGCGACTTCGTCCGCATGACTGTCTGTTGAAAGTAGCCTATGTCCTTCCCCTGGGTTCAAGCCATCTTCATGCCAAATTTCATCCGTTTCATCGTGAAAGCGTAACAGACAGTTACTTTCGCATTTATAATATTAAGTATGGTTTAAGTAGTATGGAGTATGGATTTCTGTCACACATTGAATAAAAAAATTGTTAAGTGCATATTTTAGACAATTATTGTTCACTAATCTGTTTGTTAAGTGTGATGATCTTGGCAACCATACTCGCGAAGTTTCATTTTGAGTAAAACTAATGTGACCAGGGACGATCAATATTAGGCATTTGTGGGCTGTCAATTAAGTATGCGGATAATGATATCGCACCTTCGTATCTACTCCGACCCCCTACGCACACTGGAATATTTCACTATAAATACTAAATAGTGCTTCTAGGTGGGTGTACCCCAATGTCGACAACACTATCGCTTACCATCAGGGAGGTAGTGTTTAAACACGAGCATAGAAAAAAAAAACATATACCTTATGATTTAACGACAAGAAATGCTACGACGAAACTTCTCAGATTACCTACCATTTTGTAAATAGAAAATGAAACGTAATTTGCAGGAGTATAATTTATTGTTTATGATTTTAGTAAAAGCTTTAGTGACAAATAGAGGAAATGTGATGATAGAAGTTGGTGGTTACCACTTTTACAAGAAAATAATACGCGGCCCGAAAACAAAATGGACGTGTTCCGCCTACGGGCAGACGAAATGCAAAGCTTTCGTGTTTACTGTCGAAGGAGTTGTAATCAAGGCTAATTACAACCATAACCATGGCTGAACCAAAGACGACTAGAAACAGGCTGTACTGATTTAAAAACTTTCTTATTACTTTAAGAATTTCAGCCGTATTGTGCAGTTTCGGGTAAGGATTGTGATTTTCTAAGTGATATCGATATTATTCAAGATTTATTAAGTCAAAGTATTTTGTATTGTATGTGAATAATAAATTGTTTTATTAAAAAAATATGAGTTATTGCACAGAGGTTTTTAATTTCTACCAATTCCTCGACAAAGTGATAATGAACATATTAATATATGCATAAAAAGAAGGATCAAAACGAGACTTTCATTTATTTAATTTATTTATTTTCGGTTTTTAATTTTTCAGTAACAAAGTACAAGACAAGTAGAGGTACAGTAATGTTGCTGGTTGGAGGGTACCGATTTTCAAAGGAAAAAACCATGGGTGTGAAGGTACGATGGCAATGTTCCGTGCGATCACGGACCAAGTGCAAAGCCTTTCTCACTACTATCGACGACCTGGTCCTGAAGAGTTGTTTGGAACACAATCATTACGAATAATGGTTGCAGTTACAGGCTGATTTTGAACTCATTGGCAATATTGCAGGTGGTGAAAGTATCTATTTATGAATATGAACAACTTTTTAGTAGGTTCAATTCTACAATAGCGAAAAAGAGCCACAGCTTCATGAATTTGTAACAGGCCCCTGTAAGTATTATATTTTTATGAAAGAGCAATATTTTGATGACTGACGCCTGAAAGAAAGTGCCGGTGAATTAAAAATCAGCCTGTATATTACGCACATGGCACCGTAGGAAGATGATATGAGGCATGTACCTCATACCATAGCTCATTATGTAATGAGCTCAGCTCTCTCTATCTTCCCAAGTTCGTCCTTCCGCGGTGATTTTTATCAGCTTTGGTGCCAATATTTGTGATAAATCTTATTAATTACGAACGTTCAGTGAAATTCATATTAAAGTAAGTTTCTCGTCTGTGCCTATGAATGTTGACTAATAATAATGGACGCACAATCGCAATGTATTAACTGCTCTGAGAGCTAGCGCGCAATTTACATTCGTACAATATTTCGATCCCCATATCTACTACATACAAATTTTTATGTGGTTTATTTTTGCAGCGCGCGGTGTACATGTTCCACAGTACGCAAATTGTGCAAATAAAATTCGCAACAATTTTATATGACATATTATGTTGTAACTAGTTAAATAACTCATAGTCTTAAGAGCGGCCAACCCGTCGTAATTCCCATACAATCGCTCGTAGTCGATTATAGCGTTATAACAATTGTTTTTCTAGCTATTTGAAACACACAGGTATCTTGTGATTTATATATACGTTTCTATGAAATAAAAAATAAACTTTTTAGAGAAATCAATTCAGTAAAAACACCTGAAAATCAGTTTGATTTGCACAAGTTTTATCTGAACTTTGCCTGTTCATAATGTACTCATACATTGAAAAAGTAAAGAATGCATCATCATAGAAATCTTGCACATGTACCTAATGGAGATTCTAAATTACAAACTTTTTTACCAAAAACTTGTAAGACTTTTTAACACGTATTTTTGGAACACGTTTTGTGAAATCTTCAAATTCAATTTTTTCAATATCGTGTGATGTTATCCTGTTACTTGTATTATTACTTACTCATTTGTTTTCGAACATTCCGTTGGATGAAACAAACAAATTGTCAATTTTGCTCGTGTAAGTGTTACAGCGATAGTCGGACCGGAAAGGGCCCTCTTAAGGGATCAACTCCAAAATATGATAAGCAAATAGCAGTTTTCTACAATAATACACTAAAACATGTAAGCAGATTTTTTTTTTAATATTTGGAACGACAAAATAATAAACAAAACCTGCTTTCATGTTTTGGCCTATTAAAAATTGTTTATAGTAAGGTACAAGTACATACACCCGCTGACAATGACCAGTGAAATAATAATCAGCCTGTAACTGTAGATATTAAAGAAACCTACTCCAAATGGCGGCTGAACAAAAGAGTTTATCGTGGCATTTCACTCGCACAGTATAGGAAACTATTTTTAATTCGTTTCTTTATTAGCACGGATTATATCTATTGTTATCTGTAGTTAATTCCACCGTGATATTAATCAAGGTCCATGAGTTAAGAACAATGAACGAGTTACATAGATATATTATATTTTTATAGTAAGAGGATAATACTAGGTTATAGAAGTTATAGTTTTATATTTTAATATAAAATTTGTTAATAAGCATTGATGTTTACACCAATTTGTACATTTACATTCGTTAAATGAAGGAAATAAAATATATTTTTGCAGAAACTATTTTTATTACTAAATGATACCATAACATACTACTTATTATTGACAAAGCTCATTTGTGTCTAAGAGTCGGCAAACATCTTTTAATGGCGCCAATTGCCTGTGGGTGGGTCACCCACAGGCAATTGGCGCCATAAAATTTTCAAGATGTTTCAAGATGTCTGACTTGTAATGAAATAAGTCCCAGCGCATACCTGCATTTATTAGTATTATAGGTTTTCGCGCATGTTCAAGTTATTTGCCGGTAACATTAGCATCTCGTATCACCATCACCATCTTACTAACCGTAAATCCTAAACATTTGAGCTTGTTTTCGGGCTAATGAAATCTTATTTTTGTTTTATTCAGTGTTTCAGACTAAAAGAGGCACTAAGTTGATGTTTCTGGACGGGTTCCGCTTCTCCAAAGACAGGGTTGTCGGCTGCAAGACAAGATGGCGGTGTTCTGTGAGGTACCGGACCAAGTGCAGGGCCTTCGTTATCACTGTAGAAGATCGTGTCATCGTCAAGTCTTGTCTCGACCACAATCATGAAAAGTATTTGAAAATAATCTGATTCGAAAAGCGAATGCAGACTCTTTTGACGTAAAAAAGTTCTGTCAACTTGTTTGGTTTTATCTTTGGTTTCACAGCATGAAGATTACAGTGAAACAAATATTTGTTTAGTATAACCAGTTTATTTATTTATTTATTTTGTTATTCTTTAACGAGAAGAAATAGTTTTAGTTTATGTAACTATCAGGGTTTCAATAAGTATTTTTTAATATTATTGTATGTTAGGGATGGCCATAATATGTACGTAAGTGTAATTTCTCGAATAATTTTAGAATAGTGTTGTTTAAAAACAAGTTAGTGTAAGTGGCATGTCGCGTCAGTGTGTGTCGTAGACAATTATGTTTTCTCTTTTATATTTTATCTAGTGGAAATAAAAAGAAGAACATACGATGAGGGTTTATTTAATACTAGCATCTGCCCGCAACTTCGACTACGTAGACTTCAGAATTAGGCCGAAGTTCTAAATTATTTCACGGAAACACAAAAATGGGATGGAAATTCTATGATTGTTACAAAGTTAGATCTCCTTGGAAGAAATTTAATCTAATTCCTTTGAGCCGTTTCAGCTTGAAAGAGTAACAATCATTCATCTTCACAATTCACAAACTAATTACATAAAGTCCATAGTTTAATATTGAAGTATAATAATAATACATTTTATTAATATTATTTACTTAAGCCTTTATGTGATTAAATATGCTGATTAATTGACAACAGCTATCTTTTTATTATAAATACATCGATGCCAAAAGAACGTAACAAATAACTTATATTATATTACAGTCAAAGAAGTACTGTCATGCAGAGGTACGATAATGTTACAAGCAGGAGGGCACCGATTCTCCCGGCAGAAGAACGTAGCGGGCTTCGGCAAGGTCAGGTGGCAATGTTCTGTCAGTTACAGGACTAGATGTACAGCTTCTATCACCACCTACAAAAAACAAATCTTAAAAAAAAACTTAAAGCACAACCATGAGGCAACCTGCTGAATTATAATCTTTGCTACATATTTAAAATTTTCTAAAATGTAGATCTCACATATATAGTAGTTGTTTTTTTTTAACTAAAAAGAAATCCTATAAGCCTTTATCTAAATACTAGCAACCCGGCCTGGCTTCGCATGGGCCTATAGCGTTCCTCGATAAATGGACTATCCAACACAAAAATATTTTTTCAATTCGAACCAGTAGATCCTGAGATTAACGCGTTCAACCAACCAAACAAACAAACAAACTCTTCAGCTTTATAATATTAAGTATAGATTTGTGATGATCTTTTAACAAGAGAAACAAATAAATCCATATTATTTTACAGTTACAGAGGTATTGTCATGCAGAGGTACGGTAATGTTGCAAGCAGGCGGGCACCGATTCTCTCGGCACAACGTAGCAGGCCAGGGTAATGTCAGGTGGCAATGTTCTGTCAGGTACAGGACTAAATGTACCGCATTCATCATCACCTACGAAAAAGAAATCATAAAAAGCAACTTAAATCATAACCATGAGACAACTTGCTAAATTATGTACTTACCAAGATGTTTCAAATTCTCGAATGTAGATTTCGGATATATAGTACCTAGTTGTTTTATTAGAAATAAGTCCTATAAACTGTAATAAAAATATTTATTTGTGGCGATTTTTTAACGAGAGCGATGTACACAAGAAAAAAAAACTATATTATTTTACAGTTAGAAAAGTATTGTCATGCAGAGGTATGGTAATGTTGCAAGCTGGAGGGCACCGATTCTCCCGGCAGAGGAACGTGGCAGGCCATGGTAAGGTCAGGTGGCAATGTTCTCTCAAGACCAGGACTAGATGTACAGCTTTTATCACCACCGTCGGAAAATACATTTCGAGATGCAGCTTAAATCATAACCATGAGATGTTTTATTAATTGAGAATGACTCTTTTTGGCTAAAATACTTACAGAAATCAACGATCATTTTTACAGGAATAAAAAGCCTAATTATTGGAAAGTAGTTTTAATAAGTCGGAAGGTTCCGATACTACCAGCACAACAATGCAGCAGACTAAAGCAAGGTCAAGTGATGCTCTGTCCACACTAGACTAGATACGTACCTACATAACGTTGGCTGGCTTCGGCTAAAACTCTTAAGAATCTGTTCAATCTCCTTGTTTTCCTTATAAGACTATCTAAAACGACTTCTGATTAATTTCAGTGACGGAAATGGTAACGAATAGAGGGACGCAGATGCTGATGGCGGATGGGTTTCGTTTTTCTAGATCATACAATAATGGTAAGAAGACCAGATGGCAGTGTACCACAAGGAGTCGTACAAGATGTCCTGCTTTTCTAATAACCACTGAAGGCTTCATTTTAAGAAGCAATTTAAGCCACAATCATACAGATTAAGAGATGTTAATATTATTTTTTGATAATAAAGGATTCGTACCTATCACATGATCAATGTGATGTTTTATTTAATAACCCTCCTTTTGGCGCAGTCGGGTAAAAACAGTCTGACACAGATAGTTCTTGGAGTCTATAGAGTTTTCCCTTTAAGAGCGTGTATTCGATTCGTGACGAAAACTTCATGTTTTCGCGTTTTGCCCAGAGCAATATCGTAATGATGTGAGCAGATTATTTAAAGACAATTACAGTTTTAGAAAGATTAAGTCTTGATTTAGGGAGCTACAGAGTAAAAGTATAATTTTTAATTATGGTTTTTAAAGCGAAGACAATCCTTTCATAGCGTTTTACGAATATAGACGTCAGAGTTAACTTTCAGGACGAATACAACCATTACAGTATGCCAAAATATAACGTTTTATGCGTTTTTCCAACAGGATATACAGTTTTAAAGTGTATTACAGACCCAAAATTACACTGTTGAACAATGTTGAAAAAGTACAAAATCGGTTCACTAAAACAATTATTTTTCACCAGTATGTGAATAAAAACATAACTGATATATTTATTTTATGAAAGTAAAGGTTATGCTTAATATACAGAATATTTTTCAGTCCGTTATACGAAGTCATTTAATTTAGACAATTATTTTAAAAAGCACTGTAAAAAATCGCGCGTTGTCGTTTGCCGATCAATGTCAATGATTCGTGCTTATTTCGTGCGTATTTTTTTTTTTTGATGCACACAAACAGACTATTGTATTGTACTAGTGTGTGTCAATGCTGCTACGCCGTTCTAGCAATCGTTTTGATTTTGAGTTGCACTAAATCGAATACGCGCCCTTAAATTGTAGTGCTAAGTTAGCGCCCAATCCTAGTTGCTTTTTATAACCCAGCAAGTTTGAATTATGATAAAGGAAAATATCGTGAGTCATCATGTTAGCTAGAGGATCACGTAAACGAAAGCACCAATGCGGATTTTGTACTACTTACGCACACTAACATTCACACACACACATACAAATAAGCCTTACAAAACACTACACACCATTCTAAGACTTGGTTCCATTTGATGGAGTGTCGTGTGAAGCCGGAGTGAGAATACTAGGTAGTCATCCAGAGACATCTTTTTGTTGTATATATGTTTATGTAATTAGTATATTTCTTCTGATTGATTTTTTCAAGTTCAATCAGCTCCTTTAAAGAATGTTATTTTTTCAGCCCAATGGCTTCAGACGAAAGTGGGTTACATGTTGGGAATTGGAGGTCACAAGTTTAGTAAAGCTAAATGTTGGAACCATAAAACTCGTTGGGTATGTTCCACAAAGACCCGAACTAAATGCAAAGCGTCTGTTACAACCGTCGACAATTGTATTATAAGGAGTTTTTTGAAACATAATCATTGAATGTATATAATTTAAATGTATTTTCAATGTCTTTAAATTAAAATGATTTTTAGCATGTACTCTTTCATTTCTATTTGTTATGCGAAACTGCTTTGCTGTGTTAAATTTTTGAAGGCTTTCATATAGAAAGGTGTATATGCATTCTATGTAGGTAGTAGGTAATGTTGGTTCTTCCTCTTTCCTTTTTTATCCAGTAACTGTTAAGATATACTAACTGATTACCTAAAACTAACAGGATTTTTACATTTCAGTTGAATGGATACAGAATAAAAGAGGCCTCCCAATGTTGAGGATAGGAGAAAACAATTTTAGTAAGTCTAGGACGTCTACTCGCAGAGTTCGTTGGGCGTGTAGTGTCAAACATCGAACTAGATGCAAAGCTTATGTCACGACCATCGACACGCAAATTATTAGGTGCTTCCTAAAGCATAATCATTGAATCTTTATATTGATTCTTCAAAACTAGGTACTCCTTTGATTTTTACGCATTTGTTTAAACGTCAATGTCATTATGTAAAACTATCAATGTCATTGTCAGTGATGTAAATGAATATTGTTAATTAATAAACAATTATCTCTCTACTATCATTTATTCTTGAAGGTTTATGTGTATTATATTTTATTTTTAACTTGAGTATTTAACAGTAATCTCGATGTCACCACATCGTGCGTATCATGGGCGTGTCGCTAGTATATTATTTCTATTATAATCGCCGTTTATACAACCTTTATCATAGTTTGTAATGTAAACAATAGTGAGATTTAACTCCACGTTTATTCCGTCAGTCCACAGAATACTGACTGATAGGAGAACGGAGCTCCTCGTCGTGAACGGTTTCCGCTTTGCTCGCTCCGGGGTCGTCCGACGGAATGGCCATGTTAGCTGGCAGTGCACCACGAAGACGAGAACCAAATGTAAAGCCCGGATCACTACCCTTGGGCCACTGATAGTCAGGACAACTTTGAACCACAATCATTTACACTAAGTGATAATAAATAGCACATAGGTTTATGCTGCATGATTGTCAATTTATCAGCCATTAATGTATTTTTTTTAATGATTTTAATTAAAATCGTTGTATACATTTGGTTGGTAAGATTATATTCTTTTGAATATTTTTTTTCTGTAAGTAATATTGCTTTTATTGTTTTAGTTTTCGCATAATTTTATGCTTTTTATAAGATACTGCTCATATTAATTACTATTTTGATCAACCATAATACTTTTTTTAAAATATTACTTTATAATGCAGTAACACACACATGATACATATCCGTGTTAACCATCGACGCAATGAAAATACCCGAAATATATTGACACTAAAACTCTAATCAACGTTTGTTCTACTGCTACCAGTTATTACGGTAACAAAAACGTTTAGTGTTAGTAATACGTAGTGTTTTATTGGCACCTGTTGTCAACGGAACCCTATTAATCCACAGTTTTCAGGGATTATAAAGAAGTGTCAATTAAGAAAACTATAAATTCAAAAGAATGCTAGTTAGGTACCAATGATTCCCTGGCTGTAATATGCAATTGATTTAGTATTCTACTTAATTATAATGTTGCTTTCTCAATAATGTATGCTTCAGGTAATATAACGAAAATATTTCGTAGGGTTATTTTAAGAATTATTTAGTGGTTAAAAACAATTGTTGACATCGTGCGTAATAGCTGTAAGTCCAATTTTTTATTATTAAAAATTTCATTTCTATTGTACTGTTTTTTTATTTTCCCTTCCGAGTTAACAATTTCAAATGCAGATATTTTACAACAATGTTTAAAAAAATGCTCTTGGCTAGACTATATAATAATGCAAATTGTCGACTACCCAGGTAGGTACTAAGTTCTATTTTTTTTAATTCGCAGTGCCTGTGTTCAGTGAAAGTCGATTTGGTAATCCTATAATAGAGTTGGGACCTTATCGATTTACGCGGTCATCTATATCGACGTGCGGCCGTCGACGGCGCTGGACATGTTCTAATAAATTGACGTCAGGCTGTCGGGCCGCCATCATTACTCTCGATGACGTCATCGTCAAGACAACCAATGAGCACCAGCATTAGATGTTTTAACAAGTTTCGTATTAGTTCGTAAGCGCATTCTATTTTGTTAAAGTATTTGCCTACATTGAACATTTATATTTGGTTATGTAGTTAATTAAAACTTTGTGTATTTAATTTTTAATTTGTTTTGTAGCATGACTGCATGGCATGTTCGATTTTTATTATTTTTATTATTATAATTTAGAGGCTCCCATGTATGATTAAATAACATTTAGTGAGAGTGCAGCTTAAAACAGTAGGTAAATGCATGTACAATGTGCGACAAATACGTGTAATCTACTCTAATTTGCCATTTCGTGAGAGCCAAAGAAAATTACTTGAATATTATTTGATGTTTAATTATATTTTAATATTTTAAAGATATCTATTTTTTTTTTATTTATTTACTTCAGATCCATCAACCACTTTTTTAAAACAACCGCTTTGATACTTGATCTTTTTGACTAACCTTCGGTTCAAAAATATCCGAAGCTAGATTTCACGTCATTAATTTCAACAGCCATACCTATTCTTTTTTTGTTCCTCCCCTAACTGGAGGTTTTTGGTTATCATTTATTTCAGTGCCGGTGTTTGGCAAGAGTCGGTTCGGGAAGCAGATGATTCTGGTGGGAGCACACAAGTTCTGGGCGCACGGGAAACCCAGAAGGAATGGTCAGCGTTGGCACTGCAGCTGGCAGAAATGCAAAGCCACACTGTTCACCAAAAACGACGTCATCGTCAAAACTGCTGGGGAACATAATCATCCCTGACATTTCAATTTGGGCGTATAACGTTTTCTATGTCAATGTTACCAAGAAGGTCCTAAGGTTTTTTATGTTGCCTGATTTTTAAGCTCTCCTGACTATACACTACACAGTGAAAGGACGCAAACTTTTACCATGAATTTACTACGTGATATGTCGGTCTATACTGTAACCATCTCCCTCGATTAATTTAGGTATAGTTTGAGGCTAGCTGCTATTCCACCTAATACTAATGACAGCTCACTTCAAGCTCACTTCACCTAAATTCTCCAAGGGAGATTTTTACTGGCCACATATCTACGAGATGTGAAAATAAAAGATGAAAGTTCATAGAACAGCTGATTAATTTTTCACTAAACGATACAAATTTTCAATATGAGGGGGTCTAGAATCATATTATATTGTATCTCTGTGGGAACAAATAGCACGTCAATGTAGCCTCCATCATATTTATCATCAAAGATAATTAGCGATATTCTTTTTATTTGCTATTGAAATTAGTCCGAATTATATATGCAGCTGCATCCGGTTAGACTGGAAGCCGACCCCAACATATTTGGGAAAGGGCTAGGCAGATGACAATTTGCTATTTAAATTAGACTAGGAACCAGGCATAATGATATTTTTATTAATATGTAGTTTTAGGATATCAGACAAACATGTACCAATGTGTACATACGTAGGTAATCAATAAAATTCTGTATGTGGAAGATAGCTTTGGTAATAATATTGAGAAGGCATGAGCTTATAAGTAGTGTAAAATTATTAAGAGATAAGGATATATTCGTAATTCAAGATTTCAAGACTGAGATTTTGTCATTCTGGAACGTAAAATAAGTTTCGTTACAAATAAGAATATAAATTGTCATGTTTGTAAAACAAAAGAATATAAATGGCGGTGACATAACTGTAAGATCAGTATATGTCATAATTAGTTAGTTTGTCGGGGCCTTTTTCCGCACTTAGCCACTTGATTGGGCCATTGTACGTGAAACACTGTCTCTCCTCTTACTCCAGCCATCCCAGCTCATCCCAGAAGGCGAGCAGCCTTTTCAGGTCGCTGCAGACTTCCGAAAGTGATGCTGGAGACCGGAGAATCTGTGCCCGTTGATCCGCCACGCTCCTGCACTCCATGAGCACGTGCTGTGGCGTTTCTTCCGCCTCCATGCATCCCCTGCACAGAGGGCTATCTGTCACACCTATGGTGTATAGGTGTTTGTTTAAGGGACAGTGTCCGGTTATCGTACCTAGTACTTTACGGATTTGGTCCCTGTTCAGTCTTGTAAGGTTGCGGGCAAACTTTTTCGAAGCCACCGGAACAGCATTCTTCGTTTGCCTGCATCCTACGCTGTTTCTCCATTCTGTTTGGTGGTTATCTTCTGTTGTAAAGCGCAGCCATGTTCTGATTTGTGCCAGGGGTATAGGCAGTAGTGGTTCCGGGCCAAATACCGTCGTCTTTGAACCCCTTTTGGCTAGTTCGTCGGCTGCGTCATTACCCAGCGAGTTGCTGTGTCCTTTTATCCATTGCAGAGTTACTCTGTTTGTGTTTGCAATGGACTGGAGTGTATTATGACACTCCAGTATGAGGACAGAGGTTATAGTGTTGCTTTGTAGAGCTTGAAGTACGGATGCACTGTCTGAGACAATTTTAATATTATGCCCTCTGACATCTCTGGCTGCAACCGCCTGTGCTGCTTTGGTTATACCTATACATTCTGCTTAAAAGATAGTGTTAAGTTTGTCTAGGGTGGTTGAGATTTTAATATTTAGGTCATTCGAGAAGACACCTGCCCCAGTACCCTGTATGGTTTTGGAGCCATCTGTGTATATCCTAACTTCATTGATGCCAGAGTTATCTTCAATTTCTGCTGCAAGTTGGATAGTGTATCTTCGATCGAAAACATGATGACACAATGTTCTGTCTGTGGGCGCCTCAAGGAGTGGTATTTCCTTTAGGATTCCATCCAGTACAGTTGAGTGTGTTGTTCCTATATTTTGCTTCCACAGTCCGTTTGCCCTCAGTCTTAGTGCCGCTGCCTGTGCCTCTTCTTTAATGACAAGATGTAAAGGTCTTAGGTTCAGCAGGTACTCGAGAGCGACTGATGGAGTGGTTCTCATGCATCCAGTTGCCGCAACACTAGCCAGACGTTGCAGGCTTTGGAGTTTCGTTTTCACTGTCGCTAGTTCCTGGGCCACCACACAACAGATCCGTAGGTTATAGACGGCCTGATAACTGAAGTGTATAGCCAGTATATGTCATACTGCCTACTGAAAACTCATTAATGAAACGTTCATATTTTTTATGACTGGGTGCTTGGCTTCTTTGCCCTTCTATTTCATTAAATGATAATATTTACAAATAAAGGGTATTTAATCCATTAATACTTAGTAGACTTGTTATGTATTTGTTGTTTAATATTAGTACTATTACTTAAAGCACTAGTAGTTTATTTAGCTTATTTCTTTATGTTACGCTTTTTCGTTTATGGTGTCTTAGGGCAGGTTGCTTCAACTAACCATTATTGAGCGGTAATAGTCAAAAATGGCGCTAACTATCGTCAAATCAAAAAAATGGGTTGTTTCACAAAATCATACGTCAAAAAAGTTACTATTACCATAACCGACCAGTGAACGTAATTTTGTGTTGTCAAACAGCTACTTCAAACGCCAAAATATTATGGAATCTCTTTTTGAATAACTTTAACTGACGGATTTTTATGTCATGAAACAACCCGTTACATTTAACGTACGTTAAACATCATCAGTCATAGTAACTTTTTAACCGTCAGTATGTAACGTTAACCGACTGTTTGAAACAACCCGCCCTTAGAGTATTCAAATACTTTAAGTACTGCTTTTTATTTGTTCGTTAAAGTATATAATACCTAAAGTATTACATTGTTTTGTATTTTCTGTACTATATATTATATTATTGCATGTGTTTCTTCTTCACTATTAGTACCTAGAAATAGAAACGATTGCCTTATAGGTATAAATAGATAATTAAAAGAAAATAAGTACGTGAACATGACCAAAAAAAGTATTGATATCAACTCTGGTGCCTTAAATTATAATTTTCAGTGATACTATTCGTACTTATCATGTATTGATAGTTGCAATCCATAAATTATTATTAAATAGATTTGTAAAATTGTTAGTCAAAATATTAATTTTAGAATTAGGTTTCATAAATAGACATAATGTAATACATAGTTTTCTTTGCTTCATAACGTCAATAATATAATATTATATTCAACCAATTTGTTTCACGTCGACTTAAATTCATATGCATAAAAGATAACATTGAAAGAATCACTTTTATGTTTACACGGTTTGGTTGCATCGCTCAAATTAAAAAATATATTAAGTAAGGGAACCGTGTATATCGCCATTAATCTAAAGTTTTTTAATATCTAGAAGTGAGATATTTTTTTAGTTAGGTTTAAGGATGTAGTTTTGTTTTTTATATTGTTACTTTATAGTTGTTTCTACATAGATAAATATCGTTGGTAGGTATGTATATTTTTAAACAAACTATGTTGTGAATTTGCTTGGCCTTTCAAATTCTAGAAAATATTGTCTTGGTTGGGAGTAATTCTAAAGTAATTCTAAATTCTACCTTTTTCATGTAAACCAACGTACCTATCGTTGCTTTACATAAAAAGGTACCTAAAAGCATCTGTGTCCTTGGACTCTGTTGCTTACTTGTGACCTATGACCACATTGCCTCGAACGCCGCGACTTTTCAGTCTTCGCAAGCCGCGTCTTCTAAATAATTGTCCTTGCATGCATACCTTGTGATGAATAGACAAAATAGGATGGTCTCTGCCACTTTACTATAGTTTGGTACCATAGATTAACGTTTTCTTTTGGTTGTGCATTCTTTGTCATTTCTTTTTCTTTATCTGCTATTGCTCATGTCCCCATTGCCATAAGCATTATTTTGATTTAGTATCTATTACTGTAATAATTGTTGTTAGCACTTATTTTATAAGAGAAATAAAATAAATAATAATAGATAATAATAGAACTGGTAAATGGGAGTTTATTTTGTGAACTGTGAACGCATAGTCATTAAGGGCCATTAAATAAAGTATTAAGTGTTTTTAAATAGTAGTTTTCTATTTAGATAGTACCATAGTGGACTAATTACCAGAGAAGCTGTTTGAACATTTTATTTGACGCAAATAATTTTTTTTTTAATCTATTGATAGGCATACGTTTGACCACTATCTCACCTGATGGGAAACGATGATGCGGTCTAAGATGGAGCAGAGCACGCTTGCCTAGAAGTAACCGATTCACTCTTGACTTAAAGACTCCCAGGTTGTAGCTATCAGGTAACACAGACCATTTTATAGTTAATGTTTTACATACTTTTCCAATCGTTGTGGAGTAAATCTTTGTTGCCTTGGTTACTGCTACTCAAAGCATAGTAAAAAGAGAACAACCCTCCAAAGACAATGTGGATGTGTAACGACGTTGCGAGCTGGTTGCAGGGCTACGGACGAAACGGTTTTAAATTACCATGACCTCCAATGATGATTGGAGATGACTGATTTATACAAATAATATTTTAATAATTTTATTATAAAGTTGTCTGTGTCATGTCGACCTTTAGATGCCCACGGCTGGGCATAGATCTCCCCCAAGAGAGGGTTCAGCCGTAAACGCCATGCTTGGCCGATGCATGTTGGCGGTCGCAGTAGGTGTTTATCCTTTGGTCAATATCCCTCTATCGCCTACTATGACACCCACGGGTAGAAGCGACCGGCACCACACGGCTTACCGGTACCACAAGTGTTGACTGTGTGTTAATCACATATTGAAAACGTTTTCGGGTATTTGAAGTATTTCCTCTATAACTCTTGTGAAACTTCGGGGCAACAGTTATTTTGGGTGTAAAATGACCCATTGATAACACTGCTAATCAGCTAAGTATTGCAGCAATAACAAGTATGCATCCTTTTTTTTAAATTGTTTAGAATATTCGATTCGTTATTTAAAATACCTAAATATTATTTCCTTATTCCTTTTAAGAGTTTTACTACGAGAGGTCTCAACGTGGAGGGAAAACTCTTTGTTGCCGTGGTTACCGCTACTCAAAGCATAGTGCTAGCAACCCTCCAATGACGAGGTGGATTTGTAACAAAGTGCAAACTGGCTGCAGGGCTACGATAGTCTTAATAAACGATGACATCGTGAAAGTTTTAAATGAACATAACCACTAATTATTTTATTACGTGTTATTTTCAGATTTATTAATGAGAGAATGATCATTTATAATTAAGTGGGTATTTAATTTGAGAAATTTAGTCATAATACAATGCGAAATTTGAAAAGAAAATTATAATATGTAAATTTGAAATTCTGTGAAGATGATTGAAATTTCATTATTCGGGTGTTTGTTATACTCAATCGCATACAAATGTCTGAATATTTTTTTATAAATTTTGGCTCACAGGTAGACCATGTTCTTCGATTAACACATTTTATACATACATTCAATACTACACGACATCAGTATAATATCAAGTAGTTGGGTACCCGGATAAGAAGTGTTTATCCGGGTACCCTAACTACTTGATGTAACTGCTTTCTCAGGATGCGATTGAAACCACACTTTACTTAAGTATTTTGTCACGTGCCAGCAGGGTGTTACATACTTTGTTTAAAGCTTAGGTAATGTGAAAAATATCTACCGCATTTATATAGTTTTTCCTTTTGAATTTCATTAAAATGTTTGATCATCATCATAATTCATAATCATGGTTTTTTTTTATATATTTCACATATTGCTTTCAAGACACGCATTATGAGAAGTCTCCGCGTGGTGGAAATACTCTTTGGTGCCGTGGTTTCCGTTACACAAAACTTAGTTCTAGAAAACCTCCAATGACAAGGTGGATTGTATCAAGAATTGAGTTGGCTTCAAGGCTACAGTAGAACTAGTAAACAATGAAGTAATTAAGGTTTTAAATAAACATAACCACTGTTTAATTTATGACTGTTTTTTTTCTTTTTTTTATTCGTTATTATTTTGTTTTCATCATCATCTTCCTGCCCTGACTCATAATTCGTTTTTTTGTTCTAAAATAAAATAAGAATGAACATCCTATATGTGGCTTTAATTTTGTTTGACTGAAATATGTTTAATGTCTAAGTAATATTTTAAATGTTCAAGTCGGTGAAAATGATTAAAATCACCTTAGGTCGCCTAAGATCAGGTGAGTTGCGGCCAAACGCAAGCATATAAGACTTAATAAAAAATTGAGTACCTATTTAGATATTTAATGAAACTAAGCACACAGTTAGACCATGTCCTACCCGATTTTACGCATGAAATAATTTTATTTGGGTACATGAAGTACAGGTAGGTATAGATAGGTATACACATACACACTCGCAAATTTACACGCACACATGCACACACATGATACACATCCGTGTTTGCCAACGACACACGCTGAAGAAGATGAAGTAGGTAGGTACCTAATTCTTCTATGTTCCGTCTCGGAGTACACTATCTCTGATCGAACATACAGCGCCGAATCAGACAAACCTAGAAGAATTAGGTATAGATAAATGACCAGTTGCAGCCGCGGTTTTGAGTGATCCGAGCAAAACAGCGGTAACAGCTGGTATTTTATGTATTTTTTCACTTTAATGTCATAAGGTCAATATTTCATGTCCGTGCAAAACTTATCATATGGAACATTAAAATACTTGTTGAGAATTAAAATATAATTTGTTATTAATAATTAAAAAATAACTTATATTGAAATCATCTTGTCTTGGTTTGTTTTCGAAGGTCCGCTTTACGTGATGTCTCGGAGAGGAAATCCAGTTCTATGGTATGAAGGTTATAAATACATTAAGCACAGTTCTAGTAAACCACCTAAGACCCGATGGATCTGCTCGAAGATTAAGGAAGGATGTAGGAAAACCATCGTAGTCATCGAAAATGAAATCATTAAGATTTTACACGAGCATAACCATAGTTAATTGTTTAAATGTCATGACTGACTAAGAAATAAAGAAAATAGAAAAATACAATTCGTTTAATTTTAATATTGTAAGGTCCTGTCCTGTTATAATTTAATCTATGAATTCATTCAAGAAAACGGTATTTTACAAAATCGTCTTTCTCACTTAGGTCTTTATTTCGGGACTTCACGATGGGGAGCCAAGGTACTATGTTGTCAGGGGTACAGGTTTAGAAGACATAGCTCCAGTAGGGGTCCCATGTCCAGGTGGGTCTGCATAAAAGCGCATCAAGGTTGCAAAACTACCATCGTTCTAATAAACAACATGGTACACAGAATATTGCACCAACACAATCATTGATTCAATTGTATTAATATGGGAAAATGTAGATTTAGAATTTGATACAAATTATTAAAGAGATTTTTTAGTTTTAGTGTTTTTAGGTTTTCGACATTAAATGTTATGGTACAAATATATATTTTATCCTTTTAAGCCTGAAACTGGATTGTGTTATGTGTTTACGATTTTAAAATATTAGCGTTTCTTTTAGTTATTTTTTAGGGAGCTGTACGGACAGTGCGATCTTTACAACAAGCAATTAAAATATGTATAATAATTTTGCACATAAGATAAGGGAATAAATATCTACGCATGTGGTTAATTAGTTTCCTGTTAAATAAATTTATTTCGAAATGACACATAATTCATCATTATTATTTAGAAATTGAGTAATTTGACGGGAAACTGACTTACCACAAACCTTGATATTAGTGCTCTTTATCTTATCTTCAAAATGTTATAGAGTTTACTGTGACTGTACAGTCCTTTTAATATCCATTGACTCAATATTCTTTTTCCCTAAACCCAAGTTAATTGGCGCAGCGTGTCTTCTCTCTCTCCAACATTTCTATCAGCCGTTATCTCAATGGTCACTCTTTTTCAGGCCACATCTTTTGTCGTGTTCGTAAATTTAATTTTGAATAGATCTTGTCGATTTCAGGGCTTGTATTTTTACAGACAAGGTTTGGCAATCCTGTTATAGAGTACGAAGGGTTTCGCTACAACAGGCGCAGCAGGTACAAAGGTCCAAGAGCAAGCTGGGTTTGTGTAAAAGTAGCCGTGGGTTGCAAGGCTAGAATTTACACAATAGATAAGAAGATTTACAAAATTGCTAATTGCCATAACCATGATATCAATAAACAAGCGAACCACTATAACAAGAAGTCTGAACTGCAGTCGTTGTGGCCGTAATCGGTTAGATGACAAGAGTAATAGTAATTACGTGTATAATTAAACTATGATTGTTGTTCAAATGTTGTTTTACTTCAGTTTCTGTATATCCGAAGTTTCGCAGATCTACAGCTCTCATACTGCCACACTTTTTCAAAGAGAAGTTCTCAGAAAATGATCTTAGATTATTTGGAAACGATAGTTTTATATAAACACTGGTGTCTTGTAGTAAATTATTAAAATATACTGTTGTGTTGTTGTATCCTTCCTAGTGATTCATCAAATGTAAGGCAATTTTTATAGTATATACGTTTTTCAGGCTGCAAGTTTGAGAGAACACGGTATGGCAATCCTGTGATAGTAGTTGGAAAATATCGTTACAATAAATGGAGTGGCAGTAAAGGTGCGCAGGTTCGGTGGACTTGCGTAAAGAATCAGCAAGGCTGCCGGGCAACCATCACAACCATAGATAATGTTATAGTCAGGACTAAGAACTACCATACACATTAGTTATTTGAAAGCTGAGAGATGTATGTCTTTTGATGTATAATAAAACTTTTATTTACACTAACAAACGTTCGTGTGCGCATAATAAATTTATCGTTGACTAATACAGATTAGGAGTTCTGTAAGGATCTATGCTAAATCGCAAAAGTTGCAGAATTATGATAATATATTTAGTGCCATTCACATGTACTTCGTACACACAAATAGTAGTATTCGATACACAGACTTCACTACCGATCTTCCAGGGGCATTAACCGTGCAGAATGCAATTTTAAATGTATGGTGTGTTGCATTGTTATACGGAAAATCAGTTTTATATTAATTTTTCAGTTTGTTTCATGATACTTGTTAGTTCATATTTATGACCATTTTCACCCACTGAAACGCCTGTAATGAATTGACACTCATGTTGTGTAATATAAGTACATGATGGTAATTAAATTGAGAGTTTTTCCCAGAGTTTGTGTAAAAAGCGTTTTCTTTTAGAAGTATATTTTACTTGTCTTTGTAATAATGTAATTCGTGCAATTTTCATTTTAAACGAGAGCCGCTTTTGTGTCTTGTGCAATGCTAGCTTAGGCCGGTAGGTAGATAGGGATTAGAGAACCAAACTCAAGGCTAACTAACAAATTGTAACCAACCAATTGGCTTGAAATTAGTTATAAGTAATGCTTGAGTCTTGATTTAGGTTCTGGAATCCCACAGGTTTAGTTTGCTTTGTATTAAAAATATATGTGATCTATTTAAACAGTATTAATAATTATAAAAATTGTGTCAGTAGGTATGTACTAATATCTAGAATGTATATTCTGACATATAATAATAATGTATTTATTGGAATGTTGTTTCAATTTGATTATTGGTATTGAAACTGACTGTGATTTGAGAGAAAGCGTCACAGAAACTAGCCATTATTAAAGCATGTGGTTTAGGAGATATGTAGGTTATGTGAAATATATGGATTTTAATGAAATGGGAGATTTTTAAATTGACCGTAACCCGTCGTTTACACCAAGGTATAATACATGTATTCTACAAGTTTTATGCAAGGTCTGTAATTATCGTTCACACTCAAATACAAGTATAAAACTTGTATCATACTTCTTGTGCAAATACTTATTTTTAATCCGGTCTGTACAAAAGATAAAACAAAACAAGTATAATACAAGTTTAAGACAAGTTGTGTCTTTGACAAGTACCTATTATACATGTTCTGTACAAGTTTATAAAACATGTATTATACTTGTTTCTTGGTGTAAACATTTGGTTTACTTATCCCTCGGTAAGGAAACCAAATGTTCAACACAAACCAACTCTTCACGTCGATTTTTTATTACTTCACACTACTATTTGGGATATCACATAAACATTTAATAATTTACACCTGTCATTGATTTACAGAAATAAGTTTCACGACATCCCAACGAGGTCATCCGCTCCTCGTCATGGGGCCGTATCGGTTTTACAAATGGACTCGCAGCAAGGAGCCCAAGATTCACTGGGTTTGTTCTAGAAGCCACCCGTACAAGTGTCGAGCAAAAGTTACTACAATTAACTACAAGGTAGTTAAGGCCATGACTGAGCATAATCATTAAGTACTGGAAGCGTATGGTCAGTAGACAGAGCAATAATAGATAAACAGCAGCAACAATATATAAACATCAGCAACAATAAATATACTCGGGCAGTTCTCACTTAATAATCGATTATGAACTGCAATGAAACAGATTTTTTTTTTTAAATTACATTATCTTTCAGCACATAAGAAGGAGGAGGCTTATGTTGAAAAAATTGAAAATTGCACAATAGCGTGCAATATTATAAATTAACGCCGCCGCGACAATTTTTTTGCACACAATTTTCAGCTGTATTTGAAACGTTTTATAGTTGATTATCAATTGATTTCTCGAGCATATTGTTCCTCTGTTTGTGCTGATCAATAAGGACCGTATTCAATATTTTATTAAATTATCTTTTAGAAGCTTTAGATTTAACAACAGCTAAACCTAGTGTATTTATACAAGTGTTGAGCGAGAATCGCCACACTCGACAACAAAATTATCCAGTCATGACGGACCACAACATTCTGGTGAACATAATAAGATCGATTGAAAATACTGCTAGATTTTCTATAAATAAATATTTACTAATAATAGTACGTACTGTAAAGGTTGCATGCATTTGGTATGCAGCTGGCACCTTTAACTATATGGCGGTGTCGGAACACTGGAAGATTCTCGACATATAAGTATAGTTTAAATAGATTAAAACGTAGTTGTTTATATATTATAGTTTAAGTTATTTATTTTATAACAAAAATACATTTGTGTCGAAATATTTGCACAATAGATTGACAGAGTACACGTGACGAGTGTTTGACAACATTAAGTTTTACCTGCAGAATTGTAGGAAGATCTTTTCTGCGAGTATCTACTCAATTTTTTATTACATCGTCCGTTTCAAACTCGTTTAAGTTTTTGTTTAAAAGAGTAAGGAGAACTAAAATATACTTAGTCTGGCCATAAATACTGTTACAATTAAAAATAAGAAAGATATTACATTTGCATTTGGAATCTGTCATTTTTATACAATTGTTCATTGAGTTTTCTAATTTTGGCGCCAATACATTGTACAATATTTTGCGATATTAAAATGGAGTGGGGTGAGAAAGAGAACCGAATCGCTGTGATTGCATTACACAAAGTTGGTATGGAGCCAACTGCAATTTTTAAAACTCCCCACACGCTTGGTGTTAGTCAAATGTTTGTGTACCGGGCTATTAATAGGTACAATGAGACCTCCTCTGTTTGTGACAGAAAAAGATCTGGCCGTACAAGTAGTGTTCGTACGAAAAAAGTTATTAAAGCAATAAGGGAAAGAATTCGAAGAAATCCTGTCCGAAAGCAAAAGATTTTATCTCGGAAGATGAAGATAGCACCAAGAACCATGTCGCGTATTTTATAAGATGACCTACGACTTGCAGCCTATAAGAGACGCACTGGTAATTTTTTAATTGATAATTTTAAAAGAATAGGGTGGTAAAATCGAAACAACTACTGAAGCGTTACGCAAAGGGAGGTCACAGAAAAAATTTGTTTACGGATGAGAAAATCTCTACAATTGAACAACATTTTAACAAACAAAATTACCTTATTTATGCTCAAAGCTCTAAGGAAGCTTCCCAATTAATCGACAGAGTGCAACGTGGGCATTATCCGACTTCAGTGATGGTTTAGTGGGGTGTTAGCTATGAAGGAGTGACTGAGCCATATTTTTGTGAAAAAGGTATCAAAACATCGGCACAAGTGTATCAAGATACCATTCTTGAGAAGATAGCTAAGCCCCCTAATAACACCATGTTCAATAACCAAGTATGGTCCTTCCAACAAGACTCGGCGCCGGGTCATAAAGCTCGGTCCACGCAGTCTTGGTTGGAAGGGAACGTTTCGGACTTCATCAGAGCTGAAGACTGGCCGTCGTCTAGTCCCGATCTTAATCCGCTGGATTATGATTTATGTTCAGTTTTAGAGAGTACGGCTTGCTCTAAACACCATGGTAATTTGGAGTCCCTAAAACAATCCATACGATTGGCAGTGAAGAATTTTCCCATGGAAAGAGTGCGTGCTTCTATTGGTAACTGGCCTCAACGTTTAAAGGACTGTATTGCAGCCAATGGAGACCACTTCAAATAAGCTTTTTATATTTTTAATTGTTTTATATTTATGTATTAAACTAACACACTGTAAAAGTAATAAATATTATTTGCAATAAAAAAAAAAATCTTCGTGACAATATTTATGGCAAGACTAGGTATAGACATGGTATCGTCAAAATTCTAAGTTTAACAAAATACTTCTTACATGATTCTGTGTGGTTTAAACGAAGCATGGTTCTTAATGCCCGCTTTTGTATAGTAAAGGCTGCCTTAATATTATATTCATAGCTATTTCCCCAATAGCTTACAAATGAAAATTTACAAATGTAATGCTATATCTAAGTTTAGATTCACCTAGATTAAAATAGACTTTACGATGTTGGGTAATAGACAAGGTCAAAATAGACTTTACGAAGTTAGGTAATAGACAACATATCCCTCAGAGATCTGATAGCATAACACGCACTACTTATTGTATTCGTAATTGAATCCAATTCTGGCTTCTAATTCAGTAAATAATCAATATGCACCCCTAAAAACTTTAAACTTTTCACCATATCTATATTTCTGCCTAAGGATTGTACGTTTACTATAGGCTTGTTCCTAACTGTAGATCTAAATATCATACATTTGGTCTTACTTACATTTAATTTTAGATTATTCATAGAAACCAGCTTACTCAAGCAGTTATTAATGCATTTAATGAACACTTTAAGGTTTCCATATTGTCAGCAGCTATAACAGCACTATCGTCCGCAAATATTATCAAGTCAGCATCTGGTAAAATGTTTTTAATGTATTCAGTTAGGTCGTTAATAAATATTATGAAGAAAATGGGGCCCAACACCGAACCAAGTGGGACACCTCTAGTTACTGTAAATAACTTCGATTTATGAATTTCTTCCACACCTTCGCGAAATGATTTAATTTCGAAGTACTGTTCCCTATTGGTCAAATAAGAACTAAAAAGTTTTAGAACATTTTCTCTTATACCGTAATGCTCTAACTTATCCATTAGAATGTAATGTTCTACAGTATCAAACGCAGAACTTAAGTCTAGGAATAAGCCAGCAACTTTAAGTTTATTGTTAAGTTTATTTACCACGTTATTAACTAACGAGTCTATTGCATCTAGTGTCCCTTTACTTTTTTGGTATCCAAACTGATTCCGATTTGTTATTTTTAGACTATTCAAGTGTCTTTGTAAGACATTTGAGTAGACTAAAAATAATAAATCTTGCCTTATTAAAGTAGCCTTGATCACTTTTGCAAAAACTTTAGAAAGAACCGGTAACAATGAAATGGGCCTTTAATTTCCTGGATCTGTTTTAGAACTTTTCTTAAATAGTGGTAAAACTCTGACTAACTTAAATTAGTCAGGAAAGACGCCTTCATCGACGCAATTATTCATTATTACTGATATTGGGTATGCACGTATATCTATATTATCTTTGATTACGCTCAGCGGTATTTCATCATGTCCAAATATTTTTTTAATATCCATACCTTTTACCATTTTGTAGATCTCTATCGGTATGACGGGATTAAAAGCCATTGACTTATCAACTTTGTTAGTATTTTCAATTAAATGCTTCTTAGCCGGTTCTGGATTACCAGTGTTTACACCTTTACTGTTGTCAAACTTTTCCGCAAAAATGTTAGCGATGTCTATACTTCTATAGGGTTACAAATTATTTTATTATTATGTTTAAGCATTATAGTATCATTTTCGAAATTACTGTCAATTTTTTTCCTCGCTGTTCGCGCTGTTGGTCTGCTGTGTTGGTCGCTGCTTTATTTATTTGATTGTGAGACTGCCCCGTTGGTCTCGTGGTCGCAAGCGCGACTGCTGAGCGTGGGGTCCTGGGTTCGATTCCCAGGTCGGGCAATTCGATTTAGCGCAACTCAAAATCTAAACGATTGCTAGAACGGCGTAGCAGCATTGACACACACTAGTACAATACAATGGCCTGTTTGTGTGCATCAGAAAAAAAATTGGTTGTCTGTAAAGTCGGTTTACTGACGATAGTTGAACGTGACAACGTCTTAAGAAAATACGGCGATACGGCGTTACCTCAACGCCGTAACGCCGCATGAGTCATGTTTTTTCGTGCGTGCAGCCGGCTCTATCGAATTATAAGACGTTGTCACGTCAAAAAATATGCACGAAATAAGCACGAATCATTGAAATTGATCGGCAAACAAAAGCGCGCGATGTTTTACAGTGCTTTTTAAAATAATTGTCTAAAATAAATGAGCTCGTATAACGGACTGAAAAATATTCTGTATATTAAGCATAACTTTTACTTTCATAAAATAAATATATCAGTTATGTTTTTATTCAAATACTGGTAAAAAAAATTGACAAAGTGAACCGATTTTCTACTTTTTTAACATTGTTTTTTAATACATAATAGTAATATTTTCGTAATTTTCGCTCTGTAGCTGTCTTTATGACTGTATATACTGTTGGAAAAACGTATAAAACAAAATATTTTGGCATATTGTAATGTTTGTATTGGTCCTGAAAGTTAACTCTGACGTCTATTTTCGTAAAACGATATGAAAGAATTGTCTTCGCTTTAAAAAAACATAATTTAAAATTATACTTTTTCTCTGTAGCTGTCTAAATCAAGACTTAATCTTTCTAAAACTGTAAATTGTCTATAATTAATCTGCTCACATAATTACGATATTGCTCTGGGCAAAACGCAAAAACATGAAGTTTTCGTCACGAATCGAATACGCGCTCTTAAGAATTTCTCAGTTTAACAGCCCGGAGTTTGGAAGTTGGCGGTGTAACACCCCTGTGCCACGGAAAGCACGTAAAGCCGTTGGTCCTGCGCCTGATCTCTCTCCGGTCGTGTCGGATTGCCGTCCCACCGGACAATGAGAGTGAGGGAAGAGGGAGTGCATCTGTGTTTGCGCACACACTTGTGCACTATAATATCTTCTGCGTACTTGGCTGATCTCCATTGAGATTGGCCGCCGTGACCGAAATCCGGTCGGAAGATTACATTACATTTATTTGATTAGTTATTTACTTTTTTTTCGCGTTTCTAATCACCTTTTTATAAATTCTAAGATACTGTTCACGATATTTTAATAACGAGATGTCCCACTTCGCTGTATTTTTAAAAGGAGTTGTTTCAAAATGTATGGAGCCTGGGCCCACTCTTTGTACATCATACTTACAAATAGGGAAACACATTTTAAATAGTTATCAATTGTCCAATTACTTTAAAATGGCTTTGTGAGCAGGTAAAATACAAGAAATTGCACTTGAAATTGCAACACGAAAAAAAAAACATCATGGCAGTAAGCTGTCATTTTGATTGATTAATGACGTTTGATATTATGATTTTCTGATTTTCTGTGTCGATTTGTGGATAGCCAGGTATACAGATAGGAAAGAAATGGTGTTAAATTCACAAAACGAAAGCAAGGTTGTTAAAACGAATTCTAGAAACTAGAAACAAAACGAGACGAAACTGACTGAAGTGACACTGTTGACAGCTGACAGTTCTCTTTCTAAAGAAAGAAAGAAAAAGCATTTATTAGCCCGCACAGGACGAAACACACAAATAACAACAAGGACCAATGGATGATCAATGGTCGATCTATGGTATATAGAGTAGCTAAATCTGAGTGACGCCATGTTGAAAATCCATAAAAATAATTGATAAATATCAATATACTACCACAACAGTATACATTTAAATGAATTATCAGTACTTTTCCCGGATTCTACGGATTTTAATCTTTTTTTTTGAAGTGGTGTACATAGACTGGGCCCAATATGAAACATGTCCTTTAGTATTCTTTTCCTTTTGCTGGATATCCGTATTCCTTTCGTTAGCCATGTAGATCGACCAGTTCATTTTATGTTGATTTTAAATTTTCCTTTTTTAGAAGTACTAGAATGTAGTTCTTTAATTTTTCATATAAACCCACCTTAATTCCAGTCGTGCTCCAGTAGTTTCTGTCGGAATGCATTATTATTCTTCTCGTTATAAAATCTTATCTGTATGTATTTAAAACTAACGTATTGTGTAGTAGTAACTTTTTCCAAATATGCTGTACAGAAAAGGGCTGCATGGCCATCCGCTAATCGATTGTGGTCAATGTCTGTACTACCAATCTTTCATCACAGGTGTTTGTCAATATATATAGGTATATATGACATTATTGGACTGACATACGGACGACAGAGTCAGTCGTAATTATTGTTAGCTTATTTGAAATAATAGTGAATCGTAGTTAGTTCCCGTAAAGTTATAACCTCCCATAGTACCTACCTACATAGGTATTTAGAATCTGTAGACTTAGTACGTTAAATGAAACTGTATTTATTTTTAAAATAAATATTACAATAAGTCATTTATTTTCATTTAATGTCAATAAAATTATCACTAAAAGTTCATTGTCATGCAAGAAATAGATTTTCTTCTCACAGGAACTCTGCACTTTTATAGCGTAAAAAGTATAGCTTTCTGCCAGTGAAAGAGTTATTGTAATCGAATCAGTGTTTCCAAAAATAACCTACAAACATTTAAAGTAACATACCTTTTTATTAAAGATGTACAGATTATTGACTCACAGAATTAAGGTTCACGACATCCCGAAGTCCGAAAAGTCCGAAGATCGCCTGGGTTTGTTCTAGAAGCATCCCGAACACTGGGGAGCAAGAATTTTTACTCTCAAAACTGACTTATCATTAACATTTAGAAACCTGATGCACCTACACAGAAAAGTACCAAGAAGAAGAGACATAACGAGGTATAGATTCGGGCTAGCAAAGAAAGAAAGTGAAATGTTAAAATAAGCATCTTACAATGTATTTATATGAAATAAATATTTACTGTATCTTAATCCTGGCAAACAAAATTCGATAATTAGGTAATTAACTAAAGCAAATCTGACACATCTTTCCTTACAAGACTTTTTTTTATCATGCTGTTAAAACATGCGATTTTTGTTATTAATTTACAGAAATTGTATTGACGAAGTCCCAAAAGGGTTTCCCGCTTCTTGTCATGGGTTCCTATCGGTTTAACAAATGGGCTGGCAGCAAGGGACCGAAGATCACTTGGGTTTGTACTAGAAGCATTCCAGACAAGTGTCGAGCAAGAATCACCACTCTCGAAAACATAATTGTCAAATCCATGACGGAGCACAATCATACACCAATATACTAGTGAGCGAAATAAGATCGATGATAAGTACTGCCAGTATTTTAATCAATAGATATTTAATAAGTAAGCATTTAGAATCTGTACTCATAATAGATGCCTACGTACGTTAAATGTATTTACTAAATAAATATTGTGATAAATGTACCTACATTAATTTGAATTTAATTGTATTAAATGAATGTTTAAACAGCAGCTTCAGAGCTTTCCGAACTACCCGTTAGTACCTACTATTTAACTGGGACTTAGAACGAACAATCCTTTGCCTCCACTTTTCTAACCAGTTGTACCATATTACTATACACAGGATTACCTTGTCCAGACACGTAAAACTTAGAAATATTATTAATTAACATCAAATGTTGGCAAGACAAGACTGTATGATTTTGAACTTTGCAAATAATTTTGGATTATTTATCTATTTCTTTATTAACCGACTTCTTTATTTATTTATCTTCTTACATCTATCTTTACAGGCGTTAACCTAATGCGACAATGTAGCTATAAACTAATATGTATCTAAATACTAATTACTACCCTAGAAATTACACTTTAAACATAACTTAACCTTATATACCTAACAACAAAACATATAACGTTATGCTCTAATTACAAACCATAACTATACCTTTAATAGACTACATTTAATAGAACTCTCTTTATATTTAAAACTTGTCATTTGTATGTAAGTATTATGATTGATTCACAGAAATAAGGATCACGAAATCCCAACAGGGATTCCCTCTCCTTCTGATGGGTCCCTATCGGTATAACAAGTGGTCTGGTAGCAGGGGGTCGACGATCCACTGGATTTGTACTAGAAGCATTCCGAACAGATGTCGAGCAAGAATCACTACCACACTTGACAACAAAATTATCAAGTCCAGGATCGAGCACAATCACGCACCAACACACTGGTAAATGAAATAGGATCAATTTACCTTACGACCACCACAACAAGCCAAAATGTGTCTAACAACAAACTAAAAGTCTCGTCTCGTGACCCCCACGGTCACGACTACATGACAGACTTTTATACGTAAATGAAGCTTATAAAACAACATTGTTTTTTATTATTTCCTTTGCTAATTAAGTATTAGTATTATTAGTATTATTTTTATTTCCCTATGTATGTTCTTCCAATAATCGTCTTCTACGATCACCGCTCTGGTTTTCTTAAATCTTCTTTTCCTGTCCAGGCGGTTTTCCTTTGAAATGCGCTTCCTCAGAATATCAGGACGGCCACCAGTCGGTTCACGTTCAAAGTAAAAGCTCGCGAATTCTTTTATAAAAAGTTGGTAGAATCGTCCCACACTTAATTTGTTGTATTTCTCTATCTATGTATTTTTAGCTCTCTACTCTTTATATTTTGTTTGTATGTATGTATATAAGTATTTATTATTTTATTATTGTAAATAAGTTTCGTTACGCCTACCATGTTTTGTTTCAGCATCACCCTAAGGTAGACCGGTAGAAAATGCCTGAGGCATTAAGTCCGCCTTTGTACAGTGTTTTTTTTATGTACATAAAGTTTAATAAATAAATATTACGAGTAGTTGAAGTCCTTTCTTTATATTTCTATGTATATTAACATAAGATGACAAAAAATAATATCAATTATAAAGTTCGACAAACATCTTGGTGCCCAAGAAGCTTATAGGTACAAGTGGAGGCAACATTCTGAACACCTATGTGAAACAAACTGTGAGCAGACGCTCTCTTTCTGAATGCATACATAGGAAAAAGAAAACGCATATCACTGTCTCGTTCTTATGTATGCATTCAGAAAGAGAGCGTCTGCCCACAATTGGTTTCACTTAGGTATTTAGAGTGTTGCCTCCACTTTTACTAGTAAGCTTCTTGTTGGTGCCGAGGGCACGTTTTTGTTTTGTGACGTGGCTGTCAAAAGGAAAAATACTGCCAACATTTCAAACAATCAAATATTTAATAGGCATGAATTAAGAAACTGTAGACATGATACGTAAAATGTATTTATTAAATAAACTAGCTTCTGCCCGCGGCTTCGCCCGCGTGAAAAGAACGATTATCCCAAGGGAACATATTACCGGGATAAAAAGTATCCTATATGTTAATCCAGGAAATGCTCTATCTATGTGCCAATTTTCATGCAAATCTGTTTAACGGTTTGCGCGTGATTGAGTAACAAACATCCAAACATCTTCACAAACTTTCGCATTTATAATATTATTAGGATAGTGCCATAAATGTACATTCATTTTGATTTAATGCTAATAAAAGTATTTTTGAATAGCAATATCGTCTTTTACCTCCATTTCTGTAAGTAGTCGTGCCAAATGATGTACAGTCATGGGCATAAATATGTATACAGATTGCAAAATTCAATAGCAATTTTCTCATGAAATAAGTAATTTAACTTAAAGATAAAATCTATATTATAGTAGTTAGATCAATAATACTATATTCGTAACCCCATAACATTTCAATCAACAGTTCAGGAGAAAATCAGTTTAGAATGAGACCAACTGTTTACATGTTTTTGCTCGTGACTGTTCTTGTTTTATATCAATTTGTCATTTATATCTAATTATTACCATTGATTTACAGAAATTAGGTTCACAAAGTCCCAACGGGGTTTCCCCCTCCTTCTCGTGGGTCCCTATCGGTATAACAAATGGTCTGGCAGCAAGGGGCCTACGGTCCACTGGGTTTGTACTAGAAGCAATCCGGACAGGTGTCGGGCAAGAATCACCACCACCCTTGACAACAAAATTATCAGGTCCAGGATTGAGCACAATCACCCACCACACTGGTGAATGAAATAAGACCAATTACAAATACTGCATGTGTTTCAATCATTTCATATTTAATAACTACGTGTTTACAATGTGTGGGCATAATAAGTACGTTAAATGTATTTATTAAATAAATATTACGAGAAAACTACATTGTTTTGATTAAATGCTAATAAATGTATTTTTTGAACAGCAGTTTCAGAGCTTTTGGATAGCCCTTTACTTACATTTTCTTTCCAGCTGTACTAAACTTGTCATTTTTAAAATTATTATAATTGATTTACAGACATTAGGTTCACGACATCTCAACGAGGTTTCCGGTGTCTTCTCATAGGTCCACATCGGTATTACAGAAGGAGTGGAAGCACAGATCCGAAAGTACACTGGGTGTGTGCTAAAAGCGTTCGTGAAAAGTGTAGAGCAAAAATTACCACTATCCACAATAAAATAGTTAAGTCAATGACCGAGCATAATCACTTTGACTATTGTTGAACGAAAATACTGACAATATTTAAATCTTCGTCTTATAATATATCATCATTTTATATAATTTTCATATAGAATAATTTAGTATAATATAGGCATACTTTGAAAATATAGCTAATAGCAATGAAAAATATGCGCTGAGACAGAGTTGCGGACACCAGCCCGTCATACTACTACTAGTAGGTACTAAAACTTTTGTGTTTTACTGTCCATTGAGGGTTGAACGTGGATAATGACCTCCGGCCTCCATGAGTTGCCGGCCTGCGGGTGGTCGACTTAGGGGCAGTCCACCACCCGACCAGATGCAGGCCCGTGTAGGCGGCGCGCCGTATTCCGCGCGCGCCACACTAGAGGATTCGGCGGCGTTCAGACCGCCGAGGTCGGCGGGATCCGCCATGTAGGCGGATCATAGCCTGGCGGGGGCGCGGTGCATGCGCGAGCGAATCCCGTACCCCCGCCCATAGGTCAGTCGAGGAACACCGTGGTGTTTTTAGCCGGTAGGAGTCCGGCACAACCTCCCGTCTTCTCCAGACTGGGGACAGTTCATGAGAATTTCCGCACGTTAAAAAAAAAAAAAAAACAAAAGGGGTTGAACGTGGATTAAAGACATTCAAAAATAAAAGTCCATGTTCAACCCCGGGGTTGAACATGGACGAGGGTAAAACTTATGGGGGTTGAAGATGGACTAGATGATGTCCGCGATTTCGTCCACTTGATAGTCGATTTTTCTATGTTAGTTACTCCTTATAACATCAGCTATCTGCCAGTGAAAGTCCCGTTAAAATCAGTTCAGCCGTTTCAGAGATTAGCCGGAACAAACATACAGACAGACATCATTTTTAAAAATAGTTTTTTTTTTATATAATATGTAGTATTTAAATAAATAAAGCCGGTCACTGCTCAACCGACCATCGTTGGTGCGTACGTCAGTCGCGCTTGTCATTTATATGAAAATTCATAAATCATACAGTGCTGGATCGACCGTACGCATACGTTTATTGTTACGCGCTGCGTACGTCAGTCGAGCGCGTGCGCATGCGTGTCGTCGGTCGACCGACGCGCTATGGATTTGTATGGAAACAAAAGAATGTGTTCAGTGCTGCACCGATCGGTAGACCAACCGAATGGATGTCTGAACATAAACAAGTATACATGTGTGAGTGTATGACTCCAATCAGTTTGTTGGTCAGGAGAGCACTGAATGATACAAACTGATGATCGGTTAATGCGTACCGTCAGGACCGAACGTACGCACTGACGGTCGGTGGAGCACTGTAACCGACCTTAAAACCTGTTATTTTGCCATTACAAACAGATAGTTCATTATTTATTATCAGTAGTATAATTTTATTTAGTATTTAGCAGTGGTTAATAATAATAATAGGATGTTTTTATTTTTATATTAGTGTAATTAGTATTTAAAAATATAATTTATATGTATGAAATGAAATAAGGAAATAATAGGCTGGTATTAAAAGACATCATTATATTTTATTACACGCGTATTAAGAATCTGTAGACATAATAGTTACGTTAAATGTTAATGTATTTATTCAATACATATTTTTATATTTACATTCGTTTTTACTTTTTGTTTTGTTTACCTTTTCTATCCCACTCCTGGGCAAAGGCCTCCCTCCATACCTTCCATCTATCGCGATCCTGATAAATGTATTTTTGAACACCAGCTTCGGAGCTTTCGGTACTGTCTGTTAGAAGACTAGTCCTTTTCCTCCGTTTTTCTAACCAGTTGTATTAAATTATTTGCTAATGTTATTTAAAGTTGTCACTTAAATTTAGTTATTGTTATTGTTTTACAGAAGTAACGTTCATGACATCCCAACGGGGGTTCCCGTGCCTTATCATAGGTCCACATCGGTTTTACAGATGGAGTGGAAGCAAAGAGCCGAAAATTCACTGGGTGTGTGCTAAAAGTCGCTATAAGTGCCGAGCAAAAATTACCACTATCAACAATAAAATCGTCAAGCATATGACTGTGCATAATCATGACACTTACTAGGTTTCCCGCGACTTCGTTCGCATGGAAGTCAAGTATCTTCATCATCATCAGCCGGAAGACGTCCACTGTTGGACAAAGGCAAGAGAAAACCCGAGAAATTTGACATCATTCGTGACGAGAAAATATAAATAATTAAATTTGATTTGATAAACACCTAGGTATTCGAAATTTCAACATTATTTCAAAGGTTTTTCGCCGACTTGAAATAAAAGTAGGTTATCGATTCGACACAGGTATGTACAGACGCCAGCACATCAAGCCATACCTAACTGTCAAATTTTCCCAATTAAATATGAACCTTATGCTTTTGTAATAAAGTTAAAATCTATCAAAGAAATTTGCAGATTGTAGTAGCTTGATGTGCTGGCCTCTGTACATTCTGTCAAGAAAGTACCGGGAATGAATCATTTAAAAAGCTCATTTAGAGGGATTCTCAAATTATTTTTAACGCTAAGTTGGCACAACTGTCCCCTTTATTCACGCAGAGTTCGATGGTCACTGGTCATTTTGTTTAATTTTAACAATTTAATTTTTACTATAGTTAAAAATAGCGAACAAAAAATTTTTTCTTAAATGTTGCATTGCAAATAGAATTTCGTGTGCAGAGTCACTGAAAATGTTACATAAGGTTTTCAGTGAATCGACTTCATCAAAAACACGTGCGTATGAGTGGTATAATGCATTTAAATGTGGTCGAGATGTGGTGTAAGATTTGCCTCGTTCTAGTCGGCCATC
Organism: Charanyca ferruginea; assembly: GCA_947361185.1. NCBI lineage: Eukaryota > Metazoa > Arthropoda > Insecta > Lepidoptera > Noctuidae > Charanyca > Charanyca ferruginea. The sequence continues at coordinate 19,427,563 of OX376073.1, forward strand.
AACGTCTTTCACTGAACTAACATCGCTATAGTAAAGGAAATCGTGTGTGGAGTAAAGGAAAACTGAAAATCGTCGTTTTTATCTAGGGGAGATAGCTGCTGCGGAATGGCACCTTCTAACTGAAAAAAGATGATATTAAACAAAATTCGCGGCAACTACTGAAGTCGATTCCAAAAAATACTTGTTTTGTTGTTTGTTGTTTTGTTAATGTTTTGATTATTGGGTTTCTCGTTGGCGTTAGTGTATTATTACGGAATGGACCTACTTTGAAGGCGATACAATAAGTTTAGATTTAATACATATTTTATTTTTTATTGAATATTCCCGGTACTTTCTTGACACAGTAGTATTATTATTGGAACTGTTAAATATTCACATATTATTAATTCTCGGTTTCCGAACAAATGCACAACATTTTATAGGTTTTTGTATGTATGTTTATATATACATACTAGCTGACCCGACAGACGTTGTCCTGTCCCGATCTACCTACTTACCTGCTATTTACCTACACCTACCCTACACCTACCCTACACCTACCCTACCCTACACCTACCCTACACCTACCCTACACCTACCCTACACCTACCCTACACCTACCCTACACCTACCCTACCCTACCCTACACCTACCCTACACCTACCCTACACCTACCCTACACCTACCCTACCCTAACCCTTAACATTTGGATGGGGGATGAAAAGGGGGTGAAAAAGGGGATGAAAAATAGATGTTGGCCGATTCTCAGACCTACCCAATATGTACACAAAATTTCATCAGAATCGGTCAAGCCGTTTCGGAGGAGTACGGGAACGAAAACTGTGACACGAGAATTTTATATATTAGATAGAAGATATATGTCTGTGTAAAAATGTTTATCAATTCTCCGAAACTATTACTCAGATTGTGATCATTGTTTTTTTTTTTACTTACATTTACTTCAAATTGGGTATATAACTGCGAAAGTTTCTTTAAAACTGCAGAGGAAGTTTCGTTCCTATGATGAGGCCTCGTTGCTCCTTATCCGCCCCTACAAGAGCATCGCTTTCGATAACGACGAAAAAGCCGAATGTCTAGCCGACAGGCTAGAAGCCCAATGCTTAGCTGTCAACCAGTAGTTAAAGCCCACCATTCGAAGTCGCACGCAGAGCTTCCCTCTGACTACCGTCACTCCAGACGAAGTGCACGATATTATCAAAGTGATTACCGATGGTGTTTATTTTTAATCTCCGACCCAAAAGAGGGGGGAGTCTGTGTGTCTGTCTGTGGCACCGTAGCTCTTAAACGGGTGAACCGATTTGAATGCGATTTTTTTTTATTTGAAAGCAGGTTTTCTGCCGATGGTTCTTATTATTGTAGAGGTGTTCTTCACTATGACAAGATGCGGCTTTCCATGCCGTCAGATTGGATGATACCGGTATCGTTTATCTGGAGGCGGTACCAACAACCCACGTAAGACTCATTGGCGTTTCATCAGCAGTGTTTCAAATAAGTGTCCGGCTCGAACTACTACTATTAACAATAAAATTCTCAAGTTTTTGCACAAACACAATCATTAAATAACAAAGAAATATCATATTAGTCTTACGTTTTACGTTACACCAGTTATTTTTGTTCCACTACAGAGCAAAGAGCTCTTTCCCACTACAGAGCAAAGAGCTCTTTCCCACTACATAGCAAAGAGCTCTTTCCCACTACAGAGCAAAGAGCTCTTTCCCACTACAGAGCAAAGAGCTCTTCTCATAAAGTGAAGGCACGAGCATTGATCGCTTCGCTTGCTCAAGCCGGATTGGCAATTTCAGACTTATATTAATTAAATAAGTCCAGATTTCTTCACGATGTTTTCCTTGTTATACGGTGTCAGAGATGTCCAATATATACTTTAGATAGTACATATAAATTTAAAAAGCATGCTTGCATAAAGTCGCGCGTTCGATACCGGGCACATTTTTTAAAATTGTTTTATGTCAATGGCATACTTGTAAGAAGGACAGTACAGTTAAACAACATTACTGTTATAGACGCTTATAAAAGATTTTTTTTTGTTAATAGTGTTTTGGAAATACTTAGGTATATGTTATTATCAGGCTGAACAGATCTGAAATTGCTAGACGTAGATAAATTCCTCTATGTGTGATAGTTTCAGATTTACCCATACTGATTCATCTCAGCGAATAACCATGTATATTCGCTAAATGGCCAATGTGGTGTGTGCAAAATATTATTGTATTTTTTTATGTAAAGCACATAATTGATATGTTACAAAAACAAAAAGAAAATAAATTTGGGTTTACTAGTAAGGAAACTTTCATTAAAATGCGACGTAGAAATGAGGTAGATAGTATTTTACCTACATGGTTTCGATAAAATTATAGTAAATAAAAAACGTGTAAAAAATAGTTTTGATATAGTCGTAGAAGGCTTGCTGTTACTTAAGTAGATAGAGAATTGGTAGATTTGCTTCACGATCTCAAGTTCATTACAACCTCCTCTAAAATAATCTAACGTAAAGTAAATTATACTGTTGTATGACTAACTTAACATTTTAAACCGGTGAACTTATTGATGTTCTTTTTTATTAGGAATATTTTTCACAACGACACGACGTGGTTTCCCATGCCTACAGATAGGAAAATATCGCTTTTATAAACGGACTAACAAACGAAACGATATTAAAAAGAATTGGCTTTGTTCTCATAAACACCCTAAAAAGTGTCGAGCGAGAGTTACCACCTGTGACGATATTATTGTCATGACTATTAACGAACACAATCATTGAAAGGCCGGAGATGGAAGGCGCATGGCAATGTAATAAGCGAAAGACACGATGGTAATTTGAATATTTTGTTCGTTTCTACCCGTTGTTACTTGATTGTCTAAACGTCTTTACTTACGTTACCCGCATTCAATAAGTGATTGATTGTTATATTTGTATTATTATTGTAATTTGTTTATTAAAAATAGTAGTTTAATAAAAAATCGAATGTATATTTCAGATGACAGTAACCCAGTCTTTTCAACATCTCGCTTTGGGAAGCCAGTGATATTGATAGGAAAATATCGTTTCAACAAATGGAGTGGCAGCAAGGGTGCTCGTGCTAGATGGCCTTGTGTCAAGGCTTGTTATGGATGCAAAGCCACCATCATCACCATGGATGATGTTATTGTCAGATATGTTCACGAACATAATCATTAAATCATAACCATTAAATCATCTATGTAAACAGGTTACATAGATGATTACAATTGTTTGGGATACTGACGTGTACGTATAATTTTATTATGAATGATGCGTGATTTATTTGAGTTACAGAAACACTAACACATCTGAAGTATTTGAATGGATATTATATATGACATGGTATTATCTGATCATAACCTTTGGAATGGTCAAGTGGCCGAAAGTCGAATCTCTTTATTTTATGAACATTTAATTGTCGTAAAGACGCTGAAATGCCAATCTCGTTTGTATTTTTTTTTGCCCTTTTGTATAAGTTAGTAATGATGTCAACATTGAATACGCCTAATATTGTGATGGTACATTTTTGATAGTTTCGCTAATAAATGTTTGAACCAATTATGATTTTGAACTCCCTAATTCACCCTTCATCAAAGTTTAATCAGAAGTACTAAGGAAAAGTATAAAATTAATACTTCTGCACCCTTGAACACATGTATACAAAATGGTAAGTACTACTCGCAGACTGAACGATTTATTTTCTCATACTAATAAATATGAAAGTTTTATGAATATCTTTGTTTGTAACAGCTTAAACAGAAAGGTATTTTTTGAGCTTAACAATTTTATTTGCTTTTGAATTAAGTTCTCTAACATTTTCGTTTTTTATTTAAGTACTTAACAAAAATCTGTGTGTTAATTTCTCTATTTAGTTTGCTTATTCTTTGTCAAATTTGGTTTCAGAGCCAGTATTTTCAACTTCTCAGCGTGGTAAACCAGTTATAATTATGGGCAAATATCGGTTTAATAAGTGGGTGGGCAGCAGAGGAGACCGCGCCCGCTGGATATGTGGCAAAGTGAACGCTTTGAAGTGTTCTGCTACCCTAGTCACGATTCATGACGTTATAATAAAACAAACGCCTCACAATCATTAGCAGTGCCTTTGTCCTGGATTAAATACTCAGAATTTATGTACGTTTCATTTTCTATTACCTGAAGTGAGAAAGAAACTGTTTACTTGAAGATCCATCCTAGCGCCTGATATCTTGAGGCCAGAGTCGCGTGAAGTATCAGGAAGTAGTTGGCATACGCAGGTTAGCTCCTATTCAGCTCCTTAACTTTTAGCCTAAGATTTAGAGACAAGATATAATGTAAACTTTGCTTCGATTTGTCAAGCTTAAAGGTATTAATATTGATATACCTATAAATTGTTTGTATATATTGATATACCTATAAATTGTTTGTAGATGTAGAGATAAATCTTCATACAATGCAAGGTAGCTATCATCAATTAATTATTTTAGGAGACGGTTTCAGTAACTTGTAGATTAAGTAACCTCTTTTAAATAAGTTAGCGTTGTGCGAAAAGCGGTGAATGCAGTATTATAAACGTATGAATCCAAAATCTTTTTATGCTTTAGCTTGTTTTGTATTTTATTTATACTTGTGTATATTTCAATGTTAAAACTGTTTAGAACTCATTGTAAAAACAACTTCTACGATTAGAAGCGTGGTGAGTTTGATTATTGTGTTTTATTTAAACCTTTACCAAAAATAACTTAATAAATTGAATAAGAATAAAAAAAATGTTTGTTTAAGTTTCAATATTTATATCAATAAATAATCCTGTTAAAATACAAAATTAATTTCAGTTCCACACTATTCTATGACGCGCTGGGGAAACCCCGTGTTAGAAATTGGACAGTATCGCTTCAACAAATACTATCGAAGTAAAGGACCTAAGGCGTATTGGTCCTGCGCGAGAGCGAGTACGGGTTGCCGAGCAAGAATCACGACATACGATGACTGTATCATTAAGAGCTATAATGTCCATCAACATTGAAAACTGGATAAAATTAAATAAAAATGGAACGAACGAACAACAAAAAGAAGACTCAATGAAGATAATTTCGCTTTTCGCTGCAGAATGCAGTGGTATATTAAAGTCCCTCGGTGAATTTAGATGAAGTGAGGTTTAGGTGAGCTGCTATTAACAACAGCAGTGCAATATGTATCTGTAAAATTCTTCCTTAGTTAGAATTTAAGGGCTTATGCTTTATAATTAGAGTAGAATTGATAACTCCGGGCTTTTATATTATTTTTATTTTATCAAATGATGTTATATAACTCTGTCTATATAGTAGTATTCAAAACTGCGCTTTGTATTGTTAGTTTAAATAAACTATCGGTGAATATATTTTTTAGTTTTTCATTTGCAACTATACTCCATTTACAATAGCATTAGACAGAAGTTTAAAAAAGGTTCTTTTTGATGCACACTTTGTAACAAAAGTACAATAAACATGTTAAAGTTACGATAGACACCGAATTTATTATAATCTATTTTTACAGTAGCTGTCGCGCGTATTTGTAACCATTTTTGACCCCCGACGAAAAAGAGGGGTGTTATAAGTTTGACGTGTCTGTGTGTCTGTGTGTCTGTCTGTGCCACTGTAGCTCTTTAACGGGTGAACCGATTTGAATGCGGTTTTTTTTATTTGAAAGCAGATTTTCTAGCGATGGTTCTTAGACATGTTTCATCAAAATCGGTTCAGCAGTTTTAAAGTTATCAGCTCTTTTGTTAGCTGCGGTAGGGATCTTAGGGAATTACATTCTATTTTCACAACTTCCTCAATATATGGGTATCAAATGAAAGGCCTTGACTAGTAGAATAATGTATACTATATTGCAAGGGAATGAGGAATGAGTAACGAAATGAAAACTAAAAATTTGTAAATTATTTTTGTAAACTCTTATACAAAACCAAACTAAATTACGTTTAAAAAATTTAAAATAAAAATTAAATTAAAAATTTAAAAAAACCCCCAACGCAAAGCATAAAAGCGATTATGTAAAAAGTCAAAAATAATACCTTTTGTTGAGCCATCAAATGTTTGTTCGTTGAAATGGCGCTATAATGTCGCGGCGGGGTACCGCTAAGTTTAAAGCAATAACTAAATAGCTAAAATAGCGAACTGATGGTAACTAGATTTGCAACAAGATTAACAACTAGGTTAGCAACAAAAATTTGATAATATCGAAGCAAATTGGTTGGAAATGCTGGTAAATTAATAGACAGTGAATGAAATTAAGGGACTGACTTACTTAAGCGGTACCCCGCCGCGACATTATAGCGCCATTTCAAGGAACAAACATTTGATGGCTCAACAAAAGGTATTATTTTTGACTTTTTACATAATCGCTTTTATGTTTTGCGTTGGGGGTTTTTTTAAATTTTTAATTTTCATTATTTATTTTCTAAAATTAGGTGGCTTTCATTTAGTTGTACATTTAATTCCAATTTAAAAATACAGTTTCAATGCTAAAAACCTAACAGAAGCAGGAATGAACAATACCCGGAACGTATATCGTTTCACTGTAATTCTACCAAATTTGAAATGTTACTTAATCTTTAAAAGACTTTTATTCTGTTTATATTATTATAATAAAACAAACGCCTCACAATCATTAGCAGTGCCTTTGTCCTGGATTAAATATTCTAAATTTATATACGTTTCATTTTCTTTTCCCTGAAGTGAGAAAGAAACTGAAACTGTTTACTTGAAGATCCTTCCTAGCGCCTGATATCTTGAGGCCAGAGTCGCGTGAAGTATCAGGAAGTAGTTGGTATACGCAGGTTAGGTGCTTTCTGTTCAGCTCCTTAACTTTTAGCCTAAGATTTAGAGACAAGATATAATGTAAACTTTGCTTCGATTTGTCAAGCTTAAAGCAGACTTAAAGGTATTGTAATCCTAAAATATTGATATACCTATAAATTGCTTGTAGATGTAGTGATAAATCTTCATACAATGCAAGGTAGCTATCATTAATTAATTATTTTAGGAGACGGTTTCAGTAACTTGTAGATTAAGTAACCTCTTTAAATAAGTTAGCGTTGTGCGAAAAGCGGTGAATGCAGTATTATAAACGTATGAATCCAAATTATTTTTATGCTTTAGCTTGTTTTGTATTTTATTTATACTTGTGTATATTTCAATGTTAAAACTGTTTAGAATTCATTGTAAAAACAACTTCTACGATTGAAAGTGTGGTGAATTTGATTATTGTGTTTTATTTAAACCTTTACCAAAAATAACTTAATAAATTGAATAATAAAAATAAAATATTTGTTTAAGTTCCAATACTTATATCAATAAATAAGCCTGTTACAACACAAATTTAATTTCAGTTCCACACTATTCTATGTCGCGCCGGGGAAACCCCGTGTTAGAAATTGGACAGTATCGCTTCAACAAATACTATCGAAGTAAAGGACCTAAGGCGTATTGGTCCTGCGCGAGAGCGGGTTCGGGTTGCCGAGCAAGAATCACGACATACGATGACTGTATTATTAAGAGCTATAATGTCCATCAACATTAAAAACTGGAAAAAACTAAACAGAAATGGAACGAACGAACAAAAAGAAGACTCAATGAAGAAGATTTCGCTTTTCGCTGCAGAATGCAGTGCTATTGTATATAAAAGTCCCTCGGTGAATTTAGATGAAGTGTGGTTTAGGTGAGCTACTATTCCTTAGCAACAGCAGTGCTATTCTGTAAAAATCTTCCTTAGTTAGAATTTAAGCATACCTATGTTCTTTATTTTCTATCTGGGTATTCCTAGCGTCACATAGGATGACAACTCACTTCACCTAAATCGCCGAAGGAAATTTTTACAGAATCTTCAGATTGATAGATAACAAAGTGTTCTCGTGTTGTGAATGATTACAATAGACTTCACTGTGTGAAACCGGGTTTGCTCCTATAGACGGATCGTGAGTGTTGTAATTTATTACATATTATGGCGACATCTATGGCACATGATACGTACTACAACCGACGTTGCCTAGATCACGCAAACAGAGTTCTCTACGACATTAGCATATATACAAAATCCCGATTACAACCGTCGGGCAGTAGCCCACCAGACATAACAACCGTCTGGTCGGAGGATACTCCTTTTTGTATAGAGAATGAAGAACTTAACACTCTGTTCTTCATACCTCTAAACTGGTGACCGACATCGCAAGAGACCGTTGTACTATTAGGTTACATCTTTGTAGAGTGCATATCAGTTTTATTGAAAACTTTATAATTAGTGTAGAATTGATAACTCCGTGCTTTTATATTATTTTTATTTTAACAAATAATACTAATATAACTCTGTCTATACAAGGTGTAACGTCAAATACGCAAAACCTGAAAATGGTTTGATTAGAATAACGAGTAGAATCAATTGAACCACTTTTTAATATAAGTCACATTTTTCAAAAAATCTTCATTAAACATGTTGCCCTGTCTATTTAGTAATAAGTCAAGCCATCACGTGCGCAAACCTGCCAAAATAGGTAAACAAACACAAATGGTTGTCGTCCAATTTAAAGTTTCTCATACGCGGGATAATAATAATTTTATTTCAATGCAAATACGAGTCTTGGTAAAACTAAAACAGCACATAAAACCTTGAAATTTTTTTTGTATGATTTTTTCTCTCTTAGAATTAGGTTAATTGAATTAAAAATCATTTGGGGTGTCTGAGGTTTTGGGTGTTTAACGTTACACCTTGTATAGTAGTATTAAAAATGCGCTTTGTATTATTGATTTAAATAAACTATCGGTGATTTTATTTTCTTAGTTTTTAATTGCGACTAACTTCTCTCTTCTTTACCGTTGATCCCGGCAGTCATTCGTAGATCTTTGACAGTCGTTATAGGTAGTCTGAAGCTTGAAAATACAATCTGACAATCTGTCTTACCAAGGCGTATCGTGTTACATAGCAACTGGGTTGTGGAGGTCAGATAGGCAGTCGCTCCATGTAAAACACTGGTATTCAGTGGCATCTGGTTAGACTAGAAGCCGTTCCCAACATAGTTGGGAAATGGTTAAGCAGATGATGATTTGCGACTAGTTTCTGTCTGTGCCCTCGATCGCGTAGAATTTTAGTGTACCAATAAACATATCCCATGGCACTTAACAATAGTGAACCTATCTGTCAGTAAAATACTTTTTGTAATCAAATTGGTACCGTACCTCCAGATATTACCTCTTAGGGTGTTACTACACCCATCGATCGATCGTCGTCGTCGATCGATGACATCGATCGACGTTGATCGATTGGTGTGGTAGCTTAGGCTGATCGACGGATACCGTTCCACTAACTAATCGATCGAGTGCCGGTCGATGGCATCGGTCGACGTCGATCGATTAACCCTAAGCTATAATCCATCAGTAATAATAATCAAGCAGCTCGGTCGACGTCGACTAATAAATTCTACCATCGATCGATGCCGTCGATCGACGATCGATCGATTGGTGTGGTAGAAACTATCGATCGACGTCGACTAATCCATTCTACCATCGATCGATGCCGTCGATCGACAATCGATCGATTGGTTTGGTAACACCCTTAGAAACAAAAATGTTTAATTCTTTGTAATACTACTACCTGACCCGACAGACATTGTCCTGTCCCTATCTACCTACTTACCTGCCTATTTACCTACCCTACACTTACAAAAAAAAAATCTTATGTCTTAAGTCTCCTGGTTCTAAGCTACCTCCCCACCAATTTTCATTCAAATCGGTTCAGCCGTTCTTGAGTTATAAATATAAAGAATAGTATTATAAAAAGTTAAAATTATTTGTTCATAGGCGGCCAAACTGTGCTAGTTTCTAAAAAGCATAAAATTTTATTGGATTTTTGTTAGTTCTCTTTATGTAGATACTGGACTTAAATTCTTTCAGGATATGTCTACTCAACCTCAAGAATGGGCCGACCTGTCATACAAATTGGGCAGCATAGGTTCAACAAGTACAGCAGGTACAGAGGGGCCCATGCATTATGGAAATGCGTTAAATCTACGAAAGGATGTAAAGCATCTCTCTTAACAGTGGAGAATATCGTAGTTAGATACAAAAATACACATAATCATGACTGAGTTTATATACATTTGAAGCTGACATTTATTTAAAGCAAGACGTTAAGAAGGTGTTTTTTTTTAGGAACGGTAGTGTGGAAACACACACACACACATTTATTTGTATCCAAGTTGCACAGAGATAAAAATATCTTCTTCAGGTGGTATCAGGGAATAATGAGTGTAAAGATAATACTTAATTAGCACAATTTTCCACACAATATGTCATGTTTACTGATTTGTATATTATACATACGCGTATGGTGTAGACCGTACTGTAAGAGGCTCTACAGTTGGAGCTCTTACAGTACCTACACTTAGTTAAACTAGAAACAAATGTAATAGGAATGTATGACGTGTCGTACAATAAAAGTGCTCATTATTTTTAATTTATGTTGTTTGTTATTTATATAAAATACTAACAAATTAAATCAAATGACAAGTCATTTGATTGGCTGTTGTTATTATAGATAACATGAGATTTGACAGCGTCCTAGTTATATTTTGTTGTCAGTCAGCCTTAAATTTTAATTTAAAAGTTTATATTATCAGAAACAATAAATAATGTAAGCAGCTGTGTTAAGATTTACGTTATTTTTATTTTATGAATTAGTAATTTAATTGTCTTCTTTATTTGTTTTGCGTGTCTATGGCAATTTTTTAGGATTAAACTTGTTCATGTACCGATTGACATAATTTAATTATTCATTGAAACCTATTTAAAAAAATATCGTTTCAGATCCTGTTTTTACTACTTCAAGAACTGGACGACCAGTAATACTGCTAGGAAAATATCGATTCAACAAGGTCAGCCACTGCAAAGGACTCAAGGTGCGGTGGAAATGCGTCAGAAACAGCTACGGGTGCAAAGCAAGCCTCACTACAGTCGGAATTGACATTGTGATACATAATAATCACCATCAGCATAACAAACCAGTGTACTATAAACATAAACAATAGTGCCGATACCTAAACACATGTCTTCACACTTTTCATATTATTAAGTTATGTAAACTGCTTTGTAATTTTATTTGAGCTGCACTTTGCCACCACCGTATTTTATTAAACATTTTCGGTAAGATATATTAGAAACATATAATCACTTAGCAGTTTTACAAGAATAAGACTATGATTTGACATAAATACAATGTAATTAATGTGTTGAAAAAAAAAGATACGCACTTTTTATTTGATTATAGCCTAAAACGTTTCTAGATAGTTCCTATTTCTATTGGTGAAAACCATAATTGAAAATCCGTACAGTGTTTCTGCGAACACGAACTCAGCGCGGAGAGGACTTTCATTTATTGTACTATGTAATAATATAATAATAATATGTGGGGACATTTCACACACGGCCATCTGACCCCAAACTAGGGTGATCCTGTACTATGGGTGTCAGACAACTGATATACATTTACTGATACCTACACTTTTCAAACCTTAAGTTGTGTAATTGGAATGGACTGGAATTCACTGCCCACCTCTCTGTACCCTGACCTTCCTATTAATAAACGTGGAGTAAAGTTACACCACCGTTTATCGTCGGTTTAACCACAAAGTACGTAAGGTACGTAAACTTTATATTTTAATTTTTAAGGCTTTATAATTTAATTCTAAGGTGGGGCAAGCGTGCCCCACCTTAGACCGCAACACAACTTAAGATCAGGTGAGTTGCGGCCAAACGCAAGCCCATTAGAACATAAAGAAATATTATACTTCTTTAATGACTCCTTTGAATATTGTCACTTCGCCGTGTTAAAACCATTTTTAGTGATTTTCACAGATTGCCAGTTGTGATTAGAATATTCGGGAAATTTAAATTGCGAGTCAATTTGTACATACCTATACTAATAAAGATATTTCGTATTAAGCTATGATAGGATTTATGTAATAATTGTGATGAAATGTGGATGGACAGAGGCCAGCACATCAAGCTACAACAATCTGTCAAATTTCTTTGATAGATTTTCAACTTTATCACAAGATGTTAAGGTTCATATTCAATAAGGAAAATTTGACAGTTTAATTTTTTTTGATGCATCTTCTTTCTTATATCTATGGTTTGATGTGCTGGCCTCTGTATTTAATGGGTAGCTACACCTGTGCCTCGTTCTTCGTTGAAAACTGACCTGCAGTGTTATTCTGTTACAATCTTCCTCGGTGAACACCTAGGTGAAGTGAGCTGTCATCCGATTGTAGTGCTTTGTCAATCCCTAGCATTGGGCCGTCCCAATGCAATGGATTGACAAAGCACTAAAATGAACTGTCATCCATATGACAGTTCACTTCACCAAGATGTTCGCCGAGGGAGATTGTAACAGAATATACATACAGCATGTCTATTCTGTTACAATCTTCCTCAGTGAACACCTAGGTGAAGTGAGCTGTCATCCGATTGTAGCTTTGTCAATCCCTAGCATTGGGACGGATGACAGTTCACTTCACCTAAGTGTTCGCCTAGGGAGATTGTTACAGAACATACCTACATGCCGATCGATAGATTTTTACGTGATGCTGTTTTTCAGGGCCAGTAGTGTTTGGCACTTCAAGATGTGGAGAACCAGTAATTATTATGGGGAGATATAGGTACAATTTATACGGGCGAAGTAGTGGCTCTAGAGCTAGGTGGTACTGTGTCAAGCTGAGGTCTGGCTGTCCTGCCTCACTAATCACAATCGAAAACGTCATTGTAACTGTCAAACATGAACACACACATTGATATCTAAATAATAATATTTTGTAAGTAATGGCTGAATGAAACAGACAACTGGGTGGTATGTGAGCCAGTGGCTTGTGTCCTAAGGCCTTAATACCATCCATTAATTATTAACGAAAGATTTCACGACCGACAGTTCTCTGATGCATTTGGTCGGATAGTAGTAAGATGTATGTACACACGGCAACACATCAAGCTATTCATTTCCATTATACGCTGATCTCGCAATGTATAGAATTTCGATACAATGAGAGGTCACCTTATAATGGAAATGTATAGCTTGATGTGTAGAAGTGTGTACAGTGTTAAATCATATCATGAAAATCGTCTTTTAAAATATTTCGATTTAAATAGTTGTATTTTATTCTAAAAAATAAGATAAGTTCTGCCTAGAATGTTTCCACGGGTAAGTACTTACGTATTAGTTGCACCATGGTGAGATACTGATGTCATTGTTTTATTTTGCACTTTTTAATTAAACCCCGAGTAGCGCCTGAGTTCTTTGAGAAAGCATAAGTCACGTGTTGCTGGAGAGTTTATTTCATCTTTTCTTTTCGTCACATCCCGGTTAACCACATTGTGCACAATATATGCAAACTTACAGCCTAGTTTCACAAGACAGTTTTTGTATACTTTGACAAGGATTTATCAATACTTAAAAGGATGATACAAATAATGTATGTGTACAAATCTTTGTGCAAATATAAAAAGACGTGAAAGGTAGCATTACTTAGGGGAAATCGCGGACTTTGACTACATTATTTAAAATATGTATTAAAATTATACACTTTGTAAACAAGCATATTTTAATTTAGAGGATTATGTCCAAGATCTGCTTGAAAACGTGCTTGGCCGGCTCCATAGGACTATCTAGTCTAGAAAAATTCAAACTGATTGCTAACTAAATCTATTTTATTTAATACATTTTGTACTTATACATTACTCTGACTCATACACTGTTTGTCATTGTTTGTTGAAATACACATAAGGAGTGGTCGTCTACAGTTACAATAAATGAGTGTAAATCTATGAACGCAACTTAGCGGTAATTTCTTAACTTTTGATTCTTTGTACATACATACTAATATAGTGGTTTTTATGAAAGTTACATCGTATAATTATATCAGTCCTGTAATTAAACAAAATATTGCAAATAAATATTTTAAAAGAGTAAGTATGGGGTTTTTTTGCTCTTTTTTCTCCATACGAAATTACCTTTTCAAAGAGGCAACTAGATTCAATTCCAATATGTAAGACTAGCTGAGACGCGTAAGCGTCAGATGACGTCACCGTAAGACTTGTTGTTAATGTGTTCGTGAGAGTGGTGGATGTGGAGCTGTCATGTTTACACATCAATTCTCGTGAGTACCTTGAGGAACACACATTTTTTTATATGACGTTCAAAAGTGCCTTTTAGTGGTCTAATTTAAATAAATGATTTAACTTAGACTTTGATTAGGACTTTGATTAGTTGATAAAAAGTGTTAGGTTAGTTATGTGGTAAAAAAACAACTTTTTATGGTGTGGTTTTGTTTCAGGACTAATTTTCACAACATCAAGATTTGGCAACCCAGTGGTGATGCTTGGTCATTACCGTTTCAATAGATACTATCGCTGTACAGGTTCGCGGGCGAGGTGGATTTGTACGAAAAGCAAGAGGGGATGTAAGGCGATGATTATTACTATAGATAACAGCTTTGTTTCCTATAAGAACTGCCATAATCACGACTGATGTATGAAATCCGATCCAGCCTGTCTCTTTGCTGTCCTCCCCCAGCGACCCCCAAAGCCGAGGCTCGTACCCTACAGGGGGTGCCCTTAGCGTGTAGTCGCTTAGTTTGTAAGTTATTTTGCCCTGGCTGGAGGCCCTAAAAATAATATTTTTTAAGGCACCACAGGAAAGTCCGGTTTAGCAGCCGACAACCTTCTAGGTTGACATACGAGATGCCATACCGAAAAAAAAGACATGTATCAGTAATTATCAGATGAAGTTTTACAGCACCTATACCAGTAAACAACCCTGGTTTTTTACATTGCATGAGATAAGGACTACAGCTAAATGCTAAGGTTCATGTCTAAAGTTTCAGCAATTAGAGTAAAATAGAACAAATCGTGTGGGATTTTCTAATTTGCAACCGTTGTTTTTGTTTCGCTTGATGATACTTCAATATTGGTATTGGTATAACGGACTGGTGTCCGCAACTCCACGATTCAGCGCGTGAGTAAGTAGTTTGCGTTCTTCAATATTTAGCCAAAGGTAAAAATATTCATATTAACATTTAAATATGTATTGTGTGTGTTGAGTTGTACTTTCTTTGACTTCGAAATAAATTTAGGAATAATTTCCAATCTTTGTTTTTTTTTATTTAACAAATAATTGAAAAAGAAAACTTGATTTTTAAATCTAAAGAACACAAACCAAATTCTATAACAGTCATGATAAATAATTAATTCAAGAATATTGTTTTTAGATCACCAAGAACGTGCTCAATTTGAACAATCAAACAAAGGCAACCGGGTACTTTTGTACAAAAACAACAGGTTTGCTCTCAACAAAGGTAGATATTTTACGGGGAAACACAGATGGTTGTGCTCTAAATGGTCATCATCGGGCTGCAGGGCGTCCGTCATCACTGTCGAAGATATTATCATCAAAGTCAACGATTTTCATCGACATGAAAGTAAATAGTTATGTAGGTAATAAATACATCACCTTTTATTCAACTACTAATTACACCTACTAAAACAACAGTTCTGGTAATGTATGTTTAAGGTTTACACGATTTGAACAAAATACTACAAAACAAGAGATTTGATAGATGCAACTGTTGCTTTTCTGCCAAAGACAAAAAAAACCTGACATTTATAAGTAGGCTCATGTTGTGTTTCAGCAATTTGAGTAAAATATAATAAATCGTGAAGGATTTCTGTGCAACTGATGTTTTTATTTGTTTGTTTAATGAGTCGTTCTTCCGCGTTTTTAATTCCTAACTTATTAAACATTCAGTCTTAGGACCAAATACAGATAACTTTTTATTTATGTATGTGTATAATTTAAACATTCGACATTTAACATTATTTATAATGTTTAAAAAAATTA
This sequence comes from Charanyca ferruginea, assembly GCA_947361185.1. Taxonomy (NCBI): domain Eukaryota; kingdom Metazoa; phylum Arthropoda; class Insecta; order Lepidoptera; family Noctuidae; genus Charanyca; species Charanyca ferruginea. The sequence continues at coordinate 19,443,476 of OX376073.1, forward strand.
AATCTGATGTCGAAAACGTGAGCAAAATCGGTGTTCTTCGCGCTCCCGGGAATCTTTGATCACTTTTGTATTAAATTCATAATACATCTAATGAATTGTGTTTAAGTAAGTATCATAATTACCCATATACCTGAATTTTATCTCTTACATTACAATAGTTAATAGGCATTAGGTTTCTGTCACACGATTTTGCTAGTTTCGCGAACGCGCAACAAAACTTCACCTATCTTCCAAGAGCGCCATCTTGACGCTACAAGTTTTAGCAGATCGCGCTGCTAAAACTTGTAGCGACAAGATGGCACTCCCGGTCCCGGCGTTAGTGGGGGAGACAAGCAAGTTCGCCGCTTCTAAATTTAAAAAATACAGGTAAGTTGTTCTTGGAATATTTACAACTAATATAATCTCTCTCAAATCTGTATTAAAAAACTATAATGCCCTTATTTTGAAGGATAATGTTCATAATTTTTCAACTTATTTTGAATTAATGAATAAGATAGATTTTTGAGATTATTCCCAAGTATTTTTTTTGTTAATTTACTCACAATTAATCACAATTCAAATCAAACAATCAATCAATCAATCAATTTAATCGCAATTTTCAAAAATGTAAAATTTTCGTAACTTTCGTCGCACAACTTTCGTCAGTTATCTACGAAACTTATCTAGCGCCCACAAAAGTTATACGTAGGTAGTTGTCTCCGTTAAATAATAACTTTATGTTTTTTATGACGCCGCAGATGCATTTACTCGATTGTCGCGAAGCCTTAGTAAATGAGTTTCTGTTTGTATATTTTTTGTAGCCAATTTAACATTATCGAACTATGCTGTTTCGGCAATTGTAATCCCTCTTGCTTAAGTGTTAAATCCCAACTTCATCGTCATTCTTTCTGATTGTCTTGTGCTTTACCTTCTTCAATTACTCACATCAGTTATGTAATTTTTGTTTGGTTTAATGTATTTTCAGTTACAAACCGCAAGCGACGGGAGAAAAAACGTCTAGCTGAGATAAAAAGAAGAGAAAGAATAAAAAATGACACAGAGTTACACAATGCAGTAAAAATGAAGGCAAGAGAAAGGTACTACAGAAGAAAAGCAGAAGGGAAAGTCATACCAGTTAGTGAAATGAATAGTGAAAGTAAAAGGGTCGTGAGAGAGCAAAACCGCATAACAAGCCGACTCTTTCGTCAAAGAAAGAAAGAGCGAGAGAAACTTGCACGAGGAAAGTATGAACGTAGTAAGCTGATCTAAAAACTTTATAGGTAATTGATGATCTCAAATAAAAGTCGATTCGTAAATAATTAATCTACTATTACTCTATAAACTTCAATCCACAGGAAATTAGAAGAAAAATAAAGATTTCAAACCATATTGTGGTTGTAGAAACGTCTGTAACTTTCGTGGCCTTTTCGTAAATTTCGTGGGCATCGAAATTTCAAAATATTATGTCTTTGTAGTTTATGCACCGATTTACATATAATAAAAATTATACGTATTATTTTTGCACCGTCTTAAATGTGTTCTAATTTATTTAAAGATTAAAAGGAATTTTCGCCACGAAAGTTACGCGGATAATACTTTCTTATATTCTGACATAGACAAAAAATATCCTCATGAAAACTGTTTTAAGCGTGTTGTGAAAAGTCTCGTATTGATCATTTTTTGTCAAAATATTTTTTGATATGTAAATAAATTTATATATTTCTCTTTGTTTTTCAAATTTTTAGACATTGAAATAAATGTAGGTATAATTTCCATACTTTGTTCTTTTTGAAAATAATAACTATATTGTATTACTCCATAAACAAAAAGTTTTATATCATATGAAATACTTTACCAGTCATTGGTAATTGATTCAAAAATGTTGTTTGGAAAAGACTGAAAAAAAAATCAATACAGTTCATTATTAGTAGGTATACAGCTACGAGTTAATCACATACTCAGTTTGTTTTAGATGGGGCTCAGTATATAACATCGAGACGAGGCAAGCGGATGCTTTTGTACAAAAACTACAGATTTGGCCTCAACAGGGGTAAACCTGGCTTTGGGAAACAAAGGTGGTTGTGCACTAAATGGTCAATAGGCTGTAGGGTTTCCATCACTACGGTCGAAGATGTTATCGTTAAAGTCAATGGCACACATAGACATGACTTAATACCATCTTGTATGTAACTTATTATGCAAACAATACTATTTTTATCTTTAACTCGAACCTACTAATACAATGATACTTGTTTACATAAATAAAACTAATTAGAACAATACATTTTAGTTTTTGTTGTCAACGAAACAATCATTTTTTTTTTTTTTTTTTAATTTTTTTTTGCAACTAAAGAGTATCAAAACGGACTAAACACCAGGCATTCGCTACGAAAGATAATAAGATAGCTGGTGCATTTGTTTACATTATGAACTAATACTTACATAGAGCGAATATAACGCTGCGTTCTGTTTTTTGTAGAAAAGCTAGTGTTTATAACGTCGAGGCGGGGTAACCAGATGATTCAGTACGATGACCACAACTTTAGCTTTAACAGGGCCACCATAGGAGTCAAGCCTCTAAAGAGATGGGTGTGCACCAGATGGGGTCACGGCTGTAGAGCTGCCATCACTACCTCCGAAGACCATATCGTCAAGATTCAAAAACAACATTTTCATATAGAATGATATTAGTTTCAAAAGAAAACAAAAGCAATTCACTTGCAGGGGATAATGTCTAAACGATTTTTCCTTTTTCTCATTTTTTTATGATTTCAAGTTGCCTTTGACTTACAATACTATTAGAATACATAGTCACGTGAGTAGTTATTAATAGTGCTATAATGACCACTGACCAGTATTATTTCAGTTTATAACATCGAGACGAGGCAAGCGGATGCTTTTGTACAAAAACTACAGATTTGGTCTCAACAGGGGTAAACCTGGCTTTGGGAAACAAAGATGGTTGTGCACTAAATGGTCAATAGGCTGTAGGGTTTCCATCACTACGGTCGAAGATATTATCGCTAAAGTCAATGTCACACATAGACATGACATGCACACAATACTATTTTTATCTTTAACTCAAACCTACCAATACAATGATACTAATTCACATAAATAAATCTAATTAGAACAATACATTTTAGTTTTTTTTATAAACGAAACAAGAATCATTTTTAATTAAATGCAACTAAAAAGTATCAAGACGAAGTAAACACCAGGCATTCGCTACGAAAGATAATAAGATGGCTGGTGCATTTGTTCATAATATGAACTAAGATTACACTTATACATTGAACGAATATAACGCTACGTTCCGTTTTTTGTAGAAAAGCTAGTGTTTATAACGTCGAGGCGGGGTAACCAGATGATTCAGTACAATAACCACAACTTTAGCTTTAACAAGGCCACTATAGGAGTCAAGCCGAGGAAAAGATGGGTGTGCACCAGATGGGCTCACGGCTGTAGAGCTGCTATCACTACCTACGAAGATCATATCGTCAAGATCCAAAACGAACATTCTCATAGAGAACGATATTAGTTTCAAAAGAAAAAAGCAATTGACGATAATTTCAGTATGATTTTTTATTCTCTTTTAAATGATTTCACGTTCCCTTTGACTTATAATCCCAATAGAATACCTAAAAAGTCACGTGAGTAGTTAATAATTAGTGGTATAACGACCACTGACCATGCAGTATTATTTATTTTATAATAAAAACACTTGTCATATTTTTCTGTTTTCTTTTTATTCGAATACACAACAAGTGAGACTTCGCACCGGATAAATGCTGAAAGTCTTTGGTCAACTGGGCTCACCCGAAATGGACCCGCGAGATTATTCAACCCAATCACATTTTAAATAGGTCGACTGGACCCACCACTGCCCATTTTATTTATTAGTACAATCACGAAGTAAAGGAATCTTTAAGTTTTATTTTTAACCGACTTCAAATAAAAGGAGTTTCTATGTCGAATGTATGTACAGTAGGTACACAAATTCGTATATAGAACCTCCTTTTTTAATGTTTAACGATTTAGAGATTTTTTAGTCTTTCTCTCTGGATAGCTTATATCTCAGAGGTGGTGCCATATAAATATTACCGAAATTGTTCAGCACTTAAAAAAAAAATCAACAATGGCAAAAAAATATTCGAGATGACGTTTTGGTTTGTGGTTCCCTTCGGCAAAAGTTTTGATAAGGACTTTCGATCTCTGTTTTTAACCCCCGACGTAAAAACGACGGGGTGTTATAAGTTTGACGTGTCTGTGTGTGTGTGTGTGTGTGTGTGTGTGTGTGTGTCTGTCTGTGGCATCGTAGCTCCCGAACGGATGAACCGATTTTGTTTTTGTTTTTTTTATTTGAAAGGTGAATTAGTCGGGAGTGTTCTTAGCTATGTTTGATGAAAATCGGTCCAAGATGGCCGCCGCTACAAAATAGCTAATCACATATTTTTTCACAATTCCATCAATATGGGTATCAAATGAAAGGGCTTCACTAGTAGAATACTTTACACTATGATAAATTTCAAGGCCAAGATGACCGGCACCACAAAATGGCGAATTATATATTCCAAACGCATTCTCAGGGTGATATCTTTAATATCAAAAAAGATCCATGTGACGAAATACAACTTTAGACGTATCTACAACTTCTCAAAACCAGACTAAATTACATTTAAAAATTTTCAAATAAAAATTAAATTAAAAATTTAAAAAACCCCCAACGCAAAACATAAAAGCAATTATTTAAAAAGTAAAAAATAATATCTTTTGTTGAGCCATCAAATGTTTGTTCGTTGAAATGGCGCTATAATATCGCGGCGGGGTACCGCTAAGTCAGCAATAGCTAAATAGGTAAAATAGCGAACTCATGGATTTGCAATGAGATTTGACTTACGCGGTACCCCGCCGCGACATTATAGCGCCATTTCAACGAACAAACATTTGATGGCTCAACAAAAGATATTATTTTTTACTTTTTAAATAATTGCTTTTATGTTTTGCGTTGGGGGTTTTTTAAATTTTTAATTTAATTTTTTAACTGTCATCATCATCATCATCATATCTACCTATTGTCGTCCACTGCTGGTCGTAGGCCTCCCCAAGAGTTCACCAACCAACCCAGTCTTGAGCAGCCCGAATATCCGCTGCCAGCCACTTTCTTCTATTCGTCGGTCCATCGTGCCGCAGGGCGTCCCACACTACTCTTAACTGCTTATGCTTTAACTGTGTAATTAATTATTCCATTACATAACAGCACGTAATGGATTTTAATGATAAGAAGGTACTAAAAAGCGAAAAAGACTTTACTTTCGGAAGGTGGCAGGTTTTTGTTCTGTTTGTAGTTTTGTATTGCCACTGACTTCCGAAAATAAAGTCATATATTTTGTGTTCTGTGCTAATAATGAATAAGTTATTTATCTTTTTAAAATTAGCTGCACTTATTTACTAATACTAAATATCTTTTTACTGTAATAATACCTAAATTAAGTACACGACCACTGCTAATGTCGAGGTAAAATGGGCCATTTTACGGATTACCTGTTTCTTTCGAGTCTACGGAAGCACTTTTGAGTGTAACTGTACACTTCAGCCAATAACAAGTAGCTTATCTTTCTATTGTTAAAGTGCAGACATGAGTCCATAATTTCCTCTAATTAATCATTTATTACGTGGCGTGTGTACTTAGAGTAAAAACAGTGTTTAAATATTAGCGATATTTTATGTGAATTATTGGTGAGTAGACTTATTTTTACCATTTGTAATTAAATTAGTTGACATATTACTTCATACAGTATATTTTTTCTGCTTTCAGCAGCAATAATAAATGGCTATTTGCCACCAACTTCTCCAGGAGACCCATTAATGTATATTGGTTCAACGCAACGGGGTGGCAAAAAGATATTAAGAGCTGGTTATGGATACATTAAAAAAAGAAAAAATAAAGATGGAACCTTCTTGTGGCGGTGTATACAAAAGAGGATTTGCTCTGCAACTTTAAAGACCGATCCTGAGATGCGAATATTAAACGAAACTGAACATACCCATGAAAAAATTTGTTAACAAGAAAGTGAAATAAAAATAAGTTAAAAATAGTTTTAGATTTATTAGGTGGAATGTGTTCTCTCAGCTTCATCAGCTGAGAGAGACAGAGTTTAAACAAGTGAAAATTCCTGTATTTCTAACATCACTGTATCTGTACCATAGTCTCATAAGTCCAAACTTCTGTAAATAATGGTGAATGTAGCTGTGAAAAATTGTTAGATGTTGTTATGATTATTAATAGATTGACTCCAAAAAAAAATACAGCTTTACGTATGAAAGTGAGTACCCTAGTGGAGGTACTAGAATCTAAATCACCACTGAATATCTATGTGTTGTGAGAAATAAAAAAACAATACGTATTTCTTCTAAAGATTTTTTTAAATACCTTTTATCTAAAAACAGTTCACCATGGTCGTCGAAGACTTTTACAAATGACGTTCAAGAGAACTGTTAATTATACATACATGTTTCAACTAAAGACAAACATGAAGAACGTAATAAATTTATCTCTATTAAAAACCCCTTTTTAGTTCCAGTTTATACGACATCGTGTCATGGCAACCCTGTAGTGGAGTTGGGCGGCTACAGATATTTACTGAAGAGCTCAGGGAAAGATGACTCGAAGAACTTATTTAGGTGTAACCATTGGGGTCGCGGCTGCCGCGCAATCATCACTACCATAGAGAAGAAAATTGTCAAGATCAGGGATACCCATAATCATTAAATAGGTATTGTTTATTTATCATTGTATGCCGTCGGTAGGTAATCTTTCTGGCTCTGCCGATGGCCATATTTTAAATTCTATTTTTATAAATGCAAATGTTTATTATACCTGAGTTAACAGAGATGAATAATTAAATAATATTTTTTAGACGAACTAAGTTTTACTAAAATAAACATTTTAGATTACCTACTCTTCATCCTAGTGTGTCGATGGCAGAAATAGCAGTGTTTTTAATTATAAATGCAAATGTTTTTATACCTGAGTTAACAGAAAAGTATAACTGAACTATACTTTTTAGACAAACTAAGTTTTACTTTAAGATGAACCTTTTAGAATACCTACTCTTGATCCTAGTCTGTTGATGACAGACATGACAGTCAATAAGTATTAAGCTGCCCCAGAACTACAACTTAGACGTCAGTAGCGTCCATCAAGTCCTGAAAAACAATAACTTATTACTCACTTATTTTGCGCTTGGTATCATGTTATAGACATGATTTGAAAATAATAAAATCATAAAAGAGTATCTAAAGTATTTCCATTTTGGTAGATATTGTAATACATAACAGTAGAACTTGCAAATTATACGCACCACTTGCAATGATGTCCATTTTAGTATTAAACCATCTGGTTTAATACTAAAATGAAAACTAAAATAGTGATGCCTAATATGATATTTTCAGAGCTAACCTTCATTTTATCGCAGAGAGGAAAGAGAATGATATATTACAAACATAATCGGTTCAGTTTGAAGGATACAAGATCCGCCACCAGACAAATGTGGAGATGTATCAAATGGAATAAAGGCTGCAGGGCAAGGATCATCACCCTTTATGGAGAACCATATTCTATTAAAGCTAAACATAACCATTATTAAATATATTTTATTAAGTATGTTTGTCAACAAAGTGCCTTAAATTAAAGTTGTTATTTGTTACTGCGTTCTTTATTTACTACTGATTTGTGTTGAAGTATGCTGTCACTCGACTATCACTATCATCGTCACTGTATGATCACTACATATTATAAACTAGCTTCTGCCCGCGACTTCGTACGCGGATCCTGTTGCTTATGCCAGCGACAACGGGGTCGGCAAAATCGAAGCTCTGAAACAACTGATGTCGAATTCTAAGAGCCCGGGGACGGGAAAACAACGGGATACGCGAGATGATTCGAGACGTTCAAAAAGTACAATTTTGAATCATACCTCCGATGGCGGAATATGTGGCGTAGTCTATCATAGGAGTATACGTAAATGAACTCCGTTCCTTACCAACCCAAGGAAGGTCGCCATGACCTACGGCTATATCTTGAGACACATCCGATTCTTCAGATGATATCGACATTCTGTTCAGAGAATGTCGAAGTCGATCAGAATTCAAACGTTCGTTGCGCTCTTCTTCTCTCTCTTCATGCCGTACTCCAGCAATTCTTTTTCTCTCACTTTCTAACTGATTTTGAATATTTTGTTGTGTGCGTGTTCGGGTCAATCTATACTATAATATTATAAAGCTGAAGTTTGTTTGTTAGTTTGGTTGAACGCGCTAATCTCAGGATCTACTGGTTCGAATTAAAAAAATCTTTTTGTGTTGGATAGTCCAATTACCGAAGAAGGCTATAGGCCAATGCGAAGCTGGGTCGGGTCGCTAGTGTATGATAATCTCGATCAGCAGTTAGTCGTGCATCACGTTCATCATTCGGTTCAATAGACCTGTTAGTAGATGTGCGAATACGCTGAGAACTCAAGCGTGATTCTGTATCGGTAAACGTTTCCGATTCGCGAGACAATGCATGTCGCTCACGATTAGCGGACAGTCGCGCATCACGTTCCGCAGCAGATGCGTAGATACGCTGAGAACTCAAGCGCAATTCTCTATCCGTGAACGTCTCCGACTCGCGAGACAATATATGACGTTCACGATCAGCGGTCAGTCGCGCATCATACTCTTCACTGGTCTCTAGAGACCTGGATGTAGATGCGTAAATACGCTGAGAATGCAGGCGTGCTTCGCGATCTGAAGAGGTTTCCACGGAGCGGGTTGCAGCCTGATGTTCTCGAACAGCATCAAGTCTCTCCTGACGCTCTTCGGTAGATTCTTGGGATCTTATGATCCTCAATCTTTTAGCTCCTTTGGAACATTGGGAAAGATTTGACCACTTTCTAGGCATGGTTATAGTTTTATTGTAAAGAAGATACCTGATCAATTAAAATCTAAGTGACTGCTCCTCTGCGTTACCGGGTAGGCTACCGTGTCACGAAGATAAATGGAAAAAGAAATTAAACACCCAAATAACATAAGCCCGAAGGCATATTATTCGATAAAATAAAAAAATAAATGAGAATTTTGGCCAGTAGAGTCAAATTTTCAATGATATACCATCGTCATCAAAAATCAGTCCTAAACTGTTACCGCCTTCACCGCGTGGAGGTACTCCCAGCTTATGTTATTTTATAAGATACAGTGAAATTAGTGATAGCTTTGATTTTCACATCAGATGTTTCTGATCTACGATTTTTATAAGTCAACAGGAAATGCCCATCAGACCGAACAACTTTTGCTAAGACGTCATTCCTATATGTGTCATGGTGTAGCTGGGCTCTTGGAGTTCCACATCAGGTGTTCCAGATCTTCAAATTTATTCTCTCAGCAGAAAATGCTCATCACGTGGAACAATTTTTGCTATGGTACCATTTTTGTATCTCTTATAGTTTAGCTGGTCTGTTGCGGTTCTGCATCAGGTGTTCAAGTTTCCAAGATAAATTATAGCCTATATGTTGCCCAGACTTAATACCTACACAACAAAAGAAAAATCATTCAAATCCGCCCAGTAGTTCCGAAGATTAGCGTGTACAAACAAACAGACAAACAGACAGAATTTTTTTTTTGGATTCGTGCTCTATTACTGTTCCTAAACCCCCCTCAATTATTTTTTTTTAATGTATTCAATGTACAGACTCAGTTTTGTTACTGTTTTATTATATGTATAGATTAAAGTTTTCCTTTATCAAGCACTATCGACCCGACCTACCTTCGCATGGGCCTATAGCCTTCCTCGATAAATGGACTATCCAACTCAAAAATAATTTTTCAATTCGAACCCGTAGATTCTGAGATTAGCGCGTTCAACAAAAAAAAAAAAAAATTCTTCAGCTTTATAATATTATTAATATTGATTGGTAAACCGAAGTCGATTTATAAAGGACGGGAATACAACCTAATGAACCCAAACTCGTGGAGAAAAACGAGGAAGGTGTAGCGTTGTGTAAATGATATGATTAAATATCCCCATCCACACACTAAAGCAGAATTAAAATTAAAATTATTAAATTAAACATTGTTTATTAACAGTCAGAAAAGTCTATAGACACTGCAGTCTATATACACACACACACACACATCTTTATGAAAATAAACAGACACCGGACTCCTTTCTAATACCCATTTACATTTTGGAGCGTTCCTGTTACGATAGAATCGTTAGATCAAATTATCAGTTTAGTTATGTTGCACTAGGGGTTTGACCACAATGCATATTTTGTAATGCCATAAAACAGTGTTGTTATTTTAAAGTTAATAGCGCGTATTCGATTCGTGACGAAAACTTCCTGTTTTTGCGTTTTGCCCAGAGCAATATCGTAATTATGTGAGCAGATTATTTAAAGACAATTTACAGTTTTAGAAAGATTAAGTCTTGATTTAGACAGCTACAGAGTAAAAGTATAATTTTTAATTATGGTTTTTTTAAAGCGAAGACAATACTTTCATATCGTTTTACGAACATAGACGTCAGAGTTAACTTTCAGGACGAATACAACCATTACAGTATGCCAAAATATTTTGTTTTATGCGTTTTTCCAACAGTATATACTGTTGGAAAAACGCATAAAATTATGACTGTTCATAAAGACAGTAACAGAGCCAAAATTACGAAAATATTCCAGGATTTGAATAAAAACATAACTGATATATTTATTTTATGAAAGTAAATGTTATGCCTAATATACAGAATATTTTTTAGTCCGTTATACGAACTCATTTATTTTAGAGAATTATTTTAAAAAGCACTGTAAAACATCGCGCGCTGTCGTTTTGAGATTTCAAATTGCGCTAAATCGAATACGCGCCCTTAATAGACCTGAGGCTAAAACTCTGGGTGTAAGGCTGCGCTCATATTAAAAAAAAACAAGAAACTTAGGGTTATCAATGATCATAATCATCCGAAAACTTAGGATGGTTGAAGTTTTAGGTTTCCTGGACGATTCATAATTGGGGCTAGGGGTGGTCCACCGATCATACTGGCGCGCTGTCACATCGTTGGTAACAAAATGTTATTTTGAAAGAGATTTTGATTGCTATATTTATAACCTTAAAAATCAAGGTTTACACGACACGGTACATAAACCTGAGGAGAGTATTAGCCCACGTTAATAAGTAGGTACAATATTTTTAGCGTATTTAAAAACGGCTATATTACAGGTATGCGTTTCCTAACATTTTATTGTGATTATTATTTCCATATTTTTTTTTATTTCATTGATTACTTATTATTTTTTTGTATCATTTTCCATTACCTGCCTGTTGGATGAAGAACCTATGCGTCTTAATAACATTGTTGAAACAGATCTATTTGGAGCCAGTTATTGAAAGGCCTACAAATTGCCTGGGTACCTAGTTAATCTGGAACAGCTCTTAAGGGAAGAGTTCGTCCAGCAAAGCGCGTGGGTATAAATATACATTTAGCTTTCTGTATCCTGTACCTACTGTACCTACATCACGTCATCACCCAAGGAGAGAGGTACGAAGAACGTTTATTAAGGGCCTTAAGCTATTGGAATAACATACACAGTGTGTTCTCTCCAGGTTACGCATTATATACGCCTCTATTACCTACTGCTAAGCAGTTTGATATGAATATCCGATAATGAAGACTTCAGAGACTTATGAATATGTATGTTTAATATCAGCATTGACTACAAAAGCGACGGTAAGTTATTATATCTAGCTCTTAAGTTAAATATTACAAAAATTGTTTAATATACAAATATTTTTTTACAGAAGAAATACAGTTTTCGACGTCTAGGCATGGCAGGCCGCTTGTAGTATACAATGGTCATCGATTCCACACGCATTCTACTCCGGACTTTCACAAGAGCCCGAAAACGCGGTGGATATGTAATAAAAAAAACTTTGGATGTCGGGCCACCATCATACTGTATCTAGATAAGGTTGTTAGAAAACTCAATAGTCATAATCATTCATAGACTTAGGTCGAATAAAAGCACAATGTTTCTGTGAGTTCTACATGGAATTATTTAGACAAAATGGAATAAATTTACTATAATTAAAACTTAGATAGTTATTTACTTACTGTTTAAAGAATCATGGCGAGGTGACATTCATTTGTCTGAAAAAAAAATGTGTTTTTGAGAGGGTTTAAAATATTTTTCAATATGAAGAATACATTACCAGGAGTAGCTTGATATACTTACCATATTTTTAAACCCCGCATTATTAAAATATTTCGAAATGAAAATGACAGATTTTCGGTTCATCTTGTTGCCCTTTTTGTATTTATCTATACTAATATTATAAAGCTGAAGAGTTTGTTTGTTTGCTTGGTTGGTTGAACGCGCTAATCTCAGGATCTACTGGTTCGAATTGAAAAAATATTTTTGTGTTGGATAGTCCATTTACCGAGGAAGGCTATAGGCCGAATGCGAAGCCGGGTTGGGTCGCTAGTAAAAAAAATATAGTGACAAGTGACATTAACGGATCTATCAAACTGACAAACAAGTGATGTGAATCGTTGTTTACAATAGCGGAGTTGAAAAATTACATTGATTAAATGATAAAAAAAATGCATCATTGAAATAATAATATTTGTGACATTATTTCTCATAAAATGATGCGATTTCAGTGAAAGACCTGCAAAACGGCGTTTCGTTCTGAAATAATGAGCTTTTCGTTAAAACTATTAACTTTTAACATCTATTTTTATTGCGGGGTTTTAAAAATATTGTAAATGCCTGAAGACACTCTTTAGGTACCCAAGAGTAGGTATAAGAAATTTAATTTCAACTTCTCTAAACATCTTTATTTTTTTTGTACAAATACTGCCATGATCCTTTCGTGCTCGAAAGAAAAAACGGCTATCTTCTGATATGATTAGAAATATCACTGAATACCTGAAAAATAATTTATTCAATAAATCGATCCTAGCTAAAGCATTTTTTTATACTCAACAAAGTTTACATATACCCCTCAGATTATAAAACAAACAAAACAAACACTGAGAGTGAAGCCAAAGCAAATACAAATTCAAAAGCGAATACCTACTACGCGCTTCGTGCTGTACTAACACGAGTCAGTATAGCACGAAACGACGCATCGTTAACAAAGACAAATAGAAATTCAAAAGCGAATACAATTACGAGATTGTGGGTTTTCGCTTTTGAATTTGTATTTGCTTTCTTGGCTTCACTCTCAATGTTCCGCACGGTCTAGCTCAGATAGACCGTAAACAAAAGGCATGCCTTTTGTTTCATAATCTGAGATATACCCCATCTACTTTTAAGGATTTATTTTTGTAATTGACACTGTCAAACAGTTTAAACCTAGTTAACTTAATATTAAATTAAAAATGTAATACTACATTTATATTGTAATATTCATATGCTTTGACAGGACCAATACAGTTTGAGATGTCCAGACAAGGCCGGCCAATTGCTGTGTACGGGGGATATCGCTTCACCAGGCAAATTACTTACAACGACAAAACTTGGTGGAAATGTAGCAAGAAAAACTTTGGATGTAAAGCTACTCTCGTTCTTGTTCGAGGACAACCAGTAAAGGTACTCAATACTCACAATCATTCGCAGTGGGAATACCCTAATTTTATTCCCACTGCAAATTATTATAAGCCAAACTTGAAAACAGAGAATTCCAAAATGTAGACAATATTATATAAACATTTTTTTTATTTTGGTAGACTTTTAAAATTCCCGTTATTTTTTAAATATTATTTATGTAACTCGAATAGAACATAATTATCAGTTATTATTAATTACTAATATTAATATTATGTAAGGGGTAGGCACTAATTCTTATTATCGTTAATAACATACGTAGTAGGTACATACGTATTTGTAGTTCATTAATTATATGTAGTACTAATATGAATCTATATTCCACTAAATCTAAATCATTCTAATACATAAATAATATGAAGCGATTAATAAATAAATATGTGTTTATTTGTAGAATATTCGTGTTTAAAATAATAAATGTATTACTTATTAACAAATAAAACGTTCTTTTTATTTTTATATTGTGATTATCCTTGTAATTATGAAACTAAAAGGTGAGTACGTTTATTTTCTAACAAGCTTATTGCGTCATATGTTTATAGCACGACTGGTTTACCTATAGGTATACATATGTACAGTACGGTCAACGTAACTTGGCGCGTCTGAAGTTAGCCGATTAGCTGCGCAGTAGACAATTTCGTTCCTAAAAGTTCCATTGCGCAGCCAAACAGCTAACTTCAGACGCGCCAAGTTACGTTGACCGTATTGTATTGTCGGCATAGACTTTTCTTTTCCAACCAGTCAATGCGTTTTCTTTTTGTCAAAATTCAAGGAATTCCAATTAGAAACTTTCCCACTCGCACACATTATTGAACTTACATTTTCAAACTAAGAAATTACTCATCACACATTTTTTTCAGACTTCATTTTCGCGACATCCAAGTACGGTAAGCCAGTGATCTTGTACGATGGGTTCCGTTTTAACCAGCATAGTAACAGTAGAGGAGAGAAGGGCTACTTCGTCTGTGTCAAGTGGGGGACCGGCTGCAGAGCTGCAATACGGACACACAGCAATGAAGTTATTAATATCAGGAACTTGCATAACCACCATCCGTATTAAAGTGAACTTGAATTTGTGTAGAGAAGTGGTGCTGCAATCAGTGGCGTGCGGTTCATACAGTCACATAGACATTGCCTACCCTACAACTCAGATAAATATTTATTATCTTGTTTTAATTTATTTTGATATCTCATATATTTTATACACTTATTTTATATATTATTAAAAAATCTTAAATCAGCTCCATCTGTCGCGTAACGGTGGTAACACGAAGTCTCATCGATACGTTCGCGCCTTAGTCCGCGCATTTCGATCGCTTCGCGCTGCACTAGCGCCGCTAGGATCCTACGGGAGAGACACAAAATATTTGTGCCTAGATTATTATATTTTGTTTGGATGTGTGCCTCGTGACAGGCTCGTAGCACGCGTGTGCATTTTCTATTCGTACATGACACACAATGTCACAACTCACGCACACAACGCGAACTGAAGACATTGTCTTTTTAACATTTTAGATTTTACTACACGAGTTTACACGACGGAATACGACAATTTTGTAGGTACAAAAATATACGTGAATTATTCTGAGTCGCCATTTTTTTTGTTTTGGTTTGTTTCATGGTTTTGTGAATGCATTTTTATATTATTTCAACGTTGTTACTAGTGTGTAAAATGGAATAACTTCACTGTGAAAGTTTGTTGTGTAGTTATGTAGGTACAGACAATACTTAAAAAATGATTCCTTTTCAAAACTTTCTCTCGGCTTCGGTGAAAAAACACTGATCGAGGATAGCCGCTAGATTTCAATCAATACAAACAAACCATGCGATTAGGTCGTAAGAGGTTGGTACAGTTCTGTTTTATTACATCAATTAAAGTAGGTAGAAGATTCGCGAGATTTTGTTGTAGAACCGAACCCGAATAAAATGCCTACATTTTGTTTAGGTTTCGGTACTCAATATTATGATAGATAATCACCTCATCATCACATGAAAGGGAAAAGGGTAGGTGCTTGTAATACCTACTTCTAGTACCTAAGTTGTGAACTTGAGATTATTTTATTGGTAAAAAAACACATTAGGTCAGTACCTAATTGTTCCTTGTTTAGTAGATTGCAAAACGTTTTTCTTCTACGCATATTATTTTTAACCCTGTTTTGAGTTTCTATCATAAAATCGATTAAAAAAAATTGAACACATCTGTTCGTATGATGCTTTAGGAGGAGGTACATACCTACCTACTCTGTGACGCGGGCCTGACGCTTGAGTACCTATACAGCGGTTGTTCTGTTTACCTTTCCTACTATTTTCAAATAATATAATCGCCTGAAACGAGGCATTACATCGATACAGTCCTATTCATATTTTTTCTACGGCAGCAAAAAAACTAATTGATGTCTATAAATTCAGTCAATCTAGGAATCATTTGAGGTGGCAAATCACTTAGGTACAGTCATCAAAAGAGATAGGTATGCAGGTCATCGGAAAGACGGAAATGGTTGAAGTTGACTTAGAAACCGATGGATGTTTTCGAATGTTTAATTAAATCATTGAAATGTTTATTCTCTATTAATTTTATTTTATTCAAAAACATCCATCGGTTTCTAAGTAAACTTTAACTATATCTGTCGACCCTGCATACCTATTTTTTTCTGCCTACCCTGTCTAAAAACTCTGTGCACGCCCCTGGCTGCAATGTGCCTGTGTTTTATTATCCGCATACTACCAGGGGCGCGTATTCAGAAACCATTGTGAGACCCAGATTTTTTTCTAATGGTAAAGCTCTGACCTGACATCCATGCGCATCAACAGCAGCAAAATAAACAAATGAGTGAATGAATGGGTGAATGAGTGAGTGATGTGTGTGATGTGACAACGAGACAAATTTACCACTGGAACAGATTATTTTTCACATTATCTGCCAGATAAATGTATAGGCCGTTAAATAGTCTTCTTATTTAAAATTTTAAAGAACTGGTAGGAATTTAGCGGGGTATAAAAACCAAATCGGACGTCGCCAAGGGTGATAAAATACTCGTATGTTTTTATTGCGACACATTTTATAACTATTAGGAACTGTGATTGTATGTGCATTAAAAGTCTAATTTAGGTAGGTAGTTATTTTAGCTATAACTAGGTTTTCTGCGGTCCAAATGCAATAGGTAACCTTGTTTTAAATCGCTGGGGATTAGCTTATCAAATTCTAGTGGCCTCGTTCAGCGATTAGATCAAATTTATTTTAATACCAGTCAGTTACACCAGTTAGCTGACCCACCTTTGCATAAATAAATGTTTGAGATTTTCTAGAAAACGAATCGACAGAATTTTATAATTCTTTTATATTTTATTTACTTTGCTCAAATGGTAGAAAAATATAAAAGAATGACAAAATTCTGTCGATTCGTTTTCTAGAAAATCTCAACCATTTATGCAAAGGTGGGTCAGCTAATTGGTGGTACCTAAATGTAATGCAAAGTTAGTCCTGCCATTAACTAAATCCGAGATACTTTAGAGTAATTAGTACCTATCATAATTTAAAATCTCATTCGAGATTTAAAACTCTTTATAGTTTTGTAAATTAGTTATTTGACAGGAAACTGGCTCAACATATTATTGTCCTTAATTCCTTATCCTATGTTATCTACAAAAAGTCACAACGTTTATAAGGAGGTCGCTTTCAGGAGCTTCCTCTTATAATGTAAAATACCTACTGCTTCTATTCTGTTTTGTTAGTGCATCATACATTTTTTGTTACTCGTATTTATGTTTTAAATTTTATATAAATTATCAAAGAGGTTGTTCAAAATTGAATAGTATTAAGCTATTTTATATTTATGCAAATAAAATGGGGAATTTTAATAGTAGTTTTATTTTGATACTAACTTCTTTGTAACCTAACTAAAAAGTTTACTACGAGAAGAGTCAATCTAACGTTTTTATAAAATAGTGGATGTTAATGCTTTATCTTTTAGACCTAACCCACGAATATCAACACCACGGTACATCATTGACCAATGTAGAACGATAATTAATTCTAGGAGTACATAACCGAATTAAAATATTGTTCTACGATTTCCTATTTATTTCAGTTTTTTTTACGACTCTCTAAGCGGTTATTTCAATACTTAGTAAGGCTAGCAATGCCTGCCATTAAGTTGAGGTAATTCTTTTTCACAGAGATAACTTTTACCGAGTCAAGGCGAGGCAAGCCAATGTTACAAATGGGAGAAAACCGGTATTACAAGCACAGTTCCAACCGCGAAGGTAATCCCAAGGTGTTGTGGGTCTGCATCAAGTGGTGTTCTGGCTGCAGATCTTCGATCAAGACTTTCAACAACGAAGTTATCAGCCTTAATGGCGTGCACAACCATAAGCGTCAGCGAAATGCCAATGATTATAATTATTTTAACTCATAAGAACAGACAAAAGAGCTTACAGTAGTGAAGGAGTTAATTTTGGATTGAAAATTATGAGTATTGTAGTCATTTATTCACGCAAAACCAAGCAACGACATCACTTGAGTTCGCGCTTTGGATCATAGATGAATCATGCTCGGAAGTGCCTGATCACCAGGACCAAGTGCCTCGACAAGGTCACAGCGCTGCTGATCCCAAGCTGGGACATTCCTCTAGTATGCGTATAGCGTGTCCGTGTGGTGTCAGACGTAAAGAATACCACCATCCCATATCTTCCCGTGGGTGTCGTAAGGGGCGACTAAGGGACTTACCAGTGAATGGGCAGCAGCGTTCTTTGTGCCTTTGTAACAACCATACTGCGATCGCCAATTCGTCTGCCGAGCGTGGCGATATTCTCTATTTGTGTTAATTTTTAGTTCGTTATCAATTAATCAATCAACACTGCTTGAGCATATCGCTGAACTGACACTTAACGTGTATGTTTTTGTAACTGTACGTCTATTCTGTTACAATCTCCTTCGGTGAACACCAAGGTGAAGTGAGCTGTCATCCGTCCGTCTCCTTTGTCAATCCCTAGCATTGGGACGGATGGCAGCTCACTTCACCTTGGGGTTCACCGAGGGAGATTGTAACAGAATAGCTCTACTGGTATAACAAGTATCTAGTGCGGTCCCGACACTAGGTTGACCTGTAATATGGATCATATTAGGTTTAAATTACCGTGCATATAACTTGCTACTGAAACTAAATGTTATTATATTCGTATGTTGAATATGTTTACATATTAAAGGATTTTGTGTAATTATTTATTCTTATTTAAGGTTACATTGTGTTTAAATATTATTTATGGTGTTGGGCGCCAGTAATTTTAATGTGATAAAGAAAACGAGATTGAACAATACGTATGCAAGCCCGGCGCGAAGGATTTGTATATTCGATGAAATCTGGATTGTGTCATTATTGTAAAAATAATACAATTTTAAATATGTTATTAAAATAAAGAGTTTACTTGAAGTTGTTTCAATAAATTATGCTGAAGTTATGTGTAGGTACACGAACGTAAGGTTTCATACGAATCAAATAGAGAAAGCCAATACATATTAAATTGAATAATCAGAATTTGGGGAATCGTACTAATTTCTATGATGTCACCGATATTATCGAATGTAAATACATACAATAAAGTTTAAATGACACAAGAGATTTGATAACAATGTCTCCTTTATTTATTACTAGAACTTTGTCTTCATACAAAACATTTTGAACAAAAACCTCCGTTATTTCAGGCATTGTACGTACTGTATCCAGGCAGGGGAAGCCGATGTTACAAATAGGTCCTCACCGCTATTACCAACACAACTGCTACAGGACTGGGCCTAAAGGACTTTGGCTTTGTATCAGAAAGCAACAAGGCTGTCCATCTGTCATCAGAACTATTGATAACCTCGTTGTTAAGTTCATTGAAACACATAATCATTGAATTCTTCTTAGTTTCTATTACATATGGGCCGACTATGACTTTGGCCGACTAAGGGTGTTACTACACCAATTGATCGGTCATCGATCGATGCCACCGGTCGACATCGATCGACGTTGATCGATTGGTGTGGTAGCTTTGGCTGATCGACGAATACCGTACGACTAACTAATCGATCGATTACCGGTCGATGGCATCGGTCGACGTTGATCGATTAACTCCGGCTATAATCCATCACTGATAATAATCAAGCAGCTCGGTCGACGTCGACTAATCCATTCTACCATCGATCGATCGTCGATCGACAATCGATCGATTGGTCTGGTAGGAACTATCGATCGACGTCGACTAATCCATTCTACAATCGATCGATGCTGTCGATCGTTGATCGTTCGATTGGTCTGGTAACACCCTAACCGACTGGCGGACTAGTTGATTGTAAAAATGCCAACTAGTCGGCCGAGTCCGTTTTGGTGATGTTAATTTGTAGATAATGTTCTTGCGCGCGCTTCGCTTCTTCGCACAAGCCGCACGCGCGGACTTGTAGGAATAGCTCTTTGTTTACTTTGCATTTTATTCCATAATTGTATAGGAAAAATGAAATTCTTAAATGTTTGTGAATTAGATAACTAAGATAGATTATATTACAGTAAACGTACCTACTTAATTGGAATTGAGTTATGTCTACATCGATTATATTTTTAACGTCATTTGTAGTGACAAATGAAATTGATACATGTGATTTACGTTACATGGCATTTCCTGTTTCCTTTTTTTTATATTAAAACGACGAACTCGAATGTATGTTTTTCTTATTTCTTAAGACATCCTTGCTCATATATTATTTCAAATATTACATAAAGCTATTGTTACGTGTTCGGCTTCAATTTACAAATACTGATTGAACATGGAAGATTGAATAATACAAAATCAGTCGAAATGAAGATGTCTGCACAATCGTTTGCCGTTGGTTCACAAGTAATTTTAATAATGTACTATCGTCAGTTTCGGTCTTATATATATAACTTATAAATAAAGAATAGTACCTACCGATGTTTAATAATTTCAGTCAAATTGTAAATTAGCCAAATCCTTTCAATGTTGAAGATGAAACCGCGTGAACGGGCATTCTTAGACGAATTGGAGGATGGTCCCTGAAAAGTAAAGTATAACTAAGTCATCATCATCATGTGACACTTTAGAAGCCCACTGGGCATAGGTTTTTACCAAGGGGAGTTCAGCCGTAATCGCCATGCTTGGCCGATGCATGTTGGCGATCGCAGTAGGTGTTATGGTACTCAGAACGACGCTGCTGCTTATCCTCTGGTCAATATCCCTCTGTCGCCTTCTACGACACCCACGGGTAGAAATGGAGTGGTGCTATTCACGACCGGCACTACTCGGCATCGTCCGGTACCAAACGACTCCTAAGTAATATCGTTATTTCTCGTGGAGGAATGAAAATTATTAATAATGAAAGTTACGATTTTATTTCAATCATCCCTATTTTATTTCTCCGTTGTCACGCCATTTCTTTTGACACTCACCTTCGAAGTACGCTCATTTAGCTGTTACTACATGCGCTATGAACCTATCTTGAGGAGTTCCTACAAAAATACTAGAACTAAACTCCTTCACGCTTATATTTCGGGATGAACCGATAGTTTCGCCACCAAATAGAGCTACACAGCGCGTTGAAGAGTCAACCTTAATACTTAGCCAGATATAACTGTTATCATGACTGTGTGTCATGAAATGTAATATCTAGCAGTCAAGACAGCTTTTAAACAGCGTATAGGAGTAAATGTTTTGTTATTGTCCAAAATGTATAAGTTAGATTATTAAAATTTGAATTACTTCAATTAATTTGTTTACTTTCAATCATCATCACTCATATCATTTGTGCTCTGGAAAAATGGTAAGATATCGCGAGAACTTATGGAATCCAATTGAAGAATTAAGCTTACAAATCTGCGCGATATTCCAGCGTCAATGACAGTATTTTTTAAGTCAAACTTCCTACTGGTTTTTAACTTGGTTACACCATTTCAGGGGTATGGTACTCTGAATCGCGGTGTGGTAAACCGGTCCTGAACCTCGGCCACCACAGGTTCAACCGGCACAGCCGCAGCAAGGGTCTCCGAGCCTTGTGGATATGTGTAAAGTGGTCATCAACGTACAACTGTCGAGCCACCGTCACTACCTTCGATAATGTTATCATCAGTACTTCTAGGAAAGGACATACTCATCCATAATTAAAATTGATACTATGGCTATCTGCGAAATATCTTTGTCAGCAGCTCTGATATGCTTCAATCATCATCAATTAACAGTAGACGTTTTCTGGATTTATTTAAGAAATGAATACTTAAAGGACTGGTTCCCAATTTGTTACTAAGATAGTGTTGATAGTTTTGTTAAAATACTGTCTCAAAGTGGCTGTGTTCTTATTAATATTTTATGGATATTAATCCGCTGAATTGTTACAAAAAGTGGTAGAATTACTCTTTAATACACAAATAAAATGTGAATATATCGGTTAAACTAATAACTGTTACTTAATACAAAGACAGAGTATTAAATTCACTTAGATATTATTTCAAAGGCATTCGAATATATATAAAGAATTTATAGATAAAAAAAGATTTCTTTTATTGCCCTCCTGTTACTATTTAGTTAAAGTCAACTTACATTATGCAATTGCAGGGGAAAAGCCTGCCTCAATTCGTTTCGGTATTTAACCCAGGGCTAATATACGGGGAGTTGCTAATATATATTATATAATTTATGTACAGGACGAAATCATTGACTGTAATTGAATTTTATCTATGTTAAGTGTGTTTTGTTTGTTTATTCATCTGCTCATGCTGCTATCTTCTACGTTTTTTCCGCCAACAGTACATGATTTGCAGGGTTTTGTAATATTTACTTCTAAAAAAAATATGTAGCTAGAACTGTGTTTTAGTCTACACTTATCTAGCGGCCCGCCCCCTCTACACAAGGGTGCAATTTGGTTTCGAATTTCCTAAATTTTATTTCATACAAACGTTGTCCTGGCAATACACAACAAAAAAGAATTATCCAATTTGGTGCAGTCATTTGGAAGTTATGCGTGTTCAGATATTTCGGCGACTTTGTTTTACTATGTAAGGGCCCTTTTCCTGTCATGCGTATTTTCGCCCGCACGCGGATCTGGTCCGCATGCAGGCTGTCCGCATCCTATCATTTCATACATGTTTTTTCTATCATGTTAGGCGGGGTTCTTCTGCCATCAGTGTTGTTTTTACTGTGACGCGGGTCGTTCGCATGGTCATAGTACGCACGAGTTTTGTCACTGGTGACACACACGACACTGCAGCGGCAAACGAAATCTTTGTCCTGCGTGCGCCCAAGAGCGTGCTATCACCCGCATGCGGACAGGATTCGCTCGCGGACGAAAATAAGCATGACAGGAAAAGAGCCCTTAGGATAAGGATATTATATTGTTGTGTAGTATTTATAGAGAAAACCATGATTTTATTTCCTTTATTTCCTTGGTAATTTATTTTTAAGTGGTTTTAATGCTTACTTATTTCAGTTGCAAATTACACGATGTCTCGTAAAGGAAATCCTGTCATTCAGATCGGCGTTCATCGGTACCTCAGAACCCACGTTAATATCAAAAGTCCCAAGCAGAAGTGGCGATGTTGTAAGTGGAGACAGGGTTGCAGAGCTAGCATCTTCACGGTAGAGGGCAATTTGATCCATACGGATAAACACCATATCCATTAATTAATTCTACAAACAAAGTAAGAGAGAGTACCAGACGATTAATCTCATCGAAGAAACGAAGGCAACGCAACCTTGCCATCTCATGAAAGGATAATGTTTTAAAGTCATATAATTTATAAGAAAAGGAGCTATACATAATAAAAAAATAAGCTAAACTCAAATAAGATTATGTACTTTATTGAACGCCAATGTAGCTTAGTTATAAGTAGCGATGGCGCTGCATGATGCGAAGTTCTAACAAAAATGTCAATAGTTGGTAACCATCGTCGACATCGACTTTCCGATTTATGCGTAATCCCAGTTCTTACCATTGTGCAAGTAGACGTCTGTAAGCGTACAGCTGAGTGGTTAATAAATACCTACATTTACATCAGGATTGAAAGAAATCATCTACATCCAGCAACTCTGCATTGCTTGGCTCGGTGGGTATCTCTTTCTTTCTTCTAATTTAAGTTGTGTTTAAAAACTTATCACATGATTACTAACACTCAGTTATCTTTCCCAGTTCCAATCCTCACAACGTCTATATTTGGCAGGCCTGTGATACAAATCGGACAGCACCGTTACTATAAACGAAGTAATTCTAGAGGGCCTGTGTTACACTGGGTTTGCTCAAAATGGCAGTCGAAGAAGTGCAGGGTGACAGTAACTACGCTACAACAGGAAATTGTTAGCACCAGAAATGAGCACACGCATTAATTCTGTAAAGTGTTAAGTACAAGTTTTGTAGCTAAAGGAGCTTTTATAGTAACTTTCTTAAATTATTTGTTGTTCGTTTGTTACGTTATGTTTATTTAGTAAAAGTATCAGAGGTATTATGTATGTGTTTTATTTTGGTTTTGATGGTAGATGTATCGGATGGGCAGCGTTCGGGAAACTACGAGATATCTTTTCGTCCAAAATTCCACAGTGCCTAAAGACGAAGGTTTATAACCAGTGTGTGTTGCCAGTGTTGACTTATGGTACAGAAACGTGGTCCTTAACTGCTGGCCTCCTCAGAAGCTCAAAGTCACGCAGCGAGCAATGGAGAAAGCTATGCTCGGAGTTTCCTTGCGCGATAAAATCCGGAACGAGGAAATCTGCCGAAGAACAAAGGTCACCGACATAGCTCTCAAAATTCGCAAGTTGAAGTGGCAATGGGCCGGTCACATCGCTCGAAGAACCGATAACCGATGGGGAACAAAGGTTCTCGAGTGGCGACCACGAACCGGAAGACGCAGCGATGGTAGGCCTCCCACCAGATGGACCGACGACATCGTTAAGATCGTGGGTAACCGGTAGATGCAAGCGGCAGGTTTCCGCTCGTTGTGGCGTTCTATGAGGGAGGCCTTTGTTCAACAGTGAACATCTTCCGGCTGATGATGATGATGTATAATATGATAATGTTTTAGTCGGTAAGATCCTAATATTTCTTGCTGACCGAACTGAATTAAATAGACTGAATGTAGGTCTGATTCAAGGTATTTTGGCCAACCCGAAATCGGAGGCAGCTATAAAGTTATGTTGTTTAGTTGTGGTCGTTCAGCAGTGAGTCATACTATTAAGTTACCTACTCTAATGGTAGGTATAAGTGGTGGTATGTGTGAAAAGGTACGATGGAAAAAAGAGTCTTATAAGTTTACGTTTTCCCCAGATAAAGGGTTGGGTAATATTGTTTTTCATTGAGATTTCCCCATGAAGAAAAAAAATCCTAAAATATTTGGCTGTTTAGAATGTCTGGCTGCGAAGTGGTGGCTAAAACAAAAGACGACCCTACTTACGTGTTTTGCAATGTTCAAAATACCATTTCTCAGATACAAGCAAGTTGATATCTCTACCTGGCAAGTATTTTGTTTTCATTGATTTCATACATGTTATGGAATTTTAAATTAAATCTTTTTAACTGAAAGGAAGGAAATAAGAGACCTTTTACCTCTGTGTTTGTTTTACTTCAGAGAAGTGGGCTAGGAAACACCGATCCCACGTACCTACTTAGGTACAAAAAAAAATTACGTGCAAAACTGATAGTTTTAAACTTTATTGACAGAATAAATATTATAGAAAAACAAGTAGTATCTCCCTTCATTTAAAACGTAGTATAATTAAGTAATATTTTTTTCTTGGCATGTCTCAACTTTAAGGGACCTTTATAAGCCATAAGCCTTTTTTTATAAGTAAGGGTGAAACTCCTTTACATTTAGTATAATAGGAAAGTTATAAAATAAGTCAAGTATTACATTTCTTTTTCTTTTACAGACGTAAAATTCAGTACTTCCAAGTTCGGGAAACCTGTTATGATAATTGGTAGACACAGGTTCTATACTCGATGTAAAAATAATGGACCCAAATTGCAGTGGGTCTGCATCAAGCAAACTTCAACGACTTGCCGAGCAACGGCTACTACGATAGTCGGACATCTCATGAAGCTTAGGAATGAACACAATCATTCTTAAACTATCATCTTTTTTTTATAAATATTCGTTCGGCCACAACTCTCCTGAACAAGTGATGATGCAGCCTAACGGCCCGTTCACGACCTTGCCGCTGTGAGCGGCTGCTAAGCGCGGGGCGGCGAGCGGTAAGATCAAAAGTATGAAAATGTTTGAAGCACGCCACGAGACGCCGCTCATAGCGAAAACGCGCGCGGTTTTATCTGAGCGAATCGCTACAGCGGCGGGTGGTGCGAGGAGCGGCAGGAACAAAACTACAAGTCGTGAACGGGAGACTACGTGGCGTCGCACTCATTCAGTGCGACGCCACGAAACAGAGCGGCGCGGACAGCGGTGTAGGAGGGACGTACTCAGCGGCGTAGCTTAAAACAAAAAAATTTAGACGATTTTGTAGCGGTAATGGATACCGAGGCATTTATCACCGAAATTTTAAATCGACACAAATATAAAAACATTGTATAAAGGTTGTGGGAAGAAATTAAACAATGTTTTCCTGAATATGATGGTAAGTTTAATTTAAATTGATAACACAAAAACATAGTACTTAGGTACCTACCAAACGAAGCTAATAATATGTTGATAAAACTACCAGTATGTTTACATAATGTAGGTAGATAGTTGACAAGCTTTTAAAGTTAATTTTTTAGAATGTACTTACACTGCTTTCTAAACAGAGAAGGGATAATTTTGATAACGCCATGATTTTGAGCACGTTTTGACTGCCTAAATACGTCCACCGCGGCCGCTGCAACTAACCGCTATTGAGGGTTTGTGGCGTGCAAAGCGCACCGCTTGCCGATGCCGCCCCGCTCGCCGCGCCGTTCGCCGCTAAGACCGAAGTCGTGCCCAGGCCGTAAGGCGGAGCACGCTTGCTTCTTTAATGGCCTGTTCACGACTTCGGTTTAAGCGGCAGGCGGCGGGAACAAGTGTACTAGCAACGAGAAAACCGCCCGCGTTTTCGCTGAGCGGTGGCTCGTGGCGTGCTTCATACATTTCTATACATTTGATCTGACCGCTCGCCGCCCCGCACTTAGCTGCCGCTTCAACTGATCCCGTTCCAAACTGATCCCGGGGGATGTAGGTATAATTTTTCTTTTGTCGGATGGACCCGCTTTCAATTTGGGGGAAAAAACTTATTTAATTTCAAATATTTGTACAGGTGTGTCCTACACAACTTTTAGGTTAACAAGGTAAATTGTTAGTACACATTATAATACTCATTAATCCATTTTTCTAGTCCGTGACCATGTAAATGTGTGCGTGAGGCATGTTTGTACAAACGGTCTGGCTCACTTAGGGTACTTCACTTTCGATCTGCGTGACGCGGAGTCCTTTTTTTATCTAGTCCGTGGCCAAGAGCTAAAAAATCTGACATCATAAAAGCGGGTAAAATTGAACATTTAAGTATTCATTTACATCTATTTATTTGTTAGTAAGACATTATTATACACTCTGTCCACTGGTTTAATCGTTTTTTGACAGCAGAACAATATTTATATTTTTTGTAGAAACTGATACGCATACCTGTATTATAATGTCTGTAAGAGGTCATAAATAAGACAATCCAACAGGATTAGGCGGTTTATATATTTTTTTTATAACACATTATAAAGTTAACTTAATTAAGGTAATCGGGAATAATTACATTATGAAGCAGCTGTCAAAATACCAATAACCCAATGGACAGGGTATAGTGTTTTTAAATTGCTAATAACCTAAAAATTGCGAGTTTAACTCACACACTAAGGCCCTAAGGCGCCTTTGTGGTAGATACCCCACGTACCACCAAAGCGATCATTGATTATATTTCTATGATAGAGGCGGGTAATGGGGTGGTTTTTGACTTTTCACCACCCTTTGTTGACTGATAGAGAATGCCTAAGGCATTAAGTCCGCCTTTGGACAATACATCTATATACATATAATAAAACAGTAACAAAACTGTGTCTGTACATTGAATATATTAAAAAAATAATAATTGAGGGGGGTTTAGGAACAGTAATAGAGCACGAATCCGAAAAAAAAATTCTGTCTGTTTGTCTGTTTGTTTGTACACGCTAATCTTCGGAACTACTGGGCGGATTTGAATGATTTTTCTTTTGTTGTATAGGTATTAAGTCTGGGCAACATATAGGCTATAATTTATCTTGGAAACTTTAACACCTGATGCAGAACCGCAACAGACCAGCTAAACTATAAGAGATACAAAAATGGTACCATAGCAAAAATTGTTCCACGTGATGAGCATTTTCTGCTGAGAGAATACATTTGAAGATCTGGAACACCTGATGTGGAACTCCAAGAGCCCAGCTACACAATGACACATGTAGGAATGACGTCTTAGCAAAAGTTGTTCGGTCTGATGGGCATTTCCTGTTGACTTATAAACATCGAAGATCAGAAACATCTGATGTAAAAATCAAAGCTATCACTAATTTCACTGTATCTTATAAAATAACATAAGCTGGGAGTACAGTACCTCCATGCGGTGAAGGCGGTAACAGTTTAGGACTGATTTTTGATGACGATGGTATATCATTGAAAATTTGACTCTACTGGCCAAAATTCCCATTATTTTTTTATTTCATCGAATAAATATGCCTTCGGGGTTATGTTATATGGGTGTTTAATTTCCTTTTCCATTTATCTTCGTGACACGGTAGCCTATCCGGTAACGCAGGGGAGCAGTCACTTAGATTTTAATTGATGAGGTATCTTTACAATAAAACTATAACCATGCCTAGAAAGAGGTCTAATCTTTCCCAATGTTTCAAAGGAGCTAAAAGATTGAGGATCATTAAATCCCAAGAATCTACTGAAGAGCGTCAGGAGAGACTTGATACTGTTCGAGAACATCAGGCTGCAACTCGCTCCGTGGAAACCTCTTCAGATCGCGAAGCACGCCTGCGTTCTCAGCGTATTTACGCATCTACATCTAGGTCTCTAGAGACCAGTGAAGAATATGATGCGCGACTGACCGCTGATCGTGAACGTCATACATTGTCTCGCGAGTCAGAGACGTTCACGGACAGAGAATTGCGCTTGAGTTCTCAGCGTATCTACGCATCTGCTTCTAGGTCTCTAGAGACAAGTGCGGAACGTGATGCGCGACTGTCCGCTGATCGTGAGCGACATGCATTGTCTCGCGAATCGGAACCGATACAGAATCACGCTTGAGTTCTCAGCGTATTCGCACATCTACTAACAAGTCTTTTGAACCGAATGATGAACGTGATGAACGACTAACTGCTGATCGAGATTATCACACACTAGCGACCCGACCCAGCTTCGCATGGGCCTATAGCCTTCCTCGGTAAATGGACTATCCAACACAAAAAGATTTTTTTTATTCGAACCAGTAGATCCTGAGATTAGCGCGTTCAACCAAACAAACAAACAAACAAACTCTTCAGCTTTATAATATTAAGTATAGATTGTCCCGAACACGCACACAATAAAATATTTATAATCAGTTAGAAAGTGAGAGAAAAAGAATTGCTGGAGTACGGCTTGAAGAGACAGAAGAAGAGCGCAACGAACGTTTGAATTCTGATCGACTTCGACATTCACTGAACAGAATGTCGATATCATCTGAAGAATCGGATGTGTCTCAAGATATAGCCGTAGGTCATGGCGACCTTCCTTGGGTTGATAAGGAACAGAGTTCATTTACGTATACTCCCATGATTGACTACGCCACATATTCCGCCATCGGAAGTATGATTCAAAATTGTATTGTATCTTTTTGAACGTCTCAAATCATCTCGCGCATCCCGTTGTTTTCCCGTCCCCGGGCTCTTAGAATTCGACATCAGACGTTTCAGATCTTCGATTTTGCCGACCCCGTTGTCGCTGGCATAAGCAACAGGATCCGCGTACGAAGTCGCGGGCAGAAGCTAGTATATAATAAATAGAGGTTAAAGTAACACATATTTTGTGAAAATTACAACTGTCTAAATAACCAAGGTTAAAAGGAAACCGCTCTATGATAGACAGGTGGAATGACTTAGCAGATTCCCGCTTTCTCACTTTGTCTAAAATATTTTGGTAATTAGTACAGTTAAATAAGCCAAAAGATATAGGTTACTGCAAACTTTTAGCTTATTATGTCTCATTGTGAGGTTGGGTGTTTATTTGTTTTAGTCTAGTACAAAATGTATGCCAAATAACTTTGCCATTGATTTAATTAATGAATTAATTAGTGAACCTATAAATAAATAAATATAGGTAAAGTTTGTGATAAAACTGTAGTAGTTATGAAAAAAGAAATCTATAACGAAATAGATCTTAAATTACGTAAATTATTTGAGTAGTACATAGTAGGTGTTTTAAACAAATAAATAGTTTTAAATAATATGTACATACCTAAGTTTTGAATAGTATTAAACTAAGTATTGAATGGTCAATACCTATTTTTGTAATATTGATACTTCAGCCTAAACATGCAAAATAGTCATTCCAATAAATATATTATTAACTAGCTATCCGCCCCGGTTCCGCAGGGGTGCAATGTACATACTACAAACTATACGTATAAACCTTCATCTTGAATCACTCTATCTATTGATGAAAACCGCATTAAAATCCATTGCGCGGTTTAAAAGATTTAAGCGTACATGACGACGGGAACGACTTTGTTTTATATACTACTAGCTGACCCGACAGACGTTGTCCTGTCCTTATCAACCTACTTACCTGCCTATTTACCTACCCTACACCTACCCTACAAAAGTTTTTTTTTTTTCTCTCCGTAAGAACCATCTTCGTACTTCAAGTAATATTATAAAAAAAGAATTATCCAATTTGGTCAAGCGGTTCGCAAGTTATGCGCTTACCAACACATTTAGCGATTCATTTTTATATATAAGAGACAAGAAGATAAGATGTAAAGATAAAGATACAATTAGTATTTATAATTAAATGCATACTTTTAATAGGTACTTACCAGCGGCTATTCGATATATTATTACTATTATTTCTCTGTATAATCCAAGAAGTATACAATTTTTACCGTCAATTGATTTTAATTACTAGGTATTACTTCCTATATATTTTATTAGAATCCGATAACAAATATCGTCATTCACTTTGTTTTAATTTATAAGTTACGAGTTGGAAGTAATTTCTTACAGGCGCTACACTACGCCTGCTCAAATGCCTTGGTTATAACATAACGAGTACAATGGCAAGACAGAGCACTCAAGAGCGTGTCATCAAGTCAAAAGTGCCTATTATTGCCGTAATCAATGTTTGTTGCAGGTCCAAAATTCACATGGTCCAAATTTGGCAAGCCTGTGATACAGATGGGGCAGTATCGGTACTACCAGCGATACACTACGGGTTTCAGAACACGGTGGGTCTGTTCCAAATACCGTTCTTATGGATGCCGCGCGTCAGTAGTTACGTACCGTCGCGCGATTACTGCAATTCAAGATAGTCACAATCATTAATCTAGGTTATCTGTGTACTGAGAAGTGACGTATTTTTTACTGTTTCCCTATATTCCTAGTGTTGTTTGTCTGTAGATACTAAATTATAGTCTCACCTATGAGCCCATGATTCTCTAATCGGGTCAAAGTTTCTAGTAGTTTTATTGTGATAATATAACCAGATATTATATATTTCGTTCTCTGGTATACACTGTTCTACTGCTGGGTAACGCCTGATCCGAGCACCCTCAGACACTCTTTTCGCTCCAAGAAACGAACCTCGTGATCACGCCACTTCAACACGTCTAGGTCATATCATCTCTTTCTGGGCCGACCTTGGCGAAGGCCGTTCATCTTCAGGCATCTTTTGCGTGGAGACTCTTCGCTAGCGGTCACTGTGGATGCCGCTGACGTGACCCGCCCAATCTTATTTGAGCCTAGCAGCTCTACGTCGGTTGTGTCCGTTGAGGAATGCATCGTGGTGTTCCCAATTTCGTCCTATCAGAAATAATTTCAAAATGTTTCGTTGTTATATTTATGTGGCATTCATTTATTGAATTCAACTTATTTTGACTTCTTTACAGCTGCTGTGTTCTCAACTTCTAAATTTGGCAAGCCAGTGATCTTATTCAGCAACTATCGGTACAATTGGTATAAGCCGTATCATTCGCGGAGCGATACGTCTAGTAGTAGGAAGCAATGGCGGTGTTGCAAGTGGAGCAGTGCACGCTGTAGAGCAGGTCTCGTCACCGTGGATGATGTCATAGTCAAATTCATAAACGAACATAATCATGGAAAGACTGCTGAAGATGAGACACATGTAGGTCACTTCTCGTAACTTCAAACGTTCAAAATCTAGTCACAATATATTATCATCTACGCCACAATTAATGTCAAAAAACTTGTCTACTCTGAAAACTATACAAAAATCTGAATTAAAATATTTTTTTTTTTATATTGGTATGTTTTATTTTTAGCAAATCATTATTGAATTAAATTTTTCCTTTTTAATTGTTTAGAAACTGTCATTTGTTTAATAATGTGCTGTTTTAAAAGTCGTCGGGATTTTTATGCTTCCTGAACAAGGTATATACCACTCATGGCCGTGTGGTATGCCGTCAGTCCATAAAATATATTTTAGCGTTATTACTCATGAATGTTTAGATGACATATTCGCCTATTTTGTATCATTGTATATTACTGTTACTATTTATGGAAATTGGCTGCAGAAAACTGAAATCTTAAAGTTTTCGTAGCTCATAATGGACTTTACCACGCATGGGTTTCAAATGCTCTACCTAACATACCTATGGAAATTTTGAATGAGGCAATATTGCTAGCATCCTTCTAATAACTCTCATTTATTTGTAGAATTCGTCCTTTGTCTTTGCAGCTATCTTCTCGACATCTCGTTGCGGCAGACCTGTTATCATAATGGGGCCCTACAGGTTTAACAGGAACAATAGATGTCGAGGCCTCAAAGGTTTGTGGACGTGCAGTAGAACCAGAAGTAGTGGCTGCAAGGCCACTATCACCACTTATGACGATGTCATCATCAAGTGCAGAGAAAGCCACAATCATTAGTTTAAATATGAATATTTTGTTTACAATCTATACTATATAATATTATAAAGCTGAAGAGTTTGTTTGTTTGTTTGTTTGGTTGAACGCGTTAATCTCGGGATCTACTGGTTCGAATTGAAAAAATCTTTTTGTGTTGGATAATCCATTTATCGAGGAAGGCTATAAGCCCATGCGAAGCCGGGTCGGGTCGCTAATATCTTATAACTTTTGATCCGATGAGACGTTTTATAGAATTGTCTGCTTCGCGAACAGTTTTGTTGTTTTACAAATTATGTGTTGAAAAGTAGTCCTTGGACGCATACGATTTCAGCTTTTTTTAGACGTGGTTGGAGCTGTGTCGTTATTGCTTAGCAAATATTTGTACATTTGAAGTTTGTGCAATATAAATAAAATTGTTTTATGAATAACAGCATTGTCATTATACTATTTTGTATTTCGTGTCAGTGTCATTGGGACAAAATCAAAAATAATGGTATAGAGAAGAAACACAAAGTATGATTTTTATGTATTGTCACAACTTCTTTTCAGGTTTACATTTTATGGAGCCCAAGTTTGCGTGGTCAAGACATGGTAAGCCAGTGCTGGATATAGGCAACTGTCGCTACTACAAGAACAATAGAAGCCGAGGACTCACAGCCGCATGGTTCTGCAGCAAGAGAAGGTTCGGTTGTCGAGCGTCCCTTATCATATCTGATGGAACTATTGTTAACGTTAAGAATGCTCATAATCATGATGTACTTATGAGTAATTGATCTATTTATAGATCATAGCATGCAGGGGTGTCTTTTGGCCGATCCCAGTTGTTAGAGCATGTTATGGATGAAAACACATCGTAAACAACGATTGAACAGAGATTCCTTAAAATATTTATATCGCAGCTGATTAATGTTTCTTGTTATATACTTATAGTGTATTTGATGCTGAGAACGAATTGGCATACCATTGGTTTATAGCACTGATTAGATCCGTTGGATTCCAATCTAAAATCTGTTACTGTATAATTGAAAGAAGATTTTGTACCTATTATGACATCAATGCATTAAACTGTTGTGTTTGTGTTGTTTTGTTCACAAGCTACCAGTATTGATATTGGTCGTAGACCGTTTTAATTAAGATTACATAATTAGTTTATAAAATGAAAATAAAGGTACTAAACGTTTACATTTAAAATGTTTTCATTTAACTTCACCTTGTCTAAGTTTGTGTTGGTCAGTAGTAATCTAATTATTAATTGCAGTGATTTTTACAACGTCCCGGTTCGGCAGACCTGTTATCTTACTTGGACAGCATCGGTTCAATCACACTAGGAGTAATGGTCGCGTGGGGTGGTGGTGCTGTAGTAGAGCCAGGAGCAGTGGCTGCAAGGCTACCATCTCCACATACGACAATGTTATCATCAGGGTTAAAGAGCCCCATAATCATAAAAGAGAAAAATAAATACCTAGGAGTTTAAATTAAATAAACTTTTCAATCCAATACCGAGTTTGGCTAATGGATAATTTGTTTTTACAGTTTAGTCTTTTGAAACTATTTATTTATCTTCGTTAAATCAAGCATTTTTTCGTATTTCGTAAGTTATTTGTCAAAATTATTTAAGTTGTCCCGATGGTTATGTGCAATTCTGTGCAATGAAAATAGTGAAAGTTAGAGATAGAAGTGTTTTCATCTACTTAAGAATATTACACAATTTAGATGCCATCTTTTTTTACAGACATCCTGTTTTCACATACAAAGACAGGTCGACCAATTTTGTTTGTAGGCAACTATCGCTACTACATGAACAATAGATGCAAAGGAGATGGGCCTAAAGCTACGTGGTTCTGTATGAGAAGCAGCAGGCGCGGTGGAAACAATCTTGGCTGCAAAGCATCTGTTACTACTGTGGATGGGATTATTATTAACTATAAACATGCTCATAATCATATATAGGGGAAACAGTGCTTTAATTAAAGCCAGATTAAGACTGCATTTCCACCAGATACGTGCAAGTATACGTTGCGAGGGATATGTGTGAAACTAACTAAATTCTATTATTTAGTAGCTAGCACTATTGCTAGCTTAGCTAAAGATATGAAAATGTAGCGATGTCATTGGTCATTTGCACACACATTCCTCGCTACGGACATCTCTGATGGAAACGATAACGCTATCCCTACATTTTTATAACGATATTGTTCAATAGATAGATAGAACATCAATATTTTATTGTACACACAAAAGGATAACCCGTGTTTCTAAAGAAAGTATATAATATATATAGCTTACTGCACAAACGCAACAAAACTGATGGGCGTGGCCGATACATCCATTGCTTGGATCGGTTTTAGACCCTGGTTTTAAAGGCAGTGGCTTAGGAAACGGCAAACGATCGAAGCACTTCAGTTAAGTGGTGCCCGTGGGTTGCTATTTACCTACGTAGTGCTATGTCACATTTTACCATTTATTTTTCTCAAAATACCAGCGGACGTGGTGGATCAAATTACAAATTACATGACACCGTGGCCGTAATACATGGGCTCAGGGGCAGCGAGACATAAGCTCACGGGTGGCGAGACGTCTAGTCGGGAGCGGCGAGACATAAGCTCGGGGGAAGTGAGACGTGGGCTCGGGGGCAGCGAGACGTAAATTCAGTGGCGGCGAGACGTACACTCGGGGGTGGCGAGATGTAAGCACGAGGGCAGCGAGACGTAAGCTCGGGGGCGGCAAGACGGACACTCAGGGGCGGCGAGACGTTAATTTGGGGGCGGCGAGACGTACGCTCGGGGACGGCGAGACGTACGCTCGGGGACGGCGAGACGTAATCGCCGAGACAATTAAATTTTGGTGTTCCTTTAAACATAAGTATCATGAGCTTGACGTATTGTATTTAAATGGCATTATTTTTAAGAAGGAAATTCCTATACTGTATTATTATTACAATGAGAGGTCAACGTCATTTTTATATTGCAGACATCAAACATACACTTTCTTTTGAGACACCTTCACACCTTTGACAATATCGTTAACCATTTATGTAATTATTGTTGTTAAGTGTTTTGTATATGTAGCATACTTAGATAAATTAAATTATTATATTTTATGAATGAATCATGTCGTTGCTCCTGAATATTCGTTTTAAATAAATGAGTTTAAAAAGATTTTTTTTTTCAATTGCTGAATTGCAGATACAGTTTCAGGGCAATATTTTCCGTTCAAGTTTTAACACTACTCATTTAACCTTTTTAGTTCTGATATATACTAAGACGCGGTATGGTAAGCCGGCGATCCAGATGGGGAAGTACAGGTTTAACCGGAACAACCGCAGTTCTGGCGCCAGGTCTTTGTGGATCTGTTGCAGGAACAGCATGGGGTGCAGAGCAACGATCACTACTTTTAATGACGTCGTCATTAAACAGAAATGTGTACATAACCATTAGCAGGAGGCTTTACTGACAGCGCGCTTCATACAAAATATATTTGGTTGATGATATTTTTTTAATTTCTTAAGAGATTAAGAATTTATCATCATTTTAAGTTTTTTTCTAGCCACAACCCTTGATATTAGTACCCTCATCCTGTTTATAAATTTCATAGAGTTTAAATGCTTATTAACCAAAATATGACTGGACTACTTTTGTATGGATGCGCCGTTGGTAAAGTTCCCTCAAGGGGGATGCTTCAGGGCAGCCCGCGTAATTATAATAATAATAATAATTCAAATTGTAAGTTGATGATTTTAATTATTATAATTCTGTGAATGTATATTTGTTACTCCCGCGAATATTTTTTTTATTACTATACAACTAGATTCTGGATTGAAAATTGCAATTTTTTTAAGAATATTTTAATATTGCGGGATACCCTAGAGCTTTCACCGAAGAATTTATGGCAGAAGCATAGTTCATACGGTGACCAATCAGATCATGGTCCGCACTCTTTCAGTCGAGGCGGAGAGGCGATTTGTCTGCTCCCTTTATATTTCTTTAAACAATAGAGTAGGTATGTACATCCAACAACGACTGATAGTGACAGTGATACCTACGGTGAAGTATTTCTTCTAATGTATAGTTGCACCCATTATATAACATTCACAAATAGATAATAATTGACAGATGCTAATAAACGAAAAATATAAGCAAAGTTATACATTAGTAAAGAGCATTTGTTCGTGGCGTTGGTCGAGCTGTGCTTCTGTGTTATTTAATGAATTGCTGCTTACCATAAAATATATATTTTAAACGGAGTACTTTACGTATTGTCTACGATGCTACACTAGTAGGATGGTTTTGTTTATTCCTTGAAATAAGCCGTCCTCAGAAAGCAATAATTGTCGCTTTCTTATGTAAAGGTGATTACTAGGAACTTCAATGGAGTAAGTTTAGAAGCTTATTTCCTTCTTTCATATTCATATTTTAATAGTAATATTCTTCTTAACCCTACTGCAGCGGAGCCTGATAAGCGGTTGTTTTTTTTTGGCTTATTAATCGGTAATGCTTTTTTATATATTATGTATATTCTTAATATGTTTTTTTAGATAACTGTCGCAAGCTTATTTCTTTTATTACCTTAGATATCGTTTATAAATATATTATTTTAGTTTGAAATGTGTATGTTATTTGTCCTTTTCTATTTGTGTTTATTTTGACCTTTGAGTTCAAATGAAACAGATACTGTCCATAGCTCGCATCGCCTTTGTTTTCATTAAGTAAAACTATCGTGTAATGGCTTGTCCTCGTACAGTCAGTTATAGCAATTGGCTGACCCGTCTTTGTATAAATGGTTGTGATTTTCTGGACTAGGAATCGATAGATAGATAATTCTGTTATATTTCATTTACTTTGCTCAAATGGTAGAAAATATAAAAGAAATATAAAATACTATTAGAAACCAGAAGGGGAAAACATTAAAAAAAAGACAATTATAAACAACCTAAGACTAATTTATTCCAAAATAGACTTAGTTCTAACAATATTTCAATAACTCGAGCGAACACAAATATCCGTTAGCATTTATATCAAGAAATACACAAGTACACAATAAATCACAGCAAATACATAAACACACAAGTCAATATATGGAACGAACTCACTGTAAAGTAGTGTAGGTACCAAACCCTTTCTTTATGACGACTCAGCAACAAGTGAACCTGAATCTTATAGAGCACGCGCTTTTATAGTACTCAGGTACCCTCACAACCAAAAAATATTAAAATGCCTAACAATACTATCAATTCGTATTTTATAAAATTTCAACCATTTATACAAAGGTGGGCTAACTGCTATAACTAATTCTATAATTTGCTGGTTGAATTTACATTTGACTAGCTTTCGCCCGTGACTTTGTTTGGGTGATTTTATCTACCGATCTAAATTTTTTAAATATTATAATATGATCAAGACGCGTACTGCGAGGGCTGGTTCGAGACGGCGAAAGAAAAGAATACCTGGAAGGACTCGGGGGAGGCCTTTGCCCAGCAGTGGGACACTCAGGGCTAATGATAATAAAAAATTTGCCTAAATCACTCAAGGGTTCAAAAAAAACAAACTCGTCAGGTTTATAATCTTAGTATAGATGTATAATTATGTAGAAAAATAGTTCAGGATGCATTCATTTGTAAATTGCTGCAGTAAACCTTTTATCGACATGATCTTAAAGATTCATGAACATGGACAATTTGGTTAGATCTGAATGTTTTGTTTTTGGTTTTCAGATGCTACAATTTTGCATACGTCTAGAGGTACCCCGCTTCTTCAGCTCAATGGGCAAAGATACAATTGTAAACGCAAACTAGGTGTAAGGATTTACTGGGTATGCAATAAAGCTCCTCAAGGATGCAGAGTATCCATCATCACATATGATGACGTCATCGTCAAAGTCAAGAATGAACATAACCACGCATAATCACAACTTTTTTTTGTGTGTTAGATACTAAAATTATAATTAATATATGGTTATAAAATAGTATAAGTACAGAGGCCAGCATATCAAGCTACCCCAATCTGTCAAGTTTGATTTGATCTTTGATAGTTTTTTAACTTTTTTTTTACCATTGATAGGCATACGTTTGACCACTATCTCACCTGATGGGAAGCGATGATGCGGTCTAAGATGGAGCACGCTTGCGTAACCTATTCACTCTTGACTTAGACTCCCAGGTTGTAGCTATCAGCTAGCTAACTTTATTATAAAAGAATAAGGTTCATATTCAATTGGGAACATTTGACACTTTGGGCTAACTTGATGTGCTGGCGTCTGCACTATGACGTATATATACTTACCACAGGTTTCGTGCATACGTATGTATTTTTTTTAATTTAACATTATTTCTATTTCCGCAAAATAATTAGGTTATTGTTTATGAACTAAGATTTCTAGATTTTTTATGATTTAGCTCCTCGGAAGGATTTTATCTTTCATGCTTTAAGCCATTTTTTTACGTAGAATGGGAATTTACACGCTTCAATAGAAAAATATGGTTATAGATATATAATGTTGGGTACATTGTGTTTGAACAATTTTGTTTCAAAACCTTGGAACATGGCAGTATGTTGCACGATTGTAGCATTCGTAGTACAGCTACGACGTAGCACAAAGCGTAGCAATCTTATGTACGCGTCTATTCAAGTGAAGAAAATAAAATCCTTGTTATATAATTTTCATAGCATATTTATTTGTGGAATTCCAATTTGTGGAATTCCAATTCGTGGAATTTCACAAATTCACATAATTACTGCGTAAATTTATCAATACAATATTTCCTATTACCATGTAGTTTTACTATCTATAAATAGTGTGTATGTGAGTAAATATTTTTTAGTTCAACGCTGTGGCTGTCAATCGATGTTTTTAACCAATTTACAGACGGAACTGTTTCCACATTAGTAATATAAAATTATAAGGTCAAGGTTTATTTCAGCCTGACATATATTTTGAAACCTGACATTGAACCTGACTTAAGAAAGAAAAAAAAACCTAAAAGAGAACCACAATATTATGTTGTATGCTGTATAATATATTTTTAAAACTATACTAAACACCTCCACTCTTTGCCACCAAAAGTATAAAATGTGGAAGAATTGCTGGTGATTATATAGTACACTATTTCTAAAAACTGAATACCTACTGAGACTAGCGTCGACTCGCTCCCTCGCTTTTATACCACGCTTTCCACAAACGTTGGCGTTTAAGAGGAAATACCACGGGCTAGAGAATTGAAAATTAGGTATTTGTAAAATCTATTGCTGTCGCGCGATGCCCGAACACGAACCGCAGAGCGCGATAGAGACAACTGCAGCTTTGACCGAAAATACCTATTAAAAGTACACAAAATCAATGATTCGTAGTCCCTTGATTTCTTCTCCAAAACTTAACCGATTTAACTGCTTTTTTCATAAAAAAATAAAGAAAGGCTTTTGCCGTGTTCCTATGTTTTCTATTTTTTATATAATCAAGTCAAATTTGTTTTCTGAATGTTTGAACACAGCGGAAAATCATGCCAATTTTTTAGGTTTTTGAATATTCATATCTCTTTTAATAATAAATTTATGAGAAAAAGGAAAACA
The DNA here is from genome assembly GCA_947361185.1 of Charanyca ferruginea. NCBI lineage: Eukaryota > Metazoa > Arthropoda > Insecta > Lepidoptera > Noctuidae > Charanyca > Charanyca ferruginea. The sequence continues at coordinate 19,483,741 of OX376073.1, forward strand.
TAGAGACATGCCAATAGTAGCCATGGATATTTAAAAAAATAATAATTGATCTACTGGCATTATCCAGGGAGGAAACAGGGGACTAAGTTTGTATGGAAAAACGGCCCTTGTGTTTCCTCTTAATGATAGTATTGTCGTAGCATCATAGCGTTATATTTATAAAAAACGTCCATACAACCGTTTCCTAATTATTACAATTATTCTACAGTGACCTCAGGGTCCTCACGAATCTCAACATTGTCCGTTCCGGACCGGCTCAATCCGGAGGAATGGACTAGTAAACTGAAACGGACGATGCCAAAACGAACGACCGCAGAGCCTTCAAGTGCCTCAACATTGCCCGTACCGAACCAGTCCAAACCGGAGGAATGGACCGGCAAACTGAAATGGACGATGCCAAAATGCAGAACGTGTTCGCCTGAAATGCAACACTTATGGTTATCTTGCAAGGCAAGTAAAGTAAAAAAAGCAAATGAAGACCTAAAGATATTTTGGCCAAAGATCTTGCGGTTGCACTTGATTACTAGAAGATTGATCAGCAAGTTTCATGAAGGTGCAATTGAGGATAGGCAAGAGTTTTTACTCAGAATTGAGCCATCCAACGTATATGAGGAACTAAAAAAGCGCTGTTGGGTAGGTGGAGTACTAGGTATAGTGGAGATTCCTCCCACGCATGGCGAAAAATTGAAACTGATGCTGATGATAAAGTTTCCGAGCGATATCCTTGGAATAATACCCAACAACCAGACTCTGATTGATAATATCTGGGAGCAGATTCAAAAACAATCACCCGGTGAAGTGGTAGACTTTTATTGAGAACTTTTTGTCTCTTTCAATTATATTTTTTTTTCTAGTTTTCAACATTGTAAGTTACATAACATGGTATTTTAGCCTAACTAGATATATATTTGATTGTTAAATAAATGAGATCAACAAAAATATGTTTTTTTTTATTATCGCCGCTATCATGAATAACAATATTACCACAATAACCATGATAGTAGTTTAGTTTTAGTTATTAAGTAATTAATATAAGTGTAGATAGAAAATGTATAAAATACATGAACTTGTGCCTTAATATATACTTTTGTTGCAGATGCTGAGTTCGTAGGCCCTTCAACAGCTAATCAGTCAGCTAATTATTTGGCTGCTGAAGGATTATGGCTGACCAAAATATGGTCAGGTGTAATACAGTGGAAACGGCATAACAGGCCACCAGGTCACGCGACTCGACTGAATAGCCATGTTTACACTGCCCCAGATGCAATTCCAATTCTGAAGGGGAACACTTGGTCGAATATGTTAGAACTCATATTATTGCCAAAGGAAGCACTAGATCGTATTGGCGGAACAGGATTATTAAAAGCCACACAGCCAGTGTTGTTTAAAATGCAGGCTGAACCAGAAGTCTTTGAACTCACTCACGCTTTTGAGAATGGAATGGTTGGCTGTGTTAAGTTCTACCCATCTCCTGGCTGCCACATCAAAATGTTAGTGCTTATCTATGTGGCTTCGACAAAGATGTTCATTGGCCTTGTACCAAAGGATCAAAATGATTTTATCGGTAAACTTCACGAGCTGATAAGATCAAAATTGAGCTTATTGAAAACTCAAAAAAATGCGCCAAAATAGAAAATAAAACACATTTCACTTGAAATGTTCTCTTTTGACCCCTTTTTTGTGTGGTGCTTAAAATTCGTCTGCCGCATTTTAAAATGTTTCCATTTTCTTTGTCAGCAACAAAAGTCGATTAACGCTTCACTTCATTTTTAAATCATAATTCTTGAGCAGAAGGAAATACGGACAGGATAGAAAATCAAGATAAAATAAACTCTTGACTATGACGTGAAATACTGTAAAGTATACTTATATTGATGCTCTAGTGTATTTTTAGAGGATATGAAAATGTAATATTGTTTATCTTCTTTTGTTGCTGACCGCATTTACTCGAAATGTAGTCAAATACATTAAATATAAATGTATGTCTAGTTTTTAAGCATAGGTACTTTCCATATTAATATGTTGTAGTAATTAACTCATCATTCAATGTGATACTCTAGTCATCTCTCTAATATTTCTAAAATGTAGCGGCTTATGGTTATGTTAATATACATAGTTATTTTTTTCGTGTGCAAAATACGCACTATGACGTAGAGTTATGGTCACCAGCCCGTGATGCAATTCAATATGTGGGGACATTTCACACACGGCCATCTGACCCCAAACTAGGGAGACCCTGTACTATGGGTGTCAGACAGCTGATATACATACACAAATATATTTTAAATACATACATATATAGATAAACAACACCCAGACACAAGGCAAACACAAGTGCTCATCACACAAATATTTTCCCTGGGCGGGAATCGAACCCGCAACACGCTGCGCAGCAGTCGATCGCTCAGCCACCGCGCCAACCGTGTCGTCAAATTTTTGTCGTCAAATTCAATAGATTATAATCTAATACCTTTAAACGAGCAATTCTTAATCAATCTCAGAAACAGCTCCAACGATTTTCATGAAATTTTGTTTGCGGGGGGTTTCGAGGGCGATAAATCGATCTAGCTAGGTTTAAAAAAAAAAGAAATTCCGAGCTCGGTCGCCCAGATATTTATTATCCCGTCCTGACACACCTTGTATCAAATCCTTGTTACCGTAAATGATTTAGTTTAAAAAAAAATGCATCAATATCTGTATACATATATAATGCATCATAATGTATCTATCTGTACACATAGATACATTGAAAATGCTTTAATTTGGTGCACTACTCTCACTTTTAAATACCTAGGACCCCGCCAAATAGGCAACTTAATTTCTGCTGTAATATTAAAGGGTCTCTAAAAATACATACCTAATTTAGGAGGAGTATATTTTTCTCTAACTAAACAGAATAACGATTGGGCCGACGAAGAATAACCAACAGGCCCGCTTAAGTATAAAAGCCGAAATTAAATGATATGTGTCAAAAATAATGTTTAACATATTTCAATTATTTCTAATGTATTCAGTATTACAAGTCTCGAATATTAGGTAATTAGTTAGTAGAAAATTCAAAACAAAATGGTTGAAAAATAAGTGTTAGGGCGCCTTCAAATTAGTCGCGCGCTAGCAGCGCGACAGCAGCGCGACTAATTTGAAGGCGCTCTTAGTATTCTATGTAGGCACGTACTTAGGTGTGCACTCTTAAATCCAGTAATCATTATCTACCAAAACATGTCGTGTTAATTAAGTACCTTTGTATACTTACGTACACACGGTTACACATCAAGCTATACATTTCCAGTTAATGCTGATCTCGCATTGTGTAGGATTTCCGTACAATGCGAGGTCAGCTTATACTGGAAATGTATAGCTTGATGTGTAGCCGTGTGTACATACGTCACCATTATCAATGTTTCAGTATTTAAATATTCGTAATTAAATGTTCACAATTTACTCATGAAAATAACTGCCAAAATATCTCTTTTATTACTTACAAACTTTTTAGTTGTGGTATAAACAGCACTTTAAGAATGATCTCTTACGGTATAGACTGAGATCCAAGAGTCGCTTGAAACCTATGTGATTTTAAAATGGCTGTCATTTTGAGGATATTTTGAGGAATATGTCGTTGATATGGTATGCTTACTTTAGTACTAGCTTCAATGCTGAGTCCATTTTCAGGGGGCCAAGTCTGCTATTTTTATAATTTCGTCATTCCAACACGATCCCATTGTCATTTTGCTAAAAGTTCGTAATCTGCTAAATTCATAATGGTCGATGTTTAGTCGGTCGAATTAAAAGCAATGACTGCACAATGACGTTCTAATGGTAGGTCGCTGATCAAAGGAACTGTCAAAATTTTAGCAGATTACCGCCTAAGTCAGTCATTCAGTTGTCATTTTGTACGAGATTTCCATTCTATATCATTTTTTTCAATGGCGTGTCAGTGGTTGACTATTGGAAAGCCATAATGACGCCATTATATTAGTAGATTACCAAACTTGTCAAAATCAACAATTATGAAATCAATGATAGACCATTCTGACACTATTGTAATAGCAGACTTGAGGTTCAGGTAACAAATTTCATAGGTACCGTACTCGCTTCCATTCAAGTGAAACGGCGGATTTTTGTATACTGGGTAATTTTAAAAACCATAGTTAGTTATTGATAGACACTTTCCTTTGGCCGTAACTTTAGGCAGACGTTTTAAAGTTGTAATCTTCAAATTTAATGACATCATTTAAGTCTGGTATTTGGACCATGTTGACCAGGGAGCTCGTGGCTAAGTAAAAACCATACAGATCGATCGATCAAAGGTTAAGCTAGGCTTGTCGCGTTCGGTCTGTGGATGGGTGACCATCAATTTCATACCGAGTTCCCTCCGTGCCTCGGAAAGCACGTAAAGCCGTTGGTCCTGGCTGTCATTGGTTAATCTTTGGCAGTCGTTATGGGTAGTCGGATGCCAGAAAGTCTGACAACCAGTCTTACCAAGGGATATCGTGTTACCCAGTAACTGGACTGTGGAGGTCCGATACGCAGTCGCTCCATGTAAAACACTGGTATTCAGCTGCATCCGATTAGACTGGAAGCCCACCCCAACTTAGTTGGGAAAAGACTAGGCAGATGATGATTTGGACCATGTTGTGGTGGTGCATAATATACGTACCTGTCAACTATATTCTTAAAGATTTTTTATTGCAGAAACATTTTTTTCGATTGCATTTAATGTATTTCATCCTTCAGGTCTCATATTCACACAAACATGGAGAGGTAAGCGGTGTCTGCAGCTTGGTGGGCACCGTTTCAACCTGGTCAACAGCCACGGTCCGAAGCATTACTGGTACTGCAATCAAGCGGCCAAAGGCTGCCGAGCGTCTGTGGTCACCCTTGAAGATGTTATCATCAAGATGAAGGAACTACATAACCATTATTAACTACTAGTCTTTTATTATAAATATACATACAAAATTATCATTATCCATATTTGTGTGCAATTGAAATAAAGAAGAATAATGTTGATGGTCTTTTGTGCTTAGAGTTAGACAAAAGGAATGGGTTAGGCGTGTAACTGTAAATAAGTGAAAAAATATAGGTAACTTTAGTGTTTAAACATATACTATTACTTTTGATTGGAACGAAGTTCCCTAACGCGGCTTACAGGTAGTGCGAAATAGTAGAAATCGTCACGTAACGGAATGAGTGGATATATGTGTGCGTGTGTCGAGCCGCTGCTGCGCGCACTCGCCTGCTCGTGATACTGTTATTATTATTTTCATGTATATTTTTTTTCTGTACAGACACGTACGTAAGGAACTTCGTTCCTTACGGGGGTCCCCCGAACGCACAAGTTTTTTAAATATCAGATTAATCTTTTCAAGCAGGCACTCCACAAACATTTATTTTTAAAAGTCAATAAAGTGTTAAATTAATGAGTGGTTTCTTTAACAGAAACAGCGGCGTTTTCGTATACTAGACACGGCACACTACTGCTAGATATTGACAAACATAGATTCAACCTCAAACGCAGGTCCGGTGAGCGTCGGTACTGGGTCTGCAACAAAGCCTGGCGAGGCTGCAAGGCTTCCATCACCACCATCGGCGAAATGATCATCCAAACTAGGAACAGCCATTCTCATGTTTAGACCTTCGTTATTAAAGCTCAAAGTTGTATTTCGTCAATTCCTAGTTGGTCTAACCAAATTATAAGCCTTTGGATTTAACGGATATCTTATTTTTGGATCATACTTCTTCTGCTTAGTATTTTCCCAACGATGTTGGGGTCGGTTTCTAGTCTACCCGGATACAGCTGAATGACATTGTTTTACATAGATTGACTGCCTATCTCACCTCTACAACTCAGTTAGTGGTGCCTTTGTACCTATGTGCATGAAAGTTAAATATAATAAATAACACTGATTGTGACTTCTGAACTTCTGAGTTCTGACTACCCGGGTAAGAGTAAAGGTTCTACAAATAACAGCTGAGACCAACGGCTTTACGTGTTTTCCTAGGTACAGGGAACTCACACCACCAACTTCCATAATCCAGGCTGCTACTGAGGAACCTAATGGAAAAACCTAATAAAACTTTCCCCCACCTGGGAATCGAAACCCAAGACCCCACGTTTAGCAGTCGAGCTTGCGACCACGATCAACGGGGCAGTCTTTTTTGGTTTGTACATGAATACAAAACTACGTGTTTTATAATGATTTTAGTTTCAGGAGGTTGGTTAATATTATTTTTCACGAGATAAAAGGGTCTGTTGTTCATTGCCTGAACGCGACTAGCAGGATTACGAATTGCAGCCGGTGAAGATTGATTATCGGCGATTTCTGGGGGAGGCAGTGGACGGCAATAGGTTGATTTATGATGACGATGAAGATTGATTTTCTTCCTAAAACTCAGCAATATCGCACGTGCATTGAGTAGCAAGAATTATTTAATGAAAATTTGAAATGTAAATGCTAGTTTTACCAGACCATTCAGAATCCATTACCACAAAAGCGTAAGTATTTTTTTTTTGCGTTTCAGTATCTCTTGTCATTACGAAGACGAAGAATGGGAAGCCATTGCTGCATGTAAATCATTACAAGTTTAATTTCAAGCACATGTTTGGTGAACGGCATTACTGGGTTTGTAACCAAGCTTGGAAGGGTTGCCGGGTTGCCATCATCACTGTAGGCAATGACATCCTCAAGATTAAGAATTTGCATAATCATCCTTGAATATTTTGACGGTAGCATTCGAAATTATAATGTTTTTTTATTAGCATTAGGTAAATTAAGTATTAAAGACATTTTTTTCGTAGATACCATTCCGTTTTAGTTTTGTCCTTAAAACATTTTGTGTGTTGACATTTAACAATTGGTAAAATGCCATAAATTACGTAAAGCTTTATTCTGCGATTTGAAGGAGATCTTTTGATTTCTGTAGGCCTAGCCAAGTTACAATCGGTTCGTATCGTATCTCTTTCTGCAATAATTAACGCCTCGTCGTAATCCGTTTTTGATTTTAGATCACGTGATTTATCGTTGAGATGACCTCATCCCCATACGTTTGATTAGTTTTCTATTGTATATATTGTATGTTATCGATTATAGATTGTCAATTTGGGTAATTTGGCTAGGGCCCCTGGTGCTTTACTTCTCATATTCTCTTCTTGCTATTTTTCGTGAAGATCTCGATCCAGATACTTGTAAATGCATGTTTTATGATGAATGTTGCGCCGACCCCAAGTAAAATGGAATAAGGGCAGGATGCTGATGATATCACCCTATTTACACGAGTCCTAAGATTGTAATAATTATGTTCAATAACAGTATTTTTTTAAATGATTTCTATTTTACAGCTACATTTACCACTCGTCACACTGGAACGCAACATTTGTTCTACAAAGGTTATTTTTATAGAAAAAACTCGGGCTTGGAAAATGGACGGAGTTTTTAGGTTTGCAAGTTGCGAAAATCTCAAAAATGTAAAGCTTCTGCTGTTACCTTTCAAGATTACGTTGTTAAGTTGTGTGGAGAACATACGCATGTGTCCTTTGCATAATATTAATGTTATGTTGCTTTAAGCTCTTTTTAGCTACTGTTTGTCTTTTCAACAGACAGCCTTCAAAAAAAGAAGGTTCTGGATTCGTTCAGAATATTTTTTGACGTTATAACGTCTTGTAAATCGATGAACACCGGCTGTACGCACGAAAAAGTGTCACGTTCCACCTGAGCTTGAGCGTGAAAGCGAGAGCGCGGAACAAGCAATAGAGAGGCACGATCGGCCCAAGCAATAAACTCCCACCGCGACGGAAGCCATTATTTGCTTATGTTATATATCTTAGCCATTATGTTTCATTATGACGTTATCACGTAAAACTATTGTCCGTAAACCGACTTTACGGACAATCAATTTTTTTAATCAATAAAAGGGTCCCCGATAATTAGACTGCGCGTTCGCGAGAACAAGCAAGCACCAATGTGACTTTTTAAATTCCATATGGACCTACTTTTTAAGTTTATCTTGGACCTCAATGACATCGATGAAGGAAAACATCGTTAGAAAACCTGGACCTATACATTAATATGTCTTGAATCGCCCATCCGCTTTAAGCAAGCGTAGTGGTCAAGGAGGCTGGTATAATTATTATTTAATAAGTGTCATGGACGTAGTGCGAAGGGTAAAAAACTAATATATAGTGTATGTAGTTAAATAAGTCTTAAAATAATATACTGTATATAATACTTCAAACCAAATATTATTATGTAAAAATAAGTGACAATACAAGCTGAAAATCTATACTAATATTATAAAGCTGAAGAGTTTGTTTGTTTGGTTGAACGCGCTAATCTCAGGATCAACTGGTTCGAATTGAAAAATTCTTTTTGTGTTGGATAGTCCATTTATCGAGAAAGACTATAGGTCCTTGCGAAGCCGGGTCAGGTTGCTATAAATAAATAATAATAAAAATAAGTGATGTAGTCAATGCGGTCCTATTTGGAAAGACATTATTTCGAACAATATTTTTATTTATGAAACAAATTGATGTTACGCAGAAGACAAGGAAGAACATTCCCATCATTGTTATTCAAATAAATAATCTTTAACGACATAAGCATTTTCTATGAATCTACATGGTCTATTTTGCGGTTATTCAAGTTATTCCATGAAATAAGGGAGCAGGCAATTCAATGTAAGTAGTTTGTACGTAAGTATGGTAGGTTAATTTCTGTAACTGGGTAATGCATTAACTGTATGTATTACCTACACATAGATTATAGAACTCATATAAATAGAAATAGTCTAGAACTGTTCCAACCTCCAATTCATTAGTACTTCTCTTTCTTTTGCAGTTTTCTACGAGAACTGCTGCGGTAGGACTTATCTTTGGTACAAAGGCTTCTGGTACCGAAAATATAGAGAGTCAGGTACTACTATCTGGTGGGTCTGCTACAAGAGATCCTCGCTGAAGTGCACCGGTTCCATCATCACAGATGCAGGGGAAATGGTGAAGACTGTTCCTCGGCATTCTCATGAGCAGAACATGTGGCAGAGAGCCTTCAATGGGCTCCTTAGCTGAAGTCTAGTATACAATTTGATGTTTTAAACCAATTTGTAACTGTTATAATAGTTTTGCGAATTATTTTACTGTTGCACGTGTATGTTTAGGGTTCACTCGTTTTGGACTCAATTGGAAACTATGTTAATGATGGTTCTGATGAAATCGAAAACTAGTCAGTAACATTGCGCAGGATCGCTTTTAGAGCATTTCGACATCCATAAATATAGTGAGATACCACCCACCTACTTAAGCAGTTTCATACATTACTACAATTTTACATTAAAATGTAACATTTTGATAGATGTGTTAATACTTACTTATTTATAGCTAATAGACCATTTTACAGTTATTTATCTTATTGATATTTTCGGGAATTGATGTAACCACAAAAATAATTCGTAAAACTATATATTTTAATCTGTTGAAGTACCTAGCGTTTAAGTATTTTTTTTAGGTAGGTACAATTACAATTTTGTATGACTCGTTGGTACAGTAATCCTTGTTTCTGAATATTTTTATAATACTTATTGTATATCGAATAGTTTTGTCCCTTAGGGTCTTCATAGTTTCAAGCCCATAGGGTCAATGCGAACAGAGCACCAATAAGCTCTAACATAAAATAAACTAAAATTCATCATGAATAGAGTTGAAAATTGTATGAAAGATATATTCACATCGTGTACGTTATTAGAAATGCATTAGAACTCTTTTTTTGTTATATTTGAGTAAATTATCTATGAATTAATGAAATGCACTGACCGTTTGGATTTAATGGCAGTTGATTTATTTTGTTAAAAACAGGAACTTCTCTTGTACCGTAAAAATATACAAACTCACATCCAACAACTTTGTGTAGGCCATATCATTTTTTTCGGTGCGGTAATCGAAACCCGCGACATTCAGCGCATCAGCCAATCTCTCACTCACTGCGCCAACCATGTCGTCTCAACAACACTCTTGCTAGACGTTTAACTGCCACTAAATCTTAACTTTCAGTTTCGTGTTTATTCTAAAGAATTTGAATATGAAAAATTTGGCTGTAAATGAACTAAATTAGAACTTTTTACATCAATTTCTGTTCGGGCGCTTGTCCTCGCGTCTAGAACTTGTCGTTGTTTGACGCTGTGGCGCTTGTCCTTGTTGACAAGAAGTCAGTTTATAGTCACAAGGATTGTATTTTGAAGTGTTTTATGGTCAAATGCTCAAGCTCTACTCAATTTTAAGATGCCGTTAAGTCTCGTGCTGTCTCTATCGCTTTATGTCAAAGTGACTGTAAAGGTGTGTCCAAACACAGCGCGGCAAACGTGCGCGGCACGCCACGCGCGGCGTTCCGCGCCACGTTTGGGCGAGTGCCGAGCGCGGTCGTCGCCAGCTAGCTGCTGTTCGTTGGTCGGTGATTGTGTGAGGACGTATTTTATTTTAATTTAACAAGCAATATGGATAACGAAGCAGCTATTCGCCTAATAGGGTATTTTACTCTATACGAGAAAAAATCTATAAGTATGTTATTGAGAAAGTTTAGGCATAAAGCAGTCGGAAAATGTAAGTTTTAGTTCATAGAATAACAAAACAATTTTTTAAATTCAATTTAAAATTTTCAGTATTTTTAATCTGTTATAAAACACCGTGAAATAGTAGCGGCCATGTTATTACGCCGTACGGCTGTGTAAACAAAACATTGTCAACCGTCAGTCAACCGATTGGCGTAATATAGGCTTTGTATTTTTATTATTTTCGTAACCAACGTAATTTTTTCATTATTACACCTATTACAAAATATACTTTTAATTATTTTTAAATGATATACAATTATCATATTTAATATAAGCTCATTTGATACGAAACGAACTGACGTCATTTACGCTGAGCAATATGGCGTCCAGTAAGCCTTAAGCAGTAAGCAGTCAAACTACGCGCGAAATTTGAAAATTTAAAATTTAGATGCATTTTTATGGCACTTATCGATTGAATAAAAATTTTGTATTTTTCTTTTGGTGGCATATTAGCACTACAGAATTTCATTGAGACACAAAAATGGGTGTAATACCCTATTAAAATATATAACTCCCATAGTGCAGCAAGCAGAGCTACAACACACGCGGCCGTTTTCATTGTGGGTCTGAATGCGGAATAAATAGCAGTTGTGCCGCGCAAACATTTCTGGATAATTATGTTTAAACTAGTCGCGCGGCAAATTTGTGACTTGCGAATGCCGCGCTGTGTTTGACACACACCTTTACAGTACGAGACTCAACGGCATCTTAATATTGAGTAGCGTTTGAGTATCCAATGTGAATGTAAACCTTGAAGTTGGTTCCTTTATTATTTACGTTAGTAAAGAATAACCTGAAGGTGTATGTACCTATTTGGCTGTAATTTAGATGTATTGTTTTTTGTGTTTATTGTTTACTAGCATTTTGCCCGTGACTTTTCTAACGGATTCCTATTTTTTATAATAAAATATCTGGAAATATATAATAAATACATACATACTACAAATATAAATGAACTCAAGAATAACGTAGCTTCCTATTTTTTGAGTTTATCTCTTACAAACAAGAATACAAAAAATGAAATATTTTCTCTTTATAATTTATATATGTAAGTTTAAACAAGCGCTGAAACTAACACATGCACATGAACTTTTTTCTGTAGCTCCAGTAAAAAATAGACCATGTTTATTAAGGGCGCCTTTAAATTAATCGTGCAACAGCAAAGCGATAGCAGCGCTGCTTTGTAAATCCCTATAAATAAAAGTCGCGCGGCCGCAGCGCGACTGATAGCACTGCAGTCGCTCGACTTTATTTATACGTATTTATAAAGCAGCGTTGCTGTCGCGTGACTAATTTGAAGGCGCCCTAAGACGTTACGTCTCGTATTCTGAAATAATGCCCAAGCATATATCTCGATTGAAAATTGAACGATGTCACAATAAAATTAAATACATAGGAATCATTCCCTCTGTGTTGAGTTTCTAGTTATCTTTGTATCATTTTGCACTGCGTAGAGCGTATGATGCATTGTCTTTGAGGTACCTACTTAGGGTCATCGCAAACAGAGCGGTGATATAATCGAACAGTTCTCATATAAATAACTAGCTGAAGGTAGATTGAACCCTGGGGAAGAACCCAGGGTTGAATCTACCGTCATACCAAATTTCATCAAAATTGGTTTCGCCGTTTCGTCGTGAAAACTTAACAGACTACTTTCGCATTTATAATATTAGTATGGATTGATAATGAACTATAATAATATCTACGTATAGTTACGTGAAGTTTCTATAACATATTCTATTTCTACTGTAGGTATGCAATTGATGACTAGCATTTGCCCGCAATTTCGTTCGCGTGAATATCGGCTATCGCGGATGCAGACGAGGTCGCGGATTAATTTTACCCTTTCTTGGGGTTTAAGGTTAGTCTGTAAAATTCATCAAAATCGGTTCAGTAATTTAGCCGTGAAAGCGAGCCAAACTCACTTTTACATTTCTAATATTACTATGAATTTAAAAAACTTTAACTGCTCGAACATCTGGTGCTCTATCTGCGCTGACTCTTACTCGTATCTAGTTTTAAATCGAGTGACATGCAAGAGAGATGCTCCCGAATACAGACATACAAGTCTGTAGAAAAGTAGACAGAGTCAATCTACTTATTCTCTAGTCTGTTTCAATATAGTTTTAGTTTAACGTTCACACCATTATACCACTTTCTTATGATGTATATTATGAATTTTTTGTCAATAATGTGTACCGAACAATTGTCTGTAAATACCAAATGTGTGAGAATTATAATAAACTTTTCAGTGTTTTTCACTGTTTTATTGCTGTTTTTAAACTTCAGCAACATAGGCATTACGCAAGCATTTTAATTTATTGGTAGTCTTTCAGGAATTAAAATGAAGCAATAATAAATAATACCATTTTTAACTGTAAAAAAACAATAATGGCATTCATCATCACGCTTGCTCAAATCAACTCGGAAACATATGAAATTGAAAAACCTTCATACACATGTAAAAATGCATCACATATTCAGTTACAACTAAAATAAAGCAGCATGCTTTATTTTGAGATGAAGTAAAATCTTTATAAAAAATTTTTTGGTAAAATGAAATCTTTTGAAAACTTTATTTCCAGATAAAATCAAATCTTTTAAATAATAAAATTTTGGTAATTCTTTAGGTTAATGATATACATATAAGAAAATCTTCCTGTTGATCGTTTTAGTTTTTCCACAAATTCCTTTCAATTGTTTCATTTATTTTTGCAGGTTTTAGCGCTACATGCGTGGAGGAGAACGGTAGATCGTATTTATATTATGAAGGTTATAAATACAGAATCAACAACCGTTCTGGTGATAAAGTTTGGTGGATATGCACCCAAAGAACCGCTAAGACGTGCTGTGGGTCCGTAGTATCACACAAAGGTCACGTTTTCAAAAGATGTGCACACACGCATTGAAAACATCGGTAGTTCATTCTGTAAAAAGTCACGATTTTGATTTATGTAGACGCCAGCACATCAAGCCAAACCAAACTGTCAAGTTTTCCCAATTGAATATGAACCTTATTCTTTTGAAAATAATAATAATAATGCAATTTTGAACACCTGAAGAATCGTGCGAAAGTTCATGCAAAATGGCATAACGTAAAAAAGCTTTTTCAAAAAAAAAGAAAACCGAGAAAAGTTATTTATCACTTTTAAGTTTTTGAAGGCGGTTTTCTTTTTTTTGAAAAAGCTTTTTATTTTCCGCTTTTTAGTATTCCCTTAACATCCAAATCCATTAAGAAACGGCGACACACTCAAAAGAGATTGTAAGTCCTCCAAATATTGAAGAAACTAAAACGTCGTCTAAGTAATTTTTTTGGGATTTTTTTGATTTTCTCAAAAAGGGCTGAATCAATTTTGGTAAAATTGGGACCATTTCGGAATAAACCCCTTTCGAACAACGTCTATACTGTCTATAACTGAACGTCTATATATCGTTCCGGGTCGTTCTTCTCCATAGAAACCTACTGTTTGGAACGAGGAACTAGCTTCAACTTTCTGACTGACTGACTCTGACAATTCAAACGTACTTGTAAATGGTTTATTTGAAATAAATGATTTTGACTTTGAGTTTGAGTTTAAGTTTGACAGAGTTAAGCCCGAACAAACATAAAAAAAAAACATTCGAATTGACAACCTCCTCCTTTTTGAAGACGGTTAAAAATCACCACACGCTACATTGACTTGGCTTGGGCCCATTGATGTAGCTTAAAACTAGCCCCTAGCTAGCTAGCTAGAAATGTCCCCACATATTATTATAATAATAATAATATGTGGGGACATTTCACACACAAAATCTGAAGTTGAATTTGACAGATTGTTGTAACTTGATGTGCTGGCCTCTGTACATCTGTAGGTCTTGTCTGTGTATTTTAGGACAAATAACACCTTCCATTTGTATAACGGAAAATGATTGCTTTTAGAGTTTTACGGTCCCTGTGTTTTGGTAAGATTTTTTCAGAATGGTAGGTAGGTATACCTTCTGCTGTAAAATTCTGGCTTTGGTAAATATTGGTTCTAATAGACTAGTTACTTTAGTGTTATCTTTTTACGTTTTTTAATGTAACTAAATCCTGGTTTATTTTAAATTAATTATGTGAACTTGAATGTTATTAAAATGTTAAGTCTAATAAATGTTTAACATAGATTAAAACCAGTTTATTTTTTCATCAATATATTTAAATATGTTTTTGTTATTTTTTTACAGATAATTTAAAGTTTTATCTTTTTACAGGAGTGTACATGACCCGAATTCAGAACAAAGTCTACGTACATCATGGTGGCTACAATTATAGAAAAAACAAGACTTCTGGTGGTAAAGTGTGGTGGGTCTGTACAGATAAATACTCTTTGAATTGCCCCGGATCAATTGTGACTTATGAAGGATACTTCATGAAGAAATCGGGACATACACATTGAAATTAATTGTAGTTTGTATGTTAATGAATTAAATCTATGTCGGGACTAAATTGTTAGTAGGTACCAAAAATTATGTTTTCATCCCTGCTATTCGAAAAGTGTCGTTTTGTTCCTCTATAATCGGGAGCAAAGTAGCTCTTTTCTCTAGACTTTTTAGCGGGCAGTACCTAATAAGATTTGAATTTGGAACATGAATCGTTCATTGAAATCGAACGCAAATTGTATAAATTACTGGCTGTAAGTGTTGGCTGTACGGTACGGGGAGGCGCGGTAACTAAAAATAAACAAAAGCGTATCAAATATAAATATAAATTTGTAATTCACCTTTTTACATTCATTTCATTTTTTTTGTAATTAAACTTATTCATTAATTACTTAAAAGTGTCTCTTATTTATTTTCTCATAGAAGAAGATGAAAAGTAGAGTATATGACTCGAGAGCAAAAATATTTTTCCCTCAGGCGATGTACTTTGAATCCCTCGCTACGCTCGGGAATCTATTTAAGGGTGTTCCTACACCAATCGATCGATCGTCGATCGATCCCATCGATCGACATCGATTGACGTTGATTGATTGGTGTGGTAGCTTTGGCTGATCGACGAATACCGTTCGACTACCCAATCGATCGATTGCGGGTCGATGGCATCGGTCGACGTTGATCGATTAACCCCGGTTATTTAATCCATCAGTTTCTTTCGAAATGTATTTATAAGAGGACGCGTTGGCCAGTTCGATGTTTCTGGTACTATTATTACGGAGACTCAAACGCGGAAGACACATAATCACAAGCAGGCCAGGTAGTTAATGCGCGGAGCGCGGGCGGGCAGCAGGTGATAATGGGGAGTGGACGGCGCGCGGCGCGGCTAATCAAGCAACTCGGTCGACGTCGACTAATCCATTCTACCATCGATCAGCGCTCGATCGATTGGTCTGGTAGAAACTATCGATCGACGTCGACCAATCCATTCCACCATCGATCGATTGGCACCCTTAGTATCCCTCGCTATGCTCGGGATTCTATTCTAGGATCGCGAGCATTTTTCGCTTCGCTCTGGATTCAAAATAGCGCCCTCGCCGTAAAAATATTATTTTGCTCCTATGTCATACAATCTACTATTATGCCACATAGTAAAAGTTGTGTGAAAATATTTTTTCTCAATACACTTTACTTACTACCCTCTACTTTTGGTGCAAACCTAAAATGTTTACTTTTGATAATTTTGGGTCTGTTATTACAGAGGCGACATATGTTACAGCAGAAAATGGTAAAACTTATCTTGAATGCGATGGCTACCGTTACAGAAGGAATAAGTCGAGACACCCGAAAGTGTGGTGGATTTGTACTAAGAGACATTCAGAGAATTGCTCTGGTTCTGGTGTCACTATCGGCGAAGTATTTATGAGGAAATCAGAACATTCACATTAAAGAATACCAGCAAATTTAGTTTTTTTGCTGTTTTCAAACGAAATTACAGTTACCAGCTAGTCGATAATACCATGGTTTTTCCAGTAATCTTGTGATATTGATACTTACGAATACATCTAATATTAATTATAGTATCTGTTTCGTTTCTTCAAATTACGATCTTAAAGGCCAAATACTCAAACGCTACTCAATTTTAAGATGCCGTTAAGTCCCGTACTGTCACAGTCACTTTAAGTGATTTTAACGTAATTTTAAAATAGAGTAGCGTTTGAGATTTGGCCATTAAAGTTTTATTAAAAAAGGAATAATTTAACATCGGTCTCATCTGAACAAATAATTCAATAGAAACTTGTCTCGACATTGTGAAGCATTGAATGGTTTTAAATATGAATGCGTTGTTTAGACAGATGCGGTGGCGTGGCAACCTACTGTTTGGAACGAGCTTCAACTTTTTGACTGACTGACTCTAACAATTCAAAAGTACCTGTAAATAGTTTATTTGAAGTAAATGATTTTAGGTTCGAGTTTGAGTTGAACCAATATCTGACACTAGCGAC
Source organism: Charanyca ferruginea (assembly GCA_947361185.1). NCBI lineage: Eukaryota > Metazoa > Arthropoda > Insecta > Lepidoptera > Noctuidae > Charanyca > Charanyca ferruginea. The sequence goes on from OX376073.1 coordinate 19,500,735, forward strand.
CCGGCCCGGCTTCGCATGGGCCTATAGCCTTCCTCGATAAATGGACTATCCAATACAAAAATAATTTTTCAATTCGAACCAGTAGATCCTGAGATTAGCGCGTTCAACCAAACAAACAAACTCTTCAGCTTTATAATATTAGTATAGATAAATGTCAAATAACTATTAACATTAAAATAATTACGACAAACTGAAAGTTTTCCGCCACCGCTCTTGCCTGAAGTATGCGTTTTTCATAACTTTAATACAACATTATATGGTAATATAAAGTAACGTTTACCTCTTTTCTGCAGCTGATAACGTGGTAATGGAAGACTGTGATGGGACTTCATACTTATGGTTCCATGGGTACAAATACTCGAAGAATACCATATCCGGGGACAGGATCTGGTGGGTTTGCAGCCGACGCAAGTCTTTGAGGTGTCCAGCTTCCATTGTCACCTATGACGGCCATCCGATAGAGATCAGTGTCAAGAAACATACGCATAAGAACTATTGAGAAATTAATCTGTAAGGGTTCCCCCATATATATATGGACACAACTAGACAGACCACTGGGTCTGCCTGTCTGCAGTCTGTACTGTGGGTGTCAGATAGCCGATATACATACACAAATACATAAATAGATACATATATAGATAAACAACGACGAGACACAAGGTAAACACAAGTGCTCATCATACAAATGTTTACCCAGGGTGTAACCAGACTGCGGTCGATTGACGACATTGTGTCAAAATAAATGTTATAATGATAATTATGGTGTTTTACCAAAATTTTTGTAAGGCAAGTTATTGCTGTTATTGAACTAAGTGCATGTTTCCTATTAATTGTAATTACTAATATCTGCTAGTCATCAAATCGTATTGTTGTTGTGAGAGTGCCAAGTGTGTTTATTAATGTACTTAACGCATATCTGTTGTGATTTTAGCCAAAAGTTTTAAAATTACATAATTATGTCACTTGTTATTGTTGTGTGTTGTTGAAGAATAAAATTTTACAATGACTTGTTATTTCATTTGACAACATAAATGAAACGATTTTCGATCATAAAATGAATACTTCTTGTTATAAAGTAACTTATTAATAATACTTAACACATTATGGCACCACATTATATTATTATTATATTACAATATTTTGTTGATTTTTTTTTATGTGAAGAATCTGATTAGGGTGGGTCACCCCAGCAGTCGCCACGCCAATAGCCGGTCTGACCTGATTATTAATTTCGATGTTTGTTTTTATCTATTCATTCTTATTTTCTATACAAAATGGTTTTAATGTTTCGCACCTGCCAACCTTCCCGCGACGGTATTTTTTTTTTTTGTAAAATATACACCAGAATCAAGTATTTTGAAATAATTTCAGAACCTCGATTCGGGAGGTCTTTAAGAGGAAATCCAGTTATCTTGGTTGGTAAATTTCGGTTTAACAAGGAACGCGACATTGGCGCAAAGATCCGGTGGTCCTGCGTCAAGAAGAGAACTCTTAGATGTACGGCATCTCTGATGACTATTGAAGGAGTCATCGTCAAAACGACTGGAGTACATAATCATCAGTAATGATGTAGCATACTTGACATTATAGTGACTAATAGATAATACTAGATTATAAACATATGCTTTAGTGAATGGTGTAATGGACATAAAAATTTTTTCATTCATTGATTATTAGTTAGATTAGTCGGTTTAGTACGTTAGTAAAGGTGACTGAATTAGGTTGTTAAAATACCTATTTATATTTTATATTTGTTATAAAATTTTAGAATAGTAAGTGACTGTACAAGAAAAAGTCAAGTTCAATATCAGAAGGCTAATAAATTGTCGCAATTAATAACGTCCAAAATGTAGTCGCTTTCTCATCTCACCGACAATCATTGTCAAAAACTTCAAAAACGTCAAAATTGTAGATAAATTAGACGTATTTTTGATAGATTGAGACTGAGAGTATGCGGTCGTTCTTAAACATACGTGGACTGTAGGTCGATTCTGTAAAATTCAAACAACTCGCATCTCACATCGCTATTCACTCTCATTTCGCATAAGGTTCACAATAACCTTGATATATTTGACACTTTGAATCGGGTTCGAGTGCGAAGTGACGGGGATATTACCTTACAGAATGCCACTTCTTACGTCAACTCATACTTTATTTTTGTCAAAATCTCCCTGTCAATTTAGTTCAACTCGCTGACACGCTCGCAAGGGTGGCGCTAGTGTAAATTCGAATTATCAACCGAAAAACTCGGTTGCCAGTAGAATTCAGATTCGAAGCGGATTCAGATTCGAAATTTTGAATGAGGTCTTACAGAATCACACCCCTGGCCCCTCTGGTATTTGGAAGTCTTACAAAATTCTTAGGCATTTCTATATACGGTAGGTGCTTATTTTTGAAGCTGTGCTTTATAGTTTATTAAATCATGATTTGTTAAAACTGACTTAATATAATTACCTATTCCTATTATTAAGTGTTGCTCAGTAAATTTAAATATTAGATGTGTTATATTTAATTATATTGATGTTACGTTCGCGTTAATGTGTAAGGGAAATCAATACTAACTAATGTTTCGATTTAAAAACTGTTTTTATATTATAGATCAAATTAAAAGCTCTATATTAAATTCTTTACCCTACAAAGCGAACTAGTTATAGGGCGACGCAGAAAAAAAATAGGTAGGTGCCACAACATAACGCGTCGTTTAGACAGAGACAGTGGCGGTCACTTGTCAGTTTGACATAAGTGTACTGATCTGACAATTACGTCACATGTTCTCTATCTGAACTATGCGTAAATAATCATCATCCTAAATGCATTTGCTTTCATTTGAAATCTCTTCTGTTCCATATTTCAGGTTACCCAGAACCTGTCTTCTCTACGACCAATTACGGGAATCCCCGGATGCTCATAGGCCGTTATCGTTACAATAAAAGAAGTTATAGTAAAGGATCTCGGGTGAACTGGGTTTGCATTAAGAAGGAAAGCTGTAAGGCAACTGCCATCACTTTTGACAATAAGGTCGTAATGCTCAAAAATGATCATAACCATTAATGTTTTTCTTATTGGTGGTCATTGAAGTATTTCTAGGTTATCATATTTAGGTATTTATTCTCTATTGGTCCTTAGTAGCAGTTTGGGAGTCAGTTGTTAATAGCCTCCGTCTCCGTTTGTTGCTGTTTTTTTATATTTATGTGATTGCAACGTACGAACAACTGTCACTGGTGTCATGCGTGTGTTTTTTCCACGTTAATAAAATATGTATCTAATTGAAATGATCGTATTTATTTCGACTAAAATAAACTCATATATTAAGTACCGTTAAGTAATTAGTAGTAGTAGATATACCTAAACAAATACGTTTCTGTTTATTTATTTATTTGAACTCTGTGCAAGCAAAAAGGTATAAAGCACTTCCCATTATTCATCGACAAGAGACCCTTCTAAACAAAACAGGTGGTCTTTTATTTTCCACAAAAATTGCATTTAATTTTTTTATTGTATTTTCCAGATTCAGAACTACTTCCCGTGTTTTTGACATCCAAGTTCGGGCGACCGGTCATAGAACTAGGAGGTTATAGATACAACAAGCGGTCGGATAGACCTGGTCCTCGAGCGAGCTGGCGATGTGTCAAGAAACGGAGACTGCTCTGTCCAGCGTTCATTAAGACATTGGATAAAGAGGTCATTGATATTAGGAATCGTCATAACCATAATTAACATGCTTCAGCACACTGGTGTTAAAACAATTATGCTTTTATTTTGGTAATTTCAATAAGTAACTTTATTTTGTTAAATACTTATTAGTTCTTAAAACACTACTAAATATTAGATTTTCCAAAATTTACACGATGAAGTATATTGTGTTATTATTAAATTCTTGTTAAAAATACTAACTATACAATTTTACCTCTATGAAACTTAGGCATTACAAAACAATTGTGTACAGAGCAATTGTTTGTTAATTTGCCACCTTTTTATGAAAGATACAAGTATTTCTTTGAAGTTGAATGTATTGAGTTTTATTTAACCTAGCCAGCAAGTTATAACGGAAAAACTATTCGGTATTTCTTTTTCATGTCGTCGTAAATCAGGTAAAGGAGGACCCACAGCCCAGGGTACGCCGGACATGCATTTAAGTATCGCCTCTAGTGTTGGCTGTTTTATCTACCGACTTCAAAAATAATGTTTTTTTTTTGTATATTTGTTACGCGATTTCTCCGGCAAATGTGAATCGATTTTGAAAATTCTTTTTCTAATAGATAGGGTATGCCTCATATAAATTTTATCGAAACTGATTCAGCACTTTTTGTAAAATCAATTAAATCCCAAAAAAAAATTACATAGACGACGTTGTAAGTTTCTTCAATCTTTGGAGTGCCTCTGTTTTGCCGGTTCTTAATGGATTTAGATGATAAGAAGGTACGTACTAAAAAGTGATAAATAAAATGCTTTTTTACAAAAAAGACAACCGCCTTCAAAATCTAAAAAGTGATAAATAACTTTAGCACAGTACACTAGATTTGGAAGTCGGTGGCAATTAAAGACAACAAACAGAACAAAGCCACTGACTTCCAAATATTAAGTCATGTGTGTACTGTGCTATAGTTATTTATCTCTTTTTAGATTTTGAAGACGGTTGTTTTTTTTTGTAAAAAAGCTTTTTTTATTTATCTTTAATTCGAAGTGAACTTCTGACGCCGACGTCACGTAAAAAGCAGCCAAGCTTAAGTAGAACTGGGCCGGCTACATATGCCGCATGTCGAACGGATCATGGGCTAAAACAATGGCGGGATGAACTTGGCTTACAGGAGGGATTGGTCCACACTAGCTTTCGACAGAGCGAAATTGGAAAGGAGAGTAAAGGCCCCCTTTGGGCCTTTGCCTTGTGTGTGAGTGGAAAAAATATAATATAATCCATACTTTCATACGTAATAATATAAACGCGAAAGTAACTCTGTCTGTTACGCTTTCACGATGAAACGGCTGAACCGAGGGAAGGACATAGGCTAAGTCGGGTCCGCGGACAAAAGCACATAAGTCAAAAAAATGCTTTATTTTTTCTTTGTACCAAAATTATTAATTTATATCAATACATCGGCAGACTAAAGCACATTAGTCATATTCGCTTGTTCGGGCTTGAATCTAAGTGGCGTCCTATTTCAACCTCTTGAATCGCATTAATCTTGCGGCGTTATAAAAAACATAAGTTGAGTTATGTTAAAAGGAACACTTGAAGCTCTCGGACTTCATGGACACAGAAAGTGACTTATGTTATTAGGAACGTCAAGTAGGGTAGGTACTCAAATTATGATTTATTGCTTACAAAAAACTGAATTGGTAACTGTAATGATTTGGGTCACACTAGTCGAGTTAGTTTTGCTCTGATTTGTTAACAGAACAGTTGTGGTGTGTGACATTTTATTTAAAAATATTCTCAATTGCTATGGATTGTCAGTGAGGAAAGAAATTAGTTGAGATGGTGACGAGGAGAAACACAAATGTTGAAGATAAGTTTGCCATGTTTGATTTAAATCAGAAAGTAATATATTTATCTTTCATTGTAGTTTTAGCGGAAATCATGTTGAAGGTAAGTTTGCCATGTTTGATTTAAATCAGAAAGTAATATATTTATCTATCATTGTAGTTTTAGCGGAAATCATCAGTGATTTGCTCATTTTAGCATCAATCATAAATAAATGATTAAAATAATATTTTTTTTAGCCTCTACAGTATGTTTTTATTTTTAGATGAACGAAATGAACAGCAATGTACAGGCACAATAGGGGAAGAAGAATCAATGCCTTCCACATCATCCGGCCACACTGGCGTCATGTTTATTAATCGAGAAATGGATTTCTCAAGTGATGATTCTGTTCTGGATCTACATTTTGAACTCCCTGAAACAGCAGTAGATTCGTCGACATCCACCGATACTGACCGAAGAACCGACACGCCACATGCGGTCGAAACATCTCCTAAAAAAAGTATTCGCATTACGAAACAAGAAAAGAAAATAAAACGCAACACAGGTCAATCATATAAAACATTAAAAGGTAAAGTTGTTTCCAACAGAACAATGAAAGAGCTAGGGACGTGTCGAATGAAATGCAAGGAGCGTATATCATTGAACGATAGACAAGCAATTTTCAAAGAATATTGGCAAATGGGAACATATCTCAAGAGAACAACTTATATGGCATCTTTAATTGAAATACACGACAAGGCCACTCAAAGACAACGCACACTAGATCCTGACCAACAAAAGAATCGCATGAAAACACACAAATATTTTTTATTAATTCACGGGAAGCGTGAACGCATTTGTCGGGGATGCCTTTTAAAGACGTTAGGCGAAAGCGATAATTTTATAAAAACAGTTGCCACGAAAAACGGTCGTCGATAGGTGGCACTCAAACAGATGATAACCGTGGGAAGAGTATACCCAAACATAAGATTTGTGATGAAAAAAGACAAGAAATTAAGGAACATATTTTATCATTTCCATCCTATGAGAGCCATTACACAAGAAAAACTACATCAAAAAAGTACTTGCCTTCTCATCTAACTATTACGAAAATGTATGATTTATTTTGTGAAAACCGCGACAGTCCACCTTCAGTAAAAATTTATAGTCAAGAATTCCACAAATTAGGATTATCGTTCAAAAAGCCCCGTGCCGACACATGTTATACTTGTGATAAATTCAAGATGGAAATTCAACTAGGTATGTCAGGAAGATCAGGTGAAAACTGAACTAATTGCTCAACATGAACATCACAAGACTGCCGCAGATCAAGCATACGAAAATAAATTATAAACTGTTAATATAAGGTCAGGGTGGCATATTCCGTCTATGGGGCGTAACCGTCTACTTGAAATTATGCTCGTCACAGTCGAGTTGCAGCGTTTGTAGAAGTGTCGATAAAACAGCATTACTTTTAACTTCAAATAAAATTCCATAAATGGCGATAGTCACTATAAAAATGGGTAAAACCGTCTTCAAAGTTCAGTTGCTTTTTTAAAGTGACAGGTGTCTGTCAGTGAGTGTCCTACGCTGCTGTATTTTCGAAGGTAAGTTGTAAATTATGTAACTTACAGTGTCGAATGAATTCAATATATATAGTGTAGGGTCCTTGTAAAGGTTTCGTGTATTATTTTGCAAGATAACGCTGCAAATGATTAGATTATTCAAAGTAACAAATTTATAACCTCGAAATCGTTCAGTGCATAATTCCGTCTATTTTGAATGGGGCTAGATCGTCATATGACGAATTTGCCCCATTTTTGAGATCGTAAACCTTTTATGTCCCAACTTTTTAAAAGAGAACCAATCAATATTCAACGTAAGTACTTACTTAGAGTTCAAAGAAAGTTCATTTGAAAGAGAATATATATTATACAATTTGTGTAACAGTTACAGAATAATCGCCACCACAATCAACTTAGGGACATTTCTTCTGATTTTTTTTTTTTTGATTACAAATAGTCGTTGTATGTATAGAGAATTTAGATAATTCGGTTGGAACTCAATTTGAATTAATTAAATTGTTTCAGTTCAACTAGACGTCGCCGTCATTAATAATGGTATTAATATTCATTCATAATTTTGATGTACAACATTTATAGCCGGGTACCTTGTCGTTTTTATGATTAATTGATAGGTTTTAGTTCTATTTTGAATGCTTTTGTTTTTTTTTATTCATCGCCTGATGTTAAGTGAAGATTTTTTGTTTTTCTATATTGTTTATCTTTGATACTTCTCATTTTATGTTAAGTAGTTTTTATAGTTACTATAATGAGACTGATTGTTAATTTTATTAAGACTAAAATACCATTTGATTTTGATAGGTTTTAAGTTTGGTACTGAATTAAAACGGTTTACGATATCAAACGTGTATTTTTATTTTATGAAGGTACCTTAACTTTATCCAGATAATTACATATTTTTCTGTGTGCTTTTATCTTAAGTTTGCAAAATTAAAGTCCTTATTTCATCCGCGACGTCGTCAGCATAAATTTGTTTGTCTCACAAGAATATTACACGAACAAACATCATATAGGTATGTTAATTTTGGATGTTTTTAAACATGTAAGTACCAAATAACATGATTGCACTCTCATAAATCGAATCACCCAATGTTTTGTACTTTAAGAAGAGAAATCCTCAAAATATATATTTTTTATGCAAAATACCGATACCTATTTAATTAATAATAAGAAATGAGCTAATAACGCTCCACTAAAATATGTTGACCAACCCTGCTTGTTTAGGCATGCCGAAATAGCCCCCAAAAATGATTTTTACGTATTTAACCTGATAGAGACTTTATTTTTAAGATCGTTAAGCACAGAATTGACTGTCTCTTACGAACGCATGTCATTATTACGTGTTTCCTTAAAATCACTAAAGATTTCAATAAATTCTTTTATGCTGCTGGTCAAGTTTTAAAAATAGTTGCATATTCTAGTACTGGTGATAGTTTATTTAAATAAGATCACTGTATTTGAAAGTTTAAAACATTATTATTTTCATGAGACCATAACATTGATCATAATATAATATTGTTTATCTATAATATGTATGTATTTATAAATTATATAAGTATGTATATCAGTTGTCTGGTTACCATAACACAAGTTCTGCTTAGCTTGGGGCCAGATGACCGTGTGTGAGTTGTCCCAAGATTTATTTATTATTTATTTATTTATACATGAAAACGTTCATCGGATACGGGCACTCAAATGTAAGTCCAAAAAAAGCTATGCCGGAATTAGCCACCCTCACCTTACTATAATAATTGTAAAATTTAATTATTAAATTTACTGTTCTCATACACTTAAGTCACAAGTACCTACTAGGTACACAGTGTTCTTTCTAACATAAGTCACTAAAATCGCTTTTTATTATATTTTTATCAAATTATATTTACGTGCATGTAAGTATTAATTTAAAACATCTCAATATTCCAATAAAGTTGAATTTATAGTTTAACGCTATTTTTTTATACAGTTTTTTAGTTATTCCTGAAAAGTTTCACTTTTGGACTTATGTTTTTTAGTCTGCCAGCCCTAGTATTAATCTACGACTTTGCCTGCATCCGCGATAACCGACATTCACGCGGTTATCGCGGGCAAAAGCTAGTATGTAATATAACTTCAATTCACATAAAAACGTGCCTTTCGCCTTACCTTTATGTGTAATATATAAGTTGATTTTAGAAAGTGCAAGTTTAGTGAACTGACCATTATTCACATTAACAAAGTTAACGTCGCGTCGTAATGAAAAAAGTTGCTCAAAAATTGTTTTTTTCAGATGTCGTAATATTTCCTACTTCTAAAGGGGCCATGAGACTGATAATGGACAATGCTGTGTTCATCAGGAACAAGAAATGGCGCGATAGTGCCTTCTGGGTTTGTCGCCGGAGAAATCATGGTTGTAGAATGACGGTACTGACGAATGGCACTGACGTGATCAAAATCAAAGGAGAGCATTCTCACCACGATTGACGTATTTAAGAAAAGAGTAATTGGGACTGAAGAAATTAATTGTATTGAAGCTTCAAAAATCATAAGTCTGTAATGGTTTGCAGAATAAATGTACGTCGTCGAAAAAAACAATGTATTTAAAACTAAATACACACTACTAAAGTACAGTCACTTGCTAAACTTTAATGTAAATATTTATTTTTTAACAGTAATGTTAATAGGTTAAAATTATTCATGAACTTTTTAAGTTATCAAGCTGGAAAACGTATTATTTATGTAACGTTAATAAACAACGTTCTAGAGGATCGATTTTTATTTAAATGGTAGGTGAATATGAAGTTGATTGAGTAGCAATGACATAAAAATAAAATAATTTCTATACATTTTAATTGTCAGATTGTTTAATAAAAGCGTCACCTCTGCATTTTGAAAAATTTTCTTTCGGAGAAAAAGTACAACTCAGAAAATCCAATTTGCCATTGCTGCTATTAGCATTAAAACAGTTGTGTCACAAAAATAGACCCAATGGAATATCTATAGGTTTAGTTATGGTAACCGGTTGAAATATTCATTGAATACGTGTTTCTACTTCCAAACTACAACAGATGCTTTGCGCGCGAGACGCTCGCACTTGGCCGGTTTTTAGAGAAAAGTTGCTGCCTGATAATATTAATTTTATTTATTTTTAGATCATATAATGATACGAACGCCCCGAGGAGGCTTGAAATTATTGATGAACAATGAAGTTTTCTTCAGAAATAAAACGGCGGGGGATCACTCTTACTGGGTGTGTCGAAAAAAAGCACACGGCTGCAGAGTTACCGTTCACACTCGAGGATCGATGCTCATCAAAGTTAGGGGTGAACATAGTAACCACTGAGATGTATATCGTAATAATATTAAGGAAATATACATGTTGAAGACTAAAAGTTCGTTCAGACAGAAGCGTGACGTGGTCACTGGTCAGGCTGTAAATATAATTATTTTAATAAAACAACTGAAACAAAAATTATGTCAACTTATAAACTTGTCATTGTACCATTTCATTTTAATATTATACCTACCTAATAGAATCTGTAATAATAATTGTAAAAAAGTTAAAGTTTGCCAAAAACTTGTCTTTCGCCTGAAACGAGGTATGAAGCCAATCTTGATGATGTGATTCATGTAAAACTGCTCTCTAATTGCGTAAACACGTTTCGAATGACAATCGCCATTGAAAACAGGAGAAGTGCATCTTTATAAGTATTTTAAATTTAATTTAATTCTAACCCTTTTTAATTAACTGATAAAAAAAGAAGTCATAACAATCCAATTAATGTGGCTCATTACTGTAAACTCTATGTATTTTATAAAAATAAATTTAAATATGGATTTTAAGTACCTATATATCTAGCTCCTAGAGTTAGGGCTTCACAAAGAATGTAAGAATTATTAAATTATATAGTTTTCAAACTTAGTTTAGTTACCAAAACACCATTACCTATTCGGTGTACGACTGATAATATGAAGTAGGTGTTTAGCTCAGGAAAATAACAATTTAAATGCGAAAAAAATTCTATTAGACTAAAAAAAAATATTATTTTTATTCAGACGTTACATTTTTTTTGCAGATTTCGCTCTTATTTGCCATATTTTCTGGGTTATAAAGCAGTTTAACTTGTTATTTTTAAACTTAATATATTCAAACTATTCAATTTGAATTACGGTGAAATTAGAGTAATAATTTTAAGTAGTTATTTACAATAAATTGTTAAATTCAAAGCTGCTGTTATGCAATTGTCTTTTTTAGTTCTCATTAAAATATTATTTTTTTGTTAATAAAAGTCTTTGTTTTTTAAAGCTAATAATGTATGATAAAATCTTTGATAATCTAAACACTTGAGAATCGGAAAAAGGACTGCCAAATAGATAAAAAATTAACAAAAACTAATAATAATTCGCATTTTTTTTTATATTCGTAGAGGATTTACATGTAGGGTTTATAATTATTTACGCATTAAAATATTCGACAGTTTTTACTATGAATCCATTTTGATGCCATCATTGTTCACATTTATGTAGATAAATGGTAGTCTGTATAAAGACAGTCTTGACTTACCGGCTGTACACAGCCTTAACCACGGATATCGGCCTTAATTAATTTTCATTTTGAAGGTTTTATAATTGTTTTTTTTTTCAGAAAATGGTCTTGATTTCATGCTCACTTCGCGTGGTCGACCTTCTCTGTTACATGATGGTATCCAATATTATAGAAATAAAATGAAAGGATCCAAAGAGTACTGGGTTTGCAAGCACAGAACTGAGGGCTGCAGAGTGACCGTAATTTCTGCGAATAATACCATATTAAGTATTAGGGGTCAACACAATCATTGAGTATTTTCTAATTTAGGAATACCTATCATGAGTTTTATGTAGTTGGCGAATAAATGATGTAATTTTTTTCTAGTTTTCGTTAAAACAAAACTTTTTTATTTACATAATTAATAAGTAAATATTGTACACTGTTTAGTTGTGTTTACAATTAAACAGTGTCTTGTTACAAAAACATTAAATCTAGAATTAGATAGACATAAAAATATATTTATTGATTTTTAAGGTGCATTTTTTGTAACAAGTCAGCAAGGGAAACCAGTAATCATAGTCGGCAAGCATCGCTACAATATGCGCAATGACAGAAAAGGGAGGCGGGTAACATGGAGGTGTGTCAAGAAAATAATTAATTGCCCAGCACACGTGGTCACTGTGGATAATAAAATTTTAGGCGTAGTTAATAAACACAATCATGATTAAAACGTTCTCACCATATTTTCTTTCATGACAAAGTAACACACGTTATTTGTTTTTTATACATAAATGAATATTATTATTTCCTTTATTCCACTTAAATAAATATTCTGGGCAAAAAATATTTAATTGGTAAAAAAAATATTTTGTTGGTAATATAAGACTAAGTTTTTATTACCTATGTTAATATTGTAATGTTATGAACATTAATTAATAATCCAATGATTTAGTAAATATTTGTTTCAGAAAATTAGTTTTTTTAATTTACTGATTTCTGACTCGGAGACGGAGGGCGACTTTACACAAACACAAAATAGTTTTAATTTTATTTTAATAACCAAATATTTAATATTTGCAGCATTTTTCGGGACCACAACTTATGGCAAGCGTTGCTTGTACGTTGGGGAGAATAGGTATACTGTACATCAAAACGAGGGTCCGAAGACTAGGTGGAGGTGTGTGAAGAAAAACAACGGCTGCCAGGCGTTCGTGATGACCATCAACAACATCATCATCAGACAACGGGAGGATCATAATCATCAGTAAATCATTTTAATCAACGAAGATGGTGGAAATGGTAATGATCTGTTTCACTTGTATGGGCTTTCTATATGAGAATAGCCCCGTCATGTCGTAGTACAAAATATTGGCCACTCAGCAAGTTGGTATAATTACCGGCACGTAAGTTGGCAAGAGATTTTGTAGTGGAGGAAGATCGCGCACGGACAATTACATACATTTTTACATGCGCGAACTTCCCCCACTACAAAATATCTTGCGAACTTACGTGCCGGTAACTGTAGCGGCAATAATATTGCCGTGGGTACGTCGGACATAGGTACTGTAGGTAGCTCCTTTCAATTAGCACTGCGTGGAAGTATGTTTAACTGGTTACTTTTTATAACCGTTTATTTATTGATATACTGAATAGTATTGTAAAAGTAATGTCAGTTTATTTTTAGGAATTTTAATTTATTGTCATTCAAATTATTTTTTTTGTAAAGTCTTAAAACAGACCGTTGAATTAGATAATTAAACGAGTAATCATTTCTCGAAAAATGTTCACGCTCAATTATTATCGAAATACAAACATTTTAAAACAATAAATCTAGTGTTTTTAATAATAAAAAGTTTTTAAAATTCCTTTTAGCAAAAACGTGAAGAAATAGTATCTTATTTATTTTATTATGTTTATTTGATGCTGAGTGCCTTTGTAGTCTTGTTTGATTCACAAATGCATTCCATCTCAAAGAAGCCTTGCTGTGCTGCGGCATGGTATATGAAGTATTGCCCATCATTATCATCATAACAACCGGAAGACATCCACTGTCTGTCCATCATCTCTACGGCTAGTGTGCCGAGCCTCGACCTCGACCTCGACCTCGGCTGGATTATTCTTTTCGCTTAGTTGGTATTGTTTCTTGTCAACTTACTGACTATTTTATTTCATGCTATTTTAGAGCTTCTCCAGCCATTAGGAGAGTCTAAGTTGCATTGTATCGTTCTTATACAGAATCGTATTCTGAAGATGAAATGACACATAAGAGAAAACAAGGATCTAGTACCAGGGTACTAGATCCTTGTTTTCTCTTGAGTACGCAAAGCCAGGGCTTTGCGTGGCTCTAATTTGAAGGACACAACAGATTTCGTGAAAGCAGAAATCAGATCTGGATTAACTTTATGGATGACTTCAGAAGGCAAAAACGAGTCTATAAATGTAAGAAAGTTAAGAAAGGGTTCATAGGACGTCGCAGTACTACTTATTATAAATTATATGCCAGTAATTGTGATGACGTTTTTGTGTACAGTAACGATGCTGAAGTCGAAAGTCGTAAATCTGTCAAATCTTAGAAAAATAATAATATATCAGTGACTAGCTAATATTATTTTCAATTTGGTTTATAATTCATCAATTGTATCATGTTCAAAGCGGGCAGAGAGGGTGTTAACTGGCACTAAATACCCCACCAATTTTGACGCAGTAACAATTCGAAAAAGTCATGGTTGTGATGTTTTTGTATATTCTAGTGTAGCGTCAACTAATAGCCGAGTTCTAGTCGATTGTACACACAACAAAAGTGTCTAGGAATCAAGCAAGTTTTTACTAGTTACTAAAAATCAAATTATTTGATTTTACTTTTTGTAACTCCTGTGGATACTTTTGTATTCAAAAGGGGAAAGGAAATGACTTTTTAAATTTCGGTCAGAGGATGAAAATCTTCTGTCAAGTCGTATTCCTATAGGTAATCCTGCAACCTGTGGCGTGCCTAGGGGTCAAAGTTAGGGCAAACCCGATATATATTTTACGATTAAGAAAAAAACTGCCAGTTGCTCAGTTACTGAGTAGCACAAGACATGTTATGCTTATTAGTGCAAGCCCGGCTGTTTGGCTTGTATGAAGGTCCCGCCACTGCCTGCAATGGGTTTGAGGGCAAACCAGTACAATTTCTGCAATACATTTGAGTGAAATCAATACAGAAGGACGTTATCATGGAGAAAAGACCTAATTTGAGCCGAGAAGAAATGATCAGAGCCGTGAGAATGTTGGAAACTGGTTCTCGGCAACGTACTGTGGAAATCGCTGTGAGCACTACGCAGTGTTATAAGTTGTCTTTGAACACGTTACCGCATAACTGGTAGCGTAGTAGAGTGACATGGAAGACGAGAATCATAACCTCACGTAGACAAGATCGTTAAATAAAACTGCTCGACGCAATCGTACATTGACCACGATGGTGGTTACGAGGCTTCATAGCTCTTCAGGGATATAAATAAGCGATTAACCTATAAGAAATCGCTTGCATGAAGTCAATATCTGTTCCCGAAAGCCGCTACGTGTATCACCAATTGAGTACCTAAACACAGAAATTGGACAGAAGAAAAGTGTCATTTTGTGAGATTTTCTGACGAATCTCGCTTTAGTGTGAGGCCAGATACTAGACGTACACGGTATCATAGGACTCCTAGACGCCAAGAACGTTTAACATCATGCCAGGAAGTCCATACATACAGTGATGGAACAATCATGATGTGGGCGGGTATTTGAATCGGCGGCAGAACCGAGCTGATTTGGACCAGAGGTAATCTCAATGAACAGATTTTGCGCTGAAACGATTGTATAAGATGTAGTCATTCCTTTGCGCATACAATATGGTGCTTCGTCGTTAAAAACACACTTGTCGCAGCTTATATTAACGGCCTGCCCTAGCCTGCTCAAACGCCAGACCTAAATCCATTGAGCACGCATAAAATTATTCAAAAAAGAGCTCTGCCAAATACGAATGTTATACACACACCAGAAAAGAAGTTTGTAAAGAAAATAACTGCTCAATAATAACGTTTAAAAGCTATTTTTGTCTTACGACACTTTAATGTCAGAATTAACTAAGGTGAAATATCCAGCATAAGGAAAAATCACGAAGTCTTTATTAATAGAAAAGCAGACAGTGCTTCGCTGATCTACACCTAATTATGAAAATATTTTATTTAATCAATCTAAATATACATCCCTTGACACTTTTGATGTGTAAATGAATATTCACAAAAATAGTATTCATAATATATTATTTGGGTAATGATTCTATAGAATAGTATTGATTTACAAAAATCTTCATGGTGTTTTATTTGTAATAATCTTACTTTAATATAAGTTATAGGATAATAATTGATACAGCTATAATATATCTTCACTTTATTATGTGACCCTGAGCATACACCAAACTGGTCCTTATTTGATCGTGTTTTGTTACAGAAAATGAAAATCAAAATTATATACCAAACAAAGAAACAATATACAAACAAAAGGAAATTGAGAAAGAAATTAAAAGAATGAGAAAAATTGAAAAAATTAAAGAAATTGAAAAACATAGAGCAATTGAAGAAATGAGAGAAAGTGAAAAGGTTAGAGAAATTGATAAAATGATAGAAATTGAAGAAATTGAAAAAATGAGAGAAATTCAAAGACTAAGAGAAAATAAAAAAAATATAGAAATTCTAAGAAAGATAGAAATTGAAAAAATTAACGTTATGAAAGAAATTCAAATGATTAGAAAAAGTCACACAATAAAGGAAATAGAAAAATTAAGAGAAATTCGAAAAATAAGAGAAATTGAAAGAAGTAGAGAAAATGAAATAATTGAAAAAATGAGGGAAATTTCCAAAACAAGAGAAATTGATAAAATTAGAAACATTGAAAAAATGAGAGAAATTGAAAGATTCGGAGAGTTTGAAACAAGCCGAGCGATTGATAAAATGAAAGAAATTGAAAAAATCGCAGAGCTTGGAAGTCAGAAACAAGTACAAAACAAGAAAATTGAAGCGAAACAAGGCAATAGCCAACACAAAGAAGTTAAAGAAGAACGTTTGGATTATGAAGATGACGTGGATGTAGATGTCCACGAAGGAACCATTTTTAACAACAAATATGGACGACAAATGCTTATTGTCAAGGGCCACAAATTCTTTAACGAGAGAGAACGGGGCTGGAAAATTGAATGGAGATGCTCTAAGAGAAGCACGCTTGGTTGTAAAGCTAATATTATAACTGTAAGAGAGAAAATTGTACGTCGTCAGATCATTCACAATCATAGTAGCGATCCTGATTTTATGAAATTTGGATATAATAATGAGTAATACAAATGTAAATAAGCTCTTTATATCAATGTTACTAAGGATATTTCTCAGTGTCACATTTAACAGTGTTATGTATTTCTAGTCCAGCCATAACTATTATGTTAATGTGCTTTTAGTAGTTGTTGTTAAAACTATGTATTTTTCGCCCAAGAAGAATATAATCATCTATGATGTTTGGACGACTAGGTCTAATCTACACATGATCTTAATAAATAAGAATATCAACATTAAGGATATGTAGATATAGTATTACTTTTACAAATACCGTTAGAATGTACATATGTATGTGCATAATTATGTGATCTCTTTGTATAAATTGTTTATGTAACTAAATAATAATTGTTGTAGGCATTTCTTTGCACGCATTAACGTTATAAACGTATGACTAAGCGGACGTTATACATTACTTAACTTTAAACAACGCGGATAAGAAATGGGGTAAAAGTCTGTAAGTCAAATGTTTCGGAACCTTATAATAGACTGACATAACTCAAAAAAACAGTTTGTATTAAAATCACTAATACGTTTTGGCAATTATAACTTGTCTGATAAGTTGTTACTTGGTCTGGGAACGAGATATACAAAAAAAAAACATAGATCGAAATACAGATGACGTTAAAAAAAATATCTTTGTTTGTCTAACTCATTTTGGACCTAAACCGTAATCGGTCAGTTTATTACTGCGTGTGATTTTTATCTCGTAGTTATTTTATAGCGACAAATCAGTGTTTTTCGTAATAGAAAATATAATGATAATATATTTTATATCTGCTTGAGTCTGTTGCGTATTGTATTTGTATAGCAAAGAAACCAAAAATCATTGTTACTTTAAATTAAATCGATGTATGGCTTATTGCTCTGTTATTTATTATAATAAATATAAAAATATGTAATGTTTCACATGATTACATCCCATTTATCTACCTATAATAACGCATGTAAAACTCTCCTGCCTCTCCTTTTATTTCCTATGTTGTGTTGTATTTTATTAATGTTAAATTATTTTTAGATTACGTGGTGACGACGTCTAGAGGCTGTTTTCTGATGGTGAACAACCATAAGTTTCATAAGAAAAGGCAGAGAGAAAATAGAGTTGAATGGAGATGTTCAAAGCGCAAGACCCTTGGCTGCAGAGCAGCTGTCACGACGATATATCAAAATATCGTAAAAAGAGCTCATGAGCATAATCATGAATGACAGGACGAGGAATCTTTTTTTACTTTAGTACTTAACTCAATTGATACGCAATTATTAATTATCTATGGTTGTGAGACTCCCGGGGGACCAGTATCGCATAGTGCATTATAAGCGTATATTTTTGAACATGTGTGCTTCAATTTCAATTCTCACACGGCTATCTGATTCCAAACTAGGCAGACCCTGTACTATGGGTGTCAGACAGCTGATATACATACACAAATATATAAATAGATTCGTATATAGATAAAGCCCAATATTTAAAGAAGTCTTGTTAATCATCCGTTTATATTATGTTCAAATCTGTGTTAGGTGTTGTTTTTTTCCAAAACACATCACAAAGTCATTTGATGGCAGTTAAGTCGTTAACAGTCTAATGTCCAAATACTCAAACGCTACTCAATTTTTAGATGCCATTAAGTCTCGTGCTATCACAGTCACTTTGACATAAAGTGACAGAGATAGCACGAGACTTACGAACGTTACGAAATTGAGTAGCATTTGAGTATTTGGCCATTAGATTATTGATAGGTCTGAGCGCGGAGACCTATCAATAATAAATAATAGTAAAATGATAATAATAGCTGAATGGATTCTTTATACCTTTTTAAATTTTGACTTTCTCCTTTTGACACCGCGGTGCGACAACTGTATGTCTATTCTGTTACAATCTTCCTCGGTGAACACCTAGGTGAAGTGAGCTGTCATCCGTCCGTCTGCTTTGTCAATCCCTAGCTTCGGGACGAATGACAGCTCACTTCACTTAGGTGTTTACCGAGGGATATTGTAACAGAATAGCACTTCTGATAATGATTGTGTACATTTTAAGACGTGAGTTTATTTGTTAAATAGCTTTGATATTCGTAGCTTAGGTTGTAAAATATATAATTAAATCATGTTGGTGTAGGTAGAAATATATCGGTAATTAATATATTTGCACTAATGAAGGAATGCATCACATAGTTAGTTGCAGATTTGTTATTTATGCAGATATATTGACCTGCATTATTGAAGATCTTGTATTGTATTCTTTTTATTTGAATCAACTGTTTTGTTGTATTTTATTTTTGGTTTGTATTATGGTGATTGTAATAAATTGAGTAAACCTTGAACATAAGATTTTATTTTCTAGTACATACATTTTATTTTCTACATTGAAAATTTAACTGAAGTGTTAGAAAGATTACAATAGTAAATGAATGCATCTATACTTTCGTCACTGCAAGCTGTACAGTATGCAATCATATCATTTATAGTCCTTATCAAATGACGTAGTGATAGTTTATTTTTCATGTATTTCAGTTTCAGACAAGCATCATTTCTTCCTAAATTCTGGGCAACAAAGCGTGTTAGTCTTGGGTGACGTCAGATACAGCAGGTACAGGGAAGTGAAAGAAAAGACCTTCTGGAGATGTGTAAAGAAAACCCAAGGATGTAAAGCGTCTGTCATTACTGCGAAGAATGAAGTATTACAGTTCAAGAATTTTCATAATCATTGAAATTAAAAGGCAATCTTAAGGGCGCGTATTCGATTTAGCGCAACTCAAAATCAAAACGATTGCTAGAACGGCGTAGCAGCATTGACACACACTAGTACAACACAATGGTCTGTTCGTGTGCATCAGAAAAAAAATACGCACGAAATAAGCACGAATCATTGAAATTGATCGGCAAACGAAAGCGCGCGAGGTTTTACGGTGCTTTTTAAAATAATTGTCTAAAATAAATGAGTTCGTATGAGAACCTGAAAAAAATTGTGTATATTGAGTATAACCTTTATTTTCATAAAATAAATATAATTTATGTTATTATACTTATACCGAAAAAAAAAGCTTGAGAGGTGTCAAGGGACACCCGGATGGAACGAAGTTCCTTTCGATTAATTAGTGAAGGAATTGTAATAAAATTTTATTTTTTTTAAGTTATAATAATATTTTTTTTATTATTAACAAATATAATGTAATTAAAAGACAATTTAATTAAACGTGCCCGTTTATGTATCGAGCGAAATGGACTCCATATTGAGCAGTTGCTTCGATACAGGGAAGTGTAAATTTTATACCTAATAGGTAAGTTTTTTAATTAAGCCAAAGTTGATTAAAACTGTGTTTGTGAATAGTTCTAATTTATTTAAATAGGTTACCTATAGCACCTTTAGGTACTACGCCTGCCTGCCTTTCTTTTTCTAGCAAAAGAGTACCTACTCACTTACCTACTTACAACTACAAATAATTCGCCAATGATAAAAGTAAGTAAGACTGAATCTTTCTAAAACTGTTCTTGTCTTTAAATAAGCTGCTCACGTCATTACGATATTGCTCTGGGCAAAACGCGAAAACATGAAGTTTTCGTCATGAATCGAATACACGCTCTTAACCATCACTAATATTATTGCTCTCGTTTATTATAACTATCGTTCTGGTTATCTAGCTTTTTATAAATTTGTTTTATTTTTATTCTGGTATTTTGGAATTCCAAATAATTGTCTCTTAGCAGCTTCTTAGTATCTAAGGTCCTTTCGGAATATTTAATGGTAATATGATTTTAATATTATAGCGATCTCGGTGCTATTGTGTTAACTGTAATACTATCAAGAAGACAAAGCTCAATTTAAATTTCCTAAGAATAAAATCAAAGATTATGAATATTTTAAGAAAGCGAACCTATTTATTGAAATTGACCTTCTTATTTATTGCATTATTGTCTATTTTGCAAGAATTTTGATTCCTAGCGATCTCAATGGATTGGTGTGAACGAATTTATGAGTTTTTACAACTTATTTATTATAAGGTACTCGTATTGTTGTATGTCCTAAGTCTACATTCGGCCTTTAATCATCGTGACGATTCTATTTGTATCTAGTCTAAGCATTTTTGTATTGTTATTGGAGGTTTTTCTCAAGACAGCTTTCTATAGGTAACTGTATTTTATTGATATTATAAAAACATATAAAAAATTACAAATTTTATTGTTACATTAATTGCAGCCCGATTTTACCTACGTTTTCAGAATTCACCAAAAATATTCCTTAACTGTTATTCATACTTCTTGGGCCAAATAGTTCCCATTTTTGTACGGTTACAGTAGGTAGGTTTTAAGTGCCTTCTTAATTAAATAAATTTAAAATGTGTGCTTTGATTTTCTAGGAATATATTTCGTGGAAAACAGATCTGGTAACAAGTCCTTGGTTTTTCACGACCAACGTTACAACAAGAGTCATGAACGGGATGGACGAGTGTCATGGCGATGTGTCAAGAGGAATAGTGGTTGCAGGGCTGTGGTGGTCACTTATATGAACAGTGTCATACAGTACACTCAACATAATCATACTGCCTCAAATTGTAAAGAAAAGGAAGGGACAATCGTGCTTCGGGTCAATACTTGTTAGTTCGAGGCTGATTGTGAGTTAAATTTAATATCTAATGTATGGAATGGAGCTGTTGATAGACCTTAAAAAATAATAATTAGTTTTAACTCTTGGTTTGAGTAAAACTATATTCTGTAAGTATGTTGTTTTCTTACACAGCCTGAAAGCCAATGCGCATTTGGCATACAAGCGCCTTTTACAGAGTCAGTTTACATAATTTTACTTTCTGACATAATAATTTGTCAGATTGTACAATTATGTTGTCAAACTGACAAGTGACAGCCACCGCCATCGCCGCTGTCTGAACGGCGCTTAGAGCAAAGAGGTTCCATTGTTTCGTGCATTTAACTCATATGATAGTCAGGCCAAACAGTCGCAGTTTTAGTCAATGTCAAAAAAGTTCAACAAAAAGTTCAAGGCCTGTACTTAAGTTACTTTAAACACCCTGTATTATATGTAAGTATATAATGTATATAATTTAGCCATTTCTTGTCTTCGTAGCTTATTTTACTTTAGAGGATGATTAGGAAATGCATTATTGTGCAAACTTTTTATAAGATCATATTTTATATTTTATTTATATAGTAGTACTACTACTTTAGTAATATGAAAATAATGTGATTTTTACTATTTCGAAGCTTTTTTAGGTATTTATTCATGTGTTTTTAAAGTAGATATGCTGGTATTTTTCAATACATCTCGTAATAATTATCAAATATAATTTTGTGTATGTATATTTATGTCTACGTATCTACGTATACTTTTATAGGTAATTATTTATTTATGCAAGGTGGTTTCACAATTGACATGTAAGTGTAACATAATTATATTTATAAACGTTACGCCAATGACGAAGCACACAAATAAATCGAGAAAAAACATGAGATTTGCAGAAAGTGACACAAATTATTAATGTTAAATGGGTACAAAATTATACTGACATAATAAGAATAAAATCAATTGCTTTTGTATAAAATGTGTTTTTTCCCATATTATAGGTAATCCAGTCTTTGTTAGATACCTAAATAGGTACTGGCATTTAATACTTATACGTAAAAATAGAAGATCATAATTTTAGTCATAATGATAATGTTGTAATAGAATTATATAATTAATCATGCATGTACCTACTTAGTCTCGGACATATAATTATTAAATGTGAATGTTGCCTGTAAAAAGAAAATAAAATGTTTTTAATCATGTTTGTATTAAGTTTATATTGATAATTTTCTTCTCATATGCCAACATGGGGCCACGAGGTTATAAAAAAATACCTAAGCCTAGATATCTAAATAAAATACATAATTACTTACAGGTCCAATATTTTGGGAAACAGGTTCTGGTAATCCTGCTTTATTTTATAAAGGACATAAATTTTACCAATCCTATCTGAGGAAAGAAAACGGTGTATCTTGGCGATGTTACCGGCAGTATTCAAAATGTAAAGCGACTGTTAATACTCAAGACAATGTGGTTGTGAATTATAATGGTAACCATAATCATACTTGATGTATTTTTTTGTTTTATTTCTGCATGGTATAGCCATAATTCCTTGTCTATCGGAAAATCCATCGTTCAGGCAGAGATGGTGATGGTCACTTGTCAGTTTGGTGTTTTTTACGCAGAACTTTGCCCCATTCTAGGAATTTCTTTTGTATCGTGGGTGGGTTTACAAACATATGAAGTGAAAACCTGGGTCATACAAATTTTTTTTTTCCTTGCGGGTATCTACTCCGCAACACGCAGAGCAGCAGACATTCGCTTAGCCACTGCGCCCCCCGTGCCGTGTACTGATAATGATATCATTATATCAGATAGTGCAATTTTGTCAAAGTCACAGTAGACCGATGGTCAAGAAAGGTTCTCGAGTGGCGAATCGGTAGACGCAGCGCTGGTAGGCCTCCCACCAGATGGACCGACGACGATCAAGGTCGCGGTTAGCCGGTGGATGCAAGCGGCAGGCTGCCGCTCGTTGTAGCGTTCTATGGAGGACGCCTTTGTTCAACAGCTGACGTCTTCCGGCTGATGATGATGATGACGACGGTAGACCTCTACCAATACCGCCCGTGCCTGAACGTCAAATGGTTAATACAACAGATAAACACGCGCAACTATCAACCTCTGCTTTGCTAACTAACGTATCAGTGAACAATGCCGTAACCACACCATTCGAACAAGTAAAGGCAGATTGCACAGATGAAGCTTGCACTGATGATAATTAGGAACAGGCAGAAATAGGACGAGCTTTCACACAAGAAACAATAAATAAACACGTCGAGAAGGTAGATGAAGATCGATCAACTATTACTGAACAGACAAAGCAACGTAAAGAAACATACGTCTAAGAAAAGCAAAGTTGTGCCAGAAAAAATATTAAACTAAAATGTTATGAACGTAGATGACAATGTTCAAAATGCTGCATCTTCTAAAATTACAATTATTGTAGTGAACATTTATGACTTAAAACGATTAAAGTACATTGAACAGTTACTTTAATTTTACTGTAAATAATAAATACATTTGCTTTCTCATTTCTGCCCGTATAGTTCATCCTATTCTCACGCCGTTTTTAGAGTAGATATAGTTGAGAATTTTTTATTATAGTATATTGTAGTTATAGTTTAATGAGTTCGATTATTCTAATGACAAACTTTGGCCAAATTATAATGTATTGGAGCCACCACGTTCCAGAGATAGATAGGCCCAAGGCCGATCTATACACATAAAGAGCACTATCTCGTCCTTGTCGTCAACAAAACCAATCATTGTGGCTTACACTACATATAGTCACTTACATAATTGATCAAAAAGTTTAGCTCATTGAGTTATTGTCCTTTTTACAGAAGAAGCAACATTCGTCAAGAACTCTCGCGGCAATGCTATGTTACTTTATCGTGGACAGAAGTACTGTAGGGATCGTGCAAAGAAGAATTCTCAAGTTGCGTGGAGATGCAGTAAGAAAAAGGCTAGATGTCGTGCCACAGCCACCACCCTAGATACTTTTATTATTGAGTCTTACAACTTCCATAATCATAAGTAAAATACATTCATATTCTATGCATCGCTGGACTAGTTTCAAATTCAAAGACTTCAATGACTTTGAGCGTGTTACACACTCCATGTTCCGTGTATAAACCGGCCTGCGCAGGCAAAACTGTGGTGAAGCTTGTGCGTGTGGTAAGCGCTTAAGGGCGAATTTCACCAAATGTTTATATAGTATAAATCTTAAGCAGCGAATAGATTTTTTGTCAAATTTTCTAAACAATGTCAATTTTATTCTGTAGAAATTAAATTTATACGAAATAAAAATATAAAAATAAAGTTTTTGCTGAAATTCGCTCTAAGAAGGAAAGTTTCATGATTTTGAAAGAATAAGGGTGCTGTGTTAAGTATTTTTATATTAGTAGATGTTAAGAAGTTACATTTTGTTTTTGTTATGAAGATGATTTTAATTTGTTGAAAAGCAACCAGTTCGTTTAGTTTTTTTTAATTGTTTAAAACCAATTCAAGACTGAATTCGTTATATCTACCTCATGTGCCTAGTGATAGCTGAGTTAATTGAAAACTACTGCGTGAAAGGAAATTGAAACTTTAAATGTATATTCTTACGACAGTATTTTTTTCACTGTACCTAGTCTTATGAAAGTCACTATGTCTAAGATTAATTGAAATGTGATTTTTGAACCTTTAATGAATACTTACACTTAGTTATTGTGCTCAAGGTATTTCTAGTTCTGGACTTAATGGGTTAAGTTTCAACAAAACGTACCTACCTATGCGTACCTATGCTATGGAAGAAATTATTCTCTCATTATATATTAATAATAAAACTAATTGAAAAACCAAATTCTGATTATTTTTATTTCACTTTATTGTCTATGGTCACATTCATAATCACCATTGGGTGACTAGTTTGATTCTGATGTAAATTACTGTTTCATCAGAACCCAACTAATCTCCTGACAACCTAAGAAGTCCGATTTGACGTTTCTTTTTCTGAACTTTTTATGAATGTCTACGTAAGAAATTGAAAAAATGAAATTCAAAATCCTAATTAATTACTATGTTATCCATGCACTATAATAACGAGTATCATTCGTAAGCATCAAGTTTAACTTTATATTGAAAAAATGGACTCAAAACACGAATTAATCGTTGATAAATATTCAAATATGATATCTCAAATTCGACTTCTTAGATTGTCAGGAAAACAGCTGCTATCTGTTGTGTTTCAAAAATGATTAAATTTGCTGGCAGCATTAATACAGAAATGTTTTTACTTTCACAGTTCACTTTATACCCAGCCGATACAAAAATAAAAAGTATTTGCTCATGGTGAATGGGTTTACCTTCTCAGAATACTGTCCTAATTTCTGGTACTGTACTAAGAAGAAGGCGGGATGCACAACCAAGGTTCGCAAGGATAAACAAGGGAGGTTTGTGATGTCTGGTGAAAAATATCATAACCATGCACCGCCGAAATACCATATCAGTGATAAAGGAGAATATATTAAACTTTGTTAGAAAACGGTTACCGAGTATTGTACTTTAACAGTATGAAAAATTATTTTATTTTGTAACTTTTAGATGTAATTATATGTGATGATTAATAATATTAATATATAATTAATATATAATTTATTTCTCTCAAAAAGGACACTGCTACAATTTGTGTATTTAAACATGTTTGCCTTAATCTAGGACCTTTGTGAGAGCTGAGTCTGTACTAGGTTCGGGACCTGTATGACAGATCTCCAGGCTCACACCCTTTTAAATATTATCATATTTCATATTTGCGGCATCTTAATTCCGATTATACATAATAGGTACAGTTTTCGACACTTTTTATAGAGAGGTACTTAAATCTATAATAAAGGTGTGGTTATATAAAAATTTGTGAAGTGGTATGTGAAGTGTTAGGTGAATTGATATTATTATATGATTGTGTGAGTGTGTGTGGTGCGTGAATGTGTGAGGGTGTTCTGTGTATGTGCATGTAAGTTCTGTGCGAGTGATTGTGCTTATTAGTAAAATTTAGTGGGAATTAGTGTGATTGAAATTATTTTATGGTTTGGATGATACTTTCTGTACTTTCATAATCCATATCCAGCAGCCAGTTCCTTACAGTAGTTTTACATTTATATTTTACCATTGAGTACATATGTAAGATGGTATTAACTTTGTTGTATACATAAGGACCAAGGAAATAAAAGAATCGTTGAGCTAGCTTTGAATGAACAGGAATGGAAGTACACACTGTATGCTTTCGTCTCAAGGCTTCAAACTTTTTGGGATTATAGGAATTCTGGGAATGAACTGTTAGAATTAAATTTAAAATGAACAGTTTCCTAATAGAGAGGACGTTACAAGTTTTATAAAGTTCGGTGGTAGGAAATTGATAAGGAAGGGACCAACCTACTTTAAGGATCGCTCTTTGGGCACGTTCTAGTTTTAACAAATGAGTTTTTGCTGCTCCACCCCAGACAACTATACAGTACTGTGCAACTGACTGGCAGAGAGCTAGATACACTTGTCTAAGCACCTGTGTGTCGGCCACATGGCGGAGATTTTTAAATATATATATCAATTTACGCAGTCGGGAGGTAAGTAAGTCTATATGATTATAAAAAGATAAAGAGTCATCTATCTGAACACCCAAATACCTTACACTATAATAACCTTCTTGGAAGCTATATATTTGAGCCGTTTGGGGTTGAAACTCTAGGGCCATGGGGTCCAAGTGCCCATATTGTTTTTCATGACATCACCAAGCGGCTGGTCGACTCTTCACGTGACCTGAAGGCAGGTCTATTCTTGGGGCAAAGAATCAGCATTGCCATACAACGTGGCAATGCTGCCAGCCTGTTGGGCACGTGTCCCGTTGACAGCGATGTGGACGAGTTTTTTGATGCCCTTTGAGCTCCCCTGCCTTTTTCTTAGAATTGTAAATAATTTTATTATTTTGATTTTTATGATTTGTAAATTTATATTATAAAATTTCTTGTTTTGAAAAAATCAAGGCGATACAATATGAAGGTAAATTAAATGATGATTATTATTTGTATATTTTTCATTATTTATGTTCGCGATCGTTTTGGATGTACATTGAACTGTTAGTACTGGATAGCATATTACTGGATTACACATTTGAAATATTGAAAAAAAAAAAAACACGTTGCCCCACACTAGGAACTACCTACTCCTGTATCGTGGGTGCGTTTACAAACATAAACTCACATACACACACACATACACAACTCACATACACAAACATCCAGACCCGGAACAACTACCTAGGCCATACAAATATTTGTTCCGTGCGGGAATCGAATCCGTGACACGCAACGCAGCAGTCAATTACTCAACCACTGCGCCAACCGTGTCGTCAATTAGTGTAAGAGAGATTGTGATTGCCAAATTTTTGCAGAACTAAACTCAAAAGAGAGTTCTGTCCGAGCTCACTTACTTTTAAATAGTTTAAACATCAACTTTATTTGTCTATGGAAGCCGCTGGACGAACGCGGCGTGAAACCGAAACAAGTGGAAATCTTTGGGGGAGACCTATGCCCAGCAGTGGGCGTCAAAAGGTTGACATGATGATGATGATGATGATGATGGTCTATGGTGACACCATACATAATATTTTCACTATTGGGTGGTTAGCTTGGTTTTGATGTAAATTATTGTTTCTTGTGTGGTAGCATTAATACATAAAAACTTTTATTTTCACAGTTCGCTTTATACCGAGTCGATACAAAAAGAAGAATATGCTCATGGTAAATGGGTTTACTTTCTCAGAAAACAGTCCTAAAATCTGGTACTGTACCAAAAGAAGAGAGGGATGTGCAGCCAGGGTTTCCAGGGACACACAAGGGAATTTTGTGCTCTCCGATAATCATCATAACCATACACCGCCGAAGTACCATATCACTAAAACAGGAGAATATGTCAAACTGAATTAGAAAACTGTACTACAGAAAATTGTACTAAATTTTTTATTTTCATTTGTGTATATTTTAATGTAATTAACTGAACTAATGATCATGTATTATTTTAAATGATATATTAAAACATATTACGTATATGCTAAAGATCAATTTGAGATTATGGAGTTTCAATATCTTATCAATTTACGGACCTGTTGAATTCTGTAAAGTAAATGTAAGTAGTTTTAAAAAGTTTGTGGAGCATAATATAAGCCATTATTTTATTATGATACCTGCTTACAGAATTCGTAGCATCGCTCCTTCGGGCCAGATTCTGTACCAGAGAAACTACGAATATTTACATTGGAGGATTCAAGTTCTTTAGACATTCACGATCCCTCGTTGGCAACAGGATAAGATGGACGTGCGCTAAGAAGCATAAACACAAATGTAAAGCCTCAGCTGTCACTATTGATGGCATTGTGGTATCTACTACAGGATTTCATTCTCATACATAAACTGAAATATTTTGCCTGCTTGTCGAATCTTGATTGATACGATTTTCGTGAAAGTAAACTAGTGCTTGATGCACTATTATTGCTTCTTTTGTTATGTATTCGATGAAAATAATGTATGATCTAATTTTATCAGGGGTCAGTTCTCGTATTTTTAAGAACTTTTGGCATTACAATCTCAGTTTCCACCAGTCAAAAATATCTCTAATACTACACATTGATTGTCGCTGAGTTGCTGAAGGTTAATCAGCCTTCAGCATGCACCCATATAATTAAAAACATTCAATCTAGTTGCAATCTCATCCTTAAGACTGAGATTAGCACGCAAACGTTCCTTAGGGCTATACTTCACTGTGACACCGTGGTGGCGCAACCAGTCGCCGGCCACCAACAAAATGTATGCCACTGGTTGCGCCACTATGGTGTCCCAGTGAAATATAGCCCATAGAGTGGCATACATTTTGTTGGTGGCCGGCGACTGGTTGCGCCACCATGGTGTCCTAGTGAAATATAGCCCTTAAAGTTATTAGAATTTATATCAGAGGAATATCGTTTAAATCTTAAACAAAAGATAGTGATAAACTTACATAATGTAGTTAAACCTACGTATTGAAAATGCAACTTGCTATATCAAAATCATTGTTCGAAAATCATCTAGATGTTATATTATATTGTGAGAATTAGGACTACGTGGAATTAAAATTTCACCTCTCGGTGCGTATTGTTGACGTAGAGAGTTTGTTAAGAATTTTGACGTGCCTTGAAAAGTTCTGAACTATTTATGAAGAAATATCAAAATTACATTATGTATATAGAATTTGGCAAATATTTAAGATATTTTAACTACAAGCTTGGAATTTTAATGGAACTTTATAATATTTACAAAAGCTAGAAGGGGACCCTAAGAACATACATGTAGAGGTTTGTTGTTTCAATAAATATCACCATTTTAAAATGGTATTTTCAATTGGCAATTACTTATTAGGTGTTTACGTAAGAATCACAGTGATTTAATCTAAATGTAATATATTTTTATAATATTTAATGTAATAAATTGCACATTCCAATTACCTAAGTATATAATCTATGTAAATTTCGTTAGATGTTTGAGAAAATGTAATAGTTGTTATTAAAATGAGAAGAAAATGTTACCAAAGGAGCTTTGAAATTTAGGTACTGCAGTGCTATTATACAGTTAAAATGTCCTACAATGAATTTAGGTGAAGTCAGCTCGAGGTGAGCTATTAATGGCTAGCATCACTTATGATGACACCTCACCGAAAGGTCACTTTACCTAAAGGTCACTTCGCCTAAAGGTCACTTCGCTTAAAGGTCACTTCGCCAAAAGGTCACTTCACCTAAAGGTCACTTCACGTAAATTCACCGAAGGAGTTTTAAAAATAGAGTGGCAGGACAACAAAGTCATCATTAACACTTTTTAATTTATTGTTAAATATTTAACGGTGTGTAGTATTTGGTGTATGATAAAGTAGTATTATTATTTATAAAATTATTATTTTGTAATGTTGAAAAATCTGGAAAGTATTGTTTTAAATTAACTACCTATTGGTACTTACTGAATCTAAATAATTTAAGTAGATCATGTTATATTTGTATAAAATATGTTTACCTTTTGTCTTTGCTATTGTTTGTTTTTATATTTTGCACTTTTGTTTTTTGTTTTAAATGGTGCTTTTGTTTTATTTTAAGGCCACATAGATGTTTCGATGATATTAATGTTTTTACAAAATCCTCTGAGTATTTTAAAAATAAAACTTTTAAATCGTCAGTATTTTAATTTATAATCGGTGTTATTTTTTTTATTTTTGTACTTTTCTCAAAATAAGTCACACAACAATATTTTTACCCGATGACAAAAAGTAAGACCTGGATTTGCCACATCAATTTTATCAGGTATTTTTATATTTTTTTTAGATACCTCATCTTTCCAATGCAACGAAACACTTTCTTAACATAGCATTTAATTTCAGGCAAGTTAATAAAAATGACTAGAGGAGCTTTCTTCTTGTATGCTCTTGGGCATATCTACAATCGTAAGCACAGTGCGAAGGACAATAAACTGCGCTGGTACTGTACACGCTATCACCAAGGGTGTCGGGCAGCTGTGCTCACTACCTCCAACTATCTGGTTACGGAAACTATCGCCGAACACCGACACGAACCCCCGAAGTTGATACGTTCCACCAGCGGGATCCATCACATCATAGGCGAGAGTTTCCATTAAAGCTGTTCATAAAACCGTGGAGATATATGTAGGGACATTTCACATACAGCCATCTGACCCCAAACTAGGGAGACCCTGTATTATGGGTGTCTGACAGCTGATGATCATATACAAATACATTTTTAAATACATACGTATATAGTTAAACAACAACCAGACACAGGGCAAACACAAGTGCTCATCACACAAATGTTTTACCTTGGGCGCGATTCCAACCCGCATCACGTTGCGGAACAGTCAATCGCTCAACCACTACGCCAACCGTGTCGCCAATCATATTGGATGATTTTGAAAATATAGACAAACAATGAAGTCCTAAAACCATTTTTCCAACCCCTGTACAACATGTTTGCAATAAACTGATTTGATTTGATTTGATTTTGATTTGAAGTCGTAAAAAGTATTTGTTTTTTTTTTATTTCAACTTGTGCTCTTTAGGTACCTATTGGAAAAGGACTTTTTTTCCATAATTGTGCAAGTAATAGTCGTGATATTCGTAGTGCAAGTTAGACAATAGGATATACTCGTATAATGCCGGCACTTCATATGGCGTATTTGTGCAAATATTCGCCTTATTTGGATAATACAAAATGTACCCTACAGTTATTGAAATAAAGTCAATCCATGTGAAGTGCCGGCATAATAATAATACCAGCCTATTACCATCCCACTGCAGGGCAAAGGCCTCTTCTCCTACAGAGAAGGCACGAGCATTGATCACCACGTACGCTCAAGGCGGATTGGTGAGTTCAGACTTATATTAATTATAAGTCCAGGTTTCCTCACGATGTTTTCCTTCACCGATGTCAATGATGTCCAAGATAAACTTAAGAAAGTAAATATGAAATTGATAATGTCACATTATTACTTGCTCGTGCCCGGTTGCAAACCCACAACTTGGTGCATAAGAGGCGGGCACCTCAACACCTAGGCCGTCACGACATGATATGAGATAACAGCATAATATGATTACAGTAGAACCCCGATTATCCGAACCTCGATTATCCGAACCCTCAATTATCCGAACACGGAGTAACATTCGCCGAACGTTGGCGCGAATTTTGATTCATCAAACGTTGTTAGTCCGCTTAAGGAGATTCCGCGCGCGTTTTTGATGTAAGCATATACCTAGATTTCTTACAGCGCGCAGATAGAAACGTGTTTTATGTAAAAAGGTGTGGTTTTCTTTGATATTGTCCCAAAAATCCCACATTTCGATTATCCGAATTAGTGTCGGTCCCAATTAGTTCGGATAACCGAGGTTTTACCGTAATTTAATATAATTTCAGTACTATTTGTAGCCTACAGATAGAGTATAGGTAACCATTAAAATTAAACAGCAACATGTGATTGCCTAATACTGATGAGTGATAATCAGCAAAATTTTAATAAAAAATAAATAGGGCTAATTTAGTTCACGTTACAGCGTATTTCAGACGTTATATCACGTATTTTTGACAAATGTAATGTATTTTCGACATATTTGCTTTTGGTACCTAGTATAAGAAATAAAAAACTTCATGAATTGTTACGGGTTAGTGATAGCTTAAATTAATGTTATAACCATTTTAGAGTATCAATTTAAAACTTCTTGTGAGTAAGGCTTTCAATATAAACATATTGCACATCGTACCGTGTGTTGTCATTATTGCAGTTTTGCTTTCGAAGAACACAACGTCTGTCTGTAGGTGTGTAACCTACAGACAGACCTGGAATATCATCATCATCACCCACAGTCCGATTTTACCCACTGCTGGGTATTAACCCATAAAATCGTACTTCCTCTGTTTAATGCCCTAAGCTTTCTTTATTTGTGCCAATTTGGAGCAAGTATTATTCAAATACCAGTACGATGGTATTTGTAAAATATGGGAAATGATTGCATGTCACCCCACCCTCAGAGTTGCTTCATTCACCCCCTCATTCATATTTTATTGTTTTTTGTTTCTCCAATGAAATAAGTTTGACGGTCAAACAAATGAGAAAAAAAATCTCAGTAGTTCGACGGTCGAACTAATGAATCGAACTAGTGAGAACAAATCTAAATTTGAACTAATAACTAACAATTCCATGCTTCTTCCAGCAAAATTAATAAAATCTGGGAAACATACATCTTTGCTTGCTTACGGATACCTGTACAATCGTAAACACAACGCCAGGCGTGGAGAGTGGGGTTGGTATTGTACGCGGTACCACCTTGGATGCAGGGCTTCTGTGTTCACCGATAAAGGTTTGGTCATCAAAGTGGTGCATGGGATACACAATCATGCATTTCCACAGTTACCTCTAAGTTACTCTCTAAGTTAGTACTATTTTATAATTGAGTACCTATTAATATTGGTGAAACATTACAATTAGAGATGTGCCGACTAGTCGGTAAAGCCGAATACCCGGCCACTATCGTAGTCGGCGACTATTCGGCAAAGAGCGCCGGCTATCCGGCTTCTTACTTTGTATGTATTTCGTAATAAAATCTATGAAGGGGGTATTACATTAAACAATAATCTTGATTTTTCTACCGACTTCAAAAACAAGGAGGTATTCTCAATTCGACTGTTTTTTTTTTGTTTGTTTTTTTGTTACGCGATTTCTCCGGCAAATGTAAAGCGATTTTAAAATTATTTGAGGGTATACCTCAGGGGTATACATCATAGGGGTAGGTATGCCTCCCACATAAATACATAAATGTCATCGAAATTGATTCAGCACTTTTGGAAAAAATCGACAGAAAGCAAAAAATTATACATAAATGATGTTTTAAGATTCTCCAACCTTGTACTTTCAATCTCTGTTTTGACTGTGTTGCCGTTTCTGAATGAATTTGGATGATAAGGAGATACTAAAAAGCGAAAAATAAAAAGCTTTTTTACGAATAAGACAACCGCCTTCAAAATCTAGAAAGTGATTAATAACTTTAGCGCAGAACAAACATGACTTTAGTTTCGGAAGTCGGTGGCAAAACAAAACAACAAACAGAACAAAGCCAACGTGCTTCTAAATATAATAAAACTCGTGTCACAGTATTTGTTATCGAATTCCTCCGAAACGGGAAACGGCTTGCCAGATTTTTATGTTTTTTTTTGTGTTTATTTGGTAGATCTGAGAATAGGTCGTAGGCTATTTTTTATAACTTTATAGTTAAGATACATTTACTGAGTATACAACGACAACAACACAACAACACAACACACCCTCAACAACACAGCCACAACACACAACAACACAACACACGCTTCACACAACTCACCCTTCGTATTGACAAAGTACAAAATATTTATAAGGAGCACGCATGTTGTATGTACATTTCTTCAATATTTTATAAATATAACTGATTATGTGCCATTTGATTGTTATAATTTTATTTACCCTACGTCTTAATTGTTATAATAAACTGTTTATTTTTAAGAGCCGATATCTCAATCATCAGATTACTTTCATCTACAAAGTGTACATGAAACCGCCATATGCATTTTCAACTGTTGATGGTGACTTGTTATGTTGGCATCATTGGTCCCGTCGTTTTAGCTCCTTGGTAATATGGTCCTTAACTTGGCTTCAGAGCGATGACTGATCTAATGTGTCTTGCCTTTGTCCATCATCATCCGCCTAGCCTTTCCATACCTATGTTTAAGCCACATTTACACTCAGCCCTGTTGGGCAGGGAAGTGGGCAGCGCGAGAATGTAAACAGGTCTCTCGCGCTGCCACTGCTCATGCCGCTGCCATTGCCCGGCGCTCCTTCGTTCATTATAGAGCTATGAAGGCTGAGTGTGAACACTCACTCGGTTCGATACTCGCGCAGAAGTATTTAAGGCAATATTTCCGGCAGCGGCAGGAGCAGTGGCAGGGGCTAAGTGTAAGGGTCGGCTGCCAGTCTAATCGATCAATCCAGGTGAACACTAGTGTTTTACGTGGAGCGACTATCTGACCTCCACAACCCAGTTACTAGGCTAGGTACTTCTGACTACTCATTACGATTGTCAAAAATCTACGAATGACAGTCATGAAGTGTAAGAATATTATGTATGCTCCTTTACTTTAGTAAGCAGTATGTCTATTCTATTACAATCTCCCTCGGTGAATACCTAGGTGAAGTGAGCTGTCATCCGTCTGTCTACTTTGTCAATCCCTAGCATTGGGTCGGATGACAGCTCACTTCACCTAGGTGTTCACCGAGGGAGATTGTAACAGAATAGCACTGCTGGTACACTCCTTTCCCTTCATCTGTACAAAAGCCTCAAGGAGTCCGGCGTCAATTGTTTTACTATTGTGTCTGCTAATTAGTCAGTTGAGCTGTAGCTCACATTATGCTGAGTTCACACTATACCTCATACGCGCTTATTTTATAATTATGCATTAAGTGAAAAGGTCAGGACCAACGGTTTTATGTGCTTTCCGAGGCAGGGAGGGGTCTCGGTATGAAATGCATGGTCACCCATCCACTGACCGACCGCGCAAGCGTAGCTTAACAATGACCGACCGATCCTTACGTCTTTTACTTAGCTACGAGCGCTTCCTTATTATATATATTTTTTTAATGAATTAAACTAAATACCTTTTCAGACCAGCCCATATTCATCACTCCTCGTCGCGGACAACCAAAACTACTATTAGGACCCTACAGGTTTTTAAAGGACCGGGACAGTAGCTGCAAAACAAGATGGCGGTGCGTTAAGAAAAACTATAACTGTCTCGCGTCCATTACAACTATAGATAATGTTGTAGTCAAGATTGGGCGCCATCATAATCATACTTAGAAATGAAAATGTTTTTCGTATAGAAATTAATTTTAATTATTTAAATTAATTTCTAATTAAAATTAATTATTTATTTATTTTATTTTTTTACGAAATTAATTCGTTCCTATTTTAAAAATGCGAAATGAAACCGATTGAAATAAACGGAAAGTCGCAAACGAATTGTTTTCGCAGTGCGCGCAGAATATTGGTAGGTATATTTTGTTCACAGATTGGCGATTATTATTCGCAACGATTAAAAATTCGTAGTGCGTGTCTTCAATCGGTTCCATGTCGCATTTTTAAAATCGCAACGAATTAATTTTGTAGTGCGCGCTTAGCCTACGTGTGAGGTCAAACGAATGTAACTTTCTGAGTTGTGAGTCGTATTTTTCGAGTCACGTACCTTATCTTCTCATATATAAAAATTTCGTGTCATAATGTTTGTTATCGAACTCCTCCGAAACGGCTTGACCGATTTTTATGATTTTTTTTGTGTATATTTGGTAGGTCTGAAAATAGCTCGTAGGTTATTTATTTTTTTATTTATTTGACAAAACAACGTTTACCAAGTCAGCTGGACATCGACATGGCATTTGTATTTTAAGGCGACGATATACGCCGGCGACCTTGAGCGACCAGAGAATCGTATGCGCTGCGTCCATAACTCTCAAAGTTTAGTCGAAAAAATTAAATAAAAGATAGTATTCCTTTACTTAAAAAAGGCGTATACTAAAAGATAGATATTAAAATTGTCTGTAAGATAGTAAAAGTTTCGTTTAAATATTCCTGGTAGATTTTGTGTCATTATCATTGTTTTGTCCGCGTCAGACACAACTTCACGATTTAATTAAACTATTTAATATGAACTTAATCAAAAATATTCAGATACTAAATGATTAAGAGAATGTTCTAGTTTAATATATTTTTTTCAAATCATTTACACTATACATTTTGACGTGATTGTCAGGTTAAAATCTGCAAAAGTCGCTTGTAGCGCCTTAAAAGAATGCAGCGTTAATTACGCGACTAAAAAACGCAACTCACAAGTCATAATTACGTTCGTTTGAACTCACACTAAATAGGTACCTACTCATATTGTTTCTCTTATGGCCATTATTATATAATATTTGGCCGTTAATTTTGCGTATTATTTTCCTATGTTAAAATATATGTTCAATGTAAACATTAGTGAAAAGGTTTTAGTATTGTGAAAATATAATATCTTAATGAATGCCTAGTCATCAGTCTTATTACATTCGTGTACAAAAATATTTATGTATATGTACATTTAAGTTTTTTGTCGTAATTTTTTCATTGATGACTCCCACCGACTGACGGTAGAATGACAATTCAAATGCTGAAAAGGATCATTCTATACATAGATTTGCATCATCATCTGCGTCGCCTTTTCCCACCTTGGTTTGGGTCGGTCTCCTGTCTAACTGGATGCAGCTAAATACCAGTGTTTTACATGGAGCGACTGCCTATCGGACCTCCACAACCCAGATAGGTACTGGATAACACGACACCCCTTGGTAAGACTGGTTATCAGACTTTCTGGCTGTAAGGTCGGGTGTTTAGGAGACAAATGAAACGTACGAGGTTCGAGAATACACTGACTATATTGTAATAATGAAACCTTATTATATAGTTTACAACTACTACATCACACCTTCCCCTTTATTAAAAAAAAATAATAATAAGAAAACACAATTATTATTTTTGAGTTTTAATATGGTATACCTGCGCAGGGTATAATAATGTTACATAATATATATATTATTATTATTATAATAATATCATATTGAATTTTTACGATTACAATGTTTTATTTTTAACCAAATTATAAAAAATTGCCTAGTGATATAACATAGGAATAAAATATTCTAAATTAATATACATGACACTGGAGAAGCCTATTTAGTAAATACACATTGGTTACTTAAGTAATTTTTATAAAGTTTAGTTCTATTTTTATGAACTACATATTCTTTTCCTTTTTTCAAAATTTTAACATTATTATCCATGTCATCAATAACTACATAAGGTCCCAAATATATGGGGTCCATTTTACTATCTGAAATATTTTTTATTAATAATAAATCACCCTTTTTATAATACACTGGGTTTATATTAGTATCATAGTTATGCTTTCTCTTAACCTTACTCTTGATTAAATTATTATATGCGTCTTTTTGTGCTACTTGTAGCCTATATTTTAGCTCAAGAGCGTAATTGTCGTGAGCATACAAGGGATCTACCGTATGTCCTTCTAAATTGGTCGGTAGCACGCAGCGTTTGCCAAACACTAATTCATGTGGTGTGTACTTGGTCTCCGTATGTACTGTATTATTGTAAGAAAAACACCAATACGGCAACCAAGTACTCCACGCACTTGTTTGATTCTCACAATTAATCCTAAGATACGCACCCATCGCTTTATGATTGTTTTCCAGCGCTCCAATACTTTCGTGATGGTAAGCTGTAGAAGAAATTTGGTTGATTTTTAAGATTTGACATATCTCTCTCATAGTACTTGATATAAACTCGGACCCACGATCGGTTGCTATTTCTCTAGGTATGCCATATCTTAAAATAAAATTATCAACAAACGCACGAGCTACACTTACTGTATCTTTGTTGTATAGAGGGTACGCCTCCGTAAATTTCGATAGCTCGCACTGTAGGGTCAAAATGTATTTGTAGTTATGTATGTCTTGTGGAAGTGGCCCCACAATGTCTAAATAGACCTTTTCTAGTGCTGAATTTGCAGTCGTTGTTACTTGCATTGGTTGCTTGGTATGTTTAGAATATTTCTGTTTCTTACATTGCTCACATTTAGAGACATAATCAACGACATCTTTTTCCAAACTTGGCCAGAAGTAGTACTTTTTAATGTTATTTACCATCCGCCTAATGCCCGCGTGGCCACTTGTGGGCAGTAGGTGGAAGTCATTTAATATCACACGCCTGTTATCTAAATTATTTATTCTTTGGACATTGCTGACTACACAAATTCGTGGTCCGGACCACTTTTCATAACTTTTTATTTCATTTATAAGCCCACTTATAAAATCTTTATTGTAGTCGTTTCTTATTATGCATATTTCATTTATCAATAACCTTTTACATAAACATAACAAGTCTCTCACCAATTCGACTCGCGTAATCGGAGATCGAGATATTGTTTGTAAATAAATTATAGCTTTACTGGGCACGTACATAAAATATTTGTATCTGTCCACTATTATTCCTTTTCTTTCTAAATAATTTAATTGTCTGGAGTTTATTAAGGAAAGTTCAACAATATCCTTCGGTTTTTTAATTATTTCCACCACTCTCGGTTGATCAGGCCTCGAGTGTGTGTCCATATTATCCACCGACTGGTTATTATTGCTCTTATCATTATTCATATTTAATTGACGCAATTGTGCTCTAGTCATTACACCAACTATCTGTTCATTCATTGATTTTAAGTCTTCCGACGTAATTATTATTCGCGACAATGCGTCTGCCACTGAGTTTGATTGTCCTTTTATGTATTCAATTGTGAAGTTAAATTCTTCTAACTGTAGTCTAAATTTCAATAATCTACTAGATGGATCTCTCATTGAAAATAAATAAACTAGAGGTCGATGGTCGGTCTGTATTTTAAACCGTCTTCCGTATAAATAAGGTCGAAAATATTTAACACTCCACACTATTGCTAAGAGCTCTTTTTCAATAGTAGGATAATTAATTTCGGCCTTATTCAAACCTCGACTTGCATAAGCCACTGGCCGTCCATCCCCGTTACATAACACGGAACCGATTGCAATACCCGATGCGTCAGTTTGTAATACAAACTCATTGCTTTCCGAAAAATTGGGATACTGGAGGACCGGTGGGTTTATCAGGGCTGATTTCAGCATTTGAAAAGAATGCTCACATTCCTTGGTCCAATTATACTCCATATTTTTGCAACACAATTTGTTTAAAGGAAATGCTAACTCGGCGAAGTTTCTAATAAACTTTCTGTAATAGTTTGCAAAGGCTACAAAACGCTTTAATTCGTCTACATTTTGTGGCCTTGGATAACTTTCTACCACTTTAATTTTTTGTGGGTCTGGTAAAATACCCTTTGCGGAAACTGTATGTCCTAAATAAAGAATCTCTTTTTGCAAAAATGTACACTTGGTGGGATTCAATTTCAAATTTACTTTTCGTAACCTAAAAAAAACATCCATTAGATTTTGATTATGAATACTCAAATTTCTACCCATTACTACCAAGTCGTCCTGATAAATGAGACATTTATCGTAATTGAGGCCAGACATTGCAATGGTCATCATTCTACTAAAGCTACCGGGACTAGACTTGAGCCCCATCGGCATCCGAGTCATTTGATACTGATTGTTACCTGTAGTGAATGCCGTATAAGGTCTGCAGCTTTCTTTTAATGTAACTTGAAAAAATCCTTGAGCTAAATCTAAATGAGTAAAGTACATTGCTCCTGCCAAGGAATCTAGTATTTCGGTGATGTTGGGCAAGGGAAATTTATCGTCCTGTATGTTATCATTTAACTTGCGGTAGTCAATCACGACACGCCACTTTTTATTACCGGCCGCATCACATTTTTTGGGGACCAACAATAATGGACTAGACCAAGCACTGCGGGATGGCTCAATTATGCCGTCATTTAACATATTTTTGACTTGTTTCTCTATTTCCGGTTTTTGTGCATATGGTACTCGGTATGGTTTGGTATAAATTGGTACAGTCTGTGGTTTCATGTCAATTGTCTGTTCATAAATTGGGGTAGTGGATAATTTATCCCCTGGTAGATAGAAAATATCAGGAAACTTTGCACAAATACATTCTATCGATTTCTGTTCCTCTATATTCAAGTCCTTTAAGTTTAATGAGGAAAGTAAAGTTTTCACCCTTTCCGAATCTACCGTATTCCTATTAAATTGACAAATATAGTATTCATTTAACTTACTAGTGCTAACTTGAAAATAGTTTAAATTTACATCTGTGTCTCGTGTATTTAAAATACGAATAGGCATTTTTCCGTTAATCGGTTTATTTACACTACTAGCTAAATAAACACCATCACATAATTGTTGATTTGACACCACACACTCTTCTTTTGATTTCGTACTAATGTAATGCGTGGACTCGCTACGTGCTGGTATGGTCAGATAGTAGCTGTTACGTTTTGTCTGATTATTTTCTAACGATAATGTTACTAGCTTAGACTCATTGGTCATTAATTGTAACGTATTGACTTCAAAATTTAAAATAGCTCTATAATGTGTTAAAAAGTCTTGACCCACAATGCCATCAGTAATACACGGTAAATCTTTAAATACTGTAAATTTATGTGGAAAGCTATGATCGCTATAATTAAGAGTTAAATACACATAACCTTCAGAGAACAAATATCCACCAATACCTTTTACGCTAACTCTCTCTTTATGGTAAGGAATCTGTAAACGCTCTAAACATTCCAACTTTATTCCCGATATAGATGCGCCAGTGTCAATTAACAAGCTATGGTTACAGTTACCAATTTTAAACAACACCTTGTTTAAAATGTTACACGTAAGGATGACATCAGTCACGAAAAAAATGATTCAATGACTCATTATTCGACGTACTGGTTGCTACCTGGCTATTCTCTGTTATGACATTGATATCCCTTTTCAACCCGACACCCCGGCCGCGGTTACTACGCGGTGGTCTATAAGTTTTGCGATAACGATTATTATAATTAGTACGATAATAATTGCTATTATTATAACCATGTGGTACCTGTGGCCGATGACCCCGATGCTGGTTCGCATTTTGTGCACCACCTCTTGCGCCGAAATTTCGTTGGCCTCGGTAACCTCGTTGGGCCCTCCGAGCCTGGTAATTCGACTGTCTATACGTACCTATTAGTTCTGATGAGCCACTGGGACCAGGTTTCTCCTCGTCTTGAGCCGCCTGTATTGCTTCTGTTAAAGAAGTGAAGTTACGCGCGGCAATTATTGTGCTTAATCGACGATCCCGCAAACCATCAGCGAACCGCTTGATTGCTAGCTTCTCATTCATGGGTTTCAATAAAGCATATTTGGCTGTGTCACTGTCAGCTTGCGATACCGTCAAATTAACAAAGAGGTCAGATATCTCTTTGCCGTAATCTGTTATTGTTTTACTCTCTTGTTTACAATACTGTAACTTTGTTTGAATAGCGATGTAACTTTTTTGTGGTAGTAATAATTTACGCATATCCTTTGTAAGCTCATCGACAGTGTCATATCTTGGTGACAATAATAACTTTGCACGCTGGGATAACCTACTTTTCAATATAAACTGAATTAGTTTGTTTTTACATGCCGGTGTGTCTAACATAGTATCGTAATATTCGATATTTTCGATCAGTTGCTTAGTGTTATCAATACTATCATCCATGACGGGCATAAGATGTAGCGCCGTTTTTAATTCGAATGAATCCGTAGCCATGGCTTGTAATGAGATATCTTTCTCTCCCGTTATACTACTCAAAGTAATTATTTCTAAAAATAACCTATCGAACTCTTCGCAAATCTTGTTAATTAATGTAATTTCTGAACTCGTATAGTTTTTTAAGTTTTCTTTATAGATTTCTAAAAACTTGTTGTACTTGACTAAAACAGTATTTGCCTCTTTTCTTTTTGTCTCTAAAATCTTTCCTTGTCGGCGGCTAGGTCCAATTTTTATCAAGTAGCTTCTTATAACTTTTAGCTCGTTTAATATTATACCTAAATCCTCAGCCATAACACTTTGTTATCCTCTTAATTAGTGAGTAGCGCTTTTTCTTAACTACATTTTTCTTACAATCGAATTTATCAAGAAAACGCATATAATAATTTAACAGAAACTATTAGTAGATACTTAACAGATACTCCTAAAATAAACAATAAATGCAATCATTATATAAGTACATACCATCATCAAGAGACATCGCAAAATAGGTCGTAAAATAAACCTCGTTATTACTTCGATTCACTTACTCTAGCCACTGATATAAATGTTAGGAACGATCACATCACTGCCTACTTTTTCACACCATCACTACACTATTACTCTCACAACGTTGAATTACGCGCCTTGAAGATACCATTGGTTATTTCGCCGTCGTAGTTATATATCGAGAACTTCTGCCTTGCCAGCCTGTGTCGCAGCACCCATGTATGCCTGCTGCCTGCGTAGGATACTGGAGTATCGCTTCAATGTCACTTCATCTATGCGACGCTGTATTTGTTTCTTATGACAACGGTTATACAGCTTGTATAATATAATGAGTAGTCCAATCGCCAATATGGTACATATCACCACGAGAATGGTGTTGGAGGTCTCCTGCAGCTGCTGCGTACGAGCCGTATTACTACCGACTCCGGCGGTTTGCGCAATCACAACTTCTTCTTTGCTGTTAGTATTTCCCATTTTTCACAAAAATGTGTGCACGAATACGCAAAAATAGAACACTCCTTGTGCTCAGGTATCTTAATGTTTTTCTGCTTCATCTTAAAGTCCACATTAACTCTCCACTGATTGTTTATAATATTTTGACCATTTATGGAACACACGC
Source organism: Charanyca ferruginea (assembly GCA_947361185.1). Classification (NCBI taxonomy): domain Eukaryota; kingdom Metazoa; phylum Arthropoda; class Insecta; order Lepidoptera; family Noctuidae; genus Charanyca; species Charanyca ferruginea. The sequence continues at coordinate 19,544,225 of OX376073.1, forward strand.
GCGCGCGCCCGTGCCGACTACTGTTACAGGCAGGGTCGCCATGTAAGGTCGGGTGTTTAGGAGACAAATGAAACGTACGAGGTTCGAGAATACACTGACTATATTGTAATAATGAAACCTTATTATATAGTTTACAACTACTACATCACATGGCTTCTGGCTACCAACTTTCTGGCATGAATTGTTATAGAATAACCAGCGGTACCAGAGGACTGAACTGAGCCTAAAATAAATTATTATATTTTTCTCTTTATTTAAATTAGGGACTTTTGTATGACAATACATGGCAGTCCCATCGTGCCTTTTTACGAGACTACAACGGGAATAAATAAACTAAGTAGATATAAAACGTAAACTAACAAATCTAAACAATCTTTTAGCAGCATCTGACATTGGCTTTGACAAAATTTCATGAAACAATCCTAAATTATTTTTAGTTAACTGTAGATCATTTATTAACATTTCACTATCAGCTTGATAAATTATAAAATTGTTCTACATTACAGGCAAAATCATAAACATAGGCAGAGCTGAAGTCTTACTCGCTCTCGGGTACACTTACAATCGTAAGCAGTGCGCGAGGGACAGTAAGTGGCGTTGGTACTGTTCCCGATACCACCATGGATGTAAGGCAGCTGTCGTCACAACCGGGGACCTAGTCGTCACTGACTGTTTTGGGGAACACGCACATGATCCTCCAAAAATAATCCGTTCAAATGCAGGCTATATGAGGCTATATAATAGTCTACCTTAAATTATCTGCTGAAACTTCACTTCATATCTTTATATAGTACTACTAGCTGACCCGACAGACGTTGTCCTGTCAATTGATTTTTAATTTTCTCACAATATAAACCTTCCCTGGACTTCCACAAATATTTCAAGATCAAAATTAGCCAAATCAGTCCAGCCGTTCTCGAGTTTTAGCGAGACTAACGAACAACGATTCATTTTTATTATACAAGGTGTAACGTTAAACACGCAAAACCTCAGACACCCCCAATGATTTTTAATTCAATTAACCTAATCCTGAGAGAAACAAAATCGTAAAAAAAATTAAAGGTTTTATGTGCTGTTTTAGTTTTACCAAGACTCGTATTTGCATTGAAAAAAGAACTATTATTATCACGCGTATGAGAAAATTTAAATTGAACGTCAACCATTTGTGTTTGTTTATCTATTTTGGCAGGTTTGCGCACGTGATGGCTTTCCTTATTAATAAATAGACAGGGCAACATGTTTAATGATGATTTTTTGAAAAATGTGACCTATATTATAAAAGTGGTACAATTGATTCTGCTCGTTATTCTAATCAAACTATTTTCAGGTTTTGCATATTTGACGTTACACCTTGTATAGACTAGCTGACCCGACAGACGTTGTCCTGTCCCTATCTACCTACTTACCTGCCTATTTACCTACCCTACAGCTACACGCACCCTACACCTACCCTACAAAGATTATTTTTTTTAATTTTTCTCTCCGTAAGAACCATCCTCGTAGGTATTTCAAGAAATATTATAAAAAAATAATTAATCAATTTGATCCAGCCGTTCGCAAGTTATGCGCTTACCAACACATTTAGCGATTAATTTTTATAAATTAGAAGATAAAACAAAGTCACTCCTGCTGTATTTACGCTTAGATCTTCCAAACTCCGCAACGTATTTGAATGAATTCATCAATAGATAGAGTGATTCAAGAGGAAGGTTTATAGGTATAGTTTGATCTACATAACAACCGTGCGAAGCCGGGGCGGGTCGCTAGTTTATTATATTTTTGAAAATTCCTACATGCTCAATAGGCTACTGCACTTTGAGCCGGTTTGGCCAAGTGATCAGCCGATTCTCTAGATATTGATCCCTACAACTTGTAGTTTCATCAACGTGTTTAAAAATAATTTTGGTAAAGGTCGTAACACACTTATCCAATCGGAAACGGATCGTAACCGTATCGACTCTAGCCGTTTAGTATTCTTTGTATGAAACTCCTTACTGCAAAGCACACTAATTGGAATTGTAAAGTAAACGACTCGCCTAGGGACAAGCTCACGAACCGCGGTGCGGCGCGTGGTCATCCAGCGGTCCCTGCGCCTACGGCTCGTCGTCCATGCGCTTACGCCTCTACGTCGCGGCGTCGCCGCGCTTGTGTCTCTCACCCCTCGCGCGACCTGCCTGCAGCACAATATTTTTGCCACACGTGCAGTCACTCACATGGCAACTTCCAGTCTTGTTACGCGTGTGTTTGATCTGGTGATCTGGTGCTAGCCAGGCCAACAAGCAGTCGGCGAGCCGTAAGCGCGGCGTCGCCTTGCCGTAGCCGAGTCGACGTATCGGAGCTGCTGATCCGTTTTGGTTACGTTGCTTACGTTATGTTGACACCTGTTTGACGGCGAGGCGAAAGGCGATACGGTGACGATCCCTTTCCGATTTGATATTATTATGTGTGCTACGACCTTGAATGTCTACCAAAGCAGTTTAACAACTCCAGCTGGTGTAATCTACATCATACTGGTTTTCCTAGCTGAGTTTCCTAGTGCAACTTTATACTGATAATTTTATTACTGTATTTAGGCATATTATTCTCTGTGTCACGAGTTTGCGACGACTGAATGATTGTCCCGATGTTTCTTGTTCGGGTAAGCCTCGTCGTCTTCCATAATGTTATGTGCAAAAAAATTAGGACAATCGGTAAAATTCAAAAGCATTTTCCTTGTAGAATTTTCATTCAATTTCTAAAAGTATGCATTTTAAGAATATATTCCGCATGTGCATGTCTTCATACGCTTACTTTAAATACTGAATCCGAACTTAATTAAAAAAATCGCTATTGAATGTTCACGAGTGTCCTAATTTTTTAGCGCAATAGTGTACATTGGGAAATTGTGATTTGTAGTTTTCCTTATTTATTCTTGTCTCTCAGTAAAGTTACTAGTTTGCGATTTGATTCGCACTAGATCTAAGTTCACGTTTTTTCCTTCATCAGTCGAATTACGCAACACACCCAAGATCGCTGCCGTGCAGCAGCTTTACAGTTAGAATTTTAAAGCAATCTATTGTTGCTTTAAGTTTACATTTAAATGTTAATATTTATTTTATTTAAGTAAGAATAGGTACTTATTATAAGTATATTAATTTGTTTGATTGGAAGAATAAAATATTGCAGCTTGACAAATTTTTAATGTTTTTCGTAGAAGATATTTTTACTTTGATTTTTTAATGACACACGTAATATTGATGAAAATAAGTATGCACATTGAATCCTAATTGTCTCACCAATTAGATAAACCAAACACACATGACCTTTGGTGTTGTGTAGACCGTACCTATGTTTTGTAAGTACTTAGTGCAAATTCATTTATCATTTTGATTTTCTGCCGTTCAATAAAATTAATGCTTATGTTTCAGACAACCCGAAATTTACTACGACTCAGCGAGGACAGATTCAGTTACAGTTAGGAACTCACCGATATACCAGGGACTACGTGGCGGGCACAAAAACTAGATGGCGCTGTGTTAAGAAACACATTAAATGCCACGCCGCTTTATATACCGTTGAAAATAATATAGTTAAGTTTGCGTCTGACCATAACCATAGCTGACTGACATATTTCAGTCGTAGTTATGTAAATGATGTCTTGGTGCAGTCTGCCTGCACATAATATTTTATTGATTGCCATTTCAACTTGGCTAAGTTCTATTTCACACTCTAAATTAAATGAAAACGTATCATACTCTATTTTTGAATGATATTTATATATTTTTTTTTATGTCTATTGATAGGCATACGTTTGACCACTATCTCACCTGATGGAAAGCGATAATGCGGTCTAAGATGGAGCACGCTTGCCTAGAAGTAACCTATTCACTCTTGACTTAAAGACTCCCAGGTTGTAGCTATCAGGAAACACAGACACACAAATTTGAAAACTATTTCATATGTGCACAACGCTAACAGTAAATAGCTGGCGTTGCTTCAAGGTCATGAGATCCTCTAATCTATGGCGCTGGTGGAACGGTAGTTCAGCTTAACCTAAAACATTAAGCTCCATTATTTGCGTTACATTAGCGTGTACTGTAGGATATGGTGTACCTAGTACTTAATCGTAAGGGCCTACTACCTAATAGATTTAAATCTTTTGATTTTTCAACTGCTATGTTATTCTGTAAGAACTCACTCCAGTTCTCAGTTCTGATTCCGCGGTGAAAACTATTTTAGGTAGTCTGTAACTCGATGAAAACTATGCTAGCACCACGAAGTGACAACATAGGTGAAGCGAACTATTATTTCGTTCCTATTTAAGCGAATACCAAATACTTTTCACTTCAGGTAAGTGAAATCGGAAATGAGATAGGATTCGAATTCGCGAGTGAATTCTTACAGAATTGCACTGCTGGTGTGCATTTGTGTAACATGATAAAAGCGTGGTAACATGAAGTTTTGATCTTTTTCTAAGAAGATATTTCTACTTTGATTTTAATAACGTTATTACTACCATAATATTGATGAAAGTAAGTAAGTAGGTAGGTATGTAGGTGAGTAGTAGGTATGTCGAATCCCAACTCTTTCACTGTCAATTAAATCAACGAGGTTTTATAACTCACACGTCTTTTAGTGTGAGATTTTGTAAGTACTTAGTGCATATTACCATTTTGATTTTCTGACGTTCAATAAAATGACGCTTGTTTCAGAAACACCGAAATTTACTACGACTCAGCGAGGAAAGATTCAGTTACAGTTAGGACCTCACCGATATAGCAGGGACTACGTGACGGGAACAAAAACTAGATGGCGCTGTGCTAAAAAACGCAGTAAATGCCACGCAGCTTTATATACCGTTGAAAATAATATAGTTAAGTTTGCGTCTGATCATAATCATGGCTGACTGACTAAATTTAGCAGTAGTTATATAAATGATGTCTTGGTGTAGTCTGCCTGCTCATGACATTTTTATTTATTGCCATTTAACCTTGGCTAGTTTCTACTTCACACACAAAATTAAACGAAAACGTATCATACTCGTTTTAACCGACTTCAAAAAAGGAGGAGGTTCTCAATTCACCTGTGTTTTTTTTTTATCAATTGATAGGCATACCTTTGACCACTATCTCCCGATGAAGCGATGATGCGGTCTAGCACGCTTGCCTAGAAGTAACTTTGCTTGTATGTTTTTTTTTTGTATGTTTGCTACGCAATTGCTCCGGCAATCACAGAATAAATTTAAAAATTCTCATTTAAATGGATAGGATATGTCTTAGGGGTGGTCTCATGTAAATTTCATTATAGATTCAGCGCTTTTAAAAAAAATCAACGAAAAACAAAAAAAAAATGTACAGTATGACGTTTTGGTTTTTGGTTCCTTTCAGTAACATTTTTATAAGACCTTTCAATCGCTGTTGCCGTTTCGTGGATAGATAGATTTGGATGACAAGAAGGTACTACAAAGCGAAAAATAAAAACCTTGTTACAGAGAAGACAACCACCTTCAAAAACTAACTCACCGAAACTTTAATAGTCTTGTGCTCTGTGCTTTAGTTATTTTTTCACTTTTTAGTTTTGAAGGCGGTTGTCTTTTTTGTTAAATGTTTTTTTTATTATATTTCGTAATTTGTTCAAAATAAATTACACATTTGTAAACTATTTCTGTCCATTTCACCCTTTGAGTTTTCAGGTCAACCTGCGTAATTTTTTTAAATCATTTTTTGCCGTCATTTCCTTGCTTCCTTCGTGGAGTACGTGCGCAACGCTACTAGTAAATGGCGTTGTTTCAGGGTCATAAGATCCTCCTCCAATCTATGGTGCTGGTGGAACGGTAGCTCAGCTCAACCTCATACATGAAGCTCCATTATTTGTGTTACATTAGCGTGAGCCGTATAGAGTGTAGTACTTAAACGTTTATGTGTAACATGATAAAAGCGTGGTGAAAAATATTTGATACTTAGACAGTGTTATTTGATTAAACTTCTTTTTCTGATAATTGTTCACAACATTTTAGATATACCATCGAGTTTCATCTTAAAGAAATCTGCCACTTGTTACTGTCTCGTTAAGCTTTGCATAATCATAAACAGACATTTTTTTACAGTTAAATGGGTCCAAAAGCAGAGCGGGAAAGAGATAGCCATACTACAAGGGTACACGTTCTGCCAAAAAATGGGTCGAAGTAAGACAACCGAAGAGTATATATGCTCCTTTGGAAGAAAGTGCAAAGCTCGTTTCGTCATTACAAAAGACAGGGAATTAATTAAATCCTGTTATTTAGAACACATTCATCCACCCCCTAATCATGTAATACGTAATGGAGTTTATATTAGAATTTAGGAACCATTTAAAGTGTTTTATTATTTATAGTATAAAACCAGAATAGTTGCCCTAGGGGTCTGTCGCCCCCCACATACACCAGGACCCGAGGTGGCGGCGCGTAGTGTTCCACGCGCGCCCCTCTAAGACGTCCGGGGGGGAGTCTAACACCTCACTCCCCCCCCTGACCCGAGAAGTGGCCCGCTGCAGCGGGCCGGCACCAGCCGGGGGTTGCGGAAGTATCTCCAGTTCCCGCGACCCCCGACGTAGGTGTGAGATGGAACACCGGGGTGGTTTTTAGTCAGTAAGAGTCTGACAGACCCCTCCGCCCGCCCCAGGGCGGAGGACATCCATGAGGATTTTCCACCCCGTATCAAAAAAAAAAAAAAAAAAAAAAAAAAAAAAAAGGGGTATAGTTGCCTCAATTGTAATTACTCTAGTTTCGTAGATGAATCACATGTAATTTTATTTACCTATCGAGAGTCTCTACCACTAGGTACCACTGTGGTGACCGCGTCGCAAGTCTCTGTACATGGGAAGGCAAGATGCGATCAAAGTTTTTGCGGGCTAAATTTCCTGTTTCAGGAGATAGGAGCCTTTTGGCCTCGTTCAAAACCAATTTTCGTTTCTTTGTCCTGGGGGGCAAATAAATGCTTTTTCTTTCTTTCTTTCTTTTTCTCTTTCTCGGCGGGGCATCTATTCTAAACGTAATTTATATGGACTAGGCAATGATCCCATGTATCGATAGATGTCCCAAAATTTAGAGGTCCGCAAAAATTGACAATACTCAGGAATATAAAAGATAAAGTTTTTTACTTTTACAAATTTAAAGGCGAAATGAGGAGATTGGGGGAGGCCTTTGCCCAGGAGTGAGACAGTAAAAGATACCTAAAAAAAATGTTGAAGATAATAAACCAAAGTACCTAACCGTCTCAGTACAAAAAGCAAAATATCTTATTAGTTTTCAACTATCCGGCTTTTACCCTATTAGTAAAAGAACTACATCGAGACTACATAATTTGTGGTTTGAAGAAAAAGAATAAAAATATTTTAAAAAATGAATCGTTTTTTTTTTCTATATTAATTTCTGGCTTTTCATGATAGAAAAACAGTAGCCAGATATTGTTTCTTTTTCTCAATCTGGTCTATTCTGTAAAAAAATGTCCCTCAGTGATTTTAGGCGAAGTGAGGTTTATTACACGTGGTCGTTTGCCCAAATTCGATTGCCTATGGAATTCGGACAAACTAATAAGTGTAAATAAACGGGATCGAGTCGCCCATCTTCGAACAATCTACTCCTGCTTTGGTTCCATAATGAATGCATCGGATGCCCGAATTCGAGTAAAGTCTTTCGAGCACCCAAATACGGGCTTACGACCAAGTGTAATTGCGCCATTAGAAAAGCTGTCATCCTACCTAATGCTATTGACAGCTCACTTCAGGGATTTTGACAAGCACTAAAAAAATAAAATAAAAATCGTTTATTGCTCAAATTAGAATTTTACATTTTGTGAAAAACTTGACCTCCAACTTATTTTTTATTATTTAGCACTACAGATTAATTATATTTTTGTTCTTTAGTCAAATGGTATCGGAAGATGAATGGGAAAGAGGTAGCCGTACTCCAAGGATACACATTTAGTCGTCACGGTCATAATAAGTCAACCGAAGCATATTTATGCTCCCATGGAAGGAAATGCAAATCTCGCTTTGTCGTCACCAAGGATAGGAAGGTATTGAAATCCTATCATCAGGAACATTGTCATCCACCATCTGGTTATGTAATACGTAAGGGTGTGTATATTAAAACATAACAACCATTATAATGTTTATTAAGTAAGGAAAAGCTTACTAAAAACTAAAATTTTGGAGAATACGTTTAGTATTCATTTACTGCAATCGTTTTTTTGGGTACCTAATGGTCTTATGTAACAAAAAGAAGAAAAGTTCTATGTTAAAGACAAATAAAATACTAAAGAATTATTTATTTAATTATATTAAAATTGATTTATTTCAGTCAAGGTCTTATTTGTGCAAACCTTTTTTTTGTTTGCGTACTCTCTCCATCGTTTTAGTGAGTGGCTTTTAAATTCATCTCGTTCTTATAGATTCCTCAAATAAAAGAAAAACATTGAATCCTATTCGTTTGAGTTCTGGTTTTTGATAATTTAGTAAATATTTTTTTTATAACCGACTTCAAAAAAATAAGGTACCTACTCAATTTGAAACGTATAATAATACATATTTTTTAACCGACTTCAAAGTGGTCTTTTTTAACTTTTAAGCTAGCAGTGTTTACTGCAAGCAAATTGTACCTAATTAATTTTGGATCACAATAATTTTAGATGAATAATTTAGTCTCATTTTGTCAGACCCGTCTTACCAATGGGAGGTCAGACGGTAGTCGCTCTAAGTATAACACTGGTTTTCAGTTGCATCGGGTTAGTCTGGAAGCATTAGATTAGATGATTAGTGACATTTAGGACATGGAGACTAAATTGTATCATTTTGTTTGCAACAACTCTTTTTGAAAATAAAACAAATTCAAATACTAATGAAAAACTTGTTTTATTTGAAATCAAGATCAGGTCTTTTTGGTTTAGTCCACTTTCGACCCGTCGACCCCTAAAAAAAGATTTGTACATTTGTCTCCTCTCGACCCTTAAACATAGTTCACACTCGACCCCCAGGGGTCGAGGTTTATTTTCTTTGGCCTTCAGTTTCATGTCATTTTTATCAATTCCTAAACTATTTTTTTTTTAATAGGTAGAACGTAAGTGTAAATATGTACTACTTAGATATTGCGTTTTATTATTTCTCAACCCTTAAACATTATTTTTCATCGTTTATTTTTCTACAGTCGAATGGTACCGAAAACAAAATGGAAAACCATTAGCCTTAGTACATGGATACACATTTGGTATCGACGCTCGAAATAAGACCACCATTTCATACAAGTGTTCTGTGAGCAGGAAATGTAAAGCACGCTTCGCCATTAAAAGGGCCGGTGGTCTTATTAAATCAAGTTGTCTTGAACACAATCATCCAGCGCCTAAGTATATCATACGTAATGGTGTTTATATTAGACTGACAAGAGTGAGGTGGGCTAGCTAAAAATTAAAAAAAATATATAAATAAGTAGGTACGTTAATATTGCCGTGTGGTGCCGGCCGCGAATAGTACCACCCCATTTCTACCCGTGGGTGTCGTAGAAGGCGACAGAGGGATATTGACGAAAGGATGTGCAGCAGCGTCCTTCTGAGTAGGTACCTTAACACCTACTGCGATCATCAACTTGCTTCGGCCAAGCATGGCGATTACGGCTGAACTCCACTCTTGGGGGATACCTATGCCCAGCAGTGGGCGTTAAATGTTTGACATGATGATGTTGATGATGATGTGAAGTGGTTTTGTGTTGACCAAGGTTAGGTCAATTTTGCATGATTTTTGTGTTTTATTTTTAATATGGAGTCTAATTTGTTCTGTTTCTTTTTTTGTTTTTCGATCCTGTTAACGTGGTTTTCTGTTTTCTGTAATTCAAAAGTTAAATGCGTAATTATTAAAAACATTAACGGTTAAAGTTGTTTTATTTCGAATAAAATTACGTTAGTAGTACGTAGTTTAGGCATATCTATCTGTATGGTTTCGTGTCCTTTTCTCACAAACTTTTCTCATTTTTCTTACCCTTCTATTCTTTTAAAAGTGATATTGTTGCCATTTTAATTTTAAAATTTATGATTGTATTTTGCAATGCGTTCAGTGCCCAAAGTGTCCCTACACCTGCACCTTAGAGGACATTAAAAACGCCACTAATGCTGCGATAAATGTGGCTACCTACTGGGCCCAAGTAGTCTAACAAAAAAAAAGAGGAAAATCATCGATTCGAAAAGAAGAAGAATGCGTTCAGTTATTTTGCTTTGAACTTGTAATTTTCCCATTGCCAAAGTTGATGACTTCTAGATGCCCCATGTCTCTGTCACCAAAAATATGCATATCTCTCTCTTTATTTTCTTAAATGCATTTAATTTTCTGCAGTCAAATGGTACAGAAAGCAGAATGGGAAAGAGATAGCTATGATAGGAGGATACACTTTCTGTCTTAATAAGCGAAGCATGACGACCGATTTGTATTCATGCTCTGTAGGAAGAAAATGCAAAGCTCGCTTCATCACCACAAAGGACAGGAGCTCTGTAACATTCTTTGAATCGGAACACCATCACCCACCCAATAAGTATATTATACATAATGGTTTATATTTGAAAATTTAAGAACTTAGTAAGGCTAAGAACTCACGAAGCGGTTTTCGCCCGCGCCCGCTGCGGTGGAAGAATAACCCGAACTCACGGGACCGGAGTTCTGTGCAGTTGCGTTTAGCGCCCGCAGACTTGGCGGGCGATTATCGCTAGACGTGCGGTTGCAAGACGGGCATTGACCTTTCTTGCACCAAAATACTTAATAGATCGACTTCAATACCCATTTTGTAAAGTTTGTTGACAAACGTGCACAGACACGTCACGACGCCACGAGTAATAACAAGTCACTGCAAAATGGCGTCGGATTTCTGTACCCCCGCTGGCCACTGCGGTCGCCCGCGAACCGACCGCAGAGCTCGCGGGTGCAACCCGCCGAGGCTGCGGGAGCGATTCTACTAGTTGCCCGCTGGTGCAGCGGGAGCCGCAAACAACCGCACACACCGCGGGCGTAGACCGCGTCGTGAAAATTGTGTTTTAGTTTTTTATATAAGTTGCTGCATTCTACAGAAGCTGCGGGCCCGAAACCGCGGCGGACGCGGGTTAAAACCGCATCGTGAGTTCTTAGCCTAAAGGGGCTTTTGGGAGTTTTTATATCGACGAGATAGTAATTTCATTGCTTGTTGCCCATAAACGAAATTATGCCAAATTCGCTGATGACTGAGGTTGACATGATGATGATATGAAGTTGTTTTGTGTTGACCAAGGTTCGGTCAATTTTGCATAGTTTTCTTTTTCATTTTTAAATGGAACACTAATTTGTTCTGATTGTTTTTCAATACTATTAACATAGTTTTTCTGTAAGTCAAAAGTTAAATGCATAATAATTAAAAACATTAAAGGTAAAAGTTGTTTAATTTCGAATAAAATAACGTTAATTAGTATTAGCATGTCTATCTGTATGGTTTCGTGTCCTTTTCTTACAGAATTTACTAATTTTTTAAACCCTTTTATTCTTTTAAAAGTGAGCTATTGTTGCCATTTTAAAATTTATGATTGTATTTTGCAATGCGTTCAGTTATTTTGCTTTGAACTTGTGTTTTCCTACTGCCAAAGTTGATGACTTCTAGATGCTCTATGTCTCAGTCACCAAATACATGCATATCTCTCTCTTTATTTTATTATACGTATTTAATTTTCTGCAGTCAAATGGTACAGAAAGCAGAATGGGAAAGAGATAGCTATGATAGGAGGATACACTTTCTGTCTTAACATGCGAAGCAAGACAACCGATTTGTATTCGTGCTCCCTAGGAAGAAAATGCAAAGCTCGCTTCATCACCACAAAGGATAGAAGCGCAGTGACATTCTTTGAATTGGAACACCATCACCCACCCAATAAGTATATTATACATAATGGTATGTATTTGAAAATTTAAGAACTTAAGGGTTTTTATATCGTGGAGATAGTAATTTTATTGCTTGTGCCCGTATACGAAAGTTTTCCAATTTCGCTGATTTACGTTATTTTACAGTTAAAATAATATTTTTCTATAAGTTTTAATTCGTAACATAAAAAATAATTTCAATTACCTACCTATGATCTAATGAAAGAGCTACTTTTTATTTTTATTATGTAATGTTGATTTATCGACAATAAACCGACGACTGTTTTGTGAAATTTTGCTGTAAGGGGTTTAGAATATCACATTATTTACGAATGTTAATCCGGCGCCAGACATGCTTCAGATATTAAAATTATTTATATCAAATGTGCAAAAAACTTTGTTCGCGAAAGTACGATTGAAAACTGCATGACGGCGTTGCTTGTTATGCAAAATATGTGTTCAAACTCGACATGGCCTTTATTAGTGATTCCTCGTGTGTTCTTTTTTTTCCTTGTAAGTAGGCTCAGAGGTTCGGAGTATTTTAAAGTTTGTCTGGTGCCAGGGCCAGGTAGAATAACGTTCTGAACAATTTTCGAGCACACTACAGTATTGATTAACCGTTTGTTAGTATTTAGTAAATAATACATTTGTGACGAAAATAATTAAGACAAGATCAGAACTTTATTTAAGCATTTTTGGTTTTTTGGTGAGACATCTAGAACATAAAAAGTGTAGGTTTAAATATAAAAAGTATAACATATTAAAGTAAATATTGTTTTATTTCGAGCGAATTAAGGTTTTCAACATTTAAAAACATTTCATGATAACATGTCATTTCTTTTACTCCAGGGTTAAAAAAAAACTATTATTTAATTATTTTGAATTGAGCTTGATATTTCTCTGTTGCTAAGTTCCCCAAAGTTAAGACCGATCATGTCCTTAATATATTGCCTCATTTCTCAATCCCTCAAACATTATGTTTGAGTTTTCTCCCAACTAACCTTTTTGAGTTTTTTGACGCCGAATCCTCTAGTGTGGCGCGCGCGGAACACGGCGCGCCGCCTACACGGGCCTGCATCTGGTCGGGTGGTGGACTGCCCCTAAGTCGACCACCCGCAGGCCGGCAACTCATGGAGGCCGGAGGTCATTAAGCGCCCTCCGGCGCCCGGTGCGTTTTCTCCTGGAGGGAAGCGAGGCAGTTGCTTCCCTAACCCTCTCTGCCGCCTCTTTTGCGTGCATGACATGCTCGCAAAAAGAGGCGACAGCCTCCCACGCACACTCGCTCCGGACCATCGAAAGAACGATGTTCGGGAGCGAGAGGTCACCTACTGCTGCGGAGAGTTCACGGCGCAGCTCTGCCCAAGCTGGGCACTCTGCCAGCGTGTGCTGCGCCGTGTCCTCAATCAATCTCCGCAGTGGTGACAACCGGGCGATTGTTCGCGGCTTATGCGACACAGATACTTCCCGAAACAGCCATGTCCGGTCAGTATCTGCGTCAGCCGGAACGTATATAAGGGCGCCGTGTCGGCGCCCTAACCAATCCTCCATGATGGGCCTTACCGCCGAAATTACGGCGTGCCATGCGCTGGGGTTGAGAAGTCGTCCCTCCCATTCCGGCGTTAGAATTGCTCGGAGCTCTGAGCGGCGCCGCGCGTACTCCCGCGGCACTGGTCGTATGCCCCGCTCCCGCGCCTCCCCGCTCCAGTCGTAGAGTGAAGCGTGGGCTCTCGCTTCGAGATCCCACGGCGGAGATCCGGCAAGGAGGCTCGCTGCCTCAAAGTAGATCGTGCGGTATCCCCGAACCACTCTGACGGCCATCGCTCGCTGCGGACGTCGCAGCACTGCAATATTGCGGGCCGCCGTTCTCCGCCCATACTGGCGCCCCATAGAGCGCCATAGACCGCACAATCCCCATATAGAGCCTCCGGCAGGAGTCGTTTGGTCCACCTAAATTGGGCAGCAAACGGGCTAGCGCACCCGCCGCACCCATGAGTTTGGGTGCCAGCCGCTGAAAGTGCTGCCCAAAGTTCCATCGGCCGTCGAGGACGAGTCCTAGGTACTACATCGTCGACTCGACGCCGATGCGGACGCCTCCTACCACGATACGAGAGCCCGAAGGTGGTCCACGCCGTAGCCCATGAAAGAACAGGGCCTCGGGCTTGTTGAGGGCCACCTCTAGGCCCAATTGCTGGATCCTTCCCACGACCTGTGCAACCCCAGCGGTTGCCAAAATCGTCGCCTGCTGGTGCGTCTTCCCGCGCGCTACAACGAGCGTGTCGTCGGCGTAACATATGACACCGACGCCGCGGAGAAGAGCACCACGCAGCACCCAGTCGTAACCGATATTCCACAGGGGCGGTCCTAAATCGGAACCCTGTGGAACACCGCACGACATCTCTCGCCGACCCCAGCCATCCCGACCCCGGAGCTCCGCCCACCTCGACGGAAGCCATTAGTTGCTTATGTTATATTATGTTAGCCATTCTGTTTCTTTATGACGTTATCACGTAAAACTGTCGTCTGTAAACCAACTTTACAGACAACAATTTTTATTTTTTTAATGTTGCCCTACTCTAGGAATTTCTATGGTATCGTGGATGTGTTTACAAATATATAAACTTACATACACCAACAGCCAAACCCGGAGCAACTACCTGTAGGCCATGCAACTGTTTGTTCCGTGCGGGAATCGAACCGGTGACACGCAGCGCAGTAGCCACTGCGCGAACCGTGTTGTCAGTAATAGAAAAAGATGACGACATAGAAATAATTCCAGTGTCGGTACAATTAACCACAAGTTCAATTATTTTTTTACATTAATTGAACTTATTCGTGTTAATTGTCTTATGAAATTAATATTTTTATTGTTATTATTATATTATATATAATTTTATTGTTTTTAAGTATGTACTATCGTGGACACACCCGCCTGACCACCACTAAGTTCATTTTTGCTTGCACTCAAAAGATGGAAGCGCTCTCTAGCCCGCCCCGTTGACTTCGCAGGCGCCGAGGGAATTTTTTTTTAACTGAGCAGGCGGAAAAGTCCGCTATAGTACAATAAGAATAATAAAAAAGAAAAACTAAATTATTAAACTAAAAAAAAAATACCTAACACAATAAAGCGATGTGGACGAATTTTATTATTACTACTTAAATGTACTTACTTACCTGTCATAGTAGTTATGTGGGTGTAAATAGGTAAATCATAACAAGTCTGAACTTATGTTCAGACTTTTTATTACCGATCTACTTATTTCTCAGTAGCCTAAACATTATGTATAAGGGTGTTACTACACCAATCGATCGATCGTCGATCGATGCCATCAATTGACATCGATCGACGTTGATCGATGGGTGTGGTTGCTTTGGCTGATCGACGGATACCGTTCCACTAACTAATCGATCGATTGCCGGTCGATGGCATCGGTCGACGTTGATCGATTAACCCCAGCTATAATCCATCAGTAATAATAATCAAGCAGCTCGATCGACGTTTACTAATAAATTCTACCATCGATCTATCGTCGATCGACAATCGATCGGTTGGTCTGGTTGACACTATCGATCGACGTCGACTAATCCATTCTACCATCGATCGATGCCGTCGATCGACGATCGATCGATTGGTCTGGTAACACCCTAATAGCATTTGTGTGTATTATTACCACGGAACAGATAAATAGAGTGTTATTACTAGCCCTAATAATGAGTCTTTGCTTGAAATAAATATTTTATTATTTTTGTGTTTAATGTTTTTCTTACAAACATTTTGTTTTTTCAGCTGTCCAATGGTTTCGAAAGGCGAGTGGGAAAGAGATAGCCATGCTACTAGGATACACATTCTGGTGTGATAATCGCAGTAAGACAACCGATTTGTTTAAATGCTCCTTTGGAAGAAAATGCAAGGCTCGTTTCATCATCACGAAGGATAGGGTAGCAATGAAATCCTATCACCTGGAACACAATCATCCACCCCCTAATTACGTCATCCGTAATGGCTTTTATTTAAGAATTTAAAATAAAAATATTGTTAATCTTAGATCAGAGGGCCGTGTGCGGACCCACCATACCACCGGCTATACACCTGGTGCTAGTGGGTCTGAAACTATACCACTCACCTAACCTAACCCACATGATTCACCAACAATAGAGGGGATCCGGCGATCGGCGGCCGCTACTGCGGCACCGCTCACTTCGCTCGCTCACCTTCGCGCTTTAATGGTCACAGTTCTAACCTAACCCAAACGATTTTCTCAGTGGTATAGTTTTAGACGCACCTTACCACCAGGGGTATGGCCAGTGGTACGTGGGTCCGCACACGGCCCTATGATCTAAGATTAACAATTTAACAAGTAAAAACTGTGACCATTAAAGCGCGAAGGTGAGCGAAGTGAGCGGTGCCGCGGTAGCGGCCGCCGAGCACCAGTTTTGGTGAATCATTTGGGCTAAGTTAGGTGAGTGGTATATTTTTAGACCTACCATACCACCAGGGGTATGGCCAGTGGTATGGTTGGCCCGCATTGAGAGAGCCAATTGGGTAGATGACATCACCAATCATTTGACATACTTTTTAAAAGCTGTCAAAACGCGATTCCCCATAGACTTAATGCGGCAATTTGTACTTATGATGTCACTTCTAGTTAGTAATTTGACAATTTAATCGAGTAACTGTTTGTTGATTTCAAAGCATTTTTAAATCTAATTTTACAGTCAATTGAAAATTAATCCGGTTTTAAAATATTTTCAAAAGTAATTGTGTTTATTTAGAGAATTTTTAAAAATATTTCTTGGGATTATTGGTTTATGGTGTCATTTATCTAATTCTCATATTTTTAAGAATCTCAGTTTTAATCTGTCAAAAATGCTTCCAATTGATCTACATTTTTGACAAGTCTTTAACTTTGATTGTCACTGAAATGAAATTGCGACTCGATTTTGTATAGACGCCAGCACATCAAGCCATACCAAACTGTCAAATTTTCTCATTTGATTATGAACCTTATTCTTTTGTTATAAAGTTTAAAATTTATAAAAATATCACAGATTTTTGTAGCTTGATGTGCTTGCTTGTGTACATTTTCAATTTCGAGTATTGGCCTTCAAAGTACATGACAAATGTTACTAGTTATTGAATAGAGTGCCGTCCTCCTAGATAGACTATACGAGGTAAGCTGTGTTTAGAACAAACAGTTCCGAATTTGGGATCAATCTTCACACATGTTAATTTAAGGACGAGATGTGGTCTGCGTCTGTGTTTCTTTAATTGTTATTTAACACGTTGAGTGCCATTTAAGGCTTGTTTCATACGTACCACAACCACACCACATCGCAGCTTCGACAAGTGGTCAAGCAGTGGTTACGTGTGAAATAGTGACGCTGCAGCTTTTTGTGGCTGCGTTGTCGTACCGACAAAGTGGTCAGTGTGAATTAAACTTATTTTTAAACAAAATAGTGCCCGACTTTTTTTTCTTTTTTTTTCTTTTTTTTTTTTTTATAAAAAGTAGTGCTCGTTTTTGTTGTGGTTGTGGTACGTCTGAATAGATCCTAAAGTCACCGGTGACCGACGCTAGTGGAGGTTTTACCTTCAACATATTTGGCCCGGCTGTCAATGACTAAGACTTCGCAATTTGAAATCTTTTGTAAAATTCATATATATACAAATTACTAGTATAAAAAGTAAACTTTCCGTGTCGGCCTGGTTAAATTCCACATAGCTAAACTTCACAATTAATATTGATATGGTTTTCACCTTTATAATGTAACTTGTTTTACCCCACTCAGGTAGAACTTAGCTCCCTATTAGCGTAAGTATTGACAGAATCGGACCAAGCAAACTCATCTTTGATTTATAATACTTATGTAGAGAAGATTTAAGTTAATATTTGACTTAGATATTGCATTAGGAGATAGCATCCGTGCGAAGCAGGGATAGGTCACTAGTTCTTATTTAGTAAAAGTTATTTGTTTCGAACAAGTAGAATAGAATTAGGTACCTACGTTATTTTCATGTAACATTAATTTCAGTGTTTGTTCAAGTTTTTTTTTCTATTGTGTTTATTCTCATTTTCAGCTACGTGTAGGAATTATAGTTTATTTTTGTATTTGTGTGACATACTTAATTTGTAAGTAAAAGTTTACTAACATAGAAATTAGGATGCTTTTACTGATAATATTATTTATTGTTTAATTTAAAAAATTAAAGTAATAAATTACCTATATTTTATTATTTCTTTATTTATTTTCAACACACTTGCTCGTAAAGTGGCTCTTATTGCACTGATTTTAATTTTAGTGTATTACGTTTGTACACGTTCTTTTTTTACTTTACCATTACAATACTAATGGAACTTTATTTTTGGCTCATGACTTGATGAATTATCTTAGCAAAAAATGTATAATTTTCTTATGCCAAAATATTTTGTGTATACTTAAACGAATTACTTTGTTGATTTATAGAATATGATAAATAAACGTTATAATTAACCAAATAATTTATTTTTTTAGTAAGTAAATTAAAATTTACCTACCAACCACTTATGACCCTTTTTTTGGCCGCTTGTAAAAATCTTCATAATAATAACAATAATGGTAATGAGCTAAATATTATTTAGGTACTTCTTTTAAAGAACGAAACTGCTTTTGTCAAATCTAAAGTCAAAAGTGCGAATATGGAACACCACATTTGCACTTTTGATTTTTTTATTTTGTTTTTTCTATGATTAAACGCTGGACACGAATCTCATACGTTATTTACTGGCCATTTTTGATGATTTTTTGATTCAGTAATGTTTAACGAAAACTCCGTTGAAAATTTTGTTGACAAACAACGTGTGATAATTATACCTACTAGGTATATATTTCTCAAATTTACAAGTTTAATAAATTTAATATTTGTAAAATATTTTATTTTAACAGACATTTTAATGGCGAATAGTTATCTTTAAAAATATTTTGCATTATATTTCATAATTTTTAATATAATATTTGTATTCTTCTAAAGTATTTTATTTCTATAAGTTCTAGTCGTTATTCGTCGCAGTTCTAACATAAACTAACCTTAGCTTTTTGCGAGCAAAAATATTTAACCTAAATTAACTATCAGGTATGGTTTCTTCAGTTCAACAAATTATCATTGAAGGTAACGTCTTTTTGCTTAACTTTAATAATAATAATAATATGTGGGGACATTTTCACACACGGCCATCTGACCCCAAACTAGGGAGACCCTGTACTATGGGTGTCAGACAGCTGATATACATACACAAATACATTTTTTTTTTGTAAATACATTCATATATAGATAAACAACACCCAGACACAAGGCAAACACGTCAAGTGCTCATCACACAAATGTTTACCCTGGGCGGGAATCGAACCCGCAACACGCTGCGCAGCAGTCGATCGGTCAGCCACTGCGCCAACCGTGTCGTCGCTTATGAATAAAAATTATGTTGTTGTTTACAGATACAAAAATGTATAAAAAAAGAACTAAAAAATCTCGTGAAACCAAATTAGCTGAAGCAACATTGCGAAAAAGGAAGAAATATGAGGAAATTAAAAAGGATCCAGAAAAATATGCTATACAAAAAGAAAAAGAAAGAATAAGATATTTAAAACGAAAGCAACAAAAGAAAATTAAGAGTGTGGCCGATATGACTCCTAGAGAAAAGCGAGTCCAAAGGAAAAAATGGAAGAAAAATAGCCAACGATACGTAGAAAAAAAAATGAGAAGAGTACAGGAGCTGATGCTTCAAAACATACCTCCATCAAGCGATCGCGAATGTAGTACTAACCTGGCTCCTCAACAGGATCCATTAGAAGGAACACCTTACCAAGCACAAGATGTGAATAGCAAAAATTGTAGGTTTCGTGAGAAGAAAAACAAATTGTTAAGAAAACTGCACTATAAATAATCACAAAAAATAAAACAGATTGGTAAACTGAAGTAAGAAAAAGAAATAACCGAAAAATAGAGAGATGCGAAAAGGATGCTGACTAAAATAATAAGAAAATCTCGAATACAACAAACGCAAAATAAACTTTTAACTGAACAAAAGCAGATAAGGACACTTTTGGAAGGGGCAACTAGAATCAACTTCTTTTTGTATGACGTTCAAAAGTGCATCTTAACTGGTTTGCTGCCAGTTCCGCATATTTGCGGAGTAAATGTACGGAAATACTGGTTTGATCCAGTTTTTGGCAGCGAATGGGTTAATAGTCTAATTGAAATAAATGATTTGACTTTGAGTTTTGACTTTGCGAAAATGATATTTCATGAACGCACGGATATCATCTCGGTTTTATAAACTTGCCATCTAAAGTGTTATTCTGTTACAATCTCCCTCGGTGGACACCTAGGTGAAGTGAGCTGTCATCCGTCCCGATGGTAGGGATTGACAAAACAGACGGACGGATGACAGCTCACTTCACCTCAATTCAATTTCCCTCGGTGAACACCTAGGTGAAGTGAGCTGTCATCCGTCCCGATAGGGATTGACAAAGCAGACGGACGGATGACAACTCACTTCACCTAGATGTTCACCGAGGGAGATTGTAACAGAATAGCTCTACTGCTCCTGAGAATTGATCTATACAATTGGAATACTTTATAAACAAAAATGCCACTGGAAGTTTTTTTAGAGAAGTTCCTAACTCTCTGAATCCTGATCCACAACTCGATAGCGAACTCAATCAGACCCACCAACTTTTAACCATAGCCGATGATGATTTGACACTAAACATGCAGGCTTCGACAAGTAGTATTCTAAGAAACGTCATCATAGTGCTTTCAGGAATAAAACTGCATTGAAGAAACAGGGCTTTTATTCAAATAAACAATAATAAATCTATCCCAAACTGTAATAAATATCAAAGATTTGTACCTGTAAATAGACACAACAATATTTGGAAAAAGGAATGAAGTGCCGTTACAGTTCCAACTAGGTTAACTTACATTAAGACTGTTGAAATTGGATTATTTTACCTAATTTACTTAAACTATTTTTTTTGTTGTTTATCGATGTTATTTCGTTGTAATTAATAAGCACTTCTAGAAGAAGCGTGTTTTAAAGTCATTTACATTGTGTTTATTTTTGATTAAGATTATTACTATAGCTACATTAATGATTACTGAAATATCATAAATGTAGAACATTGCGATTTTGTGAAATAGCTTCATGTTAATTCGTGGAATTGTCCACGCAACTATTCTGCATGTGGCACAATTATGCGGAAAATATAAATATAGTCTTAATTTTGTTTGAACATCAAATGAGTTTTTCGTCAAAGTTGAATTTGTTGTTTATACAAAATTAAGATTTATTACAACTGACGAAGGTTGTAATTATTTTACATTTTCTTTCGCATAATTTTGACACGCGCGGTTTAGATGCGTTCCACTTTTTTTTCTATTCCATGTATTCGAAGAAGGTGATTTTAATAATTAGGAATGTGACCTAAAGTAACTTGGTTTCATTAATGTACCAATGTTTGAATAGCAAAATTGCTATTTTAAATACAAAACTTCAATCTGGAATAATTGTTTTATTTCGATCTTCATTAATGGTATTAATTTTTCATTACCATTTTTTGATGTAGCTTTTCATAAAAAAATGATAAACAAAATTGTTTGAATACACACTGCGAGAAACACTCTTTATATATATTTTTTTTAAATGTCATACGGTAGTCGTAAACCTTTTGTTATTACACCATGGTTCGGGCTGCAACACAACGTCGAATTTAATAAGAAACTTAAGTTACTAATTGTTTTCAATTTGAAACGGAAAAACCATTTTGGAATACCCATAATTGAAATGGTTAGGCAGCATTAGCTGGTGATGAGAGCAGGTAGCTACAGGTGGTTAGGGCTCCTGAGACAAGAACCTCCTTGTTATGCGTGCCTTATCGTTTTCTCAAACAACTAAACAATATTATGTTCACGTTTTTTTATTATTTACAGTCTTATGGTTGCGAAAGCAGAATGGAAAAGAAATTGCTGTTCTAAAGGGATACACGTTCTATTGCGGCGGCCAAAGTCTGACAACGAAGGTGTATAGGTGCACGGCAGGAAAAAACTGTAAAGCTCGCTTCGTCACTTGTACTCAGGACATGAAGATTATTAAATCCTCGTATCTGGTACACGAGCATGCAGCCCCTAACTATGTAGTACGGGATGGTGTTTATATTAGAATTTAAAATCCAGTTTAAGGGGGATGCTCCAGCCGCAGCCCGCGATATTCAAATTTTCTTACGATTTTTTCTATTTGTAGTTCAGTCACAGAATACTAAACTTAATAGTACTGTTTAGTGTCAGATTGAATTGTAATAAAAAAAATATTCGCTACAGTAGCAAAAATGCAAAGCTTTTATAACTTTGCCAGTTAAGTAGATGATTTTAATTAGGTATTATAATTCTGCTAATGCATATTTGCTACTGTACTTAACATAGACGCGTTCTGTTTCGTATTTTTCATTTGATTGAAATGAAAATGTCAATGTTATTGTGTTTCAACAAGAAACGTGAGCTCACTGTTCTTGATATTACACTTTTTCCCGTGACGATAAGTACGGTGATGTCGAATCTAAAATTAGAACCTTTGCATTTCAAAAGTCGGTCAGACCGAGACGGTTCAGTTGACTGGGTGACATTATTGTGGTATCTGACATAATTATGATGTCAGATTGATAAATTGGGTAGTAGACACGATTGACCAATTATTCCAAAACAATTTCTCTAAACGACAAAAATATTTTAAATTTCGATTAATTTTCCATTAATTGTAAAATAAGATTTTTAGTTGCTTTGAAATCTATAACTAGTTAGACAATTGAGTTGGCAAATAAGTGACGTCACAGTTTTCTATTGCCATATAAAATCTTTAGGATAATCGCGTTTTGACAGCTCATTGAAAGTATGTCAATACTGATTGATGGTGTTTTATTTATTTTTTTATTTATTTACACTTCATGCACAAAGGTACAAAGGCGGACTAACTTACATATCAAAATTGATATCAAACTGACAAATAAACCGCTTCTGTTTAAACGGCAGCAGCGTATACAAATCAAGATTAGCTCAATTAAACAGTGAGTTCTAAATTTGTTGAAAACGTTAATTTTAATGCACAATAGATAATTATAAGAAATGTCGGATCGGATCTAGTATCTGGAAGCAGCGGTTGGGGGTAAAAAGTGTTAAAGTTGCTAGGGGTTGGGTCTCGGTGGATTATAACGCTACCTCTCTCATTAAACCAATAAACGAAAATGCGCAGTTTTCGAGAAATTAATAAAATAAGTCACTAATCTCAAATCACATCCTATCACATATAAAAAGCGAAAACGTAACGTTAAAATGGACGATTGACATCTAAATCTGTCAAAATATACTGTTTGTGGTGTAAAATATCGTGCAAAATTGATAAAACGGAACGTAACAAAAAATAAATGATTGTGTCTTGTGTCAATGGACAGAAGAAACATCGGTTTTTAAGTCGACCTGACGTCGATAGTCTTTGTGCAAATTTTCTTAACCGTTGCAGACAGTCGACAACTTTTTGGCAAACTTTAGTGTTTTGTGGTTAGGTTACAAAAAATAGTTTATCTCAGAAATGGTGCGTTTCCGTTTCATGGGAGTGGTAGTGGTAGTGGTGGCAGGGGGGTTGGGGAACCCTCTCCCTCCCTGTCCCCACCTTCCTCAACGCCTGTTTCCATATACTAAATTAGCGACCTGACCCGGCTTCGCCTGGGCCTACCTCGATAAATGGACTATCCAACACAAAAAGATTTTTTCAATTCGAACCAGTAGATCCTGAGATTAGCGCGTTCAACCAAACAAACAAACTCTTCAGCGTTATAATATTAGTGTAGATTTTAACCCAAATCCATACTAATCCATACTTAATATTATAAATGTGAAACTAACTCTGTCTGTTACGTTTTCACGACAAACGGCTTAACCAATTTTGATGAAATTTGGTATAAAGATAGCCGAAACCCTGGGAAAGGACGTAGGCTACTTATTAATCCGTGAAAACCGACATTCACGCGGATGAAGTCGCGGGCAAAAGCTAGTATCTAATAATATAAAGACATTTTTACTAATGTCCATAGATAAATAGATAATTTTAAAATGTTATTTTTTTTTGTATTTTGATTGCTAAATCCTAACGTATACCTAATAATAAAATTAGTACAGTTAAACAAAGCGGAATTCCAGCAAATACCAAAAGCGAGTTAAATAATAACAGGTAAGCAGTAATAATACCGACAACTATTATTTAACCCCTTAGTTACGTGCAACCGTTGTCATATTCTGCAGCTGTCACTCGCATTACAAAGTACTGGTTAGTTCACACGTGTCTGCGCAGGCGATGTGAAGCGCTTGGCATGCAAAAAGTTTATGTTCAATTCAAAGAATAATAAAAATATTGGTCGTTCCCTTTTATTCCTCAAAGACTACTTTCACAAGATAAAAGTGTAGTTATATAACAGATTTTGTGTCTTCTTTGAACTTTGTTATACTGAAGTTCTTACTTATGTATTTTTCAGGATAATTGAATTTTAGTTTCAATTTAATTTAGTCAATAATTAAATGTATGCTTATTTTCTTTTAATTTGTATTTTTTTTTGTGACCATTTTTGTCGGAGATCATCAATAAATAATTATTTAAATAAAAAAGTGGTTTTATTTATAAAGTATTAGTTTTTTGTTTGTAGTGGATGTTTGTGTGCGTGTTTGTTTGTTTTATTTCTTCATCATGTTTGGTAAGTTACTTTTTTTGTGAGTTGGGACACCGTAATAAACACATAATAAGCATACTCATCAACTAATTAAATCTCGCAACAATACCAAAATTTGCTTTGTTTTGTTTTATTTTATTTTGTTCAATGTATAGAAAATATTTGTTTTAATGTTTGAATGAAAATGTTTTGTTTTGTTTAGGTAAATAAGTCCGTATGGTGTCGGACGTAAAGAATAGCCCCATCCCATATCTTCCCGTGGGTGTCGTAAGAGGTGACTAAAGGAATCACCAGAGAATGGGCAGCAGCGTTCTCTGTGTCTTGTAACAACCATACTGCGATCGCCAACCCGCCTGCCAAGCGTGGCGATTATGGCAAAACGCCCATTTCTTGGGGGAGGCCTATGTCCAACAGTGGACGTCTTTCGGCTGAAATGATGATGATGAATGATGAGGTAAATAAGTTCAAAATAGCTTATATGTGGTAGCTTATAAAGTGCAAATGCTAGTGCCTATTGTAAATAGTTTACTGTAGAACTTAGTTTAGAAGATTTTAATTAATAAATAAATTTCTAAAATAAATTGGCTCTTCTCGTGACTGCCTGCCTTGCTACAGAAAAAGTTGCTCATATAGAGATAGGTTTGTATAAAGTTGCTCATATAGAGATAGGTTTGTATATGAATATGCCGCGACATGTGACACGTACGCTTGAGACCATAGAGCTCATCAAGAGGCTGCTCGCTACTTTAAAGTGTAAAAACAGAATATCTTTTTAATACCATTTACTTAATTGTTCATAATAAATTAGCACGTGCTTCAAATATATATTTTTTTTTATTTAAAATAGTAGTTATGGCCTGGTTGTGTTACGTTTGCACTTGGTGTTGATGCAACGCTCCGGTATGGTGTGTAAAAAAAGCAGGTTGAGCGTTGAATCGGGAGGGTTCTCGAGGCCCCTTGAAAGGTGGGTGCAAACTTAGCACAACTAAAGACCTCGTACAGACGAGCAGCACTCTGCTGTCGACAGAGCCAACTTCAGATGTCGACAGAGGCAACTGCAGCTGCCGCCATTGGTGGGCGTTTGCCGTCGACACGTGGACAGCAAACGCCGACCAATGGCGACAGCTTAGTATGAGCGTCGACAGCTGTCGACATGGTGGGCAGCAGTCGGCGTGTCGAATACTGCAGCATTTGATTTTGTCGACAGTAGCAGTTGCTTCTGTCGACGGCTGAAGTTGGCTCTGCCGACAGCAAAGTGCTGCTCGTATGTTTGACGCCTTAGTTATTTGTAAAAGGGTAGTTATAACTGCATATCAAATATACCTAACCTGACCGAAATTCTACTTTCGCCATCAGAAATACTACTCGCACATCTAAATTATGATTTACATGTGCAAAAAGTATTTCTGATGACGTCAATAATATTCCTTTGTAAATTACGAATGCATGGTAATTAATTAGTTTGATTCAGCGAGTGAGAAGAGATATGTACTTAAAAGAGCAAAAATATAATAAAATAATCCAATTTTTCAGTACTGTGGGTGAAGAATACGAAAGGCAATTTAGTTGCTATCGTTGACAAGTATACCTTCTATTGTAATATGATGGGGAAGTCTAGAAGCGTGTGGAGATGCAGCCGAGGATCCATGTGTAGAGCAAGGTTCACCTTCAAGGATGACAAGATCTGCAATGCTAATCTCATCCATGAGCACAATCGGATCAACTACATCATTGTAGATGGTGTTCTTCATAAGGTTTAATTTGTTTATAAAATGCTCAGACTTTAAACAAGGCAGATAGACCGGCCATTACACTGAGAATGAAGCCAGCAAAGCAAATACAAATTCAAAAGCGTGTACGGAAATATACTTACACAATAAACATGATATATTGTTTGTTTCTGTCTTCATTTCAGTGAGTAAGTTAGTTTTATAGATAACTAGCTGACCCGAAATACATTGTCCTGTCCCTATCTTACTACTTACCTTCTTCTGACCTACTTACCTGAATATCTACCTGCCCTACCTGCCCGACTTGCCCTACCTGCCCTACCTATCCTACCTAACCTACCTACTCTACCTACCCTTACTACCCTGCGGAGGAAACTAATACGTCATTTATGTATATTATTTTGGTTTTTGTTATCTTTTTTAACCTACCTTTTTTTTCTTGCATATTCTTCTTCTGTTTATGCAAACACAACAAAAAAAGAATTAGCAGTATTAGTCCAGTCGTTCACGCGTGATGCTGTGACCAAGGCAAATAGGGATTCATTTTCAACCGACTTCATAAAAGAAAGAGGTATTCAATTCGACTGTATGTTTTTTTTTTGTTACGCGATTTCTCCGGCAAATGAGAATCGATTTTGAACCTTGGGGGTGGTCCCATATAAATTTTATCGAAATTGATTCAGCACTTTTTGAACAATCAATAAAATTCCAAAAAAATCTACATAGACGACTTAAGACGACGTTCTAATAGTTTCTTCAGTCTTTGGAGTACCTCTGTTTTAACTGTGTTGTCGGTTCTTAATGGATTTGGATGATAAGAAGGTACTAAAAGGTGATAAATAAAAAGCTTTTTTACAAAGAAGAATGTAGCAATTAAAGACAACAAACAGAACAAAGCCACCGACTTCCAAATCTAAATTCATGTGTACTTACTGTGCTAAAGTTATTTATTACTTTTTAGATTTTGAAAGCGGTTGTCTTTTTTGTAATAAAGCTTTTTTTATATATAGACTAGCTTTTGCCCGCGACTTCGTCCGTGTCAATGTCTGTTATCGCGGATGTAGACGAAGTCGCGGATTAAAAAGTCGCCGATGTACCGCCATGGAGGTTTCTAACTTATACAGGTCCCACTTAACTAAGTTTTACTGAAGTATAGATTAGATTTTGCCCGTAACCGAACCGTCAACCGAATGAATTTTCTAACAGATCACACATTTTTTTGATAATAAATTATAACTTAGAACCTTCCTAGATAATTCCTTTTTCTTTTAGTGAAAACTATATGAAAATTCGTACTGTACTTAGTTTCAGAGTCTAGCCCAAACGAGCACTTTAGCACGGCGGTAGACTTTACTTCATAATATGTACGAATGCATGGTAAGTAATTGACGAAACGATTGGCGCAGTGGCTGAACGATTGACTGCTGTGCAGCGTGTTGCTTGCTCGATTCCCGCCCAGGGTAAACATTTGTGTGATGAGCACTTGTGTTTTCCTTGTGTCTGGGTGTTGTTTATCTATATATGTATGTATTTAAAAATGTATTTGTCTATGTATTTATTTATTTATACTTCATGCACAAAGGTACAAAGGCGGACTTAATGCCTTAGGCATACTCTACCAGTCAACCAAGGGTGGTGAAGAGATAACACGGCAGGTGCATTACAAAAAGTAATATTCAAAAAAGTTAAACAAAAAAAAAATATATAAACTACACATACATAATTATATCTAGGAATACATATACACCGAAATAAATATATACATACCTATATTAAATATATATTATATTAACAAAAGAAAAGAGTTTATGAGACAACTCTGCTCATTTGTGCTGAAAATAAATTCGCAATTTCCGCTTAAATGCAAACAGACTGGTGGCCGTCCTGATATCAAGAGGAAGCGCATTCCAGAGAAGAATGACCTGGATATGAAAGGATGAATGAACAAAATCAGAAGTATGAGAAGGGCAAAGTAAGAGAAGGTTATTAGAAGACCGCAGGTTCTTAGCATGTGAGGAACATAGATATTGAAAGTGTGACACTAGATAAGAAGGAGGGGAGAGAGAGAGTTGAGCAGGGAGAACAATGTTGTCAATGCACGCATACTTCTTCTTTGGCGAATGGGCAACTATTTATGTATATCAGCTGTCTGACACGCATAGTACAGGGTCTCCCTAGTTTGGGGTCAGATGGCCATGTGTGAAATGTCCCCATTATTATATATAATTAGGTTCATACAGCGAGTGAGAATAAATATGTACTTAAGAGAGCAAAATTATGATAAAATAATAAAAATTTTCAGTAACATGGGTGAAGAATACGAAAGGCAATCCAGTTGCTATCGTTGACAAATATACCTTCTACTGTAATAAGATGGGCAAGTCAGGAAGCGTGTGGAGATGCAGCCGAGGATCCGGGTGTAGAGCAAGGTTCACCTTCAAGGATGACAAGATCTGCAATGCAAATCTCATCCATGAGCACAATCGGATCAACTACGTCATTATAGATGATGTTCTTCATAAGATTTAATTTGTTTATAAAATGCTCAGATTTTGAATCAAATTAAACCAGATAGACCGGCCGGAACACTGAGTGAAGCCACCAAAGCAAATACAAATTCAAAAGCGTGTACGGAATATACATATACAATAAACATGATATATTGTTTGTTTCTGTCTTCATTTCAGTAAGTAAGTTAGTTTTATATATAGGAGGAAACGAATACGTCATCGATGTATAATATTTTGGTTTTTGTTAATTTTTTTAATGTTCTACGCTATCATTTTTTTCTTGCATATTCTTCTTCTCCTTATAATAGCAAACACAACAAAAAAAGAATTAGCGATATTAGTCCAACCGTTCACGCGTGATGCTGTGACCAAGGCAAATAGGGATTCATTTATATATATAGACTAGCTTTTGCCCGCGACTTCGTCCGTGTCAATGTCTGTTATCGTGGATGTAGACGAAGTCGCGGATTAAAAAGTCGCCGATGTACCTACTTCCCCAGGGTTCAAGCTCACCATCGGTTCCAGCAATGGAGGTTTCTTACTTATACAGGTTCCACTTAACCAAGTTTTACTGTAGTATAGATTAGCTTTTGCCCGTGACGTCAACCGAATGAATTTTCTAACAGATCACTCATTTTTTCGATGATAAATTATAACTTAGGACCTTTCTAGATAATTCCTTTTTCGTTTAGTGAACTATATGACTATATGAAAATCCGTACAGTACTTAATTTCTGAGTCTAATCCAAATAAACATAAATTTAGCACGGCGGTAGACTTAAATTCATAATATGTAGTGGTCAGTTGTTTCATATATTTGGCCCTGATAGGTATTGTACAGACGCCAGCACATCAAGCCACACCAAACTTTCATTTTTTTCCAATTGAATATGAACCTTATGCCTTTGCAATAAAGTTTAAAATCTATCGAAGAAATTTTACAACTTGAAAAAAAAAACGACGCAAAATTTAACGGCAATGTAACAGGTGCGCTTTAATGTCCATTCAACTTTGTATTTCTTTTCCACACATTTGCATGAAAGTAAACCCTAAACCAACACTGCTTTTTCAGGACCTATATTTAGTATGACGAGGAATGGCAATCCTGTCATTAATGTTGGAGCCTATCGGTATAATAGATCCAGTGGGTACAAGGGGTCCAAACTACGCTGGGTCTGCACAAGATACACCCTGGGATGCCGGTCGACTATAATTACTGTCGAAAATGTCATTATTCACCATAAGAAGGAACATAACCATTAAAAAATGTCGTAAACATATAATATACGGGTCCAGTGATGTTTTATAACAGTTTTTTTAAATTACAGTAGTAATATATTTATGACACCCATATATCTAGTTTTATTCTTCCTGTAACAAACAAACATATTTACACCAAATGTGTCAAAGTCAAGATTTTGACTTGAAATTACGCTTAGTTCTGCCAGAATGTGATAGGCCATTATCTCTCAAAACTTCTAACCTTCTTCTACTTTCTAACTTTTAACACATCGTGTAAACTTATGCTTAAACTACATTTAAAGTCAATCAGCAGTGAATATTCAACATCGATACAATTACAGTACGGCCAACGAATCTTGGCGGTCCTGAAGTTAGCTGTTTCGCTGCGCAATATAACTTTTAGGAACGAAATAGGGTATTACACCCATTTTTGAAAAGTGTCTCAATTAAATTCTGTAGTGCTAATATGCCACCAAAAAAAAAACACAAAATTTTTATTCAATCGATAAGTGCCATAAAAATGCATCTAAATTTTAAATTTTCAAATTTCGCGCGTAGTTTGACGTAAACGCCTCTTACTGGACGCCATATTGCTCAGCGTAAATGACGTCAGTTCGTTTTGTATCAAATGAGCTCATATTAAATATGATAATTGTATATATTTTATAATGAAAAAAATACGTTGGTTACGAAAATAATAAAAGTACAAAGCCTATATTACGCCAATCGATTGACTGACAGTTGACAATTTTTTGTTTACACAGCCGTACGGCGTAATAACATGGCAGCTACTATTTCACGGTGTTTTATAACAGATTAAAAATACTGAAAATTTTGAATTGAATTAAAAAAAATGTTTTGTTATTTTATGAACAAAAACTTACATTTTCCGACTGATTTATGCCTAAACTGTCTCAATAACATATTTATAGATTTTTTCTCGTATAGAGTAAAATACCCTATTGTCTACTGCGCAGCTAATCGGCTAACTTCAGGACCGCCAAGATACGTCGGCCGTACGTATAATAAGCATTATAATGCTAGCCTATTATTATCCCACTGCATGACAAAGGCCTCTTCTTATACAGAGAAGGCACGAGCATTGATCACCACGTACGCTCAAGGCGGATTGGCGATTTCAGTATTATATTAATCATAAGACCAGGTTTCCGATGTTTTCCTTCACTGATGTCAATGATATCCAAGATAAACCAAGAAAATAAATATGAAATAGATAGAGCCACTTTGGTACTTACTCGTGCCCGGTTCAAACCCACAGCCTTGTGCATGAAAGGCGGGCACCTCTTATCCTGGGCTATCACGGCATGCTTACAATGAGATACTTCCAAAATTGGAAGACATTTTGTCGTGGGTTACTCATTTCCATCCATAGTTTGTTGTGAACTTGACCACGTCAAAATTGTGTCTTTATCTCATAAAAATTGAGTTGTTACAAGTCTGGGAGTCTCACTTATACCAACCTATTAATATTATAACAAAACCACGTACTATGGTCGATGTCAAGGACTAAGTGCGGAACTTATAACAAAACTTCCACGACTAAAGCTCTAGATGACACTAAATGGCCTTAAATTACTTACAAAATTCGTCAACATCTTTATTTCAGAACCAGTTTTCAGCACCACAAAACTCGGGAATCCTGTCATCAACCTAGGTTGCTACCGGTACAACAGAGCCAGTGGTTGCAGGGGGCCCAAAGTGCGGTGGTACTGCACCAGGTACCCGTTAGGTTGCCGGTCCGCAATCTTCACTATAGACAATGTTATTGTTAGCCATAGAGCAGAGCATAACCATTAGTGGGTATTAGTAGGTAACCTACCTGCGCACGTAGACCTAAAGCCCTTATCACGCTTGGCTAAATTAAGGCGACGAAATTCAGTCGCTACGATTCCGAATATCGATTACGAATTCAGTAAAGTGTAATCGCATTCAGTAAGTAAGTAGTAGTAGTAAGTAGTAACTGAATTCAGTAGCGACTGAAATTAGTCGACTTAATTTAGCCAAGTGTGGCTTTATACGTTACAAAGGGACATCAGCTGCCTAGCCTTTTCCCAGCTGAGTACCGGTGTTCTACATTGAGCGACTGCCTATTTTATCTCCACAACACACTTACTGGGTAACAAGATACCCCTTGGTAAGACTGGTTGTCAGGTTTCTGGCTTCACACATAACGACTGTCCAGCGTGCCTAGGGGTCAAAGTTAGGGCAAGCCCGACAGATGAGATAATGATTCAAGATATTTTATTTTTGTGCTTTCTATACTTTTTTTATTGTCTCGCATTATTGATTGCAAGGCTGGCTTTTGGGCTTTAATGAACGCCACTGCGACTGTCAAAGATCAACGAATGACACCCGGGATAAGTGACTTGACGTGCTTTCGGAGGGGTTTCGGTATGAAATCAGAAATAACCAGTACCCATGTTTGTACTCAAGTATTTTTATTCTCGTTTCCTTTGTCTGTTTTCTGTATATAGTCAAATCAATAAATGATCTTGATGATGGATTCATTTATAATGTCGATGTGTTCTCGTTTATCCTTTAGGTAGACGTTCAGAGAATTAATATTGTGGAATGTGTAACTGTAGGTATTTTATTTTTTGCAATATACTTAAAAGCCAATATTGTGTTTTGTTCATTCGGCCCTGTATGCTGCAGTCTACGTCTATCTATATCTGTGCTACAGTCAGTATCAAATTAACGTGTGTTTTCATAAATAAATAAATATAATAACATTAAAATAATATAGGTACTGCAATTTACAGCTTGGATATCGGTGCGTATTGTTTGTGCAATAATGTATACCTAAGTTAAGGATATTTTTTTTTGCAAATAGGTTGTATTTTATTTCGCTGGTTCCAAGACCCTACTTAATTAATGTCACCTGTTTTCCAGTTTTGTTTTCTTTTTATGTTTGTCCTGTGGTTTTGATTCAATTCGTGTTTGATCGGCTCGTCTAACAGACAAAACTTTCTCCACAGATACAAAAAAACATTTAATACGTCACAACTGTTTAAACTCCATTTGTTTTTATTTTAGAACCCATTTTTAGTACTACGAGAGCCGGTAATCCAGTTCTCACCCTAGGTTCTTACCGGTACAACCTTACCACAGGCTATAGAGGGGCCAAATTGCGCTGGGCCTGCACAAGAAAGATGAATGGATGTCGAGCGAGCATCTTCACATTCAACAATGTTATCATTAGCCAAAATAATGAACACAACCATTGAAACTAAAGTTCGTTTTCAAGATTGATTAAAGCTTTTTTACCGCCATTTCGATTCAGTGCGGTGCAGGGGCTGTAATTGGTCACTTTCGATTTTGGTCTTGCAAACGTAACTGTTTTATTTAAGGGTGTTTTTTTGCAAATTTTATGCTCTGTTGTATCTGGTTGGTTGTACTTAGGCCATGCTGGCCTATGTACAACCAACTAGAGCTACAACAGTTCAAGCTACATCGGTCTGTAAAAGGACAATGACAGAAACTCTATAGAACTTTGCCCCACTCAATAAAAGTCATGTGCAATATGTAGCATCTTACTGTTTATTTATTGCTGATAACTAAACATTAGTCTTAGTGACTGTAGAACTTGCGGTTTCTATGCGGTAAAATGAGTTTGTATTTTGTGGGTAGGCATTTCGTAATCCGCAAGTTCTAAAGAAAAACAATTTAGTATAGAAAGGTTCTATATTCATTACAATTATTTTCATTAAATTACTTTTCTGTACATGGGTGGGGCAGGATCTGGCATTGTCATTTGTTTGATAGTTTTTCAACTTTATTACAAAATAATGAGGTTCATATTAAATTGGGAAAATTTGACAGTTTGGTATGGCTTGACGTGCTGGTGTCTGTACATATTTAACTCTCCAAGTTAGAATAATCTGTAAACGTCATGAAGGCACATTTACGGATTATCCTAACTTGGACAGTTACGTTGATGGTTTTAATTATCCTAATTGTCTAAATACTTACTTACGCGAATATCGAGTCTAAGTTTTTTATTATCATAGGGCTGAAAATTGCTACAAACGTAAGAATATTTGCATTACCCGTCCCTAGCGCTTTCACCATAAATTGCACAAATTGTCAATAATAAAAACTGTTTCATGTGCTTTTTCCTATCTTTGGGTTGTAGTATCTGATAACAGTTATTTTTGCTTTTTTCGATAATATACGTGGGTATGATTCTGCCATACCTACTTAATTATAATCACCATATTAAAATGTTATTCGTACTTGGACGCCTAAGTATCTCCTTGATTTCTGTACTAATTTCCATCAATAAGATTAACTTTTCCTGTGTTTCAGTGTATAATTATGTGTAGTGTATAGTATAGTATTTTAGTGCAGTAAGATATTATGTAAAATATATAGAAATGAATAAACACCAGAACATGTAGGTACCTACATACGTATTGACTTAGTTTTGTAATAAATCATCATAATAATAATTATCAATATATTAATGTTTTATTAAAAAAACTTAACAATTATTAATCCGTTTTTTTCTAGCCTACGCTGTCCCACTGCTGGGCAAAGGCATTAGCATTACATCCTTATTCATTAATCTTATCATTTATTTTTGCAGATCTATTTTTCGGTAAAACAAAATTGGGCAATCCTGTTATCTCAACAGGTTCCTATCGATACAACCTGGTTTCAGGGTACAAAGGGGCCAAACTCCGCTGGTTCTGCACTAGACGGAATACCGGATGTAAAGCGCACATTTACACCTACAATAATATCTTCGTTAGCCAAATTAATCAACACAACCATTGAATGAAACTACTCTAAAGATTATTCCAAAGTTTTAACATTATCTTTGGGGTTAATTTTCTAAAGATTTTCTAGAGATTTTCTAAAGATTATTCCAAAGTTTTAACATTATCTTTGGGGTTTTCTAGAAAATTTCTAAAGATTATCCCAAGGTTTTGACATTATCTTTGGGGTTAATTTTCTTGGAATCATTCTAGAAGAATATAAAGTCTGCCAATCCTGTCAATTCCTAGAGTCGGGCAGTTTGACAGCTCACCTCGAACTTACCTCACCTAAATTCGAACTCACCTCACCTAAATTCACCGAGACCTACTAGGGATGTAAACACGGAATAGATAAAGCCAGTGGAAATGCTCACGCAACTATCCCGCGCGTGGCTCAATTATGCGGGAAATATGTAAAAGAATAACAACCTTTGTCAGTTGTAATAAGTCTTAATGTTGTATGTTCAACAAATAAGCTTTTCGTCAAAGTAGAATTTGATATTCAGGCCAAATTGAGTTTTTCACAGATGTATGTATATTTCGGTCCAATAAGAACCGGCAATCCTGGGGTCTTCACAGCTACTTATCAATACCACGTCACTTCAGGCTATTTTTGTAGCCTGAGGTTTGGGAGTTTGACCCTTAGGCATGTTCTCGCAAGAATTGGTGTCGAAGGAGTATGTTGTGTGTGTGTGATAACATTGTCATTAGTCAAACTAAAGAACGTAGCCATTGAATTCCCTCCATAAGATTACATGAGAAAATGGATTCTTAAAAGCTTTGAAAAGAGAAGCCTAAAGTTTTATGTACTTTTCTGCTTTGATTTTCTTTGAAACCATTGTGATTACTAAATTAGTATGTTTTATTTTTATTTTTTTTATTTATGTGCGTTGCTTTCACGTGAATAAATAGTTATTCTTTCTTTGTGATGTGTGGTGTTGATGTGTGAGCTAGTATCTAATAGATTTATCAATGACTAGCTGACCCGACAGACGTTGTCCTGTCAATTGATTTTAAATTTTATTTTCCTACCGTATAAACTTTCCCTGGACTTCTATAAATATTTCAAGACCAAAATTAGGGAAATCGGTCCAGCCATTCTCGAGTTTTAGCGAGACTAACGAACAACGATTCATTTTTATTATATAGATAAAGAATTTGTTAATCTGTGTTAAGTTTTTAAATCTAAGTAGGTATATTATTATCTTTGTTTTAATAAAAGTAATCTATTTCTCCAAGTTTGTTTTTATTAATTAAGTTATAATCCATATTTTGTATTAAGTAGGTAAATATTTTAGGAAAAGTTTTAACATCGTTTTTTTTTTCGCAGATCCAATTTTTAGTATGACGAAGACTGGATCACCTGTTCTTCTCATTGGCCCACACCGCTTCAACCTGACTTCTGGATACAAAGGGCTCAAACTGCGCTGGGCCTGCTCTAGGAAAACTTCAAAATGTCGAGCTATTGTCTTTACTATTGAAAACACTATTGTTGCGTATAAGAATTACCATAACCATGATTAATTAGAAACAGGATTGATCCACACTAGCTCAGGATAGAGACAGCATTGGAAAAGAGAAAGAGAGAGTTTTTCCCTGCAGTGGGATAACAAAAACTAAAAATAAAATAACTAAAAAAATACTACAGTAAAGGGCACATTATTCAATAGTTACTTTTATCTGAACAATACATTTTAGTTTGATATAATATTTTCCAAACAAAAGCTGTCAATTTTTACTTCTCCGATAAAAGTTAGGCGACGCGACGATTGAAAAATCAGCTCTAATATAGAAAATAAGGGAAATATAAAATAAACTACACTGTTTTTTTTTGTTTGTGCTATACTTTATTTTCTTTTCTTGTGAAATCAGTATTCAACGTGGGTATTATTTGTTTTTGTAACATTTTTTTAAATTGATTAAATTAGTTTTTAAAGCAAAAAATCCTTTCATTTTCGTTTTATGTGCTTTTAACTTGCTTGTGATGTTTTCACTTTCTAAAGCACTTTTCAGCAACATGCTTTTTTATGTTAGCTTTGACAGCCATAATGTTTCGACATTTTTATCATCAATTTTTCCAATGAATTTGACTATACCTAATAATTTTGATCAACTAAAAAGACTTAGGATCGGCTCAGACCGAACATCAATATATTTAAACAGTTTTCATAAATGAAGTAATTAATATTGAACTATACTCCATTTACAATAGCATTAGACAGAAGTTGAAAAAGGTTATTTTTAATGCACACTTTGTAACAAAAGTACAGTAAACATGTTACAGCTACGAGAGACGCCGAATTCATTATAATCTATTTTTACAGCAACTGCCGCTCATAATTGTAACCATTTTAATAATTATTCTTATGTAATTATGTGGTTTTCATTTAGTTATAAAACCTAAAAGAAGCTAGGATGAACAATACCTACTTGGAACGTCCTTTTCGTTTCACTATAATTCTACCAAATTAAAAATGTTACCTAATCTCTCCTAATCTTTAAGACTTTTATTTTGTTTATATTATTATACCTACGTCGATATAGTTGTATTATCTTAGATCTATTTATCAAAGTTATGGTAGTAACATAGTAGTAACATATTTTTTTTAAATAATATACGAGTCTCTTTTTTCTAATGCTATTATAAATGGAGTATAGAAATTAACATCTGATAATTAATATTAATATGTTGGGACATTTCACACACAGCCATCTGACTCCAAACTAAGGAGACCCTATATTATAATTGCGTGAAAAGTGTGAATGTCGCGTAGAATTCTACCATTATCAATGAAAACTGCTTTAGCGAAGACTGCGGAGCAATATTGCTTCGCAGTCTTCGCTGACCCTCTACACTTTATTTCAGGTCTAAAGCCAATTTTCAGCTGGACAACCTGTGGTAATCCAGTAATCACACTAGGATCGTACCGGTACAATCGGGCAGTTAGCTGTAGAGGACCCAAAGTCAGGTGGTATTGTACCAGACGCAATAGAGGATGTCGATCAAGTATCTCTACTATAGACAAAGTCATCGTTAACCATAAGTCTGAACATACCCATTAAATTGTCTGCTAGTGGGTGTAAACCGACCGAGATGACTACACCAGCGGTTCCTAAACTTTTAAGTCAATAGAACATTTGACAAAGCACTTTTACTTTATGGAAACCCACATCAATCAAATTATTATAAATGACTAGCTGACCCGACAGACGTTATCCTGTCCCTATCTACCGACTTACCTGCCTATCTACTTACTTACCCTACCTACCCTACCTACCCTGCCTACCCTACCTACCATACATACCGTACATACCCTACCTACCCTACAGACCCTAGCTACCCTACACACCCTACATGCCCTACCCACAGTACCTACCCTACCTAAACTAATTGCGCCAATCCTCCAAAAATTTAAGAAATTAATACGTATTAGCTATGTGTAGTTTTTTGGTGAAGAGATTAATACGTCATCTATGTAATTTTTTTGGTTTTTGTTATTTTTTTTTATGTTTCGGTCAACTTTGTTACATTTTTCTTTCACATCCTTCTTCTACTTACAATAACCAAAAACAACAAAAGCAAATTAGTGATATTGGTCCAGCCGTTCACGCCTGACCAAGGAAAACGGTAGAGCTATTCTTTTACAATCTCCCTCGGTGAACACCTAGGTGAAGGGAGCTGTCATCCGTCCGGGAGCTGTCATCTGTCCGTCTGCTTTGTCAATCCCTAGCATCGGGACGGATGACAGCTCACTTCACCTAGGTATTCACCGAGGGAGATTGTGACAGAATAGCACAACAGATTCATTTTTATAAATATAGATAGATGAACTGTAATTTAAAATTAGAACAAATACTTTTATCTATACATGCAAATAAATAAAATTTATTAAGGTTCTGTTTGTAATGCCAAAATATTAGCTCAGCTGAGCTCTTTACTAAATGCATATAAAAGTATATACGGTACTTATATCAAAAATACATTTTTTTTTTACTATCTGTCTGTCTGTGTGTTTGTTCAGGCTAATTTCGGAAACGCTGGACCGATTGTGACGGGACTTTTACTGACAGATAGCTAATATTATAAGGAGTAGGCTCAGATTATCAAACAAAAGGCAGATAGACTGCGCAGGACACTGTCTAGTCCATTTTTCTTTTTGGCTTATTTGTATTTTCGAATGACGTCGTAATGATAGTTGTAGTAACTGCTGTGGTAATAAGAGTATTGTAGGAAATACTAAATTTAATTATTTATTAACTATTATATTAATGTCTATGTCTTATATGTATTTTTATAAAGTTGATGTAAATAAAGGACATTTAAATGTATTTTTTTTTTAATGTAGTATTTGTAGAATTCGGCCAAATTATCAGCCACGCTCCTGTTTTTAACTATGATGTGTTTTGTAACCCAGCTTTAGTTCTTTGTTTGCCTGTTTAGTGAATTAATTGCACGGCCCAATTACAAAATCGATGGCAATAAAATTACCGTGGTAGCTTGATACCTGACAACGAATTAAATAAAAAATTCAAAATACTAAAATTGTATTTTATCGTATTTTCTCTAGTTCTGGAGCCCATGTTAAGCAGTGCAAATCCTGTGTCCATTTTGGGAAAGAACCACGATCATGATTATACCTGTACGAAGTGTTATTATCGACGTCATAAATTGAGAAAAAGAAAAAAGCGAAATTGTTCATTGTACGGGAAGGAATGTGGCTCGAGTGAAAGTGTGTGCCGGAAGTGGCATTAAAAGTTATAACAGCCTTTCTAATTACGTATTTTGAAATACAACGACCTTACCTATCTTTTGCTATCTAGGAATAAAAAATATGAAAATAAGTGTCAAATCTTTAAATGATTACAGCTAGTTAGTAAATTTGTTTTATTGATATTAAAAATGGGGCTGCTTTGATACGATCCTATATTCTATAGGGTTCTATTTTTTGGGTTATAATCATGAAGAAATAGGTATAAATGGAGCCAACACTTAGAACAAAAGCTTGAAACCAACTGTGGGCTGATGCTCTCTTTCTGAATGCATACATAAGAACGAGACAGTGATATGTGTTTTCTTTATCTTATGTATGCATTTAGAAAGAGAACGTCTGCCCACAGTTGGCTTCACTTAGGTATTTAGAGTGTTGCCTCCACTTTTATCTATAAGCTTCTTGGTTATAATCAAATTCTTCAATTGTTTTTTTTAAATTAGCCCTTGTACGGCTTCTTACTTTGTTGATTTTTGTGATTTAGGTGTTTAATATTTTAAATGTTCACCAATTGTCTACTTTACAGTCATACCTTTTTGATTACCGTTGGTACAGACAGCGTCATCAACTGGTTACCCCCTATCCGAAGAAATTTTAATGCGTGGCAGGTACAGTTCGATTCAAACTTAATGACGGCTGTGAAGTGAGCGGTTGGCTGCGCAGTACCCCGGCCGTCACCCCCGCTGTTACGTGAAATTGGAGTGTACTAACGCGTAAGTAAATAATTTTTGAAACTTCGAATCCGGGAGCAATACTAAGAGCTTGTTACTAACTGAGTTATCGAGATCATCAAATAGACATAAGAAGAATACAAATGTTAATTCTTCATGTCGATGTCGCACCAGCGTGATGTCAAGCTTCAGTGTTTCGCACTAGCGTGCACTCGAACTATGGTGAGTCGCAGTACAGTTTTGTCGCACTAGCGTTAATCGCACATCCATTTGTCGAGCTGATAGTACACTTGTGAAATTGTTACTGCGCAGCCACTCGCCTCGTGTTCAGAGCCACCATTAAGTTTGAATCGTACTGTTAGCAGTTGATGACGCAGATTTTTTTAGCAACTTTGATTATAAATGTTCTTTAATCTAATCTTGTAAGAAATTATAATGTGTCTTTAGTTGGTTCCTTCAAAAATCTTAGTTTTGTCTTGGAAACTGAATTCAAACCATTGGAAGCAGTGTATTTTTTTGAATAAAATCTTAAAATGAACGTGTTTATAATCTAAACTTTTTAACAACAACAAAAAGTTACACAAAACAAACTTACCTCCCCGGCGTGAATTGCAATTAAAAATATTATAATTATTCCCGATTCCCGCCCAGGGTAAACATTGGTGTGATGAGCACTTGTGTTTGCCTTGTGTCTGGGTGTTGTTTATCTATATATAATAACGTATGTATTTACAAAAAAAAATGTATTTGTGTATGTATATCAGCTGTCTGACACTCATAGTACAGGGTCTCCCTAGTTTGGGGTCAGATGGCCGTGTGTGAAAATGTCCCCACATATTATTATTATTATTACGTCACAGTCAGCCTTTGTGTTGCTGTAAAATATTTGTGTTTAGTTTACTTCACTGCGGAATTCACTGCCCGCCTCTTTATTCCCCGATACATATAATTTGGGTATCTTCAAGGCACGAGTGAACCGGTTTATTCTAGGCAAGCGTGCTCCACCTTAGGCCGCATCATCACTTAAGATCAGGTGAGTTGCGCTCAAACGCAAGCTTATAACAATATAAAAAAAAAAAAAAAAAAAAACTTATAGGTAATGTTAAGCGGTAAATTAATCCTTGATGTGGATGATAAAGTACTAACAAGTAGTTAATCATCATCATTATGTTAACTTTAACACGCCCACTGCTTGGGATAGGTCTCCCCCAAAAGGAGGTTCAGCCGTAATCGCCACTTGCTTGCTTGGCCGATGCATGTTGGCGATTATGGTACTCAAAAGGACGCTGCTGCCCATCCTCTGGTCAATATCCCTCTGTCGCCATCTACGACAACCACTGGTGGATAAGGGGTGGTGCTTTTCGCGCCCGGCACCACACGGCAATATTAACGTAGCTACTTATTGGTATATTTTTTTTATTTTTAGCTAGCCTACCTGACTCTTCATGATCCTACCATTACGTATTATATACTTAGACGCTGGATGATTGTGTTCAAGACAACTTGATTTGATAAGACCACCGGCCCGTGTAATAGTTAAGCGTGCCTTACATTTCCTGCTCACAGAACACTTGTATGAAATGGTGGTCTTATTTCGAGCGTCGATACCAAATGTGTATCCACGTACAGTCACCAAAAGAGATAAGTATCCATATCGTCGGGAATAGTTGAAGTTTACTTAGAAACCAATGGAGGCTTTCAAAATTTTATTAAAACATTGAACTGTTTATTCTCTATTAATTGTATTTTATTTTATTCATAAACACCCATCGGTTCCTTTGTAAACTTCAACTATTCCCGGCGACATGGATACTTATCTCTTTTGGTGACCGTACTAAGACTAGTTGTTTTCCATTTTGTTTTCGGTACCATTCGACTGTAGAAAAATAAACGATGAAAAACACAATAAATAATGTTTTAAGGGTTTGAGAAACAATACAAGGCAATATCTAGGATTCTATTTACATTTATTTTACATTGAAGTTCTATTTACAAAAAAAAAATTGGAATTTATAAAAATGAGATGAAACCGAAGGCCGCAGGCGCAACACAGTAGACACATAAAAATAAATAAAATTGTATATGGGAGCTACATCTGCCAACAAACTGCTTTCCAGTTTGGCAGAAGTAACAATTTTTGTAACTCTTATGATGTCACCACGAATAAACGGTTTTTATTATTATTATTATGCTTTAACTATTTCACGTATTAACGTCAACATGTCATGTGCTAACGTTAAAGTTTTATTTCAGATCAATTTCCAGTTTTTAGCACGACGAAGAATGGAATCCCCGTCATTATGATAGGATCCTACCGGTATAATAGAGCAAGCAGTTGTAAGGGGCCAAAAGTGCGTTGGTATTGTAATAGATACGCCAATGGGTGTCGATCGAGTATCATTACTTTCGATAATGTCGTCATTAATCATAAGTGTATCCACAACCATTAAACTACAATAAAGATAGAAATAATAATTTCATTTCTGTTCCATAACTTTGACAAAAATATTATTTCACACAAAAATAACATTTCACAGAAATAATATTTTCTGAGAAATAATGAGGAGCG
Source organism: Charanyca ferruginea (assembly GCA_947361185.1). Lineage (NCBI taxonomy): Eukaryota > Metazoa > Arthropoda > Insecta > Lepidoptera > Noctuidae > Charanyca > Charanyca ferruginea. The sequence continues at coordinate 19,587,118 of OX376073.1, forward strand.
TGGCTAAGTAAAGCCTGTATTGACCGGTCGTGATGGTGAAACTACGCTTGCCGCGGTTGCACCGTGGATGGGTAACCATCCATTTCATATCGAGACCCCTCAGTGCCTCGGACATCACGTAAAGCCGTTGGTCCCGGTTGTCATTCGTAGATTTTTGACAATCGATATAGTTAGCCAGAAGCTAGAAAATCTGACAACCAGTCTTACCAAGGGGTAGCAACTGGGTTGCTGAGGTAAGCTAGGCAGTCACTCCATGTTAAACACTGATATTCAGCTGTATCAGGTTAGACTGGAAGTCGACCCCGGTAAAAGGCTAGGCAGTTAACTAAAATTCTACTTTTGAAGGTTTGAAACGAGTATTGATCCTGAACACTAAACTTTATTTTAGATATATGGCCAGTTTTCATTATCAGTATAGTTTTATACTGAAAATAATTGCCTGTTTATACCAGTAGGAACCGGTATAAACAGGCAAATAAGTATAAAGGGTCATAAGTGCGGTGGTACTGTAGTCAGTAGGTACGCCATTGGGTATCGAATGACTAGGTAGGGCTAAAGTATTTTTATTATGTGATCTTCAAAATCTACTAACTCTTAACTTATTTCAGATTTAGTGCCAGTTATCACCAAGACGAAGAGTGGAAATCTTGTGATGGATGTAGGATCCTACCGGTACAACCAAGCGACTAATTGTAAAGGGCCCAAAGTACGGTGGTATTGTAATAAGTACCATAATGGCTGCCGATCGAGTATTATTACTTTTGATAACGTAATAATTAAACATAAATCTGAGCATAAGCATTAAAATAATGGCTTTGTAATCTGAACAAATATTATTAAGAGGTAAAATTGTTTGTTTGTAAGAAGTAACCTCACACAATTGACTCTCCTCCTACACATTCGCCAAACAACTAGCAATGTATACAAATGTACTGTGTATAGCAATAAAACTTTTTAATTTAAATTTGAATTTGAACCTCAGGAATATAAAATCCAATTACCAAAAAAACTTGTACTGATACTTAGAAACTCAGATTATGAAACAAAAGGCAGATAGACCGCACGGAACACTGAGAGTGAAGCCAAAAAAAGCAACTACAAATTCAAAAGCGAATACCTGTAACGCGCTTCGTGCTGTACTGACACGAGTCAGTATAGCACGAAACGCCGCATCGTTAAAAGAAACAAATTAAAATACAAATACATATTCAAAAGCGAATACAATCACGAGATGGTAGGCATTCGCTTTTGAATTTGTATTTGCTTTTTTGGCTTCACTCTCATTGTTCTGCGCGGTCTATCTGCCTTTTGTTTCATAATCTGAGCTTAGAAAGCTACATTATTGACGAGTGTTTTTTGGTCACACAAACACGGACGGAATCTAGTATTGAATAATAAATATGTTTTAAGTTTTCAACGCAACAAGATAAATATATATAATTCTTTGTTTGATGACCAAATTATTGTTATTTATTTTAACCAATGTTGTTCCACTGCAGGCCAAAGGCCTCTCTTTTCCTTTCCAATCCTCCCTATTCCGACCGAATGTGGTCCAATCCTGCTTGTAAGCTTCAAGCTCATGCTGCTGTCTTCGCCCGGGTCTGCCACAAAGGCGCATGACGTTTCATAAGACCCACATTGTGGATGGCTTAGCCCATAATTCGTTCGACATGCGGCAGACGTAGCGGGCCAAGTAACGCTTAAGCTTGGCTGCTTACACATTTTTTTAACGCTGCACTAAAAATTTTAAAACGGTATAACGGCGCCTGACATTATTAAATAATGAAAATCAGTTAATTTTTAGATTTATTTTGTTTTTTTTTTTATCTTTGGGAAACTATAGTTATTTTTTTTACTATTAATCGTTTTGTATGGTAATTTTAATTTAGAGCGGGTAACACCGAATGAGGTCGTGAATGTCACGGGCGTCGCCGTCGGAGCTGATCACTTTTGATGCAGTCGTCGCGCGGTGCACACGCACAAATCCATTGGCTCTAATTTATAGTTAAACAATTATTGTGCCTCAATTTAATCAGTTTTAATCATTGTAATCCTTACTTTTTATTGTGACAATTTTTAGGTAAACTATTAGAGTTATTTTACGAGTATTATTTTCTGAACATCTGGAACGTTACGCCCACCACGCTGGAAAACCAAAAGATAACGAATCAGCAGCGACACGTGGTGTCTCAGCCGCTCGAATATTCAGTCGTGTATTTTAACGCCAAAATGTACTAACATCACATTTTGTTCCAGATTTAAGACCAGTTTTCAATTCTACAAAGAACGGAAACCTTGTGATGAGTATCGGATCCTACCGGTATAATCAGACAAATAAAACTACTGGGCCCAGATTGCGGTGGTATTGTAATAAGTATCCCAGCGGATGCCGATCGAGTGTTGTTACTTATAAAAATATCGTAATTGACTATAAGTTCAACCATAATCATTGAAAATTCGCGGTACCTATCCGTGTCGAAGAGTCTACTTACGTAAGAAATAAATAATTGTAATAACTATGTCCATATTACTGCTGTTATTGCTATTTTTTTTGCGCGGTGGAAATCCTTATTGACTTCTTCCATCACCCCCACGATGGAAGAAGTCAATAAGATGGAGGGGCATACCGAACTCTTACCGGCTAAAACCACCGCGGTGTTCCACCTCTGCCTATGGCCGGGGGTGCGGAATTCGCATGAACCAGTAACCTGGGTTCTAACTTTATTTTCGAGCTGTTTGGGATTTTCCTTTGAACCTTTGGGGTCCGAGTACTCATATTCTTTTTGAGGAAATTTCCAAACTTCCCGTGACCTAAGGCCTGGGTTTTACCTTCGTTAGAAGTTAAGCCTTTTTTTTTTAACGTGTGGAAATCCTAGAAGTTAAGCCTAACGTGTCAATGCACATTTCAAGATGACGGCGACGCGAATAAACTTTTAGATGCCTTTTTGTTTTAGTTCTCTAGTTAAGTAGTTATAAGTTTGCTGTAAATATTATACATACCTTTCTTTTATTTTTATTTTGTTTTCAAATAGAGTACCATTTTATTTCGATTCTATTAAGTACAATTAGGTATACAACTCTTTTATGAATTGAACACAATCTATCGTCAAACTAAAAGACCAGAAAATCGGTTGGCAACACTTTGGTTCAATAATTTATTTTATGGTGAATTTAAAATACCTGCAGTGTGACTATATTTTTTGGTAGAAATTAAGTTGTATGGAGTTCTCGATACCTAGAAGTAAATATCTCGAATGATTGAATTCTGTTAATAGTTCTTTAGAGAACACTCAGATTATGAAACAATTATGAAACAAAAGGCAGATAGACCGCGCGGAATACCGAGAGTGAAGCCACCAAAGCAAATACAAATTCAAAAGCGATCACCTACAATCTCGTGATTGTATTCGCTTTTAAATTGTATTAGTATTTATATACCTATATTATTATTAGTATTAATATATATATATTATTGTTTGGTTCCGTACCTCAAAAAGAAAAAACGGAACCCTTATAGGATCACTTTGTTGTCTGTCTGCCTGTCTGTCTGTCAAGACCCTTTATCTCAGGAACGAGTAGAAGTATCCAGTTGAAATTTCTAGAGTCCCCTGGAGCTGTGAAAAAATCAAACTTTTAACTAAATGTGAAAAAAGATACGGCCGTTTCTGCCGAAAATAACCTTTATTTCGACACTCTCAAGGGAATCAAAATGTATAGGGCTTCGTGCTGTACTGACTCGTGGCAGTACACCGCGTAACGATTTGTAGGTTTTCACAATTGAATTTGTATTTGCTTTGGTAGCTGCACGTTACTCTCAGTGTTCCGAGCGGTCTATCTGCGTTTTGTTTCATAATCTGAGATAGAACAGATACAGATATATTTGGAACATTATTAATATAATTACGAAAATGACGTTTTTGTTTCGAGTTGATGCGTCTTTATAACTGTAAACTATGTTAATAATAAAATTAAAGCTTGTACGATGATTTATATGTTTATTATTTTGTAAATGTATTTTGCATACAATAGTATTTGTTAACGTCGCAACATTTTTTTATTACCACCAATGATATTGCAATTAAAAAGGTAGATAGGTTATAATCGCTCTGCAATTAGCACATTGAAACTATGCTAATTAGCTCACTTTAGTTCAGAGCGCGGCAGGGACGTAAGTATATTGTGTCTCGAGTATCAAAACAACCGAAAATGACGTTTCCCGACGATCTTAAAATCTATGATGTTTTCAGTGTCACTTAATATAAGAATAAACTAGAGCTAATTTGCAACTTTGACCCCAAAAACTTACCATTCACTCTCGGTTCATTTCAAGTTATAGCACTATTTTTTTTTTTAATTTAGTACACCTTTCGGCCAAATACTTTATGTTTAATAAATTAATTTTCGTAGAATTAATTCGTTCATGAGCCATCAGAAAAGATTAAAATTTGCATCCAGAGTTAATGTGGTTAACTTAAAAAGTGGTATAACTAATAATTAACCTAGTTTCATCCCAACGTTTTTGGAGTCAAATGTCAACTTCCAATTGCTTACTTAATAGTCCTAACCCTTAAGTTTTATTTTAGGTTTATTACCAAAATTCGGCACGACAAGGAATGGGAATCCTGTGATAACAGTAGGATCCTACCGGTATTTTCGTTCGAATAATTGTGGATGGCCTAAAGTTCGTTGGTATTGCCAAAGGAACAACAGAGGCTGTCGATCGAATATCTGTACTATCGATAATGTCGTTTTAAGCTATAAATCCGAGCATAATCATTAAAACATTTTCGATTTATTCATTAGTTTCATTTGTGTAACTAGGTATCTAACAGTCTTTTTATCGCGGATGCAGACAAAGTCGCGGGTTAAAAAGTAGCCTATGTCCTTCCCCAGGGTTCAAGCTATTTTCATACCAAATTTCATCAAAATTGGTTTAGCCGTTTCATCGTCAAAGCGTAACAGACAGAGTTACTTTCGCATTTATAATATTAGTAAGTAAGTAAGTATGGATTAGTATGGATTCAATAAAGTACACCAACAGCATTCAACATTGGTTAACAGTAGCTTAAAGTAGTACATTACTTCTGATGTATTCTATATTTTTTTAGTAACATTATCTTATCACATTTGACTTATGTGATGTATATTTTATCTGAAATAAATAATTTGAATTGAATTGAATTATCTTAAAATTATGTTAGTCAAAATAATATTGCAACAAATTATCGAAAATTGAAAATAAGTTAAGAATTTAAATGGAAAACAAAAACCTAATAAATATATATAATAATACAATAAATTGAAATAAATGAAAACCAAATTAATTGCCGTTATTATTAATTAAAAATACTGTTAAAATTGCGATTGAAAATAAATAATTTAAAATGAAACCTAATCAACTATAAATTGAAATAAGTGCAAAGGGCTACAACTAGGTGCAGCCGGTCGCAAGTGGTTAGACTTAGATGTATCCTACTTATCTTCGGTTAGAACTAAGCCTTCATCATTGCATCAAGCGGCTAGAACTAGGTGCAGCCGCACACCGGTGGTTAAATTGTCTATTTTTGTGCTTTTGTACCGGAAGAAGACGGTTGAAGTCAGGGTCTTCTCGAGGTTCGGGTTGGTTAGGTTCCTTTAAATCATTCAGACAGAAATAGGAAGCCTGCGTAGCGGGGCTCCGTCGACCAGACGTCGACCGTCTTTTTCTTCTCAATGGTTTGGTAAAAAATAACAAAGTCGGGATTTGCAGTCAGGCAGTTGGTTAAACTTAGGTGTAACCACCGGCTAGAACTACTTCTAACCGGTTAAAACTAGGTGTAGCCGCACGGGTTTTAGCCGTAACATATATACCAATATATCTACCGTTTACCGTTAGCATCTGAACATTTATTATACGCTTCCTATTTTCTTCTCCTTTCCTTTATTCCGTTTTCGAATGATTATAAACCTATATCAGCTAAATGTGCTCACATTTAAATTATATTTTTCAGGTCTAATGCCAATTTTCAGCACGACAAAGCACGGGAATCCTGTGATTACAGTTGGACTCTACCGATATAATCGAGCAAATAATTGTAGGGGGGCTAAAGTTCGGTGGTATTGTACCAGGTACAACAACGGATGTCGATCAAATATCTTTACCGTCAATAATGTTGTGATTAGCCATAAATCAGAGCATAACCATTAAATTATTTGCGATGTAGTCAATACTTTCATTTACATCCACCATTTATTTGAAGATCTGAACATTTACTATGATCTGATGCACAAAACTAAGGGTAAGTCATACACAGTCGCTCCCTGAAACTCCGTGTCCTTTAACCCTCCCAAATCTTTATTAGCAAAAATTAGCAAAATGTGATAATGTGATACGACATTTAGTCATATTTTTCAGGTCTACTGCCAGTTTTTAGCCTGACAAGGAATGGAAATCCGGTAATAACACTAGGATCCTACCGGTATAATCGGACAAATAATTGTAGAGGTTCCAAAATGCGGTGGTATTGTAACAAATACAACTATGGATGTCGATCGAGTATCTTTACAATTGAAAATGTCGTCGTTTGCCATAAATCTGAACACAATCATTAAAATATCATCGATACATTCAATAGTGTTTTTCTTTCTTTCAATTCTCAACGAAACAAATAATTTGTTTACCATTTATTTTTTTGTGATTTGACATTCACTTTATTGCAAGAAAAATTGCATTATGAGGTAATGGAAAGCCAATGATCGCGGTCAGATCGTACTGTATAATACTTCAAAATAGTTATGAAACAATTTGTAGTCAAAGCCAAACAGTCAAATCCCAATTGAATATGAATCTTTTTTTTTGTAATAAAGTTGAAAATAGTTATGAAGCAATTTGTAGTCAAAGCCAAACAGTCAAATCCCAATTGAAAATGAATCTTTTTTTTTTGTAATAAAGTTAAAAATCTATCAAAAAAAGGCAGATTGTTGTATTTTGATGTGCTGGCCTCTGTACCCATTTATCGTTTGATGGTCCACTATTGGTAATAAGATTATTCATAAAAACGAACATAACTATTGAGATATTACCTCAAAGACTTACCTTAGGCTTATATTTCAGATTTAACACCAGTTTTTGGAATGACTAAGTATGGGAATCCAGTGATCTTTATAGGATCTTACCGCTATAATCGTAAAAATGATTCTACTGGCCCCAGAGTGCGGTGGTATTGTACGAGACATAACAGTGGGTGTCGATCGAGTGTTGTTACTATCGATGATGTCGTGGTTAGCTGTAAGGTCGAGCATAATCATTAAAATTATCTGCGATATTAGCGATATACTTTACTTACTTATGCTTTTAATACTTATATTTTTTTGCACAATGTTCTACTCATTTTGTTTTTGATGATCTCTAATAAAATCAAATCCTTTTTTGCATGCATTTGTACATTTAGCACATGGGCACGACAACATATTAATAATGTTAACATAATCTGTACTAATATTATAAAGCTGAAGAGTTTGTTTGTTTGTTTGGTTGAACGCGCTAATCTCAGGATCTACTGATGCGAATTGAAAAAATCTTTTTGTGCTGGATAGTCCAATTATCGAGGAAGGCTATAGGCCCATGCGAGGCCTGGTCGGGTTGCTAGTAATAATATAATAGTAAGAGTAGTTTAGAAAACTGTTGCATAACAGGTTATTTCCAAATTAGTATTTTCACGATATGAGTGTAGATAAAATGTATTATGTAACAAGAAATTATAATATGGTATGGTGTTACGAATAAATACAATCACTCCCTAGTATTTGAAGGTTTAAAATGACTCAGAAATTAAATTCTGCATTGCTATTCTGTTAAAAATTCCCTCGGTGAATTCAAGTGGACTGGTCTTGGGTGACCTTCCAATCCCTAACGTCTGGTGGGATGCCAGCTCTCCATAAGCTTATCATCATCATCACTTTAGCTTAGTTTTGGTCCACTGTTGGACATAAATTATGCTGCAATAATATTTACAGATAAGACAGTTTTGTACAGTAGACTTCACGTTAGTCGTAAAAAGATAAGGCCTCTTATTCTATTCAAACTCCTTACAACGCTAGACCAGCTAGCACAAGGTCAAAGTCTTACACCGACGTTCGGTCGACTGTACGTGTTTTGAAAAGTGTGTGTTTGTGAGTGTTTAAATAAAATCATTATATGCTTTGTTATTGTTTTATTTGTCACTAGCTATTTTAAAACGGAACATTACAAAAGACGTTACAGTTTTGTCATTGCATTGGTTCTGCTAGGCCTTTGGTATCTGGCGGCGGCGAACACTTTATATCAATCATGCCGCTGTGGTATCTTTTTTGCCGTTAAATAACCAAAAAGTGTTAAATAATATATATCACAAAAGAGTCTGATTAATTTATTTCTTTACAATATTGTATCTTATCTTTCAATATTATTTTGTATTTTCAGAGCTTGTTTTCGGCAGAACCATCAATGGGAATCCTGTAATCACTCTGGGATCCTACCGATACAATCAGGCTTATAAGTACACGAGAGATGTATCTTGCAACAAAATGAAGTGGAAATGTACTCGATACTCGTTGGGCTGTCGAGCATCTCTCGCTACCATCGGCAATAAGATTCTTTATAAGACCGATCATAACCATTGAGATTGCTCTGTATATTCTTATCTGTGGTATAATTAGTATAAACACTGTATTTTTATCTAATCGAATGAATTGTTCTTAATTTTAAAATTAAATCCGAGCATGTTTTACAATTACTTACTCTTTTATTTCATTGTTACATCCAGTTGCTCAAAGATCATGTCATCCTTATACATGTTCGGTGCTATCACATTCAAGAACATATATAAACACACGCCACAGGAAATCATATCCTGCATGCAATTTCGAACTCTCTTGCAGTTATGATGTTTATCAAAAAATATTAAAACAACTGCTTGAGAATTTTGCTGCGCTGACGACACTGAATATAAGAAGTGTTTTGCCCAAATTAACTAATATTGAAGTTTTTTTTTTTAGATCAATGGCCAGTTTTCAGTACCACAAAGCAAGGCAATCCTGTGCTCATTCTAGGATCTTACCGGTATAATCGGACAAATAGTAGCAATTGTAAAGGAGTCAAAGTTCGGTGGTATTGCAATAGGAACTCTTATGGATGTCGATCGAATATCGTTACTATCGATAATATCATATTTAGACATAATCCTGAGCATAACCATTAAGAGAGGCCAACCCGTTACAATTCCTGTACAAACCCTCATCCGTGATTAAGGCGTTATAACAAATTTTTCTCCAGATATTTTGAACACACAGATATCTTGTGGTTTATATATAACAAAAAAAAAATTGTGAAAGAAATTTAGAATAGACGTCTGATAATCAGCTTTCTTGCACAAAGATTAGATTGTAAGCAAATGACAAATTGTATGGTTTTATGAACACGTATTTCCTGCATATATCAAGATTTTTTGAAATCTTTCGCGCGCCAATTACCTTTCGATGTTATCGCGTGCGCTCACTCGTGTTTTCGAACATAGCGTTGGATTAATCAACAAACTTTTCAATCATGCTCGCGTTGTCCAAGACCGGGAATGGCCCTCTTAACGTAGCTCTCTGTCAATGATGATCAAAAGCGTATATCTAATAATTTGTATTGTGCATTTAATATCGGGTTGGTATCTTTAACTTCACGCTTAGCATAAAATGTACGTATAATACGTCAGACTAATGTTGATATGTAGTTTTGACGATTCATCATCATCTTTCTGACTTTGTCCCATGTTACTTGGGGTTGACGCAACTCTTCTTCCATTCCGTCATGTCAACCGTCATTTCTTTTTTTTTCATATCGTTCTTCACACAATCCGTCCATCTTTTCTTCGGCCTTTCTTCCTTCTCCAGTCATCCATATTAAAATTCATAACCCTTTTGGTCACATGCGTTTCATCCCTCCTAGTTCATTAGTTTGATTCGTTTTAATGATTGCGATTCAGTATTATATTACCTTTATTATATTTGAGATCTCGCTTAGATGTACTATTATGTTTATGTTTATGTAATGTTTGTGTATGCCTGTTCTTTTTATGCTAATAAACCAATCAATCAATAAAATGGTGTTAATTCTCAAATTAAATATATGTAAGTTTGTATATTATCTGTACTATTTCTTCTTTCTAGCTTTCTTAAAAAAAAAATCGTTACGTTTACTAGAAGTTTCTCCTGTATCGTGGGTGCTATTTTCAAATATTTTAACTAATATTAACAAGCAGCCAGACCCGGAACAACTACCTGTAGGTCCTACAAATATTTGTTCCGTGCAGGAATCAAATCCGCTATATACAACACAGCCAATCGCTCAGCCACTGCAACGCCAACCATTTCGTCAAAAACTAACAGTTTTCCACTAACACTTTTTTTATGAGAAGTAAGTCAAATAAAGGTTATTTGAATATACTTATAACGAACCAAGAAAGCGGAAGTTTAACAAAGAACCGCGTGATCCTAAGAGCTATCATATTCTTGACTACAAAATCTCACGTCGAAGTTATGTTTTCAGATATGTGTCCTGTTTTCGGTTCGACAAAGAATGGCACCCCTGTGATCAACTACGGTCCCTATCGGTATAATCGGTCCAGTGGGTACAAAGGGGCCAAACTGCGGTGGACTTGTACCCGTTACCCGTTGGGATGCCGGTCGACAATCACAACTGTTGACAGTGTCATTGTTAGTCATAAGATTGAACATAATCATTGAAGAAAGACGAAGCAGCTACAATTGCTGCCAGACTGTGGTCTTCTCTGACCGCCTCTCTGTTCCCCGATAAGTATATTCTGGGTACCTTCCAGGCACGAGTGTACTGGTTTATCCTAGGCAAGCGTGCTCCACAGGCCGCATCGTCACTTAAGATCAGGGGCCTTAGCCAAATTGACAATCGACAATCGATATCGCTAATAGGAAACTAATCAAATGTATGGGAATGACGTCATCTCAACGATAAGTCACGTGATCGAAAATAAAAAATGGTTTATGACGTGACGACGAGGCGTAAATTTTATTGTAGATAGAGATACGATACGAAACGTTTTTAACTTGGCTAGGCCTACAGGTGAGTTGCGGCCAAGCGCAAGCCTATTAGAATATAAAACAGATAGCTTTAAATGTACTCATTACAATTTTGTATTTCTAGATCTCTAAATGTAAAATTAGTATTAGTGTGTGTGTGTGTATTTTATATTTACTGGCAAGTATTAAGTAAATATTTGGCTTAATTAAATGTCTTTTTTTCCTTCCTCTACCAACGAGAGTCAACGCTAATGCCCCTTTTAAAAACAATTTGTTTCGAGGTTAATGTTTTAACCTACTTGACGAAGATTCGGTATGGTGATGCTGTCAATTTTTGCGACTGTTCACTGTCGTAAACAGCTTTGATTAGCGTTGTAGCTGCTGCCCTCAGCTCAACATTTATTTTGATGATTGTAACACTGCAATTTTTATCTTTAATGTTTATATTTTATTCTCCTGTTTCTTTGTGGCAATAAATATTACTTGACCATTTCCGAAGCTGTTCTTTGTAATATATACTGGAAGGCAGATGACAGATATATTATGTTGGTATAAGTTTTTGTTCATCTAGGCTATTTGTGTAATAGGTATTGATAAATAAAATAAAATGTACAGACGCCAGCACGTAAAGCAATACCAAACTGTATTTTTTTCTAATTGAATATGCACCTTATTCTTTTGTTTTAAAGTTGAAAATCTATCAACGAAATTTGGCAGATAGTTGTACCTTGATGTGCTGGCCTCTGTATCTAATACTTATAATGAGAAACAAAGACAAAATTATACAACGCGTTTATGTTTTGTTTCAAAAACAGATCCTGTATTTAGTACATCAAGGTGTGGCAAGCCTGTGATCATCTTTGGTCCCTATCGATATAATCGGGTCGGTGCTTGTAAAGGGGCCAAAGCGCGATGGACGTGTACCAGAATATCATTGGGATGCCGATCTACTATCGTGACTATTGATAATGTGATTGTAAGCCATAGAACTGAACATAACCACTAGGATGATTGCTTAAAAGCCTAATTTACTTTTAGTTATTCAATTGCATAATATTATAGGTATATTAGTTGGTGAACGTATTTCTAAAAAAGTACCTTATTATCTATTCTTTCTTTAGATAACTGTTCTATACATGGTGGTGGTCATGCTTAACTAATAATTTCTTTGATTGTCAATTGGAGCACTTTAAACGATCATGGATTTTTTATAATACATTTTTTTGATAGTATGCGCATAAAATGAAATGTTTTTAAAATTATACATAATAACTATTGTGTTTTTTTACACGTATAACCATTGACATGTGTGTGTATGTAAGTTAGTTGTTTATTTAGCTAATGCTGTGTGAAACACAGCACAGAACTTAGGCAAATATATGTATTTAAAATCAATTAAATATGTCTATTTTATCTCTGACCTCGGGTACCTACCACAAAATATTCCTTGGAATATCTAACTAAATGCTCATATTAAATATTGAATATTTTATCAAACAGTACATGTTTAATTACAGATTTCGTGCCAGTTTTTAGCACGACAAAGAATGGTAATGATGTTATCATTCTTGGCCCATATCGGTATAATCGGGTTAACAGATGTAAAGGGCCCAAAGCGCGGTGGACGTGTACCCGGAATTCAATTGGATGCCGATCTACTATTGTGACTATCGACAGTGTGGTTGTAAACCATAGGAATGAACATAACCATTGAGACAATTGGCAACGTTCAGATACACTGCCATTCCAGAAACTAAGTTGAAATGTCTCATCATCATCAGCCGAAAGATGTCCACTGTTGAAGATAGGCCTCCCCCATAGAACACCAGAATAAGCGAGATCATGCTGCTTGAATCCGCTGGATACCCGAGAGAGGTTTGCTCGGAGTTTCTTTGCGCGATAAAATCCAGATCGTGAAAATTCGCCGAAGAACTAAGGTCACCGACATAGCTCTCGAATATGCAAGTTGAAGTGGCAATGGGCCACATCGCTCGACGAACCGATAACCGATGGGAATGAAAGGTTCTCGAGTGGCGACTACGAACCGGAAGACGCAGAACGCTGCGTCTGGAGGGAAGGCCTACCCGTTGGTAGCCCTCCCACCAGATGGAACAACGAAATGTCTTGTAATTACAGGCCCATGTCTGTAATTACGAGACAAACAAAGCAAAATATTTGAGAGGGTCAAATCAAATTTTTAATTATTAACTTATTCGCTGCTTAAACTAAATTAAACCAGTATTTGCTTACATTTATTTCGTAGTAGTTAATCACCTGATTCGTGTTGTTTGCATTAGTAAATATTTGTCTAAAATAACTGTTATTTTTTTGTTTTTCTCTAACCGTAGGTCTCAGATTATGAAACAAAAGGCAGATAGACCGCGCGAAAAACTGAGAGTGAAGCCAATAGACACTTTAAAAAAAAAACAACCGCCTTCAAAAACTAAAAAGTGGTTAATAACTTTAGCACAGAACACACATTACTTTAGTTTCGGAAGTCGGTGGCGGTGGCTTTGTTCTGTTTGTTGTTTTGTATTGCCACCGACTTCAGAAAAACGAAACGCTGCATCGTTAAAAAAAAAACAAATAAAGATACAAATACTAATTCAAAAGCGAATACAATCACGAGATTGTAGGGATTCGCTTTTGAATTTGTATTTGCTTTTTTGGCTTCACTCTCAGTGTTGTTTCATAACCTGAGCCGTAGGTAGGTAACACGTACAGTCAACAGCAAAAGTAGATGATCAAAATCAGAAATTCAATACTAATGAACGGAGTTCGCGTCAGAACTGTATGGCGTCGAAGTGATTCAAAAGTATGTGTGTGACAATCACATACTTATAATAAATAAACTAGTAATAAATTATGTAAATTAGTGTTAGTAAATTAGTATTGAATTTCTGATTTTGATCATCTACTTTTGCTGTTGACTGTACCTACGACAATTCGGCAATTCAGAACATAATAATAATGTTTTAACAATGCCAAATAAATATATTATACAAAACCATTTTGTGTTTTGTTACAGATACAAAGCCCGTTTTTGGCACAACTTGTAGTGGTAACCCAGTAATCATCTTGGGTCCCTATAGATACAATCAGGTTTTAAGTTGTAAAGGGGCCAAAGTGCGGTGGACCTGTACCCGGTACAAGACGGGGTGTCGATCTACTATACATACATTTGACAGTGTTATTATTAGCCACAAGGCTGAGCACAACCATTAAGATAATTTCTTTAAACCTATTTTAAAATCTGAATATTGAAAATTGGGCAAACACTATTATTTAATAACTAAATGACACCTACGTTACTTTCATAGTATAATGTCTTACGGTATTTTACTGTGGGGACGAGCCACAGACATCGAGTTTATTTTTATTCTGCAGAAAAGAATCATCAGGGCCATTTACAATCTGCGTATGCACGATTCTAAGGGAACTGTTTAAGGAAATTAACATAATGACCGTACCTTCTCAATACATATATGAAAACATCATGTACGCTAGAAAAAATCTGCAACTTTTTAGTAAAAGAGGTAAAAGACATAATTATAACACTTGAAATAGGGATCAACTAGTTCAACCAAGTTTTAGGCTGGCTAAAGTAGATCTTTCATGGGATACTGTTTAAAATGTTACAATAAAATACCTCCCCACATTGTTTAACTAAATGAGATAAAATTTCAGTTTTATAAACACACACTCGCACACTATGCAGTCGAGCATATTATACACTGGGTGAGTACATTACTGATAATAATTCTTGACTGGGAGCTGGTGTTGCTCCACAGCAATAAGGGTTCATAGATTAATTGATTAGCATTTGTAACTATTTTTGGAGCTGCTGAACATGTAGATCTACATTATGGTTTAGCATTATATATATTTTTTATAGCACATGCATGTGAGCACTATGTTCTTTAAAGCTGCCATTTACGAGGTATGTCTTTCATTGACTTGAATGTGCCCTGGCGGTTGGGAGTATATCATGCTCACTTGAATGTCTCGCTGACGGTGGCGCATGTGTTGGATCATTCGGTTCCCTTCAAAATGGTTGAGGTAAAAACGTACACGACTTGTTACATTGTTCTCACATTGTACCCCTATTTTCAATATGAATGATGTAACCGAAATTTGTAACATATTATTGATTTTAAAAGAGTGTTCCTGGAGTTTCTTGCTCGTTCTTCTCCATGGAAACTGACTGCTTGGAACGAGCAATTAGCTTGAATTTTCTGTCATTTGAAATAAATGAGGAGATTTTGAGGTTGAGTTTGAGTTTGACACAACTAAATTAAAAACCTAAATTATTTGGTATTGAAAACCTGAATAATTTACAATTTACTGTAAAATTTAATTCTCAGTTGCTTTGAAATCAATAACTAGTTTGTCAATAGAGTTAGCAAATAAATGTTTATTATTTAAGTTAGCTGGTAATTAAGTAAATGTTGTGTTTCCTTTTCAGTAAATATATTTCAAATCAATTAAATGTCTTAATTTTTACTCATTATCCATGGGTGTCGCAAAATATTTGTTGAGAAATATAATTGAATGCTTATATATTAATTTAACATTTATGTTTAATTACAGATTTCGTGCCAGTTTTTAGCACGACCAGGAGTGGTAATGATGTGATAATTTTTGGCCCCTATCGGTATAATCGGGTTAACAGATGGAAAGGGGCCAAAGTACGATGGACATGTACTCGGTACCCGGTAGGATGTCGATCTAGTATAGTCACTATCAACAGTAAGATTGTACTCCATAGATCTCAACATAACCATTGAGACGATTGGTAAACAGGCCTACGGACGGCCACTCACTGTAAAGTGGTCACGATACAAAGTTAAAATGTCTCATCATCATCATTCTAAGAAAGACGTCCACTGTTGAATAAAGGCCTTCCCCATAGAACGCCAAAACGAGCGGCAACCTGCCGTTTACATCCACCGGTTACCCGAGAGAGAGCTATGCTCGGAGTTTCTTTGTGCGTTAAAATCCAGAACGAGGAAATGCACCGAAGGACTAAGGTCACCGACACAGTTGAAATGGCAATGAGCAGGCCACATCGCTCGATGAACCGATAACCGATAGGGAAGAAAGGTTCTTGAGTGGCGACTACGAACCAGACGCAGCGTTCCTCACAACCAGATGGACCAACGAATTGTCTCATGCGCCTGTAACTATTAACGCGACTATATTTTTAATTATTAATTAACCTATTCGCTGCTAAAACTGGAACTAACCTGTATAAAGCTTACATTTATTTTGCGTACCTACATCATCCGATTCGTGTTGTTTTGTTTGCTTTAATAAATATTTGTCTAAAATAAATATCTTTTTTTGTAACCGTAGACACACTACATATTGACATAATAATGCTTTTAACAACGCCAAATAAATATATTTTGCAATAAATTTTGTGTTTTGTTGCAGACATGGAGCCAGTTTTTAGCACGACAAATAGTGGTAACCCTGTAATCATCTTGGGTCCTTATAGATACAATCGGATTTTGAGTTGTAAAGGGGCCAGAGTGCGATGGACCTGTACCCGGTACCCCATGGGGTGTCGATCTACTATATATACCTTTGACAGTGTTATTATTAGCCATAAGGCTGAACACAACCATTAAGGTGAAAGCGACAGGGTAGCCCGCGAAATTTTAATATTTTTACGTGTTTTTGCCATTTTCATTCTAGTTGTATGGTAATAAAAATAATATTCGCGGGAGTAACAAATGTAAAGACACATAGCCCTCAAAGTTAGCAACATTCTTATATGTGCCTATGTACTAATAAATATATGGCGTTTACGAGTTATGTCA
Source organism: Charanyca ferruginea (assembly GCA_947361185.1). NCBI lineage: Eukaryota > Metazoa > Arthropoda > Insecta > Lepidoptera > Noctuidae > Charanyca > Charanyca ferruginea. The sequence continues at coordinate 19,604,001 of OX376073.1, forward strand.
ACTTGGAAAGTACTACTCTACTTACTCTTGCGCCATTCCATCTTCCTAGTTCAGCGGCCCGTGCTGGTGCTGCTGCTGCGGCTGCAGAAGTCCTCAAACGGCGAAAGTATAGTAACCTTGGTTCGTTATTTTCGAGCCGTTTGTGGTTGAAACCCTCGGGTCGTGGGGCCCGAGTGCTCATCTTCTAAGGAAATGTCCAAAAGGTTGGTTGACACTTCCCGTGATTCAAGAACTGGTTTTTACCTTGGTCAGAGATTAAGCATTGCCATCCAACGTGGCAATTGTGTCAGTCTCTTGGGTACATTTCCAGTTGACGTCGATGTGGACGAATTCTGTGATGCTTTATTGTGTTAGGTTTTTTTTTTTAGTTTAATACTTTAGGTTTTCTTTTTTATTATTCTTGTAAATACAGTAATATATTAAAAATTTTGATCGATCTGTGTGACTTGGAAAGTTATAATTATGTAGTTTAAACCTATTTTAATTTCTTAAATTCTAGAAATAATTATTTGTTCATGTGTCTTTCAGTAAATTTTTATCTAAAATAAATGATTTATTTTTACGTCCTTTTTTGTAATCCATACCTTGGTACTTTCATACTAATATTATAAATGCGAAAGTGATTTTGTTTATTGGTTTGTTACCCGTTTTATGCTTTTACGGTACAGACTAAGCTTTAACCCCAAGAAAGGGCATAGGGTACTTTTTAACCGACTTCAAGAAAGGGCATAGGGTACTTTTTAACCGACTTCAAGAAGGGGCATAGGGTACTTTTTAACCGACTTCAAGAAAGGGCATAGGGTACTTTTTAACCGACTACAAAAAAGGAGGAGGTTCTCAATTCGACTGTATGTTTGTTTCGCGGCAATTGTAGATCGATTTTGAAAAATATTTTGTTTTAATCCGCAGTTTTGTCTGCATCCGCGATATCCGAGATACACCCGGACGAAGTCGCAAGCAAAAGCTAGCAATTATATAAAAGATCGAACAGTAGTGTCGGCGATCGTATTACAACCGATTAGAAAAGATGATTGTTCCCTCTGTCAGGCCTCAGCCACACCTACGACACTCCATACAAACGAAACGATTCACTTAGCTACACTACTACCAAAATAACAGACTGTACAAATAAATCAAATCGTTTATTTGCGATACATGGGTTACATACAGGTGTTTATAACATAATTATTTACTTAATAATGTTCATTCCATGATCAGCCACTTGAACATACAAATTATTAAAGAATATAATAAAATTTATGAAATTCTAATGGTTTGATAGAAATTCAATTGAAAATTTAATATTAAGAATTTAATACGCGCGGGTGGGTGTGCGTGTCTACGCGCCGCACATAGGAGTATTTTCATGTAAAATCCGGTCAAAAGTCGAAATATCGAAGTTAAATAAAAACCTATAATAGCCATACATCTTTGCAGCTTAATAACCGGTCCATCGAATGAGAAACACATTTGTAACACAAGTAGTCACCTCTCCCCGTACGAGCAGTCGGAACCCAGTCGTTGTTTAAACCGCAATTCTTTGATCTCGGCGTTTGTTTTTTACTGATTTGGAGTCTGAACTGTACTTTGGTGTGACAAATTGTGGATAAAAAACATTATGAATGTGGAAGTACAAGGTATGTTGATTATTTTAACATAACAATTAGTTAATTAATGTTTTATTTAAGTGTTTAAAAAAAATCTGAAAGATGAACCGAAAATTTGATAAAAATTGCATAAAATATTTATTGAATCGTCTTTTTGTTTATTTGTCAAGCCTTGTCAAGACTTTATTTTACGATTGATATGATGTCTCGGAAATGTATTAGTAATTACAATAAAAATTTGCCGCGCCAACGCGTGCCATTTTTATTTTAGGTTATTTAAAAATGTTAATGTTAAATGTGGTTCTATTTAACTTTATGTTGTTTTATTTTTCTATATTTCAGGTAATTTAGTTCAGTAAACTGTTAATTTTACCAGAAGAGACCATTAATTTTACCAGAGGCATTATGGGTGATTATAAAGGACAGAAAATTGAAGAAAACTTAGAGTTTTTGGTAACTTAGTTAGTTGAATTAACCCAATACCCAATTATAAAAAAGTATTTTGGATCGTACTTTTGTAATGTCTTTTTATTATCATTAATGATTATATTATATCGCATTACCATGTTTTATTATCAAATAAGCCATGAAATAATTTTGACCGGATTTTACGTCACAATACTCCTGTGTGCGCCGCGAGAACTAAAAGCAGTTTCGCGAGCACGTTGACGCGGGAAGAGGTGAGGAACGGTGTTTCGGGGGGAGGCAGGCCGTGTCGCTACTGTACAGTAGTACTAATATTTATACTGTGCCTCAGGCCTACTCTCTGCGACGCAGACACTGTGCATCTTGGTGAAAGTCACATAGTTTTAAGTATACCGATTTCCTCACGGTGATGACAAAGTTACACAAATCGTTTATGTTTTGTTACAGGGAAACATTTGCAACCCGTTTTCAGCACGACAAAAAAAGGCAATCAAGTGATCACCGTTGGCTCCTATCGGTATAATAAAGTTAGAACATGCAAGGGGCCTAAAGTGCGATGGGTCTGTACTCGGACCAGCTTGGGATGTAAAGGAGTGATTGTTACAATCAACAATGTCATAGCTTACCATCGAAACGAACATACTCATTGAGTTCTATTGCTTCATATGTATTTCAGCGTTAAAAATCTTCGTAGTCGCAGTTTCGAAACCCATAACATAATATGTAATTGTATTTGGAAAAATACTTATTTATAGTGTGTGTGTGTGTGTGTAAATTTTTAGACGACTAAAACAAATGAATATAGGTATTGTAATGTCTTTTAATGTTTAAAATTAGAAAATCTTTCATCAGTCAAATTAAAGATTTCTGTTTCATAAGTGCATTTAATATTTCAGTTACTTGTCTAACTATAGTTATTATTGTATGCCAGTTTAACAACTAATAACATTTAATTAACAGAAGTTATTTTTTCAGGTACAAAAGTTATTTTTGAAAAGACAAAAAGTGGTAACCCTGTGATAATCCAGGGTCCATATCGGTATAATCGTGCAAGTTCTACTAAATGTAAAACAAGATGGAGATGCACTAGAACAGACATCGCTTGTAGAAGTGTTTTAACAACGATTAACGACGTCGTAGTTCAGTTAAAAAATGAACATAACCATTAATTTTTGTGGTGTGACTATTAAGCTAAGTCTCGATGAGAATTTGTAACGCTTAAAAATTGCTTTGCGTTGGATCAATACTTAGATTAGCTTTTGTAAATAAAAATGTCCTAAACAATAAGTTAACCTTAATAAATTTGATATTTGCTTTGAATCAATTCATCATCATCATCACCATCATCATGTCAATCTTTAGACGCCCAAAGTTGGGCATAGGACTCCACCTGTGTCAGTTCCGCGCCGCGTTCATCCAGCGGCTCGAACCAGGTCGTCGGTCCACCTTGTGGGGGTCTGACGACTCTACGTTTGCCGGTGCGCTTCCGTCACTCCAGGACGTTTTGGCCCAATCGGTCATTGGTCCTATTGGCAATATGCCCAGCCCACTGCCACTGGAGCTTGGCTATGTCGGAGACTGTGGTTCTCTGAATCAACTTAACAAAATTAAAATAGAACAATTCCAAAGATGACGGCAGAATATGGTGGAATTATTCTTGTATTGTGATCGAATTCTTCTATTTGAATTGCGAGCTATGGATCGCACCGGCAGTACGACCTGCTGCGGCAGTAGAGTATTTTCCTAGAAATGGGTAAATATTAAACAGTGTTGTTACTGTGATTTCCCATGTCGCTTTGAATGGTATCCTTACACTGAGGACTAACAACCTCTTGAATTCTTGAAGGTCAAAATTTACAGAGATAGCCCTTGGAAAGAAGAAAGGGAAGAACAAAATCCCCAGTTATTTAAAATTGTATTTTAATTCCTTAATAAACATTTTTGTTTTCTACGTTACTTGGTAGTATTTTAGTAGTAATTGTTGAGTTCTTTGTACCGGAACTCGTTCGGGGAAATTATACAATGCCTATTTCTGACGCGAAGTACCCATACCGTATTATGGTTTAATAAATATAATAAACCATTTAATAACAGGTAACAAAGGTCAGTAGAAAAATACCTTACCTTACGTAGACATACTCGTATGATAATGTTACAATTGTATCTATTAAATTAAAAATTATAATAACTTAAGTTTTACGTTTTTAGTTTTATATCTCCTTATCTATAACCTCAGATTGTAATACCTACCTTATTTATTTTTCGATAAAAACTGTCTGTTCTTCCAAGGCGTAGGGACCTGGTGATTGGTAATACACTTACAGACATTTTATACCTAACTCAGACACCAGCTCCTCATATTGATAATTAGACAAACTATTATGTAAAATCTAGAATATGCTTGTCATTGTGAGGAGAAAAAAACAAAAGAAAAAGATAAAAGAAAAATAAAAAAAAAGATAAAGATAAAGATTTTTTTTTATCAGTAAATACATCTTAATCACTTAGTTACACTCTTTGTGCGTTCTACCGGCACTAGTCTGCGAAAGCGGCGGAATACCACATCCTGCGGCCAAAAGCTTTCTTCCAACACCTGATGCAGGTAGCATGTTGGTATGCGCACCACAGACGCCTTAAAGTTGACGTTACGATGCGACTCTAGGGTTTCTAGGGGACTCTAGGGCCCTAGCCAAAATAACCAAATTGACAATCTACAAACGATAACGCTAATAGAAAACTGATCAAATGTATGGGAATGACGTCATCTCAACGATAAATTACGAGATCGAAAATCAAAAATGGATTACGTAGAGGTGTTAATTATTCATCATCATCATCATCATCATTTCAGCCGAAAGACGTCCACTGCTGGACATAGGCCTCCCCCAAGTGTCGCCACATTGACCGGCCGTTAATTATTATAGAAAGAGAAAAGAAACGAAACGTTTGTAACTTGGCTAGTAGGCCCACAGAACCTTCACTCTCGACGCGTAGGTACTTCAGCTTTTGGCGGACGTACTTCAACGTGGTGTAGTGGAGACAGAAAATATACACCGGGGTCTGTGGTTCGCAGCACAGTAGCTCAGTTTAAAAGGAGTTGGTGCTGATGTGATTACATAGAATTATTTCGATCTGTCATCCTGCTTTGTCCCCTCAGGGGAACAGATCGAAAAAAAAGTTGTGATCCGTGATCCCCTATCTCTGATAGGGGGACTGATAGGAGTGAAGTTCCAACTGCCCCCTCGTTGTTAACAGGGGGGGAGATCAAACTTTTTCCGATCTGTACCCCTAAGGGGACAAAGGAGGAGCTCGTGGCTAAGTTAAAGTCGTACAGATCGATCGGTCAAAGGTTAAGCTACGCTAGCCGTGGTCGGTCTGTGGATGGGTGATCATCCCTTTCATACCGAGTTCCCTCCGTGCCTCGGAAAGCACGTTAAGACGTTGGTCCCGGTTGTCATTTGTAGATTTTTGGCAGTCGTTATGGGTAGTCAGAAATCAGAAAGTCTGACAACCAGTCTCACCAAGGGGTATCGTGTTACCCAGTAACTGGGTTGTGGAGGTCCGATAGGCAGTCGCTCCATGTAAAACACTGGTATTCAGCTGCATCCGGTTAGGCTGGAAACCGACCCAAATACAGTTGGGAAAAGGCTAGGTAGATGATGATGTACCCCTAAGGGGACAAAGCAGGGTGACAGATCGGAATGAGACTTGAGACATTTTAAACTTTGTATCTGAAATGGCAGCGCATCGGCGAGGCTTTTGGTATTGCAAAAGTCTGTAGGCAGCGGTGACATGACATGACATGAAAAAAGATAAACCACTAATATTGATTTATATTTATTCTAGAGCCAACTTTCACAACGAGGAAGAATGGAAATTATGTTATGCACCTTGGTGGTTATCGATATTACCAAGCGACGCCCGGCCCAACTATGGAAACCAAAATGCGATGGAGGTGTGGAAGAGTAGTAAAAGGATGTAAATCCGTTGTAATAACTGTGAACGGAGTTGTAGTTATAACCAAAAATGAACATAATCATTAAAATTAATTCAATTATAGAGACCAGATGGGATGACCATAATGCCTTGGAAGTTGGGTAAGCCTTTGGTGTGGGACGCAACATGTGTCGACACCCTTGCGCCATCTCGTCTTCCTAGCCATAGATATCCGATTCCTAGCACAACGTGTTGTGCTGGGGCGGCTGCTGCAGGTGCCGAAAACCTCAAACGGCGCAAATAATAACTTTCTTGGAAGCTATATATTTGAGCCGTTTGGGGTGGAAACTCTAAGGCCATGGGGCCCATATTGTTTTTCGTGACATCGCCAAGCGGCTGGTCGACTCTTCACATGACCCGAAGGCTGGTCTAAAATTGGGTCAAAGAAACAGCATTGCCATACAACGTGGCAATGCTGCCAGCCTGTTGGGCACGTATCTCGTTGACAGCGATGTGGACGACATTTTTGATGCCCTTTGAGCTTCCTGCCTATTTCTTGGAATTGTAAATAATTTTATTATTTTGATTTGTATGATTTGTATGTGGTGACTAAATAAATGTAGGCAAAAAAAACAATTCAATTCTTTATCGCTTTCCATATTATTATGTATTACATAGATAGTATAACAAAAAAAGAACAATATGGACCCTGTCTGGCACAGCAAAATTAGGCGAGAGGGCTGAATAGCAATTCAGTCCATACTAATCCATACTTAATATTACAAATGCGAAAGTAACTCTATCTGTTACGCTTTTACGATGGGACGGCTGATCCGATTTTGATGAAATTTGGTATGAAGACAGCTTAGGCCCTGGGGAAGGACATACGATTTCGGCTGCATCCACAATAACCGACGTACACGCGGACGAAGTCGCGGGTAAAAGCTATTATAAAATTCTTTGATGTGTTTACTTAATTGGACGTGTGTTTTGAATTTTTTATTTTTCTTGAAATGTCTGAGCTAAATAGTTAAGTACTTGGGATTTACGGGATACTGAAACTTATTCCTGAACTAAAATACCTAACTACTTTGCTTTAAATATTTCATGATACTTGCATGGCCCCAAAATGTAAACTTCATTAATGAAAAATATCGTCTTTTATTGCTCCTTGAGTTTATAATAAAAAGCCTGATTTAATAAAATGAATGTCTTTACAAAACTTCAAAAAACACTTCACATGCTGTTGAATAAGAAATGTTATTATAATATGGATGAATTTCTGAATCACTAAACAATGTAGACGTTTTGTTTTGTACCCATATTGTTTTTGTGTTTCTTTTTATTCTGCGTATAATATTATATATGCATAATGCATAAATAACGCAAGACCGTTTTTTTAAAGATCCCTATTGTAAATAAATATAATCAACAAATAAATATTAGGTATTCAACATATAAAAAACCAATAATATAAAGCTTATAAATAATTTACAAAAAAAAAAGTTATAAAATTGTTAATTATATACAATTTATATAAAACTATAGATACATTTAATTATGGATTTAGATTTAAGTTATAAAATCAATAAACTATCAAAAGTAATAAAGGACAATTCCAGAAACTCTATAGAACTTTGCCCCACTCAATAAAAGTCATGTGCAATATGTAGCATCTTACTGTTTATTTATTGCTGATAACTAAACATTAGTTTTAGTGACTGTAGAACTTGCGGTTTCCGTTTAAATCTAAAAACAATAATGACATTAATTATAGGTTAAATTATATTTTAGGTAAAATGAGTTTGTATTTTGTGGGTAGGTATTTCGTAATCCGCAAGTTCTAAGGAAAAACAATTTACTATAGAAAGGTTCTATATTCATTACAATTATTTTCATTCATTTACTTTTCTGTACATGGGTGGGGCAGGATCTGGCGTTGTCATTTTTTTTATGAATCTGCACTCTCGCACGAAGTGGTCGTATAGCGTGGATAAACTGAAGAAAGACGACGCGTAGAACCGTGTAGGCGCTACGTAGGCCCCGCTAAGATGAACTATTCCCTTTAAGATACGATAAATAATTATCAGTTTGGCTCAACTGATAAGTTTCTCAGCAGGGCGATATTTATAAATTAAATCGTTACTATTATAAGTGATCAGAATCCTAACAATTAAGTAATGTTTGTATTATTTTTATATCGTTCGTCCTAACAATTTATTAGTACCTACATCTGTTTGGTAATATTGTGGTAATATGTGGATAACGTTGTGAGTAGTGTATTTGTTACCTCTATTATTAAGTTCTAACCTATGTGTACTTATTATTACACTGCTGTTTGTTGTCCCTAACTAAATAAATAAACCATCAACCATCACCATGTTTTGTGTCTGCATCACCCTCATTATGTGCATAAAGTTTAATAAATTAATAAATAAAATCAAAAATGAACTAATTGAAATCTAAATGAATATTTTTTTTACTCTCGAAAATAATATTTTGAATAAAAAATAATAGGTGTAAAAATATTTATTGCGCATGATTCGAATTTTATTAGGTAATCATCCATATTTATAAAATGGTGACTCATATTCTCATTTATACGCCACAAAGAATTATAGATTATTTTACTAACTTATATTTTTTTAAATCAAGATATAGAGGATCTACCAATATTTGTAACACTGAACACTACAGTAAACTGTTATTCTACCTTTGTTAAAAATAAAGCATTCTGATTCTGATACGTCGGCTTTTAAGTACCTATTTTAGTTTTATTACCTCTACTTAGAGCACATTATGAAACAAACAAGTAATATTCAACGTCAAAGTTTTGTTACAGACTTTGTGCCAACTTACAGTACGACTAAGACTGGGAATGACGTCATCATTCTAGGTCCCTATCGGTATAATCGGATAAATAGATACAAAGGGTCAAAACTACGATGGCATTGCACTCGGACATCGTTGGGATGTAAATCAGTTATCATTACTGTCGACAATATAATAGTTTCACACAAGAAGGAACATAACCATAATTAAAAACGGAAAATATGCGATCTATTTTAGTTTTATGCAATTTTTTTTTGTGGTTGTTTGTTTTTGAGAAGCAGTTAATTTCGTTGTGTTTGCTCTATTATGCAGAAGTACCCTACTGCATGGTAAGGTGTATTGTACTTATATGACTAACTGTTGGTTTAAAAAAAACGGGAATCGGTATCACAGGTTTTGATAAAATAATATGTTTTCAGTCACTCTGTATACTGCCTACAGTAACATAATACCTATTATTTAATTATGAATTTAGATTTAAATTGTACCTAAAATAAATGAAATATCAAATATTTAATTAAAATAAAAACAATGTGTTCTTTTTTTAATTTATGAATCTTTGCACTTGCACTAAGTGATTATATAGCGTAGTTGAGCAGAAGAAAGACGACACGTAGAACCGTGTATACGCTGCGTAGACGCTGCGGAGAAGCTGCGTAGACGCTGCGGAGACGCTGCGGAGACGCTGCGTAGACCCCTTGTATTTCTTGATTTCTGTTACCTCGACTTTTGATTCATCGGTTTCATTGCCTCTACGTCGAGCGCATGATGAAACAAAACAGTAATATTTAACGTTCAAGTTTTGTTACAGATTTCGTGCCAATTTACAGTACGACTAAGACTGGGAATGACGTCATCACTTTAGGTCCCTATCGGTATAATCGGGTTACACGATACAAAGGGTCCAAACTACGATGGCATTGCACTCGAACACCGTTGGGATGTAAATCAGTTATCGTTACAGTCGACAAAATAATCGTTTCACATAGAAAGGAACATAACCATATTTAAAAACGGAAAATGTACACCTTTTTGTGCCAAAATGCGCGCGCATATTTTTTGTAATAATGCGTTTACACGGGCAACTAAAATTATGCGATTATATTTAAATTTGGAATTGCTTGTTGTTGCCATGACGTCATATTGGCCAGAATATGTATTACGCTATTCATTGTCAATGTGTGCGTAACATTGTGAGAATGATGTATCATTGTGTGAAATTACTTTTATAAAAAATATTTTGTTTGATATTAAATGTAAATACATACATAGGCTATGTTTATTAATATTTCAAGATGCTATATTTTATAACAGAATTTTTAAATAACTTAAGATAAGCACAAATAATGTTTTAATAAAGAGTTTCTTTATAAGAAAAGTTTCCTTTCCTAAACATATTTAATCTTAATTATCTTTGAATAGATTTTTCTCTGATTAGGATTGGATGTGGGCTTCATAAAGAACGGCGCAGTTATTCGACGTCTATCGAGCTGCGGGCGGAGTAGGGCACAGGTGAACGACCGACAATCAATCGATATCGCTGACTGATTATGTTTTGCGAGCAATATATTTGCAACAGGTCAGTCCGTCACCTGTAGTCTTGAAGACTACTCGTATTGCTTAGAGAGTTTCACACGATGCGTTGCCACACAGCGCGAGGTCAAAAGACTTTTGATCGCCGAGTGGAGCGCTGCCTCCCCGGTTCACAACTAGTACAGTACCCCCAGTGCTCACCTCCTCTCGCAATCCCGCCACACTATTCCCAAACAGCATCTTCTGAAAGCCAGAATCAACAGCAACGAATACCAGAAAACGCCGAGGCAGTGAAAGTCGACGAGTCCTGGAGAGATGTTACAACTGTCTTGAACCCCGCAACCAAATTAATCAGAAAAGAACAGCGGAGGTGTAACAAATATATATTTTCCACTTGCGTCGTCTTGCAAGTTGCAAGTCCAATGTGTGTGTGGCGCAGCGTCGGCGTGGCATGGATATTTTTACGGGGGACACCGCAGCGGTCCTGCTCGGGCACCGATCCGTCGGTAGCTTGTTTCTGATGCCAGTACCTCTTTTTTTTTCATCCTGTCTTGTCTCACTGCAGGGCAAAGGCCTCCCTTTCTCCTTCCCAACCCTCTCTATCCAAAGGTACTGTCGACCAATCCCTCCTGTAAGCGTCAAACTCATCCCGCCATCTTCGCCTAGGTCTACCACGATGTCGCTGGACGTTTTCCGGGACCCAAATTGTATAAGCCCAAGATCCGTTTGACATGCGGAAGATGTGGCCGGCCCAGTCTCACTTAAGCTTGACTGACTTTATCATCATCATCATCATGTGAACCTTTAGACGCCCACTGCTGGGCATAGGTCTCCTCTAAAGAGGGATTTCAGCCGTAATCGCCATGCTTGGCCGATGCATGTTGGCGATCGCAGTAGGTGTTATGCTACTCAGAAGAACGCTGCTGCCCATCCTCTGGTCAATATCCCTCTGTCGCCTTCTACGACACCCACGATTAGAAATGGGGTGGTGCTATTCGCGGCCGGCACCACACGGCATCACACACGGCTGACATAACGAAACAATATCCACTCACACAACTTTTTCTGTTTCAGTATCCAAACAACTCTTCGGTATCACAAGGAATGGCAATCCTGTGTTGATTTTAGGTAAACATAGGTACAATCTGGCAAGAAGATGCAGGAACTCCAAAATAGCGTGGACATGTACCCGAAGAGGGCAGGGATGTAAAAGCGTGGTCATTACTGTCAATAATGTGATTGCTGTTGAACAACACGCTCATAATCATTAAGTTGTTTTAAATTATGTATGAGAATCATTTTTACAGACTTTTTAACCGACATCAAAAAAGACACATTACTTTTGCGTTTTAGTTCAAGAAACCGGGGGGCGATCGATCCCCTTTTTTTAGTTTGGGATTATGTTGTAATTCGTGACTCAAAGTTTTTAAGATTAAAATGCTATATGTATACATTTATGTCGGTAAACAAACATGCGTTTTATTGTCACCAGTTCGTTCTGGTTTGCTACCGGTACCAGTACCGGTTTATCAATAGATATTAACTAAAACTAAATATAGAGACTTTTTAGTCTTATTTTTGTTTTATTCGTGTTTTGTTACAGATGCAGTGCTAGTATTCAGCTTAACAAAAAGTGGCAATCCGTGTCTCAACATAGGGAAGTATCGGTACAATCGAGGTTCTACTCATAACGGTACCAACATGCGCTGGCGTTGTGTGAGGAGGCCATCTGGTTGTAAATCAGTTGTATTCACAATCAATCATAATCTAGTTCTCAGTAAAAACATGCATAACCACTAAACGTTATCATTTTACTAGTATTAAAAGCTAGTGCAGGTAAACTCGGTTATCATTCGTAGTAAATAGTATTTTTTGTTTTACAAACGACATATCGTAACAAAAGTTGTTATAGAAAAACAACTATCAATACGACTGAAGTTTCCGTTTGTTTTTTTGTTTGTTTAATCCAAAAATAATCGAATGGTGTCTTAATAATATAGGAAGGTCACTCTCTTCACACACAGGTTTTACTAGAGCAGAAGACAGGTAATTCCATCACATTGTAAATATCTACAGTTGGTTTTATGTTAATAAATATTATTTTTGTTCCCTTAAGTTTATGTTTTACTGATTTATATTTTTTAATAATTACCTTAAAGAATTTAGTACCGATATATTTCCCGGTTTTTAAAAAGACAAACTTTGTTATAGTCGGTTCTTTTTACAACCTTTACGTTGTTTTTTAAACTGTACATTGCCCATCTTTTTTATTTAATTAATTTTAGTGGTTCAAAAACAACAAGGGCACGAATCAACCCAATCGAACTAAATGGAAAACTTAAAGAACTAATTTCATTTCAGTGAAATGGGTGATGAAGAGGAATGGGAAAGAGCTAGCGATGGTGAACGGCTATACGTTCTATTGCCACAAGAATAACGCGAAAACGAAAATATGGACGTGCACCAATGGATGGCTGTGTAAGGCCAGACTGATCACCAGCAGCGAGCCTGATCCTCTGCTGAGGATTGTTGTATCTGCTAAGCTGGAGCATAGGCATCCACCGCCGACATTCATGATCGTTAATGGATTTTATGTTCGGATATGATAAACGGCGGCAGTTTGGGTGACCTTGAGGTGGACTAAGGGTCAGCCTGGGGACGTGATGATGTTTGAAGAGGCCAGCTGTTTTGCTCTGCTCAGTGCATCGTATAACCGCATCATTTTTTTTGGGCTTTGCGGCTTCACGAGGCTCATCATGGGCTTAGCAGGCTCTTATTCTTGTTGAATCGAAACGCAATGCAAATTCTCTTTCTGGAATGTGTACCTTTTTGTGTAGTAAATAAAGACCACGAAGATGAGATCTTGTCGTCTCGCGTGGCGTTTCGGTGTAAGCTAACAGTAGCGACTTGGAAAATTTCTTGATTGAGACCAACGTAGGAGCAGATGATGTCGCAATGCTTGAGGAGGCCTATGCCCCAACGTGGTCGGTTTCCTGCTGCAATGGTGATGATAGCTGTATTATTGCTCCAATCGCCTTAAAATCCAAGCGCATTAAAATCCCTTGTATTCGAGATGTATTGCTTAAAATATATAGGGACGTGCATACGTGCATTTTCGACTAAGGACATAATTTTTTATTTTAGTATCGGTTTTCGATGTCAAGATCTGAGGTTTAAAAGGCATAATATTCATTAATTTTCTTTTGAGTCCTATAGAACTATAAGTAGATATGAATTCATTAAATGACTTCTGACGGTTAAACCGTTGTGTTCGTGTTTTGAAATCCTTAAGGATGTTATATTTTGAAATTGTAATTTTTATATTAAATAAATATTTCTCTTTAATTTTCTTACATTATTGGTTTGTTTTTTTTTTTTCATTTATTACAACGGATTTTTTTAACACAACCATGGTTAATATCCCACATATTAAACATTTACCTGTAACGCATTATAATAGCTATGCATGTTATCTGAGAATTCCCTGCATGCTCTTAGTGCATGAATAAAACATAAATGGTATAGCGTGTATATATTTTCGATATTAACACCCATAAAAATGATTACAGTGAAATTCGTGAAGAGAGTCAATGGAAAAGAAGTCGCTCTAGTGAATGGCTATACATATTACTGTCGTAAGCAGAGTTTGAAGAAGTCCACAAAGGTCTGGAACTGTACCTATGGCGGGACCTGCCACGCCAGGATGGAGATCACCAATCACGCGAAGCCATCGAGCCGAATCGTGCTGTCAGCGAAATTGGAACACAAGCACGAACCCTCAGAGTATTGCATCAGTAATGGATTCTATGTTAAATTGTAATTTGTAGTCAAGATTTTCAGGTGTTTGGAGTAAAAAGGTGTAAATAGGTTATAAGCACTCCGCGAGTGGCACTATACTAATTTAAGCTTAGAGTCACGTCAGGGTCAACGGAAGTTTGCTGTGTTTTAAGTGTCATAATACGCTCCAAAACAAGCGAGAATGACGTTTCCCGACGATCTCGATAGTTTATTCACAATAAGATTAGACATAAACACAAACCTTTTTTACAGTCCGTTCAACCGATTTTGACTTATGTTGCGTTGGTAGCAGGACAAATGGCAACTGCAGTAAACAGTTGTTATTGTTACCACTTTTTTGCCTCTAATGTCATCCCGAAGCCTACGGAATAGAAGTCAAAATCGGTTGAAGGGACTGTAAAAAAGGTTTGTGTTTATGTCTAATCTTATTGTGAACAGGGTATAGTATAGTGTGATATTCATCGTCATCAGCCGTAAGACGTCCACTGTTGAACATAGACCTCCCCCATAGAACGGCACAACGAACGGCAGCCAGCCGCTTGCATCCACCGGTTACCCGCGACCTTGACGATGTCGTCGGTCCATCTGGTAGGACGCCTACCAAGTGTTACATTATAATTGCAATATAACGTTATTTGCGTTACTTGTGTTGCTTTGTGTCTGGGTGTGGTTTATCTATATATGTATGTATTTAAAATGTATTTATGTATGTATATCAGTTGTCTGACACCCATAGTACAGGGTCTCCCTAGTTTGGGGTCAGGTGGCCTTGTGTGAAATGTCCCCACATATTATTATTATTATTTATTATTACGTTGTGCGTTATTGTTCCATTTTTGAAATTCGAATCTTGTGTAGCCAACTTATCTACACCTTTTTAAATATAATATCATAGGTTTGGAATAAGTAGGCAGTACTTATTTGAGCTTTTTTAGGGATAAATATTGATGGTGTTTGTCATTTCTGAAAGTTCAGGTTTCTAAATGTCTAGTCTATCAGCTCAAACACTAGTACTAGGTAATCATTCTAGACGTTTATACTATAGATATGTTAGTTTATAGGGGAGCGTAGGTAGATATGGCACTCAGGCTTTTATTTAAATTGTTCAGCTCCAACGCGCTATGGCTTAATTCAATAGATAATTTCCAATTTATCACTGTTTCTATTTGTCACCAAAATTTTATTCCATCCGGAAAATTCTAGTTTGTGATCATTTCAAAACAAATGAATTCGAATGTGGAATTGCTGTAAGAAAAATAAGAAGAGTATTAAAACGAACTAACCCATGCAAAATTGCCCCCAGCTTTTGACGTATATAATTAGAATGATTTTGATTATTAAAACTGATTAACTTTAAATATATGCTAAACGTAAGTTTAAGATGTACAGTTACCAAAAGAGTTAAGTGACAGAACGAACGAACGAGCGAACTAAATTGAATTTTATTCCTATTTAGCTGTTTATTCTTTATTTATTTTATTCGAAAACTGCGTGAATTTTTTCAAGATTTTTTTTTGATAATGCCTTAAAGCACTAAGGGACACCGTAGCTTCCTATTGGTGAAATAATTTTTGAAATCGGATAATAAATTTTGAATATTATACCCTACATACAAACTTACAAACCAATTTTACCTCTTTAGAATATTATTATAGATATCCACGGTTTCTAAGTAAACTTCATCTATATTTGACGACACTGGATACTTATCTCTTTTGGTGTCTGTACATTGTATTGCTAGATAGTAATTTTTGCATATAGAATGTTGACGTAAATAATTTAATTATTGATAGATTGTGGGTTAGATCTTTTTGTCAGTACCAAGTTCAATTGTCGAAAGAATAAAGTAGCGCGAGTGCCAGTTCTACATAGTTACTTATTACGTTATAGTAGTATTGTGAGTTTATGTGTGGTTAGTAGTTGTCTTAGATTAAGTTAAGATAGTTCTCGCAGCACTAGCACTAGCTCATTGTCGTAGAAGTTCTTTAAGGCTGCATTTCCACCCTGCGTGTCTACACATCCTTCACAAGGGATTTGTCTGAAACTAGCCAATTACAGCGCTTGCTTAGTACAAGTCATGACAATCATTGGTCATTACCACAGAAACCCCTCGCTACGCATCCATACATCTCTGGTGGAAACGCAGCTTAAGGGTGAGATCAGAAGAGCATCATCCACATAATAATTGAAATCACTCAAATTAAGTCGAGTTCTCTCTCGTCTTTGTGTTTTTTTTTTATCTATTCATAGGCATACGTTTACCACTATCTCACCTGATGAGAAGCGATTATGCGGTCTAAGATGTAGCACGTTTGCCTAGAAGTAACCTATTCACTCTTGACTTAAAGACTCCCAGGTTGTAGCTATCGGGAAACACAGACTCAGGCAGGGAATTCCACTCCTTAGCAGTACGCACAATGAATGTGTTCCCAAAACGTTTTGTGCGTATGGTGATGTCCACCATGTACCGGTGGCGCATCGCCGTACGACTTGTGGTCCGATGATGGAACTGAAAATGGATGATGGAAATTTTAAAATGAAGCCAAATTCTTAAACGCTACTCAATTTTAAGAATCTGTTTAGTCTCGTACTGTCGCACTTACTTTGACATAAAGTGATAGAGACAGCACTCAATTTTAAGATGAAGAGAAGCAAATAAATTATTTGATTTGAAGACGCTGTTGAGTCTCGTGCCGTCGCAGTTACTTTGACATAAAGTAATAGAGACAGCAGGAGATTTAACGGATCTTTAAATTGAGTAGCGTTTGAGTATTTGGCCATAAGTCTTTGAAATGGACAACAACATTCGCATCGTATTGAACCGAACACGACGGTCTATCCGTGACTTAATTTCAGCGACATAAATTAAGCTAGGTTGACGCTTATCTGGCCGATCCTTAAATAGTCTTTAGGCGAGTCTAATGACCATTCTGTTTATTCTGAAAACTAGCTTGAAGTATAGCATAAAACATAGTCTATGGCAGTGTGCTATAATTTATAAATGTAGCTATCTGTCAGTGATTAGTATAACTTTTGCAATTGGACCAGTATTTTCATAATTTACCTCTTACAAATAAAACAACAAAATTAACTACGTACCTTATAATACCTGTAGAAGTACCTACTTATAGACGACCATATTCGTAAGTATATTTGTTAGTCAGATGTCTTTTTTCTTTCTAAAGGAATATTCTAGTCTTATTTTTAAAATAGGTAGCTATAGGGATTGAAGTAGGTACAATAATTGTATGTTAAATGTTTGAAAAAAAAAATACTTAGGCACATGTACAGTCGGCAAAAGAGATAGGTATGCAGGTCATCGGAAATGGTTGAAGTTTACTTAGAAACTGATGGATGTTTTCGAATGAAATTTAATTAAATCATTGAAATGTTTATTGTCTATTAAATTTATTTTATTTTATTCAAAAACATCCATCGGTTTCTAAATAAACTTTAACTATATCTGACAACCCTGCATACCTATCTCTTTTGCTGGCTGTACCTAATATCTAGTCATATTTAAAAACTATTCTAGCAATACTTAAGTACAATCTATGAAAAATGTTTGTAAAAACCTATTTTAATAACGTGTTGACAATTATTATAATCAAACATTAAAACTATTATTTTAGTTATATTATTAGGTATGTACCCACCTATATAATAAAAAAAAGATTTAATTACGTGTAGACATATTGATAATCTAGTCAAATTTTAAAACTTATTAGTTTTAGCTCTATCTATTAAAATACAATGTAACTATAGCTACCACAAGTAAATGGTTACAAAACAAAATGACTTACACATGTAGAACAATAATCTTGTCATATTTTAAAACTATTTTAGCTACCTACATTAAAGTATAAAAGTATGTTAAATGCTTGCAAAATTACTATTTTAATGATCTCACATTGTATGTTATATGTTGTGTTTGTGTGTTGTGTGTGTGTGTTTTATGGATTATAAATAAAAAATGATTGAAAAATACAATATTTTGTTTTAAGCTTAATTTTATAACGGTTGAAGATTGACACACACGTCATCGGTTTTATTAAATTGATTAACTTTGATTGAAATTCGCAGATTTAAAAGGTAGGCAAGGTCGAAACTGAATAGGTAACTACACTTCAATGCTTGCATGACTTGAATTGATTGCTTCATGTAAATTGAGAGCTTATAAAATTAATCCGTGTGGATTCATACATCCGTAACGTGTAATTATTAATATTTGTTCCAGAAGAAGTTCCAGAGATAATATGGGCTCACAAGTAGGATGGGAAGGAACTTGCCATTATAATAAATAATAAATAAAAATTATTTTCTTCCACCAATAACACTTATTAACTCTACATTCCGGCTCGCTACATGCCTACGTCTGGGCGCTCCTTGCTGGGCCCCGCATCGCTGTCAATGCGGTGCAGATGTCGACTGCCTCGGTCACCATGGCCTTTCCTGCTGTAAGAGCGCAGGCCGGATAGCACGGCACGCCAGCTGTGCTAGAACCTAATGGCTTGGCACGTGACGATGGAAAGAGACCAGATGGAATGACCATAATGCCGTGGAAGTTGGGTAGGCCTTTGGTATGGGATGCAATTGTGTCGACACCCTTGCGCCATCCCATCTTCCTAGCACGTCGTGTTGCTGGGGCGGCTGCTGCAGGTGCGGAAAACCTCAAACGGAGTAAATATAACAACCTTCTTGGAAGTTATATGTTTGAGACGTTTGGGGTCGAAACATTAGGGCCATGGGGCCCGAGTGCTCACCTTGTTTTTAGGGACATTGCTAAGCTGCTGCGGCTGGCCTTTTCTTGGGCCAAAGAATTAGCATTGCCATTCAACGTGGTAATGCTGCTAGCCTTTTGGGCACTTGTCCCATTGGGAGCGATGCGGACGAGCTTTTTGATGCCCTGTGAGCCCTCCACTGTACATATTATATGTTTATATTTATTTTTAAGCTTTGTATATATTAAATTTAATTGTTTTATGTTAATAAATCTCTAAACGAAATAAAATAAAAACTTATTAACTAGAACTTAAAAAAAGGAAAAAAAAATATTATCACAAATTATCAATGTTCATTTGTGGGAAACTGGTGCCTGAACTAAGCCGAGATCTGTACTTCAGGACACCAGATACATTGTACAAGGAAACATAGAAAGAACATCGTGATCGTAAGACATGGACTTGAGAATGTAGTTTAGGGACAACATGCAAAGCTGAGTTGGTTACGACCCCTAAAAGTTTACCTTCGGACAGGATCGTGATATCATCCACACTGAATCATACGCATCAGATACACATACTGATCATACGCATTGAAATATCAGCAAAAATTAATGTTTTTCCACCTTCACCTTTTATCCTGTGGATATTTTTGGCCCAAGATTCCAAAATCGCCAGACCGTTTTAGC
Source organism: Charanyca ferruginea (assembly GCA_947361185.1). Classification (NCBI taxonomy): domain Eukaryota; kingdom Metazoa; phylum Arthropoda; class Insecta; order Lepidoptera; family Noctuidae; genus Charanyca; species Charanyca ferruginea. The sequence goes on from OX376073.1 coordinate 19,623,543, forward strand.
ATGATTAATGTTTTAACCTTTTCCCCGAACGATGATAAACCCAAATGCCCAGCACGGGCAGCATGCCACTGTAACGTTTTTACTTTTTTGAGGTGGCGCTCAAGAAGTTAAAAAGGCCCCAGTATTCAAGCCAACGACGAAGCGGCGAAGCCTTTATCTGTTCTCAAATTTTCAACCATATTAAAATGACGTAGGTACCTAAGTCTCGCGACTATGAAATCTCAATCTTTTGTGAAATAAAAAGAAATATTTCGTCCTTTGCTCGTATTTTTGACACAAACAAACATGATGCTATTCCTATAATAGCGGGGGCGGCAGAAACGGGCTTATCCCTTTGTTTTAATACCTGTCTTACATTTTAATCTTGTTTTTTTTTTGTTGTGGTCTCTTCTCTTAATGAACTTTCATGTTTAGGTATCTCATAGCTTGTGTTTGTTTCTACGCGTTCTTTGTCCTTCTGGTATAACATTTTAAGCAATAAAGACAGTAGATTGCTCTACTGTCTATCTACTGTCTTTATTGCCTAAGTTATAAAAGCCAACTTCAAAATTTATATCATAGTATATTCTATCTATCATATAATATGTTTTTAAAAAAAGAGCGGCTATTATGATAGAATCTTACGAACAACCCAAAATAAAGTTTAATTTTAAATACTGTTGTGATACTTTAAACAACATTTACAATTTCAGTAACCTGGGTGAAAAAACAGAATGGAAAGGACCTTGTTATTGTGAATGGATACACTTTCTATTGTCATTATCATAGCGCTAATACTAACACTTGGACCTGTTCCTCTGGACACATCTGCAAATCCAAGCTGATCATTACGAATGGCGTTAACACTTTGGATCGACAGCTCATATCAGCGAAAATAAACCACGGTCATCCTCCACCATTATTTTATATTAAAGATGGCGTCTTTTTCAAAGGGAAAAATAAATTATAAACGTTAATAATTGTGTTGCTTGTATTGTCCCACTGCTGCAAATGAAACGGAAGGATAGTCCTCATAGTCTTCATATGTCAGTCCTCTGCTAATGTGGGCTAGTACTTTCGGTAGGTTTTCGTCCCTTCATCTACGTCTTGATCTGCGTCCGAGATGTTGTCACTCCCCATAATTGTACTGACGTAATGTATAACACTGAAATGGAAATGGGCAGGTCATACTCAGAGGAGTGGGTGTGGCCGTTATGGGAATGGCCGCACGGGGCGGTGGGACCTGCTGAAGAACAGCGAGTCAAGGCCTGTCGGGGGAGCGGTGAATGCTTATGCGAATCCCGCACCCCCGGCCATAGGCAGAGGTGGAGAATCGCGGTGGTTTGGGCCGGTAAGAGTCCGGCATGCCCCTCCGTCACTCCCACGATAGAGGAAGTTCATGAGGAATTCCACCGCGAGAAAAAAAAGGTTATACTCGGAGAGTTATGGATGAAAGATGGTCACAAATAGTACTTTAGAAATTGGTATCCAATACTGCGTTCGCATTAAAATTTCATCGGATAGGGGGGTAAGAAGTTGATGACGCTGTCTGTACAAATAAAGAAGGAACGGTAGACCTTTTAAAAGATGGAGTGATGACATTGTCCAAATAATAAGCTCATTGCCCTGACGGGAAAAGGATCGAGCCACCTCGGAATGGTTTGGAGTCTGCTTTCACTTCACCGCAAAAGGCGGTCCGTAAACCTAACAATACTAACCTTATTTAAGTACCTACAAAATAAATAAATAAATAGGTACAGATAAATAAATGTATACCGAACTGTAGGTATGATTGGCCACTTAGTTCTTCAAAACTACACAATATTTTTTTATGATGTGTTCACTGTTAGTTATATAATTTATTCTGCAAGTTATTATGCTGATTGGGGTAAACGATGGCAAGGTAGTCAGAGAGTCTAGGTTTTATTCTGATATATCATTAGCTTGTACATAATCTAATTGTCTAGTAAATCGTTGTATCTATTAACTGTGATGTTTTACTTATTTAGACCTTCTTTGACCGTCTTTTCTTCTATTGGACCAAGGAAAAGGCCTAAAAGACAATTATTTACTGTCTTAGTAAATACTTGTCTACTCTACAACACAAAGATAATAATTATTATAAATCTGAAAGTAACACTGGCTGCCTGTTTGTTACCTCATCAGGGTATTCTTGAACTGACCGCAATGCAATTTGGACATAGACTACTTTTTATCGTCATCATCATCACACCAAACTCACTTCACCTTAATTCACCGAGGGGAGGAGGGAGATTTTTACAGAATAGCATTGCTGAACGGTATCGGGCTCCTTGATAATTCAAAGGTGTCTGTAAATGGTTTATTTGAAATAAATGATTTGAGTTTGAGTATGTATTGAATTCATTTTCAGCGAGTTTGGTGGTAAAAGAAAATGTAAAGCAATTAGCTATAGTGAATGGACGCATTTTGGTTTGTCATCTATAAATGACTGGTGGAAATCTATAAATGAATGGTCGAAAGGTGAAGCATTTTATACAAGTCAAGCACAATAAGTCCTCCATTGCTATAAATAAAGACATTGAACTGAATTAATAATAATAACGGTTCCCGTACAGTAGCGACACGCCCCGTCTCCCTCCGAAACACTGTTCCTCACCTCTTCCCGCGTCGAACGTACTCTTGAAACTGCTTTTAGTTCTCGCGGCGCGTAGACACGCACGTATTTGTACAGTCTGTTATTTTGATAGTAATGTAGGTAATTAAATCGTTTGTGTTGTATGGAGTGTCGTAGGTGTGGGTGCGGTGACTGTTTCTGTTCTAAGAGTCACTACAGCGTGTGCTCTAATGTGGCTTATGTACCATATTTTAGCAATCGAGCATGTGCACGAGCATCAAGACTTGTTTTACATAATGATTTATGGTGTTGTAACTCCGTCAAGGACCGAGATATCGAAAAAAACCTTGACGGAAAGATGGATGGCGTCCAAATGTATCTCTTTCTTTGTCTAGAACTGATTTTGGATCTAAATCTTAATTGGTCAGTTTATTACTGAGCGTGGGAAGTGAGGAAACGTCAGAATGCCATTAAGGTTAACATTACGTACAAAATGGGAGTACTTATCCAATTTAAAAATCGACCGAATTTATGTTGCGTTTACTCTGCATGCGGGTGTTAGAGCTTCTGATAGAATTTGATGGCATTTCGCCTGATGTGTATCAATACTTAAAATATTGATTCTTTGGTGGAAACGCAGTCTTAAAGACTGCGTTTCCCCCAAAGACGTGCGAGGATGTGTATACATCCTTCACGAGGGATGTGTGTGAGTTTAGGTATCTAATAACTTGTGTTTATTTCTACGCGTTCTTTAATATCCTTCTTGGAAAACAAGCAATCTACTGTCTTTGTTGCCTAAGTTATAAAAGACAACTTCAAAATTAAATCATATTATATTCTATCTTAAAATATGTTTTCAAAGCGGCTATTATAATAGAATCTTACGAACACTTTTGAAAAACAAAATTTCATTTTAAATACTACTTTAATAATTTAAACAACATTTACAATTTCAGTTACCTGGGTGAAAAAACAAAATGGAAAGGAGCTTGTTATTGTGAATGGATACACTTTCTATTGCCATTATTATAACGTTAATACTAACATTTGGACCTGCACCACTGGAACCACCTGCAAAACCAAGCTGATCATCACGAAGGGCCCGGATCAACAGCTCATATCAGCGAGACTAGACCATGGTCATCCTCCACCAAAATTTTATATTAAAGATGGCTTCTTTTTCAAAGGGGAAAAAAATAAACGTTAATAATTGTGTTGCCTGTATTGTCCCACTGCTGCAAACGAAACGGAAGGATAGTCCACATAGTCTAAACATGTCAGTCCTCTGCTATTGTGTGCTAGTCCTTTCGGTACGTTTTCGTCCCTCCATCGCTCCGAATCGCCACTGCTCATAATTGTAACTGAAATGGAAATGAGCAGGTCATAGTCAGAGAGCTATGAACGAAAGATGATCACAAATAGTTACGAATTGGTATCCAATGTACAGACAGCGTCATCTTCTGCTGCCCCCCACGCATTAAGGGGGTATGCAGTTGATGACACTGTCTGTACTAATAAAGAAGGAAGGGAAGATCTTTTAAAAAGTACACTGACGAAATTTTCCCAATAACCAGAAACTAACGACCCAGGCGGGCAAAGGATCGAGTCACCTGGAATAATTTGGAGGAGGTTTTTACCGCAAAAGGTCCTTACACCTAACAATACTAACCTTATATAGGTAAAAACTAACATTCCTAACAAATAAATACAAAACAATCGATATGAACTACATGTCAGGGATAAAAATAAAGCTAATAAATAAATTATGACGTACTGCGTGATTGGCCGCTTGTATAGTTAAAACTACACAATATTTTTGTATGATGTATTCACTGTTAGTTATGGAATTTATTCTGCAAGCTATTACCTATGTTGATAGGAGTCAACGATGGCAAGATAGTCAGAGGCTAGGTTTATAATCTATGTTTTATTCTGACATATCATTTGCTTGTATTATCTAATTGTCTAGTAAATTGTTGTATCTATTAACAGTGGTGTTTTAATTATTTAGACCTTCTTTTAGGCCATTTTCTTAGACTAATAGAAGCCAGTAAATATTTGTCGACTCTACAACATAAAATTAATATTAAAAATGCTAATGTCTGTCTGTCTTTCTGTCTGCTGGTTACCTCATCAGGGTGTTCCTGAACTAATCGCAATGCAATTTGTACATAGACTTTAATCGTCATCATCATCATCACACCAAACTCATTTCACCTTAATTCACCAAAGAGGGAGGCTTTTACAGAACAGCATTGCTAAACGGTATTGATTTCATTTTCAGCAAGTTTGGTGGTAAAAGAAAATGGAAAGTAATTAGCTATAGTGAATGGACGCATTTTGGTTGGTCATCTATATATGTACAGTACAGTAGCGAAACACTGTTCCTCACCTCTCCCCGCGTCGAACGTACTCTCGAAACTGCTTTTAGTTCTCGCGGCGCGTAGACACGCACGTAGTGTAGGTAATTAAATCGTTTGTGTTGTATGGAGTGTCGTAGGTGTGGGTAGGGGGACTGTTTCTGCGTAAGAGTCACTATAGCGTGTGCTCTAATGTGGCTTATGTACCATATTTTAGCAATCGAGCATGCTTAATAACAGACTGACCTAACTTATAATTCAGTTTTTGGGAAATCGAAAAAAACGTTTTGGCAATCAAGACGTACTTTACATAATGATTTATAGTGTTGTAACTCCGTCAAGAAACGGGACATCGAAAAATAACTTAGGTAGAAAGATGGATGACGTTAAAATGTATGTCTTTGTTTGTCTAACTGATTTTGGATCTAAACCTTAATCGGTCAGTTTATTGCTAAGCATGGGAAGTGAGGACACGTCAGAATGCCATTAAGGTATTAATTAACATGACGTACGAAATGGGTGTTCTTATCCAATTTAAAAATCGACCGAAGTTATGTTGTGTTTTTATCCACGCGGGTGTTAGAGCTTCTGATAGAATTGGAGGGCGTTTTGCCTGATGAGTGTCAATACTTTAAGACTGCGTTTCCACCAAAGACGTGCGAGGATGCGTACACAACCTTCACGAGGGATGTGTGTGAGTTTAGGTATCTAATAGCTTGTGTTTATTTCTACGCGTTCTGAGAGTTCTTCTTGGTAAACAAGCAGTCCACTGTCTTTATTGCCCAAGTTATATGTATGTATTTACAAAAAAAAAATGTATTTGTGTATGTATATCAGCTGTCTGACACCCATAGTACAGGGTCTCCCTAGTTTGGGGTCAGATGGCCGTGTGTGAAAATGTCCCCACATATTATTATTATTATTATTATTATTATAAAAGACAAACTTCGAAATTTATATCAAAGTATATTCTTTCTATCTTATAATATGATATGTTTTAAAAAGAGCGGCTATTATAATAGGATCTTACGAACCTTTCTGAAAAACCAGGTGACGTTTTAAATACTATTTTGATACTTTAAACAACATTTACAATTTCAGTAATCTGGGCGAAAAAACAGAATGGAAAGGACATTGTTATTGTGAATGGATACACTTTCTATTGCCATTATCATAACGCTAATACTAACATTTGGACCTGCACCGCTGGATCCACCTGCAAATCCAAGCTGATCATCACGAATGGCGTTAACTCTGCAGATCGACAGCTCGTATCAGCGAGACTAGACCACGGTCATCCTCCACCATTATTTTATATTGAAGATGGCGTCTTTTTCAAAGGGATACATTTTAATAAACGTTAATAATTGTGTTGCCTGTATTGTAAATGAAATGGCGGGATAGTCCATATAGTCTAAACATGTCAGTCCTCTGCTATTGTGAGCTAGTCCTTTCGGTAGGTTTTCGTCCCTCCACCTACGTCTTGGTCTGCGTCCGAGATGTTGCCACTACTCATAATTGTAGGTACTAACGTAATGTATAACACTGAAAGAGAAATAAGCAGGTCATACTCAGAGAGCTATGGACGAAAGATAGTCACAAATAATACTTTACAAATTGGTATCCAATATACAGACAGCGTCACCTCCTTACCTATGCATTAAAATTTCTTCGTATGGGGGGTAAGAAGTTGATGACGCTGTCTGTACAAATAAAGAAGGGAACACCTTTTAAAAGATGGAGTGACGACATTGTCCAAAGGGCCGGAAACTGCCATTGGTTCGAGCCAACTGGAATGGTTTGGAGACTTTCACCGCAATAGGCCTAACAATACTAACCTTATTTAAGTACAAACTAACATTTCTAACTAACAGTTCTTCGAAACTACACAATATTTTTTTATGATGTTTTCACTGTTATTTATAGAATTTATTCTGCAAACGATTATGCTGATAAGGGTAAACGATAGCAAGGTAGCCAGAGGCTAGGTTTATATCTATGTTTTATTCTGACATATCTATCATTTGCTTGTATTATCTAATTGTCTAGTAAATCGTCGTATCTATTAATAGTGGTGTTTTAATTATTTAAACCTTCTTTTAGGCCATTTCCTTAGACTAATAGAAGCCAGTAAATACCGGTCTACCTTAACATAAAATGAATATTAATAAAATTGCGCTCGCGTGACGCGAACTTGACGCGAGCGTGTCTGACAGCAGTAGATAATACGAAAAGCGTTGTTTTGATCGAAACTTAACTGCAACAGCACTTCTTTAGTTACGTGAATTAGCCTACTGATCGCAATGCAATTTGGACATAGACTACTTTTCATCATCATCATCACACCAAAATCACTTCACCTTTTAGTTCACCGAGGAGAGGAGGGAGATTTAGAGAAAACAGCATTGCTGAACGGTATTGAATTAATTTTCAGCGAGTTGGGTGGTAAAAGAAAATGGAAAGCAATTAGCTATTGTGAATGGACATACCTTCTACTGCCGTAGATATCACCCGATGAAAAGTACTTGGAGCTGTACCCAGGCTGGGAAGTGCAGAGCCAGGTTAATGGTTACCAGTGAAGATCTAGCTTCGGAGCGCACTGTAGTGTCAGCGAGGCTCGACCACAATCACCCACCACCTTCATTTGTTATCTGCAATGGCGTTTATGTTAAGACTTCTTCAATATTTCCGTAAAATTGTGAGTCTCTCGGTGAGTTGCACGAAATCAATATTAGTTAAACGGAGACTTAAAATAGATGCTGTCACTTTCTTTTTGATACGAAATGTAAGAGATGGCATGAATTTAAAGTCTCCGTTACTAATGTTGGTTTCGTGCAACTCAACGTTTATTATTTAGTTCTACGATTTGTGTTTTGTTTTATTACAAAAATATATTTATACATAGGCAACGGTACCTAACGTTTAAATAAAATAAATATGTATATAAAAAAAGCTTTTATTATTCCTTACAAACATCTGTAAGGCATGTTAAACTTAAAATGGCAATTGAATAGTAGGTTAGTAATTATTAGGTATTAAATATAAAATGAAAAATCAGAAAATTTGGGTACTTATATAATATTTGTTAGTGTTCTGTGTTAAATTTTTCGATGCTTTTGTTGTTCAATATAAGGACCCCTTGAGGCGGTAAAAACGGTAACATATACTGACTTATTGTTAATGAATATCTGCGTGTCGTTTCATTGAGCAAAGCTTCAGAAGAAAGAAGCAGGTGTGACTTGAGGAATTTAATAATTTAAAATATGTTACTGTTAGTTGAATTATGTCTACAAATAGGCAATCCACGAAGACGCTCCACTCGTATCCTCATCGCTTACAATGTAAGTGCGCATCCTTTTGTTAGTGTTGTAGTACTGTCGATACGTGCAGAGCCCAGCATTATCAAGCTACAACAGTCTGTCAAATTTCTTCGAGACAATTTCAACTTTATTACAAAATAATAAGGTTCGTATTTAATTGGGAAAATTTGATAGTTTGGTGTGGCTGGCGTTTGTTCGATTTCTTTGCTTTTTTTAAAAAAAAAACGTTGCCCCACACTAGGAATTCCTCCTGTGACGTGGGTGCGTTTACAAACATATAAACTCACATACACAAACAGCCAGACCCGGAACAACTATCTGTAGGCCATACAAATATTTGTTCCGTGCGGGAATCGAACCCGCGACACGCAGCGCAGCAGTCGATCGCTCAACCACTGCGCCAGCCGTGTTTGCCTTGCCGTGCTGTGTGTTTGCCTTTGAGTACGCACTCCGCGACCCCCTAGACCATAAAATAGTGGGGCGCGTCTTTGTGAAATGCGCTATCTATAATTATTTATTTATTTTATTAAATATATAAAGTACTTATTTATGTTGACAGAGGCAGTGTATTATTGTATGTGTATTGTTATATTTTGCATTAAATGTTTTCTCGCTTTGACGGCTTACTTTTATTTTTCCAACAACCCTTATAAAAACTTACCTATCTTAAGGTATATTTAGAACTAGCTGATGCCCGCAGCTTCGCTAGCTTGACAAATTATATACTAAAACCTTCCTCTTGAATCACTCTTTCTATTAAAAACACCCGCATCAAAGTCCGTGGCGTAGTTTTAAAGATAAGCATACATAGGGACAGACAGACGCGGACTTTGTATTATAATAATGTAGTGATAGTGACGTGACTATTATACGTACCTAAGTACGTCATGTTTATCTTTAGACTTTCAAAGCGGTATTAATAAAAAATATTTCTTTTTAGTACTACAATGGGTAAGGAAATCCAACGGAAAGGAACTAGCTATTGTGAACGGCTATACCTTCTACTGTCACAAACAGAATATGATCAAGAGTACCTGGACTTGTACCAACGCCATGAGGTGCAAAGCGAGAATGATGATCACCAACAGAGCCGACCCAACACATCGGACGGTTCTGACGTCAAAGCTGGAACATAACCACAAACCACCGACTTTTAAAATAACAAACGGGTTTTATGTCAAGACTACTTCACTTTTTTATTAAGAACTACCCTTGCACTTGTGTTCTTTCTCAAAGGGTAGTGTACTGCAAACCTATTCTGTTACAATCTCCCTCGGTGAACACCTACGTGAAGTGAGTTGTCATCCGATTGTAGAGCTTTGTATATCCCTAGTATCGGGACAAATGACAGCTCACTTCACTTAAGTTATCACCGAGGGAGATTGTAACAGAATTGACATACACGACACCAACAATATAGGTGTAGACATTATCCAATAATTTTATAACACAACAACAACAACTTAATTCCCCCATCCCCATTCCATCACCGGACGAGCAGGGATACGGCGAAGCGTCACCGCTATACGGTTGAAGTTCCACGGTCTCGAACCAAGCGCTTTACTTCCACATTTATTGTGCGAACTGCCAGACTGTGGAATTCACTGCCCGCCTTTCTATTCCCCGATACATATAATCTGGGTATCTTCAAGGCACGAGTGAACTGGTTTATTCTAGGCAAGCGTGCTCCACCTTAGGCCGCATCATCACTTAAGATCAGGTGAGTTGCGGTCAAACGCAAGCCTATAACAATAGGTATATAAAAAAAAAAACAACAAAAGAATATTTTAAATCAGCCCTGAAATTTCGATAAATTTCCAAAGAAATGTAAAATTTGATTGTTGGTTGCTTTAAAATCAATATATTAAAGGTCTCCTGGCTAAGAAAAAGCCGCACGGTGCGATCGGTAAGGTCATACCGAGATCCTCTGTCTCGAAAAACACATAAAGCCGTTGGTCCCGGCGTTGTCATGCGTAGATATTTGACAGTCGTTATGGGTATTCAGAAGCCAGAAAGTGTGAAAACCAGTCTTGATTTCCAGTAACTGAATTGTGGAAATCAGACAGGTAGTCAAAAATCAAAAAACCAAATTCAAATCATTTATTTGCGTAAATAAGGTACAGAATGCTCTTAAAAAATAGTATGTTGATCTCTTATTTTGCCATTAATTTCGGCGTGCTTTTACATGATTATAATTATTATTATCTATAGAAAAAACAATTAGTTTGAATTGGCCATGCATTAAATAAATAAAGTATTAAATTGTATTAAATTAATTTTGAATTGATAACAATTCATTATTAATAATGTGACAATCATCATGCATGGTCGACGTTGATCGATTAACTTCGGCTTGATTTTATTATTGGTGAGTGATTGAGTCGACGTCGATCGATCGTCGATCGACAATCGATCGATTGGTATGGTAGAAACTATCGATCAACGTCGACTAATCCATTCTACCATCGATCGATGCCTTCGATCGACTTTCGATCGATTGGTCTGGTAACAACCCTTAGTCAACTGAGTTAGCAATAAGTGATGTCACGGTACCCCTTTACCATACAAAATGTATGGAGTTGCGCTTTGACATCACATAAAAAGTCATCATAAGTATATAATTTTATTGCCATCCACTGCTGGACGTAGGCGTTCCCCAGAGATTGCCAACCAACCCAGTCTTGGGCAGTACGCATCCGTCCGCTGCCAACCACCTTCTTCAAATCGGCGGTCCATAGTGCCGCAGGGCGTCCAAGAAGCTTATAGATAAAAGTGGACGCAACACTCTAAACACCTAACTGAAACCAACTGTAGGCAGACGATCACTTTCTGAATGAAAATAAGAACGAGACAGAGATATGTGTTTTCTTTATCTTATGTATGCATTCAGAAAGAGAGCGTCTGCCCAAGTTGGTTTCATTTAGGTGTTTAGAGTGTTGCCTCCACTTTTATCTATAAGCTTCTTGAGGGCGTCCCCCACTACATTTGCCTAAACACGGTCTCCAGTCTATTCAGAAAAAGTATGGCAATTTATTGGTGGTGTTTACACCCGTAATTGCCAGTCATGTTTAAGTCTCATAGTCGTTTCTATTCTATAAAACTTCTTGCCAATAACTGGGCACAGATGCAGCCCAGTTCAAGGCTGCCGCTGAGAAATCTTATATATAAAAATTAAAAATTTAAAAAACCCCCAACGAAAAACATAAAAGCAATTATTTAAAAAGTAAAAAATAATATCTTTTGTTGAGCCATCAAATGTTTGTTCGTTGAAATGGCGCTATAATGTCTCGGCGGGGTACCGCGTAAGTCAAATCTCATTGCAAATCCATGAGTTCGCTATTTTACCTATTTAGCTATTGCTGACTTAGCGGTACCCCGCCGCGACATTATAGCGCCATTTCAACGAACAAACATTTGATGGCTCAACAAAAGATATTATTTTACACTTTTTAAATAATTGCTTTTATGTTTTTCGTTGGGGGTTTTTTAAATTTTTAATTTAATTTTTATTTGAAAGTTTTTAAATGTAATTTAGTCTGGTTTTGAGAAGTTGTAGATACGTCTAAAGTTGTATTTCGTCACATGGATCTTTTTTGATATTAAAGATATCACCCTGACAATGCGTTTGGTATATATAATTCGCCATTTTGTGGTGCCGGTCATCTTGGCCTTGAAATTTATCATAGTGTAAAGTATTCTACTAGTGAAGCCCTTTCATTTGATACCCATATTGATGGAGTTGTGAAAAAATATGTGATTAGCTATTTTGTAGCGGCGGCCATCTTGGACCGATTTTCATCAAACATAGCTAAGAACACTCCCGACTAATTCACCTTTGAAATAAAAAAAACAAAAACAAAATCGGTTCATCCGTTCGGGAGCTACGATGCCACAGACAGACACACACACACACACACACACACACACAGACACGTCAAACTTATAACACCCCGTCGTTTTTACGTCGGGGGTTAAAAATGAATCGCTAAATGTGTTGGTAAGCGCATAACTTGCGAACCGCTTGACCAAATTGGATAATTCTTTTTTTATAATATTCCTTGAAGTACGAAGATGGTTCTAACGGAGAGAAAAAAAAAAAAAAAAACTTTTGTAGGTTAGGCGTAGGGTAGGCGTAGGGTAGGCGTAGGGTAGGCGTAGGGTAGGCGTAGGGTAGGCGTAGGGTAGGCGTAGGGTAGGCGTAGGGTAGGCGTAGGGTAGGCGTAGGGTAGGCGTAGGGTAGGTGTAGGGTAGGTAAATAGGCAGGTAAGTAGGTAGATAAGGGCAGGACAACGTCTGTCGGGTCAGCTAGTAATTATATAATAATAATAATATATATTTCCACGAGTGACGTTGCTACATTCTGCCACGGCATGACTGATCATTCTCATAAGTACATTACACTACGAAGCCATCTAGGCACTCGGGTGAAATGCGGCCTCCCTGCCCTCACATCGCCTCAGGTTTACTTACTCAATATTAAAACTTAATTGTCAGTTAATTGAATAATTATAATTTAAAAATAAATTAGTCATTTAATTAACCTTGACCATTTATTTACATTAAAAAAATTGCCTTTTTGGCTTGGTGAAGTAGTATAGGTACTATACATACGTTATCTGAAGGCACCTGATGTGAAAAATAGACATTTAGACATTTAAACATTTTTATAGTTACATGTTGATTCATCATAGCATCTAGTACTTATTCTAGTCATTTAGTTGTCTTCCTCGAAGTAGGTAATTACAAGTACATTTCGCCATTTACGGCACAGTATAAATATTAGTACTAGGTACCGTACAGTAGCGACACGCCCCGCCTTCTACCGAAACACTGTTATACATACATAATCTGAAGGCACCTGATGTGAAAAATAGACATTCAGACATTTTTATAGTTAAATTTTGATTCATCATAGCATCTAGTACTTATTCTAGTCATTTAGTTGTCTTCCTCGAAGTAGGTAATTACAAGTACATTTCGCCATTTACGGCACAGTATAAATATTAGTACTAGGTACCGTACAGTAGCGACACGCCCCGCCTTCCTCCAAAACACTGTTCCTCACCTCTTCCCGCGTCGAACGTGCGCGTAAACACACACACACACACACGCACGTATTTGTACAGTCTGTTATTTCGGTAGTAGTGTAGGTAATTAAATAGTTTCGTTTGTATGGAGTGTCGTAGGTGTTTTTACGGTCGCTTTACACATAAGCTGGTCGACGAATTCTATTCGCGACATTTTCAATTCAACTTCATGGAAGGTTAGGTACTAAGTGTATAATGGCCCTTACTTAAAATTAGTTGATATAGGTTGGTATCCTAGTATGTAGTTTCAATATAGTTATTAGTTCATCTCTCTAGTCCCAATTTTGACCAAAGAATAGATAATTCCTTTTTATAATTATCTACTTTTAGCATTTAATGAAATAATTGTAACCTACTGTGAGTAGTTAGTGATTTTTTTATAGATTTCCAATAAATATATTTAGATGACAAGTGTATGAGCAATAATTTGTTTTTTTTTTAACAAACCTGACGCGACTTATGCTGCCTGCCTACGGTCTGTAATCGTCCGGTGTGCCGCGGCCTGTCACTTATCGGCCCCTGAGAGCACAGCTTTATGTATAAAAGTGGTTTTACACTTCGTGATGAAATAATGATAAAAATAAAGAAAAAAGATGCAAATAGCAAATAAATTTTCATAAAATTGCCATATTATTATAATTCATAACTTCAAAAGATATGTAGGTACAATAATATACTTACATTTTTTACATTAAACTTACGTTGATATTTTATTTTCAGTGATGTGGGCGAGGAAACGTAATGGCAAAGAGCTTGCCATAGTGAATGGCTACTCATTCTATTGTCACTGGCGAAATATTTCAACAAACACCTGGAGCTGTTCCTCACACCATATCTGCAAAGCTCTGCTGATTATGACTAATGATAGCAGTCGGATCCTCGTGAAAGCTAAATTAAATCACTGTCATGCACCTCCAAAATTTGTAATTAGCAGAGGATATTATATCAAGTTGTAGGGCAATGGTTAGGAATGGGTTTACACATTTATGCACTTAGTGAAGTCAAAAACATAAAACATGTTGACATTTCTTACTATGTAATGGGTAAAGCTGTGCGCCCACTTCAGGAACATCGGCGCGTACGGAGCTGTCATCCAATTGCAGTGCTTTGTATATCCCTAGCATCGGGACAGATGACAGCTCACTTCACTTAAGTTTTCACCGAGGGAGATTGTAACAGAATAGATATACAGGACACCAACAATATAGGTGTAGACATTAACCAATAATTTTATAACACAACAGCAACAAAAAAATATTTTAAATCAGCCCTGAAAATTCGATAAATTTCCAAAGAAATGTAAAATTTGATTTTTGGTTGCTTTAAAATGAATATATTAAAGGTCTCCTGGCTAAGAAAAAGCCGCACGGTGCGATCGGTAAGGTCATACCGAGATCCTCTGTCTCGAAAAACACATAAAGCCGTTGGTCCCGGCGTATTCAGAAGCCAGAAAGTGTGACAACCAGTCTTGATTTCCAGTAACTGAATTGTGGAAATCAGACAGGTAGTCAAAAATCAAAAGACCAAATTCAAATCATTTATTTGCGTAAATAAGGTACAGAAAGTTCTTAAAAAATAGTATGTTGATCTCTTATTTTGCCATTAATTTCGGCGTGCAAAAGCACGCCGAAATTAATGGCATGGTAAAAACATGATTATAATTATTGATGTGAAACATCTATAGTCGCACGTAAAACCGATTTCTGGCGTGGCGACGCGTCGCCACGCTATATGATGGTATATATACAGTCTATAATGTAGTAGTGTGTACTGTGTGGCGACGCGTCGCCATGCGCAATCGACTGTGCGATTACCGAAGTCACTGATTAAACGAATTAAGTAGTCACGATTTGAAATAAATTCGTAAATTTTTGTATTTAATGAAAATAAATGTTTATTCAATTCGTAATATTTTATTTTATCATTACGACATATTTAGTTCCTATCACAATCTGTTCTTTTCTGCATATTACTTTTACAAAATAATGTCGATGTTTCACATCTGCCAGGCGTCCCGTGACGGCTCATTTTTATTATCTATAGAAAAAATAATTGGTTTGAATTGGGCATGCATTCAATAAAAAGTATTAAATTAATTTTGAATTGATAACAATTCATTATTAATAATGTGACAATCATCATGCATGGTCGACGTTGATCGATTAACTTCGGCTATAATCAATCGCTAATAATAATCAAGCAGCTCGATCAACGTCGACTAATCAATTCTATCATCGATCGATCGTCGATCGACAATCGATCGATTGGTCTGGTAGAAACTATCGATCGACGTCGACTAATCCATTCTACCATCGATCGATGCCGTCGATTGACGATCGAGGGATTGGTCTGGTAACAACTCTTAGTCAACTGAGTTAGCAATAAGTGATGTCACGGTACCCCTTTACCATACAAAATGTATGGAGTTGCGCTTTGACATCACATAAAAAGTCATCATAAGTATATAATTTTATTGCCATCCACTGCTGGACGTAGGCGTTCCCCAGAGATTGCCAACCAACCCAGTCTTGGGCAGTACGCGTCCCTCCGCTGCCAACCACCTTCTTCAAATCGTCGGTCTATAGTGCCGCAGGGCGTCCAAGAAGCTTATAGATAAAAGTGTACGCAACACTCGAAACACCTAACTGTAGGCAGACGATCACTTTCTGAATGAAAATAACAACGAGACAGTGATATGTGTTTTCTTTATCTTATGTATGCATTCAGAAAGAGAGCGTCTGCCCACAGTTGGTTTCACTTAGGTGTTTAGAGTGTTGCCTCCACTTTTATCTATAAGCTTCTTGAGGGCGTCCCCCACTACATTTGCCTAAACACGGTCTCCAGTCTATTCAGAAAAAGTATGGCAATTTATTGGTGGTGTTTACACCCGTAATTACCAGCCATGTTTAAGTGTCATATGTATAGTGTTATATTGGTAATTGGTGAATTATATTAGTTTCCACGAGTGACGTTGCTACATTCTGCCACGGCATGACTGATCATTCTCATAAGTACATTACACTACGAAGCCAACTAGGCACTCGGGTGAAATGCGGCCTCCCTGCCCTCACATCGCCTCAGGTTTACTTACTCAATAATTATACTTTGTGACTGACTGACTCTGACAATTCAAAAGTACCTGTAAATGGTTTAATTGAAATAAATGATTTTGAGTTTGAGTATATAATTTAAAAATAAATTAGTCATTTAATTAACCTTGACCATTTATTTACATATAAAGAATTGCCTTTTTGGCTTTGTGAAGTAATATGCTATACATACATTATCTGAAGGCACCTGATGTGAAAAATAGTCATTTAGACATTTTTATAGTTACATGTTGATTCATCATAGCATCTAGTACTTATTCTAGTCATTTAGTTGTCTTCCTCGAAGTAGGTAATTACAAGTACATTTCGCCATTTACGGCACAGTATAAATATTAGTACTAGGTACCGTACAGTAGCGACACGCCCCGCCTTCCTCCGAAACACTGTTATACATACATTATCTGAAGGCACCTGATGTGAAAAATAGACATTTAGACATTTTTATAGTTAAATGTTGATTCATCATAGCATCTAGTACTTATTCTAGTCATTTAGTTGTCTTCCTCGAAGTAGATAATTACAAGTACATTTCGCCATTTACGGCACAGTATAAATATTAGTACTAGGTACCGTACAGTAGCGACACGCCCCGCCTTCCTCCGAAACACTGTTCCTCACCTTTTCCCGCGTCAAACGTGCACTCGAAACTGCTTTTAGTTCTAGCGGCGCGTAAACACATACACACACGCACGTATTTGTACAGTCTGTTATTTATTGTAATTAAATAGTTTCGTTTGTATGGAGTGTCGTAGGTATTTTTACGGTCGCTTTACACATAAGCTGGTCGACGAATCCTATTCGCGACATTTTCAATTCAACTTCATGGAAGGTTAGCATGGAAGGTAGCTAAGTATATAATGGCCCTTACTTAAAAATTGTTGATATAGGTTGGTATCCTAGTATGTAGTTTCAATATAGTTATTAGTTGATTTCTCTAGTCCCAATTTTGACCAAAGAATAGATAATTCCTTTTTATAATTATCTACTTTTAACATTTAATGAAATAATTGTAACCTACTGTGAGTAGTTAGTGATTTCCAATAAATATATTTAGATGACAAGTGTATGAGCTATAATTTGTTTTTTTTTTTTAACATACCTGACGCGACTTATGCTGCCTCCCTACGGTCTGTTATCGTCCGGTGTTGCGCGGCCTGTCACTTATCGGCCCCTGAGAGCACAGCTTATGTATGAAAGTGGTTTTACACTTCGTGATTAAATAATGATAAAAATAAAGAAAAAAGGTGCAAATAGCAAATATTTTTTTATAAAATTGATATATTATTATAATTCATAACTTCAAAAGATATGTAGGTACAATAATATACTTACATTTTTTACATTAAACTTACGTTGATATTTTATTTTCAGTGTTGTGGGCGAGGAAACGTAATGGCAAAGAGCTTGCCATAGTGGATGGCTACTCATTCTATTTGCACTGGCGAAATATTTCAACAAACACCTGGAGCTGTTACTCCCACCATGACTGCAAAGCTCGGCTGATTATGACTAATGATAGCAATCGGGTCCTCGTGAAAGCTAAATTAAATCACTGTCATGCACCTCCAAAATTTGTAATTAGTAGAGGATATTATATCAAGTTGTAGGGCAATGGTTAGGAATGGTTTTACACATTTATGCACTTAGGGCGGGTTGTTTCAAACAGTCGGTTAACGTTACATACGGACGGTTAAAAAGTTACTATGACGTGCGATGTTTAACGTACGTTAAATGTAACGGGTTGTTTCATGACATAAAAATCCGTCAGCTAAAGTTATTCAAAGAGAGATTTCATAATATTTTGATGTTTGAAGTAGCTGTTTGACAACTCAAAATTACGATGACTGTTCGGTTATGGTAATAGTAACTTTTTGACGTACGATTTTGTGAAACAACCAACTTTTTGTATATTAGGGCGACGATAGTTAGCGCCATTTTTGACTATTACTGGTCAGTAATGGTTAGCTGAAGCAACCCGCCCTTAGTGAATCAAAAACATAAAATGTGTTAAAGACATTTCTAACCATGTAACGAGTAAAACTGTGCGCCCACTTCAGGAACATCGGCGCGTACGCAACGTCGTCGGCGCGTACGCAACGTCGTCGGCGCGTACGGAACGTCCACATTTGTTTTTTTACGTTCTAAATGCCGACATCGGACTCTAGTTTTAAGACCTATTGAATGCATAATGCATCGTACACACAGCTCCAGAGAAATCTCACCCGGAGCTGGTGAGAAATCTCAGCCGGAGAGGGTGAGATTTCTCTGGGGCTGTGTGTACAAACAATAGTAGATTGTATGACAAGGGACCAAAATAATATTTTTACGGCAAGGGCACTTTTGAATCCAGAGGAAAGCGAAGGATTCTAGAATAGGATCCTGAACGTAGCGAGGGAATCAAAGTACATCGCCTGAGGGATAAATATTATTGCTCTCGAGTCATATACTCTACTTTTCATCTCGTTCTATGAGAAAATATTTCTCCCGGGACTTCGTAGGTATTAAGTTTTGTATAACGTTATTAGCTTCTATTTTTATTGTTTCAGGAGTTAATGCACTATCACTTTCAGAACTCGACGTAGAACTATTTTTTTTGCAAAATACAATAAAGTACCGATTACAACAACAGTGAAGTAAATCGCGCGCTTTTGTTTTTTTTTAGTTACCGCGCCTCCCCGCACCGTACAGCCAACACTTACAGCCAGTAATTTATACAATTCGCGTTAGATTTCAATGAACAAATCATGTTCCAAATTCAAATCTCATTACTGCCCGCTAAAAAGTCTAGTGCAGAAAAGAGCTACTTTGCTCCCGCTTATAGAGGAACAAAACGACACTTTTCGAATAGAAGGGATGAAAAAGTGTTTATTTTATCGGTAAACCTAATTAAGAGTATTCTGAACCCCTGCTACCATTCCGAATAGCAAAAGCGTAGTAAAAACATACCATAAAGTGGTTCATACGCGAGAAAGACACTTATTTTTCTATTTTATGGGACAATAAACAGCTTCAATATACATATTTAATAAAAGTGATGGTTCAAACGAGCGTTTACAATATTGCAACCCACTGCGTTATCCACATATTTACAGAAAAGTTTACCGGCAGTAAATGCCGCTGAATAAACAAAATATAATACAATTCAAATTATTATGTTTGTTACAAAAATAAAATACATTTATTAAATTTATTAAAACAAGCAAAAACATGCATTACATTAAACTATACGCATGTAAGAGTATGAGTAGGTAACAACTTGTTTTTTTTTTTTTTTAACTAACCTGATCCGACTTATGCTGCCTTCCTACGGTCTGTAATCAGCTGGTGCGGCCTGTCAGTTATTGGCCCGTGAGAGCACAGCTTTATGTATAAAAGTGGTTTTAGACTTCTCGATTGAATAATGATAAACAATAAGAAAAAAAGCGCGTAGTAGGAATAAATTTTCATAAAATTAATATAATTTTAGTTATTATAATTCATAACACAATACACTAGGTTATATTATGTATACATTATTCTCTGCACACTATTCGTACTGGGTATGGTGGGGTACCTATTTCCAATTCGGGGTGCGACGGGAGTTTGCACTAGTGTCGTACCTGGTCAACTCTATTCAGGTTGAAATGGATATATTTACATGTCACTGGGTGAATTCACAAAAGGACTATTGTTTACATTTTGTTTCAAACAGTGTTTTTTATAATCGTAAGATATATTTTGTGTTTTAATTTTTATTTTGTGTGTGTAACTTGGCTATCGCCTTAGGTTTAGACCTGTAATGATATAGTTTTAAGGCATTTAAATAAATAAATTATTATTAAACTTCGTTGATATTTTATTTTCAGTGATGTGCGTGAAGAAACGTGTCTGTATTCGTCTGGCGCGGCCTGTTAGTTATTGGCCCGTGAGAGCACAGCTTTATGTATAAAAGTGGTTTTACATTTCTCGATTAAATAATGAAAAAGAATAAAGAAAAAAAGGTGCATAGTGCAAATAAATTTTCATAAAATTAATATCATTATTATAATTCATAACTAAAAACGATCTGTGCAAGTACAATACACTTGGTTTTATTAAACTTACATTGATATTTTATTTTCAGTGATGTGGGTGAAGAAACGTGACGGCAAAGAGCTTGCCATAGTGAATGGCTACTCATTCTATTGTCACTGGCGAAATCTTTCAACAAATACCTGGAGCTGTTCCTCTAACCATATCTGCAAAGCTCAGCTGATTATGACCAATGATGCCAGTCGGATCTTGGTGAAAGCTAAATTAGAACACTGTCATGCACCTCCAAAATTTGTAATTAATAAAGGATATTATATCAAATTGTAGGGCAATGGTTAGGTATGGCTTTACACATTTATGCACTTAGTGAAGTCAAAAACATAAAACGTGTTGACATTTCTTACTATAATAATAATAATATGTGGGGACATTTTCACACACACGGCCATCTGACCCCAAACTAGGGAGACCCTGTACTATGGGTGTCAGACAGCTTTACCGCTGTGCGCCCACTTCAGGAAAAAAAAGCGCGCGTGCGGAACGTCGGCATTTGTTTTTTTGCGTTCTAAATGCCGACATCCGACTCTGGTTTTAGGCCTGTTGAATGCTATTTTATAGAAATCAATTCAAATCCGTATCCTATCCATACACTACGATGCTAACGATGTGGGTACGCATTATATGTAAACCATACTTTTATATTTTTAAGATAATAACCTCTTAAGATCGTACGAACAAAATTGTGTGTTTTTTTCATCATTAGAAAGTATGAATATGTGCGGGTCCGATGATGCGTGTGTGTTTTTCAACCGGCTTCAAAAAGAAGGAGGTACTCAATTCGACTGTATGTCTTTTTTATGTTTGTTACGCGATTTCTCCGGCGAATGTATCGATCTTGAAAAGTCTTTGATTTTAGTTTCGGAAGTCGGTGGCTTTGTTCCGTCTGTTGTTTTGTTTTGTTGGTGACACGGTTGGCGCAGTGGCTGAGCGATCGGCTGCTGCGCAGCGTGTTGCGGGTTCGATTCCCGCCCAGGGTAAACATTGGTGTGATGAGCTCTTGTGTTTGCTTTGTGTCTGGGTGTTGTTTATCTATATATGTATGTATTTACAAAAAAAAAAAGTATTTGTGTATGTATATCAGCTGTCTGACACCCATAGTACAGGGTTTCCCTAGTTTGGGGTCAGATGGCCGTGTGTGAAAATGTCCCCACATATTATTATTATTATTATTACTGACTTCTGAAACTAAAGTCATGTATTGTGTGTTCTGTGCTGAAGTTATATTTCATTTTGAAGTTTTTGAAGGTGATTGTCTTTATTGTAAAATAGCTTTTTATTAATGCATTGCCTTTTATTTTTTAATTAACCTTTCGTGTGTTTTATACGTGGATCCACGCGAGACACAATAGATTTTTAATTGTGTCTGTAATTACGGCATACGAAAGGTCACATTTAATTCAATTCTGTGAGTAAGTTTTTATCGATTTCCAATAAATATAATCTTATAACAAGTGTATGCAACAATTGTTTTTTTTTTAAACTAACCTGATGCGACTTGTGCTGCCTCTGTAGTCATCGGTCTGTATTCGTCTGGCGCGGCCTGTCAGTTATTGGCCCGTGAGAGCACAGCTTTATGTATAAAAGTGGTTTTACACTTCTCGATTAAATAATGAAAAAGAATAAAGAAAAAAAGGTGCAAATACATTTTCATAAAATTTAAATCATTATTATAATTCATAACTAAAAACGATCTGTGCAAGTACAATACACTAGGTTTCATTAAACTTACATTGATATTTTATTTTCAGTGATGTGGGTGAAGAAACCAGACGGCAAAGAGCTTGCCATAGTGAATGGCTATTCATTCTATTGTCACTGGCGAAATCTTTCAACAAACACCTGGAGCTGTTCCTCCGGCCATATCTGCAAAGCTCAGCTGATTATGACCAATGATGGCAGTCGGATCCTGGTGAGAGCTAAATTACAACACTGTCATGCACCTCCAAAATTTGTAATTAATAAAGGATATTATATCAAGTTGTAGGGCAATGGTTAGGTATACTTTTTTCACACTTGCACTTAGCGAATGCAGTTTTATAACAGTCAATGCTCATTCGTATACTGTCCATACGCGACGATGTGGAAACGCATTATAATGTAAACTATACTTTTATATTTTTAAGATAATAAACTTGATTGTACAAACAAAATCGTGTATTTTTTTCGGTAAGCCTAATTAAGATCGTTTTGAAGCCCTTCTACCTTGTCGAATGGCAAAAGCGTTGTAAAATATTCCCATAAAGTGGATCGTAACAGGGAAAGACACTTAACATTCATCTTATCATCAAGAAGATAGAAACAATTTAAGACACATGTATACCTAATATCCGTGTACTCAGTATACTTCGATGCTGACGATGTGTTTATATGTTATGATAATACAACTTTATGATATGATTACACATTTTTCCCAATTTGTATGTTTTTTCTGAAGTGTAATTTGCATTTAGCAATTCTTAATTACATGTCCGTTGCAATTTCGCTACCAATTCGCTGATTGGAAAAATATACATATATTTTTGCTATGGTGTGAAATATTCCCACAATATTTGTTTATGCCATTATTATTTTTTTTTTACAGTGAGATGGGAAAGAAAACAGAACGGGAAAGAGCTAGCTATTGTAAATGGCTACTCATTTTACTGTCACGCGCGTAATCGGTTCACAAACGTTTGGAGATGCTCTTCGGGATATCCGTGCAAAGCTCACCTGTGTATCACCAATGATAGTAGTCGGAAACTGGTGAGAGCTAAATCACAACACTGTCATGCACCTCCAAAATTTGTAATTAGTAAAGGATATTATATCAAGTTGTAGGGCAATGCTTAGGTATGGTTTTACACATATGCACTCAGTGAAATCAAAAACCTAAAAAAAAAAATCTGACTATGCAACGGCTAAAGCTGGAAGCCCACTTCAGGACATCGGCGCGTGCGGAACGTCGGTATTTGTTTTTTTTTGCGTTCTAAATGCCGACATCGAACTCTAGTTTGAGGAAATATTGAATGCTGTTTTATAGAAATCAATGCAAACCAAGCTAATCCGTATGCTATCCATAATTAAGCTACGATACCGGCGATGTGGGATACGCATTATAATATAGGTAAATCATACTTTTATGATAATAAACTCATATGATTGTATAAACTAAATTGTGTATTTTTTCGGTTTTCGGTAGCATTTTTAACCCCCTCTTGCCTTGCCGAATGGTAAAGTCGGTGTGAAATATTCCCAGAAAGTGGATACGAGAGAAGGAAGTACTTACTCAGTATGCTTCGATGCCGGCGATGTGTTTATAAGTAGCTATGTTATAAAAGTATAGTTTTTTACCGACTTAAAAAAAGGAGGAGGTCCTAATTCGACACGTGTATAATATTTTTTTTTATTTTTGACCTTTCATAACTGTTTAAAGTGTAGTCTTATTTCGATGATCCTTTTTTTAATACCTCAGTTTTCTTAAGTTGGTTCCATATAAAGCTCATGAAATGACAATACAATTTTATGATATGATTACACAATTTTATCTGATTTGTATTTTTTTTTAAGTGTCATTTGCATTTGACAATACTTAAATGCATATCCGCTGCAATTTTGCTATCAATTAGCTGACTGGAAAAAAAATACACATATTTTTGCTACCGTGTAAAATATTCCCATAATATTTGTTTATGTCATTATTTTTTTCTCGTTTACAGTGAGATGGGAAAGGAAACAGAACGGCAAAGAGCTAGCTATTGTAAATGGCTATTCATTTTACTGTCACTCACGTAATCGGTTCACAAACATTTGGAGATGCTCTTCGGGACATCCGTGCAAAGCTCACCTGTGTATCACCAATGATGGTAGTCGGAAACTGATGAAAGCTAAATTACAACACTGTCATGCACCTCCAAAATTTGTAATTAATAAAGGTTATTATATCAAGTTATAGGGCAATGGTTAGGTATGAATTTATACAATCAAAAACCTAAAACATGTAAAAGACATTTCTAATTATGTAACGGGTAAAGCTGTGCGCCAACTTGAGGAACATACGCGTACCGAACGTAGGCATTTGTTTATTTACATTCCAAATGCCGACATCAGACTCTGGTTTTAGGACATTACTCAGTATGTTCCAATGGCGACGATGTATTTATATTTTATGTTAATACAATTTTATGATAATACAATGATTATACATAGAATTTTAAGAATTTGAATTCTTTTTCTATTTTTGCCACGATTAACTATACCCATAATATTTGTTTATGTCATCAATTTTTTCTATGTTACAGTGAGATGGGAAAGGAAACAGAACGGCAACGAGCTAGCTATTGTAAATGGCTACTCATTTTACTGTCACTCGCGTTATCGGTTCACAAACGTTTGGAGATGCTCTTCGGGACATCCGTGCAAAGCTCAATTGTGTATCACCAATGATGACAGTCGTATTCTGGTGAAAGCTAAATTAAAACACTGTCATGCACCTCCAAAATTTGTAATTAATGAAGGATATTATATCAAGTTGTATGGCAATGGTTAGGTATGGATTAAATGCAAAGAACTACTCAAGAGTGCTGAAAAGGTAATTTCTAGGTGGCAATGGGCGATAGAAAGTGTCTAGGCGATCTAGAAAGTGTCTTTTTAACCCCCGACGGAAAAACGACGGGGTGTTATAAGTTTTTATATGACGGGCTTTATGTATTATGTGAAATACTTGTTTATTAAAAGTATGTTGTGGCACCGAGCTGCCGCGTCTGACATACCGCTGTTAAACCCGCGATGGATTGTGTTGGTGTGTAATAAGTCTAACAAATGTACAAAACTATCTCAGTAAATAAACGATTAAAAAAAAAACTGCACTTAGTGAAATCAAAAACCTAAAATATGTAAAAGAAATTTCTGACTATGCAATGGCTAAAGCTGGAAGCCCACTTCAGGACAGCGGCGCGTGCGGAACGTCGGTATTTGTTTTTTTTTGCGTTCTAAATACCGACATCGGACTCTAGTTTCAGGACTTATTGAATGCTGTTTTTGTAGAAATCAATGCAAACCAAGCTAATCCGTATGCTATCCATATGCTATGATACCGATGTGGATACGCATTATTTATGTAAAATCATACTTTTATATTTTACTAGCTGACCCGACAGACGTTGTCCTGTCCCGATCGACCTAATGGGGGATGAAAAAGGGGTGAAAAAAGGGGATGAAAAATAGATGTTGGCCTATTCTCAGACCTACCCAATATGCACAAAAAATTTCATCAGAATCGGTCAAGCCGTTTCGGAGCAGTACGGGAACGAAAACTGTGACACGAGAATTTTATATATTAGATGATAATAAACTTATATGATTGTTTAAATTAAATTATGTATGTTTTTCGGTTTTCGGTAGCAGTTTGAACCCCTGCTTGCCTTGCCGAATGGTAAATCATCATCATCATCTGCCAAGCCTTTTCCCAACTACATTGGGGTCGGCGTCCTGTCTAACCAGATGCAGCTGAATACGAATATTTTACATGGAGCCACTGCCTATCGGACCTCCACTACCCAGTTACTGGGTAACACGATACCCCTAGGTAAGACTGGTTGTTAGACTTTCTGGCTTCTGACTACCTATATAACGACTGCCATAGTTCTACAAATGACCGCCGGGACCAACCGCTTTACGTGCTTTCCGAGGCACGGAGGAAACTCGGTATGAAAGGGATGGTCACCCATCCACCGACCGGCCGCTGCTAGCGTAGCGACCGATCGATCGATCTGTACAGCTTTAACCTCGCCACGAGCTCCTCTCCCTTGCCGAATGGTAAAATCGGTGTGAAATATTCCCATAAAGTGGTTCATACGAGAGAAGAAAGTAGTCAGCAGTATGCTCCGATGCCGGCGATGTGTTTATAAGTATGTTATGATAATACAATTTTTTACCGACTTCAAAATAGGAGGAGGTTCTAATTCGACACATGTCTAATATTTTTTTATGTTTGACCTTGCATAACTGTTTAAAGTGTAGTCTTATTTCGATGATTCTTTTTTGAATACCCCATATAAATCTGGTTTAGGCTCGGCTCGTTCCTTGGATCTTGCCCCCTTCGATTAAAATGTTCCATGATTTTTTTTTTATTTTGGTGTAGTGACTCGCCCTTTGCGGCATTTCCTTGGAAATTTTACCAAAAAAGGTATAGTTAGACAGAAAAATGCATACATTATGAACAACGTCACGTTTAATTTATGTCTATGTTTAGAAAAACTGTGTGCGTACTTATGACTACTTTAAAGATTACGGATAATCTAAATTTTTGTGATTTTGACATTTTATTTCCACAATTTTTATAATTTTAATTTTGTTGATAACAAATCTTAACAAACTACCAGGAAAACAGAAATGAATTGGACCTAGGTGCTTAAGCGACTTACTACTTAAAGAAAAAATATTCATTTAAATGTTTAAAATGTTAGAGTGCTGACAGTACTTTTAATTTACTTACAATCGGGGGCGATTTGGGGTATCGCTTAAGTACCTAGTTCCAGTTCATTTCTGTTTTCCTGGTAGTTTACTAAGATAATGGTATCAACAAAATTAAAATTATAAAAATTGTGGAAATAAAATGTCAACAACAAACACATATTTTTACCACCGTGTGAAATATTCCCATAATATTTGTTTATGTCATTATTTTTTTCTCGTTTACAGTGAGATGGGAAAGGAAACAGAACGGCAAAGAACTAGCTATTGTAAATGGCTACTCATTTTACTGTCACTCACGTAATCGGTTCACAAACGTTTGGAGATGCACTTCGGGACATCCGTGCAAAGCTCAACTGTTTATCACCAATGATGGTACTCGGAAACTGCTGAAAGCTAAATTACAACACTGTCATACACCTCCAAAATTTGTAATTAATAAAGGATATTATATCAAGTTTTATGGCAATGGTTAGGTATCGTTTTACACATATGCACTTTGTGAAGTCAAAAACCTATAACATGTTAAAGACATTTCTGACTATGCAACGGCTAAAGCTGGAAGCCCACTTCAGAACATCAGCGCGTGCGGAACTTCGGTATTTGTTTTTTTTTGCGTTCTTAATGCCGACATCGGACTCTAGTTTGAGGACCTATTGATTGCAGTTTCATAGAAATCAATGCAAACCAAGCAAATCCGTATGCTATCCTTATGCTATGATACCGACAATATGGATGCGTATTATGTAAAAAAACCTAACTTTTATATTTATGTGATAATAAACTCATAATTATGATTGTACAAACTAAATTATGTATTTTTTTCGGTTCTCGGTAGCATTTTGAACCCCTGCTTGCCTTGCCGAATGGCAAAATCGGAGTGAACTATTCTCAGAAAAGTGGTTCATACGAGAGAAGGAAGTACTCAGTATGCTCCGATGACGACGAAAAAATTCGAATCACCCATACAAAATCGATCAGCTGACCATTGATTTTGTATGGGAGGTCTGAATTTCTTTTTCATATTTCGACCCATGTTCCTTGGAGAAAGTGGTTCAATTTCACAGGTACTATCACCCTGAAAAATTTGGAACATGACTAAAAAGTTATCTTGTATAATTTTCTTTTATGTTTGACCTTGCATAACTGTTTAACGTGTAGGTAGTCCTATTTCGATGATTGATCTTTTTTTAATACCTCAGTTGTTCTAAGTTGGTCCCATATAAATTCATTCATGAAAATATTTCACCTCTAAGAGTGGAAAATTAGGGATGGATCTGTGTTTTTGGTGTTTCTTAATTATTTTGGATGATAGAGAGATTTTTACCAAATGTTTTTTTGATATGATTACACTTTTTTTTTGTAATTTGTATTTTTTTTCTGAAGTGCTATTTGCATTTAGACACACTTAAAAACATTTCAAATGGCGTGCCATGGAGAGAGCGATGTTTGGAGTTTCTCTGGTGGATAGAATTCGCAATGAAGTAATTCGCCAGAGGACTAA
Organism: Charanyca ferruginea; assembly: GCA_947361185.1. NCBI lineage: Eukaryota > Metazoa > Arthropoda > Insecta > Lepidoptera > Noctuidae > Charanyca > Charanyca ferruginea. Next base: position 19,652,020 of record OX376073.1, read on the forward strand.
AGTCACCGACGTTGCGCATCGAATTAGCACGCTGAAGTGAAAGTGGGCCGGCCATGTCTGCAGACGGACAGACGGTAGATGAAGCAGACACGCTCTAGAGTGGAGACCGCGTTTGGGCAAGCGTAGTGTGGGACGCCCTGCGGCACGATGGGCCGACGATTTAAAGAAGGTGGCTGGCAGGGATGGATGCGGGTTGCCCAAGACCGGGTTGGTTGGCGATCTCTGGGGGAGGCCTACGTTCAGCAGTGGACGGCAATAGGCTGATATTATTAAATACATTTCCGAAGCAATTCCGATAATATTTGTAAATATTACCATAGTATTTGTTTATGTCATTAAAATTTTCTCTTTTACAGTGAGATGGGAAAGGAAACAGAACGGCAAAGAGCTAGCTATTGTAAATGGCTACTCATTTTACTGTCACGCGCGTAGTCGATTTACAAACATTTGGAGATGCTCCGCGGGACGTCCCTGCAAAGCTCAGCTGTTTGTCACCAATGATGAAAGTCGGAAACTGGTAAAGGCTAATTTGATGCACACTCATGCACCTCCAAAATTTGTCATTGTTAAAGGATATTTTGTCAAGCTGTAATGGGCAAGTACTTTTGTTTGGAACTACGCATCGACTTAAGAGGAAAACGCTAGGGAAGCCCGCGATATTCAGTTTTTTACGTTTTTTTGCGATTTGTTGCTCAGTATCAGGATTCAGGGTATATTTGACTCGACAGTAACGCATGTATATTTACACAGTTATAATCATTACAACCCACCGATAACCGATAGGGAAAAACGGTGCTCAAGTGGCCACCACGAACCGGAAGACGCAGCGTTTGTAGGCCTCCCATCAGATGGAGCAACGACATCGTCAAAGTCGCGGGTAACCGGTGGATGCAAGCGACGGGTTGCCGCGAGTTGTGGTGTTCTGTGGGGGAGGCCTTTATTCAATAGTGGACGTCTTTCAGCTGATGACGATGAATCATTACAATCATCAATATATCTTTATAAGTTATAATTAGCCGCAGAGGTCAAGTTTTTATTAAATAAGTACGTTTACGGATAATTCTAACTTGGAGATTAATATATTAATGATATTTTTGATTATGATTATGTAAATTGTATATATTTGTGACTATACAGCCGGGTACGGATCTGCAAGTTGCAAAAAACTTAATAAAATATGAGTTTCGCTTGCCTTCCTGGTTTCACCTTCAAGCTGCATGCCTATTCTATTACATTGGAGAAGTGTCTGCAGTGTCGGCATTTATTTATTTGTCTTTTATTTCACAAAAATTATATTACTTAAAAAAGTAATAAGAGCATATTTAGACTATACTTTTATATTGTTTTATTATAACAAAATAATATGATTACACTACGAATTTGTTTTTTTTTTAATCCATTTACGTGCAATGTGATTAGCAATTGAGTATTTTAATATATCTACGCCTATTGCAACCCGTTAACCCCATTACTTTTTTCATCTGGTACTTGTGTCGCTTACGATTGACTGTCAATTCTAAATGTATTTGTTCTTTACGAAGTGGAACAGTATTGCTAACCATTATGGGTAAAATAAAAAAAATAATAGTTTAAAAAAACTAAAAACACGCTTTTTATAGAAAACTAAACTAAAAAATAGAAAATAAATTTTAATAAAATAAAAAAGCGTGGGGTGCTTTTTAAGATATTATCAAAATGATAATCACTCTACTCATATCTGCCAATAAAATATTTATAACTATTGACACCATGCACCCCACGCTTTTTTTTAAATAAAATATTTTATTAATATATTTTTTTTTTTTCTTTTTTTTCTTTATGGCATCTCGCAGTTCAACCTGAGGGTTGGTTACTGCTTAACCGGACAATCCTGTGGTGCCTTAAAAGTGACTTTTAGGGCCTCCAGCCAGGGCAAAAACTTATAAACTAAGTGACTACGCTAAGGGAACCCCCTGTGGGGTACGAGCCTCGGCTTAGGTCGCCACTGTGAGAGGGCAGCAAAGGGACAGGCTGGATCGGGTATTTATTTTCTATTTTTTAGTTTGGTTTTCTACAAAAAGCGTGTTTTTAGTTTTTTTAAACTATTATTTTTTATTTTTTACTTTTTAGTTTGGTTATATCTATATCTATAAATATTATGTACATTTATTCTACCAGGGGCGCTTGTGCAGTACCTTCCTAGTATATAATAGCTGTTTTTTCGGCAACTAATTTTGAACGACTTATGTGTTTTTTTTTTGATTTTTTAAATAATTTTATCAAATTAGTGTATTGTCATCGGTCCTCGATAAATCTACAAAGTTTGAACGAAATCTGGCCGTTTAAAGTGGGTCAAAATCGGTTACAAACAAACATACAAACATACAGGTGAAGCTAATAAAAAGCGTATAAAAACAAAAGAGGATTGACAATATCATACTCATCTTGATCATCAGCCGAGAGACGACCTGCTGTACAAAGGCCTCGCCCATAAGGGTGCCCTAATCTAGGGATTAGGGCACTTGTTCCCAAGACCACCAAGCTTAGAAGCTTGGTCGGCGTCTTGGGAATCGTAGTAAAGTGGTTGTGTACGGAAACCGCGGCTGCACGACTTGGGGGGGGGCGGGGTGCTATTCTAGTCCCGACACCCCACGGGGTACTATAATATAATGAGATATTACTAGGCAACATAAGGTTAAGGGTTTCTGGTAAAAGATAAACTAGGACGCGCTCATGCATGAAGGGTACTTTTTTTTTATAAGCTTAGTAATTATTTTGTTATAAATTTTTGTTTTAATTGACGCGCTGTTTTAAATCATACGCAACGTATGTATGTATGATTCAAAACAGCGCGTCAATTAAAACAAAAATTTATAATAAAATAATTACTAAGCTTTTATTATTAATAATAAAATAACTAAGCGACATTTCGAAAATGTAAAAACTACAAAGTGTAGTATGAATGGTAAAGATTAATATGAATTGAAGTTTGTGAAAAAAAAATACAGTTTACTATCAAAACTCAACTAAACACGAGATTTTTTTAAAGATTTTTGTACAACTTTACGTATTTTTGTTTATTAAATTAAAACAGTATTCTTATTTTTTGTCAACCATAATCTGTTAACACATTCATTCTGGTACGCATTACATATTTTTTACGGTAATTATGGTAAAAGTATTGATTATATCACTTTAACAGTGACGACTGTTTTGAATTATTTTGGCGCAGTCTTAAGAGTCGAGTGGTTGGAGTCGCGGCACAAAATCTTTTGTGATGCGGGTTCCGACTCATCATCTGGAGACCTGCTTGAAGGAAGAATTTTGGCCGTCGGGTGTCGTGTATCGGCGTTTTCGCGGAAGATTACCCGACACCATGACTCAGCGCAATACGTCGCCGACCCAACGTAGCAAATAGATAATTATAGGTTAATGAATATGTATTAGTTTATGTTTTTTTTTTTTTTTAATTTGTGTAATTTTATCTATGGGCCTTTGTTGCCTGATAATAAAGAATTATTATTATTATTATTACTTATTTTGCCCAACCATTTTAAGTAACTTTTTATATATTATAAGACGGTATACAGGAATAAATGGAAGAGAAAATATTCATAATTCAAATAATCCAAGTATAATGATTAATGACGCTTTCTGATTACAGTGCAGTGGGCGAAAAGACCGAATGGTACAGAGCTTTGTATAGTGAATGGCTACACTTTTTATGGTAAAAGAAAGGAGGATCATAAAAGAAGTAATTGGAGGTGCACCAACTCGGCACGGTGCAATGCGAAAGTAGTCACCGTTAATTCTGCTGCAATCATTACTAAATTAAAACACACACATCAACCTCCTAGATTTATTGTTTGTAATGGAGTTTATTATAAATTGCGACACTATATGACATAGCTAGCTATATATACATTTTGTATCTAGAATAGAATAGAATAGAGTAAACGTTTATTGTCTCCAGTATTACAAAATAAACAAACTGAAAAAAAAAAAAAAAATAGTGTAATGTATCGCAATAATAATAATGGTGTGTTATAATTATAAAGTAATGAATTGTTATATTATTGAATTGAATTTATGAATTGGTGTATTATTAGTGTTATTTTATTAATGTAATGTAATTTTCTTCTTCAATGTTATTGTTCTATTATTCTATTGTTCTATATGGGTTAAGTACCTGAAATAAATGAATATTATTATTATTACAGCTAGTAGTAGTACATACACAGAACTATAATACCGGAAGCAAAAGGTTCAAGCGTCAGCATTATGCTTAGGTTCCCCCCTAAAGGGTTGCTAAGCGCTGGTTTTCAGCTTAAACCCTTGACCTCTGTTTACACTGAAAAAAGGCATTTTAGCAACAAACTAAATGATTATTAAAAATGTATATAATTTAAAAAAAAATGAATTGAAATGAAGTTATCAAACATTACCAGTTTTGGAATTTATATATCTAGTGACCTCTTATTGTAATACAAGGTCGTCATAAGAACGAGTCGCTAAAATTGGAAAACGATTTAATTTTTAAATATATTTTTTTAGAACTTGAACTTGGTAATGGGATCCGTCCATTTTTGCAATCATGAGTATATGATGGGCATTTTTTAGTTTAAAAAATAAATGGTACTATAAATTATGGTCGTTTTATTACTCACCTGAGCTTAATAGTTAATTGTGGAGTATAACCATGTTTTCTACATACCGTCAGGTTTATGCACTTAGATACGTCCAAGCGTCTTTGTGCCCTTTTGATCGCACGAGTCTCTGCCCTATTAAACTGAATGGGCAAAATACATAATAAATAATTAACAAAAATTTCAGTGCAATGGGTAAAGAAAGCGAACGGGAAGGAACTTGTTATCGTGAACCGGTACACATTCTTTTGTAATAAGAAATCTTCGCGGACGTCTATCTGGTACTGCACTAGCGGAAGAGGTTGTCCAGCCAGGCTGATCTTTAACAATGGCGCCACACCCAATGAGCGCCAAATATGTTCAATTAAGGAGGGCCATACACATACACCTCCGTCGTTTGTCATATCTAATGGAGTTTATATTAAAATTTAGTTTTTTTTTTGGTCCAGATAAGCCACATAAGTGAGTGTAATATGACGTTGTGTGTGAAATGAATGTGTAATACGTTGATAATTACGTATGTGTAGTTTATATTTTATTTTATTACTTTTATGTTGGCACCTGCCATGTTATCTCTTCACCACCCTTGGTTGACTAGTAGAAAATGAAAATGTACAGACGCCAGCACATCAAGCCAATACCAAACTGTCAAATTTTCCCAATTGAATATGAACCATAATCTTTTTTAAATTTAACAGATTGTTGTAGCTTAATATGATGGCCTCTGTACATAAAGTCTACATACATATTGTTTCGTGTTAATTAAATAAATAAATAAGCATTTATTATTATCTTGTAATGTTATTTGACTGTTAGTCGATTGGTACTGCTCATACGAATACAAGTACATTAATCTTTTTGTTTATATATCTGTCTGTTTATATATCTTTTTATTATGTGTATGTCTTTTTGGGTAAAGTTTGTAAGTGATGAGATGTGTGCGTGAAGGGGTAAAGTTGAAAAGATGTAGCAGGTAATCTACGAAATTTCTCATCCGCATTTGAAAAATCTGTTGCCAATAGAAAGATAAGTTATCTCTGAATGCTGTAGACTATATTTTAAAATCAGAAAATTAGGGACGCGTAAAAAAAATCACGCACATGTGGGAAGTCATGCGTCGAAAGCTAAGTAAAAAAAAAAATATATCTTTCTGCTGTTGTATGATTAAAATGAGTTAATTGATTTCCAGTTACGTGGGTAAAAAAGAAAGCTGATGGAAAAGAGCTTGCCATTCTGAATCACTACACATTCTTCTGCAAAAGGCAATGTTCTCGGACAAGTATCTGGTACTGCACTTACGGAAGACCTTGTCCAGCCAGGCTGAATTTTGTCAATGGCGCCACGCCCTCTGAGCGCCAAATATATTCAGTTAAGGAGAACCATACACATACACCTCCGAGGTTTGTAATATCAAATGGATATTATATTAAAGTTTAGATTTTGGCCCATCGAAGGAATTGAAAGGGTAAAATGACGTTGTATATAAAATTAATGTGTAATACGATTATTGTTACGACTTAGGTTTAATAAATATGTTAAAAAATATTGAGTCAATGATTGACTTTTATTATCCTGTAATGTTATTTGACTTTTAATTGACTGCTGTTCATACAATTGAATTGTTAGTATAGACGCCGGCACATCTAGCTACCCCAATCCATCATATTTCTTTTATAGATTTTCAACTTTAGAACAAATCATCAATTCAATTCATTCATTCATGTTCAATTTCTAAAATTTGACAGTTTGGGATATCTTGATGTGCTGGTGTCTGTACGTAGACCTTTTTGTTGCGGTCTACTCGTGTATAGTTGTGTTTTGTAAATATAAATATGTTATCTCTTTTATTTTTTTGCTGCTGAAAACTCTATGATTACAACGAGTTAACTGATTTCTAGTTCAATGGGTAAAAAAAACTAATGGAAGAGAGCTAGCCATTTTCAACCGCTACACATTTTTCTTCAAAAGACAATTTGCGCGGACAACTAACTGGTACTGCACAAAAGGAAATTCGTGTAAAGCGCGGCTGATCTTTACGAACGGCGCCACACCCTCGGAGCGCCGATTACTATCAATTAGGGACGACCATACACATACACCCGCACAGTTTGTAGTTACTAAAGGTTACTATTATAAAATAAAGGGGTAAACAATCAGTTTGTAATAAGGCATTATGTTTTCATATCATGGTGTTATCATGAATATGTGTATAGTGTGAATATTTATTATTCTTCTTAATGTTTAAAATAATTAAATGAATGGAAACTTGACTTTTCTATCATTTATGCCTTAGGCGCGGGTTTGTCTCTGCGAGCTTATACACTCTTGTAGAGAGGCCAGGACATCAAACTGTCAAATATCTTTGATAGATTTTGAACTTTATTGCAAAGAGATAAGGTTCATATTCAGTTAGGAATATTTGAAAGTTTGGCTTTATGTGCTGGCGTCTGTACAGACATTTGAAATTACACATTTTTTTCCCAAATCGAACGCGGGTCCATTTAACAAAAGAAAAAAATAAATAAAAATGAATTTATTAACTCATCCCGCGGGACCCATTTGGAACGGGATCAGTATGTTTATTCTGTTACAATCTCCCTCGGTGAACACCTACCTAGGTGAAGTGAGCTGTCATCCGTCACGATGCTAGGGATTTACAAAGCACTACAAACGGATGACAGCTCACTTCACCTAGGTGTTCAACGAGGGAGATTGTAACAAAATAGCACTACTGTTGACTAAAGGCTTGAATTGCCTACAATGTTGTGGCGGTTTAATGCATGCAATCAGGTAGTTGTAGGTTATATTAAAATCAAGCCGCTACTGATGCGTATAGCATCTAACAATATTATTATAAGTGTCGTCTTTTGTCATCATCCTTGCTTAGCCTTTTAAACCGACTTCAAAAAGGAGGAGGTAATCAATTCGGATGTTTATATATCTTATATATAAAAATCTTCTGTGCGTGTGTATGAAAGTGAACTCCTCCTAAACGGCTGGATCGATTTTGATGAATTTATTAGTGTGTGTTCCAGTAGATTCGAGAATGGTTTAGATTCACAATTGGACCCGGCAGGTGGTGCTATAGTCGCGTTGCAGGATAACGTCTGCTAGGCCCGCTAGTTATATATATATTTTTATGTATGTTCGGGCATAACTCTGTCATTTAAAGACGGATTTGCAAAATTCGTTCGTTCGAAAGAGGTTTATTCCAAAATAGTCCCATGTAAATTTTATCAAAATTGATTTAGCTCTTTTTGATAAAATCAACAAAATCCCAAAAATTACATAGATGTTTTAGTTAGGTACTTCAATCTTTGGAGGACTTACAATCTCTGTTTTAAGTGTGTCGCCGTTTCTTAATGGATTTGAATGTAAAGGCAATACTAATAAGCGGAATAAAAAAAGTTTTTTCGACAAAAAATAAAGAAAACCGCCTTCAAAAACTAAAAAGTGATAAATAAGAAGGCGGTTTCTTTTTTTTGAAAAAAAAAATCCCAAATATATTGGGGTCGGCTTCCAGTGTAACCGGATGAAGTTATAAAATACCAGTGTTTACATGGAATGACAGCCTATCTGGTCACCACAACCCAGTTGCTGGGTTATACGATACCTCTTGGTAAGACTGGTTTTCGGATTTTGCTAGCTTCTGACTACACATAACGACTGTCAAAGATCTACAAATGACAGCCGGGACCCACGGCTTTACGTGCATAGACATAGAACACTAGACTACTGCTCAGCGTGTCGCTGAAAGGGACAGAAAAGCACAACCAAGAACACTTACGGTACAGCGTATTTTCACCATTTTGCAGGAATATGTAACGACTTTGTTTAGGCACATGAGCCAAAAACGCGGCACGCGATGAGGGACAAAAAATATCAAGCTCTGTCTCTTTTCTTTACAAGAATCTTGTATATATTTTTCTTTTTCTTGTGTAAGCGAGATAGAAGATGATCAGCAGTCGATGATCGGCAGATAGTGCCTTCTCTGTCTACGTTTACGTGCTTTCCGAGGCACGGAGTCATGTAAAGTCGACTTTATTTTTAAATATTTTAGGGCAATTGACGTTTTCGTAACGTGCTCATAGTGCGCCACACAGAACAGACATGACTTTAGTTTCGGAAGTCGGTCGCAATACAAAACAACAAACAGAACAAAGGCACCGCCACCGAAACTAAAGTCATGTGTATTCTGTGCTAAGGTTATGTATCACTGTTTAGTTTTAGAAGGCGGTTGTTTTTTTTATAAGGTGTTTTCTTATCGACTTTTTTAATTACGAGTTCTTTTTCCAGTTACATGGGTGAAAAAATGTAACGGAAAGGAACTGGCTGTTGTAAACGGATACACTTTCTACTGTAGTAGAATTGGACCCCGAATGAATACCTGGTATTGTACTTACGGAAGACCATGCAGAGCTAGTATTATTTGCAAGCATAACGTCAATCCTTTGAAACGTCACATAGTGACTATTAAAGAGTGGATCCACACGCATGCGCCTCCGGCATTTGTGATTTCCAATGGATGTTTTTATTTTAAAAGGAGAAAGTTAGTTGCCGCGATGAAACCGCGATTAATGTGAAGGTAGTATCGATAAATATTGTTCATCATCATCATCTTTCTGCTCTTGGCCTGTAGACAAAATACCTTTTCTGTTAGGGTGTTACCAGACAGGGCACGCCGTAATTTCGGCGGTAAGACCCGTCATGGAGGATTGGTTAGGGCGCCGACACGGCGCCCTCACGTTCCGGCTGACGCAGATACTGACCGGACATGGCTGTTTCGGGAAGTATCTGTGTCGCATAGGCCGCGAACAATCGCCCGGGTGTCACCACTGCGGAGATTGCCTGGAGGACACGGCGCAGCACACGCTGGCAGAGTGCCCAGCTTGGGCAGGGCAGCGCCGTGAACTCTCCGCAGCAGTAGGTGACCTCTCGCTCCCGAACATCGTCCTTTCGATGGTCCCGAGCCAGAGTGCGTGGGAGGCTGTTGCCTCTTTTTGCGAGCATGTCATGCACGCAAAAGAGGCGGCAGAGAGGGTGAGGGAAGCAACTGCCTCGCTTCCCTCTAGGAGAAGACGCACCGGGCGCCGGAGGGCGCTTAATGACCTCCGGCCTCCATGAGTTGCCGGCCTGCGGGTGGTCGACTTAGGGGCAATCCACCACCCGACCAGAAGCAGGCCCGTGTAGGCGGCGCGCCGTGTTCCGCGCGCGCCACACTAGAGGATTCGGCGGCAATTAGACCGCCGAGGTCGACGGGACCCGCCTACGTTATTGGCGGGTCATAGCCTGGTGGGGGCGCGGTGCATGCGCGAGCGAATCCCGTACCCCCGCCCATAGGTCAGTCGAGGAACACCGTGGTGGTTTTAGCCGGTACGAGTCCGGCACACCCCCCCCCCCGTCTTCCCCGGACGGGGGATAGTCCATGAGGATTTCCCCACGATAAAAAAAAAAAAGGGTGTTACCAGACCAATCGATCGATTTTCGATCGACGGCATCGATCGATGGTAGAATGGATTAGTCGACGTCGATCGATAGTTTCTACCAGACCAATCGATAGATTATCGATCGAGGATCGATCGATGGTAGAATGGATTAGTCGACGTCGATCGAGCTGCTTGATTATTATTAGTGATGGATTGTAGCCGGAGTTAATCGATCAACGACGACCGATGCCATCGACCGGCAATCGACCGATGACATCGATCGATTATCGATCGATTGGTGTAGTAACACCCTTAGCGATAACGCCATCGGAAAAATCAAATAGTATGCAGTTGACACATTTGCATCACGTGACATCTGGTGAGCAAACGTCAACTGCATACAATTTGATTTTTCCGTTGGCGTTAACGCTAACAGAAAAGGGATTTTGTCTACAGGCCCTTGTTCCATGGTCGGCGCAACACGTTTTCTTTTGACGTGATAACGTAACACCGGCTTCACGCACGAAAAAGTGTCACGTTCCGCTTGAGCCTGAGCGTGCAAGCGAGAGCGCGGAACAAGCAATAGAGAGGCATGATCAGCCCAAGCAATAAGCTCCGCGCACCTCGACGGGAGCCTTTATTTGCTTATATTATATATGTTAGCCATTATGTTTCTTTATGATCACGTAAACTATCGTCCGCAAACCGATTTTACAGAGAACCAATTTTTTTCCATTCCCTCCTGTCAACCGTCATGCCATCACTGACTTCTTTCTATTTAATATTATTCTTCACACAATCCATCCAATTATCTGTAGCCATCCTTCACTTCTCCATCCATCCATATTCGATAAATATTAATGTTTTATTTAAATTCGTGCCGGGTCTCAATTTACATCACCATAATTTATGAAAATGTATATAAGTATAAAATAATATTCGTAGAAAAGTTTGTTCTATCTAATGCAATGTGATAAATCCAAATATTCATAATTTAATTAACTTATCTAACGATTTATAGTCCTAGGTTTACATCTATGTATTGACATTGTTTTCTTTATGTATTTTATCACATATGACGTAATTCGATTTCATTTTGTATAATATAATTACATATTTAAATATTTCGTAAAAAATCTATATAATACAAATAAATCGTTGTTCGTTAGTCTCGCTAAAACTCGAGAGCGGCTGGACCGATTTGGCTAATTTTGGTCTTGAAATATTTGTGAAAGTACAGGATAGGTTTATACGGTACGAAAATTGAAAAATCAATACAGGACAACGTCTGTCGGGTACTTTTGCAACGTCATATTCAAGAAAAAAACAATTTAATCTAGTTGCCCCTTCAAAAAAGGGTAATTTCGTATGGAATCTAGTTCTTCTCATGTGATCTGCAATGTACCTTTTGTTAAGGTAACTACTTATGTCGTCTTACCAAAGACACATGTTTGACAAAGCCAGTTGTAATAGATTATCATAATTAATTGTATATACTTACTATAAATTATTTAAAATGATAAAAACACGTATGACGTTTTCTACTATTGTCTTAATTTAGTAAACGAAAACCTAAATTATTGAAGTTTCTATTTTATTTCCAAACATTTGTAGGGTGATAATAAGTAACTAACAAACCGATGGTATCGCAGACGCAGACGAAGTTGCGAAATTAGAAGTACTGAAGTAGCAGTCGCAGTTTCTTGGGGTTACTTTCGCAAATATATTTATTTGTTATTATTTATTTATTTATGAATGTTAGTCCTTATGGATGTCAGTCTTTAAATATTTATAGTGAACCGCGACAACGTTATATTTATGTCACTGTATTAGCCTGTTTTTAGGGTTCCGTAGCCAAATGGCACAAAACGGAACCCTTATAGATTCGTCATGTCTGTCTGTCTGTCCGTCCGTATGTCACAGCCACTTTTTCCGAAACTATAAGAACTATACTGTTGAAACTTGGTAAGTAGATGTATTCTGTGACCGTCTGTCGTTTGCGGAGCTAGCAAAACGTCCTGCCTGCGCGCCCCGCAGCCCTGCGCCCGTCTCCGCGGCTCCTCCACGAAGCGCCGCCCGAGCCCCGAGCCCCGTCCCGCTGCCTGTGGCTGCAGCCCCAGTGGAACCTCTGTAGAGGGGTGTCGCTAGCGTCTCTGTGAGCGCCCCTGGCGCTGCTAGTATGAAGCCTGTGCCCGTAAAGGCACCGAATAAGGTGGATAATGGGGATGGTTTCGTGACGGTGCAAAAGAGGAAACGCCGATCACGGAAGAACGCGAACCGCTGCGGCAAAGCACCAACGGAGCCCGATGTAAGTCTGCGTGCAGCTAAGCCGAACACTCCGGTGTATATCTCCCGCCTGCACTACACCACTAAGGCGGAGGACATCGTGGAGTACGTGCGCCGAAAGACGAAGTACACGCCGAGGGTGCAGTTACTGGAGTCGCGCCACAACGTTAACTTCAAGGCGTTTGTGGTGCGAGTACCGAATTGTTTCCTGCCCCTCGTCATGGAAGAAGACTTTTGGCCGCAGGACGTGGTGTTCCGTCGCTTCCGCGGACAAGTACCACAGGACAGCACAAAGACAATTTAGTGCAAAGTGAAGTGCTACTAACAATGGTCTTAAGTCTTTACTACTAACAAAAGTTACAAATTATAAAATATGTATGTTTAGGTTAAGGTATTTATCTATGGGTCTATGCAGCCTGATAATAAATGGATTATTATTATTTTATTATTATTAAGATTTTCACACAAAAATAGAAAAAAAAAAACAATACATTTTGGGGGTTCCCCATACTTAGAACTGAAACTCAGAATGTTTTTTTTTCATCAAACCCATACGTGTGGGGTATCTATGGATAGGTCTTTAAACATGATATTGAGGTTTCTAACATCATTTTTTCTAAACTGAATCGTTTGCGCGAGAGACACTTCCAAAGTGGTAAAATGTGTCCCCCCCCCCCCCTGTAACTTCTAAAATAAGAGAATGATAAAACTAAAAAAAATATATGATGTACATTACCATGTAAACTTCCACCGAAAATTAGATTGATCGAGATCTAGTAAGTAGTTTTTTTAATACGTCATAAATCGTAAACCGCAATTTACTATTAAAACATCGATCAAAGTTACAACGAACTACTTTATATTATGTAACTTGCTGCTCCGGAACCCTTCATGGGCGAGTTTGACTCGCACTTGGCCGCTTTTATTTGTTTATTTATTTGTTGCAGTTGCCGATTTTGTATTCTTTGTGAAAACCGGTAACATTATTTTTGTAAAATATCGTCTTTCAAATAAAATTTATCTTTCTGTCATGGTCTTATAACACATTATAATAAATAGGCTTAAGTTATTTTTTCAGCCAAATAGGTAAAGAATACTGACGGAAAGGAACGTGTTATTGTAAACGCGTTCATGTTCTTTTGTAAAAAGAAATCAGTGAAGACGATTGTCTGGAACCGCGCCTCTGGATATCCGTGTAAAACCAGGTTTATACCAGCAATATAATATGGTGTACATTATATTGCTGGCATAAGCCTGGAGCGGAAATAATTTATTTTTCAACACACTTGCTCATAAAATGGCTCTAATTTCACCGCAATTAGGCACATAATGATACCTGTAATCAAACTGTGACTTTTTCATTGCTATTATTCACAAGTGAGTTATAGGGTTTTTTTTTATTTTATTGGTTGAGTTGCTTTGTTCTTAAAAAAGTTTCGATACAAAAAAGATCGTGTTCAATAATACAAAATAAATTAATGTACTATTGCTTGCTCATTTCATGCAACTTCGTGTTTAAATAGATAATTTCAACTTGTCCGTTTTTAATAAATAAAACTTTCACTCAAATATAACTTTTGTTTTCTCTGTAATAAAGAAAACTTTGAATTCCCCATTTTGTACGTGGCTAGAACGCTATCCGCGAAAAGACAAAAAAAAAGAAACCTCATTCTTTTAGTCTATGGCCGATCGCCATTATTTGATGCGCGCGCATAGGAAAACTGATTAATTTTTCCCGCCATTGCGAAAAACTTTTCACAACTCGTTTTCACTGTTGAAAATATTTTTTTAGTATTATTTTCTTCACAAGTGTGTTGAAAAACGTCGTATGATACACGTGTGTATTGATGATTACCGTCCTCGGCTCTCTTAAGACCCTCACCTAACGGCTCGGGTCTCAATGGCGCCTCAGCGGTAATCACCAACATTACACACTAGTACCATAATGTACTATTAAGGAGAACAATACGTATGCACCTCCGTCCTTTGTGATTTGTAACGGATTGTATGTTAAAATTTGAATTTTATTAGTGTACTTAGCAACTTTTGTTATAATATAAAGCCTCATTCTTTTTTTGTTATTGCACTTTATTTTTAATTTATTTATTTTATACTAATTTTTTACTGATTTTTTAAATTATACGTCCTTTTAATTGGTTTTCCTGTCCGTCACGATCATCTTGAACGTTACGATTATTATAACCATTTATTATTTTATTTCCAGTTAAATGGGTAAAAAAACAAAACGGAAAGGAACTTGCTGTCATAAACGGGTTTACTTATTATTGTAAACATAAAGCTTCTAAGACGAATATCTGGTGTTGCACCTTCGGAAAATCATGTAAAGCCAGGTTTATCTTTTCTAACCATGTCGCACCACAGGAACGCGTAATACGTAAAGGCGTTAAATTGTTGGAGAAACATGCGCACGCACCTCCATCGTTTGTGATTTCTAAAGGAATTTATCATAAAATGTAAGGTTTCTGGATCTACATTTAAGTAAAATAAAGAAAAAACCTAAAGCCAGAAATCTGAGGCAAAAAAAAATAATGACCACTATAAATAGTAAACGATCACCAAGTCTTAGTCACCAAATGACCACCAAAAATAGTAAATGATCACCAAATCTTAGTCACCAAATCTTAGGACCCTTAAGTACCCCCTAGGGCGGATTCGACATGGTTAGGTTAGGTTAGAACTGTGACTCTCTACGCCAGAACCAAATCGCTTTTTACAGTCAAACTCATACATTTCTACAATACTTTGGTTAAATGTTGGTGGTGTTGGTGGTTGGTTGGTGTTGGGTTAACCTACAGATATAGTAAATGATTACTAGGTATACCTGTTGGTTCGTTAAACATTATAATGGGGTCAAATGTTGGTGATCATTTACTATTTTTGGAGGTCATTTACTATATCTGGGCATCAACAAATTCCTCCACATCACCGCCATCAGGGAATGTGCCCAAGAGACTGGCGTTATTGCCACTTGGATAGCAATGCTTATCCTTTGGCCAAGGTAAAAACCAGCTCTTCGATCACGGGAACGATGATGATGATGGCAGCCATGTGGAGGAATTTTTTGATGCTGTTTTATATTGGTTTTTGGCTAATATGTTTTAGGTTTTTTATTATTATTGATGTAAATATTGTAAACAAAGTAGGTAACAGCCTCGCCCTTTTTTATAGTCTTATAGGCTTGCGTTTTGCCACAACTCACCTGATCTTATGCGGCCTAAGGTGGAGCACGCTTGTCTAGGATAAACCGGTTCAGGATAATCCTTTTCCCAGCTATGTTGGGGTCGGCTTCAAGTCAAACCGAATACAGCTGAATACCTGTGTTTACCTATGAAGCACAGACTTGGTCTTTGACTAACATCCAAAAGTCTAAACTCAAGATTTGCCAACGTGCTATGGAGCGCAGCATACTTGGTGTTAAATTAACCTACCGCGTTCGAAACATCATACTGCCAGAACACAGATTGTTGACGTGGCTCAAAAGGCTGCCCAGCTTAAATGGGACTGGGCTGGACATGTTTGTCGCATGCCGAATGACCTATGGGCCCGTAAATCGCAAAATTGGTGCCTTGAACTGGCGAGACGGAGCCGCGGTAGACCACGAAAGAGATGGTGGGACGATTTGGATGGCTTCCTTAAAGATTGGCAAGACATAGCGAAGAGTCGAGGCCGATGGAAGGAACGGAGGGTGGCCTTTGCCCTGCAGTGGGACAGTAAGAATATAATAATAATAATAGTATTGTTAGTGAAATAATTGTTATGATATTTATGTTTTCATTGCAACTGAAGCCGAAATGATGAGTTGTTTTAAAGTGGGATTACTTAGTCAAATGGGGTCTTATTTCAAGTGGCTTCATTTGCATATTCAAGTTTATGCCATACTGTGTTAGTGTTTACTTGCTAAAATGGGTATCATTGTTAATTCTTAGATATTAAATTACTTTTCCTTTGCTTATTTTGTGTGAACATAGGCACTGTTTTATTTGTATATATAATAATGTTGGGTGCGAGCATAATAATATAATGTTCATTTATTTTATTGCTGAATAAAAGAGTTACTGTAGAAAAAAAATTGTATTAGTTTTGTAATAAATTGTCATTGCTCAAATAATAGTAATTATACGAAAAGTATATCATAATCTGTGATTTTTATTTATTATTAGCTGCCCGTCCAAGCATCGCACGGGTGGTATAATAAAAAAAAAATTACATAATCTTCCGTTATCCTACCTACCTACCTAGGTACCTTCCTACCCTACCTTACCCTACCGGGTAGGGTAAGGTAGGGTGTGGGGTAGGATAGGTAGGTATACCTATCCTACCCCACCAACCAACCTACCTATCCTACCTACCTACAATTTTCTTTTATACAAACCTTTTCTTGACAATAACGAACACAAAAATATATATATATCTAATTTGGTCCAGCTGTTCGGAAGTTATGCGCTTACACACAGCAAACAAAGAAAATAGAATACATTTTTTAAAGAAATTTATACACTTGTTTAATTGATTGCCGTGACTAAGCGTTAAAAACCTGCATTTTTTTTCTAATGGTTTAGATAAAGTAACGGGACAGAACTTGCCATAGTGGACAGCTATTATAAATAGATATTTTTGACTGTCTAGTACAAAGTCAGATGACCCTTCTGTGAACATACACCTTTGAGACAAATAGGAAAGTTTATTAGTGGAGCAATTTATTACCTAAATAAATATTTAAATCTAAAGACTTTTTTGGTATTGTACGTTTTTAGTTCAGGTTTTTAAATTTATTTTCGCAATTCTAATTTTTGACTGATTTTATAAATTTTACCTACTTCCTTTAAATTGGTTTTCTTGCCTGTCACGGTCATCTTAAATGTTACGGTTTTCATAACCATATTATTTTATTTCCAGTTAAATGGGTAAAAAGGAAAAATGGACGGGAAATTGCTATTATGAACGGGTATACTTTTTATTGTAAACATAAAGCTTCTAAGACGAATATCTGGTGTTGCACTTTCGGACAAACATGTAAAGCCAGGGTTAACTTTACCAACGATGTCACACCATGGGAACGCGTTATGGTAAAATTTCAGGAGTACCATACGCATCCACCTCCGTCGTTTGTTATTTCTAACGGAATTTATCATAGAAAATGTGGTTTATGGAGCAAGAGATTTATGTAAATAAAGAAATTGCCTTGCCTTTTGCCAACTGTGTTGGAGTAGGCTTCCAGACTAACCGGATGCAGCTAAATACCTATTTGTGTTTTACATGAAGCGACTGTTTATCTGACCACCACAACCCAGTTAATGGGTAACATGATGTGCCCTGATAAGACTGGCTGCCAACTATAAGTACAATATTTATTTTTTTTTGGTTAAAATTTGATTTAGCCTTAGCATCGTTTTAAGCTCTGTACCAAAATTGTATGAAGGAAATCGTATGGTACGATTTGGCCCTTCTAGACAGAAGGGCCAAATCGTACCAAATAGACTATTTGTACTGCTTATTTCAACAAGTAAATCTATCAATTTCTTTGGAATAGTTAAAAATTTCTAATGCTTGCACAACTATATATTATGTATTGTTAGTGAAAGAATTGTTATGATATTTATATTTTCATTACAACAGAAACCGAAATGGTGAGTTGTTTTAAAGTAGGATTACTTAAATGGGGTATCATTTGATAGGGCTCCATTTGCATATTAAAATATAAGTACTGTGTTATTGTTTAAGTAATAAAATAAGTATGTGTCAATTCATTTAGCTGCTAGCAAATTATATTACTTTACCTTTCCTGATTTTGTTTGAACAAAAACACTGCTTTAATTCGTATATAATATAACAATGTTACGTGGTTATGATAACGTTTTGAAATAAATTTTGATTACTCAAATAATGCTAATTATACGAAAAAAATATTATATTCTGTCATTTTTATTTATTATAAACCTATGTTTATACACAACAGACAAAGAAAACAGAATACTGGGAACAAAGTCAGTCTTAATTTCCCAATAAATTTTAAACACATGTTTAATTGGATACTGTAAGCGTTAAAAAACCTGCAATTGTTTTTAACATTGACATGTATTAGAAAAAGTGACGGGAAAGAACTTGCCATTGTGGATAGCTACACTTTTTACTGTCGAGTCCAAAGTAAGACGACGTCCTTCTGTGGACATGCACTTGCATGCATGCAAAAGTGCATGTCCACAGAAGTACTAAAACTTAAATAAATATTTAAAATAAATCTAAAGCCTCGTTCTTTTTTTGCTATTGCACGTTTTTAAGTATTGGTTTTTAAATTTATTTTCTCTATTCTTTTTTTGACTGATTTTATAAATTATACGTCCTTTAAATTGGTTTTCTTGTCTGTCACGGTCATCTTGAACGTTATGATTATTATAACGATTTTATTTTTATTTCCAGTAAAATGGGTAAAAAAACAAAACGGAAAGGAACTTGCCATTATGAACGGGTATACTTTTTATTGTAAACATAAAGCTTCTGGAACGAATATCTGGCGGTGCACTTTTGGACAAACATGTAAAGCTATGGTTATCTTCACCAACGATGTCACACCATGGGAACGCGTGATGGTAAAATTTCAGGAGATCCATACGCATGCACCTCCTTGCTTTGTAATTTCTCAAGGAATTTATCATAAAATGTAAGATTTATTGATGTAACGATTTAAGTAAAATTAAGAAACTGTCTAACCCTTACTCAACTGTGTTGGGGTCGACTTTCAGACTAACCGGATGCAGTTGAATACTAGTGTTTTTGATAGAGCGACTGGTTATCTGACCTCAGTAACCTAGTTACTGGGTGACACGATACCCTTTGATAAGAATAGTTGTTTAAGTTAAATATATGATTCTGTTGAAAATTTTATTTAACCTTTGTTTTCGTTTTAAAGGGCGCTGTACCAAAATTGTGTAAAGAAATTCTGAGCACATTATTATTATTTTTTTTGTGCTTATTTTGTGTGCACATAGACACTGTTATATTCGTATATAATATAATAATGTTGGGTGCGAGTAATAATATGTTTATTCATCTGATTGCTGAATAAAAATAAGAGATATTGTAGAACAAAAGTCTTGTACTTAATCAATTTTGATTACTCAAATAATGCCAATTATACGAAAAGTATATCATAAACTGTGATTTTTATTTATTATTTAACTAAACGTATGTACACACAGCATACAAAGAAAATAAGAGAATATAATACTGAGAACGAAGGTACTGCTAATTTCTCAAGAAAGAACATGTTTCATTCTGGGCCCAGTCTATGTACACCACTTCAAAAAAAAGAGAAAAATCCGTAGAATCCGGGAAAAATACAGATAATTCATTTAAATGTATACTATTGTGGTAGTAAATTGATAATTTAATAATATTTTTTACGGATTTTCAACATGACGTCACTCAATTTAAGCTACTCTATAAACCATAGATCGACCATTGATAATAGAAAGAGAACTGTCAGCTGACAGTGTCACTTCAGTCACTTTCGTCTCGGTTTGTTTCTAGTTTCTAGAGTACTATATAACATCCTACCTTTCGTTTTTTGAATTTAACACCGTTTCTTTCCCATCTGTTTACCTGGGTAGCCACAAATCGACGCAGAAAATCAGAATTATAAATGTCAAACGTCATTAATCAATCAAAATGACAGCTTACCGCCATGACTGTGTTTGTTGTGTGTTGCAATTTCAAGTGCAATTTCTTGTATTTTACCTGCTCACAAAGCTATTTTAAAGTAATTGGACAACTGAGAACTATTTAAAATGTGTTTCCTTATTTTTAAATATGGTGTACAAGGACTGGGCCCAGGCTCCATACATTTTGAAACAACTCCTTTAAACACATGATTAATTGATTGCCGTAAGCGTTAAAAAACCTGCAATTTTTTTACATTGACATGTGTTAAAAGAAGTAACGGGAAAGAACTTGCCAGTGTGGGGAGCTACACTTTTTACTGTCGAGTCCAAAGTAAAACGACCCTTCTGTGGACATGCACCTCTGGGAAGAAAAGTAGAGATTACTAGTGTAGCAACTTTAGTACTTAAATAAATATTTAAAATAAATCTAAAGCCTCGTTCTTTTTATATGATATTGCACGTTTTTAGTATTGGTTTTTGAATTTATTTTCTCGAATAAAATTTTTGACTGATTTTATAAATTATACGTACTTTAAATTAGTTTTCCTGTCTGTCACGGTAATCTTGAACGTTACGATTATTATAACCATATTTTTTTATTTCCAGTAAAATGGGTAAAAAAACTAAACGGAAAGGAACTTGCTATTATGAACGGGTATACTTTTTATTGTAAACATAAAGCTATTGGTAAGAATATCTGGTGTTGCACTTTCGGACAAACATGTAAAGCCAGGGTTATCTTTACCAACGATGACACACCATGGGAACGCGTAATGGTAAAATTTCAGGAAAACCATACACATGCACCTCCGTCCTTTGTAATTTCTCAAGGAATTTATCATAAAACGTAAGGTTTACTGATGTAGCGATTTAAGTAAAATAAAGAAACTGCCTAACCCTTTTTTTTTACGTGGGGAAATCCTCATGGACTGTCCCCCGTCTGGGGAAGACGGAGGAGTGTTCCGGACTCTTACCGGTTAAAACCACCACGGTGTTCCTCGACTGACCTATAGGCGGGGGTACGGGATTCACACGCGCATGCACCGTGCCCCCGCCAGGCTATGACCCGCCAATGACGTAGGCGGGTCCCGTCAACCTCGGCGGTCTAAGCGCCGCCGAATTCTCTAGTATGGCGCGCGCGGAACACGGCGCACCGCCTGCACGGGCCTGCATCTGATCGGGTGGTGGACTGCCCCTAAGTCGACCACCCGCAGGCCCGGCAACTCATGGAGGCCGGAGATCATTAAGGCGACGATATACGACTTTTACAGATTTTAAACTGACAATCACGTCAAAATGTGCAGTGTAAATGATTTGAAAAAAATATATGTTAAACTAGAACATTCTCTTAATCATATAGAAAGTGAATATTTTTAATTATATTCATATTATATAGTTTAATTAATACGTGAAGTTGTGTCTGACGCGGACAAAACATTGACAATCACACAAAATCTACCAGGTATAATTAAACGAAACTTACACCATCTTACAGACAATTTTATTATCTATCTTTTTGTATACGCCTTTTTTTTTAATTTTAAAAGAATACTACTTTTATGTAATTTTTTCGACTAAACTTTGAGAGTTTTGGACGCAAAACTGATGCAGAACGGACGCAGTCTGCGTCCAAAACTTTCAAAGTTTAGTCGAAAAAAAAAAATAATAGTAGTATTCTTTCAAAATTAAAAAAAAAGGCGTATACTAAAAGATAGATAATAAAATAGTCTGTAAGATAGTGTAAGTTTCGGATAATTATACCTGGTAGATTTTGTGTGATTGTCAATGTTTTGTCCGCATCAGTCACAACTTCACGAGTTAATTAAACTATTTAATATGAACTTAATCAAAAATATTCACTTTCTATATGATTAAGAGAATGTTCTAGTTTAACATATATTTTTTTCAAATCATTTACACTGCACATTTTGACGTGATTGTCAGTTTAAAATCTGTAAAAGTCGTATATCGTCGCCTTAAGCGCCCTCCGGCGCCCGGTGCGTCTTCTCCTGGAGGGAAGCGAGGCAGTTGCTTCCCTCACCCTCCCTGCCGCCTCTTTTGCGTGCATGACTTGCTCGCAAAAAGAGGCGACAGCCTCCCACGCATTCTTGCTCTGGACCATCGAAAGAACGATGAACTGCCTAACCCTAACCCAACTGTGTTGGGGTCGGCTTTCAGACTAATCGTATGCAGCTGAATACCAGTGTTTTTCATAGAGCAACTGGTTATCTGACCTCTCCAACCTAGTTACTGGATGACACGATACCCTTTGATAAGAATGGTTGTTTAAGTTAAATATATGATTTTGTTAAAAAATTGATTTAACCCTTGTTTTCGTTTTAGGGCTCCGTACCAAAATTGTATAAAGGAATTCTTAGCACATTAAATTATTTTTTTCTGCTTATTTTGTGTGAACTTAGGCAATGTTTTATTCGTATATAATATAATAATGTTGGGTGCGAGTAATGATACGTTTATTTATCTTATTGCTGAATAACAACAAGAGATATTGTGGAACAAAAGTCTTGTACTTAATAAATTTTGATTACTCAAATAATGCCAATTATACGAAAAGTATATCATAAACTGTGATTTTTATTTATTATTTAACTAAACGTTAAATATAATATAATGTACACACAGCAGACAAAGAAAATAAGATAATAGAATACTGAGAACGAAGTTACTGCTAATTTCTCTAGAAAGTTTAACACATGTTTAATAGATTGCCTTAAGCATTAAAAAACCTGCTATGTTGTTTACATTGACATGTGTTAGAAAAAGTGACGGGAAAGAACTTGCCATTGTGGGACGCTACACTTTTTACTGTCGAGTCCAAAGTAAGACGTCCGTTCTGTGGACATGCACCTTTGGGAAGAAAAGTAAAGTTTATTAGTGTAGCAACTTTAGTACTTGAATAAATATTTCAAATAAATCTAAAGCCTCGTTCTTTTTATGATATTGCACGTTTTTAGTTTTGTTTTTTTTTAATTTATTTTCTCAATTCTAAGTTTTGACTGATTTTATAAATTGTACTTCCTTTTAATTGGTTTTCCTGTCTGTCACGTTTCGATTATTATAACCATATTTTTTTATTTCCAGTAAAATGGGTTAAAAAACTAAACGGAAAGGAACTTGCTATTATGAACGGGTATACTTTTTATTGTAAACATAAAGCTACTGGGAAGAATATCTGGTGTTGCACTTTCGGACAAACATGTAAAGCCAGGGTTATCTTTACCAACGATGACACACCATGGGAACGCGTAATGGTAAAAATTCAGGAAAACCATACGCATGCACCTCCATCGTTTGTAATTTCTAAAGGATTTTTTCATAAAATGTAAGGTTTTTATGAATCTAGAGATAATAAGAAACTGCCTTGCCTTTTCCCGACTTCCAGTCTAACCCGAAGCAACTGAATACCAGTCTTTTACATGGAGTGACTGCTCATCTGACCTCCACAACCCAGTTGGTTGTCAGCAGTTTAAGTATTTTTCATATTAAAATATAAGTCATACTGTGTTAGTGTTTAATTACTAAAATAATTTGTGTTCATTAATTTACCTGCTCTAGGCACAAAATTACTTTACATTATTTGCTGATTTGATATGAACATAGGCACTGTTTTATTTGTAATAATATTGTGTTCTTTCATTTCATTGCTGAATAAATATTGTAGAAGATTTTTTTTTTTGCAATCACAGTCTTGTTATAAATTTTGATTACTCGAAAATAATAATAATAATATGTGGGGACATTTTCACACACGGCCATCTGACCCTAAACTAGGGAGACCCTGTACTATGGGTGTCAGACAGCTGATATGCATACACAAATACATTTTTTTTTGTAAATACATACATATATAGATAGACAACATCCAGACACAAGGCAAACACAAGTGCTCATCACACAAATGTTTACCCTGGGCGGGAATCGAACCCGCAACACGCTGCGCAGCAGTCGATCGCTCAGCCACTGCGCCAACCGTGTCGTTAAATGCTAATTATATGAAATGTACGTCATATTCTGTGGTTTTTATTTAACTATTTATATAAACACAGCACTCAGTAGACAAAACAAAAGTGAATAGAATACTGATTACAAAGTTACATAAGTAATTAGTTATTTCTCAAGAAATTCTGCTAGTCGATATGCGACAAGACAAATTGATGCAGAGACTGTGATTTAATATACTTTACGATAAAGTGTCCTTTTGACCTCCCCGTCAAAAAAGCATAAGCGTGCCTCGGCGCCAATCTAAGTTACATACTCTATGGAATTACGTGTAGAAACCTGTCATGTGGTCGTGACCGTGACGTGCTGGGCACAATTTGGTTTGTCATCTGTACATGACTGTGGCGGTCAAAAGGATAGTAGATTGCCGTCAGCGTTAAAAAAACCTGCCATTTTTTTTACAGTGTCATGGGTTAGAAAAAGTGACGGAAAAGAACTTGCCATTGTGGATAGCTACACTTTTTACTGTCGAGTCCAAAGTAAGACGACCCTTTTGTGGACATGCACCTTTGGGAAGAAATGCAAAGCGAGAATGATAACTACCAATGAGGTAGTTCCTTTTGAACGGATTATAAAATCGGTCAGGTTGAATCATCATCTTTGTAAAAACTTGATTTAAAAGAGTGTCCGTGGAGTTTCTTGCTCGTTCTTCTCCATAGAGACCTACCTACGTTTTGGAACGAGCAACTAGCTTCAACTCTCTGACTAACTGACCGACTCCTTGACAATTCAAAAGTGCCTGTAAATGGTTTAATTGAAATAAATGCTTTGACTTTGACTTTGACTTTGACATGATCATTTGCCTCCAGAATTTATGATTTCGGAGGGATACATAACAAAGATTTAGTTTAAAAAAACCCTCAACGCAAAACATAAAAGCGAATATTTTTGACTTTTTAGTCAAAAATAATACCTTTTGTTGAGCCATCAAATGTTTGTTTGTTGAAATGGCGCTATAATGTGGCGGCGGGGTACCGCTTTAATAAGTCAGAGCCTTCATTTCATTGACTACCTATCTCTTAATTTACCAGCATTTCCGACCAACTTGCTTCGATACGATGAAATTTTTGTTGCAAATCTAGTTGCGAATCTAGTTACCATGAGCTCGCTATTTTAACTATTTAGTTTTTTACTTTAAACTTAGCGGTATCCCGCCGCGGACATTATAGCGCCATTTCAACGAACAAACATTTGATGGTTCAACAAAAGGTATTATTTTTGACTTTTTAAATAATCGATTTTATGGTTTGCGTTGAGGGTTTTTTTAATTTTTAATTTAATTTATTTTTTTAATTTTTTAAACGTAATTTAGTTTGGTTTTGTAGGTATAAGAGTTTATAAAAAATATTTTTAAGTTTTTCGTTTTCGTTTCGTTAGATAATATTCCTTATTCCCTTTGAATATAGTAGGTATACATTGTTCTACTAGTCAATTGATATCCATATTGAGGGAGTTGTGAAAAAATATGTGATTAGCCATTTTGTGACGGCGGCCATCTTGGACCGATTTTCATCAAACATAGCTAAGAACACTCCCGAATAATTTACCTTTCAAACAAAAAAAAACAAAATCAAAATCGTTTGATCCCTTCGGGAGCTACGATTCCACAGACAGACACACACCCCGTCGTTTTTGCGTCGGGGGTTAAAAACTACTATGGAGAGAGAATTTAAGTGAGATCGGTCTTACCAGACACGTTGAACGAAACTATACATTTTGTTTCAAATAGTGTGGCCCCGGCTGTCGTTGATGGTCGTTTTTGAGGATGTCATGACGGGCCAGAGGTTAAGACAACCGATTTAATGCATAAGGTTGTGCGTTCGATACCACATAAGTATCGATGTAATAATACTTGACGACATGGTTGGCGCAGTGACTGACTAATTATCTGCTACACTGCGCGTTGCGGGTTCGATTCCCGCACTAACAACGACAAATATTTATATGAGCTATATAATCTATATAAAGGCTTGTTATGGGTCTGTCTGTCAGTGTATGTGAGTTTATATGTTTGTAAACACTCCCACGATACAGGACAAATTCCTAGTGTGGGGCAACGTTTAATGCCGGCACTTCACCTTACTTGGATAATACAAAATCGACTTTATCTCAATAACCATACGGTACATTTTGTATTATCCAAATAAGGCGAATATTTGCACAAATGGCCATGTGAAGTGCAAGTATAAAGAATGAATGCTAAGTATTTGAATTCATACGTTTTAAGTTTTTTTGGATATCACTGATATCGTTGAAGGAAAACGTCGTGAGTAAACCTGTACATATCATGTATGTAAGTTTGAAATCGCCATTCTGCCTTGAGCTAGTAGTGTGGTGATTAATGCTCATGCCTTCTCTATATGAGAAGAGACTGAGACCTTTGCCCTGCAGTGGGACAGTAATTGACTGGTAAGGGCCACTCATGATACGGGTTGCTCTAGAGGTTAAACTGATTGTTCCTGAGGGCTAATTCACGTAATTTTATGACGCACCGATGAAGTTGCAGTGCAATTGCTGTTAAGTTCAAGTTTAAGTGATAACCGGTATTTTTGTAATCTTTGAAATGCGCGTGAACTGTACGACAACCAAACTCTACCAAACTTACATACGGTGTAGCCACATGAGAGAAAACATGTCGATCGTTTACATTTCAATGAATATGATGTTATTATAATATTAAAATAATAGTACAGATTTTAGTGCTTTTTAACTGTAATTTTGAGACGTCAAACGAATAGTAGAATACCGATCATGTTGCGTTCCAAAGCACGCACCAAAGATGCGCAACAGTAGAATGCCATTATTGCGCTCGCGTGACGCGAACTTGACGCGAGCGTGTCTGACTGCAGTAGATAATACGAAAAGCGTTGTTTTGATCGAAACTTACCTGCAACTGCACTGCAACAGCACTTCTTTAGTTACTTGAATTAGCCCTTTGCATTGGGAACCTAAAGATAATGTTGATATTTCTTATGTGCCCGTTATTTTAACGGTACCAATGAAATACGAGCAATAATGTTGATTAGTGGCAGATCAATTATTAGCTATCTTGCTTAAAACATTAAGGACCGTTTATACAGAATTAAATTGTTTTTGTTGCTTGGTTGATTGTGGATTGTTAAACAATTGAATAAAACCTTGCGATAATACATTATATTGATTGATCTTTATTTTTTTTTTTTTTTGTATGAATAACTTGATCTTGGTCACCCTTCTTCTAACTTGCATTATAGGTTTAAGTTCTGTTAGTCGTGAAGTCCAAACATTGAGACCTTTTTCATACTGTCTACATTTTATTCGAAATAGTATCACAGGTTAGATAAAAGAATGGGACCTATGCTAAACTCCATCTTCGGTCAGAAAATATAATGTACAAAATAAGACAATTTCCTAGAATCCTTCTTTTGTAAGAATCGCAAAGCGAAATTGTTTAAGACCAATAACACCGATCCCTTCAAGCGGCTATTACGATCAGCCAAATTTGATTCAATCAGGAAAACGACCCTGATTGGTTATCGCAACCCGAAAGTCAAACACTGCTGACCATATTATTATCTACCCATAAATTCCAGAACAGTTTAAAATGACCAATTTATTTTCAGTTCTGCAATGGGTGAAAAAGAAAGATGGAAAGGAGCTGGCTGTGGTCAACGGCTACACGTTCTATTGCCACAAGACCAATGTCAAGACGAAGACATGGAGCTGTACCAAAGGGGGGTTTTGTAAAGCAAGGCTCATCATCACCAATGACATCAGGGCTTCGCATAGGACCGTGGTATCAGCTAAATTGGAACACGTCCATGCACCACCGGCGTTTATCATATCTAATGGATATTACGTCAAAATTTAAAAGCAACTATTTTTGAAACTCATGCCAATCAATTTTAATCTCTGTGTATAGTAATGGTAGATACATATTTATTGTACTTAAATAATGAAATTTTATAGACGTCAATTATAGCGCGAAAGCATATTTAGAAGGAGCAATTCAATTGCCATGAAGCAATAATAAAATGCGAATTAACTCCGTGATAATTAACTGCAAGTGACACTTACATAGTTCAAGAAAACTTAGATTAAAAACTATTCTCCTATTTCAAACCCGATAAAGTCTATGATCAATAGTGGTAATAATACACGGTTTAACCAAATTTATTCATTTTGATTGAAAGGCGCAGAAATGAAAGATATTGTATCAACGTTTTTTAGTTAAGGATTTAATTTAGTTGCTTCGTGCAAATTGTCAGGTATAAGTTTAGTGAACTGTGTATTATTACCATAAATGGGAACTCTAATTTTGTCATTTTTTTCATCGAAGTAACAAAAAAATATTAGCAGATATTTATAGAGAGATTTTAAAGAATTTCATTCATTTTGTAGTGACACTGACACTTTTAGTGTCGTTTATTCATGACGTCTAATATATTCTTGTACTCTTTATATAACTTAAAAGCCTGTTGTAGAAATTTCCATATTTACCAGGCCCTAATTAAATAATT
Source organism: Charanyca ferruginea (assembly GCA_947361185.1). Classification (NCBI taxonomy): domain Eukaryota; kingdom Metazoa; phylum Arthropoda; class Insecta; order Lepidoptera; family Noctuidae; genus Charanyca; species Charanyca ferruginea. The sequence goes on from OX376073.1 coordinate 19,680,555, forward strand.
TGCTTTTGATGTGCTTATTTAGTACTGACCATTTTGATAAGTATTATTACTTTTAATTTATTTTAGTGTGTATAGCGTACGTAACTTAAATTGTATAATGTAATCCTTAACGAGAAATTAAACAAGATCTTATAATAATTTGTACTTAAAACACATCGAAATCTTACATGAATATGGATCTAAGGTATAAACGTTTTTAAATGATTATGATTTCGAGACTTAAGCTTAGGTACAGTACGGTCAACGTATCTTGGCGCGTCTGAAGTTAGCCGATTAGCTGCGCAGTAGACAATTTCGTTCCTAAAAGTTCCATTGCGCAGCCAAACAGCTAACTTCAGACGCGCCAAGTTACGTTGACCGCATTGTATCGATCGTGACTTCCACATCCATAATTAAGAAGGTTGCCAAAGAATAAAAAGAAAGAGATCTGGAGGAAATGTGGCTGTTGTTAATGGCGGCTATGAATTAATGTTAGTGACTCTTTCCAGTATAGTATTTTATAATAACATTGAGATTTCCAACGCCTTTGCCAGGCGCAATGATTATGGTATCATTTCTTTAGCAACGTTGATTTTGTGTCAATAATACACGGTTTAACCTAATTGGTTCACTTTCAATAATGCATTTTATGTTTTCATTTTGATTGCTTCAAAATGAAAAGCGTACCTGAGTGAACCGCGTGAAATATAGAACAATATTAGACTTTCATAAACGCAAGTTCAACGTACCAAAAACCTAATAAGTAAATAATCTCTTTCCAATCAAAATTAAGTAGGAAGTAGAAATAAAAAAGATTAAAAAATATACATTAAAGTAGGTTCATATGAAAGCTTAAAATGTGCTTTATTTTACAGTACATATAGGAAAAAACAACTTTACTTCTTGACGAATATACAGGTACCTGTGTTGGATAACTTAAAAATACATATTCTGTAATAAATTTGTGACGATAATTACTGTTGTTTTCATTTAGCGTAGTACTTCAAGGTTCGCTGACATTAAAATTACTATACAAAACCACACATTCAGTGGTCATATTCCTAAAATGAAAACCAAACTACAAATTAATGCCAATATTAGTTAGATATAGGTACATATGCGAAAGTAACTCTGTGTATCTGTCTGTCGGTCTATTACGTTTTCACGACGAAAGGCTAAACCGATTTTTATCAAATACCTACAGCATGAAGATAGCTTGAACCATGCTACTTTATAAACCGAGACCTTTTCTGAATCCGCGATACCCGACATTCACGCGGGCAAAAGCTAGTAATTGCGTAAGATATTGGATTGGTTCACAAAACGCCTATCTAATGCCGGCACTTCATATGGCGTATTTGTACAAATATTCGCCTTACTTGGATAATATAAAGTATACCCTATGGCAATTGAAAAAAAGTCTATTTTGTATTATCCAAGTAAGGCGAATATTTGCACAAATACGCCATGTGAAGTGGTAGTATAACCTTTTCGCAGTCTATACTCCATTTATTAGCATTAGAAAAAAGAGGCTCATAGAAACAGGATTGCAAAACATTTTATTTCAAAGATAAGTTAAAACAATTTTAATTAAACTTATTTTAACATATTTTTGATAAATAGATCTAAGGTAGTACTAAATATGGACGTATAATAATATAAATATAATAAAAGTCTTTTAGAGATTAGGTAACCTTTTTAATTTGGCAGAATTACAGTGAAACTAATAACGTTCCAGGTATTGTTCATCCCTGCTTCTGTTAGGTTTTTAGCAATGACACTAATTTTAAATTGTAATTAATTATACAACTAAATGAAAGCCACATAATTTTAGAAGATAAATTATTAAAATGGTTGTTAAAAATAGATTATAATAAATTCGGTGCCTATCGTAACTTCAACACGTTTATTGTACTTTTGTTACAAATTGTACATTAAAAAGAATCTTTTCTAACTTCTGTCTAATGCTATTGTAAATGGAGTATAGTTAAAAATAGGATTCATGTGTTATTCAAGGAACTGTTACTTTCGAACTGTACCAATAGTTTCATGGTTTATAAACTGAAATATTACACTGACAACAGTAGCCCAAAGTATCTTTTTTTTGACAAAGCTTAATAGAAGTGTCATTTATAATCCTCGCATTTTTTATTGCAGTGTCTTAGGTATTCACAAGGCTTCATCAAAATTATTATCGATCGCTACTTTCTAGGGATTGATAAGAATAGGATAGGATAGGACAAAGAATAGGACAGGAAAATAAAGTACCCACTCAAAGATCAGTTCTAACCGGTTTTTCTTTTCAGTAATTTTGCTGGCGAAATCGCGGTACTCAGGAAAACATCTGGTCATGTTTAACGACTACACTTACTATTGCAAGAAACAATGCAAGAAGACTAAATACTTCCACTGGTATTGCTCAACGCATAACTGTAGGGGATGCAATGCTAAGCTGAAGTTGGATGAGAAATTCGCCATCATTGGCCTTGAGAATGAGCATACGCATCCTCCTGCTAAGTACTGTATCCACGGAGGGCAGTACATAAAGATTTAACATTTGCACCACACACAACGTCGTGTGTCGTTGCGAGTTCATATATCTGTAAAGACGGCTACATACGTCACTATCTGCTTGTCAAATCGGCTTGAACCATTATTTTGTGTAGACTCACACCAACTATAGTTATTATTGTTAATCTCTTCGCTTTTACTGCTAATTAAGTGTTTACGTCTTCCCTTATCATGATTATTATTGTGGTGTGCATTAAAATAGCCCTTACGATGAACATCTGGCGTACTTTGGGCTATCATCTCTGACATTGTCTTGCTAGCTGGCTAATATTTCACCATGGTATGACAACTGTTCTTATGGAGTTTCTGTATGAGTGAAGATGATTTTGGTGTACTTTTGTCTTCCCTATTTTGTCTTCCCTTTGTAAAACACTTCCATATTTGTGACTATTTTCTATTGTTTGTGGCTACTCTTTGAATCTGTTATCTAGATCCATGCTTCTTCAGAATCAACTCACTGACACGAGTTTCTATTGCGTATGTGGCCGCTTAGGCTGATATTATGAAGATGATAATGTGGCCACTATTGTCGCAAAAATCATCAATCATCAATCAATAACTAGTTTTGTTTTGCATGTTATTTCTTTAATCATTAATATTAAGCTCTAGAACATAATTTCTTCCAATAAACGTAGATGATTTTTGACCTCGCTTTAAGAAGTTATAGAGTATATATTATTTATAGAATTGTAAATCCATATCTAATCTTCGAAGGATCGTGACACAAATTATATTTAAATAAAATGGTAGTCTCTAATAATAGGTATTTTCTGCCTACATGTAATGTAGTTACTACTCTTAAATCAGTAATTTGTATCTTTAAACCAAAATATTGCGTCAGCAGTACTTCTTTCGTTCTGAAATCGTCGGCTACGAATTATTTTATATCTGCGATTAAACAAATAACCTCTTTCGAGATTTTAATATGGCTGTTCTTTATTCTGAGTATATTTTTTTCCTTTAGAGGCAGTATTAGTGATTTAAATGAGAATAAGGTTTGCTTTCTGCCTAAGACGATCACAAACGGGATATTGTTGATCTTATCTGTAATTTTATTTTAGAATAAAGAGAATCATAATGTTTTAGTGTTGTTTTATAAATAGTCTAAATCTGTCTGTCAATTGAATGCAATATTATGAATTACATTAGCTACATATACTGAACTGTGCTGATTTGTAAATAAGGTATCTAGTCTAACGTGGTTTTAATATCATGCTTATGAATAAATCACCAACTTCAAAACAATTAAAATGAGGGTACAAGGTACTATGTATTAGTCATATTTTAGGTAGTTTCTATTAATCTAGTACATTGGAGATTATCATCGAATATGGTAAGGTGACGTTACAAAATTGACTAATTGAGTTTTTTTTACAGGAATACAATTCATCAGATCTAAGTTGGGACCAATTCTTATGTTGTATCGAGAGTACACTTACAGGATGTCTTACAAAAACTCCGTTAAAAGAACCACTCACTATCGGTGTTCCCGGCACTCGGCAAGCGCTTGTAGCGGCCGTGTGGTTGTCTCTAGTGACATGGAAGTGCTCCAAGAGTCGCCACATAACCACGAACCTGGAAACTTCAAGAAAATAAACATTAGCTTTATAGATTTGTTAAAAAAATCGTAAAAGAATATGATCACTCAACATTTTCTTATCTTATTTAATATGATTAAATAAATGTCTATTAATCAGTAATAATTTTATAACAATATTATCACCCCGTATTTAAACACCTTTAGCGTATAAGTAATGTAGAAATTGGTACATCTAAGTAGGTAATCAGGTATTTGTCATCAGTATTGAGACTGACTAGGAAGTTTGTTACAGGTGTTCAGTATGTTAAATCTAGAACTGGCACAAGCATGATTCTTCTCAACCACTACACATACAGCCTGGTCTGGCGGTCTCCGACCAAAGGAACGACTCACTGGCGATGTTCCTCCCACAACGGGAAAAAGTGCAAGGCAAAACTGATCACGGATACCACTGGGAATTTAAGCGGAAATTTGGTCCATACACATGTTCCATATAAATATGCTGTTGTCAAAGGAGTGTATATTAGAATTGGATAAAATGATGAGCCTACTAGCTGATCAAGTTAAACGTAGAATTGTGTAATCATTACTTTATTAAGTATACTAGCTTTTGCCCGCGACTTCGTCCGCGTAAATGTCGGTTATCGCGAATGCAAAAGAAGTTGCGAATTAAAAAGTAGCCTATGTCCTTCCCCAGGGTTTAAGCTATTCTCATGTCAAATTTTATAATTTTCATTAAAATCGGATCAGCTGTTTCATCGTGAAAGCGTATCAGACAGAGTTACTTTCGCATTTATAATATTAGTATGGAGTATGGTTATTAGATAGTTTACAAGTGGTAGAGTTGTTTAAGTGTCGTTAAGTATATTCTAATATTTGTAGTACACATGGCTACACATGAAGCTATACATTTCCAGTATTAGGTTATTGTATGGAAATTCTAACAATGTGAGATCAGCTTATACTGGAAATTAATAGCTTTATGTGTAGCCATGTGTACCTACTTAGTAGTACAATTCGATTCAAACTTATGGGCGGCTGTACACTGCATTACTGTCTGCACAGTGCCCGCCCGCCCCTCACTTCCGCTGACACGTGAAATTGTTACGGCGCAGCCACTCGCCTCGCTTAGAGTCGCCATTAAGTTTGAATCGTATTGTACTTAGTATAGTAATCTCATAATCTTTTTATGTTAAGTAATTTCTTAATTTTATTTGTATACTTAGCTTTAAATGAACATATTGTAAGTTTTATTATCTTTAGAATAAAAAACATAAAAAAGTAATAATAATAATAGCAGCCAATAATTGCCCTACTGCAGGGCAAAGGCCTCTTCTCATACAGAGAAGTCACGAGCATTGATCACCACGTGCGCTCAAGGCGGATTGGCGATTTCAACTTATATTAGTTAAATAAATATTACATGTTTATTGGTACAGTAAACAGTTTTTTATTTTACCTACGAAACTAATTTATTTAGTTTGAGTATCTCAACAAAATAAGAGATAAATATTGAAGGCTTACAAATAACACGAATATTATTAAACGTTTTGATATAGGCTCAAGCACATATGAAATCGTTGTGTTGTTGTTGTGCAACAACGTTGCAAGTGCAACAAACTAACTAACTATTCTTTACTCTTTATAATATTGGTTTAGATAAATGTAGGTGTGTATAATTATTTATTTATTAAACTTTATGCACATAATGTAAAAAAAAACATTGTACAAAGGCGGACTTAATGCCTTGGGCATTTTCTACCAGTCTACCTTAGGGTGACGCAGAGACAAAACATGGTAGGTGCAAAGATACTACTCTACTATTATGTAATTGTTAGATACCTGTATGATCAAACTGTATCACTATATTATTCGGACCAGACTGTGGATTCACTCGTATTTCGTATTTTCCTCAGCACCCTTTCTACCTTAAACTCTCCCAAAGAATTCCCCAACCCGGATCTCTAATTTTATTATCATTTTGATTTAAGTAATATTTGTCAATAATAATTATAGCAGTATTTAAAAAAATAATAATTTGAAAAATAAAAAACCCGACTGCTTAAAAAGTGAACTATAAAAAAAAACTAAAAAGAAATAAACAAGTCCTGTAGTCTAGAATTTTGTTTAGTAATGTTGAATAACTATACCATTGAAATAAAAACCACGCCAATAGCGATTTGATCACATGGACCCATTAAAATCTAGACTGGCTCAAATCTTCCCTATAATGGGTGGGTGTGGACTTCACTTTCGATATGCGTGGCGCGGAGTCCTTCTTTTTTTTCTAGTCCGAGTGATACAGTTACTTAATTCTTAACTCAGCGTTGTTCTTTATGAAACAATACACTGAATACACCATTTCCCTTGCCTGTCTATTTAAAACTGGGTATTGACATTGGAAATGTCTTTTCGTTCACTCCAATTTCACGAAAAAGTGCGATCCCCTTATATTTCGGAGAGTTGTACAGATAAGATATTCAAAAAAAGCTCAAAAGCGCATACTACGTACGCGTATTTACGAGAGCTGTAAGGTGCAAAAAGAATTATTCGAGAAAGTCAAAAATGAAAAGGTTATGGCCGAAATAGTGAAAAAAAAAATCGAATTATTGATTTTGGCTCTAGATATTTTGAAAATGAAGAATGATATCAATAATTTGAAAAAAAAACTTGAGAGGTGTCAAGGGACACCCGGATGGAACGAAGTTCCTTTCGACAACAATTTACAACAACAACAACAACACAACAACAAATACAACAACAAACAACACAACACAACAACACTAACGACACACAACTATAACAACAACAACACAACAAAAATACAACAGCAACAATTACAACAATAATAACAACAAACACAACAACTAACACAACAACAACAATAACACAACAAACAAGACAATAACAAACAACTACAACAATACACATCAACAACACAACTAATACATCATTATCATTTACTTCAAACTGTGCCTCCGACAGTTGAGACAACAGGTGGTTCTAGTGTGTCACTTACAGAACAAACAGGTAAATATTCTTAGAACTTGATTTATTTTTATTCAAGTAATCTAGCCATAATTTTTTTTTCAACTTAAAATTATATCATCTACATTTATTTGTTGCAGACTTTACAAAGTAAGTGGGAATTTCTGGATCTTGGTGTAGCTAGAAATAAAACAGAACTATATTATATTTTATTTTATTCTATTCTAGCCACACACTTATTTTCGCGTTAAAATAATAATGTTCTTACAGGAAGGACATGGTTACAATTTTTCTTTTTTATACTTTCAGGTTGTATCAGTACAACTGACCCCTACTTTAACTCTGATTCTGATAATGATCCTATGTACCAGCCTGTGATGAGAGTTTCGGAGACATCTACGTCTGAAATATCTAACAGCTCCGTAGAAGATAATGAAGTACGGGGGAAATCCATTCGAAAACCCATCACCTCTACAAGTAAAAAAGCAGACTCTGACACTTTGACAAGAAAGCGTCAAAGAAATCCACTTAAGTGGAAACGTAATATTCAAAATACTTTAAGACTAGCTGGAAAAGAATATACTACAAGATCAGGAAATAAAATAGATATTAAAAAAGTTAAAGATATATCGTGTAAGTGCCATTATAATTGCAACTCGAAATTTTCTTTAGAACAAAGAGAAAATTTTCTACTAGAATATTTATCTTTGAAATCTGAACATGCAAGATGGTGTTACATAAGTAAGTGTGTAGCACGTGTACCTGTTAAACGAACCTACAAAGGAGAACAGAGTAGACGTAAAAACACGTTGGTATATAGCATGTTTAGAGATAGCCAAAGTTTCCAAGTATGCAAGACATTATTTTTGACTCCTTTTAACATATCTGCGAAGAAAGTTGAGACAGCTTTAAGTAAAGTGACACCATCTGGAATTACTGAACCAGATAAGAGAGGTAAGAAAGACCCACCCAACAAGAAATCCGAAGTAGTCAAGGATATAATTAGAGACCATATTAAGTCTTTACCTATTGTGTCATCACATTACTGTCGTAGTACGACGAAGAGAAAATATTTGCCTTCAGGTTTAAGCGAAAACCGTTTATACTTAGACTATGTAGAGTATTGTAAAGAACGTCAGTTGTTCCTGAGAAGGCCAGTTTTTACAAATCCATTTTTACAAACGAATTTAATTATGGTTTCCATCGCCCAAAGAAAGATCAATGTGACCATTGTATTTAATTTAAGAATAGGCCAGAGCATGAACACCAACTACATAAAGAAGAGTATGATTTACATATTATTCGTAAAAACGAAGCGAGAGAGCATAAAGTTAGTGATAAAAATAGTACCAAACTAGATCCTGGCTTTGTTTCCTTTGCTATGGACTTGGAAAAAATACTATTAGCTCCAAGTTTACAGGCTGGTCAGGTGTACTATAAGAGAAAGTTAAAGATATACAATTTTACAATGTATAATTTGGTAGATTCTGAGGCTACAAATTATATGTGGCATGAAGGAGTGGGTACTAAAGGTGCATCGGCGATTGCCACTTGCATTTGGATGCATTTATCGTCATTGGCTCCTGAGGTAAAAGAAATAACTTTCTATTCTGAATCGGAACACTATTATTGCCGCAATGTTTTTACATGCAGTAACAGTTTTGCCAATCGAAACCATAAATCAAAAGTTTATGGAGTCAGGACATTCAAAGATGGATTGCGATAATGTTCACTCTGCAATAGAAAATAGAGGAAGACATGTGGACATCTACACACCAGAGGGCTGGTACACTGTCGTACGTAGGGCTAACATAACAAAGCCCTATTACAAAATCAAAGAGTTGATATATTCAGATTTTACTGACTTTAAGTCTTACAGTAACACAGTTATCACAAATAATAAAAATAAAACGGATACCGGTGACAATATGAACTGGCTGTTATTAAAATGGATTCAATATAGAAAAGATAGTCCAAAAACAAAATTTTTAAAAATCAATTATCTGAAGAAAGTTTTAAATCTTTACCAATACAGCGCAGAGCTCTACGTAAATCTGCTATGACACCATGTTGTAATTTGCAGAAGCTCTATAACAAAAAGCTTAACATCCCTGCTAATAAACTTAAAGATCTAAAGGATCTCTGCGCAAAAGGTACCACGTAAATCTGCTATGACACCATGTTGTAATTTGCAGAAGCTCTATAACAAAAAGCTTAAAATCCCTGCCAATAAACTTAAAGATCTAAAGGATCTCTGCGCAAAAGGTACCATACCTTCAGTGTATCATGGTTTTTATAGCGATTTGAAAGAAGGACCAAATAGTGACCATTCAGAAAGTGAATATTTTTTTTTTCTACATAATTTTTCAACACTACTTTTTAATTGTTAAATTGATTTTATTCCCCTTTAAAAATAAATGACAAAGTAATAGTTATTTTGTATTTATTTCCGAACACTACACTCGGCTTAGGCCTTTATAACTAATTAGATTAATAAGTCATCAGATTAAAAAGTAGGTAAACAAGACAAGAGAGTTAAGTGACTTACACTCCGTAATAAGAGTATTACATTGTATTTATAACAGTAGTCAAATGGCGTAAGCCACATAACTTCGAAACCATGATATTTTGGTATTTTTAAATTGTAGTATTCTATGGTAACACGGTGGTTTTTCCAGATCCGATGAAAATAAGATTCGGCAAAACTTGGCTCCGTGTGAACGTACCGTAATATGTTAAAGGGGCCGTCTCCACGAGCGAGAGAATCGCGATGATTCCGCGCTTCTATCGTCGGGTAATGTCGGTCTTAATAGACGGCGATACGATGACGTTTCGCTCGCACTCAGCCACTCGTCGCATCGCCGCGATAACATCGCCGTGTGTAGACACGTTCTAAGAGAGTGGCACGAAGATAAAATCGCCGCGATTCTTTTGCTCGTGGAGACGGCCCCTTAGATAGGTAAGTATTCCAAATAGCATTTTTTGAAAAGGTTTCAATACTCAATACACTATCATTTATTGCATTCCACAAAATACATGCTAAAGTAATTAGTTAACATTTGTTATAACAATCGTGGACCTTGTCGGCACAACAAAAGAAAAAATTGATTTTCAATTCGACTAAAATAGCAATGTCTTATTTTTCAGAAGACTTCAAATACATAACGTCCCGGTCGGGAGCACAACTTATTCTTATAAACGACTACACTTACACTCGCTGTCGTCAGTCAAAAACGAAGAGTTATTTTCGTTGGAACTGTTCAACTCATATCAGTAAACAGTGCAAGGCTAAACTCGTCACTAATCACGGAAAAATTATTTCCGCAAATTATGAACATAATCATCCTCCATGCAAATACGTTTTAATTTGTGGAAAATATGTTCGGATATAAAAACGTATGTGTACTTTTTGTATAATAAATAAAATCCATGAAATATTTTCAAAGACAAATCATTAATTTCATATTATTTATTTTATATATTTAGACTAATAACAGCCACTTTTGAAAATAATAAAAGAAAAATTAAATCCCCTTCCATAAAGTAGTTTTGTATGGAGAAGAATGGGCAAGAAATTCCATGCTTACTCTTTTAAAATGATTGATAACAATTATTTTATATACCTACCTAATTACAGTAAAAATTATAAAATATTATAAAAATATATATATTATACGTGAATATACGATTTACCTTGCATACAAAGCATTATAAGTTAAGAAATAGTGTTCACATATTTAAAAATGTTTCAACTGTAGACGCTCCTTATATTTCAACAAACAATAATAAAAAATAGTGTGTGGCCCAGAGCAATGTATAAGTTCAAAAGAAATAAAAATAATATTAAAAATTAAATTAAATAGCTTAAATTAGCAATCAATTTGATTTTGTCTAGACTTGTAGATAGGTATTTGTTGTTGTTTACGGTTTTCAATATCGACAAATACTTTCTTACTTTATCGCAGGGCTCTCCGAGAAAAGAGCAGCAGCATATCATGCTCTAGAGCGAGGTGGTAAAAAAGCAGCAGCGAATCATGCTCTAGAGCGAGGTGTCAAAACAGCAGCAACGAATCATGCTCTAGAGCGAGGTGTCAAAAGAAAACGTTGCGTGTCCTGTTACAAAAGACTAAGAAGAACTTTGAGTAGTTCACAGGCTGCTAAGAAGACCAATCGAATACAAACTTATTGCAGTCAGTGTAATAAAAATATGTGTCTGTCATGTTTTAACGAAATACATTTGAGTCAACTATTGTCTTGACTAACGAACTTTTTATTATAAACTCATGAATAATAAGTCGGAAAACTGACTCACGGAACTGGCCTCGTGTCCGTACCCCACTTTAAAATCTTTTGATTGCCACAGTCATGTATATATGACAAACCAAAACCACGCCACGGTCACGACTACATGACAGACTTTTATACGTAAATAAAGCTCATTATCATCATCTGCCTAGCCTTTTTCCCAACTATGTTGGGGTCGGCTTCCAGTCTAACCGGATGCAGCTGAATACCAGTGTTTTACATTGAGCGACTGCCTATCGGACCTCCACTACCCAGTTACCGGGTAACACGATACCCCTTCGTAAGACTGGTCGTTAGACTTCCTGGCTTCTGACTATCCATAATGACTGCTAAAGATCTACAAATGACAGCCGGGACCAACGGCTTTACGTGCTCTCCGAGGCACGGAGGGAACTCAGTATTAAAGGGATGGTCGCCCACCCACAGACCGACCGCGGCTAGCGTAGCTTAACTTTTGACCGATTGATCTGTACGGCTGTAACGAGTTCTTCCTCCCCCGCCCCCTCTCCTAAATAAAGCTTATAAAACAATATTGTTTTTTTATTTCCTTTGCTAATTAGGTTCCCTGACTCATCCTTATTTATTTTAGTTGAACTTTTTTCTTTATATTTTGTCTATATTAACATAAGATGACAAAAACTAATAGATACCAATTTTAGGAATAGGTATTAAATAATGAACTCTCAGCGTCTCGCTGAGAGCAGATTTTTGCTTTTTGACGTGGCGGACAAAAGGTTAATAATACCAGACTATTGTTGCTACTCTGCAGGGCAAAGGTGTCTTCTAATACAGAAAAAGCATGAGCTTGATAATCTCGCTTGAATAGGGTATTTTACCAAAAAAATCTAATTAGTCCGTCAGTTAGATTATCGAAAAATATTGGATACGTATTTTTTGTTTTATCAAATCAATAAAAACTGACGAAGATAAAACGCATCAAAGATCATGAGAGAGGGTTTGTGACGTCACTTCGCCAGTAAAATTGTACTGACATAGTGATGTCACACGAGTTTTCGACGCACCGTACCGTCTTCATTTTTTGTTTACGTGAAAAAAGAAAAAACACGTGTCCAATATTTTTGGGAAATCTATCTGACGGACTAAATAGATTTTTTGGTAAAATACCCTATTGTGAATTATATTATTATTTATCCTCCACCGATGTCAGTGATATCCAAGATAAACTTAAGTATAGACAGAAAACTATCCTAAACTGTAAATTTTCTCAATTAAACATGAACCTTATGCTTTTGCAATAAAGTTGAAAAAACTACCAAATAAATTTGACGGAGTAGGGTAGCTTGATGTGCTGATCTCTGTACATATAAAATGAAAAAGTCACTTTGGTACTTGCCTGGTATCGAATGCGCAACCTCCAGTTTTTTTTTTGTATTTTTATAGGCTTGCGGATCTTTAGTGATGTTGCGGCTTAAGGTGGAGCACGCTTGCCTAGAATAAGCCGGTTCACTCGTGCCTTGTAGATACCCAGATTATATCTATCAGGGAATAGAGAGGCGGGCAGTGAATTCCACAGTCTGGCAGTTCGCACAATAAATGTGGAAGCAAAGCGCTTGGTTCGAGACCGTGGAACTTCAACCGTATAGCGGTGACGCTTCGCCGTATCTCTGCTCGTCCGGTGATGGAATGGGGATGGGGAGTTGTGCAATTCCAAAGGACACTCTCCGAAATGTACCCGATAAAATACCGATAGGCTGGCAACGGCGCATTAGAGGGGGGTGCCTTCACCACTGTCCCATTACAACATAGTCACAATAGTAGCCGTAACTCACAATATTATAACTTTCTCCACACACACAGTCTTCTAATTCATCTTCTGCTTAAAAGGAGCCTTCAATTTCAAATATGCTGTACAACATTGTGATACAAATAAACTTTTTTTATGTATTTTTTTTAAACTTATATATTATGTGCTTGATCTTGACATATTTTTCAGGTTACGAACTAAGAGTCTTTGAATCTGAACGAGGACAGCCCTTGCTTGTATGTGAAGGTTACATCTTCTCATTTCGTCGCCAACTGTGTCGGAAGCAAGGTGCTTATCAATGGATGTGCACGTCTTATCACAAACATAATTGTAAAGCGGAATTACAATTAGATGCTAGAAAGAGGATTTTATCCAAAAATGTACATCACAATCATCCACGGCCCAGGTATTCGGTTTGTTATGGTATTTTAAGGAAAATGTAAAAAAAAAACGTGAATGTGTGTGTGTGTTTCTCTTTGTACTATATCGACTTTTAATTTGACCCGATCCAATAGATCTCTGTATGTAAATCGTCTTTAAGTAAGCTTAATTTAGGTAAATTATAATATAACACAAATAAATTGAGATAAATTACAAAATAAAAAGAAAACATTCTGTATGTGATGTTTATGATATTTCCGATTAGAAATAAAATAAAATATAAAAAGTGCATTTTTGTCTATTCTGATAATGAACTCCCATAGACAGGTAATTATTCTTGTCAGGAAATTGTAATTTTCCTGCCTTTATCCCATGTTATTTGGGGTCGTTTCTTCTACCATTCTGTCCTGTTAACAGTCATGCTATCACCTGACTCTCTTTTCTTAACACCCACCTTTTCTTTTGTCGTCCGCCCGCTCCCCACCTATCAGTGTTCTTGTCAATATAATCATAGCCGGCCTCGGAAGCGCCGGAACACAACACCTATCGGCCAATGTTCTTTTTTCGTGAAGGTCGACAGATGTACAGTTGGTACTCACACCACAAAGGAGTTGAAGTTCACATTGTTACTTGAGGTCAACCGTTTGACCCTCAGAGTAAACTTCGACTTGATTCTGATATACACTACAATCTCCTCAATGGGATAAGTTCCCAAAAAACTTGCATAGAAGAATTAGCATTGCCATTCAACGTGGTAATGCTGCAAGCCTTTTGGGAACTTGTCCCATTGAGAGCGATGCGGACGAGTTTTTTGAAAGAAAGAAAGAAAAAGCATTTATTGGCCCGCACAGGACAAAACACACAAAAAATAACAAGGTTAAATTATTATTATGGTAAAATAAAAAAGGAAACTAAATTGGTCCTGTTCGATGCCAAAAGGCCCCTATCTCAGCATGGTGCTGTAACATTTAAAAAACGTCACAACGCCCACGCGCACGCGCCTCGCAGCGCGGTTTTTGATGCCCTCCATTGTACATTGTACATATATTATATGTTTATATTTATTTTTAAGCTTTGTATATTCCAACTAGCTAATATCAAATATCTCCTCAACCTTTGTAGAGTAATGCAGCCGAGACTAATACAGCGGCGTCACTGGAACAGCAGGACCCAGCAGGTGGTTCGGTTCGGTCGGTCTGGTCCCACCAGCAGATTTCTTCGACTTCTTCTACACCACTATGAGAGTGAGGAAAGAGGGAGTGCACTATAATATGTACTGCGTACTTGGCTAGGTTTTATTTAGGTTGGGCACTGTGGCCTAAATCTGTCGGAAGAATATTATTATTTCTTTTGGTGAAGTTATTTGTTTTTTTTTTCAGACATCAAGTTCATAAGATCGCGAATGGGCAGGACATTGATAATGGTGGACGACTTCACATATACACTCGCTAGTCAGTCACAAACGAAAGGCACGACACGATGGATCTGCACGTCTCATTTCCGGAGTAACTGCAAAGCTAAAATCATATTGGATTCTCAACAAAGAATGGTATCAACAGTTTTAGGTCATACCCATTCTCCACCTAAGTACTATGTTCATAATGGGGAATATATTAAATATTGATAGGATACTGTATTTAAAAGAAAAGTGTAGAACACTACAGTAGTGCGATCCACGAAGACACGCACCTCAATTTTGTCGAAGGGGCCACGGGGTGTGGGTTGGTGGTAGCTTTGAAAACAGCAGGAAAAATTCCCATTTCTTTCCAATTATACGTACTCAATAATTATATAACTTAATATATTCATGCTTTAATTTTTTCCATAAAATACGTTTTTTCAATTTTTCAAAACATCAAGCGAAAAATTCGAAATTATTCAGATTCTTGCTAAGGATAATTTCTGTATTTTTTTTATGTGACATGCGAAAAAACGAAAAAAAAACACAAATTGTTTTTTTCGACATTTTCAGCGCTAGGTGTGGGGAGTTTGATCTGAGCGTAAATATCGTAGTGTGCATGCACACTCATAGGCAATTCGTACGTATTTTCGTGGATGGCACCATCTGTATCTTTCTGTTTCTTCATAGTTGTGTATTAATAAGCGAAACTAGTTCGTGGCTGCGACTTCGTCCGCTTGCATGTCAGTAACCACAGATGCAGAACAACTTGCGAATTAAAAAGTAGCCAGACTTTATGCAGGTCCCAAGCTACCTCTTTGGTAAAATTAAATTTCATTAGGATTGGTTGAGGGGTTTGACGAGATGACAAACAGACAAAGTAAGGGCGCCTTCAAATTAGCCGTGCGACAGCAACGCTGCTTTGTAAATCCATGTCATAGTCAAAACTCTAAACCAGTCAAAACTACTTTTGAACGGTTTCAATTTATCCTTAATACTTAGAAACCCATTAGGTTGATAGGTTCTTTTTTTGTGACCCTTTTAATACTTTTGTTTTATAGTGATTCTTATAACAAGGGCGTTCCGTATTTTAGTTTTTGTAACGCAAACGCATTTTATTTTAATAAGGGTTTTGACTGAAGTCAGTCAAAAGTAGTTTTTACTGTAACACATATAAATAAAGTCGCGCGATTGCAGACCTATCAGTCAAGTCGGCCGCGCGACTTTATTTATAAGGATTCACGTTTACAGTATTAGTGTGAATTCAAATTCCCAGTTCGTGAAATATTTGTATAGTAGGTGCTTGAATTGTTGGTCATGTGAAATAGGGGGATGAAACATGTGACCAAAAGAGTTATGAAAATAAATGTGGATAATTGGAGAGGAAGACAAGGCCGAAGAAAAGATGGATGGATTGTGTGAGGAATGGATGGATGGAATGTGTTGACAAGACGGGATGGAAGAAGAAACTCTAGTTGCAATAAAGTCCTAAAAATACCTAAAGTCCCTTGACTACCAAGAAACCGAGGACTTATTGACAGTCCCCAAAAACCACCTAACCCCTAATCCCCCATTTATAGCTGTTCCCCATCCATGACTCGCAACACACGCACACAAAATTGTAAACTTACCAGTCACATATCCACCCGCACTGACACTTATCCTCAATTCGCACACGCTTTCATCTCTTAGGGTGTTAACAGACCAATCGATCAATCGTCGATCGACAATCGATCGATGGTAGAATGGATTAGTCGACGTCGACCGAGCTGATTGATTATTATTAGTGATGGATTATAGCCGGTGTTAATCAATCTAAAATTGGCTAGTTCTGCAATATTATTAATACATATATTTCAAGTATTTTAATTACAGTATCATTTATTTTGTGCATTGTACTATCGCGGACCTTTTCCGCCTGCTCAGTTATTTTTTTTTTCCTTGGCGCCTGCGAAGTCAACGGGGCGGGGTAGAGAGCGCTTCCATCTTTTGAGTGCAAGCAAAAATGAACTCAGTGGTGGTCAGGCGGGTGTGTCCACGATAGTACCTATACTGTTGTGTAAAAAATATTTTATGTTGTTTTTTTTTTTTAATAAACACTTACATAGTTTATGAGTTAAATTGTATACTAACGTCTAGAACTTTAAGTTATTCTTGTAGTCTTGTTTTTAATGTCATTGGATCGGTTGTTGGGTTAAATAAACAATGTTATTATTAACATTAAAAAAAAACAATTTTTATTTTTAATAGTAGTATATGTTTGTTATATCATATTTGTATGTCATTGTTGAAAAAACATAGCGCACTATGTATTATTTATAAGATCTTTATAATGTAAGGACTTATGTTTCACGTTTAAATGATTTCTGATTCCTGTAGCAGCTACTACGTGTGTACACACGAATTTAATAAAAAACGTATAAACCTACGTTTGTGTGAAATACTTTAAAACTTAAATTCATAATGAAATTTACCTATTCAAAACTTATAAATAATACTGACTATATACAAAAAGAGGGATGAGTTCATAGGTTATCACTATCATCGTTATCAAAGGCACAATAAAATTAATAGTGCCCCACGCTGGCGCTGGCTTCTAACTACTTAGGTTGTTTTGGCGACCACACTATTATCACTATTACACTATTATTTATTTTTTGTTATACAAACTTGTTGTCCCCCCGGGGATCTCGTAACTATAGACAACGAACTGTGTCTTATTATACAAGGTTTCGATATGTGTAATATTACTTTTGATGTCCTTCAAATATTAACTAAATAAAATGTTACCAAACTCCATCTACCTCCTAGTTATGTATGTATGTGTTCGCCGTCCGACCTATGCCATTTTCTATAAAACTTATATAAAATCCATCAGTAACACTTGAACATAAGTGAGTATAATGTACAGACGTTAGCACATCTAGTTATCACACACTGTCAATTTTCTCAATTGAATATTAACCTTATCCTTTTGTAATAAAGTTGAATATCTATCAAATAAATTTGACAGATTGTTGTAGGTTGATGTGCTGGCCTTTGTACTTTGTGTACTGATACCTAATGAATGGGCTAGCATTGAAACTTATAAGTAGGTACGCACACCTTCTTAACTATAATTATGTTCTAAAAATGGCAGCCATTCAAAAATTTTGTTGGTCTGATAATTGGTGTAATTTACTTTTATTTTATTTAAAGTGTAAACTAATGATTAGGTACAGACAGCGTCATCAACTACTAACCCCCTATGCGAAGAAATTTCAACGCGCTAACGGGTTAGCAGTTGATGACGCTGTCTGTACTATAGGTACTATGCTTTTTTTGGTATTGTGGTAGTTAATTGAGATTTATTATTAATTTTGAATGTTTTATTATTTTTACCAATTATTAATTAAAATTAGAATATTTGTACATCGTTGACGGCAAGACATAAGGTTCATTTTAATAATAGTGACATAATTATGTAGCTTTTATTTACTTATGTTCTACAAATAAAAATATTTTAATTTGAATTTATTATTATTATTTGCTTTATTCATATTGATTATTATAAAGTGACTTGTAAGTCAAGAACCCTGAAACAGAATTGAATGCTTGAATACAATAATACATTAATATGATACATTAAGACCTTTTTTTTTAATTTATTTTTAGTCTGAGCTGTGGCGGTTGTGAGATATTTTTATTCTTAATTTTCCACCAGCCAGGATTATAGAGCCCTAATAGCAACTAAGTTGTTATAAGAGCAAATTTCAATCACCTGAATAAAGGTTATACAACTCATCTACGTTTATGTTTTAATTGTGATTCAAAATTTTAAACATAAAATTTTCTGTTTCAGACTACACTTTCATTAAATCAAGAGTAGGAAATCCTTTGATATTATACAAAGACTATACTTTCTCGCATCATAAACATTTTCAAGTAAAGGGGACTCACCATTGGCTTTGTGCAGCGAGAAGCAGGAAACACTGCAAGGCAAAACTTATTTTGGATGAATACAATAATATTATATCTAGCAAAACTTATCATACACACGCCCCACCCAAATATTATGTATGCAATGGAGAATATGTCAGAGTTTAATAGTGCCCTTGTACAGGGACCCGCACATCAAGCTACAGCAATCTGTCAAATGTCTTTGATATATTTTCAACTTTATTACAAAAGGATAAGCTTCATATTCAATTAGGAAAATTTGACAGTTTGGTATAATGTGATGTGATGTGCTGATGTCTGTATCTCTAAATTTTTTCGACCCGGACATGAACTACTTTGACCTATGAAAACATCCGAAATTTATAATTTATTTCCTATTAAATGTCGATCCCGATCTTTAACTGCTGCATAACGTTTAAAAACGATTTCCTATCCATATGACTATGACTACTATGATTTTTTATTATTTTATGACACAATACTGCTGTTATCCCAATTTCGAAATGTCAAAATTGGTTTTTGATTCTCGCAAATTGCTACAATGTTTAATCCACTCGCTTAAAAATGGAAGATCAAATTCAATCCATGGATAGGGTAACTGAAAAGCTTCTCGCAATTATGGATTGAAAAGTCAATCTTGGATACCAGAAGTTGGATCAGCATTGATTATGAACATCGGTCGTAAGGCGCCACAAAGCCATTCCACAGGAAGCATGGGTATGGTGCTTCGACCCTGAGCATGTCATATTAACCGTATACCATATAGTATATGGTACCATACCATACCGTCCCATATAGTATATGGTACACAGTCGAGATCTGCTACAAAGCAGATGCAGAAGCAGATGGTATATGCCGGGTGCGCCAAAGTTCACCTAAATTTTTAACTCCGATAATTGGAAATCCGAAAATGTTCTTCCTAACATTTTTCATCCTAACAATCACAATTCCTAACTACTCTGTCTCTAATG
This sequence comes from Charanyca ferruginea, assembly GCA_947361185.1. Classification (NCBI taxonomy): domain Eukaryota; kingdom Metazoa; phylum Arthropoda; class Insecta; order Lepidoptera; family Noctuidae; genus Charanyca; species Charanyca ferruginea. The sequence goes on from OX376073.1 coordinate 19,700,393, forward strand.
TTCATAATCCGAAGCATTCAACTTCATAATGTCAATAGCAATAAACATCTATTATACTTTTATTTGTTTTCCTATATTTTCTCAACATAACCATCTTTTACACTATTATTCAAAGTCATATCTTTTTTGTTTAGATTTCTTTTTATTCATAATAATCAGTACTATATACATTAATTTTGCGTAACTTTATTTTCACATAACATGTATAACGGTGTCCCTTTGTTTCGCAGACAGAAATTTCATAGAATTTCGTTTTCCGGAAAATGTTTCATATCATATTTGGTTCTTGTAATTTTATTTCGACTGTTATTGTTTCAAAGACTATTTACTTCAATGAAACATATTTCACAGAAACACAATTCAATGAATTTTTATTCACATTTTTTTGTTTAACACACTTATCAAACAGTAGAATTATTTTTTAACGAATATTGTTTGTTCAGTGTATTTTTCCATGGAATTTATTTCAACGAAAATATATATAAATAGATAATAACTAAAATATTGTCTTAAAAAGTGAATACGTTGTGCTACAAAAGTTAATGACAGAAACGAATCGCTGCGAAACCGACTCCACGTAGTCTTGTCTGCCCTACGCCTAGAGTGTAATTTAAATCCGCGTAGGCGCGGAGGGGCGAGGCGGCCCGCGAGCTGAGGAGCAGGTGGTCTTAACGCCCGCCGCTGCGGCTGAGGCTGGCCGGCGCAGCCGGCCAGCAAGCCGAGGCTGCGGTGGTGAGCGTGAATACCATCTGCGACGATAAGCTCGCGTGGGACCGCCGGAGCCCCGCAACGCCGGAGCTGTGACAGAAATCATGCCTGCTGCATGTTGCATGCTCGCTTGCATGTTGCATGCTTGCTTGCATGATGCATGCTTGTTTGCACGCTGCATGCTTGCTTGCACGCTGCATGCTTGCTTGCACGCTGCATGCTTGCTTGCATGCTGCATGATTGCTTGCATGCTGTATGCTTGCTTGCATGCTGCATGGTTGCTTGCGCGCTGCATGCTTGCTTGCACGCACGCGCAGTAGGTTTGAACTTAGCAATAGACACAACTCAGTACGTTATGTAAAGCATACCCCCAAATAATAATCATACCCTCAAATTAAAACTATAAATATCATCTTCTACCCACGTATATTTTTTATTACACTTGGTAAATGTTTCTTTCCGAGTATGAGTGAAAATATGGTAATTATGTTTAGGGACAGAAGCGTTATGATAAAAAACAGTAGGAGTTTAAATGTATTTACATTAATGATATTATTAATAACAATTTTCGGAAACATGAGTGTTATGAACATCGCCGGTAGCACTACAAATAGTATGAGTAAAAACTTTAGGATGAAAAATTTTAGGAAGAGTGATCATTCGGATTACAAATCCTTAGGAAGTACGATTTCGGGTAAAGAACTTTAGGTGAGCCAATATGGACCCGGTATATGCCATATACCATCTGCTTTGTAGCAGATCTCGTACATACCACAGACGCTGTGATATCTGGGTGAATGTGACTACGTTCTAGGCGTAAATATTAGAAGATAGTCTTGTTGATAGCAAATCTTTGAAGTTGTAATAATAATAATGGAGCCCAGACCACCGGTAGCTTGGACCCTGTTCCCGATACCGGTAGGCTACTATTTTTTATATTTTTAAGTGTTTTATTTTTGTATTAATATTTAAAAATGTAACTTATATGTAAATAGTGATAATAAATGATAATTATTATAATATAATAATAGCAGCCTATAATTGTCCCACTGCAGGGCAAAAGCCTCTTCTTATACAGAGAAGGCACGAGCGAGGCTTCGAAGTATTCAAGTTTTTATCATTATCCATTATAACTGTTTTATAATGCTACCTATTACCTATATACCATACCATACCATACACGCGAAAGATTGTAAGGGCGGATGGATGTTTGTTAATCTTTCGTGCATAAACGGCTGAATGGAATCGGCTGAAATTTGATTTTAATTTATAGGGTATCTTTTATCCCGTTTTTGTGTTTCCGTGGGATAATTTCGGACTTGGGCTAAATTCTGAAGTCTACTACTAGACCAATCGATCGATCATCGTTCGACGGCAACGATCGATAGTAGAATGGATTGGAGTCGACGTCGATCATTAGTTTCTACCAGACCAATCGATCGATTGTCGATCGATAGCATCGATCGAGCTGCTTGACTATTATTAGTAATGTATTTTAGCCGCAGTTAATCGATCAACTTCGACCGATGCCATCGACCGGTAATCGATCGATTAGTTAGTTGAACGGTATCCGTCGATCAGCCAAAGCTACCACGCCAATCGATCAACGTCGATCGGTGTTGACCGATGGCATCGATCGATGATCGATCGATTGGTATAGTAACACCCTTATATTTTTGTCAACTTTGACTACAACATAGTTTTGTTGTAAGTTGTAGCTTTTTTTCATAGAGCCATACTAGCGAAATATAACGTTATCTCAGATCCGCGCCTAACTCTTAGCGTTTGTTTCAGATTACATCCAGTACATCACGTCAAGACAAGGCAAACAGTTGATACTTCTCCAAGACTACACGTATTTTCATTTCAAAAGTTATAGAAATAAAGGCACCAATCATTGGCTTTGCACTTCAAGGAGTAGCAAAAAGTGCAAAGCAAAACTCACTCTAGGTATTGACAATAACATTACGGCTTACAATAATCAGCACAACCATGCGCCACCCCAATATTTCATCAGTAATGGACAACATATTAGGATTAAATAAAATTGTGTATAGTGCTTTACTTCTTTTCTCGTTTATGAGCTAACTATATGAGGGGTCTCATGCCCTGGTAGACATTTTAGCTAGTCAGTTAGGTTGATAAGGCGCGTCCCTGTGCAGAACGCAGCGCTAGCCGTTTTTTGTTCAGTTTTTCGGACCTAAATACTCTATATCCAAAAGAAATATTAACAAATAAAAAATAGATTAAATTTCTACATAATCTTGACTCCAAAATGGTAGATCTGATTTTTGTTTACGAAGTATAGTATTTAACTAATCTCCTCACAGCGATACCACAGAAATGAGAAATAATTATTGAAAACATGCATCTCCTCGGCAAGTAACCATTAATTCGATTTTTTACTGACACTAATGTTTAGGCAATTTATTAATGAACATTTTGGTAGAATTTTTTTTTTTCAAAACCCCAAACTGTGGTTTTGTAAAGATTGAATTCTGAAATTTGAGCGTATTCGCTACTGTATTTCTTGCGCGGCGAAGAGGGAACGAATGCTCAAGGTTATTTGCTCAGGGTACCGCCTTAATACGGCCATACATGATTAGTCTCTTAATTCTTTAAAAATCTTCCCCGGTGAATTTAACTACAGTAAGATTGAGGTGAAATGACAGCGGAATAGTAACCTAAATACACCAAGAAAGATTTTTACAGAATAGAATAGGGTTCTGCTTAGAGACCATTTCAAGTGGCACCACAAACTGTGGAAGATGCGGCGTTGGTAGGCCTTCCACCAGATGGACCTACAACATCGTCAAGAAGGCGGGTGGCCGGTGGATACAGGCATCTTTCGTCTGATGATGATGAAGATGATGAAAAGACCATTTTCTAGTGTGGCAAAAGTTACCGCGTCCAGCCTTATTTATGCCGTTAAAGGAAATGGAACTAAAAATGGCGGACGCAAAATGTAATAAAATGTGTAAATTGATTTTTTGTACTTACTTACGTAGGTACGTGTATGTTAGTTATAAATTAAATCGGCTGCTTCATCTGGTAGATTATGTATACATTTTTAATCAAATTAGTAACTAAGTGACATTGATTTTATATAATTACTAGCTGACTCGGCAAAAGTTTCGGCATATAAAAAAAAATTGCTTACGACCTATTCTCAAACCTACCTGAATAAAGTCCATGGAATATACCATGGACTTAATATAGCAAACAGGACCGAGCACTCGTACCAGAAAAACGAGCCGACAGAGATGTGAAGTACCGAGGCTGTTTGTCTCATTCTAATAGGGTGACCCAAACATTTCTTAAACAGAGAATAAAATAGTTAAAGCAACAAGTATTGTTTAACAGATTGTATAAGCGATTGGAGGATTGTTTTCAGAGCATGTTCAGGAATTATAGTGCATGCACGGTTTTCTGATTCAAGGGTACGCCTTTGAGAGCAGGTGTTTTGAATGCAGACAAAAAGGAAATAAAACTAAGTCAGATGTGACAGTGACCGTATTATCACTTTACGCTTTAAATCATCTTCTGCGGGGCTACTATGTCTGTACATTTCTGTCTGGACCACTACATCTTTAAAGCTTGAACAAAATGTATTTGCTGGAGGTTGGTCCGAAAAGCTTGTCGAAGGGCTGGGTGAAGATATTTCCATACTAGAGTTTTCCATATGGTGATTTCCACTTTCCTGCATAAAAGTCTGCCGGCACACAACTGAGTTTTCGTTATTTATTTATTTTTGTTATGGGAATTACATCCAACCAGTTTTGAGAAATGTCTTCTTTTGTCGGCAAGCTGATATAAACATAATAATATTGCTCTTTTAATCATGCGATACGTGATACAAAATATAATTATTATATACAGAATATTAGTAGGTAATTTTAAATTCAAAAACCAAAGCCTACTGTCTTCTGTTTACAAAACATCTGCGACATGGTCACTCTAGCCATGTTAGTAAACAAAATCTTTATTATTGATTCTGTTAAACAATATGCCACATCCACTATAGGATTTGCTTTTGCACTCTTTTATGCAATTCTTTTTGACCATTTTTACAAAAAAGAACTCAAATATCGTAGGTCGATTTAATGCAAAAAACAATAAAATTCTCCACGATATTCTAGGGTTGCCAGAGCAGTTTTTGCGAAAGTTATCATTGTGTCATTAACTGCAGTTATTACATAAATTAAATTTAAGAGAGTTTGCTTGTCTTATAACTAAGCATAAATATTTATATAGAAAATGTTTTCTTAGTTACTACCTTCATGACTTAATAGTTACAGAATATTTAACTGTTCTGTAAGTTCAATATTTTTTACCATTATTAACATTTTTATCTTCTGGCAATTGAGAAAAAAGGACAAACGGCCTCGGTCCTGGCTATCTCTCTCAGCTCGTTTTGCCTCTGCTCCGACAATGTATCTAAAATAAACCCTAAGTTTAACAGTTATGGTTCATTTTTGAATGACGCGATTTTTCGAGTACTCGGTCCTGTCTGTATTATTAAGTCCATGGAATATACACACAAAACATAAGAATCGGTCCAGCCGTTTCGGAGGAGTTTTTTTACAAACTCTGTGACACGAGAATTTTATATATTAGAATATTAGATATGCTTGCATTTTTCTTCAAAATTACGATTCTTTTGAATTTCTTTATTTTTTTTTGTACCTATGTATCTAGTCAAAGGCGCATAACCAATAAAGTTTACGTGTTTAATATTTACTACCTTATTAATTTTCTGTCAAGTTTTTGAATAATTCTTACAAACAATAATCCTGGCCTGTCCTGTCTGTGTATGAAGGGATTTTGATGTGTAAACGTAGTAGGTAAGACTGGGAGCGTCAGACACGTAAACGTCAGCTGACGTCACCGTAAGACTTGTTCATGTGTGCGTGAGACTGGTACTGATACGAGCTCACATGTTTACACATCGATTCTCGATTCAAGAAAAAACAAATGAGTGCCAAGGTACTCCCTTGGCAATGATTTGTTTTTTCCATTTTAGATATCAGGTATATAAAGACAAAGAAGGGTATAGCCCGTCACATACGTAGCTATAATATATATTATAACTAGCCACCACACACGATAACTAGATATAATATAATAATATATTTTCGCCCTTATTACGTCTGCGGTCGTTGCTTGTTTCACATTTTAAAAATATATATTAGTATGCCTTGCTATAACTGTCAACATATTTTGGTGACGTAATAAAGATGTATATATTATAGCTGCGTATGTGGTCACACAAAGATTACTATAGAAAATATATCGTAATATGCCTTGCCATGAATTATATTAATATTTATTATAGCTACGTCTGTGACGGGCTTAAGGATTTAATATTGTTTGGAGAATACACTTACTTGTACCAGCGAACCCTTCTGTCGCAATCTATTGATCATTAGATTTGGACCTCAAGTCGAAATAAAAATTGCAAAGGGAAATTGTTCCTAATAGATACTAGTGAAAACGTATTCACTTCAATACTTAACCATAATCATCGACCGCCTGTAATGAATTGAGTCAGTAAATAATAAGCTTATAATAGTATTTAACCAATTCTATTTATCAAATTAATGTGTCTAAACTTCGAATACATGATTCATGATTAATTTGTATGATTGGTTATTATTATTTTAACTATTTTCAACCGATTTCCAAAAGAAGGAGGTTCTCAATACGTCTGTATGTTTTTTTTTTTTTTTTTTTTGTATATTTGTTACGCTGTTTCTCCGGCAAATTTAAAGCGATTTTGAAATTTCTTTTTTAGTTGGATAGGGTATGGCCTCAAGTGTGGTCCCATATAAATTTTATCGAAATTGATTCAGCACTTTTTGGAAAAATCGACAGAAAGCAAAAAAAATTACATTGATGATGTTGTAATGTTCTCACCTTGTACTTTCGACTCTGTTTTGACTGTGTTGCCATTTCTTAATGGATTTGAATGATAAGTAAGTACTAAAAAGCGAAAAATAAAAAAGCTTTTTTACAAAAAAGACAACCGCCTTCAAAAACGAAAAAGCGAAAAATAACTTAATACAAAATAATAAACAGAACAGCTAAGCCACCGACTTCCGAAACTAAAGTCATGTGTGTTCTGTTTTAAAGTTATTTTTCGCTTTTTAAAGTCAAAAGTCAAAGTCAAATCATTTTCATTATTTTTTTTTCCTTTTTTTTATTTATTTTTTTTATTTTTAGTTTTTGAAGGCGGTTGTCTTTTTTTTGTTACACTTTAACACTAGTTGTATTGACTTGTTCGTTAAAAGCGCGCCATATTGATGTCAGTAAAATGGCAGTGTTTTAGAGTGGGGAATAAGTATTAACCGGAACAGGGGACATTCGTTCGACATCGAGCTGTAAGAAAGGTGGTCTCAAGTAACCTGCAATGTATTGTTGAATATAATAAGTTATGTACACTGTGTTTAAATTGCTTTAAATTCAAGCCACGCGTAGACACGTACACATACACACGTATTTGTAGTCTGTTATTTTGGTAGTAGTGTAGGTAATTAAAACGTTTTGTTAGTATGGAGTGTCGTAGGTGTGCTGTGGGTATGTCTATTAATATAATGTTGTTGAAATTAATATTTTTCTTCTTTTTTCTCAGAATGGAAGTTCATAAAGTCAAGGAAGGGCAAGCAGTTAATACTGCTTAGAGAGTATACTTACTTCTGGCAACGGGCCGTTCATTCGAAAGGCATTGAGCACTGGATTTGCACATCGAGCCGCAGTAAAAATTGCAAAGGGAAATTGGTATTAGACGCTGAACAGAATATAATCAATGCAAATAATGAGCATAACCATGAACCACTGGAATATCATGTTATAGGTGGAGTGTACTTTAAAATATAACGTCATAAAATAACCCAGTGAAATTGAAATTTTACAAAGTTTTGTGACAAATTTTCAAATACAGATTCTAATAAATGCTAATGAAGATTTCATTTTATGAGCTTTTAGGCTGCTGATACATGGTTCAACCAAAATTATTTATTTTTTAAATATCTTAATTTGCGTCAGATTACATTGCTGCTTCATTTAGCTATCAGAAACTGTGGGGACAGTATAAATATTGGTACTACCGTACAGTAAGGACACGGCCCGCCTCCCTCCGAAACACTGTTCCTCACCTTTTTCCGCGTCGAACCTGCTCTCGAAACCGCTTTAAGTTTAAGCGACGCGTAGACACGCACACATACGCACGTATAGTCTGTTATTTTGGTAGTAGTGTAGGTAATTAAAACGTTTTGTTTGTATGGAGTGTCGTAGGTGTGCTGTGGGTATGTCTATTAATATAATGTTGTTGAAATTAATATTTTTTTTTTGTTTTTCTCAGAATGGAAGTTCATAAAGTCAAGGAAGGGCAAGCAGTTAATACTGCTTAGAGAGTATACTTACTTCTGGCAACGGGCCGTTCATTCGAAAGGCATTGAGCACTGGATATGCACATCGAGCCGCAGTAAAAATTGCAAAGGGAAATTGGTATTAGACGCTGAACAGAATATAATCAATGCAAATTATGAGCATAACCATCAACCACTTAAATTTCATGTTATAGGTGGAGTGTACTTTAGAATATAATGTCGTAAAATAATCTAATGAAACTGAAATTTTACAAAGTTTGTGTCAAATCTTCGAAAACAGACTCTAATAAATGTTAATAAAGATTTCATTTTATGTCCTTTTAGGCTGCTCATAACAGCTAATACACTGTTCAACCAAATTGATTCACTTGATTGTTGCTTCAGATTAAATTGTTTGCTTCACCTAAATTGAAATTATTTACTGTTCGTATCCAATGCGTTATGTTTCTTATGGAATGTGTTTTAGATTGTAGTAAAAATTATTTTATGTAAATACTGAAGTTTCGAAGTAATATCTTTAATATCGTTCTTTATGTATTATTAGTTGAAGATTGGGAGAAAATTATATCAGTACAAAAATAAATTTCATGATTGTTGAAATTCTAATACCTACTTTATAATCATCATCATCATCATCATGTCAACCTTTATACGCCCACTGCTGGGCATAGGTCCTGATTTATAATAATAATATAAAAATATGTATGAGGACACACACGGCCATCTGAGCCCAAACTATGCAGACTCTGTAGTATGATTGTCACTTGTCAGACAGCTGATATACATACACAAATATATGAATAATTTATTTATATATTTGTGTATGTATATCAGCTGTCAGGTACGTGTATAGATAAACAAAAACCAGACGCAAGGCAAACACAAGTGCTCATCACACAAATGTAATATTTTAATCATGGTACTCAATATCTTTATTGTTTTTCAATTAAAATATGCTTGATCATTATGGAGCCGTGTGGTGCCGGTCGCGAATAGCACCACTCCATTTCTACCCGTGGGTGTCGTAGAAGGCGACAGAGGGATATTGACCAGAGGATGGGCAGCAGCGTACTTCTGAGTACCATAACACCTACTGCGATCGCCAACATGCATCGGCCAAGCATGGCGATTGCTAAAGGTTGATATGATGATTATGATACCTGTAGGAACTAGGAATATTGCAACTTAAAAACTAATCGAATCATTAATAAATTCATAATTATTTTATTTATCAGTTAATTATTTAGGTATCTATGGAATAATAACTGATATTATTTGCACACTCATCAAGGTCCTATCATTAAATTAAGTTCTAATAGTATGTATGTCATCCTGATGCATGTACCTTATATATTAACTACTTACTTATATTCAAGCAAATTAGGTTTTTATTTGATTTGTATGTTCAGAGTTTTGTGAGCTATACGTATATGAATTTTATCTAATTCTAACTGCTGTCTTTAATAAATGTCACCGGTCGACGGCCGTTTTATGTTATAGTAAAAATAAATAAATTAAATATTCACGTTACATAGATATTTAAATTACTATTAATAAGGAAAAGCACTTTTTTTTTCTGCCAACCGAAAATTTTCATTTTTATCAACCAATCAAAACAGTACACGCTTCATCCAAATTGTTCTATAATGTTAGTATCTAATTTGGTTGCTTCATCCAAATTGAAAGAACATGATTATGTGTTGGCATACGATGGTGCAGTTTTACTAATTCGCTCAATCATTGTTTCATATTGTCTAAGAACAAAAGATTTTCTCTTTCAGAAATTAAGTATATACAGTCAGTGAGAAGTAAACGTTTGATACTGTTCAAAGATTACCCTTACTACCATCAGCGGACTGTTAAAAGGACTGGCATTGAACATTGGCTTTGCACGTCGAGTCGTAGTAAAAAATGCGAAATTAGTTTTAGACACTAGGAAGAATATAATGGCTTTAAATAATGACCATAATCATGAACCACCAACATGTTCTGTTATTGAAGGAGATCAATATAGATTAACATTCTAATATAATAAATGCAAAAGAGAATACTATGTTTGTAAGTTTCTATGATTGTTTATTAAACGGAATTGTTAAAATAAAGTTTTTAATTTTAGAAATCGTTTTAAATAGTGATTATAATGACAAGTATACACAGTTTAATCAAATTATTAGACAATTTTTATTTTTGTGCATTTCAATTTAGTTGCTTAAGCAACTAAATTGAAATGCACAAAAAGCATAAGCATAAGGGTTTGCTTCATCATCATTATCATCATATCTTGCTGAACTTAGGCCTCCCCAGAGATCTCCAACCAACCCAGGGTTTGCATAGTGCGAATTAAATAGAGAACTAAGATTGGTAAGAAATCTTATAGCCCAATCATTTTCAGATTACAAGTACATAAGATCATTGAAAGGCAAGCCGATCATTCTGTATAAAGATTACACGTTCTCTCATCGACGGCGCGTGCCCACTAAAGGTACTGACCAGTGGCTGTGCACTTCAACTCGAAGCAAACAGTGTAAGGCCACACTAGTGTTGGATAGTGACCATAACGTTATAGCCCGGAATATTTTCCACTGCCATCCACCACCACTGTTTTGTGTCCTAAATGGAGAATATATCAGAAGTTATAATAAATCTGTCCGTACTAGAAATTGTTGATTGTTGTTTTTTTTTATAGTAGAACATGGAGTATTTGAATCTAAACTAGAACCTAATAAAAAAAAGCAAAATATATCAAATTGACTTTTTAATATTGACCAAAGTTATATTCAATTTCAAGTAGTTGGTTTGGGATTTGATAGTTTTCAATTGTCACTTAATTTAGGTAATAGTACATTACTACTATCACGTCATATTTAATCTTTATTTTTTTTCAGAATACAGATACATACGATCAGTGAAAGGCAAGCCGTTGGTTCTTCACCAAGGCTACACTTACTGTCACCACAACAAATTTGAGAAGAAAGGTACTGATCATTGGAAATGCTCATCGCGACGCAGTAAGAAATGCCAGGCGAAAATAGTAATAGACAGTAATGGTATCATTACCTCAGGCAATCATGCTCACACTCACCACCCGCCAAGTTTCAATATTCTTAATGGAGAATATGTCAGAAAGTACGATAAACTTGGTAAAAGAAAAAAGAAAGAAATTCCTGCGTTCTTTTGATCGCTTTTACATAGAGAATCTGCAGCTTTTTTTAGTGATTGCGTAGGGTTAGATAACCTGCACCGACAGAAATAAAAAAAAATGGCGGACAAACGGAAGAATTAGTCATACACTTTCACTCGCACAGTATGATGTGTGAGTGAGACAGAATGGTTAGCGCCGCCATTTTTAATGCGTTATTTATTGGCACGTGTTATGCACATGATACTGTAATTAAATAACACATAAATAAATGTGCAAATCAAATATATTGTATTAGCGGAAATCATTAAGTACCTATATAATCGACTTTTAATTGATATTTTTAAAGGAACTTCAGGTACAGACATTCCATACAAAAATAGTCCAGTCATATTTTAATCTACTACTACGGCTATTTCTTCATAGGGCGCACACGCACTGTCGAAAAAATCCTTTATCTTATAAGCAGCTTTTAAATGTTTATAAATTGTATTCGTGTTTTGAATAAAATAAAAAATGTCTCGCAACGTAAATAAATTATGTAACCAAATTTGTGTTTTTATTTAATAGTTACGTTGCATATTTATTTGATATAGCTTTTCCCGTGACTTCGTCCTCGTGAATGTCGGTTATTATGGATGCAGACCTGTACGCAAAATACGCGCTTGTTCGTGGAGTTGCGGACACCGGCCCGTCATACTACTACTACTACTACATGGATGCAGACGAAGTCGCCGATTAATAAAAAGCAATATCCCTTCTTGGGGTTCTTCAAGCTTAGTTTTTACAACAAAATTTTTCACTTTCGCATTTATAATATTAGTATCTATACTAATATTATAAAGCTGAAGAGTTTGTTTGTTTGTTTGTTTGGTTGAACGCGCTAATCTCAGAATCTACTGGTTCGAATTGGAAAATTCTTTTTGTGTTGGATAGTCCATTTATCGAGGAAGGCTATTGCCTGCCTAGGCTGCCTTTTGTATCAAACAAATAGACCGTGCGAAACACTGAGAGTGAAGTCACAAAAGCAAATACAAATTCAATAACGAATACCTACAATCTCGTGATTGTATTCGCTTTTGAATTTTTATTTGTATCAGTATTTGTTTTTTTTTAACAATGCTTCGCTTCGTGCTGTACTGACTCGTATTAGTATAGCGCGAAGCGAATTGTAGGTATTCGTTTTTGAATTTGTATTTGCTTTTGTGGCTTCACTCGCAGTGTTTCGTACGGTCTATCTGCCTTTTGTTTGATTATTTGAGGTTACAACCCAAAGAAAATGCAATGATGTTCATCAAAGCTGCTGTTTTATGCAAAAAAGAAAATGAAATGATAATGTTATCCTCTTTCGATATTTCAGTATTGGTTCTAAGGTTTTTCGTTCGTAGGAATATTTTCAACAGTTACAACTCCTGAAAGATTACTAATAAAACCAGTCTGTTTGTCATCTACTAAAATACAATATTTTTTCACAGATTACAAGTACATAAAATCAAGAAAAGGTCATCAGCTCTTACTGTATGATGGCTGTACATACTCCCGTCTACTTACGACTAAGTCCAATGTTCATTGGGGGTGTTCATCGCGCCTTAGCAAGACCTGTAAGGCTAAAGTCATACTGGACTCCAATGGCTGTATTGTAAACGTCGTACGTGACCATAGCCATCCTAAACCAAAATTGTATCTTTTTGAAGGACAATATATTAAAGTGTAAGAAGCACGTTTAAACAAGAATTTCATGTAGATACTACTTGTACGGTCAACGATAAACATCGCTGATCATTTTGGCATTGGCATTTTTTGGCATTTTGGCATAATATGTATACAGATTGCATAATTCAAAAGCAATTTTCTTGTGAAATAACTATTTCAACTTAGAGATAAAACCTATTTTATTGTAGTTTGGGATCAAAAATATCCTATTTGTAACCCCATAACATTTCAATCAATAGTTTTGGAAATTAGTTCAGAATGAGACCAACTGTTTACATGTTTTTGCTCGTGACTGTAAGTGTAGTCATCATTTGAATAATTGAATATTTTTTTTGTTATGCACAGCCACTGCCTTGTTTTCTCTTCACCACCCTTGGTGGACTGGTAGAGAATGCCAAAGGTTTTAAGTCGACCTTTTTACTTTTGTGCTTAAAGTACGGGTACGTATTTGAATATCGAAGATTAAAACACCTACGCTTAAAATACCAATGTTCAAAACATCGAAAATTTAAATATCGATTATATCAAAATGTCGAAAATTGTTATACCTAAGCTTAGAACGTCGAAGATTGAAATGCCGAGTGATTAAAATTTCGAATGATTCAAAATATCGAATGACATTATGCCTAAGTTCAAAATATCAACATTTCATACATCTAAATTCATAATATCTACGTTAAAAAAAAATGGGTGCGTGTACTTATGTACGAGCGTGAGAAGTTATACTTCTTTGGCATTATTAAAAAAGTATATAAGCACAATTTGAATTGTAAACAACGCCATCTCTGACGTACATGCTGAACTACTTACTCCCGTGAGAATTTTGTGTGACGCTGTGCGCGCGCATGCGCGAATCGTAAAATTTCACTCTCATCATTTTTTCATAACGCGCCTAAAGAAGTATAACTTCAATACCTACTAGTTGAAATACCGAAAAAAAATTATATAGGCAGTATGAGTGTATTCATAAATGTAGGTAGATGTGCAAGCATGGTTTCTTGCACGGCTCCGGCGCTGCAGGGCTCCGGCCGTCCCACGCGAGCTTAACGTCGCAGATGGTCTAAACGCTCACCACCGCAGCTTCGGCTTGTTGGCCGGCTTCGCCGGCCAACCTCAGCTGCGGTGGCGGGTGTTAAAACCACCTGCTCCTCAGCTCGCGGGCTGCCTCGCCCCTCCGCGCCTACGCGATTCTAAATTACACTCTAGGGGTAGGGCAGACAAGACTACGTGGAGTCGGTTTTGCAGCGATACGTTTCTCTCACTAACTTTAGTAGCACAACATATTGACTTTCAATTATTCGATGTTCAAATATTATATGTACCCATCGATATTTAGGACGTTCGATAGTTTGTACTTCGATATTTAGGACATTCGATAATCTGTATTTCGATATTTGGATCTTTCGATGTAACTTTTGTAGATATTTAGATTTTAGATATATTGGACGCAGGATATTTAACCATTCGATACTATAAACTTTCGTTATTTTAATTTTCGGTTTTATGGTCGTTCGATATTTCCATTTTCGATGTTATGAACATCGATATTTTAACAGTAGGTATTTTAATCTTCGATATTCAAATACGTACCCTTAAAGTACATACATAAATAATAATTGTAACATAATAGATTGCAAGTTTTTATTCAAAAAACTCTTTGAAAACTTTTGATCTAGGTTAACCGGCTTATGTAGCTGATGGTATGTAGAGAATTGCTTTTAGAGAAATATGCTGTGAATAGAATGAAGTATCTACAAAAAAAATGTACCTAATATACTAAGTTTTCATTAAAACTGCCTGGAAAACAAACAAGATTGATCAAATAAATCTTGGCACTGTTTTTTGTTAATTTTACTCTTTTTACCTTATCATACACCACACATAATACCTAACCATAATAGGGTATTTTACTCTATACGAGAAAAAACCTCTAAATGTGTTATTGAGACAGTTTAGGCATATAACAGTCGGAAAATGTAAGTTTTAGTTCATAAAATAACAAAACACATTTTTAAATTCAATTCAAAGTTTTCAGTATTTTTAATCTGTTATAAAACACCGTGAAATAGTAGCGGCCATGTTATTACGTTGTACGGCTGTGTAAACAAAAAATTGTCAACTGTCAGTCAACCGATAATAATAATTGTACGAGCCAATAATGCACGTACAGCAAATATACTTTATATTAAATACTTTACTAAACATTCTAATTCAGTCGTAACAAAACAGCCGTCACGCGCTTAGGTGTCAATAATCAATTCGTTTAATAAACGTAATGTGCGGCTCAGACCCTCAAACTTGTGCGTAGACAGCAATTTGTATTTACTCTATTGAAGTAAATAAACAATTAATTAATAGTGTTTGTGGAGTGTCATTTATCATCTACAATCAACTACTTGGAGTATCGTCAAAGGCGAAAACCCCTACATCTTTTGGTCCTTCGAGAAACTTTGAACCTTCTGGTAAGTGGTGTCTTGTAAATTTTGACGGTAGCGAATCGGTTCAGCTGGCCTCCCACAAGCGGGTCTCACCAGTTGGATTGAGACGAAGCGCAAATACCGTCATTTAAAGGCAAAACTTCCAGATTTCTTAGCAACGAACCAGCGGAGACAAAGTCTACTGCTATCAATGGCGGAAGAACAGCAACAGTTTGCAGAGCTACTTCAAAAGCAGCAGAGCAGCTATGAGAGTATCAAAGCTCTGCAAAGTAACTATAAGAAAGATTCAGGGAGTAGAAAAACCCTAGAATACTTGAACAAACGCATTGAAGCGTTACAATGCCTCTGGGATGAATTTTTAGCGAATCATGAGTTCTTGAAGAAGTTTGAATCTGTAAAAAAGGACCATGATTACTTCAAGGCGGACATTTTTGACATAACAAGGAGAATGTTCGACGAAACTAAATTGTCGATGACTCAACGAAGACAAGAGTTGTTAGACGCACCTGGATTTTCAGGGACTCCGAAACTCAAGATACCAGAAACTAGCGGAACACCAAGGTTCAATATAACGGGTGTACCGCAATCTACAGGAGATGAGGCGGACAAGCACGTGTTGTTGCTGTTACGTAATCAGATGTGCAATTTCAATGCCTTAGAGCGAACAGTTTCAAAAGTCAACGTGAAGAACTTAGACGAAAAGTGGCAACTCCAAGACCAACTAAAGACCATACAGGCAAAATGGGAATCTATCGACAAGATCCATTGGGAGTTAAGCTACTTACTAGACGGTAACAACGATGATTATGAATCCAAATTCGAGTATTGGGAGCAAGTCTACGACAAGCTGAAGGAAGATTTAAGTAGAAAAATCTTTGAAACTTCGTACTACGAAAAATCAACACCGCGAATGGAATTGCCGGAGTTCAACGGAGCTTACAACAACTGGGTCTCTTTTAGAGATTTATTCTATGAGATGATTCACAACAATCCAACGCTGAATAAAACGCAGAAAATGAAGTTTCTGAAATCGAAGTTGAAAGGGGAAGCAGAAAAGTTGATTAAACACCTTGCTGTGAGTGCTGAGAACTATAACTCATGCCTGGAAATCATCGAACATCGCTACAATAACAAGCGAATACTTTTCACATCGTATCTTGATACGATTCTCGATCAGCCAGCTATCGATAAACCAACTTCGGCAAACCTGAAAAGACTACACGATACTACGAAGGAGTGTGTGAACGCACTTGAAAACATCGAGATTAATATTTCAGTGTGGGGTCCATTTATCACGCATTCACTTGCATCAAAGCTGGATGACGTCACTCACAGTGATTACATAGAAAATATGAAGCACCCAAGAGAGTTACCAGACTTAGACGAACTTATGGACTTCCTGGAAATGAGATTCATGACATTGGAGACAGCTAGAAACAAGAAAGGCATTCAGAAGCAAAATTATTCAACATACAATAACTTACATAAAAATAATAAGTCAACGAACTTTAAAGACGCTGAAAAATCGACCAAAACATATCATACTTCATTGCGAAAATGCCCTCTTTGCAATAATGAACATGCATTGAGGCACTGTTCGACATTTTTAGACATGGACGTCGCAACACGAAATCAAACAGTAAGCAAACTTAACGCTTGCAAAATCTGTTTGTTTGTTCACAGCGGGAAATGCAAATTTGCGAATAAAAAATGCCGCACGTGTAACTATAACCATAACTCGCTTCTCCATAACGAAAATTTAAAAGGGCAAAGAATAAAGCCAGCTACCCCTGCGGTGACAGAGCTAACTTCGAATCACGTTAACGGGGATCAAGAGATTCTCTTAACGACTCTTCAGATGAAGGTTAAAAATAAGGAGGGGGAGTATGTCATCCTTCGAGCGTTACTGGATCAAGGCTCTCAAGTAACCTTGATAACAGAAAATGCCGCTCAGCGGTTGAACCTTCCCCGAAACAAAACTAATGCCACCGTCACGGGTGTCGGAACGATAATGGGCGCGAGTAAAGGGCTAATCCAACTGGAATGTAAATGTATACACTCTGATTATACATTCCAGACCGAAGCATTGGTCATGCGTAAACTTATAAGTAACCTGCCAAACTCTACTATTAACGCGGAGAATTGGACGTATTTAGATAACATCAAACTGGCAGACCCTGACTTCAACATCTCCGGCCCTATCGATTTATTGCTAGGAGCTGATATTTACTCCTCCGTAATCCTAGAAGGAGTACTCAAACACAGTCCGAACACACCAGTAGCGCAGCAAACAAAGTTGGGCTGGATATTGTGCGGGGGAGCTGCGAAGCAGTTTAACTGTCTTGTCACCCTAACCGAGGTAGACGATCTGACAAGGTTCTGGGAGACGGAAGAGATTCCTTCGGAACCCGAGGCCACAACAAACGATGAGTACTGTGAGAAATACT
Organism: Charanyca ferruginea; assembly: GCA_947361185.1. Lineage (NCBI taxonomy): Eukaryota > Metazoa > Arthropoda > Insecta > Lepidoptera > Noctuidae > Charanyca > Charanyca ferruginea. The sequence goes on from OX376073.1 coordinate 19,718,226, forward strand.
ACACAGAAACTACACTGCGAACCAACGAAGGGCGGTATGTCGTGAAAATGCCAATGAAAGCTAATTACGAACAAGACCTCGGCAGTTCAAAGTCGCAAGCCATAGCGCAATTTCTTCAATTAGAAAATAAAATGTCAAGACAAGAACACTTCGCGAAGCAGTATAAACAATTCATCAGCGACTACATCGAATTAGGTCACATGAAATCAGTGACAGGATCCGATAGTCAGCCACAAGCCTACCTACCACACCACGGCGTGTTAAGGGAGAGCTCATCAACAACAAAACTACGAGTTGTTTTTAACGCATCAGCGAAAACAGACTCTGGCAATAGCCTAAACGACTTGATGGAAAAAGGACATAATTTACAAAAGGACATCTTATCGCTAATAATCAAGTGGCGGAGCTATAAATATGTTCTGACGGCGGACATAGAGAAAATGTACCGTCAAATCCTTATCCATCATGATCAACAGCCTCTTCAAAAAATCATTTGGAGAAATTCCGTAAAAGAACCGCTTAGAGAGATGCAACTGTGCACCCTAACCTACGGCACCAAAGCAGCATTCATAGCAATGCGCACTCTTCAGCAACTTGGCAAGGACGAAGGCAACGCATACCCCTTAGCCTTAAAGTCGCTACAAAATGATTTCTATATGGATGATGTCATAACGGGACAGCATACCATAGAAACTACAAAATTATTGCAAAAGGAGCTCTACGAGCTACTGAAGCGAGGTGGATTCATCTTACGAAAATGGGCCACTAACGAACCCTCTATTCTTGAAAATCTACAAGAAAAAGAGAAAAGTCACACGAATGATTTTGATTTCGGTCAGCAAGAGTTCAGCAAAACTCTGGGTCTTGCATGGGATGACGCAAGCGATACATTCCATTTCAATTACGAAGCGCCTAGCGACAGTAAAAATATACCATACACAAAACGCAGGCTACTATCGGAGATAAGCAAGATCTATGATCCACTCGGCTGGCTAGCTCCAATGACGATCCAAGCTAAGCTGATTTTCCAAAAACTATGGAATGCAAATTGCCAACATATTGGTTGGGATGACAACGTCCCTGACAGTATACAGAAGGAGTGGCAAAAAATCAAAACAGAATTACCGAATATTAAGAAGATCAGTTTACCTAGATGGATAAAATATGAAAATAATGGAACGATCGAATTGCAAGCATTCTGCGACGCAAGCGAGCAAGCCTACGCATGCGTCATCTACAGCCGTACTTTGTCGTCAACCGGTGAATACCAAACTGTGCTGATAGCAGCTAAAACGAAAGTGGCGCCAATGAAAAGTAAAATTACAATTCCTAAACTGGAATTATGCGCAGCAGCCTTACTGGCGAAACTCATAGAGAAGACAGCCAGGGTCCTTGCAGACTACGATCTGAAGATATCCTGTTGGACCGACTCGAAAGTAGTTTTAGCATGGCTTCAAGGTGTTCATGCTAAATACGACAAATTTGTATCAAACAGAGCTAAGCAAATAACAAACACCGTACCTGCAATAAACTGGGGTTACGTAAAGACCAACGAAAACCCCGCCGACTGTGCAACGAGAGGACTATCGCCATCGAAGCTAGTGACTTTTTCTTTGTGGTGGGAAGGACCTCAATGGCTTAAGGATCAAGATCAACAAGCCACTGCAGCATCTGAAACATTTTTCACGAAAGAAAGTTTCATAACAAACTGTTACACAAATGTGAGTACAGAACCCACATTGATTACAAATGAATTAATTAACTCATTACTTGTTCGACATAGCAACTTAGATCGCATTACAAGAATACTTGCTTGGGTCATCCGTTTCGTCGAGTCAACACAAAACAAAAGGAGGTCAAATGAGCGCAATGAACTAAACTTGAAGGAAATAAATAACGCATTATGGATTATTATAAAATCAGTACAAGAAGATCATTATAATAGTGAAATAGAATCTCTCCGTAAAAGCGAAAAACTTCCAAACAAGAGCGCCATTCTGAAACTCAACCCATTTTTGGACTCGGACGGGATACTACGCGTCGGAGGTCGTCTCGAACATTCAGACTTACCAGTAGAAGCCAAACACGCCATTCTCATTCCGAGAGAGGGCAGACTGACTCAACTGATAGTAGAAAGCGCGCACCAGCACACACTACACGGTGGAGCGAGATTAACGTTGGCTCACACAAGAAGCAAGTACTGGATCATCAGCGGCAATAGAACTGTCAAGAAGATATTGCGACAGTGCGTCCGGTGCCGTCGTTACGCAACAGTTCGGACTGAGCAACTGATGGGGAACCTACCCAAAGAAAGGATTACTCCGTCGAGACCATTTTTGCACTGTGGCGTTGACTTCACAGGTCATGTGGATGTGAAGATTAACAAAGGCCGCGGGATAAAAACCTGTAAAGGTTATATTGCAATATTCATCTGTATGTGCACTAAAGCCGTACATATTGAGCTAGTGTCGGATCTATCGACACAAACTTTTATAGCAGCATTGAAGAGAATGTGCGCAAGACGAGGTACTCCGAAACATATTTATTCCGACAATGGCACTAACTTTGTCGGCGCTGCAAAAGTATTGAAAGAAGAATTCCTTTTATATAGAACAATGTTATCGTCAGAGTTCTTTAGAGAGGTCAACAACCTTCAAATCGTGTGGCATTTCAACGCTCCATCCTGGCCTTCGGCTGGAGGCCTATGGGAAGCCGCCGTACGCTCCATGAAGTCCCACTTGAAGCGAGTAATTGGACAACAGAAGCTGACATACGAACAATTCGCAACGCTTCTTACCCAAATCGAGGCGTGCTTAAACAGTAGACCGCTAAGCCCATTGTCTGAAGACGTGGAAGACCTGGACTATCTCACTCCCGGTCATTTCCTTACGGGAGGTCCGATGCTCTCACTACCAATGAATGAACCTGAAAACTTGAAATCAATGGACATCAGAAATAACTGGAAGTTGATCGAATTTATGCGCCGACACTACTGGGATCGCTGGTCAAAAGAGTACCTACATCTACTGCAAAACAGAAGCAAATGGCAAAAGACAAAGGAGAACTTGCAAAGGGGTCAACTAGTACTCGTGAAGGAAAATAACTTGCCTCCAGGAAAGTGGGCTATGGGTCGTATTACAGAATTACACCCCGGCACTGATGACCTAGTTCGAGTCGTCACGCTGAAGACACAAAGTGGAGTTCTTAAAAGACCAATAAGTAAACTTGCACCGCTACCTGTAAATGAAGTATACGAGACTACTGAATCACCCGAGGAAGTGAGTCCCGAACCCGAAACCCGCAAGAGCCACGAGAACAAACGAGTTAGGAAAACCAAGAAGGTTAACTGTTTGTTGATGTTGTTACTTGTAGCATTTACAACGCTACCATTCGGTCTAGCTATGCCCATGGAACATTTTAAAACGACTCGATTGACTGATAACCAACCTATTTACTTTGACCCTATCGGAAACATTCAACTTATTCACGACGAATGGAAGCTTTTGGTATTCTACAACCTGACTACATTCTGGCAAAGTACAGCAAAGGTGGACAAATACATCAATCATTTGGATCAAATATGTGACACAATGCCCAACGAGCAATGTCACTCTACGATACATCAGCTAGAGTTCGAAATGAATCAGCTGAAGGAATACAACAACTTGTTACTGTCTCAACATCAGCAACGAAGACGTCGCGGCTACGTTAACGGCGTAGGAAACCTCGCACGAGCCCTCTTTGGTGTCCTGGATAGCGATTTTGCTGAAAAATACTCCAAGGACATACAAAAAATCCAAACGAACGAGCAATATTTATTACAGCTGATACGAAACCAAACAATTATTATCGAGGCAGAAAACAATGTTATAAAGAAAAATGAAGACTTTGTAAAAACACAACTACAAACGATTCAGCAATTTATGGATGAAACGAGAAACAATACAGCAGTACTAGAAAATAGATTTCAAGTTATGAAAACGATGAATGATGTTAACGCAGGAGCGTTAACAGCTAGTCTACTCTTGTCCATATTGAAAAGAAACCAACAGATGCTCCTGGATGCAATTACAGACGTCTACAGAGGACACCTCGATGTGAATTTATTCACTCCTGAACAACTGTCGGAGCAGCTCAATTTCATATCCGGCGTCATATCGAAACGATTAACGTTATCGATTAAAGACAGCAATGGTGAAAGCATACGGGACATCTACAAGCTTATTTATGTCAAAGCTCGGCTTACCGAAAAATACCTGCTATTTGAACTTCATATCCCGTTACTAAGTGACGACGAGTATACGTTTTATCGCAACATACCTTTACCTATACAACACACATCCAACCAATGCCAGGCGATAGCGATAACAACCAAGTATATTGGAGTGAATTACGTCAAGAATACCTATATACAAATGGAAGAGGAGGATCTTAGTCAATGTACAACGATGACGGCTAACAGCTACATTTGTCACGCCTATACGCCTATTCGCAACTTACATGGGACCACAGCGTCCTGCGAGGCCAAAATGCTGAGTCAAACTGTAAACATCACCTGTGATTGGAGACTACAACAATGCTCTGACCAATGGATAAAATTACAGAGACCGAACATATGGCTATTTAATTGCATAAATGAGTGTGCGACAAGAATAGTATGCGAGAATCGAATTACAACGACGATGTTCACTAAGACAGGGCTCCTTGCCCTAGGTCAGGACTGTGTAATTCAACACAACGACGCGGCAATATACTCACACAACGTTTTTACTAGCAAGGCGAAAATTGGAATGACTTTGGAAGTACCGACTATTGACTCCCCGAATGATATGTGGAATACGTACAAAAACACTGCGATTGTACTTCATAAACTCAATTTATCTGATGAACACCGATCTTTAGATTACCAGATAAATGAACAGAAGAGACGAGAGAGCCTACCTAACGACTTGTCCGTCCATGATGTCGGCAACTACGCTATGAGCGGTTTGCTGGTGGGAGGAATTGTCGTCACAATGATAATATGGGGAGTTAGAAGAGGCGCACCTTCATGTCAGAAAAGCAAGACGCCAATAACAAGAGAAACATTAGCAAGAGAAAATATAGAACTAGAGGAGATTCCCACCTATGCTACGGTAGGAGGTCGACGTTCAAGGAACCCTCGTCAACTACCAACAATGGAAACAAGTTTCCGATTATGAGTTGATTATAAATAGATTGTACTTTGCTTTCACATTTTAATGTAATATTTCTATTGTAACACAAGTTTGGCGATCGGGGTACGCATGATCTTTCCCTCGGGAGCATGTACGAGCCAATAATGCACGTACAGCAAATATACTTTATATTAAATACTTTACTAAACATTCTAATTCAGTCGTAACAAAACAGCCGTCACGCGCTTAGGTGTCAATAATCAATTCGTTTAATAAACGTAATGTGCGGCTCAGACCCTCAAACTTGTGCGTAGACAGCGATTTGTATTTACTCTATTGAAGTAAATAAACAATTAATTAATAGTGTTTGTGGAGTGTCATTTATCATCTACAATCAACTACTTGGAGTATCGTCAAAGGCGAAAACCCCTACAATAATAATAATAATAATATGTGGGGACATTTCACACACGGCCATCTGACCCCAAACTAGGGAGACCCTGTACTATGGGTGTCAGACAGCTGATATACATACACAAATACTTTTTTTTTTTTGTAAATACATAAAAAAATTGGCGTAATATAGGCTTTGTACTTTTATTATTTTCGTAACCAACGTAATTTTTTCATTATTGCACCTATTACAAAATATGTTTATAATTATTTTTAAACGATATAATAAATAATAATAAATTGTTTATTTCTCACCACAATTTTTTTTTTTACAATATTTAGAACTTAATTTCGTAAAACTTAGTTACAAACAATATTTTATATTTAAAACATACAATATGCTGTGGTGGCTGTGATAATTGCTTAGAAGTATTGACCCTATCCCCTGAACTAGGTGGTAACCTGTATCTCAGGGGGTAGTGCATTCAGTCATGAGTTAAGTGTACAATTTTTACCGAGTGCCACTACAATTTATTTTATTCGATAATTAACATTTGGGTATTTCTGAGCATGTGGTACCTATGTGAAAAGGTAGGTATGCGATGTAAGTTGTATGATGAAGAGTGGTGTTTAAGTGTAAAGTAGGTAGGTGTGACGTGTATTATGAAGGGTGAGGTGTGTAAGTGTAAATATGTGAGGGGAGGAATGTATGTAAATGTATGGATAGAGTGTAGGTGGATGTGATTGTTTGGGTTATGTAATAAAGGTGAGATTGTCAGTTTCCAAGTAATTCAATTGCAATAACCACCTCTTAACCGCATCATTTACATAATGTGGGCTTAGTTTAATTATGTTGGTTTTTTTGTTAATTTTACTGTATAGGTAAGAACTAGAACAAAGTATTGTCTTTTAGCGAAAGATGTGTTGTGTGAAACACTGGGACAGGCTGGTAAATTTCTTCGTCTGCCAGCATCGGGCAGGGCCACAGTTCGATGCCTTCTTAAGATGGATTGGAGCACAAAGAGCTTACGAACAGTAAGAACCTTACAGTCTAAGTACAGTTGCCCAGTAGGGTATCGATATGGTTTTTTCATAATGACCTTAAGAACAGCTCTTTGGGCTCTCTCCAAGGGAAGAAACAAGGTCTTAGCTGCTCCACCCCATACCGGGATACAATAGCTGATCACAGACTGACATAGCGCAAGGAATATTTTTATAAGTAGCTCTTGTGATACTGATTCTCTAAGAGATTTGAACTGATAAATCAGAGTTCTCAATCTAGCAATAACCTTCCTTAGCTGTTTATCCCACCGTAGTTGATCATCAATTTGCACTCCAAGGTATCTAACAACACTGGCTAGAGTAAGAGTCTGGCATTGGCAGGTCTGTGTATTATCCCAACATGTATGTGCAATTATGCTATATATACTCTTCCGATGGTTTGTTATTTTTCCTTATCGTAAATGTTATATAATTCGTTTTTTTAATATTTAGAGTCAGAAGGTTAAGGTGTAACCAGTTCATTATTCTTCTAAGACACTCTTCGGCCTTCACTTTTACGAATTCCCAGCTGGGTCCGTACACTATAATAGCAGTGTCATCTGCGTACGCATTCGAAAGTGACATTTTGCAGACGTCATTAATGTATATTTTAAATAGTGTAGGTCCTAGAACACTACCTTGTGGCACACCGAAGGTGACAATTTGTTCGTCACTGAGGAGCGAATTAATTATAACATGTTGTGTCCTATTTGTTACATAACTCTTGAACATCGAAAGAGATACACCCCTGATTCCTATTTGTTCAAGTTTGGTGAGCAGGATGGGGACAATATAATGTACAGTTATCATATTTAATATGAGCTCATTTGATACAAAACGAACTGACGTCATTTACGCTTAGCAATATGGCGTCCAGTAAGAGGCGTTTTCGTCAAACTACGCGCGAAATTTGAAAATTTTCAATTTAGATGCATTTTTATGGCACACGAATAAAAATTTTGTGTTTTTTTGGTGGCATATTAGCACTACAGAATTTCATTGAGACTCTTTTCAAAAATGGGTGTAATACCCTATTGTAAAGTACCTATTGTTTGACGATTAATTCTAGAGTCTTTAATTGTTTCTTTTATACTTACCTATTTATTTTCTTTCAGAATTCAAACCGACAAAAATAACAAAAGGAAAACCCATATTGGTATACAAAGGTTACTTTTTCTATCACTACAAACATTTTCAAAAAGCTCGTACTGACTTTTGGCGTTGCAAAGCTTTCGGAAAAGGATGCAAGGCGCTGATCATCTCGGATAAGCAAAGCAAGATTTCTGGCCATAACCACCACAATCACTCCCCACAGGCGTTGAACGTTCATGACGGGCTATATGTAATTAGCAATAAGTTAAAGTCAACTGGAGACTGTGAATCGGCAAATGTATAACGATCTTCGGCGGCTGAATTATAGAAACGAAATCAAAATGGCGGCATTTATCGTGTCCTCTCACTCGCTCGCTATACTGTGTAAGTGAGATGTCCTGGATAGCCAGATACGGTTCGTTATTTTGCCGCCATTTTGAATTCGTTTTCAGCTTACATAGCTTTTTACTAGAGATGCCTTTAATAATAAAGGATTTACGATAAAAAATAGAAAGACTCCACGCCAAGAATACCAAAAGTGAAGCACCTAAAGTACGCCGGACGGAGACGCACACATAGATCGGTACGGTCGGTGGTCGGTACTTTCGGCGCGGAATACTTTTTTTTCTAGTCCGTGACTATGATGTAAATGTGTGCGTGAGATATGTTTGTACAAACGGTCTGGCTTACTTAGGGTGCTTCACTTTCATTATACGTGGCGCGGAGTCCTTCTTTTTTTTCTTGTCCGTGTTAGCCACATAAAAAAAACAACCATTTGATTTTAGTATTTTTTTTATATTGCATTAGTACGTTAGTGCTAGACCTATTTTGTTTTTTAGGTAATCAGATAGAAGATATTATGTAATTAGAATTTTTGTTTTGAATATAAATACCTATTAAAAAAACAATATTTTTAGCCACAGTTGGCAAAAAAGTAAGACATATTTCTTTTTTGTTAACTGTCAATAATTTTCTGTAAGTATTTACCTTGTAAATGTAATAAAATAAATAATATAAAATAAATTGGTTTTACTTGGTACTCCTTTTGTTTTAATAAAATCAAGAGATGTTTTTATGACCTTTCAGATTGATAATGATATTTTCCGTTTTTTAGATTTCAAGTACATCAATTCAAAGCAGGGCAAACGGCTGGTTCTGCACAAACAATATACATACTGCTTTAACAATTACTCTTCCACCAAAGGTACTACACTCTGGAAATGCTCTGGGCGTATCAGAAAAAACTGCCAAGCGAATATAAGGGTAGATGACAGTGGCAGCATAATATTTGTTAATGGAGACCATACACATCCACCACCCCTATATTTCTAAACCGCGACTTCGTCCGTGTAGAAATAAAATATACCATGAAACATATTCTATGTCACTAACCAATAGTTCCTTGCCCTCAGTGAAATAATTTTCGATACAAACAAAAAAACTAACAAACAGTTTTTTTTTATAATATTAGGATAAGTAGGTCTATAAGTATAGATTATGTTGTTTTATTTGTATTTAGTTATAGTTATGTTATTACTTATTAGTTCTGTACTTTTATACCTAAACAGTTGTGGTTAACTCATAGATATACAAAAAACCTAGATGTGCAGTTCCTAACAAATATCACAATAAAAAGTTTCGTGAATGGTTTAAATTAAATACATAAATAATTGAACACAATTTCGACTTTATACTTTCTGCATAAAGCTTTTTCTTAAGAGCGCCCATCCCCATCGAACGAACTTCACCGCGAGCGAAAAATTTTTTGTTTCTACCAACGCAAACCTTGAAAACAAACGAGTGAGTGAGAACGCGATAACATCTCAAGAAAATTGGCGCGCGGAAATTTCACAAAACTTGTTCCAGGACTTACGTGTTTTTGAAAAAGCCTTACAAGATTTTGGTAAAAATGTTTGTAATTTAGAATTTCTATTACATGTGCAAGGTTTCTATGAAGCTGTTTTTTTTTTACTTTTCAGTGTATGAGTGCATTATGAACGGCCAAAGTTCAGATAAAATTGTGCAAAAAAACTGATTTTCGGACGTGTTCACTGAATTTGTTTCTCAAAAAAGTTTATATTTGGCTTCATACAAACCTAGATTTAAACCACAAGAGACCTGTGTATTAAAAATATTTAGAAAATAATTTGGTTTAACGCCGTAATCACGTACGAGCGTTTGTATGGGAAATATGACGGGTTGGGCGCTCTTAAGGCGCTAACAAGCGACTTTTGCAGATTTTAAACTGACAATCACGTCAAAATGTGTTGTATCAATGATTTAAAAAATATATATGTTAAACTAGAACATTCTCTTAATCATTTAGTATGTGAATATTTTTGATTAAGTTCATATTATGTAGTTTAATTAAATCGTGAAGATGTGTCTGACGCGGAAAAAACATTGAGAATCACACAAAATCTACCAGGAATATTTAAACGAAACTTTTTTACAGACAATTTTATTATCTATCTTTTAATATACGCTTTTTTTTTAAGTTAAAGAATACTATCTTTTATTTAATTTTTTCGACTAAACTTTGAGAGTTTTGGACGCAGTGCATACGATTCTCTGGTCGCTCAAGGTCGCCCCGTATATCGTCGCCTTAACGTAACTGTATGAATGCATAATCTCAGATTGTATGCTTAGAGATTGTTAAGGGTGTATCTTGGTTTTATTGTGGGTTAGTCATTCGCAGCAAAGATAATCTTCAAGGGCTATGCGGCGTTTTTCCGCAGACCATAGTACACCTTCTATCTAGCACCGCTAATCCTGTCACCTGCTTATGTGAGGACCTACATTAGGGCCTCACCGGGTCCATCAGCGGGTGGCGTTGCCGTGGCTGAATACTGGCCCAAACAAAGAATCTGATAAGAACAAACACAACACACACACACACACTCACGCACACACACTCACGCACACACATACACACACTCACATATGTATGTTAAACTTTTGAACACGATAAACGTTATTATTATTATTACATATGATACATGTGTTTGCCATCGACACGCTAAGCAGATTGTGGGTTAATTGTATGTCTTCGAATGCATCTATGAAAACATCATGTACGTTAGAAAAAAATCTGCGTCTTTTTGGTAAAAGAGTTGAGAAATGTAATAGGGAATAGATTTTATTCGATACTTTAATACAAAGCCAAAAAAAAAAAAAAAGTATGCAAAAATTAATTGAAAATAGTTTCCGAACCGGGCAGTTTAAACACCCGCCATTACTTACAGAATGACATATCTTTGCGTTATATAAATTCAATCTGTTAAAATTATATTATTATTATTCTCATTTATTTATCTTAAATACACATAATTTACATTTTTAAATATTAATAAAAAAATAAAAACATTTAAAAATATAAAAAATAGTAGCCCACCGGTATCGGGAACAGGATCCAAGCTACCGGCGGTCAGGGCTCCAGAGAGAGGAACCTCCTAACAATGCGGGCCGTGTCCAGAAGTACTGCCTTCTGAATCAAGCCCTTGATCCAGCCGCCTAACGAGAGCCTCCTTAGATGTTGGTCGAGGCTCTTGGCAATTAAGCCATTGGCTGTAACAACTATCGGCACAATGATCGCTGAGTCCACATTCCACATGTCGACAACCTCGCGGGCCAAGTCAAGATATTTTATCTGCTTGTCTTTCTCGACCTTCACGAGGTTCACGTCATGCGGAACTGCTATGTCAATAATCATTGCGCGCCTCTCCAATCGATCCACCACCACTACATCAGGCTTATTGGCTACAATAGTCCTGTCAGTGATGATAGATCGATCCCAGTACAATGTGACATTGCCATTTTCAAGAACTGGATCGGGCACATACCTGTAGTATGGTACTTCTGATTCCACGAGGTTGTATTTTAGAGCAAGTTGCTGATGGATAATCCTGGCCACAAGGTTGTGCCTATGCAAGTACTCTTCGTTAGCAAGACGCCTATGCAAGTACTCTTCGTTAGCAAGACGTTATTATTATTATTATTAAAGCCTCTTTAATTCCTTAGCAATAATACAAGTTTTTTTTTTTTTTTTTTAGTAGTATTAATATATTTTAACTAAGGACCTCTCGACGAGTATAGGCCTCCTCCATCTCACTCCACTTTTTCCTATCTTGGGCTGTTCTCATCCAGTCATTGTTTGCGAATTTTATAAGTTCGTCTTCCCATCTTTCCAGGGGGCGACCTCGTTTCCTTTTTCCGGGGGGGCCAGCCCATGAAGTATTTTTTCTAGTCCATCTTTCTTTATCCTGACGTGCAATGTGACCAGATAAAAAAAAAAAATATAATTTAGCAATTTTAAGTTACCATTTACACGGTACGACTTTCATTAAGACGAATATGCCCTGGTGGTTGTGAGTATGTCATGCTCACTTTGCTGATGTATCATTCGGTTTCCATCAAAATGGTTGAGTTAAATAGTGCCCTATCTGTCATGTTCGTGATCGGGCGCTGTCAGTTGGGGATTGGTGCCATCTCTTAGCTGCCTCGGTAATATTTTTTTTTTATAATTTAATATATTTCTCTCTAGACCTCTTTTAACGATCACGACTCGTTACATTGTTCTCACATTGTACCCGTATTTTCAACTTAAATGATGTAACCTAAATTAAAAGTGTTCATGGAGTTTCTTCCTTGTTCTCCTCTATAGAAACCTACTGTTTGGAATTAGCTTCAACTTTCTGACTGACTGAGTCCTTGACAATACGAAAGTGCCTGATAATGGTTAATTTTAAATAAATGGGTTTGAGTTTGAGTCCCAAGTGTTTTATATCATCATCGTCATCAGCTGGAAAACGTCCACTGTTGAACATGGCCTATGTCCCCCATAGAACGCCACAACGAGTGGCAGCCTGCCGCTTACATCTACCGGCTACCTGCAACCTTGACGATTTCGTCGGTCCATCTGGTGGGAGACCTACCAACGCTTCATCTTTCGGTTCGTAGTCGCCACTGAAGAACCTTTCTTCTTCATCGGTTATCGAATCTGGTAATCGTGGCCTACCACATCGTGTGGGTTTACATAAATGTGCTAATTAAATCCTTTACACTTTATGCGCTTTTTATTCGACTTCCCTTATTGACTTCCTTACATACACACAACAAAATATGATAATTATCTTTCTAAACGCCATTGCGTATGAAATTGACTTGTTAAAATTGTTAAACTAGCAGAAGCGTTGTCAATTTTTTAACCGACTTCAAAAAGGAGGAGGTTATCAATTCGGATGTTTCTATTTTTTTTTATGTATGTTCGGGTATAACTCTGTCATATATAGACGGAATCGCAAAATTCTTTTTTGTTCGAAAGGGGTTTATTCCGAAATGGTCCCATATAAATTTTACCAAAATTGATCCAGCCCTTTTTGAAAAAAACAACAAAATCCCAAAAAAATATTTAGATGACGTTTTAGTTTCTTCAATCTTTGGAGGACTTACAATCTCTTTAAAGTGTGTCGCAGATTTTTTTTTTTATGGATTTGGATGTTACGGCAACACTAAAAAGCTAAAAATAAAAAGTTTTTTCAAAAAAAAGGAAACCGCCTTTAAAAAACTAAAAAGTGATAAATAACTTTAGCACAGAACACACATTACTTTACTTTCGGAAGTCGGTGGCAATAATACCAAACAACAAACACAAAGCCACCGCCACCGACTTCCGAAAGTAAAGTAATGTGTGTTCTGTGCTAAAGTTATTTAATTTATAACTTTTTAGTTTTTGAAGGCGGTTTCCTTTTTTTTTGTAAAAATTTTTTATTCAAGTTCTAGCCTTCTAGTGCTAGATTGAGTAGATTAATAAATGCACTTTCATTGTTTCAGATATTAAGTACGTACTCTCAAAGAAAGGCAAGCGTTTAATACTGCACAAAGATTTCACATATAGCTTCAACTATCACTCTTCCACTAAAGGAACAACTCTATGGGTATGCACTACGGGATCCACGAACAGATGCAAAGCAAAAATAGTAGTCAATGATAATGGCCACGTAACATCTAGTACACTAGACCACTGCCATCCACCACCTCAATTTGTCATCAAAGATGGCAATTATTTTAGAATTAATTAAGATATTGATACCTTATTGATATGTTTGATACTTCTTAAAAAATAAAGGTTTATGTTAGAAATCCCTACCGACAAATTGGTTGATTACACCTACATTAACCAATGCTGTAGGTTACACATTGAGCGCAGGTAATGTGGCAACACGGCACGTGGTCTGTTCATGTTGTTGTTTGTTTGAATAATTTATGTAATTAAAATTTTGTATCTGATTATTTAATGTGACTGAGCATCGAGATTTTATGTTAATGAGTCTGTGACACTTGAAATAAATGATTATTATTATTATTAAATCCCTATCAGTGGGGATTGCGCCGAGCGCCAGATCCCCACAATTGTTGGTGAATCATTTAGGTTAGGTTCGAACTGTGACCAACGAAAAAACAATTTTTTTGACAAAAGTCAATTGTTGTAAATATTTTAGATTTTCGTTGTAATCCAAACAATAATTCATAATGAAAGTTAGTTATAATATTGACATGATTACTTACTTATCTAATTAAACGTATTGATTAACGCATTAGTTGTTTAGTAATTTAGAAATCACAACACCTGGTGGGGGGATAGTTACTTATTTTGCCAAAAATCTCCACTAGACTGAATTTTTAAATAGTGGGGATTTCTGAAAAAAAAATGTCAATCCCTACTGGTGAGGATTTGTTAGTATATCTGGAATAAGCCAAAATAAAGACAGTAATCATTTTCTTTATTTTCTGCTAGGTTCTAACCCCGACTTTGACCTCGTGAAGGTATATCCTATAACATTAGACATGCGTCAATAGTTTGGCTTTCTATCACTAAAGTATTTTAGTAAAAACAATCAACAATTACACATCAGTAATGGACAATATTCCAGAATTGACTAAAGATGGACTTTTTATCGTTGGCTCTTTGAACACTTATTTGCAAGGTACTCTACCTTGCATGCGCAGAACCATGTCAGATTGAGTAGCATTAATAAATGCACTTTCTCATTTCAGATTTCAAGTACATACTTTCGAAAAAGGGCAAACGTTTAATACTGCACAAAGATTTCACATATAGCTTCAACTATCGCTCTACCACTAAAGGAACAACTCTATGGGTATGCACTACGGGAGGAACCACAAACAGATGCAAAGCAAAAATAGTAGTCAATGATAATGGCCATGTAACATCTAGTACATTAGACCACTGCCATCCACCGCCTCAATTTTTCATCAAAGATGGCAATTATTTTAGAATTAATTAAGGTATTGATATTTTTGATATTTCACAGAAAATAAAGGCTTATTCCAAAAATCCCCACCTACAAATCGCTGCCAGCGCCGAGCGCCAGATCCCCTATATTGTTGGTGAATCATTTGACTTAGATTAGGTCAGAACTGTGACCAGCAAAAGAAAATATTTTTGTAAATAGTCAATTGTTGTAAATATTTTTAATTTTCTTTTCAATGCAAACAATTTATAATGAAACTTGATTAGAAGATTGACATGATTACTTACTTATCTAATTAAACATATTGATTAACGCATTGTTTCTTTAATAATTTAAAAACAACAACACCTCAAAAATCCTTACTAGGCCGAGTTTCTAGTTTCTAGTGGGGATTCCTGGAAAAAAATATCAAATCCCACTGGTGGGGATCTGTCAATGGGGATTTCTGGAATAAGCCAAAATAAAGACAGTGATCATTCTGTTTATTTTCTGCTAGGTTCTAACCCACACTTATCCTCGTGGAAGTCAAATATATTACCACAAGATATATACCTATACTGGACATACGGCAATAGTGTAACCTTCTATCACTAAAGTAATTTTTGTAATCACAATCAACAATCACACATCAGTAATGGACAATATTTCAGAATTTACTAAAAAAGGACTTTTATCGTTGACTCTTTGAACACTTATTTGCAAGATACTCTACCTTGGAGGCGCATAACCATGTTAGATTGAGTAGCATTAATAACTGCACTTTCTCATTTCAGATTTCAAGTACATTCTTTCGAAGAAAGGCAAACGTTTAATATTGCACAAAGAGTTCACATATAGCTGCCACTATCGCTCCACCACTAAAGGAACAACTATATGGGTATGCACTACAGGAGGGACCACGAACAGATGCAAAGCAAAAATAGTAGTGAATGATAATGGCTACGTAATATCTAGTACACTAGACCACTGCCATCCACCACCTCAATTTTTCATCAAAGATGGCAATTATTTTAGAATTAATTAAGGTACTTATACCTAATTGATATGTTTGATACCTACTTCATAGAAAATAAAGGTTTATGTCAGAAATCCCCACCGTCAAATCCCCATAAGTGGGGATTTCGCCGAGCGCCAGATCGCCTCTATTAATGGTGAATCATATGGTTTAGGTTAGAACTGTGACCAGCGAAAGAAAATATTTTTGTAAATAGTCAAATGTTGTAAATGTTTTTGATTTTCGTTTCAATACAGTCAATTTATAATGAAAGTTGATCATAATATTGACTTGATTACTTACTTATCTAATTAAACATTTTCATTAACGCTTTGCGCGATTAACTGTTTGTTTAATAACTTAGAAATAACAACACCCGGTGGGGATATTTTCTTATTTTTCAAAAAATCCCCATTAGATTGAGTTTCTTTAAGTAGTGGGGATTTGTGGAAAAAAAAATACCAATTCCCACTAGTGGGGATCGCTGGAATAAACCAAAATAAAGACAGTGATCATTCTCTTTATTTTCTGCTAGGTTCTAACCCATACTTATTCTCGTGGAAGTCAAATATACCATAAGATGTATACACAGGACATACGGACAACTTTCTATCACTAAAGTAATTTTTGAAATCACAATCAAACTGATGTGTGATTGTTTCACACATCAGTAATGGACAATATTTCAGAATTTACTAAACAAGGACTTTTTATCGTTGGCTCTTTGAAAACTCAATTGAAGTAGGTCTTATTTTGTATAACTATAAAGGTAATTATCGAGTGTCAAATCTGCTCAGTCGGTTGACGATTATCAGCTCTTTATAAATGGATTTGAGCATCTTCCACAGGTGTGATGAAGTCGAAATATGGTATTCCGTTACTTCAATGATATTAGAAGAACATAGTAACCTTGAACTGAGAGGTTTTTGTAGTATTTATTTAACTGTAAAGATTTGCTGTTTCATGTCAATAGAAGTGTAATTTAATACTCATTTCAGTTGTTTAATTTAATCAAAGCCTTGTTAAAATATGTTTTTTTTTGTATGAAAACATAAAATGACTCTAAAAACGAAATAAGTTTTTGAAGATTAATCTAACGTAGTTATTATTTAAAATAAATATTCCGAAAAACTTCTTAACAACTTTTTTAACCCTCGCTAGGCATCATAGACAGCTCTATATCGCCGTGGCGTATTGAGTTCGGGGTTGTCAATAGTCACCTGTGGAATAAGACTCCGTACTCAACAACTCAAAGCACTGTCAGCTTATGTTTTTAAATAAATAAATAAATAAATGGGTTTAAAATATCGGGATACTGTGCTCGCTGAACACATTCATTACCAGTCTTGCTTGTATCTTATATGTATGCATATGCTCTCTTTGCCGAGTTGTTGTCAAGAAATTAAGAGATTGATTTATACCATTATTGTTATAAGACTTTGTTTAAACTTTGGTACCCAAAGAAAGATAGAACTTGTGTTATGGATAGCAGCATTCTCACTTAAGAGCGCCCATCCCCATCGAACGAACTACAACGCGAGCGTGATTGAAATTTTTTTTGTTTCAACCAACGTAAAGCTCAAAAGCAAACGAGTGAGTGAGAACGCGATAACATCACAGGAAAATTGGCGCGCGGAGATTTCACAAAACTTATTATAGGACATACGTGTTTTAGAAAATCCTTACAAGATTTTGGTAAAAATGTTTGTAATTTAGAATCTCCATTACATGTGCAAGGTTTCTATGAAGCTGTTTTTTTCTACTTTTTCAATGTATAAGTGCATTATGAACGGCCAAAGTTCAGATAAAAAGCTGATTTTCGGACGGGGTTACTGAATTTATTTCTCAAAAAACTTGGTTTTTGGCTTAATACAAACTTAGACTTAAACCACAAGATACCTGTGTGTTAAAAATATTTGGAAAATAATTGGTTATAACGCCTTAATTGCGTACGAGCGTTTGTATGGGAAATATGACGGGTTGGGCGCTCTTAAAAGGACATATATGAAGGTTACATTGGTATCATCAGAAGACGTGTAGAATGTGTGTAAGTGTAGTGAAATGTGAAATTATAATGCACGAGTGAGGAAACATTGTGTGTTCGAATCTGAAGGATCATCCATCGTACCAGGTCAGCATGTGTCTAAAGAAGTGATGCTTAACTTAACTTGATAACTTTGTCTTGTCAGCAAGGGATGACAATGAGGTGATGGGTTGCATAATCTCGTCAGGGTATTCGTTGGTATTTAATTATGTCAAGCAAGTAATTGACCGTCATCGTCTCCACCCTTGTCTGATATTTATGTTAAAAAATTACATTATGTTTTAATGTTAGTAAAGTTATACTTTTTATTTTAGACATCACTGAAGGAAAATATCGTAAGGAAACCGGTCGATTCTGTAAAATTCAAACAACAACTCGCATCTCACATCGCTATTCACTCTCAATTCGCATAAGGTTTAAAATGACCTTGATATGTTTGACACTTTGAATCGGGTTCGAGTGCGAAGTGAGCGTCGAAGTGACGGGGAAATTACCTTGCAGAATACCACTTCTTACGTCATCTCATACTTTATCTGTCAAAATCTCCCTGTAAATTTAGTTCAACTCGCTGACACGCTCACAAGGGTGGCGCTAGTGTAAATTCGAATTATTAACCGAGTTTTTAGAATGCCAATCAAGAAACTCACAGCGAATTCAGATTCGAAGTTTAGAATGAGGTCTTACAGAATCACACTCCTGAAGTAATATAATAAATGTAAGTTTGAAATCGCCAATCCGCCTTAAGCAAACATGGTGATTGGTGATCAATGCTCTTGCCTCCCCTGCATGAAAAAAGGGTTTTACCTACCCTGAAGTGGGACAATAATACTTTACGGTATACGGTAGGTATTCTTTATATTTATAAGGTTTTGTTGAAAAAAGGTGAAGTTTTATTGTAATGATCAAGTTCGAAATTAAACTCTTTTATGTATTCGACCATTTTATTATTTTTAGGTATCAAGTACATAAGGTCGAGGAAAGGCAAACGGTTGATTTTGCACAAACAGTACTCGTACGGCCTCAATACTTACTCTTCTACCAAAGGAACTACCATCTGGCTATGCACAGGGCGAACCTCGAAGAATTGTAAGGCGAAAATGGTAGTAGACGCTCATGATAGAATAACATCTGGTAACCTATACCATACCCATCCACCACCCAAATTCGTCATCAACAATGGACAATATTTCAGAATATGATATATTTAGAAACACTTCAAAATGTAATTTATTTATATTCTTACTCATTGAATTTTTTCAACTCTCGTGTATTTAAAGTCACATTTATGTTTGTTTTATTTTTATTTATCTATTTTTCAATAAAACCCAGATATATTTTTACACTAGACTACTACACTACAACTATATTGGTGTCGGCTTCCATTCTAACCGGATGCAGGTAAATACCAATGTTTTACATGGAGCGACTGCCTGCCTGACTCCCACAAACCCAGTTACCGCAAGCGTTACCCAGTTACCGCAATTTTTTGGACCTCCCAAGGCATCAGAGACGGCTGTACATCGCCATGGTGTACTAAGTTTGAGGTTATCAATAGTCACCTGTGGAATAAGGCTCTATACTGTGGAAAGATATGTAAAAAGCTTTTCTGCCATAAAATAATTTTAGGGAAGATCACTAAGTTCTTCTTCTGAGAAATTCTTACGCCTGCTCAATAGATTTAAGATATTGTGTTCGCTGAACACATTCATCACCAGTATGGCTATGTATCACACGTTACATCACATTATCTTGTATGCATATGATATTTATAATAGGCAGGTTTACTGTTTATTTATAACGTTTGGCTGAAATTAGCTAAGGTTTTAGTATAAATGATCAAGTTCAAAATGAAACTCTTTTATGTATTTTACCATTTTATTATTTTTAGGTATCAAGTACATAGATTCGAAGAAAGGCAATCGGTTAATTTTGTACAAACAGTACTCGTACAGCCTCAACACTTACTCTTCTACCAAAGGAACTACCATCTGGCTATGCACAGGACGAACCTCGAAGAATTGTACGGCGAAAATAGTAGTAGACGCTCATGATAGAATAATATCTGGTAACTTATATCATACCCATCCACCACCCGAATTCTTCATAAAAAATGGACAATATTTTAGAATATGATGTATCTAGAAAGACTTCAAAATGTAATTTGTTTATATTCTCACTCATTAATTTTTTCAACTCTCGTGTTTTTATTAGGCACATTTATGTTTGTTTACTTTTATTTATTTTTTTCAATAAAACCCATGAATATTTTTAGAAATTAATAAATAATGAATGAAATAAATAATGAATATTTTTAGCAAATAATTTACCTACAAACATTTGCCTAGCTTTTCCCCAACTAAATTGGTGTCGGCTTCCAATCTAACCGGATGCAGGTGCCGAATGCACCAATGTTTTACACCGAACCGGAACCGGGTGCACCAATGTTTTACATGGAGCGACTGCCTCCTTGACCCACAACCCAGTTACCGGGTAACACGTACCCTCTTGATAAGATCGGTTGTCAGATCTTCTGGCTTCTTTACGTGCTTTCCGAAGACCGGAGGGGTTTCGGTATGAAATGGATGGTCAGCCATCCACGTATGGAGCTCACCAAGCGTAGCTTAACCATAACCTATCAATGCGTACCTACGGCTTTGACTTACCTACGAGCCCCTCTCCAAATCATTGACATATCAACATTGTAAATATTTTGGTTTATTGCAGATTTCAAATTCATCAATTCGAGTAGAGGCAAGCGATTAAGTAGCTTATGTAGATTAGAGCACACGTACAGTCCTAAAAACTTTTTAAACATCCCAAGGCATCAGAGACGGTTGTACATCGCCATGGTGTACTGAGTTTGATGTTGTCAATAGTGGAATAAGGCTCCATACTATGGAAAGATATGTAAAATGCTTTTCTGCCATGAACAAATTTTGGGGAAGATTACTAAATTCTTCTTTTGAGAAATTCTTACGCCTGCTCAATAGGTTTGAGATATTAAGATATTGTACTCGCTGAACATATTCATCACCAGTATGGCTATGTGTTACACATTATGTACATTCTTTCAGGTATTCTTTTTATTTATAACGTTTGGCTGAATTTAGGTGAGGTTTTATTATAAATAATCAAGTTCAAAATAAAACTCATGTATTTTATCGTTTTATTCTTTTTAGGTATCAAGTACATAGATTCGAAGAAAGGCAAACGGTTAATTTTGCACAATGAGTACTCGTACGGCCTCAAAAATCACTCTTTTACCAAAGGAATTACCAACTGGCTATGCACAGGGCGAATCTCGAAGAATTGTAAGGCGAAATTAGTAGTAGACGCTCATGATAGAATAATATCTGGTAACTTATATCATACCCATCCACCACCCGAATTCTGCATCAAAAATGGACAATATTACAGAATATCATATGTCTAGAAAGACTTCAAAATGTAATTTATTTATATTCTTCCTCATTTCATTTTTACAACTCTCGTGTTTTTATAAGTCACATTTCTGTTTGTTTACTTTTATTAATTTTTTTCAATAAAACCCAA
Source organism: Charanyca ferruginea (assembly GCA_947361185.1). NCBI lineage: Eukaryota > Metazoa > Arthropoda > Insecta > Lepidoptera > Noctuidae > Charanyca > Charanyca ferruginea. The sequence goes on from OX376073.1 coordinate 19,739,772, forward strand.
TAATATTTTTAGACTAGCAAATAATTTACCTACAAACATCTGCCTAGTTTTTTTCCAACTATATCCAATCTAACCGGATGCAGGTGAATACCCTTGTTTTACATGGAGCGACTGCCAGCCTGACTCCCACATACCCAGTTACCGCAAGTTTTTTTACCTCCCAAGGCATCAGAGACGGCTGTACATCGCCATGATGTAATAAGTTCGAGGTTGTCAATAGTCGCCTGTGGAATAAGGCACCATACTGTGGAAAGATATGTAAAATGCTTTTCTGCCATGAACCAATTTTGGGGAAGATCACTAAATTATTCTTCTGAGAAATTCTTAAACCTGCTCAATAGGTTTTAGATATTAAGATATTGTACTCGCTGAACACATTCAATGTGTCACACATTATGTAGGTACATCACATTATCTTGTATGCTGTAACATTTCTACTAGTTATGAAATAAAAAGCTATGTAAAATTGTACGATAAAAAAATTTAAAATGTAATTTATTTATATTCTTCCTCATTTTTTTTTCAACTCTCGTGTTTTTATAAGTCACATTTATGTTTGTATATTTAAGTATTTTGTAAAAATTTATTTGAGTTGATTGTTCTTCAGAAAGATTTTTTTTTTTTAATAAAACCCATGAATGTTTTTTAATAGCAAATAATTTACTTATAAACATCTGCCTAGCCTTTTCCCAACTACGTTGGAGTCTGCTTTCAGTCTAACCGAATGCAGGTGAATACCAATGTTTTACATGGAGCGACTGCCTCCCTGACTCCCACAACCCAGTTACCGGGTATCACGTTACCCCTTGGTAAGATTGGTTATCAGATCTTCTGGCTTACGTCTGCCTATAACGATTGTCCAATATCTATGAATGACAGCCGGGACCAACAGCTTTACGTGCTTTCCGAAGACCGGCGGGGTCTCGGTATGAAATGGATGGTCACCCATCCACGTATGGAGCGCACCGAGCGTAGCTTAACCTATCAATTCGTACACACGGCTTTTACTTAGCTACGAGCCCCTCTGCAAATCATTTACTTATCAACATGTTAATTTTTTTTTATTGCAGATTTCAAATTCATCAATTTGAGTAGAGGCAAGCGATTATGAGCTCAATTGTCCAATTTGCAGACACAATATTTAAACAAATGACGCAAATCTCCTGGAAATTTCGTTACAGATAAGAGGATTGTAGCATAAGCTACAATGCTACGAATGTAGATTAGAACACACGTACAGTCCTAAAAAAATCTTAATAATTTTTTGGACCTCCCAAAGCATCAGAGGCGGCTGTACATCGCCATGGTGTACTGAGTTTGAGGTTGTCAATAGTCACCTGTGGAATAAGGTTCCATACTGTGGAAAGATATGTAAAAAGCTTCTGCCATGAACAAATTTTGGGGCAGATCACTAAGTTCTTCTTTTGAGATATTCTTACGCCTGCTCAATAGGTTTGAGACATTGTGCTCGCTGAACACATTCATCACCAATATGGCTATGTGTCACACATTACATCACATTATCTTGTATGCATATGATATTTATAATAGGCAGGTATTCTTTTTATTTGATTGATAACGTTTGATTGAATTTAGGTGAGGTTTTATTATAAATGATCAAGTTCGAAACGAAACTCTTTTATGTATTTTACGATTTTATTATTTTTAGGTATCAAGTACATAGATTCGAAGAAAGGCAAACGCTTAATTTTGCACAAACAGTACTCGTACGGTCTCAAAAATCACTCTTTTACTAAAGGAATTACCAACTGGCGATGCACAGGGCGAATCTCGAAGAATTGTAAGGCGAAAATAATAGTAGACGCTCATGATAGAATAACATCTGGTAACTTATACCATACCCATCCACCACCGAAATTTTTCATCAACAATGGACAATATTTCAGAATATGTTAATAATCGACATATATAATGTAATTTATTTTATAACTGGCTATGTTGTAACTTAGTTATTTATTTAATTTTTCCAACTCTCGTAGTTTTTATAAGTTGCAATTATGTATGGATATTCTGTCGAAATTTATTTCTCGTGATTGTTCTTTAGAACGATTTTTTATAAGGTTTGCTTTTTTTTTAATAAAACCCATATTTTTTTTAGACTAGCAAATTATTTACCTACAAACATCTGCCTAGCTTTTTCCCAACTATATTGGTATTGGCTTCCAATATAACCGGATGCAGGTGAATACTAATGTTTTACATGGAGCGACTGTCTGCCTGACTCCCACAACCCAGTTACCGGGTAACACTTTACCCCTTAGTATAAAGATCGATTGTCAGATCTTCTGGGTTCCGTCTACCTATAACGATTGTCCAATATCTACGAATGACAACTGGGACCAACAGCTTTACGTGCTTTCCGAAGACCGGAGGGGTCTCGGTATAAAATGAATGATCACCCATCCACGTAGAGAGCGGACCAAACGTAGCTTAACCATGACCTATCAATGTGTACCTACGGCTTTTACTTAGCTACGAGCCCCTCTCCAAATCATTGACTTATCAACATATTATTTTTTTTTATCGCAGATTTCAAATTCGTCAATTCGAGTAGAGGCAAGGGATTATGTAAGGGTACACTACATAAGTACGAAAAACTTTATTCAGAAAGTCAGAAATACGAATTTCAAAATACCGATTTTCATAATTCCGAATGGTTCAAAATTCCTAATATGGGAACTCCGATTTTTATTCATCCTATTTTTATAGTACTAAAATTTCAAAATTCCGAACGTTTATAATTACTATTCTCAAAATACCGAGTTTCAAAAGATCGAATAACAAAAAACCAACATAATAAAAATTCAAAACATCAAAAATACGAATACCGATTATTAAAATTCCGATTATCTTTATCGTTATCGTGCAATCGTTTATCGTGCAAGCAAGCGTGCAGCATGCAAGCAAGCATGCAGCGTGCAAGCAAGCATGCAGCATGCAAGCAAGCATGCAGCGTGCAAGCAAGCATGCAGCATGCAAGCAAGCAAGCATCATGCAAGCGAGCATGCATCATGCAAGCAAGCATGCATCATGCAAGCGAGCATGCAACATGCAAGCGAACATGCAACATGCAGCAGGCATGGTTTCTGTTACGGCTACGGCGTTGCGGGGCTCCGGCGGTACCACGCGAGCTTATCGTCGCAGATGGTATTCACGCTCACCACCTGCTCCTCAGCTCGCTGGCCGCCTCGCCCCTCCGCGCCTACGCGAATTTAAATTACAATCCAGTAGTAGGGCAGACAAGACTACGTGGAGTCGGTTTCGCAGCAATTCGTTTCTGTCATTAACTTTTGTAGCACAACATATTGACTTTTTAAGATTATTTTTGTTATTGTCTTTCTTTTTATACCTATATATTTTTGTTGAAATAAATTCCATGGAAAAATTCACCGATTAAACAATATTCGTTAAAAAGTAATTCTACTGTTTGATTAGTTTGTTAAACAAAAAAATGTGATTAAAAATTCTTTGAATTGTGTTTCTGTGAAATATGTTTCATTCAAGTAAATAGTCTTTGAAACAATAATAGTCGAAATAAAAATACAAGAACCAAATATTATATGAAACATTTTCTGGGAAACGAAATTCTATTAAATTTCTGTTTGCGATACAAGGGGACACCATTTTGAATATATATGCGTAGCTGAATTGAATCAGAATCCTAATTTTAACAGTTTATTCGAAGTTCGAAAAAAAAAGAAATTCGGAATTTCGTTTTTCGGACCGAGAACCCATCGAGCATTTGATTCTTCGAACATATGAAAATCGAAAAACAAACAAATCGGATTTACGACATTCGGTAAAATAACTTTCGTGATTTTAAATAATAGAGATTATAATTTTTAGGTATTATGAAATTCGGACTTTTGAAAATCGGAATATCGAAATTCGGAATAAAACATTTCGGAATATTTGGGTGTTCCCATTATGTAGCTTATGTAGGGCACACGTACAGTCTTAAAAACTTCTTAATATTTTTTTGGATCTCCTAAGGCATCAGAGGCGGCTGTACATCGCTATGGTGTACTGAGTTTGAGGTTGTCAATAGTCACCTGTGGAATAAGGCTCCATACTGTGGAAAGATATTATGTAAATAGCTTTTCTGTCATTAACAACTTTTGGAGAAGATCACTAAGTTCTTCTTCGGAGAAATTCAGACGCCTGCTCAATAGGTTTCAGATACTGTACACAATCATCACCAGTATGACTATGTGTCACACATTACATCACATTATCTTGTACGCATATGATATTTATATTATGAGTGAGGTTTTATTATAGGTGAGATTTTACTATAAATGATCAATTTCAAAATGAAACTCTTTTTCATGTATTTTACCATTTTATTATTTTTAGGTATCAAGTACATTGATTCGAAGAAAGGCCATCGGTTAATTTTGCACAAACAATACTCGTACGGCCTCAGCAATCACTCTTTTACCAAAGGAACTACCAACTGGCTATGCACAGGGCGAACCTCGAAGAATTGTAAAGCGAAAATAGTAGTAGACGCTCATGATAGAATAACATCTGGTAACCTATACCATACCCATCCACCACCCAAATTCTTCATTAACAATGGACAATATTTCAGAATATGTTAATAATCTAGAAAGATTTCATATTTTAGCCGACTTCAAAAAGGAGGATGTTCTCAATTCGGATGTTTATATATATATTTTTTATGTATGTGTGGGCATAACTCTGTCATATATAGACGGATTTGTAAAATTCTTTTTTGTTCGGAAGGGGTTGATTCCGAAATGGTCCCATATAAATTTTACCAATATTGATCTAGCCCTTTTTGAGAAAATCAACAAAATCCCAAAAAAATACTTAGATGACGTTTTAGTTTCTTCAATATTTGGAGGACTTACAATCTCTCTGTTTTAATTGTGTCGTCGTTTCTTAACGGATTTGAATGTTAGGCAAAGCTAAAAAGCTAAAACTTCAAAATCTAAAAAGTGATAAATAACTTTAGCACAGAACACACATTGCTTTACTTTCAGAAGTCGGTAGCAATACAAAACAACAAAGACAACAAAGCCACCGCCACCGACTTCTGAAACTAAAGTAATGTGTGTTCTGTGCTAAAGTTATTTATCACTTTCTAGTTCTTGAAGATGGTTTTCCTTTTTTTTGAAAAAAAATTTTAATATAATTTATTTAATAACGGGCTATGTTGTAACTTAGTTAGTCATTTAATTTTTCCAACTCTTGTAGTTTTTATAAGTTGCATTTATGTTTGTTTACCCTTATATTTAGATATTCTGTCGAAATTTTATTTTACGTGATTGTTCTTCAGAACGATTTTTTATAAGTTTTGTTTTTTTTTTAATAAAACCCATTAATATTTTTAAACTAGCAAATAATTTACCTACAAACATCTGCCTAGCCTTTTCCCAACTACATTGGGGTCTGCTTTCAGTCTAACCGAATGCAGCTGAATACCAATGTTTTACATGGAGTGACTATGTGCCTGTCTCCCTCAACCCAGTTACCGGGTAACACGTTACCCCTTGGTAAAACCGGTTGTCAGACTTTCTGGCTTCTGACTGCCTATTGTGATTGTTGTTTAATACCTATGAATAACAGTCGGGACCAACGACTGTACGTGCTTTCCGAGGCCCGAAGGAGTCTTGATATGAAATGGAACCCATCCAGGATTGACTGAATCAAGATCAGCTTAACCATTACCTATCATTGCGTACAGCTTCTACTTAGCCACAAGCCCTTCTCCAAATTATTGACTTATCAACATTAAATATTTTGGTTTATTGACGATTTCAAATACATCAGTTCGAGTAGAGGCAATCGAGTTTGTTCTAAGAGTATACGAACATCCCGAAAAACTTCTTAAAATCTTTTGGACCTCTTCAGGATTCAGAGGTGGCTCTACATCACCGTGGTGTACTGAGTTTGAGGTTGTCAATAGTCACCTGTGGAATAAGGTTCCAGACTGTGGTGAGATGTGCATAAAGCTTCCAAATGGCAAAAGAAATAAACTTAACCCAATTTCAGCGCAACTTAATATTTTTTTTACCCCGTGGGGTGTCCGGCCTAGAATAGCACCCCCCCCCCCCCTCATTTCATTCGATGTCGTCGAACGCGACGAAGGGAAAATCCGGATGTCGGGCAGCAGCGGCTTCACCTCACTGCGACCCCCAAGACGCTTGCCAAGCGTGGGGATTATGGAACCCCCCCCCCCCTCCTTATGGGGGAGGCCTATGTTCAATAGTGGACGTCTTCAGGCTGGTGACGATGAGTTATTTTTTTAATAGACAGATGCTACTTTACCATCGACGAATACCAATTGTCATTTTTAACCCCCGACGAAAAAGAGGGGTGTTATAAGTTTGACGTGTCTGTGTGTCTGTGTGTCTGTGTGTCTGTCTGTGGCACTGTAGCTCTTTAACGGGTGAACCGATTTGAATGCGGTTTTTTTTATTTGAAAGTAGATTCTCTAGCGATGGTTCTTAGACATGTTTCATCAAAATCGGTTCAGCAGTTTTAAAGTTATCAGCTCTTTTGTTTGCTGCGGTAGGGATCTTAGACGCATACCGGATGTTTACTTTGCTTTCAAACATATTATTATAGGTGACCACACTGACCACACAAAACCAAACTAAATTACATTTAAAAAATTTAAAATAAAAATTTAAAAAAACCCCCAACGCAAACCATAAAAGCGATTATGTAAAAAGTAAAAAATAATACTTTTGTTGAGCCATCAAATGTTTGTTCGTTGAAATGGCGCTATAATGTCGCGGCGGGGTACCGCTAAGTTTAAAGCAATAACAAAATATCTAAAATAGCGAACTGATGGTAACTAGATTTGCAACAAGATTAACAACTAGATTAGCAACAAAAATTTGATAATATCGAAGCAAATTGGTCGGAAATGCTGGTAAATTAATAGACAGTGAATGAAATTGAGGGACTGACTTACTTAAGCGGTACCCCGCCGCGATATTATAGCGCCATTTCAACGAACAAACATTTGATGGCTCAACAAAAGTATTATTTTTTACTTTTTACATAATCGCTTTTATGTTTTGCGTTGGGGGTTTTTTTAAATTTTTAATTTAATTTTTTAAACTTAAAAAATAAAGGATTCCCCATATAAATTTCCATTCTCTATTTTGGAGGACAAGTTTCCAAAAATATTGTTACTCATTTTTTAATGTCTAACCGAAAATCCAAATTTCATTGGTCATGTTTTTTATATCTATATACATATAATAAAACAGTAAAAAAACTGTGTCTGTACATTGAATATATTAAAAAAAAAAAAATTGAGGGGGGTTTAGAAACAGTAATAGAGCACGAATCCAAAAAAAAAGTCTGTCTGTTTGTCTGTATGTCTGTTTGTCTGTTTGTCTGTTTGTTTGTACACGCTAATCTTCGGAACTGCTGGACGGATTTGAATGATTTTTTTGTTGTTGTATAGGTATTAAGTCTGGGCAACATATAGGCTATAATTTATCTTGGAAACTTGAACACCTGATGCAGAACCGCAACAGACCAGCTAAACTATAAGAGATACAAAAATGGTACCGTAGCAAAAATTGTTCTACGTGATGAGCATTTTCTGCTGAGAGAATAAATTTGAAGATATGGAACACCTGATGTGGAACTCCAAGAGCCCAGCTACACCATAACACATACATTAATGACGTCTAATAAAAGTTGTTCGGTCTGATGGGCATTTCCTGTTGACTTATAAAAATCGAAGATCAGAAACATCTGACGTGAAAATCAAAGCTGTAATTTTTTAAATTTAACTGTAAAGCTATCACTAATTTCACTGTATATTATAATAAGGTGGGAGTACCTCCACGCGGTGAAGGCGGTAACAGTTTAGGACTGATTTTTGATGACGATGGTATATCATTGAAAATTTGACTCTACTGGCCAAAACTCCCATTTATTTTTTTATTTTATTGAATAAATATGCCTTTGGGCTTAAAGATAAAGATATATTTACTGCATAACTGTGTACATTAAGTTCTTATTAATATAATAAACATTACATTTTTAGTTTCAACAGTCTACCCAAGAGAGAGAGAGAGAGAGAGATTTGAGTGTTTAATTTCCTTTTCCATTTACCTTCGTGACACGGTAGCCTACCCGGTAACGTAGGGGAGCAGTCACTTAGACGTTTCAGATCTTCGATTTTGCCGACCCCGTTGTCGCTGGCATAAGCAACAGGATCCGCGTACGAAGTCGCGGGCTGAAGCTAGTTAAAAATAAGGGATTTCCCGTATAAACTTTCGTTCCCTATTTTAGCACCTAACGGGTGAATTTGCAAAAATCTGAAACACGTTTTTTTTTAATCAAGTACGCAGTTTCATGTCTCTGACTAAAAAAATACGGAGTTGCATTCAAACTTTCATCCGTAATTTTAAACCTTCAATTTCTAAAAATTCTTTTTTAGTGCTCGCCTACATCTCATATCCCCATGTGCAAAAATGAGAGCTTTGCTCGGAGTTTCTTTACGCGATAGAATCCGGAACGAGGAAATTCGCCAAAGAAGTAAGGTCACCGACATAGCTCTCAGAATATGCAAGTTGAAGTGGCAATGGGCAGGCCACATTGCCCGAAGAACCGATAACCGATAGGGAAGAAAGGTTCTCGAGTGGCGACCACGAACCGGAAGACGCAGCGTTGGTAGGCCTCCCACCAGATGGACCGACGACATTCTCAAGGTCGCGGCCATCGCGGGTAACCGGTGAATGCCATCGGTAGGTTGCCGCTCGTTGTGGCGTTCTATGGGGGAGGCCTATGTTCAAAAGTGGACGTCTTTCGGCTGATGATGATGACGTGCAAAATTTCACGTTCCTAGATCCAGTAGTTTCGGCTGTACGCTGATATGTCAGTCAGTTAGTCAGGTTCTCGTTTTGCATATACAGGATGAAATTGAATTCTTTAGCAAATTTGAAACAGCGCGAAAAAAAAAACTTCTGTTCCATACATTTGGCCGAGTACCTATTGCACTTCTGTATGGAACAGCTGTTTTTTTTCGCGCTGTTTGAGTTGAAGCTCCATAATGAAAGTTGTTCAGGTTCGTGGTCTGAGTCGCCCCTTAAAAATATGCCAATAAATTCAATTTGAGCATAGAAAGATGATCAAGATCGAAATTAAACACTTTTTTTATATTTGTCAATTTTATTATTTTTAGGTATCAAGTACATAGCTTCGAAGAAAGGCAAACGGTTAATTTTGCACAAACAGTACTCGTACGCCTTTAACAATTACTCTTCTACCAAAGGAACTACCAACTGGCAATGCACAGGGAGAACCTCGAAGAATTGTAAGGCGAAAGTAGTAGTAGACGCTCATGATAGAATAACGTCTGGTTACCTATACCATACCCATCCACCACCCAAATTCTTCATAAAAAATGGACAATATTTCAGATTAAGTTAATATATCTAGAAAGACTTAAAATTTTAATGTTATTTATTGAATAATTGACTGTGTTCTATAACCCTCCGATTAATAAACACGGAATAAAGTTACACCAAGCGTATTCCTCGAAAAAGATACGTTTTCCCACTCTCGTAGTATTTATACTTATGTCACATTTATGTTTGTATTCTGTCGATTTTTTTTAACATGTTTGTTCCTTAGAACGATTTTTTATAATTTGTTTTTATTGAAGTTATACTTCTTTAGGCGCGTTATGAAAAAATGATGAGAGTGAAATTTTACGATGCGCGCGCACAGCGTCACACAAAATTCTCACGGGAGTAATTGTAAACAACGCCATCTCTGACGTACATGCTGAACTACTTACTGCCTTCGTTGCTATTTTGTGACTCGAAGAAGTATAACTTCTCACGCGCGTACATAAGTACACACTGAATTTTTTTTTTTACAATAAAATCCTTTAATATTTTTTCGTCTTTTAAAAAGTAGTTGAATTTTATGCTGCAATTTTAGACTAATAAATCATTTACATACAATCATCACCGGCCTAGTCTTTTCCCAACTATGTTGAGGTCGGCTTCCAGTATAAACGGATGCAGCTGAATACCAGAGCTTTACATGGAGCGATGGTCTGTCTGACTCCCACAACCCAGTTACTGAGGTAATCCCTTGGTAAGACTAGTTGTCAGACTTTCTGGCTTCTGACTATCCATAACGACTGTCCAACATCAACGAGTGACCGCCGGGACCAACGGCTTGTGTACTTTCCTAGGGCTGGAGGGGTCTCGGTATGAAATGGATGGTCACCCATCCACGGACTGACCGCAGCAAGCGTAGCTTAGCCGTGACCTTTCGAAAACTGGAAATCTAATTATTTACCTGTCAACATGTCAAATATTTTGGTTTATTGCAGATTTCAACAATGAAGGCGCAGCGTTGGTAAGCCTCCCAACAGATGGACCGACGACATCGTCAAGGTCGCGGGTAACCGGTGAATGTAAACAGCAGGTTGCCGATCATTGTGGCGTTATATGGGGGAGACCTTTGTTCAACCGTGGACGTCTTCTGGCTGATGGTAATGACGGTGATGATGCAGATTTCAAATACGTTAATTCGAGTAGGGGCAAGCGATTAATTTTGTTCAAAGACCATACATACAGTTTTACTAATTACGCTGCTACCAAAAACACTACCTATTGGCAATGCTCAGTCAAAAAACAGTGCAAGGCGAAATTAGTGGTATTTAATGAAGGAAATATAATTTCTAGTAACTTAGACCACTGTCACCCACCACGTCGATTTTTTATCAAAGATGACAATTATATTAAAATTTAAATCAAACTGTAAACACTTTATTTGTCGTTGTGTTATTGATATTGAAATAATTGTGTATAGTTTTGTGTTTTTAAAACTTTAATTTGATGTTAAAAAAACGTGGTAAATTCCCATATCTGCAGATTGTGTCTTATATTCAAACAAGCGCAATCATTTGGAATCCTCATGTCGGAAAAGATTGAAAACCTTACTAGATTATTGTATTTTGTTAAACAGTACGAAGCTTATCTTTTCAACCCCTGAATTACCCGACTCTGTTCATCATGGGCATGGTCAGGTAAACCAGGCGGGCAGTGAGGAGAAATGTCGCGCTTGTAAAGTTAGAGCTCTTACACACGAGCGGCATGTTGCCAACGCCAGAAGTAACTGCAGCCGTTGCCATGCCAACTTCAAAGATCAGCGTCGTCAGCACTCTTAGTATAGGTCAGTTATATAGTCAGCTGCAAAATGGATTTCGAAGAAGGAACACTGTTATTTTATTACTGTATTCTTTTAATTTATAATTCCAAATACTAGCATTTTTTTTACTGCCACAATTAGCAATTCAACATCAATTTCGTCACTGGAACTCGTTTTACAAATTCGCGACGCGTGCGCGTACTCTTAAACTATTTGCAGTCGACTGACAAAATGGCGGACGCGGCACGCTACAACTACAAGTGTCGCTAAAGGCTGCCGCGGACACGCATCGACGGCAGCACTTCTGCCGTCGGCAACATGCTGCTCGTGTGTAAGAACTCTGTGGAGAGCACACTGCTAAGGTTGATGCACCATTCAGTGGTGCTGTGAGCACTACGGCTGCGTGTTCCTGACGGTTCCGTAAACGAAATTTGTGCACCTGTAACCTGCACAAGTTTCTAATATTTTAGTTATCTCTGAGAATATATTTATACAAAACCTGCCGAAATATATTTAAGCTGCACAATTATTTAATCATAGAAAGTTTGTAAGTTGTAATTTTATTTGATCTTGTTATATTTTATATTTGAGGGGTTAAGCTGCGCTTGCCGCGGTCGGTCCGTAGATGGGTGACCACCCATTTTCATACCGAATTCCCTCCGTGCTTCGGAAAGCACGTAAAGCTGTTGGTCCCGGCTGTCAATTCTGACTACCAGTCTTGCCAAGGGATATCGTGTTACCCAGGTTATGGAGGTCAAATAGGCAGTCACTCTATATAAAACACTGGTATTCAGCTGCATTCGGTTAGACTGGAAGCCGACCCCAATGTAGTTGGGAAAAGGCTGGGCAGATGATGATGATGATATTTTATATTTGCTTTTTTTTTAGTGTTACTTTACTAATAGCATCGCATGGTATTATTGTGAAGGTGTTATAATTGTACGTGTGAAAATAAATATATAAATCAAAATTTTTTTTAATTGTAATAAATCGATAACCGATGGAAAGAAAGGTTCTCGAGTGGCGACCACGACTCGGTAGACACAGCGTTGGTAGGTGTCCCACCAGATGGACCGACGACATCGTTAAGATCGCGGGTGACCGGTGGATGCAAGCGGTAGGATGCCGCTGGTTGTGGCGTCCTATGAGGGAGGCCTTTGTTCAACAGTGAACCACTTCTGACTGATGATGTTGATGAAGATGAAATCTTTTAAATTCCAGACTACGTTATGTAAATGTAAGAATTTGCGTGAGAATTATTTTACCTATACCCTGTTCACAATAAGATTAGATATTTGTTAAAACCTTTTTTACAGTCCGTTCAACCGATTTTGACTTCTGTTGCGTTGGTAGCATGACAAATGGCAACTGCAGTAAACAGTTGTATTGTAACCACTTTTTTTGCCTCTAATGTCATCCTTAACCAACGGAATAGAAGTCAAAATCGGTTGAAGGGACTGTAAAAAAGATTTGTGTGTATGTCTAATCTTATTGTGAACAGGGTATAGTTTTATATAAAAACTGTTTTATTTGTCATATTTATTATTTTCAGATTACAAGTTCATAAATTCGAGGAAAGGGAAACAGTTGATTCTGCACAAAGATTACAAATATAACTTCACGAAATGTCATCGAGCAAAAAAATCTTCCTTCTGGCAGTGCACGTCACGATCACTTACGAACAAGTGTAAAGCGACACTAGTAATAGATGATTATTACGGTAATATTATATTTAGTAACTTGACCACTGCCATCCACTATCTTAATTCTATTTATTAGAATTTGAAAAAAAAAAATTTATAAGTAACAATGAGGGTCGTGTATAGTAGTAAATATAACTATACTCAGACCCCCCTGCCTCACACCTGCAGTGCAATTCTGTAAGAATTCACTCGCGAATTCGAATCCTATCTCATTTCCGATTTCACTTATCTGAAGTAAAAAGTATTTGGTATTCGCTAAAATAGTAAAGAAATAATGGTTCGCTTCACCTATATTCTCACTTAGTGGCGTTAGTGTAGTTTTCATCGAGTTACAGAGTGCCTAAAACCGTTTTTACTGCGGAATCAGAAGTGAGAACTGGAGTGAGTTCTTACAGAATAACATAGCTGAATCAAGACTATAATGACTTTGTTTTTAAAGTTTTCTATAAAATAATAAAAAAAGAATAATAAGAATACTTTCGAGATTAGATTTGCAAGTTATGGTGTCAAGACTTCGAACCATACTGGATTTACATCTGTCCAAACACATGTAAACAGACAAAAGAGGAACATAAACATACAAAGGTAAAGTATATTTCTTCTTAAAATGTATCTTATCGTAGGCATGCAGAAAGAAGAGATTCTTTCTGCATACCTACGATAGAATATTGGATAGTAAGAGTTTTATGAACACCGTGACACCGTTCTATGTAAATAGCTGTTGTTAATTTTATAAAACCTTCTAAATGTGAGCTAAGCTAATTTTTATTTTTTATACCTACCTCTATATTGAGTTCAATGTTGTATTTTTATCATAAGAAATCGGCCACTAGTGCCTACTTACACATACTTTCAAATAAACGCGCTTTTTTTAATCAAGCAAGTGCAAGGCGAAAATTGTAATAAATCATAATGATTAAACATCTTATCATTGGGCGTCTACAATTTTTGTTTTGTTCCGAACTTCGATATGTTTAATCTTGTCAAACCCTCTTATTTCGAAGTAATTTTTCAATGTGTGAGAATCTAAAATAAATAATTTATTATTGTTATTTCAAAGAAACTCCTTTCCATATTGCGCTGACTATCTTTTCTGTTAGATTTTTGGTGTAGGTCCAGGTTTGACTGCCATAATATGTCAGACATGGAAGGATATAAGAGTCTAAAATAAACTATTTAATATTTATGGACTTCAGCTCATGTTCCAGTGTATATTAATATTCTTCACCCTATTTCATCAATATCTATAAATGTGTTTAAAATTTCAGCTTATTCCGTTCAGCCTTTTAAGCCACCTTGACTCCACTCATCCTTACATCCTCACGAACTTTCGCGTTTATAATTATAATATCCATGCTATGTTGGGGTTGGCTTCGGATTCAAGCCATTAATGTTGTTCAGTGGTCTTTGAACAAAATTAATTAATTTTGTTCAAAGACACAGTTTTACTAATTACGCTGCTACCAAAAACACTACATATTGGCAATGCTCAGTCAAAAAACAGTGCAAAGCGAAATTAGTGATATTTAATCAAGGAAATATAGTTTCTAGTAACCTGAACTAGCCACACACCACCACCAGAAACGCTTTAATTTATCATATTTATACTTTTCAGATTACAAGTTCATAAAGTCGAGCAAAGGGAAACAGTTGATTCTGCACAAAGATTACACGTATAACTTGCTTGTAATGCTTCCTACTGGCAGTGCACGTCACGGTCACTGACAAACAAGTGTAAAGCGACACTAAACATAGATGATTATGGTAATATTATATCTGGTAACTTAGACCACTGCCATCCACCACATATTTTTTTTGTAAAAAATGGCAATTATATTAAAATTTAAATCAAACTACAGACACTTTATTTGTCGTCGTCTTTTTTATGGAAATCATTTATGAGCATTTTACTATGTTTTAAAAGAATTGTGTAAAGTTTTTATGTTTAAGAATTTTAATTTCATGTAAAAAAACGTGATAAATTCCACATCTTCAGATTGTGTCTTATATTCAAACAAGTGCAATCATTTGGAGTCCTGATGTAGAAAAATACAGCCTCATGTCGGAAAATATTGAAAATCTTACTAGATTATTGTATTTAAACAATACGAAGTTTATTCTTTTTAACCTTTGAAGTACCCGAGTCTGTTCGTCATGGTCAGGTAAATAAGGTGGGCAGTGAGGAGGGACATCGCGCTTGTAAAGTTAGAGCTCTTACACACAAGCCGCATGTTGCCAACGGCAGAGGTAACTGCAGCCGTCGACATGCTAACTTCAAAGCTCATCGGCAGCCGTCGTCAGCACTCTTAGTATAGGAGTCAGTTGCAAAATGGATTCCGGAGAAAGAACACTGATTTTATTGCTGTATTCTTTTAATTTATAATGCCAAATACAAGCATTTTTCTTTACTGCCAGAATAAGCAATTCAAAATCAATTTCATCACTGGAACTCATTTTACAAAAAAAAAAAAAGATTTGACAACTAGGTATCTCACCTGATGGTAAGCGATGATGCGGTCTAAGATGGAGCAGGTTTGCCTAGAAGTAACCTATTCACTCTTGATTTAAAGACTCCCAGGTTGTAGCTATCAGGAAACACAGACTCAGGCATTGAATTCCACTCCTTAGCTGTACGCACAATTAATGTGTTCCCAAAACGTTTTGTTCGCGAGCCAAAATTCAAAAGAATGGCGGACGCGCACACTACAACTGCAAGCGTCGCTTAAGGGCGCGTATTCGATTTAGCGCAACTCAAAATCTAAATGATTGCTAGAATGGCGTAGCAGCATTGACACACACTAGTACAACACAATGGTCGGTTTGTGTGCATCAGAAAAAGAAATACGCACGAAATAAGCACGAATCATTGAAATTGATCGACAAACGACAGCGCGCGTTGTTTTACAGGGCTTCTAAAAATAATTTTCTAAAATAAATGAGTTCGTATAACGGACTAAAAAATATTTTGTATATTAAGCATAACCATTATTTTCATAAAATACATATATCAGATATGTTTTTATTCAAATACTGGTTAAAAAAAATTACAAAGTGAACCGATTTTGTACTTTTTCAACATGGTTTTTTAATACATAGTAGTAATATTTTCGTAATTTTTGCTCTGTGTATTAATTAAAAATTATACTTTTACTCTGTAGCTGTCTAAATCAAGACTTAATCTTTCTTAAAACTGTAATTGTCTTTAAATAATCTGCACAAATCTGGACAAAACGCAAAACCATGAAGTTTTCGGACACGCATTGACGGCAGCACCTATGTCGTTGGCAACATGCTGCTCGTGTGTAAGAGCTCTGTGGAGAGCGTACTGCTAAGGTTGATGCACCATTCAGTGGTGCTGGGAGCACTACGGCTGCGTGTTTCAGACGGGAACCTGCATGAAATAGGTGCACCTGGAAATTGCTGAAATATATTCAACCTGCACAAATAATTAATCATAGAAAGATTGTACGTTGTCATTTCATTTAATCTTGTTATATTTTATAGGTGTTTTAGTGTTACTTTACTAATAGCATCACCATGTTTTTATTGTGAAGGTGTTATAATTGTAGGTGTGTAAATAAATGCGTTTTTTTTTTGTAATTAAATCTTTTAAATTTTACAAGGGTATGTTGGCGTGAGTGTAAAAACTTAACGTGATAATGATTTTTCCTAATTTTATATTAAAAACGATTTTATTTGTCATAATTATTCTTTTCAGATTACAAGTTCATAAATTCAAGGAAAGGGAAACAGTTGATTCTGCACAAAGATTACACATACGGCTTCTCAAAAGTTTATCGAACAACAAAATCTTCCTTCTGGCAGTGCACGTCACGATCACTCACGAACAAGTGTAAAGCGACACTAGTAATAGATGTTCATGGTAATATTATATCTAGTAACTTAGACCACTGCCATCCACCACCTCAATTTTTTATCAAAGATGGCAATTATATTAGACTTTGAAATATAAATAACAATGAGACTCATGTAGTGTTAGTAACTATATTATGGAGTTTCTTGCCCTTTCTTCTCCATACAAAGCTACCTTTTGGAATGGGCACCTAGAATCAATTTTTTTTTTTTCATTTGACGTTCAAAAGTGCCTTATAATGGTCTAATTGCAATAAATCATTTGACTTTGACTTTACAACTGTACTCAGATCACCCTGCCTCGCACCTGACTCAAGACCATAATGACTTTGTTTTTAAAGTTTTCTATTTCTTTAACAGCTTATGTACGTGTGTAAGTACATAAGCTGTTAAAGAAATAGAAAACTTTGTTTTGACTTTGATTCTGTTCCTTTTTTGAATCATATATAGGTACGTCAGTATGGTGTCGGACGTAAAGAATAGCACCATCCCATATTTTCCCGTGGGTGTCGTAAGAGGCGACTAAGGGACGTACCAGAGAATGGGCAGCAGCGTTCTCTGTGCATTTGTAACAACAATACTGCGATCGCCAACCCGCCTGCCAAGCGTGGCGATTATGGCAAAACCCCCCCTTGGGGAGGCCTATGTCCAGCAGTGGACGTCTGTCGGCTGAAATGATGACATAGGTAAAGCTTATTTCTTTTTAAAATGTAAGAAAAGAATGAGATAAATTGTGTAGTACCTAAGAGTTGTTTAATACACTGTGACTACGTTCTATGTAAATAGCTGTTAATATTATAATTCTCCTAATAAAACCTTCTAAATGTGAGATAAGCTTATTTTTATTTATTGTACCTACCTCTACATTGAATTCAATGTTGTATTTTTATCATAAGAAATCGGCCACCAGTGTCTACTTACACATGCTTTCAAATAATGGCGCTTTTTTTTAAAATCAAGCAAGTGCATGGTGAAAATTGTAGTACATGTTAATTATTAAATAGCATCTTATCATTGAGTGTCTACAATTTTGGTTTTGTTCCAAACATTGATATTTTTAATCTGGTCAGACCGTCTTATTTCAAAGTATTTCAATGTGTGAGAATCTGAAATAAATGATTTATTATTATTACCTATTTCAAAGAAACTCCTGTTCCGAACATCGATATTTTTAATCATGTCAGACCGTCTTATTTCAAAGTAATTTTTCAATGTGTGAGAATCTGAAACAAATTGTTTATTATTATTATTTGAAAGAAACTTCTTTCCATATTGCGCTGACTATCTTTTTTGTTAGATTTTTGGTGTAGTTCCAGGTTTGACTTCCATAATATGTCAGACAGCAGGATATAATAATCTTTTTAATATTCATGGACTTCAGCTTATGTTCCAGCGTATGTTAATATTCTTCACTCTATTTCATCAATATCTATATGTGTTTAAATTTCAGCTTATTCCTTTAAACCACTCGTCCATTAATTCTCACGAACTTTCGCGTAATATCCATGCTATATTGGAGTTGGCTTCGGGTTCAAGCGATTAATTTTGTTCAAAAATCACACATACACACTACTAACACTGCCTATTGGCAATGCTCGGTGATATTTAAGCGCGTGTATTCGATTCGTGACAAAAACTTCATGTTTTCGCGTTTTTCCCAGAGCAATATCGTTGTATTGTGAGCAGATTATTAGAATAAGAATTACGGCTTTAGAAAGATTAAGTCTTGATTTAGGCAGCTACAAAGTAAAAGTATAATTTTTAACTATGGTTTTGTACAAATATAGACGCCAGAGTTAACTTTCAGGACGTATACAGCCATTACTGTATGCCAAAATATTATGTTTTATGCATTTTCCAACAGGATGTACAGTCTTAAAGTATATTACAGAGCCAACATTACCAAAATATTACTATTATGTATTAAAAAACAATATTAAAAAAGTACAACATCGGTTCACTTTGAAAAGTACACCAGTATTTGAATAAAAACATAACTGATATATTTATTTTATGAAAATAAAGGTTATGTTTAACATACAGAATAAATTTTCAGTCCGTTATACGAACTCATTTATATTAAACAATTATTTTTAAAAACACTATAAAACCTCGCGCGCAACGTTTGTCGATCAATTTCAACGATTCGTGCTCATACTTCCGTCTTCATGCACAAAAATAGAACATTGTATTGTTCTAGTGTGCATCAATGCTGCTACGATGTTCTAGTAATCATTTAAAGCAGTCGTGATTTTGAGTTGCGCTAAATCGAATACGCGACCTTAATCAAGGAAATATAATTTCTAGTAACCTGGATTACTGCCACACACCACCACCAGAAACACTTTTATTTGTCATATTTATGTTTTTCAGATTATAAGTTCATAAAGTCGAGCAAAGGGAAACAGTTGATTCTGCACAAAGATTACTCGTATAACTTCACGAAATGTCATCGAGCAAAAAAATCTTCCCTCTGGCAGTGCACGTCACGATCACTCACGAACAAGTGTAAGGCGACACTAAAAATAGATGATCATGGTAATATTATATCTAGTAACTTAGACCACTGCCATCCACCACCTCGATTTTATATCAAAGATGGCCATTATATTAGAATTTAAATCAAACTACAAACACTTAATTTGTCGTCGTCTTTTTTATTGAAATCACTTATTAGCATTTTACAATATTTTTAAATAATTATAATAATAATATAATAATATGTGAGGACATTTTCACACACGGCCATCTGACCCCAAACTAGGGAGACCCTGTACTATGGGTGTCAGACAGCTGATATACATACACAAATACATTTTTTTTTAATACATACATATATAGATAAACAACACCCAGACCCAAGGTAAACGCAAGTGCTCATCACACACATGTTTACCCTGGGTGGGAATCGAATCCGCAACACGCTGCGCAGCAGTTGATTGCTTAGCTACTGCGCCAACCGTGTCGCCAAATTTTATATACAGTATAATTATAATTGTGTACAGTTTGTATGTTCAAAAACTTTAATTTCACGTTAAAAAAAAAGTGGTACCTACGTAAATTTTACATCTTCTGATTGTGTTTTATATTCAAACAAGCGCAATCGTTTGGAATCCTCCAGCCTCATGTCGCAAAAGATTGAAAACAAAGTCAAAGTCAAATCATTTATTTCAATTAGACCATTAAAAAGGCACTTTTGAACGTCATAATAAAAAAATATAAAGTTGATTCTAGTTGCCCATTCCAAAAGGTAGTTTCGTATGGAGAAGAATGGGCAAGAAACTCCATACTTACTCTTTTAAAAAAAATGTGTACAATATTTTGCATTTACAGTTATATAACTATACGTGAATACGATGGACCTTGCATAAAAACACTATATTGAAGTATGTACAAAGTATTACAAGATAAAGAATGACAGCTAAGTTGTATACATAGATACATAGTGTTCACATATTTATTTTATTTACAATTATTGTAAAAGTAGACAACCACTCCATACATTTCAACAAACTATGAACCTATGAACCAGTGTGTGACCCAAAGCAAGAATTAAATATAATGTATATATAAATATAAATAGTATAAATTAAGTAGTTTTAATTAGCAATCCGTTTGATTTTGTCTAGACTGTAGATTGTCCTATGGAGCCCGGACCAGCATGTTTCCAAGCATTCTTATCATGGATATAATCCTCTAAACTGTAATATGCTTGTTTACAGAGTGTACTTTTACACCTTTATACCTTTTAAATCTTACTAAATTGTTGTTTTTTTTTTAACAGTACGAAGATTATCCTCCCTTGAAGTACCCGAGTCTATTCGTCATGGGCATGGTCAGATTAAGATAAAAAAAGAGGTCAGTGAGGAGGGACGTCTCGTTTGTACATGTGCGAGCGTAGCTACTGATAGGGTTGCTGCACCAACCAGAGGTACTGGGAGCAGTACGCCTGCATGTTCCAGACGGGGACCTACGTGCTACTACTACTACTACGGCTACACGCCCGGCTACATGCAGCGCAGACGACAGACTATTCGTGACGTCCTTTTTATTCTGTGAAAATAGAACCTCTGCAATTATATGTAGTAACGCACACGACGCGCAAAAAGTCCGGCGCACAAAAAATCCGTGTAATTCGGGCAGACCGCACCGCGCCGCGCCGCGCCGCTCGGCACAAAAAGCGTGTGAAAAAATTTAACGTTTGCTTCAACCCGCGCTAACGCAGACGGCGCACGCTTTAGTCGGCAATCTGCATTTGCTAGGGGTGGACGTATAGAATCCGAAAGTATAGGATATACCCAAAATTCTCTATTTCTTCTTTTTCTATACTGCATGTACAAAATAATACTTCGCGATCTCTGCACGATTTCCATAGCGTCTACGTCCCTACAGCTCAGCCGACAGAATGATCGAAGATGTGCGTCGTGTGCGTTGAGTCTGTGAAAAATCCGCGACCGACTTTTTGCGCGCCATGCAGACTTTTTGTGCGCCGCAGACTCGATCGCACAAAAAGTGTGCCGTCTGCGCTGCACCTACTTTAGTTATCTCTAAGAATATATTTTAACAACATCTGCCGAAATGTATCCAAGCTGCAGAAATAAATTAATCATAGAAAAATAGTTAGTGGTCATTTTATTCGATCCTCTTTTATTTTATTAGTGTATTTAGTGTTAGGTACTTATAGCATCGGCTTGGTTTTACTGTGAAGGTGTAAATTAATAAATAAATGTTTTTTTTTATTGTAATGAAATCTTTTAAATTTTACAAGAGTCATGTTGGCGTGATTGTAAAAACTTGCGTGATAATGAGTTTTCCTAGTTTTAAAAATATAAAGTTGATTCTAGTTGCCCATTCCAAAAGGTAGTTTCGTATGGAGAAGAATGGGCAAGAAACTCCATACTTACTCTTTTAAAAAAAATGTGTACAATATTTTGCATTTACAGTTTACAGTTATATAACTATACGTGAATACGATGGACCTTGCATAAAAACACTATATTGAAGTATGTACAAAGTATTACAAGATAAAGAATGACAGCTAAGTTGTATACATAGATACATAGTGTTCACATATTTATTTTATTTACAATTATTGTAAAAGTAGACAACCACTCCATACATTTCAACAAACTATGAACCTATGAACCAGTGTGTGACCCAAAGCAAGAATTAAATATAATGTATATATAAATATAAATAGTATAAATTAAGTAGTTTTAATTAGCAATCCGTTTGATTTTGTCTAGACTGTAGATTGTCCTATGGAGCCCGGACCAGCATGTTTCCAAGCATTCTTATCATGGATATAATCCTCTAAACTGTAATATGCTTGTTTACAGAGTGTACTTTTACACCTTTATACCTTTTAAATCTTACTAAATTGTTGTTTTTTTTTTAACAGTACGAAGATTATCCTCCCTTGAAGTACCCGAGTCTATTCGTCATGGGCATGGTCAGATTAAGATAAAAAAAGAGGTCAGTGAGGAGGGACGTCTCGTTTGTACATGTGCGAGCGTAGCTACTGATAGGGTTGCTGCACCAACCAGAGGTACTGGGAGCAGTACGCCTGCATGTTCCAGACGGGGACCTACGTGCTACTACTACTACTACGGCTACACGCCCGGCTACATGCAGCGCAGACGACAGACTATTCGTGACGTCCTTTTTATTCTGTGAAAATAGAACCTATGCAATTATATGTAGTAACGCACACGACGCGCAAAAAGTCCGGCGCACAAAAAATCCGTGTAATTCGGGCAGACCGCACCGCGCCGCGCCGCGCCGCTCGGCACAAAAAGCGTGTGAAAAAATTTAACGTTTGCTTCAACCCGCGCTAACGCAGACGGCGCACGCTTTAGTCGGCAATCTGCATTTGCTAGGGGTGGACGTATAGAATCCGAAAGTATAGGATATACCCAAAATTCTCTATTTCTTCTTTTTCTGTACTGCATGTACAAAATAATACTTCGCGATCTCTGCACGATTTCCATAGCGTCTACGTCCCTACAGCTCAGCCGACAGAATGATCGAAGATGTGCGTCGTGTGCGTTGAGTCTGTGAAAAATCCGCGACCGACTTTTTGCGCGCCATGCAGACTTTTTGTGCGCCGCAGACTCGATCGCACAAAAAGTGTGCCGTCTGCGCTGCACCTACTTTAGTTATCTCTAAGAATATATTTTAACAACATCTGCCGAAATGTATCCAAGCTGCAGAAATAAATTAATCATAGAAAAATTGTTAGTGGTCATTTTATTCGATCCTCTTTTATTTTATTAGTGTATTTAGTGTTAGGTACTTATAGCATCGGCTTGGTTTTACTGTGAAGGTGTAAATTAATAAATAAATGTTTTTTTTTATTGTAATGAAATCTTTTAAATTTTACAAGAGTCATGTTGGCGTGATTGTAAAAACTTGCGTGATAATGAGTTTTCCTAGTTTTACATTAGAAATGATTTTAATTGTTATACATATTTATTGTTTTCAGATTACAAGTACATAAGCTCGAGGAAAGGGAAACAGTTGATTCTGCACAAAAATTATACATACGGCTTTTCAAAATCTTATCGAACAAAAAAAACTTCTTACTGGCAGTGCACGTCTCGACCAATCACAAACAAGTGTAAAGCGACACTAGAAATAGATGATCATGGTAATATTATATCTAGTAACTTAGACCACTGCCATCCACCACCTCGATTTTATATCAAAGATGGCCATTATATTAGAATTTAAAAAATAAAAATGAAATAGTTGAAATGTCACATAGTCTCTATTCCAAGGTAGGTAATTATTTTCAGATAAGGTACTGTTTCACAATGTATTTAATAACTTTATTTTCGAACCGTTTAGGGCTGTAAACCTCAGGTGTTGAGGTCCGAGTCCTCATATTCTTTTTTATTAAGGAAATGTCCTAAATCTTGTTTGACACGGGTTCCCGTGATCCAAGAGCTGGTTTTTACCTCGGTAAGAGGTTAAGCATTGCCATCCAACGTGGCAATGCCGCCAGTCTCTTGGGCACACTTCCAGATGACGACGACGTGGAGGAATTTTTCGAAGCCATATTGTATTCGTTATCAAATTTAATAGTTATAGGTTTTCCTTTTTTATTATTCGTGTAAATGTTGTATTTAAAAAACGGAATCAATGTTTTGAATGCCTATGTAATTAGTTAACTTTGTTGAAGTTTTATGTTTAATTACTTTGCTTTTAACGTTTTCTATTTAGGAACTTACATGTAAACAGACAAAAACAAGGAACAAAAACAGGTACAAAGATAAAGCTTGTTCTAAAGAAATTTCTTCTTCCAACTTACCTACGATAAGATGAGGCATAAGGCCTAAGGCATTAAGTCCACCTTTGTACCTTTGTGCATGAAGTAAAATAATCAATAAACAAGATATTGGTGCCAATTCTGTTGTACACAAGCTTAACTTATTTTATACTATTTTTATCTCTTTCTATCCAATAACACAAGAAAGAGACAAATATGAATAAGAACTGTCAGTTTGAGTTGATAAAATATTCAAACAATTATAGTTGTCATTTCAGAACGTACTGATTAAAAACACGACGACGTTCAAGATAAAAAACTAATTTGACATCTCTAACTTAGTTCTTGTCTGTCGCCGTCTCTTTCATCGTCTGCCTGGTAGTAAGAGATGCCAATTGTATAATTTTAGTTTAGTTTGTGACCAAGAGAATCGGCACGATTGTATAGTAACAGTTGTATAGTCACCGTGACACTGTTCTATGTAAATAGCTTTTGTTAATTTTATAATTATTCTAATAAAACCTTTTTAAGCCCTGGAAATCTGATTCATTATCAAATAACTGTAAAATTAGATTTTAAGTTGCTTTAAAATCAATAAATATTTATTCAATTGAGTTGGCAAATGGCTACCTACAAGTGACGTCATAAGTATAAATTGACATACAATATGGCACAAATATTAAAATAAAGCACACAAATATTTAGATTTTAGACACAATATTAAAATAACATACAAATTAATTCTTATGATCTAAAAAATCCTTAATGCTATAAAAATTACATTTGTTTAGCCATTCGAAAAGTTTTATTTTAAATTGTCTCGCGTTCAGAATTTGAGTTCACTGGGAATTTTATTATATATGCGTACACTCATAGCCCCGCAGTTTTTATTATATTTTAAGGTTTTAGGGTGGTGTAACATAACCAGCCGGTGTGGATCCCGTCGGTTTCTTGGGTTGACCTTGCCTATAGATTGGAACATCTATACTAATATAATATATTATTATATATTATATATATTTTTATTTTATATTATAAAGCCGATTCGATTGAAAAAATCTTTTTGTGTTGGATAGTCCATATACCGAGGAAGGCTATAGGCCCATGCGAAGCCGGGTCGGGTTGCTAGTGTAGGTATAAGTGCCTCGAACTGTGCTTTGACAGTTCATAAAAGGTATGTCAATTGATTGGTTGTGTCATCTCCCCAATTTTGGTTATCTTGTATTTATTTATTTACTAGTTGACGCCTGCGACTCCATCCGCGTGTTTGTCGGTTATCGTGAATGCAGACGAAGTTGCAGATTAAAAAGTAGCCTATGTCTTTCCCCAGTTTTAAAACTATCTTCATAACTAATTTTACCAGAATCAGTCCAACCGTTTCATCGTGAAAACGTAACAGACAGAGTTATAGTGCGTGCCACGAAAGATGAGACTTGGCACAGACTTGATTTGACTTGCGCAGTACTCGATTTAAAGGTAAGAGACCTTTAAGTCGAGTACTGCGCAAGTCAAATGAAGTCTGTGTCAAGTCTCATCTTTCGTGGCACGTACTATACTTTCGTATTTATAATGATACTAGCTTTTGCCCACGGCTTCGCCCGCTTGACAAATCATATACTACCTTCCTCTTGAATCACTCTATATATTAAAAACCCGCATCAAAATCCGTTGCGCAGTTTTAAAGATCTAAGCATACATAGGGACAGACAGACGCGGTGGGGGACTTTGTTTTGTAATTTGTAGTGAAATATGGATATATAGGGTGACTGGTAATTAGTGTGCGATACTTAAACACGTGATTGTGTTCATGATTACAATACGGTCAACGTAACTTGGCGCGTCTGAAGTTAGCTGTTTGGCTGCGCAATGGAACTTTTAGGAACGAAATTGTCTACTGCGCAGCTAATCGGCTAACTTCAGACGCGCCAAGTTACGTTGACCGTACTGTACAAACAACTTTCCCGAAGAAAAAATGTTTTTTGTACTGGTTTATGCGGAACGTCATGCGGAACTGCTATGTCAATAATCATTGCCTCTCCAATCGATCCACCACCACTACATCAGGCTTATTGGCTACAATAGTCCTGTCAGTGATGATGGATCGATCCCAGTACAATGTGACATTGCCATTTTCAAGAGCTGGATCGGGCACATACCTGTAGTATGGTACTTCTGATTCCACGAGGTTGTATTTGTATTATTATTATTATTATTATATTTATTTCAGATTATAAGTTCATCAGTTCTATCAAAGGCAGGCGGTTGCTTTTGCACAAAAACTACACTTACAGTTTTACCAGTTCCGCGTCTGTAAAGAAAACTAGTTACTGGCAATGCATAGGACGAACAACAAGCAAGTGCAAAGCGAACATTGTAATAGATATGCATGGTCAAATTTTACCTGGGAACCGAGAACTGCATACCCATCCACCGCCAAGATTTTTCATTTCAAACGGAAAATATATTAGAGTTTAAAATAAAATGGTTTGAAAATTGAATGTTGCTAGTTTGAAAGCTTCACTTATGGTTTTTTGTTTGTTTGTAGTTTGTGTTTTAAACGCGTTGTAAAAAGACATAAATCATATAACCGTTAACTTCACATTCAGCCCATTAAATTAGTTAAAGTAACAGTGAGTGAAAATGGTGCACGTTACCCCAACAATATTATTATTTCATGCCGGTAACATATTATTACAGTGTAGTAAAATACTACTGTTTTATAGTCTAATTTCAAATATCACTTCTTAGTACAGATACTGTATTGTTGGTATGTATATTAACAGTGTACGCGTCTGTACCGAACTTGTCAGGTGTATTATACTAAACATTTTGAAAGACACCATAATGTACTACGCGGTCGCTTTTTTGTAACCACCTAATAATGGTCGGGTTACTATGGTTTTGCACTTCCTAATGATTTTATTATCTCGTTAAGGTTTGTATGTACTATGCTGAATTTTACACGCGAAAATGATAGCTGGGATACGAATTTTTATTGTTGTTGTAAAAAATCTCTGATCATTGTACCGCGCGGCGCAATGTAACGCACGCTAAGTTTGTACGGGGGCATGCAACGATACAGCGTTCGTGGAGGTATTTAAAGTTTTGTTTTAACTTTTAAATGTTAATAACTTCGTAAACAGATGCTACGCTCTATCGGTACTATTCGTGGCTGTGTTGACTGTGCTCGACGGTGAACAGTCATGAAATCGATGATCTGATTTTGCTTAGCGAATACCGTTTTTCATGTCATGAACTGTCAAAAGTGTCAAATTATTCAACCTTGAGTCGTTCCATCAAAAGCCGTTAATTCACGTGGCGCTAGAGGTGCGTTAGCAAAGGTTAATGAATACGAAAGCGTCGAGTTTTAGGTTGTGTTAGGTACAAAGAAAATAGCATCACAGGAGGTTCCTAGATATATGATTTAGTACAAAAATGCAATATAAATGGGAATAACTTGATATATTCTTCAGGCATCCTCAAGTGTATTTTTACACTCGTTATTAGGTATACTTACTCTTTTAAGTCTTCTTCAGATCGAGTTTTTTCATGTGTGTATACTTTTATTGCAATAAAAACCATTAAATTATTCGGGTTCATTCAAATTATTTTGTATTTTTATTTTAAAATCTTTCACGATCCATCTTTTAACTTAATAAACTTCTGTTTATTTTTATCTAGCCGGCACTAGAGCTTTGTCCTACTGCTGAACAAAGACCTCCCCCTGGGACTATTTTCCTATGTCACCTCGAACCAACCCTTCTGCTACGCGTCCAGATCATCTCGCCACGTCTTTCTGGGCCGTCCTCAGTGACGCAGTCCATCGTTAGACACCTATTGTGAGGAGACTTGCCCAGCAGTCAATGTGTATGCGACTGACATGACTCGCCCAATCTCATTTAATAAAGTTACTACATATTTCAGATTCCATGCAAGTCAAGCGGCATACACTGCATAGGGAGTTAATTGACTACTTCAATAAACTGTCTACCCAATTTGCTGAACCGAATTTCACGAGTACAAGAGCTGGACAGAAAGTGGTGAAACAACCACAGACAGCCACGGCAGATAGACCTCGACTGAAGCATCGGCATTTCCCAGTAAGGAATGGTTTTAAAAAAAGTCGCTGCTGGTTGTGTGCTCAGCGCAAAGGCAGTGCTAGGACTGTGTGGAAGTGTTTGGAGTGCAATGTTAATCTGTGTGTCGAAAACTGTTTCATGGATTACCACACAAAGTGACACAGTCAACTCTAAGCTCCTTTTATTATTTACGATCCCTATTTCTTGTTATTTTTTTTTCTAATAATACATTAGATTGTAACAATAAAATAATATTGTGACAAATACACACATCAACATTGTCCAGGGATATCTGAGAATTTTTCATAAAAAACATGGATATTTTTAATTTATAAAAATATATTCAGGTCTTGTTTATTATGGAAAGTTTCAAGGCTGGCAAGCACTGTCTTTACTCTTTGTTACGTTTAAATGAGTTTCGTAAATGTGTTAGGTATTTTGTGCAATCGCTATCAAAATGGTGTTTCAAACGTTATTATTGGAAATGGTACAGATAGCGAGGATGGTGATTGCTTTAGGTTGATTATGTTCCGCAAAAAAAGATCCGATCAAGCCCAACCGTAATTTTTCAAAAAGAAATTGCCATTCTCGCTATCTGTACCATTTTCAAATATCCAAAAAAATCTTCATATATCCCTAGGCAATGTTGATCACTGATATTTGTCTCATTAATTAACTTATGAGTTCATCAATGAAACGAATATATATGGAATAGGTCGGTTATAAAATACGTGCGGAAAGACCCCGTGCATAACCGGGCGGCCATCTTGCAAAATTGATCTATTGAAGCTTATCTAGTTCTAGTTCTTCATATTGTGTACGCACATTTTGTGATTTAATTTTAATAAATTCTTTTAAAATATTCACTTTCTTTTTTTATAAGTAGTTGTTGCAACTGGCTCGGTATTATAATATATTAAGAAATCCGATACTTTCAACTTGATAATTCCTTTATTTCAGAATACAAGTATATAAACTCTAAGAGAGGCAAGAAATTAATTCTGTACAAGGAATACACATTCAGCTTCAACAATTACTCTTCTACCAAAGGAACTACTTACTGGCAATGCTCAGCATGCACCACGAATAAATGCAAGGCGAAACTGGTAATAGATGATTGTGGTAACATTATACCTGGTAACCGAAACCTGCACAGCCATCCACCACCACGATATTACGTCTGTAATGG
This sequence comes from Charanyca ferruginea, assembly GCA_947361185.1. Lineage (NCBI taxonomy): Eukaryota > Metazoa > Arthropoda > Insecta > Lepidoptera > Noctuidae > Charanyca > Charanyca ferruginea. The sequence continues at coordinate 19,769,073 of OX376073.1, forward strand.
ACAATATATCAAAATTTAACATAATATAAGCATTTGAAAATGTAGTGTTGTTAGTTTTAAAGTTTCATTTGTAGTTTACTTTCGGTGATTGTTAAGGCGACGATACTCGTATACGCCGGCGACCTTGAGCGACCAGAGAATCGTATGCGCTGCGTCCAAAACTCTCAAAGTATAGTCGAAGAAATTAAATAAAAGATAGTATTCTTTAACTTAAAAAAAGGCGTATACTAAAGGATAGATATTAAAATTGTCTGTAAGATAGTAAAAGTTTCGTTTAAATATTCCTGGTAGATTTTGTGTGATTATCAATGTTTTGTCCGCGTCAGACATAACTTCACGATTTAATTAATCTATTTAATATGAACTTAATTAAAATATTCACATACTAAATGATTAAGAGAATGTTTTAGTTTAACATATATTTTTTTCAAATCATTTACACTACACATTTTGACGTGATTGTCAGTTATCTATTAGTTATATAGTATCATCATCATCTGTCTAGCCTTTTCCCCAACAATGTTGGGCTCGACTCCCAGTGTAACCGTAAGCAGAAGGTTTCCAGGTATATAAAAAAAATACAAAAATAATCGTAATGATGGGAGAAAAAACATCCTTGAGGCTTCGTTTAGTATCCTTTTGCGACGGTTATAATTTGTGTCTTCTTCGGTTCGAGTTCTTATGGTGTGTATGCTTTCATTCCAATAAAATCTATCAAACTTAATTTGGCATTTTCATTCTAAAATCACCCATCTATACTTAATATTATAAAAAGCTGAAGAGTTTGTTTATTTGTTTGTTTGGTTGAACGCGCTAATCTCAGGATCTACTGGTTCGAATTGAAAAAATATTTTTGTGTTGGATAGTTCATTTATCGAGGAAGGCTATAGGTCCATGCGAAGCCGGGTCGGGCTGCTAGTCATCTATATATTTCAACTTCATCCAGTACAATAACGCATTCTGGGTGCTGATAGGGCTGCCCCGCTGCTGCAGCGCATTAGAGATGTTTGCAGAAGCTCACGTGGACTGCTTCTACGCGGTTATGCGGAGACGAGGCACGTCCGTGGTCCGTAGGGTGCGGGCTAGAGCCAACAGCATTCTGACAAGATGATGATAGCAAGGAGGCTAGACTGCGCATTTGCGAACCGCTGCTGCAAGGTGTCAGATGGGCCTTGTAACCTTGTTGTAGTGGTGATAATTAATTTTACTAACGTAGCTTGCAAGCAAATCAGCACTAACACTATGACTCTTGAAACTTGTAATGAATGATTCTATTCTATTAACTTAGTACTAATTATTTCAGATTTCAAGTACATTAATTCAAAGCAAGGCAAGCGGTTAGTTCTGCATAGGGAGTACACTTATTGCTTCAATCATCAGTCTTTTATCAAAGGTACTGTGCAGTGGCAATGTACAGGCCGTACCAGGAAAAACTGCAAGGCGAAAATAGTTATAGATAGTCATGGCAAGATTGTATCTGGTAACTTAGACCATAGCCATCCACCACCACTATTCTATATTACTCCTAATGGACAATATATTAAAATTTAAAATAGGACATTTTAGCAGAAAACTTAGGCATATTTTATAAAATTCTATGCCAGCTAAATGGTGCCAAAGCAAAAATTATGTTCGATTCTGTGGCCCAAAGAATCATGGCGAGATCCATACATTCATTTTCATGAAAAAAAAAAATCAATTAGAAGGTTTAAAATATTTTCCAATTTAGAGAATACATTATTAGAGTAGATTGATGTACTTACCATATTTTTAAACACTCGCATAATAAAATATTTTGAAATGAAAACAACACTTTTTCGTGTCATCTCGTTGCCCCATTTTGTGTTTATAAAAAAAAAGAAAGTGACAAGTGACATTAACGGATGTATCAAATTGGCAAACAAGGTGATATGACAAGTGTGTGGAAAAAAGTAATAATTATTTGTGACATTATTTCTCATAAAACGGTGCAATTTCAGTGTGAAAACTGCAAAACGGCGACTCACTGCTATCGTTAGCTGGCGTTTCGTTCTGAAATAATGAGCTCTTCGTTAAACTATTCACTTTTAACATCCATTTTTATTGCGATGTTTTAAAAACATTGTAAATGCCTAAAGATACTCTTTAGGTATCCAAGAATATAAGAATTAGAATTTAAACTTCTCCAAACATCTTTATTTTTTTGTACAAATCCTGCCATGATCCTTTGTAGACTAAGTTTTTTTAGTGTATTTTGATAAAGGTACAATGGGACGCTGTGTATAAAAAATATTTAAAAACTAATAAAAAAATAGTACTTTTGACGTCGCTTTCTTTACTCTTGTTTTTGCTAGCCTACTCACTCCTATAGGAACGTCTTTTATTTTACCCTTTCTTTTTTTTAGATGTTCGGAAGTCTTTTCCGAAAGCGTACTGCTTACTATAGTAGTCATAATTTGAGCAATAAATATAAACACGATTAAATTTTGTACATAGTGTAAGGGCATATGTTAATTTCAAATAACGTTTTTTTTTTCTCTTTATTTAAAGAATTTATATACATGATAGTATATGCCAATTCCATCGTAACCTAAAACATTTTAACAAAATACGTTTATAAATATACCTTATTTCTATGAATAGAGAGTATGAAAGTACAACGTGTTACTAAAACATGAATAACAAAATAAGCACTACGCACTGCTGCGCTGCTGTACTTCTATGAATAAACTAAAATACATCAACACAAGTTTGGCTGCTTTGGATGATGGTTTAGACAGTAAATCGTGAAACATGCCTAAGTTTGCTCTGTTCGGGCTGAGAGTCCTCATTATTGACTCTCGGTGCTTCTGATAACGGACACATTCCATCAACAAGTGATGCACGTCCTCCACTACACCATCAAATAACCTAAAACTAACTCAAAATCTCTTACCACAAGCCTTAATATTTTATCATCTGCTTAGTGTTTTCCCAACTATGTCGGCTTCCAGTCTGCCTGAATGCAGCTGAATACCAGTGTCTTGCATGCAGCGACTGCGTATCTAACCACCATAACCCAGTCACTGGCTAACACGACACCCCTTGGTAAGACTGGTTGTCACACTTTCTGGTTTTTGAGTACCCACAACGACTGTCAAAGATCTACGAATGACAGCCGCGACCAACGTTTTAACGTGCTTTCCGAGGCACAGAGGGGTCTAGGTATGAATTAGATGGTCACCCATCCACGGACCAACCGCGACAAGCGAGCTTCACCATCATGACAGGTTCATCCGGCTTTCACTAAGCCACGAGCTCCTTCCCACCCCTTCGCATCCCCTCCTCATCCATCATCCATATTTCATCTTTATTAACTTACTACCAATATTTTTTTTTTTTTTTCAGATTTCAAGTACATAAATTCAAAGCAAGGCAAGCGCTTAGTTCTGCATAGGGAGTACACATACTGCCTCGGTTATCAGTCTTCTATCAAAGGTACTGTGCAGTGGCAATGTGCAGGCCGCATTACAAATAAATGCAAGGCGAAAATAGTTATAGATAGTCATGGTAAGATTGTATCTGGTAACTTAGACCATAGCCATCCACCACCACGATTCTATATTAGTCCTAATGGACAATATATTCGAATTTAAAATTGGACATTTGTACAGAAAACTTAGGCATATTTTATCAAATTCTATGCCAGCTAAATGGTGCCGAAGCGAAAATTTTGTTCGATTCTGTGGCCCAAAAAATCATGGCGAGATCCATAAGTACTTTCATTTGTATAAAAAACAAATGATCTATTTAAAATATTTTTCAATGCGGAGAATACATTACTAGAAGTAGATTGATATACTTACCATATTTTTAAACTCCCGTATAGTTAAAATATTTCGAAATGAAAATAACACTTTTTCGTGTCATCTCGTTGCCCCATTTCTTGTTTATAAAAAAAAGAAAGTGACAAGTGACATTAACGAATATATCAAATTTGCAGACAAGTAATGTGACAAGTGTGTGGAAAAAAGTAATCGTTATTTGTGACATTATTTCTCATAAAATGGTGCAATTTCAGTGTAAAAACCGCGAAATTTCAACTGTCAGTCTCACTGTTACTGTCAGCTGCCGTTTCGTTGAGAGAATGAGCTTTTCGTTAAACTATTCACCTTTAACATCCATTTTTATTGCGAGGTTTTAAAAATATTGTAAATGCCTAAAGGTCTCTTTAGGTACCAAGTATATAAGAATTAGAATTTAAACTTCTCCAAACATCTTTATTTTTTTGTACAAATCCTGCCATGATCCTTTGTAGACTAAGTTTTTTTAGTGTATTTTGATAAAGGTACAATGGGACGCTATGTATAAAATTCCCTACGAAAAAATTCACAACGAATAAAAAAATTGCACTTTTAGTGTCGTTTTCTTTACTCTTGTTTTTGCTAGCCTACTCACTCCTGTAGGAACTTCTTCTATTTATCTCTTTCTTTTCTTTAGATTTCCGGAAGACGTTTCCGACAGCTTGCTGTTTACTATAGTGGTCATAATTTGGTAAACAAATAAAAACAAAAGTGAAAACACGATGCAATTTTGTACATAGTGTAAGGGCATGTATCTTAATTTCAAATAACTAAATAATATACCCAGTAGTGCCTATTGTCAAAAATAGGACTGGTGTTATGGGAGATAAGAAAAATTACAGGCCGATATCTCTTGCCACAGTCATGTCAAAGGTGTTTGACGGTGTGCTTGGCACTCAACTCAGCAGTCATATACAGTGTTCACGATAACCAATTTGGTTCCCGTTCTGGATTATCCACTGACAGCGCTGTGTTGAGTGTGAAGAACACTGTGAAGTACTACACGGATCGCCACACTCCGGTTTACGCCTGCTACCTTGATTTGAGCAGGGCTTTTGACTTGGTTTCCTACGACATTTTATGGAGAAAGATGGAAGAGGTAAAGTTGCCAGCAGAAGTGACTAATACTCTTAAATACTGGTATGGAAACCAAGTCAATAGTGTGAGGTGGCCTGGTACCCTGTCTAGGCCGTATGGGTTGGAGTGCGGGGTGAGGCAGGGGGAGTTATGCTCACCCACGCTCTTCAACCTGTACGTGAATGATCTGATTGGCGCGCTTAGCAGCATGGGTGTCGGGTGTCATATTGATGGCGTGTGTGTTAATAACATTAGCTACGCTGACGACATGGTGCTGCTGAGCGCGTCAATCTGCGGGCTTAGGAGACTCTTAGCCACTTGCGAGCAGTATGCCAGACTACATGGTCTGGCGTATAATGTTAAGAAGAGTGTAGTCATGGTCAAAGTCAAAGTCAAAGTCAAATCATTTATTTCAATTAGACCATTATAAGGCACTTTTGAACGTCAAATGAGAAAAAAAAAATTGATTCTAGGTGCCCATTCCAAAAGGTAGTTTTGTATGGAGAAGAATGGGCAAGAAACTCCATACTTACTCTTTTAAAAACGATGTTAACAATATTTGCATTTACAGGAATTATATAATTATACGTGAATACGATGTACCTTGCATAAAAACACTAGGTATTTGACAGTGTGTACAAAGTATCACAGATTAAGGAATGACAGACTAAGTTATATGTACATAGATACACAGTGTGCACATATTACATATTACAATTAATGTTGAAACAGTAGACGACCACTCCTTATATTTTAACAAACAATGAATCAGTATGTGAGCCTGAGCAGTGTATAAAAAAAGAGTCAAATATATATATATGTCTTTGGTCTTTGGGGCCAAGTGTTAATACCCAGAAACAATTCCCGTTGTGAAGTTGAATGGTGCACCCCTTGTGAGGGTGGACCAATTTAAATATCTGGGTCACTTATTGACCCCTGCCCTCAAGGACGATGATGATATAGACAGGGAGCGGAGGGCGCTATGTGTGAGAGCTAATATGATTGCCCGCAGGTTCAGGCGTGCTTCTAAAGAGGTCAAACACACAATACTTAGTGCGTACTGCACTTCTTTCTACACTTGCTGCCTGTGCATTAATTATACTCAAAAATCATACGGCGCCCTTCACGTCCAATACAATAACGCTTTCAGGCTGTTGTTGGGGTTGCCCCGATACTGCAGTGCTTCAGGGATGTTCGCTGAAGCTCGTATGGATTGTTTTTATTCAGTGATGCGGAAGCGGTGCGCATCCTTGGTCCGCAGGGTGCGGGGCAGCGCCAACAGCATCATGTGTATGACAGCGAGTAGGCTTGATTGTGTGTTTGTGAATCACTGCTGCAGGGTTTCGGCTGGGCCTGTCACCTTGCGGCAGTGATGTCATAAATTGCTTCTGATTCTGTGTTTGTGTAAGTGTTACTAACGAAGTTTGTAAATATATCAGTCTTGTTACTCGAAATAAATGATTATTATTGTTATTATTATTAATATAATATAACAAAATAATAATAATAATATAAGTGACCGGTCGATCCGCCTTTTACTTAGCCACCAGCTCCTTCCCACCCCTTCTCATCCCCTCCTCATCCATCATCCATATTTCAAGTTCATTAACTTACTACCAATAATATTATTATTTCAGATTTCAAGTACATTAATTCAAAGAAAGGCAAGCGGTTAGTTCTGCATAGGGAGTACACATACTGCTTCAATTATCAGTCTTCTATCAGAGGTACTGTGCATTGGCAATGTGCAGGCCGCATTTCAAAAAACTGCAAGGCGACAATAATTATAGACAGTCTTGGTAAGATTGTATCTGGTAACTTGGACCACACCCATCCACCACCACGATTCTATATTAACCCTGCTGGAAAATATTTTAGAATTTAAAATGGGACATTTGAGCAGAAAACTTCAAATTCAATGCCAGTTAAATATTGCCGAACCAAAAGTCATATTTGATTTTGTCGCTCAAACACAAGTAGGCCACAAAATCGAACATAACTACAAAAAAAAACTTAAGGCCGGGCCAGACTGTTATAAACAAGCTTCCAACAGGGGTCTCCTTGGTGGGAGGATTGTGGAGCCCACGGTTGGTGTTTGCGTCCACACTGGTTTACAACAAAGCCACCTCAGTGTGTTGTCGATTCTTTGTTTACAACGGCGGTATCCACACGCGGTTTTGAACGCGCGTCCGTCCACGGAGGTTGTCGAAGGTCAAACGAATTTTTGTTGCAAACTTGTGTTTACACTGTTGTAAACCGCCGGTGGAGACCGATGTGGAGGGCTTGTTTACAACAGCCTGGCCGGGGTTTAACACCCTCACATAAAAAACTTAGCCTACAAAGTTTTTTTTTTGTGTATTTTGATAAGAATTCGATGGAACGCCAGTCCGCTATGCTTAAAAATCTCTATAAATAAATTAAGTACTAATAAAAAATTGTACTTGTAATGTCGTTTTCTTTACTCTTGTTTTTGCTAACCTATTCACTCTTACCCGTTGTCCTAGGTGAACGACAAACGCGGTAATGCGACGCGACGCGAAAATGTCAAATCGTTGTACGTACTTGTGGCCTACGTTGTCGCCTTGATCAATGTGCGACAAAACGCAGCAAGTGCGGATTTGATTTTTGCGCGACGAGACGCGACACAATAGTTTATTAATAATTAAATATTTACTATTATAAGTACCAGTGTTCTTTCATACCTTAGAGTAAACTCAATAACAACCTCTCCTCAATAGAAATAGGTTTTCGAAAATTAATTATAGATAGTTAAATAATAGGTTTAACAGCTTAATCGAAAGTGCTTGGTAATAAGTCACAATACTCTTTATATAAACGTGAATTTCGTTTCTGATTTATATGATGAAACTCTCCAAACTGTCTTCTTTCTAAATATACCTACAACGTTGGACATACGTCGCTCCTAGTATAGGTCGCATTACGTCGCATCGCGTCGCGTCGGTACGTGTCGCGTTCAGTCGCTCACCTAGGACAACGCCTTACGTGCCTAACTTCTTCTGTTTTTCCCTTTCTTATTTTTATATTTTCAAAAGACTTTTCCGACAGCGTGCTGCTTACTATAGTAGTCATAATTTGGTCAATAAATATAAACACGATTAAATTTTGTACATGTGTAGGGGCATATATCATAATTTTAAATAACCCAAAACTAACTCAAAATCTCTTACCATAAGCATTAATATTTCATCATCTGCCTAACCTTTTCCCAATTATGTCGGGGTCGGCTTCCAGTCTGACTGGGTGCAGCTGAATACCAGTGTTTTGCATGGAGCGACTGCGTATCTAACCACCATAACCATTTCTGTGTAACACGACACCCCTTGGTAAGACTGGTTGTCAGACTTTCTGGTTTTTGAGTACCCACAATGACTGTCAAAGATCTACGAATGACAGCCGGGACCAACGTTTTAACGTGCTTTCCGAGGCACGTTAAGAGAGAGGGGTCTAGATATGAATTAGATGGTCACGCATCTACGGACCGACCGCGGCAAGCGAGCTTAACCATCATGACCAGTCGACCTGGCTTGTACTAAGCCACGAGCTCCTTCCCACCCCTTCTCATCCCCTTCTCATCCAACATCCATATTTTAACTTCAATAACTTACTACCAATAATATTATATTTTTTTCAGATTTCAAGTACATAAATTCAAAGCAAGGCAAGCGCTTAGTTCTGCATAGGGAGTACACATACTGCTTCGGTTATCAGTCTTCTATCAAAGGTACTGTGCAGTGGCGATGTGTAGGTCGCATTACAAATGAATGCAACGCGAAAATAGTTATAGATAGTCATGGTAAGATTGTATCTGGTAACTTAGACCACAGCCATCCACCACCACGATTCTATATTAGTCCTAATGGACAATATATTAGAATTTAAAATTGGACATTTGAGCAGAAAATGTAAGTATATTTTATCTTCTTCTTATATTCTGTGGCCCAAAGAATCATGGCGAGATCCATACATTCATTTGTATGAAAAAAAAAACATTTATTTAAAATATTTTTCAATGCGGATAATACATAACTAGGAGTAGATTCATATACCTACTTACCATATTTTTAAACCCCGTATAGTTAAAATATTCCGAAATGAAAATAACACTTTTTCGTGTCATCTCGTTGCCCCATTTTTTGTTTAAAAAAAAAAAGAAAGTAGCATTAACGAATATATCAAAGCAGACAAGTAATGTGACAAGTGTGTGGAAAAAAGTAATCGTTATTTGTGACATTATTTCTCATAAAACGGTGCAATTTCAGTTTAAAAACCGCGAAATGGCGACTGTCAGTCTCACTGTTACTGTCAGCTGCCGTTTCGTTGAGAAAATGAGCTGAAATAATGGGCTTTTCGTTAAACTATTCACCTTTAACATCCATTTTTATTGCGAGGTTTTAAAAATATTGTAAATGCCTAAAGGTCTCTTTAGGTACCCAAGAATATAAGAATTAGAGTTTAAACTTCTTTAAACATCTTTATTTTTTTGTACAAATCCTGCCATGATCCTTTGTAGAGTATTTTTTTTTAGTGTATTTTGATAAGGGTACTATGGGACGCTATGTATAAAATTCCCTATAAAAATTCAGAACTAATAAAAAAATAGTACTTTTAATGTCGTTTTCTTTACTCTTGTTTTTGCTAACCTACTCACTCCTATAGGAACTTCTTCTATTTATCCCTTTCTTTTTTTAGATTTTCGGAAGACGTTCCCGACAGCGTGCTGCTCACTAATAGTAGTCATAGTTTAGTAAATAAATATAAACACGATGCAATTTTGTACATAGTGTTAGGTCAGATATCTTAATTTCAAATAACTAAATAAAATACCCAATATAATAGTAAGCAAATAATAATAATATAAATGACCAGTCGATCTGCCTTTTACTTAGCCACCAGCTCCTTCCCACCCCTTCTCTCGTCTCCTCATCCATCATCCATATTTCAATTTCATTAACTTACTACCAATAATATTATTATTTCAGATTTCAAGTACATTAATTCAAAGAAAGGCAAGCGGTTAGTTCTGCATAGGGAGTACACATACTGCTTCAATTATCAGTCTTCTATCAAAGGTACTGTGCATTGGCAATGTACAGGCCGCATTTCAAAATACTGCAAGGCGTCAATAATTATAGACAGTCTTGGTAAGATTGTATCTGGTAACTTAGACCACAGCCATCCACCACCACAAGTCTATATTAATCCTGCTGGAGAATATTTTAAAATTTAAAATTGGACGTTTGAGCAGAAAACTTAGGCATATGTCATCAAATTCGATGCCAGTTTAAAAATGCCACAAAATCGAACATAACTAATCTAAAAAAACTTAAGGCCGGGCCAGACTGTTATAAACAAGCTTTCAACAGGGGTTACCTTGGTGGGAGGCTTGTGGAGCCCACGGTTGGTGTTTGCGTCCACACTGGTTTACAACAAGGCTCCCACCTCAGTGTGTTGTCGACTCTTTGTTTACAACGGCGGTATCCACACGCAGTTTTCAACGCGCGTCCGTCCACAGAGGTTGTTGAAGGTCAAACGAATTTTTGTTGCAAACAAGTGTTTACACTGTTATAAACCGCCGGTGGAGACCGATGTGGAGGGCTTGTTTACAACAGCCTGGCCGGGGTTTAACACTCTCACAAAAAAAAAAAATTGCCAGCACAGTTTTTTTTGTGTTTTTTGATAAGAGTACGATGGAACGCCAGTCCGCTATGCATAAAAATCCCTATAAATAAATTAAGAACTAATAAAAATGGTACTTGTTGTATTATAAGTTCTTTTTGAATAAAAGTCAAGGTGAAGCACTGGAGGTTTTTTATTAATAATTTTCTAGTACAAGTAAGTTATCGCGTCCGACATGACATGCCCAATGTGAAGATGGCCGATCCATCCTCATGTTCCTTACATACACCCCGGAACGTCTGTACTTGTATTAAATGACACATGATTGTGACGCTTCTTGGTTATGCCATGTGTCATTTAATACTGTCTGTACGTCGTGTCTTTCTACTCTGTGGCTAGATACATTACACTTGTAACGTCGTTTTCTTTACTCTTGTTTTGCTAGCCTATTCACTCTTACCCGACGCGACGCGAAATTGTCAAATCATCGTTGTATGTACAGTACGGTCAACGTATCTTGGCGGTCCTGAAGTTAGCTATTTGGCAGCGCAATGGAACTTTTAGAAACGAAATTGTCTACTACGCAGCTAATCGGCTAACTTCGGGACTGCCAAGATTCGTCGACCGTATTGTACTTGTGGCCTACGTTGTCGCCTTAATCAATGTGCGACAAAACACGGTAAGTGCGGGTCTGTTTTTTGCGCGACGAGACGCGACACAATAGTTTATTAATAATTAAATATTTACTATTAGAGAAAGTTGGAAGGAGAGTAGAGAGGCCTTTGCCGAGCAGTGGGAAAATCCATGCAGAAATAATAATAAATAAGTACCAGTGTTTTTTCATACCTTAAAGACAAGTCAGTAACAACCTCTACTAAATAGAAATAGGTTTTTGAAAATTAGTTATTTATAGTTAAATAAAAGGTTTAACAGCTGCAACAATATAATCGAAAGCGCTTGGTTATTACCAAGCACTGACTTGACTTATTAGTCACAACACTCTTTAATTAAATAAAGTGGATTTAGTTTCGTTTTCGGCTTTAATGGAAGGCACGCTACTGGTAGGACACACGTCGCGTGAAGTATTTGGTCGTATCACGTCGCATCGCGTCGCGTCGGTACGTGTCGCGTTCGGTCGCTTACCTAGGACAACGCCTTATGCCTAACTTCTTCTATTTTTCCCTTTCTTATTTTTATATTTTCGAAATACTTTTCCGACAGCATGCACTAGCACTAAGCAAAAGTTATGTTTGATTTTGTGGCCCAAACCCAAGTATGGGTCACAAAATCAAACATAACTACTCTAAAAAACTTACACTCTTACCACACCTCGGACACTTCATACAAAACTTGCAAAATAATTACCTATTACTACTACAAAACCAAATGACGTCTGTACACGTGCAAATGTGTGCGTGAATTTTAGTAGGGTTGAATCAGTTGGATGTCGTGGCGTACAAAATGGCGCGAAAAGTGCAGCGCTTTGCGTCGGGTGAACCGCTTTGCGTCGGGTGAACCGAACGACGACGGAACTACCCGCACGTTTCGAGCATTATTATGAAGTGATCTTGTCCGAGCGTTCAATTATTTATTTCTTAAAGAAATAAAATAAATGATATTTGATTTTGAATACTCGGATTTGTGATGACATAAAAGTAATATTATAATATTTATTATGTAAAGAGGTTTATTTATTCATCAATAATGGTAAATTAAGGTACCTACCTAATTACAAAATATGGAATTCACGATCGCCCCGTACCATTACGCGGCAACGCATTTTTTTTTTTTTCATTTTTTCTGAACCAGTCCATGTCCGTACATGTTAAGTTCAAAAGTATTAAAAATAAAAATTAAGAATTAATTAAAATATTACAATAATAATAATTACAATGGGGCGACGCGACAAGGTTAGTGCGTAGGGTACTACTTTTCAATTCTAAGATTGAATAGAACGTGAAAGAAAGGGACATAAGTACATAACTAAGACATTAAAGAGAGAGAGCAATATTAATAGCTGGTAATGTTGGTATGTTATTATTACGGAAGTTTTAATTGTATTACACTTCTGGACACATCTATTGGCCCACCTTAGAGTTTAGGTTTCGATGGCCCCTACCGAAATATGATTGCTAGATTGAACAAAAACTGTTGATGCAGTTTTAAACCTGATACATTTTACCATCTTTTTCGATCATATTGTTTTAAATTTGAATTCAGAATACCATACGACATGGAGCTACGCCTAACAAGTCGGATATGCGCCTTGTTAAAGGCAATTGATTTTTGAATAAAAAACATGTTTTATCAAATAAAGGTTTAATTTAATAACGCGTGTTGCCTCCATGGGCATCTACCACAACTCTCATACGATTAGGCATAGAGTTTATCAACCGCTCTATGAAATTTTGAGGGATCATCTCCCATTCCTCTTCTATGGCAGTTTTCAACTCCTGCATCGTCTGGGCAATTGGCTGACGAGCCCTAACACGTCTTTTTAGCTCGTCCCACATGTGCTCAATGGGGTTCATGTCTGGGCTTCTGGCTGGCCAGTCCATAACTGGGATGTTCACATCCCGAAGATATTCCCTGACGATGCCGGCCGCATGGGCTCTTGGATTACCATGCATTAAAAGGAAATTTGGGCCCACATAGTCCGCGTATGGTATCACGTGAGGTTCTAAGCACTCACGAATGTACCTTTCAGCATTTAATGTTGGCAGCCGTGGTCCTGTAACAACCTCAAGTTGAGTTTTGCCGCTCGCGGATATACCGCCCCAGACAGTCCATGAGCCACCGCCATAAGCAACCCTCTCTTCAAAGCAGCATTGTGCGAAACGCTCTCCCTTACGTCGGTAGACCTTCTTCCTTCCATCATTGCCATGTAACACAATCTTAGACTCATCAGAAAAGAGTACACGGCTCCAATCTTGCTGTGTCCAATTTAAATTACTGCGTGCGAAATGAAGGCGCGCTGTTCGGTGGGCTCGCGTTAGTTTGGGCTCATTAGCTGGCTTGTGTGGTACCATATCGCGTTCTTTTAACCTTCTCCGAACAGTTCGAGCGCTCACAGATACTCCGTGGAAGTCGCGATGTTGGTTTTGTATCTCAATGGAGGTAAGGTGACGATTTCTCAAGCTGGTCGTCACGATGAATCGATCCTGCCTTTCAGTTGTGACCCGAGATCGTGGCCTTCCTTGGCGACGAACAAAGCCTCCAGGTACCTCCGATAAACATTTCGGACCGCAGATCGACTTAAATTAAGTTGAGCACTCACGTTTCTTTGGCTGTGTCTGGCCTGAATAAGTGCCACAGCTTGGGCGGCGACTTCAGGTGAAGTATCCATAGATTATTGATAGAACCTCACCTTAATGTTAAGAATAAGTAATGTTTGTTGCAAAACCAAAGATATCAATCACTTTTTCAAGAATTAAATCCAAGTAAACCAATAAAACCAAGTTTTCTTAGTATTCGATTGTTTGATATCAACAAACAGGCTCCAAATTGTCTTTTATTTCTTTAAATTCTGTGTTCGAAATTCAAAAAAAGACTATTGAATGAAATCGTGAATGTGCCAGGTTCAAAACTGCATAAAAACTTTTTGCTCGACCTAATATAAAATTTTAGCTAGGACCAAACGAAACTGAAAATACAGGGTGGGCCAATAGATGTGTCCAGAAGTGTATTATAAAACGACGAAAACTTGGAAAATAAATGAATCATCGAGATTAAAACTAATAAATAAAACTTAAAACAAAATAAATCGCAAAATTGTGTGTTTGTGTCAGCAGTACCTACAGCGCTGCAGTTCTTACGATTTTGAGCGCCCTGGCTAAAGAGTCGGCGGTTAGCCCCTCCGGTGCGGGGTCGAGGGTGCGGTATCTGATATAGCGCGGGGAAGGGAGTGTCCCTTCTGTACGTAGTACTATTAAGTATTCTGTGACTCTTACTCAAAAAAACTTAGCCTATAAAGTTTTTTTTTGTGTATTTTGATAAGATTCCGACGTAAGGCCAGTCCGCTATGCATTAAAATCCTTATAAATAAACTAAGAACTAATAAAAAAATAGTACTTGTAATGTTGTTTCCTTTACTCTTGTTTTTGTTAGCCTAATTACTCCTATGCCTAACTTCTTCTATTTATCCCTTTCTTTTTTTTATTTTTGGAAGATTTTTCCGACAGCGTAGCTTACTAGTAGTCATAATTAGGTCAATAAATATAAACACGGTAAAATTTAGTAGATAGTGTAAGGGGCCACTAATACAGGTTAGGTTCTTGGCTTGTGGTTAATCAATTTTCCGTAAAATATCTTAATTTCAAATAACCCAAAACTAACTCAAAATATCATACCACAAGCTTTAATATTTCATCATCTGCCTAGCCTTTTCCCAAATATGTTGGCGTCGGCTTCCAGTCTGATTGGATGCAGTTGAATACCAGTGTTTTGCATGGAGCGACTGCGTGTCTGACCACCATAACCCAGTCACTGGCTAACACGACACTCCTTAGTAAAAGGAATGACAGCCGAAACGGCTTTACGCAACCATCATCCATATTTCAACTTCATAAACTTACAACCAATAAATTATAATTATTTCAGATTTCAAGTACATTAATTCAAAGCAAGGCAAGCGGTTAGTTCTACATAGGGAGTACACATACTGCTTCAGTTATCAGTCTTCTATCAAAGGTACTGTGCAGTGGCAATGTGTAGGACGCGCTAGAAAAAACTGCAAGGCGAAAATAGTTATAGATAGCCATGGTAAGATTATATCTGGAAAATTAGACCATAATCATCCACCACCACGATTCCATATTACTTCTGCTGGAAAATATTTTAGAATTTAAAATGGGACATTTGAGCAGAAAACTTAGGCAATTCTATGCCAGCTAAATGGTGCCGAAGCAAATATATATTAGATTTTGTGGCCGAAAGTAAGCTAAGATTTGTTTTTGTGTATTTTGATAACGGTACAAAGGCACTGGCATACGCTTTGCTTAAAAGTCGCGATAAATAAATTCAGAACTAGAAAAGAATAGTATCTACTAACGTACTGTAATATTGATATCTTTACTATTATGTTGGCTAGCCTACTCACTCCTATGCCTAACTTCTTCTATTTTTCCCTTTCTTTTTTTATATTTTCGAAAGACTTTTCCGACAGCGTGCAGTGTACTGTCAGTCATAATTTGATCAATAAATATAAACACGATGAAATTTAGTAAATAGAGTAAGGGCGCACTAATATAGGCTAAGCTAAGACGGGTCTAAGGGTGTTACCACACCAATCGATCGATCGTCGATCGACGGCATCGATCGATGGTAGAAAGGATTTAGTCGACGTCGATCGACGATCGATCGTTGGTAGAATGGATTAGTCGATGTCGATCGAGCTACTTGATTATTATTACTGATGGATTATAGCCGGGGTTAATCGATCATCGTCGACCGATGTCGATTGATGGCATCGATCGACGATCGATCGATTGGTGTAACACCCTTAGTCGCACTGACTTAGACCCGTCTCGGTGGAAGCAGCAAGTCGCTCAAAGACTTGATTAGAGGACTTTGGTTAGAGCGAACAAAGTTGATAATTTTGAATTTCAGCGACGCCTTGAGATTGATGCCATGCGTGACCTGAAAGCTCGACCACCTGCCGCATTTTACTATAGTTAAGTATATAGATGGTGTGCTCACATATCCGCAATGGGCGAAGATCTTCACAATAAAGATTGGTTATATAAGGAATATGCCATTAGCTCACGAAATCGGTCGGAACGCATCATACCATTATCATCATCATCAATGCGTAATTACAGTCGATAAATAGCATTAAATATTAAACCTTGTGGTTCAAGATTTTGAGGGTTATTTGGAATTAAAATATTTTTGTTAAGGTATATATGGGAGACTTCAGAAAAAGTGTTTGTAACTTTCAATATTTTATTTTACCACTCAGCTCAGCACATTACGACACTCATAGGTTTTAGAAGCCATCCGCCATTTTTCTAGCAGCTTACACTATCATAGAGTAAAACTAACCACAGACAAAAATAGTGATGCCACATTGTTTCTCTAACAATTATACGACAAAACTGACTGACGACAAACCAAGAGCTTAGCCTATATTAGTGCGCCCTTACTCTACTAAATTTCATCGTGTTTAAGTGACGCTTTAGCATATCTTTATACCTAAGAAGCTATCCGCCATGTTTCCGCTTTCGTTCCTCAAGTTCACAATAAAAGTTGCGTTTAGCCACTCGCGTCTCCGTCATCCGTGACACATGTTCGCACCACCGAAGTTGACGCCGTATGATATAATACTCAATGCCATCAAGATTAGACCTGCATATCACTTCGGTGTTGCAAATGCGATCAGACCATCGGATCTTAAGAATTCTCCTAAGACATCGAAGCTGGGACCGGTCCAGAATGCGATATACTCATTAACTAAAATATAATAGGGTACGCTGTTGGTATAGTCCCTTGGAGGAATCCATCTTATTGTTCCATAATGGCTTGTCAAGTTAAATGTATTTTAAGAATATAAATAATAATTATACCAGTACCAAATATAACGTCTATCATTAGTAAAGTATAATTTATATTTATGAATAAGATCTAGTTTTATTATGGTTTCTATAAGTGAAGTTCTGATAAGTACCTATTTAGTGTTTTTATTCTAATGAATTAGTTTAAAACACAGATTATCAAATAAAAGGCAGATAGACCGTGCGGAACACTGCGAGTGAAGCCACAAAACCTAATACAAATTCAATAACGAATACCTATAATGTCGTGATTGTATCCGCTTTTGAATTTTTATTTGTATTAGTATTGTGTGTTTTTTTTAACAATGCTTCGCTTCGTGCTATACTGACTCGTGTTAGTACAGCGCGAAGCGAATTGTAGGTATTCGTTATTGAATTTGTGGCCTTACTCGCAGTGTTCCGCACGGTCTATCTGCCTTTTGTTTGATAATCTGAGGTTTAAATTAAAACTTTATACGCAACGTTTTATTAAATAACACTGATTTACGATGCAGTTATTAAATAAATGTAAATAATATCAGCCAATGTTACTTTTAATATATTTAATTTAATACAAAATTACTTTTAATTCAGGGGTTGGAAGTAGTATGTTCCGTATAAAAATGCTACACGATCAAAATGTGTGAAAACAGCTGGTTTTTTTTTATATTTTGAAGTTAGTACCGTGATAAAAGTTTTACCCATAAAAATCGTTAGTGAATTCATCATCATCATTTCAGCCTAAAGACGTCCACTGCTGGACATAGGCCTCCCCAAGGGGGGGGTTTGCCATAATCGCCACGCTTGGCAGGCGGTTTGGCGATAGCAGTATGGTTGTTACAAAGGCACAGAGAACGTTGCTGCCCATTCTCTGGTAAGTCCCTTAGTCGCCTCTTACGACACCCACGGGACGATATTATGGGATGGTGTTATTCGTTGCGTCCGACACCACACGGACTAAGTTAATGAATTAAGTTAGTGAATTACTGACATTTAAATCAGCCTGTAAAAATATGCTTTATTTTACAATGGATGAGCAAGTTAAGTGGAACTTATAGGAAGGTGGTGAAGCAGGACCTTACTGTGGTTTTTTTTACTCCAGCTTGCACCAATGCTATAGCCATTTGGACTTTATTTCAGATCTTCTTCTTTGCGAATTGATAGTTTTTTCTTGTTAGTATACTTGGGTACAGTAGGTAGCCACATTTATCGCGGCATTACAGGCGTTTTTAATGTCCTCTAGGTACCGGTGCAGGGACTCTTAGGGCACTGTAGTAAGTGGACCATAGTCTGGTCAAGAGCAGCCAACTCACACTGGGTGTCTACAATCCGGTGGGATCTATAATCCCTCATTTGCTTTTTTATTTTAGGTACCTACTCGATATAGATTTGCTTTTAGCAGAATGTGCATTTTTAAATGTGCATTTTTTTGTGCATTGTTCAACCAAGGCAAAAGAGCCTATTTTGTCTTTTATTCGTTGATAAATACCAAAGGTTTTATTCTCTTTGATAAATACTATGCCTGACATTACAAATATTGACATCAGCATGCTAGAAGTAAGAGTTTCATATGTTGCATTAGTATTCAGCCTTTTGGAATACAGATATCTATTCAATATAAATGGTACATAATGGTAATGATGATGCGATCCGACCGATTTCGGTCAAGGCGATTGCTTCAGCTCCGCTGTAGCTGATGTTCGTGAGCTCGCATGTGGCGTATGTAACCATTCTTCTTTGTAAAAACCCTCGCACATTGCGGGCATGTGAGCTCACCATCTATATAATGATAATTAATTGCCGCAGGTGGTCGGGCTTTCAATCGGTCGCGCTTGGCATCAAGCTCAAGGCGCCGCTCAAATTCATAATCATGAACTTTGGCTTTAACCAAAGTTCTCCACTCAAGTCTTTGGGCGGCCTGCTGCTCCCACCGAAACGGGTCTAACTCGCACTGGTTAAAGTGACGTTTTAGCACATCTTTATATCTGAGGAGCTGTCCGCCATGCTTGCGCTTGCCCTCCTCAAGTTCACAGTAAAAGATGCGCTTCGCCAGTCGCTGCTCCGTCATCCGTGACACATGTCCGCACCACCGAAGTTGACGCCGCATGAGATAAGTCTCAAGCCACCAACATTAGCCCTGCGCAGCACTTCAGTGTTCCGCATGCGATCAGACCATCGGACCTTAAGAATTCTCCTTAGACATCGAAGGTGGAACCGGTCCAGCATGCATATGTGGCGGCGGTACACGGTCCAGGTTTCAGGTATGGTATGCTACATAATATGGAAGATGGTTGAATTGCGTTAAGCAATGTGACCTTTCGGTAACCCCGACCTTCTAAAATACAGCTTACCATGAGTCTTCGACAACTGCGATTTCCTCGTAATTACAGCCTTAAATAAGGATGTCGGGTAATTGCGTGTCATGTAATTTTGTTACGCAATTATTATTTTAATGACCTTTTCTTGTATGGCAAAGATTCCTGTTTAGTTTTGTTTTATTTTTTCGAGTTTTGTTTATGTATTTCATCAGTCATGACTGAATTATATATTTTTTCTATGATTTTATTAAAATGTGGTTAGCTTGAAATTTCACAAATATTGCACAATCTATTCAATTATTTTAATACCATGGCCACACTAACAGTAAAAGTAATTACAAAGATATAATATAACGTACCTACTTTTAAGAAGATATTATTTGGATTGTGGAGCCTTTATCGTCTTACTTATTTTTTTTATATTGAAGTTATACTTCTTTAGGCGCGTTATGAAAAAATGATGAGAGTGAAATTTTACAATGCGCGCGCACAGCGTCACACAAAATTCTCACGGGAGTAATTGTAAACAACGCCATCTCTGACGTACAAGCTGAACTACTTACTGCCTTCGTTGCTATTTTGTGACTCGAAGAAGTATAACTTCTCACGCGCGTACATAAGTACACACTGAATTTTTTTATTTTTATTTAGACGGATTATTAAGTATCAAAACAGCTAAAAATTATTGTGTTATTCCAGGATATAAGTTTATACATACAAGTCACGGTACGCGATTAATTATGGCATATGGCTACACATTCTGCCATCAGCGTAAGTACGTGAGGGCTTGCACAAACCACTGGCGATGTTCATCGAAACAGAGTAAAAAATGCAGAGCAACTATCATATTATTTGATGATAATACAATAAAGATGGCGACTCATGATCACAATCATCCACCACCCCAGTTCATTATACGTAATGGGAAATATATTAAAGTTAAATAAAATTAGTTAGCAGAAGTCTTCCAAGAAAACTTGACAGCTGTCAAACAGATGTTAGTAATTGTATAAAGGGTAATGGGCATTGATGCTAGAAGAACAAAAAAAAAATTAATTAAAAATGGTAAAATCATAAAATAATATTTTTATATACTCTAGTCTACCTACGACTAGAGTTCTTGTTGAAGTAACTAGTGCAGTCAGCAATGAAATTTCATTAGCATAAGGTTTTTAATTATCGTAAGTACTAAAAAGTTAATAAACAAAAAGTATTGCTAAAAGCACTGTTAAAACAAAAAATCTGTAGGTTAAAATGATATTATAATATTGTATGAAAGTACATTTTTGATTTTCGTTGCTTAGT
Organism: Charanyca ferruginea; assembly: GCA_947361185.1. Taxonomy (NCBI): domain Eukaryota; kingdom Metazoa; phylum Arthropoda; class Insecta; order Lepidoptera; family Noctuidae; genus Charanyca; species Charanyca ferruginea. The sequence continues at coordinate 19,789,761 of OX376073.1, forward strand.
GTAAAGTCGATTGCATAATATTTATGTTAGTGCTAACATTTGACAGTGACAATGACTTAATTCCGTAGCAGTTATGAGCAATTTTCGTTGTTTAAGCGTTACAAGTACGGTAACTTATATACAAGTTTCGATAATGGTTGATCAAATGATATAATTGATTATCATTAAGGTTAGATAATTATGTTAAAATTATTTTTACTAGTTACAATTATTAGTGGTTGTGAAATAAATGTAACAAAAAAAACAACAAGTATTTTATTTAAATAAATATTAAATACGTAAGGTAATCGCTCCAATCATGGTCAATAGTAGAGAAACATTTGGCATTATTTAACATTTATCATAGTAGTTATCGCTTATTTTGTCTGTTCCATTGTGGTATTTGTGAAAGATAGTACCACTTAACTGTAGAAGTTACAAATACTAATTTATCTATAATAGAATAAATAATAATTATTTTTTATAATTACAATTTTTTCCACTAATAATGGTCAGGTAAAAACCTAGTAATGGACACTCCATTTATGGTCAACTCCAGTAATGAACAGCTAGTAATGGGCAAAAAATAAATAGGAATTGAATCAAATTTCACCCAGGTATGTTTTTACTGCTTTTTGTGAGTAAAATGAAATGTGGTTATAGTTATATACAACATTTATTAAGAAAAAACACAAAAATATTCAAAAAATTAATATATTATTACTCAATTATTTGAAAAATCAACATTATAAAATTTGAAGTTTTTATCTTAAACCTAGTTTTTTTTTAACTTCAGTCTTTTATTGAGATCACAATTATCTTAACTCAATCAGGATGCTATTTGGATACAAGACGATGATTTCGATATGTTTTTCAGAGCAGAAATCCGATAAATGTTTTGTCAAATGAGAAGCGTGGCCATCCAAAAAAAAGATTACTGTCACTTTATTTCGTAAAGTCATTCGCGGAACACCATATTTCTTGGCTGCTGATGAACAGCTTTCACCTCTTTTCACTGCTTCTATGGCAAGGCTCATCTGATGAGGCGTATAACATTTTTTGGGCGCCATTGCTTTAAAAATCTGGAAAAATTATAATGACTCCCTTAAAAAATGTTTTTTCTTAAGTACTGACTTGCTAGTAATGGTCACACCGGTAATGATCAGTGATGTTCATTACTGGAACCGTCGCTTGTACGATTGCTTAACAAATGTCAAACGCATGATCGTTATATATAGAGTCCAAATCTGATGAAAAACGGTAAAAATGCTATTGTACCAGTAATTGTCAGTTTGACCATAATTGGTACCCACCATTTTGAAAGGTTCTAGTAATGAACACCTCAGTAAAAAAAAATATTTATAAAGTAAATCAGTGCAATTATGTTGTTATTAGTATCACAATCATCTTACCGTACATACCAATGATAAAACACCAATAAAACACTATTTTTCATAGTAAAAACAACTTCGAAAAAGTACTCACCCCACTAAACAGATTCACAAGAATTTGTAACTTTGCGACAGCGTCTTCTTCACATGGCCACCATTTTGAAAATGCACGACGTTCAGACGTCAAATGTCATTTTTGACATGCTGAGTGTCTATGGTGTGTTGTTGAGTGTTGCCATTTTCCCTATAACATTTGTGATTCTTATTTGAAAGGTTTTTTTTCCAACTGACCATTATTGGAACGCGTACCATTACTGGTGCAGTTACCTTACCCATAGATAGATACCACAATTAAATTTCAAACTCCGTTTTTTTACCCGAATAAAAAAAATTAAGGTTTTTTTTTAATCTGCTGAACTTAAGAAATTTCTCCTGTTTTATTTTATCTACTTCATCTTTTTTTTTCAGAAATCAAATTCATAAGTACATCGAAGTGTAAGCAGAAGCTTATTTTGTTCAACGACCACACATTCTCTAAAAACCATAAGTCAAACAATAGCAGAAAACGGTGGCGATGCTCGTCATACAGCAAAAACTGTAAGGCAAAAATAATATTGAACAATGAAAATAAAATCATAGAAGCAAATTTAGATCACAATCACCCACCACCTACATATTTTATTGATCGTAATGGGGAATATATTAAAATGTAAAAAAAAATCTTAATAATAAACAATAAGAAAAAAAACTCAGGGCATAAAATATTCATATTTCTTTCACTACCTGGATTCTCCCTATCCTTTACATACGGCGCTCAAACTTGCTCTGTGACTGTTCAGCAGAGGTTCAAGCTTCTCGGCGAGACGAAGAGAAGAAGACGCAAATTGCCGACGTCATTCATAAATCAGCCTAGCTTAAGTGGAACGGCCATGTTTGCCACATGTCGAACGGATCATGGGTTAAAACAAACACAATGTGGGTTGGAAAACGTCCAGCGTGGTAGATACAAGCGAAGATAGCGGGATGAGTTTGACGCTTACGTGAGGGATTGGTCTAAACTAGCTCTAACAGAGAGTGTTGGAAAGGAGAAAGGGTACGAGGGAGAAAGAGAAGTACAGATACAGTACAGATTATGATATTTTTTGATTTCAAACACAATATGAATTGTTCCTGAATAAATTTGAATTGTAATTGAATTGAGAGTTTTGGAAAGGAGATAGGAGATTGAAAGGAGAGGGTGTACACTTGTGTTTGCGCACATACTTGTGCATTATAATATTTTTTGCGTACTTGGTTGATCTGCATTAAGATTGGCCATTGGCAAATTACATTAGTTAAATACTTATATAATTATATACTTTACGACATTCACCCGCTCATCTCACAATACTCCAAACATACTCAGAAGATCGCCTTTCATTCGTCCGCGAACTCATTACAATCGGGCTTGGCGTCCAAGAGAGCATTATGTGAAGACAGCACACGTTGGATGGGCGACTGTACGCCTAATAGGGACGGCAAACAATGTATGCTTCCTATTACGGTGGTATTTAACAGGGGCAAACAATTGGACAAGTTCGCCATGCAGTATTATAGATGTCGGATCGTCAGGATTTAGTCCGTTAGATTCGGTCATCGTGTGGGCAGAAGTTGGGTTTCGTGCAATGCAAATACACTGGGTATATGGTACAATACACGGCGTTTATTAAAACCACAATTTAACACAACCTCAATTTAAAATAAACACAGACTCAAATTAAAATAAACATAGTAACACTTAAACACAACGAATCAAGTACAGTTTCGGGACGTCTTAGCTCCGATGCGATCAGACACTGAATTCTGAATGCCCTGCTCGCTGTGCGTTGAAAACATCACGACTCTGTAGACGCGCCAAAAGTTGTGGTAGATCACGTGTTCTCGATAATGGCGGGCTTGCGATTCGTTTCATGCCTGTACTATTAACCGGATACGACATAGATATATATTTTTGTAAATATTGTAAATAAATGATTAACATAACCTTATTTGTTTCAGATTACCAAGTGATAAAGTCAGTACACGGCTCCAATAAGCTTATCATGTTCAGGGAGTACACATTCTGTCATGCTCGCCTGGTCCAGAACAAAGGAATCCATCATTGGAGATGCTCTGCTTGCGCTCACAGAAACTGCAAAGCAAAATTGGTTCTAGACATGAATGGAAAAATTATCAACGTTCACGATAACCATAATCATGCACCACCAAAATATTATTATCATAAAGGGGAATATTTTAAAACTAAATGATTTTTTTCAACGGAAAATATAAGAAAAACGAAACTTTTTGACTAACTTGGGATAACTTATGGGGGATGCGCCAGAGTCGCCTGCGAAATTCAAATTTTGTTCCGTTTTTTGCAATTTGCAGCTCTATATCAGGTTGTATTGTAATAAAAAAAAATATTCGCGGCAGTAATAAATAAGCATTTACATAATTATAATGATAAAATCATCAACATTATTCTCCAAGTTAGAAAAGCTATATGTTTCATTAAATAGGCACATTGAAATGCATGTTTCTTACTCCCGCTAATAAGTTTTTTATTACTAGCAGTACTGGGCTGAAAATTGCAAAAAAACGTAAGATTATTAAGGAATAACTTAATCCTGACTTATGCATGAGCGTACCTTTTACCGTTTGTGATATGCTAGAATCATTACTGTTGTATAATTTGTTGTTCACTATGTAATTATGTATAACACGTGTTCTGTATATTTTGTGTATTTATTAAATATCATTTGCAATATAAACACAATCATGTTTTAAATGGTTCTATGTGTAAGTGATTGGTGCTGCTTATGCATTAAGTAGTAACTTACGTATTGTATAAACATATTATTACTATTAAAAAGAGTTAAAGTGTGTTTATTTGTTTGTTTGTAAGTAATAATCGCCGGAACTACTTGTTTGGTCACAAACATTCACAGTCTCACATCTCTGTACCAAATTATTGTAAAACGGTTTTTGTCACCAAATTATTGATAATAAATTATTAGTAATATTCTTTGACGAATAGTTACTACGTTGTTACCAGTAATCGGAGTAAGTAGAGCTATTTTAGTTCAATAACTGCAAATGTTGATGTTAATATGGACATTTATTTTCTGACGCTTCTTAAATATCGAAGAAACAAACAATTTGTAAGGTAACATGATCTTGTAGAACGTTAGAATAAGTTTGTAAAGTCTCTTGATACTTGTCTATACAAAAATGTTTTTCATTTCATTAACCTAAATCGTGTCCGTCTTATACTTACCCGTCGCCACGTCGGAGGAGTGGAGGGATATTTGTGTTCTTTCATAATTAATTAACACGTGAATAGCTTTTTACAAAGTAATTTCTAACCTATTTAATAAAATATATTTCAAATCCTGGGATTCCGGGAGTGTCCATATTAAGACAACGTGTCGCAAGTACAAAAAAGAGCTCACTGGTTATTACAGAGTAATAAAAGCTGTTTTTTTTAAATAATAAAAGAAAATCCTTATTTCAGGTATCACGTACATCAGTTCACAAAAGGGGACGCAGTTAATACTATACAAGGAATTCACTTATTTTCACTATCGTTATGCCAAAAATAAACACATACATCATTGGCGTTGCGTGGACAATAAACTAAAGCACTGCAATGCTAGAATAGTACTAAATGATAATGGCAGATGTGTTTCTTCTAGCGGTCAACATAACCATACCCCTCGGCAATATGTTATTAGCAGTGGGATTTACCATAGGGCAGGTTGTTAGACCTATCTATGCCCAGCAGTGGGTGTTTTTTTTATCACTATATATTCCGATGAAATTGGTGTAAAAATATATTAATTTTTCAGTAATAAGTATAGATCTACGAGTATACAATACAAAGTCCGGTTCAAATAAGGATGTCAATTAAAATGTAAATTATGAATAAATAATCAATTATAATTTATTTTTAAAATGCACACACACATATTATCTATATGATAAGTCACTTGCGGCGCATGTCTGTCTGCTCGCAAAAAACTACTGTACGAATTTGTATGCGATTTTCACTAATAGGAGAGGTGTTGGTGTATAATTTCTAAAGGTTTTGTGTAAATTATTTGAAATATGGCGTTGAAAAGTGCGAAGCTGGGCCGGGTTGCTAGTTTTAAATAGTTGTAAATACTGATATCATAATTGCAAAATATGTACTTAATTAAACATATTCATGCTCTACAAATAAAATATGTTTTATATTTATCTAATTTTATTCCCATGAATATTTTTTTAAATAGGTACCTACTTAAATCGTAATACAACTTAACATATAAAATACATCAGTTTTTTTTAATCAATGTATGTATATTATGTATGCGTCTTTGCCCTTGAAAATATTAAAAAAAATCTTTCATCTGTTTATCCCTACATCTACCCTACTTGTTTTTTTTTTTAAGGAAATGTTTCAAGGTGCAGAGACCTGCTTGCGTTACTTCGGGACATCACTCATATGTGTAAATTGAAGTCTATACGTGAATCTTCTTCAAAACTTGGATAGTTTTGCAGGCCATTTGCATTAAGATGTGCTGCCTGCAAAGAGAAGTTCCGATGTAAAAAGTGTGTTATAACATTATAAATAAATAAAATTCATTTACTTCAGGTCCTCACAGCCCATAGTAAAAAATCATTTTTCAATAGTAAATACAAAACACACACAAATAAAATAGGTACAAACGACATCAACACAAAAGTTATACATCAAATCAAAACCAAATTAATACTCAATAATAATAAATTTGAATTTAATTAAATTACAATTATGCTAGATAATATAATTCTAAATGTTCTAACTAATCTATGCTTTGTAATTAGTTTGTAATCTAGAAAGAATCCTAACATTTTTTCTTATGGAAGTAGACATAAATTTTCTTTGTCTAAGTAATTATTTAAGAAAATGGCTCTGAATATTTGGTCTGGTTAATAATTTATGTGTACTTTAAGTTAAATTAAACTAAGGTTAGCAACATAGCATTATTGTGGCAGCGATTTTAGTTTTGTTTTTCTTTTACTTAAATCGTGGAGAGTGGTGTGGGTTAAATGTCAGTTTCAGTATTTCTCTGTATTTTTCAGTAGTATATAACTGTATTTCGTCCTAAGAAATAAAATAAAATGATTCGTAGTCTCGAACAATGCATGATGCTTTATGATTCTTGATTTAAAACTCAGATTTCATACTAATCTTATGCACGAATTTGCTGAATTCCAAGTACTTTTTTATGAGTCTTTTTTAACTTGACTTCAAAACAAGGAGGTTCTTTGAGGAGGTATATTCATTATGTGTACTAGTAGAACAGTATTCTGCGCGTAGCTCACCAAACATAAGCTTGCTACAACAGAGCTACGGCGTAGCACATACTGTAGGTACTACGAAAGCAGAGTCTACGCGGGTTTGATACTTCAAGCGTCAAACATTATCGGGTTCTACTTGATACTTGATTTTGATATTATACCTTGCTTTTTTCAGGTTTTCAATTTGTGAGATCGTCATCAGGAATACAGTTGGTCCTCTACAACAGCTACATTTTCATCAAAAGTCCTTTTACTCAAAACTACGACTGCTGGCAGTGCATTTCTAGGTATAAACACGGCTGTAAGGCGAAACTTGTGATTGGCACCGATAAAAGAATCATATCTATCAGCTACGAACATAATCACCGAGCTGAAAAACATTTCATCAAGGACGGGCTATATTTTAAAATTAAATAAAATTAAAATGTACCTACCTGTCCTTGGTCCAGAGAAGTCGGCGCCAATCGGCGAAGTAAATTATAGTTTAGATATATTAACTCCAATTATCTACATATTATATTGAGGTATCAGAAATATCACGACACATCACGAAAATCTCAAGGGTCGTTTTAATTCGAATTTAAAACGTTCCATATCTAGTCGCATTTTATCTCAGCCTCAGCGACAAAAAAATTGCCAAAAATATAATTATTAAATTTAGCAGACTGGGCAGACATTGCCCTGCGCTGACAATTAAAATCCTTAGAATCCGCTTGCAGCGTCACCTGCCGGATCAATTGCCGGATCAATTTGTGATTTTAAAAAATCCAGCGACCCACTCAAACGCACACAAAAAATATTGCTAATATTGGCCCAGCAATTAAGGCAGAGTTCAGTAACTACACAAGTACACAAGAATAATATTTAAAACGGCGCGAGATGATTAAGGGCGGGTTGCTTCAACAAACCATTACTGACCGGTAATAGTAAAAAATGGCGCTAACTATCGTCAAATCAAAAAAATGTGTTGTTTCACAAAATCATACGTCAGAAAGTTACTATTACCATAACCGACCAGTCAAGGTAATTTTGTGTTGTCAAACAGCTACTTCAAACGTCAAAATATTATGGAATCTCTTTTTGAATAACTTTAACTGACGTGACATTTTATGTCATGAAACAACCCGTTACATTTAACGTACTTTAAACATCATCAGTCATAGTAACTTTTTAACCGTCCGTATGTAACGTTAACCGACTGTTTGAAACAACCCGCCCTTAGTCGATTTATCGTAACATCGAATATTCCCGATCGGGTTACCCGTCGTCAACACTGTTGATGATCGAGAAAAAAAAAGTTTCGATCGTTCACAGTGTGTACGAACGGGATTTTTTTTCGATTGTTTCAATTATTCCCGTTCATTAACACTCCGTCAAAACATTATTATTGTAATTACTGTAAAACCTATACACAGGTATTTGATTTTTTGTGTTGCAACATTCCTGGTGCGCTGATTTAATAGTAAAAAATAAGTACCTATTTTGTGATTTTGATGTCAACAGTGTCAACGACAGGGATGTTACTGAACGGGAATAATTGGAATAATCGAAAAAAGGTGCCGTTCGTACACACTGTGAACGATCGAAACTTTTTTTTTCGCGATCGTCAACAGTGTTGACGACGGGGTGTTACTGATCGGGAATATTCGCGTAACATTTACTTGATATTTGTGATCGATTATTTTTACTCTGTGGTAAATTATTACAAGTTATTTTTTGTAAGTTTGGCTGTAGGACAAACTTGTCTAAAATCGGGTTTGACCGGTAACTAATGAATATAAGGTAGAATAAAATTATGCTCTTTTTATTCTTATGTCTTTAGACCCGTCCAATGAGTATTATTTACGTTTATATTTAGTTTTTGGATGCCACTGTGTATCAGTCTATATGTGCAATGCTTGATTGCAGAAATGGATAGACCTGTGAAGATGCTCAAAAAAGTCACAAAACCGTATAATTCCGAATCCTTATATAAATTAGCTTTGCACGAAATTCGAAATGGTGGAAAAATACCTGAAATTGCTCGCAAGTACGGAATTTCAAAATCTTTTTTTAATTTTAACCTCAGTAACGAAGAAGAAACTCTAATCAAAAACTGGATCATAGAGCTATTCAGAAAAGGATTTCCGCTAAAGAAAGAAGATCTTCAATCCAGTGTACAAAAAATGTTGGTAGACCATCAAAAACCAAATCCATTTAAGGATAATTATCCAGGAAAATACTGGGTTCGAAGATTCCTGAAGCGAAATCCCAGCATTGGTAAAAGGGTAAGCGAGGATAAGGCGTTCGCGAGTACCAGCATCTCTGAAACAAATATACGTAAATGGTTTGCTGAAATTCGCCAGTACTTTACTGAAAAGAATTTGCTGGAAATTCTAGACGATCCAAAACGTGTTTTTAGTGGAGACGAGGGTAGATTCCACTTGTGTCCTAAAACTGGAAAAGTTTTACCTCTCCAAAGTATGAAAACGTTTCGTAAGACAAGATATTCTAAAGATTCTATGAGTTTAATGTTTACATTCTCAGCTGCAGGTGAATACTGCCCTCCGATGTTAGTTTGTAAATCTGAGAAAGCAATAGAGGATATACCGTCTGAATGGGGGGTAGGGAAGAGTCATAACGGGTGTATGACCTCCAAATTACTCTTTGAATATATGGCAAATGTTTTCCATCCTTACCTAATAAGGGAACATGTACCTTTGCCCGTAATATGCTTTCTAGATGGTCATAAAACCCACTTGACATATGAAGTCAGCAAACTATGCTCAGATTTGCAAATAGAAGTTGTAGCTTTGTATCCAGGTGCCACTCGTATCCTCCAACCTGTAAAAGTTGCAGTATTTCGTCCAATGTCAACTGCTTGGAAGACAGCCGCGAGAGAATGGCTAACTCAAAATCCAGGGCGCCCGATAACAAAAGTAAATTTTGCAAAAGTTCTCAATGCTGTCTTACAAAATTCTATGAATGTTCTGACACTGACTAATGATTTTAGGGCATGTGGCCTGGTACCTTTTAATCCTAATGCTGTAGCTTATACAATATGTACCAAACCACTTAGATTGAGGAAAAATGAGGAAACATGTTCCCAATTTTCGAATTGAGGTAAATTTACGATATCACAGTCATTTTATAGTGTTTACAAAGCCTTTTTAGTCATCAAAAACAGTTTTAACAAGATGATAATAATGACATTTACAATAAAATAAACATAACGAAATGAAATCTGTTTTTTTTTTAAATAAAATGTCGAAAACCAATCCAGGTCAACATACAATATGTTTAAAACATGACACTTTTACAGATTTCCAGTTCGTGAAGACGGAAAAAGGGAATAAATTAATATTATTCAAGGATCACACTTACTGTTTTTATCGTTCGAGCAAGAATGTGCACCATTGGAGATGCTCTCTGTGCAGCTTAAAGACCTGCAAAGCGAAACTTGTGCTGAACTTAAATTATCAAATTATATTTGTAAATGATAATCATAATCATGAACCTAGAAAATACATAATGTCTAAGGGAACTTACATTAAAATTGTGTAAATTAAATATTTATAAGGGAAACTTTGATTCAGGCGATGGACAATGTGGCTGGAAAAATAGAAATTACAAAACGTCCATGTTTTTATCATAACTAGTTTTTTTGCTAGTTATACTGATAATTCTGCTGGTCAGTATGTCCGATTTTTAAAACTGTGTTATTATAAAATGTAAAAAATGACAGCTTCAACTTATGAAAGAGAATGTATTTTAAAATTTAATACGAATTTTTGTGCCTTTTTCAATTTTTTTAATTATTGCCGACAATGTCAACTTATTAAATAAATAACTCATTATATTTAATTAATATAGGAACCTACTATGACTTTTATTTTCTTCATAACATTCATCTTTTTTGTACCTGTCTGTATTGATAAATCCATGCAGCAAATTGAACAATCTATAAGTTAATAGAAAATACAATCTCGAAACTCGTAAGTTACTCTTTTTCAACCGACTTCAAAAAAGGAGGAGGTTATCAATTCGTCTGTATTTTTGTTTATGTCTGTTACCTCAGAACTTTCGACTGGGTGAATCGATTTTGATGATTCTTTCTTTATTTGGAAGCTGGTATAGAAAGTGCAATCCACGAAGACGCGCCCCACCAATTTTTCGTTTAGGGGATTTTCGGATTTTCGTGACGCTCTGTCCTGATTAGTCTATTCATTGTAGTGTGCGCGTGCACTCATAGGTAGTGTGTACCGATAACACTCAAACATTGACGGAAGCTTGCACACATATACTATAAACGGTTAGGAGGTATAGTGGGGCGCGTCTTCGTGAATTGCACTATCTGCACTTCCCATGTGATCCCATTTTGGTTTAGTTCTGACAATGGCATCCATGAGAAAACCATAAAAGTCTTAAATTTGCATTAAGTATGTGCGCGACTTGTTACGCGATTTCTCCGGCAAATAAAAACAGATTTTGAAAATTCTTTTTTTTATGGATAGGGTATACCTCAGGAGTGGTCCCATATAAATTTTATCGAAACTGATTCAGCACTTTTTGAAAAATCAACAAATACCCAAAAATGTTACATAGACGATGTTTCAGTTTCTTCAATCTTTGGAGTAGTTAACCTTCAATCTCTGTTTTAACTGTGTTGTCGTTTCTTAATAGATTTGGATGAGAAGGAGGTACTAAAAAGCGAAAAATAAAAAGCTTTTTACAAAAAAGACAACCACCTTCAAAAACTAATACCTATATTTTAATTTTGCATCTATTCAAATAAAGGAGGAGCTCGTGGCTAATTGAAAGTTGAATAGATCGATAGGTCATGATAAAGCCTTGCCGCGGTTTGCCCTGGATGAGTGACCATCCATTTCATACCAAGTGTCCTCCGTAGCTCGGAAAGCACGATAAGCTGTTGGTCCCTGCTGTCATTCGTAGATCTTTGGCAGTCGTTGTGAGTAGTCAGAAGCCAGAAAGCCTGACAACCAGTCTTACCAAGTGGTATCATGTTACCCAGTGACTGGGTTGTGGAGGTCATATAGGCAGTAGCTCCATGTAAAACACTGTTATTCAGCTGCGTCCGATTAGACTGGAAGCCAACCTCAACATGGTTGGGAAAAGGCTAGGCAGATGTCTTATTAGAACACAGAATAATTAACACAAAATCTTTTGTTTCAGACTACAAGTTCATAAAATCCCAACAAAGCAACAAACTAATACTTCATAGGGAATACACGTACTGGTTTGTTCGTCGAAACATTAAGAGGAGCACAACTACTTGGAAATGTTCCTCTCACAACAGCAAGAAATGCAAAGCTACCTTGGAACTGGATTATGGAAATAATATCGTCGACCCGGACATAATACATACTCATCCCCCGCCTAAACTGCATCCGATGTATTACCAACCGATATCAGAACCTACTGATCTCTGACGTATAAATTTTGGTGATTAAAAAATAAAACTTGCCTTGTTCACAGTGGTCCACAGACTAGATCATAATAATAGACTTTTCTATGGGCCCTTTTTTTTCTACTGGCATAACTTTTCAATCGTGATGGGTGTCGGTATTCATACAACAAACTTGCTTTCAGCATTAATGAAAGAAGGCATTTCCTAAAATTATATTTAAATACAGGGTGGACCAAAAGTCCGGTAACATTTCAAATGGTTATAAAAAAAAAAGAGTTATGAGAGAAAATATGTTTATTTAGGTTAGGCTCTAGGTTACAGGAGTGCCAAACTAAACAAGGGACACATTTGGACTTTAAAAAAAATAAAACCCTGATTTTTGTACTTTTATAATAAATATACATATTTTCTCTCATAACTTTTTTTTTTTTATAACCATTTGAAATGTTACCGGACTTTTGGTCCACCCTGTATTTATACAGAACATTAACAATAATAATAAAAAAAAATATCACAGCGGCTAGCACATCAAACTGTAACTACAAACTGTATTACAAAAGAATTAGGTTCAAATTCAATTAGGAAAATTTGACAGTTTCGTATATCTTGATGCGCTGGCGTCTGTACAAACTGGGGGGAGCTCATAAGCCATCAAAAAACTCTTCCGCATCGCTTTTAATGGGACAAGTGCCCAAAAGGCTAGACGTATTGCCACGTTGTATGGCAATGCTAATTTTTTAACCCAAGAAAAGGTCTGCCCTCTGGTAATGATAATTATCAGTAGCGGGACCTTCATACAAGCCGAAAACCCGAGCTTGCCATGCACTAATAAGCATAACATGCGTTAATCAGTAATTGGGCAACTTGCTGATGGTAAAAAAACTCTATCGGGCTTGCCCTAACCTTGACCCCTAGGCACGCCACTGATAATTATAATCTATACTTCTATACTAATACTAATAATATTATAAAGAGGTAAGTTTTTTGTAAGTTTGTATGTAAGGTGTAATCTCCGTGCCTACTCATCCGATTTCAAAAATTCTTTCAGCAATAAGAAGCTACGTTATCTCTGAGTGTTATAGGCTATATTGCATAATCAAAAATTAGGGATCCTTGAGAAAATTCACGCGGATGAAGTCGCAGGCATAGTGCTAGTAAATGATAATTTCACAAACAAGCTGATGACGGAGTCAAATAGTTAGTTAAATTAAAAAAAAAAAAAAATAAAATATGTTTTTCTTACTCCTCCGCTGTTCTTTTCTGATTAATTTCGTTGCGGGATCCAAGACAGTTGAATCGTTTCTCTGGGACTCGTCGAGCTTCATTGCTCTGGCGCTTTTCTGGTGGTCGCCACTGTTGATTCTGGCTTACAGGAGTTACAGTGGTTAGGGAATAGTGTGGCGGGCTTGTCCCATTAATAATATATATAGTTAGTTAAATTACTACTTCAAATAAAAATAAAAAGTCTTCAGTGCCTATGCGGAGTCTCTCCGCAGACCATGGTCCACCTTCTATCTATCAAAAACTAAAAAGTGATCCTAAATAACTTTAGCACAGAACACACATTACTTTAGTTTCGGAAGTCGGTGGCGGTGGCTTTGTATTTGTTGTTTTGTATTGCCACCGACTTCTGAAAGTAAAGCAATGTGTGTTCTATGCTAAAGTTATTTCTCACATTTTAGTTTTTGAAGGCGGTTTCATTTTTTTTGAAAAAGCTTTTTATTTTTCGCTTTTTAGTGTTGCCTTAACATCCAAATCCATTAAGAAACGGCGACACACTTAAAAGAGATTGTAAGTCCTCCAAAGATTGAAGAAACTAAAACGTCGTCTAAGTATTTTTTTTGGGAATTTGTTGATTTTCTCAAAAAGGCTGTATTAATTTTGGTAAAATTTATATGGGACTATTTCGGAATAAACCCCTTTCACACAAAAAAAATATTTTGCAAATCCGTCTATATATGACAGAGTTATGCCCGAACATACATAAAAAAAAATATATATATATATAAACATTCGATTTGATAACCTCCTCATTTTTGAAGTCTGTTAAAATATGAAAAAAAATATTAGATGCCGATTACTCATATCTGTGAGCATTTTTCCAATTGACTCAAAAATAGCCTTTTTAATAGGTATAAAATTAATAATCTCAGTCGTACGTGAACATAGAATATTATACTTTTTAATCAACACGATTTAATTCGGTATATGACACCATTAACCAAAATAAAGTAAACTTTATCTATTTACATAAATATGTATACAGATTGCAAAATTCAACAGCAATTTTCTCGTGAAATAACTATTTCAACTTATAGATAAAACCTATTTTATATTAGTTGGGGATCAAAACTACCCTATTTGTAACCCTATAACATTTCAATCTTGTCTTGTTTTGTTGGTTGCTTGGTTGCCGATGTTCGCCCGCCAATATTACGTACCTGTAATTTGCTTATACCCTCTTTGAGTAAATATTACCTACCTATGTTTTAGTTTTAGCTCATGTAGTCGATGATTTTGATGCACGGTAAAACTCTAATGAGTTTATGTTTGCATCATCTCAAATATGTAATACCTATATGTAATTTTAATTGGCAAATAAATAAATAAAACAAAAAAAACAATAGTTTAGGAGAAAAACAGGTAAGAATGACACCAACTGTTTACATGTTTTTGCACGTAACTGTATGTACAGTTACGTGCTGTTGTATGTACAACAGCACAAAAAAAAACGGGCAGAACAGAACAAAACACAAATCAAAAACAGATCTCCTCTAAAAAAACACAGGATCAAATTAACTATCAATTTACTGTAAAATTAGATTTTCAGTTGCTTTAAAATCAATCAATATTTAGTCAATTGAGTTTCCAAATGACAACCTACAAGTGACGTCATAAATATAAATTGCCATACAAAATCTACGGGGGAATCGCGTTTCGACAGTGGTGTCATCTTCCCAATTGCTGGACGCATGCTTCATCTAAATAAGAAGACAAAAGTGTACCGATTAGTTTTAATGGTAGACATATTTGTAGTGCCTTTAATTTTTCGACCAGTTAGAAGAAATTTCTTACGAAATTATATTCTAAATAGGCGCTTAGTAACAATTTATTTTAACTAATACTATGAACAACTTTTGTTGCTTTGTAATATAATAATCACTGTGTAGAATCTTGAATGCACTTGTTTAAAATCGTACATTTTATGTAGTATTTAAGTCGTGACGGTTACATTTAAAAATATTATAAAATGCTTGTAAATAAGGCTATCATACAAAATAATCATTTTTAATTTATTGAAACTCAAATTGGTACCTAATTAAATATGTTAAAAATCGTAAATTTTAATTAAAATTTAGTCATGACTGTTAACATTTAAAAATATTATATAATACTTGTTAAATAAGGCTACTATGCAAACAAAACAGTTTTAATTTATTTAAACTCAAAGTAGGTACCTAATTAAATGTTTGATGTCATCATAACTGCGTAATAGGAAGGTAGTAGGTAGGCAGATACTATGGATGTATGTATGTATCTTTGATTTTTTAATACATTCTTGTAATTAAAACCGTTCAAAATCTAGTCGTATTCTCATTTCAGCGGCAATCAATGTTAAAATCTTGTCAAAAATGTAGATAAAATAGGAATTGTTGACAAACTGACATTAGAATGCAAACGTTCTTCTAAATTTACTCTGATTACCGGCTTATTATTGTGTTTTAAAAGAATTTCTACATAGGCCAGCATGTCAAGCCACAACAATCTGCCACATTATTTTTTTTTAAATCAACTTTATTACAAAAAGTTAAGGTTCATATTCAATTGAGAAAATTTTACAGTTTGGTATGGCTTGATGTGCTGGCGTCTGTGCCAACAATTTTTAAATATCATTGACATTAAAACGACATTTTTCAATACATACTTATAAAAAAAAATGAACGTGAAACAAAACACTTTGTAATAAATGAGTTAGATTGTGTATTACAATCCGTAGACTGATTTGTTTTGTTTAAATCATTTTACGACTTTTGCTGGTTTATTAAGAGCGAACGATCAATAAAAGGCATTTCGTAGGTTTTATTAATTTTAATTTTTAATTTTAATTTTATCATTTGTTATGCCACTACGTGTACATACATTTAGTACAAGAACTTAATGTGTAAGTGCTGTGTACTCCTTCTCCTCCTTATGCTACCCTCCTTTAGCGATGCCCTAAGCCGCGGCCCATACCCCATGGGGTATAAGACTTTTGCCCTGGCTCGGGGCCTTAAATTCACTTTAAGGTACCACAGGGAAGTACGGTTAAGCAGCCAACAACCTCCTAACTCCTTGTTCGAGATACTATAACGAAAAATGAAAAATCCTCTCCATAAGTGACAAATTAGTAATAATTAAAACGAATGTTTGCCTCATTATATGTTTGCTAAATAAAATTTAAAATAAATAGGTATTTGTACATATCTGAAGACATCGAAAGGAGAGACAAGTATTGAGAAGACCAAAATAAAATAAGCTTATGAAGTCTAAGGACCTTATATATACCACTACTCAATGAAATTAAGATATACCCGGGAAGATTTTGGAGCCAAGAAGTATACAGCTAGACACAGAAGAACAAAACAAAAAATATGCTCTACTTAAATTTGATGTATAAATGATTAAATTGTTTTAGGCGTTATCTACATGACTCTTGCTACTTTTGAAAAGACAACTGTTAGTTTATAGATGCAAAATAGATTCCAATAAAAACTATATACATTTAGATTGTTTTGTAACGAACGTTTGAAGATCTAGACTTGGTGAAAGTATGTTTAGAATTATTGTATAGTTATATGTTGAGGTGTCGGGACTAAAAAGTAACTTGTGCCGTCCAAAATGTAGAGTAGATAATGTTGACTAGTAGGTAGATAAGGATGTATTCGGTAAAGAAGTAGGTAGTGTTGAAATGGTACGACACCTAAAAACAAATGAATCGTGACAGAAAATTGTTGCAGACTATAAGTTTATAATGTCACAAAGAGGCAAGCAGTTAATTCTGCTAAATGACTATACGTATTGGCATGCGAATCAAACCAGGAAGAAAAAGATAGGTCGATGGAGATGTTCGTCTCATAACAGTAGAAGATGCAAGGCCAAGTTAGAGTTAGACCGATTCAAACAGATCATACAAGCTGATTTGAATCACTCTCATCCACCGCCACAGTACTGTATTAATAATGGTAGATATTTTAGAATTTGTTAAGGACGGGAGCAGATATATAACTAGGGATGGAATATCGGATGCATATTTATTAAAACTTCAGGTGTAGGCTTAGAATAGAATGAACTCATCATCATCAGCCGAAAGACGTCCATTGTTGAACAAACGTGCGGCAACCTGCCGCTTGCATCCACCGGTTACCCGCGACCTTGACGATGTCGTCGATCCATCTGGTGGGAGGCGTACCAACGCTGCGTCTTCCGATTCGTGGAATGGAATGGACTATTGCATCGCAATGCCAAGAATAAAATCATGTCCTCAAATAGGGGATTGCTGGATCTTTTTCTAGAAACAATGATTTCTAGAAATCGTATCCATGCTTTCCTAGCGAAAAATGCATTTAAGGTAAATATACATCCGGTTATTCGATCCCTACTTAAAACAACACGCCATGCCGTGTTGATTGGCCATATTTCGTCGTGTGAAGTTACTTCTTCTTTATATGGCCTTTATAATAAACATGCGCGTTAGGAATTAGAAGCAGCCTTGACAAAATTTTGTTGGTGTCTGCTTATGTTGCATTATTGTTTTTTTTGTATATATTTCTAGTCTTTTTCACCTCCGATGTATACAGAGGAGTTTAATAAGTTTACCGTGTGTATCTATGGCATCGTAGGGTCTGAACGACTGGACGGATATTGTTTTTTTATTATTGAGTTAATTGTTGTTGTCTGTTTCGATATCAAATAGTTAGATATTATTCCAAAAAGTTAGTACATACTTTGTTACTATCATTGTTCCTTTTTTGTTACTTTATGATGGTGTTGTTATTAAGTGAAGATGATTTTTCCTGGAGATGAATTAATCCTGTTTAAAAGGTATATATATATAGTAAGGGTTTTGTTAAACTACAGGCATGTTCAAGTTTTTAGTTTTTTTTTGTCATTCCAAGACACCTTCATTTCTTATTCTTAAGTTTGATTAAATCTTTTGTTTCGTTTAAATTACTTTTTTATTATTTATTTTGTTCACACTCATTTACATGTTTTCACGTTAAAATTTAAAAATTGATCGATGCTGGCTTTCAATTTCCATGATTCATCATTTGATATTTCAAATTTTAAATGACTTCAGTGAACAGATTTAGAAATCCTTTTTAATTGGTTTCACGAGTGGCAACACTAATTTAAAGTCCTCCTGTTAGACCTTGCTGACTGGCTAATCATTTGACCTGTCATATCAGCCTATTGCCGTCCACTGCTCAACGTAGGCCTCCCTCAAAGGTCGCCAACCAACCCGGTCTTGCGCAGCCCGCACCCATCCGCTGCCAGCCACCTTCCTCAAATCATCGGTCCATCGTGCCGCAGGGCGTCCCACACTATGCTTGCCCAAAATCATTTTACTAAAACTAACCTATTCATAGGTATTTATAACCTTGTTGTATCATATACGACAAGATATAATACAACAAGGATGATAGGTTGAATGTATGTTTCTTAGTTACTCCTTCACGCATAATGGACTGAACAGAATTAGCTGAAATTTGACACAATAGATCCCACCACTCATTATAAAAGTGACAGTTTGTGAGGATGGATGAATGGATGGATGTTGATCAATCTTTTACGCTTAAACGTTTGAACGAATTAACTGAAAATTGGCATGCGTATAGATTCTACTACTTTTTCTTCTAATCGACACAGACTAAATCGCGGGCAGACGCTAGCTTAATATACGATGCAAATGTTCTATTAAGATCATCGTATGTAAAGGTAACAATATATGTCTATTTCAGAAAGAAGACGAAGCCGCCGTAGAAGAAAATTATCAAGAGAGGAAACCCTAGAAAGAAAAAGAGTGGCAGAGAAAAAAAGGTATAATGCTATAAAACAACATAAAGAACGATATGAGGAACTAAGGGAGAAAGCACGTCTGACATACTTAAGACGAAAAGAAGAGAAGAAGATACTTCAAATAAACGAGCTGTCACCGCGAGAAAGGAAAAAGCAAAGAGCGAAATGGCGAGAACAGCAGAGAAAATATTATCAGCGTAGAAAGAAGATGAAGTTGTTATTGAACGAGAAAAAAGAATAGATTGAATGGCTAGCGATCCACCGCCTTACACGGGTCATCATCATCATCATGTCAGTCTTTAGACGCCCACTGCTGGGCATAGGTCTCCCCCAAGGGGGGTTCAGCCGTAATCGCCTTGCTTGGCCGATGCATGTTGGCGATCGCAGTACGTGTTATAGCACTCAGAAGGACGCTGCTGCCCATCCTCTGGGGGCCAAGACTGCTATTTTTATAATTTCGTCATTCCAACACGATCCCATTGTCATTTTGCTAAAAGTTCGTAATCTGCTAAATTCATAATGGTCGATCATTGGTCGGTCGAAATAAAAGCAATGACTGCACAATGACGTTCTAATGGTAGGTCACTGATCAAAGAAACTGTCAAAATTTTAGCAGATTACCGCCTAAGTCAGTCATTCAGTTGTCATTTTGTACGAGATTACCATTCTATATCATTTCTTTCAATGGCGTGTCAGTGGTTGACCATTGGAAAGTCATAATGACGCCATTATATTAGTAGTTTACCAAACTTGTCAAAATCAACAATTATGAAATCAATGATAGGCCATTCTGACACTATTGTAATAGCAGACTTGAGGCCCTGATCAATATCCCTCTGTCGCCTTCTACGACACCCACGGGTAGAAATGGAGTGGTGCTATTCGCGGCCGGCACCACACGGGGGAAACGTGCAACTTTTTGCACGGGTGGAATGTACTAAACTTCACAATTTTTTAATTATGATTTTTATACATAAATACAATTCAAAATTCTGAATTCTCCCAGTGGGTTTTCATTCAAGTCTTGTCCTAACAATTACGAACATCATCTGCCCAGCCTTTACCCAACTATGTTAGGGTCGGCTTCCAGTTTAATGCAGCTGAATACTAGTGTTTTACATAGAGTGACTGTCTATGAGACCTCCGTAACTCAGTTACTGGGTAACACGATACCCCTTGGTAAGACTGGTTGTCAGTCTTTCTGGCCATTGACTACCCATAACATGCATATTGTCCGTATGGTGTCGGACGTAAAGAATAGCGCCATCCCATATCTTCCCGTGGGTGTCGTAAGAGGCGACTAAGGGACTTACCAGAGAATGGGCAGCAGCGTTCTCTGTGCCTTTGTAACAACCATACTGCGATCGCCAACCCGCCAGCCAAGCGTGGCGATTATGGCAAAACCTTTCCTTTGGGGGAGGCCTATGTCCAGCAGTGGACGTCTTTCGGCTGAAATGATGACTATTCATAACGGCTGTTAAAAATCTACGAATGACAGCCGGGGCCAACGTCTTTACGTGCATTCCGAGGCACGGAGGGTCTCACTATGAAATGGATGGTCACCCATCCACAGATCGACGGCAGCAAGCAATTACGAAAAATTAAAAACCTCAAATGATGATCATTCATACATGAAACAATGTAGAAGATCTAAAAAGAAAATTGATTACTCATTAAAGTGAACTTGTGCAAACTTATTCAATATTTCAATTATTTTCAACTTCCGGAAACTTCCTACCAGCTGAGTGATGATGACAGATGAGTCGGATTAAGCTGTATATTTAGCAATCTATATTTTATTTATTGGTGCACAGAAAAATTTAACAGTAATCGCTGCCAAACTAGTGCTGTATTGCTTAACTTAGCTTACTGAACTTGCTGATTATTATAGAAAAGATCGTAAAATTTTATTATATTTCAGATGTTAAATTCATCAAATCTCAAAAAGGGACTTGCTTAGTTCTTCACTGTGGGTACACTTACTACCATACTCGTCAGTCGAAACGGGGACTTTCGCGATGGAGATGTTCCTCTATGAAAAGCAAAGGCTGTAAAGCGACAATACTGCTGGATGGTAACAAGACTATCGTTGATGGACATTATGGACATACCCATTTTCCCCCTTCGATTGATGTACCCCATAGGACGATAATTATGCAATAATGGTAGTTATTATTATTTAGAATATGAAATCATTTTACTTGAGGGGAATGCGCTAAAGTGACACGAAAAATTCATATTTTTTTACGTTTTCTAAAATTTGCAGCTCAGTATCAGGTTGTATGGTGATAAAGAGCTATGTTTGTGAATTTTGTAAATACATATTTGTTACCGTCGCATCCAATTTTATTATAACCATACAAATTGATAGTGAGCTTCAAATTGCAAGTAATGTAAGACCTCAGATTAGGAAACAAAAGCGAATACAAATCACGAGATTGTTCACTTCTGGCAAATCAGATACCTGCCAAATATCACAATAACCAAACTAACACTATCACGCTAAACAAAACCGAAAATACAGTTGCACTTTCTCAGATAGCACCAGCAGCGGCAGATGAAATTGGGAAAATAATTGATAACCTAAATGCAAACACCAGCACAGGTATAGACGGCATCAGTGCCAAATCACTCAAGTGTATAAAAAACCTTATATTACCTAGTCTAACTCAATGCATCAACAAATGTTTGAGCGAAGGTCACTTCCCTGACTCATTAAAATACGCCAAAGTTACCCCTATTTTTAAAGCTGGCTCCAAACTGTGCCCAGGAAATTATAGACCTATCTCAGTCTTGCCTGTGCTGTCTAAAGTTTTTGAAAAGCTATTGCACAATCGGCTCAGTCTATACTTAAACTCATTTAACTACCTTTCTCAACGACAGTATGGCTTTAGACCAAAATCTAATACTCTTTCAGCAGCAACAGATCTAATCACAACTATCAAAACTAATATAGACAGGAAACACATTGCTTTAGGGATCTTCATCGACTTAAAAAAGGCGTTTGATACCGTTAGCCATAACTTGTTAATTAACAAACTTGCCTCGATCGGTGTAACTGGAAAAGCTTTAAAAATTTTTGAATCGTATCTTCAGGGACGCCTGCAGGTCGTTAAAATAGGCGATAATGTTAGCGCACCTAAGGTAATTAATTACGGCGTGCCTCAGGGCTCAATTTGTGGACCCCTTTTATTCCTAATATACATCAATGATATAGACAAGATAGGCCTGAAGGGGCATATTTCCCTATATGCTGACGACACTTGCCTCTTTTATTTTGGCCACTCAATTGACTCAATAATACAGGACGCACAAGAGGATCTCATTATCTTAGAAAAATGGTTTCTGAATAATCTGTTAACTATCAATACATCCAAAACCAATTATATAATATTTGCAGCTAAAAACAAAAAAATCTCTGATCACAAACCTCTTAGTATTAATGGAGTCAAACTAAATAAAGTTAATAAAGAGAAATATCTCGGACTTATTCTGGATAATCAACTCACATGGAAACCACACATCGAGAAAACCTGTTCTAAAATATTAAGCCTAACGGGGGCGTTACGTCGAATTGTGAGATGCTTTCCGCTTAAGGTCCGCCACACAATTTATAATTCTTTGGTGAAACCACACATTGAATATCTCATAGAAATGTGGGGTTCAGCAGCTAAAACCAACCTGGAAAAACTACAAAGAGCGCAAAACAGAATTATAAAAGTCCTATTTCACTACCACTATCTGACCCCTACACACAAAATTTACAAAGAAACTAATCTATTTAACATTTCTGATATATATATATATAACACATGTATTTTAGTTCGTAAAATTCTTTCTAAAGACTTACACACACAAATCACATTCACAAAAAACATACAAGTACAAAAACGTATTCTGAGGCGCGCACAAGACTTACATATACCTAGTACTAGAACGAATTATGGAAAAAAAACTATAATGCATGAGGGAGCAAAACTTTATAATTCGCTACCAAAAGATATAAAAAATGCACAATCCATTTTACTATTTAAAAAGCTACTAAAATGCCATATTTTAAAAGGTCACAAAATAAAATAACAAATTTATGTAACATAATTTATTTGCCTCTAGTGTGAACGAATCCTTAGACTTCAATCATTAAAACAAAGATACGAGTCACCGTACGCCGATCGCGTCAACGCGCCGCACGGCGGTAGACAATTTATAAAACTGTAAACAATTACCCTCATACCATATTCGCAATGTTAACACTAAGTATAAGCTGTTGTTACTCCTGGACAACGAAATTGTTATAAATAAGTAATTTTTAGTGTTTATTTTATTTTAAGTGATTTGTAATCTTTAGAAATAAATGAATTCAAACCGTAGATTGTAGGTATTCACTTTTGAATTGGTATTAGCTTTGGTGGCTTCACTCTCAGTGTTCCGCGCGGTCTATCTGCCTTTTGTTTCATAATCTGAGTGTAAGACAATATGAATTTCACTGCCCTAGCGCTTTCATCTTAAGATGCAGGCATACAATATAAGACGGAAGATGCTCTACTCATCGGCAATACGTCACGTCACGCCAGAATAGTAAAAACTGGTGTGGTGCCGAGGGTACTAATTACGATTAGATGACGCATTCATGTGCGAGAAACTAGATAACCTAAAATATTTAAGTAATAGTTCATAATACTATTAATGTTATTAAAATCCAATGTACTACCACTTATCCCGTATTATGCGAGTAAATGTTTTAAATTAGATGTTAAAAGTTTGTTATTATTATAAATTAGCTTAATTCTGCCTAAAGGAGTAAAAATTCAATTATAAAATTAATTATATCCAAGCGAATTTTTACTCTGCCAAGAAGAGGCCTTTAAAACTGGCTTCTACTTTCTGACATTTATCCGTCCCGAGCATTGACGAATTTCTTGGCGTTACTCTGACGTCGGTTCTCAACTTTGGGTCGTAAATGGAGGCGGTGCGAAAGTACTTCACGTCGAAACAGTTGCTCAACGTATTCCAAGCTCGAGGTCGATCGTGCATGGAGTACTGTTCGCATCTTTGGGATGGATTTGGCCAAATACTAGCTGGAGGCGTTGGAAGTTATTGATAGACGTACCAAGAGGCTCATTGACAACGGCTCCCTGATTAAGGTGAAGCAACACAGTACAGCCTATCGGTCTTTTATCGGGTACATTTCGGAGAGTGTGCTTTGTAATTGCACAACTAAATTCCGCCATCCCCATTCCATCATCGGACGAGCAGAGATACGGCAAAGCGTCACCGCTATACGGTTGAAGTTCCACGGTCTCGAACCAAGCACTTTGCTTCCACATTTATTGTGTGAACTGCCAGACTGTGGAATTCACTGTCCGCCTTTCTGTTCTCCGATAAATATAATCTGGGTATCTTCAAGCGAGTGAACTGGTTCATCCTTGGCAAGCGGGCTCCACATTAGGCCGCATCATCACTTAAGATCAGGTGAGTTGCGGCCAAGCGAAGTCTATTAGAATATAAAAACGCATTATTACAAAAAAAGACAACCGCTTTCAAAATATAAAAAGTGATAAATAACTTTAGCACAGAACACACTTGACTTTAGTTTCGGAAGTCGGTGGCAATACAGAACAACAAACAGAACAAAGCCACTTGATTTTGAAGGCGGTTGTCTTTTTCGTTAAAAAGCTTTTTATTTTTCGCGTTTTAGTACCTCCTAATCATCCAAATCCTTTAAGAAATGGCAACACAGTCCAAACAGAGATTGAAAGTACAAGGTTGGAGAAACTTAAAACATCATCTATGTATAATTTTTTGCTTTCTGTCGATACTTTCAAAAAGTGGTGAATCAATTTCGATAGAATTTATATGGCACCACCCCTGAGGCACACCCAATCCATTAAAAAAAGAATTTTGAAAATCGTTTGAATTTGCCGGAGAAATCGTGTAACAAATATACAAAAAAAAAGAAAAACCATACAGTCGCATTGAGAACCCTCCTTCTTTTTGAAGTCGGTTGAAAAAAAATCTACTTAATAAGTACAAAAAAAAAAAATGCATGCACGCCCCGTACAGTTACCCCGGCTGCGTGGGCGTACCACACCAAGCATCCCACACCAGCGTGGCTAAAACCGTGTACCCCCGATATATGTTTAGGTGCCTTAAGGAACCCCTTTGAGAAAAGCTACTTATTCTAGCTTATTTTCCACATTCTTTCCAGGTTTCAAGTTGATCAAATCGCAGCAGGGAAGAACGTTGATCCTGTATAAAAAATATACATTTTGTTATTTTCGGCGCGCGGTTACTAAGGGCACTAGCCACTGGCGTTGTACTTCTCATAGATACAGAAATTGTAAAGCAAAACTAGCGTTAAGTCAAGAACATGAAATTGTTTCAACAAGTGATGACCATAATCATCCACCGCCTTAGTATTGCTGTAGTAAAAGTATTTATATTAGGGTTGCGTAAACATTAATTTATTTCATAATTGTGAAGTGTTAGAAAAAGCACTACTGCTACTACTACTACTAATGGTGAATTTTGTATGATTATTTATACTTTAATTTTGTTACTAACCTAATTTACATAAATAATTTTATATTATAATATAATTTAAATTATTATAATTTAAACTGGTATCATGTAATTGGGAAAAGTCACTGACTCCTGTAACAGCCTGTACTATGCCTAGTGCAGGAGTCAGGGCCTCACTAAATTCAAAAGCGAATGCGCTGTACTGACACGAGTCTGTACAGCACGAAGCGTCGCATTGTTAAAAAAAACAAAATAAATACTAATACAAATAATGATACATTTGTATTTACTTTGGTGGCTTCACTCTCAGTGTTTCACGCGGTCTATCTGCCTTTTGTTTCATAATCTGAGGCTGGCTGTATGAACGCATGCCGTTACCGTTGGGGGTGCGACCGCCACCAGCTCGGCTAAATCCATGCGGCCGGCGATTTGTTTAGTGTCATCGAAAGTAGATATTTTTTTTCTTACTCTTCCGCTGTTCTTTTCTGATTAAGTTCGTTGCGGGATCCAAGACTATTGAATCGTTTCGCCGGGACACGTGGAGCTTTATTGCTTCGGCGCTTTTCTGGTCGCCACTGTTGATTCTGACTTACCGGAGTTGCAGTGGTTTTTAAATAGTGTGGCGGGCTACCGCGGGAGTCAGAGCGTGCAGAGAAAAGCTACTTATCCTAGCTAATTTTCCATATTTTTTTCCAGGTTTCAAGTTGATCAAATCGCAGCAGGGAAAAACGTTGATCCTGTATAAAGAATATACTTTTTGTTATTTTTGGCGCGCGATTACTAAGGGCACCAGCCACTGGCGTTGTACTTCGCATAGATACAGAAATTGTAAAGCAAAACTAGCGTTAAGTCAAGAACATGAAATTGTTTCAACAAGTGATGACCATAATCATCCACCGCCAAAGTATTGCTGTAGTAAAGGTATTTATATTAGGGTTGCGTAAACATTAATATATTTCTTCATTGTGAAGTGTTAGAAAAAGCACTATTGTAGGTATAAATGGTGAAATTTGTTTGATTATTCATCCTTTAATTTTGTTACTAACCTAATATACATAAATAATTATATTATAATATAATTTTAATTATAATAATTTAAACTGGTATCATGTAATTGGGAAAAGTGGTTGACTCCTGTAACACAGCCTGTACTATGTCTAGTGCAGGAGTCAGGGCCTCACTAATTTTGTAAAAAATATTTATGTCAATAAAGAATTTATTATTAGTTTATTATTATTATAAAAAAGATGTGTATTATTTCTGGGGCAAGACTTTATTTTTCAGTTTTTTTTTTGTCTATGTTGCTATTTCACTTTAATACAAAGTTAGAGAGGTGCCACACGAGCGTTGCCTGTACGTTGCGTTGGCGCTGTGTCGACGCTCCGTCGTTCTACATGTTAATTTGACACGTTGTCCTAGGTAAATTAGTCCCGTCGTGTCGCGTTCGGTCGCTCCGGCGTTGTTCTAGGTGAGCGACCGAACGCGACGCGACACGAGTAATTTTCGATTATATTATTGCAGCTTTTGAATCTATTATTTAACTATTATTATCCAATTTTCAAAAATCTATTTCTGTTGATATGAGGTTGTTATTGACTTTATTTTAAGGTAAGAAAAAACACTGGTATTTATAATAGTAAATATTTAATTATTAATATCTAAACTATTGCGTCGAGTCTCGTCACGCAAAAACAAATACGCACTTGCCGCGTTGTGTCGCACATTGATTATGGCGACTACGCAGGCCACAAGTACACATACAACGACTGTTTGACATTTACGCGTCGCGTCACATTATCGCGTTTGTCGTTCACCTAGGACAACGGGTCTCCTAGGACAACGCCTGACCGACATGCCATACGATGCGCTAAAATGACGGACTTCGAAACAACGCACAAGGATAGGAGGGAGGCGAGGTGGGGAAGGGCGCTGCGTTGAAACGACGCAGTGGCAGCATAGTATTTAATAGCATATCGAAGGTGTCAGTTGCTGCGTTGACGCAGCGCCGACGCAGTGCTCGTGTAGTGTTGACTGCATTGAAATCATTGATGGGCTTTATGAACATACTCATTCTCCTCCTTCCATTGATTTACCCTATAGGAAGATAATGCAGTATTATACACATCATAGAACACATTAATATAGAACATAGACACACACATACTACATATAGAATATGACATAGTGGAATGCGCTAAGGTGACCCGTAAAATTCAACATATTTTCTTGTTTTTGTTCTTGTCTTGTTTTAGCAAAACTACACCCAAATAGCAAACATCCAACCCGCACTGAGCCCGCGTGTGTGATGGGTAACAGTCATTATAACATAGTCCCTAGATAGCACTAAAAAACACTAATGCACTACACATAATGCTGGCGGCACAGATTATGAAACAAAACTTTTTAACAAAAAAGACAACCGCCTTCAAAATGTAAAAAATAACTTTCAATTCGCAAGTCGGTGGCTTTAGTTTTGCTTGTTGTTTTGTATTGCCACCTTTTTTGTTAAACATTTTTTTTTCGCTTTTTAGTGCCTCATCATAGAAATGAATTACGAAACGGCGACACCAAAAAAAATCTGACATCCCTTAATTTTCAACCCTTAGGGGTAAATTATTTTTTTGAAATTCATATGGGACGAAATTTGAGGTATACACTATCAATAAAAAAAGAATCATCGAGATCGGACTACACTGAAAAATGTTATGCGTGGTCAAACATTAAACAAAATATATGAAAAATAAAAAAAATATCATAAAATAAAAACTACTGGGCCAAACAATGATAAATTTGTATGGGACCAAATGGCAACTATTCCGCATCAAACTAAAGAAGAATCACGTAAATCGGATCATAAATCTCAGAGTAAACGAAGTACATACATTAAAAAAAAAACAACCGAATTGAGAACCTCCTCCTTTTTGAAGTCGGTTAAAAATGCAGATAGACCACGCGGAAAACTGAGAGAAAAGACACCAAAGCAAATACAAATTCAAAAGCGAATGCGCTGTACTGACGCGTGTCAGTAGAGCACGAAGCGCCGCATCGTTAAAAAAAAAACAAAATAAATACTAATACAAATAATGATACATTTGTATTTGCTTTGGTGGCTTCACTCTCAGTGTTTCCGCAGTCTATCTGCCTTTTGTCATAATCTGAGGCTGGCTGTATGAACGCATGCCGTTACCGTTGGGGGTGCGACCGCCACCAGCTCGGCTAAATCCATGCGGCCGGCGATCTGTTAAGTATCATCGAAAGTGTTTTTTTTTTCTTACTCCTCCGCTGTTCTTTTCTGATCAATTTCGTTGCGGGATCCAAGACTATTGAATCGTTTCTCCGGGACACGTGGAGCTTTATTGCTTCGGCGCTTTTCTGGTCGCCACTGTTGATTCTGACTTACTGGAGTTGCAGTGGTTTGGGAATAGTGTGGCGGGATACCGTGGCAGTCAGAGCGTGAGAAAAGCTACTTATTCTAGCTAATTTTCCATATTTTTTTCCAGGTTTCAAGTTGATCAAATCGCAGCAGGGAAAAACGTTGATCCTGTATAAAGAATATACTTTTTGTTATTTTTGGCGCGCGGTTACTAAGGGCACTAGCCACTGGCGTTGTACTTCGCATAGATACAGAAATTGTAAAGCAAAACTAGCGTTAAGTCAAGACCATGAAATTGTTTCAACAAGTGATGACCATAATCATCCACCGCCAAAGTATTGCTGTAGTAAAGGTATTTATATTAGGGTTGCGTAAACATTAATATATTTCTTCATTGTGAAGTGTTAGAAAAAGCACAATTGTAGGTATAAATGGTGAAATTTGTATGATTATTCATCCTTTAATTTTGTTACTAACCTAATATACATAAATAATTATATTATAATATAATTTTAATTATTGTAATTTGAACTGGTATCATGTAATTGGGAAAAGTCACTGACTCCTGTAACAGCTTGTACTATGTCTAGTGCAGGAGTCAGGGCCTCACTAATTTTGTAAAAAATATTTACGTCAATAAAGAATTTATTATTAGTTTATTATTATTATAAAAAAGATATGTATTATTTCTGGGGCAAGACTTTATTTTTCAGTTTTTTTTTTTGTTGATTTTGCTATTTCACTTGATTACAAAGTTAGAGAGGTGCCACACGGGCGTTGTCTATACGTTGCGTTGGCGCTGCGTCGACGCTCCGTCGTTCTACATATTAATCTGACCCGTTGTCCTAGGTAAATTAATGGTGTCGTGTCGCGTTCGGTTGCTCCGGCGTTGTCCTAGGTGAGCGACCGAACGCGACGCGTTGCGACGTAATGCGACCAATACCTCACGCGACCTGGGTCCTACGTTGTAGGTAGTCGTTGTCCTTATTTAGTAAGAAATAAGTTTGGAGAGTTTGTTCATTTATATCCGAAACTAAATCCACGTTTATTTAAAGAGTATTGTGACTATTACCAAGCACTTTCGACTATATTATTATTTTGACGACACGGTTGGCGCAGTGGCTGAGTGATCGACTGCTGCGCAGCGTGTTGCGGGTTCGATTCCCGCCCAGGGTAAACATTTGTGTGATGAGCACTTGTGTTTGCCTTGTGTCTGGGTGTTGTTTATCTATATATGTATGTATTTACAAAAAAAAAATGTATTTGTGTATGTATATCAGCTGTCTGACACCCATAGTACAGGGTCTCCCTAGTTTGGGGTCAGATGGCCGTGTGTGAAAATGTCCCCACATATTACTACTATTATTGCAGCTTTTGAATCTATTATTTAACTATTATTATCCAATTTTCAAAAATCTATTTCTGTTGATAAGATGTTGTTTTTGACTTTACTTTAAGGTAAGAAAAAACACTGGTACTTATAATAGTAAATATTTAATTATTAATATCTAAACTATTGCGTCGAGTCTCGTCACGCAAAAAGCAAATACGCACTTGCCGCGTTGTGTCGCACATTGATTATGGCGACTACGTAGGCCACAAGTACACATACAACGACTGTTTGACATTTACGCGTCGCGTCACATTATCGCGTTTGTCGTTCACCTAGGACAACGGGTCTCCTAGGACAACGCCTGAACGACATGCCATACGATGCGCTAAAATGACGGACGGCGTAACAACGCACAAGGATAGGAGGGAGGCGAGGTGGGGAAGGGCGCTGCGTTGAAACGACGGAGTGGCAGCATAGTATTTAATAGCATATCGACAGTTGTTGCGTTGACGCAGCGCCGACGCAGTGCTCGTGTGGCATTGACTGCGTTGAAATCATTGTGTATCGTAAATGGGCATTATGAACCTACTCATTCTCCTCCTTCCATTGATTTACCCTATAGGAAGATAATGCAGTATTATACACATCATAGAACACATTAATATAGAACATAGACACACACATACTACATATAGAATATGAAATAGTGGAATGCGCTAAGGTGACCCGTAAAATTCAACATATTTTCTTGTTTTTGTTCTTGTCTTGTTTTAGCAAAACTACACCCAAATAGCAAACATCCAACCCGCACTGAGCCCGCGTGTGTGATGGGTAAAAGTCATTATAACATAGTCCCTAGATAGCACTAAAAAGCACTAATGCACTATGTACACGCGCAATGCGCAGCAGAGGCCGCGGATGGGTCGCGGGGAATATAAGCGCGCGCAGGCTCATACGATGAGAACCCCGCACGATGCGAACCCCGCGACATTCGGATGACAGCAAGGAACGAGTGCGCGTGTCAATTTTTATATGTAATTTGTTTCACTATTTTCACTCGTCTGTCCTATAATTAAATCTATAATCTATAATAGTTCATCCGTTTCAATCCATTTCCCAACATTTGGCGACCGTGACTACGATACCTACTGCGAATTGGTTCGAAGAAAAGCTGCGGCTCGTTGACGTGTTCTCGATTGTTCGATCGAACCGGCCACGTGCAAACGCCGCTGCTCTCCGATCATCGCGGCCACATGCAACTGTGGAAATCTAGAACACAAGGAGGCTACTTGATCCTATATTGAAGACCTACCTGGATATAGCGGCCATCGCGTCTGGTGATCTATCCAAGGGAAGTAAGCACAAGGAGGCTACT
The DNA here is from genome assembly GCA_947361185.1 of Charanyca ferruginea. Taxonomy (NCBI): domain Eukaryota; kingdom Metazoa; phylum Arthropoda; class Insecta; order Lepidoptera; family Noctuidae; genus Charanyca; species Charanyca ferruginea. The sequence continues at coordinate 19,821,543 of OX376073.1, forward strand.
TGACCTATATTGAAGACCTACCTGGATATAGCGGGCATCGCGTCAGGTGATCTATCCGAGGGAAGTAAGCTCGTTCCTATTATATTTCCGTTCCCGATTTCTGTTTTTATTTGTGTGTTTAGGGTGTGCTGATTCCTCTAGTGTAAAGGGCAGCTAACTGCTAACATAATCGCATTGTGGTTATTTCGATTCTGTAGGTAATACCTATAACTTTAACCTATTATAGTAACTCATCATATATTGTGAGTCTAATAGGCGACTATTCATGTCATGCATGTCTATAATCGTGCTACTGCATTCGCTGTTTATGCTTAAATATCTACCTTTTCGACTTTAGTTTCTTACATTCCTGTACTTAAATCTTCAATTCCGTGTCTCGTGCAGTAATTGCACAGCTTAAAGCCTGGCACTGCATCCGCGCTTCAAATAGATTTGCCGAACAATTCCAGGAAATCGTCGGCTGCTACTGCGCGCTGCTTCCCAGCTGTTGTCCACATACGTCAACGCGTGGTTACCGGGGCTCCGCGTGGCTGCGAGCTGCGACCTGCGACTGTATGGTTTGATGCACATTTTGCTATCTATTTCATTGTTTGTTTCTCGGTTATTGTGATTTAAAGATGCCAATCATGGATAAGGATGAGGGCCAAAGTGAATTAAGTGGATTAATTAGGAAACGCGGTAATATTCGAGGGCGTTTAACAAAATTAGACAATTATGTACAGGAAATGCAAAAGCTAGACATTGGTGCTCTAAGTAGCATAAATATAAAGGAGTTAGGTAGACGTTTGGACAATTGTCAAGACTTGTTTAGACAGTTTGATGCCGTCCAAACATCAATTGAAAACAGCTGTGATGAATCCGCCACGGATGAACAAATCACGTTACGAGATTCTATTGAAACTAAGTTTATTTCCATTATGTCGATCATTGAGTTTATAATAGAAAGGCAAGGATCTGTAAAAGAAAAATTTGGTGACGCATGTAGTAACAAAGGTTCTCATTCGTCTTGCCCATCACATGGCATTCAGTCAATAAAATTACCAACTATAAAATTGCCCACATTTAATGGTTATTATTTAAAATGGCTAGAATTTAGAGACACTTTTCTGTCTTTAATTCATTGCAATCACTCAATACCAAGCATCAATAAATTTCATTATCTGAGATCCTCACTGGAGGGTGGTGCCATTGAAGTGATCAAGTCGTTGGAATTTACCTCTGATAACTACATGGTAGCATGGGAGCTACTGTGTAATCGATACAATAATAAGAAAATACTCATTAACAATCATCTTAGAGCGTTATGCAGCATTGAAACTTTAAGTAAGGAGTCATTCAAAGAATTACATACCATAATAGACATTGTTTCTAAAAATTTAAGAGCGCTCAACAGTCTAGGGCAACCGACTGATCAGTGGGACGCCTTAATAATATTTATAATTACTGGAAAGTTGGATACCAGAACGAGCGTAAAGTGGGAAGAACATAGGAATATTTTACCTGACTTGCCAACGCTAAATGACTTTTTCAATTTTATACGTAGTCGTGCGGATATTTTGGAAACTACATCAGTCACGTCTCAACAAAATAAAAACGATAAGGGAAATAATTCAACCAATAATTGGAAAAATAAACAACTTGATAGATCTAATTTCCTTGTCGCTTCGGTTGAAGACTTGTGTGAATATTTGTGTTTATTGTGTAGTGAGCAGGGTCATCGCGTTCATCAATGTACTAGATTTAAAAATATGAATGTACAAGACAGGGTTAAAGAAGCATCTAGATTAAAGTTGTGCTCAAACTGTCTGCGTGAGGGTCATAATTCATTTCGTTGTCGTATGAAGATTCTATGTAAGTTTTGTAAAAAGAAACATAACAGTTTATTACATGTAGATAAACCTCAAAACAATAATAGTACTGACAGAGACCCAACTATCGCTACACCTTCAACATCAACTCAACCACTACCAGTATCATTGTCTGCTGTCTCCGTCAGCCAGGTTCTGTTATGCACCGCTATGGTAGAAGTAGTAAATGGATATACACAACAGACTTACCTTGTGCGGGCTCTATTAGACACAGGCAGTCAATCTTCTTTTGTGACAGAAAACCTGAAAAGCAAGTTAGGACTATCGATTAAAATAACTGAACCTTTACGGATTTCAGGTATTAATAATGTTTCTTTTAATATATCCGAGCGCTGCAATGTAAATATAAAGTCGCGATTAAATTCTTTCAATTTGGAAATAAATTGTCTAATTGTTCCACAGATTACAGGAACGTTACCGAGCGCACCTGTAAATATTCAGGAACTTAATTTACCCAAAAATATCGTGCTTGCTGACCCAAAGTTCCATTATCCCTCTAATATTGATATTTTATTAGGGGCGGATGTTTTTTGGAACATTGTAGGGACAAAGCGTATTTCATTGGGAGTAGGTAAACCAATCCTACAAAATTCACAATTTGGGTGGTTAGTCAGTGGCCGTCTAGGAGAATGTAGCCTTAGTCACTTGACTTGTAACTTCACAAAGGAAATTCATGACGACGTTAAAAGGTTTTGGGAAGTTGAAGAAATTAATTGTATCGATAACACTTCAACCCAAGACAAATTATGTGAACGAATTTTTTTAAAAAACGTGAAGCGTCTTTCCGATGGTCGATTTTCTGTTAAAATGCCATTCAAGGAGATTCCTGAACAGGCACTAGGCGATTCTTATTTCTTAGCGAAAAAACGTTTCCTTAACTTGGAGAAAAAACTAAATAATAATAATCAGCTGAAACAAAGTTACACTGCATTTATTGAGGAATATAAGAACTTAGGTCATTTACATGAGACTAAGCGTCCTTTATTTGGATATTACTTACCTCATCATGCGAGTATTGAGAGAACAAAGTGAAACCACTAAATTACGAGTTGTTTTTGATGCCTCTGCCAAAACAACTTCAGGGAAATCGTTAAATGACATTCAGTATATAGGTCCAGTGGTACAAGATGATTTGTTATCTATTTTGTTAAGGTTTAGAACTTAAAAATATGTATTAACTGGGGATATACAAAAAATGTATAGGCAAATAGAGATAGATCCATCACAGCGACATTTGCAACTCATTTTGTGGAGGGATGATAATTCTCAGCCGACAAAGGTTTTGCAGCTAAACACTGTCACCTATGGGACAGCATCTGCACCTTTCTTGAGCACGAAATGCCTCCTTCAGTTAGCTCGCGAGTGTTCTAATCCAATAATTTCTAATATTTTAGAACATGATATTTATATGGATGATTTGACTACTGGATGTCAGTCAGAGAAAGAAATTAAAGAAATATATGATGAGGTCACTAGAATTTTATCTTCAGCTTGTTTCCCTCTTCATAAAATTCGCACAAACTGTCCCCAGGTGCTACATAAAGAGACCACTTCTAAAACTCTTGATCTGAGTAAATTTTCCACAGTTTTAGGACTAAACTGGTCTCCTTCACCGGACACGTTACATTTTACGGTTGATATGGATATGAGTAGGAAACTTACTAAACGTACTATTATATCATTAACATGTAAAATATTTGACCCATTAGGGCTACTATGTGCATGCATAATTAAAGCTAAAATGATTTTACAGCAATTATGGAATGAAAAGTTAGGCTGGGATGATCCTGTGCCACCCCATATCGAAAAAAAGTGGGTAAAGATAGCAGAGAATATTAATAATCTTTCTAAAATTAGTTTGCCTAGATATATAGTATGTGATTTTCCGATATCAGTTGAATTACATTGTTTCGTAGATGCTTCCCAGGAAGCATACGGAGCCTGTGTCTATCTGCGATCAATTAACAATGAAAATATTGTAAATGTTAAATTGTTTTGTGCGAAAGCGAGGGTTGCACCTCTGAAAGCGATGACCATACCTCGCCTTGAATTGTGTGGTGCACTACTTGGTGCTCGGTTGTCTACAAAGGCAATCCAGTCCATTCGATGTCATCAGATAACACAAAAGGTGATATGGAGCGACTCAACAGTGGTACTTGGCTGGATTAATGCACAACCAAACCTGTTAAAGGCATTTGTAGCCAATCGCGTAATTGAAATTAATGAGTTGACACAGGGCTTTGTATGGAGGCATGTTCCCACTCACCTCAACCCTGCAGATCTTGCTTCTAGAGGTATAGATCCTCAGCGTCTGCAGGTTGAACCTTTGTGGTGGGAAGGACCCTCCTTCTTAAAGGAGGGATCACCTGCTTGGCCACAGCAACCTTATAAGTCGGTGGAATTACCTGAACTGAAGGTTCATGTGCAAACAAAGATAAGTCACGATGATAGTCAAAACTTTATTAATTTCGATAATTATTCCAAGTTTAATCACTTGATTCGCGTATTTACATATGTATTGCGGTTTGTGCATAATTGTAAGAATGAAACCAAATTATATGATTCACTTCAAACTAGCGAAATAAATAAATCGCATACAATTCTCTTTAAAATATGTCAACATGAGTCATTTGATATAGAGTTGAAATCTCTAATTATAGGTTTAGGAATACCTAAAAAATCCAAAATATTTAATTTAAATCCGTTTCTTGACTCTGAAGGTTTATTAAGAGTAGGAGGTCGACTTGACAATTCAAGTTTTGATTTTAACAAGAAACATCCAATTATATTAGATTGTAAACATAGACTTACCCTTTTATTAATGCAAAATGAACACCAACGTTTATTTCATGCAGGTCCGCAATTATTATTATCTTCTGTAAGAGAAATGTACTGGCCTGTAGGTGGGAGGGCCTTGGCTCGCAAAGTCAATAAACAATGCATTGTATGCACCAGATTCCGTGATAAAACTATACAGCCAATAATGGGCAACTTACCATCGGCTAGGATGAGGCCTACTTTCCCTTTCCACTCGACTGGTACTGACTTTGCAGGACCGTTTCAAATTTCTACTAAAAAGGGAAGAGGTAATCGAATAAGTAAATGTTACCTCTGTCTATTTGTTTGCTTAAGTACCAGAGCGGTTCACTTAGAGCTGGTGACTGATCTTACTTCATCAGCATTTATTTTATGTTTGCGAAGATTCGTGTCGCGCAGAGGTAAACCATATGAAATTTGGTGTGACAATGGCACTAACTTCGTGGGGGCAAACAATGAACTAGGTAGGGTGCTGCGCTCCAGTCGTGACTCAGTCATTGATTATAGTGCTAACGAAGGCATTTTATTTAAATTTAGTCCGGCCTATTTACCGCATTTTGGTGGGCTCTGGGAGGCAGGCGTAAAGGCAGCCAAATATCATCTTAAGAGAGTAGCAGCCAATGTGTCCCTTACATTTGAAGAGTTGTCAACTCTTTTTACGCAAATAGAGGCAATACTTAATTCTCGTCCTCTCTCCCCTTTGTCTTCTGATCCCTCGGATCTAAACCCTTTGACCCCCGGGCACTTCTTGATCGGACGACCACTGACGTCGGTGCCCTCTTTTGCAGCAGAAGACTCCAGACCGAAGTACCATCTCATCTGCAAAGTACGCCTCGAGTTCTGGAAGAGATGGCCTAAAGAGTTCATAGCGGAACTCCAGCAGCGGTCCAAATGGAAAACGGGATCCATATGTCCTAAAATTGGGGATATGGTTTTAATAAAGGACCAGAATCTGCCTCCGCAACGCTGGAGGCTAGGCCGAATTACACGTTTACACATGGGCGCAGACAACACTTGCCGTGTGGTAGACATCTATACATACAAAGGAACCATCCGTAGAGCCATCCACTACATCGTCCGGCTGCCAGGTGAAGAAGAACCTGAGGAACCTTTTGAAAGCTAGGTCTTTCAAGGCTGGGAATATGTACACGCGCAAGCGCAGCAGAGGGCGCGGATGGGTCGCGGGGAATATAAGCTGCGCGCGCAGGCTCATACGATGAGAACCCCGCACGATGCGAACCCCGCGACATTCGGATGACAGCAAGGAACGAGTGCGCGTGTCAATTTTTATATGTAATTTGTTTCACTATTTTCACTCGTCTGTCCTATAATTAAATCTATAATCTATAATAGTTCATCCGTTTCAATCCATTTCCCAACACACTACACATAATGCTGGCGGCACAGATTATGAAACAAATTTTTTTAACAAAAAAGACAACCGCCTTCAAAATGTAAAAAATAACTTTCAATTCGCAAGTCGGTGGCTTTAGTTTTGCTTGTTGTTTTGTATTGCCACCGACTTGCAATTTGAAAGTTATTTTTTACATTTTAAAGCCGGTTGTCTTTTTTGTTAAATATTTTTTTTTCGCTTTTTAGTGCCTCATCATAGAAATGAATTACGAAACGGCGACACCAAAAAAATTCTGACATCCCTTAATTTTCAACCCTTAGGGGTAAATTATTTTTTTGAAATTCATATCGGACGAAATTTGAGGTATACACTATCAATAAAAAAAGAATCATCGAGATCGGACTACACTGAAAAAAGTTATGCGTGGTCAAACATTAAAAAAAATATATGAAAAAAAAAATGATCATAAAATAAAAACTACTGGGCCAAACAATGTTAAATTTGTATGGGACCAAATGGCAACTATTCCGCATCAAACTAAAGAAGAATCACGTAAATCGGAACATAAATCTCAGAGTAAACGAAGTACATACATTAAAAAAAAAACAACCGAATTGAGAACCTCCTCCTTTTTAAAGTCGGTTAAAAATGCAGATAGACCACGCGGAAAACTGAGAGTGAAGACACCAAAGCAAATACAAATTCAAAAGCGAATGCGCTGTACTGACGCGTGTCAGTAGAGCACGAAGCGTCGCATCGTTAAAAAAATAACAAAATAAATACTAATACAAATAATGATACATTTGTATTTGCTTTGGTGGCTTCACTCTCAGTGTTTCTGCAGTCTATCTGCCTTTTGTCATACTCTGAGGCTGGCGGTATGAACGCAAGCCGTTACCGTTGGGGGTGCGACCGCCACCAGCTCGGCTAAATCCATGCGGCCGGCATCTGTTTAGTGTCATCGAAAGTGGTTTTCTTTTTCTTACTCCTCCGCTGTTCTTTTCTGATCAATTTCGTTGCGGGATCCAAGACTATTGAATTGTTTCTCCGGGACACGTCGAGCTTTATTGCTTCGGCACTTTTCTGGTCGCCACTGTTGATTCTGACTTACCGGAGTTGCAGTGGTTTTTAAATAGTGTGGCGGGCTACCGCGGGAGTCAGAGCGTGCAGAGAAATGCTACTTATTCTAGCTAATTTTCCATATTTCTTTCCAGGTTTCAAGTTGATCAAATCGCAGCAGGGACGAACGTTGATCCTGTATAAAGAATATACTTTTTGTTATTTTCGGCGCGCGGTTACTAAGGGCACTAGCCACTGGCGTTGTACTTCTCATAGCAACAGAAATTGTAAAGCAAAACTAGCATTAAGTCAAGATCATGAAATTGTTTCAACAAGTCATGACCATAATCATCCACCGCCTAAGTATTGCTGTAGTAAAGGTACTTATATTAGGGTTGCGTAAACATTTATGTACCGTAAAAATATTTTTAATTCTAAAGCGTCAGGACTAACTACTATATATAAAAGGTGGAATTTGTATGATCGTTCACAATGTATTTTTTTACTTACCTTTGCTCATTAAAAATGGATTTTTATTACTATTTTTGTATGTCATAATAAACGTAAGTATATATATTTTTTTGTTAGCTTGCCCTGTTCCACTCCTGGGCCTCACTCCATGCCTTCCATCTTTCCCGATCCTGGACAAACTGTGGGCTCAGGTAACAGAGAACGGGTGCCCTGAGACAGTAAGACGGGGTAGCGACAGGCCACGAAGAAGACGGCGGGACGAACTGGACCGATTCCTCCAAAACTGGCTGGATGAAGCCCAGGATCGGAAGGAACTTATGTAATACAAATAAAAACGATCGTTATTATTTCTGGGGCAAGAATGTTCAAATTTTTATTTGTTCTTTGTACTCTGACAGGTTATTACAAAGAAAGAGAAATACTTTTGGTATTTTCTTGTTAACAAGATATGCAATATAATTTAATAAAAAGAACATATTTTACACTTTTCAGGAGTGCAGTTTGTGAAGTCGATCAAAGGCCGTACGTTATTGTTGTTCAGAAATTACAAATTTTATTATCTCCGCCACGCTCCGAAAGAAAGGCACGACTACTGGCGATGTACGTCCAACAAGAGCAAAAACTGCAAGACGATGCTAGTACTGGACCAATATAGGAACATTATATCAATTAATTATGAGCACAGCCATCCGCCACCTTATAATTTTTAGACTTGTAGTTAACGTTTGGGAAGCTGTGTAGTCTAATACTTTAGGCGTAGTTCACACTGCAACTGTTTTGTTATTGAGTTTGTATTATTATAAGTAAAAATGTGTACCTAGATAAGTTACCACAAGATTCGAACTTGTCACGACATACTTCCGTTGACGCCAATATAACTCTGTGCTCAAGTGAGCTAATTAGCATAGTTTAAACGTACCACTTGCGGAGCACTTATAACGCTTTTTCGCAATATCATTTTATGTGGCAAGGAAACGGTACATTCAGAGATTTGATCAAATCACTAAGGGATTTGGTACAATCCCTGAGGGATTTGGTAAAATCCCCAAGGAATTTGGTAAAGTCACGGCAGATAATACAATAACAACTCTTGGGTAATATCCCTGAAGTTAATTAGTGATTTGATAAAATCCCTAAACTGTTTCAGTGAAATGACGAAATAAACAAGCGAGGACTCGTATAGCTCGATCATATTTGATCAAATCACTAATTTTCTTCAGGGAAATGACCCAACAGAGCTGTTATTGTATCATCTACCGTGATTTGACTAAATCTCTTAGGAATTTGATCAAATCCCTAAACGTACCATATCTCTGCGACATATAAAAACCTTATATATATATATACACGCGGCTTTGAGTCCTGCGACCAGTCGAATGACGCATAAACGACTCTGTAGCGATACCAAAGCATTTTCTTTTGTCATTTCATGTAATAGGTATCTACCGTACAATATTTCTACGGAAGCTTTCTACAGAAGTGATTTTGCATAATTTATTTTTAGCTAAAATGAAGTTAAATTAATTAAAAAATATTATGTTTTAAGTTGTATCTTTTCCATTGATTGTTATGGTTTTTTTCTTTTCATTTATTATTAGGAAAAAAGTATAAATATTGTTTGGTGAAAGAAAGAAAGAAAGAAAAAGCGTTTATTGGCCCGCACTGGACAAAACACACAAATAACAACAAGGTTTATTAATTATTATTGTAAAATAAAAAAGAAAAAAATAAAATAAAAATATGAAACGAAATCGGTCCTGTACGATGCCAAAAGGTCCAAATCTCAGCATGGTGCTGTAACATTTAAAAACGTCACAGCGCTAATATTCTGATAGGGCCCAAAGTGATGGTGGTACATAAGTATGTAATATTAGGTTCCATTATGGATCCTGTCAGGCACAGCATTAGCAATAGAGAGGAATCTCTGTTTAAGGAAATTATAAATTTAATTATTTAGTTATTAGGGGTAGATGATACCTGGAATTTGGACCTAGAATTACAAAGTACGTAAGGCTGCGGCGCGCCCGAGCAGAGAGACCACTCAGAACAAACCGCCATTTTACTAACGCACACATTGACATTACGTTTATAGGCTATCGCAAGCTGATTCAAGCTGACACAATGATATTATATTAAACAGATATGTTATGAGCGCCCAATTTTGAAGATTCAAATACGTCCTAATTGGGACGTATTGCATTTAGTCTGTGTCACGCATGGCGACGAGTGATACGCTTTGTTAAAGCAGCTAAAAAAAATAAAAAATGCTATTTTGTGTATTTAGAAAGTATACCAATTATGATACCAAATTGAATAAAGCACAAGGGATCTCATACCACATGTAACTACGCAATATACATCGATTTATTTATATATTTCAATTATTTTCCTAATATTCTTATATTTGGAGGTTAGAAAAAAGAAAGAAATGGAAATACATTTTTTCACGTGAGTAAGACAAGGACGCGTTCACTCCGGACATAGAATAAAAGTACAGATGCGATATCGTAGACAGTAAAGTCATTGTTTACCCACAGTTCTGATTTTCTTTTTTCTAACCTTGTAATATTTAATCATTTTGATTTATTAATCGTTTATATACTTAATTAGAAATTAAACAATATGACAACAGATATTTATTATCCTTTCTTCGTTAAGGTTATCCTGGCTTCAAGAATGGATCGCATTTGTTCGTAAACAAAGAAATGAATGTTATTAAAAAATACATATTTTCTACTCTATTTATTATTATATATATTCTATTATACCTTTAGTCCCGTTTATTAGTTGTTATAGGTACAAACCGCGTGTATAAATGTACTCGCGGTTTGTACCTTCCGTCTCGTTAAATTTGTTAGTCTATGATGCCAAGACGCGGTGATTGGTGGCCAGGACAAAGTCTGTTTACATTCACGCGCAATTGACAACACTAACTGTCTCTTTTTTTCTTGTTGGTTTTATCAAGCCATCCCTTTTCAACATTTTGCCTTGTAGTGAATTGTAAAATGAATGAAAGGTGCGTATGTGTGCAGCCGCTGCTGCGCGGAACACTTTTTTCGTTCGTTTTGTGAGTGTATAACATATCTGTTTATTAGAATATCATTGAGCTGACATCAGTCTCGACCACGGAATAATAAAAACAAGGGGAAGTGCCACGCAGCCATCGAACGTGTGGCACAATTATGTGGAAATGATCAACATTGGTCCAGTCGAGATCAACTACTTGCAGCGACGTGACATATCGCACAATGTCGCACGTAAGGAAAAAAAATACAACCCTGCCTTATTGTGCAATTTTTACATGCAAATATGATAGTAGATCAAAGAATGTTTCTTGCAGAGGTATATCGTATCACCAAAAAGTATAAAACATTCATATATTTCAATAAATAATCGATTTTTATTGACAATACCATATTTTTACTTTGATGCGAACTAAAAACTACCTTATGTCCAATCATTAAAGTCTAAATTAGCTTGCTCGCTGTCTTGACTGTAATCGTTTTACGTGGCATAAATTCTAGAAACTTCGACGCTACTCGTTTAGGGATGCGACACATTAATGCAAATAGTTCGTGTCGATAAAACAATAACATGTAGGTATGTTTAGTACCAAACTTTTTTTTAATAAATAAAAGTACGAGTTTGAAAGAATGAGTTTTAAAAACCTTACCTATATTCTGGCAAATAGTCATTCATTCGCGGTTAGACGTAGGCCTATAAATATTCTATTATATACTTACATGTACCTATCTAATTTATCTTCACAAAAATTCAGATGTCAATTATGTTTTTAAAAGACTGTCACGTATTTAAAAAAGATATTGTCATGTATAAAATAATGCGTCATTTCATTGGGACGTCAATCAATTTTCTACATACAATCATATTACGGACTCATATTATCACAGAAAAATATGTCAATAATTAATAAATTAAGACATAAATCAATACATAATTAATTAATCGTCATTTTTTATCCATTACGTACATTAAAAAGATCAATTTAAACACTGTAGGTAATTACATTTATTACATTGTACAAATTATCGACAACTTGACCACATCTCTCATTGAATAGAAAAATAAATAACAGTTGCATGCGAAAATGACATCTATTTGTAGTTACAATAGATGTCATGTTAAGTAATTTGGTAACAGCGCTCTCTAGCGTCGAATAGCTGAACTCGTTGGACATTGCTCGAATTCGATTGTTAGATGGAAAAAATCTCTTTAGTGATTTTGACATGTAAAATAATAGCAACGTTCGTCAGTTGTGATACGGTTTAATTTCAAACAACAATAAATAAGCTTTTCGCCAAAGTTGCGTTTCTAATTTGTAGCCAATTATATTATCGTTTTCTGTGTATTGCAAGTACATTTTAATTTGCAAATGTATGAGTTTGGCGACACTGGATCCAGTATTAAGTAAGACTAAGGGCACTTCCTCTTGTTTTTATTATTCCGTGGTCTCGACTGTCACGTTTTGTCTAAATGAATAAATGAGAGACATTGACATTTCATGACTACAGAAAAAAAATGTTATAAAAAAAATGCAAAGAGTTCCAACCAGTGTCAATAAAATTTCAAATTGTCACAAATAAAACCTACAGAGTCAATACAGTAGCAGCCCTAGTGAGTCTGGCAAGTTTATGTAATTATTTTTGAAGATGGCGGGAGCGGTCCTTCTGTACCCTTTATATTTTGTGCTAGAGTACAACAATACCTACTTTTTTATTTTTATAACTACATAGAGCTGTTTTATGATCTCGTTGTTTTTTTATAGGTATAGAGAGATAATACTAATATTTATAATAGACAAATTAATTTAATATAAATAATATACTAGGTGATTTTTTATTCACGTTCCAAATTTCTCAGGGTGATAGTACCCATGAAATTGAATAACTTTCTCCAAAAAACATGGGTCGAAATATTAAAAAAAAAATCGGACTTCCCATACAAAATCAATAGTCAGCTGATCGATTTTGTATGGGAAGTCCGATTTTTTTTTTAATATTTCGACCCATGTTTTTTGGAGAAAGTTATTCAATTTCATGGGTACTATCACCCTGAGAAATTTGGAACGTGAATAAAAAATCACCTAGTATAAACACAGTTATGACATATTGCGATGTTAGTGGTTTTACTCACATAGATACTTATTTCCTTTTATGTAGGAAAAATATTTCTTTTCCCTACATTGTGATAATTACATTTCATAATAATTCCTGTTATACAAGCATTACTACAAATAATATTGAATAGAAACTGTAATCGGACATTTCTAAAATAAATAATTTGAGCGATTCTTTTCCGTTTCTTTTCCTTCAGTTCCATACAAAGAGCGCTAACGCACACATACATTAGATTCGTTTGTACAGCGAGTGCAAGTCTCTCTCTATGTATAACCACGCACACAGAAAATCTCTGTGTGCGTGGTTATACATGTTATAAAACAAAGCTCCTCCCCATCGAGTATATAATTATGTCTGTGAACGCGATAAACTCAAAAACTGCTGAACAGATTTTCAAATGGTTTTCCCTAATGGACGGAGTGATTTAAAGTCAAAGTATTTATTTCATTTAAACCATTTAGAGGCACTTTTGAATTGTCAAGGAGTCGGTCAGTTAGTCAGAAAGTTGAAGCTAGTTGCTTGTTCCAAAACGTAGGTAGGTCTCTATGAAGAAGAACGAGCAAGAAACTCCATGGACACTATTTTAAATTGAGTTCAATCAATACTTTATTTGTGAGGAAGGTTTAGGTATACGAAACTACCTTTGGTATGGGCAACTAGATTCAAATGACAATGCCTGGGTCCTGCCCCACCCATGTACAGAAAAAGTAACACATGTACAGAAAAAGTAAATTAATGAAAATAATTGTAATGAATTTATAACCTTTCTATACTAAATTGTTTTTCTTTAGAAGTTGCGGATTACGAAATACCTACCCACAAAATACAAACTCATTTTACCTAAAATATAATTTAACCTATAATCAATGTCATTATTGTTTTTAGATTTAAACGGAAACCGCAAGTTCTACAGTCACTAAGAGTAATGTTTAGTTATCAGCAATAAATAAACAGTAAGATGCTACATATTGCACATGACTTTTATTGAGTGGGGCAAAGTTCTATAGAGTTTCTGGCATTGTCCTTTATAATTTGACGTTCAAAAGTGTCTTTTAGTGGTCTAATTGAAATAAATGATTTGACTTTTACTTTCTTTTGTATCCATTTTTTTTTCTCGCAATATTATTTTCAATTTTCAATATTCGTTTTTGTTTCAGAATACAGATTATTAAAAACAAAAAGAGGTAAAGAAGTTTTGCTGTATAAGGGTTACAATTATTCTCTTTATCGTACTTCGAAGAATGGCCGTCAAACATGGAGATGCCCAGCGCACAATAGAAAGAAATGCAGAGGAAGATTAGTACTAGATATTGATAAATGTATCATTTCTGTATGTAATCAGCATAGTCATTCGCCACCAGAACATTTCATTCTTAACGGGGATTATGTTAAATTAAGATAAATTGTCAAAGTATTATTTTGTTAATTATTCGAATAAAAACATGCGTGTTGATTATTTTTTGTAGATTTAGTTAAATATACTACCGTTATTTGATGGTCATTTTGTATGACGCATCGCGTTATATTGTTTCTTATTGCTTTGTATGTATTACTGTTGTTAGGTATACCAATAAATAATTAAATAGTTTTTAAGGTTTTTGGTTTCTCACAAAACGCAAAAGAGTGGAGAATTTCTGTAATTATTTATTGAATAAAAATCAAACGATGATTATTAAAAAAAAAAACCTTTTATTTGCATTGCAATTAAAACAAACGTGTTGATTATTTTTCGTATTTTAGTGTTAAAAATACCTACCGTTGCCACTAATTTTACTTATACTTAAACTAAATTAAAACTAGATACGTTTCTGAAAATGAATTTTATCGTTGGTCAAATCTTATGATCAAACCTGTTGGCCTGTGTTCGTTTAGATATGGAATTAGTATTTTTACTTTAACTCATCAAGCTGGACAAGAAACCGGGACGCAAGAAACGCAAGAAACCGGGACTAAATATCTTTTTCAGGGATTGGTGGTAGCAATACAGGAAGGAAAGGACATCGCGCGACCGGTAATCCAGAATATGTCTTTGGAAATAAAAAATCTGGCTGAAAAATAAAAACCAGCTGGTCGAAATATATGTTGCAGCTAGTAATTTTAAATAAGGGACGAGAAATTTCTATGCTGTAAAAGTTTTTGCGTCAATGTTCATTCCACCGTGTGTAATAAAAATATGCAGATCATGGAAATTATGCAGCTCCTCATATGTACAGTTCCAAAAGAGATAAGTATCCATGTCGTCGGGAATAGTTGAAGGTTACTAAAAAACCAATGGAGGCTTTTAAATGAAATTTAATTAAATCATTGGACTGCTAATTCTCTATTAATTGTATTTTATTTTAGGGTATAAATATAATGATCACCAAAAATACTTTAGGATCTTAAGCTCCCTTACCAAAAAAATATACTAAATTATACCAAATGTACTAAATGGTCTTAATGGTCAAATCTTAGTGTGCAAAATAACCAAAATCTTTTTGACCCCCCTGGGGCGGATCCGACATGGTTAGGTTAGTCAGAACTGTGACCCCCTACGAATGTCTTTTTGACCCCCCAGAATCAAATCGCTTTTTACAGTCAAACTCATACATTTCTACAATACTTTAGGAAACACCATTTTGGTGACCATTTACTATTTTTGGTTTTATTTTATTTACTATTATTGGTGATCATTTAGTAGCTCTGGAGGTTCGTTAAACATAAGCCTTTATTTTATTCATAAACACCCATCGGTTTCTAAGTAAACTTCAAGTATTACCGACAACATGGAAACTTATCTCTTTTGGTGACCGTACATACCTATTACATGTGTTAGTCCAGTTAAGACTTGACAGCAATACCTTTCAAATCAGCATTAGCAATCAAAACACCTACATTGTGTGTCTTCAGCCTTAGAGGGTTCGAATATCTTCTTACTACCAACAATTATGCACAATTCTCTTTAATAATTTCAGAATACGACCTAGTACAATCTCGTTCTGGAAAACAATTGATCCTGCTAAGACGCTACACGTATAGCTATTGGCGGCAATTTGAAAAGAAAGGAACAAACCATTGGCGCTGCTCCTCTCACAATAGTAAAGGTTGCAAGGCAAGACTGGTCTTCAACAGCCGAAATGCTATCGAATTTGCGCATTACGAACACACACATCCACCTTTTAATTATAGCTTAGTTAAGGGAAAATATATTCGAGTTGACTGAGTTTAATAGGCTCGCTTCTTCTCTGTAGGTATGAGAAGAGGCATTTTTCCTGCAGTGGTAATAAGGCTAGTATAAAGCTTTTCATATATTACCTACTGCTACTGTCCTGGAGTGCTAGATGTCGTTGAATGAAATAAAAAACAAAATAATCTAGCTTCCACATCCTCATTCCATCATCAGACGAGCAGAGATACGGCGAAGCGTCATCGCTATATGGTTGAAGTTCCTCGATCTCGAACGAAGTGCTTTGCTTCCACTTTTACTGTGCGAACTGCCAGACTGTGGAATTCACTGCCCGACTCTCTGTTCGCCGATAATTTTAATCTGGTTATCTTCAAGGCACGAGTGAACCGGTTCATCTTAGGCAAGCGTGTTCCACCTTAGACCGCATCATCACTTAAGATGAGACAGTTACTGGCAAACGCATGGCTATAGGTGCAAAAAAATAAAAAAGCTTGATCACATACATATATGTAGATATATCTGCTCGTGTGCATCATTGATGTCTGAGCCTCTATTGTATAGTTACGATCCGATGTAAATCATTTACACAAAATACACGCTGAGACGTGGAGTTGCGGACACCAGGTCGTCATACTACTACTAATACTAAATCATTTACACGATGGACGTTACCGCGAAAATTTCCCATTGCGACGTTCGTTGTCGCGAAAGTTCTTTACTGCGATATACGTTGTCGCGAAAGTGCTTTACTGTGACGATTGTGTAGGTAATCCTTTTAGGGCGGATCGGACATGCTTCAACTTTCGCGACAACGTACGTTGCAATGGTAAACTTTCGCAGTAACGTACATCAAAATAAAAACTTTCGCTACAACAAAGGTCGCTATGGTAAACTTACGCGATAACTTCGCAACTATGATTTACAATTGTTACAATCATTTATAGGTACTGTGAGTAGAGCCTGTAGCGGGTTCACGACACAGGTCGTGCTACTTTACGTGCGCTGATGACAGACGTAGCTATATACTGGGTGATTTTTTATTCACGTTCCAAATTTCTCAGGGTGATAGTACCCATGAAATTGAATAACTTTCTCCAAAAAACATGGGTCGAAATATTAAAAAAAAAATCGGACTTCCCATACAAAATCAATAGTCAGCTGATCGATTTTGTATGGGAAGTCCGATTTTTTTTTTAATATTTCGACCCATGTTTTTTGGAGAAAGTTATTCAATTTCATGGGTACTATCACCCTGAGAAATTTGGAACGTGAATAAAAAATCACCTAGTATAATATAATATATTAATATAATTCATAGCAAGGCATATTACGATATATTTTCTTTAGTAATCTTTGAATGATCACAGACGCAGGTATAATATACAATCTTTATTACGTCATCGAAATATGTGGACAGATATAGCATGGCATATTAATATATATTTAAAAAATGTGAACCAAACAACGACCACAGACGTAATAAGGGCGAAAATATAAAAAAAAAGGAAAAGAAAAAAAAAATGTCTGCTCCACAAGTACTTTGAACAAATAGACTGCTGGAAACATAACCCTTCCTTTTGGCCCGTAGTCGGATAAAAATCACTTAGGCACTAAGATATAAAAGATATTTAGTTATAGAAAGATATAACTAATTGATTAAACTACTTAATTAATGTATTAAAACTATACCATGTTTTTATTTATTTAAATATAACCAATAAAATATTTTTATTTTTTTATTGTTTAGTACACAGGTTAATATTAGCTTGAGAAGACGGCATGTAATGGTTTTGAAATTAAAAAAGGAAAAAAAAGTTTATACCTAATCCGCCTTTTTCAGTATTATTATGTATTAGCCTATCTCATTATTAATGTACGAGTAAGGAACTGTTTAAACAGGCTAACGCAGTCAGATTATTGTAAGATTTAAAAAGGCTATTATTTCGTGTACTTCTATATAGTTAATATTATTCCTTTAACATTTTAAAATATAATAAAATAAAATTAAACAAAACAATAAAATTTAAAGGATGTTTTATTTTGGGAAGCATGTTGTCTTTAATTTGTAGGCTTTGAGACAGTACTGGCTAACGGCTTGTAATTTTAATCGACGGAGATGGACGACAATAAATAAATAAATAAAAGATACCACTTCCATAAATTTATTTTCTTTTTTTTCAAGATTACACGGTAATAAAGTCACGGGCAGGCAACCCTATGATTGTTATAAATTACCTACTACACATATTGCTATCGCAGGAGATCGAATAAAACCGGTAACAGTGGCGTTGTTCCTCTCACAATGGTAAAGAATGCAACGCAAGAGTAACATTGGATAGCAACAAACGTATCATCTCTGGGAACTATGAACATATCCACCCCCCTAATTACTTGCCCTCTAATCGATATACAATTCTTACACTAACATAAAGCTTTGATATACCTACCCTACCTGAGTGCTATAATAACACAGCTTCATCAGCAGAGCTTCATTTTAGTGAAAGAATTCAACAATCGGAACGTATTGAGGTTTTGGGCATAAAAGAAAAATAGTAAAATGATTTAGTCGGATTTTATTCGGTAGCAACAGTGCACAGTATAACCACAATGGAGTTTTTATCGAGTGCAATTGACAGATGTTAGACAGCTGTCATTACATCAAAACGTTTACAAAGTCAGTTTAGTGGAATGCGTTTACAGAGAACTTTACCAATGTTATAACAGATAGCACGTTCAAATAAGCGCGAGCGTTTATATCTTTTTCATTTTTATTTTTTTACCATGCAGTTCCCATGTTTTCACCCCCATTTTTTCACCACCCTTGGTTGACTGGTAGAGAATGCCTAAGACATATAAATAAAACGAATTACTTTTTAAATATAATTTGTATGATGCTCATTTTGTTGATGAGTTTACGAGGTATGTCTTTCATTGACTTGAATGTGCCCTGGCGGTTGGGAGTATGTCATGCTCACTGGAATGTCTCGCTGACGGTGGCGCGCGTGTTGGATCATTCGGTTCCCTTCAAAATGGTTGAGTCGAATGATGCCGATCCGTGCGTCATGTTCGTGAACGGGCGCCGTTAGTTGGGACTGGTCATCTCTTAGCTGCCTCGGTTATTCTAATTTTATTTTGAATTGTTTATTATGATTATATTTTTATCTAAACCTCTTTTAACGTACACGACTTGTTACATTGTTCTCACATTGTACCCTAGATTCAATATGAATGATGTAACCGAAATTTGTAACATATTATTGATTTTAAAAGAGTGTTGTTCATGGAGTTTCTTGCTCGTTCTTCTCCATAGAAACCTACTGTTTGGAACGAGCAACTAGCTTCAACTTTCTGACTGACTGACTCTGACAATTCAAAAGTACCTGTAAATGGTTTATTTGAAATAAATGATTTTGAGTTTGAGTTTGAGTTTGAGTTTGATGCATCGCGTTTTTTTTCTTATTGTTTTTATGTAGGTATTACTGTTGGTGTACCAATAAATAATTAAATAGTTTTTAAGGTTTCTTAGCTTACACAAAAGGTTTACGAGAATGTTTTTTTTACAATTTCAACTTTTTACTCGCATTTTCTTTAGTACTTTTGGTTGCTATATATATATACTTACTTATTAAAACGATATTTTATATTTATAAGATAGTATAGGGTCAGGTGGGTGGTGGGTGGTGGTGGTTCCACGATCCGGTTAATACTAGTTTTTAACATAATAATACTGATTCTCTATATACCACAGGCTCACTATAGCTCACCTGACCTCACCTGACTATCCTATGGTCATCTAATAGGTACGAACGCAACTAAAAACATTTATATTTCAGCGAAATTCACACGTTCACGGCATGGAAACAAGCTAGCGCTTCACAAGGACTACACTTACAACTTTATCAAAAATCGTTTGATGAAAAGGAAAAGACATTGGCGGTGCTTTACACATCTTAGCAAGAGCGGTCGATCTAGTTTAATTTCAAGCAGCTCAAACGAAAAATAAACAAGTTTAAAAGACTAGATTAGTAAGTTATCCGTATGGTGTCGGACGTAAATAATAGCACCATCCCATATCTTCCCGTGGGTGTCGTAAGAGGCGACTAAGGGACTCACCAGAGAATGGGCAGCAGCGTTCTCTGTGTCTTTGTGACACAGAGAACGCTGCTGCCCATTCATCTCATCATCATGCTGCCATTTCATCCATGCCCCTGATACTGCGATCGCCAACCCGCCTGCCAAGCGTGGCGATTATGGCAAAACCCCTCCCTTGGGGGAGGCCTATGTCCAGCAGTGGACGTCTTTTGGCTGAAATGATGATGATGATAAGTAAGTTATCTTGATCTCGAAATAATATTGAATACAGGGTGAAATTGAATTTATGAGCTTATTTTTAAAGAGTGACTCATACCAAGAACCTGATAAACTTTCATTACGTAGCCCACTCAAACAGCGCGAATGAAAACAGCTGTTCCATACATTTTGGCTGAGTACCTAAGTGATGCACTTCTGTATGGAACAGCTGATTCTTTTTTCGCGCTATTTGTCATTCCTTAAAAATTTGCTCTTGAATTCAATTTCACCCTATACATAATAATTGTATAAGTTGTAATTAGTATACACTACCTCTGTAAAATATTTTGAGATGATTTTGTAAAGCTTTATGACTGAAGAAAGATGAAAATTGCCAAAAAAATAACTAGTCATATTGGTGTTAAAGAACTTATTCCTACTGTGTGATACCTACTGTCGTCCTTGAAGATGACGCCACGACATTATTATTACCAAGAACTTTTTACTGAATTTTGAATAGTTTAAACTCTTTATTCCTTGTATTGTTTAACTTTTTCGACTTGAATAGATTAGTAAAGAATAATGTATGTCATTTTCATAAATAATTATTATATTAATATGCTGTACATAGATAATATAATTAGAATACAATACGTGTATAAAAATAATCTCAAACCTTCGAATTATGATGTAAGTAACCTACAAATTAAGTAGCATGTTGTATAACTTGTGTTTTTTTTACACGTCTACATTATGTAACATTGTTTTTCAACATTGCAACATATAACAATACTGTACACATTACAAATTCAATGCAATATAACAATGTTATATGACTTTGTCGTATGTCGGTCTGCAGTGCTGTTCACTATTGCACAAGTTATATAACATTGTTGTAAATATTGATAACATGTGTAGCTCTTGTAAAAAGAAACCCCCTTTTCAAAAAGAACCCACCCTACACATGTTAAATAACACGTTTTATAACATTCAGCTTCCACATTACTGAAACATGTTACATTACAACGTTTTATAACATGTTATGTCATATAATAATGTACGCAGTCGAACAGTAGCTTTCAATATACAATATGCAAATGGAACACTTTATCAATTAGATAATGTGTTTACATTATTGTGTTAAAAAAACTAGGTACTGCAAATGTTAATTAACTTTATCAAATTATGACCTACTCATGTAAAAAGTCTAAATTAATATTAAACTTAATTATTATTCAAGTTCAAATTATTATGTTTAATTGGCTATTAATTTATAATCATGGTCTTACTAGTAAGTACCACGAAGTGTTTGTAGACGTAAGAGCAAGTACTTAGTAAGCGTACTTAAGGCGACTATATACGCCGGCGACCTTAAGTGACCGGAAAATAGATGCGCTGCGTCCCCAACTCTTTAAGTTTAGTGGAAAAAATTAAGAAACTATGGTTTTCTTTGACTTTAAAAATGAAAGACGAATAATAAAAGATAGATAATAAAATTGTCTGTAAGATAGTGAAAGTTTTGTTAAAATATACGTGGTAGATTTTGTGTGATTATCAATCTTTTGTCCGCGTCAGACATAACTTCACGATTTAATTAAACTATTTTATATGAACATAATCAAAAATATTCACATATTAAATGATTGAGAAAATGTTTTAGTTTTACATATATTATTTTCAAATCATTTACACTGCTCAATTTGACGTAATGGTCAGTTTGAAATCTGTAAAAGGTGTTTATAGCGCCTTCGACTACCTTGTAGGTAATTCTCGACTCAATTTGTCAAATCTAAGACGACTCACTGACCTAAAATCCCTTTAATTTACCTACATTGTGAACAAGTTTATTTTAATTTTCGTCGATATGATATTGCATCTATATTTTGAATATTTTTATTTATTTATTTATTTATACTTCATGCATAAAGGTACAAAGGCGGACTTAATGCCTTAGGCAATCCCTTTAATTTACCTACATTGTGAACAAGTTTATTTTAATTTTCGTCGATATGATATTGCATCTATATTTTGAATATTTTTATTTATTTATACTTCATGCACAAAGGTACAAAGGCGGACTTAATGCCTTAGACATTCTCTACCAGTCAACCACGGGTGGTGAAGAGATAACATGGCAGGTGCATAACAAAAAGTAATAATTAGAACGTTAAAAGATAACTACTCATAAATTATAATATTCTTGATTATTATTATTTTTGTTTACGAGAATTAAAATAATTGATTGATTTTGATTGAATTTATGTCATGGTAAACATCACAATAATTCGCTTCTGTGTTATATGTGCGAGTCTGACTCACGTCCGAAAAGAAAGAAGATTTTATTTTTATAGTTTTTTTTCTATACACCGGTAAAACCTTAGTACGTAAGAACTTTAATGATAGCGAGGAAATTTAATAATAATTTATTGCTGTTTTCAGTCTTTTTAGAAACCAAATGGAGTTTAGAAAGGGGTGGTTTCATGTATTATTGTAAAAGAAATAATGGCCCGCGCGTGCGCTGGTATTGCAAGAACAGGAAGCTCACTGGCTGTGGAGTATCTCTGGTCACCTATGAAAACGTCACCGTGCTTATTTGTGGTGCACATAACCATGATTAGATAGATAAAGTAAAGTCGGTACAAGAAACTTATAATAACATTGGAGAGAACACTGGTGCTAGAACGAGACGACATTCCCTCCCGCGAAAGTGACAAACAGTGCAAGTTCGATTTTCAAAACTGATTTCACTACTCTATAGCGTGTTCTTTCCAGTTTTATTATAAGTTTCTTTGATTCATCGTACCGAACAGTTTACTTGGTTAGGTAAATACAGGATAGTTTAACTCATCTGCGCGTCTGTCACTCTGTCAGCTTTCGTTTGTGTGCAGTGACGCGGCTGTCCAAACAAAACAAAGCTGTATAATTAAAAGCATACGCACATAATTTGTAAAACTGTATTTTAATGTGTTCTACAATACATTGTTTTGAGTAAATAAATAAAAGTAAAATAAATAATATGGCGCTGCGGGCACAAATGAGTTATAGTATCTATGCCAGGGGTGGATCGGCTGTTAGTCCAGTCGATCGCAAACACAAAACTTACACTTATATTAGGAGTTACAAAAAATAATATCCAATTTGGTTGTGTTTCTACTCTTAATAAAATAAGAAACACTACCTACAGAAATATCAACTTGTCTGTGAAATGGCAGTTTATGGAAATAATACTTTGTAAAAGACATATTTTAAGTTAGTTAACGAACAACTCCACCACTCTTATTTCACAGATAACTTAGTTGAGTCTACTGTCTACTTGTATACTATTTAATTTACTCAGTTAAAATGTCATGTATTGTTATGTGAAATACGACTAGATGTTAAGTTTATAAAGAAATATTTTATTATGTATAATTGGTTGATCGCACAGAGTCAATAAACAGTCGATCTGGGCTTTAGTCAAATTGGCTTCCCCTATCTTGGTAGACAACTGTACATACGCTACCATACCTTGTAAATGTTTTTGCTTTACACGTCATGATTCTTTTCACAGTTCAAAACTAACAATATCGTGCAAAACACTCATAATCACGATTATTTTAATTTCCACAAAAAAATATTCGAAAAATATTAAATGTAGACGCTGTCTCTACAAGAAAATATTTTTTGTGGACATTAATACAATTGTGATTATAAGTGTGTTACGTCACGTGGCATTGTTAGTTTTGAATTGTGAAAAGAATCGTGGCGTGTAAAGCAAAGGCATTTAAATATACAAACTTAAACACCCGGTTTCTCGAAGATATCGTAAGTTGCTGTTATTGGTTGACTGAATAATTAACCACCAATCACAGCAGATTACACGCGTTTGACAATTTTTTACATTATTTCACTGTTCGAAGAACTAGGCTTAAATCACTTCAATGTAAAAAAATGTTATAGGAAAACCGCATTTTATAAGGGTATTTTTGAATTGTTCTCCGTTTATAAAATTAGATAAATTAAGTATTTTTTTAATTATTCTTTTGTTTAAGACTATTAAGTTTACAAATTAAAGTGAGACTAATTACTATTGTAATTATTTGTGTATTTTATTTAAAAACACGTTTTACCATTTAATTTGTTTTGTTTTAATTAAACGCATAATATGCAAAATAATATCTTACATTTTAATACTCGAAATATTATATCTTGCGTATGTAAAGACTGTTAAACGGTAATAAAGTTCTGAAAGAATTACTATATCATAGCAGTAATTAAAGAAAAGTGCTACATAGGTACCTACATAAAATGTATTCGAATCTCATTCATTTTATATTATCATTTTCAGAGTACAAGTTGATCCCACTACCTACTGGAAGCTACTTGCTCAAAATTGGTCAGCACACTTACTCCACCAACCGGGTGAACTTCTCCGGTCATTGCACCTGGTATTGTTCCAAACGGATCAGTAAAAAATGCCAAGTTCGAGTGAAGATGATCAACAAAGAGGTTGTAGGGTGTACAGGGGAACACACACATGACCCTACTGATTGGCAAAATAAAATGAAATCAAAAGCTGAAAGCCTAGATTTTAATAACAGCCAGTATCTCAAAACGTTCTGAGGAAGTCGATTTATTATTTTTGGTTTTATTGTTTATTTTATGTTTGAAACCGTTTTACGCTTTATAATGGAAACAAAAGTTTGAAGCCTAGATTTTAATAACTGCCAGTATCTCAAAACGTTTTGAGAAAGTCGATTTAGT
The DNA here is from genome assembly GCA_947361185.1 of Charanyca ferruginea. NCBI lineage: Eukaryota > Metazoa > Arthropoda > Insecta > Lepidoptera > Noctuidae > Charanyca > Charanyca ferruginea. The sequence continues at coordinate 19,846,449 of OX376073.1, forward strand.
ATTTGCATTTAATTAGTTTTAATGTTTATTTTGTTTGAAAACATTTATACCTTGAAATCATTTTAATTAAAATAATGAGAAATAATGTATACCTAATAATTTTAGATAAAGAAAATATCAGTCGAAAAGGCGAGATGGGAAAAAAATATTGCCTTGTCAAATATTATTATTTTTATAAAAAGTAGTCATTTTTTTTAAATAGTAGGAATATAAAACTGTGTTTCAGCAAACATAATCTGATATTCGATACATACAGGTGATAGGAATTGTACCAGATTGGATAAAAAGTCACTTATATACCTAAAACTGCACATTTAGGTTCCTAGATTCTTACTTGATTTTTTTTGCAAAAATAATGAATAAAAAATTGTGATATACCCATTTCTTAGGATGGTAATGGTGGTTTTTTTTATTAATTAAAAATCCGTTAAAGTATACCTTATATTTAAATACTTAGTTCTAGTAAAGAACATAGCAGATCTATTTTTAAGAAAATGTCGAGGTCGTGTATGAAGCATTTATTAACTAGGAGGTACGTACTTAATTTAAAATTTAAGTTAAATTAAAAAAAATGCTAAACTAGTCGACATTTTGAGACTTATGCTTATAAATCAAATCGTTTGATACTGTAAAGTGATACATATTATTGTTATAATAATAATAGTATTTGGCCAGTATATAAAATTCATGTATTAACCAAATTAAATTGTTTTTATTTCAATGTCTTCTATAGATACTGATACTACTCCCAGATACTGAATTTACACCGTTCCATGACAGGTTAGAATTAAAAAAAAAACAAATCACAGACGCTTACGCTTTATGCTCTATATTAGGCTTACGTTAGCTGTAAAAAGTATCTAAGGGCGGGTTGTTTCAACTAACCATTACTGACCGGTAATAGTCAAACATGGCACTAACCATCGTCAAATAAAAAAAATTAGTTGTTTCACAAAATCATACGTCATAAAGTTACTATTACCATAACCGACCAGTCATCGTAATTTTGTGTTGTCAAACAGCTACTTCAAACATCAAAATATTATGGAATCTCTTTTTGAATAACTTTACCTGACGGATTTTTATGTCATGAAACAACCCGTTACATTTATTTAACGTACGTTAAACATCGCACGTCATAGTAACTTTTTAACCGTCCGTATGTAACGTTAACCGACTGTTTGAAACAACCCGCCCTAAGCCCTGCTTGCGCCAGCCAGGGTTATCTTTTAATTCCCAGTTATTTGTCAATACGGCCCATTATTATCTTTGTATGAAATATTATAATTTTAATTCAAGTTACCCACCTTTACGTTTTTGGCAGAAGTGGGCCAAAACTTCTTTAAAAATTAAATAAATAGGTACAGACGCCAGCACATCAAACAATACCAAACTGTCACATTTTCCCAATTGAATATGAACTTTATGCTTTTGTAATAAAGTTAAAAAACCAACAAAGACATTTGACAGATTATTGTAGCTTAATGTGCTGGCCTCTGTACATGGAGCACTTATCTAAACGATTACCTTTATTTTTATTCCAGGAGTACAATACATAAAATCAAGATGCGGTACTAATCAAGTTTTATTTGAGAATTTTACGTATGTATTCGCAAGAGCATGTGAGGCTAAGAACTTAATCCATTGGCGTTGTTCGTCAGTTGTAAGTAGGAACTGCAAAGTCCGCTTAGCTATCGACAGTAAAACGCAAGAAGTCAAAGTTAAGGGAACTCATACACATAATCCTCCTCGGTTTGTGGTGTGCAAAGGGAAATATCTGCGTCTAAACGACTAAAAACCGTCATTGTGTCAACGTATATACAACGTAAAGAAAAGTAAGTAGTTTTTAAGAGTCATAATTCCCATACAAACGCTCGAACGTGATTATGAGTTATAATAGATGTTGCTGCAGATATTTCGAACACACAGGTACAGTACGATTCAAACTTAATGGCGGCTCTGAACACGAGGCGAATGGCTGCACAGTAACAATTTCACGTGACAGCGGGGTGAGGGGCAGGGTACTGCGCAGCCAACCGCTTACATCACAGCCACCATTAAGTTTGAATCGAACTGTATCTTGTGTTTTATATCTAGGGTGTGTAAAAAAAAAAGAAACAGTTTTGAGAAACAAATTCAGTATCCAAAGAAGTTTTATCCAAGGTATTTATAATGTTACTAGCGCTGACCTGACAGACAATGTCCTGTCAATTAATTTTTAATTTTTCTAACTATTTAAACCTTTCCTGGACTTCCACAAATATTTCAAGACCAAAATTAAGGAAATCGGTCCAGCCGTTTTCGAGTTTTAGCGAGACTAACGAACAACGATTCATTTGTATTATATAGATTATGAATGTTACATAGTTTAGCATAGGTGTAGAGACTAAAAATTATGCTTTAATAAGTAATTAAATGTGTGTAATAATAATTGTTAATTTTTTATTGTATTAAATGGTTCTATTTTGATCACTAACATGATGTATGCTGTAACATACACTGCCAACTTTGTAACGAAACATTGTCTATTTTTTTTTTATGTCACGGCATACATTGCTAGTTTGTTTTTTGGGTTTACTTGGTTTTTTTAACACTCTTTTGTTTCTTTGTCGGCAGCAAAAGTTACAAACTCATGGTGGTAGAATTTTAGCGCTTGTGCCTGCTTAGATTGCACCGTCAGACGGTCGTGAACATTCTGACCTTGATAATCTGATTACTATTGAGTGCGCAGTCGCGCACCCCACTTTCTATGTCAACTTATATGCATATATGATAGTTCTTTGGAAACGCTTAATATTTTAGATAATGACGAAGACTACCATCTGGAATATCACGTTAAGTGCGAAACCAGGTCCAAAAGATCTGGTCTATATCTCGCTTGAAGCAAGAAAAGAAAAGCATAGACTTCTCTGTCGTGCGAAGGGCATAACTTCAATTTGTTTCAGTGTAGGAAAAAGATGAATATATATTTAAGATCGTCCGTGTGGTGTCGGACGTAAAGAATAGCACTATGCCATATCTTCCCGTGGGTGTCGTAAGAGGCGACTAAGGAACTTACCAGAGAATGGGCAGCAGCGTTCTCTGTGCCTTTGTAACAACCATACTGCGATCGACAATCCGCCTGCCAAGCGTGGCGATTATGGCAAAACCCCCCCTTGGGGAGGCCTATGTCCAGCAGTGAACGTCTTTCGGCTGAAATGATGATGATGATATCTAAGCGTGTGTTGGATCATTCGGCTCCCTTCAAAATGGTTGAGCTGAATGGTGCTGATTCACGCGTCATGTTCGTGAACGGGCGCTGTCAGTAGAGATTGGTCAGCTCTTATCTGCCATGGATTAGATGCCACTTTATCTTGCTTCTTTTTTGTGTTTTGTATTGTTAGATTACCTTCATAGTTTTCACATATAGAAGCAACAAGAATCATGTAACCAGACTTTGTAAAAACTTTATTTAAAAGAGTGTCCGTGGAGTTTCTTGCTCGTTCTTCTCCATAGAGACCTACCTACGTTTTGGAACGAGCAACTAGCTTCAACTCTCTGACTAACTGACCGACTCCTTGACAATTCAAAAGTGCCTGTAAATGGTTTAATTGAAATAAATGCTTTGAGTTTGACTTTGACTTTAAGATGTGTTATTAAAATAGAGTCCAGTGGTGCATCTACATTAGTACCAGATGTTTTACACCTGGTAACGCATGAAAGAAATAAAATTTCATCACAGTGCGAAACCAGGTCGAAGGCTCCTGGGATCCCGCGCACCTTGTACCACACCCCGCGTGTGTGTACCTAGCTTCGCGCGGCCAGTGTTAGATCGCATTCGAAAGAAACGCTCGTGTCGATATGGCGTCAAACCCGACGAAAAGGTGCCGTAAAAAAAATATTTAAACTTCGATGTTCGTAAAGACAGTGATGACAATATTAAACCGTATTATTTATCAAAGACAGATGAGTCATCAATACTATTTATTTTATTTACCTAATTAATTACGATTCCTGTAGGTAGCTAGGTTTCCGTTCTCTGTATTAGAACAAATAAGTAACATCTAGTCTGCATTCAAACGTACGTATAGTACAGTCAGCTATAAAAGTTGATCAACATTTCCGAATTTGTGAAACGAAATAACTTGGACTAGGGAATTCTAATATCTATCAGTTAAAGATTTGCACACACACACACACACACACACACATAACACATACGCGCGTGCGCACACACCACATACACCACACAAGCAAAATCTTTAATTTTATTTTTTTCATAATAAGTTTTTTTTCAGAACCCGGACCAAAACCAGGTAAACATTATTTAGTTAAAGGTGTAAAGAAGAGAAATTGTGTCGGATGTTATCAAAAACTCCGAACCTATTTAACAAGTCGCCAAGCTGACAGAAAAGTTAAAAAAATTATTACTGAATGTGGGGAATGTAAAAGACACTTCTGTTTGAACTGTTTTAATAAAAAACATTAATTATTGTAGTTCTTTCTTTCTTTTCTTTAGATGACGGGACTCTGGGAGGTGATATTGACACCGTTTTGAAAGATCTGCAACACTTAAAACAAAAATTTAAATCTATTGGCTTGGACTTAAACCCTTCTAAATGTGAAATATACCTTACCGACATTACGGACCGACAATCGACCTTAGAGAAATTTAATGCAATAGCCCCAGACATCAAAATTTTAGACAAAAGTTCCTTACACCTCCTAGGGTCTCCTATTTTGGAAGATAGTTTTTCACTTTTTATTGAAGAAAAAATTAAAAAATTTAATGATATTTCAGATAGACTTTCCAAAATTAATCTACATTCGGCTTTTACCCTCATTAGATATTGTTGTTTTGGCCCAAATTTTATGTACTACCTCCGCTCTTCACCTTTGTGGAAGCAGCCACACCTCTTGGACAAAATTGATCAAATTATTAAAAATACTTTAACATCGATTTTGAATGTGGCTCTGGACGACCGAGCGTGGCTACAAGCCACCCTGCCCATTCGTTTTGGTGGTCTCGGCGTCCGCAAAATTTCCAGTGTCAGCTTACCGGCTTTCCTGTCCTCCGTCCACAGCACCGAAAAGTTAACCAAACAAATTTTATCCCCTTCACTGGTTGACTTTGAAGTGCCGTGCTTGACTGATGCGGTGAACGCCTGGAAAGTGGCTTGCCCGGATACAGATCGGCCCGTGAACCCATCTTCCCAGAGACAGTGGGATGAGCCGCTCTGCAGGTTGGTACGGAATAATCTAATTAATACGTCCACCAATTCTGCTGAGCGTGCCCGCCTACTGGCTGTGGGTGAGTGGGAGTCGGGCCTCTGGCTTCAGGCACTTCCGTCACCCAACATCGGTACTATGCTGTGTGATAATACCTTCCGACTCGCTACATGCCTGCGTCTGGGCGCTCCATGCGGGGCTCCACATCGTTGCCAGTGTGGTGAAGCAGTCGACTGCCTCGGACATCATGGCCTATCCTGCAGTAGAAGCGCAGGCCGAATGGCACGACACGCCAGCATCAATGACATCCTCCGTCGTGCTCTTGCCACCGCCGGGGTGCCTGCTATTTTAGAACCCAATGGCTTGGCACGCGACGATGGGAAGAGACCAGATGGGATGACCATAATGCCTTGGAGGTTGGGTAGGCCTTTGGTGTGGGACGCAACATGTGTCGACACCCTTGCGCCATCTCATCTTCCTAGCACTACGTGTTGTGCTGGGGCGGCTGCTGCAGGTGCCGAAAACCTCAAACGGCGCAAATATGATAACCTTCTTGGAAGCTATATATTTGAGCCGTTCGGGGTGGAAACTCTAGGGCCATGGGGTCCGAGTGCCCATATTGTTTTTCGTGACATCGCCAAGCGGCTGGTCGACTCTTCACGTGACCCGAAGGCTGGTCTATTCTTAGGTCAAAGAATCAGCATTGCCATACAACGTGGCAATGCTGCCAGCCTGTTGGGCACGTTTCCCATTAACAACGATGTGGACGAGTTTTTTGATGCCCTTTGAGCTCCCTGCCTTTTTCTACCAATTGTACATAATATAATAATTTAGATTTAAGTTTTGTATATATATTCCTAGGTACTAAGTTTTTATTGAAATAAATAATATTCGTTCTTTCTTATCTCTCACGTTTGTCTTACATTAAAACTTTATGAAACTATCGATACTTTTTACTCATCCCTAAAATATGCACAAAACTTCTCTTATTTAGTGCGGCATAGGGTGCATAATTATTTATTTACATAATTTTATTATAGCTATAATTATTGCATAATTTTATTATAGCTATAATTTTTAAACAAAACAAGCTGTTGACGTACGCCTTCGGGTTCATGTCAATAAATTCATTTTTGTTAATATTTAAAGCCAAAAGATCATAATATATATTTTTACTTGAAGCCAAAACAGGATTTAAGTTTCTTAAATGTTACAGGGTTTAATATGCCCTGTACCGCCACAATGATGGTTTTATGACCAGGTGTACAAACCTTTGTACTGCAGGAATGGAAAGAATAGAAAAGTCACTGCCGCGTGGAACGTGATATTCGGCTCACACCATTTTTTAAAGCGTCATTTCTAGCCCTTTTCTAGAACCAAACTAAGAAAGTGAATGTAGATTGTCCTCAAATTGTCAAAGATAATAAGCAAATGGGGAGTGCATGCTTATTTCTCTTTACAAAGGACCATACAAGACTATCAAGAGGTATAATATATATTTGCGCAAATTTTTGACATATTTTATAACTAATGCGTGGTTTTTATACCGACAGTTTGCTCAAAATTGTAAAAGCAAGGGATCCTCAAGAATTTTCAATTTGAGCTTCACGAGGGGTTAAAAATGTCCGAACGCTCCCGTGAAAAGACTGACAAATGTACAAAGCGTTTATCACAAGCCAACCCAGTAGGATCTTCACGTTATAATGATGTTGGACATTTTATGACGATGACCACTCAAGGTCGATGTAGGCTATGCTCCAAGCTAATATCTGTGTTATGCATGAAATGCCAAGTCCGTATGTGCTTCGTAACTGGCAAAAGTTCTAGAAATTGTCAACTAGACTACCATATTCGTGTTTAGTAAATTTCTGGGCGTAAGCGTGTTTCTTGTTTTTTTAATATTCTTTATTTGAACTGTAATTGGCAATGTATGCTGTTGCATACATAGTTTTTCAAGAAATCTGAAGTTCCTATATTTTTTTAATTCTTTTCCTGTAACACGTATAAATGACTACAGTAAAATTTCATTTAAAAGGATGGATTATATTATTATAGCATTTTATTCTTTTACGGCTAAACCGTAAAAACGTAACAAAAAAACTTTCACAAATTATAATATTAGTATGGAAGTATACAGGGTGGGGTCGACGATACGACAAAAAATTAAAATACTGATAATACTAGTTCATAACAATATTTTTTTAAACTATCAAATAAATCCTAAAAACAAACAAAAAAATTAAATTCAGATATCCTAAAGGGCATATAAATGTAACCAAAATAAAACACCATATGAAATATTGGTTTTCTAACTTGTGTTATGAGCGACAACTTGTGGCGTCATAATTTAATATTATTAATGCTCAATAAAAACAATTGCACCAAATTACAAAATCCTACCATGATCATTTTTTGTGCTATTGCCATCCCCACCCTTGTATATTACCTTTCTTAAACGTTTAATTAAATATTTATATTTGTTTTTATTAATTACTTTTCGGTTTATTCCAGGAATACAATACATTACATCAAGATGCGGTAGAGCGCAAGTTATTTACAACAATTTCACCTATTCCTTCGTAAGAACATGTGAGGTGGAAAACTTAGATCATTGGCGTTGCTCATTTTCAAGAAGGCAATGTAAAGTACGTTTGGCTGTCGACAGTAGAAACAGAGTGGTGACGGTTATGGGTTACCATAATCATGAAGCTCCACAGTTTTTTGTGCGTAACGGCAATATAGTTCGTATGAATAAAAAAATAAGGCCATAAACTTAACCACAATAATTTAAATGCCTGCTATACGATTGGCAACCACGTCACCGATAGAGGTGACCTTGGTTAGCAACCGGTAGAGCTGTTGCGAATTTGGTCGGAAACCTCCATCTATACTTCGACCATTAAATCTATTCAGTAACTTGACAGTTCAAAGAATTATAATGCTACCATAATAAAACTAATAGTGTTGGGGTAGTGAACGATTTTGCGTAAAGAACAAATGATAAATATGGTTTAATTTAAATAAAACTTTAAATATTCGTATGTAAGATATAAGAACAAATAATAATTCTTATTAAAAGTATTTTCCTTTCTTTTTCTTCTAATGGAAACCAAATAAAAAATATGTTAATTGAGTTTGGTAATTTTAATAGTGTATAGATATAGATGTGTGTGATGTGTGTGTATAGATTTTTAATAGTGTATATCATATTTTTAAGACAAGCTATTAAATTAAAAATAAAATGTGTGAAATGTTTGTTTGAAAGAAATAAAATTTTATCACAGTGCGAAACCAGGTCGAAGGCTCCTGTGATCCCGCGCACCTTGTACCACACCCCGCGCTAGCTTCGCGCGGCCAGTGTTGTATCGCATTCGAAAGAGACGCACGCGTCGATATGGCGTCAAGACCGACGAAAAGGTGCCGTAAAAATATTAATTTAAACTTCGATGTTCGTAAAAACTGTGATGACAATATTAAACCGTATTATTTATCAAAGACAGATGAATCATTAATACTATTTATTTTATTTACCTAATTACATTTCCTGTAGGTAGAACAAATAGTAACATCTAGTCTGCATTCAAACGTACGTACGTACAGTAAGCTATTAAAGTTGATCAACATTGCCGAATTTGTGAAACGAAATAACTTGGACTAGGAAATTCTAATATCTATCTATTATAGATTTGCACACACACACACACACACACACACACACACACACATACACACACCACACACACAACACACAAACACACACGCGCGTGCGCACACACCATATACGCCACACAAGCAAAACCTTAAATTTTTTTTTTTTTTCATAATAAGTTTTTTTCAGAACCCGGACCAAAACCAGATAAACATTATTTAGTTAAAGGTATAAAAAAAAAAAAACAAATTATTACTGAATTTGACGAATGTAAAAGACACTTCTGTTTGAACTGCTTTAATAAAAAACATTAATTATTGTAGTTTTTCCTAATCTCTCACGTTTGTCTTACATTAAAACTTTAGAAACTATCGATACTTTTTTACTCGTCCCTAAAATATGCACAACACTTCCCTTATTTAGTGCGGCATAGGGTGCATAGGACCCTGTATTTTATTATAGCTATAATTTTTAAACAAAACAAGCTGTTGACCTACGCCTTTAGGTTCATGTCAATAAATTCATTTTTGTTAATATTCAAAGCCAAAAGATCATAATATATATTTTTACATGAAGCCAAAACAGGATTTAAGTTTCTTAAATGTTACAGGGTTTAATATGCCCTGTACCGCCACAATGATGGTTTTATGACCAGGTGTACAAACCTTTCTACTGCAGGAATGGAAAGAATAGAAAAATCACTTCCGCATGGAACGTGATATTCGGCTCTCACCATTTTTCAAAGCGTCATTTCTTGCCCTTTTCTAGAACCAAACTAAAAAAGTGAATGTAGATTGTCCTCAAATTGTCAAAGATAATAAGCAAATGGGGGGTGCATGCTTATTTCTCTTTACAAAGGACCATACAAGACTATCAAGAGGTATAATATATATTTGCGCAAATTCTTGACATATTTTATAACTAATGCGTGGTTTTTATACCGACAGTTTGCTCAAAAATGTAAAAGCAAGGGATCCTCAAGAATTTTCGATTTGAGCTTCACGAGGGGTTAAAAATGTCCGAACGCTCCCGTGAAAAGACTGACAAATGTACAAAGCGTTTATCACAAGCCAACCCAGTAGGATCATCACGTTATAATGATGTTGGACATTTTATGACGATGACCACTCAAGGTCGATGTAGGCTATGCTCCAAGCTAACATCTGTAACTGGCAAAAGTCCTAGGAATTGTCAACTAGACTACCATATTCGTGTTTAGTAAATTTCTGGGCGTAAGCGTGTTTCTTGTTTTTTTAATATTCTTTATTTGAACTGTAATTGGCAATGTATGCTATGGCATACATAGTTTTTCAGGAAATCTGAAGTTCCTATATTTTTTTCATTCTTTTCCTGTAACACGTATAAATGACTACAGTAAAATTTCATTTATAAGAATGGATTATATTATTATAGCATTTTATTCTTTTACGGCTAAACCGTAAAAACGTAACAAACAAACTTTCACAAATTATAATATTAGTATGGAATTAAACAGGGTGGGGACGACGATACGACAAAAAATTAAAATACTGATAATACTAGTTCATAACAATATTTTGAATCTATCAAATAAATCCTAAAAACAAACAAAACAATTAAATTCAGATATCTTAAAGAGCATATAAATGTAACCAAAATAAAACACCATATGAAATATTGGTTTTCCAATTTGTGATAAGAGCGACATCTTGTGGCGTCATAATTTAATATTATTAATGCTCAATAAAAACAATTACACCAAATTACAAAATCCTACCATGATCATTTTTTGTGCTATTGCCATCCCCACCCTTGTATATTACCTTTCTTAAACGTTTAATTAAATATTTATATTTGTTTTTATTAATTACTTTTCGGTTTATTCCAGGAATACAATACATTACATCAAGATGCGGTAGAGCGCAAGTTGTTTACAACAATTTCACCTATTGCTTCGTAAGAACATGTGAGGTGGAAAACTTAGATCATTGGCGTTGCTCATTTTCAAGAAGGCTATGTAAAGGACGTTTAGCTGTCGACAGTAGAAACAGAGTGGTGACAGTTATGGGTTACCATAATCATGAAGCACCACAGTTTTTTGTGCGTAACGGCAATATAGTTCGTATGAAAAAAAAATAAGGCCATAAACTTAACCACAATAATTTAAATGCGTGTGTTAGATTTATACCGATGTAATTATTACATAACAACGTATTTCGTGTTGTAATACAAAGTAATAATTAATTTCTAATTAAATGCAGTAGAAATATAGTAAAAAACATCATTTTAAATAGAATAAAGTGTGTTTAAACTTTGGATAGCAAATAAGTATGAATCATATTTGCTAGTCATCGTTTATGGAAACATGAATCATACTTGTTTGTCGCCGCTTATAAAAAGCGAGTGTTCAGACTTCATTGAATCACTGACCACTCATTCACGACTACACACTCGTGTAAACACACAGAATTACCCACCGAGCAATGTACACACATATATCAAATCGCTCGGCACACACTACAACGTCCCGTGCCGTGCAGCGCTATCGGCCCGCTCTGATTACGTTGTACGGCGCGCGGTCAGCATTGACCGTGGGTAAGCGCCAACCAAAGCCGGCGCCCTCGTTGCTTGATCGACCTTCGCTAGGCCTTCCCTAGGTAACTAGGGATCTCACCCGGCGGGGGTCTGGTCGCACGGGCGCCGTGAAACACTTAGGGCGCTCCCACGGTTACATACCACAAACACACTTACAGCAGCGCGGAGGAACGTACCTCCCGCGCTTAAGTGTGATACAGACCCCCCCCTCCTTCACCCAGGGGGGAGGGAAACCTCACGCCCGGTCCCTACTTTTAGGGACCGCGACCCCGCAACCTCGGGCAAGGGGCCCAACGGCCCCGTCACCGACTCCTCGCACCCCCCTATATAGGAGGCGCAGAGAAGACAGCACGACATTGAATCACTTTTGATCGAAACGTTGATCGGTACGGAGCTCCCGAAGAAAATAATAGATAAGTATAACTATGATGATAACTATGAAAGGCTATTTATATGTATAATTTTAATATTAAATTATATATACCTAGTTGTTATGACATGAATGATGTAACCTAAATTTGTAAAATATTACTGATTTTAAAAGAGTGTTCATGGAGTTTCTTGCTCGTTCTCCTCCATAGAAATCTACCGTTTGGAACAAGCAACTAGATTCAACTTTCTGACTGACTCTGACAATTTAACAGTACCTGTAAATGGTTAAATTGAAATAAATGATTTTGAGTTTGAAATATTACAATAAAATATGTGTTTCCTAAACAAAGTATTTTCATTTCACTATTCTGTTCTAAAATAATAATATTCTTTGAGTATAATAAGTATGTGTATTTAATGTAGAGCTATTAATTGCTTTTTAATGTTGCTTTTATTCCTTTTATTCTAACACGTGCTATACGATTGGCAACCTCGCCACCGAAAGAGGTGACCTTGGTTGGCAACCGGTAGAGCTGTTTCGAATTTGGTCGTTAACCTCCATCTATACTTCGACTATAGATTTGACACACACACACACACACACACACACACACACACACACAAACACACACGCGCGTGCGCACACGCCACATAAGCCACACAAGCAAAATCTTTAATTTTATTTTTTTTCATAATAAGTTTTTTTTCAGAACCCGGACCAAAACCAGATGAACATTATTTAGTTAAAGGTATAAAGAAGAGAAATTGTGTCGGATATTATCAAAAACTTCGAACCTCGAACCTCGAACTCGAAGGAGGTTCACAACACAATGGAAAACACCCATACAAACTAAGCCATCAAATCATCAAAAAATATGAAGATATACCCTTACACCCATCATCACTCAGATTTTTTTATGCTAATTTACGAAGTATTCGCAAAACCGGTAAGCTCGATGAAATCAAATGTATTATTAGGGCGATACCAAAAACTACCCACTTATTGGTATTCACGGAGACCTGGATTATTTCTGAAGCCGATGCAAAATTATATCAGCTGCCAAACTACAAGCATGTTTACAACTATAGGAAAACACGAAAAGGTGGAGGGGTATCAATTTATATACACGACTCAATAAAATACGAAGTAACGGAAGATTTATGCGAAAATGGAAACCACTACTTGTGGGTACATATAAAAAAATTATCACTAAACATCGGAGTGATTTATAAACCAGGTGATTCAAACAATAATGATTTCTTAACGACGTATTCCGCACAGTTGGAGCAGAGAAGAAAAGCAATTGTATTTGGCGACTTTAACATGGATCTTCTCAACGCGGACAACCACGTCACTAAATACCTGAACGAAATTAAAGGAAACGGATATGAAATACTGAACAAAATTAATGGCCTATACAGTACACGTGAAACCTCGACTACAAAATCTATATTGGATCATGTTTGCACAAATATATGTAACCACTACTCATTTAATTTTTCCATAATCGAGTCATGCTTGTCTGACCATAAACAAATATATTTGGAAATAGGCAGTCTAAAGCCACAAAAAAATAAAAAAAAATCAATACAAAGCAATAAATTATGAAAAATTATATAGCGACGCACTAACAGACAGTTACATAAATGAAGAAAATGATTACTATTACCTCGAGCAGTTTATCACAAAACATGTAAATAACAACAAAATCGACAAGACAAAAATTCTAAATCCACCTCAAAACGATTGGATAAACCGAACTATTTCAGATTCGATAAACTTACGTAACAACCTATGGCAACAGACAAAATCTTACCCAAAAGACGGGAACATACAGAAAACCTTTTCCAAACAGCGAGACGCAGTAAAAAACTTGATCAAGACACACAAAAAAAAATACTATTACGATCTATATATTCTACAACAGCAACAATCAACCGAAAAAGATGTGGGAACTTATTAATAACTTAGCCCTAAATAAAATCAAAGAAAGCAGTGCTCCTCCGAAACTAATGTCGAGCTCAGGACCTATAACTGAAGGTAACGCAATATGTAATCTATTTAACACATTTTTCTCATCAATAGGCCAGGAATTAGCTAACGAAATACCCATTATATACCACGCGAACGATGGCAACACTCTTATGTACGAACACAACCATTCACACCACGTAACTCTGAGTAAACTCACTCCGTGCACTGAGGACGAAATTTCCAAAATAATTGACGGTCTGGATAGTAATACAAGTACTGGGATAGATGGTATCAGTACCAAGGTGATCAAATGCCTCAAAAATATAATTGTTCCGAAATTAACGAACTGCATAAACGAATATATGATGCGCGGCATTTTTCCGAACACACTTAAAGTTGCCAAAGTCAGCCCCATTTACAAATCGGGCAGCAGGACTGATCCAGGTAACTATAGACCAGTATCGGTCTTACCTGTATTATCAAAAGTATTTGAGCGTGTTTTGTACAGCCGTCTAAATGCATACCTTCTTGAGAAAAACTTCCTAATCGACGAACAATATTCGCTCGAAATCTAGCACTCTTACAGCTACAGTAGACTTGGTAACTAACATTAAAACGCACATAGATCAAAACGATGTTGTTTTGGGGGTATTTATTGATTTAAAAAAAGCATTCGACACCGTATGCCACCATAAACTTCTCCAGAAGTTAAACAACATAGGAGTCAGAGATAAAGCCCTAGAAATGTTTACATCTTATTTACATAATAGACAACAAGTAGTTAAAATAGATAAATTCACTAGTTCCATAAAAAACGTACCATACGGCTGTCCTCAAGGCTCAATTTTAAGTACGTTACTTTTCTTAATCTATATAAATAATATAAACAAGATAGGGTTAACGGGTCACCTAACTTTATACGCGGACGATACATGTCTCTTCTATTTCGATAAATCTATCCATACTAATATAACAAATGCCCAAAAAGATCTTGGTATACTCAGTGAGTGGCTTAAATACAATTTACTTACAATAAATACGTCCAAAACAACATACATGATTTTCACCGCAAAAAACAAACCATTACCAGACTTCCCGCCTCTTATTATAAACAATGACACAATAAAAAGATCGAGCCACGAAAAATATCTCGGTCTGAGGGTAGACGACAAACTCACATGGAAACTGCTCATCGAACATGTAAAATCAAAATTAACGTCATTACTAGCATCATTACGCAAAATATCAAATTGTATTCCAAGGAAAATACGTACTATTATTTATAACTCATTAGTAAAATCACATCTCGAGTACCTTATTGAAATATGGGGGTGTGCCGCAAAAACTATCCTAATGCCTTTACAACGAACCCAGAACAAAATTATAAAAACATTATACCACTATCACTACCTTACTCCAACTAAAACACTATTTGAAAAAACCAAATTATTAAATCTCAAACAACTATACACATACGGTACCTGCATTCTAATAAAAAAAATCACCACAAACAGCGTACAATCAAAACTACAACTACATAAAAAAACAATATCATACAACCTAAGAAATAAAAATAAATTACAACGAAGACAAGCTCGCACAAACTACGGTAAAAAAACTATATTGTTCGAAGGAGCACAGCTGTTTAATGACCTACCAAATGACGTAAAAGATTGTGATAATATTAACAGATTTAAACTAAAGCTGAGAAATTACGTTTATGAAATGTAGTCATATCGCATATTAAATGGTAGCAATTTACATACTTCCTATTATATATATTATATATAATTGTTTTGTATAACTTCTCCAACACGCATCGAAGGCAAAATGTATTTATTTAGATATAAACAATTACTTTGTATCTCATTGTAAGTGAACCTATGTATTAATAATAATAATAATAATATGTGGGGACATTTTCACACACGGCCATCTGACCCCAAACTAGGGAAACCCTGTACTATGGGTGTCAGACAGCTGATATACATACACAAATACTTTTTTTTTTTGTAAATACATACATATATAGATAAACAACACCCAGACACAAAGCAAACACAAGTGCTCATCACACCAATGTTTACCCTGGGCGGGAATCGAACCCGCAACACGCTGCGCAGCAGCCGATCGCTCAGCCACTGCGCCAACCGTGTCGCCAGTGTATTGTTCTTATGAGAATAAATTCTTTAAACCAAACCTATTTAACAAGTCGCCAAGCTGACAGAAAAGTCAAAAAAAATATTACTGAATGTGGGGAATGTAAAAGACACTTCTGTTTGAACTGCTTTAATAAAAAACATTAATTATTGTAGTTTTTCCTAATCTCTCACGTTTGTCTTACATTAAAACTTTAGAAACTATCGATACTTTTTTACTCGTCCCTAAAATATGCACAACACTTCCCTTATTTAGTGCGGCATAGGGTGCATAGGACCCTGTATTTTATTATAGCTATAATTTTTAAACAAAACAAGCTGTTGACCTACGCCTTTAGGTTCATGTCAATAAATTCATTTTTGTTAATATTCAAAGCCAAAAGATCATAATATATATTTTTACATGAAGCCAAAACAGGATTTAAGTTTCTTAAATGTTACAGGGTTTAATATGCCCTGTACCGCCACAATGATGGTTTTATGACCAGGTGTACAAACCTTTCTACTGCAGGAATGGAAAGAATAGAAAAATCACTGCCGCATGGAACGTGATATTCGGCTCACACCATTTTTTAAAGCGTCATTTCTAGCCCTTTTCTAGAACCAAACTAAGAAAGTGAATGTAGATTGTCCTCAAATTGTCAAAGATAATAAGCAAATGGGGGGTGGATGCTTATTTCTCTTTACAAAAGACCATACAAGACTATCAAGAGGTATAATATATATTTGCGCAAATTCTTGACATATTTTATAACTAATGCGTGGTTTTTATACCGACAGTTTGCTCAAAATTGTAAAAGCTAAAAAAGTCCGAACGCTCCCGTGAAAAGACTGACAAATGTACAAAGCGTTTATCACAAGCCATCCCAGTAGAATTATCACGTTATAATGATGTTGGACATTTTATGACAATGACCACTCAAGGTCGATGTAGGCTATGCTCCAAGCTAACATCTGTGTTATGCATGAAATGCCAAGTCCGTCTGTGCTTCATAACTGGCAAATGTCCTAGGAATTGTCAACTAGACTTCCATATTCGTGTTTTGTATTTTTCTGGGCGTTCGAGTGTTTCTTGGTTTTTTTTAATATTCTTTATTTGAACTGTATATGGCAATGTATGCTGTGGCATACATAGTTTTTCAGGAAATCTGAAGTTCCTATAGGTATTTTTTTCATTCTTTTCCTGTAACACGTATAAATGACTACAGTGAAATTTCATTTATAAGAAGGGATTATATTAGGTTGTACGTTGTTTCATAGCTAATAGTTTAATAGAATTTCGTTCCAAATATTTTTTTTCTAATAATATCGTTTCATAGAATAATCAATACGCAGAATACTTACTTTCAAGATTTTCAAATCATTGATTTTTGTTTCTCATAAACTTTATTGTTAGAATTATCATATCATAGAATAACAAATCAAATGTTCTTTATCCTTATATTTTTTATTTAATATTAAATGTATTCCCAAGAATGGGACTCTTAGTTCTAATCAAACTTACTGCGCGTGCGTGCAAGCAACCATGCAGCATGCAAGCAAGCACGCAGCGTACAAGCAAGTATGCAGCATGCAAGCAAGCATGCAGCGTGCAAGCAAGCATGTAGCGTGCAAGCAAGCATGCAGCGTGCAAGCAAGCATGTAGCGTGCAAGCAAGCATGCAGCGTGCAAACAAGCATGCAGTGTCCAAGTAAGCATGCATCATGCAAGCGCGCATGCGACATGCAGCAGGCATAGTTTCTGTCACGGCTCCGGCGTTGCGGGGCTCCGGCGGTCCCACGCGAGCTTATCGTCGCAGATGGTATTCACGCTCACCACCGCAGCTTCGGCTTACTGGCCGCGGCCAGCCAGCCTCAGCCGCGGCGGCGGGCGTTAAAACCACCTGCTCCTCAGCTCGCGGGCCGCCTCGCCCCTCCACGCCTACGCAGATTTAAATTACACTCTAGGGTAGGGCAGAAAAGACTACGTGGAGTCGGTTTCGCAGCGATTCGTTTCTGTCATTAACTTTGGTAGCACAACATATTGACTTTTTAAGACAACATTTTTCTTTTTGTCTATTTATATCTATACATTTTCGTTGAAATAAATTCCATGGAAAAATACAGCAAACAAACAAAATTCGTTAAAAAAGAATTCTATTTTTTGATAAGTTTGTTAAACAAAAAAATGTGATTAAAAATTCATTGAATTGTGTTTCTGTGAAATATTTTTCATTGAAGTAAATAGTCTTTGAAACAATAATAGTCGAAATGAAAATACGAGAACCAAATATTATGTTAAACATTTTCTGGGAAACGAAATTCTATGAAATTTCTGTCTGCGAAACAAGGGGACACCATTATATTATTATAGCATTTTATTCTTTTACGGCTAAACCGTAAAAACGTAACAACCAAACTTTCACAAATTATAATATTAGTATGGAATTAAACAGGGTGGGAACGACGATACGACAAAAAATTAAAATACTGATAATACTAGTTCATAGCAATATTTTGAATCTATCAAATAAATCCTAAAAACAAACAAAAAAATTAAATTCAGATATCCTAAAGAGCATATAAATGTAACCAAAATAAAACACCATATGAAATATTGGTTTTCTAACTTGTGATAAGAGCGACAACTTGTGACGTCATAATTTAATATTATTAATGCTCAATAAAATCAGTTACATCAAATTACAAAATCCTACCATGATCATTTTTTGTGCTATTGCCATCCCCACCTATTACCTTTCTTAAACGTTTAATTAAATATTTATATAAATGTTTTTATTAATTACTTTTCTGTTTATTTCAGGAATACAATACATTACATCAAGATTCGGTAGAGCGCAAGTTGTTTACAACAATTTCACCTATTCGTTCGTAAGAACATGTGAGGTGGAAAACTTAGTTCATTGGCGTTGCTCATTTTCAAGTAGGCAATGTAAAGTACGTTTGGCTGTCGATAATAGAAACAGAGTGGTGACAGTTATGGGTTACCATAATCATGAAACTCCTCAGTTTTTTGTGCGTAACGGCAATATTGTTCGTATGAATAAAAGAATAAGCCCGTAAACTTAACCACGATAATTGAAATGCCTGCTACACGATTGGCAACCACGTCACCGATAGAGGTGACCTTGGTTGGCAACCGGTAGATCTGTTTCGAATTCGGTCGTAAACCTCCATTATACTTCGACTATTAATTCTATTCAGTAACTTGACAGTTCAAAGGATTATAATGATACCATAATAAAACTAATAGTGTTGGGGTAGTGAACGATTTTGCGATAAGAACAAAATAATGATAAATATGGTTTAATTTAAATAAAACTTTAAATATTCGTATGTGTGTGATGATGATGATGTGATGATATTAAGAACAAATAATAATTCTTAATAAAAGTATTTTCCTTTGCTTTTCTTCTAATGGAAACCAAATAAAAAATATGTTATTTGAGTTTGGTAATTTTAATAGTGTATAGATATAGATGTGTGTGTATAGATTTTTAATAGTGTATATCGTATTTTTAAGACAAGCTATTAAATTTAAAATAAAATGTTTGCATATGAGGACATTATGCTCATTCAATTTCGTTCATTCTTACACCACCTTTTTTTGTCAATTTCCGGAGGAGAGGTGACCTTCGTGGTTTACAACCGAGAATTTACTTCCTTTATATCGAGTCGCACCACGTCGAGTCGCCTCCACGTCGAGTCTCCGCTACGTCGAGTCGCCACTACGTCGAATCGCCGCCATGTCGAGTCGCCTTCACGTCTACTTGCACTTTTGTTAATTAATTATAATTATTTATTTTTTTTAAACTGCCTGGTGCCGCCACTTCGAATGTGTTGAAAGGTACAGTCAACGAAACAAATTATTGAAATCATAATATCGTTATAATAACTTTATAAAAGACATATAAAGGAATATAACATTAATTATTTTTTATAATGGTTAAGTTCAAACATGAAATATATAAGCAACTATGGAGAATGAATCAGAACGACAAATCAAGCAGAAGGGTAGCATATTCGATTTAATAAAAAAATATAAAACGACCAACCTTTTGTCTTTTATTAAGTGTTTTAAAAGAGAAATCCAGGAATAGTGATTTAAAACTTGAACAAAATCTTATAAACAGAGTAATCAATCTAAAAAGAAAAATTGATTCCATAAATGATAAAAAAATTACAAAAGTAGTCGACGATTCCTTGATAGAAAAAAATTACATTGATATAATATGTTTAGCTAGACTGGGAAACATCAAAATATAAAACGAAATGATCTCAAGCCGAGCTAAATAATAATTAATCATTGTATATAATATCTAGTCAAATTTTTTAGTGTTAACCTAAATAGTTATGATCAGAACATATTATTGTTATTATTATTTACCTATTTTATTTTATTTAACATTATTATTATATTATTATATTTAGCCTGTACTGTCCCACTGCAGGGCAAAGGCCTCCCTCCATTCCTTCCATCGGTCTCGACTTTTAGCCATTTCTTGCCAACATATTATTATGAAAAAATCTGTGATTATTAATTTCTAGATTTAGGTACTTAAGTATTTACCTATAAACCGGTGTGATTTTATGTAACTAATTGTAATAATCCTATAAAGGGAATTTCATCGTATAATAATTGCCTATGTAACTGATCTGTGATTTACTGTGCTCAAACTAAAATAATTAATGTTATATTCCTTTATTTATGTCTTTTTTAAAGTTATTATAATGATATTATGATTTCAATAATTTTTTTCGTTGACTGTACAGTCAACAGCAAAAGTAAATGATCAAAATCAGAAATTCAATACTAATTTACTAACAGAAGTGATTCAAAAGTATGTGTGTGACAATCACATACTTTTAATAAATAAACTAGTCATAAATTATATAAATTAGTATAATTTATGACTAGTTTATTTATTAAAAGTATGTGATTGTCACACACATACTTTTGAATCACTTCGACGCCACACAATTATGACGCGAACTCCGTTCACTAGTATTGAATTTCTGATTTTGATCATCTACTTTTGCTGTTGACTGTACCTTTCAACACATTCGACGTGGCGGCACCAGGTAGATATAAAAAAATAAATAATCATAATTAAATATCAAAAGTACAAGTAGACGTGAAGGCGACTCGACACGGCGGCGATTCGACGTAGTGGCGACTCGACGTAGCGGAGACTCGACGTGGAGGCGACTCGACGTGGTGCGACTCGACTTAAAGGGAATAAATCAACCGAATATACTTCGACCTCTGTCAGCACGCGATGGGCGACCGTGTGAGTGTGTGAGCTAGGTATCGCTTAAAATGACGTGACGTTAGTTCTAATTTAGGTGTCTAGAGGAGATTTGTAGTGCTTTTCTGTAAAAATCTCCAAATAGGAGTTTACAAAAGATATTCTTTTTTTTTCGCTACCTATTTATTCTGTATTTTATAATCAGTCATCACGCATAATGCTGTACTACTTACCTTATTAGTATAATATTATTCTATTAAACAAATTCATTAATTTATATTTTTTTAATTGTACCTTAACAAAAATAGATACAATTTTAAATATTTATTGAAGTGTTCCAAAGACTAAAAATTAAACATTTAATTAGAAATGCATGATTAGTTTGTAAGATGTGACACGAGATAAGGATTCAATGGAACGGAAATTCTTATCATCCTAATAAATTAAGAAACGGTAACACCAAACATATGAAATCATCCCTTAATTTACCACTCTTACTGCCACACTCCAAGACGTTACTTTACAATAATGAATCATTAACCATGACCAACGTAACTTGGAACGCTGTCATCAAAAATATGAAAGATTGAGAAAAAATTAATGTTGTTGACATGTGCCACGTTCAGTTCGTCAATTAAAGTTAATGATTCATTATTATTAAGTGACGTCTCTGAGTGTGTGGCAGTTAGATGTGCAATATTTATGAAATTGAAATGGGACCAACAGACATTTCATTGAAATCGAAATTCATTGTGAAAAGTTATGCGTGGTCAAACATAAAAAAAAATATACGTACGAGTTGAATTGAAAAGTGAAAAATAACTTTTCTGTTTATTCCAGGAATAAGATACATAAAATCAAGATGCGGTAACAAGCAACTTTTACACGACAATTTCACTTATTCGCTCAAGAGAATCTGTGAGGCAAAAAGCTTAGCTCATTGGCGTTGTTCATCAGTTGTAAGTAGAAATTGTAAAGTCCTCTTAACTATTAACAATAAAACCAATGAGGTTAAAGTTAAAGGACACCATACACATGAGGCTCCTAAATTTTTGGTCGTGAATGGGAGATATGTTCGTTTAAAGTAGGCTAAATAAAAATTGCCTAATATTGACCCACTGCAGAGCAAAGGCTTTTTTTCTTGCTGAAAAGGCAAGAGGCGATCATCACGCTTGCCCAAGGCAGATTGCCGATTTCAGACGTATATTTATTGTAATAAATAATGGGTGATTCATTTCGAGGTACACAGCTCAAGAGAAATGTCACCCTCTCCGGCTGAGATTTCTCACCCGCTCCGGGTGAGATTTCTTTGGAGCTGTGCGTAGGTACTTATTTCAAAACTAAAAAAAATATTTTCGGGTTATCTTTATAATCATACAAAAGAACCATTCTTTACATTTTTTTTTTAAGATAATTTCTTTCAAATGTTGTTCCTAACTACACATACACACATTCCGTTAACATGGTCCATTCTGCAGTTGCAATTTTCGATGACACTTCAGGACCTGTAGACAAAATCCCTTTTCTGTTAGCGTTAATGCCAACGGAAAAATCAAATTGTATGGAGTTGACATATTTGCATCACGTGACATCGTGAAATTGAGCATTTTTTTCGAGTTGATTCCAGTTGGTCAATCGTACGCGGCTTAACCAGATAGACTTTGGACTTTACATATCCCCAAAGGAAAAAGTCTAGGGTTGTGATGTCACAGACAGGCGTGCATTCGGTACGTAGATTATATGGACCATAAGTTGCTGTAAGTGCACGAAACTTATTCCTCGTAGAACGCTGATTTTCGTAATACAGCTAAATAATTTCTAGGCGCTGTGCCAGGCTGAGTCTTTCCATGATGAAATGCCAAACTATACTGAACAAAAATACCGTGATAGGTTAACACGACTCACGTCTCTCACTCCGTCTGTCAACAAAATCCATAGACAAAAAAGTACATCTAAATGAATCACCTTATATAAGTCTGGAATCGCCACGGAAAAAGTCACGTTTCCCTCACGATGTGTCCTTTCTCCGAGTAAGGAGTTAGTTTCATGACGGTTGACAGAATGGATGCAGAAAACAAGGAAATGTCCTCCTCGAGTAATATGTGTGGTTTTCGTTCAACGATGTCACTGAAGCCCAAGATATACCGAGAGGCTAAATCGGTAGACTACATAAAATAAGGATTCATTAGAATTAGAAAAAAATACAATATACGTTGTTGTGTGTGTGTTGTGGTCTTAATTAGTCCTAATTCAAGCTTAAAATAAGATAATATGTTTCTGAACACAAGTCTCGTAATTCTGTTAACAGCGCCCTCTTTTTCAATTGTCACTTTTCTTAGTAAAAACAGAACGTATTATTTTAATTAATCAACCGCTATGATGACAATAAACAATTTTGTTCAAATAATACAGCTGCCTTTTATTCTATCTATTCTAAGTATAAAGATCGTCCGTGTGGTGTCGGACGTAAAGAATAGCACCATCCCATATCTTCCCGTGGGTGTCGTAAGAGGCGACTAAGGGACTTACCAGAGAATGGGCAGCAGCGTTCTCTGTGCCTTTGTAACAACCATACTGCGATCGCCAATCCGCCCGCCAAGCGTGGCGATTATGGCAAAACCCCCTCTTGAGGAGGCCTATGTCCAGCAGTGGACGTCTTTAGGCTGAAATGATGATGATGATGATGAAGTATAAAGACGTAAAATTTGTTGGTTTGTAAGTTTGTACATACATAGGTTCGGGATAATCTCCGGAACTTCTCAGCCGATTTTAAAGACTCTTACACTAATAGGGAGCTACGTTATTCCTAAATGTTATAGGCATATTTTGTTATCAAAAATCCGTTCCCGCTGACGTATTCGCGGGCAAATTGCTATTTATAAATCAATCATACAAAGTATTCCTCCGGTAACGTCCCGGTCGGCAAATATGCATGCCACTGACTGTAATGCTTAGTATTTCTTAATAAAACCTCCTAGATGTTTTCTTCAATATTTATTCTTGCAACTAATAATTACATCTGACACAATGTTCCACCTTAAAGGGCTATTGAACGACTTTTACAGATTTTAAACTGACAATCACGTCAAAATGTGTAGAGTAAATGATTTGAAAAAAATATATGTTAAACTAGAACATTATCTTAATCATTTAGTTTGTGAACATTTTTGATTATATTCATATGAATTAGTTTAATTAACTCGTGAAGTTGTGTCTGACGCGGTCAAAACATTGACAATCACACAAAATCTACCTATAATTAAACGAAACTTACACTATCTTACAGACAATTTTATTATCTATCTTTTAGTGTACGCCTTTTTTTAAGTTATTAAGTTAAAGAATACTATCTTTTATTTAATTTTTTCGACTAAACGTTTAGAGTTTTGGACGCAGCGCATACGATTCTCTGGTCGCTCAAGGTCGCCGGTGTATATCGTCGCCTTAATTCTAGCTCCACCATAGATGATCCAGGATGTCCATAGATAATTACCATTTGTCAGTTTACGTTTCGTTCCACTACACTACACTAACAAAAGAATTTACCTACATCGGGACTTGACTCTTTAAAATTTGACATAAAATCTTACAGAACATTTTACAGATGCAGTACTTTTTCCAACAAAGATGGGGAATTATACTTTGCGTTATGGATCGTACAGCTATTGGTGTAACAGATATAAGTCAACCATGAAGCCTGACAGGCCAGTCATAAGATGGTATTGTTCTAAGAGAAAGGTACACCAGTGTAAAGTAAGTGTAATGACTGTAAATGGAAAAGTTGTTGCTATGTATGGTGACCATAATCACTAGAAATATGTAGAAGTAATACAGGGTGAAATTGGATGAATGAGCAAAATTTTAAGGAGTGACTCAGACCACGAACCTGAACAACTTTCATTATGGGGCCAACTCATACAGCGCGAAAATAAAAACATCTGTTCCATAGAGAAGTGCAATAGGTACTCGGCCAAAATCAAAGCTACTGAAAAATTTGCTCATGTATTCAATTTCATCTTATTGACAAATTGGAACTGAAGGAGATGCCAAAATGTATGTGCCCACATTTTATATACTTAGAAATAATAATACCGGCTTATTACGGCCCCAATGCATAGCAAAGGCCTCTTCTCATATTAAAAAGGTCACCTTTTCAATAATGAGAAGAGGCATGTTTCATCGATCACCACGCTTGAATCAAGGTGGACGGGTGATTTCGACTTATATTTATTATTATAAGTTCACGTTTCCTCAGGACGTTTTCCTTCACTGGTGTCATGTCCAAGATATATAAGAAATATAAAATAAAATAATCTCTGTTTCGAATAACTTTTACTATAAGTAAAAGTAAATTATAAATTAAGTAGGTCTTACATTTTAATAAAATTGAGTCTCTAGATCAAATTTTAGATCTATTAATTTAAGCAATAAAAGATTTAAAATAAAGTTAATAGTAATAAAATAAGTCAAAGGCTTCCATTGCTTAATATTTGGAACTTCCAATCTATGTGCCAAAAAGATTTTCTTGTCAAAATGTATGTGATCGATTTTAGAAAGCTTAGCATTATATTTTTTAGATACTAATTATAATTCTATTTTTTTTATGATTTTTATATTGGATTAAATAATAAAACTATAACAAATTGTGACTTTTTTACCATGATTCTTAGGCTATCTAGATATTAGTTATGACTTACAACAATAATTTTGTTAAGTCAACCTCTACAATAAAATTATAACTGGCTACAAAAAAATCTTTTTATTAAACTATGCATTGATTTTCAGAATCTTTTGAATTTACGCGCTCTTTCCGTGGAAACTACATGCTACGATATGGAGACAATACGTTCTATTCTGACTTACCTACAAATACATTGGAAAGAAAGAGACACCGATGGTACTGCTCTAAAAAAAAGAGTAGACATTGTACAGCCAGTATTAGGACTTTTGAGCAACTTATTCTTGGAGTGTACGGAACTCATACACACTGATGAACAACTAAATGAATTATTTTTTAATGAATCATTTTCTGTATGTAATTACTATTTTGTGTGTTTTATTAACGATCGAATCCAAATAATGTTTTGAATACATTCTTAAACCTGGATTTACAGTTTTTTTTTTTATGAGAAAATAATCTTGATCTTGTAATAAATATAATGGGTTTGATTCATAAAAAACAGTTTTATTTTGTACTTTCAGTGTTTTTCTTAACTTCAAGAGGGAAGCACGGGATGATATATAATAAAAATGCGAAGTACTACCAACAGATAGAGAGTTTGGGGATTAGATGGAGGTGCACCAAGAGAGGATGCAAGGCCTTCTACTTCGAAACAAATGGAGTTTTAACAAGAATGCACGAGGAACATTTACATGCATTAACTATGGTACTATAGAAGATCAGAGTCTATGACCTTGACATTGACCGTGACTTTTAGGTCGTCTTACAAACGTTACTACTTAATGTATTCGACAGAAAATACATCAAGACGCGATTAAAACATGGTTAACATTTAATTAACTAAGATAATAGGTACAAAGAAAGGAATAAGAAGATATTGTGCTCATGGCTAGGTAAAAGCCATACCGATCGATTGGTAAAAGATTAAGCTACGGTTGCCGCGATTGGTGACCATCCATTTCATACCCAGTTCTCTCCGTGCCTTGAAAAACACGTAAAGCCGTTGGTCCCGGCTGTCATTTGTAGATCTTTGGCTGTCGTTAAGGGTAGTCAGAAGCCAGAAAGTCTGACAACCAGTTTTATCAAGGGGTATCGTATTACCCAGTAGCTGGGTTGTAGAGGTTCGATAGGCAGTAGATCAAATTTTAGATCTATTAATATAAGCAATAAAACATTAAACATTAAGTTAATAGCAATAAAATAAGTCAAAGGCTTCCATTGCTTAATATTTGGGACTTCCAATCTATGTGCCAAAAAGATTTTCTTGAAAAAAAAAAATGTATGTGATTTTATAAAGCTTAGCATTCTATTTTTTAGATACTTATTATAATTCTATGTTTTTTTTTATGATTTCTATATTGTATTAAATAATGAAACTATAAGAAATTGTGACTTTTTTACCATGATTCTTAGGCTATCTAGATATTAGTTATGACTTACAACAATAATTTTGTTAAGTCAACCTCTATAGTAAAATTATAAATGGCTACAAAAAAAAATCTTTTTATTAAAATATGCATTGATTTTCAGAATCTTTTGAATTTACGCGCTCTTTCCGTGGAAACTACTTGCTGCGTTATGGAGATAATACGTTCTATTCTGACTTACCTACAAATACATTGGAAGGAAAGAGACTCCGATGGTACTGCTCTAAAAAAAAGAGTAGACATTGTACAGCCAGTATTAGGACTTTTGAGCAACTTATTCTTAGAGTGTACGGAACTCATACACATTGATGAACAACTGTAACAACAACAACAACAACATACACAAATGTATTTGTGTATGTATATCAGCTGTCTGACACCCATAGTACAGGGTCTCCCTAGTTTGGGGTCAGATGGCCGTGTGTGAAAATGTCCCCACATATTATTATTATTATTATTATTAACTAAGGCCGGTTACAGTGCTCAACCGTCCGTCGGCGGTGCGTACGTCAGTCGCGCTTGTCATTTATATGAAAATTCATAGACCGATCGTACGCATGCGTATATTGCTACGCACTGAGTACGGTGACCGTCGGCCGACGCGCTATAATATGAATTTGTATGGAAACAAACGCATGCGTTCGATCCGTGGAACGACATTACGGATGTCTGAAGATAAAAAAATATACGTGTGTGAGTGTATGACTCCAATCAGTTTGTTGGTCAGGAGAGCACTGAATTATACAAACTGATGGTCGGTTAATGCGTACCGTTAGGACCGAACGTACGCACTGACCGTCGGTGGAGCACTGTAACGGCCTAAATGAATTATTATTTAATGAATTATTTTCTGAATGTGATTTCTATTTTGTGTGTTTTATTAACGATTGAATCCAAATAATGTTTTGAATACATTCTTAAACCTAGATATACAGTTTTTTTTATTATGAATAAATCTAAATCCTTTAATAAATATAATGGGTTTGATACATACAAAAAAAAACAGTTTTATTTTGTACTTTCAGTGTTTTTCCTAACTTCAAGAGGGAAGCACGGGATGATATATAAAAATGCGAAGTACTACCAACAGATAGAGAGTTTGGGCATTAGATGGAGGTGCACCAAGAGAGGATGCAAGGCCTTCTACTTCGAAACAAATGGAGTTTTGACAAGAATGCACGAGGAACATTCACATTCATTAGCTATGGTACTATAGAAGGTCAGAGTCTATGACCTTGACCGTGACTTTTTAGTCGTCTTACAAACGTGGTCTACTTAATATATCCGACATAAAATACCTTAAAGCCCGTCACAGACGTAGCTATAATATACACTTCTGGACACATCTATTGGCCCACCTTAGAGTTTAGGTTTCGATGGCCCCTACCGAAATATGATTGCTAGATTGAAAAAAACTGTTGATGCAGTTTTAAACCTGATACATTTTACCATCTTTTTCGATCGTATTGTTTTAAATTTGAATTCAGAATACCATACGACATGGAGCTACGCCTAACAAGTCGGATATGCGCCTTGTTAAAGGCAATTGATTTTTGAATAAAAAACATGTTTTATCAAATAAAGGTTTAATTTAATAACGCGTGTTGCCTCCATGGGCATCTACCACAGCTCTCATACGATTAGGCATAGAGTTTATCAACCGCTCTATGAAATTTTGAGGGATCATCTCCTATTCCTCTTCTATGGCAGTTTTCAACTCCTGCATCGTCTGGGCAACTGGCTGACGAGCCCTAACACGTCTTTTTAGCTCGTCCCACATGTGCTCAATGGGGTTCATGTCTGGGCTTCTGGCTGGCCAGTTCATAACTGTGATGTTCACATCCCGAAGATATTCCCTGACGATGCCGGTCGCATGGGCTCTTGCATTATCATGCATAAAATGGAAATTTGGGCCCACATAGTCCGCGTATGGTATCACGTGAGGTTCTAAGCACTCACGAATGTACCTTTCAGCATTGGTCCTTGGCAGCCGTGGTCCTGTAACAACCTCAAGTTGAGTTTTGCCGCTCGCGGATATACCGCCCCAGACAGTCCATGAGCCACCGCCATAAGCAACCCTCTCTTCAAAGCAGCATTGTGCGAAACGCTCTCCCTTACGTCGGTAGACCTTCTTCCTTCCATCATTGCCATGTAACACAATTTTAGACTCATCAGAAAAGAGTACACGGCTCCAATCTTGCTGTGTCCAATTTAAATGACTGCGTGCGAAATGAAGGCGCGCTGTTCGGTGGGCTCGCGTTAGTTTGGGCCCATTAGCTGGCTTGTGTGGTACCATATCGCGTTCTTTTAACCTTCTCCGAACAGTTCGAGCGCTCACAGATACTCCGTGGAAGTCGCGAAGTTGGTTTTGTATCTCAATGGAGGTAAGGTGACGATTTCTCAAGCTGGTCGTCACGATGAATCGATCCTGCCTTTCAGTTGTGACCCGAGATCGTGGCCTTCCTTGGCGACGAACAAAGCCGCCAGTCTCTAGGTACCTCCGATGAACATTTCGGACCGCAGATCGACTTAAATTAAGTTGAGCACTCACGTTTCTTTGGCTGTGTCCGGCCTGAATAAGTGCCACAGCTTGGGCGGCGACTTCAGGTGAAGTATCCATAGATTATTGATAGAACCTCACCTTAATGTTAAGAATAAGTAATGTTTGTTGCAAAACCAAAGATATCAATCACTTTTTCAAGAATTAAATCCAAGTAAACCAATAAAACGAAGTTTTCTTAGTATTCGATTGTTTGTTATCAACAAACAGGCTCCAAATTGTCTTTTGTTTCTTTAAATTCTGTGTTCGAAATTCAAAAAAAGACTATTGAATGAAATTGTGAATGTGCCAGGTTCAAAACTGCATAAAAACTTTTTGCTCGACCTAATATAAAATTTTAGCTGGGACCAAACGAAACTGAAAATACAAGGTGGGCCAATAGATGTGTCCAGAAGTGTATATTAATATACGTCAGATGTAGCTATAATCAAGACATATTACGATCAGCTATAATGTATACTTTTACTACGTCACCAAAATATGTGGACAGATACAGCAAGGCATATTAATATATATTTCAAAAACGTGAAACAAACAACGATCGCAGACGTTATAAGGGCGGAAATAGATTATTATATTATAGCTATCGTGTGTGGTGTGGTGGCTAGCTATAATATATATTATAGCTACGTATGTGACCGGCTTAAGAAGCAACTAAAAAAATAAATTTAACACATTTAAAAACATTTTCGGATATACATTTACGGATTTTACTTAGCCATGAGCTGATCTTCTTATTCCTTGTATATCTTAGTTAAAATTAACTAAGATATACAAATAAAGGAAGTAAAATCCGTACAAATTGGTTGGTTAAGCTACGCTTGCCGCGATCGGTCTGTGGATGGGTAGCCATCCATTTCATACCGAGTTCCCTCCGTGTCTTGGAAAACACGTAAAGCCGTTGGTCCCGGCTGTCATTTGTAGATCTTTGACAGTCGTTAAAGGTAGTCAGAAGCCGGAAAGTCTGACAACCAGTTTTATCAAGGGGTATCGTATTACCCAGTAACTGGGTTGTGGAGGTCCGATAGGCGGTCGCTCCATTCAAAACACTGGTATTCACCTGCATCCGGTTAGACTGGAAGTCGACCCCAAAATAGTTGAGAAATGGCTAGGCAGATGATGATGATGTGTCAATCTCAACAATCACAATAGAAATTGAACACGACGCGTGCTACACATACAGCTACACAGCATACAGCTAATTAAGTAATCGAGTTAATTACGATGTAACAAATAGGCGTGCGTCGCGCGCCTCACTTCACAGATGAATGAATAGGTACAAAGAAAAATAATAGATATGAAGAATTAATTGGAATCCGATATTCTATATACCCTCTGCCAGGTCCTCACCGTCAGACAGCTATTTATCATCCAAACTATTCTTCGCAAACACAATCAACTTACCTTTGATCCAAAATGCTGTTCTACACGCCGCTCGAATAGGGTTTGTACAACTGAGTCTCTTAGGACCGTAGCTGCAAGTCGGCATTACAAACACATTAGCTCAAAAATCTACAACAAACAAAAGCTTAAAGATCTACCCATTAACCAAGAGCAAATGCAAATTAAAACTTGACTCTTGGTTGAAATTACAAAGTTATGCTGAAACAGAGAAACTTGTGGAGGTGTAAGATACCCATTTATTCCCTCACACACTTCAACAAAACCACACACAACACACATACCACAAACACCCCTCGCACACCTCATACACTCAACCACACATCCATTTACCCTACACTCACCACTTTAACTCAACGTCAAAATACATCCCAATTTCATATGTCCCGTATTGTTTATTTTTATTTATTTTACTTTATTAAATTTTTTGTTTGATACATTTTAACAATTTTGCATGGAACATCATTCCATTCTGTATCTGGAGAAGGGCGTTGCTAGCTGCGCTACAGATTATACTTTTGCGGCTATCATCGTTTCACATGTTTTACTTTAGTCTTATGTTGTTGTTCCAAAATAAACTTTTATTTTATTTTTTTATTTTTATTTAAAAAATTAAGGGAATCAAGTGGCTTTTAAATACCTACTAACTGCTACGTACTGAGAAAATTGATATTGCAACAGTAAGGAAAACATTTATGCGGTAGGGTTAATGAACTCTGACAAACGTGTCCGCCCTCATAATAGTGTGTTTCTGACTACGCTATTACGTTACGCATAATTCTTATTGAATATAATTTTGACATTTTGCAATATTCAAATGTCCATAAATATATTTATTTAAATGAATGATATTTATACTCATTGGATACATAAAGTAGGCTGCCGTTAGATGATTAAAATACATATATATATATTAAGAAGAAGAATAGTATATATTAAGAAAAAGTAAAAAAAAAATTGTATGAGTCATAGAAAAGTTTCATAGTGACTTTTAATACATTACGCATCTTTCAGGGTGTAAAGTACAGAGGCCTGTCAAATTTCTTTGATAGATTTTCAACTTTATTACAAAATTAAAAGGTTCATAATCAATTGGGAAAATTTAACAATTTGGTATGGCTTGATGTGCTGGCGTCTGTACTTGTAAATATGAACAAGTTTAATTATAGAACCAAGTTTAAAATAAGAATAAAAAATATCTGTTGTTCCATACATTTTGTTCGTGTTGTGTAGTTCATATTTGAAGCGATCAGCAAGTTTTTATAGTTCATAGTTGGTCTTACAGTAAAAGTTGTTCGTATACATTAATATACTTTTGCCCCTTAAAGTTGAGCAGTGAATTAAAAGTCTGTATCTGAATATACGTGTGCGCTAAAGAATATTGATAAATTATAACTAGAATAGTCATGTTTTATCGGTAGGAACCATTGTGATAGAGAAGATTTAGAAAACTAATTATATATAATATATAAAAGCGGGTTATTAACATAGCATGTAATCTTATCGTAATGTTGTATCTACATGTAATTTTGTTGAAGATAATGTATTCTTTATTTAGAGTTTGATTGAAGAAGTTTTCATAGTAATAAATTAATTACAAGCTATATAATACTAGTGAATTTTTAACTGGTATTTGTGTGTTGTACGATATTGAACCCTGTTACCCATGTAAAGTCCGACATGGATCTGAAATAAACTCAATGAATATATTAGAATAAATTGAGAACGAAGAATTATGTACTGGATTTTACGTTTTCTTCACAAGCTATTATTAGCATATTATATATTTATATTTTTACAATAAACGTTATTAAAAACCGTGTGGGGCCGGTCGCGAATAGCACCACCCCATTTCTACCCGTGGGTGTCGTATAAGGCGACAGAGGGATATTGACCAGAGGATGGACAGCAGCGTCCTTCTGAGTACCATAACAACTAGGTACTGCGATCGCCAACATGCATTGGCCAAGCATGGCGATTACGGCTGTACCCCCCTGGGGAAGACCTATGCCCAGTGGGCTTTTAAAGGTTGACACGATGATGATGTTTTTTATAAGTCAATAATATAAATTTACCATTAGGTATACAAGTTTGCTGATTTCTAATTTTATTTTAATGTGTTATATAACTACAATAAATAAAATGTTTCTTCTATATTCTTTGTTTAAACCTACTCGGTAACCATCTCTAGCATTTAACAAGATACAAAAAACCATTTAAGAAAACTTAACATTTGTATAAAATTACGACAAATAAGTCCCCCGGTAACTTATTAGTGTCATTGATTTTTTCATTCTAGGGACAATATTTTACACGAAAAGAGGATATAAGTTACTACTTCTGAATGGGTATACGTATAGTCGGAATTGTGTGTCTGAACAGAAGACCAGATGGAGATGTACTATCAGACCATGTTCAGCTAGGGTCCATACCGTTGACGATGAAATTGTGTTTGCTCTTGAAGACCACAGCCATCCACCTAGAGACATCAAGAAACTGGGAGTTGACCTAGAGGGGATTTTGTGATTCAAGATACCTATTTTATTTAAAGTTATTTTGTTCATGTATACCTATTTATCTATAATTATGTTGAATAAATATTTAAAAAAATATAATTCTTTTTTTTTTTCAACTTGAACTAAACAATATGGCTAATCAAAATTATTTGCTGTATTTGAAACTTAATTAATTATTTTTGAAGTTGTATTTATTAGTTGCTGTTTAAAGCGCCAGGATAGCCCGCGAAATTAAAAATTTCTTTAGTTTTTTGCAATTTGCGGCTCAGTAAGTATCAGGTAATAAAATAAATATTCGCGGGAGTAACAAATATGCATTTACAGAATTATAATAATTAAAATCATCAACAAAACTTTCCAAGTTGACATGACGCGTAAACGTCATATTTTCATTAAATATGCACATTTTCGGGTTATGCTAACTTGGAGAGCTGTGTTGATGATTTTAATTATTATAATTCTGTAAATGCGTATTTGTTACTCCCGCAAATCATTTTCTTATTACCATACAATTAGATACTGTGCTAAAAATTGCAAAAAAGTAAGAATACTTGAATTTCGCGGATAACCCTGACGGTCCTGATCAGTGACATTTTGCTTTTATAACACAAGAAGATATAATAAATTTGGATTCTTACTTAACGTTCCAGGGAATTTTATTATCTCGAAGAGAAGACGTAAGTTACTGCTCTTAAATGGGTATACGTATACTCAAAACGGTAACATGTCGAGTGAAAGCAAGATCAGGTGGAGATGTTCAATCAGGACGTGTTCTGGGTCTAGGATCCACACCATTAATGGCGTCATAGTATACACTTATATAGACCACAACCATCCACCGAAATATGCCGCCAAACCTTTACGAATAACTTCTGGTTTATAACGGTTTAGTGTAGTGTTTTCCAAAAGGGTAAGGCAAGTGTATCTTTACTAATATTATAAAACTGAAGAGTTTGTTTGTTTGTTTGGTTGAACGCGCCAATCTCAGGATCTACTGATTAGAATGGAAAAAATATTTTTGTGTTGGATAGTCCATTTATCGAGAAAGGCTATAGGCCCATGCGAAGCCGGGCCTGGTCGCTTGTGTTAAATAAATATATTGTTGATACTTTTTGTTTTATTTTTTGTATTTATATGGATGGCTCTAAGGGTAGAAGATGATAAGACTAGATTTAGAGTGACTGGAATGACGGGAAATAAAGATTTAGGTAAAAAGAAGAGCCGACTTCAAATTAAATTAGGAAAAAGTGTCCTTAACTCAATTTACTTAGAAGATGATGATGATTTTATTGGTTTGTGGTCATTATTAAATGTTATGAAATTACTATGCTACAAATTTCAGACTGAGGACAATGCTTGCAAAAATAGAGAAACGAAAACAACCTTTGATCTAAGATTACTAAAAAACAGTCTAAAATAAATACTTTTCTTTACTATTGCTCAATAACTATTGTTTTTTTACAGGAATTTACATACTTACAAAAAGAGGAACAACATTACTAAAGTATCAAGATTATACGTACTACAAACATTCAGAAAGCCAAATGAAAGTTCGTTGGGCTTGCTCAAGTCACTACTCAAAAGGATGTAAAGCAAGGATCATGACCTTTGACAGACAAATTATTTCCATGAAAAATGACCATTACCATCATCCTACTTATAATAATCCCTCAGCTACTGGGCTAGATTCAAAAAACATACAAAACTAAGAGAAGTCATGAGAAAAATATTTTTGTAAGGTGTATTATGTGTGAACTGCAAATTAACAAACTGTATACTTCCAGTCTAATCGGATGCAGCTGAATACAATCAAGTTTAATAATTTCCAGTTGCTTTAATAAATTATGAACTTAATTATTATTTTTATGTTTATAGTGCCTCTAAATATCTGAAATAAAGTAATTAAAACAGAATGGTCATTCTATTTTTAAATTGACGTGTTTGTGTCTTGTGACAATTTATACAATTTAATTAAAATTAAATTTTATATTCCAGGTCTCTCGCTCACACCACATTTTTATACGATAATAACTAATAAATTACGAGTTTCTATGTTTTTATTTCAGATCTTTCAATCACACCATTCTTTTTTCGAAGCAGCCGTGGAAAAAGTATGCTTATGATTGGCGATATAAAGTACAGAATTAATAGAATCTGTTCGGATAAAGTAAGATGGCGGTGTGCGACACACGAGCGATACGGATGCCCAGCAAGACTGCATACTGTTGACAACGATGTCGTTTACTTTATGAATAAGCACAAAATAAGTGCAACTAACGAATAGTTATCTAATACTTTTTGTTTTTTCTTTTACAATTATTTAATGAAATACATATTTCACTTTTCGTGTTGGTTATTCCTATTAGCTCTAATTTTAGACACACTTAAGGCGAGTTTAACCACACGAAATTAAAAATGTTTCAACTTGTGTCTATCTTTTTAGTTCATTTATTATGTTAAAAATGTTCACGCAGTCAGGATTCTTGTATTTTTTTTTTTGTATTTATAATACGTTCCCGAAATTGACAGGTTTCAACAATATAAAGATTTTGAAATGAATGTTGCAAATGAATTATTATTAATAATTTTGTAAATTGAATGTTTTTTTTTTATAAATATTGTATGTAAGTATTTGTTATGTAGGTAATTCTTGGAATGTAGTGCGTCGAAAATGTGATGAAAGTGCCTATGGTATTAGACACTTTACATTGATAATTTAGAGAATCACAAAAAATGAATTAAGTAATAGTGAATTTTTCATCGATGGCCCAATATTGTTTTTTTTTTACCGGCCTTGATCGCTGCCTAATATTTGTTTATTAGTGATCAAAATTCGCAGGGCTAAAACAATTACATAGTAGTGATAACAGTTAAAATTTAGTATACGGTAGCACGAGTTGGGGAGGTGGAGGGAGGGATGGAGTGGGTCCCCCGATTCCCCTGATACCACTCCCATGAAAAGAAAACGCACGTTTTTTATAACCTAACCTCAAAACAATAAAGTTGCCTAAAAAGCGTCGTCTGCCTGCAACGGTTACGAAAATTGTCATAAAGATGGTCGAGGTCAGGTCGACGGCGCCCCGCTGGCGGGGAAAGTGCACTCCGGAATGTTAAAATACACATGATAGGTACATATAATAAAACGGTACCTACTTGAACAGAAAGTGTCGGTGAATGTGTCTGGCCAAGCTGTTGGTGTAATAGCCGAAACACAAAACTGCGAAGCGACGTCGCGTGGTACATATCTGAGGGGCAACCATTTTAATCCGACGTTAAAAAAAAGAGGAGGTTCTCTATACGACACGTTTCTTTTTTAATGTTTGATTAAAAATAAAAGACAACCGCCTTCAAAAAGTAAAAAATAACTTTTATTTCGGAAGTCGGTGGCAATACAAAACAATAAACAGAACCAATGCTGTCACCTTGCGAAATTACTGTTATTTTTAACTTTTTAGTTTTTAGGGCAGGCCTCTAACTTATTGATATTTTTTTAGATTGATTGTCGCTGATACATGATCTAGATTTAATTACTGGACTAAGATTATAGATTGAGAAAAACGAATTCAACTATAATGTGTAACAATACTCACGTTTCGTTTAGTGATGGAATATTATTGATCATCTCAAAGAAAGATAGCTGCGTTGCGCATTGGCATCGCACTAATTCGCAGTTTTGTGTTCAGTCAGTTGATAATTTTTATTATGCTACCACTTCACATGGCGTATTTGTGCAAATATTCGCCTTACGTGGATAATACAAAATAGACTATATTTCAATAGTCATAGGGTACACTTTGTATTATCCAAGTAAGGCGAATATTTGTACAAATACGCCATGTGAAGTGCCAGCATTAGTGCGTAGGTATTGTGACACTTTATTATAATTATGTAAGGATTGTTAAAATAAAATATGAAATAAATATTATTGTTTTTATTTATGCCTGTAAGTTTTGTGGTATGCACTCTATTTTACGTTCATAGTGAAGGTAAGAATTTGAACTTGACTTGGTGGGAACTTCTTTTTCTTAAAAACCGTTTCTTTTTTCATTTATTTAATTTGTGATTCATAGCTTCATATCTTTATACGAATTTATATACTAATGTACCAAACTACTCATAGATTAGCTATTAATTCAATATGTAACTAACAGAAAAAGAAGAGCATTTACAGAAAAAAAAATTGTATTCAAAGTTTTGAGGGGTTTTATTTTTTACTAGGTTTTGCCCGTGACTTCGTCCTCGTGAATGTCGGTTATCCTGGATGCAGACCAAGTCGCCAATTAAAAAGTAGCCTTTGTCCTTCCCCAGGGTTTAAGCTATCTTCACGTCAAATTTCATCAAAATCGGTACAGCCGTTTCTTCATGAAAGCGTAACAGACTTTCGCATTTATAATATTAAGTAAGTAGGTAAGTATAGATTAATATCGTACAAAAAATAACCATAATTATTCTCCTTTCAGCCCTTCACCCAGTATACTTCACCAACAGGAAGGGATCCAAAATACTCTTGCTAGGGGGAAACAGGTACCGAATAAATGGAACAGGAGACTCATACAAGATCCGATGGAGATGTACCAGTCATGCCAAATATGGATGTAAGGCAGTCATCCACACAATAAACGACGAAATAGTTTATTTTTTAGATTTCCATACAACCAGCTATCAAGAAGCCATGTTATAAATAAATCAAGAGACTATAACCATATAACCAAGAGACTATAATATACCTCATGAGTGAGATGAAGTTTTATTTCATTTCCTTTTTAGTATTGTGTATTTAGATGTAGAAATATTATTGTCAATTATGGTTTCATATGTTGTAGTTTTTTATTTCTTGGTATGTAATTGTACTTTTAGTCTCCTTGGAATACTGAAAGTTTTTTTGAAGCAAACAATACTACCAGTAAAATATATGTATTACTGATATTTCATTAATTACTGAACTTTATTTTAAATACCAAATAAATTATAGATAGCTAAGTAATTATTGAGCAGTTAACATAAGTTCACATCTAACCGACTATCAGAAAGGTTTTTCAACATCAGTACATACTTGATGAAGTGTAAAAGATGTATTTGATAAAACTGACGAGCAAAGCAGCTATCAGAAAATTTAAGAAAATCAAACAAAAGGTACAAAAATGTATCAAAGGTCTATGTTTGACATGCTTCAATAGGAAATATTATAATTAACGAAATTATTTATATTAATATTAAAAGCTGCTCAATGATTTTATTCTTGTTATTTTTTATCCCTACTTATGTAACAATATCTTAAAATAAGACGCGATACGTGGATCGTTTCGTAATGGTCAGACCTGATGATTAAAAAAATCATGACAAAGTCCAAGCTTACTTGCACTTTGACATAATTTTACTGATCTAAAATATTTATAGATAGTAAAATTATGTATATCAAAGTGACCCTGAACGCCACCGCTACCGCCTCGGCGATTGATTCTGTCTTTAAGATAATAAGATTACTTTCTTCTCATAACCTTTTTGATGATTTAACAAATTTCACTTTTTACAGGTATTCTTCTGTTACGATCACAGAAAGGAAAACCACTAATCGGGATAGGTAACTACACGTATTATATGAAAGCGTCACACAAGAACAGAATCAGATGGGTTTGTTCAACACACCACAACAGAGGCTGCGGTGCTTCAATCTACACTGTCAATGGGACAATTGTAAAAATGATAAACGAGCATATTCATTAATAACAATGTACATAAACTCACGTTTTTTGCTCCATGGAGGAATAAACAACAGAATGTGGCTTGCTGCGAACCTATCATTATTACATAATTATATCGTCTATATACAATCTACAATTATAGGTATTAGCCTTAACATCATGAAATCGAATAAGGATAATTAAATATGATTCCCCAAGTATAATGCAGGACACAGATTTCAGTCATTGTGCCATGAGATAAGGTACTTAACCTCCGTTTACTTTCTACATAACTCTTTGATAGTAAGCTGGAGACGCATCTTGAAATCAAACCTATCATATTTTACTTATAACTTGTACCTTTAAAATGAGATTATTTAAGAGCATACCTTCTTCCTATTACAAAAATACATGAATTTTGTTTTAATTTGGGTTTTGTAATCTGAATTTGGCTTATAGTTAATATAAATTATTTATTTAATAAATATTAACGAAGGTGTTCACGTGTGGAACGCTATACGCACACTGGTAAATATAATGTGTCTTTTTTTACATTGAGTTGAGTTGATGATGAGTTTACAGAGAGATGAGTTTTATGTAGACATTATTTTGTCGGGAATTGAGACTTTTGAGTTTATACGTGCAACGCTTAGTTATTTTTAAATATTATAGTTACTATAACCTTTAAGTTTAAATGTACTTTTAATAGAGACTTATTTTATAAAGTACCACGTACCACGTTATGCATTCATGGATAAAATGGATTAAATTAAGTATTTGTTAATCGTTTAACTGCGTACTGTTCTCAAGTTATTAGGCTAATTGGAACAAAACAGTCATGGCTATGTCTATATTATAATTTAATTTACTTATATTTAATCCTAAATTATTTGTAAATCGTGAATTAGCCAAAATGAGTTCTAATTAAAAATCTGCCATAATATTTTATAATTTTTTAAATAGAGTTTATGTTAATTAGTAATTTTGAAAGATTACGAGTTTAAAGCAACGTCTACTTTATTTTTAACTCAATGACTGATTAGATTTGACTTGATTTGAAATTATTATTTGATTACAATAAATTAAACTAATGAGTTTGAGATAAATAAGTATGCTAAAACAATACTCTTTTTTGAGTGGTCCTTAAATTAGTTCCTAAACTTTTTTTTAATTCATTGGGTCAATGTGTACATTTTTTTATGCAACGGTAAAAGACAATGCGTTAAAGAATTCGATATCAAATTGAAATAAATCATTGCGTGTTTAATTTTTATCATATTTAATTCTGAGCGAAGAATCTACTTGATTTTTAGTTGATAAAATGATTAATGACTAGCGAACTGCCCAGGCTTTGCATGGCTGCAATGTAGAGCAAACTATACGTGTAAACCTTCCCTCTATCTATTGATGAAAACTGCATTAAAATCCGTTGCGGAGTTTAAAAGATCTAAGCTTACAAAAGCGGAGCGACAGGGAAGCGACTTTGTTCTATACTATGTTATGATAATATCCTTAAACTCTAGCAATGATTGTATTAGTTCAGATCTTGACGAATATTTACAGGCCTAGTAGATATTTTCTCTAGCCCAATGTCGCAACAATATTTGCTAGTTTTACATTTCTCATAATCTACTAGATAAGTTTGATACTCTAATACAGTGATTCCCAAAGTGTACTGGACCGCGACCCGCCTAACAATAACTTCCGAATTCTGATTCTCAGCTCTTGGCTGACATAAAGAAAAGAAGAACATAAATAATTTAATGAAGGACTGTCAAAACAAATCTATCAGTAATCTTAGTTAGATATATACAAGAAGTGCTATTTTAATGGAAAGGATGTATTAGTTTTCTTTTGTAATTTTGTCATACTACCTTTTGCCCGCGACTTCGTCCGAATGTGAATGTCAGTTATCGCGAATGCAGACAAAGTCGCGGATAAAAAAGTAGCCTATTTCCTTCTCCAGGTTTCAAGCTACCTTCACACCAAATTTCGTCAAAATCGGTTCAGCCGTTTCATCGTGAAATCGTAATAGACAGAGTTACTTTCGCATTTATAATATTAGTATGGAAGTATGGATGGATATGGATATGGAAGTATGGATAGTATGTATA
This sequence comes from Charanyca ferruginea, assembly GCA_947361185.1. NCBI lineage: Eukaryota > Metazoa > Arthropoda > Insecta > Lepidoptera > Noctuidae > Charanyca > Charanyca ferruginea. The sequence continues at coordinate 19,888,014 of OX376073.1, forward strand.
TGGATAATGTCATTTTTAGAACCCATCTAATAATTGCTTGCAATCTACCAGTGGGTCGGGTTCAATAGTTTGGGAAATCCGGCTCTAATAGTAAGTACCTACGGTATGAATTCCTAGTGTGTACTTTTTAGCCTCTTGACCGTTTGGACGACTCATTGAGTCGTAATGTCACTGTTTAACTATTGTCTCTGCTAATTGGACAGTTTAGCTCTAAACATTACTAATTTCATTAATGAGAGTAAAATTGTACTTTCATGAACACACGTTGGTATTAGGGAAATGCTGATCTGTGCTGTCAATATTTAATCCTTATTATCATATTTTTTAAACAATAATTGAATTATTTTAATATATTAATTAAGACATTTTAAGAACGGATCTGAAATGAAGTGAGGCAGCAAAGAAATTGAACTGATTGTATTGTAATGACTAACTTTTTGAATAAAAACTTTCTACTAACATCTTAGTTGTGTTCTAATTTTATATGTGTCATGTACCCCCAGTGGAACGAAACTTAATGTGACAAACTGTCATGCGCGTGCGCTGCTGTGATTCAGTCAACTAATCACAGCAGCTTATGTGCACTGGATAATTTGACGCATTTATTTTTCTTTTGACAAACCAGGTGTTATTCATTAGTAGGTAAAGGTAGCGCAAATTGGTTTGAAATTGTACACTAGACTGAACACCGAAAACCGACCATGCAGTTTAAATAAACTTCAAAATAATCTTATGAGTTTCTTACACACAGAATGCGATTAATCATCTGATGCTATACCATGAGCAGTATGCTATGTACAGAGGCCAGCACATCATGCTACAATAATCTGTCAAATTTCTTTGCTAGATTTTAACTTTACTACAAAAGAATAAGGTTCATATTCAATTGGGAAAATTTGACAGTTTGGTATGGATTGATGTTTGCCCGCCTGTGAATAAAATCTCGAATTATTATTATATTTACCCCGTAGGCACTAACCCACTGCAGCCCGCCTCCCTCCATTCCTACCATCGATCTCAACTTTTCTCTGTCTTGCCAATTCTTGACGAAGCCATTCAAGTCGTCTCGCCTTCATCTCTTTTGTGACCTGCCTAAATTTCAAATGTCTAACCAAAATATTATTTGTAGGTACAGGTGTAGCTGCACACTTTCAATACACTTCACGAGGAAACAAAATTTTGATTCTCAACGATATAAAATTCAGAAACAACGGCAATACAGGCAGTAAAGTAAGATGGCGATGTGCAACCCACGAGAGACTGAAATGTAAAGCCGTAGTACACACGGTTGACGACATTATTGTACATTACTCTGATTTACATGCTCCTTATTACTAGCAGTAGGAATAGAAAAAGCGATATTGGGTCACAGGGTAAGTAAACCATGAGACGTTTATTGTTATTCAAAGAAAATTGAATCGTAGAAAAGATTTTTGTTATTTGTATTATGAAGAAACAAGACTCCAAAGACCAAGAGAAGACTTACCTGTGTCACACCTACGACACTCCATACAAACGAAATGATTTAATTACCTACACTACTACCAAAATAACAGACTGTACAAATACGTGCGTGTGTGCGTGTCTACGCGGCGTTCTAACTAAAAGCAGTTTCGAGGGCACGTTCGACGCGGGAAGAGGTGAGGAAAAGTGTTTCGGAGGGACGCGGGGCGTGTCGCTACTGTACTGTAGTACTAATACTTATACTGTGCCTGTGTTTCCTATCTATCGTCCAAGAATAATTTTATTGTAAATAAAATTATGTTTTTTTTTGGAGCTGAAGAAGTTAGATTAAGCACATTGTATTAAAATGTTATTAAAGACAATATTTTGTATAATAAATAAAATATTTTAATAAAATCCGTAGTTTTATTAAGATAACTTCTAAACTCCTGTTTTGTTGTAAAATTACTTTTCTTTCCAGTTTCTTTTAGTCACTATATTGTTTTTATTAATTTACAGCAACATTTTCGACATCGCGACGTGGTAAAACGCTTTTATGCATTGGAGGCTTCACATTTTGCAAGCAACATGTATCGGGACCAAAGGCCAGATGGGTGTGCTCAACACATAACAACAAGCGATGCCGGGCGAATGTTCATACTGTATATAATGAACTTGTAAGAGTTAACAATACTCATATGCATTCATAATTGTTATTATAATGTTGTTTGCGCGTGTGTGGTCATTCGGCTCCCTTCAAAATGGTTGAGCTGAATGGTGCTGATTCACGCGTCATGTTCGTGAACGAGCGCTGTGAATAGAGATTGGTCAGCTCTTATCTGCCATGGACTTTATCTTGCTTCTTTTTTGTGTTTTGTATTGTTAGATTACCTTCATAGTTTTCACATATAGAAGCAACAAGAATCATGTAACCAGACTTTGTAAAAAACTTGATTTAAATGAGTGTCCGTGGAGTTTCTTGCTCGTTCTTCTCCATAGAGACCTACCTACGTTTTGGAACGAGCAACTAGCTTCAACTCTCTGACCAACTGACCGACTCCTTGACAATTCAAAAGTGCCTGTAAATGCTTTAATTGAAATAAATGCTTTGACTTTGACTTCGACTTTGAGTTTTGATCTTCAAATTGCATAATACTCACGTTACAATTAAGTTTTATTTAGAACTAGAATTTGCTTGTACTTGTGATTTTTTAACGAATCCAAATTTTGTCGCACGCTTGCAATGTAGATCTGACTCACATAGCTAACTATACGTATACTTAAACCTTCGTCTTGAATCACTCTATCTATTGATGCAAATCGCATTAAAATCCGTTGCGCATTTTGTTGCGAAAAGATTAACAAATCTAGGCTTACCAACAGACAAAACAAACAGAACAAAGCCTCCGACTTCCGAAACTAAACTCATGTGTGTTCTGTGCTAAAGTTATTCATCACTTTTTAGTTTTTGAAGGCAGTTCTCTATTTTGTAAAAAGCTTTTTATTCATTTAATTTTGTTGCTAAAATACCTTTTTTTGTATGGTATAAACAGGAGTCAAGGATTTAACCTGAAAACCAGCGCTTAGCAACCCTTTAGAGGGGTACCTAAGCATAATGCTTACGCTTGAACCTTTTGCTTTTGAAAGTTCTGTGTACCTATGTACTACTAACTGTAATACTGGAGACAATAAATATTTATTCATTCGTTCATTCTTGGATTGATCTGCAATATTCTTATTATTACGTTTTTTTGATTATTTTCATTTCAGTACTATTTATTTTCTGCTTTGTAATCTTCCTGTTATCTTTTATACTCTATTTATCTGTTCTGTGTTTTATACCTACGTGGCATTTCTATCTTAAACGCTTAAACCTTTTGCTTTTGAAATTTCTGTGTACCTATGTACTACTAACTGTAATACTGAAGACAATAATTTTTTATTCATTCATTCATTAATTCATTCTTGGATTGTTCTGCAATATTCTTATTATCACGTTTTTTTCATTATTTTCATTTCAGTACTATTTATTTTGTGCTTTGTAATCTTTCTGTTATCTTTTATACCTACGTGGCATTTCTATCTTAATAATCTAGCCGCGGTGAGGGTCTTGGTGACCTGTAACACAGTTTTTACTCCCAAAACCTACTTCAGGCACCAGTCTCTCACAAAGGTGAAAATAGTTGTATAGTTTTTAGCCTTTATCGTAAGACCACTTTTGTGAAGAGAGAATAAATGAATATATTATTAATACAATTCTCATTTATTAATGTTATGTACCTACTATATTAGTATATAGATATGAGTAATTAACACGTTTAAAAAATTATAAAATAGTGCACCATGTTTTTGACATTGGCGTTGGTAGTTGCGCCAGAGTGTGAAAGCTTATACATCGACCAAACGAAACGTTGGTGAAAAAGTACTAAAAGTTTTAAAACAAAATTTCAGCTAAAATACAAACTTTTTGAATTAAACGTAAGGCTATTTGAAAAGTACTAATAAAATACTTATAAGAAATATCAATGTCTGGAATGAAAGCCTCAAAACAAAATAGGGTCCTGCTGGCTTGATAAAAGTTTTGCAGGTGCATTCCTTATTAAATAATTATTATTTTGAAATTAAACCAAGGTATTTTTAAGGTACTATTACACCGCTAAACGGGACCATATAAGATTTGTCTATAGACAAGATTTCGCTGTAACAATTTAAGGTACTATATTTTTACTTATACGATTTGGAAGGTACTAAATACTACACACGTTAACATTTAACTTTCAATCGGATTAAACGTAGGGTCCTGCTGGGTACACAGACATAAGCCCCCTGCATACTAAATTTTATGAAAATCGTTGGAGCCATTCCAATCACTGACCGGCTTGAGCTTCTTGGCGTTACTTTGACGTCAAATCTTAACTTTGGGTCATTTATTGAATCCAAGGCCTAACTAGCTGCCAAAAAGCTGGGAGTCCTCGCAAAGGTGCGAAAGTACTTCACGTCGGAACAACTGCTCAACTTATACCAAGCACAAGTTCGATCGTGCATGGAGTACTGTTCGCACCTTTGGGATGGATCGGCAAAATACCAATTGGAGGCATTGGAAGTCATCGTTAGACGTGCCAAGAGGCTCATAAACAACGACTCCCTGGTTAGGGCTAAGCTCCAGAGCCTTGAACATCGCCGCACCGTTGCTAGCCTTTCGGTCTTTTATCGGGTACATTTCGGAGAGTGTGCTTTGGAATTGCACAATTTAATTCCCCCATCCCCGTTCCATCATCGGACGAGCAGAGATACGGCGAAGCGTCACCGCTATATGGTTGAAGTTCCACGGTCTCGAACCAAGCGCTTTGACTCCACATTTATTGTGCGAACTGCCAGACTGTGGAATTCCCTGCCCGCCTCTCTGTTCCCTGATAAGTATAATCTGGGTATCTTTAAAGCACGAGTGAACCGGTTCATCTGAGGCAAGCGTGTTCCAACTTAGGCCGCATTATCACTTACGATCAGGTGAATTGCGGTCAAACGCAAGCCTATTTAATAGTAAAAAAAAAAAAAAAAAAAAACATGTCCGAGATACAAGAATTGCTCGTTTAATTAACAATTTATTTATTATTATGATAGCCTACTGGTATCGGGAACAGGCTCCAAGCTATTGGTGGTCAGGGCTCCTGAGAAGGTAATCTCCTAACTATACGTGCGGTGTCCAGGAGTACCGCTTTCTGTAGCAAGCCCTTGATCCAGCTGCACAACGCTATTACAACATGAACATGAACTTCATAACTTCTCACCATTTTCCCATATTGTTATTGAGATCGGCGCAACACGTTATCTTCTTCCATTCCGTCCTGTACCTACGTCATGTCCTTTTCTTTCATATTATTATCATCGTGCACATAATCCATCCATCTTTTTTTAAATCTTCCTCCCTTTCTCCATCCATTCGAAAAAACTTAATTTTTTCCCAAAATTAACGCGGTAAAAATTACTTTTCTTTCTCTTTTTTCAACGTAACATATCTATCTTCTCGTTTTTTATAGAACACTAATAACCTTAAAGGACTATATTTATTTCGGCTTATGTTTAACGAACGGGGTCAAAAAGATTTTGGTTATTTTGCACACTAAGATTTGGTGACCATTTAGTACATTTGGTATAATTTAGTATATATTTTTGGTATTTTTGGTAAGCTTAAGATCCCAAAGTATTTTTTGGTGATCATTATATTTATACCCATTTATTTCTTGATCCGTAACACCCCAGGCTTACAATTTTCCGTCGGTAATTAAATAATAAGAAACATAAGTTCCATACATTTGGCCCGTTTATTTGTTGCGCTGTTGTATGAACTATTTTTAATTCAATGACTGTCGGGCTTAATATGTGAAGGACAACCTCCGCTACTTATTCACCTTCACCTATGCCGTACATTCGACTTTCGAGAGGACAAACGGAGAATCATATCACTCAGGGGTCTACAATCGTGAATAAAGACCTCCAAGGTTATTAGTGTTTTACAAATAACCATGCATTGTTTGTTTTGTTTTCAGCAACATTTACGGTGTCGCGACGTGGTAAAATGCTTCTATGTATCGGGGGCTTTACATTTTGCAAGCAACACGTATCGGGGCCAAAAGCAAGATGGGTGTGCTCGACACACAACCACAAGCGATGCCGAGCAACTGTCCATACTATTGATAATGAAATTGTTAGAGTTAATAATAATCATATGCATTTGTAAATTAAATTGTGGTCCTGATCCTAGAATCTCCTAAGCTACATCATCTTAGTGTGTTTTAAGTAGGTACCGAGATCATTAAAACTTTGTAAAATAACTGTATCCGTTTATTCCAGTACACAATACTTATTAGAACACAAGAAAATAATACCTGCTGTTTATAATTTTAATACCCGTGTGATGACGGGTGAAGAAAACAAAATGTCACCACTATATAATATTATTCCGTGGGTATGGCAAGACTCGACTAATGGAGTAAGCTAAGCAAACAAAATCATTGCTATAGAGAAGTAAAACTTCAAATAAAACTCTACACCAATCCGTCAGGTCATAAAACCTCCAGACATGCACACATTTCGTTGGCCATGTACCTGTGGCTTACATTGGGAGAGGCCTATGTTAAGCAGTGGACTGTGATATGCTGATTGATTGAGAGTTTAAAAAATACTAATATTAATTTATTTTTCAGTTGAACAGAAAACAAAAAGGGGATTTGCTGTGTTACAAGTACAGCTAGACAAAATATTAGATTTCATAAAATCGAAAGAAGGTTTATCTAACGATGATGTTATGAAACTACACGCTGAACCGATAGATGAAGTGATCACCAAGAAAAATATTAAATTCCCTATTAACTCCATAGAGGACCTAAATTTACTAGAGAATGAACTTACAAACATTGATTTCGCAAAAGCATTGGTATGTTTAATGATATTAAACATTAACTACCCAACTTTGAATATTTTCAAAAGTAAATACCTTTATTACATTTTGTTGCAGATCAATAAATTTACGAAAATTTCTGGCACAAGTGGCACCAATAAAATAGGAAAAATTGGATTACTATTATCCAAACATTTTTTTACTGATGAACTTCTTAACCTTTTTACTTGGAAAGGCATAAAAGGTTGTGGCAAACCACCTTTCCTGCCATATATTAATATACGAAATTGTTTTTACCAAATTTTACATCATGCGGACAACTCTTGCACTGCTTTAGACGCGGATTCATTTCTACAGAACAGTGCAATTAAGCATAGTGGTCAAAGACTTAAAAGAAAATCGTAATTATAACTTTTTTTAACATGGTTATCTTATTATCATCTGTTAAATATGTCATTATTTCAGTGAGTGTTAGAAAATTCGGTTTTCATTAGGTACTTTTAAAATTACGTGTTTTCTTTTTAGGAGTGAAATTAACATAAACATATTAAAAAAAAGAGGACTGAAACATATAAACTTGTAACAGACGAAAACTTAGATGAGAAGGAAAATGAAATCGGTATGTAATTTTCCCACACCCCCCCCCCCCCCTCCCTCCACTCACTAAATGTATCCTAAAGTTCTATTCATTTTTACAGATGACGACATGCCAGACGCAACAAGACGTGCCATCAAAGCATCGACCGATTGATGACCGATTTTGTATGAGACCCCCCAACAGATCTTTTCTATGCGTTAGTAGGTTTGTAAGGATCTATAAAAAGACTAGCAACCAGTTTTAACTTCAAAATCCATGGGGGTTCAGAAATAAAATAAAATTAAAAAATATTTTCATTAATTTTTTGTGGTACTTTTGTTTTATCATAGCACTAACTGTAAATAAAATTGAGTAAGTACTGTTTTTATGAGAATATACCTAATTCCAGCAATCATCGCAATTTTATTTATTAATTAACAATAATAATATAATTCATTACGAGTCTACTGCTACGCACTTAATCTAGTATAGTCTAAACTCTTAAGTTGTACACAAATATATATATATTATTTTTAATAAAGAACAACCAATCACAACAAGAAATTCTGTTATAATCCTTTAACACAATAATATATTAAGACACACATGCCATTGTTTAGTTACTTAAAACATTGTTTTTATTATACAATATTTCGATGACTTTACATATTTGTACACATTATTAGATTTAAACTACTGGCTGTTTTGTACGAATGACCTGGAAGGGTACTCGCTGGTGCTCAATATCTCCCGCGATCGGGTGGTCTCACTTTCCTGCCGTAACGAGTGCAATAATTAGTGTCCATTTGAGTCACGGTTTGTTGTTGTGATGGCAAACAAACATCGGAGCTGAGGCTATCAGTTGTGGGTTCGCTACGTTCATTCATGAGTATACCGTCGTATTCGTATGTATTGCAATCTGTAACGGGACTTTGATGATTTGCTTGTGTGCCTGTACTTGTATCTAATATTATATGCCTTCTATTTCGCCGCAGAATGTTACCGTTGTACATTTTAATTGTGTATGAACGCAATCCTACTATGTTATCTATTACCCCAGATTTCCAAGTGTTTTTTGTCCTTACTTTAACTCTGTCCCCTATTTCCAAAGGCTGTAAAGTTCTAGATCCTCTATTATAGTACTGTTTTTGGACAATTTGACGTGTTTTTAATTTTTCTACTGTGTCACTTTGTATTTTAGGCAGCAATAATGCTGGAGTACACGGAAGTATGCTGCGTAGTTTTCTACTGTAAAATAACTCTGCCGGTGAAGGTATTTCGCTGCTTATAGGTGTGTTTAGGTATTCTAACATGGCCAATTGGAAATCTGCGCCGTCAAAACTGGTTTTCTTTAGCATATTTTTTATAGTTTGAATGGCACGCTCGACTTGCCCATTTGATTGTGGATATTTTGGTGACGACGTGATGTGCTGAAAGTTCCACTCTTTTGTAAACTGTTTAAAGACCATAGAGGAATATTCTGGACCATTATCCGACATTACTGTTTCAGGAATACCCAATCTACTGAATATGTTCTTTAAATGTTTTATTACGGTTTCTGAAATTAATGAACATAATTTTGATATTTCTACATATTTACTAAAATAATCTATAATAATAAGATAAGATTTTCCTTTAAAATGAAATATATCTGTGCCTATTTTGCACCATGGCCTTTGAGGTATTTCATGAGGTATAAGTGGCTCTTTCGTGTTTTGTTTTCTGTTAGTCAGACATGCTTGACATCGGGATAAATAATCTTTTAATTGTGTACCCATGTTTGGCCAAAACATTATCTCTCGAGCTCTTAATTTGCATTTTTCTAACCCTAAATGCCCCACATGTATCTTTTTTAGCATTTCGTGTTGCATACATTTAGGAATCACTATTCTATTGCCTTTCCATATCATACCGAAATTAATAACTAATTCGTCCCTATAATCCCAGTAGGGTTTTATACTATCTTCTACTTCATTTTTATTGCTAGGCCAACCTTTCTTGATAACTTTAAATATCTTTTGTAGTTCTCCATCATTCTTAGTGTTCTTTTGTATTTCTAAGAAATGTGTGTCCGTAAGCGGATTGCTCGTATTTATGTAACATACTTGCGCCTGCGCTTCTAAATGGTCACGGGGAAGTGGCGGGGATGAGTGCTCGTCCGCCGCGGCCGGTGCTACTGCACGCGATAGCGTATCGGCTATGTAAAGATATTTCCCCGGTTTGTAAACGAGTTTAAACGAGTATGGTTGTAATCGTAGTAACATTCGTTGCAATCGTGCTGGTGTGTTTACTAAGGGCTTATTTATAATGCTAACGAGAGGTTTATGGTCGGTTTCAATAGTAACATCCTCTCTTCCATGAATATACATATAAAATCTTTCACATGCAAATACGCACGCGTACAATTCTTTCTCTATTTGCGCATACGACTGTTCAGTTTTTGTTAATGACTTTGATGCGTAACACACCGGTAAGTTATCTTGTAACAAACACGCGCCTAGCCCATTTTTGCTAGCATCGACTGATATTACTACCGGTTTTTCTAAGCTATAATATGTAAGTACGGGTGGGTTGATTAAGCACCGTTTAACGTTCTCGAAACATTGATTGTGTGTGCTATCCCAATGCCATTCAGTATTTTTATTCAACAACTCCCGTAATAAATGAGTTTTTTCTGAGAATTGAGGAATGAATACACATATGTAGCTAATCCTAAAAATCTCTCGACATCCTTAACATTCTTGGGTACGGGCATATCTTTTACGGCCTGTATGTGTGAATTGTCTGGCTGTATCCCATTTTGGGTAATTTTATGGCCAAGATAGGTAATCTCAGTTAACCCTATATTGCATTTGTTTTTATTTAATTTCACGTTAATTTCCTGACACCGTTTTAACACTGCTCTTAGGCGCTGATCGTGTTTTTCCTTCGTATCTGCATATATTAACAAATCGTCTATAAATTGGATGACGCCATCAAGGTCATCGAAATGTTCATACAACTTTTTTTGATGTATTTCAGATGCCGATGATATTCCAAAGGGCATACGCAAAAACTTATATCGGCCGAATGCCGTATTGAACGTACAGAGATCTGTGCTGCTTTCATGTAACCTTACCTGCCAAAATCCTTGTTTTGCGTCTAGAGTACTGAAAAACTTTGCACCTGATAACTTGCATGTTATTTCTTCTAATGTGGGTAATTTGAAATGTTCACGTTTTATTGCCTTATTGAGATCTTTTGGGTCTAAACAAATTCTCAAGTCACCGTTCGGTTTTTTTACAACTGTCATACTGTTCACCCAATCCGTGGGGCCTTCTACTTTTGCTATTATACCTTCTTTTTCCATTGATTGCAATTTTAACCTAATTGGTTCTTTGAGAGCTACAGGTAGTTTCCGAGGGGCATGCACAACTGGTTGTATACTTTCATTTAATTGTATCTTATAACATCCTGGTAAACAACCTAACCCTACAAAAGTCTCTGGAAATTCATCTAGAATGCATTTATCATTGTTTTTATTCGTTACGCATGTCATCACTCTCTTAATTAATTGTAATTCTTGACACGCATTTCTACCCAAGATTGGTGGTGAATCAACATTAGCAATTACAAATTGCAACACATACGTACTGTCTTTGTACAATATTTTGAGATAACATTTTCCCAATACAACGATACCGCTACCTGAATAACCCATTAATCTTATTGAAGTATTTACTAAATCGTTTTCGGTGAGTTTAATCATTTTTAAATATTTTTTGGGCAAGATGTTAACATCAGCTCCTGTATCTAATTTAAAGTTAATATAAGTACCATTTATTTCTATATCGACTGACCACTGACTACTGTGACAACTTTTAAAATGAGTGTTTACCTGATCGCTGGAGTCCACGTCCACCGCATACACTCTGCACATTCTTGAGTAATGATTCATCTTGCTGCAGTTGTAGCACCGATAACCATACGCAGGACAGTTGTTTACCTCGTGAATACTACCACATTTGCCGCAGGCCCTAGTCGCTCGTGTCACGCGTTTCCTTTGCCCCTGCACCGCTTTTGCCGCCAATCGTTGGTTGTCACGATCCTGACGCTGCTGGGTGCGCTCCGGCCTGTCGCTGTCACGCGCCCGCTGCTCACGGCCCGCACGCACATGACTGTCGGCGGTGGCTGCACGGCTCGGCTTGCTGAGCATTTTTGTTGCTCGGCTCCGTCCTCTGGCTACCCAGTGCACTTCTTTTTCAGCTTCTTTTGCATTATGTTCCGTAGTTTCCGTTTTGATGTTCGTGGCCTGAACGCGTGATATTTCCGCCAATTTGCAAATCTCGACGGCTTTCGACAAAGTTAATTCCGGTTCTCTTAACAATCTTTCTCTCATAGTGTTGCCCCTAATTCCACAAATTAATCTGTCCCGTACGAGATCTCTACATAAATCTTTAAACTCACATTTCGCCGCCATTTTGTTCAACTCAAATACATACTGTTCAATTGACTCCATGTCAAGCTGTTCCCGCGTGAAAAAGATGTGTCTTTCAACAGTCAAATTCTTTTTCGGCAAGTAAAAATCATCAAATAGCTTCAATAACTCCTCCACCGTTTTGTATTCAGTTGTAAATTGCTCACATATTTCTTGACATTTTTCACCTATTATATGTAGTAGTATATTGACCTGAACCTTCTTCTCTTTCTTATATAGTTCACAAGCTTCGTAGTACACACGAAAAGCTTTTTTCCACTTTTCCCATTCTTTACTCAAATTCCCCGAAGTCACATTGTGAAGGTCATTTTCAAAACGAAACGGTTGCGGCGGTTGTAGCACGGTTTCCATACTGCACGATATGTTCACGGCTTCTTCAAATTCTTCATCGGTACCGCTCATCTGCAGCGTTATTTTCTTAATGTTATCGACTATATTTTGGCGCGAACTTTTTCTTTAATATTTTCTAGAATCCTACCGACTGCGCCATGTTAAGGTTCGTGTGTAAGGGATGCGTGAATCAAACACCAGTGCTGAGCTAAGACTGTTTTAATGACATTGTACATCGCCTACCCACATACATTTCATTATATGGTTTTACATACACCAACAACTATTATTATTTAATTTATTACTGCCAATTCGTATAAATTACGTTATAAAAATTAAACGAAGCGAATGACGCGCGTTATAAAGCGTAAATATACATATTGAACGCCGTGCAGCGCCCAACATTACAAACCCAATTATTGTCATCATCATCCTAAGCAGAAAGACGTCCACTATATTGAACATAGGCGCAGGTGAGTTGCGGTCAAACGCAAGCCTATAACAATATATATATATGTCGGAGACGGTTTATTAATCACAATTGTGGGTGTTAACTAAATTTGTTATGATTTGTATTTCTTATTGTTAATTTATGTGATTTTACTATCAATTATTGTCTATTAATTCGAAACATGATTCAAATTGGTGTGAATACTGATTTGTGGTTACTTTATTTCGATAATAGGGTATTACACCCATTTTTGAAAAGTGTCTCAATGAAATTCTGTAGTGCTAATATGCTACCAAAAAAAACAAAAAAAAATTATTCAATCGATAAGTGCCATAAAAAGGCATCTAAATTTTAAATTTTCAAAGTTCGCGCGTTGTTAGACTAAAACGCCTCTTACTGGACGCCATATTGCTCGGCGTAAATGACGTCAGTTCGTTTTGTATGAAATGAGCTCATATTAAATATGATAATTGTATATAATTTAAAAATAATTATATGCATATTTTGTAATAGGTGTAATAATGAAAAAATTACGTTAGTTACGAAAATAATAAAAGTACAAAGCCTATATTACGCCAATCGGTTGACTGACAGTTGACAATTTTTTGTTTACGCAGCCGTATGGCGTAATAACATGGCCGCTACTATTTCATGGTGTTTTATAATTATAACAGATTAAAAATACTGAAAACTTTGAATTGAATTTAAAAATTGGTTTTGTTATTTTATGAACTGTAACTTACATTTTCCGACTGCTTTATGCCTAAACTGTCTCAATAACATATTTTTAGATTTATTCTCGTATAGAGTAAAATACCCTATTGTTATCGATGGTTTTATTCAAAACAATTGTTGACACGTTACTTTGAATGTAAAACGAATTACTTTATGAAATCACTATTGTTTATTCATGACAATTATTATTGTGTTATTTGATTACAGATCTTATTAGATTTAGCACATTTTAGTGTTTTGTATCAAGTAAACGCGTAACGCACTTCTGTGCGCCATGGACAGACTTGTTATGGAGAGGTTGCAAGGTGGGGGCATCGTCTTATAAAAAAACGTGCACTCCGTAAGTATGGTAGTCGATCCTCGGATTCGACTCAGCAAAGAGCTCCTGCTCCCGACAATACTGTCGGTTTACTTGGTATAGCACTGCTGTATATTCACATAGCTGTATAGGCTTGCTGCTATCGAGCAATACACTTTGTAAGGGTTTGTTCGATTATCATTGAGTGGCTTATGCTACTGTACGAACTATAAACCTTAAGGGTTTGTTCGCTTATCATTGGGTGGCTTAGGTTGTTTTGGTTTTGTTTTGTATTTTTGCTGTACGAACTGTAACCTAAAGGGTTTGTTCGGTTATCACGCATAATCATTGGGTGGCTTGGTTACTGTACGAACTGTGGGACCTTAATTGTCTGTTCGATTAACTGTATTGTTGCTTTACCTTTAACTTACTTTATTCTTGTTACTAGTTACTATTTGTATTGTGTTTTCTTTATGTAGTGTATTGTTTTTACAGGTCTTGTTTATCCCTAATGGGATGATGGGAACGCTTATTAATAGTCTTGACGATGTACTATACCGCTCGGCACTCCTCCTCGCTCCTGATGATCCTACATATATATAATATAGGCCTCCTTCAGAGAATGGAAGAAACTCCGAGCAAAACTCTCTACATGTCTTGGTGCGTGACTCTCAGCTTGTCTAGGAGGCCAGCAGTTAAGGACCACGTTTCTGTGCCATTTGTCATCACTGGTAACACACACTGTTATGAACCCTCGTCTTCGGGCGACCTCTTTATCGAAGTTGGACCTGCCTAGTTGAACAGTTTGTCCAAGGTATACATAGTGTTTAACAACTTCGAGAGTATCGTTTCCAACAACTACCAGTACAGGTGGAACATGGACATTCGACATAATTTTGGGATAGGACAAGTAAGTCTTAAAATGAATATGGACAAATATTCATTTTAAGACCTACTTGTTGAGAAACCTTACTAAAATTCCTGAGCATAGTGTTAATATCATCCAACGACTCAGCCATGATGACTATATCATCGAAATGAAGGTGAGTGATGACGGTTATAACTTGCACGTTGAAAGAAAAAAATCGCACATTTTCCTATGTAAATATACGTTCCATCACAAATCAAAATGATCTTTGAATTCTTGTCATTTCCGAAACTCTGTTTTGGGATCGTCAGGTTTCTCCCTAGAACGTCGTCTCTAGTCATGTGATCTAGTCCAAGATGTATGGAAACAAAATCCTGTGACAAACAAAACAATCTCTCACTTTTTTTATTTTCCTTTCAAGTTGACTACGTGATATTTTAAATCATGTCGAGAGCCTTTCGTTAGTTTCACTAGTCCTTAGTTTTGTCAAGTAGATTCCAAGAACAGTTCGCAGATGACGATCTCTCCCTGCTAGAGATGGTGTTTCATCCAGCATGACCGGGCCAAAAATGTAGCTCATTTTCATCTAATCCCGTTGAAGATTCAAAATCAAACTTTAGGCTATTATTGACTTCTTGTATCAACGTATTTGTCTTGTCTGTAAGAAACTGGTCACGTTGACAGTATTAAACAACTCCTTAAATTTCCAATGCATTAAATGTTCTTCGCACATTCGGGCACTCGGTGTAACATATAAGTTATAGTTACTTATGGCGTAGAATTTTATAAAAACAGGAATTCGTCTCAGATTTTCATTTCCGCATTGACTATAAATGCAGCGCCGAGATGAATTTGGAGTTCTTACATGATCGGGCATGAAAATCTGAACTCCTTGTTGATCTGCATCTGGAATATCCATGGGTTCTGGCTGCGCTGGTCCTGGAATGTGTTCGGGCACAGGTCCTGGTACGGGTTCTGTCACACGTTCTCTCCTATTTACGAAATTGTTGCCAGTTTGCCAGCATCTATGGCATACAGCCATAATGTTGTTGAAAACAACCTTAAACGAAAGAAAACGTATTACACGCTGAAACAGCACATTTTTCACCCTATTTACAATTACTTGTCGAAGCCATATAATTTGCCGCATTACATCATTATGTAATGTGGTTACATCCTTTAAAAAATGGCGTTTTCCACTGCATACATATAAGTATAATACACATGTAGAGAAAAATAAAACAAAATACTGCCCTCTATATGCTACAATAATGAATGAAAAGTAGAATACCTGTTTAAGTCAAAGTCAAAGTCAAAGCATTTATTTCAATTAAACCATTTACAGGCACTTTTGGAGGAGTCGGTCAGTTAGTCAGAGAGTTGACGCTAGTTGCTCGTTCCAAAACGTAGGTAGGTCTCTATGGAGAAGAACGAGCAAGAAACTCCACGGACACTCTTTTAAATAAAGTTTTTACAAAGTCTGGTTACATGATTCTTGTTGCTTCTATATGTGAAAACTATGAAGGTAATCTAACAATACAAAACACAAAAAAGAAGCAAGATAAAGTGGCATCTAATCCATGGCAGATAAGAGCTGACCAATCTCTACTGACAGCGCCCGTTCACGAACATGACGCGTGAATCAGCACCATTCAGCTCAACCATTTTGAAGGGAGCCGAATGATCCAACACACGCGCCACCATCAGCGAGACATTTGAGCGAGCATGACAATACTCCCAACCGCCATGTTAATTTTTGTCAAACATAAAGGTACTAATATACTTAGTAAATGGCTCCATGGTATTCACATTTACAAAATTGAAATAATGCTGCTAAATTATACAAAACTAAGGTTTCCAATGTATGTATTTATCATATGATGTGTGATAAGTTAATAATTTAAAAATATCTATATATAACCGTTTATCTGAACTGGCTATAAAAGTATCCATACAATTTTTAAGATTAATCTGAATTGGCTACTTTTATGCCCCGACGCCATTTTTTTTTAGTTTACGTAACACATTATACTTCCATGCAATAATCTGTGGGGTCTTGAAATTCCGCTCACTGTGGTATATGACAATACTAGACGAGAATATCAGGAACATTTATTTATCTGTATCCTTTTTCTGTCAATCAATCATGTCGTTCATAAGACAATAAAGCAATATTAATAGCTGGTAATGTGGAAGTTTTAATTGTATTATTATAAAACGACGAAAACTTTGAAAATAAATGAATCATCGAGATTAAAACTAATAAGTAAAACTTAAAACAAAATAAATCGCAAAATTGTGTGTTTCTGTCAGCAGTCCCTACAGCGCTACAGTTCTTACGATTTTGAGCGCCCCCCTCCAAGTGTCGTATCTGATATAGAGCGGGGAAGGGAGTGTCCCTTCTGTACGTAGTACTATTAAGTATTCTGTGCTAATAACCTTCAGAATTTTTATGTTCTTGTTCGGAAACCGGCTTGTTCGGAAACCGGCTTGTTCGGAAACCGGCTTGTTCGGGAGGCTGGATGTCGTCAAACATGCGCGCGAGACGATTCGTCATGACTTTTGAAAACAACTTGCAGCCGGGCATTTTTTTTGGTCGCCCTTTTTGGAGTGTTTGGACCTCTGCACCATGCCTGTGGCGTTTTACCCTCGATTATGACGGAACTAAAGGCCCTTAAGTACTGGTTTTCCAAGGCCGAACTTAGCCCCCCTGCCGGACTTAGCCCCCTGAGCCCCCCTGCCGAACTGAACTTCTCCCCGCCGAACTCTCCCCGCCGAACTTCTCCCCGCCGCGCTTCTCCCCGCCGAACTTCTCCCCGCCGCGCTTATCTCCGCCGAACTTCTCCTCGCCGCGCTTCTCCCCGCCGAACTTCTCCCCGCCGAACTTCTCCCCGCCGCGCTTCTCCCCGCCGCGCTTCTCCCCGCCGAACTTCTCCCCGCCGCGCTTCACCCCGCCGAACTTCTCCCCGCCGCGCTTCTCCCCGCCGAACTTCTCCCCGCCGAACTTCTCCCCGCCGAACTTCTCCCCGCTGAACTTCTCCCCGCCGATCTTCTCCCCGCCGAACTTCTCCCCGCCGAACTTCTCCCCGCCGAACTACTCCGCGCCGAACTTCTCCCCGCGGAACTTCTCCCCGCCGAACTTCTCCCCGCCGAACTTCTCCCCGCCGAACTTCTCCCCCTTCTCCCCGGCGAACTTCTCCCCCTTCTCCCCGGCGAACTTCTCCCCCTTCTCCCCGGCGAACTTTTTTTTTTTATTTTTTTTGGCGATCAACAGTATGGTTTCACCAAAGGACGTTGTACGACTGACGCTGGTGTCACGAGGCGCAAGATGCCATAGGAATTTTTTGTGACCTCTCCAAGGCATTTGATTGCGTAAATCATGACACACTACTTTTGAAACTTGAGCATCGCTTAGTTTAGTAAAATCTTATTTGATTAATAGGCAGCAGCAAGTCCAAATAAATGGGGTGAATTCACATGGTTTAAATGTAGAAATGGGGGTTCCACAAGGCTCAATTTTGGGTCCTTTCCTCTTTTTAGTGCATATTAATGATCTTCTTCATCTGTTGAAAAACACTTAACAAATGGTGTTATTTGCTGATGACACTTCTTTAATATTTAATGTGCCCTGGCGGTTGGGAGTATGTCATGCTCACTGGAATGTCTCGCTGACGGTGGCGCGCGTGTTGGATCATTCGGTTCCCTTCAAAATGGTTGAGTCAAATGATGCCGATCCGTACGTCATGTTCGTGAACGGGCGCCGTTAGTCAACCATACTGTTGATCGCCAAAAAAAATAAAAAAATAAAAGTTCGCCGGGGAGAAGGGGGAGAAGTTCGCCGGGGAGAAGGGGGAGAAGTTCGCCGGGGAGAAGTTCGGCGGGGAGAAGTTCGGCGGGGAGAAGTTCGGCGGGGAGAAGTTCGGCGGGGAGAAGTTCTGCGGGGAGAAGCGCGGCGGGTAGAAGTTCGGCGGGGAGAAGCGCGGCGGGGAGAAGTTAGGCGGGGAGAAGCGCGGCGGGGAGAAGTTCGGCGGGGTGAAGCGCGGCGGGGAGAAGCGCGGCGGGGAGAAGTTCGGCGGGGAGAAGCGCGGCGGGGAGAAGTTCGCCGGGGAGAAGTTCGCCGGGGAGAAGGGGGAGAAGTTCGCCGGGGAGAAGGGGGAGAAGTTCGCCGGGGAGAAGTTCGGCGGGGAGAAGTTCGGCGGGGAGAAGTTCGGCGGGGAGAAGCGCGGCCGGGAGAAGTTCGGCGGGGAGAAGTTAGGCGGGGAGAAGCGCGGCCGGGAGAAGTTCGGCGGGGAGAAGTTCGGCGGGGAGAAGCGCGGCGGGGCGAAGTTCGGCGGGGAGAAGCGCGGCGGGGAGAAGTTCGGCGGGGAGAAGCGCGGCGGGGAGAAGTTAGGCGGGGAGAAGCGCGGCGGGGAGAAGTTCGGCGGGGAGAAGCGCGCCGGGGAGAAGCGCGGCGGGGAGAAGTTCGGCGGGGAGAAGTTCGGCGGGGAGAAGTTCGGCGGGGAGAAGCGCGGCGGGGAGAAGTTCGGCGGGGAGAAGCGCGGCGGGGAGAGTTCGGCGGGGAGAAGTTCAGTTCGGCAGGGGGGCTAAGTTCGGCAGGGGGCTAAGTTCGGCAGGGGGGCTAAGTTCGGCCGGGGGGCTCAGGGGGCTAAGTTCGGCAGGGGGCTAAGTTCGGCAGGGGGGCGATCTTAGCGATCAGGGGGTGGAAAACCGGTACTTAAGGCAAGGGCCTTAAGGGCCTTGGTAAACCGGTACTTAAGGGCCTTTAGTTCCGTCATAATCGAGGGTAAAACGCCACAGGCATGGTGCAGAGGTGCAAACTCTCCAAAAAGGGCGACCAAAAAAAATGCCCGGCTGCAAGTTGTTTTCAAAAGTCATCACGAATCGTCTCGCGCGCATGTTTGACGACTTCCAGCCTCCCGAACAAGCCGGTTTCCGAACAAGCCGGTTTCCGAACAAGCCGGTTTCCGAACAAGCCGGTTTCCGAACAAGCCGGTTTCCGAACAAGCCGGTTTCCGAACAAGAACATAAAAATTCTGAAGGTTATTAGCACAGAATACTTAATAGTACTACGTACAGAAGGGACACTCCCTTCCCCGCTCTATATCAGATACGACACTTGGAGGGGGGCGCTCAAAATCGTAAGAACTGTAGCGCTGTAGGGACTGCTGACACAAACACACAATTTTGCGATTTATTTTGTTTTAAGTTTTACTTATTAGTTTTAATCTCGATGATTCATTTATTTTCCAAGTTTTCGTCGTTTTATAATAATACAATTAAAACTTCCACATTACCAGCTATTAATATTGCTTTATTGTCTTATGAACGACATGATTGATTGACAGAAAAAGGATACAGATAAATAAATGTTCCTGATATTCTCGTCTAGTATTGTCATATACCACAGTGAGCGGAATTTCAAGACCCCACAGATTATTGCATGGAAGTATAATGTGTTACGTAAACTAAAAAAAAATGGCGTCGGGGCATAAAAGTAGCCAATTCAGATTAATCTTAAAAAAATTATGGATACTTTTATAGCCAGTTCAGATAAACGGATAAGAAATAACGATACTCGTTACTCATGTCAATTTCTATTTTTTTTTTTCTTTTTCTAAAGGGGTAGGAAACATCCTTTTCTTCCAATTTGGAAATTCCCTAAACTGGCTGTGGAGCAAGACCAGCATTCAGCCAAGCATTTTTATCATTGATGTAATCTTCTAACTTATAATATGCTTGTCTACATAGTGTGCGTTTAATACATGTTTTAAATTGTTTTTCATTCAATTGTAGAATATCAAGTGGTATTTTATTATAGCATTTTACACAGTACCCCATAAAAGAAGTATGTACTTTTGACAATCTGAAGCTTGGCTGATCTAATTTGTTCCTATTTCTAGTATAAACATTATGTCTGTCACCTATTTTATTAAAAAGATGAAGATTTTTTCGAACATGCATAATGTTTTCATATATATATTGACAAGGTACCGTCATGATGTTAATCTGTTTAAACAATTCTCTTAGAGATTCGCGTTTGCGGAGATTATAGATTGCCCTGACAGCCCGCTTTTGCAAAATAAAAATAGAATCCATATCTGCAGCCCGTCCCCATAGCAAAATACCGTAAGACATGATACTATGAAAATAGCTCAAATATACTAGCCTAGCGGTATCCACGTCTGTCACATGCCGGATCTTTCTGACAGCGAAAGCGGCTGAACTTAACCGCCGTGAGGATCGTGGGGTCCTCACTTAACATCTCTTGCAGGGCGGTTAAGTTCAGCCGCTTTCGCTGTAGCTTGGAATCAAGCGTAATCCCTAGGAAAACAGTCCTTTCGACGAATTCAAGTATGTCCTTATTCAATACAACGTTACATTCATTACTCTTAACACTCGGCAAAACGAATCTTATGCATTTAGTTTTCTTCTCATTTAATACTAAATTATTTAAAGTAAACTAATTATGAATTTTAAGCATGGCGTCATTTACGTCGTCAAGGTGCTGTGCCCGTCTATTTACTCTAAAAATCAATGAAGTATCATCAGCAAATAACACCATTTGTGGTTGATTTTTCAGTAAATGAGGTAAATCGTTTATATAGGGTGCCACTATCCGATTTACAAACATTAGTAGACATCCCCCATAAATCTTCAGTAGCCTTGATCTTGAGTTGTTTAAAAGTCTTTATAACGATTGCAGGGTTTATATGTTTAAATTTAAATTCCGTGGGGCAGGCTGGAACATTCGAACTTAATAAATTAAAAGCAAGTGACGGCGAGGAATCTAAAGTTTCAGTAGTTTTAATAGGAACATTGGTAAAGAATGATGCAAATTCCTGCTCAACTTCTATATTAGTACTTATGAGACCACTGGAAGTCTCCAGAGTGTAGTCAGTATTATGTCTTTTGTTCCTATTTGTTTCATTATTAATAATTTTCCAAACAGTCTTAATTTTATCATCAGCTGATTTTACTTTGTTGCTAATGTATAACGCTTTAGCTGCCTTACAAGCATTTTTAAAAGTTTTAGAATAAATAGTAACATACTTATTAAAAGTGTCCGTGTTAATATAAGGCTTAAGGCCAGCTCAAAAAGTCTTTCCCTACTTTTCCTGATGCCTTTAGTTGCCCAGTTGCTGAATAAAAACTTAGGGCAAATTGTTTTAGTTTTTTTCTTAAAAATATTCTGAAACTCAGTTTGCACAACTGAGAAGAATTCTTTATATAAAATATTACCATTATTCATACTAAGGTCCTGAACGGGTAACTTACTTATTAAAGTCTTTTTAAATTTATCTAAATTACCAGATGTTATTGGTCTTGACTGTATCTGTATTTTTTGCAAGGGTGTGTTGAACTCAAAAGCAACGGTTTGACCGCTGTGATCAGAAGGGCGATAATTTACAATAGCTTTATCTAAATAGTCGCAGCTACAAAAAACATTATCGATACAAGTAGCAGTGGTCGTAGTTATTCGTGTTGGTTCTAAAAACACATTTGACAAATTAAAGGATTTAAAGAGACTTATAAATCTACTGCTACTTGAATTATTTTCTAAAATATTAATATTAAAGTCCCCGCAAATTATTATTGATTTGTTACCCGTTACAAGCTTAGTCAAAACATCCTCCATTATAGACTCAAATAAAGAGTAGTTTTGATGATTCGGGGGTCTGTAAACGCACACTATGACATGCTTATCTAGCTCAACACAGGACAGTTCAATAATATGTTCAACTGATAGTGCAACGATGTCTCTGCGAGACTTAAATTTAATATTATTTTTTATTATAATGTAAGTCCAGTTTGAATTATATATTCAGCTAAATCAGGTCTACTTTGAAGCAAAGTATCTTGCAGGATATGTCGCCTTTGCCGTAATATACATATATATTACGGTATATAATATAAAGCTTACTTCTTTTACCATTTTGTGCTTATTTATTGATAATTTTAATTCATTTGAGTGCCAGATTGCCTTTTTTAGATTCTTGCCTATTTTATTTGCTTTGAAATATATTTAAATTATCTGTTGATATTTTCTGTAACTAGGGCACAAGTCATTGAATCCCTGAATATTATATACGTTGCGTTTTGATTGGTACACTCAATAAACAGCGAGGTACGGCCTGTACCATATGTAAAATACTATTAATACTACTAAATAACATCTATTGATTTTCAGAGTCCACCAAATAGTAATATCAAGTCAACTTGGGCAAGTAAACCTTCTATCAAAGATTCTAGTCATGAAGAGATTTTTCCAATAAAACGTCTTAAAAATTCTGACTCCCTTCAAATAGAAGAAAACAAAACTTCATATCATCCAAAGGAATCTGGATCGCCACAAAAAGTAAATATTATTAAACAAATTACACAAACTGATATTCGAAAACAAAAACCGATCACGAATAAACATGTAAACTCTTTCATTATTACAAGTACAGGCAAATTATATAACAAAGCAAAAACAGGAGTTGAATATGCAAAAAATAACGATGAAAGGAACCCTGTTGAAACCATAGAACTAGAAGAAACAATTTATTTGAGTCCTAGTACCGGAAAATCTTGTCAAGTATTACAAAATGTTACCTTTCCCTGTTCTAGCATCCCAACCAACCCAAGACAACAGATAAGAAAAAACAAAAATCTGTCCTCTTTTTGTTCACTATCATTGGACTTTCCTCATTTGATTTCTGAGAGCAGAACTAGTTTTATCAGAAATTTCATGCTCCAATTTACTAGATTGCGATTTATCTCTTAATGAGGAAAATATTAAGAAATTACTACATGAACAAACACCGAAACAAAAGAGATCAAGTAAAAATTTTATATCCGAATGTGCATTTTCTAATGACTTGAATTTGTCCAATTGTAAAGAAAAAAAAAGAAATAGAGGTTACTGTGATTGTTGAGGATGTTTTGAAGGATATTAATCGAAAAACAAAACAGGGGTAATAAATTGTCAACTGTACTGAAATTGCCTGATTCAATTAACTATGATAGAATTGAACATTTGAATAGTGACAACGAGACAATAATTGAAAACAGAACTCGTGATAATTTACCGGATATTCTAAAATCACCTGATGTAAATAATTGTAATAATATCCAAAATGTTTGTGACAGCGGGGATGATGATGATGATTCAAGCGATTTGGAAGAATCTGATATTAATTCCTTAGAGGGTTACATAGGAACAGAACAGGAATTATCTTCAGATGAAAATGAAAATACAGAATACGAAACTTTAGACGAAGAAGAGGCATTACCCAGCCGCCAAATTAACAAGAACGATGATGACGAGTAGAAAGACATATCAGAAAGTCCCGTAAATTTTAATGAATTTGTTGGAGAAAAAACGTACAATATACCGCCGTTTGTAAAATCACCTGAAGATGTATGTAAATTATTTGTAACAGAAGAGATGATCAATAAAATGGTGTCTGAGACAAACAATAATGCACGAAACTATTTACGAACAAACTAACTAAATATGAAACGTAAATCACGTATGAAACAGTGGACTGATACTAATTTTCAGGAAATGAAAACATATCTGGCAGTTGTGATGGCAATGGGCTTGTGTAAAGTTCCTTTTATAAATTTGTATTGGAGCAAAAACAATTTATACAGAAACGAATTTATAAGTTCAGTAATGACAAGAGACAGATTTTTACTCTTATTAAAATGCTGGCATGTCAGTGATGACTCAAATGATGATAAAACTGACAAACTATATAAAATCAGAGATATGCTTTCTATGATAACTGATAATTTTCAGAACATATTTAAACCCCGGCAAATCGTAGTAATTGATGAGACAATAATACCCTGGAGAGGACGATTAGGCTTCCGTCAATATATAAAAAACAAATCTTACCGATATGGTGTTAAGCTGTATAAGCTTTGCACCCCTGAAGGTTATACCTACCAGATAGAGATATACACAGGTAAAAAAGATCAGAAGAAAGAAGTTGATCACAGTCAAAAAATAGTATTAAGATTGATGAACAATTTAATTGAACAGGGAAGAATCGTGATAATAGATAAATTCTATACTTCGGTGACTCTAGCAGAAAAACTCCTATTACAAAAAACTTTTATATGTGGAACTTTAAACGTACGAAGAAAATATTTTCCAAAGAAAGTTGTTACTGCGAATATAAAGAAGGGCCAGATTATTGGAAAAATAAACAAAAAGGAAGTGAAAGTATTAAAAGAAATATTTTAATGATAACTACGTGCAAAGATCACGACGACAAACTAATAGGTACTGGAAAAAAGAAAAGAGGAACTAACGAATGCATTAAAAAACCAGGATGTGTTATAATGTACAATGAAACAAAAAAAAGGAATTGACTATAGTGACCAAATGTTTACTTATTATACAACATTAAAGAAAGGAATTAAGTGGCGGAAGAACGTAATAATGGAGCTAATATTTGGTACAGCCCTTATTAATGCTGGTTTGTGTATAACTCAATTAATGATGATGCAAATAAATTGCCAAAAAGACAATTTGAAGAACAACTTATTGAAACTTTTACAAAGAACGACTTGGATGTCGATACAGGTAATTTTCAGACATCGTAACTACTCCTCATATCGTTAATGGAAATGTAAATGTGATTTATTGAGTGACTTTTTTAAATAGGCTGATGATGATCAATTAGTCTGTTTGTTTATTGAATGAATTATGCAACTGATCATTAAATAATTAAACTAAATTAAATAATTTTCACAATTAAAATAACTGATCATTATATATAAAGTTTTGTAACTAATTATCATGCATTTACACAAATAAGTCCTTTATTAATAAGGCTTTGGAACTACAGGTATAGCGATTAACTGCGGCAGTTCCTTATGTATGAGAGCGGCACGGAGGATGTGTATAGCTTCGCTGACGTCATCACACGTATATTTGAACCCGATGCTTTGGTCAATGCGCATGAGGTTATAGCCAAAGCAGCGAGTCCAAATAGACATAGTCGACGTCAGTGTACTGTCACTCGACTGACGCCTGTCAAACGTTCACGTCAACTGACAAAAGCAAAACACACACCGGCCGGCCCGACGACATGGTTGGCGCAGTGGCTGAGCGATCGACTGCTGCGCAGCGTGTTCTTCGCCCAGGGTAAACATTTGTGTGATGAGCACTTGTGTTTGCCTTGTGTCTATTATTTATTAACGATCCATACTTAGGTATAGAACTGCTCCAATAAATCGCTACACCTAATCAACCCGCTTCAAAAATACACAATCTGTTTTTTAATTTTCAGAACCCACTCCAAACAATCCACATCATCTCGTAAGAGGATCAAAGAAGAGGAGATGTGTAGGATGCTACGAAAAACTTCGCACCTTCTTATCAAGTCGTGAGGCTGACAAAAAAGCAAAGAAAATTATCACAGAATGTATCGGTTGCAAAAAACATTATTGTTTGACCTGTTTTAATAAAAAGCATCCTTAAGTACAATTAAATAAAATCGATATTTTTTTTCCCATTACTAAACAATATGAAAAACTGCCCTTTTTCAGTGCGGTATGGGGTACTTAAGACTGAAGAATAAGATTTTATTTTACCTATAGAATCTAAACTAAATAATTTGCCCACAGGCGGCGGCAGATTTAGGTTAATCAACTCATTGATAATAATAATCGCGACAAAAACCGTACAATTCGCCTTATTTGATGTCAATACCATGTGTGGTTTGTACACCATACATAAAAGTTTACATTTAACGTCTATTAAATTATATCCTTTCGATTCTGCTGTTTCGTAGTCAAGTGATGTTGCAAATATATTGATATGTGAAGAATTGAACGGTTATTTTGATAACTTTTCCAACGATTTTAATTTTATCATGCTCAAAAATTGCGTATTTCATTTCTATAATGTCATTATCTACACTGAAAAACCACTTATCTTTAATGTTTTTTGACAACTCGTATTTTTGATAAATTTATACAGTATTAAATACTTTTTCACCTGTTTCTAGGAAACTTTCATGTTTGGTGACAGGATAGGCCTGCTTACATTTTTGGTTCTCGACATTTAATTTTGAAAGCTCCTTGACGCGATTCGCTACTTGCTCTAACGGTAGATTACCTTTTCTTAGCAGGTTTTTAATTCGAAATAGCATACTTTCAAATGGATATGCACTTAGAAAAGGTAGAGAACCAAATCTTGAGACGTCATTAACAATATGACATAAATTATGAATATTACTACTTACAGAGTCTTGACCGTAAATTACCGCAAATAATTAATAAAAAGATTTTCAGCTATGGGCCGGTAAGATTTATAAGTACCAGAATAACGAAAAGTGTTGGCACAAAACAATGTCAGCAAAAAATGTTGGTAGACTTCAAACGATATATAGTAGTGCTTAAAGAATATATCGTTTGAAGTCTACCAACATTTTTTGTTGACATTGTTTTGTGCCAAAGACCAAAGTATAACAAAAAGTTGTTAAATTCAGCAGCTTTCCAAAAGTGAAGGGTATTTAATTCTCTCATCCTTCTGTTGTATTTCAGTTGGAGTTGTTAATTTAATTTCCATTATTTTTCTTGAAACTCCTTGAATTTCACTTGATGACCATTTCGTTCGATTTAAACTGCCACTAGTCCATCCCAATAAACATTTCTTTCATTACCCCCAAATCTAACAGATGAAGAGCATCTGCCATCGTAAAATCATTTACTAGATCTATGGGTGATCTGGATCGTTTCGATTTCTGAATGAATGGTTAGTACGCAAAGGCATGTCTGTTCTGGGAAAATTCACGTGTCGACCTCTTCTATCAAACTCACCAATAACTGTGCATTTCATGCACCCATGGTAACTATCGAAGCCCACAGTACTTGCAGTAAAAGAAGAATAAGCTATAGCGAAATATTATTTACTACTCTCACCTGAGGCTGACAATTGGTAATAAATACAACGCTAATCGAAAAGTAAAAAATACATGAGACTGGCTGTTGAATACCGAGCTCACTGGGCAAGTACTCACTACCCAAAAAAGCCGGTATTTGAACTAGATTGAACTATTGCTCTAATGTGTATACTAATAAGGTTGATTTCAATTAAAACCAATTGTATACTGATCTGTAGCTAGTATATTTCAACAAAGAAATCGCAAGACCCTAACTAAATCGTGTCAAGTAAATGATATCGCGATGTAATTCGACGCCAACGCCATCTAGTTACAAGAAGTGAACTAATTTATGATGCTTTGCGTCAAACAATGTTTTGTTTGAACTATGATTGGTTTTGGCCGTGAACACTGGCATAAGCTAGCGAAAGGAACTAGCGATTTAGCGAAAGCTGATGTCAATCCCATACATTTATGTTTTTAATAGATCGAACTATGTAGAAGCGAAATTACATATCTAATGATATATTTTAATTGATTTTAAACTCACCTTTTAAAAAGCACTTTGCAGGTGTATCACATATATATAGCAACGAATTTTAAAGTTAATATTTTTCCCATGAATCTGTAATCCTTCTTTGAGTAATTTTAATAGCTCGTTTACAAATGGACGCAAGAACATTTCTAAAGGCGGTTTTGTATTTCCAAAATATATTGCTACAACTAATGGAGCAATATCAATGCAACCTATTTTGCACAAAATTAGCGAAAATTCATTTTTCGTACTTTTGGCTAAAAGGTAAACCATCTATATTAAATGTCAAATATATACATGTCGGTAATTCTAGCATACTTTGAACCAAAACATCTTTTAAACAATTTTCTAATCCATTATACCAATACTTTCCATTACCCATTGGTAATATATTGTTAGATCTGGGTGTTTTAAAAGACTTCTACTATCTTTTGGTAAACAAATATTGTAATCTGTTTTTGGATGATCTCTTAGTATACCAATCAAGTCGTTCAAAGCATTATGAGGAATTTGGTACTTTAATGCCCATTGTTGAATTTGCTCTCGTACGTTCATAGCAGTTCAATGTCAGAATTCGATGATCCATTGTCAAGTGGTGCGTCACGTTTATCGACTTCTTCTTTGTATTTGGAAGTATGTGGTACTTCTTTGGTTTCACATATATTAAGTGGGGTCGCTAAGTGGTCCGTTGTCCGTGTGGTGTCGGACGTAAAGAATAGCACCATCCCATATCTTCCCGTGGGTGTCGTAAGAGGCGACTAAGGGACTTACCAGAGAATGGGCAGCAGTGTTTTCTGTGCCTTTGTAACATACCATACTGCCATCGCCAATCCGCCTGCCAAGCGTACCGATTATGGCAAAACCCCCCCTTAGAGAGGCCTAAGTTCAGCAGTGGACGTCTTTCGGCTGAAATGATGATGATGATGATGCTACATGGTCGGAAATTGATTCTTCGGCGCCAGTACCAAATGCTTCAGCACTACTGTTTTGTAAATGGCCTATAACAATATGAAATTAGGTCAACTAAATTGGTATCTGTCGCCATAATTATCAAAAATGGTACTTTACAATATTATTAATATTGAAAATAAACTTACATGTACTTACTTAAGTAATTTTGGGACTTAGTTAATTCTTTAACTCTTCTATAAAAAGTTGAAGACAATCGGAATTTACGTGGGGATTTTGGTTTTTTACTCATTTTTATTTTAATTAAATGGTATAAACAAACCGGCAGCAAAAATAATTGATAAATGTTTGAGAATAAATGGCTTTGGATCACCAAAGCCATTCATTCCAAAAACATTTATCTACATTCATCATCATTTATAACATTGTAACACAAACTTGCACATTTATAAATATCAGTTTATAAATGTGCAAGATTGTGTTACAATGTTCTGGAACATTGACTATACATGTTACTACCTAGTTACATAACTTTGTGACAACATTGCACACTAGTTACAAACTAAACGCAAACTTTGTGTAATGTGTGGACACAAATTATACTGTAAAATATCGACACAGCGACCACACTAAGTTACTGAAACTAGTTTCAGTCACATTTTTACTAAACTGTTACAACACAAAGAAGCCCTACACAGACGCATTGTGTCGTATCAGTTACGAAACTTCTGCAACTTGTTACATCTTAACAATATCTGCGACCAGAAATGATTATACGGGAACCGCCTTCAAAATCTAAAAAGTGCTAAATAACGTCCCATTCCCATATAAATTTTATCGAAATTGAATCAAAACTTTTTGAAAAAATCGACAGAAAGCAAAAAAATATACATGGATGATGTTTTAATTTTCACCAACCTTGTACTTTCAATCTCTGTTTGGACTGTGTTGCCGTTTCTTAATGGATTTGGATCATAAGGAGGTATTAAAAAGCGAAAAATAAAAAGTTTACAAAAAAGACAACCGCCTTCAAAATCTAAAAAGTGATAAATAACTTTAGCACAGAACACACATGACTTACAATTGGCAATACAAAACATCAAACAGAACAAAGCCACCGACTTCCGAAACTAAAGTCATGTGTGTTCTGTATATGGGACCACCCCTGAGGCATACCCTCTCCATAAAAAAAGAATTTTCAAAATCGCTTTACATTTGCTGGAGAAATCGCGTAACAAATGTACAAAAAATTTAAAAAAAACAACATAGAGACGAATTGAGAACCTCCTTCTTTTTGAAGTCGGTTGAAAAGGTATGGGTACCGGCTGCGAATAGCACCACCCCATTTCTAACCGTTGGTGTCGTAAAAGGCGACAGAGGGATATTGACCAGACGATGGGCAGCAGCGTCCTTCAGAGTACCATAACACCTACTGCGATTTCCAAAATGCATTGGTCAATCATGGTGATTATGGCTGAACCCCTTCTTGGGGGAGACCTATGGGAGTCTGGAAGTTGACATAATGATGATGACTTGCTAGGTTCGCGCGGCCATTTGTATCAGGTACAAGAGGTACCTACTCACTTAGGGTCAATTCTCAGCGGTCGGCCCGGGCGACGGGTGCCTTGTATGGACACCAGCCTTACGTATAATATATTTTGCTTTTCTGTCTGTAATGGGAAAAATGTTCAATATCAATGTTCAATGTTCAATTCAATGATTCTCAATTAAATATCGCTTTTAAATTTGGAACCATATCGGCAGTGCTATTCTATTACAAACTCTCTCGGTGAACACCTAGGTGAAGTGAACTGTCATCCGTCCCGATGCTAGGGATTGACAAAGCAGACGGACGGATGACAGGTCACTTCCCCTAGGTGTTCACCGAGGGAGATTGTTACAGTATAGACATACTGCAGTGCTATGCTGTTACAATCTCCCTCGGTGAACATCTAGGTGAAGTGAGCTGTCATCCGATTGTAGTGCTTTGTAAATCCCTAGCATCGGGATAGATGACAGCTCACTTCACCTGGGTGTTCACTGAGGGAGATTGCAACGGAATAGACATACAGGTACTTATGTTAAATATTGAGCCTACAATATTGTATAAAAATTACTCTATTTCAATTGTATTTATACTTTCAGTAGGTGTTTCTTTTAATATATAGTATGCACTCCAAGCAGTATCAATTAAAAGAGACTTAATTAATTTACAATGTAAATAAATTACGTAGTATTTGGTATTTAATGGTAATTTTTCTTTCTAACTCCTGGCTTTTGGAAATACCCTAAATATAATTTAGTAGAAATTTTAGTACTTAATAATAGAGTAATAGAGTACTTAGTAGACTGTGTAGTAGAATGAGAAAAATGTTTTTTTATTGTTTTTCGTCAAATTTTTTAATTATTATCTTTGGTTTAACAATAGTTCTCGTCCTGTAAAAAGATATGTTTCAGATATTTACTTCACGATTTCAAGATTTGGCAACCGAAAGCTTTGGATTGGGCGCTACAGTTTTTGTATGACAAGGATCACAGGAGAGAAGTATTTTTGGCGATGTGCAACACATTGCAATAAGGGATGCAAGGCGAGGCTCCATACAATTAACCTTGAAATGGTGCACTGTAAAAATATTCATAATCACTAAGAATTAAGCGGTATTTTCAATTCTAGTCAATCATAATATTTTAGCCATAATATGTATTTAATGCTTAATTTATTTATTAGGTGTACTTTTTATTAAATGTCAAACACTTGACGATACGTCATGATTCGAAATATAAAAAAACCCTGTTAAGAGGAAATACCACGGACCAGAGAATTGAAAATTAGGTATTTGTAAAATCTATTGCTGTCGCGCGATGTACGAACACGAACCGCAGAGCGCGATAGAGACAACTGCAGCTTTGACCGAAAATACCTATTAAAAGTACAAAAAAACAATGATTCGTAGTCCCCTGATTTCTTCTCCAAAACTTAACCGATTTAACTGCTTTTTTCATTATAAAATAAAGAAAGGCTTTTGCCGTGTTCCTATGTTTTCTATTTTTTATATAATCAAGTCAAATTTCTTTTCTGAATGTTTGAACACAGCGGAAAACCATGCCAATTTTTTAGGATTTTGAATATTCATATCTCTTTTAATAATAAATTTATGAGAAAAAGGAAAACATAGGGACATGCCAATAGTAGCCATGGATATTTAAAAAAAAAATAATTGATCTACTGGCATTATCCAGGGAGGAAACAGGGGACTAAGTTTGTGTGGAAAAACGGCCCTTGTGTTTCCTCTTAAGTGACGTAGTTCATTGCAATAAGGGATGCAATGCGAGGCTCCATACTGTAAACCTAGAAATGGTGCACTGTAAAAACATTCATCATAACTAAGATATAAGTGATATTTTAAATTCTAGTCAATAACAATTATATGTATAATCATATTATTATATGTTAACCACAAAATAACGATAATTTGTGCGGTCGAGGAACCCTCTTAAGGAACGAAGTACCTTACCTTACGTGTCTGTACAAAATAAAAAAATATAACACTAGCATATTTCTTTGTTGTAGGCTCAATACACGCACACACACAAACACGCATTTCGTTACGTGACTATTTCTACTAATTTTCACTACCCGTAAGCCGCGTTAAGGAACTTCAAAAAATAAATAAATTATTTCATGTAGGCAGGTAAAGTTCATTATAGTAAATTTTAAGTATCTTTCTTTGTTGTAGGCTCAATACACGCACACACACAAACACGCATTTCGTTACGTGACTATTTCTACTAATTTGCACTACCCGTAAGCCGCGTTAAGGAACTTCAAAAAGTAAATAAATTATTTCATGTAGGCAGGTAAAGTTCATTATAGTAAATTTTAAGTACAATACGGTCAACGTAACTTGGCGCGTCTGAAGTTAGCTGTTTGGCTGCGCAATGGAACTTTTAGGAACGAAATTGTCTACTGCGCAGCTAATCGGCTAACTTCAGACGCGCCAAGATACGTTGACCGTACTGTATCTTTGCACCTACCATGTTTTGTCTCTGCATCACCCTAAGGTAGACTGGTAGAAAATGTCCAAGGCATTAAGTCCGCCTTTGTACAATGTTTTTTTACATTATGTGCATAAAGTTTAATAAGAAATAAATAATTAAATCTAGTCAATTTAAATTGTTCGTATAAGCAAATTGTAACAGAATGACATTCTTAAGATAGTTACTTTAAAGAGACACAACTTCGTTGTGTGATGTTGTTTGTCTGCTTGTGGGTCCTTTTCCTGTCATGCGTATTTTCGTCCGCATGTAAATTACTTACCTGGCCTTGCTTTTACAAATAATAATTAAGAAGAACATTATTGTTATATAATAAAAGAGTTAGCGTAAAAAGAGGTGGAAGGATTGAACCGATTATAAAATTTATTTCGTTGATAAAGAGCTACACTTTTGTTGATTGTCATAGAATAAGTTCTATAGTAAATTAGACTTCCAAATTTGCAAGCAAAAGCCTGTTTTATATAGAATTACAAAACCACGTGAAGTTATTTAAAAATAATTTACTATCAGTCTTTGGTACAGGTACACCTATTATGAAATTATAATTATAATACATAGTTAAAATACTGTTATTATTTTATTGTATTATACAAGGTGTATAAAAATCTACGCATAGTTACTGCTCATAATGTTACGGTTAAAACTCAAAGTGCGGCTACATCTAGTTTTAACCGGCTAGAACCTGGTGTAGCCAGTAGCAGTTGGTTAAACTTAGGTGCCCCAAACCAAACCATTCAGCAGAAGAAGACAGTCGACGTCAGGTCGACGGAGCCCCGCTGCGCGGCTCTCCTATTTCTGTCTGCAAGGTTTAAAGGAACTGTGTGTGGCTGCACCTGTTTCTAGCCGCTATGATGAAGGCTAAACCTAGTTCTAACCGAAGACAAGTAGGATACAATGTTACCAAAATCCATAACCAAAGACAAAAAACTCCATCTATTCGAACAAAGTAAAAACGGTATTACGAGCGCCCATCCCCATCGAACGAACTTCAATGCGAGCGTGATTGATTTTTTTTTTGTTTCAACCAACGCAAAGCTCGAGAACAAACGAGTGAGTGAGAACACGATAACATCACAGGAAAATTGGCGCGCGGAAATTTCATAACACTTGTTTCAGGACATACGTGTTTTTAAAAAAAGCTTTACATGGGTTTGGTAAAAATGTTTGTAATTTAGAATCTCCATTACATGTGGAAGGTTTCTATGAAGCTATTTTTCTCAATCTATGAGTGCATTATGAACGGCCAAAGTTCAGATAAAATTGAGCAAAAAAAAAAACAGATTTTCGGACGTGTTCACTTAATTTGTTTCTCAAAAAAGTTTATTTTTAGCTTCATCCAAACCTAGATTTAAACCACAAAATACCTGGGTGTTAAAAATATTTGGAAATTAATTTGTTATAACGCCGTAATCGCGTGCGAGCGTTTGTATGGGAAATATGACGGGATGGGCTCTCTTAATAAGCAAATGTTATGACAGTGTCATCATCATCATCATTTCAGCCGAAAGACGTCCACTGCTGGACATAGGCTGGCTGACAGTGTCAACTAATATTTAAATGATAAATCCTTAAAACTCAAAATAGGTACTTATAAAATAAATAAAAATGTTTTATAGTAAGTTAGACTATAAGATATATTATGTCTTCATACATTATTCAGAGTCACTGTACAGTACCTGTAATCCGCATATTTCCTGTGTGTTACGTAAATAATAAATAATTAAAACTCTGTCGTGTAACTATTTGTAGACAAAAGTAAAACAGCAAGCACATTATCCGCTCAACGTATTTAAGGAAGGCACATTTTTCAGATTTTTTCTGTAGAACTTCAAGACGAGGAGGTCTATTAATCCAGATGGGACAATATAGTTTCTGCAAGAGATTAAAAAAAGGAAGAAAATGCTACTGGCGATGCTCAACTCATTGCAGTAAAGGATGTGGCGCTAAACTTGTCACTATAGATGACAATTTTACTTTCATTAACAATGTTCATAGTCATTAACGACTCAATTTAAAACAACAGAAGATATAATCTGCTTAAAGACAGTCAAGTAGGCAGTGGTGCCAATTCTGTTGTGCACGAATTAAAATAATTTTAAGCTATTTATATCTCTCTAATAAAACATGAAAGAGACATATATTAATAAGAGCTGTCAATTTAACTTGATCTAAAATGTTCATACAATTATAGTTGTCATTTCTGAACGTATTGACTAAAAACACTGCGAAGTTCAAGGGAAAAACTAATTTGACATCTCTAAATTAGTTCTTGCCTCTCGCCGTCCTTTTCTTCAGCTGCCTGGTAGAAAGAGACGAAAAATGCTTAGTTTTAGTTAAGTTTGTGAACAAGGGAATTGGCAACATTATATGGCAAATTGATTTTCAGTAGTCAAAATATTCTAATAAAAAACTATTACTCAATGAGTAGTTGTGATCCAGTCAAATGAAATAGACGAAATAGGCAGATTTAACTTGTGTGCTACTAAACAATTATTTTCTCTGTATATGCACGGATCACCATCAAACGTCGTCTGTACACGATGCGGGTCAAAGTTAGACAGTTTTGTGTATCTGTCGCAGGGAAATGGTCCAAATAGAGATTTGGTCAAATCACGGCATTATGCTACATTATCCACCCGTTGGGTCATTTTCCTGAAGAAAGTTTGTGATTTGATCAAATCCTTAAACTGATTTTTTTTTTATTTGTGTTTATTCAAAATCAGCACAAAACATAGTTATATAAATTCTGCCAAACTGCATAAAAGTTATCGACAGCTGTTCTCGTAAAAAATATTAAAAATAATGTGTAAACAAACATAATGATGATGAAAATTTCACCATAAAGGTGATCACGGTAATTTATTAATAAATAAATTATTTTTCAACTTATTTATTTATTTAAAATAATTAACATGTTGTTCTGTTCAACACCATATCTTAAATGGTTTGTGAGCTTTGTTAAATTAAAGAATTTTGAACTTGTTTACAGTGTACTGTTTTCTAAAGTATTCAAAAGAATGTTTGTATCCTAAAGCAAAAGCAGTAAATCTTAATAAATCAACGAACTCGCGGCGCGCCGTATTCCGGCTAACAGTATCGTCTCGGATCTATTGCGGTCCGCCGCATGTCAGCATATTCATATTCATCAATAGGGTATTACACCCATTTTTGAAAAGTGTCTCAATGAAATTCTGAAGTGCTAATATGCCACCAAAAAAAAACACAACATTTTTATTCAATCGATAAGTGCCATAAAAATGCATCCAAATTTTATTTTTTTAAATTTCGCGCGTTGTTTGACGAAAACGCTTCTTACTGGACGCCATATTGCTCAGCGTAAATGACGTCAGTTCGTTTTGTATTAAATGAGCTCATATTAAATATGATAATTGTATATCATTTAAAAATAATTAAAAGCATATTTTGTAATAATTAAAAAATTACGTTGGTTACGAAAATAATAAAAGTACAAAGCCTATATATAGTACGCCAATCGGTTGACTGACAGTTGACAATTTTTTGTTTACACAGCCGTACGGCGTAATATCATGGCCGCTACTATTTCACGGTGTTTTATAACAGATTACAATACTGAAAACTTTCAATTGAATTTAAAAAATTGTTTTGTTATTTTATGAACTAAAACTTACATTTTCCGACTGCTTTATGCCTAAACTGTCTCAATAACATATTTATAGATTTTTTCTCGTATAAAGTAAAATACCCTATTACAAGCATTTCATTTCCATTATATTGATGGCTTTATGCAACAGCAATTACAAATTCATAACAATAGATGTGCGGCACGCCACAGCTCCAAGACAATCGGAGCGGTTGGAGACTGGCCGCAAGTCAGTAGTCAGATCATGCGGTTTCATATAAAAACTGATATGCGGCCAGACGCAAGTCCTCCCCGACCCTTGCTCGTGCCAGTCCGCGCCGCTGAGCCTGTAGTTTTAAATTCGTCCCTAAATAATGGAAATCCGATCCAGCCTGTCCCTTTGCTGTCCTCTCCCAGCGACGCCCTAAGCCGAGGCTCGTACCCCACAGGGGGTGCCCTTAGCGTGTAGTCGCTTAGTTTGTAAGCTATTTTGCCCTGGCTGGAGGCCCTAAAAATAATATTTTTTAAGGCACCACAGGAAAGTCCGGTTAAGCAGCCGACAACCTCCTAGGTTGACCTGCGAGCTGCCAATCAGAAAAAAAAAAAAGACGAAAGTGCATTGTTGGTCTTATCCTTCATCCTAATACTATTATCCATCTTCCTTCTATACCATTATAAATGCGAAAGTTTGTGAGGATGGATAAATAGATGTACAGAGGCCAGCACATCAAGCTACTACAATCTGTTAAATTTCTTTGATAGATTTTCAACTTTATTACAAAACTATAAGGTTCATATTTAATTGGGAAAATTTGACAGTTAGGTATGGCTTGATGTGCTGGCGTCTGTACATATAAATTTATTAAGGCTGCTCTCTCGAAAAAAGCTTGAAAGAAGCATGCAGATGAAGCAACTTTTCGTCGACATTTACAGAGAAATTTAATCTGAAAAAAATGTTAGTAATCTACATGATATGATACGTTATTTGGTTTAGCCACAATTTTTCTATCGGTATTACATAATAAGAAAAATAAATGTCAAATCACCTCCAAATCATTGAGATGAAACCATTTAACTCCTTAATTTCTTATCAAAAGAGTATAAAAAACAATATCTACTGCTTTGCAATACAAAGGAAAATGATTTGGTTTTGTTACTTTTTACAAATATGTATTATTTTTATTACAATAAATTAAAAATGCGTCCGATTAAAGTCTGCGTCTACATCACCCCCGCATTCGTCAACAAATTCTGCTCCGCCCAAATGCTCAAGGTTATTGACATGATTACAAGCCTAAATAGACGTGCTCTTTCATGCTTTAACGGCGGAACGAAATTAATCTACATCTAGCTCACTTAAGCCTATTTTCATCCCGTTTCTGTGTTCCCGTAGGCTAATATCTAGATATATCAACTTTCACGTCGATAAAATTGCGAGCGAAAGCTAGTTCTTAAATAAGCAGAAAACAATTTGGTAACGTCTTTATTTATTTTTCAGTCACCATTTCGACGTCGCAGAAAGGAAAACCAATTTTAAAATATAACGGCTACACGTTCTTCAAGAAGTACAGTTATGGAGTTAAAAACTGGTGGAAGTGTTCCACTCATCACAGTAAAGGGTGTAAGGCTACCATCCTGATTGTCGGTCAGGATATTATTAATGTCACGGGAAAACATAACCATTGAGTCAACAGTCTTTTTGACAGAATTTCGGTCTCTAAGACGCAGGAAGTATGTGGGAAACACAGATGCAGGTGCTCTACTTCTTTCCTCTCTCTCATAGTTCGATGAAGCCAATTCGACATGACCAGAGCAGATCAGGCGCTGGAACAACGTGGTGTAACGTGCTTTCCGAGGAATTCCGCACTGCAACAGAGAAAATCGTAATGGGAAAAAATTAAAGCTGTTTTACTTTACCTACAAATTGATTACGAGGTTACGCAAATGATAAAGTAACTGTCATTTACTTAATATGAAATAGTAGATCCTCCTCCTTGTTGTAATTGTTGTCATACTTTCTTAATTGCTAAGCTAAGAGCCGCTTGCGTCAGTCATGGTTATCTTTTAAGTTCCAGTTAGCAGCTAATACGGGCCCATAGGCAAACTTAAACATGATATTTTGTAACGAGTACTATTAAGTATTCTGTGACGTAATCTCGTGTTAAATTACAAAATGCTGAGTTAAGTTGTTGATGGAAGTGGGCCTAAGAGTCACATAAACTGGGGGCCAAGTCTGCTATTTTTATAATTTCGTCATTCCAACACGATCCCATTGTCATTTTGCTAAAAGTTCGTAATCTGCTAAATTCATTATGGTCGGTCATTGGTCGGTCGAATTAAAAGCAATGACTGAATGCACAAAGACGTTCTAATGGTAGGTCACTGATCAAAGGAACTGTCAAAATATTAGCAGATTACCGTCTAAGTCAGTCATTCAGTTGTAATTTTGTACGAGATTGCCATTTTGTATCATTTCTTTCAATGGCGTGTCAGTGGTTGTCATAATGACGCCATTATATTAGCAGATTACCAAACTTGTCAAAATCAAGAATTATGAAATCAATGATAGACCATTCTGACACAACTGTAATAGCAGACTTGAGGCCCTGCATGCCTGTGTTTACCAAAATTTTATCAAACGAAACAATTCCAAGCAGTTCCATAATATATTTAAAATGTCCTTTTTAACTTAAACAACCGTTTATATAAGTTATCGGTTGTTATCACGGGCTGGTGTCCGCAACTCCACGTCTCGGCACGGACCTTAGGGGGATATAATTATCACCACATTATAAGTTAGACCTGTATATAATATTTTTATTTTCGTCTATGAAATATACTACTTATATCAATATATCAACACGAGAATAAATGAGTAAAATGAATTAATCCAAAGTTAGTTTCTCGATGAAATAATGTTTTATTTTAAATTAAATATAACCCTAATTAAGTAAAAAGTTTCTTACATGTTACCATCAATTTCGCTTCGATATTCATATTCGACGTTCAAAATAAACTAAAAACACTTTTTTTTCAGATTATTTTTACACGGATTCAAAACGCGGTAACCGAATCCTTTGGGTCGGGCGGTACAGTTACTGTTTGAAAAAGAACTCGACAGGGTCAAGAAAATGTTTATGGCGATGTTCTACCCATTGCAATAAAGGATGCAAGGCGAGGATCCATACAGTAGATCAAGAAATTGTGTACTGTGTACTTATTCATAATCATTGAGAACTTAGGGTATCAATATATGGGGGGGCGTTGCCATAATCCCCACGCTTGGCAGGCGTCTTGGGGATCGCAGTGAGGTTGTTAAGTACACGGAAGCCGTTGCTGCCCGACTTCCGGATTCTCCCTTAGTCGCCTTCGACGATACCCTCGGGATGAAATGGGGGGGTGCTATTCTAGCCCGGGCACCCCACGGTCACGCAGGCTTAAATAAATCTATTCGATTCAAGTCCAGTTTTGAATTGAATGTTGACATTATTTAGCATTTTTTAGCTGGTTTAGACTCCGCTCGCACCTTGGACAAGATCCAAGGTGCGAGCGGAGTCTAAACCAGCCCCTTGCGATTAAAATGTCCTACTCACCCTGTTTATTATTATTTTGGTGTAGTGATTCGCCCCTTGCGGCATTTCCTTGGAAATTTTACCAAAAAAAGTATACCTTTTTGTATACACACAGAAAAGTGCATACATCATGAACAACGCCATGTTTAATTTAAGTCTATGTTTAGAAAAACTGTGTGCGTACTTATGACTTCTTTAAAGATTATGGATAATCTTACATTGTTGTGTTTTTGAAGTTTTATTTCCACAAATTTTAAAATTATAATTTTGTTGATAACAAATCTTAGGAAACTATCAGGAAAGCAGAAATTAACTAGAACTAATTTGCAAGGAAATGCCGCAAGGGGCGAGTCACTACACCAAAATAGTAAAAAACGGGGTGAGTGTAACATTTCAATCGAAAGGGGCAAGATTCAAGGGGCGAGCGGATCCTAAACCCTATAAACGACCATTATCATCATCATCCTGCCCCTATCCCATGTTACTTGGGGTCGGCGCAACATGTTTTCTTCTTCCATTCCGTCCTGTCCAACGTCTGGTTTCACTGACTCCCTTTTCATTCATATCATTCTTCACACAATCCATCCACCTTTTCTTTGGCCTTCCTCTCCCTCTTCATCCATCTACATTATTATTCAGAACTCTTTTGGTCACATGTGTTTAAACGACCATTCGATTCATTAATGAATATACTTACTAACTTCGCCGCTGTTCTGATCTGATTGTGTGGTTGCGGGATCCAAGGCAGTTGAATCGTTGTTTCTGGCTTTCAGAATTGCAGTGTTTGTAAATAGAGTGACAGGCTTGTCTTAAAAATAAGTAATTGTATACGACAATGAAATTTGCATCACCCATTGATATGATGTATTGAATCTTAATAAAGATTATGTATTGTCCCACTCCAGGGCAAAGGTATCTTTTACTCCTTTCCAACCCTCTGTCTACACAGAGAGGGTTGGAGGGTTGGGTTGGAATAGCTCTAGCGCTAGTATGAACCAATCCCTCCTGTATGTATACCGCCGTCTTTGCCAGGGTAAACTGGGTCTACCACGATGTCGCTGGACGTTTTCCGGGACCCACATTGTGGTTAGCCCATGATCCGTTCGACATGCGGAAGACGTGGCCAGCCCAGTCCCATTTAAGCTTGTCTGCTTTTT
The DNA here is from genome assembly GCA_947361185.1 of Charanyca ferruginea. Classification (NCBI taxonomy): domain Eukaryota; kingdom Metazoa; phylum Arthropoda; class Insecta; order Lepidoptera; family Noctuidae; genus Charanyca; species Charanyca ferruginea. The sequence continues at coordinate 19,929,305 of OX376073.1, forward strand.
GGGTGACGTCGGCGACTTATGTCTGGCCTTTGCCCTCCAGTTGGGCAATATAGGCTGAAAATAAAATAAATAAAATAATAAATATTATGTGTATAATACGGGTATATGTAATTAAAAGTTCGATCGGATCTATGTTACATTTACTGTGTGCATTCGAGGCTCTCCAGTCATTTCCTATATTTACCTTTAGAGTCGGTGCAACAGAGCTACATGATTAAAAGCGTACATTGATTAATTGATAATGATCTAAAATTCAACAGAAATAGAGTTTACTATCCGTTACTTTTAGGTTAAAAATCAAGTAGGAATCTCAAATCAGTGTCAAAAATGTAAATAAACGAACGCATAACTTACTATGCATACTGTAATATAGATAGATAATAATAATTTATTGATAATACAAGGTTATTTGTAGTAGGTACATGAAGTCCTTAGAAAGTATCGACATATAATAAAAACAAAACCAAGAACATGTTTTGTTTTTAGTGTGTTAGTCTTGGTATACATGTTATGGGTGTTTGTTACCTGAAATAAATTATGTATTATTATTATTTGCAATTTATTGTGTTCCATATATATCGGTGATTGTGTTATTTATTCTCAGCTGTTTGGCTGGTTCCAGCTGCATTTACATGCCGGGGTATTATTATTGATAAAGGTGTTTTGAATGTACTTATTCAGAAATATGTTTGGTAAACAGGATTACAAAAAGCTTATCTACATAAATTAGTGTGAATTATACCTATTGTTTGTTTTTTCAATAATTACAAATCATTATACAATTAGTGTTTTATTTTATTGCACCAACTACGGAAAGTACGCTTTTGTAAAAATGCACTATTTAATGTTAAGTTCTAAAGATTTTTTTAACTTGTTCGTAATTATTATGGCTTTCCTGTTATAATTATGAAATCTCAAACCCTAGGATTCAAGTAAACACCTACTTCTCATGGATTCCATCGCAGAGAAAACTACAAAAACATCAGCATAATTTGTACCCAGAGTTGTGTTGTGCGAGATGATAAAAATGTTTTATTTTTTCAGTGACATTTGTGTCATCGCTAACTGGCAAGAATTTATTAGTCTACGAAGGCTATTCTTACATCAAAAAGTATAGTCTAAAAGCCGGAGACTGGTGGATATGTTCAACCCATCACAATAAAAAATGTAATGCCAATGTTTTTTACAGTAATGGGTATTTAATGGCCGTCCAAGGTCAACATAACCACCAAGAATAATATAATGTAAGAAGCAAAATAATTATAGACGCGCGCTGGCCTCCGGGGTTCGCGCGATTTCTCACTTTAAAAGAGGGTTAATAAAGCTTACTTTGTAAAAGATTGTTTCTTAAACTTATTAGGGTGTTACTACACCAATCGATGCCATTAGTCGACATCGATCGACGTTGATCGATCGGTGTGGTAGCTTTGGCTGATCGACGGTAACCGTTCGGCTAACTAATCGATCGATTGCCGGTCGATGGCATCGGTCGACGTTGATCGATTAACTCTGGCTATAATCAATCACTAATAATAATCAAGCAGCTCGTTCGACGTCGACTAATCCATTCTACCATCGATCGATCGTCGATCGACAATCGATCGATTGGTCTGGTAGAAACTATCAATCAACGTCGACTAATCCATTCTGCTATCGATCGATGCCGTCGATCGACGGTGGATCGATTGGTCTGGTAACACCCTTAATCCACTAGCTTTTGCCCGCGACTAGGTACGTCCGCGTCAACGTAGGTTTTCGTGGGTGCAGGCAAAAAGTAGCCTTATGTTCTTTCCAAAAGGATGAAGCTATCTTAATAACATCGGTTCACTGGTTACGTCGTGAAAAAGTAACAGGCAGAAGTTACTTTCGCATTTATAATATAAAGTATGGAAGTATAGATTTACCCATATCTCCAAACGATGGAACTGTAGATAATTATGTAATGTAAAACAAATACAAATTGATTGATTATTTTAAATAAATAATAAATCATAAAACATTTTTTTTTGCATCAAGTCGCTATCTGTTCTTTCAGCCACCATAGTGTAAGTCTGTCACTTACCGCCTCGGTCAATTGACACACTTAAACCTGCTTTACATCTGAACTAACAGGGGTACGCGTGCCTCACTTTGGAAAACTCTGTTTTATGATAATGGTCGCAAAAATACCTGTATACCCTCCAAGAGTTAACATTTTTTGTAACAATTGATATAAAAGATTGCTATTCCAAACAACAGTGCAACACCGACACGGTCAGAGTGTATTAAAAATACAGTTGCTTTTATTTTTTTATAACCGACGCCGACCTCCCTTCGTAATGGGTTCCTTACTATGGACGGCGTCTCCCAGGAGGGCCCAGAAAGAGATGAGGCGAGATGACCTGGACTCGTAACACTCGAGCTGGGCCTCAAGTCTGCTATTACAATAGTGTCAGAATGGTCTATCATTGATTTCATAATTGTTGATTTTGACAAGTTTGGTAATCTACTAATATAATGGCGTCATCATGACTTTCCAATGGTCAACCACTGACACGCCATTGAAAGAAATGATATAGAATGGTAATCTCGTACAAAATGACAATTGAATGACTGACTTAGGAGGTTATCTGCTAAAATTTTGACAGTTCCTTTGATCAGTTACCTACAATAGAATGTCATTGTGCAGTCATTGCTTTTAATTCGACCGACCAATGATCGACCATTATGAATTTATCAGATTACGAACTTTTAGCAAAATGACAATGAGATCGTGTTGGCATGACGAAATTATAAAAATAGCAGACTTTGCCCCCTGGTTAGTAGTGGCGCGAGACAAAAGTTCCTGGAAAGATTTGGCAGAACCAAATCCTTTCAGGAACTTTTGTGTTTGTGTTTGTATAAGTGCCTGAACTTCACCGAACACCGTCTGCAGCACCATAACTTACCATGTTTCAAAAACTAAACATTACCATTTCCTTTCCAGTCAGTTTTACAACTTCTTTAAGAGGGAAACCAATTTTGATCTACCGGGGCTACACATTTTTCAGGAAGCGCTCAAATGGAGTCAAAGGCTTGTGGAAATGCTCGACCCACCACAGTAAGAAGTGCACGGCGACCATCACGTCTATTTTTGACAGTATTGTAACCGTTAGAGACAAACATAACCATGCAACAACATTCACGGCTTGATATTGTACAAAACTAAGGGAGGGCAGACCAGCAAAATGCTCAAGCAATTTTCTAATTGATTAACTGTGCTCGCGACTTCGCTCACGATTTACAGCACTGCTTGTCCCCCATAGCAAATAGCGTGATAATGTATAGCTTATAATCTGACCAGTCCAATAGGGAATATTCATGCAAGATTTCAAAAGAATCTTATTGGTAGTATTTTATCGTCATGCTTCAACATACATACATACCCTTCGTTACCGTTTTATTATTAAAAGTTATAGACTGAGAGTGAAGCCAAAAAAGCAAATACAAATTCGAAAACGAATAGCTACAACGCGCTTTGTGCTGTACTGACACGAGTCAGTATAGCACGAAACGCTTCATCGTTAAAAAACAAATAAAAATACAAATACAATTTCAAAAGCGAATACAATTACGAGATTGTAAGTATTCGCTTTTGAATTTGTATTTGCTTTTTTGCCTTCACTCTCAGGTTATAGATAATGAACTAAAACATCATAAATAGAGTTGAAAATTCTATGCAAGAGATCATTTATCGCTTCATTTATTAACTTGCATGCTATCAAGCAATATTAAATTCTATTTCTTTTGCGTTTTAGTTTATTATCATTCAATCAATGGCAACTGCTCGACTGCAGCGTTGAATTAAGAATAGACGGGTTTTTAGTTACCAAAGATGCTCCTTTGCAGTAATAATAAAACATATAAATAATAAGTAAGTATCTCGTTGCAATGTTTGATGTGTAAACATCTTAGCGCTCGGTACGCGCGTCTGACGCGTAAGCGTCAGATAACGTCACCGTAATCACAGTATAAATATTAGTAGGTACTACCGTACAGTAGCGACACGCTCCGCCTCCCTCTGAAACCGTTCCTCACCTCTCCCCGCGTCGAACGACTGCTCTGGGAACTGCGTTTTTGTTCGAGCGGCGCGTAGTCACGCTCACACACGCGCGTACCTGTACATGTCTGTTATTTTAGTAGTAGTGTAGGCAATTATATCGTTTCGTTTCTATGGACTAGTTGATCGTATTTGCGTAAGACTGGTACTGATACGAGTTCATATGTTGACACAAAAGTCCTAACGGTTGTTTCTTTTTTAGATGGTATAGTCGCTCCTCACTCTTTAAAAACTTTGTGAGCCATTTTAAGCAGTGTAGTATATAATTAAAATTGGAAAACAAAAGCGTTTAATATCAATCTGTTGATAAATACTTAATTGATATTAAAATAATCACAATTAATATAAATAAAATAGTATCTATCAATGTTCAATGTGTTATGTAGTTTGTAGCATAGCACTTTCTACCCAGGGAACCATTACCTACATGTAAAATTGTAAATGGGTCAATATGACCCTAAATGTTAATTTAGCTATGCATGATACATAATCACGCATAGCTAAATTAACATTTAAATAACAAATATCCAAAGTTTGTTTCCAATGTGCATAATATTAAATAGGATTGCGTTAAATCGGGATCTTTGCGGGATTATGTATAATTTGGTGTGTATTAGCTCACATAGAATTGTACTAAACATTATTTATTGATTAAATGGATTGTTAATAGTATAAAATTGATTTATTTCTGATTATACATAATCTTATACTGAACAGAAGAGGGGGGCTCGTGGCTAATTAAAACCCTCCCAGTTCATCGATTCGTGGATAACTTGATGACCATCCATTTACATATAGGTACCGAGAACTGTCTGTGTGTTCATAGATTTTATCTATATATATGTATGTATTTAAAATGTATTTGTGTATGTAGATCAGCTGTCTGACACTCATAGTACAGGGCCTTCCTAGTTTGGGGTCAGATGGCCGTGTGTGAAATGTCCCCACATATTATGGGAATGGGTTCCGGTATAAAATGGGTAATGGACACAAGAAACAGGCCCCTCAAACTTAACTTTTCAAAGTTGACCTCCATAAAAAACTAAATTCAAAAATTATATTATATTATTATGTATTATATTATATTATGTTATAGATCTTTGAGAGTGGTTACGGGTAATCAGAAACCTGAAATCTGACAACCAGTTTTTGCTTCAAGTAATAATTTTATTAATTACTTACCTATTTTTGTACCTAGTACCTACAATACTAAGATTCAATTTCTTTTTTTAGATTTTTGCGAATTCACGGAATCGAGCACTACAGGAAGAACTATGCTTAGAGTAGGTGATTACTTGTTCACCCAAAAATCTTCAAGGGGCTTGAAAGTCCGGTGGGTCTGTTCCAGCCATTGTTTTAGAGGATGTAAGGCTCAAATCTACACAGTGGAAAATAACATTATCAAAATGAACAATTTTCATAATCACCCCAAAAAGAAACATTTATTTTAAAATACGTAGTTAAAAAAAAATAGTTATTTCAGAGAATCTTTCGAATCTTCATTTTTGTTGAAGAGTTCATTATAAGTATTAAAAATAATTATTTAGCAAATTGTACTTACTTACTTATTTTGTTGATACAAAAACTGTTGTAAAACAAAAATTGTAACTTCGGGAACAATATTTTAAAAGTAAAAAAGCAGGTGGTTTCAAGGTAATTTTTTTTTTACAACTTCAGTTCCGCTTTAATATTTGACATTATCTGTAAAAAATATTACAAAATTAACCTTATTCTAAGAGATATACAAATAAGTACCTAAGTTAGGGTGTTACCAGACCAACCGATCGATCGTCGATCGAAGGCATCGATCAATGGTAGAATGGATTAGTCGACGTCGATCGATAGTTTCTACCCGACCAATCGATCAATCGTCGATCGACGGCATCGATCGATGGTAGAATTTATTAGTCGACGTCGATCGAGCTGCTTGATTATTATTACAGATGGATTATAGCTGGGGTTAATCAATGAATGTCGACCGATGCCATCGACGGGCAATCGATCGATTGGTTAGTAGAACGGTATCCGTCGATCAGCTAAAGCTACCACACCAATCGATCAACGTCGATTGATGGCATCGATCGACGATCGATCGATTGGTGTAGTTACCCTTACATTGGAAAATGGATCACATTATTATGTAGAGTACCTAAATAAATTTGAAATGTATTTTGTTCTCAACCTTTATATGTATTGGATAGTTTTAAAGAGGATAAGCTAAAGTATAGCCGATTTAAAACTAAACGCTCAGACATGTAGCAGTCAAGGGCCTGTAGACAATACCACTTTTCTGTTAGCGTTAATGCCAACGGAAAAATCTAATTGTATGCAGTTGACATATTTGCATCACGTGACATCGCGTAAGCAAACGTCAACCACATACAATTTGATTTTTCCAGGATTTTGTCCACAGGTCCGGTCATTTTTTGTCTGGTAATACAACGTGTAAGTAAGACAGTGAACAAAACACTGTCGTGTCATCTCCCTTCCACATTTCATGACCGCAGCTGTTACGAATTTTGATGTAACCTACTGGTAAGAAAGAAAACAGTTTCTTTTTTGTTTTTATGATCTTTGATGACCTATTTAAATATGTCTACTTGTCATGGCAAGTACCTATGGTGGTGTATCAGTTATAAGTGCTTTCCACACGCTCCGGTTCTCAGTACGTGTGAAAAGGTACTAACGCTAATACGCTAATACAGCAGCTTTTATAATATTTCTGAGTAATTTATGTAATAATTATTAGATATGCATAAAATATGAGAGGAAGATGTTCGATATCCAAATGTAATTATCGGGTAGTGTCTTTCAAATGTCATTCGCAATACGTGCCTAAATTTCGACTTTTAATTCTAGTCAGTAACTTGACAGTTCAAAGAATAATAATGATACCATACTAAAACTAATAGTGTTGGGATAGTGAATGAATTTAGGTAAAGAACGAATGATAAAAATGGTTTAATTTAAATAAAACTTTAAATGTTCGTATGTAAGATGTGGAATTTAAGAACAATTAATAATCTTTGTCCTTACTTTATTAATTATCCATACTTAATATTATAAATGCAAAAGTAACTCTGCCTGTTACACTTTCACGATAAAACGGCTAAACTGATTTTAATGAAATTTGATACGAAAATAGCTTGAACCCTGGGGAAGGACACAGGCTACTTTTTTAATCCGTGACTTCGTCTGCATCCGCGATAACCGACATTCGCGCGGACGAAGTCGCGGGCAAGAGCAAGTTGTTAAAAGTAATTTCCTTTCTATTTTTCTAATAGAAACAAAATAAAAATCACATTATTTTAATTTTTGTATACTTTTGTTATTTAAATAGTGTAAAGACGACACGGTTGGCGCAGTGGCTGAGCGATCGACTGCTGCGCAACGTGTTGCGGGTTCGATTCCCGCCCAGGGTAAACATTTGTGTGATGAGCACTTGTGTTTGCCTTGTGTCTGGGTGTTGTTTATCTATATATGTATGTATTTACAAAAAAAAAATGTATTTGTGTATGTATATCAGCTGTCTGACACCCATAGTACAGGGTCTCCCTAGTTTGGGGTCAGATGGCCATGTGTGAAAATGTCCCCACATATTATTATTATTATTATTAGATATAGATGGGTGTGATGTGTGTGTATTGATTTTTAATAGCGATTTTAAGAAAAGTTATTCAATTTCAAACAAAATGTTGGCATATGAGTACATTATTCAAGTTCATTCAATTTCGTTCATTCTTACACCACCTCACTACCTTTTTTTTTGTCAATTTCTGGTATCCCTTCAACTGTCAAGTTACTAAATAGAATTAAAAGTCGAGGTATAGATGATTTTAGAGGAAGTATGTGTAGTGAGATGTGGTACCTGTGTTTGTCAATGTATTAAAATATGTATAATTTTATGTTAAAATAAACATAGTATCCAATTCCATTAATAAAAAAAGTTCTAGTCGTTATTTAGTTGTTGGTGGTAAAGAGTATGAATTAAATTGCTAGTATTGTATTATTTTATTAGTACAAGGTAATATTAAAATTATGTAATGGAGAAAATACTTGAAGATATAAATTTTAATGTATTTTTATCGCATTTTCTCTATTGGTGAATAGGTTAGTCACTACGACATTGTACGTGTTATCGCTTAAGTCTTAGGGAATGTGAAAATCCATATTAGCGGTGTAATTGATAGAGCCAAGATAATTCAACATTTAATATTTTTAAGAATAGAATACCAATCCAGATTCGTTCAAATGGTTCAGCAATTTTGAAAGTCCGTATCTCTTACGCCTGGGCCGCACACATCGCGATAATATTTTAATTATAAAACAAAAGTTATATTATATTATAAAACTTGGTCATCAGCCAACGGCGAATGTGCATAGCCACATTTATTATGAAAGTGATTGCGACAACAAACCTGTGAGATTTATCGCGACCACAAATGCAGAGCTTTAAAACGGACGCAGTAGTCGCATTATATTCATTGACAGTGAAAAATAATGTTTTACTTAAATAATAAAAACAAAGAATAAGCAACAGTGGATGATAACAATTCATAAATGAACTACGTAAGTTAAGTTTATCTATTCCAGCACGTCCGCTACGCACGATGTTTGTGGGCCGAGTGAAGTGTGGCCGAGTAAGCGAAGTTCATCGCGATTAATGTGCGCGAATGTTTCGCTGGTGGCCATTGCGGATCCACCATACCAATGCAATGGCTATACCCCTGGGCCCCTCTAGTCTGCTATTACAATAGTGTCAGAATGGTCTGTCATTGATTTTCATAATGACGCCATTAATTAGTAGATTACTAAAATTGTCAAAATCAACAATTATGAAATCAATGATAGACCATTCTGACACTATTGTAATAGCAGACTTGAGGCCCTGGTGGTATGGTGGGTCTAAAACTATACCACTCACCTAACCTAACCCAAATGATTCACCAACAGTAAACGGGACCTGGTGCTCGGCGGCCGCTACCGCGGCACCGCTTGCTTCTCTCGCTCGCCTTCGCGCTTTAATGGTCGCAGTTCTAACCTAATCCAAACGCTTTTCTCAACCATACCACCAGGGGTATAGCCAGTGGTAGGTATAGTGGGTCCGCACCTACACAATCACGGTTACCCAAATATTAGCGTCGTCGCGATGAGTGCGGCCCAGGCATAAGACATTTAAGCGATGATATTTTACTTAGTTAAGTATTATACGTGAAGAAAAATATATCTTCAGAATTATTACCTTAAACATTGTTGTTTACCTTGTAAAATGTGATCATGTTATTGTGGTACCTAAATAGAAATAATATGAATGATAAAGAACAATTCCTAACATTTTTTTTTATTAATTGGTCTTAGATTTGTTTTTGCTTAAGTAGATATTAGTATAGGGTAAAAGGATTTATTTCAATTAAACCATTTACAGGCACTTTTGAATTGTCAAAGAGTCAGTCTAGTCAGAAAAATGAAGCTAGTTGCTTGTTCCAAAACATAGCGTAGGTCTCTATGGAGAAGAACGAGCAAGAAACTCCACGGACACTCTTTTAAATCAAGTCTTTACAAAATACTGATTACATTATTCACGTTGCTTCTTTAAGTGAAAACAATACAGGTGAAGACCAATACAATGCATTAAAAAAAAGAATCAAGATAAAAAGATAAAAGCCATGGCAGTTAAGAGTTGACCTATCTGTACTGACAGCGCCCGTTCACGAACATGACGGGTGTAAATAGATAGATAACAAGGTTGACAGTTACATGTATTTTTTTTGTAACATCTCTGGGAACCTCCTTCTGGGTTTAGAAGATATTGAAGGTCAAACTTAAGTTAGTTAAGTCCGTGTGGTGCCGCGAGTGGCATCACCCCATTTCTACCCGTGGGTGTCGTGGAAGGCGACGGAGGGATATTGACCAGGAGGATGGGTAGCAGCGTCCTCTTCTGAGTACCATAACAGCTACTGCGATTGCCAACATGTATCGGCATAGCACATCCGTATGGTGTCGGACGTAAAGAATAGCACCATCCCATATCTTCCCGTGGGTGTCGTAAGAGGCGACTAAGGGATTTTCCAGAGAATGGGCAGCAGCGTTCTCTGTGCCTTTGTAACAACCATACTGCGATCGCCAACCCGCCTGCCAAGCGTGGCGATTATGGCAAACCCCCCCCATTGGGGGAGGCCTATGTCCAGCAGTGGACATCTATCGGCTGAAATGATGATGATGATGATGATCGGCATAGCATGGCGATGACAGCTTAACCCCCCTTGGGGGAGGCCAGCAGTGCCCAGCTACAGTAGGTTTTATCTTTATGTAACCAGAATTTGGTAAAAACTTGATTAAAAAAAAGGTTGGGTAGAGAGGTGATTCTTGTTCGGTCTTCTCTATCGAAACTTACCCTATGTTTTGGAACAAGCAACTAGCTTCAACTTACTGACTAACTAATTGATTCTTTGATAACCCAAAAGTGCCTGTAAATGGTTTAATTGAAATAAGTGCTTTGACTTTGACTTCAACTGCACCCTCAAGTTGTCCGCTCCGGTGTTGCAAAGCTTTTATTAAATTTGACAATTGAAAAATTGGCCAGTATTTTTTGCTTTTTTTCCTGTATTTAATTAACTGCTTGTTTTTTCCAGTTCCAGTGACCTTAATCAGAAAGAAAGGAAGAACAAATATAAAAGTGGGTGATAACACATTTTACTATAAACCTGGCAAATATAAGTCTTATAAGAAAAGATGGAGTTGCACTCGAAATAAGTATTGTAAGGCGTGCATTCATACAGTGGATGACAAAATTATTACCATTAATAACGTACATAATCATGAAAAGAGATATTAATAAATGTTTTTTCTTATTTCTTGTTGATTTTTTAGGGTTCCGTACCCAAAGGGTAAAAACGGGACCCTGTTACTAAGACTCCACTGTCCGTCAGTCTGGCTATCTGTCACCAGGCTGTATCTCATGAACCGTGATAGCCAGACAGTGGAAATTTTCACAGATGTCGTTTTTCTGTTGCCGCTGTAACAACAAATATTAAAACAGAATTAAATAAATGTTTAAGGGAAGGCTCCCATACAACAAACGTGATTTTATGCCGTTTTTTTGCTCTATGTCTATAATGATACGGAACCCTTCGTGCGCGAGTCCGACTCGCACTTGGCCAGTTCTTTTTTGTAGATTTACATAGCTATACCCTGTTCACAATAAGATTAGACATAAACACAAACCTTTTTTACAGTCCCTTCAACCGATTTTGACTTCTATTCCGTAGGCTTAAGGATGACATTAGAGGCAAAAAAGTGGTTACAATAACAACTGTTTACTGCAGTTGCCATTTGTCATGCTACCAACGCAATATGAGTCAAAATCGTTTGAACGGACTGTAAATAATGTTTTTGTAAATGTCTAATCTTATTGTGAACAGGGTATAGATTAGATTGGATGGTTTATAAATGGTCGGTTTTAAATAAATTATTAATTGTATATTTATCTTGGCAAGGCTGGTGGCCAATCCCTATATCTTATCTGTCCAGTTTTATTAATTTTAGGTATGAAGGTCAACTCTCGTATTTTGAACACTTTTCAATATCAAGGCCTTCTAGATGGAGAGTACTCAAAGAATCATTGCTGATCTATACATTCATTTGTATGAAAAAATAAAATAATTTAGAGGGTTTGAAATATTTTCCAATGTGAAGAATACATTACCAGGGGTAGATTGATATACTTAGCATATTTTTAAACCCCCGCATAATTTCAATATTACGAAATGAAAATAACTCTTTTTCGCTTCATCTCGATGCCCATTATGTGTTTATAAAAAAAAGAAAGTGACAAGCGATGTTAACGGATCTATAAAATTTGCCAGACAAGTGATCTGACTGAAGTGTGTAAAAAAAAAAACATTATTTATGATATTATTTCCCATGAAACGATGTAATTTCAGTGTAAGAGCTTCGAAACGGCGGCTTTCAGTGTCACTGTTACTGTCAGTCGCCATTTCGTTCTGAAATAATGAGCTTTTCGCTAAACTATTCGCTTTTTTTTGCGGGGGTTTAAAAATATTCTATATGTCTGAAGATACTCTTTAGGTACCCAAGAGTATAAGAATTAGAATTTCAACTTCTCTAAACGTCTTAATTTTTTTTTTTACAAATCCTGTCATGATTCTCTACTATATTAATTTCAAATATAGAAGCGTAGCCGCCATGGTAACTTCAACAAATAAGTTGATAAAGTGTCGGCAGACCGAGAAGAAAATGGCGGGATGCCTTGGATGGCTTCCTCGCGAATTGGCGGAATGAAGCACAACATCGGAAGAAATTAAAGGGGAATGGAAGGGAGGAATTTGCCCAGGAGAGGGACCGACACTGCTAGCAAAAAAAAAAATTACAAAATTAAACGATTCTTTAAATTGGGTGAGCTTAATGGTCCTGATCCACGCGTCGTATTCGTGAACGGGCGCTGTCAGTAGAGACTGGTCAACTCTTAACTACCATGGCTTTTATTTTGATTCTTTTTTTATGTTGTGTATTGCTCTTTACCTGCATTGTTTTCACATATAGAAGCAACAAGAATAATGTAACCAGTATTTTGTAAAAAATTGATTTAAAAGAGTGTCCGTGGAGTTTTTTGCTCCTTCTTCTCTATAGATACCTACCAACGTTTTGGAACGAGCAACTAGCTTCAAATTTTTGACTAGCTGATCGACTCTTTGACAGTTTAAAAGTGCCTGTATGTAAGTGGTTTAATTGAAATAAATGCTTTGACTTTGACTTCGACTGTGCCCTCAACTCAAGTCGTCCGCTCCGTGTGGCACAGATTTGACAATTGAAAAATCGGCCAGTTATTTTAAATGTTTTTTTTCCTGTTAATTAACTGCTTATTTTCATTTCAGTGACCTTAATCAGAACGAAGAAAGGAAAGACAAATATAAAAGTGGGTGATAACACATTTTATTTGAAACCTGGCAACTATAAGTCGGATAAGAAAAGATGGTGTTGCACTCAAAACAAGTATTGTAGGGCGTGCATTCACATAGTGGATGATAAAATTATTGCTATTTATAACGAACATAATCATGAAAAGAAATAAATGTTTTTTTTACATTTTGTTGTTTTTTACTTTTGTAGATTTACACACCCAGATTAAAAGATCCCACCTAGATTACCTAGACCCTACCCCCCCCCCGCCCCTTTACCTAGATTATTATATTATTAATAGACCTGTATTATGTACCTACCTATGATCCACAATAAAGATATTGATTGATTGATTGATTAAATTGGAAGGTTTATAAAAATAGATATATAAATATATTTATCCTGGCATGACTGGTGCTCAATTCTTGTATCTAATCTGTCCAGTTTTATTACTTTCAGGTATAAGGGTCAACTCTCGTATTTTGAACAATTTTCAATATCAAGGCCTTCTAGATGAAGAATTCTCTAATTTACTACATCATCACTACATATTACAAAACAAAGTCCCCCGCCGCGTCTATCTGTCCCTATGTAGGCTTAGATCTTTAAAACTACGCAACGGATTTTGATGAGGGTTTTTTTAACAAATAGAATGATTCAAGAAGAAGGTTTTACTATAAAATTTGTCAAGTGGGCGAAGCCGCGGGCATTAGCTAGTTTTCAAATATAGAACTAGAGCCGCCAATGTAGCTTCGACAAATAAGTTGATAAAGAGTCGGCAGGCCGAGGCGATGGCGGGACGGATAGATGGGTTCCTCACGAATTGGCGGAATGAGGCAAAATTGAGGGAATGGGGCGGACGGACACTGCTAGCAAAAAAAAAGAGTAGTATTTATTACTTATAACGATGAGTAAAGTAAACAATTCGACAATGGATATAGGAACCCGTATTTACTACTTACATTAATGTATTTTTTTTTCAGAACCTGCGGTTTTTGGACTAACACGGACTGGAAAGAAAATGATACTGTACGGAGACAACAGTTTCATAATGATCAGCACTAAAAAAGAAATTGAAACCGCGACTAAATTGAGATGGGCTTGTTCTAAGCGTATGTCAAAACGATGCAGAGCTAGGCTGACTACAGTCGATGATATTATTATTTTTGTTCACGATGTCCATACTCATGCGAGCGAAGAATCTGCTGAGCCTTCTTGAAAATTCTTATTACAAAAATAAAACGGCCTCAGGCGTTGATTTCTTTTGGTTAGGGATCGATCTACAGATCGTATTACCTCCTATCAGCTAAGACTATCCGTTAAGACAAAGGCATATTTGTCAAAATTCATAAAAATGACTTAAATATGCCAAAGTGAAACACCCTTTTATCTGGAGGGATAAAGACGCGTAATAAACTTTTGTGCCCTCCACGCCAACTCATAATTTCACCGCAAATAAAAATAGAGAAATAATAATTAACTAATGGATATATCTTTGTGCCTTTTTAAAATATTTAATTAATGTAGTTTTTAAATAATATTAAAAATACACAGAAAACGATTTATTCATAAAAATAGGAAAATGAAAAAAAAAACATAAAATGAAAACTACTAGGCCAAACTATGTTAAATTTTTATGGGACCAAATGGCAACTATTCCGCATCAAACTAAAAAAGAATCACATAAATCGGATCATGAATCTCAGCGTAATAATAATAATAATAATAATAATAATATGTGGGACATTTTCACACACGGCCATCTGACCCCAAACTAGGGAGACCCTGTACTATGGGTGTCAGACAGCTGATATACATACACAGATACATTATTTTTTTTTTTTTTTTTTTTTGTAAATACATACATATATAGATAAACAACACCCAGACACAAGGCAAACACAAGTGCTCATCACACAAATGTTTACCCTGGGCGGGAATCGAACCCGCAACACGCTGCGCAGCAGTCGATCGCTCAGCCACTGCGCCAACCGTGTCGTCAAATAATCGTAATCGGTGTTACATACATAAATAAAATACCAATCGAATTGAGAACCTCCTCGTTTTTGAAGTCGGTTAAAAATAACAATTAACTAATAGGCCAATGCAATGCATGGGCAATTATCTTTGTGCCTTTTATTTAATATTTAATTAATGTAGTTTTAAATAATAATAAAAAAAAGAAACACAGAAAACTGTATTTAGGTACCTAGTATTATTTTATACTTAAAATGTTCCGTGTAACATTTTCTTGTCGGCTATAGCTGTTGGTGGCGTGTAGGGCACGTTTTCATTTGTCGGCTATACCCGACTGTGGCGTTCCAAAAGTTAATTTAAATTCATTGTCGCCAGAGTTTGTTACACCGTCATGCCCGCAGTATATTCAAAACGATACAATATTGAATGTTAAGAAAATATTAAAATGGCTATCCTGTAAAATTACTTATAACCCTTTCCCTGTGCAATGACCTACATATATAGGTCATTGCAATTGTTTAACTATTGTGTCTACTTGACGCACAGATGCGGTCATGTCCTTGTCTACCGAAGCTATGAGATGTAAGTAAACCATTTTTCTGTGTTAAAATTTTAATATCTTTTTTTTCATAACTCTTGTCGGTATTAATTTACTGAACTGAAAAATACAAGATATGTACACAAAAAAGCCCAATAAACATGTAAAAAGTCGCATAAGTACAAGCAAGCTTAGAGCCCTTGTCCTGTCATGCATATTTTCGCCCGCGCGCGGATCTGGTCCGCATGCGGGTGAAAGCAGGCTCCTGGCCAAACGCAGGACAAAGATTTCGTTTGCCGCTGCAGTGTCGTGCGTGTCGCCAGTGACAAAACTCGTGTGTACTAAGACCAAGCGTGCGACCCGCGTCACAGTAGAAACAACACTGAAGACAGAAGAACGCCGCCCGCATCTGGTTAGCACGCACGCGGGCGCGTGCTGCCCGCATGTTAGGAAAAACATGTATGAAATGATAGGATGCGGGCCAAAATCCGTATGACAGGAAAAAGGCCCTTACTTTGTGGTTGCTGTTTTTTACTTATTAACCTTTTTACGGATTATAATTATGTCAATTATAATCCGTGGTGCTTAGCAACTGGGTTTCTCCCAGTTGTAAACGTCCCTTTGTGCCTATTGGCCTAGTTCTGTTCTGTCTCCTGCTTGATTTGGAGGGAAGTGGAAAATATGTTTTTATTACTCCTCCGCTGTTTTTTTCTGATTAATTTCGTTGCAGGATCCAAGACAGTTGAATCGTTTTTCTGGGACTCGTCGAGCTTCATTGCTCTGGCGCTTTTCTGGTGGTCGCCACTGTTGATTCTGGCTTACAGGAGTTACAGTGGTTAGGGAATAGTGTGGCGGGCATGACCCATAAAAAAAAAATTACCTTTTAACCGCCATGTCTGAAAAGCAAAAATGTGCCCTCGGCGCCAAGCGACGAATTACTGTTCTTTGCAATTACGTACGGTTTAGAAGTCTGTCATGTAGTCGTAACCGTGGCGTGCTGGGCACATTTTGGTTTGTCATATTTACATGACTGTCACGTGGCGGTCGGTATCCATGTTATTTTTGTGTGTTTTGTCCTATACGGGCTAATAAAGGCTTTTTCTTTCTTTTTTTCTTTCTAAAAGGTTTACTATATCTAATAATATTAAAGTTTATTAATATTACCTTTATTATTTAGCTTCCTTTATTCCCTTTCTAACATGCATTTTCTCAAATATATTAACTTCAAAAAACGCATAAACGTGTTTCTTTGTAAATGTTTAGCTTTTTTTTTCTCCCGTGGGAAATCCTCATGGACTTCCTCTACCTCTGCCTATGGCCAGGGGTGCGGGTTTCGCATAAGCATTCACCGTTCCCCCGACAGGCCTTGACCCGCTAGTGGACAGTAATTTTTTTACTTCATGTGTGTAAACAGGAGGAGCTCGTGGCTAAGATAGACCGATCATGGTTAAGCTACGCTTGCTGCGGTCAGTCCGTGGACGGGTTACCATCCAATTCATACCAAGACTCCTCTGTGCCTCGGGAAGCACGTAAAGCTGTTGGTCCCGGCTGCCATTTGTAGATCTCTAACAACTGTTAAGATGTGGCCTTAACTCTTAGGGGTTACGTCGATCGATGTCGACCGATGGCATCGATCGATGATCGATCGATTGGTGTAGTAACACCCTAATGGTACCTAACTTTTTATTATAAGATACTAACTGTATTCTAAATTGTTTCGTATACAGTTTCAGGAAGAAAAGCTGAATTCGTTAAATCAAAAAAAGGAAACTTAAACATAATTGTTGGAGACTATAGATTTTATAAGAAAAAAGATTCGCGTAGAATGAAGAACACTATGAAGAGCAGATGGGTGTGCACCAAAGGAATAAATATGGGATGTAAAGCGAAATTAGTGACACTTAATGACGATACTATAGTTCTTTGTAATAATATTCATTGTCATGAGCCGTAAGTGGTGTGGTGACATATAAAAAAAAAAATAATCATCATCATTATCATCAGCCGAAAGACGTCCACTGTTGAACATAGGTCTCCCCCATAGAACGCCACAACGAGCGGCAACCTGCCGCTTGCATCCACCGGTTACCCGCGACCTTGACAATGTCGTCAGCCCATGTAGCGTGAGGCCTACCAACGCTGCGTCTTCCATGGTAGTCACTCGAGAACCTTTCTTCCCCATCGGTTATCGGTTCTTCGAGCGATGTGGTCTGCCCATTGCCACTTCAATTTGCATATTCTGAGAGCTATGTCGGTGACCTTAGTTCTTTGGCGAATTAATTATAATACCAGTCTATAATTATAATACCAGCCTATAATTATAATACCAGCCTATAATTATAATACCAGCCTATAATTATAATACCAGCCTAAAATTATAAAATCAGCCTATAATTGTCCCACTGCAGGGCAAAGACCTCTTCTCATACAGAGAAGGCACGAGCATTGATCACCACGTGCGCTACATACACTACACTACATAAATACGAAAAACTTTATTCCGAAAGTCAGAAATACGAATTTCAAAATACCGATTTACATAATTCCGAATAGTTCAAAATTCCTAATATGGCAACTCCGATTTATCATTCATCCTATTTTTATAATACTAAAATTTCAAAATTCCGAACGTTTATAATTACTATTCTCAAAATACCGAGTTTCAAAAGATCGAATAAGAAAAAGTCCGACATAATAAAAAATCCGAACATCAAAAATACGAATTCCGATTATTAAAATTCCGATTATCTTTATCGTTATCGTGCAATCGTTTATCGTGCAAGCAAGCATGCAGCATGCAAGCAAGCATGCAGCGTGCAAGCAAGCATGCAAGCGAACATGCAACATGCAGCAGGCATGGTTTCTGTCACGGCTACGGCGTTGCGGGGCTCCGGCGGTACCACGCGAGCTTATCGTCGCAGATGGTATTCACGCTCACCACCGCAGCTTCGGCTTACTGGCCGGCTTCGCCGGCCAGCCTCAGCCGCGGCGGCGGGCGTTAAAACCACCTGCTCCTCAGCTCGCTGGCCGCCTCGCCCCTCCGCGCCTACGCGAATTTAAATTACACTCTAGGGGTAGGGCAGACAAGACTACGTGGAGTCGGTTTCACAGCAATTCGTTTCTGTCATTAACTTTTGTGGCACAACTACACAATATTGACTTTTTAAGATTATTTTTGTTATTGTCTTTCTAATTATACCTATATATTTTTGTTGAAATAAATTCCATAGAAAAATACACCGAATTAACAATATTCGTTAAAAAGTAATTCTACTGTTTGATAAGTTTGTTAAACAAAAAAATGATTAAAAATTCTTTGAATTGTGTTTCTGTGAAATTTGTTTCATTCAAGTAAATAGTCTTTGAAACAATAATAGTCGAAATAAAAATACAAGAACCAAATATTATATGAAGCATTTTCTGGGAAACGAAATTCTATGAAATTTCTGTCTGCGAAACAAGGGGACACCATTTTGAATATATATGCGTAGCTGAATTGAATCAGAATCCTAATTTTAACAGTTTATTCGGAATATTGAAATTCGGAATTTCGTTTTTCAGACCGAGAACTCATCGAGCATTTGAGTTTTCAAACATATGAAAATCGGAAAACAAACAAATCGGATTTACGACATTCGGTAAAATAACTTTCGTGATTTTAAATAATAGAGATTATAATTTTTAGGTATTATGAAATTCGGACTTTTGAAAATCGGAATATCGAAATTCGGAATAAAATATTTCGGAATATTTGGGTGTTCCCTTTCCTCACGATGTTTTCCTTCACCGATGTCAATAAATTTTGAAGCCAGCAGATCAAGCCATACCTAACTGTCAAATATTCCCAATTGAATATGAACCTTATAGTTTTGAAATAAAGCTGAAAATCTATTAAAGAAATTTAACAGATTGTTGTATCTTGATGTGCTGGCCTGTATACATATGAATTGAAAAAATAACGTTCATCTAACATGCCATAAATGGGAAGTTCTACTAATGATTTCTCCAATATCACAGTATCAAAGTTCTACGTTTAGCCTTTTGACCCATCACCACGTCCACAAGGTGCCCTCCGCGCTTAACTACGAATTCATTCTTTAATACCTATTCCTATAAATGTGTATGGTTTGTGATTTTAAATATTTTTAAAGTAATTTATTAAAATATTTTATTAAACTAAATAAGACATTATTAAAAAAAAAATAACATAATCTTATTCGATATGAGAAATCGATGTAATGATGACTCTCGGTGAGCGCGGACATTCCAGTCACGACGAGCGTACTGTACGGACGTGTGTCGGAGTTAACATTTTGTTTATTTATTTATTTATTTTATTTGTACAGGTAAAGAAATATAGATCTTGTGTTTGATGGAGCGCTATGTTATGTTAGGAGGCGTACAAATATGTGTGAGTATTACAAATTAAAATCAAATAAAAATATTTAAAAATCATGCATAATTATAACATTGAATTAAAAAATAAATTGAACAATTACATATTATTTGATACTCAAATTATGTCAGGCCTAAATGAGGAATTACTAAAATGTCAAAAAAAAGTATGTAAGTATACCTAGCTATGCTATAGCTTATATAGCCAGCTATGCCTAATTAGTAGAGGAGACGTGGAAGATCGACCTTCACCCATCAGATAACTTGATGAGACATATTTTTTATCAAATATAATTGATTAACAAACATGCCGATGATAACTTGCCTATCAAAAAGTTTACATAGCTATTTTTAATTGAATTAATTTTAATCAATTTTCTTTCATCACCTTCACTCTTTTCATAACCGAATGAATTTTATCTGATAGTTTTTAACACACAGAATATGCCTAGGTAGGCTTGCCTACTTATTTATGTACATGGCAAGCAGATGTGAACAGGTAAGTCAATATAGGTAACTACACCG
The DNA here is from genome assembly GCA_947361185.1 of Charanyca ferruginea. Taxonomy (NCBI): domain Eukaryota; kingdom Metazoa; phylum Arthropoda; class Insecta; order Lepidoptera; family Noctuidae; genus Charanyca; species Charanyca ferruginea. Next base: position 19,949,737 of record OX376073.1, read on the forward strand.
ATCATGCGCACTTGCATACATTCAAAGGTCAGGTAGCGTGCAGCTGCTATGTTGTGTCCTGTTCTATCATACGAACCTCGGACGCTCTACTTTCTCTCTCGCACCTATCAAATAGCTCCAATTCTAAGACTTTATAGCTGGACAATATTTCATGTAGGTACGATTTTTTGCAGGTAAGCCTATACGAATGGTTTTGTAATTAAAATATCTTAATTATGATATCAATTTCGATTGGTTAACAAATCGGTGTAGTTACCTATATTGACTTACCTGTTCACATCTGCCTTCAACCTTTTATGTAAACGTAAAAAAAAGATACGGCCGTTTATGCCGCAAAAAACGTATATTTCGACACCACTAAGGGAATCAAAATTTTTACGTTACTCCCCGTTGACCTAGAACTATGAAATTTGGTTTTTTTTTTTTTATATACGGATTGGCATCTCGCAGGTCAGCCTAGGAGGTTGTCGGCTGCTTAACCGGACTTTCCTGTGGTGCCTTAAAAATTATTATTTTTAGGGCCTCCAGCCAGGGCATAAAAGCTTACAAACTAAGCGACTACACGCTAAGGGCACCCCCTGTGGGGTACGAGCCTCGGCTTAGGGCGTCGCTGGGAGAGGACAGCAAAGGGTCCTCTGACTATGAAATTTGGCTAGTAATATCGTCTTATATACTACAAGTACAGGGAAAAGTCTGAAAACTATTACATTCTTTTTTTTTTGTAATTAAATCATAAAAAATATAGTCTTTATTTATGACTAGCTATTGCCCGCGATAACGTCTACGTGAATGTCGGTTATTGCGGATGCAGACAAAGTCGCGGATTTAAAAGTAGCCTATGTCCTGCCCCAGGGTTCAAGCTATTTTGATACCAAATTTCTTAAAAATTGGTTAAGCCGTTTCATCATGAGAGCGTAACAGACAGAGTTACTTTAACTGGTTACGAGACTGGTTAAGAGTTTTGACTGGAACATCTATACCAAATTATGTTTTTATCAAAATTTATAAATATTATACAACTCCATTATTGCATTTCTAACATACATTTTCTAAAATTTGAATATAATTATGAATAAAACAGTTACCTATAGATATAATTATTGAAATATAATAACTTCAGAAAATACATGTGTTACTTTGCACAAATTATCTAGTAGACAGTACGACACGGTTGGCGCAGTGGCTGAGCGATCGACTGCTGCGCAGCGTGTTGCGGGTTCGATTCCCGCCCAGGGTAAATATTTGTGTGATGAGCACTTGTATTTGCCTTGTGTCTGGGTGTTGTTTATCTATATATGTATGTATTTACAAAAAAAAAATGTATTTGTGTATGTATATCAGCTGTCTGACACCCATAGTACAGGGTCTCCCTAGTTTGGGGTCAGATGGCCGTGTGTGAAAATGTCCCCACATATTATTATTATAGTAATTCAGTTACCAAGTTACTTTTTACATTATTTCTATAATTTAGTTTTAAACATTACATTATACATAGTAAATTCTACCATCTGGCAGTCCGCACAATAAATGTGGGAGCAAAGCGCTGTGTTCGAGACCGTGGAACTTCAACCGTATAACGGTGACAGACGGATCTCAATTATGTTAAAAAAGTGTACATACTTAAAAAAAAACAATTCCAGTCCAATTTGATGTTATTTGTTTGTTAGGAACATAACTCTACGAAGTCATTAATGGTTAAAAACGATTCTGTAACCTGTAACACAACTCTACAAGAGCTCCAATTAGTAATAGGTATGTACATTATTATCCTCAATCATTTAAGGGGCTGTCGACGTGAGGGGTCGGGGCTATCACCATGCTAACTAACTAATAATAGCGAAGCCATGATTATTGTATAGAATATTTAACTTGAGAAGGTACCGGAGACCTATCACGAGTGCGGAGTAGACATAACGTAAATTCGATCGATTTTTTTACTATAAAATACTCTTTTCACACGACAATGGTGCCAATTCTGTTGTGCACGAACTAAAATAATTTTAAGCTATTTATATCTCTTCCTCTTCAATAAATGTTGCTGTCAATTTAAGTTGATGCAAATTAATGTTCATACAATTATAATTGTCATTTTGATTAAAAACACTGCGATGTTCAAGGGAAAAACTTATTTTACATCTCTAACTTAGTCCTTGTCTGCCGCCGTCCTTTTCTTCAGCTGCCTGGTAGTAAGAGATGCCAAATGCCAAATTTTAATTTAGTTTGTCAACAAGGGAATCGGCACCATTATTAATTTAGTTTAAGTTAAAACTTTTTATACACCAAACACAAGCAAGCACGGATGTGTATCATGTGTGTGTATGTATATGTATGTGTGCGTGTAAATATGCGAGTGTGTTTGTGTGTGTTGTGTTAGTTCTTGTCAGATTCCTTGTTTGGCCCAGAATTCAGACACGGCAACGCCATCCGCTGATGCAGTCCGCACATGAGCAGGCGACAGGGCATGCCGGCGTAAGATAGAAGATGGACTATGGTCTGCGGGGAGACTACACGCAAACACTGAAGATTGGCATCATCTGAGAACTCCCACCATTAGATATTCTCTTTGCTGCGGCCCACCTGGGGTGTGATTCTGTAAGAACTCATTCTAAACTTCGAATCTGAAACCGCTGTGAGTTTCTTGATTGGCATTCTAAAAACTCGGTTGATAATTCGAATGTACACTAGCGCCACCCTTGCGAGCATGTCAGCGAGTTGAACTAAATTGACAGGGAGATTTTGACAGATAAAGTATGAGATGACGTTAAGAAGTGGCATTCTGTAAGGTAATTTCCCCGTCACTTCGATGCTCACTTGGCACTCGAACCCGATTCAAAGTGTCAAATATATCAAGGTCATTTTGAACCTTATGCGAAGTGAGAGTGAATAGTGATGTGAGATGCGAGTTGTTGTTTGAATTTTACAGAATAGAACTACTGATGCGGAGCCGGTTTGAAATTTTCTAGATCAGCCACGGTAACGCATGCACAGATGACAGGGTGATAGTAATTGTGCTTGTTGTATGAAATTAAGCGAAAACGCTATAGAATAGTCGTATTTCCAATTCGGAAATCGATCACCCGGCATGGGGATCACGGTAAGGTACACGCGTTGAACATCAACACGCTTTTGCGCGTATTACTTACCTTTTCGCGTCAACAGTAAATAGGTTGATGTGTTGCTGTCTTAAAAAGTATGCGCAGAGTTGCGTTGAGTCACTTCGCGGTGTACCTAAGCTGTCCCTTAGAACGCATTGACATTTCTAGGCTCTAATATTAAACTAGCGACCCATCGACGCTGTTATATTAAACTAGCGACCCATCGACGCTGTTATATTAAACTAGCGACCCATCGACGCTTTAATATTAAACTAGCGACCCATCGACGCTCTTATATTAAACTAGCGACCCATTGACGCTTTTAAATTAAACTAGCGACCCATCGACGCTGTTAAATTAGACTAGCGACCCATCGACGCTCTTATATTAAACTAGCGACCCATCGACGCTCTTATATTAAACTAGCGACCCATTGACGCTTTTAAATTAAACTAGCGACCCATCGACGCTGTTAAATTAGACTAGCGACCCATCGATGCTCTTATATTAAACTAGCGACCCATCGACGCTCTTATATTAAACTAGCGACCCATCGACGCTTTAATATTAAACTAGCGACCCATCGACGCTGTTATATTAAACTAGCGACCCATCGACGCTGTTATATTAAACTAGCGACCCATCGACGCTTTAATATTAAACTAGCGACCCATCGACGCTCTTATATTAAACTAGCGACCCATTGACGCTTTTAAATTAAACTAGCGACCCATCGACGCTGTTAAATTAGACTAGCGACCCATCGACGCTCTTATATTAAACTAGCGACCCATCGACGCTCTTATATTAAACTAGCGACCCATTGACGCTTTTAAATTAAACTAGCGACCCATCGACGCTGTTAAATTAGACTAGCGACCCATCGACGCTCTTATATTAAACTAGCGACCCATCGACGCTGTTATATTAAACTAGCGACCCATCGACGCTTTAATATTAAACTAGCGACCCATCGACGCTCTTATATTAAACTAGCGACCCATTGACGCTTTTAAATTAAACTAGCGACCCATCGACGCTGTTAAATTAGACTAGCGACCCATCGACGCTCTTATATTAAACTAGCGACCCATCGACGCTCTTATATTAAACTAGCGACCCATTGACGCTTTTAAATTAAACTAGCGACCCATCGACGCTGTTAAATTAGACTAGCGACCCATCGACGCTCTTATATTAAACTAGCGACCCATCGACGCTCTTATATTAAACTAGCGACCCATTGACGCTTTTAAATTAGACTAGCGACCCATCGACGCTCTTATATTAAACTAGCGACCCATTGACGCTTTTAAATTAAACTAGCGACCCATCGACGCTGTTAAATTAGACTAGCGACCCATCGACGCTCTTATATTAAACTAGCGACCCATCGACGCTCTTATATTAAACTAGCGACCCATTGACGCTTTTAAATTAAACTAGCGACCCATCGACGCTGTTAAATTAGACTAGCGACCCATCGACGCTCTTATATTAAACTAGCGACCCATCGACGCTCTTATATTAAACTAGCGACCCATTGACGCTTTTAAATTAAACTAGCGACCCATCGACGCTGTTAAATTAGACTAGCGACCCATCGACGCTCTTATATTAAACTAGCGACCCATCGACGCTCTTATATTAAACTAGCGACCCATTGACGCTTTTAAATTAGACTAGCGACCCATCGACGCTCTTATATTAAACTAGCGACCCATTGACGCTTTTAAATTAGACTAGCGACCCATCGACGCTCTTATATTAAACTAGCGACCCATCGACGCTCTTATATTAAACTAGCGACCCATTGACGCTTTTAAATTAAACTAGCGACCCATCGACGCTGTTAAATTAGACTAGCGACCCATCGACGCTCTTATATTAAACTAGCGACCCATCGACGCTCTTATATTAAACTAGCGACCCATTGACGCTTTTAAATTAAACTAGCGACCCATCGACGCTGTTAAATTAGACTAGCGACCCATCGACGCTCTTATATTAAACTAGCGACCCATCGACGCTCTTATATTAAACTAGCGACCCATCGACGCTCTTATATTAAACTAGCGACCCATTGACGCTTTTAAATTAAACTAGCGACCCATCGACGCTGTTAAATTAGACTAGCGACCCATCGACGCTCTTATATTAAACTAGCGACCCATCGACGCTCTTATATTAAACTAGCGACCCATTGACGCTTTTAAATTAAACTAGCGACCCATCGACGCTGTTAAATTAGACTAGCGACCCATCGACGCTCTTATATTAAACTAGCGACCCATCGACGCTCTTATATTAAACTAGCGACCCATTGACGCTTTTAAATTAAACTAGCGACCCATCGACGCTGTTAAATTAGACTAGCGACCCATCGACGCTCTTATATTAAACTAGCGACCCATCGACGCTCTTATATTAAACTAGCGACCCATCGACGCTCTTATATTAAACTAGCGACCCATCGACGCTCTTATATTAAACTAGCGACCCATTGACGCTTTTAAATTAAACTAGCGACCCATCGACGCTGTTAAATTAGACTAGCGACCCATCGACGCTCTTATATTAAACTAGCGACCCATCGACGCTCTTATATTAAACTAGCGACCCATTGACGCTTTTAAATTAAACTAGCGACCCATCGACGCTGTTAAATTAGACTAGCGACCCATCGACGCTCTTATATTAAACTAGCGACCCATCGACGCTCTTATATTAAACTAGCGACCCATTGACGCTTTTAAATTAAACTAGCGACCCATCGACGCTGTTAAATTAGACTAGCGACCCATCGACGCTCTTATATTAAACTAGCGACCCATCGACGCTCTTATATTAAACTAGAGACCCGCTCCGGCTTCGCACGAGTGCAATGTAGATCAAACTAATACGTATAAACCTTCCTCTTGAATCACTCTATCTATTGATGAAATGAAACCGCTTTAAAATCCGTTGCGTAGTTTAACAGATAATAATATAAGCGTACAGACAGCTGGAGCGACTTTGTTTTTTATACTATGTAAAGACTAGCTTGTAAACGCTTTGAGCTATATCTGGTCAATTATATAATTATATGCATCAACCTGTATTTAGAATCAGTATCAATACAACTCACCCACCTGCGTACGGGGGCAAACTACGACACGGTTTGCACAGTGGCCAAACGATCGACAGCTGCGCTGCGTGTCGCAGGTTCCATTGTCGGTCAGAGCAAGTATTTGTATAGCCTACAAATAGTTGTTTCGGGTCTGGCTGTTTGTGTATGTGATTTTATATGTTTACAAACATTTGGTCATGATACAGGAGAAATTCCCAGTGCCAGGTAAAAGTGTATAATTTTTTTTTTTGAGGCGACATTTTAAACCTTTCAGATTACTATGATTTATCCAAGTTAAGTATTAATAACGACATAAATATTATGGAATGCATTTTCGGAATAATGATGAAACCCACATCAAAAATGACAAAGAACCAACTTCACAAACAGACAAACATAAAAAGGTGCTTTATTTATAAAAAAATTGAGAAAAGTCCTACTACCTGCACAGCTTATGTAAACAAACTTATTTTTAAAATAAAACAATTGCGATCCGTTTCCAAGAACTGTCCTCGCGCAGCTTTGGTAGGTAAGTTGTTATCCCCGTCTCTGTCGCACTTGTGTAAAATCGATATTGGTCTCGCCACTCCGGTTCTACAGCCCCTTCAGTTGCTTTGAGGGCCGCAGGGTGAGTGCACATGTTTCATGCACCGGTTTTTATTGAAGTTTACTTGAAATTAGTGTTATGAACTGTACGAGTACATAATATTAATTATTGAAGCTGTTGTTGCTGATTTTTGGTAAAGTTCACAGTTTCTATGTGCTTGAGTATTGTATGGTTGCGGTTCCATTCAGATTTACACTGAAATATTCCTTTATTAACCTTTAATTTAAAAAAAAGACCCCGTTACGTACAACGTATGGTTTTTAAAAACATAACGTGTTGTTTAAATGTTGTACTTTGACCCATTGAATTTTAACCACTGCGTCTATATACCTACTATTATTGTATTATGACTATATTATTATGGTAATGTTTTGAACTACAGTATGCAAGTAGCTTGCACTCCTTCGTACCAGTTACTTGCATGCTTTTGAGGAAGTTCCTGATACGTGTATTCTTGCCTTAACGTTAGGCTAAGTCACATGGAAGTACCTACATTGTAGATTGTAAAAAAAATATGTCGAGAATACACGAATAATATTAATTAACTGGCAACCCACACACATCCCTATTATGAAATATCAGTCGTTCGAAGGTCAAACGTGTGTCATATTGGCGCAGCAACCTTCGTAGTTACGATCGTGGTTCTAAAAATAGAGGGGAATTTTCTAAATTTATGGAAAATGCAACTGAACATAATAAAATGTGATTATTATGGCGGAATTGAATAATCGGATGCATACTCTTCACTACGAAAGTATGGATATGACTTCTGGAAATAATTCACCATCATTGTCATTATACAATGTTTCTGGGGTCTTCGCAACACGTCTCTTCTTCGATTTCGTGACTTAGTTGATTTGAAGAAAAAGTCGAGGGATTTTTTCGATTAAAAAGTTCATTCCATAGTAAGCTAACACCTGAAGTTTCGATTTGCGTCAGATTATCCGATCTCTGTTTATAACAGTGTTCGACAAGAGATGAGAGAACATAGTTTTTAGTATAGAGGAGAGGCAAAACGCAAGTATTTAAGGAGAATGCACTAAAAGTAGTTCGCAGTCATAGCAGCTCGTACAGTAATAAATAAATTAGCAGCGAAACTAACTAACTACTCTTGTCCCATGCTACTTGGGGTAGACGCGAAAAGTTCTTTTGTTTCATTCCGTTCTGTCAACCATCATGATATCACTGACTCTCACAATCTTTTTTTGGGATTCTTCTTCCTCTCCCTCCGCCCATATATATTTTTTTGTTCACATGCGTACCAAGACAAACGATTCTCTTTCAACGTTTCTGTCACTAATGCCACTTTCAAACTTCCACTAATACATTCATTTCTGACCTTATTCATTCTGGTCACTCTACACGTCCATCTCAACATTCTCATCTCTTTATACACATGCAATCAATTTTCACCTGTATTCTTCACAGCCCCAACATTCCGATACATACAGTGGGGCATCCATGGTTCGCTAGTAGTTCCAGCGACCTGTCGCCATTTAATCCATCCTGAGTTGATCCGATGCGTTACGTCTCGGTCTACTTCGTCAATCCCTAAAGACGAGAGATCTGAGGTACTTAGAGTCGCATTAGGTCGGTATCGGCGTTCCGGCTAGAGATTAGCACATGACAAGAGACAGTCACCATTCGCAGGCTACTTCTGTCCAGGCGCAAAAGACGCCTAGTCAGTCTGCTGTCCTAGAATGACATAGCCTCCTTGGATTGGCTGCAGCTCGGCGCTGAGGTCCATTAGTTTTGTGCTTGTGTTAGTTTAACAACTGCATCGTTACCTACTGATCCACTGTGTCCTTTTATTCATTGTAATATCACCTCGTTGGATAACTGATGAAAATATACAAATATGCGTATACGTAACTTTTCTGGCTTCTATGGCATGGGCCACTTGGATAATGCATACAAATTCAATGCGAGTGTTAACTATCGGCCTGTCGGCCTAGATATTTTGACTCCGACCCCGGTACCGAAAGCCTTCCTTGAACTGACAAGTTAAATTTTCAGCTCTTTTGGGTCTAAGCAATCACTTAATTCTTCTTCGAGATGTATGTTGTAGTGATGTACTTGAAGTTCTGTATATATGCTTTCGGAGTTGCTGAGTCTGAGAGTAGCCAAAAGCCGCTTCTGCAGTAGTGGATTCAGTTCCCATATTGCTAGTGATTGCTACACAAGGGAATCACTGTAGTCTTTAAGTACTTTTGTTTTAGGCTATGCTTAAGTCTATTCTGGACCACCAAACTAATGAGCTATGTGTTATGATTGGTCGGTTAGTGAAATGAGTTTAATGAGTCTAAGGTCACTCACTGGCCCGACACTTTAATTGTCCGACCGACTTATGTCCCAGTTTCTCCCCACCAGTCTCTTGCGTTGCCTTAAGGATATCCTAGCTTTTGTGATTATATAGTCGTAGTATCGTGCCAAGTTCAACTGCTTGCCTAAATAGATGCTGGGCATCTATTTAGTAATTTGGTCTCAGATGAAAGGCTTAGAGTAGTTTTAAAGATTTGTGGTAATTTTCCTCTTTTTGGTGAGGGCAGCGCTTCGCCACAATAACCCTCAATGTGTCACTCACCGTGACTTGTACTGCCCTCTGTTTGAGCATGTTTCTGATCCTACCCCCCAACGTCGTCGCTATGTCTCAGGGCCATGCTGATGCTGTGCAACGTGGTTTTATCAAAAACTCCCTCGATGTCGATGAAAGCATACAGTGAGGAACATTTATAATCTATTGCACATTAAATCTTGGAAAACATGTTATCCGGCGCAGATTCTTTTGTTTTTCTATGGAGTATGTACGATGTTGTTTGTGGACTGGTTTCCTGCGTGGAGGCGTATGGGTCTGTAGGTTTTGGGTTGTACATAGTCGGTTCTACCGAAACTGGAGATAAAAATGACTTTCACTTCCCGCCATGCCAGTGGGATGTATCAATATGCTATGAAGGCTCGGTACTTTTCCCCCAGTGATGGTATCAAAGAAACCATTCAGAATATATAGGCTCAATAGGACAAGCTCAACTGGCGTTCTCATATAGATGTCATAACAGCGCGCACCAGGAAACTTGTTTGGGTTTTCAAGAAGTTGAGGCACGTTGCTGACTTAGATCTCCTCAGCACAATATATTTCGCGTTGGGACAATCAGTTCTCGGGTACCTATTGTATAGAAGCTTGGGGTGGCGCTTGTAAGACTTTTATGCTGAAATTGGAAAGAGCGCAGAGATCTACTCTAAAAGTCATAACTTTTAGTCCCTACAGATTTCCCACTAACATGCTGTATGAAAAATGCTAAATAAATTGAAAAAAATACACCCTTTAACCACCCGCGAAGCTAAATCTACCTTGATTGATTTTAATCTACTGTTAGGAATTGGTTATTAGGACTACCTAATAACCAATTCCTAACAGTAGATTTAGCAAACAGAATTGATTTTACTATAAAATCTTGTGAAACACATACCTACATAATTTTAACACACACAATTCACATGCACACGACACAGTAACAAACACACACACACTAACCCACCCACCCAGATACCAGACACACTTCCTCACCTGTACACTCCCTTTTTAAATTGTCTACTCACTCAAACATCCACAGTACTGCATTTATTTTACATAAAAATTATGTCACTATGTATAGAGAAGTCACTGAGTTCTGTAATACACAGAACTCTTCTGAACAGAGTTCTTTGAACCTAGCGCAGAATTTAGGGAATTCTTAAGAATTTGTCACTGTTTTATGTGAATAAAGATTTATTATTATCTCATTTATTTATTGTATATACATAAAAGTTACATTTTTAAATATTAATACTAAAATAAAAACATTTAAAAATATAAAAAAAATAGTAGCCCACCGGTATCGGGAACAGGGTCCAAGCTACCGGTGGTCAGGGCTCCTGAGAGAGGAATCTCCTGACTATACGCGCCGTGTCCAGGAGTACCGCTTTCTGTATCAAGCCCTTGATCCAGCTGCCCAACGAGAGCCTCCTTAGGTATTGGTCGAGGCTCTTGGAAATGAGTCCATTGGCCGTTACGACTACCGGCAAAATGACTGCTGTATTAACATCCCACATGTCGACAACCTCGCGAGCCAAGTCAAGATACTTAATTTGTTTATCTTTTCCGGTTTTCACGAGGTTCTCGTCATGCGGAACCGCTATATCATCAATCATTGCGCGACGCTCTAATCGATCTATCACCACTATATCAGGCTTATTGGCAACAATTATTATTATAGGGCTGGGAAAATATTGAATCCATTTTATTCTGTCTTCTGTTACAATATTGTGGGCCTTAGACCAGTCATGGTTAGTGGGAGCCCATCTGGGCTCATTCTCCCACGTCCTGCCCTCAAAGAGGTTACAATCCGAGAAGTGTGTCTCAAGGAGTACCCTACTGGTTTTGTGATCCATTATTGTAAATGAGTTGTTGTCAGGTTTTTTCAGCGCACCGAGGGTGCGTATCTGATCGGTTGATGGGATTTTCCTTACCCATGCCACTTTGTTGTTTAGTTCGATGGATTCACAAAATTGTCACCAGGCAGTTCTGATGTGTTTTTCGAAACTGTTGCTGGCGTAGTGTGTCTCTGAGTTTACCAAGCTCAGCGTTCCACCAGTGGTTTCCCTTTTCTTTTGTAGCATGGGACCCTCAGCTTACAACAGGCATAATTGTCTCCGTTATATTATAGTGAGGGATTTGTATCTGTATCTGGAGAAGGGCGTTGCTAGCTGCGCTACAGTTTATACATTTGCGGCTATCATCGTTTCACATGTTTTACTTTAGTCGTAGGTTGTTGTTCCAAAATAAACTTTTATTTTATTTTGTTTATTATTATTTGAATATAATATTCTATTTGTGTAGAACCGGTGTCCCCTTGTTTCGCAGACAGAAATTTCATAGAATTTCGTTTCCCAGAAAATGTTTCAAATAATATTTGGTTCTTGTATTTTTATTTCGACTATTATTGTTTCAAAGACTATTTACTTCAATGAAAAATATTTCACAGAAACACAGTTCAATGAATTTTTCATCACATTTTTTTGTTTAACAAACTTATCAAAAATTAGAATTCTTTTTTGACGATTATTATTTGTTCGTTGTATTTTTCCATGAAATTTATTTCAACAAAAATGTATACTTAGATATAAATAGACAAAAACAAAAATGTTGTCTTAAAAAGTCAATATGTTGTTCTACCAAAGTTAATGACAGAAACGAATCGCTGCGAAACCGACTCCACGTAGTCGTGTCTGCCCTACGCCTAGAGTGTAATTTAAATCTGCGTAGGCGTGGAAGGGCGAGGCGGCCCGCGAGCTGAGGAGCAGGTGGTTTTAACGCCCGCCGCCGCGGCTGAGGCTGGCCGGCGTAGCCGGCCAGTAAGACGAAGCTGCGGTGGTGGGCGTGAATACCATCTGCGACGATAAGCTCGCGTGGGACCGCCGGAGCCCCGCAACGCCGGAGCCGTGACAGAAACTATGCCTGCTGTATGTCGCATGCTCGCTTGCATGATGCATGCTTGCTTGCATGATGCATGCTTGCTTACATGCTGCATGCTTGCTTGCACGCTGCATGCTTGCTTGCACGCTGCATGCTTGCTTGCACGCTGCATGCTTGCTTGCACGCTGCATGCTCGCTTGCACGCGCGCACAGTAAGTTTGGTTAGAACTGAGACTCCCATTATTGGGAATAAGTTTTATATTAAATAAAAAATATTTGGATAAAGAATATTTGGTTTGTTATTCTATGATATGATTATTCTAACAATAAACTTTATGTGAAACAAAAATCAATGATTTAAAAATCTTGAAAGTAAGTATTCTGCGTATTGATCATTCTATGAAACGAAATTATTAGAAAAATTTTATGTGAAACGAAATTCTATAAAACTATTAGCTATGAAACAGCGTACAACCGTGTAGAACCATCGTCGTCAACCAAAACCTGACAGCTGTAAGATGTCTGGAACATAATTGGATTGACAGAAATAATGTAACACAGCATGATACCTATTCGTATTACTAAGCGATCTCAAGCAAAACAAAACTTAGTCATAAGTTTGTTAAAAAATGACAATGTTATAAACTTATTTTATTTACTTATTATATTGTACATACGTAGGTTAACTAAATTAATCAATATTTATAAGAGCGAGCACCTAGTGTAGTTTAAAACGTAGGTTATCACAATTCTGAATGTTTCGGCTTACCTACCTACGTACCTACCTATTTGTGTGTAAATCACAGTACAACTATCGTATTAGTGAAAAATAAACATATTTACTATAATCGTGCTAGTGTTATTCCCATTAAGCAACATATTTTTGCTAGTATATTTCCTTTTTTTTAATTCTGGACCAATATTTTCTAGCTACCTAAAATAAGGTAAGTATCGAAGCTCTTGTAAGTATTTTATGTGTGATATTTTTACCTGAAGTCATTGAGTAAGAGTTTATTATTATTAACATTTATTTTGGCAAAAGAGGAAAGGCCTCAGTAAAAGCCGATCCCGGCTGTCATTCGAAAATTTCAGTCGTTATCGTTATGGTAGCAGCCACAAAGTCTGACAACCAGCGTTACCAAGAGGAATCGTGTTTCAATGTAACTGAGTTGTAGAGGACAGACAGGCAGTGGCTTCATGTAAAACGCTGGTATTCAACCCCCCCCCGACCCTTGCTAGCGCCAGCCCTCGTCGCTGTGCCCTTAGCTTTAAAATAGCCCCTAATTAATGGAGACCCGATCCAGCCTGTCCCTTTGCTGCCCTCTCTCAGTGTCGACCTAAGCCGAGGCTCGTACCCCACAGGGGGTGCCCTTAGCGTAGTCACTTAGTTTATAAGTTTTTGCCCTGGCTGGAGGCCCTAAAAGTCACTTTTAAGGCACCACAGGATTGTCCGGTTAAGCAGTAACCAACCCTCAGGTTGAACTGCGAGATGCCATTCAGAAAAAAAAAAAAAAGCTGGTATTCAGCTGCATCTGGTTAGACTGGAATCCGACCCCAATATAGTTGGGAAAAGGCTAGACAGGTGATGATGACATTCCTTTAAGCGAAAATCGTTTTTTGATTGCTGAATCATGTACCTAATTGTTTGCATGACTAGTCTTTTGGCTAGCAACACAAGAAGACACTGCAGAGGATGCTACTTGATAAATAGATTACAGTTGGAGTAGACACTACAAAGTGAACATTTATGTACGTTTCACACATGACGAGACGCAGCGAAACGGATGCGCGCATATCCGACCGCATCTGACCGCCTTTCGCATGATTGGATGGACAACTCAATTTTCTTTAACGTTCAAGTAGGCAAGGGCATGTTCACACGATGCGTCGCGGCGCCGTAACGTTTTATACGTCGCAGTAGCGTAACGTGCAGTAATGCAGTTGACTGAAGACCTATTCTACTAATGAAAAACGTTCAAAATCTCGTCACAATCTCATCTAAGCAGTGTTGGTTTGGCGTTGCAACGCGTATTTGGGTTTTCCTTTCTCATCTCGCGGGTTGCAAGTCCGGTAAAACGCCGCAGCGACATCTCTCCGGGCGCCGCGCTGCCATCGCAAAGCATTGTGTGCATCGGCACTAAGGTAGCTACAATTTATATTTCACTTTTTCTTCAAATATTTACATGTGACATTCTATGTCCTATCCATATTGCAAATATACTGCAATAAATAGTGCTGGAATAGAGTAATAAAGCATAATTAATTTCAGGTTCTGCGTCAAACTTACCAAGTGAGTTTCTGGAAGTCCCCGTTGACCCGAATGAAGAAATCATTAAAGAATTTACTTTAGCGAAATCGACGCACGCCATGGCCCGGAAAGATGGGAATTTAAATAAAATTAGAAGAAACTGTCAAGGATGCTACAAAACAAAATTTGAAGAGTACGGCTATAAGTCAGCAAAAAATTGTACAAAAAAAGTTGCCACATATTGCCCCGAGTGTCCGAAGCAACCACACTATTGCCTGCCATGTTTTAATAAAGAACATCATCTTGAAATATAAATGATTAATCTCCGGTATCTCGACAGACGAATGACCTCTATGAATGTCAAGCTTGCATAAGCTGTTGTGATTGGTTAACTCAATTATCAACAACTAAGCAGGGCATAAATTGTCGGCATTTATTTTACTTTAGAAAAAAACGGGGGTGAAGGCAATATTTCACTATTCACTTCATCATCATCATCATCATAAAGTCAACCTTTAGACGCCCACTGCTGGGCATAGGGCCAAGCATGGCGATTACTGCTGAACCCCCCTTGGAGGAGTAATCGCCATGCTTGGCCGATGCATGTTGGCGATCGCAGTAGGTGTTATGGTACTCAGAACGACACTGCTGCCCATCCTCTTCACTATTCACTTAGAACCTTTTAATTTAAATAAAGCAAGCAATTTAAAACGGGTAAACATAAAAGTGAATAAATGAAATATCGGCTTTTCCTTTCAATCTAATTGAAGTTATGTGGTTGAACCGTGTAAATATTAGGTACCTACCGTAAGTTATTATATTTGATTTAACCACAGATATAGATAGACCTAGATAACGCAAGTATTACGATCTGTATGAAAACCAAGCGTGCCATTTTTTGGACGTCACAATGTAATACGCATGGTTGGTTTTTCCAAAATTTGGTATTACCAGGTATTACTGAGGGAACACGAGGGGGGGGAGATTAAAAATAACTGTTTTTTAAATTAATAACGCATAATATTAATCACAAAATGACTTACCGATGGAAGGAATCGTTTACTTTATTTTTTTTTTTCGTAAGTTAGGCACGAAAATAGGCACGCGAAATAGTTGCTCATGCGTTATCTAGGTCTATCTATATCTGTGGATTTAACCCATCGTACATTTGCTGTGAATAAAATAAATTGATATCAGAACGATGTGGGGTTTTCTTAGCCATGAGCTCTCTCGTAAACTCAAACATACTTAATTATTATGACATATGATACCTACCTACATTTGTTTTTTTAGCAATATTTGTAACATCGCAGAGAGGTAACGTTATGATCAGACTGAATGGTTACAACTTTTACTACAAGAAGGCTGGTGATGGGCCGTGCATTAAAAAAAGATGGGTTTGTTCCACCCACTTCTGTAGAGGATGCAAAGCTACTATCTACACGATCGATGACGTCATCGTTTCGATTAAAAATGTTCATGATCATCCGCCTATGCCCCGCAATATAATAAAAGAAATGCGTATTTCTAAACTTAGTAATTAATATTCTCTAAACTATTAAGCTGGGACTCTATTTGAGCAACCTCGTATTGAGCCGCCGCACTGTGAGGACTCGCTTGATTCAAGTAGCGCCTCGCTTCGACCCATGGCAGTGTCTCCACTTGCCATGCCGCGAGTCGAGCCAGCAACCTCGATCCGCGGCTGCCTCTAATGGAGTCCCAGCTTTACGACTTCGAAATCTTTTTTGTTATTAAAGTCAATTGTGTTATTTTATTCAACTTTAATCTATAATGAAATACACCTATATAAAACTTATTAATAAAAATAAGGTGCAGTATATACCTACCTAGTAAAATATAGGAATCTACGTCAATATTGTTTTCTTCATCTTTACCAGATTCACGTTGCAACTTGTATTTTAAGTAGCAGTTGAGCTGCTGTTGAGCTTGTGAGTGATTCCGTTCGGGAAAGTACAGTCACACACCTTTTTTTTTTTTTTTTTTTGGTACGGGGTGGAAAATCCACCTATTTCAACCATAAAGTAGCATTGCTGTGTTTCGTTTAAATGTAATTAGGTACATGGCAACGCATCGCATGCCTCTTCACTTTCCAAGTTAGGAAATCTCGTAAATGTGTCTATTTAATGAAAATATGACGTTTGTGAGCTTTTCTAACTTGGACAGTTTTATTGACGATTTTAATTATTACAGTTCTGTAAATGCATATTTGTTACTCCCGCGAATATTTTTTTTTTATTACAACACAACCTGATACTGAGCTGCAATTTGCAAAAAACGTAAAAAAAATGAATTTCACGGACTGCACTGGAGCTTTCACCTTAATATGAGGTAAGCCGTCTGCGTCCTTCGGCTTGTTTACCATCCAAATATTTAGAAAATGTGCTTGTAAAAATATGATATTAAGTTTACGAGAATTTAAAACGTTACTATTAATTTATTTTTAAATTAAATGTATCATCTTGTTTGATTAGTGTAGTTTTATTAAAATCACTCTACAATAATTTATTCGGCAAGAAATTAACTTCTACGGGGAGCGATACCTAACTTATCAAGTCTTGACTTGATAGATATAATGAGTTAATAAATCTATTGATACGATACAACGTCTATCAATGTGTTAAATAATGTTCACCGCACTCTTGATTTGGAGGAAAGCGGAAAATATGTTTTTCTTACTCCTCCGCTATTCTTTTTTTTTCGACCGACTTCAAAAAAGGAGGTTATCAATTCGTCTGTATTTTTTTTTGTGTTTGTTACCTGAGAACTCGGGACTGGGTGAACCGATTTTGATGATTCTTTTTTTCTTTGAAAGCTAATGCTTCCCGTGTGGTCCCATTTTAATTTGGTCCAGTTCTGACAATGGCATCCATGAGAAAACCGTATAAGTCTTAAATTTGCATTAAGTATGTGCGCGATTTGTTACGCGATTTCTCCGGCAAACGTAACCCGATTTTGAAAATTCTTTTTTTTATGGATAGGGTATGCTTCAGGGGTGGTCCCTTATAAATTTTATCGAAATTGATTCAGCACTTTTAGAAAAAATCAACAAATACCCAAAAATTTTACATAGACGACGTTTTAGTTTCTTTAATCTTTGAAGTAGTTAACTTTCAATCTCTTCTTAATAGATTTGGATGAGAAGGAGGTACTAAAAAGCGGAAAATAAAAAGCTTTTCACAAAAAAGACAACCGCCTTCAAAAACTAAAAAGTGAAAAATAACTTTAGCACAGAACACACATTGACTTTAGTTTCGAAATTCGGTGGCTTTGTTCTGTTTGCTGTTTTGCATTGCCACCGACTTAACAAAACGACGAAACAAAAGTCAATGTGTGTTCTGTGCTAAAGTTATTTTTCACTTTTTAGTTTTTGAAGGCGGTTGTCTTTTTTGTAAAAAGCTTTTTATTTCGTTGCAACATCAAAGACAATCGCAATGTTTCATTGCCTCGTCGCTTTTCTGGTGGTCGCCACTGTTGATTCTAGGTTTTAGGAGTTGTAGTGGTTCGGAAATAATGTGATGGGTTTGTCCCATTAAAAACCCATGCTACCTACTTTGCTGACTGGCTAACATAAAAGCTAACCATGGCTTGTACTCATATTAACATTTGTACGAACAAAAATAAAGAAACTAAGACATCACTACTATAGATCTACCAGAATCTCATGGCATAAAAAAAGAATTAAAAGTTGTGATTTTCATATGGCAATGTCAATAGGGTAGGTACTTGACACCACCAATTAATTGACATAGTTTTTATGAGCTGTCAAAACGAGATTCCTCCATCGATTTTGTATGACAATAGCGGCCTGTGACGTCACTTACCAACTCAATTGACTAACTATTAATTGATTTCAAAGCAACTTAAAATCGAATGTTACAGTTAATTGAAAAGTAATCGGGTTTTCGGGGCTAAAATAAAGTGTATTTTAAGATAAATTGTATTTTTGGAATTATTGGTTAATGGTGTCAACAACCCAATTGTCACCTGTCAAATCCAATTACGCGATCTGTCAACCGCTGCAGAAAAATTAAACAGTATCAAGATCGTTTAATCCAATTTCCCCCCAGTATTGCACATAACAAATTTATTTTCCCCTCTTGCTATGAGATTCTGGTAGACCTGTAACTGCCGCACTCAGATAGGTACAGTGGGTGATAGCTATTATCTGACCCACCCTAAAAACAAACGAGTTTAAACTCTATGTCTGTAACAATAAGGGTTATTCAATTTGTATGAGTTCATCTGACTAGCGCTACTCGATAAACAAATACAATAATAAAACAGACACGCAAAATTGATCTTTAAAACGTTAGGATTAGGATATTTATAACTACTTGTTATGCAATTTTGATTTTTATGCGGTAAAACTTAAAGTTTATCACAGTATTGTAAAATAAATATCATTTTAACCTAACTTGTAATAAGTGGGTAGTTGAAAGACAATTGCGTATTCATTGTAAAACTGGTATTCAAATCTTACTAAGGATATGGGTAGGAAAATAAAAAAATACCGTGACTATAATTAAAGCTAGTCTACGCACAATTGCAATGACTACGGGCGAACATTTTCTGTGTTGCCTTTCTAAATTGCGAATAGCCCACGCCTTTTTAAAATTATTAAATATAATCTTTGTGGCTTTATTAACATGATTGTCTCAATTGAGTGATTATTTAAAATACAAAATAATCTATTTGCACGAGGAGAATATTGGCATCAAAAAGATTGCAAGGAGACTTATAATATAGCAGTAAGTGTATTTTTCTAATTTTAAACCACGTTTTTATATCTAGCTATTCCTTGTGCCGTGACGTAAACAAACATTTTTTTTATATACTTAAACGTAAAGTGACGCCGTTTAATTTCTTTGTTTCAGAAAATATTTAAAGAAACAGGAAATGTTCAAAAGGATCCTCCAGGACCAATGACTAAAAACTTGTGGAAATTGGAGGCCGATTTAATAGTCGCTAATATTTGGAAATGTTACGTGATGTAATGTTGCCGACTGTGCGTGTTGCTTAGCCAAACACGGATATTTACTTCGTGCAGAGATGCTGTGGTGCAAAATTGGCTAACCAGTCAAGAAGGTGTCATAACAATAAGTTGGCCATCTAAAAGTCCTGATCTGAATCCAATAGAAAACTTGTGGGGTCAAATGATTTTAAACTGAGATTCATCAGAAGTCAGGACAAAAGAAAATTTGGCGCAACTTGTGACTTCAACGTGGGAACTCATGAGAGGAAGTGATGCTTGCTGGAACATGGTGTGCAGTATGCGAAGCCGCTTGCAACAAATTAAAGAGAAAGATGGTGCTCCACTTCGCTATTAAGACAGCATCACCGCCTGCAGTCAACAATACTTACGTCAGTGTGTGTGTTAAATAATCTGTTGTTATCATAATTCCTAAGGAAGTGTTTCATACAATGATGCAGGTTCTTATAACGATCATATTTAAAACTAAAAATACTCATAAAAAATCTAAAAAGTATGTAATACATCAAAGTATAATAGTGCTGTTTTGACTAATATTTTATAAGTAGGTAGGTATGTATGACAGTAAGTTAATGTGGTGATGTTATTGTTATAAATTGAAATATTATAGTTATATTTCTAAACATAATATAACATGTTGATTCACTACATTCAACACTTTGTAAAGCATGTAACAGATTACTATACCTACGATACCTACTTAAAAAATAATAAAAATGGGTATTTTATGGGCACTATTGAAACGAAGAACTGTTTTGTTGTCGCGTTAGCAACTTAAACAGAAAATTCAGTTTAGTATTCTAACTTCTTTTATAATGTTGTAAGTAATTAATTTTTATTTATTTTGAATAAAATCTTTATCATTATCATAATTGTTTTTATTTTTTGTGGTTATTTGTATTTACTTAATCTAATAGAAATAGTATTTTCAATTCAAAAAACATAAATGAATATTGAAAACTACAAAAAGTAAAATGTTAGTTTCAAACTCGCAACCATGTAGAATCTCTTGTTTCCACTGGTTCAACCACTAGACCAAACAGACTTAATTAAAGTTGTTGAAATTAACAACTCCATCATGTGACAAAACAGTAGTCACTATAATTATCTACCTTATCGTTACGTGTTAAAGATTAAATTGGCATAACTATATTCTTTAATATATGCCTACCTTGAACAAGTCGTTCTAGTTCGTACGTATCAAATAACACTTATCTACTGCTAATTGCATAAGGTTAAAATTCGTCTAACTTTTAGTGGGTCAGTTAACAGCTATCACCGACTGTACGTCAGCTAAACATAAACAATCAGACACAACATTAATTGACAAGAACACACTATATTGGAACAAGAGATTTCCATAGAGACCTACCTACGTTTTGGAACGAACAACTAACTTCAACTCTCTGACTAACTGACCGACTCCTTGACAATTCAAAAGTGCCTGTAAATGGTTTGATTGAAATAAAATGCTTTGACTTGGACTTTGACTTTGACAAAAAAAAAATGTTGCCAATCTGTCATTTTTTTAACCGACTTCAAAATGGAGGAGGTTATCAATTCGAATGTTTATATTTTTCGGAAGTCGGTGGCGGTGACTTTGTGTTTATTGTTTTGTATTGCCACCGACTTCCGAAAGTAAAGTAATGTGTTCTGTGCTAAAGTTATTTTATCACTTTTTAGTTTTTAAAGGCGGTTTTCTTTTTTTTTGTAAAAGCTTTTTAGTATTCCCTTAACATCCAAATCCATTAAGAAACGGCGACACACTTAAAAGAGATTATTAGTCCTCCAAATATTGAAGAAAGTAAAACGTCGTCTAAGTAATGTTTTTGGAATTTTGTTGATTTTCTCAAAAAGAGCTGGATCAGTTTTGGTAAAATTTATATGGGACCATTTCGGAATAAACCCCTTTCGAACAAAAAGCATTTTGCAAATCCGTCTATATATGAAAGAGTTATGCCCGAACATACATTAAAAAAAAAACTGACTGATAGAGTCAAAAAATTACAGATTGGCAACATT
This sequence comes from Charanyca ferruginea, assembly GCA_947361185.1. NCBI lineage: Eukaryota > Metazoa > Arthropoda > Insecta > Lepidoptera > Noctuidae > Charanyca > Charanyca ferruginea. Next base: position 19,971,281 of record OX376073.1, read on the forward strand.
TTTTTTTAAATAATAATACCAGCCTATTACCATCCCACTGCAAGGCAAAGGCCTCTTCTCATACAGAGAAGTCACGAGCATTGATCACCACGTGCGCTCAAGGTAGATTGGCGATTTCAGACTTACATCAATTATAAGTCCAGGTTTACTCACGATGTTTTCCTTCACCGATGTTGAAGATAAACTTAAAAAGTACATAATATAATATTTAAAAAGTCACATTGGTACACAGTCTCGTGCTCGGTTGCGAAATCACAACCTTGTGCATGAGACGCCTTAAGGCTTGTTGTATACATGCCAATTACCTTGAGCATTTGGCCCGTACTAAAGTGGCCGAGTGCGGGGGTGATGTAGACGCAATCTTTAATCGGACGCATTTTTAATTTAATGTAATAAAAATAATACGTATTTGTAAAAAGTAACAAAACCAAATAATTTTCCTTTGTATTGCAAAGCAGTAGTATTTTTTTTATACTATTTTGATAAGAAATTAAGGAGTAAAATGGTTTCGTCTCAATGATTTGGAGGTGATTTGACATTTTTTTTTTCTTATAATGTGATACCGATAGAAAAATTGTGGCTAAACCACATTACGATTACATTACAATTTTTTTCAGATGTAATTTCTCTGTAAATGCCGACGAAAAGTTGCTTCATCTGGGCTACTGGGCTATCACGACACCTTTTTTAGTGTTCCGTAGCCAAAGGGTAAAAACGGGACTCTAAGGCTCCACTGTCCGCCTGTCTGACTGTATCTCATGAACCGTGATAGCTACTGAGTGGAAATTTTCACAGGTGATGTATTTCTGTTGCCGCTTTAACAACAAACTAAAAACAGAATAAAATAAATATTTAAGGCAGGCTCCCATACAACAAACGTAACTTTTTGCCTTTTTTTTGCTCGATGTCTAATGTTGTATAAATAATGGTACGGTACCCTTCGTGCACGAGTGTGACTTGCACTTGGCCAGTTTTTTATGTTTCCCTTTTCTCACCATCTCACCAATTTATTTCAAATTATTTATTTTATTTTCAGCTACATTTGTGATATCAAACAGGGGAAACAGAATGGTTCTACATAAGGGTTTCACGTATACTAAAATGAAGGATAAACGCAGTAGAACCCGGGTGATAAGGTGGACATGTTCGAAACGAATGCGTTATCACTGTAAGGCTAAGTTACGAACTCTTTTCGATCATATAATAACTGCAGATGACTTTCATAACCATGACTGAGTCACACCCGCGACACTCCATAGAAACGAAACGATATAATTGCCTACACTAATACTAAAATAATAGACTATACAGATACGTGCGTGAGTGTGCGTGTCTACGCGCCGCGCGAACAAAATCGCAATTTCCAGAGCTAGTCGTTCGACGCGGGGAGAGGTGAGGAACGGTTTCAGAGGGAGGCGGAGCGTGTCGCTACTGTACGGTAGTACTAATACTTATACTGTGAATGAGTTTTGGAGTATCAATATTGAGTATTTTCAACAGACTTCAAAAAAGAAGGAGGTGCTCAATTCGATTGTTTGTTTCTTTTTGTATGTTTATTACGCGTTTTGTCTAGCAAATGTAAATCGATTTTAAAAAATCTTTTTTTATGGATAGGGTATGCCTCAGGGGTAGTACCATATGAATTTTTCAAAAAGTCCCAAATATTTTACATTGACTATGTTATAGTTTCCTCAATCTTTAGAGTACTTTCTATCTGTGTTGCCATTTCTTAATGGATTTGGATGAGAAGGGGGTGCTAAAAAGCGAAAAATAAAAAGCTTTTTTACAAAAAAAGACAAGCGCCTTCAAAAACATAAAAGTGATGAATAACTTTAGCACAAAACTCACATGACTTTAATTTCGGAAGTCGGTGGCAATACAAAACCAGAAATGGAACAAAGCCACCAACAGTCCAACTGCAGTTCTACATGCATATTTAAAATTGTTTATTATTGTATTGTATTTTTAAAGTATAAACGTCTTTAGCAGCTTTTGAGCGTGGGAAAATTTTATGGGTTCGACTCAACGACCAGCTATGTTATTCTGTAAGAACTCACTCCAGTTCTCACTTCTGATTCCGCGTGAAAACTGTTTTAGGTAGTCTGTAACTCGATGAAAACTACGCTAGCGCCACGAAGTGACAACATAGGTGAAGCGAACTATTATTTCGTTACTATTTAAGCGACTACCAAATACTTTTCACTTCAGGTAAGTGAAATCGGAAATGAGATAGGATTCGAATACGCGGGTGAATTCTTACAGAATTGCACTGTTGCTATATGACCTCATTACGGAAATATCAATCTTATCAACTACGAAATACAGCTTTAAATTTAATAATAATGACAACAAAAAACAGAACCTAAGTTTTAAGTTTTCACTTCGAGTTGACTGGTAGAGAATGCCTAAGGCATTAAGTCCGCCTTTGTACCTTTGTGCATGAAGTGTAAATAAATAAATAAATAAATTCTCGTGAGTACCTTGGCACTCATTTTTAGGGGACTCCATTGTCCGTCTGTCTGTCTGTCTATCTGTCTGGCTGTCTGTCACCAGGCTGTATCTCATGAACCGTGATAGCTAGACAGACACAAATACTAAAAACAGAATAAAATAAATATTTAAGGGGGGATATACAACAAACGTGTTTTTTTGCCGTTTTTTGCTCGATGTCTAATGTTGTATAGATAATGGTACAGAACCCTTCGTGCGCGAGTCTGACTCGCACTTAAGCAGTTTTTAATGGTTGAATTTTAAGCAATGCTCAGTTATAGCACATAATATAGAGGGTACAGAAGGACCGCTCCCGCCATCTTCAAAAATAATTACCTAAACTTGCCAGACTCACTAGGGTACTGTATTGACTCTGTAGGTTTTATTTGTGACAATATGAAATTTTATTGACAGTAGTTGGAACGCTTTGCAATTTTTTATAACAAAATTTTCTTGTTCGTCGTAAAATGTCAATGTCTCTCATTTATTCATTTAGACAACACGTAACAGTCGAGTCTGAAGTCTGCTTGAAACTGCTTGAGAATGCCTATAAACATAATGTCAATGTGTGCGTGGTAAAAATGGCGGTTTGTTCTAAGCGGTCTCTCTGCTCGGGCGCGACGCAGCCTTACGTACTTTGTGGTAATAATAATATAGTAATATCTGGTCAATGTTTTTGAATATTTTTTTCCCATATCATATGACTATCAACACGGGTGTATTACCAATAGTATGTTATACTACTATACGATATAGTACACTAAACAATAAATTATTATGGTTGTGCATAATAATAAAAACATGTTCGTAATACTGTTATATTATTATTGTTATTAGTTTAATGTTAATAAACTTTGTATTTGCTGTTAATTAAATATTTCATGAGAGTAACATTGTACTTTTTTTATTTTATTATGTACAATTTTGGAAAAAGATGGGTCCACATCGCTATCAACGGGACACGTGCCCAACAAGCTGGCCGCATTGCCACGTTGGATAGTAATGCAATAAAGCTGATCGCATTACTATCCATCGTGGCAATGAGGCCAAAGATTAGGTCATCTCTTGGGTCATGTAAATAGTCGACCAGCCGCTTGGCGATGTCCCAAAAAACAAGATGATAGATGATCTTGTTAATTACCCAACTACATCAGAAGGAGGATAATATTTGTTTCATACATGTTGTAAAAATTGTACGCGAAATGGAACCCAGCTAAAAAAAAACCTAAATGTTTCTCCCGAACACTGAAGAAATGTAGTAGTTTTTTGAATAAAGAATCATTATGGTGTGTTTTCCCTGTTTTAATTATAATCATAAGATGTTTGTCGTTTGAAGAACGAATGAACATTAAACAGAGGTCCCCACGTTAGGACATGTTCATTTTGTTTATTTGTGTGGCCATTGAGTTATTATTTTTGTGTCACGTTACACAATGGAATGGTTTAGGACTTGTTTATAGTCTCTTTACATAAGTGAATAGTAATTCCTTTTTCCGTTTTAGGAAAGAAGCCGTTAACGCCTGCTGAACGGCAAAGACGTTACCGAGAGCGTATGAAATTAAATAATCCACAAAAATGGAAGGACGTACAAGAAAAGAATTTGATTCGAACTAAAAAAAGATACATACCCGTACGTCAACTTTCGGAATTTGAAAAAAAAGCTAGGCGAAAGAAATGGCGAAGGTCTAAGTATCAATAAATTTAATAAAAATCGGATGAAACTAAGTTTTGACGAAAAATGTATAAAATTAGGTGTAATAAAATAACACAAGTAAATAAAAAAATAAGAGAAAAAGTAAAGGGGTCATTGTCAAATTTCATGCAGGTAAACTAGTTCTTCAACTGTGTTGTTTTTTTTATAAGTAATATCACATAACCTCAACAAAATACCCCGCATTAATAAACATTGATTATTCAAAAAAGACTAAGTTTTTTTTTTAAAGTAACAGTGTGATCATTTCTGGTAACATAATGATTTTCCTTCCATACTCTGTGTCCCTGGTAACACTTCGTTATAATAAAGGTCAAATAATTTGATTTTCCACTATATGAACTTACCTTCATAAATTATTACCATAAACAGAGTATTGTTAATATTTATAAAATATGTTTTAAAAGCAGTAAGTATCAAAATATAATTACGTACATTTTTTTTAAACTTGATCCTGCATGTTGTGTGGCACTGTCGGGAATACTATGTTATTGAGTAAACCGCAACTTAAAATAAAGATATCGCTGCTTAGGCTTTGCACTAGCTTGCACGGGATGTCTGCATCACTCGCAGTTGATCGCTAAATCGAGGAGAAGGGTGGAGGTGTCAGTCGACCGCAAGACGTAGAACAGGGCCTCAAGTCTGCTATTACAATAGTGCCAGAATGGTCGGTCATTGATTTCATAATTGTTGATTTTGACAAGTTTGGTAATCTACTAATATAATGGCGTCATTATGACTTTCCAATGGTCAACCAATGACAGTCCATTGAAAGAAATGATATACAATGGTAATCTCGTACATAATGACAAATTAATGACTGACTTAGTTTACGAACTTCTTACTACTTCAGATTGCTTATAACACTTATAAATAATATGTAAAAATATATTTAAATGAAATCTGGCATGAATAAATGTTCAAATTTGTTGACAATGTCATTATAACACAATTCTATTATGAGACCATTGACCGACCAATGATCGACCATTGTGGATGTAGCAGATTACGAACTTTTAGCAAAATGACAATGGAATCGTGTGGGAATGACGAAATTATAAAAATAGCAGACTTGGCCCCCTGGCTTAGACCCGAGTTCACCAACCATTACCATTGATTAGGTAACCGTTCTGTTAGCATTTAACAGTTGTTTAATCGAATCGTGTTGTTTTCGAGTTCACCATTTATTTCTAAGCAACGGTTAAATAACCGAACGTTTTTGAATGAATGAGTCAAAAATTACCGAGTAATCGAATGGTTTAATATTATTTTGTGAATGTTGAATGTCAACGTCAATCAATTATCATTGTCAAATTCTGTGATCAAACAAACTCAGTGTTAGGATATTTAGTGTTACCGTTTCTCAATGAATTTGGATGATAAGAAGTAGGTACTAAAAAGCGAAAAACACACATATGAATTTATTTTCGAAAATTGGTGGCAATACAAAACAACTACCAGTCCGCATGCAGCCAACTTCCGAAACTAAGTCATACGTGTTTTGTTCTAAAGCTACTTCTAAAAAAGTTTTTAATATTAAACGGTTTGCATCTTTATTCTAATCACTTTTTTATTTATACACCTCGGCATGCCATTTAAGGGTAATGTGACTTGTATTAAAAAAAACACAAAAGCACAAATACCAAATAACACAATGTAAGCCAGATGGCACGATGCAACACATCCACCCACACCTGATTGGCTAACGCTAGTCGTCTGCGGTCCTCTACAGTGATGCAAAATGCAAAATTTCAAGTTAGGAAGCATAAACCAATGGTTAAACTGAGTTAGCTACTTCGAACAATCGAAGACGGAGGATTAAACTTTATTCCGTGGTTTAAACTACGATTGATCTCACGGCCCTAAGTTAATCATTCGATTACAGTACTTAATCAATGGTTAGTGCGTGGTGAACACCAAAATATTGTTAAACAGCCGTTTATAGTTTAAACAGCTGTTTAAAATTAAACCATCTGTTGGTGAACACGGGTCTTAGACCCGTGTTCACCGTGTGTGGTGATTAAGTACTGTAATCGAATGATTAACTTAAACGAAGTAGCTTACTCAGTTTAACCATTGGTTTATGCTTCCTGACGTGATTTTTTGCATTGTCCATCACTGTAGAGGACCGCAGACGACTAGCGTTAGCCAATCAGGTGAGGGTGGATGTGTTGCATCGTGCCATCTGGCTTACATTGTGTTATTTGGTATTTGTGCTTTTGTGTTGGCGTTTTTTTTAATACAAGTCACATTACCCTTAAATGGTATGCCGAGGTGTATAAATAAAAAAGTTATTAGAATAAAGATGCAAACTGTTTATTATTAAAAACATTTTTAGAAGAAACACAACCGCCTTCAAAAATTTTTAAGTAACTTTAAAACAGAACACAATAATTATGTGACTTTGTTTCGGAAGTTGGCTGCTTGTGGACTGGTAGTTGTTTAGTATTGCCACCAATTTCCGAAAATAAAGTCATTAGATATGTATTCTATGCTAAAGTTATTTTTATTTTTTGCTTTTTAGTACCTATAATACCTACTTCTTATCATCCAAATTCATTAATATTGGTAGCACTAAATAACCTAACACTGAGTTGGTTTGATCACATAGTTTGTCAATAAGAATTGACTGACGTTGACATTCAACATTTACAAAATAATGTCAAACCATTCGATTATTCGGTCATTTTCGACTTATTCATTCAAAAACGTTCGGTTATTTAACCATTGGTTAGAAATAAATGGTGAACACGAAAAAAACGCGGTTCGTTTAAACAACTGTTAAATGCTAACCGAACGGAACTCGGGTCTTAGTGTTTTTATTGTGCATCCACTTTGTTACCTACCTATTTACGTAGTAAATGAACTTATTTCACATTCAGTATTGACTGGTAGAGAATGCCTAAGGCATTAAGTCCGCCTTTGTACCTTTGTGCATGAAGTGTAAATAAAATAAATATGTTGTCAAAGAGGTAAATATTGTAAATATGAAAGAAAAAGTGTACTTTACGCTTTACTTTATATCTTATGTCTAATGGGAACATGTTATACTTATCTATTATTAAGACCTTGTGAACACGTGATATGCTATAAAGATATTTTGAAGTTCAGTTTAGTTTTTTTTTTAATATTTGAATTAGAATTTTGAATATAAAATTTACTAAGTACTCTGTTACTGCTCAACTCTGTTACCGTAACAGAGTTGAATTTGCCTATATTTCTTAACTTTGGACTTACATTTTATGTCTCAAACCAATAACTTATGTAATTAATAAGCTTGGTAAGTGTAAATAAAACGTGTAGGTATATTTAAATAAACGTAAAAACATTGTTACAGGATACAGTGTGTTTATTTGCAATCCCAAGAAGCCCCTCACACCTGCTGAGAAGCAGCGACGTTACCGAGAGCGTATGAAATTAAATAATCCACAAAAATGGAAGGAATTACAAGAAAAGAATTTGAATCGAATTAAAAAAAAATACATACCCGTGTGTCAACTTTCGGAATTTGAAAGAAAAGCTAGGCGAAAGAAATGGCGAAGGTATAAGTAACAAAAAAAATAAATAAAAATCGGACAAAACTAAGTTTTGTCTAAAAGTGTATAAAATAAGGTGTAATAAAATAACACAAGTAAATAAAAAAATTAAGAGAAAAAGTAAATGGATCATTGTCAAATTTCACGCAGGTAAACTAGTTCCTCAATTGTGTTATTTTTTTTATCATCACACAACCTTTACAAAATACATCGCACTAATAAACATTGATTGCTCAAATTTAATAAAGACTAAGTTTTTTTTTTAAAGAAACAGTGTAATCATTTCTGGTAACATACTGGTTTTCCTTCCATACTCTGTGTCCCTGGTAAAACTTTGTTATAGTAAGGATCAAATAATTTTATTTTCCACTATACAGGGTGTGTCGTAAATAGTGGTCCAGAGTAAAGGAGTCGATACACTGTATTCTTAGGTATCACATACAGAAATTTTAACCATTTTCAGTTAAGGGTCTCCGAATAAAATAAAAGTTGTTTTTTTTAATATCTGTACTACGCGTCACGAATTTAGCTGTAATTTCAGTAAAAATCAATATTTTTTAATTTTGTTTTTTTATTGTTACTCTTGAATATGTGTACTATCATATCCAACCCCTTTTTTATATTTTAAACTCAAAGGCACTTAAATTAATTAATTTGTTTCCAATTTCAATACTCATCTCCAGCAAATCATATGTCTTTAGGGGCATATTGTGTAAAAAAAATGTACTGCACTGTTAGTGCCCATTAGTTTAAAAAATACTTCATTAAATGCAGATTACAAAATGATAAAATATTAAGTGGTAAGACTTCAGAAAAAAAGTTAGCATTCAAAACGAAAGACGGCTAAATTTGCTCAAAACATTTTTTTTTGTTAAGTTACTAGTATTGTGATTTTTGTTAACGTACCTGAGGTAAAAAACGTCTAATGTATTCCTGGAATTGGTAACAAGCTATGCAGATAATAAAAAGCATTCAAAAGGGCTCGAGGAGTGAGTTATGGGGAGTGAGAAGGAAGGAATGCGGTTTCTTTGTTACTATTCGTTTGAAAAATGAGCGAGACATACTAAGTAGCAACTAGAACTAGCTAGCCAGTGTGATTCCGTACGTCGCATGCGCCTCTCGTCTCTTTTTGTGTTATTTCTGCCGTTAAATTTCTGTTTTTGTGTACTTTGCTTCTGATTTGGACTTGTTGTATTGGTGAACCCTACGACTCTGGCTACGTTATTTGAACTTTGAAACTCTTGACGAAACGTTAAAAACACGTGCAGTGAAGTGGCGAATTACAGATGGCTCAGTACACGCCGAGAGAATATGCTGAAATGCATCTTATTTACGGCGATGTGACTGTGTCAGTAGAGTAGCAGCTCGACTGTATCGAGAAAGATATCCCGATCGTCGACACCCTGATCACCGTGTATTCAGTAGAGTAATAAAAAAGGGTTTGGATATGATAGTACACAGTCATATTCAAGAGTAATAATAAAAAAAAGAATTAAAAAATATTGATTTTTGTTGAAATTACAGCCAAATTCGTGAAGCAAGGTACAGAAATGAAAAAGAACAACATTTTTTTTGTCTGAGTCCCTTAACTGATAATGGTTAAAATTTTGGTATGTGATACTTAAGAATACAGTGTATCGACTTCTTTACTCTGAACCACTATTTATGACACACCCAGTATGAACTTATCTTCATAAATTATTACCATAAACAGAGTATTGTTAATATTTATAAAATATGTTTTAAAAGCGGTAAGTAACAAAATATAATTACGTACATTTTTTTTAAACTTGATCTTGCATATTGTGTGGAACTGTCGGGAATACTATGTTACTGAAAAAAATCGCAACTTAAAATAGAAATGTCGCTGCTTAAACTTTGCACTAGCTTGCACGGGATGTCTGCATCAATCGCAGTAATATTTGAATTTGAACTTGGAATGTAAAATTTACTAAGTACTCTGTTACTGCTCAACTCTGTTACCGTAACAGAGTTGAATTTGCCTATGTTTTTTAACTTCAGACTTGCTTTTTATATCTCAAACCAATAACTTACGTAATTAATAAGCTTGATAAGCATAAATAAAACGTGTAGGTATATTTAAATAAACTTAAAAACATTGTTACAGGATACAGTGTGTTTCTTTGCAATCGCAAGAAGCCTCTCACACCAGCTGAGAAGCAGCGACGATACCGAGAACGTCGTAAAAATAACCCCGAGAAGGAAGCAGAATCTAAAAGAAAAGATCGAGAGAGATACCTTGCCAAGAAACGTGAACATGAAGTAATAAAAAAGAAATGGCGATCTACTTCTAATGCTAGACGGAGGCATAAGGCCGGAGCTCACCGTGTTGTTACCCACACCCCAAAGTCATCACCTCCTCGATAAAATAATTAATAAAAATAAATAAAAAACTTTATTGATATAGAAAACACACTTTACAAATATCTTAAAGTAAACAAAAGTTAGACTCAACTGTGATTTTTGTGTTTACATTTCTAAATGAATCCTAAAGTCTAAACTAGGCCGAGCCTGTATCTTAGCCGTTAGCTGGTTCCCGTGATATGTAATAAAATAGACATGACATGTTTAAAAATAAAATATAAAAATAGTTCAAACCCTTCAGTTCAAGACTCAAGATCAAGTTATTCTAAATGCTGATCGTCGTTTGCCCTAGCTGTCTACTTTTCGTGAAAATACTTCTATATCCATCACATCGTCAGCTTCTCGCGGCAGAAAGCAAGTAAAAAGAAACAGAGCGAAGTTATTTAGAGATAACATAAAATTAAAGGAATATTTAGAAGTAATAAACAAGAGATACTAAAAGTATTAAATAAACGGAAGAAATATAAAATTGAAGATGGTGATTTTGTAAAATTTTAATACGAATAAACTGATTTACTACAACCAAATTGTTTTTTTAAATACGTCATTTTTAACAACGAATCATGGCTCGATTCACTTGTATGAAAAAAAAAACATTTAGAGGGTTTAAAATATTTTCCAATGTGGCAAGAGTATAAAAAATAAAATTTCAACTTCTCTAAACATCTATAGTTGTTTGTACAGACGCCAGCACATCAAGCCATACCTAACTGTCAAATTTTCCCAATTAAATATAAACCTTATGTTTTTGTAATAAAGTTGAAAATCTATCAAAGAAATTTGACACATTGTAGTTGCTTGATGTGCTGGCCTCTGTACAAATCCTGCCATGATTCTTTCAACTATAACGTCAATCATCAGCGTGTCCACCTACGCCCACTGCTGGGCATAGGTTTCCCCAAAGCGGGGTTTCAGCCATAATCGCCATGCTTGGCCGATGCATTTTTCCGATCGCAGTAGGTGTTATGGTATTCAGAAGGACGCTCCTGCCCATCACACAGAAAAAAACACATCACAACACACACACACACACACACGCACACCTCATTATCACATAAAAATCCGTTGCCATGCCATACCGCCATTTAATAATAATAATAATAAATTCTTTATTGACATAAATATTTTTAACAAAGTAGTGACTCTTGCGCTAGGTTTAGTACTTACCTGTGTTACAGGAGCCAGTGTCTTCTCCCAATTACATGATTCAAGGTTTATGCAATAAGAATTACACTAGAGCACATACAAAAAATGAAATGGAAATGTAAATAAAATAATAAATATGAAAAACATTTCTTACGTGGAATAATTTATAAGAGTGTTTGGTGTAGTGTATATGGTGTTGGCATAGTGTATAATTATGATGTGTAGTGTTTATGGAGTGTGAGTGTGTAATGTAGGTATGTGGTATGTGTATGATGCTATAGATACGTGTACTTGTGTGGGATGTGTGGATTGCTTTATTTATTTTTGCGCAGACATAATAACTGCACTCACCTATTTTTATATTGTTTCAGAAATACGCTTTTTCTTCGAGAAATCTTTTAAGGGGAACAAAATGTTAGTTATTAAAGGGTACAGATACACGCTCATTAAGAAACCCGGTACCGGTAATCGATGTCGATGGAGGTGTGGGCGGCACAGCCTTGGGTGTAAGGCTACTGCGATAACTTTTAAAATGGATTTGGTATCCACCAATCGGTGGCACAACCATCCACGGCGGGGTACTAAGAGAATTTGAATTTGGATTAATAAGATAATGGTAACTAAACTAAAATTAAACAATTGGCATCTCTTACTACCAGGCAGCTGAAGAAAATAACGGCGATATTATGAGGGGAGTCCTCATAATATATCACGATAAAAAATACAACGCATACATAACATAACTAACACACACTCACACACATAAGTACCTTCAAATAAAGGTTTGCCTTACGTTGCCAATTGTTTTTGTGACCGAACTTTAAAGCACGTCACATACGTAGCTATAATATAATAATATATTTTCGCCCTTATTACGTCTGCGGTCGTTGTTTGTTTCACATTTTTGAAATATATGTGCCTTGCTATGAATTATATTAATATATATTATAGTTACGTCTGTGATTAAATATCACTTTAGTGATGATCAGGCGGACTTTGGAAGTCATTGTACGGAAATAGTAATTACGGAATGGACTAGTTGGAATCTATATAAATAAAAATGAAGGTTTGTTTGTATGTGTGTATCCTCTATGCGTTCCTCAACCATAGATCCGGTTGTGATGAAAGCTTTGGGGGTTTTTCTGAAGACCCGCAAAGGTACCTGAAATAAAAATAACAACATCAGTCACTAAGACGCGGGCATTAGCTAGTAATTGATAAATTCAATAAACGTATTTTAATCATATAATATACAAATGTTATAAATAAATAACCGTACTTTTCTTCTACCTTTTCTTACTCAATGATAATAAATATATTTTTATCCTTGTAAATTGATGTATGAAATGTTATCTCAAATAATTTAAAAAGAATAAAGTCGACGAATTTTTGTAAATATTATTTTGTATTAATTACAATGACAGATTTTTTGCTGTCTACTTACTCTTGGCTACTTAGTATTGGTATAATACTTTTCTGTGTACCCAAATTGACAACAAGATTATTTATTTACGTTGGCACTAATCATAATATTTTGACTTTTTTGAAGTATGGCGTTGTCACTATGCCCGGTCAAGTCTGGGTAATCCGATATTGGTGATAGATGGGTACCGATTCTGCTTGCAAAAGAAACGCAGTGATGAAACTAAAAAACGATGGAGATGCAGCAGCCAACATGCAAGATGCAAGGCGACTGCAACGACTGTAAACGATACTGTCGTCATTCTTGGCCAAAATCATAATCATTAGAAGACATTCTTTAAAATATTCTTAATCGACATCGATCGACGTTGATTGATTGGTGTGGTAGCTTTGGCTTATCGACAGATACCGTTTAACTACACAATCGATCGATTGCCGGTCGGTGGCATCGGTCGACGTTGATCGATTAACCCCGGCTATAATCCATCAGTTTCTTTCGAAATGTATTTACAAGAAGACGCGTTGGCCAATTCGATGTTGCTCGTACTATTATTACGGAGACGCATACGCATCGATGTCGATTGATGGCATCGATCGACGATCGATCGATTGGTGTAGTAATACCCTTACTCCTTAAAGTGCCAAAGACACGGAGACTGAAAATTGGATTGCGTTTGAAAATTTGGCTGTAAAAGTTTTCTTGCAACGATTTATGGATATATTAGTTGTTTACCGATTTTTTGGTATGAGATCCGAATCCGCCACTTTCTCTGCACCCGCGATAACCGACATTAACGCGGCGAAGTCGCGAACAAAAGTTGATAGACAATTAATGTAAGAATTTACTTAAATTTTAATGCTTTATTTTTATAAGGTCTTATTTTTTATTAGATTGAACATAATATGCTGTTAACAAAAAGGTTAAATAAGATAAGGTTCTGATTATCTAATACGATAGGTTCTCTTTTTCTAAATGTATTGTAAGGTAAGAAATATTGATTCTAGTCACTGACATTAAGACTGTATTAATTAATAATCATATTATTTTAAGATGAACACAAATATTCCAAAACTTTGGAGATATTACTATAAGTATAGCAATAATAATATATTATTTATCTAGAAACTTATTAAAGGAACGTAGTAGGTAGCTATTATATGATTTACTAAAATTCTTCGACACAAATAGATTTCTAAAGACATTCGTCATTAGATTTTAATGTCATAAGGGTATTTTGTGCAGCCTTTTTACAAACAAGGTTATCTTAATGATAATTTGTGATTTTGTTGGGAGTATGTATGTGAGTAAAATGAGGGAGGAGCTCGTGTCTAAGTTAAAGCCGTACAGATCGATCAGTCTAATGTTAAGCTACGCTAGCCGCGGTCGGTCTCTGGATGGGTGACCATCCCCCATACCAGTCCTACCGAGTCATACCGAGTTCCTTCCGTGCCTCGGAAAGCACGTAAAGCTGTTGGTCCCGGCTGTCATTTGTAGATCTTTGGCATTCGTTACGGGTAGGTAGTCAGAAGCCAGAAAGTCTGACAACCAGTCACACCACCAGTCACCCAGTAACTGGGTTGTGGAGGTCCGATAGGCAGTCGCTCCATGTAAAACACTGGTATTCAGCTGCATCTGGTTAGACTGGAAGCCGACCCTAACACAGTTGGGAAAAGACTAAGCAGATGATGATGTATGTGAGTAAAATAGTGTTGATCGATGTGGGTTCCCAATACAAGCAAGTACCAATGTGAATTTTTAAATTCCATACGTACTTTCTATGTTTGCCTTGGACATCATTGACATCGGTGAAGGAAAACATCATGAGGAAACGTGGACTTATAATTGATATAGCATGCATTGGACATGATAGCATTTCAAACTGATTTACACTGTCTTGAAGTATACTGCCAAAGAAGTAAGCTTGATCTCAATCCCGCAAAATGCTCAGTTGTAACGTATTCTCGTGGACGATCAGTTCTAGCCACAACATATACCCTTGGTGGTCATATATTGCCTAAATGTAACACTATCCGTGATCTAGGAGTTTATCACGATTGCAAACTTAGTTTCGAAAAGCATGTTGATGCCATCGTCGCTAAAGCTTCTAAATCCCTGGGTTTCATTATGCGATTATCCAAGTGCTTCACACAAGCCAAAACGTTAAAAATTCTATACTGTACTTTTGTTAGAAGTCACTTGGAATACGCATCTGAAATATGGAACCCTTGCTATCACAAATATATTGACCGCATTGAGCGCATACAAAAGAAATTTATAAAATTTTTATGTTTTCATCAAAAAGTACCATATCATTCCAATAACTACCTCAATCTATGTAAGAAATATCATCTCTTACCATTGATCAATCGTCGTGAGATCTCTGACTGCATATTTTTATTAAAAACGGTTCAGGGCGACATAAATTGTTCTGATATTCTGTCAACATTCTACTTTAATGTTCCAAGTAAGTCCAAACGGTTCAATCCACCAATACGTGTGCCATTTGCAGGTACAAACTACAGGCAAAATTCGTACGTTGTGCGTGTAAGTAGCTATTTTAATAAGGTGGGCAAACAATTCGACTTTGATCTTTTTGAAACAAGTGTGAGCTCGGCAAAAAAGTGTCTAACAATGAATTTCTTTAAAACTTAGATTCAGTAGACTTTTTTCCCAATAGTATTTTAACATCTTGGTTCTCTTATGAAACAACCTGTTGCAAATATATTAGTTTAGCTTAGTTGAAAAATGTTAAGTGATGATCTATATTATATTATTTTGGCATTATTTAACAGTTGCATATTGTGTTCCACAGCACTTTTATGATACACTAATTCTAGACGTGAAGACTTGTAATTGGCTGTCAAATAATCATACTGTTTTTATAATCATTGTATTTAGCTGTAAGTCTTCCAAAATAAATAAATAAATAAATAAATAAAGAAAGAAAGAAAGAAAGAAAGAAAGAAATAAATAAATAAATAAATAAATAAATAAATAAATAAATAAATAAATAAATAAATAAATAAATAAATAAATAAATAAATAAATAAATAAATAAATAAATAAATAAATAAATAAATAAATAAATAAATAAATAAATAAATAAATAAATAAATAAATAAATAAATAAATAAATAAATAAATAAATAAATAAATAAATAAATAAATAAATAAATAAATAAATAAATAAATAAATAAATAAATAAATAAATAAATAAATAAATAAATAAATAAATAAATAAATAAATAAATAAATAAATAAATAAATAAATAAATAAATAAATAAATAAATAAATAAATAAATAAATAGGTCTG
Organism: Charanyca ferruginea; assembly: GCA_947361185.1. Lineage (NCBI taxonomy): Eukaryota > Metazoa > Arthropoda > Insecta > Lepidoptera > Noctuidae > Charanyca > Charanyca ferruginea. The sequence continues at coordinate 19,987,287 of OX376073.1, forward strand.
AAATCGCCAATCCGCGTTGAGCGCACGTGGTGATCAATGCTCGTGCTTTCTCTGTACGAGAAGAGGCCTTTGCCCTGCAGTGAGACAATATCAGCCTGGTATTATAGAGTAAAAACGTGTTACTAAAATGATCATTAAGATCGGCAGCAAGGACTAGAAAATAAAGAAGGACTCCGCGCCACGCATATCGAAAGTGAAGCATCCTAAGGGCGGGTTGTTTCAAACAGTCGGTTAACGTTACATACGGACGGTTAAAAAGTTACTATGACGTGCGATGTTTAACGTACGTTAAATGTAACGGGTTGTTTCATGACATAAAAATCCGTCAGTTAAAGTTATTCAAAAAGAGATTCCATAATATTTTGATGTTTGAAGTAGCCGTTTGACAACACAAAATTACGATGACTGGTCGGTTATGGTAATAGTAACTTTTTGACGTATGATTTTGTGAAACAACCCGTTTTTTTGATTTGACGATAGTTAGCGCCATTTTTAACTATTACCGGTCAGTAATGGTTAGTTGAAGCAACCCGCCCTAAGTAAGCCAAACCGTTTGGCGTTTGTACAAACATATGCCTCACGCACACATTTACATCATAGTCACAGACTAGAAAAAAAGGATACCGCGCCGAAACTATCGACAACCGACCGTAACGATCTGTGTGCGTCTCGGCGTACTTTAGGTACTTTTTTCTAGTCCGTGAACGGCAGCTTAAAAGTGATATTTTTTTTTGCGTATTAGTTTTGTTAATGTATATAATCCAAAACTTACCTACTTTATGTGAGCTACCATTTGTTTTTAGATTTCAGGGTATTTACAAAATTAGGAATCTTTGTACGGTGTATCTTACAATCACTAAGATTGAAGTATATCAAATCATATAGCCTTTGTATTTAATGCCTTAATTTATTATCAGTATTGTTAATAATTAAAAACGTATTCTAGTCATCCTTTTTTAAAAATGATTGTATTCTCAAAAATCGCATATTTTTTATTGCGACTAAAATGTATCTAGTCAATGAATAAATTATGTGAAATATCACAGAATTTTCTTTTCTGTTTTTGGTTATATTAAATGTTAAAATAAAATTATCATTCATTCATAATTTTATTTTTAAAATTATATGAAATTATGATTTTTCTCGTCCATATAAAAAACTTCATACTTGCAAATTATAAGCGACTCAACTCGGACTGGAATATAAGTACAATCTACTACATACAACTATGCAAAAAACAACTACTTATACAAAAAACAAACATACACACATATTACTAGAAAAACACAAAAATTTCAAATCCCATGTATCTACGAGTATTATATTTTTGGATTTACCATCGTGGTGGTAAAAAAAAACATCTATTCTTCTTCTTCTTTCTTCTTCTGAAAAAAAAAATCGTTGCCCCACACTAGGAATTTCTCGTGGGTGCGTTTACAAACATTTAAACTCACATATACAAACAGCCAGACCCGGAACAACTAACTGTAGGTCATAAAAATATTTGTTACGTGCAGGAATCAAACCCGCGACACGTGTAGTCAATAATAATTCGAAAAGAAGGAGTATTTTTTTAAACTCTAGTAAAATATTATCTTCTTTAAAGACAGGTATACAAATAAAACGTTTACTTACAGAATATCCGAGGTGTGAATATGCCCATTCCAACGTCGGCAACCCAATGTTGGTGATAAATGGATACCGGTACAACTTACAAAGGCAACGGAGTGATGCAACCAAACAACGTTGGCGATGCAGCTGCCAACATTTGCGTTGCAAAGCCACTGCTGTGTCTGTCAACGAACGAGTAGTGCAACAAAACGGGGTACACAACCATTAGGAAACGTGACAGTATTCAGATGCTTGTACAGACAGCGTCATCAACTTCTTATCCCCCACGCATTAAAATTTGTTCGGATAGGGGGATAACAGTTGATGACGCTGTCTGTACGTCGAACAAGCTAATTGGTTTACAGGCAAAAATATTCATCTTTCTACTACGTTAATATTTTATTTATTTATTTTATTTTTTTATCTTTAGTACGTAGGTACCAGGGATACGTGCTCGAGATAAGAAAATGGAATAAAATAAAATAATGTGAGTGTAGTAGAAACATGAATATTTTTGCCTGTAAACCAATTAGTTTGTTCGACTACACAAGGCATGTAACATGAAAGTTAAGGTGCCCACCTTACAATGAGAGGATCCAAAGATTTATTGCTTCTATTCCACCAAGATAACTAGGCACCTGCAAAATGTAAATACGGTTAATTTAATAGTTAATTTAATTACATTAATTTAAGTTAATTACATTAATTAATTAATTGTGTTATTTTAATTTAATTAATTTAATTTAATTAACCTTAACCGTTGCCAGGTGCCTAATTATCTTGGTGGAGTACCTAGTACGACACTGCGCCTTAAATTAAACATAACTATGTAGGTACATCGTGTTATGTAGAGTAGTATAGGAATATCTAGTCTATATTATATATATGCTAAAATTCAGATACTATTTATTGTTGTGAAAACATTCCGTAATATTCGTGATATTTGCAGATTTTCTAGGTGACACTAAATTAGGAGGTGTTAATATAGCCAAAGATCCTTTATTCTAATGATTATTGATATGAAGATATTTATATACTACACTGTGTATTCTATATTTCAGAATATGTTTAGCCATAAAAAGGTTTTTTTTCTTTTATAAATTATTCATGTCGTGTGCGTTTTTGACTACTTTTACTAGTTTGTTGCCATTGATTAATATTATTAAAAAAAAAACTATTTTCTTGATGAGAATACAAGGACAGTCAGTCATAAGTTAGTAAGTGATTGTGAAGATGTTCTGCGTCTTCAGATTTTTCATTATTTTATGATTACCTATGAAAAAGAATGTCGTTTTCAATCATTATAACCATTTTCATCGTCAGCTAAAGAAGTTCTGCTAATAAACAGAACATGGGCCCGCGATAGTGCAGGTCTTTTTATTAGATAGGTGTGTGTGTGTAGTGATAGGGTGTGTGTGTGTACGTGTGTTGTGTTTGGGGGGTGTGAAAGTGTGTATTATGTAGAGTTAATGTACAATATATAGTGTGAGTGTGGAAATGAGATTTTCAATATCAGATTCAACATTGATGTTACCTAAACGTTACTCAATAGTTATAACATTGATTTGCAATAAATGATGTTGGTTCGCTGTTGTGAAAAAAATAATAAGATACATATTCTGGTCACTTTATAGATGTGGACAATATTTCATTCTCATCATCTTCTAGTCACTGTATTATCTAGTCAATGAATAAAAATATTGTGGTGTAATATTATATGTGTTTTTCTATTGTAGTGTTAGATATAGCTACTCTGAATTTATACTATTTTTTTTATTTTTTTTTAACTATGTTAGATTAAACATATTCCTTGTAAAATTTTACCAAATAAAATAATCTGGTTGATTTTATTTTGTAATATTTTACAAAGGGAAAATTATGCTGATAAAACACTTTTTCACTAGCATTATTTTCAACACCATTCTAACAATCATTCTCTCATGCTAAAAAAATAAAAAAATATTTGTGTTGTTCCGAATTTTTTTATTACTTATTCTTACTGTTTACATGGATTACTATTTCATAACACTAGTTCTTCTGTACCTATACTACTAACACTATTGTCGGTGCATGAATTTTATTAACCTATTTACTCACTGTAGTAGTATATAAACGTTCTTTCTTTCTACCAGAATACTTACATAAATATTTTATTTCAGAAACGGCTTGGACTATCGTGAAGTCGAATGTGGGTAATCCGATCTTGCAGATTGGGAAGTACCGTTACTGCTTGCAGAAGTCTCGCAGTGATGCCAAGAAACAAAGATGGCGGTGCAGTAGCCAGCATATACGCTGCAAAGCAACTGCAATCACTGTTGACGAAACAGTGTTGACGCGTCTTGGAGATCACAACCACTAAAATGTACCAAGTTATTCTTTTAAACCACCCACTTTAAAGAAATATCTATCTTAAGAGCGCCCATCCCGTCATATTTCCCATACAAACGCTTGTACGCGATTACGGCGTTATAACAGATTATTTCCCATATATTTTTAACACACAGGTATATTGTGGTTTAAATCTAGGTTTGTATGAATCCAAAAATAAACTTTCTTGAGAAACAAATTCAGTAAACACGTCCGAAAATCAGCTTTAATGCAATTTTATCAGAACTTTGGCCGTTCATAATGAACTCATACATTGAAAAAGTAAAAAAACAGCGTCATAGAAACCTTGCACATGTAATGGAGATTCTAAATTACAAACATTTTTGCCAAAAACTTGTAAGGCTTTTTCAAAGACACGTATGCCCTGGAATAAGTTTTGTGAAATTTCCGCGCGCCAATTTTCCTGTGATGTTATCGCGTTCTCACTCACTCGTTTGTTTTCGAGCTTTGCGATGGTTGAAACAAAAAAAAATTCAAGCGTTGAAGTTCGTTCGATGGGAATGAGCGCTCTTAATTTTAGAATTTAGCTTAAGGTGCAGCCCGCGAAATTCAAATATTCTTACGTTTTTTGCAATTTTCAGCAGATCAAAGTGGGCTGAAAATTGCAAAAAAAAACAAATTGTTGTATGGTAATACGAAAAATATTTCCGAGAGCAACAAATATTTATTTACAGAAAGAAAATATTTAAAATCTTCAGCATAACTCTCCAAGTTAGAAAAGCTCATAAATGTGCTAATATAATGATTTCGCGGGCTACTCTGTCGCTTTTACCTTAAGAAATAATGCGTACAACTACGTTAAGACGTCAGGAATGCTACAAAACTTAGGCCCATCGAAAAACCAAAGTACAAAGTTACTGTCAGCGCAGGGAGCAGCAACAATGCTCGAGCAGTCGTCATTAATTTATTGATAATGAACTAAAAGCTTTAGAATTTGAATTTGCGTAATTGCACTATATCTTGCAAGCAATTCTCAAACCTGTTTTTTAAATTTTTAGGTTCGTTTTCATTTTATTGCTTACGCTGACGGTAACGCAAATATTTACAAAAAAAAAACGTACAATTGGTATCCCTTTTTCCATAATTTTGTGTTAAATGCTAAATAATGCTTAAGCGAACAAACGCTGTCTGTGGAGTTTTTCCTCTTAGTCCGTATTCTAATGAGATTATTAGTATTTAGTATTACTTATTACTATTATTTAGATTAGTAAAACTTTTTCTTTCTTAAAAAAAAATGAAAAAACTATTCAAAAAAAAGATTTACGTTTTAAAAACTGGTACCCATTCCTATTGTAATTTGATTCTAGTCATCGCATTTTTTTGTAGTTAATTATTTTATATAATACATGAAAATAGAAGATATTATAGGACGTTAATAAATAGTCTAAAAGGTAAATTCAAATATGTACTTAAAATATAGATTTAAGGAAAGTTACTTGGTGTCATATATAAATGTTTAGAGTGTTTTGTGTTTGTGTAGAAGTAGTTTTTGTGTAGAATGATTAAATAACAAATATTTTGGGTAAAAGTCAACGTAAAAAGAGCAGCAATATCTGTTTTGCAGCATTTTTCATTGATAATTAACTTAAATGCAACAGTTATAGAGTTTAAATTGCGTCTCTCACTTCTTTCTTGTATCCTCATGACTGTGGGTCGAAACCACATGAAGGTATTCTCCACCATCGCTCTCAATGCTGGGCGGTTTTCAGCCATGCGGGCAGATGGTGTGAAAATTCCCTTTGCAGACCACAACCCAGTCACTGGGTAACACGATACCCCTTAGTTAGACTGTGTTTTAGACTTTCTGGCTTCTGGCTACCCATAACGACTGTCAAAGATCTACAAATGACAGCCGGGTTGGACACTGTAACCTAAACTTTAATCGAAAAAAAAATGGTTCGTTGTCCATGGGAAAAAATGGACATCCACAAGGGACCTTATAGTGTAGCAGATGTAGAACGTAAAATACCTGAAATATAACATCACATATCTGGTCTCACTAACATTCCTTTTTTACCCTTTAGAAACGTAGATATGTGTGTGTTAAACTTAACAAAGAATATTCAATATATATGTAAATGTGTGTGTAGTCAGTAGGTTTTGCTTGATTCATTAGTCATATATTATAATGCTCATGTAGGCACTTAATTAGACTTAATTCTGCCAAATTGAACTAACCCAGAATCTGTCAATAATTACATTAATTACGTAGAAATAATTCAATATATATAATGCAAAGAAAAGGTATCTGTTGCTACATCCGAAACTTGCGCTTAAGCCCCATTTATACAATGCAATTTAGTTGCCTGTTGAATACAAAAGTTGAAGCAACTATGAAAGTTGCACCGTCTGAAAAATGTTTAGACGATGCAAGTAATTGGATTGTTGACGCCATTAACCAATAATCCCAAAATACAACTTATCTTAAAATACACTTTATTTTAGCCCGGAAAACCCGATTAATTTTCAATTAACTGTAAAATTCGATTTTAAGTTGCTTTAAAATCAATGATAGTAATTAATCAATTGAGTTGGTAAATAAGTGACGTCACAGGCCGCTATTGTCATACAAAATCTATGGAGGAATCTTTTTTTTTGTCAGCTCATAAAAAGTATGTCAATAGATTGGTGGTGTCAAAAACCCTATTGATTGCTTCAATTTAATTGTATGTTGCTGGCGCGAAAATTGCATCGTGTAAATAAGGCTTTCAATTCAATCACCGTTGAATATCCAAAATCATTATAATAACTTTAAAAACGTTGAGAAGTTTTGGCAGAAATAATACTGACATAACTGAATACTTGCCTATTATTATAATAAAAATCATTATCTTATTTGGTAGATAAGTGAAATAAATTATAATTAGATTTATTTATTAGCTACTAAGTAGTAAGTATATCATAAAATATAGCCTGTAGCACTCTACAATTGTCTAGCTTTTTATTAGTGAAAGATTTGTTTTATTCGGGCCAGTAGTTCTTCAGATTACCTTTTACAGACAAACAAATAATTTACCTCCTTATATATATTACAACGCTTAAGGTTAAATATTTTCAAAATATATTTTTTGTAATCGGACCTGTGTGGTGCTATTCTCTAAGTAACAACCTAAAGATCGACGCTGCAGGAGCGACGAGTTACATTTTCATATTCATTACACTTTGCTTACACAGCGTTAACGCCACGCGAATTAACGTATTGACACTTTTGACAGTTCATGTATGAAAAACGATATTCGCTAAGCAAAAAAAAAATTTTCCCAATTGAATATAAACATTATTGTTTTGCAATAAAGTTGAAATTTGACAGATTGCTGTAGCTTGATGTGCTAGCCTCTGTACCTTAAATTATTCTTTATTGATCTCATAGATTTAAATTTATTTACAAAAAAAAAAATATTTTATTTAGGTTTGGTATCCATAGGCATAACCTTTCCAAGTATTTGTTTTTGTTTTATTTGAATAAAATCAAATTATGTGCACCTAGTTTTAACATTAGTGGTCTAGTCATTTGTGTAATTGTGTCTATGATTTTAACTTTGTGTCAATAAATAAACTTACTGTGATTTTCTTGTCTTTTCAACCGACTTCAAAAAAGGAGGAGGTTATCAATTCGTCTGTACCAATTTTTTTTTTTTTTTTTTATGTTTGTTACCTGAGAAATTTGGACTGGGTGAACCGATTTTGATGATTCTTTTTATATTTGAAAGCTGGTGCCTCCTGTGTGGTCCCATTTTGGTCAATTTGGTCCAGTTCTGACAATGGCATCCATGAGAAAACCGTATAAGTCTTAAATTTGCATTAAGTATGTTCGCAATTTGTTACCGATTTTGAAAATTCTTCTTTTTATGGATAGGGTATGCTTCAGGGGTGGTCCCATATAATTTTTATAGAAATTGATTCGGCACTTTTTGAAAAAATCAACAAATACCCAAAAATTTTACATAGACGACGTTTTAGTTTCTTTAATCTTTGGAGTAGTTAACTTTCAATCTCTTCTTAATAGATTTGGATGAGAGGGAGATACAAAAAAGCGGAAAATAAAAATCTTTTTACAAAAAAGACAATCGCCTTTAAAAACTAAAAAGTGAAAATTAACTTTAGCACAGAACACACATTGACTTTAGTTACGGAAGTCGGTGGCAATACAAAACAACAAACAAAACAAAGCCACCGAATTTCGAAACGTCAATGTGTGTTCTGTGCTAAAGTTATTTTTCACTTTTTAGTTTTTGAAGGCGGTTGTCTTTTTTGTAATAAGCTTTTTTTACCGTAACATATACCGGTAAGTTTTCGATATTTTGATTGCCCGCCGTAACCGACATTCCTACTGGAGGGTAGATATTATAAGCTTTACTTTTCGTTAAAATTATAAAGACATACCTACTATGTAATAGTGCGTTTTAAGGGTCTAATTGAAATAAATGATTTGACTTTGACTTTAAATGATTTGACTTTGTTAGTCAATGTCAAATCATTTATTTCAATTAGGCCATTAAAAGGCACTTTTGAACGTCATATAAGAAAAAAATAATCTAGTTGTCCCTTCCAAAAGGTAGTTTCATATGGAGAAGCCATTCTTCTCCATACGAAACTACCTTTTAGAAGGGGCAACTAGATAATTTTTTTCTTCTAGCAAAAAACTACATACCTACTTGCTCTTTTAAAAATATTAAAAGTGTGTGTGTGTGTGTGTGTGTGGCTAGTTATTTCTGTCCCACTCCTGGGAAAGGTCTCACACCATTATCTCCATTTCTCCCGATATTGTGCCTCATCTTGCCAATTCCTAAGGAAGCTATCCAAGGCATCGTCGTCTTCTCCCAGGTCTGCCGCTACCCCGCCTGACTGTGTCAGGACTCTAGTCTTGTGATATACGAACCCATAGCATAGCCTATTGCCATCGACTGCTGAACGCCCTGCCAACCAACCAGGTCTTGGGCAGTCCGCATGGATCCGCTGCCAGCCGCCTTCTTCTAATCGTCGGTCCATCGTGCCGCAGGGCATTCCACAATACGCTTCCCCAATCACGGTCTCAACTCTAAGGCGAATATATTCAGTCAGTTTATAAAATTACTAGGTTTTGCTTGCGACTTTGTACTTCGTCGGTTATCGCGAATGCAGACGAAGTCGCGGACTTATAAGTAGCCCATGTCCTTCTCCATCTAGCTTTCTGCATATCAAATTTCAAAATCGAAAAACAAAAATAAAAAAACAAAGTTCAGCCGTTTCATTGTGAGAGCGTAACAGACAGTTACTTTCGCATTTATAACATTAATCTATACATCTATACAAATAAATAAAATTGAAGTGTCTGGTTGTAATGTCGAAATAACAGCTCTTTATTAAATGCATATGAAAGTAAGTATGGTACAGTCAACAGCAAAAGTAGATGATCAAAATCAGAAATTCAATACTAATTTACTAACACTAATTTATATAATTTATGACTAGTTTATTTATTAAAAGTATGTGATTGTCACACACATACTTTTGAATCACTTCGACGCCACACAGTTCTGGTGCGAACTCCGTTCATTAGCATTGTATTTCTGATTTTCATCATCTACTTTTGCTGTTGACTGTACCTATGCCAAAAATCAATTTTTAAAATTTTTGTCTGTCTGCCTGTCTGTCTGTTTGTTCCGGCTAATCTCTGAAACGGCTGGACCGATTTCGATGGGACTTTCACTGACAGATAGCTGATGTTATAAGGAGTAACTTAGGCTACTTAAACTTTTTTTTTAACCGATAATCACGCGGGCGAAGTCGCGGGCATCAGCTAGTAAGTAAATAAGTACATATTAGTAAGTATGGAAGTATGGATTCAGTTGTAATTTACAGTTTTCTGTCATAACATACAACGGAAAATGTATATTAGTGTCACTGAAAAATCACATATTTCTTTTAACTGATAAATTTTATTGTTTTTCAGGACTACCCAATATGAAGTACAGATTTATAGAATCCCATAAAGGAAACTTAATGTTAGTGGTTAATGGTTATCGGTTCTGTATGAGGAAATGCAGTGACCATCTTATGAAGAGACGATGGAGGTGCAGTAACCAGGGCAGAGGTTGCAAGGCGTATGCAGTGACTCTCGACGGTGAGCTGATCCATCACTGTGGTAACCACAACCATTATGTGAACCGTCCAGAAAAAATATTCATAGCGAATAGTTAAAAATGGACTATTCCATACATACTTTCTCTTTCTTTCACTTTTGTATGGAACATGTGATATTGTTTTGTATTAGCTAAGTATCTAACAGTGTGCTTCGATGTTCAGACGCCAGCACATAAAGCAACAATAATCTGTCAAAGGACATGGTCCAAAATGTAAGGACCAAAAACCCAAAATCAAAACGTAATCGACGGCCAAACTGTGTGCACAAGAATTCCCTAGGACTATCTAAATAAACGTACCCTAAGCTGCTATATCCTAATCCGTGGAATATCGGAGCTATAGGCTGTCAAATTTTGATTAGGTTTTTCACAGCTATGGTGCCAAAATAGTCATACTTTCGATTGTATTATGTACCAACTACGCCATAGATTAACGTGATTCATCATCATCATCATCATTTCAGTCGAAAGACGTCCACTGCTGGACATAGGCCTCCCCCAAGTGGCGCCACAATGACCGGTCCCGTGCGACTCGCATCCAGCGGATCCCCGCAACCTTTACCAGGTCATCGGTCCACCTAGTGGGAGGCCGTCCAACGCAACGTCTTCCGGTTCGCGGTCGCCACTCTAGAACTTTTCGACCCCATCGGCCATCTGTTCTGCGAGCAATGTGCCCTGCCCACTGCCACTTAAGTGTTAACGTGATTATACTAAGAATAATATGGGATTAAATATAATGACCACTAAAAAATACTTACTTAATACCAAATGTAGTAAATGATCACCAAATCTTAGTGTGCATATTAACCAAAATCTTTTTGACCCTTAAGTCCCCCCTGGGGCGGGTCCGACATGGTTAGGTTAGAACCGAGACCCCCTACGCTGCTGCCTATCGCTTTTATTTCTACAATACTCTAGGAAACACAATTTTGGTGATCATTTACTATTTTTAGTTTTATTTTATTTACTATTTTTGGTGATCATTTACTAGATCTGGAGGTTCGTTAAACATAAGCCGAATAATATCGATATACACTTGATAAAATCATAACAGAAATTATAATAAACATTTAAACAACTTGAATGATTTTTACCTAAATAAATTCTTTGCATACTTTGACAACCCATAGCTCCGATATCCCGCGGATTAGGATGTGAACTTGAGTACGTTTATTTAGATAGTTCTAAGGAATTATTGTGCACACAGTTTTACCGTATCCCGTACCGGTGAATTATGACACCATTTCCAAATCTTTGATAAATTTTCAAATTTATTACAATAGGTTAAGGTTCATATTCAATTAGAATTTGTCAGTTTGTTATGGCTTGGTGTGTTGGCGTCTGTACTTACTACCCTGAAAAAATAACATATCTCGTTATTAATATGTGAAGTTATGTATTTAATATTTAAGAATTAATAAAAAGAATTAAAACATTATTCTACAGTTTTATTGCGTTTTAAAATACCTTTTCTTCAATACCAGAAATTGCTCTTGTATCGTGTGTGCGTTTACACTCACATACACAAACAGCCAAACCCGGAACACCTACCTGTAGGCTATACAAATATTTTTTCCGTCCGTGAATCAAATCCGTGGCACGCAGCGCAGCAGCCAATCGCACGGCCATTGCGCCAACCGAGTTGTCATTAATAAAGTATTGAAGTATGGATTTTCACATTCATTTCGTCGTTCTTAATACTATAATAATATTCTAAAAGTCGTTGCTCTAAATTAAACAATCATTTATTGAGAAAAAAGTTAAAACGCAGAACTGATTATTTTTTAGTGAAATCTCTAAATGCGGCAGTAAAACACTAAAACAACTTTTTTTCTATTTCAGATGTTGTAGACAACTTGCAGTTTCAATACGGCAGGACTCTCAGAGGCAACCCGTTAATATTGTATCAAGGATATCGTTATAGCATGATTCGAGACAACAAATCAAATACTGCAAGAAAACGATGGAGGTGTTCGACTCATCACAATCAGGGTTGTAGAGCAAGGCTGTACACCGTCGATCAGCAGGTTGTCCTTTTAAAAAATGATCATAATCATTGAATAAGTAGTTAAAAGCAGGTCTGATGAACAAGCGTAAAGTCAAAAAATGTCGTCGTCTAAAAAAATGTAAACATGTTTGTTAATTTTTTAAATACAGTTTCATCACCATCCTACCTAGCCTTTTTTCTTCTAGTCTAACCACATGCAGCTGAATACCCGTGTTTTACATGGTGCGATAGCCAGTCTTACCCTCACAACCCAGTTACTGGGTAACACGATAACCCTTGGTAAGACTGGTTGGAACCTAGAATGTATTCCGGTCGTGACCTTGAAAAGAAGTTAACAAAATTCTTAATTTTTAAGAAAATATTTCTTATAATATTCGCTTTATTTTCAGTGATACAGCATTATATATATACAATATTTGACCTTATTTCTTCTTTATATATGTGTATTTGTTATAGGTACTCAACGCAACTATAAATAATTATATTTTTATAATTATGTATAATTGCGTAGAACCATTTTAATACCTTCAAAATAGTTTAGTTTCCACTGCTCACTGTTCGGTAAGAGGCCTCTACGCTTTCGTAGGCCGAATCGTAGCACTGCGTAGCAGCCTAGGCGTCTACGCAGTAGTTTTCATTTCTACATTACTTTTTATCGTACACTTGACTTACAATTAAGTCAAGTGTACGATAAAAAGTAATATTGAAATAATTTATGCTTAAATTTCAATTCTCTGAGTAATCCCAAAATTGAAATTTAAGCATAAATTAATTATTTCGTTCATCATATCTTTGACAGCCCTATTCTATTCAGTGATTATTTTGTGGAAGTTAAACATTATTTCTAAAATTAATCAATCATTTATTGATAAATAAGTTAAAACACTGACAGATTTAAAATCAATTTTAATCTGTCAGTGAAAACTTTAATTTCGACTGATTATTTTTAAGCGAAACCTCTGAGTGCGGCAGTAAGTCACTAAAATATATTTTTGGTTTTAGAAGTTGTAAATAGCTCGCAGTTTCAATATGGCAGGACTGTCAGAGGCAATCCATTAATATTGTATCAAGGATATCGTTATAGCATGATTCGAGACAACAAATCAGAAAAATCAAGAAAATATTGGAGGTGTTCGACTCATAACAATCAGGGTTGTCGAGCAAGGCTGTACACCGTCGATCAGGAGGTTGTCGTTTTAAAAAGTGATCATAATCATTGAATAAGTAGTTATAAGCAAGTCTGATGAACAAGCGTGACGTCAAAAAATGTCGTCTAAAAAAATGTAAACACATTTGTTAATTTTTTAAATACAGTTTCATCACCATCCTACGTAGCCTTTTTTCTTCTAGTCTAATCACCTGCAACTGAACACAAGTGTTTTACATGGTGCGATAGCCAGTCCGACCCTCACAACCTAGTTACTGGGTAACACGATAACCCTTGGTAAGACTGGTTGGAACCTAGAATGTATTCCGGTCGTGACCTTGAAAAGATATGTTTTTCAAAATTCTTAATTTTCAAGAAAATGTTTCATAAAATATTCGCTTTATTTTCAGTGATACACCATAATATACGTACAATATTTGACCTTATTACTTCTATGTATTTTTATAGGTACTCATCGCAACTATAAATAATTATATTTGTATAATTATGTATAATTGCGTAGGACCATTTTAATACATTCAAAATGGTTTAGTTTTTACTGCTAACTGTTCGTTAAGAGGCCTCTACGCTTTCGTAAGCCGCTCGTAGCACTTCGTAGCAGCCAACGCGTCTACGCAGTAACTGAATTTCATTTCTATATTACTTTTTATCGTACACCTGACTTAATTACTCAGGGAATTGAATTTAAACATAAATTGGTTCTTTCTTTCATTATATCTTTGACAGCCCTATTCCATTCAGTGATTATTTTGTGAAAGTTAAATATTATTTCTTATTTTCACAATCATTTAGTCGTTCTTAATTTTCTAATACATACTAAGAGTCGTTACTTAAAATTTATCAATCATTTATTGAGAAATAAGTTAAAACACTAACAGATTTAAAATCATTTTTAATCTGTCAGTGAAAACTTATATTTCAACTGATTATTTTTAAGCGAAACCTTTGAGTACGGCAGTAACTAACTGAAATATATTCTTTGTGGTTTTAGAATTTGCAGACAGCTCGCAGTTTCAATACGGCAGGACTCTCAGAGGCAATCCATTAATATTGTATCAAGGATATCGTTATGGCATGATTCGAGACAACAAATCAGAAACTTCAAAAAAACAATGGAGGTGTTCGACTCATCACAATCATGGTTGTAGAGCAAGGCTGTACACGATCGATCAGCAGGTTGTCCTTTTAAAAAATGATCATAATCATTGAATAAGTAGTTATAAACAAGTCTGATGAACAAGTGTAACGTCAAAAAATGTTGTCGTCTAAAAAAATGTAAACATGTTTGTTAATTTTTTAAATAAAGTTTCATTGCCATTCTACCTAGCCTTTTTTTTCTAGTCTAACCACATACAGCTGAATACTAGTGTTTTACATGGTGCGATAGCCAGTCTTAACCCTCACAACCCAGTTATTGGGTAACACAATAATCCTTGGTAAGACTGGTTGTCAGACTTTCTGGTTATTGACTACTCATAATGACTGTCAAAGATCTACGAATGACAGCTGGGATCAACGACTTTACGTACTTTTCGAGGCACAGAGGGGACTCAGTTTGAAATGGGTGGTCACCCATCCACTGAACACCGCGGCAAGCGCGGCTCAACAATGACCAACCGATTCTTACGACTTAGCCTGAGCGTGAGCGACTAAATTATTGATTTCAAAGCAACTAAAAATCAAACGTTATAGTAAAATTAAAATGCATCGGGTTTTGGGCAAAAATCAAGTGTTTTTGACCTAGTAAAAATGACTCTTTTTATTAAGGCCTACTGTCAGAGTTTTTACACGTGCAATCTATGGGTCAACTATACTAAGAGATCGCTGGATACCCTATGCGTAAAATATAATAATGCTTTCAGGATGTTGTTGCGACTGCCCCGTTTCTGTAGCGCCTCAGAAATGTTTGCAGAGGCCCGCACAGACGGCTTTCAAGCAATAATACGCAAATAAACTGCCTCGCTGCTGTGCAGAGTGCGGAGTAGTCGCAACTATATCATGCGAGCTGTGGCGGAGAGCTATACTCCTAATATTAGGGATTTATTGAGGAGGTTGATTAGGTAGGAAACATATTTTTCTGCCTAGTCATCCTTTGTTTTAAATATACCAATATGAATCTTACTAATACTAGATTTAAGCTGTGTGTAATACTAACAAAATATGGAACACCGTACGTTGTCTGAAATAAATGAATTTATTATTATTATTTTGCCCTGAAACGAAGCTCTATTACTGGATCATGGTGTCATCTGCCCAATTGTGCAGATAGTATATAATGTTAAGCTATTTAGTTTCAGTTAGCCGTGAAAGGAAAAGTCTTGACCACCTATCTGATGAAGAGAAACAACAATATCGACGTGAACAACGAACACGTGCCCGTCTTGCCCGAGCACTTCGAGCTACGCCAGAAGCTAAAGAAGAAAAAAAGAAGAAAGACAGGCAACGATATCTTACAAAGAAATCTCAAAGTCTTATTAAACAATATCTGACTATAGCCCTACGCAAAAAAGAATCATTAAGAAGTAATGACCAGAAATAGCCAAAACGAGGACGTGAATAATGAGTGACGATGAATCTCCAATCAATTTCCGCATAACGCCTCCAGTGTGACAAGTGACTAATTCAAACGTCTTGAAGATTGGGTTGAGGAACTTTAATTGGTGCTTCGCCAATCAAAAAGTGACTTGGTGTTAAGGGTGTTAGGTTATGATTTCTGAGTCTTCATCATCTATTGGGTTTAGCGGCCTGGAGCTTAAACGCGCCTCGATTTGGCAAATCAGGGTGCTCATTACTTCGAATATCAGGTGATTGATCAGAATTCTTTTTATGTGGTGTGTCATAGATTTTAGGCCTGCCTCCCACAAGAACTGTTAGAACACAAAAACTCAAGGACTTAATTGGAGGAATTTTCTTAAAAAACCAACGATGATAAGGATTTGACAGGATCCAAAAACTTCAAATCAACTTATTTCAATAGGTATGTTATGTGTTTAACTCCCGACGAAAACAGAGAAGTAGGTATTGTAAGTTTAACGTGTGTATATGTGTAGGTACTTGTGTATCTGTGTTTATGTAAAGGTATATATTTATTTTATGGACACCAACAGCACTATCACTTACAACAAAAATAACATCTAAAATCAACATTTCAGTAACCACGCCAATACAGGTATGCAGTGACATTGACATAATGTATATTAGAGACAAGAAGAAAAAATAAAAAGTGTGTCCAGTAGACCTAAATCCAGGTCACTACAAAACTAAAACAATTTGATCTATATAGACGTAGGTACATTATTCACACTGTGTATATAGGGAGCGTCTGTCAAAAACGATATTCATTAAGAAAACTTCGAAAGGGTAATCCGTCAAGTTGGACCTGTAATTATATAGGGTGACTGGTAATTAGTGTACGATACTTAAACACGTGATTGTGTTCATGATAACAAACAACTTTCCCGAAGAAAAAATGTTTTTTTTACTGGTTCACTTTAGGTCATAGACGTGCACGCGCGTGATTTTCATACGGCTGTTGTGTTATTGTGATAAAAGTGAACCAGTACAAAAAACATTTTTTCTTCAGGAAAGATGTTTGTTATCATAACCACAATCACGTGTTTAAGTATCAAAGTCAAAGTCAAAGTCAAAGCATTTATTTCAATTAAACCATTTACAGGCACTTTTGAATTGTCAAGGAGTCGGTTAGTTAGTCAGAAAGTTGAAGCTAGATGCTCGTTCCAAAACGTAGGTAGGTCTCTATGGAGAAGAACGAGCAAGAAACTCCACGGACACTCTTTTAAAATCAGGTTTTTACAAAATACTGCTTACATTATTCTTGTTGCTTCTATATGTGAAAACAATGAAGGTAATCTAGAAATACAAAGCATAAAAAATAATCAAGATAAAAACCATGGCAGTTAAGAGTTGACCAATCTCTACTGACAGCGCCCGTTCACGAACATGACGCGTGAATCAGCACCATTCAGCTCAACCATTTTAGAGGGAGCCGAATGACCCAACACACGCGCCACCACCAGCGAGACATTTGAGTGAGCATGACAAAATCGTCGTACACTAATTACCAGTCACCTTATATAGCCTTGCCAAACGTGTTAGGCATTATTAAAGGTGGTAGCTAGGCAATTAAAAAATGCGATGATGTCGCTTGCTACGTTGGCTAATTCTAAAGTTAAAATAGTTAATCTCAAATCAGTATCTGTGTATCCATGTGATCCCGTCAACTTTGATATCTAGATTCCGTAATAGACATTTGTGGAACATTCGAACCTTAAATGTTTATTAAAATTGTCAATGAATCATGGTTGTTTATATTATTATACGTCCATATTTAGTACTATCTATCAAATAAACATATATTTCTATCATGGATTGGTTTTTGTTTTATTTAATGACCCTCATTAATGATATCAATTTCAAGGTCAAACCAAGAACATAAAGTATGAAATTGTATAGTGGTATCATTTTATAACCACCATGGTAATAAAATGATTTGGTAATCATACGAAAATTTTAAATCGTAAAATAACCTTAGATTGATTAAAGGTTTTTCGTATGATTTACCAAATGTACAGTCAATAGAGGGTTATTTGGTTTCAGTCACTATTCGTCAAAGAAAACTTGATCAAGTTTCTACAGAAAATAAACGGCAGCGTCGTCTTGAACAAAAAAAACTGTGGGCTCGTCGTGCTCGGGCGAAGTTAGATGTAGAAGCTATTGAAGAAAGAAAAAGGAAAGACAGGGAAAAATATCAGAGGATGAAAGAGCAAGGACAAATCAAACGAATATCTGACTACAGCCCTACAAGACAAAGTCATATCAGAAAACTTTGGCAGGAGAAAGCAAAACGAAGACGTAAAAGAATGAAGGAGAGGTTTGAAATAGTGTTCTAGAAATAAGTTGGTAGTGACTAGTAGCAGATAGATAGATGGAGTCACACTTCAGAGTGGCGACTGCGTTTGCGTAGGATGGGACTCCCTGTGACACGATGAACCGACGATTTGAAGAAGGTGGCTGGCAGCAGAAGCATCTGGAATTACATATGACATTAAGCAGCGGTGATTACTTACCATCAGTGAGCTAATTCACGTAACTAAAGAAGTGCAGTTGCAGTTAAGTTTCGATCAAAACAACGCTTTTCGTATTCTCTACCGCTGTCAGATATGCTCGCGGCAAATTCTCGTCACGCGAGCGCAATAACGGCGTTCTACTGTTGCGCGTCTTTGGTGCGTGCTTCGGAACGCAACATGATCGGTATTCTACTATTCGGTTGACGTCTCAAAATGTCAGTTAAAAAGCACTTAAACCTGTACTAGGGTATTATTTTAATGTTATGATGACGTAATATTCATTGAAATGTAATCGATCGATATTTTTTATCTCATGTGGCTACACCATTGTTTGGTAGACTTTGGTTGTCGTACAGTTGACGTGCACTTCACCCGCATCTTACGCGCAGTTAAAGGATTACAAGAATACCGTTTATCACTCAAACTTGAACTTAACTGCAACTGCACTACAACTTCATCGGAGCGTCATGAAATTACGTGAATTAGCCCTCAGATGTGCCACGCCGCGTCGGCTTGTGTGCCATCATCATCGGCCGGAAGACGTCCACTGTTGGACAAAGGCCTCCCCAAAGCGGGGAAGGGCTGCCATAATCCCGACGCTTGGCAGGTGTCTTGGGGATCGCAGTGACATTCTTAAGTACACAGAAGGCGCTGCTGCCCGATTTCCGGATTTTCCCTTAGTCGCCTTCTACGATACCCTCGGGATGAAATGGGTGGGTGTGATTCTGCCCCGGACATCCCACGGGCTATTGTAGGCCATCAAATGGACATGAAAAAAAATGTTACTATGTTTAAGTTCTGTTCAAGTGGTGGAAGTGTCCATATATCTTGACCGTGTACTGCGTAACTGCATCACCCATATCTTCCCGTGGGTGTCGTAAGAGTCGACTAAGGGACTTACCAGAGAATGGGCAGCAGCGTTCTCTGTGTCTTTGTAACAACCATACTGCGATTGCCAATCCGCCTGCCAAGCGTAGCGATTATGGCAAAACCCCCCTTGGGGAGGCCTATGTCCAGCAGTGGACGTCTTTCGGCTAAAATGATGATGATGATGACTGCGTAACTGTGCATCTTTTCATAATCTGTGTTTTTCGAGTAAATAAAAAGTTATTTTTAATTCTTTTCTATTATTTTTTTAAAGCTCAGCAATACTCATTGGCGCTATTTTTCCTGTTTAGAAATTTAAAATATATATCTCTTTCTTGCTCTGAACAATGAACTAAGCATCTAAGGCGTCTTATACTGCCTGCGCGTTTGTGAACCACGGCTTTTGACTCAGCCTTGCAGTAGTGATGTGACGACCGTTTTCTGTATTTGTTTTGTAAGTGTCAATAGTTTATAAATGAATAGTTGAAAAGACTACGAGTCTTGAAACTTGATATTTTTTTTTATTTCGTTTACACAAATCAAAACCTTTCTTGCGTGTTACAGGTGGATTACAATTCGTGTTGTCACAATATGGAAACCGGCTTCTGTTACATGGAAGTCACACTTATTCTTACAAATCTCGGAACGAATCAAGAGTAATTTGGCGCTGCACCAGATATTGTTCGAAAAAATGCAGAGCGGCCATATATACTCTTGAGAATGAACACATTATTCAAATCCGAGGTGAACATAACCACGATCCTCCAAGACAGAGTGAGAGAAATTGGAAGATGATGGCGCCTTAACCATTCTAGGAAGGTATAGGATCGTTGGTATAGTGTCGTTCGGGGCTGAACACCCCTTGGCGGAGACCTATGCCCAGCAGTGGGCGTCTAAAGGTGGACGTGATGGTGATGATAGTATCGTTAAGTCCGCATTGATTTTAAAGGTGCCGTGAGACTGATAGAAAAATATGGCCCGCTTAGTAATAAACTGACCGATTACGGTTTAGATCCAAAATGGAAACAAAGTTTTTTGGAAACAAAGACATAAACGTCATCCATTTTTCTATTTACATTATAACCGTGAATCAGTAAGGCAAGCTCTGATTGCAAAAATGTTATTGCGAATTTCCCAAAAAAGCTGTTTATTTTTGAGTTAGGTCAGTCTAATTTACCGCTAACCTTTTTACCGCCACATCAAAAAAGATAAACCGTGCCCTCGGCGCCAAGCTAAGTTACATACCTATTCTATGGAATTACGTATAGAAGTCTGTCACGCAATTATATGTTATATTTTTAACAAAAGTCCGTGTGGTGTCGGACGTAAAGAATAGCACCATCCCATATCTTCCCGTGGGTGTCGTAAGAGGCGACTAAGGGACTTACCAGAATGGGCAGCAGTGTTCTCTGTGCCTTTGTAACAACCATACTGCGATCGCCAATTCGCCTGCCAAGCGTGGCGATTATGGCAAAACCCCCCCCTTGGGGAGGCCTATGTCCAGCAGTGGACGTCTTTAGAAAAAAGAAACGTCTTCTGAAATGAATGAATGAATGATAAACTTAACAAAATGGTGACTGAGGGGTACAGATGGAAGGCCGCGGCCTGTCCATGTTGCGGTCACGTCCCTGACTTAGAACAAAAAGTCCCTGACGCAGCCCTGACGGGACCCGGATGCACGGTCTTAGCACGGCCACGGACCTGATATGTGTGGTTAGAGCTTTATATGCAAACACAGAACTTCAATACCCCCAGTATTGAAGTTCTGTTTTATTTTTCTTGTATTAATAGGGAAATATATTTTTTGTTACACAATTCAACCATTTTTTTATTAAAGTCCCTTTCACTTTTTCCAATACAAAATATATGTAAATAACTCAAGCAAAAATCCCCACAATGATGGGAATGCTTTTTTATGTCTAGATTGACAATAACTATCCTGTTTCGTTTTTTTACAGCATCACCAGTATTTACAATAAACCGCAAAGGTAAATCATTGCTGACCATTGCTGGGTACTCATACGGTGCCCATTACGAGAGGATCCTTGCACAAGACACTATAAAAACAAGATGGCGTTGTTTGAGACACTTCAGAGGTTGCCGAAGTGTCGTTTTTACCCTCAATGAAGAATTGTGTAGTAAAATGACGGTACATAACCATTGTCCTGATAATATTGCTTAGATTTTTTTGTCTATGAAAGGAAATGCCGAACAAGATTGAACAGTCAAAATGAACCAACATGTCAACATTTTAACTTGCGTTGCTTTTGGATATTTAGTACTGATTAATTTCGTGAAGAATAGATAACTTCCTTCTCTCCCAAAATTATGAAAGTACTGAAAATATACTAAAAGTATAAAATAAAATAGAACAAACACTCAGCCCCTTTCACACACGCAAACGCATCACACACACAAACACACCACACCACACACCACATCACTCACACACATACTTTCATACACATATGCACACTCACACACGATAGTAATTAAGAAATTCATAAAATAATATTGTATTACTTACTTTTGCACCGCACTACACTTGAAATGGCAGCTCGATCATGGTGGTAACGAAAGTAACTGGTGCTTATAGCATAGGAATCTTCCTAGTTTAAGCCCAGTTGCACTTGTTCTGTATCTTGCCACTAACGCATACTTAAAGTCTAACTTAAGGTACATTGTAAATAGGCTTAAGTCTTAAACAAATAAATATTATTATTATTGTTATAATTTCGTGCAGTGGTTACGGGTAAAAGGTAGAAAAACCTTTTAAGTAATGCAATAACTTATATTCGTAATAACTGAGTCATCATCATCTGCCTAGCGTTTTTCCAAATAAGTTGGGGGTCGGCTTCCAGTCTACCACAGATATAGATAGACCTAGATCACGCAAGTATCACGATCTGTATGAAAACCAAGCGTGCCATTTTTTGGACGTCACAATGTAATACGAATGTTTTGTTTTTCCTAAATTTGGTATTCCCAGGTATTACTAAGGGCATTAGATTAAAAATAATTGTTTTTTAAATTAATTACGCATAATATTAATCACAAAATGACTTACCGATGGAAGGAAATGTTTACTTTATTTTTTTACTTACGATTTTTTATCGTAAGTTAGCCACGAAAATAGGCACGCGAAGTAGTTGTTCTTGCGTTATCTAGGCCTATCTATATCTGTGTAGTCTACACTCAGATGCATCCGATCTGAATACCATTGATTTACATGGAACAACTGCCTGTCAAAATCTTTCAATACTTTTTTCTCCTCATCATCATCATATCAGCCTATTGCCGTCCACTGCTGAACGTAGGCCTCCCCCAGAGATCGCTAACCAACCCCTTTTTGCTTAATGATACTTTATTTAATTAGATCTCAGACTTTAGACTCATGGATAAGTAAAAGACGTCTTTGTGTGGTTTTACGTGGACTGACGGCCTATCTAACGTTCACAACCCAGTTTTTGGGTAACATTGGGATTATTGGGACATGGGATTTAGGCAGACGAGCAAGTCTATATAAATACCCTATAGACTTCTATAGGGTATTTTACAAAAAAAAAACTAATTAGTCCGTCAGATAGATTTCCGAAAAATATTGGACATGTATTGTGTTTTTTTTTTCACGTAAACAAAAAATTAAAACGATACAGTGCGGCGAAAACTCGTGTGACATCACTATGTCAGTACACTTTTACTGGCGAAGTGACGTCGAAAACTCATGATCTTTGATGCGTTTTTGATAGTACAAAAAATACGTATCCAATATTTTTCGATAATCTAACTGACGGATTAATTAGATTTTTTTGGTAAAATACCCTATTGAGAGCATAATTGAACGCGCATTCTCCTCGGGACTGAGGTCATTGATTGACCTTTTGATGGTCAATTTAATGCATATCATATAATCGCGAGCGCTAACGATATTTGCCGAGCGAACCCGAAGCTGTTTCGTCTCTTCTTGTTCATTTATGTCAGATACAACATGGAACACTGGCTATTAAACCGTTTACGTTTTAGTGTTAATTATTTGTTTATATTATTGTTTATGTTTATAGATATTATTTTGTATTCAGTAAATATATAAAATAATTAGGAATAGAAACATGTTGTCTATGGTGTAAGAATAAGTGAATGAAGTGCATTGTCAATCGTGAAATAAATGTATGATGGACAACAGTAACCACAGGTAATCTCAACAAGCATACGTTTAGGACATAATTGTACAGAGGCCAGTAAATTTAATTACAACAATCATATTTCTTGGATAAATTTTCAACCTAATTGCAAAATTGTAAGGTCCATATTCAATTGGGAAAATTTGACAGTTGACTAAAGTTTACGAACTTCTTACTACTTCAGATTGCTTATAACACTTACATATATGTAAAAATATATAAATGAAATCTGCCATGAATAAATGTTCAAATCATAATTTCTACTAACGGGTCTCATAATAATGGCAGTAACACAATTCTATTACGAGACCATTGACCGACCAATGATCGACCATATGAATTTAGCAGATTACGAACTTTTAGCAAAATAACAATGGGATCGTGTTGGAATGACAAAATTATAAAAATTGCAGACTTGGCCCCCTGGTCACTTTTCTCTTTTGGTGACTGTACATTCAACTGTGTGCTGGAAAGTAATGTAACACATAATTATGGCATTTAGAACTTTTTTTCACTTTTTTGACGTAATTAATTAATTAATGTAGATTTATTATGGGTTAGCTCGTTATGACATAATTCATCATCACTATCATGTCAACCTTTAGCTGCTGGGCATAGTTCTACCCTATGGTGGGGTTTAGCCGTTATCGCCATGCTTAGCCGATGCATATTCGCGATCGCAGTAGGTGTACTGGTACTCAGAACGACGAACAGCGCTGCTGTTCATCCTCTGGTCAATATCCCTCTGTCGCTTTCTAAAACACCATGGGTAGAAATGGGCTGAAGGTATGCGCGGGCGGCACCACACAGCTTAAAAACACAATTAGTAGCTTGCAAAGTTTATAAACGCTACGCTTAGAATATATTTTAAATTAATCAGTGTTCAATATCCATTACAATCACTTCGAAAAATGGGAGAAATATTGATGTGTATTGGTACCTTTTGACAGAACTAATCATAGACAGTTCCTGCATCCTGCAGTTAAAATCTAATTAGATTATCTAAATATAGAAGTGAAACTAAAATTCCTATTTTGTTATAAATTAAATAGAAGTAGAAGTAATAAAGAGATGACAAAATTATTTCCTTATTTTATTTTTAAACATGTTGTTTATAGAATGTTTCGATTCCATTTTTGTTTGTTTAAATAATCAATATTTAAACAAGTTTGGTACACAATATTTGTTAGTAGTGCTTAAAATAAATTAACGTTTTTACCTACATCAATTAATTAAAGGGCATTGCAAAAAAACATTAGAGATCCTAAAGAAATTTCAGCAAAGTCAAAGTCAAATAATTTCAAATAGAGCATTAAAAGGCACTTTTGAACGTCATATGAGAAAAATTTATTTAAGTTGCCCCTTCCAAAAGGTTGGATGGAGAAGTCAGGAGAAGAATGGGCAAGAAACTCCATCGAAACCCGTTCAAAGTCACGGGCATAAGCGAGTATTCAATAAAGATCTTACTAATGATTGGTTTTGTTACAGTTATATCAAGATTTAAAACAAACAGAGTAGGAAGCCAGAATTTGATAGTTGCTGACTACTCTTACAGCATCCACTCGAGAAGAGTACTCGATAAAGGAATTATAAAAACAAGATGGCGCTGTTCTAAACACAACAAAGGGTGTACTGCCGTTGTTTATGTCATCAATAATGAAGTATGCGGTGGTTTGCCGAATCATAACCATCGACCTGATGATTGTAATAATTAGCTGAAATCGTTAAATCTAAAAGCTTTATGTTAGTAGGCATCCATTTCAAAAAAGTTCAGCATTCTGACAATGATAAATTGTATCAAAAAATAAAAGAAAATCGGTTCTACGTTACATTTATCTAAATATGTATGTATTTAAAATGTATTTGTGTATGTATATCAGTTGTCTGACACCCATAGTACAGGGTCTCCCTAGTTTGGGGTCAGATGGCCATGTGTAAAATGTCCCACATATTATTATTTCAAAAATTTAATTTTTATTTTACTAAAATGGTACGTACAACCCTAATTTTGACCTGTCTCTTAAATTATTTTATTTAATTGATACTGTTTTACGCATATGTTGTATTGTAATGATGAATCAAAAATAAATAATAAAAATAAAAATTGAGTTTTGGGCTGACTCCAGATTGTATTCGGAAATTAATAAATTCGTCCATTACGCCTTTTGATCACGTCCTGTTTTTTTTTATTTTAAACACCTACTAGTATTTTTTTAGCTAAGTTGGTATTTAAAGGTAACCGTTAACAGTGGCTATAAATATCTTAAACAAATCTTCGATAAAAATAACTAAATAAACCAAAACCAATCGAATAAATACATTTTATCTTTTTACAGAGTTCCTAAAAAGAAAATCACTAACTAAATATTTTTATGGTCCAATCCGATCATCATCATATTAATTTAAATTGATAAATAAAAAAAATCTTCTATTCAAAAAACTCATCCCATTACCTATTAATAGCTTTTTGGTAAATTGAGATTTTTTCGCAGAATTAGACGTTGAAGGCATCGGCAATTTGTTAGAAAAATTCATTCGAAGCACAAACAATCAAGAGAGTTCTGATGATAGTGATCCACAGAACCAGACCTTTCCACGTAAAAGGGGTAGATCAACTGTTACTCTTCCAACTATTAGACGACGTACTTCTGAAGCAAAGCACATGCCAATCCTAGAAGAGAAACAGTCCAGGTGCAGATCTTGCCACTACAAAAAAACTCAGTTTAAATGTAGCACATGTAATGTTAAATTATGTTTAACTAAACAGAGAAATTGCTACGCTGAATTTCATGCCTGACTGTATTGTGATCAAGAAAAAAAAATGTTTTTTTTATGTTTTAAATAAATAAGAGAAACTTTTGTTTTTTTTTTTTTTTTGAAATGTTTAATACTATTAAAGACCAATGTTGCTGCAATAAAAGTAGATACCTAATTTAATTATTAAATAAAGAGGTGAATGCGTAAGACTGATTTAATACCTTATAAATAACATAAAAACCTTTTATGTTTTATGGACAAATAAAATACAGCCGATTCTGGTATTTGCCCTGTGTCTTGTTAAAAGAACAAAATATACGGATTCAAAAATAGCGTGAATCATTTCAATATGTCCTGTTTACTACCATAAAAAATATATATCCTATGCAAGACCTTTTTTTTCATCCTAGTTGTTCTGGGCAGGAAGCACTTGTAAGATTTTGTACTTTGTAGAGGACAGCTGGCAAAATTGCCAAATAGATTCTTATTAGCTTGGGCAGGACGAAGTTAAAAATAAGTTTACGCTAACTGTGTAATGGGAATACAGTTTCTCTATCTCTTCTTATACGTTTAGCAATAGAAGGTGTTTTTTTCATGGTAATGACGCTACAACTAAGGCGGATGAAAAATATGAGAAAAGAAAAGAAAATCAGCATTCATTCATTCATTCAAAATTGTATGACGTTTCTTACATGTCATACAATTTTGAATGAATGAAGATGAGGAGGAGAACACATCCTTCCCCCCACGATTGCAACCTCCTTTTCAGTTTTGGTATTTACATTTTACAGTATTGACAGCTGTCACCGTGACCAATGGAAAAATGATTCATTCAAAATTGTATGATATGTAAAAACACGTCCTTCCCCACGATTACAACCTCCTTTTCAGTTTTTGTATTTACATATTACACTATTGACAGATGTCACCGTGACCAATGGAAAAAGGATTCATTCAAAATTGTATGACATGTAAAAGACGTCCTTCCCCACGATTGCAACCTTCTTTTCAGTTTTTGTATTTACATTTTACACTATTGACAGCTATCACCGTGACCAACGGAAAAAGGATTCATTCAAAATTGTATGACATGTAAAAGACGTCCTTTCCCACGATTGCAACCTCCTTTTCAGTTTTTGTATTTACATTTTACACTATTGACTGCTGTCACCGTGACCAATGGAAAAATGATTCATTCAAAATTGTATGACGTATAAAAACACGTCCTTCCCCACGATTGCAACCACCTTTTCAGTTTTTGTATCTACATTTTACAGTACGGACAGCTGTCACTGTGGCCAATGGGAAATGCCCACTGTCAGTGTTTTATAACTTTTGTTAAATCTATATTTCTTTATTACAGATAAGATATGTATTATACCAAGATACGAAAACAATAGACGGGGTAAACCACAAATGATACTTGCTGGCTTCTCGTACAACGTTCATGTGACGAAACGTATAGAACATGGAATGGTAAAAACAAGATGGCGATGTACCAAACATAAGAAAGGTTGCAACAGCGTCGTTTACATAGTTGATGGAGAGTTGTGCAGCCCACTGCCAACTCACACCCATTATCCTGATCGTATAGACTAAGTTAACTGGTTTATAATTCCAATGTTCAAAATGGAATTATAAATAAGGTAATGCTCACGCATTAAATTAAAAGACCTTAAATAAACAAAAGCAGCCGTTATAAAGCTGAGTAGCAATTTTTAATTTAAAAAAGGCAGTTTTCAATTTAAAAAAAAAACTGTGTTTTTGTACATTCATTCAGAGGAACGGAAACGTAGTCTTGCTTGCTTGGTACATTTAATTATTTCCCAAATTACTATTTTTAAGTGTGTATCTGATGAGCTTATGTAATACAATACAATTTTTATACAAGTTTGAAATACTTTGTATTGAAAGTTATTACAATTATAACGATGTAATAAGTGGATGGATTTTATGTTTTACATGTGTCATTCTCTTATATTATGTGTTTTTGTGTGTATTTTTAATTAAGTTGTTTTTTTAATTAAATTAGTAGAAGTATAGTTTATATTATTATTAAGTTTACCGACCACCCAATCGATGCATTTTATAGTAGGTATTTAATAAAATTGAATTAAAATTGGAGTGCTAATAAATTAAGTGTTTATCTTTAATTCTCTTAATTTAATAGGCATTTATGGCAAATGGTTATTAAAATAATAAATGTTTTAGATTTATAGGTAATAGCTGACTGTTGTACTTTATTTCAGGTAAAAAGACGCCATCGCACTCAAGTATGCAGAAGGCACCTGGGAATATGAAATGAAGAAGACCGACATAGAAACAGGTATCAAAACAGACAGACGTCATTAATAAGAAGTATGTGGTAAGTACTCTTGCAATTATAGACCACAGTCCGTATAAACCGGACGTCGAAATGGTAAACTTTCGCAGTAACGTTCATCGCAGTGACGAACTTTCACGACAATTCACGTCGAGATGGTAAACTTTCGCGGTAATGTATATCGCAGTAAAGAACTTTCGTAACAACGAACGTCGTGATGGTAAACTTTCGCGGGAACGTGCATCGCAGTAAAGAACTTTCACGGCATTGTACGTCGACATGGTAAACTTTCGTAGTAACCTACATTGCAGTAAAGAATTTTCGCGACAACGTTCGTCGCAATGGTAAGCTTTCGCAGTAACGTACATCAGAGTAACAAACTTTCGTAACAACGAACGTCACGATGTTAAACTTTCACACAACGTGCGTTCACTAAAACGTACGTCGCTATGGTAAACTTTCGCGGTAATGTACATAGTAGTAAAGAATTTTTGCTACAACGTACGTCGCAATGGTAAACTTTCGTGGTAACCTACATTGCAGTAAAGAACTTTTGCAGCAACAAACGTTGCGATGGTAAACTTTTGCGGTAACGCACATCGTAGTAAAGAACTTTCGCGATAACGTCGTCGCAATGGTAAACTTTCGTGGTAACCTACATTGCAGTAAAGTACTTTTGCAGCAACAAACGTTGCGATGGTAAACTTTTGCGGTAACGCACATCGTAGTAAAGAACTTTCGTAACAACGAACGTCGTGATGGTAAACTTTCGTGGTAACCTACGTTGCAGTAAAGTACTTTTGCAGCAACAAACGTTGCGATGGTAAACTTTCGCGGGAACGTGCATCGAAGTAAAGAACTTTCACGACAATGTACGTCAACATGGTAAACTTTCGTAGTAACCAACATTGCAATAAAGAACTTTCATAACAACGAACGTCGTGATGGTAAACTTTCGCGGGAAAGTGCATCGAAGTAAAGAACTTTCACGACAATGTACGTCAACATGGTAAACTTTCGTAGTAACCAACATTGCAATAAAGAATTTTCATAACAACGAACGTCGTGATGGTAAACTTTCGCAGTAACGTCCATCGCAGTAAAGAACTTTCGCGACAATGTACGGTCACCAAAGGAGATAAGTATCCATGTCGCCGGAAACAGTTGAAGTTTACTTAGAAACCGATAGATTTTTATGAATAAAATAAAATACAATTTATAGAGAATAAACAGTTCAATGATTTAATAAAATTTCATTTGAAAGCCCCCATTGGTTTCTAAGAAATCTTCAACTATTCCCGACGACATGGATACTTATCTCTTTTGCGTACTGTACGTCCACATGGTAAGCATTCGTAGTAACCTACATTGCAGTAAAGAACTTTTGCAATAACGAACGTTGCAATGGTAAACTTTCGCGACAACGTACAGATCTACCGATCAAAGGTTAAGCTACGCTTACCGCGGTCGGTCTGTGAATGGGTGATCGGATGATCACCCATCCACACCCCGAACCGTACCCCCCCCCCCCCCTCCCTCCGTGCCTCGGAAAGCACGTAAAGCCGTAGGTCCCGGCTGTCATTTCTAGATCTTTGGCAGTCGGAAGGGAAGTCAGAAGCCAGGAAGTCTGACAACTAGTCTTATCAAGGGGTATCGTGTTACCCAGAAACTGAGTTGTTTAGGTCCGATAGGCTATCGCTCCATGTAAAACACTGGTATTCAGCTGCATCCGGTTAGAATGGAAGCCGACCCCAATATGATATATGAGATGGGAAAAGGCGAGGCAGGTGATGAATTTTTTCATACTGTAAAACAAGAAGTAAATCTTTTTTTTTTATCTAGTTCGAGAACCTACACACCCTCGCGTTTCAAAAGCAGGGACAACCGAATATTTACTTCATCATCATCGTCATCATTTCAGCCGAAAGACGTCCACTGCTGGACATAGGCCTCCCCCAAGTGTCGCCACATTGACCGGTCCCGTGCGACTCGCATCCAGCGTATCCCCGCAAGCTTTACCAGGTCATCGGTGGACCTAGTGGGAGGCCTTCCAACGCAACGTCTTCCGGTTCGCGGTCGCCACTCCAGAACATTTCGGCCCCATCGGCCATACGTTCTGCGAGCAGTATGCCCTGCCCACTGCCACTTAAGTTTGGCAATTCTTAAGGCTACGTCGGTAACCTTGGTTCTCTTGCGGTTGTCCTCATTTCTGATTTTATCACGCAAGGAAACTCCGAATATTTACTTACATTATTAGTAAGGAACTTCTGTTCCATACTAACCGTATAAGGAAATATTTAATTAAATTATTTTAAAAGTAAAATATTGTTTTATTTATTACCACCACAGAAATCTAAATAAGGCTAACATAAGCAATTCGATAAAATGTTGTACTGGCATTATTTGGTGCTGAAAAACGTAAAAGTTTGGCGAGTTGAGAATTAAGTAACACCTCTACCTATATTAATATTTTATTAACTATAAAAAAAAACGACAATGAGTGATACTGTGTATTATTTAGGTTTCTGTGATTATTACGTTTAATACCTACAATATATAATTGTGTTTGCATTGTTTTTATATTTTTGTCATTCGCGTGGCCCTTTTTTTTTAGTACGAATAACGCCATGTAATTTCTACAGCAATATGAATCCACGTATACTTTTTAGATAAACCAGTCATACGCCTTTTAGCCAAGAGCAGAAGCTGTCGGTAGCACAGGTCAAAAAAATATTTATATTTTTACAAATCCACAGATCCAATATTCCTCGTCTCAGCTCGAGGAAAGCCCCTGATCAGCTATCGAGGATTCAGATACTCTGGAGGTTCAATAAGTTATAAGAATTACCAGGCCCGATGGTACTGTTCTTCGCATCATGCTAGGGGGTGCAAAGCATACCTAAGGACTTTTAATAACACCATAGTATTTTCTAAAGAATGTCATAATCATGAAGTTTCACAAAGATATTGTAATACTGCTGATACTGAGTATGCAACAAATGTTTAAGTAATCTACGTGCCTACTTTATTTGGGAAATTAATAGTATAGAATAAATTAGATTTACTATTCCTTAGCTTAAGGCGCTACCCCGACCAAAAGTGCGTTTTTCTTCGTTATTCAGGGACAATTAACTCATTAATTAAGAGAAACAAACTACTTCTAAAAGCATATTACTAATGTTCAATATCCAATCATCACATTCCTCGTTCTTATTTTTTTTTATGTAAGTACCCTATATCTCCGTGTAAAAAAATGACTAAAATAATTTAAAACATGTATCTTTTGCTAAAGTTGATGTGCTATTAATTTGAGGATTACACAAATAGATAGGTAACTTAAAAATCTTTATAATTCACGTTTTATTTTATTTCAAAAGATCGTTTCTCTTTTTTTTTATAACAAAAAAACCCCAAAAATTTGGCGAATTTCGATTCTGCAGCAAAGAGGTATGGTCAAGGTTATTTGGTCAGGGAAGCGCCTTAATGAGAAACACGTGTTGTTCATTATTTGTTCTTTTAAAAAATAGTGTTTTTGTTTTATATTTTCCTGTTTTCGGTTCATGTAAATCATGTTTTTTTTTGTTAGCCTATTTTGTCCCACTCCTGGGCAAAGGCCTCCCCCCAAGCCTTCCATTTTTCCCGATCCTGGGCTTCCTCCCATCAGTTTTGGAGGAATCCGTCCAGGTCGTCCCGCCATCTCCTTCGTGGCCTGCCGCTAAATTATGCTTAATTAAACAAAATAATATTCTATAAAAATGTGATAAACTTGCTAAGTAATATTGCTCATTTACCTCAAAATACATAAAAAGTAGTGTGTAAAATTAGATAAGTATAGTGTTATTATGCGTAATTAGAACAAATAGTAAGTATTCTATAAAAATATGATAGGTAACTACTTATTACAGTAACTACTTATTACTATTGGAAAATCTTTTGATATTGTTTGTATGCTAGATATTATCTAAGTAATATTGCTCATTTACTTCAAAATACATAAAAGGTAGTGTGTAGAATTAGGTAAGTGTAGTATATAGTTGATAGTTTGTAGATAATATTATAATTATAATAAATAAATAAAAAACAATTTTGTTTAATTAGGTACCCTTATTCAATGTATTTTAGAAAAACAGATATAGTACCTAAATGATAATAATTATGTAACGATGCTTCATACTCCTGTAAAATTTAATGTGACAATTGTATAGAGAGAGATAGAACATCAAATACCTACACTTTGACAGCTTGCTGGCTCGCTCTCATGCGTGCTTGAGCTTGACGGATGAATAAAATTGCTACAACACAATGGAAGTTTTCAAATTCTTTCAAAGTCTGTGAAGTCTTAGGCCATTTTACTCAAAAGTATAGAAATATGTACCTATTTTTTTTCTAGGTCCAATGGTTTTCACAACTCCTCGTGGCAAGCGACAGCTGTATTATAACGGCTTCAAATACTCTTGCCGAAGTCGCTATGAAGGAAAGTCTGACGTCCGTTGGTACTGCTCATCCCATCACTCTAAAGGATGCAGGGCATCCGTCAGAACCATAGAGTATAAAATTGTTAGTCTTTCAGAAATACACAACCATGATCCAACGCTACATTGGAGCGAAAAAATAAATAGTTGATTAGTAAATAATTAAAATCTGAGGCTGATTTTGCAAATTCAACTTATTGAACTAAATAAAATTATTAAACAGCACTTATGTTGTTAGACAAAATAAGTGCTGTTTAATAATTTATTATTAATAGACATTATTAAAGAAATACTAGGCGAATTTTTATATTTATCTATATGAAAATACTCGTCATTTATTTGGGACGAGTAGGCAATAATGTGTGGGGACACCAAATTGTGATTTTTATAATTATTTAAATGATAAATGGTGACGAATTTTGAATTTCGAATTTAATAGCGATCGAGTGACGTTTAACGCCAACTTTTTATATTAATTCATGTTGTAAATGCCAAGCATTAAGTAAGTAGGGTTTAAAATTTGTGCCAGCGCGAGCGTGAACAAGATATTATTTTGAAAGGGCTGATTTTTCAATCGTCAGATTTATTTTTTATCAAAGGAATAAATATGAAAGGATAACAGATTTTGTGTTGAAAATATAATGTTAAATCGTCATATTTATTCTTTAGACAAGATCTGACTATTGGAAAAGCAACCTTAAGTGGTATGTTTGGGCCACATGGGGCCTCGGTTGTGTAAACCAGGCCTTATAACAGTCGAAATTTAAAACTTTAGGAAATCCACGGATATCAATATTTATGGGTAACTCTGGTCTTATAATAAAAATCAAAAGTCGAAATTTTATATTTTGAAATTGGCAGGTTTCCTTAAAATAATATTTAGTTTTTATTTTTCATGTGATGCATTCTTATTTTATTTAAATATATTTTGCTTACGATTGATTTTTTTAAATGTCAGCAAATATTAGCAAGAAACAATAGCTAGAACTATTACGTTTACTTTTATGAAATACTAGCTTTTGCCCGCGAATTGACCCATGTGTTTTTTTAACGGATCCCTTTTTTTGATAATAAAATATAGACTATATCATTCAGGGTTACGCCTATAGCATTCAAGGTTATGCCTATAGCATTCAGGGTTATGCCTATAGCATTCAGGGTTATCCCTGTAGCTTCTTATTAGCGAAAGAATTTACAGATTCGGACCAGTAGTTTTGGAAATCATCCCGAACAACAAACACAAACTCGGGCTGAGTTTGTGTATTTTAATTTATACCTAATAATAATTATAAAGTGATGATGATGATGATGTATAATTGGTACTAACGTGATTATATTCTTGTTAAGTTTATAAATTGGTACTTAATTTATGTTACCTATTTCTGAGTTTATAACAATTGTAATAAAAGTTATTGGGTTTTATTTAATTTTTGTTTATTACGTTTTTATCAACTTTATGCATGGTTGTAAAATGAGCAAAGCGGTCTTTAAAAAATGATTGTTCATTTGTTTTTATCAATGAAAAAACAATGTATTATTTCAAGTATGTATTTTTGCAGTAAACACAGATATGTGCTATTTTGTAAAAATCTCTACTTAAATTCTGGTGAATTGAGGTGAGAACTTCAAGCTAACTTCACCTAAATTCACTAAAGAAGATTTAAACAGAATAGCTTTGCTCGTGATGTTTTGTTTGCAGTTGATAACTTTGTCAATCTCTAAAGCTTACCTACTATACAAAAAACCGGACAAGTGGCAGTCGGACTCGACCACCGTTTGGTTCCGTACAAATTTGTAGTTACATAATTATTATAAATAGTTCAGGAATCGAGTGTCGCAGTTTTTTCCGACGTTTTCCTGAAATTCAGGTTCCATATTTTTCATGATTTAATTACAAACGTAGGTATAGTTTTCAGACTTTTCCCTGTACTTGTGCAGAAACGGCCGTATCTTTTTTTTACGTTT
The DNA here is from genome assembly GCA_947361185.1 of Charanyca ferruginea. NCBI lineage: Eukaryota > Metazoa > Arthropoda > Insecta > Lepidoptera > Noctuidae > Charanyca > Charanyca ferruginea. Next base: position 20,022,236 of record OX376073.1, read on the forward strand.
ACTTAGAAGTTTGGTTTTTTCACAGCTTCAAGAGACTGTAGACCTGAGTATATGGTTTTATTTTCAACTTGATACCTCCACGCGTTCCTGAGATAAAGGGCCATGGTAGACAGACGGACAGACAGACCCGTTTTTTCCTTTTAAGGTATGGAACCTTAAAACAATATTTTCATCTCTTTCCAGCGACTTTCATCACTTCTCGCCGTGGCAAGCGGATGATAAGACTGAACGGCCACAACTTCTACCAAGTCCGGGCCCAAGGCACCAGGGTCCGATGGGCTTGCTCCACTCATCATCGCCATGGCTGCAGAGCCGCCATCAGGACTGTTGATGACGTCATTATAGCTATCAATGAACAGCATCAACATAATATGGTGAAGGTAGCGAATGTATAAAATTCAGTTTAAAATTATGGACTACTAGCTTTTAGCCATAACTTTGTCCGTGTGAATGTCGGTTATCGTAGATGCAGATGAAGTCCCGGAATAAGTAGCCTAAAGTAGCCCAGGGTTCGAGCTACCTTCATACCAAATTTCATAAAAATCTGTTCAGCTGTTTTTTCTTGATAACATAATTAAGAAAGGGCGCATTTATAATTTTAGTATGGATTGTTTGTGATATGTGCATATTTGTGATTGAGCATAAAGGTTTTTTTTTTACTTGTGCTTGGTGCAAGAGGAAAGCGTTTTTTCTTCTTCCACTCTCCTCTGTTAGCCGTCACACTATGATTCATATTTTTGTTTTATACTATTCTATCACAGAATCATCTTTCTTCTGCTCTCTATCTACCAGAATTAAATTCATCAGTCTCTCAGGTGTGTGTGAATATTCTTTGACAAGTCTTATCAGTGTCAAATGCTTTCTCAATATTCAGATTTCTCATTTCTACTATATCGTGTACATATTTTTGACTTTCTTTTGAAAACATAGTTATTTGTAAATATTGAAGAATAAGTACCACATTTTCATCAAGTTTTAGTCAGAAGCTTGTTATAAAGGATACTTTAAAAAAGTAATGTGATGTCATGAGTTATTATTGTGCCTTTTGTTTTAATCCTTGTGTTCAATGTTATAGTACTGTTTGTGTATTTTTTAAATAAATATGTCTGTTTCTACAAGATTGTTCCTCATAATATCTTTCGTCAATATGAATTGTTTTACAGTCATTTACATTATTAACGCACAACTTGTCTGCCACTATTTTATTCTCTAATTAGCGAATCGGCCTCTGCAACGGGGTGATAGCATCGTTCATAGTCTAATTCGGCGTAACATGCCGCGATTGTACACTTTTGCTGATTTTAAATAGGAATAAATATAATGACCACCAAAATTAGTAAATGATCACCAAATCTTAGTCACCAAATCTTAGGACCCTTAAGTCCCCCCTTGGTGCGGATCCGACATGGTTAGGTTAGGTTAGAACTGTGACCCCCTACGCCAGAACCAAATCGCTTTTTACAGTCAAACTCATACATTTCTACAATACTTTGGTTAAATGTTGGTGATCATTTACTATTTTTGGAGGTCATTTACTACATCTGGAGATTCGTTAAACATTAAAATGGGGTTAACTGTGGGTGATCATTTACTATTTTTGGAGGTCATTTACTATATCTGGAGGTTCGGTAAACATAAGCCATTTTAAATAATGTAAACATTCGCGATATCAACTGTGTCAGTAAGATTTTGATTTGCCATAACATTGAAGTGCTCTGCTCTGTCCCATGTATACAGGCAGAATTATTTGTCAGTTTCCAAATATTTACAGGCATTAAATTATCATTTTTTTTTTCTTTTTTAACATTTGATAGGCATACGTTTGACCACTATCTCACCTGATGGGAAGCGATGATGCGGTCTAAGATGGAGCACGCTTGCCTAGAAGTAACCTATTCATTCTTGACTTAAAAACTCCCGGGTTGTAGCTATCAGGAAACACAGACTCAGGCAGGGAATTCCACTCCTTAGCAGTACGCACAATGAATGTGTGCCCAAAACGTTTTGTGCATGTGGGTGGGAGGATGTCCACCATGTACCGGTGGCGCATAGCCGTACGTCTTGTGGTCCGATGATGGAACGGGCTCGGCGGAATTAAATTATGCAATTCTGTCGCACACTCCCTCATCATATCAGCCTATTGCTGTCCACCTCTGAACGTAGGCGTCCCCCAGAGATCGTTCAATCAATGTAACATAGGTATGTAACGTACATAAAACAAATAGGTAACATTTTCATAATTTCCCTGTTTATACAACAATGCGTTCAGGGTGCTGTTAAGGCTGCCCCGCTACTGCAGCGCATCAGGAATGTTCGCGGACGCGAATGTGGATTGTTGCTTTGCTACTATGCGTAAGCGTTGTGCGTCCCTGGTGCGTAGGGTGTGGGCCAGCAACAACAGTATCCTGTCCTTGATTTCGAGCAGGCTGGACTGTCCGTACTTAAATCGCTGCTGCGCCATTTCCCATGGAATGGTGCAGCCACGGTGAAGCGTCGGAGAGTACTGCCACTGTGTACCTAATTATGTGTATAGGTGTTGTTTTGTCATGTAGATAATAATATCACAGTTACTACCTAATAAGCTTTTTTTACTAACAAATGAGTCATGGTTACCTGATCAAATCAAGTTTGAATAAATAAATAATCCTTTTCGCTAATGAATAGGTATCAATGCAATCAATACAACAATGCATTCAGGGTGTTGATGGGGTTGCCGCGCTACTGCAGTGCTTCCGGCATATTCACAGAAGCGGGTATAGATGGCTTTCACGCCATCATGCGCAAGCGATGCGCCTCCATCATGCGCAGGGTACGCGGCAGCCCCAACAGCATCTTGAGCACTATAGCGGACAGGTGGGACAGTCCCATACTGGGGCATTGGATACGCCTACATGCCACTGTGGCGTATACTTAATAATAGTTTTAATTGTTTTATTTTCCTGGTAGATGTAAGTGCTAACACTAGTTTCTAAGTTATGTATTGTACTAACCAAATGGACATTCGTCTGAAATAAAAGAGTTATTATTATTAATGTGCGCTCATGCAAGGAATCAATCAGTGTTTAGGGCAACGTGAGAGTGTAGCGGGGAGGGATAAATAGCCGACGGCGCGTGCGGCGGGGTGGGGCGTCGGACCCTCATTAATGCAGTCGGACTCTAACCTGTATTTGATGCATTCGTGTATGTCCGCGTACTTCCCGAAATCTCGTGCCCGCGCCGTTCAGCATCCCGCCCTAATACAGTATTCGCAATAATAATTATTGATAATATTGTCACATCGCGAGTATCCCGCCCTAATACAGTATTCGGAAAAATAATGCTTGATAATGTTTTTACAACGCGAGTGTTATAAAATGGTGCAATGTACAAAGTAACTGTACGAAGTATTCAATATTTCACGTCTTGGCAAATAGGTGTTTACGGACACAGCAATGATTTAACAACACTAAATCATTGCTGCGAGTCAAATAAAATCTGTGTTTGCTTTGGCCCAAGTGAAGTGATCCTTTAGGGCCAAGAAACATTAAAAATACTTAACGTGCAAAATCCTGCAAGATTACAGACCTTAGTGCAAATAAAATGGTCTGGGTGTTGTTTTTAAAGTTTTTATCTGCTGTATTCATTAAGTATTCTAATTACAATGAAAACCACAAGCCTTTTGCAATTTTCCGGGTCTATAGACCGCGTTGTGATAGTATTTTACAATAACATGTATTTAGCGCGGCGATAAATTAATCTGAATTTGGGTTTAAAAACTCATCTCGTATCAAAAATATTAGGTTGGCAGCTACAGCGAAGAATGATTTTAAGCAGAAAGTAGCAGCTTAATGATCTGTTGTTAGCTTTGTTTTAATTTAGCTGGCATTGAAATTTCGTTTTTCAATTTGTAATTTCTCAAGTATATAGTGTAAAATAACTCTGGCCTGTTTTTTATTACTAATTGTAAATGTTTTCATACTTAAAACTTGTCTATAACGGGCTGTATGTAGTAATGATGATGTACAGTCAACAGCAAAAGTAGATGATCAAAATCAGAAATTCACTACTAATGAACGGAGTTCGCGTCAGAACTGTATGGCGTCGAAGTGATTCAAAAGTATGTGTGTGACAATCACATACTTATATTAAATAAACTAGTAATAAATTATGTAAATTAGTGTTAGTAAATTAGTATTGAATTTCTGATTTGATCATCTACTTTTGCTGTTGACTGTACACCACGTTTACAAAAACTTTTGTAGTAGCATTATTTGTAGTACAATTTTTCTGTTTGAGTTGTTTTTAAGATACATAATACGGGTAAAACAGATTACCATCTTTTTTTAAATTGGTTAAAATAATGAAGTCATGTATTCACGCTTAAGTAATGTTCAAGTAGGTTTACTAGCGTTCAGTCGTATGACATTTGCAGAAAAATTAACTAATTAATTTTGTCTCAGTTTTATTTAATAGGACGAGTGCAGCAGGTCGGTAGGCCGATGTATTGACCATTTTTGGGACCTGACTGGTAAAGTTATACCAAATATAATGATGAGACATAATTATTCCCTCGCATGTACAAACTTACGCATAGCTTTGCCCTAATCTTTTCTCAAATAATTTTCAGCAAGATTCATACTTTCTCAGCGAGGAAAGCGGATGATCCAGGTAAACGGATTCACGTACTCGTCACTGCCGTCAAAATCAAAGAAAAAAAGGTGGCGGTGTTCAACTCATTCTCCAAACGGATGCCACGCTCACGTTTTCACCTTGGATGACCTTGTGATCGCTGTAAACGGTGAACACCAGCATCCCCCGCAGAATGTGAGGAAAGTTATACATTTTTTTGATAACACGAGGGTTCTTCAATAAAAGAATAAACAGACAATCAGGTATTTGACACTAATGGTCTGCGCAGACTGATGGACGGCAGAGTAATCATCGAGGAGGATTTCTTTATCCGCCAGCGCCATACTGATAAGAAAAATCCTCTGCTATACCTCGAACGTTCGCCAGCTTACCAGAGCATCCGCCAAGGAGCCACCGCCTGCCGAGACTTGATTATTCTACTAGCGACTTTGCTGTTCAAAAGTTGATTTTGAAACAGTGTGCGCTATCCCCGAATTCGCTGTCTGGTGCAGCGCGATCTAGCAGTCTCCACCGGCACACACCGGCGCGTACCGGCGCATACCGGTGTATACCGGCGTATACCGGCGCATACCGTATGTGGCTCATATCGCCGCCTCCCGCCACGGTATCCAGCGAGCTCTTTGATGCTCCCGAGAAAACTGCACTGCAATACTCCGATATCGATCATCGAGCATAAAACCCTATTTCGATTGGATAAGTAATCAATTGATACAAACTTCAATTGATACATTCCGTCCCGTCTGCCAGTCTGCGCAGGCCATAACCTTTCATTACAACACAACTAAAGTCGTGCTTACAGGAGTGTAAAACAAATGAGTGCCACAAATCGCTTGACGATTGTCTAGTACTTAGTCTTTATTTGTTGTTCTCACCTCTCAACTGTTAAGAAAGTAAAAGTTCTCCTCGTTAAAGAAATAATGTTTTACAAAAATGCAATTCTTTTTTGCCATAATTCATCAATACTGTAGTAATGTATGGTAATTGGTGCTGAAAAAATTGCACTAACATTAAGTTTTGCTACTTTTCAACCGACTTATAAAAAGAAGGAGGTTCTCATTTCGACTGTCGTTTTTTTTTGTATTTATAATAATAATAATAATAATAATTTATTTCAATCAACTATGGATCATAATACATTTAAATTGAAATTGGAAATTCTACATAATATTAATAAAACACAAAATTAAAATAATAAATTAACCCTAGTCTGTAAGTGAACCATGCAGCAGTGGTTCACGTACTGACAGTCAAAACGCTCTGCAAATGCGCTCAGGATACTGTTGGGGCTGGCCCGCACCCTACACACCAAGGATGTGCACCGCTTGCGCATGATTGTGTGGAAACAATCCACACGCGCCTCGGCAAACATCCCCGACGCGCTACAGAAGCGAGACAGCCCCAAGAGCCCCCTGAACGCATTGTTGTATTGGACACGTAGAGCGCTGTACTGTTTCTGCGTGTAATCCACCCATAGACTACCAGTATAGAAGGACGTACAAAATGCCCTGAATAAAGCTATTTTGACGCCCCTCGAACACCGAGCAAATCTGCGGGCTATCATGTTCGCACGAACAGACAGCGCCCTACGCTCCCTTTCAATATCTGCATCGTCTTCCAGGTCAGAGGTTAATAAATGTCCAAGATATTTAAACGTATCAACTCTATTAAGTGGGCATCCGTTGAGCTTAATTGCTGGTAAGTAATCCGGACACCTCCTCCTGGCCCGAAAGACCATGCACTCGCTCTTGTTTGTGTTATACAACAAACCATGTTCTTCAGCATACTTTTCACAGATGCCAATCAGCCTTGACACACCACAGACAGAGGCGCTCAGCAGCACCATGTCGTCAGCGTAACTAATATTGTTTAGACACACACCTCCAATATGGCAACCGACATGCGTGCTGCTGAGCCTCTGTATCAGCGCATTAACATACAGATTGAAGAGCGTCGGTGAGGTAAGCCCTCCCTGCCTCACGCCGCACTCCAACCTGTATGGGGTCGAGTAAGCCCCCGACCATCGAACAACATTGACCTGATTATTGTACCAAAATTGAAATACACTGATCAGTTCGTCTGGCACTGACGCTTGCTGCAGTTTTTGCCACAGCAGATCATAGCAGACCAAGTCAAATGCCTTCGACAAGTCGAGAAAGCAAGCAAAGACAGGTGTACTTCTATCAGTGTAGTACTTGACAGTCTGCTTTAAACACAATATAGCTGTTTCTGTAGAGAGACCGGCTTTGAAACCGAACTGGTTATCATGTAAATGCAAGTATTTATCCAGCTGAGTGTTAAGCAAACTGTCAAGCACTTTCGAAATAACAGTGGCCAATGAAATAGGCCTATAGTTGTTCTTATCGCTAACATCACCGGTTTTATTCTTAATAAATGGCACCACCACAGTTTTCATCATACGTTCAGGCAGATACGAAAGTCCTATACATAAGGAGTAGAAACATCGCTAAGACTCTGGGCAGATGATGACCAGCATGTTTAAGGTGTTCAATACTTAAGTCATCGTGGCCTGGAGACTTGCCCCTCGACATAGACATAATAACATGTCTTATTTCCTTTGCCGTAAACCGGACACTAGACTCCTGACCACTACAACCAATACTGCTTGTAAACTGTGACGGTCCCAACGGTGAAGAAACAGCGAAGTGCTGCTTAAATATCTCGGCAATCCCTCTGACATCAGCAGCGCCGCTGACACTCACCGGCAGGCCCGGCCTACTATTGAGTTTATCGGTGGACTTCCAGAAACCGCAGAAGTCGCCCTTAGAATGATGCGACGCCAACATGTCCATTTTAATTTGGTCACTATTGTTCTGACACCATCGTAAGCGCGACTTAAAGGTTTTTCGACTTGTTTGCATATCAACCCAAACACGACCCTCGCGCGGTCTACCATTAGACACCCACTGCTCAATACGCGATTTCTGCGGCAAATGTGACTCGATTTTGAAAATTCTTGTGGATAGGGTATGCCGCCCCAGGGGTGGTCACATATCAATTTTATCGAAATTGATTCACACTTTTTGAAAAATCAACAAAATCCTAAAAAAAATCTACATAGTCGTCTATGTAGATTATTTTTAGGATTTTGTTGTAAAGTTTTAGTTTCTTCAATCTTTGGAGTACCTCTGTTTTAACTGTGTTGCCGGTTCTTACTGGATTTAGATGATAAGAAGGTACTAAAAAGTGATAAATAAAAAGCTTTTTTACAAAAAGGACAACCGACTCAAGTTATTTAACTGTGCTTAAGTGGTATGTGCTAACGTTATTTATCACTTTTTAGATTTGGAGGCGGTTGTATTTTTTGTAAAAAAGCTTTTTGTATTTGTAGAGGGAAGCGATCTCAAAAAGATTATTTTTCAAATATTTACTGCGGTAGTTTGTGTTTAATTCTGGTTCAGTTACGCCACGTTCTAATAAGTTACGATTAAATTAGTCGGCGAATAACAACACACAAATTCTGTTCTACTTTTTTAATTTTTCTACGTACAATGTAAGAAGTAAAAAATGTACTTTTATTAAATAAGGTTGTGTGTGAATTTAAATGTGTAAGAACAGCAATAAAAAATACAATTCTCTTGGTTTTTTTTTAACAAAATACACCAAAATACTATCATACTAACTAAAATAATAATGTTAGTAATAAAAACTATTGAATTTTTTCCATGTATTTTTTTTGTAAGCCATTACCTAGGCCCTATTTAATTAAACTGTAAATGCGATATGGTTGTCAAAAACTTACAAAATTGTCGAAAAAACTTGTAAAATTGCCAAATTGTCGCCTGTCTAACTAAATAGGGCCCTGGTTATATTATTCGTCAAAATATGTTACTTATCTTATAAATAATAAATGATTACTACTGCCGTGCTAATCTAGATTGTGTTGAGTGTGACTCTGACTGGTCTAGATTAAAACAAAACATAATATGCAAAATTAGACATTTACATATTTCATGCTCAATTGCCAGGATAATCAAGGAGTTTCTTTCCTAATTCTTTGTATTAAATAATCTTAGAGTAGATAAATAGTTCGTAGTTAGATTGGTGTTCCTAGTTAGTTTTTTATTTATATAAGGTTAATACTAATTTATATCTTATTTTTCAGAAGACAATACCACATCTGGCAGTGCAGAATCCAACAATTTCAAACCCTCACCAAATTTCAAGTATATGAAGAAGTACTTTAAATCACAAATTCGAAAACCAAAGTCAAATAACGCACGTCGACGTAAGAAGCCCTGCCCGTGTACATGCAATATTGAAGAGAGAATGAGGAAAATAATAGAGGAAGTTTATGGTGAATTGAAGCCACCTATGTGCCTGCAGCTGGCTGCAGTAGAACAACCGCCTGCAGAAGAGCAACCGCCTACAACAAGCCAACCGCCATTGGATGCAATACAGGATTTACAAGACGAGACTAAAGACGAATACGAAGAACCGCCAGAAACACAGTTCCGAAACTGCGAACGTGGCACTGAAACTGAAGACGAATCTCGTAAGCCGCCAACAAAAAAGATGTGCCGAAACTTTGTACGTGGTACTTGTACATACGGTTCTGGATGCAAGTATGTTCATGAAATTATTGTGTCACAACTGCCTGGCATTGTAACATTCTGTAAAGACTTTCAGAACGGTCGATGTCAACTTCCTCGCTGCAAATTTTTACATGCAACAGTATACGAAAAGGAGTATTTCTATAAAACAGGATATTTGCATCCAAAGATCTTGGGATTTGTCAAAACCACACCAGATATAACGAGACCACCTCCTCGCCTGCCTCACATGGCTCTACCACAACAAGCACCACCACTATCACCTCGAAATCTAATACCACAACAACAACTACAGCAACAACAACTTCAGCAACAACAACTACAGCAACAACAACTACAACTACTACTACTACCACCACCACCGCCGCCACCACTATCGATGTCGCCTTCAATTACTGTAGACCAAATACGGCAGCAGCAGTGCCGTCCAACGGCAATGACGGACCGCAGCGGCGCTTCTGGTCACTTCGTACTAAAATAAAAAATATGGGTATGTTTAAAAAATAAGTAATTAGCACATAAGAAAAATCATTTCAAAAATACATCACACTATATGTCATGTTAGCTTTATTTATGAATTTATCGTACTTTACTTAATTATGACCGTAAACTCAATATAAGTATAATAGTCTGTTGTGTGTCGAGTCGCACCATAAAACTAGACATAGCTGATTTTTCTGTAAACATAAAATAACCATTTACACCGTATAATTAGGTCAAATGTTTGATAGAAACATTAGTGGCATTTAAGAGTAAAGACGTAATCATTTGTAATTCTTTGTCTGTGTCTATGCTTATATGTACTTATATTTAATTGTCATTGCATCTAACTACTGCTATACCCTTTAATAGGTGCAATGTATTTGTTCGTTATAATATTATGTGTGTCATGAAATAAATCATTTATCTAGTAGAGCAACATCGTTGTTACTAATATTATTTTTTTAGATTCCAAACTAGCTGAGTGCCTACCTGATGTTAAATGGTCTTCGCCTGTGGACGTCTACAAGACCAGAGATTCCGCAAAAACGTTGCTATTCCAGAAACTGAATGTCTTACCCAGCTATGTGTGTGCGCGTGTGGGTATTTACACCGGCATTCATACCTTTAAAACAAGACACGTCACAGCTGCTTGGCGGGAAAAATAGGTACCTACATGATGTGGTAGTAGATAATATTTCCTCGGATGTGGTCCTTCCTACTAAAACTTCAGTTTTTTAAAGTGCATGTTCCAAAACTAACAACAATTAATGCTTATTTAGTGTAAGTGGTTACTAAAAAGCATTACTCCGCCTTTAAACCAAGGTAAAACATGTTTGCTACGCATAAGCGAAGTTGTGTATGTGTGAGTGTTAACAGTTGTACTATGTATACAACTTGTACATTGCGGACCCACCATACCACTGTCCATACCCGTGGTTATATGGTGGGTCTAAAACTATACCACTCACTTAACCTAACCCAAATGATTCATCAACAATAGTGGGGATCTGGCGCTCGGTGGCCGCTACCGCGGCACCATTCGCCTTCGCGCTTTAATGGTCACAGTTCTCACCTAACCCAAACGATTTTCTCAGTGGTATTGTTTTAGACCCACCATACCACCAGGGGTACGACAGTGGTATGGGTCCGCATATCAACTTGTATGTGAATGTAACTGACGGGTAACTAGTATCATTTATTTATTAATATTTAATGCAGACCAATTACCCAGAATTTTGTTAGCATTGACTTAAACTACATTAGTATACTTAAATAACTGAATTACAAATATAACAAATAAATAACATTATTAAGAGCGTGTATTCGATTCGTGACGAAAACTTCATGTTTTCACGTTTCGCGCAGAGCAATATCGTAATGATGTGAGCAGATTATTTAAAGACAATTTACAGTTTTGAAAGATTAAGTCTTGATTTAGACAGCTACAGAGTAAACGTATATTTTTTAATTATGGTTTTTTAAAATGAAGACAATTCTTTCATATCGTTTTACGAAAATAGACGTCAGAGTTAACTTGCAGGATGAATACAACCAATACAGTATGGCAAAATATTATGTTTTATGCATTTTTCAAACAGGATATACAATCTCAAAGTACATTACAAAGCCTAAATTACGAAAATATTACTATTAGATATTAAAAAACAGCATTAAAATAGTACAAAATTGGTTCACTTCGACAATTTTTTTTTACCAGTATTTGAATACAAACATAACTGATATATTTATTTTATGAAAATAAAGGTTATGCTCGATATACACAATTTTTTTCAGTTCCTTGTACGAACTCATTTATTTAAGAAAATTATTTTAAAAAGCACTGTAAAACCTCGCGCGCTGTCGTTTGCCGATCAATTTCAATGATTCGTGCTTATTTCATGCGTATTTTTTTTTCTGATGCACACAAACAGACCATTGTATTGTATTAGTGTGTGTCAATGCTGCTACGCCGTTCTTGCAATCGTTTAGATTTTGAGTTGCGCTAAATCGAATACGCGCCCTTAAAACTACCACCTGCGGAAGGCACTTGGCAACAACACATGACGTGCGCACAAGTACCCCATCAAGTGGACCTCAGTGTTATTGGTAACAACAGTCTCTTGAGTGTTGTTAGGACCCGTAAGACTGAGGACCACTCAGTCTTACGGGACTGTCACGCATGCGTCGTAGTAGCTATGCAGATCTCCAGATCTCATAGAAATAACTCTTCAATATCCGCTGCTGCGAACATTCCTGACACATTACAAAACGTGTCAGCGATAACACGCTTCGCAATCTTAAAAGTAATGTATTAAATTACTACATAAATTTGAAATCAAGAGTAATACGAAACATCAGATAGTCAAATACCTAGGTGGGATTTCAAAAATAATCTTAATCTAGATAAGAATAGTCTCCTCAAAATGAAAAATGGGCATGGTTCACACCAAACGTATTGTAAGCCGCTGACTGTGAGCGCAAAGTTGAAAACGTATGAGCAATCGCTGATAGTCAGCCGTCACAATCAGCAATCAGTCGGCGGCCGACTATGATTGTTCATATATTAGGTCTCTACATATGAAATTGCCGCTCGGTATCAAAAAATTAAAAATAATATTTTTAAAAGAAATTATATATTTAGTCAATCGAAGTATGTACCATTGTTATCGATACACTTTCGCCATTTTATCGGGAGCTCATTGATCCCTTTGGTAAAAAAATCCTGGGAGCGAGAATCGATGAACTGCTTGAAGGCTGTTTAAACTGCCTCATCAGAATTGATTTTTTTTCCTTGTAAAAAGTTGTCCAAATTTCGGAATAAATGGTAATCGTTTGGGGCAAAATCTGGAGAGTATGGTGGGTGACGCAGAGTTTCCAGTCGCAGCTCCTCTAACTTGGCGACCGTCTGATGTGCAGTATGTGGTCGAGCGTTATCCTGAAGGAGCAATGGGCTAGAGCAATTGACCAATCTCGGTTGTTTAATGGTGAGCTTTTCCATCATTGTTTGCAACTGTTGACAATACATGTCTGCAGTAATCGTTTGGCCTGATCTCATGAAGCTGTAGTGGATGACACCAGCACAGGACCACCAAACACTAACTAGAATCTTCTTTTTGGTCAGTTTTCGCTTGGGGAAGGTTTTGCCGGTTTTCCAGGGTTAAGCCATTGTGATGATCGCTTGCGATTATCGTACACGATCCACTTCTCATCACAAGTGACAATACGATTTAAAATTCCCTGATTATTGTGACGATTGAGCAAGGAAGCGCAGCAACCGACGCGTGTTTGTTGGTGTGTTTCAGTCAATTCGTACGGTACCCACTTTTCGAGCTTTTTTACTTTTCCAATTTGACGCAAATGGATAGTGATTGTTTTGTCACTTACTCCAAAGGCTGCTGCTAATTCAGAAGTGGTTTGAGATGGATCCGCTTCAACTATCGCCTTTAATTCTTCATTATTCACTTGAGTATCCGGTCGTCCACGAGGCTCATTTTGTAAATCAAAATTTCCAGAACGGAAACGTTGAAACCAAAAACGCACCGTTCGTTCGTTAGCGGTGCTTGGCCCGTACACGTCGTTAATCCTTCGAGCCGTTTCTGCTGCACTGGTGCCACGGTAGAACTCATATTCGTAAATATCGCGAATTTTTAATTTCTCCATTGTTGTTGCAATAGCAATTTTCAAGCCCAAACAAATGACGATAAAACAAATGAAACACGAATTTTAAAACAATATTCTTTAGTCTTTATTTTGAAATAATTTTGAATTTGGAATTCCTAATCAAACACAAAATATTTGATTTCAAAGTTGCCAGTATTAAGTATCGGCAATTTCATATGTAAGGACCTAATATTTTCAACTTTGGGCACATATTTGACGGAAGATGTGCTATGCATAGTCGGTTGTGTAACGCTAGAACAGTCAAGCAGATAATAAAACATCCAACCTTTCACTCATAACCGATGATGCGTTAGTGCGTCGAACATAATTACGAAACGACAGACGCATTTTCCTTAAGATGTGCATCTACCCTTACTATGAAACGTGGAATTCTTGTAGGGCAAGGACAGGTCCTTACATAGGACAACGCCATAGCGGTCCTGACGCGACACGTACCGACGGCGACGCGACACGATAAGACGTGATGCGACCAATACTTCACGCGATGTGTCCTACTTTGTAGTCATTATAATTCAAAAGAAATAAGTTTGGAGAGTTTCGTCATTTATATCCGAAATTATGAAATGTAGAGTGAGTGAGTGTGTTGTGAAATGTGTAAGTGTATGTGTGTGTGTGTGTGTGTGTGTGTGTGTGTGTGTGTGTGTGTGTGTGTGTGGTGTGTGTTGTGAAATGTGTAAGTGTTTGAGTGTGGTGTGTGTGTGTGTGTGTTGTGGAATGTGTAAGTGTGTGTGTGGTGTGTTTGTTGTGAAATGTGTATGTGTGTGGAATGTAGCTTATTAGCTACAATATTCTTTTAAAAAACGTGGATAAACAATGAACGATGAATGATGTGGTGAACAATTTAAACGAAAGCTCTCGGTATTACTAAGCACTTTCGTTTATATTGTTGCTGCATATTTAACTACTATCAATAACAAATTTTTAAAAACCTGTTTCTAATGAAGAGAGGTTGTTATTGACTTTAAGCTAAGAAATACACTGGTACTTATACCTAATAGTAAATATTTAATTATTTAATAAATAATTGCGTCGCGTCTCGTCGCGCAAAAAACAAATCCGCACTTGCGGCGTTCCGTCGCACACCGAATGGCCGACAACGTAGGCCACAAGTGCATACAACCACTATTTGATATTTTCGCGCCGCGTCGCATTACCACGTTTGTCGCTCACCTAGGACAACGGGTAAGAGAATTACAAGCAGTTGTTCAACCAGGAAGGTTTGGAAAGCTAGTAATATAACATACATCCATCAACAAAAAAAAAGGTAACCTGTCGCCCACGGTTTCTCTCCTATTCTAGGGAAACTTCTAACAGCTATGCTATTCTCTAACATTACCATTCGTGGCTGTGCTCGACGGTGAACTCGACATCGTGTCAGCCGTGAAATCGACGTCGAGCTCAGCGACTGTTTTTGCTTAGCGAATATCGTTTTTCACAAATGAACTGCTAAAAGTATCAAATTATTCAACAATGACTACTCATTGTTGAATAATTTGATACTTTTAGCAGTACCGGAAGTACCTACGTACCAGTGGCGTGCCTAGGGGTCAAGATTAGGGCAAGCTCGATAGACTTTTTATGATTAACAAAACTTCAGCAAGTTCCTCAGTAACTGATTAGCTCATGTTATACAAGCCGAAAAGCCGGGATTGCACTTATTAATGCAAGCCCGGCTTTTCAGCTTGAATGAAGGTCCCGCCACTGCTACGTATTTCCATCAATTTCACGTTACGCTAGCGCTGCTTAAGCGAATACCTATGTAACCTGCCGCTGCCGCAGCATCTAACTTAATTACTTAGAAAATAACACCACTCAGTAATCCAGATCATAGCCCTACTTGTGTACCAGATTTCATCCAAATTGAGTGACAAACATCTGAATTCACCTAATGTTGCTGTCTGCCTAACTTATTCCATTTCATCAGGTAATGGGTCTCTTCGCCATTCTTTGTCAAATACGTCTGTTCTGAGTTGTTGAAACAGTATCTTCTTGTGTTTTCTGCAGGTCGTCGTTGACAACAGGCCTCCAAAGTCTTGGGGGTCTTTGCGGTCTATTCTGTAAATATCTCCCTCGGTGAACTTGATGAGAAATTCGCCGAAGAATGTTCTTGCAGAATAAACTGGATGAAGTCTACATGAAGCGTCTTTTATTTTATGTCAATTGAGTGGTATAGGTCTTGCAAACCACGAGCTATTCTCGTGTTGTGTTTGTCATTGGCATGAATTGAAAAAAAAAAAACTACAGGTACTAGTTAAGTAAATCAAATCAAATCAAATCAATTATTATTTGTTAAGACATGGGTAGGTACAAAAGTAAATTATACAGTTCTTGAGTTTGAAACAATAGGACATGGAGTCCTATTGTTTGCTATTACTACTTTGTATTGCTATGCCAGAAGGCGTACAAATATCGCATGCAAGAAAAGGGCATTGAATAAAAAATTAACTTAAGTACTGCCTTTAAAATAAATGAGAAATAGGTCATATTTTTTTTTTCATTTGTTATAAAAATTAATAGAAAATAGTCGAATAGTAATAATGATGTCAATAATATTCATTCTATAATATAAGTCAATAGTACATGATTAATAAAATTAAGAAATTATAAAAATTTAAGTATAATAATAAAAGGTAAAAATTCTACAGTAATTCATCATTCAAATATTCATCAATTGTATAATAACATTTTTCAATTAGCAATAATTTTAACTTTTTTTTAAACTGAATAACATTTAAATATTTTATGATGTCTGGTACTTTATTGAAAATGCGCGGTGCCATGCCCAAAACACTGCACTGCACTGTTTTAGATTTATTAAATTTGATCTGATTTAGGAGTAAAAGAAATAAAATGATGGGTAGCGCTAGTTGGCTCTTGTCTGCTCCTTATACTACGGTTAGTAGCACGGAACAGATAAATACTCTATTTATCTGTTCCGTGTGTTAGTAGTGAAATCTCACGAACACGCACTTCTAATTAAACCTGCCATATAGGTACAATGGGTAATAGCTGTTACTAGACCCAACCTAAAACGAACGATTTTGTACCCTCTATAACAGACTAGCGCTACTCGATGAACAAATACAATAATAATACAGATACGCAAAATTGATCTTTAAAACGTTAACGTTAGGATATTTATAACTACTTGTTATTCAATTTTGATTTTTATGTTGTAAGACTAAAGCCCACAGATATCTATCTATATCTGTGCTAAAGCCCGTCACATACGTAGCTATAATATATATTATACTAGCCACCACATCACACACGGTAACTATAATATAATAATATATTTTCGCCCTTATTACGTCTGCGATCGCTGTTTGTTTCACATTTTTGAAATTTATATTAATATGCCTTGCTATATCTGTCCATATATTTTGGTGACGTAGTAAAAATATATATTATAGCTGATCGTAATATGCCTTGATTTTAGCTACGTCTGAGGTATATTAATATATATTATAGCTAGGTACGTCTGTGACGGGCTAAAACATCAGAGTATATTGTAATATTATAATTAGTGTCATTGATACTGATAGCCAGAACAGACAAAACAGTATTCAGAAGCTTACCGACCCTAACGTTCAAATTGGCATAACTATTCTATAATATTTTCCTACCTTGAACAAGTCGTTCTATTTCGTTAAGCACGTACGTATCGAATTACACTTATCTACTGCTAATTGCAGAAGGTTCAAATTCGTCTAACTTTTAGTGCCTCAGCCAACGGTTATCACCAGCTGTATTACATTTTACACGTTTTCTTTCAGCGTCTCTACGAAAATACTTTGATGGGACCAAGACAGCTAGCGATACAGAAATAGAACGACTTTCTGAAACACTCTTAAAGATTTTGGCCGAAGCATCACAGTCGGATGCAAATTCGCCGATACTGAAGTCAACGGACGAGATTGGAAATAAATCTACTGAGCCGCCAGTAAAAAGGATGTGCCGAAACTTTGTACGTAGTGAATGTAAATTCGGTGCTGAATGTATATTTGCTCATGAAATTATTGTGTCACAACTGCCTGGCATTCTAACATTCTGTAAAGACTTTCAGAACGGTCGATGTACACTTTCCCAATGCAAATATTTACATGCAACAGTACACGAAATGGAGTATTTCTATAAAACTGGATATTTACACCCGAAGATATTGGGACTTGTCGAAAC
Source organism: Charanyca ferruginea (assembly GCA_947361185.1). Taxonomy (NCBI): domain Eukaryota; kingdom Metazoa; phylum Arthropoda; class Insecta; order Lepidoptera; family Noctuidae; genus Charanyca; species Charanyca ferruginea. Next base: position 20,039,779 of record OX376073.1, read on the forward strand.
CACACCGGATTTGACGCGACCACCTCCCCGCTTACCTCCCATAGCACAACTACAAAATCTATTACCAGAACAACTACAACAACTTTTACTGACACCACCACCACCGCCACTACTATTCCCACCACAACAACAGCTGCTACCCCCACCAACACCACAACGGCTACTACGCCCACCACAACAACAACAACAGCTACCCCCATCACACCCACAACAACTGCTACCCCCACCACAACAACAACAACGTTTACTCCCATCACAACCACAACAACTACTACCCCCAGCACAACTACTACCGCCACCACAACCACAGCTTCCCCCATCACAACAACAACTATTATCCCCACCTCCACAACAACAACAGCAACTATTATCCACACCCCCTCAACAACAACAACTATTACTAGAACCACCACCACCACAATAAAAACAATTAGCACCACCATCACTATAGCCCCCACCGCCGCCGCCTTCAATTACAACACTCCAAAATATTTTCAACCGACTTTTTTTTGTATTTTTGTCACGCGATTTCTCCGGCAAATGTAAAGCGATTTTGGAAATTATTTTTTTTTATGGATAGGGTATGCCTTAGGGGTGGTCCCACATAAATTTTATCGAAATTGATTCAGCACTTTTTAAAAAGGAATATACATGGATGCGGTTTTAAGTTTCTCCAACCCTGTACTTTCAATCTCTGTTTTGACTGTGTTGCCGTTTCTTATGGATTTGGATGATACTAAAAACCGAAAAATAAAAAGCTTTTCACAAAATAGACAAACGCCTTCAAAACCTAAAAAGTAATAAATAACTTTAGCACAGAACACACATGAGTTTAGTTTCGCAAGTCGGTGGCTTTGTTCTGTTTGTTGTTTTGTTTGTATATATATAAAAGCTTTTTTATATTGACAAGATAATAAAGTTGACGCCTTGCCGGTATGTTGGCAGCTAAAGGGTGGATTTTTGAGGTGGTTCCGGCCAAAACTATACCACTCACTTAATAATAATAATAATAATTCTTTATTATCAGGCTACTAAGGCCCATAGAAAAAAATACACAAATTAAATAAACTTAACTTACAAATTAAATAACTTAACCTAACCCGAATGATATAAGTACCAACAATAGAGGGGATCTGGCGCTCGGCGCCCGCTACCGAGGTACCGTTTCCTTTGCTCGCTCGCCTTCGCGCTTAATGGTCACAGTTCTAACTTTAGCCAAACGTTTTTTCTAAGTGGTATAGTGTTAGACCTACCATACCACTAGGGCCTCAAGTCTGCTATTACAATAGTGTCAAAATGGTCTATCATTGATTTCATAATTTTGATTTTGACAAGTTTGGTAATCTACTAATATAATGGCGTCATTATGACTTTCGAATGGTCAATCACTGACACGCCATTGAAAGAAATGATATAGAATGGTAATCTCGTTCAAAATGACAACTGAATGACTGACTAAGGGCGGGTTGTTTCAAACAGTCGGTTAACGTTACATACGGACGGTTAAAAAGTTACTATGACTGATGATGTTTAACGTGACATTTAACTTTAACTGACGGATGTTTATGTCATGACATAAAAATCCGTCAGTTAAAGTTATTCAAAAAGAGATTCCATAATATTTAGACACACAAAATTACGATGACTGGTCAGTTATGGTAATAGTAACTTTTTGACGTATAATTTCGTGAAACAACCCATTTTTTTGATTTGACGATAGTTAGCGCCATTTTTGACTATTACCGGTCAGTAACGGTTAGTTGAAGCAACCCGCCCTTAGGCGGTAAACTGCTAAAATATTGACAGTTCCTTTGATCAGTGACCTACCATTAGAACGTCATTGTGCAGTCAATGTTTTTAATTCGACCGACCAATGATCGACCATTATGAATTTAGCAGATTACGAACGTTTAGCAAAATGACAATGGGATCGTGCTGGAATGACGAAATTATAAAAATAGCAGACTTGGCCCCCAGGAGTACGGCCAGTGGTATGGTGGTCCACACACGATGTTGTTAGTAAGCCATGACATTCAGTTTGACCTGTCTCCACAACATATTTATTTAACCAACTCTTGTAAATTATTGGTACTTTTACACTAACACTTAAAAAAAAATCACTGGGCACGTAGAAAAATCATTAAAAAAATAAATGCTCTACATTATATTTCGTGTAAGCTTCAGTTATGAATTTCTCGTATTTAGCTGTATTAAGATCATTTACGTAATGTTAGTTGTGTGACAAATCGTACCCTAAAACTAGACATAGCTGATAGATACAAATAGTTAAAAAATAAGTAATTAGGCTCACAAGAAAAATCATTAAAAAAATACACTACATTATATCTCATGTTAGCCTTAGTTAGAAGTTAGAATTGGTCATATGTTGCTAAATTATGATCATAAACTCAATATATAGCTGTGTGTCGAGTCGCACCATAAAATTTAACATAGCTGATTTTTCTGTAAACATAAAATAACCATTTACTAACCATAAAAGTAGGTCAAATGTTTCGTAAAACATTAATGACAGTTAAGACGTAATCATTTGTATTTTATAGCCTGTATCTATGCTTATCCTTGTATTTAAATGTCATTACATCTTACTACTACTATATACCCTTTAGAATGTGCAATGCTTTTACTCATTATAATAATATCTGTGTCATGAAATAAATCATTAATCAAGTAGAAGAGTATCGTTGTTACTAATATTTTTTTTTAGATTCCACACTATCCGATTGCCTATTCTATTCTCCGCCGCTTGTGACATTGACATCACCTGAGACCCCGCAAAAGGGTTGCTATTCCAGAAACTGTGTGAAATGTCTTTATGTGAGTGCGCGTGTGGGTAGTTACACCAGCACTCATACCTTTCACACTGGAACACATCACGGCTGTCTAGCGGGAAAAATAGGTACCTACATGGTGTGGTTAAATGTTTCCTGGGATCCTTTACTACCTACTAAAACTTAATTTTACTAAGGCACTGGTTTCGGGTTTGGTTGTTGGTGTATGTGAGTTTATATGTTTGTAAACTTACCCACGACACATGAGAAATTCCTTGTGTGGAGTAACGCTTGTAAATAAAAAATGCATAAATGAAAATGCATGCATTTTCTATTTTCCACTTTCTGTTTCTTAACCTAGTGTGGACAAAGCCTGTTTTCATCAAATTCATCAGCCATCTTCCCCTGGGTCTATCTCAAGCACACCTTATGTTTTCCGGGACCGACATAGTGATAGATTTGACCCATAATCCGTCTGACTTAACTAGGACAAAAAGTATTCCAACTTAAAAGTCCCCAATTAAAATCCTGAATTTATAATTACAGGATTTATTACAAAATAAGGGATTTTTTTCGGATAATATAAAAAATAAAAACTTTTGTATCCACAATTTATATTATTATCTTGAATTTCTTACAGCGGAATTCATTAAATCAAGGAAAGGGAATCGACTCATACTTCTTAGAGGGTATACTTACTATGAAAAACCTTCAAAAGGTAAAAAGCGGCAGTGGCGATGTTCTACCCACTTAGCGCGAGGATGCCGAGCCGACATCATCACATTTAATGAAGAAATTGTAAGACTACGCGAAGGACATAATCACGCACCAAGTATGAATACAATGAAGAAGCAAAACTTATAACTTCTATGGTCCACATCCCATGCCAAAATTCTGGCTTAAGTTGTAAAATGTCGAATAACGTGAAACAAAAAAATATTTGTTTTATTTCTGTATAGTATATACCCTGTTCACAATAAGATTAGACATTTACTCAAACCTTTTTTACAGTCCGTTCAACCGATTTTGACTTCTATTGCGTTGGTAGCATGACAAATGGCAACTGCAGTAAACAGTTGTATTGTAACCCCTTTTTTTGCCTCTAATGTCATCCTTAAGCCAACGGAATAGAAGTCAAAATCGGTTGAAGGGACTGTAAAAAAGGTTTGTGTTTATGTCTAATCTTATTGTGAACAGGGATAGGTACTTATGTGTTACGATTTCCATTAAAAGCATTGAACCTACAATAAAAATACAGTTTCAGTTTCATAAAATTATATTTTGTCCATTTGATCCTTCACTACCGTAGAAACCAATCATTTAGGCTAGACATGGCGGTCACAGCCATGGTGATGATCCAGATGGCCATTTCAGCCCCATGCGTGTCAAAGTCAAAACATGGCCATATCGTGCGCGTCTATTAAAATAGCATTAGAAAAAAGAGGCTCGTAAAAGCAGGGATGCAAAACACTAAATTAAAATAAAGGTTATTTAACTTATCTTTTAAACAGTTTTAATTAAAATTGTTTAAACATAACTTTTGATAAATAGATCGAAGACAGTACTAAATACGGACGTATAATAATATAAAGATTAGGTAACATTTTTTTGGTAGAAATATAGTGAAATGAATAACGTTCCCGGTATTGTTCATCCCTGCTTCTTTTAGGTTTTTAGCATTGACATTGTAATTTTACATTGGAATTAAAGTAAGACAACTAAATGAAAGGCAGATAATTTCATAAGATAAATTATTAAAATGGTTACAATTAAGTACGACAGCTGCTGTAAAAATAAATTATAATAAATTCGACGTCTATCGTAGGTAACTGTAACATGTTTATTGTACTTTTGTTACAAAGTATGCATTAAAAATAACCTTTTTCAACTTCTGTCTAATAATGCTATTGTAAATAGAGTATAGGTTTATAGTATCGTATGGGTGATGGTATAGTTTTAGATACGTTATATGAGGCATTTCAGCTTTCGCAGAAAAATCCACGAATTGAAATCCTGAATTTTTTATTACAGCGGTATTCATAAAATCACAGAAAGGGAAACGTCTGATAAGTTTTAATGGGTACACGTACTATGGTCGGCGTCCTACATCTTCTAAGCAGCAATGGCGGTGTTCTACCCACCAAGCGCGCGGCTGCAAAGCGTACGTCATCACAGTTGAAGAAGAGATTATAAAAGTAAATGAAGATCACAATCATCCACGGAATTTGAAGGGCTCTATCAAAAGCCATTATTCTAACCAGTAAGGCCTAAGTAGATCTAACTATATATCTCTCCTAGATCCGATTGATGTGAACAGTAGACATAATTGAGTTCTAAACTCATTTGCTCCCAAAAACTGCATCAAACCGGTATTTCCGCATATATGCGGAACTGGGACACACATCATTAAAGCGTATGTCAACGTGGTAAATAGATAATATTTTGAATGCGACGGCAGCAGCAGTGCCGTTTCGCAATGGGTCACAGTAGCAACACAACAGGTTTTTTTTTTATTACCCTGTTTTGTCCCACTCCTGGGCAAAGGCCTCCCTCTATTCCGTCCTTCTAGCTATCGCGATTCCGTCCTTCATCCCATCAATTTTTAAGAGATCCATCCAGGCTGCCCCGTCATCACCTTCGTGGTCTCCCTGTATTTCTATAAAAATACTAAAAGAAGATCCATACATAAGTCTAATTTGAAAGCAATGCAAAAAAAGGTATCTTTTGTCTTAACAAAATCTTGGTGCTCATAATAGTGAGAGAAATTTTGTTTTGAGTTTATGTGGTGCTACTCGCTACGATTTCAATAAAAACCTACCTCATCTTTGTGCTCTCTTTATGTATGTTTCTTTATAGATTTATATGTATGAATAAATGAATAAATAAGTAAAAACCCAATTTCATTATCAAGTACTGGTATTTCCTTGTCTACTCGGCTCCGAAACGTCACCGCTGATCGTAGGCCTCCTTTTACTTATATATTTTAACTGGCAAAGGTTACTTAGCATCGTTGTTATATTCCACTTTGAACCATTTGCTGCAATCAACTGTTTCTGGGAAATAAAAAAGCACTGCAATGTGGCGCGGATCATTTTATTTTTTATTTTATTTATTAAGGAAAACAAACAATTACACACTGTACATGGTTAACAATAGCTTACAATCTAGGTTTATCAGTGCGTAACTAACTACGTTATCCACATGTTACATATTCGAATAAAAATTTGGAAGAGCACGAGTACAATATTACTAATTAATCATACAAAATACAAATTCTTACTGTAATACTAAAATGTATACATAATAATATGAGGATATGGTCAATCAACTGTTTTCTCGATAATTTTAAGTAGATCAATGCGAAGTTTGTTAGCTGACAAAGAAAATAAATCTAATTCAGAAAAAAGAGTATTATAATTTTTTGCTAAACGTCTTAGAGGCGCGCGGACACCCGACTTGGTGCGACATGAGGACACTGCAAATAGCGGGCGTCCACGCTCTCCACGCCGCACTACAGTTCTAGGTACTATATAGCAGTTTGTTTGTTAACTCTGAACAATCAACCGTTGAAGAAAGCAGAAAGACGCGTCCTCGCCGCGGATATGTCGCGGGCCCTAAGCGGACAAAAAAAAACTGCGATCTGGACACTACCCATCGGCAAAGTTTGCGTTCTTTATGAAAAAAGCCGAATCACCAAATTGTACAATATGTAACAAAATTGAGGTACAACATCTGCTGATGGAGTGTGTTAAAAATAAGGTTGAGAGGGAAGAATTAGAAAGAGTGCATAGATTGAACAGATTGGATATTGGCTTAATTCAGACGATACTGTCACACCCTAGGTCTGACCTAGCTAAACAACTTTGTTGGTTGGCAGTAGTTGTGAATGCATAATTTATTATGTGTACTTACTTCTGAGATTTTCTTTACATTCTTACTTTTAGTGTACATATTTTATAGCGCATGTTATATATTGTTAAAGGTACAAAAACCCCCACCCAAAATTAATAAAGAATAAAAAATAAAAAAATAAAAAAATAATTAGCTTATGCTGTCCTACTGCTGGGCAAAGGCCTCCCGCAAGTCCTTACAGGAGCTTTTATCCAGCGCCACCTCGAACCAATCCTCGTGGTATGCGTCCAGGTCATCTTGCCATCTCTTTCTGGGCCTTCTTCAGGCACCCATTGCGTTGAGACTCTCGCCCAGTGGTCACTCTGAATGCGGCTGACGTGATGGATTTTAGGATGATAAAAAAATTCAACATGAAATTAACTATTTATTTCATTATCTTGAATTTACTATTACAGCAGAATTCATAAAATCAAGGGAAGGGAATCGTCTTATACGTCTTAGAGGGTACACGTACTATGGAAGGGCCACAACTACTTGTAAACAACAATGGCGATGTTCTACCCACTTAGCGCGAGGATGCCGAGCGGACATCACCACAGTTAATGGAGAAATTGTAAGAGTACGTGAAGACCATAATCATCCACCAAGTTTGAATGCAATGAAAAAGGAAAAATTCTACTTCTAAAGCCCCTGACAAAACTCTGACTGATATGAATTGTAATGGATGTTGTCAGGTCTTCAAAGCGTGAAAGAAAATGCAAACTATATTAAAAAGTTATAAGTGAGAGGCCACGGGGCGTCATACGCTAGTAGAATGTGCCTCTTGAGAGGAGGCACGCAGTGTCCTGTCGGTACCGGTCGTGGTCGAGTCGATGGTCGGCAGCGCAGAGTCCTGGGACACGGTGGTTTCCTTCTGCGAAACGGTCATGACGCAGAAGTAGGCTGCGGAAAGGGAGAAGATCAGTACCTTCTACCAGGCCCGCAGCAGGCGTACCAGGCGTCAATAGAGCGTGGACAGCGCCCTCTTCCAGCCCCCTTAAATGGATCCAGGGACGACCGACGCGGGGACGTCTCACACATCTGACCCCGAGGTGGTGGTGCGAAGTGTTCCACGCGCGCCCCTCTCGGGGGAGTCCAACATCTCACTCCCCCCCTGACCCGTGAAGGCCCCAGCAGAGGGTCGACAACGCCCCCCTTCTGCTTCCCTAAAGACGTAGATCGTGTTTTAGCTCCATGCGTACTACGACATGGAACATGAGGTCGATATATACAAGTGGGCCGAGGCGTTACGCTCGGCATTTTCAATACAATATTATCAAAGGTTGTAGGTATTCGGTCCGCGTAAACGTCGGTTATCGCGTATGCAGATGAAGTCGCGGATTAATAAGTAGCCATTTCTTGGGGTTCAGGCTTATTTTTTCAGCCTGTATTTTCCCACTGCAGGGCAAAGGCTCTCTACTCTCCTTCCACTTCTCTCTGTCAAGGGCTATTTGAGACCAGTCTTTGTCAAAAGAATCTAGATCAACGCGCCATCTCCGCCTGAGCCTGCCACGATGTCGCTTGCCATGTATCTCTTAGTGACCTTGACTACATCTTGTGCGCGCTTAGTTTTGTAGGTAGGTACACTTCCACGGCAAGGTTTCACGGCTATGGTGTATGGGGTGCCCGGTAATAATTTTAAAAACTCTCAGTAAGCTTTATCTTTAGGATAGAATGCTTCGCTTTGGATCAGATGACAGAAAAATAAAACTTTAAATTTATCATTACAGCAGTATTTATAAAGTCACAAAAAGGCAATCGGCTGATAAGTTTTAATGGGTACACGTACTACGGAAGGCGTCCGACATCTTCTAAGCAGCAGTGGCGGTGCTCCACCCACCAAAAGCACGGTTGCAGGGCGTACATCATCACAATTGAAGAACAGATTGTAAAGCTAAGTGAAGACCATAGTCATCCACCGACTTTGAAGGGCATATATCAAAAGTCAATATTGTAATATTTTTTTTTTTACTCTGACAAAAACCTGACTGACAGGATTTGATTCACGACTTCATCTTCGTGTTTTTAGGTAGATAATTAAATATAGCTTATAGTCAGTCACTCAGGGATAACGTAGCATCCTATTGGCGATAAAATTTTCAGAATCGGATCAGCTGTTCCGGAGCTTATAGCGTCCAAACAAAAAAACAAATATAAAAAATACAAGTACAAATCATCTTCTGCTGAGCCTTTTCCCAACTAGGCTAAGTTTCACATGGAGTGACTGCAGGGGTGGACCAAGAGTTTGTGGGGCCTTGAGCTAATACTACTTGGGTCCTGCTTAATGAATCAATTAATTGCCATTTTGTCAAAAAACCTGTTTTCGCTAATGACGTACAGACGTCAGCAAATCAAGTCAAATTTTCCCAATTGAATATGAGTCTTTTTTTAATAAAGTTGAAAATCTGTCAAAGAAATTTGACATATTGTTGTAGCTTGATGTGCTGGGCTCTGTACATGATAGCTTTCTTTTATATATTCATTATATTTTCTATTGTCTTCAATAGGGGCTGGAGGCCCTATATATTTTCAACGCCCAGGCTGCAGCCCAAAAAGCTCTTCTATAGATCCGCACCTGAGCGACTGCCTGTCTGACCTCCACAGCCCAGTTACTAAGTAAGACCCCTTGGTAAGACTGGTGGTCAAACTTGCTTCCTTCTGACTACCCATAACGACTGTCACAAACAAGAAAACACACTAACAAGTATAAAACTAGAAAGATCAATAGCTCATCATCAAGATTTGAGGACGTTCATCATTAATTGTTAGATTTCGGTCATGTGAATAGTAGTACAAAAAGTTAATTGCTATGAAACTCATAATATAATAAAACCTTTTTCTCCTTTCTTTAATAAAAATTGATGTTTTATTTTAAATACCTGGTAGTAACTATTAGACTAAGAACTCACGATGCGGTTTTCGCCCGCGCCCGCGCCCCCAGCGGTAGACGCAAACAACCGCGCACACTGCAGGCGTAAACCGCGTCGTGAAATGTGCTTTGATTTTTTACATATATATCTGCATTCTACAGAAGCTGCGGGCCCGCAACCGCAGGCGGACGCGGGTGAAAACCGCATCGTGAGTTCTTAGCCTTAGGTAGATACTAAGCCGTGTGGTGCCGGCCGCGAATAGCACCACCCTATTTCTACCCGTGGGTGTCGTAGAAGGCGACAGAGGGATATTGACCAGAGGATGGGCAGCAGCGTCCTTCTGGCATCATAACACCTACTGCGACTGCCAACATGCATCAGCCAAGCATGGCGATTACGGCTGAACCCCCCCTTGTGGGAGACCTATGTCCAGCAGAGGGCGTTTAAAGGTTGACATGATGATGATGGTTGATGTCGCGAAACTTATATCGTCTTGGCGAACTTAATGCAAACTGCCATCAACGCGCTAAAAAGATGAGAAGAAGAAAATTAAGGTTTAACGTAATGATTAGAAAGAAAGAAAGAAAGAAAAAGCGTTTATTCGCCCCCCAGGACAAAAACTCACAAAAATAACATAATTAAAAAAAAAAGAAACGAAATTTTGCCCTGTACGATGCCAAAAGGCCCTATCTCAGCATGGTGCTGTAACATTAAAAAAAAACGTCACAGCGCCTGATAGGGCCCAACTATTTGCTTAGATTCTCCGGAGGAGTTTTAATTCTCATTATTTTATTGTAATTGTACTGTAGATGTTTAGGTCATATTATTATTCATTAGGTGTACTAGGCGTATGGTATTCAATCGAGTGTTTTTGGTATTGGAGTTAAAATATATAACAAACTCCTAAACTGTCAATCGAAAACTGTCAAACGATCCATTCTTGGGTGCTATATATATAAGAATTGAGACATGAGACATGTGTTTCTGTGACCTGTTTATGTTGGCCACATAAACAGGTCACAGAAACACATGTCTCTCGCAGATTTCAGGTCCGACAGATTTTTGGAGATCGTAAGAAGAGGCAGACCTTCCACCCAGAGCATTGACAATGAGATAGAGGCAAAAAAACGCAGGGGACCTATGAAACCAGTCCCCAGTAAGGCCGTAAAGACGGATGGTGTTGACCATCATGAAAGGCGATGTGATAGGAAGAACCGTTGCAAACTTCCAGGGTGCAAAGGATTTAGCAGAACAGAATGCACGAAGTGCAAAGTGGCTTTATGTCATACAAAAGACAGAAACTGTTTTGGCCTGTTTCACTGCCTTCCACCATAGATACACGTATGATGTTGCCAATTGTCTACATACCTATTTGTTATATTATAAATTCATAATTATATACAAAGCCTTTATTTTTACACTCTTTCCTGTATCCTAACTATGTAAATTAATGAAAAAAGAAATTGAAATTAAAAAAATCATGCATTTAAAGGTAAATTAAATATTTTTATCTATGTTTAAAATGTAAAAAAAAATGATTGATTCGTGGATACAATAAGAAGTGAAGTTAATATTGTTTTGTACTATTCAATGAGTCAATCAAACCCCGGAATATGGAAATAAAAGACTACTGCAACCACTGTTTTATTTTTCAAAACCTTAAGACTAAGATCCCAGAACCACTACCTACACTGAGCCATTTTTAAGTTATCAGGTATACCTGTACTTACGTTCAAGGAAGACGGCTGGTTTTTGTACATCCACACAGCCATTTCAAAATGAGGTACATAATTCTCTTGATTCTGGGATCTTAGTCCATCAGACTCGGGGACGTCTGCCCCCCCCCCCCCACACACCTAAACCCGAAGTGGCAGGGTGAAGTGTTCCACGCGCGCCCCTTTTAGACGTAACGGGAGAGTCAAACACCTCGCTCCTCCTTCTGACCTGAGCAGGCCCGTAAAAGCAGGCCGACCCCAGTCGGGGGTTGCGGAAGGATCTTACGTTCCCGCGAGGATGTTTGGAACGCCGGGGTGGTTTTTAGTCAGTAAGAGTCTGACAGACCCCTTCGCCCACCCAAGGGCCGACGACATCCACGAGGATAATCTACCCCGGGAACAAAAAAAAGAATGATAGTCCATGGGTAAAGAATTCCAGCTATCGTAAAACTAAAGTTAGAAATTAACCCTAAGCGAGAAAGTATTCCATGGTCCTAACTTACTACTTTGTCCTCAGGAACAGACGATGAAGTAGGCCCAGTATTTGTCCTGTCAATGAAAGGGAAGCGAATGTTGAAATTCAACCATTATACTTATTACGCCACCTCTAGGGGACCCAAGATTCGCTGGCGTTGTTCGAGTCAGAATGGATGTAAAGCTACAGTGCACACTTACGAAGACCATGTTATAAGTGTGAATGAGAACCATATACATCCTCCAAAGTACATTCGCAAGTCGCGGAAGCATCCACATAAGTTTATGTGTTGAACTATGTACTGTTGATATAAAGAAGATAATTGGTCTAGGTCATTACGAATGACACCTAAATATTAACTTTTTGAACGCCATTTAAACTTACGCGCGTGCCCTTCGCGCCAAGCTACAATTCAATGCAAATCCTACAAATAAAAATAGGGAAATAACAAATAACTAATGGATATATCTTTGTGCCTTTTTACAATATTTCATTAGTGTATTTTTAGGAAAGAGATACGCAGATTTTAGTGTATTTGTACTTAAAAATGTTCCGTGTAACGTTTTCTTGTCATAGCCAACGGTGGCGTGTTGGGCACGGATTCGCTCGTGGCGCTCAAAAGGTTAAACAAGTTAATAGGTAGGTAAGAACAAAGCTCTATTCACGCGTATCCGGGCCGTGCCCTGGTCGGGGACAGTCCGTGTCCGTAAAAATCATAGTGCGAACATTTTATATGAACTCGCACGTCACGGCGTCGGCCCGGGCACTGAAGCTCCGTCGCCGGCCCGGACGTGTGTGAACGAGTTCATATAAAATGTTCACAACTATACTTGTTCACGGACACGGACCGTCCCCGTCCCGGGCACGGCGCGGACATGTGTGGATAAAGCTTTTGTGTCCTTATAATAAATATATGCATTAATGATATCTGAGGAACAATTCTAGTAATTTTTAGAAACGTTCACATTCTAATCTCAGTCCTCAAATCTGTCAAATGGGTCTATGTTTAACTAAGTTTTTGACAAGATTTTGACATTGATTTTCACTGAAGACATTTTGCGTACAACTAAGTGTCTCCGCCCACGGGGGCGTAGCTTCATAGACGCTTCAACATACGCTGAACAGCGCAACGTACTGAACCCTGTCCATAAGGCGTATGAATCGCGTACGTTTTCAATAATTTGTGACAATGCCCTCGGACGACGAAGACATTATTTTGGCATCAATATGACGAAGATTATTTTGGACACATCCGTATAAAGAGTTCCCGGCATTATTACAAAAATAAACACGTGCTTTTGCTCAATGTACGCCCCGGCGTATGACATGCGGTACGACAAGCGTCATTATAAAGCCTGCATGCACGGACGCGAGCACGACGTAGCCGCTCCGTCGACAGTTTCATAGTTTTGTATGTAAGCTGTGAGCAGGTGTACACAAAGCGTATAATGACGAATACGCGTCAATGCAACTACGCGTCCGTGGACGGTAGGCCTTTAAAGTTCAAACAAAAGACGACCTTATGGCTCTTAAAAAGTATTCGTTCTAAAAACTGTCAATACGCAGTTAAGTAGGTATCTCTGTAGATTTTGAACTTTTTGAAATAACGAGAATTGACCTTATCGATGACACCTGTGCAATTGGAGAAATAACGTTTAATTAAAAAAAAATCAAGATCAAAGGAATCTAACATTATAATAATTACAGTTTACTGTTGTATAAAAAATATATATATGCCAAGAGTTCTAATAAATTACGAATTAAAATACATAAAAACTAATATCTTAGGTCATGATAAAAAAGATATGCAAACATGATCGTACGACATCCATCGTTTTTTTTATTTGTATCATGTGGGTACCCTTAAGTCTTCATTCGAGGGTTCAAAGGTGACCTACATGATGCTAAAATTATTATTACTAGCTTTTTGTATAAACTCGATACGTCTCACTATCAGGTAGGGGCCAACACTAATGAGGTATGAACCCTCCTAGCAACCGAGCAATCATGCGCACGTGACTTAATTTTGCTGCAACTAAGTTTTATCAAAATCATGACTCGTTTTTGAGCTATATTTGGAGCGCTTTAACATGGCAATAGCGATCGATAAACCCACCTACATATTCTAACATTCAAATCAGTAACATGTAATTATCGTAAACATCTTAATTCCTAAATCAATATTATATCGTATTTGTCAACATATTTTACTATACCGGTCAAGTGAAAGTCGGACAAGCGCGCAAAGAGTTCCGTACAAAACTGTTTTTTTTTCGATTTTCGGATCTATATCAACGGTACCGTATAGGTTTTGATTGCTTTGCAAGTGTCAAAACATGCGACATATGTAAACCGCTTTTGGCAAGCTAACAAGCCGCAACTATAGTCAATGCGATGAATAATTACGACAATTGTATCGCAAATGCCTGTTTTCCCGACTGATAGCAATATTGTCGACCTTATTAAGAGCCCATTTTCAATTGTCAAATAACTCACTAAGAAATAAATACGGCGGTTTTACAGCTTTCCTATATAAAACCTATAAAACAGGTGAAAAATATTTATTCTTTAGATAAAAGTTATCTGACTATTAGAAAATCAGATCGAATTAATTATATTTTAGAAAATATTATCTACTGTTAAATATAGATAAATAAAATGGTTAAGTGTCATAATGTTTCTCGTCTATACTGTAATAGTAGTTTAGATAAAAGAACCAGGGTGAGTCGCGAAATTCAGTTCTTACGTTTTTTTTTTTTTAATTTTAAGCTCAGTATGTTGTTGTAATGGTAATCAAAACTTACACTCTGTCCACTGGTTTAATCGTTTTTTGACAGCTGCAACTATTGAACAATATTCATGTTTTTTGTAAGAACTGATACGCATGCCTGTAGGTATTATAATGTCTATAAGAGGCCATAAATAAGATAAGCCAACAAGATAAGGCAGTTTATATATTTATTTTTTAACGCATTTTAAAGATAAATTGGGAGTGACTACATTATATGGCAGCTGTCAAAAAAACAATAACCCAATAGACAGGGTATAGACGCAAGTTATATAAGCGTAACAAGGCTATTAGACAATAGCCTTCAGTCTAATTAGGTAATAAGATTACATTACGAGTAATTTCCTGGTACTGCGATAACAGGAAGCATTTAGATTATAATAACCCTTTATTTTTTGTACTTAGCTTTTAAGATTTGATACGAAATAAAGTTAGTCTTTATCTGCTCTTCAAGCGGAACATAGCCATTGTTCCTTCCTCAGCCCACAACCTAACACACGACAGTAACGAATATCAGAATATGTTGACAATTATAGTAATAGATAACTAAAATCATCAAAATAACTATCCAAGTTAGAATAATCCGTAAATGTCATGTTTTCATTTAAGATTATTTTCTATTTTCTTATTACCAAAGCTGAAAATTGCAAAAAACGTAAGAATATTTGAATTTTGCGGACCACCCTAGCGCTTTTACCTGAAGTCGTTTTATAATTTTAGCAAATAGACATTATTGTAAGTCGTGTATGTTATTCTATCTTAATATTGTTATTGTAGCCGTGAATTGTCTCGTATTTCTACTTAATATAAAATCTAAATTTGATTGTATTTATTTCGGCCAAAGGTATTACTGTATGATTACATTCGCTTGCTTGATATCTTTGTTTTTTTTATCCATATTCCATATTCGCTGTTTAAGGTATGTCGCGACGCAAACTTATACGACAATATAAGTATCAGTACTACCCCTATACAATGGATTTAGTACAGTCATCGAAAGAGATAAGTAATAAACCGATGTATGTTGTCGGATAAAATATAATTAAATTAATTAACTGTTTATTCTCTATTCATTTTATTTTATTCAAACACATCCATCGGCTTCTAAATAAGTTTCAACTATATCCGAAGACCCAGGTTTCTTATCTCCTTTGGTGACTGTCATGATTCTAGCCCGCAAAGAGATGAAACGTACCGTCGCCTTAAAAAAAAAAACAGCAGTTTTATGCAGTCACGTAATATCTACAAGGTCAAATGTATGGATCAGCTGATACAATGTTGCGCGACAAAGTCCCTTGCGCTGTGCATAAAATACGTCAATTGATCAATTGGCAACTGAACCAGACAATACTCGACCGCAACTCCAACTGAGATGCAGACGTTCTTAGTGAAGTTCACAAAGTCCACCAACTTATTGGACAACATGTCGAGTGATCCGATGGTTGCTGCATCGATGCAAATTGATTTGTATTGTACGATATGCCAATGTCGAAGCTCAATGAGCAGTAATGTCTTAATTGCACTCCCTCACTGCTTAATTTTTTGTATACAATTCAATTGTCTGTTAGAGAATTTGGTGGATGGAACTGCAATTTTAAATCTACACCACATTCTACTACCTATCTATCTACCATTCTATTATTATATTACTTTTTTTGTCATTATTTTTTTTATTGCTATTCTATTTTTTATTTTTTTATTCAATTTTTTTTTATTTTTATACTTATTGTTATTTTCTTTTTTCATTTGTTTAAGATTATTTTGTGTATTTTATATATGGGCCACAGTTGCCTGATAATAAAGCTATATAATTATTATTAATATTCTATTTCGTTATGTCTACATTTGCATTGGGTACTTGAAAGGATATAATATCTTTTCTTGATTTTTTTTTCGGGACAAACCCGCCACCCTTTTCCCAAGCCACTGCAACACCTGTAAGCCAGAATCAACAGTGGCGACAACCAGAAAAACGCCGAAGCTATGAAGCTCGACGAGTCCCGCACAAACGATTCAACTGTCTTAAATCCCGCATCGAAATTAATAGCTGAGGAGTTAGAAAAATAAAATATTTTCCACTTACCTGAGTATCAAGCAGGAGACAGAGCAGGTCAATAGCCCAGTCGCCAAGCACCACGGATTATAATTAACATAATTAATCGGTTCTAAAAATTGAGCTGTTGCATTTGATTCCAATGATAGGTATGGCAAAATCGCTTGAACGCATGGAAATTAGTTCTAGTTACTACAAGGTACGCATAATAAAAATCAAAAAACACAATTAAGTAATCCTTTACTTAATTGTGTTTTTTGGTTTTTATTTACTTAGTGTTGCCTTAACATCCAAATCCATTAAGAAACGGCAACACACTTAAAAGAGATTGTAAGTCCTCCAGTGATTGAAGAAACTAAAACGTGTCGTCTAAGTAAGTTTTTTGGGAATTTGTTGATTATCTCAAAAAGGGCTGTACCAATTTTGATAAAATTTATATGGGACCTTTTCGGAATAAACCCCTTTCGAACAAAAAGAATTTTGCAAATCCGTCTATATATGACAGAGTTATGCCCGAACATACATAAAAAAAATATACCTAATATATATATAAACATTCGAATTGATAACCTCCTCCTTTTTGAAGTCGGTTAAAAATAAAACCCCTGCCGCCGCGTCTGTCTGTTTGTCTGTTCGCGATAAACTCAAAAACTACCGACCGAATTTCCATGCGGTTTTCACTAATAGACATAGTGATTCATGAGACAACTTCTTCTTCTAAGCGCTTAAACGAGTGTGTCGTTCATCATTTCATTATTGCGGCCCAGAATTTGACCATTTACATACTGTCTGTAATACATCCAAACTTGAAATAAACCTGTATCTTTCTTTACAGAACTTTTCAGCTTCGTTGAAACTCGTCGTGGACAGAAAATGATTGTAATGGCAGAAGGATATAATTTCCATAGACAGAAGTTACTACTGGGTCACAGAGCAAGATGGCATTGCGCTACTCATAGGAAGAAGGGATGCCGAGCTTCATTACAGACTTATCAAGATCGCTTAATTAAAGCTAATAACGAACATAATCACCAACCGAATACATCTGAGTACTATTATTAATATTACTTCTTTTAACTATTCAAAAATTAATTAAATACTACAAAAGAAAAACATTGTTTGTTTGTTGGCTAACATTTTTTTTGGAGATCCCACGTTAGATTTTTTTTTTTTTGTTTTTTTTTGTCCTGTATCATAGCTACATTTCATCACCAACACGAAAAACTACGTGCTGCGAAACCGAATACCCCGGTGTATATTTCCCGTCTCCACTACACCACCGACGCGGAAGACATCGTGAAGTACGTGCGCCAAAGGCTGAAGTGCACGCCGAGAGTACTGCTGGAGTCGCATTGCATCGTCAACAACCAAATCAAATCAAATCAATAATTTATTTGCATAATGCATGTTTGTAAAGTGTTATAAAAGAATAGAAAGTACCACTGCATTATAACCTAATGAGGCGTGCAAATTTAACCCTTCTACCAATCACAATATTATAAATAAAAATAAGCAGTAATTTTCTGAAACTCAGTTAAAAATAAAAATAATATAACGATTTAGAAAATGTTCCAAATTAAACAATGACAAAAATCATACAATGTCAAAAATTATAGAATGTCAAAAATTATAAAATTTCAAAAATTATATTCAATACTCAATACTTTATTGCATTCCATAATGTGTACAAATAGTTGATATGTTAAAACATCGAATCAATTATGGACCCTGTCGGGCACAGCAAAGTTAATTTTGTAATAGGAGAGAGGATGAAGGCGCTTTTTGTTAGGAAAAGAGACAAATATTAAATTCAAATAGTACCTATCATTAAAATAATATACAATGTCAAAAGTTATAAAATGTCAGGAAAACTCAAGTTACTAAATTACGTTAAGGCGTTTGTGTTACGCATACCAACATGCTACCTGCATCAAGTGTTGGAAGAAAGCTTTTGACCTCAGAGGGCTAATTCACGTAATTTTATGACGCACCGATGAAGTTGTAGTGTAGTTGCAGTTAAGCTCAAGTTTGAGTGATAAACCGCATTCTTGTAATCATTGAACTGCGCGTAAGCTGCGCGTGAACTGCACGTCAACTGTACACCAACCAAACTTACCACATGAGAGAAAAAATATTACTCACTAAATAATTGAACAGAATTGATTACATTTCAATGAATATGAAGTTATTATAACATTAAAATAATATCCCAGTACAGATTTTAGTGCTTTTTAACTGTAATTTTGAGACGTCAAACGAATAGTAGAATACCGATCATGTTGCGTTCCGAAACACGCACCAAAGACGCGCAACAGTAGCATGCCATTATTGCGCTCGCGTGACGCGAACTTGACGCGAGCGTGTCTGACAGCGGTAGAGAATACGAAAAGCGTTGTTTTGATCGAAACTTAACTACAACTGCACTGCAACAACATTTCTTTAGTTACGTGAATTAGCCCACAGGATGTGGTATTTCGCCGCTTTCGCGGCCAAGTGCCACCGGACCGCACAAAGACTTAGTGCAACAAAGTGATATTAACATAGTTTTAAGTTTTATTTACTAATACAATTTTATTGTTGTTTTGTTATATGTTTACTTAGGTTAAGGTATTTATCTATGGGACTATGTAACCTGAAAATAAATGTTTTTATTATTTTTATAAGCCTCCTCCGTGGCGCGCCATTTTTCCCGGTCGCCTGCGTTCCGCATCCAGCCTCCACTGGCTACCTTCTTCAGGTAATCGGTCCATCGGGCTGGAGGGCGTCCCACATTATGTCTGTGGCTACGTTTACAAACATATAAACTCACATACACAAACAACCAGACTAGGAATAAGTATCTGTAGGTCTCAGATTATGAAACAAAAGGCAGATAGACCGCGCGGAACACTGAGAGTGAAGCCACCAAAGCAAATACAAATACAATTTGCTTCGCACTGTACTGACACGGGTCAGTGCAGCACGACGCGAAGCACATACTAATACAAATTCAAAAGCAAATACAATCACGAGATTGTAGATATTCGCTTTTGAATTTGTATTTGCTTTGGTGGCGTCACACGCAGTGTTCCGCGCGGTCTATCTGCCTTTTGTGCCTTAATCTGAGCTGTAGGTCATACAAATATTTGTTCTGTGCGGGAAACGAACCTCGTGACACGTAGCGCGGCTGCCAATTGATCAGCCATTGCGTCAACCATAACGTTAAATTTTACATATATTCACCACTAGCTTCTGCCCGCAACTTCGTACGCGGATCCTGTTGCTTTTGCCAGCGACAACGGGGTCGGCAAAATCGAAGATCTGAAACTGTTACCGCCCCCACCGCGTGGAGGTACTCCCAGCTTATGTTATTTTATAAGATACAGTGAAATTAGTGATAGCTTTGATTTTGACATCAGATGTTTCTGATCTTCGATTTTTAGAAGTCAACAGGAAATGCCCATCAGACCGAACACCTTTTGCTAAGACGTCATTCCTATATGTGTCATGGTGTAGCTGGGCTCTTGGAGTTCCACATCAGGTGTTCCAGATCTTCAAATTTATTCTCTCAGCAGAAAATGCTCATCACGTGGAACAATTTTTGCTATGGTACCATTTTTGTATCTCTTATAGTTTAGCTGGTCTGTTGCGGTTCTGCATCTGGTGTTCAAGTTTCCAAGATAAATTATAGCCTATATGTTGCCCAGACTTAATACCTATACAACAAAAGAAAAATCATTTAAATCCGCCCAGTAGTTCCGAAGATTAGCGTGTACAAACAAACAGACAAACAGACAAACTGACAAACAGACAGTTTTTTTTTTTGGATTCGTGCTCTATTGCTGTTCATAAACCTCCCTCAAGTTATTTATTTTTTAATATATTCAATGTACAGACACAGTTTTTACCCGACTACGGCAAAGCCAAAGGAGGGTTATGAGTTTGACAGGCTATGTATGTATGTATGTATGTATGTATGTATGTATGTTCATCTGTTCGCTCATAGCTCCTAAACTACTTATCAGAACTGAACAAATGAGGTATCGTTAGAAGCGTCTTGATCGTCCGCTGGTTATAGGCTATATGACGTGTCACCGAATTCAATGTGGCGCCCTCTGGCGGACAAAAAAACCAAGATTAAATAAAAAAATGAAGACAAGCATACCGTGTTTGGTATCATTGGAAGGGGGTTCACTAGTACCATTCAAATATATAATATTTAGTTGTGACTTGTCACAAATTATTTAAAAAAAGGAAAGATTACCAAATAAATTAAGATACGCATACCGTGTTTAGTATCATTAGAAAGGGGTTCACTAGTACCTTTTAAATATATAATACTTAGCTGTGACTCCAAAATGGTTTAAATAAAAAAAATCAGTTTAAAAACTAAAACCCGACTACAACATAAAGTGATCTAAAAAGTACGAAACAAGAAAATATTTCACACAGAAATCAAGACATAGGTACAAAATGGTCAAGGTAAGCCGTGGCATGCCTGTATCCCATATGAGTGCGATAAACATGAATTATAATGGCATGCAACCACGGCTTACCTTGACCATTTTGTACCTATGTCTTGATTTCTGTGTGAAATATTTTCTTGTTTCGTACTTTTTAGATCACTTTTTGTTGTAGTCGGGTTTTAGTTTTTAAACTGATTTTTTTTTATTATTATGTATATAGATTTTATTGTAGTTCACCATTTTATTGTAGACGCAAACTTTATACAACGTGCTACAAGTCAAGTAAGTAAACAAATAATGAATTCAAAGTTTCTTTGGGAATTTACAAAGTGTTTTTTTTTATATCCCATAACTCTAGGGTATGAATGAGACCATATCAAAGAATTAACTGGCCATATCAAAAATAATTCGTTTATTGCATTATTTTTGTTGGCGATTGCCGCACTCTCTTTACAAAGTTAAGGGTGACTTCACCGGAGCGGCATGCAAGCCCTCGGCGAGACGGAGTGCTTGCGCTGCTGTATCCTGAGCCGTATGTAAACTCAAATATACAACGTGATAGACTCAAAATTCAACGTGAGAACAACGACAACAACAAGACAACAAGAGCAGCGTTGTGATTATTGGATTAGTACTGGACTTTTTGAGAGACCTTTGTGAGAAACAGTCGCTTCGTGTTTTTTATGTACCCCTTGCTATAATATTGTTTGATGCTATATAGTGATAGAGTAGATAGTATAGAGTGGTTTCAATTAAAAGTGAACTAATAATAGTTAAAGTTTTGTATGAAAAATAAAACTAAAAATTGTAATTGAATAATAATTCATATGCCAGTTTATTATTTGATATGGTCTCATTCATACCCGAGTTATGGGATATAAAAAAAAACAGGTTGTATAATTACGAACTTAAGTGAACCTTTATAAAAGTCATTCTTCTTTGCAGGTTTGGCTACATACGTGTACTCAAAGCGAGGAGGACGGTTAATATTAATAGATGGATATACTTTCTACCGTCAAGAAACTTATTCCAATAAGAAATCAAGATGGTCATGTTCCAAATATGGATGCAAGGCTTGTATTCATACCATAGAAGATGTAGTAGTTAAGAGGAAGTTAGACCATAATCATCCTCCAAGAAAAACCTGGTATCATGAAAATCCTGTTCCATAAATTGAACTCATTTTTAACCCCAACGAATATAAATGTAAGGGTGTTTACACCAGTCGATCACTCGTCGATCGATGCCATCGGTCGACATCGATCGGCGTTGATCGATTGGTGTGGTAGCTTTGGCTGATCGACGGATACCGTTCGAGTAACTGATCGATCGATTACCAGTCGATGGCATCGGTTGACGTTGATCGATTAACTCCGGTTATAATCCATCACTAATAATATTTAAGCAGCGCGATCGACATCGACTAATCCATTCTACCAGCGATCGATCGTCGATCGACAATCGATTGATTGGTCTGGTAGAAACTATCGATCAACGTCGACTAATCCATTCTACCATCGATCGATTTTTCTGATAACACCCTAACTTGTGTATCTTTGTCTGTTTATGCGCTTTGGAGTGCTTTAGTGTTTTACTAGATAACTGCAGTGCGATTGTTCAAATATCTACCTCGATTAATACAAATTAAGTGATCTTGAAATCAGCTCATAGCAGAAGCTATTTTATTTTGTAAAAATCTCTTTCGGTGAATGTAATAATATATTATTTATCTATACATGTATGTATTTAAAATGTATTTGTGTATGTATATCAGCTGTCTGGCACCCATAAGTACAGGGTCTCCCTAGTTTGGGGTCCGATGGCCGTGTGTGAAATGTCCCCCACATATTATTATTGTTATTATAATGTTGGTGAAGAGAGCTTAAGACCTACAGCCCACTATTCCGGTACGCCGTATTCCGGTTACCGTATCGTCTCGGTTCAATTGCAGTCCGCCGCATGACGTCGTCAATTACAGGCATTTCTTTTCCATTATATTGATGGGCTATATGCTACAGAAATTGCACATTCATAACAATAGATATGTGCCGCCCCTCCAAGACAACCGGAGTGTTTGATGACAGGCCGCAAGTCAGTGCGTTGATTGAAATGCGGCTGGCCGCAAAGGCACATCGCAACTGGGCCTCAAGTCTGCTATTACAATAGTGTCAGAATGGTCTATCATTGGTTTCATAATTGTTGATTTTGACAAGTTTGGTAATCTACTAATATAATGGCGTCATTATGACTTTCCAATGGTCAACCACTGACACGCCATTGAAAGAAATGATAGTATAGAATGGTAATCTCGTACAAAATGACAACTGAATGACTGACTTGGCGGTAATCTGCTAAAATTTTGACAGTTCCTTTGATCACTGACCTACCATTAGAATGTCATTGTGCAGTCATTGCTTTTAATTCGACCGACCAATGATCGACCATTATGAATTTAGCAGATTACGAACTTTTAGCAAAATGACAATGGGATCGTGTTGGAATGACGAAATTATAAAAATAGCAGACCCCTGCTTTGTAGGTCTTAGTTGAGCTATCAATTCATGGAATCGGGTGGGATGACAGCTCAGTTTAAGCAAGGCACACTTTAATACTGTGTAAACACATTACTTACAGGCAAGCACAAAATTCTTATCAAAATGTAAACAATTCAGGGCATAAGTAGTCAGTGTGTGACTATGACGCAACGCCCTGAATTCAGCAACGTCACGATTTGGCCGGCTTCCGTAGGCAAGGTAATCCATAATTGCTAGAAAAAAACTTTGGTAGCATGTCACTGACTTGCTACTAAAGAGATTTCGGGACGTCCCGATTTTAGGGGTCTGGGGACGCGTCCCGATTAGCACTTGATCGGGATACTAAATGTCCCGATAAATTAGTACCTAAATTTATAAAAAGTTGATGGTCAAGGTGTGAAAAATAAAAAAATGCGTATCACATCACACATGTCGAGTGCGACAATGCACTCAAAATAGCACGCCTCACTAGCGCTACCTTTATTTTGATGTACAGTCAACAGCATAAGTAGATGATCAAAATCAGAAATTCAATACTAATTTACTAACACTAATTTATATAATTTATTTCCAGTTTATTCATTAAAAGTATGTGATTGTCACACACACACTTTTGAATCAGTTCGACGCCACACAGTTCTGACGCGAACTCCGTTCATTAGAATTGAATTTCTGATTTTGATCATCTACTTTTGCTGTTGACTGTACCACTGTGTCAAGAAAGTACCTACCGGGAATTATTCAATAATAAACAAAATATGTATTAAATATCAAAATGTATGGTATCGCATACAAAGTAGGTCCATTCCGTAATACCTAATACACTAACGCCAACAAATAACCCAATAATCAGAACATTTTTTAGACGTATTTTTTGGAATCAACTTCAGTGTTGTTGCCACGAATTT
This sequence comes from Charanyca ferruginea, assembly GCA_947361185.1. Lineage (NCBI taxonomy): Eukaryota > Metazoa > Arthropoda > Insecta > Lepidoptera > Noctuidae > Charanyca > Charanyca ferruginea. The sequence continues at coordinate 20,064,247 of OX376073.1, forward strand.
TTTGTTACGTCATCTTCTTTCAATTAGAAGGCTTGTTGACTGGTTTGCATGTCAAACTCGTAAACCCATGTCTCGTTACCAGTAACAATGCTTGTTTATGAATGTGGGGTCAGAATTGAGTCTGTCTAACACGTCTTCAGCAACGTTTTCGCGATTGAGATTTTGCAGACGATTCAAATCTTTCGGTACTAGTCGAGCGGCAACGCAAGTAATGCTAAAACAATCGTTTAAAACGGTACGAATTGATTTTCGAGATCCAAAAATTTCAGCAGCTACCTCTCCCAGACTAAAACGACGATTTTCAGTCACCATAGAACGAGGCAAATCTTACACCACATCTCGACCACATTTAAATGCATTATACCACTAATACGCACGCACGTGTTTTTGATAAAGTCGATTCACTGGAAGCCTTATGTAACATTTTTAGTGCTTCTACACACGACATTGTATTTGCAATGCAACATTTATGACGAATTATTTGTTCGATATTTTTAACTATAGTCAAAATCACAAAACACAGTTGACATGAACTGACAAAATGGCGCACTGTAAACAAACAGAAAAACCAATGAAATCGAACTAAAGAGGACAGTTGTGCCAACTTAGCGTCAATAAAAAAATTGAATTTTAGACAATTCCTTTAAATGAGCTTTTTAAACGATTCATTCCCGGTACTTTCTTGACAGAATGTATGTAATTTCAAAAACAGAAATTTAAATTAAAACCAACTTTAGCATGACAAAATATAACGAAAAATATAAATAAAAAAAAATACTTACAAACAGCGTCAATAATTAATACTACATTTATTAATTATTATTGACTACGATTGCCAATAAAGACATTATTTATTATTTTATAGTAATATTTTGTAATTTTTACTAGTCCAGCAAGTCTGACTATTATTATAAGCTTAAATTCAGATTTACTAGTTATGCAAAACCCGCCCCTCGGGGAGGCCTATGTCCAGCAGTGGACGTCTTTAGGCTGAAATGATGATGAATGATGAGTTATGTTAGTTGCGAAATGTAATAAATCAAACATTAGTTTTAAAATAAAAATATCTTGTTTTTTTCATGTCCCGATCTAAAATCTTAAGTCCCGATTTGTTTTACCTTATGCCCCGATTTATAACGAATCGGACCTGGCAACACTATGTCACAGAGCTTAGCTAACAATCACTATTAAAACAAACGATATTTTTTGCATAAAAAATGTTATTTAGTGCAGAAATTCCAACGGACATATATTAAAAACAATCTCACATTCATTTTATTGGATGAAAACTCGAAAAAAATTCATATCTGGAATTGTGGGACAGCATTTTGTAGACTAAACTCCTATTTATATAGGCACCTAACAGCTATATAGATTATAATGGCAAATTTTTAGATGATGTCAGTCCTATTCTTAATTTAAATGCCGTCTAAATAGTTATAATGTAAAATCAAATTTTGTAAAATTAAATAGATTTAAGTTAAAATATCATTGTTATTAAAAAAATAAATAAAATTGATTGATTTTTCTTCTGTCTATTCTAAAATTTTCAGGCATTCGACAATTATATTTATACACCGGAGGATTTTATACACCGGAGGCCGGTGTTATAGGTTATAACACCGGCCTCCGTTTTCTTTAAGCGTTTTTATTAGTTCTATCACCAGAAATAGTTCATATTTCAAGTAAGTTAACAAATAATAAATTGAGAGTTGAACACTGAAAATTTACAATTACGAACTTAAGTGAACCTTTTCGCCAATCAGCCATACTTCTTACTGTTAATGGATTGTAAACGACACAATATTGTTTGTGTTTTTGTTTCTTTCAGCTCTAGAAAGAGTTTATTTTTCAAGTACCTAAATAATTGAAGAATCAATTGAGTGTCCCAAAGATACTTAGGCCATTACTGCCAATTACTAACTTTAATGAACCTTAAAACAAAATTCATTTTTCTTTGCAGATTCGCCAAAATACGTGTACTCAAAGCGAGGTGGCCAGTTAATCTTAATAGATGGATACACTTTCTACCGTCAAGAAACATATTCCAATAATAAATCAAGGTGGTCGTGTTCCTCTGGTCATAGAAATGGATGCAAGGCTTGCATTCATACCGTGAATAATATAATAGTTATGATGAAGTTAGTCCACGATCACCCTCCTAAAAGAAACTGGTTGCTTGATAATCCTGTTAAAATTGTTGGATTACCTTTATAATTAAGCAGGTAATTGGAGTGCTCTTCTGTAGGGCCTCTTGTCTCACACGGTTTCTTAATCGTACATAATTAGCTGTGCCATAGAATAAGTGCTTGTACAGACACCAGCAAATCAAGATACAACAATCTGTCAAATTTCTTAGTTAGATTTGCGACCTGGTGTCTTATGACGTTCTTTGGCATAAACTGCTTGAAGAGACCACTGTGCCGAGAGAGTTAGTATCTCTGTTTAAATATTGGTATACGCATCAAAAGAATGCTGTCAGATGGGTCAACTCGCTGAGTCAGGAATATTATCTGAAATGCGGTGTAAGGCAGGGCGGGTTGACCTCCCCGAGTTTGTTTAACTTGTTTGTGAACCAGCTGATTGGCGGGCTCAGCGGAGCCAGGGTCGGATGCTCAATAGACGGAAAAATGATCAACAATATTAGTTATGCGGATGACATGGTTCTGTTGAGCCCGTCAGTGAGTGCGCTCAGGAGGCTTCTGGGCATTTGTGAATCATATGCCTTGTCACATGGACTCAAATATAATGCCAGTAAGAGTGTTGTCATGCTATTTAAAGCAGGTAACAAGGCTCCCTCAAATGTGCCGCCAATTAAGATCGGTGGGTCGGAGTTGGTGAAGGTGTCTAAGGTGAAATATTTGGGTCATATGCTGACGGACAGGCTACAGGATGATGAAGACATAGAGAGGGAAAGGAGGGCGTTGGCAGTCCGCTGCAATATGTTGGCCCGCAGATTCGCACGATGTACCACAGAGGTAAAACTGTTACTGTTTAGAGCCTTCTGTCAGTCTTTTTACACGTGCAGTCTGTGGATCAACTTTACGCGGCGGGCTTACAACGCCCTTCGTGTGCAGTACAATAACGCTCTGAGGGCAGTGTTGGGAAAACCCCGGTACTGCAGTGCTTCCGCAATGTTTGCGGCTGCTTCCATCGATGATTTCTTCTCCATTATTAGGAGAAGAACTGCATCGATGATGAGCAGGGTCCGTGGTAGCACCAACGCTGTCCTCAGAACGTTAGCTGCTAAAATGGACAGTCCATTTGTTGTGTACTGGGCAGGTGTACACCTGCACAGAAATAGGAAATAGTAGTAAAATTAAATTATTATTGTTGTGTTTCCGTGTTTGTTTACTAACAAATTACTAACATCTTTTTATTTTTGTGTGTACAACTAACAACTTTACTAACGCTATCTGTTGTAAAAACTGTATGGACGTATGTCTGAAATAAAGATATTTATTTATTTATTTTATTTTTATTAGAAAAGAATAAGGTTCATATATTTCAATTGGGAAAATTTGTCAGTTTAGTATGGCTTGGTATGGCTGTACCTAATCAATTTACCTCCGCAAGTGATATTAAAAGAATAACTTTTTACCCCATTACTCATAAGAAAAGACATGAGTGTTGTAACCTGATGGTTATTTTATACAGATAAGAGCTGATTTTTCAATAGACAACAACTTTTATTTGTAATATAAATTATAGTTTTCCAATTAATGTATAAGGAAAAGTTGTCAGTCATATTTATACGTTAAAAGTTATGTGGTAATTGAAAAATCGGCCAGTGACTTGAATTGTGAAAAAAGTACAAAAATTGTTCTCTTAAATCCCGTCACAGACGTAGCTATAATATATATATTAAATATAAGATTATAGTAAGGCATATCACGATATATTTTCTATAGTAATCTTTGAGTGACCACAGACGCAGCTATAATATATATCTTTAAACGTCACCAAAATATGTAGACAGATATAGCAGGGCATATTAATATATATTTCAAAAATGTGAAACAAACAACGACCGCAGACGTAATAAGGGCGAAATTATATTATTACTAGCTTCTACCCGCGGCTTCGTCCGCGTAAAAAGAACGATTATCCTAAGGGAACACATTACCGGGATAAAAAGTACCCTATGTGTTAATCCAGGAAATGTTCTACCTATGTGCCAATTTTCATGCAAATCTGTTCAACGGTTTACGCGTGATTGAGTAACAAACATCCAAACATCTTCACAAACTTTCACATTTATAATATTAGTAGGATAGGATATTATAGCTACCGTGTGTGGTGGCTAGTTATAATATGTATATTATAACTACATATTATTGCCATCCCCAAAATGATCATGGTAGGATTTGGTAATTTGGTGTAATTGTTTTTATTGAGGATGAATAATATTAAACTATGACGCCACAAGTTGCCGCTCTTCTCACAAGTTAGAAAACCAATATTTCATATGGTGTTTTATTTTGATTACATTTATATGCTCTTTAGTAGGTATATCTGAAGTATTTTTTTTATTTCGTTTTTAGGATTTGTTTGATAGTTTCAAAATATCCTTATGAACTAGTATTACCAGTACTTTTAATTTTTGGTCGTATCGTCGTCACCACCCTGTATATTATAGCTACGTATGTGATGGGCCTTACGACTCATCAAAACATAGAAGTTATTTTCTAATGTTAAGATAATAAAACATCTAAAGAAGTTGATCAATATTAATCATGTCATCACCACCATCATCTCCCTAGCCTTTTCCTAACTATATTGTGGTCGGCTACCAGTCTAACTGGATGCACTGAATACCAGTCTTTTACATGGAGCGACTGCCTATCTGACTTTCACAAACCAGTTACTGGGTAACACGATACCCCTTGGTAAGACTGGTTGTCAAACTTTCTGGTTTGTGACTACCCATAACGACTCAAAGATCTACGATTGACAGCCGGGACCAACGGTTTTACGTGCTTCCGAGGCACGGACAGGTCTCGGTATGTAGTTAATGGTCACCCATCTACGGACCGACCGCAGCAAGCGTAGCTTTACCAGGACCGGTCGATACATATGGGTTTTACTTAGCCCCTGATACGAGAAGTAATAATACCGTATATTATAGTTAGGGTTCCGGACCTCAAAAGGAAAAAACGGAACCCTTATAGGATCACTTCGTTGTCCGTCTGTCTGTCTGTCAAGACCCTTTATGTCGGGAACGCGTGGAGGTATCGAGTTGAAATTAAAACCATATACTCAAGTCTACGATCCCTCGATGTTGTAAAAAAATCAACCCTCTATGTTAACGTGAAAAAAGATACAGCCGTTTATGTCGCAAATAACGCATTTATAATATTGAGATGATTAAAGTATAGATTAGGTATGGATTAGTTTAGAAGTATGGATATGTACCTACAAATACGTACGGAACTTATAGGTTGGACTGTATAGAAAAAGCTGCCTTTCTTTCTGCTGGAAACCTTCCATTCCTCCTGCCACGAGCACTGAAGATGCGATTTAGGGAGGGTCAATAAGTCTTAAAGTAAATAATTGAAGAATCTTGAGGGTACCCCAAGGTAGCACGCTTGGGCCATTACTGCAAATTATAAAATATAAAAAAGCAGTAATGGCCTAACCATTACTGCTAATTACTAACTCAAGTGAACCATAATAAAATTCATTATTCTTTGCAGATCTACCTACATACGTGTACTCAAAGCGAGGAAGCAAGCTTATATTGTTAAATGGATATTCTTTTTACTGTCAAGAAACGTATTCCAGTATGAAATCAAGATGGTTGTGCTCCACACATCATAGGAAAGGCTGCAAGTCTCGAATCCATACTTATAATGATGAAATAATATTAAAAAAACTTGACCACGACCATCCTCCTAAAAGAAACTGGTTCTATGAGAAACCCGTAATTGGTTAACAGAATAAGGGAGAACCAAAGTCAAATGTCAAAGTCCCCAAAGACCATACGCCTAGTACACCTAATGAAAAATAATATGACCTAAACATCTACAGTACAATTACAATAAAATAATGAGAATTAAAACTCCAAAGTCAAAGTCAAATCATTTATTTCAATTAGACTATTAAAAGGCACTTTTGAACGTAATAAAAAAAAAAGTTGATTCTAGTTGCCCCTTCCAAAAGGTACTTTTGTATGGAGAAGAATGGGCAAGAAACTACATACTTACTCTTTTAAAAAAAATAATGTGTACAATATTTTGCATTTACAGTTTATAGTTATATAACTATACGTGAATACGATGGATCTTGCATAAAAAATACTGTACCTATTGAAGTATGTACAGAGGCCAGCACATCAAGCTACAACAATCTGTCAAATTTCTTTGATAGATTTTCAACTTTAATACAAAACCATAAGGTTCATATTCAATTGGCAAAATTTGACAGTTTGGTATCGCTTGATGTGCTGGCGTCTGTACAACGTATTACAGGATAAAGAATGACAGCTACCTAAGTTGTATACATAGATACATAGTGTTCACATATAATTATTAACAATTATTGAAAAAGTAGACAACCACTCCTTACCAACCACCACCATTATTCTTATGCCCACTAACTGACGATGTACCATTATTTTGTCCCGCGCATGCTTCAGACGCATGCGCCGAAGATAAACGTGAAATACGGCCGTCGTAAATGGGTCAGTCGCTGGTGAACGCTCGTCGGAAATGCACGTGTGTGTCTCGTTCTACTACCGGTATAAAAACCTGAATTTGATCTCATGTTATTATATCAATTGTGAAAATGAAGTGGGTGATATAGTTTGCCGTTAAACTTGTGTAATTGTTAGTATAATTGGCTATAATATCGGTGTTACCAAGTTACCAAGAAACATTATACTGAACTAAATGTAGATATATGTTAGTAATTTTGAATTCTTAAAATTATAGATTCTTGATGACAGCTAACATCATTTAAGTAAGTAAAATATTAGAAGAATCTCTTACATAATTTTCCTATGGTTCATATTTTTTTATATAACGTCTAATAACAGTGTAAACTATAAAAAAATCTAGATGGTAGAAATATTCATGTATTGAACTACTCGTACTTTTGCTATGGGACTAAGTGCAAAATATCGAAGAAAAAATTCACCTCTCACACGAAATACAAATTTATCCAATCAAAATAAGATTGATTTTTATGTGATATTTCGTACTTAGTAAGAATTTACCTACCTACTCCTCACTGGCTGGAAATAATAAGAATAAAATAACAGTTGGTGTTTAACAGGTAAGTACTCAACAATGGTGACAAAAATAAAGGGTGACCATCCCTTTATGTAAGGGTCCGAAACGTGGTCATGAATGCAGATAAGAACAATCTACCGAGTTATTCAAGGATAAATTCTTTTAAAAATATTCTTTATCCTTATACAAGTACAGCGACCGATGAAGATCGCATGCCATGTGACCATATTTGTGTAGTAACGAAAAAAAATGTTAACATAGTCCTATGCATTTAAATACATAATTATAAGTGTTATAAACGCTCCGTAAGTGGCACCGAAAATGACGTAAGGGTTACCAGACCAGTCGATCGATCGTCGACCGACGACATCGATCGATGGTAGAATGGATTAGTCGACGTCGATCGATAGTTTCTACCAGACGACGATCGATCGCACGCAAACCCTAACGTTTCTCGACAATCTACGACGTTTCCCGTGTCACCTAATATAGTGTGACATTACTAAATTAAGTATAATCAGCGCGCGATGAGAATAAGATGGAACCTTGTCAAAGTAAATCAAAACTATATCAAAAAAGATCTGAATATTAATTATAAATTCGTTATTTTTAATTTTTTTACCCAATGAGCGATCGTAGAAATAACTAATTTATAGTTAATATTCAGATTTTTTTTTTGCTATTCAGATCTTTTTGCAATATTTTCGATTTACATTGACAAGGCTCCATCCCATTCTCATCGCGCGCGGATTATGTCATTTTTGAATTTCGATTCTTGTGGTAACGTACCCTACACCTTTTTACTTGTAATATTATAAGTCCTTGGCCCACTTACACCACAAATTACCAAATACAACGCTTAAAGCATTTAAAACATCGTTCTGTCTCTGTCAACTTCCAACAATTAGACAGGGATGCAGTGATGTTCTGAATACGTTAATGTTAAATGTATTTAGTTATTAGTGGTGTATGTGAACCGACCAGTGAACAACGTTCCTTGAAAGTTCGCTTGTACAAAAAGTATTAACTAGGTACCTACCGGTTAATTTTTGTATGTAAAAAGTAACTAATATTGTTTTATTCCGTTAATTTTAAAATGATGCCGTTGAAAGAAAGTTTTTGTAACCTTATTCTGTTTAGTAAAAAATAATTATAATATTATGTAACAATAACAATTTATTTAAAATTCAGATATCAGGATCCATAATGGTTAGTAACAATATAGGAGCTTATAGACTATGTTAGTAGGTACAGAATTAAAATTATAACAGAATTAGAATTGGAACAGAATTAAAATTATAAATAACAATTAATACATTAATTTATTTCACCGTCCCAACCACAATACTAACCCAGAGCGAGTGCATCGGACACTGATATTTACTAGCAACTATCTTCAGAATGTTGCTGCTGCCGCGTACTCTGCGCAGCAGCGACGACACACGCTTGCGTCTTATTGCGTAAAAGTCATCAGTACGCGCTTCGGCAAACATCGCGGACGCACTGCAGAACTTCGGCAACCGCAACAACATCCTGAAGACGTTATTGTATTGTACTCGCAGAGCGCTGTATACCTTTCGAGTATAATTGACCCACAGGCTGCTCGTGTAGACGGATTGGCAATATGCTTTGAAGTGCGCTACCTTGACTTCAGCTGAGATATTGTGATTGTGTAAATTATTAAGTATTTGATTGAATATTTTATTGTTATTAAACCTTTCGTATGATACGAAGAAGAATAAAAACGGCATGTAATAAAAGTAAACTATTTAAATTTTTTTTATTTACCGTTAAAAAATAAAATACTACTACTATACCTAGTAGTTGGAAAAACGATTACAGTGATTGATTTGAGTGAAAATCTAGATCCAGGTCACCATCTAAGCACTAATATTCTCCCGACTGAATTTCTGTCACGGTGACCAGTCTCAATGGAGAATAGCCACAGCCTAGTACACAGCTTCTTTTTTTTTTTCGGAATGGCATCTCGCAAGTCCACCTAGGAGGTAGTCGGCTGCTTAACCGGACTTTCCTATGGTCCCTTAAAACATATTATTTTTAGGGCCTCCAGCCGGGGCAAAATAACTTACAAACTAAGCGACTACACGCTAAGGGCACCCCCTGTGGGGTACGAGCCTCGGCTTAGGGCGTCGCTGGGGGAGGACAGCAAAGGGACAGGCTGGATCGGATTTCCCTAGTACACAGGGGATATTTTAGCGTAATATAGGTGCAATCCCTATTCCCCCACTATAATAGTTCGATAGGACGGCAACCGGGGAGATGTTAGCCAGGCTTTAGGTGCCTTTCGAGGCATGGAGGTGTCAACCAAACTCCAGGCTACCACTTTTTTTTTATTTGCTGTGTGGTTGAAATCCTCATAGGCTTCCTCCATCGTGGGTGTGACGAAGGGGTTTGCCGGGCTTTTACCGGCTTAAACCACCGCGGTGTTCCACCTCTGCCTATGGCCTAGAAAGTGGGATTCGCACTGAGGAATTCCTAAAGAAAAACGAATAACACTTTGCCTAAACTGGAAGATGAACCCAGGATACGCTCAGTCGCGCTTGCAACCGACGAGGTCAACGGAGCACGACCCTTAATAAAATAAAAGTAGTTTTCTAATAAAATAAAACTTTCTTGTAATCGCCAGGTGTTTTATTGATTTTTATTAAGATGGGTTATGAAAATACCCATTATAATTTTTACTTGAACTAAATAAATTATACTAATCTTTGTATAATAGAACTTAATTTGTGTAATAAAAAGGAAATCCTTGAGCTTTAGCGAACAAGATCCGACGTTTTAATTAGACCTTCAAAAACAGTTCGAATGGTTTTGTTTCATGAACATGTTCTTTGGAATAAATACTTCGGAACAACGAAAAGTAAATCACTGAACTGAAATCCGGTCTAGCCGGTAATGTTGAACTGAATTACTATCAAACCTAAAATACTGTATGTCTATTCTGTTACAATCTCCCTCGGTGAACACCTAGGTGAAGTGAGCTGTCATCCGTCCCGATACTAGGGATTGACAAAGCAGACGGACGGATGACAGCTCACTTTATCTAGGTGTTCACCGATGGAGATTGTAACAGAATAGTACTGCTGAACTTAATTATTGTTATAAAACAGTAACATCATCGTCTTCCTACCCCTCTCCCATGTTCCTTGTGGTCGGCGCAACATGTTTTCTTCTTCCATTCCGTCCTGTCCAACGTCATGCTTTCACTAACTCCCTTTTCATTCATATCATTCTTCACACAATCCATCCATCTTTTTTTGGCCTTCCTTCCACACTTCATTCCTAACTCTTAGGGTCATATGCGTGTCGTCCCTTCTCTTTACATGCTCATTCCAAGACAAACGCCCATATCATTAAAATATTGATACAACAATAAAAAATAACAAATAAATTGTATTTTATTGACATTTGCACCCCATGTATAATTACCGGCACGTAAGTTTTCAAGAGATTTTGTAGTGGAGGAAGATCGCGCACGCACAATTTCATACATTTTTACATGCGCGAAATTCCCCAACTACAAAATCTCTTGCCAACTTACGTGCGATAACTATATAACAGAATAAGATGAAACCACCTGTCCGAAAACATCTATTGTACCTACAATATTTTAGCAATTACGTAATTTTGATTTTAACTAAACGAGATTATTAATATCTATATAATTAATTTTAACAATATTAAAATGCGTGTATTTCTGTTCTAAACTAATAACTAAAATTTATTTTTAGTAACTGACGAAGCTGTGAAATATGTTTACTCCGCACAAGGACAGCAATATATTCTTGTAGCTGGTTATTCCTTCCATCGGTTGAGGACTTACAGCACCAGGGTGACTTCTTGGGCCTGTTCTACACATTACAAAGAGGGTTGCAAGGCTAAGGTCCATACATCCGGTGATCGCGTAGTCTACAAGAAATTGACCCATCATCATTCACCTACAAAAAATTGGACTGACGAAAAGCCAAAATCAAGATGTTTTAATAAATATCTGGCAAATGACGACATTTCTATTTTTTTGGATTAAATACTATGTAAATTACCGATAGTGCCGTTCACGAAGATTAGCCCCAATATTTTTTTCGTCTAGGGGAGTTTGCTTGAGAATGTCCGGTCGTCATTTAGATATAGGATGCTATGGAGGTTTGCTAACGACAACGCGGTGCTAACGTGCTCGTGAACAAGCTTAGCCGGTACCGGCCCGGGTAGAAACCGTCTCGTTAACAAGGGCCCTCAGGGGGTTTCGGTTTCCACACTTACTCCTTAAAATGGACCATTGTACGTGAGTCATGGCGGCCGTTTTTCCAACTAGCCCACCTCCGTTCAGAAGCAGATCAATCTTCCCAGTCTTCTCAAGGCATCCGCATGGGAACTTGGCGTTCCAAGAGCTTCCCTGCGGATCCGGGTAAGGCCGGTGCACTCGAGCCTACATGCGCCACCGTTTCCTACGCCTCCATGCCCGCTCTGCACAGAGGACTGTCAGTGATACCTAAGGCACACCCACGACACTCCATATAAACGAAACGATATAATTACCACCAAAATAACAAACTATAAATACGTGCGTGTGTGTGCGTGTCTACCCGCCGCTTGAACTAAAAGCCATTCCGAGAGCATGTCCCACGCAAGATGAGGTGAGGAACAGTGTTTCGGAGGGGGCGGAGCGTGTCGCTACTGTACGGTAGTACTAATACTGTGCCTAAGGTATAAAAGTGTTTGTTCAGAGAGCAGTGTCCGGTAATGGTACCTGCCACTATCCGAGCGATATCGTGTTACGGAGTAACTGGGCTGTGGATGTCCGATAGGCAGTCGCTCCATGTAAAATACTGGTATTCAGTGGCATCTGGTTAGACTGGAAGCAAAGTCAAATCATTTATTTCAATTAGACCATTAAAAGGCACTTTTTAACGTCATATTAGGAAATTGAATCTAGTTGCCCATTCCAAATGCTAGTTTCGTATGGAGAACCTCAACCCCAACTATGTTGGGAAATAGCTAGGCAGATGATTATGTGCATGCGCACTCATAGACAATTCGTACGTATCGACAGCACTGCAACACTAACAAAAGAATGCACACTACCACTTTATACTTCAAATAAAATCAAATCAAATCAAATCAAATGTCTTTATTGCATTCATGTGTGTACATATAGTTGTTATAATAGTGTAAGTTCCAACATGAAACCCGGTTAGGGCACGGCAACATAATAATAATTTAACACAATATTTTTTACATGATACAAATTTTAACATAGCTAATCATAATTTTAGCATATTAATGACTTTGAGATAATAATAATTGTAACATAATTATAATTTTAACAGAATAATAATTTCAACATACAACTTCATTTACAATAAGATTAGACATATACACAAACCTTTTTTACAGTCCGTTCCACCGATTTTGATTTATATTGCGTTGGTGGCATGACAAATGGCAGCTGCAATAAACAGTTGTTATTGTAACCACTTTTTTGCCTCTAATGTCAACCGATTTTGGCTTCTATTCCGTAGGCTTAACCTACGGAATAGAAGTCAAAAAAGGACTGTAAAAAAGGTTTGTTTTAAAGTGTAATCTTATTGTAAATGGAGTTCTAAGTGATTAGGAAAAAGAGTGGGGCTTCTTCGTGGATGGCACCATCTGTACAGAGGACATCACATCAAACTACAATCTGGCAAATTTCTTTGTTACATTTTCAACTTTATTTAAAAACGTTAATGTTCATATTCAATTGGGAAAATTTGACTGTTTGGTATGGCTTGATGTGCTGGCGTCTCTACACAATCTTATATTTTTTTAAGATTAAAGCTCTAAGATTTAATTAATACAGATATGTGTCTAGAATACCTCAGAACTTAATTGTTAAATGTATGTTTACGGTCTATTCAGACGTACCACATCCACAACAAAAACACGTAGTAGGGCATTTTTTCGACTAAACTTTGAGAGTTTTGGACGCAAAACTGATGCAGAACGGACGCAGTCTGCGTCCAAAACTTTCAAAATTTAGTCGAAAGAATTAAATAAAAGTAGTATTCTTTCAAAATTAAAAAAAAGGCTTATACTAAAAGATAGATAATAAAATTGTCTGTAAGATAGTGTAAGTTTCGGATAATTATACCTGGTAGATTTTATGTGATTGTCAATGTTTTGTCCGCGTCAGACACAACTTCACGAGTTAATTAAACTATTTAATATGAACTTAATCAAAAATATTCACTTTCTATATGATTAAGAGAATGTTCTAGTTTAACATATATTTTTTTCAAATCATTTACACTGCACATTTTGACGTGATTGTCAGTTTAAAATCTGTAAAAGTCGTTTAATAGCCCCTTAACACTCATTAACAGTATGTATGTCTTTATAGTGATTAGTAATGTCAAGTACCCAATCGCAACACCTTATTGTACAGCCGCCAGCACAACAAGCCATACCAAACTGTAAAATTTTCCTAATCCATACTTCCATACTTATATTATAAATGCGAAAGTAACTCTGTCTGTTACGCTTTCACGATGAAACGGCTGAACCGATTTTGATGAAATTTGGCATGAAGGTAGTTTGAACACTGGGGAAGGTCATAGGCTACTGTTTACTTCGCGATTTCGTCTGCATCCCCGATAACCGACATTCACGCGGACGAAGTCGCGGGCAAAAGCGAGTTGAATATAAATAAATCATAAATCATTTATTTATTTGCAAATATTGGTGAAAATATACATTGATGTTTTTAAGTTATAAAGTTGTCCATGTTTAACCAACACATGGGTATGCAAATACATATTGTAAAGTACTAACAAACAAAAAATAAAATATGTCAGCCTTGTCAGTAATATTTATATGTCACACTAAAATATAAAAAAAACGTCAATAACAAATAGAATTTCAAACCAATATAAATTATATTACAAGAAAATACTAATTAAATTCGAAACAATTCAAAAAACTAATATAAATCATATGAATAATCAATTTGAACCTTATGATTTTGTAATAAAGTTAAAAATCTATCAAAGATTTTTGTCAGATTGTTGTAGCTTGATGTGCTGGCCTTTGTACTATATTCTTATAAATAAACTTACCTTTCTTTCGTTTATATTTTGCTAACAAATGGGTATATGAAAGAAAATGTGTCAAAAAGTTCTAAGATTTATTGCATAAAATTATCTAGGTATATTGTTTCTGTTAAATGTTTGAAATTAAGTATCTAATTATAGCTCTAAGATTTGATTAATACATACATAGTACTAAGAACATTTTTTTCTGTCAATTTTATAATGTAATAAAATGACTCCCAGCTTTGACATTTGATTAAATACATTGCCTTAGAAGTACATTTTTACTGACAAAAATATAAAATGAAATGATATAAGAATTTAAACATAAAAATACGTCTACATTTATGTTGACAAAGGTACAAAATTAAATGCCTCCAATAGTTGTAAGGTTTGGTTAATTATAATTCATTAATTATAATATTTTTTTGGTTAATTATAATTTCTATACATTTTTGCTAGACACAAAAATAAAAACTTGTGTGTACCCTTACTTTCAAGTTGCGGTAATTAACGGTAATTTAGTGTATTTTAACTTTTAGTGTAGATGTAGTTTTTACGTACAATTTTCATAATCATAATAGGTGCTTAGTGTAAGTACTAATGTAAGTAGAAAAGCAATAAAAATACAAGTGGGGATTTTTCGCTTTTATTTAATAGTTATTAAACCCTTTTGCCATCATAATTATAATAGATAAAATATATTTCTGTGCATAAAACAGTTGTTATATAAATAATAATAATACTAGCCTATTAGGGTGTTACTACACCAATCGATCGATCGTCGATCGATGCCATCAATCGACATTGATCGACGTTGATCGATTTTTGTGGTAGCTTTGGCTGATCGACGGATACCGTTCCACTAACCAATCGATCTATTGCCCGTCGATGGCATCGGTCGACGTTGATCGACTAACCCCAGCTATAATCCATCAGTAATAATCATCAAGCAGCTCGATCGACGTCGACTAATAAATTCTACCATCGATCGATGCCGTGGATCGACGATCGATCGATTGGTCTGGTAAAAACTATCGATCGACGTCGACTAATCCATTCTGCCATCGATCGATGCCGTCGATAGACAATCGATCGATTGGTCTGGTAACACCCTTATTGTTCCACTGCAGGGCAAAAACTTCTTCTTATTCAGAGAAGGCACGAGCATCGATCACCACGTGCGCTCAAGGCGGATTGGTGATTACAGACTTATATTCATTATAAGTCCAGGTTTCCTTCACCGATGTCAATTATGTCCAAGATAAACTTAGAAAGTACTTACATATGAATTGAAATGATCACATTGGTACTTAATCGGTATCGGATCCAATCTCATACCTACATGCATGGCGATCGTCATAACCACTAGGCCTTTATGACTTTAGGTATACAATACTAGCTGACCCGACAGACATTGTCCTGTCCCTATCTACCTAACCTCCTACCCTAGGGTAGGTAGGGACCCCTACCTATCTTCCTACCTTACCTTACCTACCTACCTACCCTACCCTACCTTCCTACCCTACCCTGCTCTACCTACCTACCCTACCCTACCCTACATACCTACCTACCTACCTACCTACCCTACTTACCTACCTACGCCAACTCGACTGCAGCGCCACCTACCGGGTCCAATTGTGAATCTAAACCATTCTCGAATCCACTGGAACGCACACAACATTTTTTATCAGAATCGGTCTAGCCGTTTAGGAGGAGTTCACTTTCATACACACGCACAGAAGATTTTTATATATAAGAATATCCCAGAATATAACCCATTAGACCGTTGTCAATCGGTGACAAATTCCTCTGATTGATTTGGAATAATAAATGAGTTGGAAAATTCAACCTGAACTTTGATGTGTCAAGGTATAAACTTGTTTGTTGCGAAGTCAGGACGTAATTTGTACAAATAGACAAGTCACTCAGTTTATTTTAAGACCTAAAACGCACTTGCAGCACGTACAATGTGGCGTTTCATTGCGGTGTGCAGTTGCAGCAGGTCGCACTTCAATTTTTATATGAAGCCGCATGATATCAACGCACTGACTTGCGGCCTCCAACCGCTCCGGTTGTCTTGAAACTGTGGCGGGCCGCACATCTATTGTTATGAATTTGTAATTGCTGTCGCATTATATCGCCGTAATAGCTTGCCATTACACAGGGCATACCAATTTAAATATCTTGGCCACATACTTACCCCTGACCTCAGGGACGATGACGACATTGAGCGGGCGCGGAGGGCCTTGTCGGTTAGAGCGAACATGCTAGCTCGCAGGTTCGCACGTTGTACAGTAAGCGTTAAAATTACTCTTTTCAGAGCGTACTGCACTACGTTTTACACGAGCAGCTTGTGGGTTAGATATACTCAAAGAGCATACAATGCCCTCCGCGTGCAATACAACAATGCGTTCAGGGTGCTGTTGAGGCTGCCCCGCTACTGCAGCGCATCAGGAATGTTCGCGGACGCGCATGTGGAGTTTGGTTGTTTCTTTGCTACTATGCGTAAGCGTTATGCGTCCCTGGTGCGTAGAGCAGGCTGGACTGTCCGTACGTAAATCGCTGCTGCGCCATTTCCCATGGAATGGTGCAGCCACGGTGAAGCGTCAGAGAGTACTGCCACTGTGTACCTAATTATGTGTATAGGTGTTGTTTTGTCATCTAGATAATAATATCACAGTTACTAACATATAATAAGCTTTTTTTTACTAACAAATGAGTCATGGTTACTCCATCAAATCAACTTTAAATAAATAAATAAATTATAGCCACCAATATAATGAAAAATTAATGCTTGTAATTGACGACGACATGCGGTGGACCGCAATAGAAACGAGACGATATGGTTAGCGGGAATACGGTCGACCGTATAATACTGCGGCCTGCCGCAACGGCACGCTGCATTGCGGCTAGCCGCAAGTGCGTTTTAGACCTTAAGAGGAAATACCACGGGCTAGAGAATTGAAAATTAGGTATTTGTAAAATCTATTGCTGTCGCGCGATACCCGAACACGAACCGCAGAGCGCGATAGAGACAACTGCAGCTTTGACCGAAAATACCAATTAAAAGTACACAAAATCAATGATTCGTAGTCCCCTGATTTGTTCTCCAAAACTTTACCGATTTAACTGCTTTTTTCATTAAAAAATAAAGAAAGACTTTTGCCGTGTTCCTATGTTTTCTATTTTTTAAATAATCAAGTCAAATTTGTTTTCTGAATGTTTGAACACAGCGGAAAATCATGCCAATTTTTTAGGTTTTTGAATATTCATATCTCTTTTAATAATAAATTTATGAGAAAAAGGAAAATATAGGGACATGCCAATAGTAGCCATGGATAATTAAAAAAAAAAAATTGATCTACTGGCATTATCTAGGGAGGAAACAGGGGACTAAATTTGTATGGAAAAAGGGCCCTTGTGTTTCCTCTTAAGCTCGGTTGTCATATTAAACCCGAGCACTGTACCTACACCTATATAGAGCTTTATTTTAAATTAAAAATATCTTTTACAGGCACTATAACTTACAGAACCTCAAAAGGCGGTAAACAGCTGATCCTGGTCTCGGGACACTCCTTCGGCCCTTCCTTCTTTCATTACTGGACTAGTAAGAACAAAAAAACAAGATGGCTGTGTTCTACACATCAAAATAAAGGGTGCAAAGCATTTGTGTATACTGTAGAGGGTCACATAGTATCTATGTATATAGACCATAATCATTAAGGAATACGTGTTCAGTTTAGTAACTGCTTAGATTATGAAACAAAAGGCAGATAGACCGCGCGGAACATTGACAGTGAAGCCACCAAAGAAAATACAAATTCAAAAGCTCCTCTCTCAAGCGAATACAATCTCGAGATTGTATTCGCTTTTGAATTTTTATTCTTATTAATATTTGTTTGTGTGATTTACAGACCCATGTGTCAGTACAGCGCAAAGCGAATTGTAGGTATTCGCTTTTGAATTTGTATTTGCTTAAGTGGCTTCACTCTCAGTGTTCCGCACGATATATCTGATTTTTGATTCTTAATCTGAAAGTAACTGCATCAAAACCGTAGTAGTTCTGGGACTAACTGTTTGTGTATGAGAATTTGTATTGTTTGTAAACGCATCCACGATTCAGGAGTCATTCCCAGTGTAGGGCAACGTTTTTTTAAGACTACCTACAATAATTGTAAGATTTCATTAATATTATTAATTAATTAATTTTAGTAATAAATTATTAATAATTATTTGCTGAACAAAAACATTATGAGATATTATTTCTCAACGTGTTTAAGTTACTCTTGTGTGTTGCAATAATTTAAGTAGAATAGTTTAATTTTACTTTAAGTTTACATGTATGTATTTTTCTTTTTGCCTGTTATTTTAATCTTACCTTGTATAAACTTCAAAGTACATGACTTTTAAGTTTGTGAGATTGCATTGAAAACTCTCCATTTTTTATTGCTTTCGTAGCCTGGAGCGAGTTGTACGCTTCTTTTTAAAAAAATATGAATATAAATAATTGCCAACATTAATGTCTCTTATTTTTAAAGTGAAAATTCATGTAATGTTTGATCACCAATTTCCTTTTCTCTACTTTTTATATACGAGCCAAATATTTTGTAAAAGAGTTTTGTAAGAGATTAATCTTATGTAATAATAAATAAACAAATGTGCGAATTGTCTCACAACTACTAACTCAAACATTACTAGTTCGTGAATTAATAAATTATTTTGATTAATTAACATTTCCGATAATTTCTGTTATTTAACAATTTTGTTGTTATGTTTTAACCTTGTTGGTCTACAATGTCCCGAGATCGGACTATATAGTGACCAAGCAAACGGTGGCTATTGAGACATCGGAAAATAGACAACTGTCAATCTTAGTCTGCTGTATTGAAATGAAATGATATTTATTTATTACCAGATTATCATCCAAATAAATATATAAAAACACATAGTCAAAAATAAATAATAATTATTATTACAATTATGGCGAATTAAGTAATCGGCGTATGGTAGGACTGCCACCTTTGATGAAGAGGGCTGTTGTCCCAGTCTCGCACCGCGGCCACCAAGAAGTTTGCGGAGCTATGTATGGCGGAGCGTGCAGCGGCCGAGCGGCTCCTCAACAGCGCTGGCCAGGCGCAGAATGCCTATGGCATTTTCTACCAGTCAACCTTTGGGTGATGCAGAGACGTGCAGTGGTAGGTGTAACAAAATAAATTAAAACTAAGCTAAACTACAAGGATATAAAAATAAAATACTATAAATATATAATATAAATACTATAAGAAAGAAGCGAATGCGAGTAAATTCTGTAAGAATTCACTCGCGAATTCGAATCCTATCTCATTTCCGATTTCACTTACCTGAAATGAA
Source organism: Charanyca ferruginea (assembly GCA_947361185.1). NCBI lineage: Eukaryota > Metazoa > Arthropoda > Insecta > Lepidoptera > Noctuidae > Charanyca > Charanyca ferruginea. The sequence goes on from OX376073.1 coordinate 20,083,937, forward strand.
AAGTATTTGGTATTCGCTAAAATAGTAACGTAATAATAGTTCGCTTCACCTATGTTGTCACTCAGTGGCGCTAGCGTAGTTTTTATCAAGTTACAGAATACCTAAAACAGTTTTCACCGCGGAATCAGAAGTGAGAACTGTAGTGAGTTCTTACAGAATAACATGGCTGCACTCGCGTCGTTGTATTGATTAGCTATTATTGTTTAGTCAGACAATTAAAACTAACACACTGCATTTTAGCTTATTTCTAAGTTGATTGAGACTGTTTAAACATATTGCATTTACGATGAAAAGAGGACAATAATGTTTTAATTTTCCCAATGATACCTAATACTTACTGACACTATTACTACTTCTTGCTGACAACATTCCTTGTGACTGATCCTGTATTTTTAATTTTAAAATGTAATTAATTTCAAAAGATTTTGAATTTAGTAGAATTGTTTGTTGTAGTCCGTGTGGTGTCGGACGTAAAGAATAGCACCATCCCATATCTTCCCGTGGGTGTCGTAAGAGGCGACTAAGGGACTTACCAGAGAATGGGCAGCAGCGTTCTCTGTGCCTTTGTAACAACGATACTGCGATCTGGCTTTGCAAGGGTTAAAGACGAATCAGCGCCTAGCAGGCGCTGACAGATAACAGTAGCTGCATGAGATCGTGAGAATAGTTAGTCTACGTTAGAACTCTAAAGCGGACGGGTCTGCCTATGGGTCTTCCTCGTAAATTATAAAATAATTAAAGTGTCCTTGTTCCAGTAAATATTCTTTCCTTTTTTAAAAACCAATCAACGCGGAGACCCATAACAATTGGTGGCAGCGGTGGGATCGAAAATCCACAGTGTCCTTAAAACGTAACTCAAATAACATCATAAATAAATATCCTGAAATTCAGTGTTTAGTGTAAGTGCACTTACAAAACCTACCGAATATCCTTAACGAGTGAAAGTGTATCCTGGACAATCCCTGAAGTGCTCGAACTATCTTTAATTCATTCAAGCGTGTAAAAACCGTATCCTGTTGAATCCTGTGAAGCTCTCGAACTATACTTACGTCATCAAAGCGTGTGTAATTATAAACTGTATCCTGTTAAATCCTGTGAAGCTCTCGAACTATCCTTACGTCATAGAAGTGCGCGTAATTATAAGCTGTATCCTGTAAAATCCTGTGAAGAAAACATAACAACAAATACTTACCGTAAAATCCCGAGTGTCGTGCCGCATCGAGTCTCGTCGTCCCTCGTCGCGTCGTGCCGTGTTGCGGGGTTCCCGAATCTACATCCAAGATCAAGGTCAACGCCAAACAATTAACCGTTCAACATCCGACGGTTATAACTCCGGCTACAAGAAGTACCTTATCGCATCGGAATGTTCCTGCAAGCCATAACATCCGTCGCCTACGCATTACTCGTACTGTGAGTCTTTGGTCATTACTGATTAATCTAAGGCTGAGCAATTATTTAATATCCAATACAAAGTTATGCGATTGTATAAGTCGAATAAGTTAGTTAAACATTGTTATTTACTGTAAGTTGTAAGATTTGAATTTACTTGCGACTCGTTTTCTTCTATTTATGTTTTAATATTTGAATTATGCCCAAAATCCTTAAAGCAGAGGATAGTAAATTAACTATTGATATTCCAAGTTCAGAAGAACGCGGTGATACAAAGAAGTCCCCTATCAGCTCTCCTAGAATTACGAGGGCTACCGTCGCACTTAGCACAATGGCAGATTTAGACTTAAATACCTTGTTCAAATTCATAAAATCATACGACGGCAGTAGGGAAACCGTCAACTCATTTATCATCAATTGTAACAACGCATACGACCTTGCTTCAGAATCGCAAAGGCCAATCCTTTTTAAATATATCCTCAGTCAGTTGCATGGAAAAGCGGAAGTTGCCTGTTCAATAAAATAATTCACATCCTGGGAACAACTTAGAGAATTCCTAAAAACTCAATTTTGTGAACGCAAACATTACGCTCATCTGCTTACTGATCTTCAGGAAAGCAGGCAAAATCCGCAAGAAAACGTTAGCCAATTTTCGCTTCGCGTAGAGACCTACCTCTCACAATTATTAACTGAAATATCCTTTTCCAATACTAAAGCAAAGGAGTTGTCTGGCCGTACTGCGGCTATGGAAGACTTAGCCCTCCATCATTTCCTTATGGGGCTACATCCCCGCCTATCGAACATTGTGAGATGTAGATCTCCTAAAACTTTAAATGAAGCTATTAATCTAGCTATTTCAGAGGAGCGCATTCAACAGAGTCTGTATAAACGTCCACAGGCCGAACAGAGGTTTGCTAATAATAATAACAAATCTAGACCAGGGCCTTCAATACCAAACCCTAATGTACAGTACACTACACCAAATGCGAATTCAAATAAAAATGATACCTTGTTTTGTCGTTATTGTAAAACAGCTGGTCACGAAATCCAAAACTGCAAAAAATGCGAGTTTTACAATAACAAATATCAATCGAAACCGAATAATTATGTCCAAAAAAATAACAATAATAAAGTAAATCATGTCCGTGAAACTCCCGACTATGATAACTTTGATAACGATCTTCCGTCCTACGACTCCAACGATTTAAACGACCAGGAGTCTCGCGAGGGTGCCACACGAGACGAAGCATAACTGTCGGCACCCATCAACAAAATCCACGTAAGGTCAACCGACAGGGTAACCAGCCCCAAACTGACGACCTTACCGTCTATTCATCCAGGACTATGCAACAGGGTAACCAGCCCCAAACTGACAGTTCTAATCCAATTCCATGTAAGACCAACCGACAGGGTAACCAGCCCCAAACTGACGACCTTACTGTCAATATATCCAGGACTATACAACAGGGTAACCAGCCCCAAACTGACAGCCCTAATCCAATTTCACGTAAGGTTAACCGACAGGGTAACCAGCCCCAAACTGACGACCTTACCGTCAATCTCACCAGGACTACGCAACAGGGTAACCAGCCCCAAACAGACAGTCCCGTAAACAAATCTCCGACAGTCTTGCCAATGTCCAACAAGACTAACACTAAAGTGTATGAAATCAACTTAGATATATCCAAAAGGTTTTTACCACATATATTGGTATACTCACAAGTTTCAGATATTCCCTTATCCTTATTAGTGGACTCCGGTTCCGTAATATGTTTACTGAAACAATCCAGTATCATGAACCCTCAAAAATTGGTCAAGGAACCTATCAAACTTAAGGGCATAGACCCAGGAGACGAACCAACTCCAACCGAGGGTCATTTTCAATTAAAATTAAACATAGACGATAAAAATATTATCCCATTTAAATTCCATGTTATCAAAGACTCACCCTATGACGGCATCATTGGATCAGATTTCCTCACTTCTTTTGGGTGTAAAATTGATTACACCTCCGATACCCTTAAACTAGGAAAATCTGAAATGAAATTACATTTCTTCGATCCTTTTTATGTTATTCCGCCACGTACTGAAACAGTAATCGAATGTTCAGTACAAGACACTGATCTAAAGGAAGGAATTATCATAGATCAACACTTGTCTAAATGCGTCCTTATATCCAATTGTATCGTGAAAGTAAAAGATAACAATCGAGTTAATTTAACAATAGCTAATACCTCATTATCCCACATTAAAATTGATCCTAATCTAAAAGTTATTATTAAACCTTTAAACACTGCTTATCAAGTCAACACGAATATCCAAGAGACATCCAACCGAACTACCGACGTGTTAAATTCACTACGAACTGATCATTTAAACTCGGAGGAATCCGAAGCCCTTACAGAAGTTTGCTCCCAATATTCAGACGTATTCCACTTGCCTAACGATCAGTTAACACACACTACAGCTATTAGTCATCAAATCAAAACAAGTAGTGACATCCCTATTCAAGTCCTATCGATTTCCTGAATGCCACAAAAGGGAGGTCGATACCCAAATTAGTAAAATGTTGAACCAAAACATTATTGAACCATCATCCTCGCCTTGGAGCTCGCCAATTTGGATAGTCCCTAAAAAAGCAGACTCCCAAGGTCAACGTAAATGGAGAATCGTGATCGATTACAGAAAATTAAATGACGTCACTATCGGTGAAACATATCCAATCCCGCAAATTTCTGAAATCCTTGATCAACTAGGAAGCAGTAAATATTTTAGCACTTTAGATTTGACATCCGGTTTCCACCAAATCCTTATATCTCCTCACGATGCTCCTAAAACAGCATTCTCGGTCCCTCAGGGTCATTTCCAATTTACTAGGATGCCATTTGGACTAAAAAATGCACCCTCTACATTCCAAAGGCTAATGAACAATTGCCTTACCGGATTACAAGGCACAAGATGCTTTGTATACCTTGATGATATCGTAATCTATTCCTATGATCTAAAATCGCATATCGATAACCTAAAAGCTGTCTTTGAAAGACTCCGTAACTTTAACTTAAAACTCCAGCCTGATAAATGCGAATTTTTGCGCAAAGAAGTCGCTTATCTAGGCCATATTATTAGCGAAGACGGCGTCAAACCGAACCCTGATAAGGTTCGTGCTGTAACCGAATATCCAGTCCCCCAATCTCCAAAAGACATTAAGTCTTTTCTTGGCCTAGTATCCTACTATCGAAGGTTTATACCTAACTTTTCCAAACTGGCTAAACCGTTAACTTCCCTATTAAAAAAGGACATCCAGTTCAAATGGCAGAACGAACAACAACTCGCTTTTGAGTCCTTGAAATCCAGGCTCGTTTCTGCCCCTATTCTTGCGTATCCTGACTTTACGCAACCCTTTCTTTTAACATGCGACGCCTCAAATCATGCGATATCTGCAATCTTATCTCAGGGTCCTGTAGGACAAGATCGTCCTATTGCTTATGCATCCCGCACGCTTAATAAAGCGGAATGTAACTACAGTGTTACAGAAAAAGAATGTCTTGCCATTATTTTCGGCACCCAAATATTTAGACCGTACCTGTATGGCCAACGGTTCAAGATTCTTACAGACCATAAACCACTTCAGTGGTTATTTAACTGCAAAGATCCTGGTTCAAGACTTGTCCGCTGGCGTTTAAAACTTGAAGAATTCGAATATGATATCCAATACAAAAAGGGGAAAATTAATGCTAATGCTGATGCTTTATCTCGGTATCCCGTAAACCCAATCCAACAAACAAATCCTACATCTTCTAGACCTCTCACTGATAGAGGGTCCACGCAAGAGTCTGATCGAGATCAGTTGAACTTACCTGTAGACCCAACTCCGCTTGACATCAACACAGATATTCTCCTAGGCTCAACTGAAGACATCTCGCCATTATCCGATGTAAACTTACCTTCAAACGTCCCAGATGTCCTAAGAGAGGAAATTGAAAACGAGGTAGCTATATTACCCGATCCTATAATAGACGAAGCAATAGCTTCTAATCATCAGCCTAACCCTAGTCCTAGACCGTCTACAAGTGCATCTCCAGATATATCTATCGATAATTATCAAACATTCTTAAAATGTATATCTAATAAAGATAATGTTTTCAATACTGAAATAGAAGAACATAATGAAAACCTTATGAAATGTCCCGCGAAAGTTATATTAATTCCCACATCTATTGATCTAGACGAGTCTAATCTGTATATCCAAGATATCTTAGTTGACCCTTTTTTTTTTTTTTTTTTTTTTTTTTTTTACGTGGGGAAATCCTCATGGACTGTCCCCCGTCTGGGGAAGACGGGAGGGTGTGCCGGACTCCTACCGGCTAAAACCACCACGGTGTTCCTCGACTGACCTATAACTAACACAAGTACACATGAAACTGAAAAAGAACTTTTCTCATTCTTGAAAATCGAACTAAATAATAAAACATACTACCTGTTATTTACTAAGGTTCATCACTTCGATGAAGCGTCTTATCCGGAAATCTTCGAAACCCTGAAAAGAATAAGAAATGAATTAGTAATATTTGGAAATGTTAACGAAATCGGTATATCCGATTTGAAAAATCCGTTTGAAAAACATTCATATATAAAAATATATAATATACTTACTTACCTTTTCCATGACACACGAATCAAGGTTAATATATATCACAACAGCATCATATATCCTGTTTTAACGGAAATTAAAAAGATTCTGCATGATAATCACGATATCCCAATCGCAGGCCATCTTGGCTCTGCTCGAATGTATAATAGGATAAAACAGACGTATTATTGGAAAGGAATGCGTAGTGATATAGAACTATATGTAAAGCAGTGCAAATCATGTCAGGAAAACAAAGCACTTCGTAAAATTAACCGAGCCCCGATGCTAATAACTAGTTCCTCAGCTATACCATGCCAACGGATAGCTCTGGACGTCGTAGGCCCACTACCAGAAGCCGGGCCCGCAAGGTTAAAATTTATATTAACTGTCCAAGATGACTTAACCAAGTTTTCTTCCGCATATCCGATTCGTAGTACTACAGCAGAAGAAACAAGCGAATGTCTACTTCACTATATATCTATATTTGGTATACCTAAATCAATCCTTACCGACCAGGGTACCAATTTCACGGCAGAGCTTTTTAAAAGAACTTGCGAATTCCTAAAAATTAAGAATTTGTGGTCCTCTCCATACCACCCGCAAACTCAGGGTGCCCTGGAACGAAGTCATTCGACCCTTAAGGAATACCTGAAATCATATATTAACACAGAACAATCTAATTGGCCTCGGTATGTTTATACAGCTATGCTTGCTTATAATACTGCCGTCCATTCGACAACTAACTTTACACCTTACGAACTAATGTTCGGAAATAAGCCACTCATCCCTAATTCCATATACACTGAATCTTTAGGGACTACATACCCTGACTACGTCAGAATGTTACAAAACCGATTAAAATTCTCCCGCGAGAAAGCACTAGATTTCACGAGGAAATCTAAAGAAACCTCAAAGTCTTACTACGATAGCCGTAGTCGTCGCGTCACCTACAAAGTCGGTGAATTCGTATATATTAAAAACCACTTAAGATTACGTAAGGCTCTCTCCCCACTGTGGAAGGGTCCTTACAAGATAGTCAAGGTTAACAGTAATAACACACTTACTTTACTCATAAATCGGCGCCATGTTACGCATCACGTCGATCAGATAAAACCGGCAGACACTACCGGTACACATTAGTTAGAATAAAATAAGTAGGTATATAATAGTAGGTTAAGTATAAAATTATTAGGTATTAGAAAGATTGATTTAATTAATCTTCAAGTATTCATATTCATTAACGTAGATTTATTACTTGCAGAACTCCAAGTCAGGCTCGGAGCCATCAGGATTATTATGTTGAGCAGATAAAATCAAGCCCCGGCCTTTACTTTGACCATCTCGGCACACTAAGAATAAATAGTGGACAATTAAACGTTATAATGCCTTTTGACCTTTCACACTTTGGTCCGCACATAGCAAACATAAAATCAGCTTTAGATACTACTGAGCAACTATGTAAAAGAATTAGCCTTATAAATAATACCTGTGACAACATAATAGAACCTTTGATAGCTCGATTTACTGATATGCATAAAGAATATACATCTATCTCCCACATGCTAGAAAAACGACCAAAACGTGCATGGATAAGTGGACTAGGCAACGTAATAAAACAAATATTTGGCAATTTGGATGAAAACGATGGTCTCAGGTACGATGACGCCATAAATGTATTACAAAATAACGAAAACAAATTGGTTTCATTAATGAAAGAAAACATTTTACTCAGCGTCACATCAATTACATCATTCAATAACAGTGTTACTAAAATTAAAATTAACGAAATCAATTTAAACAAAGCTATCGACAAGCTCTCCGCAAGCTTTGCTAATATAACTACTGTAATAACGGAAAAAACCGAATTTGACCTTATACTTAACAATCTAGAAGTGTCCATTTTAACTCTATCTTTCCAACTAGAAGACATCACGAATGCTATCTTATTTAGTTATCGGAATGTTTTACATCCTTCGATGATAACACCACAACAACTGTTTAAAGAGCTTGCCGATAACTACCAACATTTGCCAAATGACTTGGAACTGCCTATTAAGTTAGATATAAGTTCTATTCATATTATGTTAAATGTTTCTAGGATAATTAGTTTTAATACTAACAATAAGATATTTTTTATATTACAAATTCCCTTAGTTTCTTTAAAAGAATATGTATTGTTCCATACTATTGCTCTGCCAACACCGCATAATTACACTAAACCATACAGTTTTAGTTTGATCTTACCTAGTTTTAAATATATTGCAATGACCAAAGACAAAACACAGTACTGCACTCTTAATGATTTGAAAGCGTGTGAAATAATCACCCCAGGAAAACGTCTGTGTGACGTAACAACTGTTTATGCCACAGACATCAGACCCATTTGTGAAAGTGAATTCATGTCCAAAGTGATAAGTCAAATTCCAAAATATTGTGAAACCAAGTTTATTTATGGTAGTTTAGATATGTGGAAATCTATAGAAAATAATAAGTGGATCTATGTACAGTCAGAGTCCAACATGGTCTCTATTGAATGTCGAAATTCCAAACTACTTGAAGTACAAGTTTTAGGCACTGGTATACTCACAGTCCCTATAAACTGCATAGGTTATTGTAAAGGTGCTAACCTTATATCGAAATACATAACTACCAATATTTCTGCACCTATTGGTTTTCCTGATTTTAACTTAATAAATGACACCTGCTGTAATGCGTTCAAGTTAACCCAATCAATCAGTAATGTGGCCCCTATAAAACTATTAACTACCGACTTAGATGATTTGAAATTAAATAAACAGATTTTTGTAAAACAATTACATAATATAGATAACGCCCTTGATAGTCCACACATAGTAAGGTATGGGACACATTATTCCGTTGTAACCTTGTTAGTTGTAATCTTTATATTATTGTATTTATGTTTAAGAATCTATAAATGTATCCGACCCGGCAGCAGAACCCTACTAGAAATACCCTTGTCTTTAAGGTCACAACCCTCTTGCGATAGCAACCCCGAAAACAGTAATGACGACGTTGAGGCGGTTCCCTTACCAACCATTAGAACTAGAGTTTAGTCTATAAATAATTAATTCTTGCACATAACTTCAAAGTCACCCCGAAGTTATTTCTCAGGGGGGAGGTGTTATACCCTGGCTTTGCAAGGGTTAAAGACGAATCAGCGCCTAGCAGGCGCTGACAGATAACAGTAGCTGCATGAGATCGTGAGAATAGTTAGTCTACGTTAGAACTCTAAAGCGGACGGGTCTGCCTATGGGTCTTCCTCGTAAATTATAAAATAATTAAAGTGTCCTTGTTCCAGTAAATATTCTTTCCTTTTTTAAAAACCAATCAACGCGGAGACCCATAACAGATCGCCAACCCGCCTGCCAAGCGTGGCGATTATGGCAAAACCCCACCCTTGGGAGGCCTATGTCCAGCAGTGGACGTCTTTCGGCTGAAATGATGAGAATTGTTTTGAGTTTGTTTAATTTATTTTATTGATATAATTGTCTAATATTGTTACATTATATGAAATTATTATTGTTAAATTTGAAATTGCTATTTTGTGTATGCCCAAAGGGTAGATTTTTGAGTTTCTGTAAAAATCTGTAAGACCTGTTATCACCAGAAATCGCACAAATAAATACTTTGACTTTGACTTTGACTACTTGAAATAGTCAACGCAAGTGAAGCAAGTATGTTCTAACGTATGTAAAAAAAATGGCCATCATTATTTTCCCAAATACAGCTTACACCAGGGAAACAATGAAGAGCTCATAATCGATCAAGGTTTAGCTACTCTTGCCGCGTTCCGTTTGTGCATGGGTCAGCCATTTCATACCAAGTTGGGCAAAGTACTTTGGTATCCCAGGTAACCTACGGGAGATAGCCAGCGCAGTCAAGGCGCTGCTGGCCTTTCTTGAGGAGCTGGGGTGAAACGAATGACTTACAGCCCACCTGTACGCAAAATACGCGGTTAGACGTAGAGTTGCGGACACCAGCCCGTCATACTACTACTACTTCATCAAGAGTTTCCTTCGTGCCTCGGAAAGCACGTAAAGCGTTGGCAGTCGTTTTTGGATCGATAGAAGCAAGAAAGTTGACAACCAGTTTACCAGTCTTACCAAGGGTTACCGTGTTACCCAGTAACTAGGTGCTGGATGTCAGATAGGTAGTCGCTCTATGTAAAATAGCAGTATTCAGCTGCGTCGGTTAGACTGGAAGCCGACCCCAACATAGTTAGGAAAAGGTTAGGAAGCTGACAGCTTACTACACCAGGTTTTTACATGCGAACACAAAAAAAAACCACTCCCCTCTCTCCCCCTCTCCCCTACCTCTACAACCCGGTAGTGATATGTCCCTCACTTATGAGGTCCCTCATTTGAGGTCCTCGTCATCGCAAATTGAAAGTGTTATTCAAATTTCCATACTGAGCCAACTTACTCGTTCACGTTCGCAGAAATTGAGATTGTAAAAAGGTGTCGCGACTCGCGAGTTGGTATTCAGTTAAATCAGTTGAATGAGCTCAGTGAGTGATCGAACGAAACGACTTAAAGGAGCAGCGGATTTCCTTTTCGTGATTTCTTTGCTGGAGTAACAGTTGTCTATTTTCATGAGTAATACTACTTTAAAGTATGTCCACCGTTTAAGCTAATACTGTATTTTTTTACAGACATCGTGAATTATGTCTACTCAAAACGAGGACGGAAGCTGCTCCAAATATCCGGTTACTCTTTCTACCTCCATTCAACATATAATCAGAAGACAAGGTGGTTGTGTTCAACGCATCACAGTAAGGGATGCAAAGCTGTGGTCTACACAGTAGATGATGAGATAATCTGCTCGAGGTTAGGTCACAATCATTGAGAAGAATTGAGGTCACAAATACTAACTAACCTAGAAGATCTACAGCAATGCTAAATCCCTGTAAATAAATATAGAAAAGACCGTCCAAGTACGAGACGAATACCACTACGTACCACTGTACAATATACCTGAAGATCAAGCAAAAAGAGTTTTTAATTTTGAACTTTATTTTTTTTATCATTTTTTGTTATAAAGACCCATGAAGTCAATGTCAAATTATCTATTTCAATTGGGCCATTAAGGCTCTCCCACACAGGCGCGTTATTATCGGTTGATAATACCGAATTCGTTTTTGCGATAATGCGTCCCGATTCCTCCTACTTCTATTGCGTCGTTAATATCGCAACAGTGTGTTACTTCGTACCCGTCCTAGTACAGAATGTACTGAAAACCTATATCGCAATAACGCTACCGATAATAATGCACCTTTAAAAGGCACTTTTGAACGTCATTTAAGAAAATTTGATTCTTGTTACCCCTTCCAAAGGGTCCAAGAACCTGCTCGTCTACTCCTTGAGATGCACACCGCACTTTGTTTAATCCTTATTTTATTTTTTTTGTGTTGTGATATGTGTTTTGGCTGCACTAAATAAATGATTTGTCTATCATACTCTTTAAGAAACAAAGGTTATTTTTCATTTACCGGAATTATATTACGTGATTAAGATGTATCTTGCATAAAACCACTAGATATATTTTAGTGTGTGCTACGCTAGCCGCGGTCGGTCTGTGGATGGGTGACCATCCCTATCATACCGAGTTCCCTCCGTGCCTCGGAAAGCACGTAAAGCCGTTGGTCCCGGCTGTCATTTGTAGATTTTTGGCAGTCGTTATGGGTAGTCAAAAACCAGAAAATTTGACAACCAGTCTTACCAACGGGTATCGTGTTACCCAATAACTGGGTTGTGGAGGTCCGATAGGCAGTCGCTTCATGTAGAACACTGGTATTCAGCTGCATCCGGTTTAACTGAAAGCCGACCCCAATATAGTTGAGATGAGAAAAGGCTAGGCAGATGATGATGATGATATTTAAGTGTGTACAAAGTAGGTATTGACAAAACATAGTGTTCACATTCTGTAAAAAATTCAAGTGTCTACCGATTAGGTACGGTTTATAAGATATAGCCCGCTATCCGACATATGCATGCTGAAAAAAACATGTTTCTTGTATGGGGACCGCCTTTAATTTTTAACTGTTTTTTTTTTATTTGTTGTTATTGTGGCTATAGTAATACACACTAATAAAACTGTTCCAAGTGTTTAGCTGTTCTGACTCACAAAATACAGCCCTCTGCCAGACGGACGGATGGACAAAGGAGGCTTAATAATAGGGCCATGTTAGGCACCTTTCGGATCATTATCACCATCATATTAACCTTTAGACGCCACCTGTTCGGCATAGGTCTCCCCCAAAGTCCTCCACCTGTGTCGGTCCCGCGCCGCGTTCATCCAGCGGCTTCCCACGGCTCGGACGGACCAGGTCGCCGGTCCACCTTGTGGGATTTGAGGGCCCACCTGGGACGCCGGGGACGACCTAGTCCACCTTTCGGATACAGAACCATAAAATCGACCTACAGCACAACTGATTGAATATTTAACATAGTTACCTACTAAAGAACATGATAATTTATGCTAACATAGTAAAATAAAGATAATAAAAAAGGTGATTGCCCGTATGCTAATTTGCTAATTCTATCAGACCTATGTACCTATATTTTTCCAGTTCTTTTTGCATTTAAATTTAAAATAAACCATGTACTAATGTTGATCGACTGGTGCCATGCATAAAATGCCTTTGGTATTAAATTCATTGATTAATCTTAAAAAATAATATATTCTTTACAGGCTATGCAAATTACGTGTATTCAAAGCGTGGTAACAAACTGATCTTGAAATCAGGATACTCTTTCTACCGCCATCGGACTTCATACAGTAACAAAACAAGATGGCTGTGTTCAACGCACCAACGACAAGGATGCAAAGCAGTTGTCTACACAGTGGGGGATGAAATAGTATCCGGGAATTTAGATCATGATCATTTGCCTAAAGTCAATTGGTTGATTGACAAACCTTAATGTTACGCAACTTATATAATATAAGCCTGGAATCACCAATCCACCTTGAGCGCACGTGGTGATCAATGCTCGCGCCTTCTCTGTATGAGAAGAGGCCTTTGCCCTGCAGTGGGACAATTATAGGCTGGTGTTATTATTATTTTAATTAATTAATAACTAATTTTATCGTTAATAAATAAATAATTATTTCGTTAACTAATAAATAATTAGTTCGTTAATTAATTCGCTATGTTTTTTTTTGCTTTTTATCCACGTACAGTACGGCCGACGTATCTTGGCGGTCCTGAAGTTAGCCGATTAGCTGCGCAGTAGACAATTTCGTTCCTAAAAGTTCCATTGCCCAGCCAAACAGCTAACTTCAGGACCGCCAAGATACGTCGGCCGTACTGTACCTGCCATGACATCTCTTCACCATCCTTGGTTGAAAATGCCTAGGGCATCAAGTTCGCCATTGTACCTTTGCGTACGAAGTTCTAATAAATAGCGAGAGAGCGAACAAAACGAAGCAAAAATTGTTAAGTTAAAATTTGCATCGTTCACTTAAAGTGATGTAAATTGAAATGATTTAGGGCGGCACCACGCCCCGCCCGCCTTGCTCCCTCGGCTCACCCTATGAGGTAAAATACGCCGTGGAACGATTCCTCTCCTCAAATGAAGGGCACCTCGTGAGGACCTGAAGTGTGGTACTCTCTCATCTCCCTCGTAACTAGGTACCTTGATATGAAATGGATCAGTCAAGTCACTCTTCCACAGGCTGGCTGAAAAAAGACAGTACCCGGCTTAGGACCGATTCGACCAAATACCATGTTATACCTACCAGAGTAACTAACCCTTGAATACTACTCATTGGTCTTACTCTCAGATAACTTCGTTTCCGTTTTACCGTCACAAACATAGAGTAGCCAATACTAGGTATACTCTTGAGTTTATGATATAATGATCAATGACATCTGTAAGCCAACTAAAATAGAAATGCAATTGTTTAGAAAGCGGAAAGCAACATTTTATCCGGTCAATGATATTCACATGAATTGTCACTGTCAACTTTTAATGTAGCAGCCGCGGGCCGCCATTACATTAACCTCGGATAGCTGGTATAGCGATTTACTATCGTTGTCGTAGAATGTTATTCCGGGATTAAAATTTAGTTAAACAAAAAGTTATCTGACTTTAGAGTAATGAGTGATTTTATTGTAAGGTAAAGACTTATACAAGATTAGTCGAATTCGCCCATAAAACTTGTATATTTTCGTGAGTCGAGCATCGAATCTACTACTCCGACGACACGTTTGGCGCAGTGGTTGAGCGATCGACTTCTGCGCAGCGTGTTGCGGGTTCGATTCCCGCCCAGGGTAAATATTCGCGTGATGAGCGCTTGTGTTTGCCTTGTGTCTGGGTGTTGTTTATGTATGTATATCAGCTGTCTGACACCCATAGTACAGGGTCTCCCTAGTTTGGGGTCAGATAGCCATGTGTGAAATGTCCTCCACATATTATATTATATTATAACCTGACACTTTTTTACAGACGTCGTGAATTATGTCTACTCAAAACGAGGACGGAAGCTGCTCCAAATATCCGGTTACTCTTTCTACCTTCATTCAACATGCAATCAGAAGACAAGGTGGTTGTGTTCAACGCATCACAGAAAAGGATGCAAAGCTGTGGTCTACACAATAGAGGATGAGATAGTCTGTTCGCGGTTAGGTCACAATCATTGACCCAGATTGAGCTCACAAATACCCTACCTTAGAAGATCTACAGCAGTGCCTAAAAATCCCTGTAAATAAACCTAATAATAATAAATTTTAAAATAACTGGCCAAGTACGAGACAAATAAGTGCATGTACTATGTACAGTAAGCGACATCAACTGCTAACCCCCCGCGTGTTGAAATTTCTTCGCATAGACAATATAAAGGTACCTGAAGATCGAGCAAAAAGAGTTTTTATTTTTGATCTTTTTTCTTTGTTCTATGCAGCAATATTGTCTTACTGATAGTGTGCTTGGAAGTGCGAACAGCTGAAAATGTTTAATTTTTCTAGATTCTGTTCGCACCTCCAATATAACGAACGCACAAAACAAGGGCATATTTGTCAAAATGCATAAAAAATATTAAAATTTGCCAAAGTACAAAGGCCAGCACATCAAGCTACAACAATCTATAATATTTTTTTTATAGATTTTTAAGTTTATTACAAAATAATAAGTTTCATATTCAATTGGGAAAATTTTACAGTTTGGTATGGCTTGATGTGCTGGCGTCTGTACTTTGGCAGGCACACTAGTGTGTTTCCGTCAAAAACCGTTAATTCTTTTATTCCATTAAGTCGCGCTAGCGGTACATAAGCAAAGGTTAATGAATACGAAAATGTAACTCGCCGCTGCCACAACGTCGAGCATTGGGTTGGGTTCTGAGCGCCCATCTCGTCATATTTCCCATACAAACTCTCATACGCGATTACGGCGTTATAACAAATTATTTTCCAAATATTTTTAACACACGGGTATCTTGTGGTTTAAATCTAGGTTTGTACGAAGCCGTCCGTGTGGTGTCGGACGTAAAGAATAGCACTATCCCATATCTTCCCGTGGGTGTCGTAAGAAGCGACTAATGGCAAAACCCCCCCATTGGGGAGGCCTATGTCCAGCAGTGGACGTCTTTCGGCTGAAATGATGATGAAGCCAAAAGTAAACTTTTTTGAGAAACAAATTCAGTAAACACGCCCGAAAATCTGTTTTTTTGCATAATTTTGTCTGAACTTTGGCCGCTCATAATGCACTCATACATTGAAAAAGTAAAAAAACAGCTTCATAGAAACCTTGCATATGTAATGGAGATTCTAATTTACAAACATTTTAACCAAAAACTTGTAAGGCTTTTTTAAAAACACGTATGTGCTGGAATGGGCGCATGGAAGTTTTGTGAAATTTCCATGCGCCCATTTTCATGTGATGTTACCGCGTTCTCACTCACTCGTTTGTTTTCGAGCTTTGCGTTGGTTGAAACAAAAAAAAATTTAGTCACGCTCGCGTTGGAGTTCATTCGATGGGGAAGGGCGCTCTTAAAGAATAGCACCACAGTTCGACCTCGAGTGGTCAAACTGTGGTTTATGGTTGGCGACCTATCAAGCTAAACTATGCATTTCCAATTTAATCTGACCTCTCATATAGCTTTCCTTGCAATGAGGGGTCAGCTTATATTAGTACGCATGTGTACATGGTTTGAGAAACATTGTATTTTAATTAATTTTGGTTTTTGCAGGTTGTGCAAATTATGTCTACTCAAAACGAGGTAATAAGCTCCTGTTAGTAGGAGGGTATTCTTTCTGTCGCCAAAAGACAAACAAAAACAAAACAAGATGGACGTGCTCTACGCATCAGTGTAGAGGATGTAAAGCATCTTTCTATACAATGGGAGATGACATCATATCACAGTCGCTAAAATTAATTCACAAACATCCACCAAAAGTAAATTGGTTTTACGAAAAACCGTGTCTGTTTGATAGTATCATTAAGATCAATAATGTGTATTCGGTACAACAATATGATTAAATAATTGCTTCTATTTGCGTTCGTGTTTTTTATTTTGTTCTTTACTTCGTGAAGGACATTGCTCGGCGTCCATACGTCGTTTGCCTAAGAACCAACAATTTACTTTCTGTTTTCTAAATAATGCACGTATTTGATTGAAACTAAATTCAAATCACGGAGACTTCTGAGAATTGTAAAAAAAAAAACAAAATACTTTCGGATTTTGAGGTTATAATTAAGCTCATAGAAATATACGGTCAGAATAAAACGCCAAAAATATAAGGTTTTCGAAAAGGCATATAAAACAGCAAAAAAGTTTTAATTCCCTTCCAAGCGACAACGAACCATCGACAAGAAAGCAATGCGTCGGGCATGGCGGTGAAATTAAAACGTTCTTGATAATGCTGCAGTCTCAGGAACGTTTATTTATAAATTGAGTTAGTAACGCAATTTCGTTTTTTTTAAACACAACTATAAAACTAAAATTGGTGGGTTAAAGCCCAGGGTTGGGATAGAGGGAAGGTATGGAGGGAGACCTTTGCCCAGGAGTGGAACAGAACAGCATGACAAAAAAAAAAACTATAAAACACAAAAAGTGGCTAAGGAATATGCCGTATACTAAATGGATTTTGTTGAAAATAAATTATTTAACAGCTCTGCATACAGTAATAACTTGTGTATGACAAAATAACGAGACTGTCATTACTATCAAATGTCAAAGTGTTATCTGTCAATTCATCGACTGTCAGTGTCAGTTGCTTGTTTCACACAGCGCTTTTAACCGCTATAGTATATTTGTAACTAAAAACCTTATTCATAGATCAAGTTCTCTATTCAAAACGTCAATAAAATGCCAAACAAAATATAATAACTCCGGGGAATAAGACCGAAGTGAATTACTTTTTAAAATGTTTTCGAAATTATGAAGTGTCCGTTCAATTGTAATAAATTATTTAAAAAAACTATGTAGTAATTATTGAAAGGTTTCATAAGTGATTTTCTTAGGCCATTTGTTAAAGTACAAAATCATAAAAATACGCAGTTCTTAATATACAAATTGTAAAATTGTTTTAATTATTTACAGGCATGGCAGATTTCATCTACTCAAGGAAAGGCACTAAGCTTATCTTACTTTCGGGATACACATATTATCGGCATAAAACCAACAACCACAAGACGAGGTGGATGTGTTCCACGCACCGTATGAAGGGATGCAAGGCGCTTGTCCACACAATAGAGGATCAAATAGTCTACTCGAAGACAGTCCACAATCATTCTCCTACTGGGTCTGGGTGGAATAGGTGGTAGGCATGGTCAAGACAGTGGATATTGACCGGAGGATGGGCAGCAGCTTCCTTCTGAGTACCATAACACCTACTGCGATCGCCAACATGCATCGGCCAAGCATGGCGATTACGGCTGAACCCCCCCTTGGGGGAGACCTATGCCCAGCAGTGGGCGTCTAAAGGTTGATATGATGATGATGATGGTCAAGTCATAGAATAAAAAATATGCTAAAAAGTGAAACTCATGTTCTTTCATATAGACAAATCGTTTCAACGGCGGTTATTAATCCACCTACTTTGTCCAGCATTTCAAAAATAAACAAAGATTGTTAACGTCCTAAATTCAAAATGAATAATTTATTAACATACTAGCGACCCGACCCAGCTTCGCATGGGCTTATAGCCTTCCTCAATAAATGGACTATCCAACACAAAAATATTTTTTCAATTCGAACCAGTAGATCCTGAGATTAGCGCGTTCAACCAAACAAACAGACAAACTCTTCAGCTTTTTAATATTAGTATAGATTTCACAAATGTAAAAGGAGAATGAGTTTTTTGTTCAGATTCCTCAGCATGTCAACCATTAGTCATCCACGGGCTCCCCCAAGGGAGGGGTTCAGCCGTAATCGCCATGCTTGGCCGATACATGTTGGCGATCGAAGTAGCAGTACTCAAAAGGCCGCTGCTGCCTACGACACCCACAGGTAGTATATACCATACGGCATTCAGATTCTTACGAAAAGATAGTAAGGAATAAGCAATGACTGTTATTGCCACGTTACAACGATTGTTCTAAAGTCCAAAACACAAGTTACGTTTGATTCGAGAGTCGATGCCCGAAAGCCTGGTATAGCCGGAGCGGACATCTTGGATAGGTTAGGAAACTGCATTAGTATTTGTATGGGACGGGTTTACATCAATTTCAATTTCAATTCAGGGTGTGGACCGAGATTAATTTAATTATGTGAGTTTTTATTTTTTATTTAATAATTGTGTATACATTAAGGGTGTACATTTTTTAAAGATTGTATTTATGAATTAATTGTACTTTATGTAGAAAGAAAAAAAAAATAAAAAAAAATTGGTCCATAATTTCGTAATCTTTTTTTACAGATATTATACATTACGTGCAAACTAATTATAATAATATAATATAATATGTGGGGACATTTCACACACGGCCATCTGACCCCAAACTAGGGAGACCCTGTACTATGGGTGTCAGACAGCTGATATACATACACAAATATATTTAAATACATACATATATAGATAAACTATATATGTAACTATATATGTAACTATATATAGATAAACTATATATGTATGTAAAAAATTGCACTTCTATTTAGTTAATGTTACTACTCCGTATCGGATTTTCTAGCTGATAAATTTTAGTAGTTGTTGTTGTATTAAATGTTAAGTATGGTGATGAACTGCATCAATGTTTGTATGCAATGGTAGAATGTACAAAGATTCCTTTATATTATAGTTAACCACCATATTTTAAATACCAACATTCTGAGCAAATAAATGAATATTCTACTCTATTCTATTCTATTCAACGTATTTAACATATTCTTCGTAGCAGACAACCAGCAGTCTTAGTCGTTGTGGATGTATTCCTGTTTTTATTTGAATAAATTATACAATATTATCTGCAGTTTATTACTTTGCATTTCATATTTTATAATCATAACCAAAAGACTAGCTGAATACATGATGTTCACATGTCTATTTAATATAAAAATAATATTGGGGTAGCTGACTTCTTTTCGAAATTTATTAAATACTTTTTCTCGTATAAAAATTTACTTTTTACTAAATTGAGAACGGAGTAAATTATAACCTAATAACCATGATTTAAAAAAGCATTTTGGTTGGTAAAATAGATTTTTTGCTTATAAAATAAAGCAGAAGCAAATAGTACCTACTCCGACAAATCGCAACTTGCAAAACTGCATAAAACAATCTGCTCGGATATCAAAAGCGCTGTTCCGATGTCTCAAAACAGATTTAATACGTCGTAGTAGTATACTATATTTTGCTAATTTTTTTTTACAGAGAAGCATATACCACAATCCAGACTTATCAAAAAAATATACTTCACCAAGGTCAACGTTGAAAGTTATGGTTAGTATAAATTTCTAAAATGCTATCATTTAAACATTTGATTTTTCATTGTAAAAGTACAGACGCCACCACATCAAGCCAAGCTGTCAATTATTCCCAATTGAATTTGAAAAACTTATTTTTAGGGTTCCGTAGCCAATTGGCAAAAAACGGAACCCTTATAGATTCGTCATGTCTGTCTGTCTATCCGTCCGTATGTCACAGCCACTTTTTTCCGAAACTATAAGAACTATACTGTTGAAACTTGGTAAATAGATGTATTTTGTGAACCGCATTAAGATTTTCACACAAAAATAGAAAAAGAAAACAACACATTTTGGGGGTTTCCTATACTTAAAACAGAAACTCAAATTTTTTTTTTCATTAACCCCATACTTGTGGGGTATCTATGGTATCTATGGATAGGTCTACAAAAATAATATTGAGGTTTCTAATATCATATTTTTTCAGAAAAATGGTAAAATGTGCCTCCTCCCCCCCGTAACTTCTAAAATAAGAGAATGATAAAACTAAAAACAAAATATTATGTACACTACCATGTAAACTTCCGCCGAAAATTGGTTTGAAGGAGATCTAGCAAGTAATATATTAGCAAGTGCATATTTTTTTAATACGTCATAAATCGTAAACCGCAATTTAACTTTAATTCAATCAACCCTACTACAAAAACAAAAAATACTTTTTTATTATTATGTTACTTGCTGCTACGGAACCCTTCATGACCGAGTCCGACTCGCACTTGGCCGCTTTTTTGTAATAAGGTTGAAGATATAACAAAGAAATTTGACAGATTGTTGTGGGTTGATGTGCTGGCCTCTGTACAAATATTTGTATTTGCAAATAATATTACAGTGCAATAAGTACCTACTGAAATTTTTCGGTGGCAGAATGAATATTGTATTCCTTTTATTTACATATTTACAGGAGATGGTGAAGAGAGAGCAAGAGAAAAGAAGGAGTCGACTGACGATGGACATTCTAGTACCCGGAAAAACGCTTCTACAGTCTGGAATTATTTTGTCAAAACCGATGACAAGCGTTACGCTAAATGTCAATTATGTCAAAAGGAGTTAAAATGCATAGCTGGTTGTACAACACCATTACGGAATCACTTAAAATTGAAGCATGATATTTCTATGTAACGGTTGACGGGGACAATTATATTAAAATCGTATTTCACTTTTATTAATGTACAAGCGACCCGCGGCGACTTCGCACGGGTGCAATGTAAATACGAATGTGCTATTACACTAAATAAAATCAAACTATACATATAAACCTTTCTCTTGAATCACTCTATCTATTGCTGAAAACTGCATTAAAATCCGTTCCGTAGTTAATAATAATAAAAATATTATAAAAATATGTGGGGACATTTTCACACACGGCCATCTGACCCCAAACTAGGGAGACCCTGTACTATGGGTGTCAGACAGCTGATATACATACACAAATAGGTACAGTCAGCAAAAGAGATAGGTATGCAGGGTCGTCAGATATAGTTAAAGTTTACTTAGAAACCGATGGATATTTTTGAATAAAATAAAATAAATTTAATAGAGAACATTTCAATAATTTAATTTAATTTCATTCGAAAACATTCATCGGTTTCTAAGTAAACTTCAACCATTTCTGATGACCTGCATACTGCATCTGTTTTGCTGACTGTACATTTTTTTTGTAAATACATACATTTATAGATAATTAAAGTAAGTTTAAAAGATCTAACCGTACAGACGGCGGGAGCGACTTTCTTTTCTACTAAGTAAAGATTATTCACGTGTTCTTTTAGTAATAAAAGTATTTTTCCCTATTTTTTAAATACACTTTAAATACATCACTTCAGCTTAATTTTGGTCTACTGTTACCAAACTGTGTACAAATACATCATCATCTTAACAGCCTATTACCGTCCACTGCTGAACGTAGGCCGCCCCCAGAGATCGCCAACCAACCCAGTCCAAATACATACTTAACAATAATTTGAAGACATTGTTTTCTGAAATACTAAAGCCCTATACTGCACTTGCGTAGAAAATAATAGCACAGAAGGATTTTTTTGATATCCAATACAATAAAAAAATAGAAAATGGATAAAATTACGATTACTAATTATTTATATTTAAAAGTAGCTTTTGCCCGCGACTTCGTCCGCGTGAATATCGGTCATCGCGGATACAGTCGAAGTCCCGGATTAAAAAGTAGCCTATGTCCTTCCCCAGGGTTAAAGCTATTTTCATACCAAATTTGATCAAAATCGGTTCAGCCGTTTCACAGTGAAAGCGTAACAGACAGAGTTACTTTCGCATTTATAATATTAAAGTATGAATTAAGTATGGATTAATCATCTTCACTATATGTTCTCAGAAATAGAATATGTGGAAGTCATGCATGAGAGGAGGGAACGTTCAACAGTTTGGCAACATTTTCTTAGAAGCAAAGACAAATCTTACGCAAAATGTAAATTATGTCTCAAAGTGATCAAACATAACACTGGTTGCACATCGGAATTACAGAATCACCTAGCCAAGCATAGAAAAAAAGAAGCTGCTATCAAAAAATTGATAGTTGAAGGTGAATATTTATATGGATTTTTAAAAATCTAAGATACGTGATTCCTCAGAAGACTACAGAAGTAAAGAGCTGCTAATTAGTTTATAAGTAATTGGTGCCGATTTCCTTGTTCACGAACTAAATTAAAATTAGGCATTTGTCGTCTCTTACTAACAGGCAGCTGAGTTACAGATGTCAAATTAGTTTTTCCCCGCAGTGTTTTTAATCAATACGTTCAGAAATGACAACTATAATTGTATGAACATTTTAGGTCAACTTAAATTGAAAGCTCTTATTAATATATGTCTCTTTCTTGTTTTATTGGAAAGAAAGAGATATAAATAGCTTAAAATTAATTTATTTCGTGCACAACAGAATTGGCACCATTTACCTACTGTTATCTTTTTTTCTTAAGTTTAATTTTTACTCACCTTTTTTTAAGGAAAAGAGCGAGATAGCCCCACCACATGTATTAACAATTATTTACTGGGGATGTCTCATTTAGAATCCATGTAACTGTTTTGAGACTAAATAAACTTTTTCATTTTCATAAACATTTTCATTTTTTCATTTTCGAACACTTAATTATTAATTAATTCACGATATTATCTTATGAATTTTGTTAACCTACCTATCTTAACCCTACCTTTGGGTGCTTACTTTTAAAAATTCACAATTCATTGTTGTGAGTAATAAAAATAGCTATTAATGTTGTAATATTAATATGTATCTAGCAATAGTATATGTGTATCTAATGTATTATTTAATATTTTTAAACTGTATCTTTAGGGGTGTAAAAAATTTAAGTGTTGTTAAGTCTGTCCGTGCTGTCTCTATCACTGTATGTCAAACTGACTGTGACAGTACGAGACTTAAAGGCATCTTAAAATTAAGTAGCGTTTGAGTATTTGGTCATAAGGGAATTAAATAGGGGATAAAAGTTTGTATGGAAAATCGTCATTTTTGTAGTTTAAACCACGAAAATTTGTCTTTAACATTTTGTAAAACCCCACACTGTACCCATTTTCACGCGAATGCACGCGGACAGTAGCTAATGTGTAATTAAGGAAATAAAAATAACATTTTCTCGGCCGATTTTCGGTCAAGATGGCCAACGACGAAGGATACTGGCCTATTACGCAAAATACATTAAAGTGTCACAGTATAAATATTAGTACTACCGTACAGTAGCGACACGCTCCGCCTCCCTCCGAAACACTGTTCCTCACCTCTGCCCGCGTCGAACGTGCTCTCGAAACTGCTTTTAGTTCAAGCGGCGCGTAGACACGCACTCACTCGCACGTATTTGTAGTCTGTTATTTTTGTAGTAGTGTAGGTAATTAAATCGTTTCGTTTGAATGGAGTGTCGTAGGTGTGATAGTGTGCAAGAGTGTGCGAACGTTGCAGTTGCGATGTTAATCGGTCTACTAACGCGCATAATTTTACACTTGTCCGTAGCACTTTCTTAGAGTCTGATAAATGTTTATAAACATTATTGGTAGAAATAAATGATTTGTCTTTCAAACTGGCCATCATTTGCAACTAACTGCAATATTTTGGGTATTGTCATCAAAAATCATTAAAATTTTGCTAACAAAAATAATCACACTTCGTCTAAGGGTGTTACCAGACCAATCGATCGATCGTCGATCGACTCGATCGATCGATGGTAGAATTAATTAGTCGACATCAATCGGTAGTTTCTACCAGACCAATCGATCGATCGTCGATCGACGACATCGATTGATGGTAGAATTTATTAGCCGACGTCGATCGATAGTTTCTACTAGACCAATCGATCGATCGTCGACCGATGCCATCGACCGACAATCGATCGATTAGTTAGTGGAACGGTATCCGTCGATCAAACAAAGCTACCACACAAATCGATCAATGTCGATCGATGTCGATTGATGGCATCGATCGACGATCGATCGATTGATGTAGTAACCCTAAGATAAGTTCGGTTCAAATGGTTATAAATAGTCTATATTAACTCCGCTTTACGGCTTTGCATCCATCTACCAAACACCCTGTATGTTCATGTGCTTTACGTAGTGCGTTTTTGTTGGATTTTCTGATAGTATTAGATATCAAAAAAACCTTCTATGCTTGTTTTTGCTATGCAAGTTTTTGTAATTTACTACTTCTGTATATTGCAAATTTTAATCATCTTGATTATTTGTTCTCAGAAATAGAATTTGTGAAAGTCATGCATGGGAAGAAGGGAAATTCAAAAGTTTGGCAGCATTATCTTAGAAGCATGTCTATGCCTAAAACTTGTCTAAATCTTACGCAAAATGTAAATTATGTCTCAAAGTGATAAAACGTGACTATGGTTGTAAATCGGGATTACAGAATCACCTAGCCAGACACAGAAAAAAAAGCTGTTATCAAAGAAATGATTGTTGAAGGTGACTTATATTGATTTCTTCATATTCATAGCTTCTTGATTTATTTTTACCCTTACTTATATTAATCATCAGCATTATTTGGGGCAGGCAGTTAACAAAATTCATTATCTTCGTGAATTTATAGAATTTATAAGAGTGTAAATATTTTAAACATTAAGTTATTATTATTGTTCACCATAAAGAAAAATCTTAAAATAAAATAAATAAATAAATAACTTAATTAATTTAAAATTAAGTATAACTTAAATAACGCCCGGCATAAAATAAAACCTCAAAAAAATAAAATGTGTTTTTGGTTATTTTACTTTATTATTGGTATATATTTATTTATTTATATATTTATTTATTTTCAGCAATCGTGATCATAAACCTCATGACGCGACGACGCGACGGTTGGATCTTAATTATTATTTGTTTCAGATTACCTAAATCCATAATAATTACGAAAAAACACGCGACGGACAAAGTAAATACTTTTAATGAGAATTAATATAATATGTGTCAGAAATTCCTATCAACTTATTGGAAAAATGCCGATATCGTACGTGCTTATCTGATCTTCATCGTACATAGTTAAGAAGAACTTTCTCCATAAGAACTTTCTACTAAAAATCCGTGTCCAAATCGGTTCATCCGTTTGGGAACTACGATGTCACAGGCAGATACACACATTAAACTTATTCAACACCCTTCTGTTTTTTTTCTTCGGTTGTTAGCAATCATGTACTTTCTGATAATATGAACAGATTGTATTTTTTTTAGCCTATTCTGCCCCACTCCTTGGCCAAGGTCTCCCTCTATACCTTCTTTCCCGATCCTGTGCTCCATCCCTCCAGTTTTGGAGGAATCCGTCCAGTTCGTCCCGTCATCTGCTTTGTGGTCTTTGCGCGATCCCGTCTTACTGTCACAGAGCGCCAGTTCTGTGATTATAAGCCACGTCTGCTATCCTTGTTTTGGAGCGCATTAAAGTGTTTCGAACTTGATCCGTAAATTGTATACCTAGTGTACTGCGCTCCATTGCTCGTTTGCAAACCTTGAGTTCGGACTTCTGGGAATTAGACAAAGCCCAAGTCTGTAATCCATAGGTTAAGACGGGGAGAATACACATGTCTATGAGCTTGCGTTTCAGTGCCATGGGCAGTTTACTTTTGAATAATTCCTGCATACACCAGTATCTCCTCCAGGCGTTTTCTGTTCGTCTTGCGACTTTTTCGTTTTGCCTAGCCTGGAAGCCCAAATAAAGGTATGCCTGGACATGTTGTATTGTCTCCCCGTCTACATTTATGCTTTTTGGTGTAACGTTGGACATAACTTTGGTCTTCAACATATTCATCTTCAATCCAACCTCAAGGCTTGCATCGCTTAGATCATGCAGCATGCGTTCGAGCTCGGTGGCTGAGGAAGAAAACAGAGCATTGTCATCGGTGAAACGGAGATTTTTCATTCTCGTCTCGTTAGTACAATGCCTCTTTCCTTCCAATCGTTTACAAACTTTCTAAATATTTCTGGAAGGTAAACAACTTGGGAGATAGCGGTTCCTTTCTTTATTTTAAATTTTGAACCTGTGAATTTAAGCAGATTGATATTATGTCATTAGAATAGCAATAATAGAAATACTCAGTTCTTAGTTATACCATAATTTTATTATATTTTTTTTACAGATGTTGCAAATTATGTATTTTCAAGGAAAGGCAGCAAACTACTTCTAATATCAGGATACACCTATTATCGGCACCAGACATCCAACAGTCATAAGACATTGTGGATGTGTTCCACGAATCGTAACAGGGGATGCAAGGCTCTTGTTCACACAGTAGGCGATTACATAGTCTCCTCGAAGAGGGAACACAACCATCCTTCTAATGGACAGTACCAATAGAGTGTATTGCCAAGCCAATAAGACATCATTTTCATTGCATTTATTCTTCTCTACCCTTTCGTTCTGTTAACTTAGTTTGAGTTTTGTTAACTTATATTCTTGCATAAGTTTCAAATTCTTTTTATTTTATTTATTTACAATTTATAATATATAAAAATGTAAATAGGTGAGTGAAGTAAATAAATAAATGGCTAATTAATTACAATATTTTATTTTATTTTAAAAGTTTTGAAATTATTTTACCTGGAAAGATTTTGGGAAGGCCTTTGCCCAGCAGAGGGACACAATAGGCTACGGAGAAAAAATAGGTACAAAATAATTAATATTTAAAATTTTAATTAATGTGTAAAATAATGAAATAATAATATAATATTCTCTCGGCCCAATTTCGGCCACTGGAAGAGATCAAACGATGAGCCAACGGTTTTACGTACTTTCTAAGGCACGGAGAAAGTCACAAAGTCACACCACCAAATTCCAAACTTCGAAATGCTACTAAAAAAAAACCACAACACAGCAACAACACTTTGCCCGACCTAGGAATTAAGCCGAGGAGGAGTTTGTAGCTAAGTAAAAATCGTTCAGATCGATCAGTCAAAAGTTAAGCTACGCTTGCCGCGGTCGATATGTGGATGGGTGACCACCCATTTCATACCGAGTTCCCTCCCTGCCTCGGAAAGCACATAAAGCCGTTGGTCCCGGCTGTCATTTGTAGATCTTTGGCAGTCGTTATGGGTAGTCAGAAGCCAGAATGTCTGACAGCCAGTCTTACCTAGGTGTATCGTGTTACCCAGTAACTGGGTTGTGGATGTCCGATAGGCAGTCGCTCCATGTAAAAAACTGGTATTCAGCTGCATTCGGTTAGACTGGAAGCCGGCCCCAACATTGGGTAAATGCTAGGCAGATGATAATGACACTTACTATTGGGCATGTGACAACAATACCAACAGGGTACTCAATGTAATAATTTATGTCACCAGTATGTCTATTCGGTTACAATCTCCCTCGGTGAACACCTAGGTGAAGTGAGCTGCCATCCGTCCCGATGCTAGGGATTGACAAAGCAGACGGACGGATGACAGCTCACTTCACCTAGGCGTTCACCGAGGTAGATCGTAACCGAATAGACATATTGGTATAAAAACATATATAAACGCCGACATTGTAATAGTTTGAATTATTTACAGGTTTTTCAAGCATTGCAAATTTTGTCCTATCAAAAAGAGGTAGGAAGCTTATCTTAATATCTGGCTACACCTATTACAAGCTCAAGACATCGGGCCGACAAAAGTCGTTGTGGATGTGTTCCACGCACCGCAAGAAGGGATGTAAGGCCGTTGTCCACACTATAGACGATTCCATAGTGTTCTTGAGGAAAGAACATAATCATCCTTCGTCTGGACTGTATATGTAGGGTACTGACAAGTTTTATGAATAAATACCTTATCTAGCACAACTTATAGTCTATGCTAGAACGTGATGGGCACTATTCGCGTCCGGGTTACCTCGATTTATGTGTCAAAATCAAAGTCAAAATCAAACCCGAAGGTAAAGTCAAAATCAAAGCCGAAGTCAAAATCAAAGACAAAATTAAATTGTTTATTTCAATAAGAAGGTCGTGACAAGACTGTCTTGCCCGTACCACAGACATAGCTTAACTCAAGTGTCAATGTAACTGAAATAGTCCAAATCAATGCGCAGTGGGGAGATGGTAGCTTTAACTCCATTTTTTACTGTTTCTGTTTTGATTTCAATAAATAATACAATATTACGTGCAATTTATTTTTTTGCATTGTACCTATATTAATATATCTGATAATTTAAACAGATTATTTTTCCTAGTCTATTCTGTCCCACTCCTGGGCAAAGGCCTCCGTCCATGCCTTCCATCTTCCCGATCCTGTGCGTCATCCTTCCAGTTTTGGAGGAATCCGTACAGTTCGTCGCGCCATCTCCTTCAATTAGTCCAGCATCCTATTCTAGAACGTGATGAGCACTAGCCGCATCCGTGTCTCCTCGATTGAAATGTGTCAAAATCAAAGTCAAACCCGAAGCTAAAGTGAAAATCAATGCCAAAGCCAAAGTCAAGATCAAAGTCAAAAACAAAGTTAAATGGTTTATTTCCATAATAAGAACACTATTGAGCATCATCTGCAAGAGGTAATTTCGCATGGAGTAGAAGGTTGCAACAAGAGTATCTTGCCCGTACCACAGACATAGCTTAACTCAAGTGTCAATGTAACTAAAATAATCCAAATCAATGCTCGGTGAGAAGGTGGTAGTTTTATCTCCTTTTTTGTTCCTGTTTTTATTTCAATAAATAATACAATATTACGTGCAATTTATTTTTTTGCATTGTACCTATATTAATATATCTGATAATTTAAACAGATTCTTTTTCCTAGTCTATTCTGTCCCACTCCTGGGCAAAGGCCTCCGTCCATGCCTTCCATCTTCCCGATCCTGTGCGTCATCCTTCCAGTTTTGGAGGAATCCGTACAGTTCGTCGCGCCATCTCCTTCAATTAGTCCAGCATCCTATTCTAGAACGTGATAAGCACTAGCCACATTCCGGTCTCCTCGATTTAAATGCAGTTTATTACTTTGCATTTCATATTTAAAGAAACTAAACAAAGAAACGGTATACAATTTTGTTGCCTCCCTAAAACAACAAAATGTATGGAGCAGCCGATTCTTTTTTCACAATTTAACTTTTTATTTCTTTTATTTATTTATTTCTTTTCCACAGAAAAGGAGACATCCTGTTTCAAGAGAAAAAAAACTTCAGCCGTGTGGCAGTATTTTTTTAGAAGTGAAGACAATTCGAATGCAAGTTGTAAATTATGTTGTAAACTGTTTCAATGCATAGCTGGTTCTACATCAGAATTGATTAAACATTTGGACATAAAACACAACATTATATTCGATAATGACAGCAGCCATTTTGACGAGGTTGAAGGTTAGTAGTATACATTTCAAAAATAATATGTGACAATTTAATTTGTAAAAGAACAAATATTTGTTATTGAAGACTAATATTACAGTCCAGCAGTGCTATTCTGTTGCAATCTCCCTCGGTGAACACTTAGGTGAAGTGAGCTGTCCGATTGCAGTTCTTTGTAAATCCCTAGCGTTGGGACGGATGACAGCTCACTTCACCTAGGTTTTCACCGAGGGAGATTGTTACAGAATAGACATAAAATATCAGTCAGTCAGTCTCTTCAGTTACATTCTCCCTCGGTGAACAGCTAGGTGAAGTGAGTGAGCTGTCATCCGTCCGTCTGCTTTGTCAATCCCAAGCATCGGGACGGATGACTGATCACTTCACCTAGGTGTTCACTGAGGGAGACTTTAACAGAATAGCGCTGCAGTAGTGATATTTTACGGCTTCAAGAGTTAATCATCTTCTTCCTGCCCCTGTCCCTTGTTACTTGGGGTCGGTGCAACATGTTTTCTTCTTCCATTCCGTCCTGTCAACTGTCATGCTTTCACTGATTGCTTTGTCATTCATATCATTTTTCACACAATTCATCCATCTTTCAAACTCAAACTCAAAATCATTTATTTCAAATAAACCATTTACAGGTACTTTTGAATTGCCAGAGTCAGTCAGTCAGAAAGTTGAAGCTAGTTACTCTTTCCAAACAGTAGGTTTCTATGGAGAAGAACGAGCAAGAAACTCCATGAACAACACTCTTTTAAAATCAATAATATGTTACAAATTTCGGTTACATCATTCATATTGAATCTAGGGTACAATGTGAGAACAATGTAACAAGTCGTGTACGTTAAAAGAGGTTTAGATAAAAATATAATCATAATAAACAATTTAAAATAAATTTAGAATAACCGAGGCAGCTAAGAGATGACCAGTCCCAAGTAACGGCGCCCGTTCACGAACATGACGCACGGATCGGCATCATTTGGCTCAACTATTTTGAAGGGGCTTTTCTTGGCCTTCCTTTCCCTTTCCATCCATCCACACATATATTCATAACTCTTTTGGTAACTTGCGTTTCATCCCTTCTCTTCACATGCCCATAACAAGACAAACGATTCCCTTTCATCTTTTCTGTCAATGGCGCCACTTTCAAACTTCTTCTAATAAATTCATTTCTCACCTTATTCATTCTGGTCACTCCATACATCCATCTCAACATTCTCATCTCCGCTACATGCAATCTTTTCTCGTCATTCTTCTTCTCGGCTCAACATTGCGCGCGCATGTCCATGAACGGGCGCTGCCAGTAGAGATAGGTCAACTCTTAACTGCCATGGCTTTTATCTTGATTCCTTTTTTTAAATGTTAGACATATAGAAGCAACAAGAACAATGTAACCAGTATTTTGTAAAAACTTGATTTAAAAGAGTGTCCGTGTAGTTTCTTGCTCGTTCTTCTCCATAGAGACCTACCCTACTTTTTGAAACGAACAACTTTTTGACTAACTAACTGACTGACAATTCAAAAGCGCCTGTAAATGGTTTAATTGAAATATATGTTTTGACTTTGACATTTCGATCCATACCTATCCATACACATATTGTACCTATTCGTTTTATTTACAGAAGACGAAGAAGAAGGTGAGAAGAGGGAGACGATCATCGTAGAACCTCTTAGCAACCGGAGAAACGTTTCTTATGTCTGGAATTATTTTGTCAAAATCGATGACAAGCGTTATGCTGAATGTCAATTATGTCATAAGGTGTTAAAATGCATGTCTGGTTGTACATCACCATTACGGAAACACTTAAAATCGAAACATGATTTAACTATGTAAAGGCACATTTACACTCAGCCCTGTTGGTCAGGGAAGTAGGCAGCGTTAAAATGTAAACAGGTCACTCGCGCTGTCATTGCTCATGCCGCTGCCATTGCCCGGCGCTCCCACGTTCAATAAAGAAGTATGAAGGCTGAGTGTGAACACTCACTCGCCTCGATACTCGCGCAAAAGTATTTAAGGCAATATTTCCGGCAGCGGCAGGAGCAGTGGCAGGGGCTGAGTGTAAATGTGGGGTAATGGCGCCAAATACCTTAAAATTATATTTCACATATTTTTCACGTTTATTAAGAATAATTTTGTTATTGGCATATTGACAACCATGACACGTTTTGAAGTAAATTAGTACATGTTAAAAAAAAATAAAAAAATCTGTTAATTTCAGAAAAATATCATACATTTTAAATCCACTGTGTTTGTTTTGTTATAACATGGTGTACAGACACCAGCAAACCAAGCCATACCAATCTGTCAATTTTTCCCAATTGAATATGAACCTTATACTTTTGGAATAAAGTTTTATAATATTTATTTTTATTTAAAATACGTTTAGTCTATTTACAACAGTTTAAAGCTAATGGTGTGTAAGAGCTCAACTGTTAATTAGGAGACACAATAGTTAAACAATGAGAAACTACCAATATTTGGCTTCTGGACATTTAAAGGGCTAAATAATTTTATTAGGAAATCTTAAAAATCTAAATAATACTATTATGTACAATTCCAAGAAAATTGGCAGGGGAGCTCTAAGGGCATCAAAAAACTCGTCCACATCGCTGTCAACGGGACACGTGCCCAACAGGCAGGCAGCGTTGTCACGTTGTATGGCAATGCTGATTCTTTGACCCAAGAATAGACCAGCCTTCGGGTCACATGAAGAGTCGACCAGCCGCTTGGCGATGTCACGGAAAACAATAAGGGCACTCGAACCCCATGGCCCTAGAGTTTCCACCCCAAACGTATTACTCAATTTGAGTTCCGAACAATAATTCGAAGACTTTGTTTTCTGAGAAACTATTATAAAAATAAAACCCTTTATCTGCATTTTTGTAGAAAATAACAGCAAAGAAGAATTAATATCATGATAATTACGATTACTACTTATGTATATTTAAAATATAAATCATCATGTCTTTTTTTTTTGCTCGGTGGGAATCCTCATGGACTTCCTCCATCGTGGGGATGACGGAGGGGCATGCCGGACTCTTACCGGCTAGAACCACCGCGGGGTTCCACTTCTACCTATGGCCGGGGTTGCGGGATTCGCATGAGCATTCACCGCTCCCCCGACAGAAATCATCATCTGCGTCGGCTTTTTCCTTCTATGTTGGGATCGGCTTCCAGTCTAACCGGATGCAGCTGAATACCAATGTTTGACATAGAGCGACTGCTTATCGGACCTCCACACTGGGTGTAATACCCAGTGTGGAGGTCGGTTAAGTTACTGGGTAATACGATACCGCTTGGTAAGACTGGTTGCTAGATTCTCTGGCTTCTGACTACCCATAACGACTGCTAAAGATCTACGAATAACAGCCTGGGACCAACGGCTTTTCGTGCTTTCCTAGGCATGGAGGAAACTCGGTTTGAAATGGATGGTCACCCATCCACAGAGCGACCGCGGCAAGCGTAGCTTAACCTTTGGCCGATCGATCTGTCCGGCTATATTTAAAATATTAATAATGTTCATAGTGCGAGCGAGCAAAGACCTTAACTCATTGTGTAAGCAATTCTCATTTGACGTGTTTACCACCAAAAGCTTTTCAATGCGGAATCAGCTAAACCTTGACTTTTTCAAAAGTGAATAGTTTTACTGTTGTCCATTAGTGTTAGTGATTTAATAATCCTTTAACTCTTTAAATGTTCTGATTGTTGTGCGTGTTTCCCGTGATCCTTAAGGGCGCGTATTCGATTTAGCGCAACTCAAAATCTAAATGATTGCTAGAATGGCGTAGCAGCATTGACACACACTAGTACAACACAATGGTCGGTTTGTGTGCATCAGAAAAAGAAATACGCACGAAATAAGCACGAATCATTGAAATTGATCGGCAAACGACAGCGCGCGATGTTTTACAGGGCTTTTTAAAATAATAGTCTAAAATAAATAAGCTCGTATAACGGACTGAAAAATATTCTGTATATTAAGCATAACATTTACTTTCATAAAATAAATATATCAGTTATGTTTTTGTTCAAATCGGTTCACATTCAAGTCAAAGTGAACCGATTTTCTACTTTTAAAACATTGTTTTTAATACATAATAGTAATATTTTTGTAATTTTTGCTCTGTAGCTGTCTTTATGACTGTATATCCTGTTGGAAAAACGCATAAAACAAAATATTTTGGCATATTGTAATGGTTGTATTCGTCCTGAAAGTTAACTCTGACGTCTATTTTCGTACAACGATATGAAAGAATTGTCTTCGCTTTAAAAAACCATAATTAAAAATTATACTTTTACTCTGTAGCTGTCTAAATCAAGACTTAATCTTTCTAAAACTGTACATTTTCTTTAAATAATCTGTTCACATAATTACGATATTGCTCTGGGCAAAACGCAAAAACATGAAGTTTTCGTCACGAATCGAATACGCGCTCCTAAGATCTCTATAAATTAATATATTTCTAGCTGTGAGAACCTATAATTGGCTTTATGTAACTTACTCAACTTCTGTATTCCAATCTTTGTATAGCTGTTGGTTTTCCATGCGAATAAATAAATAAATAACTCGTTTCCAGAAATAGATTTTACGGAATTCAAATATGAGAGTAAGGATAGTTCAGAAGTTTGGCAGTATTTTCTCAGAAGCAAAGACAAATCCTACGCAAAATGTAAATTATGTCTCAAAGTGATCAAACGTAACGCTGGTTGCACATCGGTATTACAGAATCACCTCGCCAGACACAAAACAAATGAATTTCCTATCGAAAAAATTATAGTTGAAGGTGACTTAAATTTATTTCTTAATATTCATAGCTTTTGTTATATAAAAAAAATACTTTCAATAACTAGAATTTGCAGTTATTGACTGCAAATTATCACCATGATAAAATCTCCCTTCAAACTGATTAAACCAAGCTTTTACTTTATCTAAAGACAAACTGTCTGGTGGCCGTAAGAATGCTTCTGAAGTCTGGAAAAGTTTTATCAAAAGAGAAGACAAATGTCACGCTCAATGTAAATTATGTCTCAAAGTGTTTACGTGCCGCAAGTGTGGATCCTCCACTTCAACATTATCGACACATTTAGCGAGGAAACACAATTTTAACAAATAATACAATAATACCATGTTTTTAATGGTTAATTAAGTAATGCGTAGAGATAAATAATAAGTCTACATGTTTGGTGTACTGAGATGTGTGTGTGATTGTCGTGTAATTGTATATCTTGAAGTAACATAATTCACCGTTTTATTTTAAAATAACATTAATCCATACTAATTATAAATTCGAATGTGAGCTTATTTATCTCTTAGTTTGATACGCTTTCACAATTAAATTATTGAACCAATTTTAATGAAATTTGGTACAGAGCAAACTTGAATACCAAGAAAGAGCATAGGGTCTTTTATATCATCCGTCACGCGGACGAAGTCGCGGGCAAAAGCTAAAAAATATCAAAAAGTATAAAGTAATAATAAAAGAAGATTCAAACAAAAACCTATCTTTTTCTTTTATTTTATTCATTTTTCAAAGGAAAATCTATAAATAACTATACGCAACACATGACAGCAAATGAGATATCCAGTTTCGTAAAATTTAAAAGAGAAAATACTACCAATTTGCTTATATTTTCTTAAAAGTGAAGTGGAAATCGAATGCTATTTGTAAATCATGTTTTGAACGTAAAATCCTTGGCTGGATCTACAACGGAATTGATGAAGCACTTGGTAATAAAATACAACATTACATATGATACTATCAGCACTAATTTTGATGCAGTGAAGGCTGAAGGTTAGTATACATTTCGAGAATAATATCCAACAATTATTCGGTTTTCGACTGCAGAAGTTCAAATATATATTTTTGTAAATAATATTACAGTTCAGCATGTCTATTCTGTTACAATCTCCCTCGGTGAACACCTAGGTGGAGTGAGCTGTCATTCGTCCATCTGCTTTGTTAATGCCTAGCATTGGAACGGATGACAGCTCACTTCACCTAGGTGTTCACCGAGGGAGATTGTAACAGAATAGCTCTACTGTAGTGTTATTTTTTGGTGACTGAGTGAGTATTGTACCTATTCCTTTTATTTACAGGAGTTATAGGAAAAGAAGTGAAGTGGGAGTCAACTGCCTATGAACCTCCCAGTATCGGGAAAAAAGTTTCTAAAGTCTGGAATTATTTTGTCAAAATCGATGATAAATGTTATGCTAAATGTCTATTATGTCAAAAATTATTGAAACGCAAGGCTGGTTGTACATCACCATTCTGGAATCACTTAAAATTAAAACATGATATAGGTAACTAGGTATGTATGTAACGGTTGATGGAGATCAATAAATTAATACACAATTTTCACTTCTAATAAGGATAATTTTATTATTGGCGTATTTACAACCATGACACATAATAAAGTAATAAATCTAAGATATTTTGTTTTGTAATAAAAATATTTTACCCTCTTCCTTAGTGGTTCATTTTTAATTACACTCACTTAAACTCTTTATCTGCACTTACATAGAAAATAAAACAGGACAGAATGATTTCTTTAAAATCTAATACAATTAATAAATAGAAACAAATGATAATTATCATTACCACGATAATTTGTTCTCAGGAATGGCTTTTACGGAATTTAAACATGAAAGGAAGGGAAGTTCAGCAGTTTGGCAGTATTTTCTTAGAAGCAAAGACAAATCCTACGCAAAATGTAAATTATGTCTCAAAGTGATCAAACGTAACTCTGGTTGTACATCGGGATTACAGAATCACATCGCCAGACACAAAACAAATGAATTTCCTATTGAAAAAATGATAGTTGAAGGTGAGCTATATTGATTTCTTAATATTCATAATTTTTTTGATAAAGTGTAAAAGAACTGGTCAAGTGCGAGTTGGACTCGCGCACGATGGGTTCCGTACCATTATCTTTACAACATTAGACACTATATTATAACCTTTTTTTAATATCGAGCAAAAAAATTACAAGAAATCACGTTTGTTGTATGGGAGCCCCATTTAAATATTTATTTTTTTCTGTTTTTGTTTGTTGTTACAAACAAAAACCTACAAAAAAAATACATCATTAGTGAACATTTCAACTGTCTGGCTATTACGGTTCATGAGATACAGTCTGGTGACAGGCAGACAGACAGACAGACGGACAGTGGAGTCTTAGTAATAGGGTCCCGTTTTTACCCTTTGGGTAAAAATTAAATTATAACTATTTAGGGTTCCGTAAACCCTAAATTGTTATAATAATTAGAATTTGCTGTTGGTAGCAGCATGATATTTTTTTCTTCTAAATGATTAAAAGAAGCTTTTACTTTATTTCACAGAAGGTGAGGGGTTATCTAAAGACGAACTGTCTGGTGGCCGCAAAAATGCTTCTACAGTCTGGAAAAGTTTTATCAAAAGCGAAGACAAATGTCACGCTCAATGTAAATTATGTCTCAAAGTGTTTACGTGCCGCAAAGGATCCACCTCAACATTATCGACACATTTAGCGAGGAAACACAAATTCAACAAATAAAACCATATATTTCTTCTGTAACTGGTAGATATAGGAAGTAAATAAGAAAAAATAAATAAAACGATATGTCTATATGTTTGGTGTATTGTGAGATGTACTTGTGTATGTCGTCTTATTTCATGTCATAATTTAAAGTAATTGGCCAATGGCTGTTATATGTTAAAGTAAAATAAATAAATAAACATAAAATAATAATATATGAACCAATACCAATCTTTTTCTTTTGAACACTGCTTCGTGCTACCCCTCTTCGAGAGATTAAAGTTCCATTTTCCTACTTGCTGTTTCGCAAACTATGTGCTATGTGCTATGTGCTGCTCGAGTGAAGTCAAAGTCGCGTTATTCCATGCGTATTGTACTTCATTCTATGCGTGTAGCCTGTGGGCTCATTTTACACTGAAAGCATACAGCGCCCTTCGAGTCCAGTATAATAACGCCTTTAGGGTGCTGATGGGGTTGCCGCGTTTTTGTAGTGCTTCAGGGATGTTTGCAGATGCCCGAGTAGATTATTTGTATACAGTAATGCGTAAGAGATGCGCATCCCTGGTACGCAGGGTGCGCGGCAGCACCAACAGCATCTTAAAGATGATCTCCAGCCGACTGAATTGCGCGATCCTTAACCGGTGCTGCAAAATTTCTGCTGGACGTGCGGCCTAATAAAGTTCTGCATTATTGTTAGGTTAATTTATTTATCTGTATATATACATCTCTGTTTTCTGTGCTTCAAAACCTGTCATCAAAGGAACCTCTGTGCTGTAATTTTTTTCAAAAACTGTCGTTCTTTCGGCAGCTAAATTTATGTATACAACAGAAACGTTAAAAATATACCTTTTCAATTATTTTTTTTATTATTTTATTTAAAGGAATATTGGTGTAATGAGATCATATCAAATTGAAACCTTTGCTTACTTTATTTTTTATTTAATTCAAGTTTGTTTACACCGGCAACTTGGGTTGAAGTACGGTTGTCATACACATAACCTACGTACATTTTGCTAATCATATTTTTTATGCAGCTCGGAATTTTTCAGATTTTAAACATAAGAAGGGAACATCAGCTGTAAATTTTTGTTAGGGGCAAAACAAATGTTACGCAAAATGTAAATTATGTCTCAAAGTATTAAAAATCACTTTACATTCTTCCAGGTTTGCTATTCAAACATAATATGTACGAGTTGGTATATCTACATATAGGTACACTAATATTATAGAGAGGAAAGATTTGTGTTTTATGTTGATTTGTGATTGTTTGTAACGAATAAACTCAAAAGCTGCTGGTCCGAATATTTTTTTTAAAACGTTGCCCCACTTCTGGAATTTCTCCAGTAGCGTTTAAAAACATTTAAACTAACACACACAAACAGCCAGACTCGGAACAACTATCTGTAGGCCATACAAATATTTGTTCCGTGCGGGAATCGAACCCGCGACACGCAGTGCAGCAGTTGATTGCTCAACCACTGCGCCAACCGTGTCGCCATTAAAATGCTACATTATCTCTGAGTAACAAATGCTATATTTTTATTAATTTAAAAAATAAGGGATCCTTGACAAAATTCACACGTACGAAGTCGTCGAGGCAAGGTGGTAGTGTTTTAATAAATAGAGATTGTTTTTATCTAGCCTGTATTCCCACTACTGGGCTTAGGCTTCCCCCGACTTCCCACACCACTGGTCATACCCCTGGTGGTAACTATACTACTGAGAATATAGTTTGGCTTAAGTTCGAAATTGTTACCATTAAAGCGCTAAAGCGAGCGAACGGTGCGAGCGGTGCCGCGGGAGCGGCCGCCGAGCGCCAGATTCCCTCTATTTTTGGTGAATCATTGAAATAAAATAAATAAATAAATAAAAATCTTTATATTATTTCAGACCATACAAGATCCATAAAAAAAAACACAATTAGAAAAAAAATTACAAATGAATAAAAAAAATACACATAAAAGATTAAATTAAAATCCTACTAATATTATAAATGCGAAAGTTTGTGAAGATGTTTGGATGTTTGTTACTCAATCACGCGCAAACTGTTGAACAGATTTGCATGAATATTGGCACATAGATAGAGCATTTCCTGGATTAACACATAGGATACTTTTTATCCCGGTAATATGTTCCCTTGGGATAATCGTTCTTTTCACGCGGGCGAAGCCGCGGGCAGAAGCTATAAACAATAAAATTGGGGGGTTAAATTAATTTGGGTTAGGTTAGGTGAGTGGTATAGTTTTAGCCCCACCACACCACCAGGGGTATGGCCAGTGATATGGTGGGTCCGCAATGGAAAAAAGTAATGGTGAGTTTGAGTACGAAGTTTTAAGAAGTAAAGGTATGGATAGTTTTCTTTTGCTGAGGCAAATGCGTTTATAATCACGAAGCTTTGCGCTAGAACATGATACACGAAGGTACAGACGCCAGCACATCGAGCCTGTAACTGTAAAATTTTCCCAATTGAATATGAACCTTATTTTTAGGTAACTCTTTTGTAATAAAGTTGAAAATCTATCAACGAAATTTGACATATTGTTGTAGTTTGATGTGCTAGCCTCTGTACATAGAACCATTGTAGGTTATACAAAGTTATTTTTAAAACACTAATAACCTCGCAAGACTTTATTACTAACACTTTAGAAAACAACTTTTATTCTATGACTTTTTACAAATGAATTAGGACTTGTAGTCTATTTCTCATACAATTTAAATGGTATTTCAAATAAAAGGAAATTGCAATAGAAACCGGAAAAAAAGAACAAAAATGTAAAAAAAAATAGGTTTTAAAATTTTGTATTTAATTAAAAAGCTGATTTTGTAGCTACAAAAATAAAGAAACCTGTAGATTACCCAACAAACATTTAAGATGCTATTCTAACTTGGTTCCATACGTTGGTCGTAAATACGTCCAATCACATTATCACGTTGACACGACTGAGTATAGCCCCATTTTATACGAATCTGTGTCGTAATAGAGTCACATAGCAGTCTTATAAATCTTCACTAAATGGTCATGTAGTGGTCGTATAGATGTCGTGAGATCCAATTTTCGTCGAATTATGGTGTTTATCACCGCTGCTTTTTCAAATAACCCGGTTCATCTCGACTTTAATATGGGATTATGATGAAAAGTGATTATCACCTTTCTGATATTTTATTACTTTAAACCTATGTACAGATTGTTTCATTTTTTCCTTCTTCCACAGAAATTGCATTTTCAAGGTACGGAGGAACATCCTCGGTCTGGCAGAATTTTCTTAGAAGTGACGATACGTATACATCTTACGCTAAATGTACAATATGTGATAAAGTGTTGAAATGCAATGCTGGATCCACTTCAGCATTACGGAGACATCTGACAGCAATTCACAACATAACATTGCGTCAAAGAATGGATCAGTTTAATGAATAATAATAATAACGAATATCATTCCTCAATCTGAATCTCAGGGTCTGCGCCAACTGGCGGCACGGCACTGCAAAATAGTTTTATGTAACGCAGCATTATACACCTTAAACTCATCATGTTTTAGTTGAAATTTCAATGATAATCGTTGTGCCTACAAAATCAAATAAATAATAATCTATACTAATATTATAAAGCTGAAGAGTTTGTTTGTTTGGTTGAACGCGCTAATCTCAGGATCTACT
Source organism: Charanyca ferruginea (assembly GCA_947361185.1). NCBI lineage: Eukaryota > Metazoa > Arthropoda > Insecta > Lepidoptera > Noctuidae > Charanyca > Charanyca ferruginea. Next base: position 20,124,815 of record OX376073.1, read on the forward strand.
GGTTCGAATTGAAAAAATATTTTTGTGTTGGATAGTCCATTTATCGAGGAAGGCTTTAGGCCCATGCGAAGCCGGGTCGGGTAGCTAGTGATGTACGATGTGGTGTCAGTACGGGTTTAAAATTACAACTATAACGTCATGACTTCAAGGTATGTTTCGTCACATAAAATATGGCGTGCAGTGTACCAGTTGGCGCAAGCCCTAACCACCGTCAGCTTGGGGCTCATTACCTCGCTGTGGATGGAGCACTATTTTTATAAGAACCTACACGTGTTTAAAAAAAATACCTATTGAAATTGTTTTTTTTTTAAGTAAAAAAAATATTGTAATTCAAATAAATTCCACTATTTTAAATGTTATTATTGTAATGTTACTATTTTTAAGTTTCAAATAATTTTGCAATGTGTCAAGCAAACAGTAAATTGTGAAAATAGAGTTTCTACACTTTTGTATTGCTTTGTATGTTATGTTTGCGAAAATCCACATTGATGATTTATTAGATTTTTAAAGCACCGATAAAGTGAGTGGGAGTGAGTGAGGGAGTGAAAGAGTGCGCGGGAGTTTCATCGGAATCCTTAGATTAATTAATTGAATTTAATACCCTTTGTGTTTTAATTATAATTGTTTTATCTGCTTAAGAGGACTGTGAGGCTGAAAATGTTCATACAAAAAGCGATAACGGTTTACCCCCCGTAATCTTTGTCCAATTTTTATAATTTTTGGAAATGTTGTAGGTATAATGAAACACTAGGTCAGTACGTTTTTATTTCAAAGAAATATTCCGTACAATAGCAGTAATTATCATCGAAATACTGCTGCAATTTATGACTTAAAAACTTCCTCGAGCGTTTTTATTTTTAAAAATAAAACTATACTGAATCACTTAAAAAGCAACGTACAGACCTAGATTAAGGTGCACTGAATAAAAAGAGACCAAAATTGTCTAATTTCGTGAAGGTTTAGAGGAGGAAAAATGTTATCGCCCAAAACCATATTTCAAAAAGGAAATGTAGGTAATTGCCTCCTAGACTTGCAACTCTCTCTATCGCACGATACGGGTCGGAGGGCAGGGCCATATTGTATTTGTATTGCTCACCCGAAGGGAGGCAGAGCAAGCAATATGAAACAGATAGCATTTTCAGAAATACCTACTCGCGTCGCGTATGTATCGGCACCTCAGTCCTCTTAAAGTTTACTTATTAAAGATTTTATTAGCAATATGTTATAGTAAGGGATGGAAAAAAATTGGAATAAAACCAAATACTTATATTTGTTAAAACCTTATTTGAAACTACTGTAGATGTAATAAAACGTTTTTATTCATTAACATTTTTCATTTATTACCTTCCGAGCACACTGTATGACTTCGGTGTACGACCGTCTGCTACAAGTAATTTTCTCCGAAACTATTTTTTTTATACTAGTTTGTTTGGCAGGTGGTAGGTAGTAAAAAGGTGTGTATGTATATTAGGTAACAATTTTTTTTTTGTACAGTCAGAATTTCAACCCATCAAAGTGATAATAATAGCTGCAGCGGATGGATGTGAGCTGCCCAAGGCCTACGTTCAGCAGTGGACGGCAATAGCACACCCGCGACACTCCATAGAAACGAAACGATATAATTGCCTACACTAAAACGAAAATAATAGACTATACAGATACGTGCGTGAGTGTGCGTGTCTACGCGCCACGCGAACAAAAACGCAGTTTCCAGAGCTAGTCGTTCGACGCGGGGAGAGGTGAGGAACGGTTTCAGAGGGAGGCGGAGCGTGTCGCTACTGTACGGTAGTACTAATACTTATACTGTGGCAATAGGCTGGTATGATGATGATGATAATGATACTATTTTTTTTTTGTTAAAATTTGCCAACAGCTTCGGTATACATTAGATCTTAAGTATAACACGCAATCAGTCTCAGTGTTATGCACTCACTTATCCCAATCACAGACTAATCAGCATCTCTAGACATAATATAACCTAAAAAAAAACTTTTGACTCAAGAAGAAATAAAAAATTCTAAAACTTGAATTATTCAAAAAGATATTCTTATATATTTTCACTCTCACCGCCACGTGGTCCGCCGGCCGCCCACATAAATTTCATGCAGCAAGCCGCTACAGATTTTTTCATTTTTACCGTCAGGCCATGTGGGCTACCTGCGTACCATAACTAGCAGACCAAATTTTATGACAATAGTACTTGTTGCAACTTGTAAGTCCAGTCCAGGTAAGGGCAGTCCATATGTGTAATTAAGTGAGTTGACCGCGTGCCGCCCACATAGCCTGCCGTAATAGTTCTTCGCGCCAATTTCGCTCAGACTACGTGTTTACAAAATGTCAAATTCTAGTGACTCTGACTATCAACCACGTCTAATTCTAATTCAGCAGCTCGTTTACAAAGACAAGGAAATCATAAGTTCAGCAAATCATTGAGGTCCGATCACAGAGGACGGCTTATTCGGCGAAGGTGCATACATTGTTATGAGAGGAACCGAGCTACTGGACTTTCTGCAAAAGACGCCAGAGACCGAACAAAAAAAGTGAATACTGTGTGTCTAAAATGCCCGTCTCATCCTGGTGTTTGTGTGCAATGTTACGGAGAAATCCACATTAGCGTAACGTAAAAATTAAACACTTATTTTATTTATTTTCACATAATTTCTTGTTTTTTTTTTATGTTAAAACAACTTTTTTTGTATAAGTACATTTTTCGTTATGAAATCGTCATAAAATTACTTATTAAACTGGTTTTACTTACTAGACTTTGGACCTTATTCTTCTTTAATTATAGTCCGATTTTCATCGATTTTATGTTATTGTACCTAGGTCTTTTATTATTTTTATTAAATTTTTGTTTATAGCTGTAAGTCTTCCATGCTTCCTAAATAAATAAATAAACAATTTAAACCAGACGACAGGGAAACCATAACTAGCAAGACAAGCTCTATAAAAATAAATGAATTAGTGGGCTCACAGCGGACCACACGGCCTGCTGGTAAACTTAACGTGTCTCGGCGGCCGCCCACTTGAAGTTGCTGCAAAAGTTACACAAAGTCAAGCGTGTCGTGATGTAAATTTGTGTGGTATATTCCTGACAATCTAAGAAGTCCCATTTGACATATCATATTTGAATATGAATCAACGATTAATTCTTGTTGTTGAGTGCATTTTTTTTTCAACATAAGGTTAAACGTGATACTTACGAATGATACTCGTTGTTATAGTATATGGGTAACATAGTAATTAATTAGGATTATGAATTGTATGTTTCAATTTCTTACGTACTAGTTCGAAAGAAGAAACGTCAAATGGGACTTCATACGTTGTCAGGAGTTTAGTGAGTGTTAACTGCTTGTTTTTTTTTACTCATGTTTGCAATTATTTTTCGTTTTTCACAGAAATGAAGTTCTCAGAGTTTGTACATTTTCATCAAAAGAGGCCTTCATTCGTCTGGAAATATTTTCTCAGAAGCCGAGACAAATTTCATGGAAAATGTAAATTATGTCTTCAACTGATATCATGTGCTTATGGTTGCACTTCTGCATTACGGAAACATTTATCAACAAGACATGATATTATTGAAATAAAAACACAACCAAAAATTATATTCATTCAGAACCAACATGGAGACTAAGAATTGGCGCAACAAAAGCGTGCTGAGTCCAAAACCAAAACGCTTGGGTAGCAGACCAAAGACAAAAGTTTATTTATCTAAAGGCATTTAGACAAATAGGTTTGATACATAATACATAAACTTAAACTCAAAACCACTAATCGTCATCCTCACTATATCCATACTTCCATACTAATATTATAAATGTGAAAGTAAATCTGTCTGTTACGCTTTCACGATGAAACGGCTGATCCGATTTTAATGAAATTTGGTATGAAAATAGCTTGAATCCTGGGGAAGGACATAGGCTACTTTTTAATCCACGATAGCAAACATTCACGCGGACAAAGTCGCGGGCAAAAGCTAGTTTCAAATAAAGCATTTAGGTACAGGAACTTTTGAATTGTCAAGAAATCATTCATTCAATCAAACAGAACGTATTTATGAAAAAGAACGAGCAAGAAACTCCATGAATACTTTAAAAAATATTTTATTTTTAAGAATATTATTAGTTTCTTACCTTTATGCTCAGATTATCAAACAAAAGGCAGATAGACCGTGTGGAACACTGCGAGTGAAGCCACCAAAGCAAATACAAATTCAAAAACGAATACCTACAATTCACTTCGCGCTGTACTAACACGAGCAACAGCACGAAGCGAAGTATTGTTAAAAAAAAACAAATACTAATACAAATAAAAATTCAAAAGCGAATACAATCACGAGATTGTAGGTATTTGTTATTGAATTTGTATTTGCTTTTGTGGCTTCACTCGCAGTGTTCCGCACGGTCTATATGCCTTTTGTTTGATAATCTGTCCCTTTATGAATCATAATTATTACGACTAAGTAAAAAATAGAGCATACGTGCATGCTCTGTGAAATTGTAATACTAAGATTTAAGCAAAGACTGTTTGATTTTCTTTAATTGTTAAGACAATTAAATAATGCCCAAACATTGCAAATTATTTATATATCATTCTTGTATGTCTCCGTTGAAGCAGTATGGCATGTATATGCAATTTTCTGATAAATACGACTACCTGTGTGCCTATTTAATATAAGAAAACATTAACTTTTATTGTTTATATTTATTTAGATACCTAACCTATCAAAATCGCTAAAAGTGTTGTATTTTTATGCACAAGATTTTACAAAATTTAAATTTAAATTTAAAGATGTCTTACAATGTTTAATTTAATTTTAATAACTGTCTTTACATAATAAAATACCGAACTATTACAATACTTTTTTTTTCATTTGTTTTATAGCTGCAGCAAGTTGCCAGCAATATTTTAAATGTGGCTGAAACACTTCACATACTTTCAGTGCATGTATTAAGCTGCAGTGCTATTCTGTTACAATCTCCCTCGGTGAACACCTAGGTGAAGTGAGCTGTCATCCGTCCGTCTGCTTTGTCAATCCCTAGCATCGGGACTGATGACAACTCACGTCACCTAGGGGTTCACCGAGCGAGATTGTAACAGAATAGACATACTGCAAAACTTTTTATATGATTCCTCTACGCACAATTTTGTATTCACTAGTAACATTTTCCCGGCATTGTGTGTTCCAATGCCACGCAAGCTGCACAAGTATGTAATACTAGATATATGTAATACTACTATACATACATTAAAATGTTACAACATTTAACAAAAAACACATTAATACTAAAAAAAGACTACAAAAAAGCTGCAACTTACTACTCTACTACTATTAATACTTTGACTGCAATCAGTCAAAGTATTCCCCCTTTAGATAATTAGGTATTATTTCTCGACAATTTTGATTTTAAGAACTTTCTTTTTTTCAGACGAACCGGAGTTTTCCAACCCTAAACTTAACCGCATAAATACGAAGCCATCTGCAGTCTGGAAATATTATCTCAGAAGCAGTGACAAATGCCGGGCGAAATGTAAAATTTGTCACAAAGTGTTAAAATGCGGCTATGGTTCAACTTCGGGTTTATGGCAACATTTTAATGCAAAACATAATAATGACCAAGAAGCAACGCAGGACACAACGCAAGAAGCAAAGGATGAAACAACGGAAGAGACAACGCGAGAGTTTCATTTTATCCGGTTCGATGTGGAAGGTATTTAAATAAATTTTACAATAATTTATTAACTTTTGGGCTATGCGCGCACAGCGAATTTTAAACGTTGCGATTTAAAAAATGCGAAATGAAATCGAGTGACATAAAGGGAAAATCGCAAACGATTTATTTTCGCAGTGCGCGGATTGTAGTACGATTATTATTCGCAACGATTAAAATTCGCAGTGCTCGCATAGCCTAATAACAATAAAAAAACTGGTCAAAAGTCGGACTCGCACGGAAATTGTTCTTTACCTACGTACAATCTTTACCACTACACACACATAATAACAAAGATAATATTGATTGACTTATTCATATTGTAAGTACCTACTTACGTATAACAGTGTACCTACGCAGTAAGGTAGTTGCATCTACTTTAAACAAAATAATTACCATCAGTAAAGGTCGAAACTTATGAAAGCACGGAAAACAAGTCAAATTAAAAGAAAAACTTTAAACTTTGATGTTCTTAAAATAGTCCCCATTGACGTCATAGTTAATTTTTCAAGCGCAAAATATAAGTTTGTAATAGAAAAATATTTTATATATATTTTTTTCATAATTATAACATAAGGTAAACCATTTTTTCTTTACTTTATTTTTTTACTCTACTCTTGCTGTGAGACTTTGCCTTTGGCCAAATTTCATGACAGGTCAGTGGGGGGACCCTACAGGTCTTGATGAACCTGTGAAGTATTAAAATATAATGGCTGTATCTTTTGATTGCGTTGACTTGGAAGGTTATTTTTTTTACATAAAATTGCAGTATCATCAATACTTATTTGATGTTAATTTCGACTCGAGTCTTGACAGATGGACAGACAGACGGAAAACAAAGTGATCCTGTAAGAGTTATTTTATCCTGAGATACGGTACCTTAAAATAATTAACGAATCATTGCATAATTTTCCAATTACGGTCTCATTACTCGGACAGTCTCCCCTTCGTGATAGGAACCAGACCTCAAGGTTGAATGTTTTACTTAACTATTTCGAGAACGGTGGTATAAAATAAATTGTACAATAGTTATTTGTTATACAAGAGTGCAAAGTTGCTTTTTAACCGCGTGTTCAATTTTGATGACCGAGCAAGCGAAGGATTCTAAAATTGAATCACGAGCGCAGCGAGTGATTCAAAATTAGAATCCTGAGCGTCAGCGAGGGAATCAAAAGAGCACGAGGTGAAAAATCTTTGCACTCGAGTGCAACACGTAACTTTTCATTCCACCTCAGCGAGGAAATGACTAAATGCAAAAAAAAAACGTTTACAAAGTCTGAGTTTTTAACAAATTAAAAAAAAGTTCTATGATATATTCGGCACCATAGAGGTAGCAGTAAATAGGTTTAATGTTTTTTTTTAATTCACAAACTTAGTGCACACGATGTTCTAAATTCAATTTACTTTATCCTCTAGAGAATAAAAACGGCTTTTCCACTCAGATATTGAAGATAAATTTACTTTATCCTCTAGAGAATAAAAACGGCTTTTCCACTCAGATATTGAAGATTAAAAATACTCTTTCCGAGATGGTGGGATGAAAAATATAATGCATGCGTGTTCGGATTTGAACCCACGACTAATTCAAAAGCTGGGGTCTGGCAACCACTGCTTAAAAATAGTTGATAGCAAAAAGTTACATAAATACGGCAAGTAAGGTATTTGTGATACATTTTTTCTTCTAGTATTAAATTATCTTCTGCGTCAAAGGTGACAGCGATTCTGCGTTCAGAAGCCCTTTAGATAATTTTATTTTCTAAACAACTCAGATTTTAAGTATAATACAATAATTATTACACCTTTTGTTTACAGATGAGGATGACTTTTCAGACGCCAAACTTCAGCAAACAAAGACGGAGCGTTCTCTAGTTTGGAAATATTTTCTTAGAAACAATAACAAATGCCGGGCGAAATGTAAAATTTGTCTCAAAGTGTTAAAATGCGACAACGGTTCTACCTCGGGATTACGAAAACATTTATCAGCGATACATTCAATTAGTGAGAAGTCAGAAGAGACGGCGCAAGAAACTGAGGAAGGTGATAAAATTGTTTTACAGTCTTTTTTTTATCCTTTTTAAAAGCCAAACACTAATTTCTAGTGTATGCGTGGCATGGAGCAACCATCAGTAGAACTAGTGTAAATTAAAAATATGTACTACCTATTATTTTTTATTATTATTTACAGAACAGGAGGAATTTTCAGACGCGGAACTCAATGAAACGAGTACGAAACCTTCTCCAGTCTGGAAATACTTTCGAATAAGCAAAAACAAATGCCGCGCAAAGTGTAAAATTTGTCTCAAAGTGTTACTATGTAAGAATGGTATCAAGGGACTAAAACGACACTTGGGAATAAATCACTGTGTATATATCTAACATTTGATGTTAAAACATAATTAAATAAAGATGTGAGTGGATGGGATGATGATACTTATAATATAAAAGATTTTTAAATTAAACGGCTACGATACTTGCACAAATAATTGTAAATAAAAACCGCGGGATTAAGAAGATACTTAGCAGTAAACCATTGTGTAGACAACTAATATTTGATGTAAAATCATAGGTAAAAAGATGTCTAATAATGTTGAAATAATATAACTGATTTTGTATGATAATAATGTGAATGAGTGAAGAATTAATTTATTTTTATTTTTGTATGCTGAGAGAAATTGGCTTTATTAATATATTAATATTGTTTAAATAAAAAACAAGTTACCATAAGTTTACCTGAACCACAGTTTTTTTAGAGACATCGTCAAGTCAAAGTAAAGGAATTAAAAAAAAGATTTCGAAAACACATAATTATAAGCAAAAATGTCAAAAACAAATACATACATCATTTACTTAATACTTAATTTCACTCACACACACACTGTGCATATTCAAGTATGTAAACTGCAAGTTGATATTTTTGTTCGTTTTGATTTTTATTTAGTAGTTAAGTTTTTTTCTTTTTCTTTTCTTATTTTGACTGCATCTGTAGTCAGGAGAACCCTGACTACGGAACCCTTATTATTATTATTAGAGAGTCAGAGGCAATTACAGCCTAATTGTTTGCATTATGTGTAATTTAGAATATAAGTTTTTCTTTGTATTTGGCTGAATCAATTTCATTTGATTTTATTTCATTTTATTTTTCTTCTTCTTCTTTTGTCTTTCTTTTTCTTTACTTCTTTTATTAAAGTGAAACAAAAATACAAATCAATAAATGAATAATGGTTTAATAGCAGCAGCAGTCGGGTCTTATATTACTATAATTGGGAACAGTAGGTTCAGGCTACAATTAAATATTATTCATAGACTAGGTTTTGCCCGCGACATCATCCGCGTAAGTGTCGGTTATCGCGGATGAATATAAAGTCGCGCATTAAAAAAGCATCCTGTATCTGTATCCTTTCTTAGTGTTCAATCTTTTTCTGTACGAAATGTCATCAAAATCAGTTTATTATATGTGTTTCCAAAACACACAGCATTGGTTGAAGAAGCATTCAATAAATTAAGCCTAAGATTATGCAATTTCATACCTGAATTGTCCTTTTTATGTTACCTGTCTCTTTCACTCGCAGCAGACCATGACAGAAATCCTGAACTGGAGCGCAGCTGTCAATGTCAACTCATAGCGTTCATAAATTTTGCCGCGAAAACATGCAAAATTTTTTCATCGTGATTAATACTTGTAAAATAAAGTATTTTAGTTTTAATTAAGTGATTGTGTGGATAATTAGTGAGTATGAGCACTCAAGATAAGGCCAATATTGTCGGTAAGGACAATGGTAGTGGTGAATGTGGTAGTTCGATCGTTGTTGCTTCGGACGAAGAACAGACTTCTCGACTCCCACGACACTCTGTACCTACCAGTGGGAACTGCAGCTCTTCCTCATCTTCGGAAGATGAGGAGGGCTACGCCTCTCCTCCGCCGAATAAACGTCGTAAGTACAAACATAATGTAATTTCCGACCCGCGTATCGATGGCCTCATAAACCAAGTAAGTTACATATCCGGTTATTTATCACAGTTACCTTTTACCATTAATCGTAATACGAGTTGTACTGAGGACCTAATCCTTCCTGGCCCCAGCAAGGGATTCAATCAGTCACAATATCTAACTAACCCATGTAGTAGCTCGGATATGTTTACATTAGGTGAACTGAACACAGATTTTGATGAAAGAAAAGTTGTTCCCCCGGCCAAGAAAGAGAGATTAGATAAGCTAAATAAGCTACAACATTTTGATACTCAAGCATGGAAGGGTATGCGCTACAAGTCTGTATTGCAAACTTATTCTGCGACTCCAGGTTTTGTTTCATTAAAAGTAAATGAGGAATTTTGTCACCTCAATAAAACTAAGGATTATTTGGCTTCAGCAGAAAATGTGTTAGCTGGATTAACAAATGCAGAGTTAGAACAACAGGAATTGTTAAAACAGGGTTTGCAGGACCTTCTGAATTGGGCCGCTGGAAACCCAGATAATATAAACCCAAACTCTCTTTTTGAAAAGATTACTGTTTTACTTGGACCTGGTTCCCCACTACATAAATGTTCAGAGAAGATAATGCAAATTATTTGTGGAAGGAGGGGAGAATCTATTGAAATTAGAAGAGAAAGAATAATTAAAGAAATTAATAACCCCAATTTAAAAGCTACATTCAGAGGTATACCTCCTAGTTCTGAACATTTATTTAGCCGGGATGCTCTACAGCCTGTTATTAAATCTTTGGGTGGTACCCAATTATGGCTAAATAAACCAGAATATATAAAGGAAGGAAAAACAAACAGGATGTTTTCAAATAAAAATGAAAGAAGAGTACATAGTAACTCACATAATAAAAATAGTAGATTTGATGACAAACAGTTGAAATCTGATAATATTCAAACTTCTCACAAGCGTCATAACTTTCGCAAAAATTTTCACAAAAAAAGAAATTCAGATCAGAACACAAAACAAAAATGACTATATACAGAACCGTCAAAATTTCCGGGGGGGATGTTTGAAGGACCATGTCCAAGTGTGGAAGGAGCTTGGGGCAAACCAGTTCATTATAAATATAGTTACCAAAGGCCGCCTGCCTTTCAAGTTAAAACCTCCACTCAGATGTTTAACAGCAAATATGCTGAAGAAGTTCAACACAAGAACCTCCCCCGAGATGACGACAATAATAAAAGATTTAATAGACAAAGGAATTTTGGAGGTGCCCCCAGTTTTGAATTCTGGTTTCCTTTCCAAAATGTTTCTTGTAAAGAAGCAAGATGGGGGCTGGCGCCCCATATTCGACCTCAGGGGGCTCAACAGATATGTAGCAACCAAGCATTTTCAGTTAGTGTCCCAGACAGACGTTGCAGACTTCTTACAAGAAAACGATTGGATGGCGAAGATAGACCTCCAACAAGCCTATTTTCATTTACCAATTTCGGAACCACACCGCCGTTTCCTAAGGGTATTTTACAACAACCAAGTGCTTCAATTAACAGCACTACCTTTTGGCCTGTCTTCTGCCCCCCGAACTTTCGCCACTTTATCCAACTGGATTGCAGAAATATTACGTGCTCGGGGCATAAGACTACTAGTGTACCTAGACGATTACATTCTAGTAAGCCAAGACCGAACCAGACTGCAGAATCAGGTCTCGGAGACCTTAAAGATTCTGGAGAGCCTAGGCTGGCATGTCAATTGCGAAAAATCAGTACTAGCACCCTGTCAAGAGTTGGAATATCTAGGTCTATTGTGGAACACCAAAAACAGGACCATGGCCTTACCACCGAAAAAGGTGGCAAGAATAAAATCATTTATTACAAAACTTCTGGAGAAGGGTCGTTGCACTCTTCGGGAGAGCCAATGCCTTCTAGGTCTACTAAATTTCGCAAATTTAACAACACCGATGGGACGTTTACACTGTCGACAAACACAGAGGTTCCTAAGGGAGTTCAGTCGACTCAAAAGTTCACAAAAAAAGGATCCTTGTGTGCAGCGAGAGCTAGGCTGGTGGCGGAACGCCATAGACCACAGTTCAGTGGTCCTGCACAAGAAAGAAGTGACCCACTTTTTGACGACAGACGCTGCGGACGTGGGTTGGGGCGCTCATCTGAACGAGAGGTATCTGACAGGCAGGTGGACAGCGCAACAAAGGTCTTGGCATTGCAACCTGAAGGAACTTTTCGCAGTGTACGGCGCCATAGATCGTTGCCAGAAGTCACTGCGGAGTGCGCACATATTAATACAGTCCGACAACAGGACCCTTGTGGCTTATATCAGGAACGAGGGTGGGACTCGTTCTCTAGCCCTTCTTCAGCTGACAACCAAACTTTTAGAACTCACCGAGCGCCTCAACGTCACGCTCTCGGCGGCGTACCTCCCGGGGAGGTACAACGGCATAGCCGACCGCCTGTCCAGGAATCGACCAGTGCCGGAATGGCACTTGTTGCCCCCGGCCTCGGAGGCCGTATTCAGACTTTGGGGCGTACCAGAAATCGACTTGTTCGCATCAAGACGCAGCGCCGTCGTAAGCTCGTACGTAACATGGGACTCCAGAGATGGGTCAGCCATTTTTTGCGACGCCTTCAGTCGAAAATGGAACTTCGAGTTGGCCTGGGTCTTCCCACCACCGAATCTCATTCCACGAGTGTTGCGACACCTCAATACGGCGACCGGAACTTATATAGTGATAGCGCCACATTGGGCACAGTGCTTTTGGATAGCAGACCTGAGGGCACGAGCTTTATCGGAACCGGTACCAATACGGGAGTTATCCAACAACCTGTTGGACTTGACGACAGGCAAGAGCCCCCCTCAGGTACAGAAGTTGGAACTTCTTGCTTGGAAAATTGGGGGTGGGCCAATCAGGTCGCTCACTGGACTCCTGAGGAAAGGGGTCTCCTAAATAAGAGTTGGAGAAACTCCACTATAGCGACCTACAAAGCTCCAATCAGGCGTTGGGTTGCATGGTGTTTGCAGAACAACATTAACCCTAGTTGCCCACAGAGCAATGATGTTGCTCGGTTTTTGGCTAAATTGTGTATTGTTGATAAACTTGCTTACAGGACCATACTTCTGCATAAATCCGCTATATCCACATACACAGCAAAAAACGAAGCAATATCAAAGAATTTCTTTGTACAGCAAATCCTAAAAGCTACAGCCTTAGTTAAACCACCTGAAAAGAAAACACCTATCTGGGATACTGAGTTACTTTTTAACTGGCTTAGGAATACTCCAGGGTTAAACACTTTATTTGACATATCTAGAAGAACTGCAATTATCTTATTACTAGCTTCGGGTCGAAGAATCCATGATTTGACACTTTTAGAGTTGTCCAAAGACAACCTTATTGTGGATAATGAGAGCCACAGGGTAACATTGTGGCCAAGATTTGGTTCCAAGACCGATAATGCTGACACTAGACAATCAGGATGGATATTAAAACAACATCCTGATGAGAAAATATGCCCAGTCAGACATATTATAGAATTAATTGAAACTACAAAGGTCAGGCGTTCTGAAGTTGATAACTTGACAAGCCTATTTATATCAATCACAGGCAAGATTAGGCCAGCCACTCGTACCATAATAGCTGGTTGGATAAGGAATGTCTTTAAACAAGCTGGAATTGATGCATCACCAGGTAGTGTAAGATCAGCAGTGGCCTCGAGAAGCTTCTCAGAAAACAGGCCAGTTGACGAGATTTTAGAGAGAGCAAATTGGAGAAGCTCTAACACTTTCAGGAAGTTCTACTGCCGTACAGTTAAGAAGAGTTTGAGTAGTGGGACTAATGATTATTTTTTAAATCATTTTATAATTCCTTAGAGCTAGACTATTAATATTTCTTAAATAAATAATTACCATACTGTATTGAAGTATACTGTGGATGATTATTGATCTCATGATTTGAATAATTTTGATAAATTTTATGTTGTGTTTTTGAGATCATTTTGTGGCAGGAGAGCCACAAAATGCTGATTAACTTTTTTGTTGATTTTAGTTTTAAAGAAATCTAAGTTTGTTTTCATTTAATTATTTTTTAAGTTTGATTGATACATTTAATGGATGTATAATTGACTATCTATTAATATAATTGTTTATTTGAATTAACTATGGAGATTTATTTAATTTCACATAGCGTTCATAGTACCTGCACCCATTACAGGTTCTTTCACCAGCAGATAACAAACAGGTCTTCAACCAATGCTGTGTGTTTTGGAAACACATATAATAGAACTGTTTTGCATTAAAACAAAACAGTTATTATGTGTGTGGAAAAACACACAGCATTGGAGCAAGGTGCTTGCTGGTGGTTGATGGAAGACTATGAGTTGACATTGACAGCTGCGCTCCAGTTCAGGATTTCTGTCATGGTCTGCTGCGAGTGAAAGAGACAGGTAACATAAAAAGGACAATTCAGGTATGAAATTGCATAATCTTAGGCTTAATTTATTGAATGCTTCTTCAACCAATGCTGTGTGTTTTTCCACACACATAATAACTGTTTTGTTTTAATGCAAAACAGTTCTATTATATTTTAGCCGTGAAACAAACGAACTTACTTTCCCATTTATAAAATTAAATATGGATAGTCTAGTATTTTTGTTTTTTGTGTAAACCGTATCCAGCTTATATTAAAATTAGGACTTATTAATTTAAATAGTGGTATTTTCTATATTTGAGTCTTTTATATTTTCTTTATTATATCTTCATTTATTTTCAAAAATCTTTTATTTCAATCCATTACGGATCATTACTGTGCTGATAATCTATGTAAACGGAAGGAAAGAGCCAAGATCTCACGACACAGGGAATCCTAGTGTGTGATCTGACCTGAATTCAAATTTGTAACCGGTTGTGATAATAAATTATGAATATTTCATTAATTTAATTTTATAGACTTTAAAATCACCATCTGCCTAGCCTCTTCCCAACTGTATTGGGGTCGTTTTCCAGTCTAACCAGATGCAGCTGAATACGAGTCTGCCAGACTTCCTGTCTGATCTCCACAACCCCAGTTATTGTGTAACACGATGCCCCTTGATAAGAATGGTTGTCAGACTTTCAGGTTTCTGACTATCCATAACGACAACCAAAAATCTATGAATGACAACCTGGACCAACGGCTTTACGTGCTTTCGGAGGCACGGAGAGAACTCGGTATTGAATGGATGGTCAACCATCCACAGACCGAGCGCGGTAAGCGTAGCTTAACCTAGACCGTTCGGTACGTACGGCAATTACTTAGCCACGAGGTCCTAAAAAAAAACTTAATGTTGTTACCCGGCAGACGTCCTGCTCAGATAATAAAACCTAGAACCTGACAGTAGCACCACCTACCAGGTCCAATTATGAATCTAAACCATTCTAGAATGTACTGGAACATACACAAAAGACTTCATCAAAATCGATCCAGCCGTTTAGGAGGAGTTCAGTCACATAGACGAATAATATGAACGAAGATTACTACTTATATATAAATATATAAAATACTCCAGACTATTTAAATTCTAAGCTCAAAATTCATAACATCTTGTATTTTCAGACGAAACGGTGGAGTTTTCAGACCCGAAACTTAATCATCCAAATACGAAGGCTTCTTCAGTCTGGCAATACTTTCTAAGAAGCAAAGACAAACGTCAGGCAAAATGTAAAATTTGTCACAAAGTATTAAAATGTGAACAAGGTTCCACTACTGGGTTGAGACGACATTTATCACCAAAACATATAAATAGTCAAAAGTTAGAGAGAAAGGAAAAAATAACATTTGTCAAGGTCGTCATGAAAGGTAATTTTATTTTTACGGAAAAATGCCAATGCCAACCAACTAATTTGGTAGATATTTCTGCTGACCCGTTTTTAAAATCCGACTTAAATCCGGTTGAGAGCATTGTCATGCTCACTCAAATATCTCGCTGATGGTGGCGCGTGGTTGAGCTGAATGATGCTGATCCACACGTCATGTTTGTGAACGGGCGCTGTCAGCAGATATTGGTCAAAAAAAATAATGAATCGTAGCATAATCCTCCATTTACGGTCTCATTGCTGGGACACGGTCTCCCCTTTATGATAGAAAACAGGCCTCAAGGTTGAATGTTTTACTTTTCCATTTCGAGAGCGGTGGTGATAAAATAAATAGTACAATATGTGTGTAATAAAAATACTTGCGTGCTTGGATTGGGTTCAAAATGGAATTCTAAAGCTGGGGCCAGGCAACCACTGCTTAAAAAATAGTTGCAGCTACATTTTGCAGTAAAAGTATTTACCGTTTAGAAGCACTTTTAGCTAATTATATTTTCTAAACAACTCAGATTTTAAGAATAGGTAATACAATAATTATTACACTTTTTGTTTACAGAAGAGGAAGAGTTTTCAGACGCCAAACTTCAACACATAAAGACGGAGCCGTCTCCAGTTTGGAAATATTTTCTTAGAAACAATAACAAATGCCGGGCGAAATGTAAAATTTGTCGCAAAGTGTTAAAATGTGACGATGGTTCTACCTCGGGATTACGAAAACATTTATCAGCGATACATTCAATTAGTCAGAAGTCAGAAGAGATAGTGCAAGAAACTGAAGGCATTGTGGAAGGTGATTAATTATTTATTTACAATCAATTTTTTTTTAATCTAATCACCAATAATTTCTGGTGTATGCGTGACATGGAGCAACCATCAGTAGAGCCAGCATAAATTAAAAATACTATTGTTTTTTATTATTATTTACAGAAGAAGAGGAGTTTTCAGACGCGGAACTAAATGACACGAGTGCAAAGTCTCCTCCAGTATGGAAACATTTTCTCATAAGCAAAAACAAATACCGCGCAAAGTGTAAAATTTGTCTCAAAGTGTTACAATGTAACAATGGCACCACGGGACTAAAGAGACACTTAGCAATAAAACACTGTGTTTATAACTAATATTTTATGTAAAAACATAATTAATTTATCAATGTTAAAGTAATATAACAGATTTTTTATGAAGTGAATGTATGAATAAGCGTGAATTCTCTCTTTCATATTTTTGTATGACTGACTGACATTGGTATAGATAAAAAAAACAACATGGCGGAGTTTAACTGCTATCAATTTAATTGATAATAGTTTTTATAGACATGTTCATGTATTGTGGGATATCAAAAGAAAGGGGTTCCAATACGATTTAGAAAAAGAACAATATAGCAAACATTTTTAAAATAAATACGTGATTTACTTGATAAAATCTACCTCTGTATGAGGTAATCAAATCTTAGTAAATACACAATTTTATCTACACCACAATATGCACACTCAAGTATTATTATTATTATATTATTATATTTAGCCTATACTGTCCCACTGCAGTGCAAAGACCTCCCTCCTTTCCTTCCATCCGTTTCTATGTTTTGCCAATTCTTAAGAAAGCTATGCAATTCATACCGCCATCTTTTCTTGGTCTACCGCGGTCCTGTCTCGCCATTTCAGGGCACCAATTTTGGTACTTACGAACCCATAGGTCGTTCAGCATACGGCAGACATGTCCCTGCAACTTGGAACCTTTTTTGTCTTTATTTAGTTGTTATTTTTTTCTTTTCCTGCTTTGGCTGCATTTGTTGTCAGAGCAAGAAGCCACTAATGGCTCAAAATACAGAGATAACCATTGTTTGAGAGACTGAGGTAATTCAAAGAATATATGTTTTTCTTTGTATTTGATTTAATAAACACTTAATTTAATTTTTTGTTTATTTCACTTCTTACGGTTTGAATTAATGTTAAAAAAAAGAATACAAGTCAATAAATGAATAGTGGTTTCATTGTAGTCGGGGCTCAGACAACTTTACTTATTACTTGGGAACATTTAGGTTTCGGCTACAATTCCATATAGATTTTCCTTGTATTTTTGTTTTTGTGTAAGCCGTGGTTATTTTACATTACCACATATGAATTTAAATTATGTTATCTTTTATATTTTCTTTATTATTTTTTATTGCTTTTATAACTGTGTTATTAATCTTTGTATAAGGAATTAAAGAGCCTAGATTTCACGACACATGGAATCCTAGTGTGTGGATCTAGGGCTTCACGCAAATAATTGTAACCGGTTGTGACAATAAATTATTAATATTTCATTTTATAGACATGTAGTTATATTTTGATATATTAAAACAGAAAAAAACCCTTTGAACTATACTAACTTAACAATATATAAAATATAAAATTATACTTAATAATATTATATTATTACTATAAAAATATTTAAAAATTCTCCAGACTATTTGAATTCTGAGATCAAATAATCATTACACCTTGTACTTTCAGATGAGGCGGTGGAGTTTTCAGACCCAAAACTTAATCATACCAAATCGAAGGCTTCTTCAGTCTGGAAACATTTTCTAAGAAGCAAAGACAAATGCCAAGCAAAATGTAAAATTTGTCTCAAAGTATTAAAATGTCACCATGGTTCCACTACAGGGTTAAGACGACATTTCACAGCAATACATTCAAATAGTAAAAAGTTGGAGACGACGGAAAAATTTACACTTATCATGAAAGGTACTTATTTTATTTGACAATCCATTAGCTTCTTTTATAATGCCAATGCCAACCAACCAAACCGGTAAAGTAAAACCGTTTTTCTTCCACTATGTCGCGACACATTGAGTAACCATCAATAGATAAAGCATATCTATGTTTATTGGCTTGAAAATACAATAATATTATATAATTAAAATATGTATTCACAAAAGAAAGGTCTTACAACCTAACAGTCACTGTATTCTAGCTGCAAGCGAGCAAATTATTTTTATTTACGTAACAATTATTATCACGCAAATAATATTACACACACACGCACACCTTTTATTACATTATAATACATACTTTTGCATAGAATATAAATACTATTGATTATTTTAAACATTTATTATTTACAGAAGAGGAGTTTTTAGACGCGGAACTCAATGACACGAATGCGAAGCCTTCTCCAGTCTGGAAACATTTTCTCATAAGCAAAAACAAATACCGCGCAAAGTGTAAAATTTGTCTCAAAGTGTTACAATGTAAGAGTGGTACCATGGGACTAAAGAGACACTTAGCAATAAAACACTGTGTTTATACCTAGCATTCAATGTAAAAACATAATAAAATAAATATGTCTAACAATGTTTATTAACAGATTTTTAAGTAAAATGGTCACCCATCCTCGGACCGACCGCGGCATACGTAGCTTAACTAAGACCGATTGATCCGTACGACTTTTAAGGTGCTTTCAGATTAAGTAACATGTTGTGTAACTTGTGTTTTATATAACACGTCCATATGTAACATTGTTTTTCAACATTGCAACATATAACAATACTGTACACATTAGAAACAAAATGTTATATAACTTTGTCGTGCGTTTGTATGCCGTGTGGTACCGGTCGCAAATAGCACCACCCCATTCCTTTCCGTGGGTGTCGTAGAAGGCGACAGAGAGATATTGACCAGAGGATGGGCAGCAGCGTCCTTCTGAGTACCATAACACCTACTGCGATCGCCAACATGCATCGGCCAAGGAACGCGATTACGGCTGAACCCCCCTTGGGGGAGACTTATGCCCAGCAGTGGACGTCTAAAGGTTGACATAATGATGATGATGATAACTTTGTGGTTTGTCGTTCTGCACTGCTGTTCACTATTGCATAAGATATACCAACATTGTTGTAAATATTAATAACATGTTAAAATAACATTCAGCCTCCACATTATTGAAACATGTTACATTACGACGTTTCAGAACATGGTATATAATATGTACGCACCTTTACTTCCACGAGCCTCTCCCTGTGTATACAATTACTAAGATTTATAAATACACTTAGATATATCCACATTAAAATATACCAGATTTTTTTAAATGTATGGTTGCGATGCTTGCATAAATAATCCATACTAAAATTATAAATGCGAAAGTAATTCTGTCTGTTATGCTTTCACGATAAAACGGCAGCACCGATTTTGATGAAATTTAATATGAAGATAGCTTGAACCCCCCCCCCCCCCCCCCCCCTGACCTGAGAAGTGGCCCGCACTAGCGGGCCGGCACCAGTCGGGGGTTGCTAGAGTATCTCCAGTTCCCACGACTCCCGACGTAGGTGTGAGATGGAACACCGTGGTGGTTTTAGCCGGTACGAGTCTGGCACACCCCCTCGTCTTCCCCGGACGGGGGATTGGGGATTTCCACACGATAAAAACAAAAGGACATAGGCTACTTTTTAATCCGTGATTTCGTCTGCATCCATGATAAGCGACATTCACGCGGACGAAGTCGCGGGCAAAAGTTAGCTTAGAATAAAAAAAAAAACTTTTAAATTTTCATGTTATTGTTTAACCCATTGAATGCCGACACGTTAGATCAAAAGCAGGTGCCACCACACAACTCGTCTTCCGTTACCAATAAAAAGGGAGCCAAGAAGTGGGGACAGAAAAAAAATAAAACGATTGAAGTCATAACCTGTTTTTTTATACTTCTATGGTCCTAACTATCTACGTGCAAAATAGGATGGGGTGACGGCGGTACGTGTAGCCAAAAATGTCAAAATTCGTATTTCTTCGGCGCGTGTAACTCAGTCTACCGTTGATCATTCTTGAGAAGACAGTTATATACTCTATGTACTACACAGGACACTAGTTGCCATCTTGCGCACGCGCCTTTTATGTTTTTTTTTTTTGGTTTTGTGGACAATTAGTTAAGTTTCTTGTTTTATTTTTAATAGGAATAACATTCGATATTACCGTATTGTTATCATTAATTGTAGATTATCTGTTGCGAGTCCAGTTCGCGCAAATTTGGACGCTTTTACTGTTTTAAAATGAATTTGTCGAAAGTTTGAAAGTGGAGGTTTTAAGTGAAGTTTAGCAAACTTGTCAACAATACCAACGCCCTACGCGTGTCTAGTGTGTGTCCTATAGGTACACCAAGCGACTGGGCCGTGAATTCGCGTAGCGATCAGCGACGGCGTCCCGAGGGGTAAGTAGGTCCCGTACTCCTTTGACACTACCGCAGCGCGCTGGCGTTTGGATCGTTAAGGTTATTTTTGGTTCGCAACCGTGCTGCTTCATGGTCCAAGTTGCAAACCCAATGACGATATAACTGCCTCTTTCTAAACACAACGGATTGTCTGATGTTCCACGGCGACCGTTAGGTTTTTAGTGTGCGCACGTAATACCAAGATAATATAGGCCTCATTTTTCAAGAACTGTTGATATATTTATTTAACACTTCAAGCACAAAGTACAGAGGCGGACTTAATGCCATAGGCATTTTCTGCTAGTCAACCTTTGGGTGATGCAGAGACAAGCAGTGGTAGGTGTACAGCTGAAAATAATTAAATTAATACTAAGGTAAACTACAAGGATATATAAAATACTATATATATATACTATATCACTTTTTATTGAGGAAAAAATTAAACATTTTAATGACATTTCGGATAGACTTTCCAAAATTAATCTACATTCCGCTTTTACGCTCATTAGATATTGTTGTTTTGGTCCAAATTTTATGTACTACCTCCGCTCTTCACCTTTGTGGAAGCAGCCACACCTCTTGGACAAAATTGATCAAATTATTAAAAATACTTTAACATCGATTTTGAATGTGGCCCTGGATGACCGAGCGTGGCTACAAGCCACCCTGCCCATTCGTTTTGGTGGTCTCGGCGTCCGCAAAATTTCCAGTGTCAGTTTACCGGCTTTCCTGTCCTCCGTCTACAGCACTGAAAAGTTAACCAAAAAAATTTTATCTCCATCACTGGTTGACTTTGAAGTGCCGTGCTTGACTGATGCGATGAACGCCTGGAAAGTGGCTTGCCCGGATACAGATCGACCCGTGAACCCATCTTCCCAGAGACAGTGGGATGAGCCGCTCTGCAGGTTGGTACGGAATAATCTAATTCATACGTCCACCAATTCTGCTGAGCGTGCCCGCCTGCTGGCTGTGGGTGAGTGGGAGTCGGGCCTCTGGCTTCAGGCACTTCCATCACCCAACATCGGTACTATGCTGTGTGATAATACCTTCCGACTCGCTACATGCCTGCGTCTGGGCGCTCCATGCGGGGCTCCACATCGCTGTCAGTGTGGTGAAGCAGTCGACTGCCTCGGACATCATGGCCTATCCTGCAGTAGGAGCGCAGGCCGAATGGCACGGCACGCCAGCATCAATGACATCCTCCGTCGTGCTCTTGCCACCGCCGGGGTGCCTGCTATTTTAGAACCCAATGGGTTGGCACGTGACGATGGGAAGAGACCAGATGGGATGACCATAATGCCTTGGAAGTTGGGTAGGCCTTTGGTGTGGGACGCAACATGTGTCGACACCCTTGCGCCATCTCATCTTCCTAGCACAACGGGTTGTGCTGGGGCGGCTGCTGCAGGTGCCGAAAACCTCAAACGGCGCAAATATAATAACCTTCTTGGAAGCTATATATTTGAGCCGTTTGGGGTGGAAACCCCATATTGTTTTTCGTGACATCGCCAAGCGGCTGGTCGACTCCTCACGTGACCCGAAGGCTGGTCTATTCTTGGGTCAAAGAATCAGCATTGCCATACAACGTGGCAATGCTGCCAGCCTGTTGGGCACGTGTCCCGTTGACAGCGATGTGGACGAGTTTTTTGATGCCCTTTGAGCTCCCTGCCTTTTTCTTAGAATTGTAAATAATTTTATTATTTTTATTTTTATGATTTGTATATAGTGAATAAGCCATTGTTAAATAACATACATTAATAAACCCTATAAATATAATATAATTATGCTTAAACATTATTATGATTTAAGAAATTGTGCTCACAAAAAATATGCGTAACCTGTAGATCTAAAAAATGTTTTGAGTAAATATCACGACGGTAAACAAAAGTATGCCATGTTATATTAGTTATGACTTAAAATTTGATGCAAATGGATAGAGGAATCTTCTCAGGTATGTCCTAGTACAAAAAAATATCAAAGAATATCCTAATAAGTGGTATAAAATGTGGTTTAAGTACCTAGGTAAGTATCCATTATTAATTTTCGGTCACCCTATAGAGAAGGTGTTTGTTATGTGGTCTGTTTGTTTATTTTATCGTATTTATATTTTATCTTTATTCATAAAACACGCCCGCCGTCATAAGATACGGCCTTTTATAACTTATCAATATAGGCAAAGTAAGAGAGAGTAAGTAAGAGAAACGTTGTCGCGTCGGTCGCAGAAGGAAGTTTTGGGTGAGGAACCTACGAGGTTGTACTGGTATCTTGAGCGCCGCGGAACTATTCTATCTCGCGAAAGAAAAGGAAAACTATGCATAGCTGACTGTCAACAGTGCCAACCTTCGTAGGTCGGAGAGGAACTAAAAGAAGACTCATATTTATATTTGTTTCTTTGTAAACTTAGGTACATAAAAATCAGGAAGGTATAATTTTGAACGCAGTTTTAGCTAATGCCAGCAACATCATCATCATATCAGCCTATTGCCGTCCACTGCTGATCGTAGGCCTCCTCCAGAGATCGCCAACCAACCCGGTATTGGACAGCCCGCATCCATCCGCTGACAACCACCTGCTTCAAATCGTCGGTCCATCATGCCGCAGGGCACCCCATACTAAACTAGTTTTTTTTTAATGCCAGCATGCAAATAACAAACTTTAGTTGATGAGACTAGGAAATAAGAATAGAGAAATCTCATTGAAGCATAACGTCATTGGTGATTACAACTTGGATATGTCTGTAGTGTAGATGACCAGTAGGTCTCTTAATAATCATGCCTCCGAAAAAGTTTTAGGTGGCATAAAAAGCATAGGTCGGTTCTGTAAAATTCAAACAATAACTCGCATCTCACATCGCTATTCACTCTCACTTCGCATAAGGTTCAAAATGACCTTGATATATTTGACACTTTGAATCGGGTTTGAGAGCGAAGTGAGCGTCGAAGTGACGGGGAAATCACCTTACACCTTACTTCTTACGTCATCTCATGCTTTATCTGTCAAAATCTCCCTGTCAATTTAGTTCAACTCGCTGACACGCTCGCAAGTAGTGTTGCCATCCGTCCGGATAATGCCGGACAGTGTTAGGTTTTTTGACCTCTTGTCCGGCCAAATTTAGCTGCGTCCGGTCCGGGTTTTGTTAGGCTTTTTATACAATCGTTCTTCAGTCAGTACCGAACGAGCGAGCGAGACGAGATTTGCTGACTCGCAACTAAACGCTTCTTATAAAGTACCTAGCTACCTATGTGTTTTCTTATTTTTTTGTCAAAAATCCCTTTTTATAGCATTCGGCTTTGGAATTCAAAAGTCCGGCTTAAAAATATGAGTTTTATTCAATATTCTTGATGTCCGGCTTTGGGACCCAAAAGTCCGGCTTTTTTGACGGGTTAGTCCGGCTTTTTGATATTTATAAATGGCAACGCTACTCGCAAGGGTGGCGCTAGTGTAAATTCGAATTATCAACCGAGTTTTTAGAATGGCAATCAATAAACTCACAGCGGATTCAGATTCGAAGTTTAGAATGAGGTCTTACAGAATCACACCCTAGGGCTACACATTATTGAAGTGTACATATGTTACGGCTAAAAACCGAAGTGCGGCTACACCTTTTATTAACCGGCTACAGCTAGGTGCAGCCGGCCACATGTGGTTAAACTTAGATGTATCCTACTTATCTTCGGTTAGAACTAGGTTTATCCTTCATCACAGCGGCTAGAACTAGGTGCAGCTGCACAACCGGAAGTAGACGGTCGACGTCAGGGGCACTCCGAGGTACGGTTTAGTTAAGTTCCTTTTAACCCGGCAGACAGATATAGTAGCCTCGCGCAGCAGAGCTCCGTCGACCTGACGTCGACCGTCTTCTTCTGCTCAATCTCTCTCTCTGCCTAGCCTTTTCCCAAGTATATTGGGGTCGGCTTCCAGTTTAACCGGATGCAGCTGAATACCAGTGTTTTACACGGAGCGACTGCTTACCGGACCTCCACAACCCAGTTACTGGGTAACACGATACCCCTTGGTAAGACTGGTTGTCAGACTTTCTGGCTTCTGACGTATAGTCAGAAGCCAGAAAGTCTGAAAGTCCATAACGATTGCCAAAGATCAACAAATGACAGCCGGGACCAACGGCTTTACGTGCTTTCCGAGGCACGGAGGCTTCTTCTGCTCAATGGTTTGGTAAAAAATAACCAAGTCGGGATGCCCCAAGTCCCGAGCTCGCTGGTTACACCAAAATGTAACCAACTGTTAACCCTAGTTCTAGCCGGTAAAAACTAGGCGTAGACGCACTTCGGGTTTTAGCTGTCACACATACAAAATGAACACTGATTACTTCGCTTACATGATCGTACTTCTTAAATGCGACTGCTACAGTTTCGTGAAGGTTTTTTTAGACATCTTTTAGGGTGTTACTACACCAATCGATCGATTGATCGATCGATGCCATCGGTCGACGTTGATCGATTAACTCCGGTTATAATCCATCACTAATCAAGCAGCTCGATCGACGTCGACTAATCCATTCAACCATCGATCGATCATCGATCGAAAATCGATCGATTGGTCTGGTAACACCCTTAGGACTAAATTCTAATTATGGTTTGACTATTACAGTGACGTCTTGGTCGTTACTCACACTGCTAGAAAAGCCAGAAGAAGCCCAAACAGTCTCACCTCGGCCTTCACCATCGCCATTGTTACAAGAAAAATCTACTGTTCTGAGTTGCTCATTAGCCAAGATAAACACTCGGGTGCCGTTAGACAATTTTCACTATTTAGAAAAGCCTCCACCTACACCTAAAAAAGCCGTTCCAGCCAAAATTTGTCGTGTTTGCGCTAAAAATAGAATACGGAGAGAGTCAACTTTTGTATGTGCCACCTGTCCTGAAAAACCCGCTTTATGTGTAATCAATTGTTTTAAAATATTTCACACAGATTCTCAGTTTGTTTGAGTATTTGTTTTGTTTTTTATTATTATTACCTACTATTGATTTTGTAAAAGTATCGCTTATTGGGAAACAATATATTTACTATTTTATTATAGTGTTTTATTTTAGATGCCAGCATTGTAACCAGCTACGTAATATTGCGTAAGTGCGTCACCAAAGTACCGAAAATTATCAGTATTTTTGGTACCAAATACATCATTAGCATCCCAGTTACAAAGCCAATTCAAGTTATGTCAAAAACATCAGTACCAAAATGTCCGTATTTTCAATGCTATTTTTAGAGATACTGCTACTGTTTCTCTAATAGATACCCGTTCAAATTCTGTTTCAGTTTTTTTTAATAATGCCTAATTGTTGTGGTTTATGAAAATCGATCCTTAATGAGGCAAAAACAATTAATTTTTTAAGGGAGTATTTTAATGCATGACTTGATATAAACAGAAGCAATGGCCCAAAAAACGTTCAAAAAATCGACCCCATTCGTGGTGAAAGAGGGAATTGAAGTTTGAATGGAAGATTTTATTCCTTCGGATTAAATACTTGTAAGGCACAAATGTCTTATTGCCTATCTAGGTCTACAGATCGTAGTCAAATTCATATTTTAGTATCTACTTGATGTTCCAAAACTACCCTTTAAAATGGGTGTTGAGTTCGAGGGGTAAGTAAGAAATCAATCGCTGGCAGAGTTCTACATGTGACATTATTTATGTAAAGCTTTTGCAAAATTGAAAATGTACCCAATTAATACTTATGTTTTGATGAAGATATGTCTTTTTGAATTATAATGTTTTTTTTTTTATCACAGGTAAAAGATATACCCTGTCAGCCGCCCCTACGAAACGAGGATTGTGGTCCGAAGAAAACTTAGCAGCAGCCATTCATGCCGTGATGAGCGGTCAAATGTCTGCATATCGAGCTTCTGACCTATATGGCATTCCAAGGTCAACCTTGAGATATCGCGTAGAAGGTGAAAATCTTCGCAGAAACACATTTGATAACTGAAGGAGATCAAAAACAAAAGGTCATTGCCCATTTGAGGACTAGGTTATTTTAAAAGTATGCTGTGTTTGCTTTTAAGACTGTGCTGTAAATAATTTAGCCTGAATTTTGTATGTTTAAATAATTATAGAGATATTATTGTTTTTCATTTGTATATAGAGAGACTTGTATATATTGCCGTACATTAAAATACACACCACTACATAGTGTGTATTAGGTAGGTACCTAATATTTGTTTGCGAATATGGTAAAAATATACGATATTTTGTTCCACATCAATTTAACGCGAATAAATGATTTCTAATTTGAATTTATTTGTCATCTTTTTCTTTGGCTTATCTACTGATGGTGCAGCCAAGATTGTGTTCACACGACGAAATTCACTGACAGTCACTGGTGTAGTCTTGTAGTTATCACAGTAATAACCGTTCAAAGAAGACTAAGGCCCACTTGCCAATTGCTAGCTAAACGTATTTAAAACTTCATTCTGTCTCTGTCAACATCAAACAATTTGACAGGGATGCAGTACTGTTCAAACAGTACCTACTTTAGTGAGACATTGGATGGTAAACATAACGTCGACCTACCTGATGCTAAGGACCTATCTAGTCACAACTGCCTATGGATACCTGCAATACTAAAAGCCTTGCAAATTCGTTGGCGTTCGAGAAACAAAGTTGAAATGGTTCATGTGCTTGTAATTACGTATAGTCCTAATTGTGTTTTGTGATTGGTGGTACTAGAGAGCCGAAAGTCTGGCAGAATTATCCAGAAAACAGGCAGCCTGAACCACGAGACTCCACGGTTTTTTTTTCTTTTTTGTACTAGCATCAATTGCCTTTCTCCTTTTGTTCTTTTCTTAACATATTTTTTTTTTATTTATTTCCAGGCACTGAGCCTCTAATGTTTATGATGTCTAAGAAAGGGAATGTGATGCTTACTTATCGCGGCTACACATATCATCTTAAATACACCAGAAATATGAAGAAGACGTGGAGATGTTCCAGACATTGTTCCACCCGCTGTCGAGCAACTCTGACCACAATAGAAAATAC
Organism: Charanyca ferruginea; assembly: GCA_947361185.1. NCBI lineage: Eukaryota > Metazoa > Arthropoda > Insecta > Lepidoptera > Noctuidae > Charanyca > Charanyca ferruginea. Next base: position 20,152,482 of record OX376073.1, read on the forward strand.
GGTTTGTAGGTCCAAAAACGAACATAATCACTCGGTTTCTTATTTTTAAGGAACCTCAGATTTAAACATGTTTATTTACGTAAATGATGTCGTCCAATTTGAGCTAAATCATACAACTCAATACGAATTTTGAATCTCGGTTCTGTGTCTGACATAGATTTCTTAAGCCTAACTAATAAAAAAAAATAGTTTAACCTAATTTGCTTTATTTATTCAAATAAGGACGCTATCCTTTATGTATTCAAGTTACAATGAGTCAGTAATTACACAATAATTGTATCGCTACATTACGCTTTAGCGTAAAGTCCGTCACATACGTAGCTATAATATATATTATAGCTAGCTACCACACACGGTAGCTATAATATAATAATATATTTTCGCCCGTATTACGTCTGCGGTCGTTGTTTGTTTCACATTTTTAAAGTATATATTAATATGTCTTGCTATGAATTATATTAATAAATATTATAGCTCTGTGACAGGCTTTACGCTTTATAACGTCCTCCGTACTAGCTGACAAAGTTGACAAATAATTAGCAGATTTATTTAATTATCATCTATGAATTCGATTAAACTATATTTTTTTACTAAAAGGGAGAATGAGAATGTAGGATTAAATATAAAATGTAAAACGATGAATGAGTGTCATTCATTTGATGTAAGTGCTTCCTACAGGGTAATTATGTAACACAAATTATATTCGAATTTTGATGCGAATTTGAGACGAGCTTAATTCAATTAAAATAAAAGAAATGACATGAAAATCAATTCATTCGCATCCATCACACAGACAGACAAAGGCGTCAAACTCCTTTTATTCTGTCGAGGGTTCTCTCAAATAGACCTACCTATTTTCACTGAGAATATTAAAAAAACGTTTTGGTAACAAACCATTGAAAATTTGAAACACTAGCACATTTTTCTTGTATAAGTTATGATCTAGTACATCTAAGTAGATAACTATTTAAAATAATGTGTTGGGTAATAGTTAATTAGTTATCTAAAAAATATTTTTGTAAATTAAATAGGTGATCAGTTGGTTTAGGGAGGGGGGGGGGTGATCATAGTTTGATGTTTAAAATGTTTGTGTCAAACACAAAAACTTGTCATGATGACCTCAAAATAAATCATAGTTACTCAGATTATGAAACAAAAGGCAGATAGACCGCGCGGAACACTAAGAGTGAAGCCACCAAAGCAAATACAAATTCAGAAACAAAAACAAATACAAAAGCGAATACAATCACAAGATTGTAGGTGACATCACTCTCAGTGTTCCGCGCGGTCTATCTGCCTTTTGTTTCATTTCATAATCTATATAGATTTAATATATTTTGTCTCCTGACCAAATGTTGGCCAACCTCAATGTGGACTGGGCAAAAGATACTATACTGCACATGACTGCGCAAATATAAGTGCACTGCCTGTTCCCTCATCCTCATAGTCGGATAGGACGGCAATCTGACATGTCCAGGGAGAGATCAGGCGCAGGTCCTACGGCATTACGTTACTTTACGGCATTGGGGTATCACTCCAAGACGTCACGCCAACTTTCAATTAAATCATCTGTCTAACCCTTTAAATAATGTTAATTTGTAATGTAATGTAAGAACGGAACGTTACGAGTGGTATGACAGGTGAGTGCAATGAAACGTAAAGATGAAAATAATGTTAACCCATTAATTAATTAACCCATTAAATAAAGTTAATTTGTAATGTAATGTAGGAACGGAACGTTACGAGAGGTATGACAGGTGAGTGCAATGAAACGTAAAGATGAAAATAATGTTATCCCATTAATTAATTAATTAACCCATTAAATAATGTTAATTTGTAATGTAATGTAGGAACGGAACCTTACGAGTGGTATGACAGGTGAGTGCAATGAAACGTAAAGATGAAAATAATGTTATCCCATTAATTAATTAATTAATTAATTAACCCATTAAATAATGTTAATTTGTAATGTAATGTAGGAACGGAACGTTACGAGTGGTAAGACAAGTGAGTGCAATAAAACCTAAAGATGAATGACAGATGTGTTGCATGATTGAGTGAAAGAGAGGAGAAGTTTGAAATATACCAGGTGTGAAAGGGATAGGTAATTTATGAAAAGGATCTAGAGAATGCAAGGGAGAGCGACGAACGGAACTACGAATGGAATACGAAAGATGATTAAGACGTACATTACGAAGGTTAACAATAAATACAAGTTCACTAATTAAATTTGAAGTTTATTTGGCTCCAAATCCAACTTATCCCACTGTTGTAATGTTGTAATGTTTGTTGTTGGTGCTTGGCAACTGCGCCTACCCCAGTTGTAAACGTCCCTATAGTCCTATTGGCCTAGTTCTGTTCTGTCTCTTGCTTGATTTGGAGGGAAGTGGAAAATATGTTTTTCTTACTCCTCCGCTATTCTTTCCTGATTAATTTCGTTGCGGGATCTTAGACAGTTGTAATGTTTCTCCGGGACTCGTCTAGCTTCATTGCCTCGACGCTTTTCTAGTGATCGCCACTGTTGATTCTGGCTTTCATAAGTTGCAGTTGTTAAGGAATATAGTGGCGGGAATGTCCCAAAAAAAAAAAAAAAAACATCTGCCTAGCCTTTTCCCAACTATGCTGGGATCGCAGTCACCAGTGTTAAATAAACATGAAGCGACTACCTATCTGGGGGCCAAGTAGCAGACTTGGCCCCCAGATATGGCCCCCAGTATTTCTTTGGCTTATCTACTGATGGTGCAGCCAAGGTTGTGTTCACACGACAAAATTCGCTGACGGTCACTGGTGTAGTCTTGTAGTTATCACAGTAATAACCTGTAAAAGAAGACTTAGGGTGTTACCAGACCAATCGATCGATCGATGGCAGAATGGATTAGTCGACGTCGATCGATAGTTTCTACCAGACCAATCGATCGATCGTCGATTGACGGAATCGATCGATGGCAGAATGGAGTCGACGTCGATCGAGTTGCTTGATTAGCCTCGATCAACGTCAACCGGCAATCGATCGACATCGACCGTCAATCGATCGATGTTAGTCGACCGGTATCCGTCGATCAATTGATCAATCAAAGCTACCACACCAATCCGATCAACGTCGATCGACGTCGACCGATTGGTGTAGTAACACCCTAAGGCCCACTTGACAATTACTAGTTGAATGTATTTAAAAAATAAAAAAAAAATAAAAAAAAATAAAAAAAAAAATTAAAAAATTGTTTGAAATTGACAAATTTCAAACAATTTGACAGAGGGCCAAGTCTGCTATTTTTATAATTTCGTCATTCCAACACGATCCCATTGTCATTTTGCTAAAAGTTCGTAATCTGCTAAATTCATATGGTCGATCATTGGTCGGTCAATGGTCTCGTAATAGAATTGTGTTATAATGACTATTGTCGTATTGCCCTTATTATGAAACCCGTTAGTAGAAATGATGATTTGAACTTTTATTCATGTCAGATTTCATTTATATATATTTTTACATATTATTTACAAGTGTTATTAAGCAATCTGAAGTAGTAAGAAGTTCGTAAACTTTAGTCAGTCATTCATTTGTCATTATGTACGAGATTACCATTCTATATCATTTCTTTCAATGGAGTGTCAGTGGTTGACCATTGGAAAGTCATAATGACGCCATTATATTAGTAGATTACCAAACTTGTCAAAATCAACAATTATGAAATCAATGATAGACCATTCTGACACTATTGTAGTAGCAGACTTGAGGCCCTGACCTCCACAACCCGTTACCTTCTCGGTAACACGATATACCCATTGGTAAGACTGGTTGTCAGACTTTCTGGCTTCTGTCAAAGATCTACGAATAACGACTGTCAAAAATCTAGGAATTACAGCTGGGACCAACAGCTTTACGTGTTTTTCGAGGCAAGGAAAGCTCGACGTGTGAATTGTCACCCATCCACAGACGGACCGTGGCAAGCCTCGCTTAACAACTTCCAAGAAAATATTTTAATTTATGATTAAAATACTATGATTAGGGGCCTTTATAGTTAAATTCTTGTATGTATATACGAATATCGACCTTAATTTACTTTCCTACAATAATCGTAAAGTTAGCATTTTGAACTTTATTCCGACTACACCAAAATCTTTTTATTAATATAAATATCGACAACACACACTCAGTTCTAAAGTCGGTTGTATTATCGTGAATGCGGATTTATTCCGCTCTGTAAATAAACTTTCGATTTAAACGGCACGTCTCTCTTGAAAAATAATATTAAAAGTAATAATTCGAAATAAAAAAGAATTAACTCGTACAAGAATGTTTATTTCCATTCAAGAGGCAAGAAATTCTTGTTAAATTGTCTCCCTACCCTACCCCCTAAAGAAAACTTCATGTTCTCTATGGAATAAAGTTCAAAATACTGCCTAAGTCTGTGTTTCTTGATAGCTACAACCCGGGAGTCTTTAAGTCAAGAGTGAATAGGTTACTTCTAGGCAAGCGTGCTTCATCTTAGACCGCATCATCGTGTCCCATCAGGTGAGATAGTGGTCAAACGTATGCCTATCAAATTATAAAAAAAAATGAGGTCGAAGATTCATAGCTTGGAATCAAGTAAGAAATTCTTGTTTAATGAGACGGATAGATTTCATAATCTGGTTATAAGGGTGTTACCAGACCAATCGATCGATCGTCGATCGGCTGCATCGATCGATGGTAGAATGGATTAGTCGACGTCGATCGAACTGCTTGATTATTATTACTGATGGATTATAGCTGGGGTTAATCGATCAACGTCGACCGATGCCATCGACCGGCAATCAATCGATTAGTTATTAAAACGGTATCCGTCGATCAGCCAAAGCTACCACACCAATCGATCAACGTTGATCGATGTCGATTGATGGCATCGATCGACGATCGATCGATTGGTGTAGTAACACCCTAAGCCTTACGTTCACCTTTATGGCAGCTGTTATCAATTCATAGTCTATACTTTGTAGCTTAAATTTATTTTTATAGTTATAACTTAAATAATTTATACAGAGGCCAGCACATCGAGCTACAACAATCTGTCTAATTTCTTTGATAAATAATCAACTTAATGTCAAAAGAATAAGGTTCATATTCAATTGGTAACATCTGACAGTTTGGTATGACTTGTGCTGGCGTCTGTACATAAGATATTATTTTCATATTCATAATAATATATTCATGTCTCATCTCAAATATTTAAATCTATAGTAATTTATATTCAAAATGCCTATAATTTATTAAATAAATAATTATTTTTTTTGCACTACTTGTGTTTTATTTTAAAATTCTTAATAGTCGTAAGCGGCCAATTGGAAAGACACCAAAACCAACAAATTTAAGACTTCTTTAAAAAAGAAGGTACGCCAATCCAAGATGGCTGGAAACTGATCTGGGGCAGAACCATAGGCACATTATAAATATTAGAATTACCGTACAGTACCGTCATGTCCCGCCTCCCTCCGAAACACTGTTCTTCACCTCATCCCGAGTCGTACGTGCTCCCGAAACTGTTTTTGCTACTGACCCCGAAAATACATGAGCATCTGCCTGTCTGCACATACTTTGTGTATATGTGTGTATGAGAAACTATTGGGCTGAGCAAGCTAATTACGGCGGCGGCGAGGTCTACTGCTGCGATGTAGGAGACAATAAATTGGCTTGTGTGGTGTAGTGTTCATCCACAATCACACACATCCAACATATCAGCCTATTGCCGTCCACGGCTTAGCGTAGGCCTCCCCCAGAGATCGCCTACCAACCCGGTCTTGGGCAACCCACATCGGGCGCCGTTCTTTAAATCGTCGGTTCATCGTGCTGCAGGGCGTCCCACACTACGCTTGTCCAAACGGTGTGAAGTGGTCGGTCTCCACTTTAGAGCGTGTCTGTTCCATCTACCGTCCATCCACATCTTCTTCTTTTCGAATCGATGGTTTTCCTTTATGCTAGACTACTTGGGCCCAGTAGGTAGCCACATTTATCGCAGCATCAGTGGCGTTTTTAATGTCCTCTAAGGTGCAGGTGTAGGGGCACTTTGGGCACTGTAATAAGTGGGCCATTGTCTGGTCAGGATCACCGCACTCACCATCCACATTAAAAAGAAAGAATCAGTTTCTATTTTAAGGAAATTGGGTCTATTTAGTTTTCTGTTACCTTTATACAGTCAGTGTACAAACCTTCACAACACTATTGACGTATTGTCAAGGTGGCTGAGCGCAGGCCTACCACCATATCTATCTATAGATCCTACCATAAATAGCCTAAAAACATTTTTTTTCTAGCCTTAGGTACTAACCTAACCTCTGCTTTCATTTTCAGATTACGGTATAATATATCAAGATGGCAGATTTCTGGCTTACAGGGGATACAAGTTCACACGCCATAAAGTCAAGGGCCCGAAAATAAGATGGCAATGTTCTAGACAGAGACACTCTCGATGCCACGCGTCAGTAACCACCATCAACGAAATTGTTATTACGGGTGACACTGAGCCAGTGCATAATCACCCACCGCCAGATAAATGGTGAAATATGTAGAAATGGAGAAGAATGGAGAAGACTGGAGAAGAATGGATAAGGATTGAGAAGAGTGTAGAGGAATGGAGAAGAATGCAGACAAATGGAGAAGAATGTAAACATCTTTAGCCTGGTTCGAATGAAGAGTTTTGGATAATACCTATCTATCAAGACATTTATGCAAGTTTAGTGTTACAATATTAAGTTATAATGTTAAAACTGCAGTATTTTGACAAAACATGTTGGACAGTTGATGTTGCTCAACAAGGCTAAAAATATCGCATGAAGTCAAAACGTGGAAACGCGTAAGCAAATAATGAAATGTTACATTCTAAGATCTGACTTGAATTATTCCACCGAAATGTAGTTTTTTTTTATAAGTATCCTTCGAATTTAATAAATAGTATAGACACGTTTATGGGTAAATGTAGGTTTTTTTAAAGTAATAGGTATATTATAAGATGAAATAATATTCACACTACTAACTTCTCGGTCGTGGTCGTGGTCATCACTTCAGGTGTTGGTGGCAAGCTTTACAACACGTCTCCATTCCTTCCTTACAGCTGCCTTTCTCGTACATTCGTGCAACCCTTCTACTGCAGCCTTGACCTGATTCGTCCATCTCATAGGCGATCTACCTCGTGGCCTGGTACCTTCGATTTTCCCTTGAAATGCATGACGCTCGATGAATACCATAGAAATGTGGTGTTGGAGAAGATTTAAGTTTTTTTTCCAAAAAGTGAGAGAAAGTGAGTGAGTGTTTCCAGAAAGTGAGGATGCGTGATTGCACAGCAGCGGACAGACGTTGCTTAATTCAGAGATCCCGGAACATAGACTCATTGGTACGGAATTCTGGAAGATTTCTGGGCGTATCATGTATGATACGCCCAGAAATCTTCTCCAACACCACGTTTTTAAGGCGTCTATCCTTCTGCGTTCACTTTCCCGTAGGGTCCACGTTTCAGCGGCGTAAAGGAGTATGGGGAACACAAGTGCTCGATGGTTTTTTATATGTGGTGGTTCCTCCATACTCTTATCAGCTTGTCCATTTGATTGCAGACCTAGCAATCGCCATAGGTCTCTTAACTTCGTTGACGCAACCACCACTATTCGTGATCAAGGCTCTTAGATAGATAAATGATTGGACCACATCGCAACTACTAACACATACAATAATATTATTGAGTAAACTAAGTAATTATTTTTTTATTCTTGGTAGGTAGGTAAATAATTTGATTACAGTTACTTTTGTATTACTATTATAATAATTATACATATTTTTTTAATACTTATGATGTTTTATTTGTAACATAATTACTTGCTTTATAATTAGCAAAAGTAATAATAAAATGAATGTGCCTAAAGTCTACAAAAAATGATACCTATTATATACTCGAGTGAAAAGGCATGACAAGCTTCTTTGTTTGGCCGCCATTTTGTTTTTTTTTTTTTTTATGATGTGTTGTAACGTTTATTTAACAGTTTTTCTTCTTTCAGGTTGTTTCGTTGATTGGAAAGGTCGACAATTTTTTACTTATCAAGGGTACAAGTTTACTCGCCACAGAGTATCGTTGGTCAATATAAGGTGGCAATGTTCGAAGAGCAGCAAGGGAGGCTGTCGCGCCGCCATTTTTACTAACAGAGAATATAAAATTGTCAAGACTTTTGTCGGTCATAATCATCCACCACCCCTTAACATGTTGAAATATGGAAAAATAAAAGAAAAACATATAGATGCTCACAAGCAATAAACCAGCAATCGAAAAATCCAAATTTTAAATTTTTCGATTGCTGGCTTTTAAATAGGCATTTAAATATTTTTTCTGCCAGTAGGATTTTCAAATCTTTGATGTATCAAACTAAAATGATTTTTTTGTGGAATGTAACTGTATTACACCTTTCTCGCGTTCAGTTTATAGAAGAAATACATAATAATATCCTACTTTTTGTATGGGATCAAAAACGCTAAAATTATAACTTGAATACTTTCTTTTGTAGTAAAACGTGTTTATTGAGGTACACTCAAAACTTTTTGTAAGTGACATATTGCTACTGTACATAACTCTTATACTTTAGAATTTATTGATATCTAAAAAAGCCCGATTTCGTCACTGACTCACTGATGATCATCAAAATTCTGGGGCACTTCCCGAAGTCCTAGAAAGCTGAAATTTGGTATGTAAGCTAGTATTGGTACACAAACAACCAAAAAAATAAACTAGACAAAAATAACAAAAAAAAAAAATTGTCTTAGGCAACTTACAAAACAGAAGTGAAATCCCACCAAAAAAAAATTGCCTAGACGCGAAATAAATAGCTAGCACTGTCAAAAAGTTATCAGATCTCTACCTATAAATAATCTCTACTTTACTAGACCTAACTTCACAAACTCTACACCTTAGTCAAAATATGTATGTGGCTTGGATGTTTGTTGTTGTTTGTGTATGTGAATTTATGATACGATTGTAAACGCACCCACGATGAAGGAGAAAGTTCAAATGGGGTAACGTTTTTTTTTAATAAATGAAAGAAAGAAATGTTGAAATTAAGGGGCTATTAACCGACTTTTACAGATTTTAAACTGACAATCACGTCAAAATGTGCAGTGTAAATAATTTGAAAAAAATATATGTTAAACTAGAACATTCTCTTAATCACTTAGTAAGTGAATATTTTTAATTATATTCATATTATATAGTTTAATTAATACGTGAAGTTGTGTCTGACGCGGACAAAACATTGACAATCACACAAAATCTATCAAGTATAATTAAACGAAACTTACACCATCTTACAGACAATTTTATTATCTATCTTTTAGTATACGCCTTTTTTTTTATTTTGAAAGAATACTACTTTTATTTAATTTTTTCAACTAAACTTTAAGAGTTTTGGACGCAAAACTGATGCAGAACGGACGCAATCTGCGTCCAAAATTTTCAAAATTTAGTCGAAAAAATTAAATAAAAGTAGTATTCTTTCAAAATTAAAAAAAAGGCGTATACTAAAAGATAGATAGTAAAATTGTCTGTAAGATAGTGTAAGTTTCGGATAATTATATCTGGTAGATTTTGTGTGATTGTCAATGTTTTGTCCGCGTCAGACACAACTTCACGAGTTAATTAAACTATTTAATATGAACTTAATCAAAAATATTCACTTTCTATATGATTAGGAGAATGTTCTAGTTTAACATATATTTTTTTCAAATCATTTACACTGCACATTTTGACGTGATTGTCAGTTTAAAATCTGTAAAAGTCGTATATCGTCGCCTTAACTACCTACCTAACACTGGTTTCAATAATGCACAGAGCATGAAACTATTTTAATTTCATTAAATTAATTTTGTAGCAGTTAGTTTCGTAGTGAAACTGATGTAATAAAAGTAGTTTTGCGCAGTTTCAACACTTATAGTTCATCACATTAGTTTCGTAGTGAAACTATGTAATGCATTACATCAGTTTCGTAGTGAAACTAATGTAATACATTACGTCAGTTTCACTACGAAACTAGTTGCCCAAAATTAGCTCCGTCAAACTAATTTTAACTAGTTTCGTAATGTAAATTCGGTGTACGTGTATGATAGTGTATTCAGTGTTTGATAAATGAAATCAGTTCTATGTTAGTGGTAAAGATAGCGAATGGGCCGCTGTTCATTACATAACTTTTAAGTGTCTATGTAGCGAATTTTTAACCTGTAGGTAATAATGTTGTAAGTTTTAAAATAAATATACTGTAATATGTGTGATCCTGGGGGCCAAGTCTGCTATTTTTATAATTTCGTCATTCCAACACGATCCCATTGTCATTTTGCTAAAAGTTCGTAATCTGCTAAATTCATAATTTTCAATCATTGGTCGGTCGAATTAAAAGCAATGACTGCACAATGACGTTCTAATGGTAGGTCACACTGATTAAAGGAACTGACAAAATTTTAACAGGTTACCGGCTAAGTCTGTCATTCAGTTGTCATTTTGTACGAGATTATCATTCTATATAATTTCTTTCAATGGCGTGTCAATGGTTGACCATTGGAAAGTCATAATGACGCCATTATATTAGTAGATTACCAAACTTGTCAAAATCAACAATTATGAAATCAATGATAGACCATTCTGACACTATTGTAATAGCAGACTTGAGGGGATGTGGGGAGTATGTACTTTTCTTAATAAATACACACCTAATTTATTTGTTATTGCTTTTTTTGTCAATATCATTATCTGCCTAGCCTTTTCTGTTAGGGTCGGCTTCCAGTCTAATTGATGCAGCAGAAAGACCAGTGTTTTTCATGGAGCGAGTGCTTGTCAGAACACCACAACCCCATTTCTGGGTAAAATGATATCCCTTGGTAGGACTGGTTTTGAGACTATCTGGCTTCTGACTACCTATGATAACTGTCAACGATCTACGAATGACAGCCCGCTTTACGTTCTTTCTGAGGCACAACCCCCCCCCCCCCCCCAGCACCACCGAGTGGTCCGTGGTTTGATGAAATGGATCAGGCCGCGGCAAGGTGAATTCGTGGCCAGAAACTAGTCGTAAGAATATTTATTAGGAGAAAAAAATACTTACTATGAGTAATTACTAGAATTATATGTTAACTTTGAATTTGGAGTTTACTACAACTATTATACGTTTTTTTTTCAGGACCAATATTTTCAGTATCCTGTCAAGGGCGGCGGATACTTAGCTTATCAGGCTATAGATTCAGAATGCACTACTCGAGGAACGGAAAAACAAGATGGCAGTGTTCCACCCACATGAACAAGAGATGCACAGCCATCATCTTTACCCTGGACGATGACACAATAATTAGATGCAACAATTTCCATAATCATTCGCCTGTCGAAAATTTCGACGTCTTTTACAAAGAACTTAGAGTAGGTTCGGCATCAGAGTCGAAGTCAAATCATTTATTTCATTAAGACCATTAAAAGGTACCTTTAATCTAAAAAAATGAATCTAGTTGCCCACTAAACATCACTACATATTGGAGTATGTACAGTCACCAAAAGAGATAAGTATCCATGTCGTCGGGAATAGTTGAAGTTTACTCAAAAACCAATGGAGGCTTTCAAATGAAATTTAATAAATACATTGAACTGTTTATTCTCTACTAATTGTATTTTATTTTACTCATAAACACCCATCGGTTTCTAAGTAAACTTCAACTATTCACGGCGACATGGATACTTATCTCTTAAGTTAAAGAAATGACAGCTAAGTTATGTTCATAACTACATAGTGTTTACATATTTACAAATATTGAAACTGAAGACTCCTCATTTTTTAATAATCAATGAAATAGTGTGTGAGCCAGAGTAATCCATAAGTACAAGTATTAAATTAGCAATCAGCAGTGCAGTGCAGTGTATTCTGTTACAATGTCCCTCGGTGAACACCTAGGTGAAGTGAGCTGTCATCCGTCCGACGCTAGGATTTGACAAAGCAGATGGACGGATGACAGCTCACTTCACCTAGGTGTTCACCGAGGGAGATTGTAACAGATTAGACATACAGTTCGATATTGTCTTGACCTCAATACAACCTTTGATAATGTTGTAATACAAATATTTATTGTATACCGTTATGCTTATGTGTATAACGAGTCTTAAAGGCCCGGCGACATCGAAAATACGTGCCGTCGCGATCGGGGGCGCCCTCAGTTATTGCAGTAGTATTTGTAGTATGTCAGCCGCTGTCCGCGTTGGTGTGAACCCGTGCTTACAAATACCATTACAGTATCTGACCCACAGATATAGATAGACTAGATAACGCAAGAGCAACTACTTCGCGTGCCTATTTTCGTGCCTAATTTACGATAAAAAATCCTAAGTAAAAAAATAAAGTAAATGTTTCTTTCCACCGGTAAGTCATTTTGTGATTAATATTATGCGTAATTAATTTAAAAAACAATTATTTTTAATCTAATACCTGTGAATACCAAATTTAGGAAAAACAAAACATTCGTATTACATTGTAACGTCCAAAAAATGGCACGCTTGGTTTTCATACAGATCGTGATACTTGCGTTATCTAGGTCTATCTATATCTGTGATCTGACCGCATCTCCTCTGGTGTGGTCAGACTTTAAATTAGTTAGTATTAACTCTAGCGCACTCACGGGACATATGTAACCCATTGTTTCAACTAGCCCAATAACTTTGGCTTCAAATACTATTCAATATAAGCGATATTCGTCACTGCATACCCGATAACTTGCACTTTGAGTGTATTTGGGGTACACAATGACCCCGCGCGTGCGATAACGGTTGTTTTTTTTGTGTCTTACAGCTTACTATTCGAGCAGGCTTAGTGGAGTTTTTTTTTTGTTTATTTGCAGCTAACTTTAGGTGACAATGTGTCAGAATGACATTCGGTCGATCTGTACTTTAAAAAATAAAAACTACTTATCACTTAGTTTATTGTGTTGTAATTCCATTGACGTCAAGTCCCTTTAAATTATCCGCAGTAAAAAATACGTTTCTTTATTACTTATTAGGGCCACAGCAAACAAGCTACTTTTAGCATCGGCGATCGACGATTTAGCCGCGATTCAGTCGATTTTTAGAAGCGAAATGCTACGACCAAACATTCCACATTGCACACTTAAAAAGGACAATACGACATTTCGGTTGCTTTTCGAAAGCTCGACACAGCTGCCTAACGCTACACTCCGCACACATTCGGATGCTGGTCGTATCGATTTAGCATCCGCGGAACACGATTCGAAGTCAGGCGCTTACTCTGTGTTGCTTTAGATTTTGACGAAGTTACAGCCTTACCAAGGATGCTAATGAAGCTGCACCGCTGCTTGTTACATTGATAGTCGACTGTTGATCAGCAACACTACAGCCGACCCGATCCAGCATCGGAGCAGTCGGTAAAACGCTCGATTCCGATACCGCGTACGAACGCTTGAAGTCGCAAAAACGCGACGCGGCATCAATACAGTCGCAAAATCGTAGATCGCCGATGTTAAATGTAGCAGGTGTGCTTTGGCCCTTAGATCATCTTTTGGCTGTGATATTTTCAATGCCATCACAGTTGGGGTACTTAAGCAGCTCACGCAAGCACTCGCCTACCAAATAGAGACGCGTGCTCTCTAGTGTTAATATTATTTTGATCATGAGGATAATGTTACGCTGTACCCAGATGAGACAAACCCAGCGTAATTTACATCACTAAAATTGAGCCAAGAAATTAGAGTTTGCTCATTTTACGTCGTTTCCAGGGCTCATGTTCGCATCATCCCCTCAAGGTAGGCCAATGTTCACATCATCCTCTCGAGGTGGGAAAATACTACGGTTGTCAGGACACCGGTTCAGTCAGCATTACACAAAAAATGGTAAAACAAGATGGCAGTGCTCCACACACGTCAACAAAGGATGCAGGGCTATTATCTTCACTCTTGAAGATGGAACGATCATCAAAAGCAAGAATTTACACAACCATTTGCCAGTCGGCTATTGAAAGTGTAAACTATTATTTAAATAAAGTTAACATTACATATTTAATATTATTTTTGTTTTTTTTAATAAGTATTTGTAGACAAATTGTTCTTCACTTGTTCTGGGTCTGTTTGTTTGTGTATGTAGTTCATATGTGTGTTAACGCACCCACAACAAAGGAGAAATTAATAGTCTACTCGGATTTCACTTTTTTTTTTAAGTTAAACACGTTGAGTGCGGTTTGGGGCCTATTTAATAAACGCGACAATGACAGGTGACAGGCGACAGGTGACAATCCGACAATTTGTCAATTTAATGTTTAATAAAGATTATCACAGACAAATTTGTCACGGTGGAAAATCTACAATTTTGTCGATTTGTCGTGACAATTTGACATATTTCTGTTTAATAAACAATTTCTCTTGACAGGTGACAATTTGTTTTATTAAACACTAAATTGTCATGATAGGCGGACATTTTTGTCGAATTGTCAGAAATGTTCGACAGGCCAATCATCTAATATCAAGGCAATTTAGTAGTTACATTACATATACTACCAATTTTAAAAATGGTGTTGACGTCGCTGACGGATAGCAGTAGTAGTGAAGATGAATATTTGGTGGAAACTGTACGAATTTAATAAGTTTCACTAATTTTGCCGAATAAAACGTCTCTTTTTTATAGATAAGGTCTAAAATCGTTAATTGGGCGTCTATTTCAAATACCAAACAAAAACGAAGTTCAAGTCAAAACAGACGTAAAATTGTTATATTTTTGAATATTACCCTCATGATTTCTCATATGCATGCCTCGATATTATAATTTGACAAATATGTCAGAAAAATACAAATTTGTCATTTACAAACAATTAAGTCAGAGAATATTTTCTGAGAGAATCGACAGGTAAAATCTGACAATTGTTACCTTTATTGAACGAGTTTTTAGTTTGACAATTTTGTCAGTTGGTATTTACGCGACAATTCGACTTATTTGTCAAAAACTGACAAAATTGTCGGATTGTCACGATTAAATAGGCCCCTAGTATCCCGTGCACCTTGTACCGCACCCTGCGCTAGCTTCGTGCGACCAGTGTTGGATCGCATTCGAAAGAAACACACACACGTGTCGACATGGCGTCAAGACCGACGAAAAGGTGCCGTAAAAAAAATAATTTATACTTCGATGTTCGTAAAGACAGTGATGACAATAGTAAATCGAATTATAGACTGATTTATCAAAGATCGGTGAGTCATCAATACTATTTATTTTATTTTATTAATGATGGGAATAAAATACCAAAGCTACAATTTGTGGAGAAAATTGTAGAAGCTTTTTCAGAAAAGAATTTTGACAATTATACAGGTAATTTTTACGCAGCCGGAGACACAAATGCACACATACACACACACATACACCACACAAGCAAAATAAATTGTTCATAATCTTTTCAGTACCCGCACCAAAACCAGATAAACATCATTTAGTAAAAGGTGTAAAGAAGAGAAATTGTGTCGGATGTTATGAAAAACTCCGAACCTATTTAACAAGTCGCCAAGCTGGCAGAAAAGTCAAAAAAATTATTACTGAATGTGTGGGATGTAAAAGACACTTCTGTTTGGACTGCTTTAATGAAAAACATTAATGAATGTAATTTTTGAGGGAAACGGAAAAACGATTTCTCTTACATTAAAACTTAATGAAACTATCGATATTTTTATTTCTCATCTCTAAAATATGCACAAAACCTCCCTTAGTCAGTGCGGCACAGGGTGCATAAGACCCTGTATTTTATTATAGCTATAATTTTTAAACAAAACAAGCTGTTTTCGTACGCCTTCAGGTTCATGTCAATAAATTCATTATTGTTAATATTCAAAGCCAAAAGATCATTATATATTTTACATGAAGCTAAAAAAAGGATTTAAGTTTCTTAAACGTTACAGGGTTTAATATGCCCTGTATCGCCACAATGATATTTAAGATTCGACCTTTCGTTATTTTAATTTTCGGTATTTTGAACGTTGACATTTTAACTGTAGACATTTTAATTGTCGAAATTCTAATATGTACTCGTATTATTACCTATCGGTAAAAAGAAACGCCTTTTTTAACATACTTTATATATATGTATTTTAAACACTCTATAACAACATTTTTTGTTACTACCAGGAGAATTCTGTGAAACAAAAAGAGGAGCTCGAATTTTACTAATAGGTGGATATATGTTCTATCGACATCGAGATTCAAGGGAGAAGACACGATGGTACTGCGCAACGCACTACAGACTCGGGTGTAAAGCAAATATATTCACCATTCAAGAAGATATAATTAAAAGTCATAATGTACACAATCATGATGCTGTTGTGTAGACAGGGGCGGACCTTGAATTTGTGGGGCCCTGGGCTTCTTGGGACACTGCTTAATGAATCAACTAATTGTAATTTTATCAAAAATTACATCGGTTTTTGGTATGATGTTTACCATATACCTATATATTTTTTTATATTCATAATATTATCCATTTTCTTTAATAGGGGCGGGGGGCCCTATATATTCACGGGGCCCTGAGCTGCAGCTAGGGTTGCCAACCCTACTATATAATATAGTATCCTACTATATTAGAAACCCGACTACTATATTTTTGAAAAAAAGATATAGTAGGCGAAACTACTATATTTTAAAGGCATCAAACTCTTAGCAATAATATTCGTTTCAAAATGTGTAAGCGTAAAACATAACGTCAATACCTGTTTTTAACGATTCTGGAATGTCAAATTGACAGATGCGTTTAATAATTCACAAAACATTCTTCAAAAAAATAAAGTACCTACCTAATTTTTAGAACCTACTATTTTTTTTTTATTTTTTCGCTATGTACTATATTTTTATGGGTAAAAATTATAGAACTACTATTTTTGACCGACAAAGAGTTGGCAACCCTAGATGCAGCCCAAAGAGCCTATAGATCCGCCCCTGTGTATACAATACAATACTGCTGCTGTTTACTTATTATGTTTTGTCAGCTTGTACACAGAGCGGATTTGACCAAACTTGTATAAGTCTTATCCTTAAGACTCGAAACGAAAAGTTCTCTAACTCTAGAGTAATCTCTAGCTTTTCTACCTCTAACATCTCTAAAAGTCAACTCTAAAAGACTCCTTACCAATACCCTCAATAATCAACTCAAGACTAAGAGTCCATGTATTACTCTTCGTATAAGGTGGAAAAACTAAAACGAAGTTATCTGAGAGTAAGACCAATGAGTAAAATTATTTAAGTGTTAGTTACTCTGGTAAATCAGGGTAATTGGTCGAATACGCTGTTTATGTGTATGTCAGTTTATAATAATATGTTTGTAAATGTACCCACGATATAGAGGAAATTCCTAGTGAGGGCAAAGATACGGTCTACTCTAAAAAATTGTTACTATTTGAAACGAAAATAATAATGACGATCTATTTTACTAAATGTTTTATTATTTTACCAACTTTTTGTATTCTGTCAAAACTCAGAACCGGTTAAAACTATTTTTGATTGGCTTCAGTCAAAAGCCTTATTAAGATAAAATGCGATATATTTTCGATACTTACAAATATTTTTTTTTATCGAATCGCCCTTGTTGTAGGCTTCACTACAAAAGAAAAGTTTTTAAACGGGTTACAAAACCCTACTAACTTAATGGGTTTCTAAGTATACATATAAACAGGTCAAAATTATTGACTGATTTTTGTAGTCAAAAATAGTTTCGACCAGTTACGAATTTAGACTGTGTGATATTATAGAAAGCTTTCATATCTCTTCTTATTTCATTCAAGTGTCGGTATGATTTTTTCTAATTTTGGTTATTCTTTCAGTGGATGCGGTGTTCACAACATCGCAAAGAGGGGCCCGTATAATAGTGTTGAACGGGAATACGTTTAGTCGCCATTTGGACTCGGGAATCAAGACTCGATGGCATTGTTCGTGTTACAAGAGAGGGTGCCGAGCAGTGGTGTTCACTGTTGGAAACTCAATCATTAAAATCAATGATGACCACAACCATGTCCCTAAATATGCATGATAACCACACTTTAGTCAATTTAAAGAAGGTGGCAGGCAGCGGATGTATGCGAGCTACCCAAGACGGGGTTAGTTGTCGATCTCTGGGGGAGGCCTACGTTCAGCAGTGGACGACAATGGGCCGATATGAAGATGATGCATAGTTAATGGCTTAGTGTGTGACGGTGTACTGCACACAATCGCTGCACTTGCAGTATGCAATTCTACCCTGCTAAGCCGAAAGGCGCTATCTCTGAGATATCCCTTTTTTTGTTTGTTAATAGCTATAACAATTTCGCACTTAATTGTATGCCCCAAATAGCGTTATCGATCTTAAAACAGTTAAAACAACTACTAAGAAGTCTCAATTTTTTTTCCTTAAGAGCGTTTACGCCTAGCGCGCGACGTCAAGGTTAGGTAATTTGAAATGATCGCGCTCAGCGATTTTGTAGTAGATTTTAAATATTTATAGAAAAATAATAACTGTAAATTAGTTGAAATTTTAAAGTGTATGTTTTACAGAAGATGTTCTTCTATTATGTTAAGCTAATATTATATGATATTAAGTAAGTTATATCGGTGAAAAAAGCATATATTTTTAATTTCTTCATGTTTCACATTGTTTGAATTTTAATTTATTATAGTAAGATACCTAAATCATAAACTGTTTTTAACTAACTACTTTCCTAAGGATCTTTGCAATTGGTAAAATATTTTGCTAATTAGATCTGTTAGCGGTTTTATATATTTTAGGCTTCGAAACTGACGCTTAAAGGGAAATTTAGAAAACCTCTGTAAAGTTATCTTGATAGAATGCACAAATCATCTATTAATCAAAATGGTTTTCTTTACTAACTATTGAGACAACAAAATTCCCTAAAGTTTTTTGGTAATTAACATATTTGTAAAGTAAGTGGTTGATGGTATTAACAGGTTTGAAAAGTACAGTTCTTGAGCTAAACAGCGCATGGACAGCGTAAACGCTCTTAAATTACTAAGACATTTGGTAGCATTTTTTTTTAAACGACATGACATTCCTGCCGTACTATTCCCAAACCACTGTAACTCCTGAAAGTCAGAATCAACATTGGCGACCACTAGAAAAGCGTCCCGGAGAAACATTACAACTGACTTGGGTCCCGCAACTAAATTGGTAGCATATTATGTCGATCGATCTTTTCGGAACTTACTCCGCTTAGATTATTGATAGGTCTCCGCGCGGTAGCTCTCGGGGACCTATCTAAGTTACTCCGATTGAGATAGCGCTTTTTGGCTTATCAGGGCAGAATTGCAGTCAGGCTCAGAATTGGACCTTAAAGCTACAAAGTGTGAGTGAATTATTGTCTAGCATCGATTGAAAAATCACTTTTTGAATGATGATGAATATTCAAAATAAAATGGCATATTTTAAAATGTATTTGTTGTTATTCCTTAGCTTATTTAAAATAAAATGCAAATGGTATTCGACAATCAAACCTTTTGTACCGAACAGAGCCAGAGTTTTTGGAGCTGCTTAGCAACTTCTGTTGCGCCTACGTCTGCTTTAAAATGGATATCAAAAAGTAAGTTACACAGCATTTCAGTAAGACTATTTCAATAATGTAGAAAAGAGATCGAGAGATATTGTTGTGTTAAGAGGAAATACCACGGGTTAGAGAATTGAAAATTAGGTATTTGTAAAATCTATTGCTGTCGCGCGATGCCTGAACACGAACCGCAGAGCGCGATAGAGACAACTGCAGCTTTGACCGAAAATACCTATTAAAAGTACACAAAATCAATGATTCGTAGTCCCCTGATTTCTTCTCCAAAACTTAACCGATTTAACTGCTTTTTTTCATAAAAAAATAAAGAAAGGCTTTTGCCGTGTTCCTATGATTTCTATTTTTTATATAATCAAGTCAAATTTGTTTTCTGAATGTTTGAACACAGCGGAAAATCATGCCAATTTTTTAGGTTTTTGAATATTCATATCTCTTTTAATAATAAATTTATGAGAAAAAGGAAAACATAGGGACATGCCAATAGTAGCCATGGATATTTAAAAAAAAATAATTGATCTACTGGCATTATCCAGGGAGGAAACAGGGGACTAAGTTTGTATGGAAAAACGGCCCTTGTGTTTCCTCTCAAAGATCCGTCTCACTTGAAAAGATGTGAGTATCGTACCTTTTAAATACCTAAAAAAGTTCTTAGCATTGAAATCAGCAAGAACACATACCTTCTAAATGACACATTTCTCTTTATATCTTCATAATTTCAACCTTATGCTAAACTGAGGTAGGTTCTACGTATGTACTCTGCGATATCAGCCCGAATTAATATACTAACGTTACACTTACAGGTGCAGTGTATGCGAGATCTAAGAGAGGAGCCAGAGTCATTGTACTAGAAGGCTATTCATTCTACCACCATCGTACCATTGGACCGAAGACTAGATGGTTCTGTGCCACTCATCATAATAAGGGCTGCAAAGCTGTCATCTTCACTGTTTGCGACGAAATCATCAAAGCCAACAATGCGCATTATCATCCACCAACCGATTTGAATTAGGAATGATGATGATTTGCCTGTTTCGAGAACAGTGATTGTATTTTTCAACAGACTTAAAAAAAACTCAATTCAACTGAATGTTTTTTTTTATTGTTACACGATTTCTCCGCAAATGCGGCAAATGTCAACCGATTTTGAAATTTTTTTTTTATGGATAGGTCATTTCTCCGGGGTGGTCCCATATAAATTTTATCGAAGTTGATTCAGCGCTTTTAGAAAAATCAACAAAAACCCAAAAATATTACATAATAATAATAATAAATCTTTATTTCAAGCCATAGGCTCATAATGGGTTAGTTACAGTATTTACTTAAAGCTATGTTAGTAGAATAAAACTAACTTACACTAATCCTAAAGATACCCTTATCCAGTGATTCTGGTAAGGGCAGTCGACTCGTGCAGCAATCATTTTAAGGATGCTGTTGTCACTGCTACGCAAGCTCTGCAGTAAGGGAGGGAAGCCGATTTTTTGCGCATAATTGCTTGAAAGCCGTCAGTATGCGACTCCGCATACATACCCGACGCACTGCAGCGCCACGGCAGCCCCAACAGCATCCTAAAAGCATTATTGTACTGGGTTCGCAGGGCTATGTAGGTTCGCTGCGTATGCTTCACCCACAGGCCGCTCGAGTAAAATGACTGGCAGAAAGCCTTAAAAAGTGTTATTTTCACTTCACTCGTGCAACGTGCAAACCTGCGAGCGAGCATATTGCCTCTTACCGCCAAAGCCCTGCGCTCCCTCTCATAGACGACGTTTTAGTTTTTTCAATGTTTGGAGTAGGCAATCTCTGTTTTAACTGTGTTGCCTTTTTTAATGGATTTAGATGAGAAGGAGGTACTAAAAAGGCGGAAAAAAAAAGCATTTTTTACAAAAAAGACGACCGAAAATAACTTTAAAAACTAAAAAGTGGAAAATAACTTTAGTACCTACAGAGCACACATGGCTTTAGTTTCGAAAGTCGGTGTGGCAATACAAAATAACAAACAGACCAAAGCCACCGAGTTTCGAAACTGAAGTCATGTGTGTTCTGTGCTAAAGTTATTTTCGACATTTTAGTTTCTGAAGGCGGTTGTCTTTTTTTTAAAAAAGCTTTTATATAGGTATAGAGCATGTAACGAAGCTAAACATACACATTTATAGCATCATTGCATTTTATTTTTGCTCTTGACTCTGACTTAGGAGCCATCTGGTGTAGGAATATTTAAATAAGACTTGTGTCTCATCTATTCGTACAGACTAGATGAACTGGTTAGGGGTCACGCATTAACATTGCTTCGGAAAGGAGTAACTAGTTGGTGACGCTGTCCGTACTACCACAACGTGATTTGTATTTATTTGTTGATTCAAATAAGTAATAAAACATATTTTCTAAACACATTCGACTTTTACTCGCGATGTTACAAAGTGGACTTAGCCGCCGTAACAAAGTGGACTGGCTGCCGTCACAAAGTGGACTTGGCCGCCGTTACAAAGTGTACTTGGCCGCCGTAACAAAGTGGACTGGCCGCCGTTACAAAGTGGACTTGGCCGCCGTAACAAAGTGGACTGGCCACCATTACAAAGTGGACTTGGCCGCCGTAACAAAGTGGACTGGCCACCATTACAAAGTGGACTTGGCCGCCGTAAGAAAGTGAACTCGGCCACCGCTACAAAATGTACTTAATTTGCAGTACCTATCGTTCTTGTGTATGCTAATGCATTTTATTCATTTATTTTTTTAACACGTAGGTTTAGAACCTGTATTCGGAACAAGTAAGAAAGGAGCTAAAGTAATCGTGTTACGTGGATACAAGTTTACCCGTCATCTTGCCAGGGGGACGAAGACTCGATGGTTCTGCTCTTCTCATCACGCGAAAGGCTGTAAGGCTGTGGTCCATACTATAGACAATATAATCGTCAAAACGAAAACTATACATAATCATTGTTAACCTTTTGACCGCCACTGTCATGTATAGATGACAAACTAAAATGTGCCCCAGCACGCCACGGTCACGACTACATTACAGACTTCTATACGTAATTCCATAGAGTATGGTACTTAGCTTGGTGCTAAGGGCACGTTTTTGCTTTATTGAGGGTCAAAAGGTTATTAACTAGTTACAACCCGATTGTTTGACCGCGTGGAACTCAAGTCCGTCGAGGTGGGCGGAGCTCATTGCTAGGGCCGATCGTGCCTCTCTATCGCTTGTTCCGCGCTCTCGCTTGCACGCTCAGGCTCAGGCGGAACGTGACACTTTTTCGTGCGTGCAGCCGGTGTTCATCGATTTATAAGACGTTATCACGTCAAAATATCCAAGGACACTCAGCAATAGTGTAGTTTTCTATCAGTGTAAAAATACCTCTTACAAATAAGATAATGAATCAAACTTTATAACTCTTTGTAATATTCTGCCCTACTAAGCGCAAAAGCAGTATCTCAAAAAATAGTTAGGTTGATTTTTAGGGTTCCGTACCTCAAAAGGGTAAAAACGGAACCCCAGATAGACAGTCGGACAACAAAGTGATCCTACACTTTGTTGTCCGTCTGTCTATCTGTCTGTCTGTCAAGACCCTTTATCTCGGGAACGCATGGAAGTATCGAGTTGAAATTAAAACCATATACTCAAGTCTACGGTCCCTTGATGCTGTAAAATCAACCCTCTATGTTAACGTGAAAAAAAGATACGGCCGTTTATGTCGCAAAAAAAAAATAGTAGGTATGTACGGAACCCTCGGTGGGCGAGTCCGACTCGCACTTGTCCGGTTTTTCATTGGATAGTTTTAAAAAATACGCATCGAATGAACTAAGCCTTTTAGCGCTATTTGAACAAGATAGAAGAATCAACTAATCTCTATTGATAGAACAATCAATAGAGAAATCAACTTTTCGATTTTTTTGAGATACCGCTTTTGCGCTTAGGACATTATTTGAAATATAGATCATAAAATAAAACAAAAGAAGACATCTAAATATTGGTTGTACAATATCAGTCTTGGAAAGCCTTTACTAGATTTTAATTAATTATTAAGAACTAGTTTATTTTTAATAAATATTACAAACAAAAAACCAAAAAACCTATTTTACGATTTAATCCTTGTTTACCTGCCCACATAATAGACAGTATAGCATCCCTACTGTTTGAGACACATTATCATAACTTTTCATCATCATTTCTATTCTTTTATAGTTCCTCTCAAAACTACAAAGTTCGGCAGTAAGCTCTGCATACTTTCCTCTTTTTTGCATCATCATCATTATTAGGTATGTCGTATCCGGTCATTTGTATGAACGTGAAACGCAAAGACAATAAATAGTCTATGGTGAAACAACGGATCGCAAGCCCGCCATTATTGAGAACACGTGATCAACCACCACCATTTTGGCGCGCTTCTACAGAGTCGTGATGTTTTCAGCCGACAGCGAGGAAGACATTCAGAATCCAGTGTCTGATCGCAACGAAGCTAATACGTCCCGAAACTGTACTTACGATTCGTTGTGTTAAAGTGTAGACCAGTGCCGATACCTTTGAAAATGTTTATTTTAAGCCGAGTTTATTTTAAATCAATTTTAGTTAAATTGTGTTTTAATAAATGCCGTGTATTGTACCCTATACCCAGTGCAGTGTTTTCATTGCACGAAACCCATATTCTGCCCACATGATGACTGAATCTAACGGACTAAATCCTGACTGATCCGACAGGTATATTTATACCCGGAACACCCATACAGACATAGCAAAATATTTTATATTATATTTATACCCATGTTATCCGGGCCGGATTACTTATTTCAGTGGATTTCAGGAGATAGAACATCTGTAATAATAAAACTATCGTCCGTAAACCGACTTTACAGACAACCATTTTTTTTCTTTTTTTTGCAATTTTCAGTTCTGTATCTGGTTGTATGGTAATAAAAGCTTAGACGTACCGTAACGAATATGTGTTAAGACAATTATAATAATGAAAACCATCTACATAACTCCCTAAGTTAAAATAATCCGAGAACGTCATGTTTTCATTATTAATAAGCATATTTACGAATTATTCTGAGCCTTGTGTTATCTTTACAGTTGCAGTGCTTACAACATCCAGAACTGGTGCACCTGCGATAGAAATTTCTGGGTACACGTTCACTCGACATCGCAGCAAAGGACCCAAGACTAGGTGGTACTGCATCAAACAACGCAGAGCCTGCAAAGCTGCCCTCTTCACCATAGATGATCAAATCATTAGCATGAATAATAAGCATAATCACTGACTGTTTAAAAAATGATCGAAATAGAGATGTAGACACTATACAGGTAAAGGTGGAATCCACATAAGTTATGATGAGTGATGGTAGGGTGTCACTACACCAATCGATCGATCGTCGATCGATGCCATCAATCGACATCGATCGACGTTGATCGATTGGTGTGGTAGCTTTGGCTGATCGACGGATACCGTTCTACTAACTAATCGATCGATTGCCGGTCGATGGCATTGGTCGACGTTGATCGATTAACCCCAGCTGTAATCCATCAGTATTAATAAATCAAGCAGCTCGATCGACGTTGACTAATAAATCCTACCATAGATCGATGCCGTCGATCGACGATCGATCGATTGGTCTCTTAGAAACTATCGATCGACGTCGACTAATCCATTCTACCATCAAGCGATGCCGTCGACTGACGATCGATCGAGTGGTCTGGTAACACCCATACGTGATCATGATACGAAGTTGTGATACGCCGCTCTGATACAAAGCGCGATACGGCCCATTCCATTTCGAGTCGGATTTTGTCCAATCATCAAAGGAGATAGCATACGGCACGGTTTGCCCATACTTCTTCTTCTACTAATTCTGAGGATACGACAGGTTAAATGAAACGTGTTGTTTCATGACATAAAAATCCTTCAGTCAGTTATTCAAAAAGAGAGTCCATAATATTTTGATGTTTGACAAGACAAAATTGCATTGACTGATGGATGAAGCATCGGTTAGGGTAATAGTAACTTTTTAACGTACGTTAAAGCCACCATTTTGTAAACCAACCCATTTTTTGGTTTGACGTTAATTAGCGCCATTTTTTTACTATTACCCGTCTGTAAAATATAGTTGAAGTAACCCGCCCGTAATCAATAATCACAAGACCCTTGTTAGACCTTCTCTAAAAAAAAACACTTTATTTTGAACTTGAAAACACGATTAACTTTCAAATAACTGTAAAATTAGATTTTGACTTACTTTGAAATCCAAAAATATAAGGTCAATTGACTTGGAAAATAAGTGACGTCACAGTCGCATTCGAAAATTCGGAATTCGAATTGAGTTTTAAGTAGTAGTTAGTAACAAGTATGTCCATTGATCTTGGTGCAGATTTTGTAGTCTTTGGTAGTGTCTATATCCATATTCAAACCGATTGAGCAATTTTAAACCGCATTGCCGAAGTGTGTTCCACTTAAGGCACCAATGTGATCGGCACCTTAGCTATGTCACTTACGGCACCAAAATATATTGTGTTAAGTGCTGAAGTAGGTGTAGTAAGCTGAACCAAGGTTACCGACGTAGCCCGAAGAATTGCCAAACTTAAGTGGCAGTGGGCAGGGCACATTGCTCGCAGAACGGATGACCGATGGGGTCGAAAAGTTCTGGAGTAGCGACCGCGAACCGGAAGACGTTGCGTTGGAAGGCCTCCCACTAGGTGGACCGATGACCTGGTAAAGATTGCGGGGATCCGCTGGATGTGAGTCGCACGGGACCGGTCAATGTGGCGAAACTTGGGGTAGGCCTATGTTCAGCAGTGGCCGTCTTTCGGCTGAAATGATGATGATGATGATGATGAAGTTGCTGTTTAAATAATTTTAAAGAGCATTTTTAAATTCATACGTATGCTTGCAGTTTTTTATAAAATCAGTATTTTAGTATTACTGCGTTTTGCCAAAGTGTGTTTCACTTAGAAGATTGTGAGGCTATAAATCTTCATATAAAATGCGATAACGTTTTAACCCCCGTAAACTTAGTCCAATTTTCATAACTTTCGAAATGTTGTAGATATAATGAAAAACTAGCTCTGTACGTTATTATTTTAAAGAAATATTGCGTAGGATAGAAGTAATTATCATCTAAATATGTACATTTTTGACTTAAAAACTTCCTAGAGCGTTTTTTTTTTTTAATTAAACTATACTGAATCACTTAAAAAGCAAAACGTACAAACCTAGATTAAGGTGTACTGAATCTAATGAATGAAAAACGTTATCGTCTAAAACCATATTTCAAAATGGAAATGTAGGTAATTGCCCCCCAGACTTGAAACTCTTTCTATCACACGATCCGGGTTGGGGGGCAGGACCATATTGTATTTATATTGTTCATCCGGAGGAAGGCAGAGCGAGCAGTATGAAATAGATAGCATTTTTGGAAATACCTATTCGCGCCGCGTATCGGCATCTCACAATCCTCTTAAGGCACCAATGTGATCGGCACCTTAGCTATGTCACTTACGGCACCAAAATAAATGTGGTTGGTACTGTCGCTTTTTGAATTATTTTTAAGAACGTTTTTAGATTCATACGTACGCACGCAGATTTTTATAAAATCAGTAGTTACTAATGAAATTAAAAAGAAATTGTGTGTGTTTATGAAATAAAGATTTTTACTGAAACGTGATTGTTTTCTTACTTACCTAATATGCTTACTTTTTATTTTCCATAAATATGGTAGATAATCTAAGTTGTTCTTAATTCAAATACTCGCAGATAGACATTATTAAAATAAACTAATTATTAACTTTTTTGTCAGAATAAAGTAAAAGTGTTGTTGTTGACATGTTCTTAAAGCTCCCTACAGATTATCGTTG
This sequence comes from Charanyca ferruginea, assembly GCA_947361185.1. Taxonomy (NCBI): domain Eukaryota; kingdom Metazoa; phylum Arthropoda; class Insecta; order Lepidoptera; family Noctuidae; genus Charanyca; species Charanyca ferruginea. The sequence goes on from OX376073.1 coordinate 20,179,880, forward strand.
CTTCCGAAAAATAAACATTCCACGTTAATTTATTGAAATATTACAAACTAACTACCTACTTAAAGTAAAAGGGTGGGGAAGGCAATAGCACAAAAAAGGATCATTGTAGGATTTGATAATTTGGTGTAATTGTTTTAATTGAGCATGAATAATATTAAATTATGACGCCACAAGTTGCCGCTCTTCTCACAAGTTAGAAAACCAATATTTCATATGGTGTTTTATTTTGGTTACATTTTTATGCTCTTTAGTATATCAGATTTTTTTTTTTATTTCGTTTTTAAGATTTATTTGATAGTTTCAAAACATTCTTATGAACTAGTATTACCAGTATTTTAATTTTTTGTCGTATCGTCGTCCCCACCTTGTATAGTATCTAGGACCTTTATGCGGCGTGGTGTACGTTATGGATGACCGCTATTTGCAGTGTCCTCTAGTCACAGCAACGATGGTGTCCGAGAATTATATCTCTCTCTCCGTCGTTTAACAAAAAATTATAATACCTCTTTTTCAGAATTATATTTATTTTCTTTATCTGCTAACAAAATTCGTATTAATAATAATAATAATAATTTATCATTATTTCAGACAATACGTCCATAAATTTTTACACAGATAGCGTTAGTAGAATTCTTACACATAAATAAAAATTATAAAGGTGTTAGTAATTTGTTAGTAAACAAACACGGAACCACAATACTAACAATTCCTTCCTATTTCTGTGCAGGTGCACACCTGCCCAGTACACAACAAATGGACTGTCTATTTTAGCTGCTAACGTTCTGAAGACAGTGTTGGTGCTACCACGGACCCTGCTCATCATCGATGCAGTTCTTTTCCTAATAATGGAGAAGAAATCATCGATGGAAGCTGCCGCAAACATTGCGGAAGCACTGCTGTACCGGGGTTTTCCCAACACTGCCCTCAGAGTATCGTAAACAGTAACAGTTTTACATCTGTGGTACAAATTGATAATTGCATTGATCTACATAGAATGATCAAAAAAACAGATTATTAACCATTTATACATTTTCGTATTTTAAGAATAAGATTTATTTGTACAGTTAATTAGTAATGTTGTACTCATGCTCTTCCAAATATCAATTCGAATAATTATCTAACATGTGAATAAAGTTGTTAGTTACGCACTGATATGACTAGATTAAAATTGTTAACCATGTATAGTGTGTAATAGTTGGATTACCTTAAAAATTAAAATTAAAAATTGTTGAATGGATTTTAATTACGCAATTAGTCTACTTTTAAACTGAGATGCTTTGTATAGAATTTTCATAGATTCTTTATTACAGGAGCTGTTATCACGCAGTCTAGAAGAGGGACGCCTATAATAATAGTTTTAGGATACAGATTCTCTCGTCACCGTGACACGGGTTCCAAGATTCGTTGGCATTGTTCTACAAACCACAGAAAAGGATGCAGTGCAGTGATATTTACTGTGGACAATGAAATTATTAGCATGAATAATAATCATAATCATTCTCCTGTTGAGACAAACACTTGGCCAACTTTTAACATTTAAACGTATCAGAGCTTATTCGAAGTCAGTATCTTCCTGCCTCGATCCCATGTTACTTGGGGTCGTCGCAACAAGTTCTCTTCTTCCATTCTGTCCTGTCAATCGTCATCCTTTCACTCCTTTTTCATTTATATCATTCTTCACACAATGTATCCATCTTTTCTTTGGCCTTCCTGATTTCCTTGCCTTGTCCATTCATCCACATTAATATTTATACTACTACTATTTTGGTTACATGTGTGTTAGCTCTTCTCTATTTCGAAGTGCCTATGTATACCTACAGGACGAAATTTTACTACTTTCTGATAATTGTATGTTGTGTCCATGTTGAACCCCTGACTGTCGTCTGTTGAGCCTGGAGCTTGGGGCACCCCGACTTGGTCAGGTTAGGTTAGAAGGGGTCCGAAGAACCCCGTCATCCCCTTCGTGGTTTTTTTTTTCATACCTCCCAGTAATAGGAGCCCCGCAAAGCGTAGCTACGTCTACCGGGCCTTACCAAACCTAACCTGTCCGAGTTAGGGTGCCTCAAGTTCCTAATAGCTGTTAAAGACTAATTGAGAAAAAAAAACCATGTTCAACCCCCGAGGGGTTCAACATGTTCAAATAATCAAAAAGATTTGAAAATGATAAGGTTTTTTTATTCCAGTATGAGATTTTTAATTATGTATAATTTGAAAAATGACAAAAAAAATATAAAAATTGTAAAAATTCTATATTTAAGCTTTTTTTAATTTCCCTTTCCTCCATTGGCAGTTTTCACACCGTCAAAGCGAGGACCTTAGGAGAATACTGCTTTTAACGACAATGTGACTCTGGTCCCCAAACGAGGTGGTACTGCGCAACTCACAGCAGCAGCAGCAGTCACATTAACTGTGACAATATCATCAAAATGGATAACAAGCACGCTGAAGTGGGAGTGGGCCGGCCACGTCTGCAGCCACGGCCGCCATAGACGTTCAAGTAATTTGATCAAACAAGCTGGTTCAAACAGTTTGATCAAATTGACATGAATGTCTATTGCATAATTTGATCAAATTTAATGAGTAATCAAATAGCTTGAAGAAATATGAATTTTCGTATTTTTATTTGATTAAACAGTTTGTGTGTTGCAAACGCTTAGTTGTTGCTGGAAACGCGCTGTTTTGAATCATACATACATACGTTGCGTATGATTCAAAACAGCGCGTCAATTAAAACAAAAATTAATAATAAAATAACTAAGCGACATTTCGAAAATGTAAAAAACTACTAATTGTAGTATGAATATTAAAGATTGATATGAATTCAAGTTTGTGAAAAAAAAATACAATTTACTATCAAAACTCAACTAAATAAGAGATTTTTTTAAGGATTTTTGTACAACTTTATGTATTTTTGTTTATTAAATTAAACAGTATTCTTATTTTTTGCCAACTATAATCGGTTAACACAATTATTGTAGTATTCATTACATATTTTTTATGGTAATTATGGTAAAAGTATTGAATATATCACTTTAACAGTGACGACTGTTTTCAATTATTTTACTCGGCGCAGCCTTAAAGGTATAGAACCGAATGCAGACCGTGACCTGGTGAATAATTATGCCAGTCTTTAGGAGCAAATTAATTTACCAAGTTTATATGCGAATATTCGTCTCTATTCATGAGTCACTTTTTACACCATACAGTACGATTTTTTGTTGTTCTGTGAGCCTTGCAAACACTAAACCAACTATTACTAAAGCGTCGTCTGTAGACATTTTTAAAGAAGCACAAATCTTCGCCCGTTTCGATACTGAACTGACACCGCTTCAAGCTTGCGTGAAGGTGTTTGGTCGCTTGAAAGATCATGCCAATTTGATCAAACTGTTTGAACCAGCCTGTTTGATCAAATTATTTTACTGGAACGTCTATGGCGGCCATTAGTGTGGGAAGCTCTGCGGCACGATGGACCGACGAATGAAGAAGAAGGTGTCTGGCAGTGAATGGATGCGAGCTGCTCAAGACCAGGTTGGTTTCTCTGGGGGAGGCCTATGTTCAGCCAGCAGCAGTGGACGGCAATAGGCTGATATGATGACGATGATAGATAACAAGCATAACAATAATAATAGTTAACTATAATAGTTATGCTAGTTAGTTTGTTCTGTTTGTTGTTTTGTATTGCCACCGACTTCCGAAAGTAAAGTAATGTGTGTTCCGTGCTAAAGTTATTTATCACTTTTTAGTTTTGGAAGGCGGTTAAGTATTTTTTATTAATTAATTTAGGATAACCGGTTTCAAACTATTATTTATTTAATTTGAAAGCTTTATTCATAACAGTGAAACACATTGAAAACTACAATACATCGTAAACTATCCATGCAACATTCATCAGTTCATCCTCACATTATGAAACAAAAGGCAGATAGACCGCGCGGAACGCTGAGAGTGAAACGACCAAAGCAAATACAAATTCAAAAGCGAATACCTACAATCTCGTGATTGTATTGTCATCATCAGCTACTTCAGACGACTGTCAGCCTGCTGATGATATGTATGACTTCACATGTAAAACTAAAAATGGTAAATTATTTCAAGTAACCTTTTAAACTTAATTTTTAAAGTAATACATAATAAATGCACGACCTGCGTGGTCGTGGTTTTAAACCGTTTTAAACAAATTTAAAACGGGTTTAAACCACGGATTTAGGGTTAATACGGGTTTATTTGCAACGGTACTATCCACTATTGTTATAAACTTCTTGGCCAGCAATGCTATCCTGTTACAATCTTCCTCGGTGAACACCTAGGTGAAGTGAGCTGTCATCCGTCCCGATGCTAGGGATTGACAAAGCAGACAGACGGATGACAGCTCACTTCACCTAGGTGTTCACCGAGGGAGATTGTAACAGAATAGACATACTGGACAGTTACGTTTTCAGCCTGATTCTAATACATTTTCTTTGTTTCAGTAGCGGTATTCACGCGGTCGAAGCGTGGGGCGCACATCTTAGTCTTAGAGGGGTACGCCTTCTATCGACAATATGACTATGGTACTAAAACTCGGTGGTACTGCGCCACAAATCACGGGAAAGGTTGCCGAGCGGCCATCGTCACCATCCGTGATAGTATGGTCAAAATTAACAATTATCATAACCATTAATTGCTAAGGATTCATACGTCGCATCGCGTGCATTCGTAATAATTATAAATAAAGATAGACGCGCATTTTCAAAACTTAAATCAAAAAATGTGTATTAAAAAATCAGCTTAGAACAGAACACGGATGTGGTTTTATTTTACCTGGTACCCTTCTAGTGTATCTCAATAGGTCAGCAGATTGACTAGTCACTTTAGCTAGTAAACACCTCACACCTGGTAGATATTTATCTAGAAATAGTACTTAATTAGGTATAAGTTATACACAGAAAATGTTTAAATAAAAAAAAAAGTTTTTAAAATGATAATGATTTTTAATTCTAGTATGAGATTTTGAATTACTTACGTATAATTTGAAAATTGACAAAAACAAATATAAAAATTGTAAAATTCTACATTTAAGCTCTTTTAAATTTCCCTTTCCTTCATTGGCGGTTTTCACGGATACTGCTTTTAACGACAATGTGACGGTCCCCAAACTAGGTGGTACTGCGCAATTCACTACGAACAAGGTTGCAGCAGTCACATTTACTGTGATAATATCGTCAAAATGGATAACAAGCACGCTGAAGTGGGAGTGGGCCGGCCACGTCTGCAGACGGAGAGACGGTAGATGGAGCAAACACGCTTAATGGCCGCCATAGACATTCAAGTAATTTGATCAAACAAGCTGGTTCAAACAGTTTGATCAAATTGGCATGAATGTTTATGGCACAATTTAATCAAATTTAATGAGTAACCAAATGGTTTGAAGAAATATGAATTTTCGTATTTTATTTGATCAAACTTGATTCTAAATTTGAGTGTGTGTGTTGCAAACGCTCAGTTGTTGCTGCGGAAGTGTTCCTATGCGGACGTGTTGCATTGCATAATGTCGTAATCTCGATGTATTTGAAGAAGTCTTACAAATATATCAAAATGAATCCGGTTTATGGAACATAAAAACAAAGATTACCATAACAGAGATATGCGAAATGCTGCTTATTGTAAACAAATAGAAAAACCAAAAAAAATAGAACCGAATGCAGACCGTGACCTGGTGAATCATTATGCCAGGCTTTAGGAGCAAATTCATTTACCAAGTTTATATGCGAATATTCGTCTCTATTCATGAGCTATTTTTTACACCATACAGTACAACTTTTTGTTCTTTTCTGGGCCTTCAAAGCAAACACTAAACCAACTATTGCTAAAGCGTCGTCTGTAGTCATTTTTAAAGAAGCACAAAATATCTTCGCCCGTTTCGATACTGAATTGACACCGCTTCAAGCCTGCGATAAGTTGTGTGGTCGCTTGAAAGATCATGCCAATTTGATCAAACCTGCTGCCCGTCCGCATCCCGGGCGCTAACACATAAACACAACAACTGACACACAATCCCAATTTACACACCACATCCACATTCCCTCACGGAAGTGAGGGAATGTGGATGTGGTGTCAAGTCAAGGCACTCTCTTATATCTAGAACTAGAATACAACAATCGGCAAAGGAAGCATGCAAAGCCAAAGTACTTGGCAAACAAGTAACAAAAAAAAGTAAGAAATAATGTTAAAAGAAACAAATGTTAAATATATCTTCTGCAATATATGTTTTAGTTGTGAAGTGTCTCGGGAGAAGTTGTGGAATGTGTTAAGTGTTTTTTTTTGTTACTTGTTTGCCAAGTACTTTGGCTTTGCATGCTTCCTTTGCCGATTGTTGTATTCTAGTTCTAGATATAAGAGAGTGCTTTGACTTCCATAGTACAAGTTTTACATAATTTGGAAGTCAAGAGTTTCAAAAATATGTATACAACCCTATTATGTGCAATAAACGATTTTTATTTTTTATAACTAGGCAGATAGCGCGCGGCTGCTTGTGTTTATGTGTCTTCTGCGTTTGCGGCTCCGTAATACGTACATCATCAGCGAATTAGCCAACGCGTCCTCTTGTAAATACATTTCGAAAGAAACGGATTATAGCCGGGGTTAATCGATCAACCTCGACCGATGCCATCGACCGGCAATCGATCGATATACGACTTCACATATTAATAAAAATGGTAAATGATTTCAATTAGCGTTTCAAACTTAATTTTTAAAGTAATACTTACATAAATAAATACATAATCAATGCACGGCCCACGTGGACGTGGTTTTAAACCGTTTTAAACAAATTTAAAACTGGTTTAAACCACGGATTTTGGGTTAGAACAGGTTTATTTGCAACGGTACTATCCACTATTTTTATAAACTTCTTGGCCTGGACAGTAACGTTTTCAGCCTCATTCTAAAACATTTTATTTGTTTCAGTAGCGGTGTTCACGCGCTCGAAGCGTGGGGCGCGCATCTTAGTCTTAGAGGGGTACGCCTTCTATCGACAATATGACTATGGTCCCAAAACTCGGTGGTACTGCGCCACAAATCACGGGAAAGGTTGCCGAGCGGTCATCGTCACCATCCGTGATAGTATGGTCAAAATTAACAATTATCATAACCATTAATTGCTAAGGCGTCGCATCGCGTGCATTCGAAATAATTATAAAAAGATACACGCGCATTTTCAAAACTTACTCGCAAATAAATTAATTCTTCAATTTTGTAAGTGTGAGAACCATGGAGCCATTTATTAAGTACTAGCTTCTGCCCGCGGCTTCGCCCACGTAAAAAGGTACGATTATCCCAAGGGAACACATTAACGGGATTAAAAGTATCCTATGTGTTAATTCAGGAAATGGTCTATCTATGTGCTAATTTTCATGCAAATCTGTTCAACGGTTTACGCGTGATTGAGTAACAAACATCCAAACATCTTCATAAACTTTCACATTTATAATATTAGTAGGACTAGCTTTTGCCCGCGACTTCGTCCGCGTGAATGTTGGTTACCGTGGATTAAAAAGTAGCCTATCTCCTTCCCTAGGGTTCAAGCTATTTTCATACCAAATTTCATCAAAATTGATTCAGCCGTTTTATCGTGAAAGCGTAACAGACAGAGTTACTTTCGCATTTATAATATCAACATCCCTTCATCTGTTGCGTCACACTTTGTGCGCGCGTCTAATTTAATGCTTGGCTGTTGGCACTCACATTGTGTGAGCACATTCCTTGGGTGCTATTAAGTGACATTAAATATTCTACGTATTTGCTAACTCGCTCAAACTTGCACAGAGTCTAGGGGGATAAATGAGATACAAGTATAACATAGGCTAAATGTCACAGCAACACTTTGAAGCGACCAATTTTCGATCCCCCCAGTTGATCATTCTACAGCGCACCGACATTTTCGTAATTTTGGCTCTGTAGCTGTCTTTATGACTGTATAACATGTTGGAAAAACGCATAAAACGTTATATTTTGGCATATTGTAATGGTTGTATTCCTCCTGAAAGTTAACTCTGACGTCTATTTTCGTAAAACGATATGATAGAATTGTCTTCGCTTCAAAAAACCATAATTATACTTTAACTCTGTAGCTGCTAAATCAAGACTTAATCTTTTCGAAAATTGTAATTGTCTTTAAAGAATCTGCTCACATCATTACGATATTGCTCTGGGCAAAACGCGAAAACAAGAAGTTTTCGTCACGAATCGAATACACGCTCTTAATATAAAAATATTAATATAAAAGTATGAAAGTATGGATTATTAAGTATTATATGTTTGACATAACTGAGCATGGCGGTTGGGAGCATTGTCGCTCAAATGTCTCGCTGATGGTGGCGCGTGTGTTAGATCATTCAGCTCCCTTCAAAATGGTTGAGCTAAATGGTGCTGATCCACGCGTCATGTTCGTGAACGGGCGCTGTCGGTATAGATTGGTCAGCTCTTATCTGCCATGTACTTTATCTTGCTTCTTTTTTATGTTTTGTATTGTTAGATTACCTTCATAGTTTTCACATATAGAAGCAACAAGAATCATGTAACCAGTAATTTGTAAAAAAAAGTTGTTTTAAAAGAGTAGCCGTGGTGTTTCTTGCTCGTTCTTCTCCATAGAGACTTACCTACGTTATGGAACGAGCAACTAGCTTCAACTTTCTGACTAACTGACCAACTCCTCGACAATACAAAAGTGCCTGTAAATGGTGTAATTGAAAATTTTAAATACCTAAATGCTTTGACTTATCATTAGAAAGCTTTTTATTCTTCATTTTGTAATAGGCTTCCGTTTGGCCGTAAACTCACTTGATCTTAAGTGATAATGCAGCCCAGGGTTGGACTGAAGCACTCTGGGACGGATAGTACACAGACAATAAAAAGATAGTATTTAACAAAAAAGGATAGTACACCTTGTGTTAAGGTTGATTATTATTTAAATATAAAAAAATAGACGCTTTCTCTTAGGTATTAATTTATTAATTGAAATTAGTGAATAGTTTTTTGCTGAATTAACAATAATCCACAGACGTCATTCCTTAAAAGGTTTCTTTTCACTCAAATCACCAAATCAGCAAAGACCCGTTTTGAGAAGGTGTTGCCATTATTGTTAATATTGTGATCAGTAAAGCTAGCAAGCCAAGTACTAACCAACTCACAATGACTAACATGTGCCAGTGTACATGTTAGTCATTGTGAGTTGGTTAGTACTTGGCTACGAACGGTCCATACAAATGACTGAAATAGTTGAGTTTGTCTGTGGTCTGAGTTCGACACGGACGGAACTGTAAAATTATAGTACAAAAATGTACTATCCTTGGCTTTGGATAGTAGATATTACAAGAGGCGAAATTATAGTACAAATACTATAATTATAGTACAGAATCCAACACTGATGCAGCCTAAGGCGTTGTCCTAGGTGAGTGACCGAACGCGACACGATGCGACGTGACGCGATACGACGTAATGCGACAATACATCACGCGACGTGTGTCCTACGTTGTAGGTAGTCATTGTACTTATTAAGAAATAAATAAGTTTGGAGAGTTTCATCATTTATATCCGAAACTAAATCCACGTTTGTTTAAAAGAGTATTGTGACTACCAAGCATTTTCTATTATATTATTGCAGCTGTTAAACCTTTTATTTAACTATCAATATCCAATTTTCAAAAACCTATTTCTATTGAGGGGAGGTTGTTATTGACTTTACTTTACGGTAAGAAAAATCACTAGGTACTTATAATAGTAAATATTTAATTATTAATAAACTATTGTCTCGAGTCTCGTCGCGCAAAAATCAAATCCGCACTTGCGGTGTTGGGTCGCACATTGATAATGGCGACTATGTAGGCCACAAGTACATACAACGACTATTTGACGCGTCGCGTCGCATTATCGCGTTTTTCGTTCACCTAGGACAACGGGTAAGGTGGAGCACACTTGCCTAGGAGCTAATATTTTGTTGGCGAGTAAGTTTTCAAAACGAAATCTTATTTTTTTGAAAATCGGTGGTGCGTATAATAGTTAGTGTAGTTATATAGATGCAATTTGCTTACTTTGTGGACATACCTACTATAAAGGAACTAGAATAAAATTAATTAATATCCAGCAGTGCCAAAAACTGACTTAACTCCATCATTGTGCGAGCTTCGTAAAGTACAGTCAAACACGCTATTTGATATACCTAGGTATAGCTAGCTATTTGTAACTTATAGGTACTTAACTTGTACTGTATTGTTTTGTATTTTCCTCTATAAATTACGAGATGGTTTTTGCCCAGCCGTGAGACTGAGTAGGCAAAAAAAAATGTGAGTTGGTACCTGAACCATTTAAAAACTATAGACGGAACATTGCGCCCACAAAAGTGTGGCACGTAATATGAAGACGATTCGGTCATATGAAGACGGTCGCTCGGTAGTCAGCCGCGAGTGAGTGAGAGCGCATGACGTACATTTGGTAAAATAATAATTGCGAAACTATGCCGTCCTATTGTATAAACTGCTGCAAAAACAATTCATGTTATCGTAATAAGTCTTCTGGGATTACTTTTCACAAGTATGTAACTAATTTTCTGCATAATTTAAACAAATTCGCGAAATGTTTGAAATATTTTTTTGGAATACCAATTCTAGACGTTATTGTCTCAGTGTAGCAAGTTAAGAACATTATCTTTTCCGTTTAGAGTTTAGTTCAGACACGGTTCAACTAAGTGTTTTTAATCAGCTTATTGCATATTTAGTTTTCGAGTACATTAGGTATGTTATTATTACATGACTTGTGTGATAAGTAAGTATTTATAAAATATATTTTAATAATTATTTTTTTTGATATGATATTTTTTTTCCGTACCTCAAAAGGAAAAGACGGAACCCTTATAGGATCACTTTGTTGTCTGTCTGTTTGTCCAACAAGAAACGTTATTAAAAAACTGTGACTCAAAACGTCAAACATACAAAAAAGTAACGCAACAAAAGGGGCATTAATATAAAAAAGCTTTGTTTTTTGGTAAATTAATGTTAAAAGTTCATGATATGAAAATAAATTACTCTCATTAAACTAAATTTCATTGTTGTATGGTTGTATGAAATGAAGCTTTCATTTCATGCTAACTACTACTGCTAATAATAAAACTTTTCACCAAAGTATATCTCTCACACTTGGGAGACGCAGCACAGCGCTTGCAACATTATTCTATACACATGCGCAAATCTATGATATCGTACACCGAGTCACGCACACATGGCCGACTTTAGGTTTCACTTTTTTCGTCGCGATTGTTTACGACCGCTCCGTCTATAGGTACTTACACTGTCCTTTTCGTTTAATTTTTTGCTAAAACGTTACTTCTTGTCACATATTTATTAGAAACAATACATTATTTTACTTTTAAGCGTAATAAAATGTTTTTTTTTGTAATTGTTATTGTTTTATAAAGTTGTAATCTTAAAAATCTAAATAATAATATATGCCAGTCTGTTGGCCACATGTCCCGTTAACAGCGATGTGGTTTGTTGTGGTGAGTTTTTTGGTGTCCTTTGAGCTCCCCTGCCTTTTTCTTGGAATTACAAAATGTTTGATTAAAAATGTTATTTATTTTGTTACCTTTACATACACTTATCTACCTACCTACCTACCTTTGTGAGTACAATGTCATTAACACAACAAATACCTATAGGTAAGCTATTATTCCCGATCAGTAACACCTTGTCACACCTACGACACTCATACAAACGATACGATTTAATTACCTACACTACTACCAAAATATCAGACTGTGCAAATGCGTGCGTGAGTGCGTGTCTACGCACCGCTTGAACTAAAAGCAGTTTCGAGAGCACGTTCGACGCGGGAAGAGGTGAGGAACAGTGTTTCGGAGGGAGGCCGGGCGTGTCGCTACTGTACGGTAGTACTAATTATTTTTACTGTGACCTTGTCAACACCTTGACCTTGTTGACGATCGGGAAAAAAAGTTTCTTTCGTTCACAGTGTTGACGAACGGGACAAGGGGGCCAAGTCTGCTATTTTTATAATTTCGTCATTCCAACACGGTTCCATTGTCATTTTGCTAAAAGTTCGTAATCTGCTAAATCCATAATGGTCGATCATTGGTCAGTCAATGGTCTCATAATAGAATTGTGTTATAATGACATTGTCAACATATTTGAACATTTATTCATGCCAGATTTCATTTATATGTATTTTTACATATTATTTATAAGTGTTATAAGCAATCTAAAGTAGTAAGAAGTTCGTAAACTAAGTCAGTCATTAATTTGTCATTATGTACGAGACTACCATTCTATATCATTTCTTTCAATGGACTGTCATTGGTTGACCATTGGAAAGTCATAATGACGCCATTATATTAGTAGATTACCAAACTTGTCAAAATCAACAATTATGAAATCAATGACAGACCATTCTGACACTATTGTAATAGCAGACTTGACGCCCTGTTTTAGATTATTCCCGTTCCGTGTTGTCCGCGTGAATGTCGGTTATCACGGATGCAGACGAAACCGCAGATAAAATTTCAGTTTTATTTTCTAGCATATGAATACATAACCTCAAAGTATGGAAGAACGATGATACTTCGACACGGACACACATACAGTCTACAAACTAATAGAAACGATAAATGTCGCTGGCACTGTTCAACTCGTCACAATAAGGGATGCAAAGCTAACATCCATACATTTCACGACGAAATTATAATGACAAATGAAAATCATTTTCATAAACAAAAATGATTTCTAAGGAAAAAAATGTGTCTAAAGGTGTTACTACACCAATCGATCGATCGTCGATCGATGCCATCAATCGACATCGATCGACGTTGATCGATTGGTGTGGTAGCTTTGGCTGAACGACGGATACCGTTCCACTAACCAATTGATCGATTGCCCGTCGATGGCATCGGTCGACGTTGATCGATTAACCTCAGCTATAATCCATCAATAATAATAAACAAGCAGCTCGATCGCCGTCGACTAATCAAACGATCGATGCCGTCGATCGACGATCGATCGATTGGTCTGATAACACCCTAAGGTTTTCTGTGCAAGCCATGTAAAACTAGAGTAAAGTTGTATAAAATGTCTGTTTTTACAAAATAGGCAACTAATAAAGCAGTATTAAGTATTGTTTGTTTAATTATTTAATTACCTTTTTGGTTTTTAAATCATAGGTCAAAACCTCAGATTATGAAAAAAAAGGCAGATAGACCGCGCGGAACACTGAGAGTGAAGCCAAAACAGCAAATACAAATTCAAAACAAATACCTATAACGCAAATCGAATCGCTGCATCATTAAAAAAAAACAAGTAAAAACACAAATAAAAATTCAAAAGCGATACAATCACAAGATTATAGGTTTTCGCTTTTGAATTTGTATTTGCTTTTTTGGCTTCACCCTCAGTGTTCCGCGCCTATCTGCCTTATGTTTCATAATCTGAGGTCAAAACGGTCTTTAGAGACATACTCTATGAAAACAAATGTTAAAATCAAGGCATAATCTTAATCACATATATATACACAAAAGGTCAGTCTTCTTCTATGCTGTAGTCGAGAAAAAACCAATACTGTGTACGATTCTTCTCCACGCAAACCTTAACTTTTGGAAGGAGCAACTAGATTCAAATTGCCACGTAAATGACGATCAAGAGTGCCATTTAATGGTCAAATTGAAATAAGTTATTTGACTTTGGCTTTAATAGGTAGGTAGGTCCTGTAGAGACTGGCTAGTTAAAACCTTATTTGTATTTCGTTTTTATTATGAGATAAACTCTGTTGAGTTTAGTCCACAGATATAGATAGACCTAGATAACGCAAGAGCAACTACTTCGCGTGCCTATTTTCGTGCCTAACTTACGATAAAAAAATCGTAAGTAAAAAAAAAAGTAAACGTTTCCTTCCTTCGGTAAGTCATTTTGTGATTAATATTATGCGTAATTTCTTTAAAAAACAATTATTTTTAATGTAATACCCTAACTAATACCTGGTAATACCAAAAGGAAAAACAAAATATTCGTATTACATTGTGACGTCCAAAAAATGGCACGCTTGGTTTTCATACAGATCGTGATACTTGCGTTATCTAGGTCTATCTATATCTGTGGTTTAGTCCGTCGTGAGTGCTGTCAGGGCGAATTACAAAAGAATATAATTATATATTTAAAGAGTTTGTTTGTTTTAATTAATGTAAACACACCATAGCTCACATTACTTCCTTACGACAGATATCTGCTGAGCCTTTTATCAACTATGTAGGGTTCGACTTCCAGCCTAACCGGCTGCAGCTGAATACCATTTTACGTGGAGCGACCGCCTGTCTGACCTAAACAAGCCAGTTACTGGGTAACACGATACCCTTTGGTAAGACTGGTTGTCAGACTATGGCTTCTGACTACCCATAACTACTGTCAAAGACCTACGAATGACAGACTCAACCTAAATTTTGTCTCTGCCAAAATAAGTTTCAAAATATTTAAATTTTTCAGATTCCATTTTTTTAGAATTTGAGTACGTAACGTCAAAGCATGGAAGAACAATGATGCTCCGAAACGGACACACATACAGTCTGCAAACTAAAAGAAACGACAGATGTCGCTGGTACTGTTCTACTCATCACAATAAGGGATGCAAAGCTAACATTCATACATATCACGACCAAATTTTAATGATAAATGAGAATCATAGTCATAAACAAAAATGATTTCAAAAAATTTTGTCAGTGGGTTTTCTCTACAAGCCTCACAAAGCTATAAAAGAAATGTCTGTTATAATTGTAAAGTTATTTAATATAAAGTTTTTTAAAATAAATATGGTCACAAAGGACAATGCCAGAAACTCTATAGAACTTTGCCCCACTCAATAAAAGTCATGTGCAATATGTAGCATCTTACTGTTTATTTATTGCTGATAACTAAACATTAGTCTTAGTGACTGTAGAACTTGCGGTTTCCGTTTAAATCTAAAAACAATAATGACATTGATTATAGGTTAAATTGTATTTTAGGTGAAATGAGTTTGTATTTTGTGGGTAGGTATTTCGTAATCCGCAAGTTCTAAAGAAAAACAATTTCCTATAGAAAGGTTCTATATTCATTACAATTATTTTTATTAAAATACTTTTTCTGTACATGGGTGGGTCAGGATCTGGCATTGTCATTTATGTTGGTTTGCTTAATCGAGTATGAAAAAAGAACAGGTTTCTTTCCCGAAAGTGTTGGCACGTGGGGTACATTTGAACACCATCATTTTGACGGAAGGTATTCGATAGGTAGAGTAGAATCTTACTTTCTATTTGTAATAGCAATTTCAAGCAGCTACTAACAAATCCTTTCCTGAACGCAAGCCCCGTTTGCTAACTACTTTTTTTTTTTAAAGTCAATTAACAATAATTTTTGCAATAAAGTTTATGTAAATAGAACATCTTTTCTTCAGTTATGATTTGACGACACAAAAAAAAAACATACAGACGAATTGGGAACCTCCTTCTTTTTGAAGTCGGTTGATAAGAACAAACATTATTAAATCGACTACGAAGTGTTCCGAGTGTATATGCAGTGTCGCGAACAGAGAGAGTTGGAAAAGTATCTAGAAAGCTAAACCAAACTACCAGTGAATCCATGACCAACCTGAGAAGAACTTTATTAAGTTGTAGGTCAATATAATCATTTTAAAGCCTATTTTTTTTTCTCCTGGTTATTATAATATTAACGTTTATGCATAACATTTACTTTACAGGTTTCGAGTACACTACATCAAATCAAGGAAGAAGAATGATATCCCGTGGTGGGTATAAGTATTCTTTGCAGTTGAAGAAAGGTGACCGATGCCGCTGGTACTGTTCTACTCACCACACTAAGGGCTGCAGAGCGAACATACATACATATGAAAACAGTATTATAAAAATAAATGATACTCATAATCATGCGCCTAAAGAACCGTGTGGAGCCGTCTATTTTAATAGTTATTATAAAAGTTAGTAACAAAGAAAGGCTATGGGTACCGGTGTTTTACCAGAGGCCTAGCAGATATAATTTATCTGCTAGGCCTCTGGTAAAGCAGATGTATGTCGGCAGCAGAGAATATTTTAACATCAGGTAGACCGTCGGCTTATTTGTCATCCACATAAAGTAGAACAAAAGCCTGCCTCCAAAATGCTCACACTTCAAAATTTCTTTGTGTTTAAGGTGAAAAGAAGACTTCGAGCAGTAAGTTCTTAGCAAAAAATCTTAATGTAATTAATTTTAATGAATTGATCTTCAAAAGCAATGGATAGGTATGACAGCCATAGATATAGCAGCGAAGAAGCTTATAATAAAAATTAAGAGAAAGGACGCCGTCAGGGTATGCTGTCTTTTTCTGGTAACCCTTAGAGCGAAAGAGACACACCTACAAGATATCTAAATAGACGTTTCGCTTGGCTGTTTGCCGTGTTTTCTCCACTTTTATTAGAAGTTTCTTGGATTGGCCTACGATTAAAAGAACGTACCTAAAAGATATAGAACGACTCTTTTAGACAAATCTACCTCGTCTTTAAAGCAACGAGATTTGTTGGTCAAGGCTTCCAATTTCCTCTAGTGAGGACGTACTCAACGCCTTTATAGATAGGCACCGCTTTAAACTTTATGTGTTTGTAGTAAATTGTTAAAGTGCCTACTTTTTAAACGTATGAAGTTTATGCGTTGATGAGAAGAAATAAGGTTTTATATAGCATAGTACTTTCTAACACGTCAATTAACAAATGGTCATACTCCTAACTGAGTATACCGTATGTATTTTTCGTTTGTTTTGTATTACATTTATAAAAAAGCTTTATGTTAAACAGCAGTCAATCAATATAATAATATTAAAATTATTACCAATTAGTATTATCGATGTATGTTATCTCGAATAAAAGATTAATGGCAATTCGTTTTATGACTCATTAGGATCTTTTGTTTAAAAGGATATCTAAAACCCTTTGTAACATAAAGGAAAATAAGTGGTCGCTAAACATTTATTAAATAAGGCTGGGCTACATTTGAACCCCACTGACTATTAAATTTATTTACGTCAACGATAACAAAATGTTTTCATATATGTAGGTACCCAGTTTTATTTGTTTCGTATCTGATTCCAGAACAAGAAAAACCTTTACTTTATGGTTCTAAAAAGAAAAATAGATCAAGTCGCTATCGTTCGGTCATCGGTCGCTGTTATCTATGCGGGAGAGCACGAAGTAAGTCGACTCGAAAAACGTGTGAAAAATGTTTTAAATGGACTTGCAATGAGCACGCATGCACAACCTTTGTTTGCTGTTCTTGTTCAGACAGGAGAACTTAGATTAATTACTATTGTAAACAGTTTTTTTGACACATTGGTCCAACCTAAGCACTAAGCGCGGGTACCAACTTACCATCAAGGTTTGTTTAGTAATTTTAGTAAACAAAACCAACATTCGGCAATGAAATCTCGTATCAACATTTTATTGCCGAATTTTGGTTTTTCTTGTTAAAAAAAAAACTTTTTGTATTAATAAACTATGCATAAATATCTTGGGTTTATTTTTTATTGCTGTTGAAATGTTCACAATGCAATAAAAATACGTAGTCTATTTTTCATGCTGACATTATTATAAAATAGTGCGTAGGTAAGTAATCTTTTAAAAAATAAATCATATATATAACCCTTTTAGGCTTTAGAGACCTTTGAGACTTTATAGGCAAAAAAAAAGAATATTATTGGTAATCGAGGTGTGACTGGTATATCAATTGAAATACATCGTATTTTTCATCTTAACTAGCTCACCTAAGTACCTAGGTATAATCAATTTAAACTACATATTAAGTACTGGTTTGTGTGATTTATTACTTCGATAACTACCTGCGATGATGATGATGATGATATATCATTTTGGTAGCGGTAAAGTTAAAGTTGGTATCTACATTGTTTCGGTACCCAATCAGCAAGGTCTATAGTTCTACTGGTAATAAGTTTCAGTATGTGGAAACATTGAAGTCATGCTCTTACCCAGATATTTTAAGGTACAAGCGTAACCCATGACAGACCAGCCAAGGTGACAACGTGCTATTGTACAATGTTTTCTAATGTACTGTGAAACAAGTTAAAACATAGAATACGAGGGTGACGAGCAATGGTAGATATTGCTGTGAACAAAAATAATGAGCTTAATTTCTCACATCTGAGGACCTTGGCGTTCATTGGCTTTTAAGTTTCTATCTATAGTGATAAAATGAATTATTCAATTGTTGGCTTAGTGTACCTTAACCTTACTCTAAGTTTAATAGGTATCTAAACGAAATTATAAATTATAACAGTTCTCTATTTTGTTTTATTTATACCTCGAGGACTGGTGGGCTGCTGAGTCAACAGAAGTCACTTAACTGTCCTGCTACTGTGCACACTTGCTCAGATTCTGGATGGACTTGGGGAAAGACCTTTACCTAGCACTGGGACCGTACCGTACGTGCTAAACAAAAAATATGCATCTTTTGGTCTATAGGTTACTTCTAAGCAAGCGTGTTCCATCTTAGACCGCATCATTGCTTCCCATCAGGTGAGATAGTGGTCAAACGTATGCCTATCAATAGATAAAAAAAAATATAAAAAAAATACTGAGAAATGAACACTTACAGACAATATTTCAGTATTGGTACTATTTTTCAGTAGTAGTATTATTTGCAATTTCAATACTAAGGAGTATTGAAATTGCAAAACATTACCGCGCCAACAATCGCGAGTGAAAATTTAATACCCATATTTGAAAAAGAAAACATACTGAAGGAATACAATTTAACGTATGTATCAAATATCCGTATGCCATGGCTAGGTAAAAGCCGGACAGATCGATCGGTCAAAGGTTAAGCTACCCTTGCCGCGATCGGTCTGTGGATGGGTGACCATTCATACCGAGTTCCCTCCGTGCCTCGGAAAGCACGTAAAGCCGCTGGTCCCGGCTGTCATTCGTTTATCTTTGGTAGTCGATAAGGGTAGTCAAAAGTCAGAAAGTATGACAACGAGTCTTAGCAAGCGGTATCGTGTAACCCATTTACTGGGTTGTGGAGGTCAGATAGGTAGTCGCTCTATGCAAAACACTGGTATTCTGCTTCATCCGGTTAGACTGGAAATCGACGCCAACCAAAAAGAAAAGAAGAAGAAGAAAAGGCTAGGCAGATGATGATCAAATATCCGTGTGTGAAGCTCCAAGCAGCTACCAATCATTACTTTCCTGAACGCAACCCACTTTTGCTATATTTTTTTTTAATTACTAGCTGTATGTAAATAAACTACAATTTTGCAATAAAGTTTATGAAAATAGAACATCTTTTCCTTCGTTATAATTTGTCGACACAAAATGGACAGACTTCATTATTTTAATCGATTACGAAATATTCCCTGAGTACATACGCAGTGTCGCGAATAGAGAAAGATGGAGAAGTCTCTATAAAATCGCAATCATCCTATCAGTCAATCCATGACTAACCTGAAAAAAACCTGGTTAATGAAAGCCTTGTTGTAATACAAGTTGTAGGTCAATATAATCATTTCAAAGCCTTTTTTTTTTGTATTGGTTATAATCAGGGTTGTTGCCGATGCATATTTTTTTGATATCAGCGGATGCTGATGCTAATGCTGATTTTAATTATTTTCTTAAAAAAGCAGGGAAAATCTATTATCCATTTTGAAATTATATCTATAAAAGCTTGTTTTAATAATTTTGGCGCTACAAATAAAAATATATTCAAATATTAGTGTAGTAATAATCAGTACTAGATCAGTAATTAAGTACCTAGACTACCTAGTTCATGTTACGTCTCGAACTTCAGCATTAATAATCAGCATTGATCAATACGGATGCTGACGCTGATGCTGATGTTGAAAATGATGCTGATGTTTGCAACAACTCTGATTATAATATTAAAGTTTACTGCATAACATTTACTTTACAGGCTTCGAGTACACTACATCAAAGCAAGGAAGAAGAATGATATCCCGTGGTGGGTATAAGTATTGTCTGCAGTTGAAGAAAGGTGATAAATGCCGCTGGTACTGTTCTACTAACCACACTAAGGGCTGCAGAGCGAACATACATACATATGAAAACAGTATTATAAAACTAAATGATACTCATAATCATGCGCCTAAAGAACCGTGTGAAACCGTCTATTTTAATAGTTATTATAAATGTTAGTTACAAAGGAAGGCTATGTGCGCAGCGGTGACCATTTAACATCAGGTAGACCGTCAGTTTATTTGTCATCACATAAAGAAGAACAAAGGGCTGCCTCCAAAATGCTCACGCTCCAATACTTCCTAGTGTTTAAGGTGAAACAAAGACTTCGAGCAGTAAGTCCATAGTAAAAAATCTTAGTCTGATTAATTTCAATGAATTGATCTCCGAAAGCAATGGATAGGTATGACAGCCATAGATATAGCAGCGAAGAATCGTATAATAAAAATGAAGAGAAAGGAAGACGTCAGGGTATGCAGCCTTTTTCTGAAAACCCTTAGAGCGAAAGAGACACACATCTTCAAGATAACTAAATAGGCGTTTCACTTGACTGTTTGCCGTGTTTTCTCCAGTTTTATTAGATGTTTCTTGGACTGGCCTACGATGAAAAGAACGTACCTTAAAGATGTAGAACGGCTCTTTTAGACAAGTCTACCTCGTCAGAAATGTGATTTGTAGGTCAAAGCTTCTAATTTCCTCTAGTGAGGACCTACTCAAAGCCTTTATAGATAGGCACCGCTTCATGTGTTTGTAGTTAATTCTTAAAGTGCCTATTTTTTCAACAGCTATTGATTTTATGCTTTGCTGTAATATTAAAATTATTGCCAATTAGTATTATCGATGTATGTATTTTTAAATAAAAGATTAATGACAATTCGTTTTATGACTTTAACTTATTTATTTATTAAATGGACCGTTTTTTTGAAAATGATTTTTAAAACCCACTGACACTGACATGAAAAAAATTAAGTGGTCGCCAAGCATTGATTTATTAAAAAGGCTGGTCTACATTTGAACCCCACTGATTGTAAAATGTATTTACGTCAACGATTATGAAAATATTTTCATTTACATACCTTTTTATTTGTTCTAGTTTTATTTGTTTTGTATCTGATTCTAGATCAAGAAAAACCGTTACTTTATGGTTCTAAAAAGAAAAATAAAACAAGTCGCTATCGTTCGGTCACCGGTCGCTGTTACCTATGCGGGAGAGCTCGAGATAAGTCGACTCGAAAAACGTGTGAAAAATGTTATAAATGGACCTGTAATGAGCACGCATGCACAACCTTTTTATGCTTTTCTTGTGCGGACAAAAGAACTTAAATTAACTACTATTTTGAACAGGTATTAAACCATTTAATGTTTTTTTTTGACACAATGGTCAAACCTAAGCACTAATCGCGGATACCAACTTCCTATCAAGGTGTGTTTAGTAATTTGTGACGACATTTTACTGTCGAATGTTGGTTTTCCTTATTAAAAAACATTTTTTATTAATAAACTATTTACGAATATCTTTGGTTTATTTTATAATGCTGTTGAAATGTTCACAATGCAATAAAAATGGCGTAGTCTATTTTTTATGCTGACGTTTTTTATAAAATAGCGTGTGTAAGTAACCCTTTAAAAAATAAATCATGCATAACCCTTTTCCGGGACATAAAAGGTAAAAAAAAGAATATTAGTGATAATCGTGGTGTGACTGGTGGTGGCAATTGAAATACTTACATCGTATTTTTCATCTTAGCTAGCTTACCTAACTACCTAGATATAATCAAATTAAACTACATATTAAGTACTGGTATGTGAGATTTATTACTTCGGTGCCTGTGATGATGATGATCATTATAATTTTGGTAGAAAGTTATCTATTATATCTACATTCTTTCGGTATCCAAACAGTAAGGTAAAGTAAAGTTCAGTAATTCTACCGGTATTAAGTTTCAGTATGTGGAAACACGAGATGTTTTGGGGTACAAACGTAACCCATGACAGAACAACAAAGGTGACGACGTGCTATTGTATAATGATTTCTAATGTACTGTGAAGGGTCGTAACAGAAAAAGCTCCACTGCATAGAGGTGTAAAAACAAAGTGACGAGCAATGGTAGGTTCTGCTGTGAACCAAAATAATGAAGTTAATTTCTTACGTCTGAGAACCTTGGCGTTCATTGGATTTTAAGTTACTACTTACAATGATAAAATAACTATTCAATGACTAGCTTATCACTAGGTATCGAACGAAATTAGAACAGTTTTCTATTTTGTTTAATTTATAACTCGAAGTCTGGTGGGCTGCTGAGTCAACACAAGTCATAACTGTCCAGCTACTGTGCTTACCTGCTCAGATACTGGAAGGACTTGGGGAAAGGCATTTGCCCAGCACTGAAACAGTACGGGCGAAACGAAAAATATACATATTTTTGTCTATCATGGTTGACGGTACGCTTACAGAAATAATTAGTAAAGTACCTAACTATTGAAATGGCAAATAACTACTGTGTGGGCAATTGCGAGTAAAAATTTAACGCCCATATTTGAAAAAAGCGGCAAAGTGCGAGTCGGACTCGCCCATGAAGGGTTCCGTAGCAGCAAGTAACATAATATAAAAGTTCTTGTAGGTCGTTGTAACTTTGATCGATGTTTTAATAATAGTGTATTATTTAAATTGCTGTTTACGATTTATGACGGATTAAAAAAAACTACTTACTAGATCTCGTTCAAACCAATTTTCAGTGGAAGTTTACATGGTATATTTTTTTAAGTTTTATCATTCTCTTATTTTAGAAGTTACAGGGCACACAATTTACCACTTTGGAAGTGTCTCTCGCGCAAACTATTCAGTTTAGAAAAAAAGGATACTAGAAACCTCAATATCATTTTTGAAGACCTATCCATGGATACACCACACGTATGGGTTTGATGAAAAAAAAAAATTGAGTTTCAGTTCTAAGTATAAAATTTATTGTATTTTTTCTATTTTTGTGTGAAAATCTTAATGCGGTTCACAAAATACATCTACTTACCAAGTTTCAAGTTCTTATAGTTTCGGAAAAAAGTGGCTGTGACACACGGACGGACAGACAGACAGACATGACGAACCCATAAGGGTTCTGTTTTATCCTTATGCTAAATGTTCTTATTCCACAAAATGACAAAACAAAATGAACCTCACAGCGCCACCTATGATTTTATGTAGTTACCCTTCCCAGGTAAACATCCACACGCCTGCTTATTGCTTCAAGATACGATAATAGATGGCGCTTTTGAGAAAACCCTTGTTTATGGAGACTCCTTAAAGCTTCAATATTACTGTTTGTTTTTAGAAAATGATGATCCCTTATACCGGGTGTTCAGGAGGTTGGTTTTACGAAGATAGCAGTGCAATTTTGCAAGAAATCACCCGCGAATTCGAATGCGAATGTGAAAAGTATTTGGTATTCGCTAAAATAGTTACGTAAAAATAGTTCGTTTCACCTATGTTCTCACTCAGTTGTGCTAGCGTGGTTTTCATCGAGTTACAGAATACCTAATACAGTTTTCGCGGCGAAATCAAAAATGAGCACTGAAGTGACTTCTTACAGAATAGCATTGCTGGATGGTAAACTACTAGCTTGCCTTCTTACTTGCCTAGTTCTACATACAAGCTTACTAACTTTGAAAACCGTTGACGCAATGGCTGAGCGATCGGTTGCTGCGCTGCGTGTCGCGGGTTCGATTCCCGCACGGAACAAATATTTGTATAGCCTACAGATAGTTGTTCCGGGTCTGGCTGTTTGTGTATGTGAGTTTATATGTTTGTAAACGCACCTACGTTACAGGCGATATTCCTAGTAGGGGCAACGTTTTTTTTTTTTTAAAGAAAAAGAAAGAAGAATGCTATACACATATATACCGGGTAATCTGCTTTGTTATGAAAAGATAAGAACACTTTTGATGTTTCAATATTACGTCTCTCTTCATTAAAAAGGTACTTACACGACTTTTTGTTTCAGATGCAATTTTCACTACATCCAGGACAGGATCCAAGGTTCTTCTCCTAGATGGCTTCAAGTTTACTAAACATAGAGTGCAAGGCTCGAAGGTTAGATGGCGCTGCAGTCGCCACAACTCGCAAAACTGTCCTGCTTCTGTGTACACTATCTCAGATGAAGTGTATAGGGGAAAAAGTAATGGACACACTCATTGCTGACGTGATGCAGATGTCAGAAATGGTGTAGGGACACAACTGTGTCGGTTTACAGTGTGGACTTACACCTTTAGGTCCTTTTAACACCAAAACGCGGTCTCTTTTCACAAACAATTTTTTTTTATTTTACTTTGTTCTGGAAAAAGGAATTCATGAATACGGAGGTTTAGTATGGGATTAACCAAGAACAACCTGTTCGTTTTTTGAAATGGCAGTATGTACTTAATCGTAAGTCTAGAATTAGTAATATCTATATAAGATGGTTCCTTTGAGTGACCAGCAAAATGTTTTTGTAATATTTTGAATACTTTTATTATTTAAATTGCCTTGTTATCCATTTAATTTATCAGTATAAATTAAATGCTGATAGTTCACTTAACTTTAATGCATGTTTATATAGTACTTAAGGGGCTATTAAACGACTTTTACAGATTTTAAACTGACAATCACGTCAAAATGTGCAGTGTAAATGATTTGAAAAAAAATATATGTTAAACTAGAACATTCTCTTAATCAGTGAATATTTTTGATTAAGTTCATATTAAATAGTTTAATTAACTTGTGAAGTTGTGTCTGACGCGGACAAAACATTGACAATCACACAAAATCTACCAAGTATAATTAAACGAAACTTACACCATCTTACAGACAATTTTATTATCTATCTTTTAGTATACGCCATTTTTTTAATTTTGGAAGAATACTACTTTTATTTAATTTTTTCGACTAAACTTTGAGAGTTTTGGACGCAGACTGCGTCCGTTCTGCATCAGTTCTGCGTCCAAAACTCTCAAAGTTTCGTCGAAAAAATTAAATAAAAGTAGTATTCTTTCAACATTAAAAAAAGGCGTATATAAATAAAGATAGATATATAATATGAATATAATTAAAAATATTCAGTTACTAAATGATTAAGGGAATGTTCTAGTTTAACATATATTTTTTTCAAATCATTTACACCGCACATTTTGACGTGATTGTCAGTTTAAAAACTGTAAAAGTCGTTAAATAGCCCCTTAAGTTAAATAACAGAGGGTGTTCCCTTAAATTCGTAATCTACATCATTCATAGATTAAAAATATATATCAGCATAAAAAAATAAGTAGGTATAAAAAAATGCCAGACATGTACAGAGTGTTTATTGTATTCAATTTTGTGTACCTAATTAAAAAAAAAAAAAAAAACTGTTTGGATGACCATATTTTTCTAGTTTCGTTAACAGCATGTTAAGTTTTGAACCCGTAATGGCACAATGGTTATCATTTTATTATTATTGCAATTTAACTGTTTTCTATCTGAAGGCCAAATCTACTAATTAAAATCTTTCAAATTCTAGTCCCAATGTCGTCTTTGCGTCAATTGATGTCAAAATCTTCTGACGTTTTGTCGGTAAAGACAAGTATTGGTTCTTATGAACTTTGAGAACGGTAATTTATGTTGGAAAAAGGTTATCGTCCTGAAAAAAAACAGCAGTTGAAAGAGAGGAAAAACGATTTGTGAACAAAAATATATTGGGTTAAATGTTAATAAGGTTTATCTTTTTCAGGTACTTCCACGAGACAGGATGTGTTCGTATTGGTTTGAATCATATAATTTTTGTCCGTGTGGTGTCGGACGTAAAGAATAGCATCACCCATATCTTTCCGTGGGTGTCGTAAGAGGTGACTAAGGGACTTACCAGAGAATGGGCAGCAGCGTTCTCTGTGCCTTTGTAACAACCATACTGCGATCGCCAACCAACCTGGCAAGCGTGGCGATTATGGCAAAACCCACCCTTGGGGAGGCCTATGTCCACCAGTGGACGTCTTTCGGCTGAAATTATTTAATTTTTAATTATTTACTTACATCCTGACAATCTAAAGAAGTCGAATTTGACATTTGAATATGAATCAACGATTAATTCGTGTTTTTTTGTGGTTTTTTTTTTCAATATAATTTTAAACTTGATGCTTATGAAAGATACTCGTTGCTACAGTGTATGGGTAACATAGTAATTAATTAGGGTTATGAATTTTATTTTTAAATTTCTTACGTACTAGCACAAAGTACGTAAGGCTGCGGCGCGCCCGAGCAGAGTGACCACTCAACAATCGCCATTTTTCTCACGCACACATTGACATTACGTTTATAGGCATTCGCAAGCAGTTGCAAGCAGACTTCAGTCTAGACTGTCATGTGTTGTCTAAATGAATAAATGAGAGACATTGACATTCCATGACAGGAAAATTTTGTTATAAAAAATTTGCAAAGACTTCCAACTAGTGTCAATAGAATTTCATATTGTCACAAATAAAACCTACAGAGTCAATACAGTAGCAGCCCTAGTGAGTCTGGCAAGTTTATGTAATTATTTTTGAAGATGGCGGGAGCGGTCCTTCTGTCACCTTTATATTTTGTGGTACTAGTTCGAAACAAGAAACGTCAAATGGGATTTCTTACGTTGTCAGGACATTACATAATATTGTTTCTAATTTTCTGGTACGGTAGGTGAGGGGCTCGTGGCTAAATAAAGACCTTACGGATCGATAAGCCATGATTAGACTGTGCTTGCCGCGGTCTGTCCATAGATGGGTGACCATTCATTCATATATATATTATATATATATATATAAATGAATGGTCACCCATCTATGGACACTGTATATATATAATAACATTTATTTAAGTATATATAACTAAAGGAAAAGAGCATTATGAAATGAGACTGCTTATTTGTGCTGAAAATAAGTTCGCAATTTAAATGCATACTGGCTGGTGCATCCAATATAGAGTTTTAACAGTTTATTACGTCTCATTTAACGTATATTGTGATCCTGGTCACTATAGTAGTAACCTACCTAATTCTGGCCACACTGTTACGCTCTTCATACAAATATAACCGAGTCATATATTATATCCGTCCGTGTGGTGTCGGACGTAAAGAATAGCACCATCCCATATCTTCCCGTGGGTGTCGTAAGAGGCGACTAAGGGACTTACCAGAGAATGGGCAGCAGCGTTCTCTGTGCCTTTGTAACAACCATACTGGGCCCGCCAATCCGCCTGCCAAGCGTGGCGATTATGCCAAAACCCCCCTTGGGGAGGCCTATGTCCAGCAGTGGACGTCTTTCGGCTGAATGATAAATTATATTAAATGTACCAAGGTCAGCATATCAAGCTACTACACCCCGTTAAATGTATTTGATACATTTTCTTTAACACAAAAGATTACAGTTCATATTCAATTGGGAAAATTTGACAGTTTGGTATGGATTGATGTGCTGGCGACTGTGCATAGGATAAGGGCACTATTGTCTAGGCTCATATTTTACATAACAAGTTTTTGAGTTTGAGTTACGTATTATTAACCGACTGCAAGAAAGGACGACGAGGTACCCAGTTCGTCGGAATCTTATATTTAGAAATAAAAAAAAATTACAGGAACAGACAAGCCTCGATATTAGATTGTACCCTTATCCTAATTTTGTCGATGCTGTAAAGTAGATAGGTACAGCGAATTTATACTCTATATTGCTTTGAAAATTTAAATAAAGTAGTACAATAAAAACAGCATTTACTGCGGTACTCAGGGACGTCACTTAATAATAATCAATCACTGACCAACATAAATTGGAACGGTGTCAGTCAAAAATATGACAGATTGAGAAAATTTTTATGTTGTTGACATGTGCTAAGTTATGTTAGTCAATTAATATTAATGATTGATTATTATTAAGTGACGTCTCTGAGTGTGGCAGTTAGTCATTGTCTTATGTGTAAAAGTTAACAAGCATAAAGGCGTCAAATTATTGATGATGATAAATGCCTTAAAAAAGTTGTTCCCAAAGTTGACTGAAACGCGACCAACTCAACAAAAACTTTCAAATTCAGAAATAATGGCCTTTGCATTGCCTTTGGCCTTTCATAAAAAAAATGGGCAATCTAAAATTGTAATAGTTAATTTTTTACCAAAAGTGCTATTCTAATGGGAAGGATGTATTTGTTTCTTATTTTTTGTCATTGTTAGGTATGTCCTTTTTCAAGAACGATGGGCCTTGACAAATGAAAAAATGAAGGAACGAATATTGAATGCAATATTCGCTCTTTCCAGATATTTTTTTAAAGGCAGCACTTCTTAAACTGTGGCCAGTGGGTCGCGACCCATAGTTTGAGAGGTACTGCCTTTAAAAATATTCGTCGCTGTGCGAGGCTCCCGCAACGGCGAGGTCCTGGGCGATTACCTTGCTCGCCACACCCTGAGGTCGCCACTACAAATACTTATTATTTGCGTCATCATCATCATAATCAACCTGTATTGCCAACCAACCCGGTTTTGAGCAGTCTGCATCCATTCGCAGCCAGCTGCCTTCTTCAAATCGTCGTGCCGCAGGGTGCCTACGCACTACCCAACGCTTGCCCAAACGCGGTCTCCATTGCAAAGCATATTTTTGGCCTACTCTGCCTTTTTTTTCCTTCTTTTGACCACTTTTAACCACAGACGTATCTTTTATAACAGATGAAGAAAAGATAGCAAAACGAAGAGAAACAAAGAGACGTTGGATGCAGCGAAGTAGAGAAAAGTTAAAACTAGATCCAGCAGCTTCAGAAGAAGCACGAAAGAAAGATAGGGAAAGATACCAAAAGAAAAAAGAAAAGGGATTAATTAAACTCATAAAGGATTATACACCTCAAGAACAAAAACGAATACGTAAAAAATGGGCGGAGAATACAAAAAGATATATGTCAAGAAAAGCTTCTAAAAAAGTTGAAGCTAAAAAAGCTAAAAAAGCTAAACAAATATTTAGTGACTAGATAAAAACAAAATTGTAATAGATACGAAACCTACAATAAAATCTGTTGTATACTTTCTTCTAAAAAGAAATGCGATCCTTGGAAATGATGAAATGAAACTATAAATACTATAAATATTTAACATCGTTATTTCTATAAATATCATCTCTGGCACTGCGATTTTATATACAGTAATGCAATACCTATATAGATAAGATTCTGAAGGCTAGATCGAGTATATCAGAAAACATAGCCAATGGCACTCGAGGATAGAGTAGTTTACTATCAGTGAAAGATGTTTTGTAATTGATCCAATACCTACTTCCGGAGATTATAAAATAGATAAATAAAATAAAACCGTCTCTTTATTTCATGCTGTCCTAAAAACTAGAGGGTAAAAAATACATTCCGAGAAACAATTATAATACTTACAGATTTCATATTGTAAGAAATTGAACAAATATAACTTGTTAAATATGACGACACGGTTGGCGCAGTGGCTGAGCGATCGACTGCTGCGCAGCGTGTTGCGGGTTCGATTCCCGCCCAGGGTAAACATTTGTGTGATGAGCACTTGTGTTTGCCTTGTGTCTGGGTGTTGTTTATCTATATATGTATGTATTTACAAAAAAAAAATGTATTTGTGTATGTATATCAGCTGTCTGACACCCATAGTACAGGGTCTCCCTAGTTTGGGGTCAGATGGCCGTGTGTGAAAATGTCCCCACATATTATTATTATTATTATTATCTGGAAATAACGCGTATACTTCAGAGTAACTCTTTCAAACAAAAAACAAACAAACTATACCTCCTTGTAATATTCATATAAATAAATAAATAAAAATCGTTTATTGCTCAAATTAGAATTTTTACATTTTGTGGAAAACTTGACCTCCAAACTAAGTAAAACTTGTACTATGGAGGACAAGGCGCTCTCTTAAACAATGTCTAAAGATTCTAACGACAAATAATACGATAAACATGCAAGGGTGTGCAGAGTATCTTGTGTGTGAAATTCGGTGAGTAAGTGTAGAGGTGTGTGAGAGTGTGCGTGTGAGTGTGGGTGATGTGCGGTGTGTGTGAAAAATTATGTGACAGTTGATGGGTTTAAGTGGGTGTCAGTAGAAGCATTTCACTATCTTCACAATTTATAGACGTCCACTTACTAATTATGGTTATATTCTATAGGAGCACAGTTCTTCGTAACATCCCGCGGGGCTCAGACGATTCTGATAGGGGGTTATAAGTTCCTTCGACACAGAACAACGGGGTTAAAGGTGCGGTGGTACTGTGGAACCCATGGGACCAGAGGGTGCAAAGCTGTTATGTACACAGTCACCGGAACCAATGAGATCATCAGCTTTTTCAACGAGCATTGTCATCCAACACCGGTGATGTTGAATTTATAGGAAGTTTTTTTTGGGCATTATATTTTTGTCAGGAAGAAGAGGTGGCAGGAGATGATCTGGACGTGTACTGCGAGGGCTAGTTCGAGGCGGCAGGTAGAAAAGAATACCTGGAAAGACTCGGGGGAGGCCTTTTCCCCAAAAGTGAGACACAAAGGGCCAATAAAAAAAAAATTGACAGCTAAGTTTAAGTACCTATAATATTTGTAGATTTATTTAGAATTTGTATCATGTAATTAATAAATCTATCGCCATTAAATATTTTAATTCTCATATAAATAAAAAGTGTCGCCAGGTATGAATTACCAAATTAATGTCAATATGTGTCTAAAGTAAGATATGGATTTTATCAATAAAATCGTGGTTCATTCTTTGGATAAAAACTTTGTTCTCAAAATAATAGCTTCGTACTCAGAATCGTTTATCTGTCGTATAAATTCTAGGGGGGATCCGACATGGTTCTGTGAACGCCATAATTATTTGTTTTGGTGACAACTAGCTGATCGTTTTCAAATAATTTGATTACACAGTTATCAGAACAAAATGCAAACCTATTTATTTAATACTTAATAATATATCCCGATGATTATAATTGATTTATTATAGAATTGTTTTGTATTGTTTGGTAACTACATTTTGGTGACAGATCTAATATTTTGCAACCGATTATTTATGAAATTCAAAACTGATAGCTTAAATTATACCCCTTTTTTGCGAACACCTTATAAATTAGGTTCCTGTTCTTTTTTTTCACATCGGTATTTGTTTTTAGAAAAGTTGATGGTGGGGTGGGGGTTATTATTGTACCCCACCATAAACTTTGGCTAAGTGGCAATATTAGGTAAAATATTAAGATTAATTAATATGGGTTTTGACTGAAACCAGTCAAAAGTAGTTTTGACGAGTGAGCTTTGACAGTAAATATTCATAGTTCCTTAAACATGTATGAAACTACATATAGATTAAGAAAAATACGGATTAACTCACTGTGTTGCCGGGTTAGTCCGACTAGTCACGTTTCGTTTAAGTAATGATAAAATGTATGAAACTAATGTTTTTTTTTTAATTCTGTATTACCAGAAATGTGTGATGCGTGTGTGTGTGTTTCTGTGTGTGTTTTTTCACAGTCCTAGTTAGTACCCTACTATAATTCTTCAAGAATTCTCTGACACAGCCATGATACGATAATGCAATATCGTATGTAGACGTACTACAAATTTTAACAAAAAGGTTTAATAAAATCTCATGTTAGAACATTTATCACATTTTATTTTAAACTTTCCTCTAAAGGTTTTTGTAATTCTGAAAACTAGATTCTCAACACTCTCCTGGTAAATTTATTTATGCACTAGCTTCTACTAAAACTCAAGGATATCAGAAAACGAAGAACGAACACACTAGCTATACCTCTTTGTAACTTTAGTGTAGATGTCTACTTACTAATTATGGTTATTTTCAACCGACTTCAAAAAGAAGGAGGTTCTTAATTCGACTGTATGTTTTTTCTAGGAGCCCAGTTCCTTGTGACATCCCGCGGGGCTCAGATGGTAATGATAGGCGGCTACAAGTTCCTTCGACATAGAACAACGGGGTTAAAGGTGCGATGGTACTGTGGGACCCATGGGACCAAAGGGTGCAAAGCTGTTATGTACACCCTAACCGGAACCAATGATATCCTCAGCTGTTTCAACGAGCATTGTCATCCAACACCGGTGATGTTGAATTTATAGATAGTTTCTTTTTTGGGAATTATATTTCTTGTCAGAAGGATGATCTAAACGCGTACTGAAAGAGCTGGGTCGAGGCGGCAAAAGAAAAGAATACCTGGAAAGACGCGGTGGAGTGCCCAGCAGTGGGACACAACGGGCGAATAAACAAAGAAATGTTTGTCAGCAAAGTTTACCTATATTTGTATATTTTTTTTAGAACTTGTATTATCCAATCTCAGATTATGAAACCAAATGTTAGACCGCGTGGGACACTGAGAGTGAAGCCAAAAAAGCAAATACAAATTAAAAAACGAATACCTACAACGTGCTTCGTGCTGTACTGACACGAGTCAGTATAGCACGAAACGCCGCATCGAAAAAAAAAAACATAAAAATTCCTGTAAAAAACGAACCGTAACTGCGTTACCTGACATAATTTAATTTAACCTATATTTAATCTAATCTAATTTTAATGAATAATTCTGTATTAATGAGGAGCAATATGCTGGCCCGTAGGTTCGCTCGATGTACTAAAGAAGCTAAGGTAACACTTTTCAGGACGTATTGCCAATCTTTTTATTCGAGCAGCCTGTGGGTTCGGTATACGCAACGAGCCTACAACGTCCTGCGTATTCAGTTTAATAATGCTTCCAGAGTATTGTTTGGGTTGCCGCGCTATTGTAGTGCGTCACAAATGTTCGCAAACGCGCGCGTTGACGGCTTCCACGCTATAATGCGTAAGAAAGTGGCGTCATTATTTCAAAGACTGGGCGGTAGCACCAACAGCATTTTGCAAATGATTGCATCCCGCCAGGACTGTCTCATACAGGCACACTAGGTGGGAATAGTTACGGGGAGATTTTAATTGTCTAATTTTACTTTATTATGTACCTACTAACATAGTTTTTAAGGAAATTGTTACTAACACTTATATGGATTTTGTCCGAAACAAATGAGTTATTATATTAATTTGGAATAATAATTCAATAAATTACAAAATTGTATGAGCTGTAATCTATGGGTGTATGTGAACTCTATTGACTTGCCTGAAATAAAGAAATTTTATTTAATTTATTGATTTATTTTATTTAAAAGCGGATACAATCACGAGATGGTAGGTTTTCGCTTTTGAATTTGTATTTGTTTTTTTGGCTTCACTTTCAATGTTCCGCGCGGTCTAACTGCCTTTTGTTTTATAATTTGAGCATCTAATTAATAAATCCATCGCCTCGAAATATTTTCATATCACAGATAAATAAAAAGTGTCGCCAGGTATGAATATAATTTGGTAATTAAGAGGAAACGCAAGGGCCGTTTTTCCATATAAACTTAGTCCCCTGTTTCCTCCCTGGATAATGCCAGTAGATCAATTTTTTTTTTATATCTATGGCTACTATTGGCATGTCCCTATGTTTTCCTTTTTCTCATAAATTTGTTATTAAAAGAGATATGAATATTCAAAAACCTAAAAAATTGGCATGATTTTCCGCTGTGTTCAAACATTCAGAAAACAAATTTGACTTGATTATATAAAAAATAGAAAACATAGGAAAACGGCAAAAGCCTATCTTAATTTTTTAATGAGTTAGTAGTCAGTTAAATCGGTTAAGTTTTGGAGAAGAAATCAGGGGACTACGAATCATTGATTTTGTGTACTTTTAATAGGTATTTTCGGTCAAATCTGCAGTTGTCTCTATCGCGCTCTGCGATTCGTGTTCGGGCATCGCGCGACAGCAATAGATTTTACAAATACCTAATTTTCAATTCTCTAGCCCGTGGTATTTGGCCTAGAGAAATTGAAAATTAGGTATTTTCAATTCTCTCTATTTCCTCTTAATGTCAATATTTATCTAAAATAAGAAATGGATGAGCATCAGTTATCAGGACAAAAAGCAAACCTATTTATTTGATACTTGATAATATATCCCGGTGATTATATTTGATTTTAATTGTTTTTTATTCGTTTGGTAACTACTTTTTTTCACATCGTCATTTGTTTTTAGAAATGTTTATGGTGGGGTGGTGGGTGGGGGTTTTTATTGCTGTCACCCCACCATAAACTTTGGCTATGTGGCAACATTAGGTAAAATATTTATACGAATTAATATAGGTTTTGACTTAAACCAGTCAAAAGTAGCTTTGACGAGTTAAGAGCTTTGACTGTAAATATTCACAGTTTCTTAAAAATGTATGAAACTGATGTTTCTTTTTTAAATTTCTGTATCACACAGAAATATGTGATGTGTGTGTGTGTTTCTCTGAGTGTGTTTTTTCACAGCAGTAAGTAAGCACCTACTATAATTCTTTAATATCGTTATGATGTTAAGGAATTCTCGGACATTGCAATTTTTTATACAGTAATGCAATACCGTATGTAGACGTGTCATAAAAATTACCTATAACAAAAAGATTTAATAAAATCTCTTATTAGAACATTTATCACATTTTATTTTAAACCTTCCTCTAAAGATTTTTGTAATTCTGAAGACTAGATTCTCAACATTCTCCTTGTAAATTTATTTATGCACCATCTTCTATACTAGTACTGAAGTATATCAGAAAACGAAGAATGAACAAACTAGGTATACCTCTTTGTAACATTTGTATAGATGTTCACTTGTTCCGTATCTGACCGTGGCATCACTTTGGGCCCTATCAGAATATCAGCGCTGTGACGTTTTTAAATGTTACAGCACAATGCTGAGATAGGGGCCTTTTGGCATCGTACAGGATCGATTTCGTTTCTTATTATTTTTTTATTTTTTATTTTATAATAATAATTAAACCTTGTTGTTATTTGTGTGTTTTGTCCTGTGCGGGCCAATAAATGCTTTTTCTTCATTTCTTGATTAAAACTAATTATTATGGTTATTTTCTAGGAGCCCAGTTCTTCGTAACATCCCGCGGGGCTCTAATGATTATGATAGGGGGCTACAAGTTTCTTCGACATAGAACAACAGAGTCCAAGGTGCGGTGGCACTGCGGGACCCATGGGACCAAAGGATGCAAAGCTGTCTTGTACACCATCCCCGACACCAAAAAGATCATCAGCTGTTTCAACGAGCATTCACATCCGACGCCGCCGGCCATGTTTCATGTATAGGTGTTTTTTTTTGGGGTTGTTTTTGCGGATTTCTTCTTTTTCCATTCAGCCTCAGATTATGAAACAAAAGGCAAATAGACCGCGTGGAACACTGGAGTGAAGCCATAAAAGTAAATACAAATTCCAAAGCGAATACAATGACGAGATTGTAGGTATTCGCTTTTGATATGTATTTGTTTTGCTGGCTTCACTCTCAGTGTTCCGCGCGGTCTATCTGCCTTTTGTTTTATAATCTGAGCATTCAGCATTTGTTTTAAGAATTTTTATGGTGTAGCAGCAATAATAAAAATCGTGGGAATATAAACAAAGCAATAACCAGTAGCAGCATGAATACCCAAGTGTAAAAAAAAATGTTTAAATGTTTCGTAAACAAGTACTTATAAACTGCCAGGTATATTGTATACTTCTTTGTATATGATTACACAAGCTACGAACATTACAATTTTGATTATATTAAAACCTCAAACCAATAAAAAAGTTTGCGATTAAAACTTTATTTTTAAGTAGGCCAGCACATCAACCTACAACAATCTGTCAAATTTATTTGATAGATTTTCAACTTTATAACAATAAGATATCAGACAAACTGTCAAATTTTCCCAATTGAATTTATGTAAGGTACATAAATTCAATTGGGAAAATTTGACAGTTTGTTATGGCTTGATGCGATGGCGTCTGTACTTTAAGTTAAGCTTAAATAGAAATCTAAATTGAGTTTGAAAACTGACTTAACTTGTTGGGTTTTATATGTTTAGCATGTTAAAAGTTGGTTGGGTATATAACGGTAATAAAATTATCTAGTATTCTTAATCTTAATCTTCACCTGTCCCTCATAAATGGCCGAGTTTGCTATTTATAACCCTGAGAAGGCTAATCTCATGCAGCAATCAAGGAGTGTGGCTCAAGATTGAGATTTGAGATAAAAGGTTAATATTTTGACCGTAGAAAAATTTACATGTAAACTTGTTATTTTAACTAATTTGCAGAATAAATATAATTTGTCATTAAATGTGTTTTTGTTTTAATAACCTGGTAAGGACATGTATTGTTGATACGCGAACCTGCAGATACTGTGAGGAGGCTGATGGAACACCACTTCTGGAGGAATGCGGAGCACTAATGCACAAGCGCAACAATAGTCTGGGCAAATACGTGTTAAGCCCGGATGAATTAATGGAGATAGCCCCAAAGCAGAGCTTGCAGTTTATCACATCCGCAGTGTTTGGTGGCGATCTCTAACCAAAACAAGCGGCGACCACAATAGATCAGGGGGCCAAGACTGCTATTTTTTTAATTTCGTCATTCCAACACGATCCCATTGTCATTTTGCTAAAAGTTCGTAATCTGTTAAATTCATAATGGTCGATCATTGGTCGGTAGAATTAAAAACAATGACTGCACAATGACATTCTAATGGTAGGTCACTGATCAAAGGAACTGTCAAAATTTTAGCAGATTACCGCCTAAGTCATTCAATCAGTTGTCATTTTGTACGAGATAACCATTCTATATCATTTCTTTCAATGGCGTGTCAGTGGTTGACCATTGGAAAGTCATAATGACGCCATTATATTAAAAGATTACCAAACCTTGTCAAAATCAACAATTATGAAATCAATGATAGACCATTCGGACACTATTGTAATAGCAGACTTGACGCCCAGCTCTGGTCGCAGTAATAGCCGCACAAAGCAAATAAAAAAAAATTACATGTGGACATGTAAGTACATGATCATGCCTGCACCTTCCAATTTTTATTTTGACCGGAATGATTTGTTGCTAAGGCTATGCGGCGCCTGGGCAAGATAGAAGGTGGGTAGATAGATCATGGCCCACCTTCTATCTTCCGCCGCATGTCACATGCACACGTAACCCCCCTCCCCCCCCCCCTAATCAGCGGCTATCTAATCAACCTAAACAGCGGCGTCAGCGGATGGGGTCGCTGCGGCTGAGTTCTAGGCTAAAAAAAGAATTAAACAAAAAAATATATTTATACATGTGCTAAGTCCCGGTTTCGATT
The DNA here is from genome assembly GCA_947361185.1 of Charanyca ferruginea. Taxonomy (NCBI): domain Eukaryota; kingdom Metazoa; phylum Arthropoda; class Insecta; order Lepidoptera; family Noctuidae; genus Charanyca; species Charanyca ferruginea. The sequence goes on from OX376073.1 coordinate 20,217,111, forward strand.
CCCGCCCGGGACAGTTATTTGAAGACCTACAGGTAGTTGTTCCGGTTCTTGTAGTTTGTGTGTGTGAGTTTAATGGTTTGTTAACGCACCCACAATACAGGACAAATTCCTTGTGTGAGGCAACGTTTAAAAAAAATGAAATATGGTATCGAAAAATGCCTCCACGGTGTTGTCAACCGGTAATATGGCCAAAAAGGCTGGCAGCATTGCCACATTGGATGGCAATGCATAACCTCTGACGTATTATCCATATTTGCCACGGATACGCAATAAATAGAATACAAAAAAACTGGAACGGTAAATGTTCCTAGATTTACCGTTTCAGTTTTTTTTTTTATTCTATTTCTTGTCAGATCAGTACAGTCAATTCCATCTTCGTCTGAACGCACATGGTGAGTATAGTGAGGGGGCCCGCTGTAAGTTAATCACAGGTTTATACCTGTTGAGGGTGCATAGCCCGCTGTGAGTCAATTACAGGCTTATAAATGTTGAGGGTACATAGCCCGCTGTGAGTCAATTACAGGCTTATACCTGTTGAGGGTCATAGCCCGCTATGAGTCAATCACAAGCCTATACCTGCTGAAGGTGCATAGCCCGCTGTGAGTCAATTACAGGCTTATACCTGTTGAGGGTCATAGCCCGCTATGAGTCAATTACAGGCTTATAAATGTTGAAGGTGCATAGCCCGCTGTGAGTCATAGCCCGCTATGAGTCAATCACAAGCCTATACCTGCTGAAGGTGCATAGCCCGCTGTGAGTCAATTACAGGCTTATACCTGTTGAGGGTCATAGCCCGCTGTGAGTCAATCACAAGCCTATACCTGTTGAGGGTGCATAGCCCGCTATGAGTCAATTACAGGCTTATACCTGTTGAGAGTGCATAGCCCGCTGTGAGTCAATGACAGGCCTATCCCTATAGAGGGTGCATAGCCCGCTGTGAGTCAATCACAGACCTATATCTGTTGAGGGTGTGAGTCAGTTTACCCTACATACTACGTGGAATATTTAGAAAATCATGGGGAATCAAGAAAATTAAGAGGGTTTGAATTCCACGGACAGATTCTACGCAGATGAAGTGTAAATTAGGATACTTTGTACTTAAAATTATTTATACATAAAGATGATAATTATTATTGGAAAACATGCTTTTTATAGTCTTAAAACAAATGAATTTCTTCACACCATGGTTTTTGTTTTATTTTTAGAGGGGAAACCATGTTCTCAAAAGTACTAGCTTACATAATCATGTGCCTATTTTTGTTTCCAGAAGCAATATTCACAACGTCACAAAGAGGAGCTCGAATGATTATTATGAGTGGGTACAAATTCCTAAAACACAGCCTCGTGGGACGGAAGATACGGTGGTTCTGTGAGAGTCATAGAAGTAAGGGTTGCAATGCTGTGATATATACTTACGAGAACATGATTACGAAAGTCAAAAATGTACATGATCACGATCCTCCCCCTTTGAATGTTGGTGTAAATTATTTTTTATAAAATTATCATTTATTACGGTTGTCGTTCGTGGATGGTGAATGTTGCTACTGGTATATACTTGCAGTCATGGACACTTAAGGCGCTAACAAGCGACTTTTACAGATTTTAAACTGACAATCACGTCAAAATGGATAGTGTAAATGATTTGAAAAAAAAAAATTGTTAAACTAGAACATTCTCTTAATCATTTAGTATGTGAATGTTTTTGATTAAGTTCATATTAAATAGTTTAATTAACACGTGAAGTTGTGTCTGACGCGGACATAACATTGATAATCACACAAAATCTATCAGGTATATTTAAACGAAACTTTCATTATCTTACAGACAATTTTACTATTTATCTCTTAGTATACGCCTTTTTTGAATTAAAGAATACTATCTTTTATTTAATTTTTTCGACTAAACTTTGAGAGTTTTGGACGCAGCGCATACGATTTTCTGGTCGCTCAAGCTCGCCGGCGTAAATCGTCGTCTTAAGAGCGCCCAACCCGTCATATTTCCCATACAAACGCTCGTACGCGATTACGGCGTTATAACAAATTATTTTCCAAATATTTTTATCACACAGGTATGTTGTGGTTTAAATCTAGGTTTGTATGAAGCCAAAAATAAACCTTTTTGAGAAACAAATTCAGTAAACACATCCCAAAATCAGCTTTTTTGCACAATTTTATCTGAAGTTTGACCGGTCATGTAATGCACTCATACATTGAAAAAGTAAAAAAACAGCTTCATAGAAACCTTGCATGTAATGGAGATTCTAAATTACAAACATTTTAATCAAAAACTTGTAAGGCTTTTTCAAAAACACGTATGTCCTGGAACAAGTTTTGTGAAATTTCCGCGCACCCTTTTCCTGTGATGTTATCGCGTTCTCAGTCACTCGTTTGTTTTCGAGCTTTGCGTTGGTTGAAACAAAATAATTTTCAATCGCTCTCGCGTTGAAGTTCGTTCGATGGTGATGGGCGCTCTTAAGCGGGAAGTTCACTAGACGGACATGCCCGCGGGCAAGTCTGCAGACATACCCGCCGGACCTCGCTACTATAGGTCTGTGCAATGTTTGCTAGTGTAGGACCGTCACAGTCAGTCGGGCGGACTTGCCCGTTGCTCAACCGCACGATCTCATTTTGTCTGCGCGGGCACATGTCCGTACGTGTCTGACTGTCAAAGATCTACGAATGACAGCCGAGCCCGCCGGCTCTAAAAAACGATATTTGTAAAACCAACAAATATATCAATACTATTTAGGATAAAATCGCTTCAGAATGCTGCTTAGTGTATATCTGGTGAGTGGTAGTACAGTCACGAGCATAAATAAGTACAGATTGCAAAAACAAAAGCAATTTTCTCGTGAAATATTTTGCTATCAAAAATACCGTATTCGTAACCCCATAACATTTCAATCGATCAGTTTAGGACAAAATCAGTTTAGAATGAGACCAACATATTTTACTCGTGACTGTACCTACATGCTTTTCAGATTTGAAAAATAAAAGCAAACTGTAATTAAGTGATAGGTACACGAGAACAAGACGGCATGTTGGTTTTCCTAACCACCTCAAGTACCAGGTACTATCGTGGACACACCCGCCTGACCACCACTAAGTTCATTTTTGCTTGCACTCAAAAGATGGAAGCGCTCTCTAGCTCGCCCCGTTGACTTCGCAGGCGCCTAGGGAATTTTTTTTTAACTGAGCAGGCGGAAAAGTCCGCTATGGTAGGTACCTAATTACATTCCCTATTGTAATTAAAAATATTTCAATAAAATAAAAAATGTATATAAATGAATCTGTGTACTCATTTAAAAATACTACAGTAGAAAATAACCAGCTGTGATTCACAATTACGTAGTACGGTACATTAATGCCAGAATGCCAGATGCCAGTGTGGGACCACGCTTACAGGACCCAATATCCTGCGTCCGGTAACACTTTCGACGCAGCTGTGTCTCGGCTACATCACACCACGAAACTTCAGGAGATCGTGGAGTATGTTCGAGCGAAGACCAGCTGGACCTTAACGGTCGAGAAGTTGGAGTCACAACACGAATTCTAATTCGTTCGTGGTACGAGTTCCGACCATTATTGAGACCTTCCTTAAGGAAGAGTTTTGGACGAATAATGTCATGTATCGGCGATTTCGCGGAAAGCTACGCGACACTACGCAACACGACGACGCCTCTTCGTGTACAATACTTAGTTTATTAATATTTTTGTGGTTTTTGTAAATACGTGTGATAATAGTCTGTAAGGTATTATGGGTCTTTGTAACCCGAAATAAATGACATATCATTATTATTCTCGTCTATTTATTTTCTTTACATATTATATTTTAAAATATTGGTAAAAAATAAAAACATTTAAATAATTCTAAAAAGAGTAGCCCACCGGTATCGGGAACAGGGTCCAAGCTACTGGTGGTTAGGGCTCCTGAGAGAGGACTCTCCTGGTCTAAACGCGCCGTGTCCAGGAGTACCGCTTTCTGTATCAAGCCTTTTAAGTGTTGGTCGAGGCTCTTGGAAATGATTCCATTGGCCGTAACCACTATGGGCAGAATGACTGCTGTATTCACATTCCACTTGTCGACAATCTCGCGAGCCAAGTCAAAATACTTAATATGTTTATCTTTCTCAGCTTCACGAGGTTCTCGTCGCTTATCATGGATGCAGACAAAGTCGCGGATTCAAATGTCCTTCCCCAGGGTTTAAGCTGTTTTCATACCAAATTTCATCTAAATCGGTTCAGCCATTTCATAGTGAAAGCGTAACCGACAGAGTTACTTCCGCATTTATAATATTAAGTATGGAAGTATGGATTATTTATATTTGTCTATGTGTTTTTAAATATCTAATTGGATGTTAATGTGATAATAAATAATTTTCATTTCATTTCAATATTTTTGTGGTATTTGTAAATACGTCTGATAGTCTGTAAGGTGTATATAATAATAATAATAACAATATGTGGGGACATTTCACACACGGCCATCTGACCCTAAACTAGGGAGACCCTGTACTATGGGTGTCAGACAGCTGATATACATACACAAATGCATTTAAATACATACTTAGATAGATAAACAACGACCAGACACAAGGCAAACACAAGTGCTCATCACATAAATATTTACCCTGGGCGGGAATCCAACCCGCAACACACTGCGCAGCAGTCAATCGCTCAGCCACTGCGCCAACCGTGTCGTCAAATATGTTATGAGTCTTTGTTACCCGAAATAAATTATATATTATGATTATTATTCATTCACAATTTAATTAATATTTCAGAGCCAGTATTTACAAAAACGCCTAGAGGAGCTACGATCATAACTGTTGGTGGGTATAATTTCTACAAGCAGAGAACAAATCGGGCCGGCGTAGTTGCCAAAACGCGCTGGTGGTGTCGTTACGTCAGCCGTGGATGTACCGCCGTTATATTCACAGTAGGAGATATTGTAATCAAGTGCAATAACATCCATAATCATCCACCTAAATACTGACTCGTCAGTATTTAGGTGAAAAACACAAAAAAAAAAAAACAAACAAAAAAATAAAAAAAATAAACAAATTATTAACATTATACCTACTCGTATAATGTTAATAATTTGTTTATTTTTTCATTATCACAGTACCTACAGTACATAGCCACGATAAATTTGACGACACGGTTGGCGCAGTGGTTGAGCGATCGACTGCTGCGCTGCGTGTCGCGGGTTCGATTCCCGCACGGAACAAAAATTTGTATGTTTGTGTTTTGTGTTTGTATGTTTGTTTGTAATTTGTATAGCCTACAGATAGTTGTTCCGGGTCTGGCTGTTTGTGTATGTGAGTTTATATGTTTGTAAACGCACTCACGATACAGGAGTAATTCCTAGTGTGGGGCAACGTTTTTTTTTTTAATAAAAAAAAGTAGTGTAAAAGCTGTATTACAGATCACCAGACTTCTCTTCGTCGGACAAATACTTGCGACTCGTTGTACAATAAAATACTAATAAGTAACAAATAAAATTATTACTGGTACAAGGAAAAACAACGAAACAAAAATGAATAAAACATGAAAAGAAAAAAGAATACAAAACTGAAACAAATCTGAGGGCAGCTATAGATTTATGTTGAGTTGGAGGTGTGTATGTGTAGGTGTGAGTGTGTGAGTTATGGAAGGTAATAGAAAGATGAAGAAAGGTAACCCTTACCAGAAAGAAATTAGTAGAGATTTAGGTGATGGTATATTTAAAATATATGCAATGTAACTTTTAAGAAATAGTAGACACTGCTGATCATGCCATTTTGGCGATAGCTATTGTACTGAACTTCTGAATTGAAGTCGGTAGAAATCCATTTGTATGGAGTCCTCGCCTCTAGTTGACATCTTTACAGAAAAACAAATAGTGCGAACGTCACTCATGTTAATGAAATTATTTCGTATCAATGAATAAATATTAATATTTTTCATCCCAAGTTTGTTAAAAGCAATTCAGCTGCAAAAATGACAAACTTAGATGACTTGTATATTAATGCATTATTTTGTTAGGAAATATGTTATATTAAAACTTGTTAGTTTAGTGAAAATCACATGTGCGTAAAGTCTGTAATTATGGTACTATTTTGATTTCATAATAAGAACTTTACGATATTAATGTAGGTAGATAAATTAAACATAGATTTTTTATAAAAAAATCACTGAAAAAGTAATGAAAATAGTATGTGTAGGTACTTATATTATATGCTTAGTACAAGAATTAGTAAAAAAGTATAATCAGTCACTCAACACAATTTTATTGACGATTTTATGTGTGATTGTATTTTATGTTTTAATTGTTGTAATTTTATTGATGATTATTTCAATGAATGAATTGATGAATTAATGAATGTCAATTTTAATATTATTAGGTCCTTACATATGAAATTGCCGATACTTAATACTGGCAACTTTGAAATCAAATATTTTGTGTTTGATTAGGAATTCCAAATTCAAAATTATTTCAAAATAAAGACTAAAGAATATTGTTTTAAAATTCGTGTTTCATTTGTTTTCACGTCATTTGTTTGTGCTTGAAAATTGCTATAGCAACAACAATGGAGAAATTAAAAATTCGCGGTATTTACGAATATGAGTTCCACCGTGGCACCAGTGCAGCAGAAACGGCTCGAAGGATTAACGACGTGTACGGGCCAAGCACCGCTAACGAACGAACGGTGCGTTTTTGGTTTCAACGTTTCCGTTCTGGAAATTTTGATTTACAAAATGAGCCTCGTGGACGACCGGATATTCAAGTGAATAATGAAGAATTAAAGGCGATAGTGGAAGCGGATCCATCTCAAAACACTTCTGAATTAGCAGCAGCCTTTGGAGTAAGTGACAAAACAATCATTATCCATTTGCGTCAAATTGGAAAAGTAAAAAAGCTCGAAAAGTGGGTACCGTACGAATTGACTGAAGCACACCAACAAACACGCGTCGGTTGCTGCGCTTCTTTGCTCAATCGTCACAATAATGAGGGAATTTTAAATCGTTTTGTCACTTGTGATGAGAAGTGGATCGTGTACGATAATCGCAAGCGATCATCACAATGGCTTAACCCTGGAGAACCGGCAAAACCTTGCCCCAAGCAAAAACTGACCAAAAAGAAGATTCTAGTTAGTGTTTGGTGGTCCTGTGCTGGTGTCATCCACTACAACTTCTTGAGATCAGGTCAGACGATTACTGCAGACATGTATTGTCAACAGTTGCAAACAATGATGGAAAAGCTCACCATTAAACAACCGAGATTGGTCAATTGCTCTAGCCCATTGCTCCTGCAGGATAACGCTCGACCACATACTGCACATCAGACGGTCGCCAAGTTAGAGGAGCTGCGACTGGAAACTCTGCGTCACCCACCATACTCTCCAGATCTTGCCTCAACCGATTACCACTTATTCCGAAATTTGGACAACTTTTTACAAGGAAAAAAAATCAATTCTGATGAGGAAGTTAAAACAACCTTCAAGCAGTTCATCGATTCTCGCTCCCAGGATTTTTTTACCAAAGGGATCAATGAGCTCCCGATAAAATGGCGGAAGTGTATCGATAACAATGGTGCATACTTCGATTGACTAAATATATAATTTCTTTAAAAAAAAGTTATTTTTAATTTTTTGATACCGAGCGGCAATTTCATATGCAAAGACCTAATATTTTAATGTTGTGTTATGTTAATGTTTATGTGTATTTTTTATATGAATATTATCTAAAATAAATGAATAATAATAATAATTATTACAATATTATTTAAGATAGATTGACAGAAAATTTACTATACAGTAGCCAATTTTCTGTCAATCTAGTTAAGGTTTCGGTATTTTTTCTATTAACCTGTAGATCTAATTCAATGTACCTGCAGATCATGCTGTCAAGCAAAGTTAATTAAACCTAATAACTTCCCGTTTAATTACTAAAATAGAACCAGAAAGTGCCTTGTACAATCGACCACACGTTAGTGGTAAGAAAAGCAGTATTAAAGCCTACCTCATATTATATGAAACTTCGTGCTTTACTGACGTGCGGTGGACTGTGCCTACTTACTATAAAATTGGCAGAACTGTAAAGATAAACCTTGTGTCTGTATGTAAAATGTTTGTAATCATATTGTGTCCCGGTGACAGCGATGTGGAAGAGTTTAGGCCTATGAGCTCCCACTCTTTTAAAAATTTTAATTTTATTAAGTTTTGAATAATGAATGTTTAATTTATGCTCTAATTGAAATTAAAAAATAAACTAACAAATGCGAAATAACTGTATTTTTAATTGTGCATGAATAATTAAAACTCCATGGTTTTTGGATTTGTAACATATCATCATCTTCCTGCTCTTATTGGTGACTTGGTGTCGGCGCAACACGTTTTCTTCTCCCATTCCTTCCTCTCAACCGTCATGCTATCACTAAATCCCTTTTTTTCATATAATTTTTCACCCAATCCATCCATCTTTTCTTTAACCTTCCTTTCCCTCTCTATCCATTCACATTTACATTCATAAATCTTTTGGTCACATGCGATTTATCCCTACTCTTCACCAAGACAAACGATTCCCTTTAAACTTTTCTGAACTTCCTCTAATATACTCATTTCTCACCTTATCCATTCTGGTCATTCCGCAAATCCATCTCAATATTCTCATCTCCATTACATGTAATCTTTTGGAAATCTTCTTCACCAAAATGTGTATCAACTCTGAGAAGTGTTCACAAGACTTTGTGACCAGTTACTGATAGAAATGGAATATGAATCAAACAAATCGGTGCAATAAGTGAGTTTTTTTTTTTCAGAGCCGATATCCATAACATCTTCCCGAGGAACTCCAGGCATTTCTATTGGTGGTTACAAGTTTTTTAAACACCTAAGAGCTTATGGTAAAACACGGTGGCGATGCAGGAAACGTGGCTGTACTGCCGTGGTCTACACCATCGACGATATTATTGTCAGGTGCAATAACAGTCACAATCATCCACCTTCAACTGGAGCAGCTTAATTATAAACGGTGAAAGGGACATCTAGAGAGAAGAAGGTGAAGAAGATTTTTAGGCCCCTTGTTAACGAGACGGTTTCGACCCGGATCGGCGCCGGGCCGGTGCCGGCTAAACTTGTTCACGAGCACGCTAGCGCTAGTGTCGTTAACAAACCTCCATAATGTCCTCCCATACCTAACTGACGATCGGACGTAGATACGGTTCAAAACCGTGCCTAGACCCGGCGGAAAACCGTCTCGTTAACAAGGGGCCTTACCGTTTAATTCAGTTCATGATTTTTGAAATTTTTTGTCGGATATCAGAAAACAAAAACTGCTATGGGAACACATGGTGATGGTGTGTTACCCTTTTTGTATAAAAGGTCTGATGTTCCTGTGAGAACAGATGTCCCTTCCATGTTATAATGTGGGTGTCCATTTCTGGGTGTCAGGATTCATTTCCGTGAGCGTGGATGTCAGTCAAATGTTGGCTGGTGGTCGACCCATCCTCTTATGGCAGCAGCCTTATGATTTCTTTATTTTTTTGATAATAAAAATGATTCTGAATAGAACCTGTTTTTTATTATTATAGCTTAAAAGGCGCATTGCCCTAATACGACGATTAAGCCATATGAGTAAAAAAAAAACACTATGTGGCCAGTTACCTGATAGAAATAGAATAAGAATCAAACAAATTGGTGCAACGTGTAAAGTTTTTTTTCCAGTACCAGTATTCATAACATCTTCCCGAGGAACTCTAGGCATTTCTATTGGTGGTTACAAGTTGTATAAACACCTGACATCAGAAAACGGTAAAACACGGTGGCGATGCTGGAAACGTGGCTGTACTGCCGTGGTCTACACCATCAACGATACTATAGTCAGGTGCAATAACAGTCACAATCATCCACCCACAACATAAGTAGCTTAATTATAAGTGGTGGAGGGGACATCAAGCGGGGAGAGGGTGAAGAAGACTTTAAGCGCTTTTACCCACGAGACGAGAGGTTTGTTAACGACACCAGCTTCGCCGGCACCGGCCCGGCGCCGATCCGGGTAGAAACCGTCTTGTTAACAAGGGGCCTAAGCGCTCATGCCCACGAGAAGGTTTTTCGCCGTAGCTAAGCCCGGCGTCAAATGGCAGAAGGCGTAGTAGATACTGTCAAGCGTCTGCGCAAGGTACATTTTAGCGCGCACTATTTGCCGGGCTTAGCTCCGGCGAAAAACCGTTTCGTGGGCATGAGCGCTTAGACCCCTTGTTAACGAGACGGTTTCTACCCGGATCGGGGCCGGGGCGGTGCCGGCGAAGCTTGTTCACGAGCACGCTAGCGCCGGTGTCGTTAACAAACCTCCATAGTGTCCCATACCTATCTCACGATCGGACGTAGACCCGGTTTAAAACCGTGCCTAGACCCGGCGGAAAACCGTCTCGTGAACAAAGGGCCTTACCGTTTAATTAACTTCATTATTGGTGAAATTTTTTGTCAGTTATCATAAAAAAATCTGCTATGAGAACACATGTTGATGGTTTGTTCCACTCTTGTATAGAACAGCTGATGTTTCTGTGAGAACAGATGTCCCTTCGATCTTGTAATGTGTGTTTTGTTTGCTGGGTGTCAGGATTCATTTCCGTGAGCATAGACGTAAGTCCAGTGCTGTCTGGTGGCCGACCCATCGTCTTATGGCAACAGCCTTATGATATTTTTTCTTTTTTTGATAATAAAAATGATTCTGAATAGGAACCTGTTTATTTTATTATTATGACTCTAAAATTGTTCTAGGTTAGTACGAATTTTCACACATACAAAAATTGTAAAAGGCTTTCTTTATTCTTTAATGTTTTGTTCATTTTGTAACTCTATTTCGTTTTAAGGAGTATAAATAAATTACATTTTTGTTTGGTAGACATAGTTTTATTTTCCTGATAAGATTTCACTACCTTGGAACCACCCAATTTAAAAGGTAGGTAGGTATTAGTATTAAATTTTGACTAGATTGCGTAGTATGAGTTTTTATAAGAAATACTTGATCATGATAACGTAAAGTTTAATCTGTACTGAAACTAAAATGCAACCAAGTGACAACAATGAAAAATACAATATTATTGCATTGACCACCTAATGGTAGAATTTTTGAGGAGATGTCGGAGGCAAGGAAACATTTTAAAGCTAAGTTAAAATGGTGTCAGGATAGACAAGATCAACTTAAAATGGACATCCTTGCATCCGATCACTCATCTAAAAATTTCAAACAGTTTTGGAAAAATACCAGAAAAATGAATGTTAGGCCTAGCTTCCCGATGAGTGTCAGCGGTACTGCTGACCACAAAAATATTGCCGAGGCTTTCAGAAAACACTTTACTGTGCGGTCGCCCTTAGGTCCCACGTCTGGTGAGGTGAACGATGTTGAGCCCATTGTGACGGGTCAGAACGTAAAGGATACCTGCGAAGAGCGTGGCTAAAATTATAAGAAAAATGCAGCGTGGAAAATCTCCCGGCCACGATGGGCTCAGTATCGAGCATTTTAAATATGCAGGGGTTCATTTGCCGCGAGTACTATCTATGTTTTTTAGCCTGTGCATAGGACACTCGTATTTGCTGGAGCCGCTAATGCGGACAATAGTTGTCCCGATAGCTAAAAATAAAACGGGTGATACGTCTGACATAAACAACTACCGGCCCATCTCACTCGCTACCACAACAGCCAAGTTGCTTGACAGTCTGCTGAATAGTCGCCTCACTGCGCAGGTTGAGTTGCACGATGCCCAGTTCGGTTTCAAAGCAGGAGTGTCAACAGAGAGTGCTATTCTGAGTCTGAAGCGAACTGTCATGTACTACACAGCGAGAAAAACGCCGGTATACGCGTGCTTCCTCGACTTGTCCAGAGCTTTTGATCTGGTCGCTTATGATATACTGTGGGACAAGTTGAGGGACGCGGGTGTATCGGCGGGGTACACCTCCCTCCTCAAATACTGGTACTCTAACCAAAAGAACCGAGTGAGATGGGTGGGTACGCTGTCGGACGAGTACAGGCTGGAATGCGGAGTTAGACAGGGGGGGTTAAGTTCGCCTCTGCTATTTAATCTTTATATCGACCTGCTAATCGAGCGACTGAGCAGTACACATGTCGGCTGCCACATTGACGGGACATGTGTGAATAACATTAGCTATGCGGACGATATGGTGCTGCTCAGTCCTTCGATAGGCGGGTTGAAAAAGTTGCTATCGATCTGCGAGGCCTATGCGGAGGAGCATGGCTTGATATATAACTCAAAGAAGAGTGAGCTTCTAGTATTTAAGGCACCTAAGCAGCAGCCACGCCTTGTTCCGCCCATAAGTCTCAACGGCGTAGCACTAAAGGTTGTCAATAGCTTTAGGTACCTCGGCCACATTGTTACGAGCGACCTAAGGGACGACGTAGATATAGAGAGGGAGCGCAGGGCGTTGTCTGTGAGGAGCAATATGCTTGCCCGCAGGTTCGCTCGTTGTACTACAGACGTGAAAGTAACTCTTTTTAAGGCGTTCTGTCAATCGTTTTACACGAGCGGCCTGTGGGTGTCATGTACGCGCCGAGCCTACAATGCCCTGCGTGTTCAATTTAATAATGCATTCAGGATGCTGTTGGGACTACAATGGCGCTGTAGTGCGTCGGGGATGTTCGCGGAGGCTCGCACAGATGGTTTTCACGCCATCATGCGAAAGAAAGCGGCCTCCTTACTGCAGCGCCTGCATGGTAGTGACAACAGCATTTTGAAAATGATTGCTGCCAGACCGGATTGCCCCTTCCAGAGCCACTGGGTGGGGACTGTCTTAGGTTTGAAATTGTAATTAAGTAGGTAATTACGAAAACTAACAATACTAACCTATTTACATAAGTAATATTGTTACTAACACCAAAATTACTAACACAACTATGGACATTAGTCTGAAATAAAGGTTTATTTATTTATTTTTTATTCCATGCAAATTCATATTCACATCTTTATTTTAATTTCATAATATTTAAAGTTCTTACAAGGGCGTAAAGCTAAGGTACAATTACGGACCCTGTAGGGCACAGCGATAAACTTATCGCTGTGCCCTACTTACGTAATTTTATACTTGTATAAAATTAATTCCAATACTTTAAAAAATATATAATTAATAAGATAAATATATCATTTATTTTAAGATCAGTAAGTTATAGGTTTATTAGTAAGATTAAAAAACTCACACTGGGCATCCTGTTGGCTACTCTGCTTCCAGCTTTGAGTAAAGTTTATTTTTAAATTTCAGTGGCAATGTTCAAAACAACATCTCGAGGAGCTCAAGCAATATCTATCGGTGGTTATAAGTTGTATAAACAAAGGTCAAATAATAATAAGACACGCTGGTGGTGCTGGAAACCAGGTTGTACTGCCTGCGCCTACACAGTCGAAGATGTCATCATCAAGTGCAATAACATTCATAATCACAACCCCTAGCAAGATATAGGTACTGTAAATGTTGCATGCATATGGCATGCTGGTCGAAACCACTGACTAAATGTTTCGTCTAAACACTAGAACTGCCCTGTATAAAAAGAACTGTTATTATAAATGTGTGGACTTTATAATAAAATACCAAAGGACTTTAAAGAGCTAACTAATAATTTATTTTTCCTAAGGTTAAAACTATGGCTACTGGAAAAATTATTGATAATTAATGATAAATAATGTTAAATAATAATCAGTTTTAAATTAATGTGACAACAATTTTATTGAGTATTGTAAATTTTTTTAAAATTAAGCATGCCATTGGGCATACTTACATTTTGTTCTGTAGCATTAAAAATATGTTTTGTAAGTCACTTATCTGACTATGTATTAGGAACTACGAATTACTAACTTTAAAACCAACACTGTACCTCCCAACACTTATTGCAATAAATGATTATTATTATTATTCTCATTTATTCATCTTATATAGGTACACATAATTTACATTTTTAAATATTAATAAAAAAAAACATATAAAAATAGTAGCCCCCCGGTATCGGGAACAGGGTCCAAGCTACCGGCGGTCAGGGCTCCAGAGAGGAACCTCCTGACAATGCGGGCCGTGTCCAGAAGTACTGCCTTCTGAATCAAGCCATTGATCCAGCCGCCTAACGAACGAGAGCCTCTTTAGATGTTAGTCGAGGCTCTTGGCAATTATTATTATTATTATTATTATTAAACCTTTTCGTATGTAGAAGCGTTAGTCTTATTTTTATATTATGGAAGGTATTGTTTGACCTGTGGCCGTCAGTGGCCGATGTGCTCTTCCGTATAAAGTGCTAATTTGCTTTGCCGTGTTTTCCAAGAACCTCCTCTAATATAGAAAATACAGACATCAATCCGATACCGTAGGGGCTCAGCAAGTTTGAGCCCTTACAATAAATATTGTTTTATTTTAATGATGTAATAATAAATGTAGGTACTTACAATTACAATTGATTTATATTCATACTAAGTCTAAACTTACTACTATAATAGATAAATACTACTAAATTTATTGCTAAAAAATATTTGACAACCATGATCTATATAGGGTCGAACGTGGTTATTTTGAGTGTGGGGTATTTGTAAAGAATAAAAGTTTCTCTAGTGAGAATTACCACAGAAAGCCAGTCAATATGCCGTTATTTTATCTATTACATATATTTAATGTTGCCACATATGCGTGTTAGGTTCCCACTCCTCTTCATTCGTCTGAATTATGAAAAATTAAATTGTAACGAAATTTTTGTGACCGCCGTTTGACCTTGACCTTGAAGGTACTAATCAAAATGTTAGAAATGTGAGAGTAATTAAATAATTGCCTTCCACCTTAGGCCGCATCATCACTTAAGATCAACCGACTTACCTGAGTTGCGGTCAATCGCAAGCCTATTAGAATATCAAATACAAAAAATCTATTTGTTCGAACTAAAAAATTTGTTTAGTTGTGTTTTAGTACAATTTAATAAAAACTGAGATGTAACGTGATTTTTATGCTTTTACTTAGCTCTGTTTTCAGAAAAATAAAAATATATCTTTATAAATTCTTTTTCTTTTCATTTCTTTTATTCCTGTCTGGTGTTAAGAATATAATTTGTTAAGAATATAATTTGTTAAGAATATATTTTGTTAAGAATATAATTTATCTGTTACACTTGTCAACTCACTTGTTGGCAGTCTGTGGTCTTGGGCTCGACAATGTAGAAGATTAGGTTGTAATGAGTTTTAATAAATTTATAAAAATCTAATCAATCTTTCATTCATGTTCTCATATCTGGTTCTCATTGCAAATAAAACGGACCTATTGATTTGAATTAACTTTTCCTTATCTTTTCAACTTTATTCCAGGGCCAGTGTTCGTAACCTCCTCCCGAGGAGCACCAGCACTTTCTATTGATGGATATACCTTAGTTAAACATAGGTCAAACAATGGCAAAACAAGATGGCGTTGCCGAAGACCAGGTTGCAGCGCTGCCGCCTATACCATCGATGACATTATCATTCAGTACAATAAAATTCACAATCATTCACATTTTGGCAATTTAAGGAAAATTCAGTAAGATAGTACGTTTTTTGCAATTTTCATTCGTCGTCAGCAGCGAAGATTTATTTACAAAATAAATATGTTTTTAAATCACAATACACTGAGCTGCAAATTGCAAAAAACAAATGTATGCAAAAATCAAACTTAAAATCATTTATTTCAATTAAAAACCATTTACTTTTTGAATTATCAGAGTCAGTCAGTAAGAAAGTTGAAGCTAGTTGCTCGTTCCAAACAGTAGATTTCTATGAAGAAGAACTAGCAAGAAACTCCATGAACACTTTTTTTAAAATCGATAATATTTTACTTTAGGTTACATCATTCATGTTGAATCTAAGGGTACAATGTGAGAACAATGTAACAAGTCTTACATGTTATAATAACAATTCAAACCAACATTTAAAATAACCGAGGCAGCTAAGAGATGACTAGTCCCAACTGACGGCGTCCTTCCACGAACATGACGCATGGATCGGCACCATTTAGCTCACCCATTTTGAAGGGCGAGACATTCAAGTAAGCATGACTCTCCCAACCGCCAGGGCATATTCAAGTCAATGAGAGGTATACCTCGTAAATGGTAGCTTTAAAGAACATAGTGCTCACATGTATGTGCTACGAAAAATTATATAATACTAACACATTGAGTTTCAATCAATTCTGAAGCCGATTGTCTAGCGCTGCAACGTGACATTAACGTGATTTTGGAATGGAGTATTAAAAACAAAATGGAATTCAATCCATCCATATATATCATGACCTTCAGTCGAGCACGGCGCCCCGTCATGTTCAGATATAAAATTTACTATAGCGTCATTACCAGAACCACAGCAATGAAAGATCTAGGCGTCACGTTTGATCATAGTCTGACGTTCCATTACCATATTGTATCGGTCACAAAAGATTCATTTAAGCGATTAGGTTTTGTGTTACGAAATGCGAAGGATTTTAGGAAAATCGAGGCTATCAAGTCTATTTTTAATGCACTTGTTCGCAGTAAGCTTGAAGCTAGTGCATGTGTCTGGAACCCGTACAAACAGGAGTACACTCTTATGTTAGAAAAATAAAATAAAAAGGTTTATTGCAAAAACATGTACAGCTTTTACAGTAAATCTTACATAGGGACCTCCTTTTAAGTAAAAGATATACCTGTGCTAGGAGGCCCCGCTCTTTTATGACAGTTGTTAATAGTTATGGTAAAAGTGATGTACAGAAAAATTAATAAAATTTTAACATGATGAGGCTCAAACAAAAATAAAATACGAGACAAAACATAATAACAAAAATTAAATGAAAAACTTAGATATATCCTAAAATAGTGTGTGTGAGTGAGTGTATGTGTGTGTGAATGTGTGTGTGTATGTATGTGTGTGTGTGTGTGTGTGTGTGTGTGTGTGTGTGTGTCCGCGCGCGCGCGTGTGTATCTTTACAAATCATGTTGACGATGCTTGCAGCAATAATTCAATGTCATCATAGGTTTTATGTTTTAGCCATTGAACTATTGCCTTTGTGCAGTCTTTAATAGTCATGGGATAAATGTTAATTAATTTATTAATTTTATTATATAGGATAGCCGCATTTGTGTTGAATTGTCTTTTGGCATAAACAGTTTTAACAAATTCTACTGGTGCAACACAGTATTCTCGTCTTCTTTCCTGAGAGCGGGGGTTATAGGGCAGGGCTTTGTGTAATTTTAAGACAGCACGGAGTATGTATAATTTTCTGACTGTGAGAATACCGCTAATATAACTCATTGGTTGGGAATCTGTACGGTTTAGTAAAAATGATCTTGATAAGAGATCTCTGGGCTCGCTCTAGCTCAAGAAATTTCGTTTTTGTCGCACCGCCCCAGACAGGTATACAGTAGATAAGAATTGATTGATCCCGGGAGACATAGACTTCAGTTAACATTTTTTTAGTTGTCACATGTCTTAAGTTCTTAAATATCCAGATAAGTTTCCTCGTACGGGCCATAACCATATTTGTATGATTATGCCAAGATAACCGCTGATCAACGATTACACCTAGGTATTTTATATGAGTCACTTTTTCAATATTTTTACAAGTACAATTTGTGTTAGCTTTATTATGACAAGTGTGGATTTTGAGAGTTACGTTAGGTCCAGGTTGAGTGTTGTTGTAGTTTGTAAATGCAATACATTTTGTTTTAGAAATATGAAGTGTTAGAAGACGTGAGTTCAACCAGTTAGCAATTTCGAAAAGACCCTTCTCAGCAGATTGATATACGGATTCCCATGTATCGCCAGAGAAAGCAATAGCTGTGTCATCTGCATATGAGAAAACGCGACCATTTTCTGGCATCATTTTGCAGAGATGGTTTATATATATTAGAAATAGAGTCGGGCCCAGTACGCTGCCCTGCTATATGTTACAGAAGGTGCAAAAAGCTTACCTAAGGTATATATGGACACTATACGTTTATGTACCCTACGAACTTTCTTTTAGCCTGTTTAGGTCATAATTCGCTTGAGGTACGAAGGAAAAATTACCAAATAGTTAGTGCAAAATAATGCGTGGAAAAATGAATGCCTCCAAACTGCATGGCGAACTTGTCCAATTGTTTGCCCCTGTTAAATACCACCGTAACAAGAGGTATACATTGTTCGCCTACCTTGTTAGGCGTACAGTTGCCCGCGCCCAGTCGCCCCGCCCACGTGTTCTGTCTTCCCTTAATGCTGTCCTGGACGTCAAGCCTGATTGTGATGTGCTCGCAGACGAATGGAAGGCGATCTTGTCAGTATGTTTGGAGTATTATGAGATGAGCGGGTGAATGTCGTTAAGCATAATATTATAATATAAGTCTTTAACGAATGCTGCTGCTAAACTAAATAAATGATTTCGCGGGTCAGCTTAGAGCATTCCGTTTAAAGAATATAAAAGAACAAATGATTTAAAAATATTTAATTCTTCTTACTAATCTCGAAACAAAATGAAAAAAAAATGAAAAAGAAATGAAAACATCAGTGTCCTTGTCCGTGACCTTGACCTTGACTTACAAAAATATCAGAACTGTGATATAAGGCTAGTTCGGCTTTAAATAGGTCCCTTCCCCATCGGTGTAACATCAAAGCGAGCGTGATTGTTTTTTTTTTATTTCATCCAACTCCTGAGTTGGATGAAATAAAAAAAAACTCAATTCAAACATGTTTGTTTTCGAACATTGGTTCGAAAACAAACGAGTGAGCGAGAACGCGATAACATTGCATCAAAATTAGCGCGTGGAAATTTCACAAAACTTGTTCCAGGAAATACGTGTTTATGAAAAGGCTTACAAGTTTTTGATAAAAATTTTATAATTTAGAATCTCCATTACATGTGTAAGGTTTCAAAGAAGCTGTTTTTTTACTACAGCTGTATTTCAATGTATGAGTGCAGACAAACTTTAGATAAAAACTTGTGCAAAAAAGCTGATT
Source organism: Charanyca ferruginea (assembly GCA_947361185.1). Lineage (NCBI taxonomy): Eukaryota > Metazoa > Arthropoda > Insecta > Lepidoptera > Noctuidae > Charanyca > Charanyca ferruginea. Next base: position 20,236,068 of record OX376073.1, read on the forward strand.
TTCGGACGTGTTTACTGAATTTGTTTCTCAAAAAAGTTGTTTTTTCGTTACATAGGAACCTATACCCTGTTCACATTAGACATTTACTCAAACCTTTTTTACAGTCCGTTCAACCGATTTTGACTTCTATTGCGTTGGTAGCATGACAAATGGCAACTGCAGTAAACAGTTGTTATTGTAACCACTTTTTTGCATCTAATGTCAGCCTTAAGCCTACGGAATAGAAGTCAAAATCGGTTGAAAGGACTGTAAAAAAGGATTGTGTTTATGTCTAATCTTATTGTGAACAGGGTATAGATATTAACCACAAGATACCCATGTGTTAAAAATATTTAAAGGAAAATGTGTCATAACGCCGTAATCACGTATGAGCGTTTGTGTGGGAACTATGACGGGATGCGAAACATTTATGAAATACTTAATAAACGTTAGTAAAATTTCATAATTTTCTTTTTTTCCTCCATTATCATTATATCAGTCTTTGTAACCCAGTACGGAGAAATAAGTAAATCTCAACATCCTTTTTATCAACATCCTTTTTTAATTTCAGTGCAATATGTAAAAACGTGTCGAGGTGCCCCGGCCATTTCTGTTGGTGGTTACATGTTGTCGAGACAAAGTTCAATTAATGGAAAAACGCGATGGGTGTGTCGGAAACCTCATTGCACAGCCCTTGTCATTACCATTGAGGATATCGTCGTTAGGAGCAAAAACGAGCATAATCATCCACCGTATCTAAAAAAACCGTGAATTAATTTTAAGCCTGTTTTTGTAGCCAATCTACGGTCGGTTCTTCAGTTGATTATATCTCTACTACAGTCTCTCATGTGCCATTTATTCTAATTTAGGCTATTCGCACACTACACCGCATTACGCAGCGTAGAGCGCGAGTGCGTGTTAAAACACGTGTAGCGCAACACACAGAAAACGCATTAACGGGCATTGTTGCAGGTCACGCGTCATGCAAAGAAACACGCGCCCTAGCGCGTGGTTGCGGCGCAAGACGCAAGGTATGGCACTCTGAGTTCTGCAGTATGGTGCGTGATTTAGACAAAGCTTAATATTAATTGAAAAATTATTTTCTTAAACATAAAAAAATATTATTTTTATTATTATTTTCTTTTTTTCTCAATTCTGAACAAATGACACATTTATCGATCTTGTTCGTAAAAAGGGATGTACCCAATATCCTATATAGGCACGCACGACTCTTTAAAAAAACAGATAGTATAACTGCAACATCCTGAATGAGTTCTTCATTAATAACCATTTATAATATAGGAAGCAATGCTCTGCACTGTACTATCACCACCGCAAGCTGCTGTGAAATGAGGCATTTGGGCCACCGTATACTATACAGCAGCCCCGCACGTTTCTGCGAAGAAATCGGCATGATGGTGCAAATCTGCACTCGGTTGCGGGAGTGACTTCGTCCCCACGCACCCCGATGCGTAATGCGGTGCAGTGTGCGAATCGCCTTATGGACATTTGAATAACATTTTGCCAAAAGTTGATTTAATGTCATGACAGCGTCACGATACGAAAATTAATGTAAGACAGTATGTAAAGATTGATTGTCTTAACCGACCTCACACAGCTAAGATACACTTACCTATATATCGCGAGTGTGTCATTCTAACGTATGCCGTTCCTTGTACAGGCTGTTCAGTTTTTGCACTAAAGCGTATACAAAACTTACTATTGCTAGACCTATTTGACAGCTCATCTGACGACCATTGGGACAGTGGATTAGATATTCATGTTGCATCTAGAAGTAAAAGTCATAAGGTCTGGGTAGAGGGCCATAAAAGAACCAGAAAAAAGCATAGTGAAACTTTAGCCATTTTACGCGAATATCAGAACACCTGTTGTTTACATTAAGATTAGCATCACGACTATGTTACTGTATATTTCTTATTATTTTATTGTATATCGACCAGTATCTTAAAATATATTCTATTAGGTATGTTCACTGTGTGGTGGTCCATACTATTGTACAGTAACATATGTCGTAGATAATAAGTCAATGTTTGACCTTGACCTTGGATCTTAAGGTATTGAGTTGCCTTTTCTGTGTTTTAGTTTCTTATAAAGTAATTTAAATATACCTGATAAGTATGCTTCTAGTGTAAGTTTTAACTTAGTAAAACCAAATATTACCTTCGTATTGTTCCAATTAAATTTTGATGTGTGATTTTTTTTTCTTATTTGACCCACATACCACTTACCTTTTCTTAAGTAGGTTATTAGAGAACAGAAAATTGACTTTATACACTAATTGCCCGGTTTCTGAGGTCCTCAAATAAACTGTAAAATTTTAACTGAGTTTTCACAAAATGTAGACCGTATCGAACCAAAATCTCTAAGCTCAAAACCAAAGTTTATGTATTGTATATTTCCAATTCCGAAAACGGGCTTTAGTAAAAGACATCAAATATAAATTAAGCACAACTGTAAACTTTGCATTTTAGCATTTGAATTTACATTGACGAATCGAGGAGGACCAGCCATATTAATCGGTGGTTATAAATTGGCTAAACATAGAACCACACGCTGTAAAACAAGATGGCGTTGCTGTAGTTCTGGTTGTAATGCTGCTACTTACACCAAGGATGATGTTGTGGTGAAGAGTAATAACAAGCATAACCATCCGCCATACTAACGAGTTGAAAAAAATATGGCGCCTGGAAGAAACGTACCTTAAAAATTCAAAGTCCTCAATAGACTTTCACTGCGCCTAAAATTGGAATAGGTTCCTACCCGAGTGCGAATGTGTGAGTTTCCGCAAATAACTTTTATGCATATTGTTTATACAAAATAGTTTCGACGCTATCGTATCTACCAGGCGACCTGGACGACTTAATTTTTTTATATGTATTACTAATACCAGCCCTGCCAGAATACCAGCGCTGCGACATTTCATGTCGTAGCATTGTGCTGAGACAGGAGCCTTTTTGGTCTCATACAGGTTTCATAAGGCTTTTTTTTATGTTTTATTGTTTTATATAACCCTTTTTTATGTTGTGTTTACCTGTACGAGGTTACAAATAAACAATTTTTCTTTCTTTTCTTTCTTTCTTTCTTTAATAAAACTTAGTCTGGTTACTCGAAATAAATGATTTATAATTATGTAGGTGAAAGTGACATTAACAGAGACTAAATATATAGTAACCAGATATCTAAAAAAAAAAAACAAAACAAAAAAAAAAACTTGTTTTTTTTTTAATCTGCTCTTTATTTTGACACTGTACAGAGGCCAGCACATTAAGCTCAAAGTCAAAAGTCAAAGTCAAAGTGTTTATGCGAACTAAGCGTACAATATTGGTGTTATATATAGGTATGTTAAGTTAGTACTTATGTCTTAGTAGCCTTCTACAAGCATTGCAATATTATCATTCGCCTACCCTTTTCATCCTAAATTAGCATGCATTTAACATTTTTATTAGGTATTTAATTATTTTCATATTATATTTGTACAATAAAATTGATATATTATAGATAAGTCAAAATTAAAATGTCAGTAATCATTGAATTAAATACAATGATTAAGCAATATTAATGTCATCTTTTTCAGGCTACAACAATCTGTCAAATGTCTTTGATATATTTTCAACTTTAATACAAAAGGTTAAGGTTCATATTCAATTGGAAAAAATGTACAGTTTTGTAGCTTGATGTGCTGGGGTCTGTACGTATTGCACTTCTGTGTGGTACATCTTGAATTTTTTTATAAGGGACTTCAATTTAACATAATAATATGTTCGAAATCCATGGTAAAAGTTGCGAATAAATGTTCATTCATCCATGTATCTATATTTTTATGGTTTTCTGTGTCAATTTCGTTACGACGACAGAAATGCCTTCATACCTACTTTGTAATAGGAATGGGCGAAATTGGTTTTGTATGGTAACATTACATGGTTCACTTTTACCTTTTGATTTGGATGAAACAACAGAATTGAATCGTAAAAATCATGCTCTGTGAGCAATAAGCTTTACTATTAATTTCTGCACATGGTAATCAATTTAGTTGAACTGTGGAATATTGCCATAAAAATGTTATTAAATAAGTTTTTTTATTCGTTTTTTTTTTAAATAAAAATCATAATTATTTTGAATAACATTCATTTTATTTCTAAACGGTGGTACCATGGTTATACAATTATAATTACTTTCGGTTATATACTTAATCTAGTTTTAACAATAAGATTATATTTTTGAGACTTGCGATTAGATTTTTGAATTGAGACTGTAATTTACACATCAATATAATTATATTTTTATATACCTAATTTGTAACTTTAACACTAAGCAAAAATATATGAATAAGCAGACTAGAATCGTTTCTCCTTTCCTTTAAACAAAGTTTATAAGTGAAGGGGTACACATTTAATTACTCACTTACTCCCTGATTCACCATCTCCGGATAAGACTAAGTTTCCTAATCTGTCAGGTCATTTTATACAAGTTTTGATCAATAATTACAATGTATGTGCTATGTACGGTCACCAAAAGAGATAAGTATCCATGTCGTCAGAATTATTTGAAGTTTACTTAGAAACCGATGGATGTTTATGAATAAAATAAAATACAATTAATAGGGAATAAACAGTTCAATGATTTAATTGAATTTCATTTGAAAGCCTCCATTGGTTTCTAAGTAAATTTCAACAGACTATTCCTGAAGACATGGATACTTATCTCTTTTGGTAACTGTACCTATTTGGAGACTGAATCAGGGAAGTGGTGTTTAAAACTAAGTAGGTAACAATTATTAAAAAACAATTTTATCTTCAGCAGATCGGCCGATGTTCTACACATCCGAGATTGGCGCGAAAATAATGAAGATTCGAGGCTACAGATACACTCGCCATTCGGTCTGCTCGTCTCGAGTAAGATGGCTGTGTGCTGACAGTAGGTCCAGAGACTGTCATGCCATCGTGGTCACCATAGGACACACAATGGTCGACAAACAGAATAAACACACGCATCCTCCTAGCTAAATAAGTTCCTATGTAAAACCCGTATTTCAAAATTTAGCTTGCCAAAACAGCTGTCAGTCGTGACGTCATCAAATTGACGGATTGATTGATTGAAGGTGAATTCAGATTAAATGAGCAAATGCTCATTATATATTTTTTTATTTGAAACAATAACTATTACATAATAAAGCATTATGGCACAAAACTTAAAATTAATAATTATGTAATCAACAATATTATTCACAGTATACAGGCAAAATAATAATAACACGGTTCAAAGAGAAGCCAAAGTAACATAAAAAATACATTCATTCTAAACTTTTAAATGTTAACTAAGTGCTTTGATATACATACAATAGTCTAAGAAGAAAAGGATAAAATGTCTAATTCCTTGATTGCCTTGTGAATTCTATCTCTTTCAAATTATCTTAATAAACATTTATTTATTAGACCGTATTACATTTTGTCTGAACTAAATATACAGGGTGGGGATGGCAATAGCACAAAAAAGGATCATGGTAGAATTTGATAATTCGATGTAATTGTTTTTATTGAGCATTAATAATATTAAATTATAACGCCACAAGTTGCCGCTCTTCTCACAAGTTATAAAACCAATATTTCATATGGTGTTTTATTTTGGTTTCATTTTTATGCTCTTTAGTATATCTGATTTATTTTTTATTTCGTTTTTAGGATTTATTTGATAGTTTCAAAATATTCGAATCTATCGTCGTCCCCACCTTGTATACTAAACTATCTAGCAAGTTAAGAATGCTCTTTAGTCTTGCCAAGTTTACTGTTGCTGCTTGGTAGATCGCATTCCGTCCATTTGTCAGTCTTGGTTAACTAGTAATCTACCAGAAATGTTTCCTATGTTTCGTTAAATGAGCTAGAAAAAAGCAAACAAAACATCTTATGGTGTACGAAATTTCCTTATGCGGAATTAGTTTTTACACAAGTCTGCATCAGCGGAGTACATCGCCTTAAATTTTTTTTACTAAAAGAATAAACATAGGTAGGTACCTTATTTTTGAATACGGGTAAGAGCTACTATTCTTTATGTTCCTTATATATTCAATAATAGATGTCTATTTACATTTAAATACGAATGTATTTTTATTATTTTAAGTACTTATGACTACATATTTTAACATTCTCAGATCATGATGTAACATTACATAATTATGTTGAAGTGCCAATTTTCCTAATAATAATAATTTAATATTTGACATAATAATTTAATACATAAGTACATAGTTATATCGTCTAACATATTCTAATATTCAATACAATGAGTTTATTAATCGCGAGAGTAGTTTCGTCAATTAGGACAACAGCTTAGTCAAAATATTCATTTAATACTTGAACACAATACAAACACGATGTATAACAATAATTAATGACAAGCTTTAGATAAAGTACACACAAAAGAAACAGCAAAAATTCATCGAGGTAATCGCTGTCAGCGGGAAAAGGATTTCATCAAATATTTATTCATTAAATATTTCTACACACACACATTGTCTTACTCTACACCTACAGTGACACATATTATAAAGATCATTTATTATCTATAATCTATAAGCAAATAGTAGACAGTATTAAACAAATTCGCTTTTTACCCCTTAGTTCTTTAAAACTACATAATTAATTTTTATACGTCCTTCACCATTACTTAGATAATTTATTCCGCAAGGTATAAGTGTAGGTACATGTTACATATTTTTAAATAAGAATAGCACATAAACTTGATGTTTTAACATATCGCCAAATCAGTGGATCGCAAAAGAGCGAAGCAGGGGTGGGTAGCTGCTAAAGAATATTTGTATCACTTCATATTAAAAATAAAAGCCCCCCGCCGCGTACAAATGTTCAAATGGTTTTCACCAATAGATAGAGTAATGATCTAGAAAGGCTATTATTTATTTATTCTACCTGACATGACCTGAGGTTGAGGCTGGTCACTCGTTTAGATATAAATAGTTTACATCAGCGACATTACCTGCATAAATGGCAGCCATCTTTGTTGCAGTTGTTTAATTGCTCTTTCTTTGGCTTGCTCCCGTATGGTGCATGTGTGTGGACGTTCTCCGACAATTGCATTTGTGTTAGTAACAGCTGTAGCGCTACATATTCCGTCTTTAATACATGTCCATAGTTTATCTCCATTTCTCCATTGAGACCTTAGCCTGTAGTAGAAGCCGTATCGTCTGTTTTCTAAGATAGGATCTCTGGAATCTGGATATAAATATCTGTACATTGGTGGTGTATTGGAATCGGGCACAGGAGGAGGTACTGGAGGAGGCGTTTCGCTGGCATCTTCAGACTCCTCAGCGGAAGCCTCTTCTTCAGCATCTTCATCAGAAGATATTACTGAAATCAACCATTATTTGTAGTACCTACTCATGGTATTCTATGCCTTATCTATTTTAGAACGCTTGCGCACTGTATTCTGAATCTAAGAAATATCATCTGTCCGAAGTAGCCATAGTAGGTACTATTTGCATGAAGGGTTTCGCACGCATTACAATTTATATCCCAACTCGATCCGTCCAAATTTAGAACATTTTGTTTGGATCGTCTTGAATTTGTTCCAAATGCAGAGCGCAAACGTTTTATAGACACTTACTAAATAGTAAAAGAAAACTTGCTATTTCTATTATTTAGGTTTTGAAATAAGTAGGTTTTCAGTTCATGTTTTATTAGACGAATTGGCACTTAGACAGAATTCGTATCAATTATAGACATTCATCATGGGAAAGAGAGAGACGGAAATAAAGTTGTCCCACTGCAAGGCAAAGGCCACCCTTTCTCCATTCCAATCCTCTTTGTCCTCAGATAATGTGGACCAATCCCTCTGCAAGCGTCAAGTTTATCCCGCCATCTTCGCCTGGGTCTATCACGATGTCGCTGAACGTTTTCCAAAACCGTTCGTTTTAGCCCATGATCCGTTCGATATGCGGTAGACGTGGTCGGCCCATTCCCACTTAGGCTTGGCTGCTTTTCTTGTTAATATTTTGCTATTCAGTGATAGTAACTATGTTCCTATGATGTGAAATCTGTTTGAAAAATTTTACTTAGTACACATGATATCAAATTTGATGCATAGATAGAAATATTCATATTACAAATGTAATAATGGGGATATAGACTATCCCTTAATTGGCCAAAAATGGCACCCATCGCTAATTACTAATGACTGAAAAACCTAATTGTTGTGAAGTTAATAGGTTGTACTACATTTTGTAAAACCAATCATTGATTATTAGATATCAACCCGAGTTAATTAAATAAAATTTCTAAACTTGTATCTAGTGTCAGTTTTTGTGTAAGGCCAAACGAGCGTAATTTGCGAGTTGCGAGCAATGATACTAAAGCAAAAAGGTGAAGAATAGTTAGACACAACTATTCTTCACCTTTTTGCTTTAGTATCATTGCTCGCAACTCGCAAATAACATCAAAAAACGTAATATTGTAACGTCACACTTAACATGAGAAAAGTTATAGATTTCGAAATCGTCGAAAAAATCTTTTTCGGTAAAAGGAGCGCATTCTGACACATAAACTGACTTCCGTTGATACTGACGCGACTGAACGCAAGTAAGCTAATTAGCGTAGTTTCAATGTGCCGCGGAAGACTTATAACCTATATAGGTACGCCTTTTTATGTATATTATCATTGGTTGAGAGTCATATTTTGAGTCGCGTATTTCTTTTCATATAAAAATCGTGCCGACGCGTAAATTACGCGATTCGTTTCGTTTGGCCTCGTACTTAATGTTGTCACTAGTAATGGGGTAGCTTTACTGAATTTACATAGCATACATGATATATTTTAAATGTATAAAACTTGTATTATATGAAACGTATCATGTATTATATTAAATGTGTATAATATAAGATGTACAGTGGCTATTTTAAAGTAATTTGTAAGCTTTGGAACGAGTTTATCGTTTTTAGTTGTAAGTACTGTCTATATTTGGTGTTAATTAAATTCGATCATGTAAATTTGTTCCGACTGAAGATAAAATAATTTGGTCATAAGACCGAAAAGATTGATGTAATATTATTAGAATACTAAAAGATCTAAATCAATGAACACAGCTAATTTCATTTCTAAATTTTGATTGGTTAATAATTAAGCCCGTCACAGACGTAGCTATAATATATATTAATATACGTCAGACGCAGCTATAATATATATTAATATAATTCATAGCAAGGCATATTAAGATATATTTCAGACGCAGCTATAATACATATTTTTACTACGTCACCAAAATATGTGGACAGATATAGCAAGGCATATTAATATATATTTCAAAAATGTGAAACAAACAACGATCGCAAACGTAATAAGGGCGAAAATATAATATATATTATAGCTACGTATGTGACGGGCTTTACGATGTTGGTTCATTTGATTTCCGAATGCCAATTCTTGTGATTTTAAACACGTTCGCAATCGAATCTCAAATGTCAAAAACACCTCTAATTTACCAACATTTTTGACAAGTTTTTGACACTGATTGTCGTTGAGATGAGATTGCTAGACTAGACTTTTTTAATTATGGATATTGGCCTTTTAAGCAGTTTGAGCAGTCAGTCTATTTATAATACAGATTATATCAAGCTCACCTACTTGTTCAAAATAAGGTACACTCTGTACAGAATTGTGTAGCTAAATGGTTGTGGAAATTCAGGTCCAAATGTTAATATGTAAATCCTGATTACCTATGTAATGTTAAAGGTTAAATATTTGGCTAGTGATTACCCATATCTTTAATCAGTTAAGATCTCACTGTAATGTTAACTTGTATGTAAATTGTAAATGCTTATGAAATTCAATAAAAGTCCATTTAATTTTAATTAAAATTTTGCTTTTTTATTTCCATCAGTTTTGTCGAACTGTACTACGATCAGCGACAAAAGTCGAGTAAAGTTCGTAGTACATTACACCAACCCAACATCGACTCCACTCCAACTCAACATTAAAGTATGGCATTGAAATGTAAGCTTTATTTAGTGTTACCTAAGAGTGATTATTTTAATACAGTGCGACGCGCTACGACTCGTTGTCCACGTGTTGTTCACCTATAGATGTGTTAAAAATTCACTCGTACTAAATAAAGCTTACATTTGAATGCCATACTGTGAGTTGAGTACAGCACAAAATACTACGATGTAATACTTTTCAGTATTTCAGGTCATAGCTTTCTATTCTTCCCGTAAGTACTTATTTCCTTTAATATTGTGCTCAATAAATATGATTTAAAAATTTGTAGTTTTAACCGACTTTTGTTATGCTTGACCCATGACTACAATAAAAACTACACAACTTTAAGAACCTAACGACTTTATTCAACCAAATTTGTTACTTTCCAGAAGAACCAATATTTTTGTTGACGAAAAAAGGAAAAGACAACCTAATACTAAAAGGGTACAAATACATACCCGTCAATTATACAGGTCAAAGGCAGACGATAAAAAAAAAATGGAGATGTTCCAAACACAGTCATAGGGAATGTAACGCAGCTGTTTTTACAGTATACAAAAATATTGTTCGTTATAAACATACACACAATCATCCTCCTGATAGAAAATTAATTAAAAATGATTATGATTAGTGAAATTTTAGAGATTAATTTGATTGCGAAAAGTTTTAAACACCTAGAACTTGAGGTTGACTTTGAAACTATCGCTCTGTAGCTGGGTCAAAAGTCATACCAGAAGGCAGTCGTCTAGGACACAGCACTCATTGTGAGGAGGTTTCTCACTCTAGATCTTTAACCATCGTCAGCTTGGGTTAACCTCCTCGCTGCGGACGGTTTTTTACCAATGATAGGCATACGTTTGACCACTATCTCACCTGATGGGAAGCGATGATGCGGTCTAAGATAGCACGCTTGCCAAGAAGTAACCTATTTACTCTTGACTTAAAGACTCCCAGGTTGTAGCTATCAGGAAACACGGACTCGGGCAGCGAATTCCACTCCTTAGCAGTACGATGCTTAGCACAATGAATGTGTTCCCAAAACGTTTTGTGCGTATGGGTGGGATGTCCATCATATACCGGTGGCGCATCGCCGTACGTCTTGTGCTCCGATGATGGAACGGGCTCGGCGGAATTGTGCAATTCCGTCGCACTCTCCCCAAAATGCAACCGATACAAAACTGATAGGCCAGCAACACGGCGTCGATGCTCGAGACTTTGGAGCTTTAAGTCGACGAGCCTATCATCGCCGATGATCCTCTTGGCTCGTTTTTCAATTGACTCTAGGGCATCAAGCTGGTATCTGGCAGATCCGTCCCAAAGATGAGAGCAGTACTCCATACACCATCGAACCTGCGCTTGATAAAGTTTAAGCAGCTGTTCCGGCGTGAAGTACCGTCTCACCTTTGCTAGGATCCCCAATCAACTATATTTATACATATTAAAGAGTAAAGTTTTAACGTTCCGTACGCAAAGGGTAAAAACGGGACCCTGTTACTAAGACTCCACTGTCGTTGCCGCTATATCAACAAATATTAATAAAATAAATCTTTAAGGGGGGCTCCCGTACAACAAACGTGATTTTTTTGCTCGATGTCTAATGTTGTATAGATTATGGTACGCAACCCTTTCTTGCGCGAGTACGACTCATGCTTGGCCAATTTTTTTTTAAAAAAAGGTAATGGCTGAAAATCGTTTGTTAGATTAGTAAAATAAAATAAAAGTTTTAGTAAATAACTTTGTTTTATTTGCATTTTGATTACGTAAAGGAAAACGATAAGCTAGTGAGATTATTTATTCAAATAACAGGAAACATGAATACCGCTATACAATCATCTACCTACGTAGATATTCTTCATCATCTTCCTTGCTCTTGTGCCATGTTATTTGGGTCGTCGCAACCTGTTTTCTTCTTCTATTCCTTTTTGTCAATCGTCATGATATCACTCCTTCCCTTTCGCCTTCACTTTTATTTCATTTACACGAAAGTCATATTTTTAATTTCATCCATAATTGTTATCCCTTATTGTTTAAATTAATAATCAAAATCGTCATTGGTAGGACATAATGACCTGTGCATTTACTCAACATCGTCAAATGTATCTATATAATATATGTTCAGCAATAAATAAATTGAATTGAATTGAAAAAAAAATATATTCGTAACTCTTTTGTTCACATGCGTTTTATCCCTTTTTCCACATGCCCATACCAAGACAAACAATTCCCATTTAACTTTTTAAAACTTCTTCTAATATAGGTACTTATTTCCGACCTTCTCCATTCTGGTCACATCCATCTCAACATTGTTTTAAAAAAAAAACCTTTTTTATACATTGTATAGTGTTTTATTACACGTCGTAGATGTACAATAGTATGTTACTGGCCATAATTCTATTTTTAAACATTATGTCGCCGTTCCGTATAGCTCCTATTTTTGATCCGAAATGTTATTTACAAACACTGGAACACTCGTTTTAGTCAATATTTTTGAAGACTGAGGATGCAAGCAAAAGAGAATACGATTCTTCATGAATACAATTTTTCATTAATACAAATACGTTGTTATCTGCAATAAAGGTTGAAAATATACGGTGGTTTGCCAAGGAAACACATAAATAAATTACCATAAGAAAACATATTTTAATCAGACTTTTCACCCACTTATTCATCGAACTAGACCTTAATAATACTAATTGGGGTCAGTTTTGTCAAAACGATATCAATTCTCGTCATATCTACCATTTATTACGTAAGTAATTGTAATGATTTCAAGTATTTAACACATAAATTTTGAATTTAATTAGTAAAAATTCTACAGTTTGGGATAGCTTGATGTGCTGGGGTCTGTACAGTCACTAAAAGAGATAAGTATAGATTGTGGGAAACATCCATCGTTTTTTAAGTAAACTTCAACTATATCTGATGACCCTGGTTACCGATTTCCTTTGGTGACTGTACCTAATGTAACACATTTTGTATATTGAACTAGTTTGACGCAATTAATTGTGGATTGGCTCGTTTTGGCAGAAATTAGCTCAATTAAACTAACGAGAGGCGCCACTAGGCGTCCATGGTAGCCTTTTGAATTAATATTACCATTGCGTACCCACCATACCACTGGCCTTACCCCTGGTGGTATTATGGGTCTAAAACTGTACCACTCACCTAACCTAATCCAAATGACTCACCAACAATAGAGAGGATCTGGCGCTCGGCGACCGCTACCGCGGCACCGCTCGCTTCGTTCGCTCGCCTTCGCGCTTTAATGGTCAGAGTTCTAACCCAAACGATTTTCTCAATGTATAGTTTTAGATCCACCCATACTGGTTGGATGCGCACCCAAAATTTCCATCAAAAATAACCCAAACCACCTCTGTCCTTTTTCCAGTAATTGTGTCAAGCTCAGGAATTAAGCAGATCCACCTGGATGGCCACAGGTACACCCTCTTGACTATGAACAATGGCCGTGGAAGATGGCGGTGTGTCAAACAGAGGAAGGGGTGCAGAGCTGTGATAACTACGTTTGAAAATACAATTATTAACGTTAAGTACAGTCATAATCATTCATAGATAGCGTAATGTACCGACATGACTTATAGGGTGAAAGTCGGATAGTTGCTCCACTTTTTTATAATCTATTCTATCATAACTTAATATTATAAATTGGAAAATAAGTATGTTTGTTAGGACATTTAATGAGTACTTCTCAAAATAAATGTACGTAACGAAAAGGTTGTTACGAAATATTGTTACGAATGTTGAATGTATATGCTGTTGGTGTACTTTATTGAATAAATAAATAAATAGTTAACATAAGGCTTGTTATACAATGGCGAAAACTAATTTATTTGTGAGTATTACACAGAGTCAGCTCAAGAGTGAGTTAAACAAGGGAAATTTTCATTCGATACCACGCCTGTCTTAAATTCTTATTACGTCTTTTTAATTGAGTATTTTCTTCAGTCAGCTTTTGTAGCCTTTCCTTTAGGGTTTTTGTATACTTTTTTGTTTTTTTTTTCTAATGTAGAAGTATTGTTGTCTTGTGTCGTAGTTTTAGCCTTCTTTTTTATTTCAGCTCTTTTAGAATTTACTTGTCTCCATTTTGCTCGCATCTCTTCTTTGTCTTTCTCTGTAAGATTTTCTTTTTTCTTTTTGATATTTTCTTTAACTTTTGCTAAATGTTTAACTCGGATTTCTTCATATTTATCTGGCTTTTCCCTTTTTAGTTTTTCTCTATAGGCTTTTTGCCTTTCGGCATTCGTTTTTGGAGGCAATCCTAGAAAAAATGTAATGCTGTAGGCCGGATTATCAGGATAAGTAAATAAAAAAAAATAAGATTAGTTTGAGGTCAACCAAATATTTCTTCAAAACAGAATTGTTACCTAACGTTTTTATATGACTAATACCAACATATGATAGCTTAGGAGAATTTCAACAATTATAGGGTTGCACTTAGAAATGAAACGCGCAACAAAAGATATTGGTCTTACTTCCTATAGTGCCTATCGAAAGACCAATGCAAGATTTCACATGATCAAATTCAAGTATAGGTCTGTATTATTAGTGCGTTAATCATTAATATTAGCTTGACAGGACAGGTCTCATATTTTGTGGTCTGTAATAAACGTATAACTACCTACATATTTAGTGACGTTCACTGCCAAATTCGTAAAGAACATTTTTTATATGAGTATCTCATGATACTATTGCTTAATCAGGTTGTAACTGTATACACTCAGCTTTTCACTACTTTTTTCGTAACGTAAGGAAATCGTATAAAAACGTTACGAAATTGTAATAAGAATTAGACAAAACAGGATTCTAAGTAGTCAATGGTTTGTTATAACCTGAAACTGTAAATAATGCATACGCTTAAATGTTCGTACCACACGTATTACAATAAAATATATAAACCAAGACTTACCGTGAAAAAATGCTAACAATATTTCCTGTATCGAAAAAGTAGTCTCAATGACACAACACGTTCTTACTGATTTTCACATTAAAATTTATGGCGCAGACGCCAGACCAACAGGCAACCAGAAAGAAGCCAGTGCTGCCCGTGTTAAAATTTAACGGATGCGTTCAGAAATTAAGCAAACTCCATCCATTTTGTTTTTCGCATTTAAATATTTATTTCATTATGAAACCCCATAGAAAATTCCTTTAATACAGAAACTACATTTAGTCAAGGTCTGTGATACATAAAAATGCACAGTATTAACGTGACCTATTGTATTTTTAACCGACTTCTAAAAGGAGGAGGTTATCAATTCGGATGTTTATTTTTTTATGTATGTTCGGGCATAACTCTGTCACATATAGACGCATTTGCAAAATTATTTTTTTTCGAAAAGGGTTTATTCCCAAATGGTCCTATATAAATTTTACCAAAATTCATCCAGCCCTTTTTGATAATACCAACAAAATCCCAAAAAAATTACATAGATGACGTTTTAGTTTCTTCAATCTTTGGAGGACCTACAATCTCTTTTAAGTGTGTCGCCATTTTTTAATGGATTTGGATGTTAAGACAATACTAAAAAGCGAAAAATAAATGGTGTTAAAAAAAGAAAACCGCTTTCTAAAACTAAAAAGTGATAAATAACTTTAGCACAGAACACACATTAGGTACAGTCAACAGCAAAAGTAGATGATCAAAATCAGAAATTCAATACTAATGAACGGAGTTCGCGTCAGAACTGTGTGGATTCGAAGTGATTCAAAAGTATGTGTGTGACAATCACATACTTTTAATAAATAAACTAGTAATCAATTATATAAATTAGTGTTAGTAAATTAGTATTGAATTTCTGATTTTGATCATCTACTTTTGCTGTTGACTGTACTTTACCGACCACCGACATCCGAAAGTAAAGTACTTAATGTGTGTTTTGTGCTAAAGTTATTTATCAGTTTTTAGTTTCAGAAGTCGGTTTTCTTTTTTTGAAAAAGTTTTTATGAAGTTTAACGCGTATAAGGTAGGTAGGGTTGCAATTTGATTATTGTATGAAAGGCAAAAAACATTGTTTTAAAAAAGTTTATTAAAATTGGTTAGATAATAAGATTATAGTATTTATTCTTCGTAATTTTAAAGTTTAATATTTTTCCATCACAATTATGTTATAGTTTTTTTGTATGATTAATTAAAAACATTGTAACTTTTTAATTTTTCGAGGCACACTTTTTTTCCGCAGATGTACATTTATTTTGAGAAATACTCTAATAATAATAATAATGTATATAATTTATATGTTTAAATGTTTTTGTATAGGTACTATAAATATATTATAATATGTAAATAAAATGAATAAATGTGAATAATAATTAAAAAAATGTTTACTGCAGACCACACATGGTCCGTAAAAAGTATACCTACATAATTGGAAAAATATTATAAAAAAAAATGAATTAATCGCACCTTGCTTTCCCATGGAGTCTCTCGATAGATAAAGAAAATAACATACGATTAATTCACAAAACTAGAGTAATTACAATCAACTATACCCCTGGGGCAGCTAACCTGGGGCAGCTAACTTTTTAACCACCACGTCAAAAAATCAAAAAAATGTCCTCGGCGCCAAGTACGAATTAAGTACTCATCATCATCATGTCAATCTTTAGACGCCCACTGCTGGGCATAGGTCTCCCCCAAGGGGGGTTCAGCCGTACTTAATTCGAGTACTTAATTCGTACTTGGCGCCGAGGACATTTTTTTGATTTTTTGACGTGGTGGTTAAAAAGTTAGCTGCCCCAGGTTAGCTGCCCCAGGGGTATAGTTGATTGTAATTACTCTAGTTTCGCGAACGTGTTATGGTACTCAGAAGGATGCTGCTTCCCTTCCTCTGGTCAATATCCCTCTGTTGCCTTCTACGACACCCACGGGTAGAAATGGGGTGGTGCTATTCGCGGCTGTCACCACACGGCTAAGTACTCTATAGAATTACGTATAGAAGAATTACATGCAGTCGTGACCGTGGCGTCCTGGGGGCCAAGTCTGCTATTTTTATAATTTCGTCACTCTCACTTTTATCACAATAACACAACTGCCGTATGAAATTCACGCAGTCGCACGCCTGTGACCTAAAGTGAACCAGTACAAAAAACATTTTTTCTTCGGGAAAGTTGTTTGTTATCATGAACACAATCACGTGTTTAAGTATCGTACACTAATTACCAGTCACCCTATA
The DNA here is from genome assembly GCA_947361185.1 of Charanyca ferruginea. Taxonomy (NCBI): domain Eukaryota; kingdom Metazoa; phylum Arthropoda; class Insecta; order Lepidoptera; family Noctuidae; genus Charanyca; species Charanyca ferruginea. The sequence continues at coordinate 20,253,239 of OX376073.1, forward strand.
TATATATATATTTCTTTGCTAAACTTGGGAAAACAATAAAAACGAACTGATACTTTAGTAGTTTTATTTAAAAAATAAATCCTGTGATGATATTGAAAGGTAAAACACTTTAAAATTGATAGTTAAGGTGAAAGCGCCAAGGCAGCCCGCGAAATTCAAATATTTAAATTTAAATTCTAATACGATTTTTGCAATTTTCAGCTCAGTATCTAGTTGTATTGTAATAAAAAAAATATTCGCGCAAGCTCAGATTATAAAACAAAAAGCAGATGGACTGCGCGTAACACTGAGACTGAAGCCACCAAAGCAAATACTAATCGAAACCTACAATCTCGTGATTGTATTCGCTTTTGAATTTGTATTAGTATTTTTTTTTAACGATGCGGCGCTTCGTGCTTTACTGACTCGTGTCAGTACAGCACGAAGCGCGATTGAAGGTGTCCGCTTTTGAATTTGTATTTGCTTTGGTGGCTTCACTCTCAGTATTCCGCGCGGTCTATCTGCCTTTTGTTGTTTCATATTCTGAGCGCGGAAGTAACAAACATTTTATTACAGAATTATAATAATTAAAATTGTCAACATATCTCTCCTAGTTAGAAAAGCTCGTAAACTTTATATCTATACTACCTAATATTATAAAGCTGAAGAGTTTGTTTGTTTGTTTGATTGAACGCGCTAATCTCAGGATCTAGGTACTGGTTCGAATTGAAAAATTGTTGTGTTGGACAGTCCATTTATCGAGGAAGGCTATAGGCCCATGCGAAGCTGGGTCGTGTCGCTAGTTTTCAATAAATAGGCACATTTACGAGCTTTTCTAACGTGGGCAGTTGCAAAAACATAAGAAATATTTCATTTCGCGGGCTGCCTTGGCGCATCGCCCTTAAGTATCCTATACAGGGTGAAATTGAATTAATGAGCAAATTTTTAAAGAGTGACGCGAAAAAAAAAAACAGCTTTTCCATACATTTTCCATACCTATTGCACTTCTGTATGGAACAGCTGATTTTTGATTTGGTTGGTCCCATAATGAAAGACGTTCAGGTCCGTGGTCCGAGTCACTCCCTTAAAATTTGCTCATGAATTCAATTTCATCCTGTATAACATTATACAATTTCAATTCCGGGTTAATTAATTTATAACATTTAGTACTGTCAACAAGCAATATTTTGACGATTATGATGTTTAGGCAAGGGCAACAACAGGCAATTTACGTAAATTCCAAGATTATACAAAAATTGACGAAAATTGCTCAAATACATCAACGGTCACAATCATTATAACGTCTTGAGACAGTACTAGTTAGTCACATTGGATTTTTTTAAACATGATTCAAATACTCTAATGACATGCAAACTTCTTCAAAATATATAATTATTTTAACTACTTCGTACCGACTTATTAATACACAACAGTTTGGAAGTAACAAAGACACTTCCAGAGTTTTTTAATGTAAATATTCATGATCTTTATAATACAATAAAATCACCTAACAAGTAAAAAATAAATATTTATATATTCTAACTTAACATTTATTGAGTTATTTATTTCAAAAGGTAACAATCTGGAATGTGAGTAACAATAATAAACATTTTAATATCTATTCTAATGGAGCGGTAAATGTTAGGTTCTTAAATTAAATATTAAGGCACAGAATAATATCTGAAATTCTTCTGCTATCACCAACAGCATCAACTGTCTCTTAATTATGATCCTCAGTAATTGAATTACAAGTAAATAGAATAATCAAGACTGTTATGAATAATGTAAAAAAAAAAAAATACATTTTCAAAGTTATTTTATTGTTTTTGAACCATCATAATTGGAGATCGTTTGAAGAGCCTCATATTTATTATAAGTAGAACGCACCATTCTTTTATAACATTTAATATTAAACACATTTACAGATTATTTATATTATCTTAATATAAAACAAATAGAACATCTACGTCTACAAAAAACGTTCAACAAGTCTTGGATAATAGTAAAATAATCATGATTAATAACTATTTTATTTGGTCAGTTCTAATACTACCTTACTTACAAGAAACTGATTATATAATAAATATTAAGTTGATAATGTTAAACATGTCTTTGATTTAAAACCCTTTTCATTGATTTATTTCTAAATTAATCAATTATACATGGTGTATTTTTAACAGTCTTACAAACGAAGGTATAATGGTAATTATTATTCTTTTATTACTTGAAAAAAATCACCATGTTAATAAACATATATTTAAATAACATGATATTATTATGACAAATATAAAATAATTAACAGCTAAAATTATAAAACGGCATTTATTTGTAAACACGTATTCGTTTGTTAAAATTCCAAAAAAAATCTTGTGTCACACACAATGTTTTAATCTAAAATAGAGTTACGAGCGCGTAATGATTTAGAGTGAGTAACTCCATCCCAAATTTACCATAGAGCTTTGAATTCTAGTGCTCAGTCAGTTAACTCTTGCTAATATTTAAGTAAATTAAAAAGATATCTAAAATTTTACATAAATAAAAAATAAAGCTAAATATCATTTAGGTTTTCTGAAGCCTCTGTGGTCATGAACGTTGTTCATTTTAATAATAGCGTCTTTTAATGTGGTAAGTTTTGCCTTGCACCCTTTATCGCATTTGTTGCAGACCCAATGCGTTTCATGCTTCTGATTTATATGCTTGGAGCGCTTCTTAAATCTATGTTCTCCTAGTATAATGATTGCGTTCCCGTGCCTCGACCAGCTGTAGCGTGGAAATATTCCTTCTAAAAAAAAGAAACGCATTAGTAAATAATTAATTAGTCAGGGGCAAAGTTGGAAAGGACATAAAATATTTTTTTTTTTAAGTTTTGTTCTTAAACCGATAATTAAATTCAACGCGGGGCGTCTAGAATTTATTACATCTAAATCTGTGGTAACGTTTTTGTTACTTCCACTTAGTTTGCTAAGAGAAGACGAATGTGGTACACCGAGGTTATAAAGTACAGCTTTGTAAAACGTCATGTTCCTGTCTACAGTGTCTGCCTATAAATTGTTGTGCCTATTCGACATATATTTTTTTTACTGTTCCTATTGGATATTTATGCATAATCGAACATCATAATTCATCATGCTTGTCATCTCCTACAATGAAATTTCCAAACACGTCGTACAGACGCCAGCACATCAAGTTACAACAATCTGTCAAATTTCTTTGATAGATTTTCAACTTTATTACAAAAGGCTAAGGTTCATATTCAATTGGGAAAATTTTACAGTTTGGTACGGCTTGATGTGCTGCCGTCTGTACCGTCAGTATGTAGGTATTGTAACAGTTGTATCAAATAACCACTATTTTTAAAAACATTAATTGTATTTTAAATAAAACAATATTTAATCAGGTGAAAAATTGTAATTAAAATTAAAACATTATAACAGTTATATACAATTACGTCTTTGTATGTAAATAATTTAGGTATACAATAGATTGCACTCGAGTTAATTGCGTTTACGCCTAGCTACCACCACACCAAGTTACACGAATATTGTGTTATAAAAAAAGTTAATTTTTATTCTTAAAGTAAATAAGTCAATATTGACAACATCCACAAAACGTGTTTTTTATTTATTACCACGACCTCTTTCGTTCTTAAGAGGAAACACAAGGGCCGTTTTTCCATACAAACTTAGTCCCCTGTTTCCTCCCTGGATAATGCCAGTAGATCAATTTTTTTTTTAAATATCCATGGCTACTATTGGCATGTCCCTATGTTTTCCTTTTTCTCATAAAATAATTATTAAAAGAGATATGAATATTCAAAAACCTAAAAAATTGGCATGATTTTCCGCTGTGTTCAAACATTCAGAAAACAAATTTGACTTGATTATATAAAAAATAGAAAACATAGGAACACGGCAAAAGTCTTTCTTTATTTTTTAATGAAAAAAGCAGTTAAATCGGTTAAGTTTTGGAGAAGAAATCAGGGGACTACGAATCATTGATTTTGTGTACTTTTAATAGGTATTTTCGGTCAAAGCTGCAGTTGTCTCTATCGCGCTCTGCGGTTCGTGTTCGGGCATCGCGCGACAGCAATAGATTTTACAAATACCTAATTTTCAATTCTGTAGCCCGTGGTGTTTCCTCTTAAATTGAATTCATTAAGGGAAAGACAGTAAAGAGCAGTACGCAGACTGAGTCAAGACAGAGACTATTAATAATGGTACTTAAGGCGCTACCCCGACCAAAAGAGCGTTTTTCTTCGTTATTCAGGGGCTATTAACTCATTAATTAAGAGAAACAAACTACATCTAAAAGCATATTATTAATGTTCAATATCCTATCATCACATTCCACGTTCTTATTTTTTTTAAGTACCCTATATACATCTAAATCTTCCTGTAAAAAAATTACTAAAATAATTGAAAACATGTATCTTTTACTAAAGTTGACGTGCTATTAATTTGAGGGTTACATTAATAGTACTACATACTTAAAAATCTTTTTTTATAACAAAAAAACACCAAAATTGAGTGAATTTCGATTCCGCGGCAAAGAGGAAATGTATGGTCAAGGTTATTTGGTCAGGGAAGCGCCTTAATGTGCAAAAACACTAACTGCCAAACCCAGAGACCTCACTTAATAATAATGAACCATTAACTTTAAATGACCAACATAACTTGGCACATGTTAACAACAATACTTTTGACTGACAGCGTTTCAAGTTATGTTGGCCAATTAAAGTTAATGGTTCATTATTATTAAGTGACGTCTCTGAGTGTGGCAGTAAATACAGAGGCCAGTTCTTCGAGCTTTAACAATCTGTCAATTTTCTTTGATAGATATTCAACTTTATTACAAAAGAAGATTCATTCACAACAGAAAGTTCATCTTCAAATGTGAAAATTTGACATTTTGGTACGACTTCTGTACAAAACCATCTCATAGGCAAAATGTTCTAATGAAGACAAAATGACTTTCTACTTTGCATTATGTCTTAGTGGCACTGATTCGATAGATCACGTAGAGATTACGATAATTGATAAATCGAAAAACCCTTCCACAGAAAAGGGATGTTACAAATGTTTTGTCGTTCAAAGTACAAATAAAATAACCAATAACGTAGTAAAACGTATTCGATTTTGAGATCTATATTTTTTTTTTTTACTCATTAATAAATGCCTATCTACTTATTGTCTAATTGTAAATATCGGCGATCTCTGGTAGAATCATGAAGATATAGGTATAAATGGAGCCAACACTTAGAACAAAAGCTTGAAACCAACTGTGGGCTGATGCTCTCTTTCTGAATGCATACATAAGAACGAGACAATGATACGTGTTTTCTTTATAAAGGCTATCCCAAACGTTTATGTCTGACAGCCCATTTTAAAAGATAACTAAAACTTAACATTGTACAGACACAGTGTCTGTACAATGTGCACAAGTACACAGTGTGCACAAGTACAGACGCCAGCAAATCAAGCCATACCAAACTTTCAAATTTTCCCAATTAAATATGAACCTTATTCTTCTGTAATAAAGTTGAAAATCTATCAAATAAATTTGACAAATTGTTGCAGCTTGATTTGCGGGCCTCTGTACAATTGCTTACCTACGTCATTGATTACTAAAAAAACTTTAATTATTTAAAACATTTTCAGTTCAGTACAGTTATATTCGAACTTAATAGCGGCTGTGAAGTGCGCTACTGACTACGCAGTACCCCGCCCCTCACTACCGGTAACACGGTTACTGCGCATCGAATCACTTCGTGTTCAGAGCCGCCATTAAAGGACAATGCCAGAAACTCTATAGAACTTTGCCCCACTCAATAAAAGTCATGTACAAGCTTGCAATAAGTAGCACCTTACTGCTTATTCATTGCTGATAACTAAACATTAGTCTTAATGGCTGCAGAACTTGCCGTTTCTGTTTAAATAAAAAAACTGTATTTGCATTCGTTTTAGCATTGAGTTGTAATCCGCAAGTAATAATAATGTTGCCAACCAAATGCCATTTGCCAACAAAAAAGTTATTTACATTTCCTTATAATCTACCAAAGTCTACATTATCAATTAGGGTCTCAAAAAAAAAAACAAATATAAGACACAAATTATGCATTTTGCTAATGAACTCCACACAACTCCACACTCGAGCCTGTCTCGTGGAAACAAACCAAGAACGCAAGTTCGCAAAATCGCAAGTTCTAAAGCAAAACAATTTATTATAATAAGATTATATGATCATTACAATTGTTTTATTAAATTACATTTTCTGTAAATGGGTGGGGCAGGATCTGGCATTGTCATTTGAATCGTACTACACCTACCTAAATAAAATTTTGTAGAAATCTATTCAAAACATTGCACATAAATGTGCCTTTAACAACACGATTTCCAGAACCATTGGATTTTAATAACTAAATTAGGTCGGCGATTTGTCCATGTTAAAATATTAACAATATATATTTTAGATTATGAAATAAGTATAAAAACCTTATAAAAACATTATACTTTATCTTAATCGCTTAAAACTTTCAAATTGCTATTTTCCGAGATGCTGCCTCCGTTACCGTTTCCTGTCACTACTACCTACTTCACCAGGAAAACTATACAACGGTCAATCGCGGAAAATTAAAAAATATTATCTAAGTAATTGCACAAAGGCATCGGTATCTTCAAAAAGAAAAAGAAAAAAATAGTTTTGCATTTTAGTTTTGCACACAAAACATTATTGCCCACTATCCTTTATATTTTTCCACAACTGCCAGTTGTCAAATTTCCTGGTGAAGTTGTGCTCTATAAAGTGCTAACATTAAACTTTATAAAAAAAATGGTCAGCACCAGGCAACATTTTCCAAAAATTGTCCCTCACAGAATATTCTACAAACAAAACTTTGGCCTGCGATCTGTTAAGAATATAATTGTTGTAAACGGCTCTTAGTTTTATGAACCATACCTACTCTCATGCCTGAAGTTAAACACTTATTAAACCTACACAATTTGCACCAGGCCCTGGTCTGAACATTAACCCTACATTGCATACGCCCTGAACAGCTGTATGTGTTCCCCCTCTCTAGCTGAACGGTCCTCTTGAAAAAGAGTTTGCAAGACTCACAAGTCCTGACACCGTAGTGTAGACCCGACGTGACATCTCCACAGACCGGACAAAACTGGTAGACTGAAAATTCAAAATGTGTTATTTATTGTTTTGTCTAGTAGGTACATGTTAGATAAAATGCTTCTGTTTTAACATTAGAAAAGCAACGTAATTTTAATGTAAGTTGTTTTTCGAATGTTATGGAGCCAGAAAACGTATCCAGAAATCGATCACTGTTTCAGATTTCATTTTTAAATTCCAATCTAACGTTAGTCTATCCTGCAGCAAATTTTTGTTACACATAATAAGCTTTAAGGTTCAATAAATAACTCACAGTTAAGTAAAGATACAAATCAAGTAATATCTAAGGGCTCATAGCTAATTAAAAGTCAAACGGAAAAGCTTACCGCGGTCGGAATGTGACCATTCATTTCCGTGCTTCGGAACGCACGTGAAGCTGTTGGTCCCGGCTGTCATTCGTAGATCTACGACAGTCGTTATGGGTAGTCAGAAGCCAGAAAGTCTGATAACGAGTTTTACCAAAGGTGTTAGCCATGAGTTTTACCAAATATAGCGTGGGTTGTGGAGGCCAGACAAGCAGTCACTCCATGTTAAACACTGGTATTCAGCTGCATCCTATTAGACTGGAAGCCAACTTCAACATATCTGGGAAAAGGCTAGGCAGATGACGAGTTAAAAGATCATTCCGCATAAGACTGCGCCCGCTTCGAAGCAGCATCCTTACAACTTAACAACAGATTTGGTTAGCGCACCGTTTTGCCAGTAGCTACGCCAGATCTCGTTATGTAAGTAGCAGTTACAATCAATTATTATTTTATATTTTTTTGAAGTTATACTTCTTTAGGCGCGTTATGAAAAAATGATGAGAGTGAAATTTTACGATGCGCGCGCACAGCGTCACACAAAATTCTCACGGGAGTAATTGTAAACAACGCCATCTCTGACGTACATGCTGAACTACTTACTGTCTTCGTTGCTATTTTGTGACTCGAAGAAGTATAACTTCTCACGCGCGTACATAAGTACACACTGAATTTTTTGTTGGGTAATAGAATGAATGGAACTAACTGGGAAAATCATGATCACAAACATTTAAGGATAATACTTATCAGCATTTTTTAGTAAAATATTCAAATTACTCGCACAAATTATCATCAGCCGAAAGACGTTCGCTGTTGCATCCACCGGTTACCCGTGACCTTGACAATATCGTCGGTCAATCTGGTGGGAGGCCTACCACCGCTGCGTCTATCGCTTCGTGGTCGCCACTCGAGAACCTTGCTTCCCTATCGGTTGTCGGTTCTTCGAGCAATGTGGCCTATCCATCGCACAAATACCTACTAGGAGTGTAAAAATCAACACATTTTTGTTCATTACTACACAAAGGCTCTATCTACTTGATATTAAATAAAAACACATTTGTATAACATTAGCAGATCATTTATTAATAATAATATAAAACATTTTATAACATTATAATTTACTGTAAAAAATATAATCTAACACAAAAAAAAATATTTACAACAAATTATGCTGTTTGCGTACACAGGTACAGTACGATTCAAACTTTAAGGCGGGTCTGAACACGAGTCAAGTGGCTGCGCAGTAACAATTTCACGTGTCAGCGGGAGTGAGGAGCGGGGTACAGCGCAGTCTGTAGCGCACTTCACAGCCGCCATTAAGTTTGAATCGGACTGTATTAAGACTTAAAGTATGAACACTTTTGTAATTAAAAAGTCAAATGTAATTAGCTGCACTTTATGAAGTTAAGAAAATATTGTACCTATATCAATGTAACAATGTTATTTACATTTTCAAGAAGGCACGTAAATAAATTCTGTATTTTTCATACAATCGAAATTGGCTGTTTTAGTTTAACTTCACTATCACTATGTCAAAGTTCCCCGCCGGGCTTAGTTTGTGCTTTCGGGTTAATTTCAGAAACTACTGTAAGGATTTCTATATGGTTTCACCAAAAGAAAGAGGAATTATCTAAAGAGGTTATACGCTATAAAAGTCGTCAATGAAAATTCAAAGACAAACACGGACGAAGTCGCGGGTAAAATCTAGTACTTATAATAATAAAAAAACACAATCACCAAATAAATCCTACTTCTATGAACACCGTGGGTATTATAGACAATATAAATAATTAAAATATAAACCTAATTATAATTTATCTTTACTTACACAATATTTTACAGGTTGTAAAAATTTACTTATATTTTTTTAAAACAAGACAGGTAATATAAAAGCAAAATCGACTTATAAAAAACACGATTAAGGGCGCGTTCACATAGCGATTCGTTGTACAGGTCCGTTATTTTATGGCGTATGTAGTTGTATGAGCGAGTTCACACATATTTACAGTATTCCGGATAGCGATAGATAGAGACAGATCCGTTAAAAAGGATCCTGTAAAAACGGACGTTCTATGTGTACGCGCCCTTACAGCACATAGCTACCCTTTTATGTCTTAAGTACCCATCACGTCCCAAACACTTTAAATGCATGCGGTATAACCACAGATATAGATAGACCTAGATAACGCAAGTATCACGATCTGTATGAAAACCAAGCGTGCCATTTTTTGGACGTCACAATGTAATACGAATGTTTTGTTTTTCCTAAATTTGGTATTCCCAGGTATTACTGAGGGTATTAGATTAAAAATAATTGTTTTTTAAAATTAATTACGCATAATCACAAAATGACTTACCGTTGGAAGGAAACGTTTACTTTATTTTTTTACTTACGATTTTTTATCGTAAGTTAGGCACGAAAATAGGCACGCGATGTAGTTGCTCTTGCGTTATCTAGGTCTATCTATATCTGTGGGTATAACTTTATGATAACAAAAACAGCTATGTCAAAATCCTATGGGTCTATTCAAACGAACTACAACCACACCACAACCACAAAAAAGACGTAAGTAGTACGGCACAATTTTTTATTAAAATTAATAGTTTAATTCACACTGGACACTTTGTCGGTGCGACAACGCAGCTACAAAAAGCAGCTGCGTGACTATTCACACATAACCACTGCTCGACCACATTTTGACGCTATTATGTGGTGTAGTTGTGGTACGTGTGAATAGAGAGAATATCATGGAATTAAAAGGGGTATAAATATAATGATCACCAAAAAATACTTTAGGATCTTAAGCTCCCTTACCAAAAAAATATACAAAATTATACCAAATGTACCAAATCTTAGTGTGCAAAATAACCAAAATCTTTTTGACCCCCCTGGGGCGGATCCGACATGGTTAGGTTAGGTTAGAACTGTGACCCCCTACGCACGAGGCGAGCGAGCGGAGCGAGCGTGCCGAGGCAGCGGCCGCCGAGTGCCAGAATCAAATCGCTTTTTACAGTCAAACTCATACATTTCTACAATACTTTAGGAAACACCATTTTGGTGACCATTTACTATTTTTGGTTTTATTTTATTTACTATTATTGGTGATCATTTAGTAGATCTGGAGGTTCGTTAAACATAAGTCAATTAAAAGTACTTTCAACTGGTTATCTGCCTGCATGCTTATCTATTTTATATTAGTTTTACATATTATATCAGTTTTAAAACAATAACTGTTTAATCTTTTGACCGCCACGTCAAAAAAAGATAAAAAACCGGACAAGTGGCGTGCTGGATTTATTCCCTTGATGTCGAGTCGCCGCCACGTCAAGTCGTCGCTACATCGAATCGCCACTACGTCGAGTCGCCGCCATGTCAAGTCGCCGTCACGTCTACTTGTTCTTTTGATATTTCCTTAGGCTTTTATAATAAAAAAATCTGCATGTTGCCGCTACGTCGAATGTGGCGAAAGGTCAAGAAAATAAATTATTCAATGATTACAGTCTAAATTTATAAAAATATTATATAGACTGCGAAAAATATTATTTATTGCGTTGACTGTACCTTTCGATATGGCGGCACCAGGCAGATATTTTTTATAAAAAGCCTAAGGAAATATAAAAAGAACAAGTAGACGTGACGGCGACTCGACATGGCGGCGACTCGACGGAGTGGCGATTCGACGTATCGGCGACTCGACGGCGGCGACTCGACGTGGTGCGACTCGACATTAAGGGAATAAATCCGTGCTGGGCTCATTTTGGTTTGTCATATTTACATGACTGTGGCGGTCAATAGGTTAAAGGAATATCTATAAAATCGAGTATAAAGACCAAAAGGCACTAACATATTATGCACTACACTGGCACTGTCTTAGTCTCACGAAACTTTTAAATACAAGTTCAACACTTTTTTGCAAGACCTTTTCATTTCCTTATATTGTTCTAAATGCTCAGTTCTGCCAAAACGAGCTAATCTTTCAATAATTACAATTAATTATGTCAAACGAATTAATTAGGAATCCCAAATGTGTCACATCCAGAAATGATGTACAGTCACCAAAGGAGATAAGTAACCAGGGTCGTCGGATATAGTTGAAGTTTATTTAGAATACCTACCTTACCTACCTACCTACCCTACCTTAAAATACCTACTTATCTTTTTTGGTGACTGTACATCCCAAACACAACGTGTGTTAATTCCTACAATAGGGTATTTTACCAAAAAAATCTAATTAGTCCTTCAGATAGATTTCCAAAAAATATTGGACACGTGTTTTTTCTTTTTTCACGTAGACATTCGAACGTAAATAAAAAATTAAGACGATACAATGAGTCGAAAACTCGTGTGACATCACTATGTCAATTTTATTGGCAAAGTGACGCCATAGACCCCCACTCATGATCTGTGATGCGTTTTATTTTCGTCAGTTTCTATTGATTTGATAAAACAAAAAATACGTATCCAATATTTTTCAAAAATCTAACTGCCGGACTAATTAGATTTTCTTGGTAAAATACCCCATTGGGTTGACCAAAATAAGCCTTATGTCATTTTTAATTAGTTATTTTGTTTAATTTACTAAAAAATCATTTTCACACTCTGTTTTGGCAAATCAACGGCTTAGTATTATCATTAACACTTAATTCATTTATCTACTTACATATTTTTAATTAGAACTACTGGCAGTGAATTTCGAAAATAAGTAAAATTATGTCAAAAAGTCGGTTTGAAAGTCAGTATACGTATCAATGCAATCAGTATTAGCTTATACTAGGATAATATGGGTATAATTTTCAAACAACACAAATTGTTTTCTATCGATTATTATGTTTTGGTCATTTTTAACACCATCGTTCAGTCGGAAGTATTTAAGTAAACAGTTATGTCAAACATGCTATTTATTTTACACTTAATATTTTACAAGAAAACGTTACCTGTTTAAAAAAAATCCCTTGCCCAATAAAATCAAACAGTTTAACAGCAACAATTTTGAAAATAATTCGTGTAGTTTATTAACAAATTTTAACAGTTCTTTTTCAAATAAATCGGGGCCCTGCCCCCTCTTTCCTTCTTCAGTCTTACCAGAGTTGGCAACATACCAACTTCAATACATTTGTGATACCTGCAAAACTTGCAGGACCTCTTATAAGGAGTTAAAATACATCCTCCAGTTCGTTTCGTACAATCAAACGTCTGAGACTTTTCAAAACTGATGGCTCTCTTGAAGAATGACTTGCAGGATTCGCATGTGTGGATACCATAGTGTATACCGCTGACGTAGTCTCCACAAACCGGACACAGCAATTGTATTGGCTTTTTTTCTGATAAAAAATTAATAAAAGTTTACATTAATTAGTAGTTTTGGCATGAGTTGATCTATAATAAAACGTTTAAGAACACATTTTTAGTAAAACGCCGGAAGATTAGTCATGGCTTTTATTGATGTAATAACACACTACACAACACTTTGGTAGTAAAAAAATAAGTATGTAAACTGTAGATAGTGTATACCTACATAAGTTACCTGGTTTTTATTTCGCCCGGACATTTTTAGAAAAAAAAAAAACAAAAAAGCGTTTTTCATTACAAATTTTTTTTAATGTTCAATTATTGTGAGAAAGATGACATTTATAATTAAGTAAAATATAACATTATGCTTAAACAAAATTAGATTTAAAAGAAAATAGTTTTACACAGACATGTATACTAAAAAAGTGTTGATCAAATTTGTACCCACACGAAGTAGTATATAACACTATGTACAGTCAACTTTAGACCAAATCAAGAACGACCTTTATTTATTCATAAATAAATTAAGTAGAATACTGAGACATCACAACTTTAAATGAAACAAATTTTATAGATCATGATACAGTTACAAAAATATATTTTAAGTACTTTTACTAAGTACAAAAAAGTTGTAGGTACATAATGCAAGTTTAATGACTAGTGTCGTGGCTCCATATAGAAATGTAACAGGTAGAACAGTACTAAACGTAGCTACTTAATTAAAGGTAAATAAAGTAAATAAATTATAAGAAACTGCGCCTGAGCAAGGCCTCACTGATTCCCAAAATCTTCAATCACAGCAAGCAGCACCTTCTTGTCAAATATTAGCTTTATTTTTCCCTCATCACGGCTCATGATTATGACAATTATTTTGATATACTACAATTCCTTCTAACTTGTGTAGAACTGCTTTGCAGCCAAAATAACTTCTTCTACTGCACTGCCATCGCTCTTTGCAGTTTCTGGAGTAATGCAATGAGAACTTGTATCCATCCACAACCATCACCATTCTATTGTTTTTTGACAACTCATATGAAACTGTAAAAATATAAAATGACATGTCCTTAACTAATTTTGATACTTTGATGCAGCTTAACTGATTTTGATACTTTAGTGAAGTTCGTGTTAAACAAGCTTCCAACAGGGGTCACCTTGGTGGGAGGCTTGTGGAGCCCACGGTTGGTGTTTGCGTCCACACTGGTTTACAACAAGGCTCCCACCTCAGTGTATTGTCGACTCTTTGTTTACAACGGTGGTATCCACACGCAGTTTACAACGCGCGTCCGTCCACAGAGGTTGTTGAAGGTCACACGAATTTTTGTTGCAAACAAGCGTTTACACTGTTGTAAACCGCCGGTGGAGACCGATGTGGAGGGCTTGTTTACAACAGTCTGGCCGGGGTTTTAGTGTTAAACTACCTACCTACATCATTATTAGATTTAAAAAAGATATCAGCATAAAAAAAAATTACTACCTATAAGAAAACCAAACAAGTACCTAAAGAGTATTTTTTCTACGTAGGTATAAAAATTAAAAATAATTACATTTTATTTGGATGGGAATATTTTGTTTACCTAGTATCTATGGACGATGTGGTACTCCCGGCTAAAGGAAACGCCTTTCACTAATTAACAAACTGACCACACTGTATATTATAGAATTTGATGGCACGGCTCGACTATCGCCGCCATTTTCTCTCCCGTGGAAATGACACTTTAGGGTTCGTTCACACAGACCGGCTCGGAGAGGAGAGCAGATTTTTTATCACGTTTAAAACAGAGTTTTGAGTCATTGTTATAAGGTTTATTTTTACATGTCACTTATTTTATTATTGAGAATGCTTCAGTGCAAACCTAACGCGTTTAGTGTGGCATTTTATTTATTTATTTCCATCCTTACATCTACCATTACAGTTTCCCAATGCGGTAGTGCAGTTATCCCTGACAATTCCAATTTCTTTATATTTATTCTAAGTCTATTCTTACTACTAATATAGGTATTAAGTAAGTACATAATAAGAGGAGCTGACCGGCTGCCTCTGATGACGTACTATTCCCCGCTCGCGCAGCCGACTGGCTCCGATTGCGTGCTCTTTCACGCTCGCTATATTATTTTTAATAGTACACGTTATAACATCGAAAACAATACTTGGACTGCGCGGAACTGGAGGTTTACCGCCCTTGTAGAGCACCCGCTCGGCTCCCAGCGCATTCGTCCGGCTCCGAGTACATCCGCTCAAAAACAGTGCTCTTCAAGCCGGTCTATGTGAAACGGCTGTCGGCTCCGGCCAGTTCCAAACGTATAAACTCGCGCCGGTCTATGTGAAAAGAAGAGCGCTGGCCGATGCTCTCGGAGCCGATCATGTGAACGGACCCTTAGGGTCAGTGCGAACAGACATATTGCCGGTCTGCTCGCACAGATTTCATTTAAAAATTGATAATTAACTGAATTCCATAAAAAAAAGAGTTCAAAATTGAGTGCAATGTACAAGACAATTCCGCGTGTGATTTATTATCTCGCACGTAATTATGCAATTTACATCTCTATTCCTGTTGCAGTTTAGTTTATTATCAAATAATCAATTAAAACTGTTCAAGCATTCTGCTGACCGTTAAATATTTATACACCACATACAAATCATAAAAATCAAAATACTTAGTAAAATAATTTACAATTCCAAGAAAAAGGCAGGGAGCTCAAAGGCCGAATAATCGTATAATATAAGTAATCGAGTAATTATCCAAAACCTCTGAATCGAGCCATCAGATTAAAAACTGGGTGTAAATGAATATCCTTTTATGATCTCACTAAAGTTGTATTTACTTCACTTAACAACTAACCTAATAAAATGACTATTATATACATTGAGGTATTTATATGCATACTTTAAAATATTTATATACATTCTAACAAGAAAGTACCGGGAATTAATCATTTAAAAAGCTCATTCATCATTCACAACTAAAAAAAGATGACGTAAAAGAAAATTCGCGGCTACTATTGATGTCGATATAAAAAAATACGTCTAAAAAATGTTTTGATTACTAGGTTATTCGTTGGCGTGAGTAAATTATTACGAAATGGACCTACTTTGTAGGCGATACAATAAAGTTTGATCATCATCATCTGCCTAGCCTTTTCCCAACTATATTGGGGTCGGCTTCCAGTCTAACCGGATGCAGCTGAATACCAGTGTTTTACATGGAGCGACTGCCTATCGGACCTCCACAACTCAGTTACTAGGTAACACGATACCCCTTGGTAAGACTGGTTGTCAGACTTACTGGCTTCTGACTACCCGTAACGACTGCCAAAGATCTACGAATGACAGTAGGGACCAACGCGCAACGGCTTTACGTGCGCTCCGAGACACGGAGGAAACTCGGTATGAAAGGGATGGTCACCCATCCACAGACCGACCGCGGTTAGCGTAGCTTAACCTTTGACCGATCAATCTGTACGGCTTTAACTTAGCCACGAGTTCCTCCAATACAATAAAGTTTGATATTTAATATAATTATTTTGTTTTTAATTGAATAATTCCCGGTACTTTCTTTACACAGTAGAAGTAAGTATGAATGTGTGTTACCCCGGCAAAAATGAGATGAGATCTAGGTTTACATATCAATATCAAAATAAAAAACAACGTAGAGTAATAACGCACAGCGTCTTCAGCTGCATCGAAAAGGGACAATTTTGAATGCTTATTACTTTATTGCTGTTTCACAATGTTGGTAAACATAACTAGAAAAACAATAATTAGGTAGATATAAATAATATGTAATTATTAAAGAGTAAAAAAAATAGTCTTATCATTTGGAAGGTTTTGTACATTATACCTAAAGAACAAGGTACAATACTAGTACTTACAATTTTTATTCAACTTTTTATTTTTTTTATGGCAAGAATAGAGCATTTAAATTACTCTGAACCTAGCAGGAGCAAGTCAGGATTTGTTAACACACACGCTTCAATATTTTCAAATAAAGTATACGTACAATTATAGTTCTGTTGTGAAAAATAGTTGGTAGTATTCGTCCTGTAGCTATCTCGTTCTCGCACCAGAACAATGATAGGTCAACAAACAAAAATTTTCTCGCGATGCAACGTCTCATCGCAGAAAGCTGCCATAGGAATTGCTGTCGAATCGACAACGCCGAATCAAATAATATTCTTTGAAGCAGTCAATTCGCATTTTCGTGTTTTGACCCTTAGTACCGACCGAATATAAATATCTAGAAATTACAACTGATAGGGTCTAACTAGAACTAAATGCTGAAAATCTTTTACCTCGTACAGTCAACGGCCTCATTCGGTCACAGAAAAAAATATCACAACCAAAGTATCAGCTTTAGGTAATTACTTTGTTAGGAAGTACTTTTATTGCATTTTTTACTTATTATCTACCTATATACCTATTTCTAATTAAATCTCATAAATTGACTAGTGTTATAAGACAAGTTCTTTTTTCCACAAAATTCATTATGTTTATTTCTAGTTTTAAACTTTTTCCTCCATTTCCTCCATTTATCTATATATGTATGTATTTACAAAAAAAAAATGTATATAATGTATTTATATCAGCTGTCTGACACCCATAGTACAGGGTCTCCCTAGTTTGGGGTCAGATGGCCGTGTGTGAAAATGTCCCCACATATTATTATGACTGTCTAGCTTCTTTCTGCACGACATCAATCAACAACAGCAACATCGCTTATGAGACTCGACTCGATACTACTGTAGCTTTCTATCAGTGATAGATTTTTTTTAAATCGGATGGGAAGCTTCGGCCATTACGTCATCCTTGCAAACACAAATTTTCAGGAGAATCGGAGATCACCTCCTACTTTTAAAATTACAAATTTTACCTCTTTATAATATTAGTGTAAATTAGTTTGCAATATCTTGATTTTAGTGTTGAAAAAAAAAAGAAGGATTAATTAGTGGAATTAACAAGACATACATTCCACCAACTAGTACTAAGTATTACTCCGTATATGACCGCGCAAATTTAAACTGACTATTTTCGGAGACTACAAAATTAGTCTTCTACGGCCATGTCCATCCTAATCCAAAGCAAGGTTTTGCCCGATTGATCAGAAGTTCGGAAGCATCGTGGTTGTGTGAACCCTTGACTTCAATGATGCGTTTCCCTTGAGTCTTCAACACACCCTTGCAGCATCTGTAGGAGTGGGTGGAACAAGTCCATCTAACCACACCATTCCGAGCAGAGTGTCGGCAGTATGTATAATTTTTATACGCTATTAGAGGTTTTCCTCTAAGAGATGTAATGACGAAAGCCTCTTCGTGACCACGGCGGTATTTTTCTGCAATTTCATGGAAAATATTAGCATTAGCGACGAAAGCACGTGGAGTTTAAGTTATTGGTAGTTTAACAAGCGTAGTTTATTTACTACTAGCAGTTTAAGCTATTTTAATTTAGAATAGGCTTTGTTTAAATCATTAGAAGGTGTATAGTTACTAAGCAACTGACTGCTGACTTAACGTAAGTAGGTTCTTGAACTTCAGTCGGGGGTTGTGGAAGTATCTCTAGTTCCCGTGACCCCCGACTCCCGACGTAGGTGTGAGATGGGACACCGGGGTGGTTTTTAGTCAGTTAGAGTCTGACAGGCCCCTTCGCCCGCCCCAGGGAGAAGGACATCCACGAGGATTTTCCACCCCCGAAACAAGAAAAAGGTTCTTGAACTTGCAAGAAAATAAAAAGATGAATGTCAGCTGATTCAAAACTGCTGGTACACAACCTAAATGAGAGAAATAATAAAGCTCATGTTATACTTTTAAATATATTTTCATACAAAAATAGAGAGCAATGGAACACAAGTGCACTAATACTGAAAATACATGGAATATTTTTATCCCCCGTTTGTACTACAGTATCCAGTGAAAAAAATAGGCAAGAATTTAATAATACGCAGAGATCACAAAGTTGAGTTTTTATCACAATTTAGCACCTTACAGTACTTATAAGATAATTTTAGTTAAAAAATATACTATACTACGGAAACTAAACCGACCTGTCAATTATTGGACGAAGGCAAATAAATAGGTAAGTACATAAAAAAAAACGAGATATGACAGTACGTTATTTTATAATAATATGTAGACTCTTACTTATACACGCGCTATCACCTAAAGACATCAAATTAAAATGGCGGCCAAACAAAGGAGTTTATCATGCTCTTTGACACGCTCAGTATAGAGAGCAAGTGAGAGGACAATATAAATACCGTCATTTTAAATTAGTTTCTTTAATGGCGCGGGTTATACCTACGTTGTAATTATATTTGAGCACCTTGTCTAATCCAGTCAAATTGATCCGAAGACCCAAAATTACTACAAAAAGGAAGGGCAATGGCTTTTGTTCTCTTTGGCGAATGCCTAACTGAAAATATGACGTATTGAGCCATTATTCAGTGGCATTGTCAGTCATTACTACTACATGGAGCAAGAGACAAAAACAATTAACTTTTGGAGTGTGGAGTTGTTGAAGACTTACACCACTTATTGATGGACTGTGTTCGATATGAGTCTGGGAGAAATGATCTGTTTAGGGTCTTGAGGTTGAACAGACTTGAAGTAGGCACATTCCATAAAATCCTGTCCCAACCAAATGGCGATGATGCGAAGAGTCTGTTTAGGTTCATGGCCCAGTTATGACCAATGTGTATTTAGGGTACGATGGGACTGACATACGCATTGCGATTACAAATGTCCCTAAATAAAAAGGAAAAAAATAACTTTAAGGCAGAATGGACTGGAAATAATTAAACAAAAATCATAATATGACACTAGGAAAATGAGGAAGACATTACTGTAGCCAACTTGACTGTCTCGGTAGTTAAAACAAACAGCATTGAACAGTTTAGTATGTGATGTAACTACCGAATCAAAGAAGATGACAACACTTTATTTCATTATGCTCACGCTCAGATTATGAAACAAAGGGCAGATAGACCGCGCGGAACACTGAGAGTGGAGCCACCAAAAGGCCAAAGGCGAATATCTACAATCTCGAGATTGTATTCGCTTTTGAATTTGTATTTGTTTTTTTAACGATGCGGCGCCGCTTCGTGCTGTAGGTACTGACTCGTGTCAGTACAGCAGGAAGCGCGATTAAAGGTATTCACTTTTAAATTTGTCTTTGCATTGGTGACTTCACTCTTAGTGTTCTGCGCGGTCTAACTGCCTTTTGTTTCATAATCTGAGTGTTGGCCCTAAAGTAAACCCGATGTCAAACAAAAAACTCCGTAGGCGGATGATTATGAAGATTTTTCGCATACATCAGTCTATTTCGTTCGGTATACACTTTGGCGGGACAACCGTGAGTATTGTGAGTGTAACAAGACCAATAGCAATGGTCTCCTTGGTACTGCACCCTGGTGAATGTGAAATCTCCCAGCTTCATCAGTCGATCCCCTCCTCTTGAGATCATAAACTTTACTGGAAAATAAACGCAATATGAGGATATTTTATCAAAAGTAAAATTTATCTATTAGCCTTTTTGCTTATACCACCAGCTGTGTCAGATTTGAAAAATACGTTACGTCAGTTAGCCAACTAAAAGGCAATATGGTAAGTGGTTACCGACGCCGATCGTTTGCAATAAAGCATCGCAGTCCTAGGTGTGTTGCCATTCTCACTCTCAGTGCCTGTATTAACTCCGTTCTCACCAGCCAGACAGCTCGGCACTCTCAAGAGACCACCAACAATAGACAATTGGTAGGTACATTGTCGGGGCGTGATGGGTAGAAACGGGAAAACAGCAATGAGGCTTGGCGGCTGAAATATGAACGATGGTGGTGGCAGTTCCTCGGGCTGTTCTTCTGCAGAAAGTATCACTACAACTCAAAATATTGCGATAAATCTCACACAAAAGAATCATGGCAGGATTTGTACAAAAAAAAAAGTTGTTTAGGGAAGTTCAAATTGTAATTTTTATACTCTTGGGTACCTAAAGAGAATCTTCAGGCATTTACAATATTTTTAACCCTTAATTCACTTCCTGAGTCCCAGGGACTCACATCAAAAGTTTAAGTGAGCATATTTCGTACATTTTAGCGATTAGTTTCCCCTCCGTCTCCCTGAAGTACCACGAGCGACGCGGTGCCGAGTACGTGCTTCTCATATTTGGTGAGTAATTAATCCTAGTGAGTCCCAGGGTCTCATACTAGTTATTTGTGTTACGATTTTGATAATTTTTTTGGATGGTCAGTTGTCTAATATTTGTCATTATTATTAGATATTTGTAAATTAAGTATGTTTTATTTTTTGTTGTAGAATTTTAAAATGACGCATCACCATAATATCACTTAAATGTTTACGACAACTGTGCAGATTCGATTCTGGATTCCTGGCTCCAACAAAAACTCGACAGTGAAAGTGGGAGTGACAATGACCAAGAGGTCGGTCAGCCAAGCAGTGCTATACTATTAAATATCTATCAGAACAGAATTACCCGGGTATCATCATCATCATCATTTCAGCCGAAAGACGTCCACTGCTGGACATAGGCCTCCCCCAAGAAATGGGGGGTTTTGCCATAATCGCCACGCTTGGCAGGCGGGTTGGCGATCGCCCGGGTATAAGAGAAAATATTGTTATTTATACCATTACAAAAAATTATGTATATTTGTATGTTTGGCTTGTCCAAAGTAGAAATGCCGACGCTGCAAACATAGCGATCAAACCCCCTTGCAGGTTTTTTATATAGAAGCATACCTTTTAGTTTTGTTTTTTAGATATAATATATCTATAAGAGTTAAATAATGAAAAGAGTTTTTTAATTATAGAATATTTGTTAATTTTGAACCAGTTTAAAAAAGACACTGTCTTTTGAGACTGATAAGTTAAATTTATTTAATTTATAAGACGATTTCTTAAGTTTTTATCATTTTGTTGTTTTGCACTTATTAGTATAACTTACTAACACTTAATAAACAATAAAGAACATTACTATAAAAAACATTTAAATAATAGTCGAATTAATTCAGAAAAAAATAACAAAAAATATGTGAGTCTCTGGGACTCATAGAAGGTATTTATGTAAGTGTATTTCACCTAGTGAATTAAGGGTTAAAACCCCGCAATAAAAATAGATGTTAAAAGTGAAAACTTTAGGGAAAGCTCATTATTTCAGAACGAAATGGCTGATAGTAGTAGTAGATAGTAACATTGACACTGACAGCCGTTTTATGGGAAATAAATGTCACAAATAATGATGAATCAATGTACTTTTTCAACTACGCCATTATAAAACAACGATTCACATCACTTGTCTGCCTATTTGATAGATCCGTTAATGTCACTTGTAACTTTTTGTTTTTTTATAAATACAAAATGGTCGACGATATAAAACGAAAACCTGTTATTTTCATTTTAAAATATTTTAATTATGCGGGGGTTTTAAAATATGGTTAGTATATCAATCTACTCCTGATAATTTATTCTCCACATTGGACCATATTTTAAACCCTCTGAATGAATCTTTTTTTTTTCATACAAATGAATGTATGGATCTCGCCATGATTCTTTTAACGGCAACCAATATTTTTTTCGTTTTTATTACGATAAGCGATAAGTATAATCTATTCTAGTTTTAATTATTGCCAGGTGAATCACAGTTTTAACTTATGATAAATACAGCATATAAAAAATCATTCTGAGAGATGTAGTAATTAAGTCAATATATTTTGTGAGCTCACCTGACGATCAAATAAAAAACAAAAACAAAGACACGAGACCCTTAATATCTCGTAATGCAATGAAAGTAAGTAAATTACGAGACGTTTTAGATCGCGTAACGCACTTTGTCTAGATATCGATAGAAAACAGTAGTGACGGGATTAGATAAAAAATGAATTGACGAGAATTAATAAATGGATCATTTATTTTGACAAAATACAAAATATTAAAAAAAGTTAATGTTTTGCGTTAAACCCGTTAAGTTTTATCCATCTCTCTATTAGTCATCATTCGTCTTGCTTTCTCATAGCACCCGGTACCTACAGCGTCTTTTCTTTTCATATTAATTATATATTTGTGTTCAGAAACGACTTCAGTACTATTTTGTTGGTTTTCAAAAGGAACTCCTTCAAATTTCTCAATTAAAGTTTGGATGAATGATAAAGCAATTATCCAAACTATAATTGAGAAAGAATCATGGTAGGATTTGTACAAAAAAAAATAAGATGTTTAGAGAAGTTGAAATTCTAATTCTTATATTCTTGGGTACCTAAAAAGAGTATCTTCAGGCATTTACAATATTTTTAAAACCCCGCAAAATAAAAGTTAATAGATAGTTTAACGAAAAGCTCATTATTTCAGAACTAAACGGTGACTGACAGTAACAGTGACACTGACAGCTGCCGTTTCGCAGTTCTTACATTGAAATTGCATCGTTTTATGGGAAATAATATCACAAATAATGATTATTGTATTCCACACACTTGTCACATCACTCGTCTGTCAATTTTATATATCACAACATCGCTTGTCACTTTCTTCTTTTTTATAAACACAAAATGGGCATCGATATGAAACGAAAAAGTGTTATTTTCATTTCGTAATATTTTAAATATGCAGGGGTTTAAAAATATGCTAAGTATATCAATCTGCTCCTGGTAATGTATTCTTCACATTGGAAAATATTTTAAAAATAAAAATAAAATAAATAAATAAACCTTTAACCATAGTAAACCCTCTAAATTACTTTTTTATTCAAACAAATGAATGTATGAATCTCGCTATGATTCTTTAGCACTTATTTCTCATTTGCCTTGTTATGGATGACTCATGCATTTACTAATGTGGTAAAAGTAGTTGTAGTACTCTTCAAAAGTTGAAACAACACTAATAGATTTATGAACAACAGGCTTCATACGAAATTTTTACGAAATCGAATATGTCTTGTATCGCACTAAATGCATTTTCTGTCTGGTCGCTACGAGACCTATAAGATTTCGTGCGTTTTTATTGTTAAAAATACTACAATTAGGGTACTTATGAATGGTATTCTAACAAAAATAAAGAAAATTAATTCTTCAGAACTGAACGGACATACAATTTCACTTCCGCACTGAGTGGAATACTGGTACGAGAACCATTAGATCTCGTAACGCAGTGAACATGTTAAAACATACATATGTAGTACTTAAACTTATTTGGAACTAAAATTATATTACTTTTTGTACTTATTTATGTATATTTACTATCTTTGCTTACAAGTTTTACAACAAGTCAAATATATTTTGATAACTTCTTTGGAAACATTACAGTACTTAATTTTTAATTCAGCATCCATAACATCTTTATCAGCATGTTTGAACAATAAATGTATGGTGTGCAATACACCGAAAAGCTGTTCCGTAGACACATAGAACTTAATACTAGAATTTATTTCATTTCTAGGCTGAATTAACCGCTCTCTACCACTGACGTTTAAGATATCATAGTTGGCAAGCATTTTATAATCTTCAAAGTCTTTTTTCCATTTGTTTTTAATTTCCTTCACCTCTTTTATGAAGTCCTGGTACCGTGATGCGTTCATGAGGTATACACTGTTGCTCTTCTTGCGACTAAGAAGTTTGTTCAGTTTTTCGTTGAATTCCACTTTCATTGGCGTGACATAGTTTTCAGAGAACTGGTTTAAAACTGTAACTGAAACACATTTACTTTTTGACATTTAAAATAATATCTTTAATTTAATTTTGATCAGAGTAATATAGAAAAGGTGAATAACACAGTTTTTGGGACAACAAAATGTCATTAACCTTTAAGGACAAACAAAAAAAAGACAAAAAACAACGAACACAATGTAAAACAATTCTTTTATTAGAATTATAAATAGAATACATGAAAGTAAAAATTAAATAAAGTATAAATTATAGTATTATAATAAATTGTAATCTATTAATTCATATGTAATTATGATGTCTGAATTAAAGCTATTATTATTATTTCCATTTATTATTCTTATATAAGTACATATAATTAACATTTTTTAATATTAATATAAAAATAATAACATTTAAAAATATAAAAAATAGTAGCCCACCGGTATCGGGAACAGGGTTCAAGCTACTAGCGGTCAGGGCTCCAAAGAGAGAAACCTCCTGACAATGCGGGCCATGTCCAGAAGTACAGCCTTCTGAATCAAGCCCTTGATCCAGCCACCTAACGAGAGCCTCCTTAGATGTTGGTCCAGGCTCTTGGCAATTAAGCCATTGGCTGTAACAACTATTGGCACAATGATCGCTGAGTCCACATCCCACATGTCGACAACCTCGAGGGTCAAGTCAAGATACTTTATCTGCTTGTCTTTCTCGGCCTTCACGAAGTTCACATCATGTGGAATTGGTATGTCAATAATCTTTGCACGCCTCTCCAATCAATCCACCACCACTACATCAGGCTTCTTGGCTACAATAGTCCTGTCAGTGATGATGGATCGATCCCAGTACAATGTGACATTGCCATTTTAAAGAACTGGATCGGGCACATCCCTGTAGTATGGTACTTCTGATTTCACAAAGTTTCAGCAAGTTGCTGATGGATAATCATAATAAACCTAATAATAAACCTTTAAGGAAGTGAATAAAAAGATTAAAACTCCATAGTATATTTTATTAAAACAACACAATAAAACATTACAAAATGCAAGTATTAAAAATGTAATATCTCCACTATATAAAAAAATGATAAATATTGTTCATTTTTTCTAATAAGTAAACAAGGACACTGAGACAGTGAATTACACATTTTAAAAGGCACATACAACTCTTTCTTAACATCATTCATTTCACACTTTTTATCCAGCTATAAACATTTTTGAATTAAAATTATCATTAAGTTTTTTGAAACATAAATCACTAACTAAGGTATTTTAGTTATTTTACATTTGTCTGAGCAAACAAATACTTTAAATTATCTTGAAGCATTCGGATATTAGCAATAACTTTAAGTTTAAAGTCATTCAAATTAACAAGTTTCCTACCTACATACAAAGTAGGTCATCGCTGCTTTACCTATTATTTCCTAATCAAACGGGTTAGTAATAGCAAACAATTAGCCGACCAAGACATAACGATAAAATAGGCCGTGTTAAATTTGTTAAATTCCGTTTAAATGATAATAAAAAGGTAGTAAATACACAATGTAACTGAAACGATATTCACTCACCAAAACATGTTGACACAGCGATATTTCGTTAAAACCATAGGTAAATTAAGTAAAGAGCACATACTAACACACATTATAAGCAACAAATTAATATTATTATGATAAACAGTACTGTAAGAATGCTAAACATACAAAAACTTTTGAAACTGCGCGCACATTTTTAGGTTATGTTATATAGATTGGCACTTTTATATTTTCACTTTAAATAGGCTAGAATTGTCACAAATATTATTCCAAAGTCACAAGAATCAGAGCTATTTCGGGAATTTACAATGAATCCCAATGTTTATTTTTGTTATTAATTACCCGTCATCCGTCAAGCTGACACGACCAACTGTCATTGTCATATTTGTGAATTTGTCATCACGTTGCGTCTCGTTTCACGGGTAATCGTTTCACTAGCATTCATTTGCGTGTTGATAGTAGCGCCACCCCATATAAATGACGGCGAGATACAAACATTACGGCATTTTAATTATTGATTGTGCCAGTAGATAAATGATTTTAAATACTTGACCAGCTCAATGGAAAACAATAATTAAAATAAACACCTACAGAATCGTGTTGGTAAAGAGCGGACTCGGTATTGTACTTGAAGGCACCATCGGTTTGAACATACTGAAGCTTTTTATTATTTAAAGGACTAGCAGTTTGAAAAGGTATGAACTTAAGAAGATACATAGGTAGGGTTCAGTGTGACCAGATTTAAATTAGTAATTAAGCCAGCAGCTCCGCTAAACTCTGTTATTTTTTTTTTTTTAAATGCTAAAATTTTGCAAAATCGAATTAACTAAATTTTGAACGTAATTGTGTAAAATAAGCAGTTTTTTATAAATATGTAATAAATAAAACAATTTTGTACGAAATAATAACTAGTTAAGGCAACGCTTTCTTATTTACTTGCGGTTTTTATAAAAAATATTATAATCAAATAAACACGATAGTATTTTGGATACCTACTGGGAATTGGGTAAAATCACTTACCGATGACTGTCCAGAATATCCAGTACCTAATACTATTTTTGTGTATAGCTGAGGTTACATGATCTTTTAAAACATAAAATCGTGAAACTAATTATTCTTAAATACAAAAAGCAGCATTACAGTCATCCTTGGCTCTCGATAACCAGGATGAAAACAATGGATCCTCCTTCTATTCAGAACGATACTTCAGGTCATATTTTCTTTTCATTTTTACTGCACTTGCACACACAACACAGCTGACTACCAATGACTACGAAAAAATTGCACTCTACATACAACTCGAGAAAAATACACATGAGCAGGGACTTCCCCTAAAATAGACTAAGTACTAAAGGAAGAAAAAATAGACAAATTGAATTCTGCAAAAGTAATGTTAAGGTTTCATTAGATTCTGCTAAAAACTGCCAACTTTTTCTAATCTGCGGCATAATATGCTAAGTCCTAAATTGGGGGTCAAATTCTGCTAAAATCGCAGAATTCTGCTAAATCTGGTCACACTGGTAGGGTTGCCATTCGTCCCGATATATCGGGACTAGCACCCATGATGATTTAGGTATAAATGGAGCCAACACTTAGAACAAAAGTTTGAAACCAACTGTGGGCTGATGCTCTCTTTCTGAATGCATACATAAGAACGAGACAGTGATATGTGTTTTCTTTATCTTATGTATGCATTCAGAAAGAGAGCGTCTGCCCACAGTTGGCTTCACTTAGGTATTTAGAGTGTTGCCTCCACTTTTATCTATAAGCTTCTTGCTAGCACCGACATTGGGGCCTCTGTCCCGGCGTCCCGACAAAGCACTATTACGTCCCGTTTTTTCGTGCGGTCCCGGCAATTGAAATACGTGCGTCAAATTCGTCAAAAGCGGGAGGGAAAATTAAATGTTTACCCTCCCGTCGAAGGGAGGGAAAATATTTAATTATTTTTCCATACACTGTTAGGACTGAGAAGCTGAAGGAATTTTGCGCTTATGTTGATATCAATTATCAAAATTTATTGTCGCAGTCAAGAACAAGATGGCTTTCACTGATGCCCGCGGTTGAGTGAGAGGATTCTCAAACTTTGGACGCCACTATAAAAACTATATTAACGCTTAAGAGAGACCACCTAAAACTCTGTATTTTTTTTTAAGTCCGATCAGTGTTTATTTCCTATTTCTGCAGTCCAATATGAATTTGTTTTACAAAAATATAAAAAGCGTTAAGGAGAACAAAGTGTCAATAATCAAAATACTTAAATCAGACATTAAAGCAAACACATTCTTTATACTAAAATTTCAATACCTATATTTTTCTTTTTCCGTCCTCACACAAGGCTTGCCAGCCACTATACATAGGTGACTTATTAACTGTTTACCAAAATGTTATTAGGGTTGACATACATAATAGGTACTGGCGCATTTCGTCAAAAAACTTAAAAGTTTAAACAAAAGACGACCTTATGTATAAGTAATACTAAGTATTAGTTTCAAAAACTACCATTTCACAGATAATTTGGAGTTTCTTTACAGCTAACATTGAGATGAGCAATAGGGAGTAGGTATCATCTTTATTATAAAATTCAGTTAGGTACACTTTTAAATGATAAATTATATTTATACTGTAAATAGGTCATAAAAACACTTGTACACGTCTTTAACTTTTTATTTATCTATTTATTTTACTTACCTACCTATATAATATTAAATAGCACCTGTACAGAGGCGTAAGTAGGTAGGTACCTAATCTGTACATAAATGTAGTAGTTCCAGAATTTGAACTAAGTACTATATTATTGTACAAAATTAAAAACAGAAAACCACAATAAAAAATAGTAGATAGGTACAGTGTGTTCGGCGTGGAAGGACAAAATCACTACGTCGTACACCAGCCGCACATCAAGCCACACCAAACTGTCAAATTTTCCCAACTGAATATGAACCATATCCTTTTGGAATAAAGATAAAAATCTATCAAAGAAATTTGACAGATTGTTGTAGTTTGATGTGCTGGCCTCTGTACATAAAATATTCAAACTCCACCGTCGCACTGCATTTGTATTCAATCGGGCTAATCTCAGAAACTCTAGTACGGATTTTCATATAGTTTTCACCAATAGAAAGAGGAATTACATAGATTGTAGTTTGTTAAAAAAATATTAGGTTATGTAGGAAAATTTCGCGGGCAATCTTGCAGGCAAAAGCTAATCATAAAAAAGTCCTACTAGAGGCTTTCTAATGATTATGTTCGTTGTTAAATTTCCTAATAGTCCCATACGTGTCCATGATGACACTGGCAGGACACTTCAGCGTCTTCCGTTTAGAGCAGTACCAACATCTGGACCTCCAACTGTTTGAGAAGGTGTAATCTTGGAAGACCATCACTCTTCTGCCACCGGACGTATGGATTATTTCATATGGCAACCCTGAAAGAAAATTACATTAAAAACTTTTTACTAATAATATACCTATTTTGTCTTTGAACGAGTCTCGGAATTCCAAACTTGAAATTTACCAATAAGCAGTGGAGCGTAGCCTTTTTTAATAGAACTTATGGATCAAATTCGCAACATTATGCCCCAAGACAGGCGTCGATAATCTTGGCGGTAAGCGGGGTCGTATTTTTTAGTTAAATTTCGAATGCATCTGAACAGCTTGAGCTTGTTAGCGCCTGCGCCCCGTGGTGGCACGGTACGGAAAGGCATTTTTATGTAAAACGGTACCATAAAGTCATGAAAATATAGTTGACATTTCAATGCTATACGATGTCGTGTCAGAAAGTGTTTGAAATTTCAACTATAAAAACGTGACTTTAAGGTATACATTATGTTTTGTCACATAAAAATCCCTTGCCGTGCCATACCGCTAGTCGGTCGCCAGCCTTTAGGAAAGCTAATAGGTAATTAACTTGATAATCTAGATACCTATAATCAAGTAGGCAAGTAAATACTTGTACAACTTGAAATCTTGAGAAGATAAAAATAATGGGAAAATAAGAACGAATATTGTGGATAGGTAGGTTTTATTAGAACAAATTATTAAACATGACGTTATGCAAAATTAAAATACAAGAATTTTAATTAAGTACTTAAACAGTTTATAGGTAGGTATAGCTTGGCAAATTCGTACGTGACATTCCCATAGTTAACACGGGTGGCAGGGGACGTTACTACCCGATGACACAAGTTGACACAACAGCAACATCGCCCGATTGACGCTCCCGTCGGGTAACCCCCGTACCGCGCGCACGTCTTACCACCCCCGTCGCCCGCTGACCATATGGAAGTGTCACGTATATTGTTGTAAATAAACAATTCTATAGAGTCCTATATACCATAGACATAGACCTATTACAGTCACGTGGGGGTACAAGACCTGTAGACAAAATCCCTTTTCTGTAAGCGTTAAATCAAATTGTATGCAGTTGACATATCAGCATCACGTGACATCTGGTAAGCAAACGTCAACTCCATACAATTTGATTTTTCGGGATTTTGCTTACAGGCCTAAGGCAGGCGTGATTCGCACTGTTTACAACACATTACATGGGTAAGATGGATCAGTCAAAATCCATGGTTAAAACACCGTTTTTTTTGTTCAAATCGGTTTAAAACCACGACCACTTCGGCTGTGCATTGATTACGTATTACTTTAAAAATTAAGTTTGAACTTTGAATGGCTAATTGAAATCATTTACCATTTTTATTAATTTAAGTTATGTCAACCAGTCTTACCAAGTGGTATCGTGTTACCCAGTAACTGGGTTGTGGAGGTCCGATAGGCAGTCGCTCCATGTAAAACACTGGTATTCAGCTGCATCCGGTTAGACTGGAAGCCGACCCCAATATAGTTGGGAAAAGGTAGGCAGATGATGATGTTATGTGAAGCCATATAGGTATCATACTTAGGTAGGTAGGTACTAGTTTTTAGGATTATGAAAACAATCATGATATGCGTATTTATCAAAATATTACGGCAACGCCACATTATTATTTTTTTGGATATATCCTAAATCAGGGAGTAGGTTTGATGTGATGTGATGCCTCAATACATTCTATTGGAAAAAAATCATTTCAAACCATTATTCAACCGCCGGTTTAAAACCAAATAGTTTAAAATGTTTAAAATCCGTTTTGCATCTCTAGTCGCTTACGAATTTGCCAAGCTATAATATGTTATAATCTCAACAACAGGAACTTATTTTATATAACAGGAGTAAAAAGACACATATGAAGCCGGCAGTTATATATTATGTTCTTCCCATTACAGCTTTGTTCTAGATCATACTTGGGGACCTTCTGGTTACTGAAGTATTAAAAGTCAAACTTTACTAATACTTTTTACGAATACTAGTTTTAAATATTGCGACTAAATTTTGAAATACTCCCACGGTCCCTGCATGTTATGTTGCATGAAACGCCCCGTTACATTGCGCGGTACCAAAAACAGGGGTTTATCACAGCAAAGATTAAAAATCGTTTTCCAGCAATATTTTTTGGTCAATGTTGCTTAGTTTGATAGGCAGTGGTGCCAATAGGATACTTTACCAAAAAAATCTAATTAGTTCGTCAGATAGATTTCCAAAAAATATTGGACACGTGTTTTTTCTTTTTTCACGTAAACAAAAAATGAAGACACAGTGCGTCGAAAACTCGTGTGACATCACTATGTCAGTAAACTTTTACTGGTGAAGTGACGTCACAAACACCCACTCATCATCTTTGATGCGTTTTATCTTCGTCAGTCCTTATTGATTTGATAAAACACTCTCACAATCTAACTGACGGTCTACTTAATTAGATTTTGTAAAAAATTTAAAATACCCTATTCTGTTGCGCACGAGTTAAACTTATTATAAGTTATTTATATCTCTAAAACAAGAAAGCTATTAATAAGAGCTGTCAATTTAAGTTGATCTAAAATGTTGTAGTTGTAATTACAGAACGTATTGGATTAAAAACACGACGAAATTCTATACAAAAAGTAATTTGACATCTCTAACTTAGTTCTCATCTGTCGTCGACTCGTCGTCCTTTTCTTCAGCTGCCTGGTAGTAAGAGATGTCAATTGGCTAATTTTTGTTTAGATTGTGAACAAGAGAAACGGCAACATCATGTGTTGTTAAAGTTTAGGTTTAAGATGTGTCTTTTTACATCCCGTAATAAAGAAAGATTTAAATGAATGTAGACCCTGCATCCAGGGAGCTAGATTTCACATTTCATAGACTTACTTTCAGATAATTTATTTATTTATTTAAAAACATAAGCTAGCACATTTTAACTATCTTATGACTAACCTTAACTAACTTATGGAATATAAACATTTACACACATAATACGGTTTATAATGTAAGAATAAAATGATGTCGCTGCCATCGGCTACTAGTAGGTAATTAATTACTTTAAATAACAATAATACATTATTATTAGTCCATCTTAAGAACTATACTTAAAAGGCGTGTCGTTAAATGCTAACAGGTAGGTATATTTTTTCTAAACTTTAAAGATTTTAATAATATAGTTCAAGCTAAAGATACCTTAAGTTTATCATTGCTTATAATATAGGATGTTGCTAAGATCATTAGATAGTTTTAATACATAAGCAACATTGCATAAATTACATTGCAAAAAAAACTATCTTAGAATTTTATACTAGAAAAAAATATCTTACCCCCGAATTCTCAAACTGCACTTAACTTTTCGAACGTGTTTTAAAGTGACAGAGATAGCGTGAGACTAAACGGTGACTTAAAATTCAGTTACGTTTGAGTGTTCGTACCTTATATTCAGATATTATTAAATCATCTTATATCTAATGTGTTAACCTTACCGACAGCTCCACACAAATGGGTCCAGTCGTCGAAAAATAATTCATATCGATATAATTTTATAGATAGATATCTAAATGTTTTAACCTTACCGACAGCTACAAATGGGTTCAGTCGTCGAAAAATAATTCATATCGATATAATTTTATAGATAGGATAAAGGTACTTATATCTAGGCTGTTAGTAACTCAGATTTTCAAATACACATGCATCATATAAAATAAACAAACTTAAGTAGTTTTAAACGCTAGCTAAAGGCCTAAAATAATTATCTAGTCGATGTCTAAGAAAATAAAAACAGGAACGCGACAGGCGGTATGTCATCCAGTGGAACTCCTTGAGAAAGGTGGCCGTATGCCATCGAAACTAGTCGGAAGAACCAGGCAATACAGTGAGTTAATCCGTTTTTCTCAATCTATAATTTACTTCTAAACGATGTTGTGAGTGTGCCGAGTAAATCCTTTTTAACCGACTTAAAAAAAAGGAGGTTCTCAGTTCGACCCGTATGTATGTATGTATGTTTTTCCGCGATTATCTCCCGTTTGGCTGAACCGATTTTGATGCGGTTTTCAGAAAAGTGTTTGTTACATTCTGGAGAAGGTTCTAGTATACAAAAAACAGAAATTTATTCAGCGCTTTTCGAAAAAAAAACAACAAAAACCGAGAAGACGTTTTCGTTTCTTCCATCTTTCCATCTTTGGAGGACTTTCAATCTCTGTTTTAACTGTGTTGCCATTTCTTAATGGATTTGGATGATATGGAAGTACTAAAAAGCGAAAAATAAAAAACCTTTTTACAAAAAGACAACCGCGTTCAAAAACCAAAAAGTGAAAAATAACTATAAACAGAACACATGACTTTAGTTTCGGAGGTCGGTGGCTTGGCTGTTCTATTTATTGTTTTGTATTGCCACCGACCTCCGAAACTAAATTCATGTGTTCTGTTTATAGTTATTTTTCACTTTTTGGTTTTTGAAGGCGGTTGTCTTTTTTTTAAACCAATTGATCGCCACAGTCATTTATAGATGACAAACCAAAATGTGCCCATTCCGCCACGGTCATGACTACATGACAGTTTGTATACGTAATTCGTGGCTTGGCGCCAAGGTCACGTTTTTGCTTTTTTGACGTGGTCGTCTAAAGGTACACTTGTTCTTAAAGTGACTTTTAACACAAAGTACGTAAGGCTGCGGCGCGCCCAGAATGACCGCTATCGCCATCTTCAGAAATAATTACCTAAACTTGCCAGACTCACTAGGGCTGCTACTGTATTGACTCTGTAGGTTTTTATTTGTGACAATAAGAAAGGACAATGCCAGAAACTCTATAGAACTTTGCCCCACTCAATAAAAGTCATGTGCAATATGTAGCATCTTACTGTTTATTGATTGCTGATAACTACATATTAGTCTTAGTGACTGTAGAACTTGCGGTTTCCGTTTAAATCTAAAAACAATAATGACATTGATTATAGGTTCAATTGTATTTAAGGTAAAATGAGTTTGTATTTTGTGGGTAGGTATTTCGAATTTAGTATAGAAAGGTTCTATATTCATTACAATTATTTTCATTAATTTACTTTTTCTGTACATGGGTGGGGCAGGATCTGGCATTGTCATTTTATTGACACTGGTTGGAATTCTTTGCAAATTTTTTGTAATAAAATTTTCCTGTTCGTCTTGAAATGTCAATGTCTCTCATTTATTCATTTAGACAAGAGTCTCAGTGGTCTCTCTGCTCGGGCGCGCCGGAGACTTACCTACGTACTTTGTACTTTTAATAACAATAATAATCATTTATTACCACCACAAGGATCATAGTAGGTACATTTACTTTTATCAAAACAAAGAAAAAATTAAGTACTTAAACTAAATTAGAAAAAAAAAATCAAATAAAATACTTTACTACTTAATATTACAATTTGACATAGCTTCCATCTTTAGTTCTAAAAAAAGATGGCGCATCATGGTTATGTTCCAGTTCGTGAAAAATCAGCTGCCCAGAGTCGCTGAACCGGAGTTTTGCTGGACACTTGGCTGAATATTTACTGCTGCAGTTCCAGTATCTATGGTCACTCGTGGTTTGAGCAAAAGTATAATCTCCGATCATAAGCAACGTTCTCTTTCGTTTACCAACTTGGATCCTTTCAATATGAAACCCTGGAAATTATTTACGCTTAGAACTCTTCTTGAACTCTCGATTCTTTAGGGCAAAAGAAATACATCGTAATCTCAGATTATGAAATAAAAGGCAGATAGACCGCGCGGAAAAAAAGCAAATACAAATTCAAAAGCGAATACCTACTATCTCGTGACTGTATTCGCGTTTGTATAAAGTATTTGATTATTTAACGATGCGGCGTTTCGTGCTTTACTGACTCGTGTCAGTACAGCACGAAGCGCGTTGTAGGTATTCACTTTTGGAGTTTTATTTACTTTTTTTGCTTCAGTCTGAGTGTTCCGCGCGGTCTATCTGCCTTTTGTTT
The DNA here is from genome assembly GCA_947361185.1 of Charanyca ferruginea. Classification (NCBI taxonomy): domain Eukaryota; kingdom Metazoa; phylum Arthropoda; class Insecta; order Lepidoptera; family Noctuidae; genus Charanyca; species Charanyca ferruginea. Next base: position 20,288,456 of record OX376073.1, read on the forward strand.
TGTAATCTGAGATCGGAATACTTAAAACTCTAAACCGTTTACCGTTTTTAAAGATATTTATTAATAATAATAATAATAATAATAATAATATCTTTATTTCGGAATAAAATTCCATAAAAGTACAGATTTGTTAGCACATGACCACTTAAAAACTATGTTAGTATACAAATACAATACAATACAAAGATGTTAGTAACATAAAACTTAAAAACTATGTTAGTACACATTACCATTATATACAGGAGCATGTAGCTGACATAGGCTCCAGATCAAAGGACAATCCAGTTTGTTGGCAATGACACTCAGGAGACTGTTGGTACTGGCACGCACCCTGTGCAACAAGGATGCTGCTCGCTTGCGCCTGATTGCAGCGAAGCTGTCAGTCCGGGCGTCCACGAACATCCCTGAGGCACTACAGAAGCGACAAAATGTCAGTCAGAAAGCTAAAGCAAGTTGCCCGTTGTAGCATAGATTTTAAGTAGAAGAAAGTACAAGAAACTTCATGTTCTCACTAACAATAAAGATTGTATCTCAATCCCAAATCTCTATTCGCGGTACTTCTCTGCAGCTTCTTGTGATCCTCACTCAAGATTATATGCTTCAAACTCGGCCATTGATTTGATTAGAAACAAAAGGCAGATAGGCAGTGCGGAACACTGAGAGCGAAGCCAAAAAACCAAATACAAATTGAAAACCGTATACCTACAATCTCGTGATTGTATTCGCTTTTGAATTTGTATTTGTATTTTTATTTGTTTTTTTTAATGATGCAGCATTTCGTGCTATACGGAGTGTAGTGTCAGTACAGCACGAAGCGCGTTATGGGTATTATTCGCTTTTGTATTTGTATTTGCTTTTTTGGCTTCACACTCAGTGTTCCGCGCGGTCTATCTGCCTTTTGTTTTATAATCTGAGGGTTACAGGCTAAAATTGGGTTCAAGATTGAGATTAAGATACATTATTAACTTCAGGTGTCAGTCAGCACGAGCTTAAGTATAGTATATCGTAGAACCTCTCATAATGCAGGTCTCAATAGGCCCAAAGAACAACTGGGACAATTCCACTACACAATTCCCAAACCACTGCAACTTCTGAAAGTCAGAATCAACAGTGGCGACCACTAGAAAACCGTCGAGACACTGAAGCTCGACGAGTCCCGGAGAAACATTACAACTGTCTTGGATCCCGCAACGAAATTAATCAGAAAAGAACAGCGGACGAGTAAGAAAAACACCCACAGAATAAATGAATTTATCCTAAAAACTGAGTGACTCTGTAGACATAAAAATCAATATGTCAATTAATTCGGGAAAAAATTACGTACCCAGGCGTAAGTACTATATCACATCGAACAACAAGCCTATAGCCAGTATGTCTATTCGGTTACAACCTCCCTCGGTGAACAGTAACACCTAGGTGAAGTGAGCTGTCATCTTTCCCGCCCGATGCTAGGGATTTACAAAGCACTACAATCGGATGATAGCTCACTTCACCTAGGTGTTCACCGAGGGAGATTGTAACAGAATAGCACTGCAAGTTGGTACTTGCAGTACGGTTGCTTAGTACGTATATTATGGTTAATATACGTACTAAGCAACTTATGATATTGAGACAAGCAAAAAAAAAACGAATAGATTTCTTCCATTTGTTTATTAACTACACAACATTTATAACAGTGTACCCAGGTATGATTAAAATAAGCTACTTATTATCTATAAATATTTTGTATATGTATATACAGGGTGTCCGGTAATTAATGAATAACCTTGAAATGGCTTATAGTAGAACTTATGGCCATTCAGAAAAAAATAAAAAAAAAACAAAAAAAAAATACGGAAAAAAATTGTATTCTAATCGTAGGTAGTGTTCAACAAAGTAAATTAAGGATTTTTTTTAATACTTATCTTAGGTACTACTTATGATAGATGTATTTTCGTATTTTTCTCTGAATGGCCGTAAGTTCTACTATAAGCCATTTCAAAGTTATCCATTAATTACCGGACATCCTGTATATACATATACAAAATATTTTAAAATATTTATTGACGGGAGGGGGGGATACGGGGTATCTATATACAGGATATAGATACCCCGTATCCCCCCCCCCCCGTATCCCGTATCCTGTATCTTCTTTATTTTAGCATAGGTATCTATGCGTACTTGGTTATCAGTGACAAAAGGTACCAACCTCAAATGTGACAGCAGATTTTTTTACACTTAATTTGGTTTTACAGGACGTTGTTAAAAGCTATTAATCTTAATATATATATTTTAATAATACGCCAAGGATCAGTAGTAAGCCATTTTATATTATAGCCAGATACTTTCTGCTTATTATAAGTCTGAAATTACCAATCCGACTTTAGCAAGCGTAATCAATGCCCGTGCCTTCTCTGTATGAGAAACCTTTGCACTTCCTATGCTGGCTGGTATTATTTTTTTTTTATTTTTTACCTTTCCTGGGCCATAGCTTCAGCCAGTTATGACTTTCAAGTGTCTGACAGACATTACACGAACGGAAAGACAGATTTTTTTTTTTTTTTAAATTAAACTTATAACAGTAGATTCTACGTACTTAATAACTAAAACACGATAACAAAAAACTTAGATTGTGTCTCATTTATAATAAATTGCACTTTATAGACACCAACCAACCTCTCCTCAGCCTTCTTACGCCTCTGGACGCCAAAGATCACATTACTTAAGTAAGTAAGTTTATTTACCATAACAAAACATAAAAAACATAACTTCCAACGGAGTTAACAGAAAGTCAATGGACTTTTATTGGACTTATATTCCAGACCAGATCAGAAAAAGGTATTTTTTCTGTGAATTATACACTTTTTCTTTACTAAATTCTGTGAAATACGTAATATGCGAGACGTCTTATATAGGGTGACTGGTAATTAGTGTACGATACTTAAACACGTGATTGTGTTCATGATAACAAACAACTTTCCCGAAGAAAAAATGTTTTTTGACCTTATTCACTTTTATCACAATAACACAACAGCCGTATGAAATTCACGCGCGCGCACGCCTGTGACATAAAGTGAACCAGTACAAAAAAAAAAATTCATCGGGAAAGTTGTTTGTTATCATGAACACAATCACGAGTTTAAGTATCGTACACTAATTACCAGTCGCCCTATATATCTAATTAAATAATCTGATTATTGATAGGTCTCCGCGCGCTACACACAAAAGGATGACGCGACTTGAAACCGGAAAGAGATCAAGATTGAGATCTATAGGGTGACTGGTAATTAGTGTACGATACTTAAACACGTGATTGTGTTCATGATAACAAACAACTTTCCCGAAGAAAAAATGTTTTTCGTAATGGTTCACTTTTATCACAATAACACAACAGCCGTATGAAATTCACGCGTGCGCACGCCTGTGACCTAAAGTTAAACAAAACAAAAAAAAAAAATTCTTCGGGAAAGTTGTTTGTTATCATGAACACAATCATGTGTTTAAGTATCGTACACTAATTACCAGTCACCCTATATATTTAAATAATAGCACGCCCACATGTTTTGTGTATTATAAAAAAGTGTAGACGCTGCATAATATGTTTATTGCATCCTTATTTTCCAAAAAAATAATCAACAAATAGAATTAAACGCAAACGTGACAAATCGTCTCGATTGATTCAACAACAAAATCTTACCAAAACTAAGAAATTAGAGGTTAGGGATGATTGTGTCTAAGATCATAAGGTACTATTACACTGTCAAGTCTATATTTCAGTTTAGCCGGACATTTCTTCGACAGTCTACTGGAACAATACCAGACGTAAGAGGACTTGTTGTTTCTTGAGAATGTGTGGTTGTCAAACAACAGCAACTGGCCGCCACGGGAAGACTTTACTATTTTGATGGCTGGAAGAAAAGGTAAATATATTTTTTCTGTTCCCATTAATTTAGCAGTTCAAGATATGATCGTAAAGTCGAGCGGAGTGTAGCCGTGGCGACAGTCGCTACACGCCAGTGTCGAAAATTCGTGCTGTGGGGTGCCAATAGGGTATTTTACCAAAAAATCTAATTAGTCCGTCAGTTAGATTATCGGAAAATATTGAATACGTATGTTTTGTTTTATCAAATCAATAAAAACTCACGAAGATAAAACGCATCAAAGATCATGAGTAGTTTGTGACGTCACTTCGCCAGTAAAAGTGTACTGACATAGTGCTGTCACACTGTCACTGTCTTCGTTTTTTGTTTACGTGAAAAAAGAAAAAAACACGTGTCCAATATTTTTTGGACATCTATCTGACTGAGATTTTTTTGGTAAAATACCCTATTGATTCGACTAAACATACTCATGCGCCACCATTCACCTTCACATTAATCTTTTGATAGCCATGTATAGATGACAAACCCAAATGTTTCTAGTAAACCACCGGTCACGACTACATGACAGACATAACAGGCGAATTACTACTCTATGGAATAACGTTTAGAAATATAATTACATAGAGCAGTAATTCTTAGCTGGGCGCGAAGGACACGTTTGCATTTTTGACGTGGCGATCAAAAGGTTAACCACCATTCCCCTACCCATTCACCTACCACTACAACCTTGTTTATTAATTAATTTTCATTTATTTATCTTTGTTTTACATTGTTTAGTAGAGATAAATGTTACTTGTCTGCTTATTTATGATGCCATTAAGTGGGGCCTGGTGCCCTATAATACAGGTTTATTTCTAAAATGTACCTCAAACACCAGCTCCCACAATTTGAATTCATATAGTCAAAACTGTTAAGTGCTACAAACCATTGTGAGAGAAAAAAAAACTTATTATTACAATCTCAAGTTATAAAACAAAAGGTAGATAGACCGCGCGGAATATTGAGAGTGAAGCCAAAAAAGCAAATATAAATTCAAAAGCGAATACCTACAACGCGCTTCGTGCTGTACTGACACGAGTCGGTATAGCACGAAACGACGCATCGTTAAAAAAAAACAAATACAAATTTAAAAAATAATACAAACACGAGATTGTGGTTATTCGCTTTTCTGTAAAAAAGCAAATACAAATTGTATTTGCTTTTTTGACTTCACTCTCAGTGTTCCGCACGGTGGTCTATCTGCCTTTTGCTTCATAATTTGAGATTACAATAATTATTATTTAGGGTTATTTTAATTTATGCGTTAGATGCTGCAGCACTAAAGCAATCCGTTTATCGAATTGCATACGGACGGTTATCTTTTTAACACGCTTTTATTAGCTTTACTTGTAACTATGTAAAAAATATTTTTGTCGAATTTAACTAACTTCAAATAAATTAAAATATATATATTACTAGCTGACCCGACAGACGTTGTCCTGTCCCGATCTACCGAACATTTGGATGGGGGATGAAAAGGGGGGGGAAAAAGGGGGATGAAAAATAGATGTTGGCCGATTCTCAGACCTACCCAATATGTACACAAAATTTCATCAGAATCGGTCAAGCCGTTTCGGAGGAGTACGGGAACGAAAACTGTGACACGAGAATTTTATATATTAGATGTACAATGGACGGCTCACAGGGCATCAAAAAACTCGTCCGCATCGCTCACAATGGGACAAGTGCCCTGAAGGCTAGCAGCATTGCCACGTTGAATGGCAATGCTAATTCTTTGGCCCAAGAAAAGGCCAGCCCTCTGGTCACGTGAAGAGTCGACCAGCCGCTTAGAAATGTCTTTAAAAACAAGGTGAGCACTCGGACCCCATCTCGGCTCTAGTGTTTCAACCCCAAACGGCTCAAACATATAACTTCCAAGAAGGTTGTTATATTTACGCCGTTTGAGGTTTTCGGCACCCGCAGCAGCCGCCCCAGCACAACACGACGTGCTAGGAAGATGGGATGGCGCAACGGTGTCGACACATGTTGCATCCCACACCAAAGGTCTACCCAACTTCCACGGCATTATGGTCATTCCATCTGGTCTCTTACCATCTTCTTTTAAATGTTGTAAATAAGATGAATAAATGACTAACTTCTAATTATCGTATCGACTTGAAACTTTTCAAATGCATGTGTAGCAGCGCGTATTTTTTATTTTTTTTATTTTTTTCTCTATTGATAGGCATACGTTTGACCACTATCTCACCTGATGGGAAGCTATGATGCGGTCTAAGATGGAGCACGCTTGCCTAGAAGTAACCTATTCACTCTTGACTTAAAGACTTCCAGGTTATATCTACTTAGAAATGACTGAGCGTGCATTAACTTCAAGTCTTTCGTGAAGATTATAGTGGTTACAATGAGCTTCTTTCTTCACATGACATAAAAAGTGTGAAAAATATGACGACTAGATGCAACCACTTGTTTTTTCACTAGCCTTCCGTTATTGGTTCGCCGACTGTCGCGTCATCTCAGCGCAGCCAATCGCAGCGGCCGTCCAGTGTTGTGGCATTGTAGGATATATTTACTCGATTCGTAAGTTTGATACGCGGCAACAGCATGTAATGCCCATGACAATTGACAATACAATAATATGGTACCATCTAACTGATCTGGTGTTGGACCCGGAAGGTAGGCTGAGGCACTAGAACCTTTTTATGATTGTGACCTTTTGATGAGAGCGCTTAGAAACGAGCGGCTCTCTAAGATATTAAACTTCCATTTTCTTCCTTTTCTAACCCTATTACACTTCACACAGAAGTGTACTAGGGCATTTTTCCTGCAGTCAATACTCCTATAATGTTTTAAATTGAGTCAAGGCATTCGACTGCTAAACATTGGCCTTGCCCTAACCCTACCTTGCCTAATGCCCTACGATATCAATATCGTAGGGCATTAAATAATAAGAATACTGTTAAGTCATGGACACTTTTAATTAATTGTACTTAATTAATAATACTCTAAGTACATAAGTTACAAAAAGGGAAACGGTTGAATACGGCAATACATAATTTCCTTACATAATATATTTTAAACAAGCGTATTAATATTGCGGTAAAACAGGTTATAAATAAACATTATAATCTACAAGCAAGAGGTATGCAAAATCTTAATAATTATGGTGTATATTAGTATTAAATATTTAAAAAAAACTGATGGTTATAAAATTCTACCACGGGTCTTGCCGACTCGTCTGTAGTATCGTAGATCCCAAATGGATGGACCGATTCGGATGCGGTTTTTTTTAAATAGGAAGCTGATTTTTGGGAAGAAGGTTCTTAGCTAGTACGACGAAGATCGGATAAGCCAATTCGAAGATATTAGCATTTTTCCATTATGATAAAAGGAATTTTCTTTTTAGTAACTATTTTCCGACTTCGAGAAAGGAGGAGGTTCTATTTTCGACTGTATGTATTTTTGTATGTATGTTTACCGATTTTTCCCCCAATTGTGCGCCGATTCTCAAAATTATTATTCTATATTTTTTTTATGAATACGGTGTCCTCAGGATTGGCCCCATATATCGAAATTAATTCAGCACTTAAAAAAAATCGATAGAAAGCAAAAAATTATCCATAGATGATTTTTAAGTTTCTCCAATCTTGTACTTTCAATCTCTGTTTTGACTGTGTTGCCGTTTCTTTATGGATTTGGATGATAAGGAGGTACTAAAAAGCGAAAAATAAACAGCTTTTTTTTAACAAAAAAGATAAGCGCTTTCAAAAACTAAAAAGTGATAAATAACTTTAGCACACATGACTTTAGTTTCGGAAATCGATGGCTTTGTTCTGTTTGCTGTTTTGTATTGCCACCGACTTCCAAAACTAAAGTCATGTCAAATAGGTAGTTATTATTCTTAACATTTCTGCCTGTGTTGTTTGCAGAAAAACGAATGGAATGAATTCTCTCCGCCCTCTGGTTTTCAGGCATTAATATAGTTGCATAAAAGTTACACTTCGTCGTTACTGACATGTGTCTGTTGCGCGAAACATGTTCTAAAAGCATAAACATGTTGCAGGAATGTTAGTTTCGCAAATTTCATGTTCCAGGAACACAGGGCTCAGATAAAACGTATTTAATTAGTTTCTAAACGGATTCGACAGTGTTTCAGCTCGCAGTTTGAGACTGTTGGTCTTCAAAATTTTTTTAGAATCATCCATATACAAAGGCGGTGGTGGAAACGGAGGATGATTATGAGTTAGGTCTATCGATTCGAGGCAATGTTGTCTATTCAGACAAATATTTGCCCTGCATCTACACCTGACTTTCCCAGAGCAGTAGTAAGTTAAAGGGTCTCCAGGCAGCGTTGCAAATCTGTATTCGTCTACCTGGATTATATCTATATTCTCTATTCTCATAGGAAGCACTTGAGATATAGGCGCACGCGGCTTCGGGTCTGAAATCATACGCAATTTACATAGATTAAATGTATTGAATAGTCTCTTTGAAGGTTAATTAATAGGACTATTAAGAGATTAATAGTCCTATTAATCTCTAAATAAATAGTCCCACTATTAAGCGATTGTAAACATGCATAATAATAATGTACTTACGACCAAATCTCGGGCTCGGTGGTCAATCATTATCAGTGGAGACTAGTTAATGCACAGGAGACATTATAGTGCACAACTGCGGAATGCACATAATATGTAACACATGCATAATATGTTAGATATAAACGGAATAACAGTACCAATAATATAATGAATCATTTATTTGATGTTATCGCATTACAAAATGTCTTACACCAACTTTGTACAAAAATCATTAAATTTTTCTCTTATGTTAATAAATGTAACAGGTACCATCGGGAGCCTTGAAAATGTTCGGTGGTGGATGATTGTGGCAGTCGCGATGGGTTTCAATAGTGCCATCATTCTTTATAGTCAATTTTGCCTGACAATTCATAGAACCCTTTTTCGAGCAATACTGGTGACGAAAAGAACAACCCTTTTTGGAATAAGTGTAATTTTTGTACAAAAGTATCGATTTGCCGCTTACGTTGATGATTTCGTATTTATCTGAAATGTTAAACATTGACTCTTATGCGGTCTCCAGACTCTCAAATAGTTTCTCATCGACAAGAACAGATTCCGAGATTTCTCGCCGTGTCAAATGTTTCAGAAACTCTAATGCGTCCCACGGATTAGAGATTTTGGAAAATTTGGGTGCTTAAAATATTAATGTCTTTTATTTATATAAGTTTCCTAAGAAGTAAAAAAACATATTATAAGAATCTAAATACAATTCAAACTATTAAAGTAACTTACTATCTACACACCTGAGTTTCCAAATAATAATTATGGCAGAATTAAACTAAAGAATCATAGAATACAACAAAAAAAAACTGTTAATAAAAATAACTCTTACTTCCTTCAATAGAGCTTACATTTTACGTCAAATTTGACATTTCGATTAAGTATGTCAAGCTTGACGTTTCTAATTTTAATGTCAATCCATAAAAAAGAACACCACAGGTACAATATAGAAGATTCATAAAGCACATTAAGGTGCGTATAGATAGATTAAGTAACACGTTGTGTAACTTGTGTTTTTTAACACGTCTACATTATGTAACATTGTTTTTCAACATTGCAACATATAACAATACTGTACACATTCGTATTTTTACAATACAATATAACAATGTTATATAACTTTGTCGTTTGTCGTTCTGCAGTGCTATTCACTATTGCAAAAGTTATACAACATTGTTGTAATTATTAATAACATGTTAAATAACAGGTTTTTTAACATTGAGCCTTCACATTACTGAAACATGTTACATTACAACGTTTTATAACATGTTATGTTATGTTATACCTTTAGAGCACACGCTCGTAACTTTTAGAATAGAAACTGTCACCATAGCCGAAATCGGCATGGGATATTATTATTAGAACATTCAAATACCAGTGATTTTCAACAGTTTTTAGGACCTGTGCTACAAATCAATGTGTCAAATACGGGACACAAAGTTGACTGATACCCTGGATTTCAGTATTCATAAAAAACAGCAGTTTTAATTAAACTAAATATCATTTATTCTAAATAATTATAATTGAGTCAACACTTCGCCAGACTGGACGACGTATTAAGGCGCATTGTGACAATTGCACATTATATTTCCAATTTGGATGAAACAACCAAAATTAAATCCTCGAAAACACCCTTTTATCTGGAGGGCCAAAGACGCGTATTAACTTCAGTTCATTATCGCCAGACGGCAACAGTATCGTCAGTATCTTTGACATATTAGTGCATTTTGACACGGCAAAATCTCAACAGTCTGTTTCACCGTTACCCCTGCAGTAAAAGAACAATACAAAATAAAATGTAAAAAAAAAATTGCTCTCCTGCAAAATCACTAAAAGTGCAGTTATGCCCTTCTCTTACCGAAGGTGCGATATATTTCTGTGGGTGCGATGTATTACTTTGGGACAAAGTGCCATATAAAATGTTCAAAACTTTGATTTTTGTGTAAGTATACCGAACACCGGCATCGTACAAGAAATATATCGCACCTTCGGTAAGAGAAGGGCATAACTGCAAGTTAAAACGCGTCTTTGGCCCTCCAGATAGAAGGGTGTTTTCTAAAGCACTTTGGCTTATTTAAGTAATTTTTATGAATTTTGACAAATATACCTTGTCTTACCGATACGTGCCAAATTGAAAAAGCGATTTTTACTTCTTGTTTTTTATCTTTAATATTTCTGTCTGTTGACGTATTTCACACGTGTTTACATAGGCACAGTGCACATCTTCAATAATTTGTACGTAACGAAAAAGATTATCTTTAGAAGGCTGTTTTTTTATTTTTATTTTCACGTGGTTTTTTTTTTCAAATATTATTCGACACAATTTTTTTTATAATCTACTTAAAGTACCTCCCACAAGGCAACCGTATCATCTTCGGAGGCGGATGATTATGAGTAGTAGAGGGTATTGCGACAGTTCCATCGTCGTTCAGTATCAGCTTGGCTCCACATTTCTGGCTCGCCCTTTGCGAACAGTACCTGTGGCGGGCAGACGAGCTTTGTCTCGAAAATGTGTAGTTCCGATACAAAAATAACGTTTTTCCATTAACTTGTATGATTTCCCCTGAAATGTGAAGTGAAATTAGGAAAATATATTAATTTTGTTCTTATTAGAAAAGGGTGGTAATTTGGGGTTTTTGAATATTTTTACAAAATTATTTGACTAATCCCCAACTAACACTTAGGCGCTAAGACAAGAGTTATAGTAAATCTATTAAAGCGCTAACCAGATCCTAAAGTTATAAATAAGTGTTACGCATTCGGAGTTAGAGCGCGCTATATCTCTACTATACCCCCGAATTGGGCACACTTTTTTTATCACCTTAGGTTATTTAATGGCGGTAAATCAGAGTTACAGAATGGGTTAAGAGGTATAATAAAGCAATAAGAGAGCTATAATAGCGATAACTGAAACTACAAGGAATAAAAACGTGATAAATAGGCGAAAATTCACTCCCTTAGTGGTACAATAGAATAAAATATCGTTTATTAATCAAAAAATAATCCCTTTGGGTGCTAAAAGGGCTGCAAATAGGTGAATACTAACTCCCTAAGCGGTATGGTAAAACTAAAATGTCGTTCACTATATTTTTAAGTGATAAGAGAGTGGCAAATAGGTGATTATTACCGCTTTGAACTCTAACATAGATGCACAAAAGCTATAAAAACGACCTCAAGTGCTAACATTTTTAACTTCTAAGGATATTTTTTTATTTCGTCAACATAATTTAACCTCTCGTTTGTATGTGCGAACAGTGCGTATTATTATATGTTAATATTTGTCGGATCCAAAACGCCGCCATTTGTTTGTGAAAATGAAGTTAAAAGTATAATCTTTTAGTTTCAACCTAGTGGACACAGAAGTTGCATTTTTACTGCGAAGGTAAGTACACTGTGAATAAGTATATGTATTATTAACAAATTATTCAAGCGCCCGATGTCTATTGTATATTTACTGAAAAGAAATATTTTATTAGATATGGAGTAACATAAAACTTTTGTAATAATCTAATAAAACGTTGTCTATTCTAATTTAAGGTATCGTGCTAGTAGTGTTAGAACACAATGAAGCAAAATACTTCAATTAAACCGTGTTTTCTTATGTTTTTCTAACCTTAGTCAAATCAATTCGTAGCCTAAACATGGTGGGCAAATGAATTTAGGGATCCGTAGTAACTGCCCAAAACCTTATTTATTTTACAATTTAAGAGTAGGTACAAATTCTTTATACTTTTATTAGTATGTTTGTTGTTTACTGTTTTTTATGTAGGTGTAACTAAGTGTAGGTCATCGCTTCCCATCAGGTGAGATAGTGGTCAAACGTATGCCTATCAAAAGATAAAAAAAAAAAAGGTACAGTGGAGATATTATTTTTCTAATGAAATTTCGTGACCGTGTGATAAATGAATACTAGGTAGGTATCTCGTATGTATTCATACAATACCTAAAATTTTAACAAAACAGTACGAAGACAAGATTTTAATCATAATGAAATTATAATAATACGAAATGTACCTAAATATTTATCTAATTTTTATACAAGGTATAATTGTTTTGTTAGCAGAGTACCTATACCGAAGCGCCTTAATCTCAAGTTGCATGTTGTGGTGCGAACTACTTCATTCAGTTGGCTGACCAATCATCATTCGTCTTGCTAGTGCATCTCACAAAGTATATAAAGCCACTTTTCGAGACGATCGTCTCGAAAAGTGGCTTTATATACTTTAAAAGTTATTAATTTTATAATAAAAACGAATTAACAAAATAAAACCATCCAATATAGGAAATAATTTGCTTTATTTGTAATAAAAGCGATTTTTACTTCTTGTTTTTTTTTCTTTAATATTTCTGTCTGTTGACGTATTTCACACCTGTTTAGATAGGCGCAGTGCGCATTGGTTGTTTATATTTTCACGTGATTTTTTTTCCAAACATTATTTGAAACAATCTTTTTTAAAATTTACTTAAAATACCTCCCACAAGGCAACCGTATCATGTTCGGAGGCGGATGATTATGAGGAGTAGTGGGCACTGCGACAGTTCCATCGTCGTTCAATACCAGCTTGGCTCCACATTTCTGGCTCACCCTTTGCGAACAGTACCTGTGACGTGCAGACGAGCTTTGTCTCGAAAATGTGTAGTTCCGATACAAAAATAACGTTTTTCCATTAACTAGTATGATTTCACCTGAAAACGTCAGGTGAAATTAGGAATATATATTTTTTTTTTGTTCTTATTAGGAAGGGAACTAATTTGGAACCCTACTATATTTTTTGAGCATTTTAACAAAACTATTTGACTAATCATCACGAAAAATGGCTTTATATACTTTAAAACTTATTCTTTTTTTATATTTTTAATTCGTTTTTTTTATTTTTTTATTAGTTAATTCGTTGGACTAACGAATTAACAAAATAAAACCACCCTTGAACGAAATAATTTGCTTTATTGAAAAAAATAATAAAATGTGTTTAGAGCTTTCGTACTGGTATTATGAAACCTAAATTACAAATATGGAACACATTTACTTACAAAAATCACAAATAAAATATTCTGCATGGCATCCTGAGAATTCAGAATGTGCCCACAACCCACATGATTGGCACTAAATCCAGTTTCACCCCGTTGATCGTTGGAGTAATTTTCAGCGCAAAAAATGTAATCATCGCCATCTTGGTTTGTGAGCTGGGCTTGCGCGGTAGCATTTTCTGACACTACAGTGTCACCTAATGAAACAGATGATTCAGAATCCGAATAGATAAATTCCTGGCGGATCTTAGGAGTTCTAGAAGAGTTTACAATTATCTGCCTACTCCTATGTCCACGAGCTCTTCCCCGGCCTCTTCCTCTCTGCGTCATAGACTTAATTGACTTTTCAAGTTGCAGTTTATAAGGAGATCCGGCCATAAAGTAGCGGCAGATGACTTGCGGCCTCTGTTAGATTTTAATTCTTTGTTATCGGCACCGGTAAGATTAATAGAACAGGTGAGGTTTCGGTTGGGTGGGTCAAGTCAACGAAATGATGAAACCAGTCTGTAAATTGATTTTCCCATCCATCCTGATGGGTGACATCTTCCTAAAGAACCTGGCAGAGCTCCTTTCATCAAAGTTTGCGTCATGTTTTTGCGTGGAAATATCAGCAGCGGTGGGATAAATATGCCACTTGCGCTCATCACTGATACCACTGTCACCAATAGAGCCGCAGTTACGTACTTTTATTTTCCCTCGCAGACCAATGCAGAGTAAAATTATTAAAGTATTAACCATTTTACTCTGTACCATAGATAGCCCGGTTTTGTCGACATGAGAAAATCTTCTGGAGGATAATTATGTTTAAGGAATTATTCTTCAAGGATGTCAAAGAACTTATCCACTGCTTCTTTGTTGAAACCTTGAGCCCGAGCATTGGAAGTTCACGTTGGTGGTCGAATGGAAAGTTTATCTTTGTGCCGTAATAAGAAATGATCGAGCCAAGCTCGACCGGCTATGTTATTTCTAAACGGATGTTCGATATTATTTTTCTTAGCCAACTGATAAGCCATTCTACGAACATCCTGACGGGTCAAGCTATTGGATTTACTTTCCATAATGAGAAGGTATGACACAAGGCTTTCTTCAAGGTGAGATGGCAGGACAGGTCTTCGTCCTATAGAAATATTTACAACCTCATCGGCAGGCTGGTCACTGCGCACAAACCTTTGCAGAGTGGTTTTTGGGACACTATAAAGTTTAACCGCTTTTTTCAAACCCATTTTCTTCTCTCTTACTGCTTTTACAGCTTCAATCATATTATTCCTGATCCATTTTCTTCTTTTCGACTTCGGCTTTGGTGGCAATTTAGTTCGAGGTATGACTGAAACCAGGAAAAAAAGTGATGTGAAATGCATTGCGGGTAATTTAGTTCCATATTACCCGCTCCTATGTGGTTCCAAATTCAAAACCTTACTATGTTAGCAAATAACCAAGAAACTAAAGCTAGTTAAAATAAACCTTAAAACTTTCCTGTGACAAACTGACTTAAATAAATTTGTAAATATTAGCGAATAAAATAAAAAAAAAAACGTTTGCGGGCATGACAGGATTAAACTCGATGTAAAATTGTGAATACGATGAATACGTTTTATGATATCAGTTCAATGTAATCGCATAGTTTTTTGACAGATGTCGCTGTCTGTTTTTAATATAATAAGAGGTTCCAAATTATCATCGGGTTCCAAATTACCGCCCGACAAGGCAAAAAATTATGGGGGTTGAACATGGACTAAATAACTATATTACAAGATGGGACGGTCACCATTATTTCTGGATATTGTCATCTTGTGAACGAAGAGTACTTACTTAAGTACAACTTGGATATCTATGGGCCCCTTGTGGCCAGGACTATCCATCAACTTGCTCTGAAATACAACCTCGTGAAATCGCCGAAACCGTACTATAGATATTTTTTCGACTCAGTAATTCTAATAACAATGTCACATTGTACTGGGATCGATCCATCATCACAGACAGAACTATTGTACCCAATAAGCCTGATGTAGTGGTGGTGGATCGATTGGAGAGGCGCGCAGTTATTATTGACATAGTAGGATAGTAGTCCTGCGTGAAGGCCGAGAAAGATATGCAGATGAAGTATCTTGACTTGGTCCGCGAAATTGACTACATGTGGGATGTGGACTTAGCAATCATTGTGCTGATACTTGTTACAGTCAATGGTTTAATTGCCAAGAACTCGTCCAAGGAGATTCTCGTTGGGCGACTGGAACAAGGGTTTGATTCAGAAGGCAGTACTTTTGGACACGGCCCACATGTCAAGAGATTTCTCTCTGTGGACCCCTGACTGCCGACAGCTTGGACCCTGTTCCCGATACCGGTGGGTTCTTTTTTTATATCTTTAAATGTTTTTGTTTTTATATTAATATTTCACTTTTTTTTTGTTTTGTAGATACTTTAATAGAAATAATTATAAAATATCTTTCCAGACTATTACATACAGTTTATCAGACATAAAAATAATAATACAGAGTTATCAGAGTGGTAAAAATACATATTTGTTATTATGTTGTTATAATCTTTCTAAAACAGTAATTGTCTTTAAATAATCTGCTCACATCATTACGATATTGCTCTGGGCAAAACACGAAAACATGAAGTTTTCGTCACGAATCGAATACACGCTCTTATGACAGACATATCCGTAGACATACCCGCGTACATGTCCGGGCGGGTAACTTTACAAAAGGATTGCCCTTATGTCTGTATGTGTGTGTCCAACGCAGACAGTCTGGCGGTCAAGTTCACTTCAGACAGTTGCCCGCACGGACTTGTCCGTGGGTATGCCCACGGGCATGTCTGTAAGTGAATGCCCCGCTTTACCCAGTAACTGGGTTGTGGAGGTCAGATAGGCAGTCGCTTCATGTAAAACACTGGTATTCAGCTGCATTCGGTTAGACAGGAACCCAACATCATCAACATTTCAGCCTAAAGACGTCCACTGCTGGACATAGGCCTCCCCAAGGGGGGGTTTTGCCATAATCGGCACGCTTGGCAGGCGGATTGGCGATCGCAGTATGGTTGTTACAAAGGCACAGAGAACGCTGCTGCCCATTCTCTGGTAAGTCCCTTAGTCGCCTCTTACGACACCCACGGGAAGATATGGGAACCCAACCTCAACATAATTAGAAAAAGGCTAGGCAGATGAAATGCAGTATAAAATAAGTACTGTTAATTGTAATAAGTCCAGTCCAGTATAACAATGCATTCAGGTTGCTGATAAATAAATAAATAAATAAATAAATGTTTATTAGTACATTCACATTTAAATATACAAGTACACAGTTACAGAATTCAATGTTGTACATAAAGACAAATGGGATTGCCTCGCTACTGCAGTGCGTCAGCGATGTTTGCTGAGGCTCAGGTGGACGGCTTTCACGCCATTATTCGGAAGAGAGCAGCATCGCTGATGCGAAGGGTGAGGGGCAGTCCCAACGGCTACGTGAATGTAATTGCTGAATACATCCATAGTCCGATTTGGAGGCATTGGATAAGGTTGCATGTAGTATAGGTGTGTTAGATACAAACATAGTTTTAAGGTATTTCGATGTATTACTAACACCATATGGACCTAAAGTCTGAAATAAATGTTTTGAATTGAATTGAATAAGTGCGAAGCAGAATTACAATAAGAAAGGTGGGTACGTAATAAAGTCACAAAAACAAAGGCAATATCTGTAGCGTTTTCTTTTTATGCTTTAATGACAATTTGAACACTAAAGGTGAAATAAGACACACAAACACACACATACACACATAAATTATCATTTTTCATACATTACTAAAGGCGAACTTCATCAAAACTTTAAAACTTGTAAACCCACGAATTCATTTAGAATCTTAGTCAATTTCATTACACAGAAAATAAAAGTTTGTGAAAAGTTTGCCCTAAGTAAACAGCGTTATTTCTATGGATTAGAATATGGGAAAAAAAAAATTAACAAAAGACGTTGTCACACTCTGGGTGTGTTTACAAACATCTAAACTCACATACACAAACAACCAATCCTGTAACAGCTATCTGTAGCCTTTTAGGCCTTAAAAATATTTGTTCAGTGCAGGATTCGAACCCGCGACACGTAAGGAACTTAAGACAAGACGTAGCTGCTTCACAATCTACAATAGTTTCCATCAAAGCCTTTGTAAAATTTCGGAGGTGGATGATTGTGCTCGTTGAAAACCTCAAAAATTCTCCCATCCGCGTCTAATTTCAGCCTTGCTCTACAACCCGTAGAAGCCTTTTTCGAACAATACCGAAGTTTATTATTCGAGCCCGATTTAGAATATGTCTGTTTTTGGTAAAGTATAACGGGCTTGTTTCGAAATTTGATTATTTCATATGATTTATCTAAAAAACAAACAACACGGGCATCAAAATAGTGGTTAAATAATACATTTAAAAAAAAAATTGTCGAAAGTTCTGTAAAGACTGGCTGGTTGAATCATATCCAACCTTATTTTATTAGTTAATATTCGTATGAGATAAACTCCGTTCAAAATTAGTATAAAGACTTTACAGCCCGCCACATGGCACATAGTTGACGGACGGATTTAGAATAAATTATATATAATTAACTCATTATAAGAAGTGATAGCGAAAATTGGGTTTGCGAAGCGAAACAGTTACGCAGTATATCTACGTAGTAAAAACTATAGTAATAATTTTGAATTACTTTTAATGCAGAAAAACATTTTTACAAACAAGTTTAATAATTTAACATTTTAAATCGTGTAATTGTAAAGCCGCGTTTCGCTACTTGTCTACTACAAACGCAGTCTCAAATAAATTAGACGAAACTTAAGTGGGTTGTAATATTTATGCCGATTGATGTTTTCGGCATCTGTAGCAGCCGCCGCAGAATAAAACGTAGTGCTAGAAAGATGAGACATGTCAACACTTTTGCGCCTTAAAGGTGTCGACACAATTTGTATTCCACACCCAAGGCCTACCTAACTTCCAAGGTATTACGGTATCCCATCAGAGGGCCTAGTGTGAGTTCTTACTCGAACTCGATCGCGTTAACGTAAACTCCAATTTGTATTGAAACTGGAACAGCGCAGTCTAGTGGCAACAATAAGAACTACAATTATTCCATACAAATTGACATTAGCGATGGTTTACGTTAACGCGATCGAGTACAAGTAAAAACTCACACTACGCCCTCTAGTCTCTTCCCATCGTCACGTGCCATTCATTTAATTTTAAATAACTATACCCTGTTCACAAAAAGATTAGACATAAACACAAACCTTTTTTACAGTCCCTTCAACCGATTTTGACTTCTATTCCGTAGGCTTAAGGATGACATTAGAGGCAAAAAAAGTAGTTACAATACAACTATTTACTGCAGTTGCCATTTGTCATGCTACCAACGCAATAGAAGTCAAAATCGGTTGAACGGACTGTAAAAAAGGTTTGAGTAAATGTCTAATATTATTGTGAACAGGGTATAGATGTTAATGAATAAAATTTCTGTAAAATATATCAGTAAAGTCTACTGAGAAAAAGTCTTTCTAGCACAATGTTCATAAAAGTACAATAACTACGAAAATATAGGTCGCCGCTGTTATTATGAACTCAAACATTGATCTTCGGGTTCATATTGGCTAAAGTTCTTTACCCGAAGTTATACTTCCTAAGGATTTATAATCCGAATGATCACTCTTACTAAAATTTTTCATCCTAAAGTTTTCATTCATATAATTTGTAGTGCTACCGGCGATGTTCATAACACTCATGTTTCCGAAAATTGTAATTAATAATATTATTAATGTAAATATATTTAAACTCCTACTGTTTTTTATCATAACGCTTCTATCCCTAAACATAATTACCATAATATTTTCACTCATACTCAGAAAGAAACATTTACTAAGTGTAAATGTTTCTTTGATAGAATTAAATATTTATATTTAATTTTAAAGCAAAATACACCAATAAAAGTGATTATTTGAAAGCTATAGCCGCAGCTCGCGGGCCGCCTCGCCCCTCCGCGCCTACGCGGATTTAAATTACACTCTAGGCGTAGGGCAGACAAAGACTACGTGGAGTCGGTTTCGCAGCGATTCGTTTCTGTCATTAACTTTTGTAACACAACATATTCACTTTGTAAGACGATATTTCAGTTATTGTCTATTTATATATATTTTCGTTGAAATAAATTCCAAAAATTCACTGAACAAACAATATTCGTTAAAAAATAATTCTACTTTTTGATAAGTTTGTTAAACAAAAAAATGTGAATAAAAATTCATTGAATTGTGTTTCTGTGAAATATATTTCATTGAAGTAAATAGTCTTTGAAACAATAATAGTCGAAATAAAATTACAAGAACCAAATATTATATGAAACATTTTCTGGGAAACGAAATTCTATGAAATTTCTGTCTGCGAAACAAGGTCTGCGAAAATAAAGTTACGCAAAATTAATGTATATGTCGGAGACGGTTTATTAATCATAATTGTGGGTAGTTAACTAAATTTGTTATAATTTGTGTTTCTTATTGTTAATTTATGTATTTTACTGTCAATTATTGTCTATTAACTCGAAACATGATTTATTGAGAACTCAGTGGATGCACACTGATTTGTGGTTACTTTATTTCGATAATATTGTTATCGATGGTTTTATTCAAAACAATTGTTGACACGTTACTTTGAATGTAGAACGAATTACTTTATGAAATCACTATTGTTTATTCATGATAGTTATTCTTGTGTTAATTGACTATTTTATAATGAACTCTTATTAGATTTAGCACATTTTAGTGTTTTGTATCAAGTAAACGCGTGACGCACTTCCGTGCGCCACTGGACAGACTTGTTATGTAGAGGTTGCAAGGTGGGGGGCATCGTCTTATAAAAGAGCGTGCACTCCGTATTACAGTCAGTCGATCCTCGGATACGACTCAGTAAAGAGCTCCTGCTCTCGACAATACTGTCGGTTTACTTGGTACAGCGCTGCTGTATATTCACATAGCTGTATAGGCTTGCTGCTAGCGAGCGATACATTTTGTATTTGGGTGGCTTATGCTACTGTACGAACTATAAACCTTAAGGGTTTGTTCGTTTATCATTGGGTGGCTTGGCCACTGTACGAACTGTAGGACCTTAATGGTCTGTTCGATTAACTGTATTGTTGCTGTACCTTTAACTTACTTTATTCTTGTTACTGATTACCATTTGTATTGTGTTTTCTTTACTAATAGTGTGTAATTGTTTTTACAGGTCTTGTTCATCCCTATTGGGATAATGGGAACGCCTATAGTCCTGACGATTTACTATACCGCTCGGCACTCCTCCTCTTTTATAAGACGATGCCCCCCACCTTGCAACGTTTACTTGATACAAAACACTAAAATGTGCTAAATCTAACAAGAGTTCATTATAAAATAGTCAATTAACACAAGAATAATTATCATGAATAAACAATAGTGATTTCATAAAGTAATTCGTTCTACATTCAAAGTAACGTGTCAACAATTGTTTTGAATAAAACCATCGATAACAATTATCGAAATAAAGTAACCACAAATCAGTGTGCATCCACTGAGTACTCAATAAATCATGTTTCGAATTAATAGATAATAATTGATAGTAAAATCACATAAATTAACAATAAGAAACACAAATTATACAAAATTTAGTTAACTACCCACAATTATGATTAATAAACCGTCTCCGACATAATATATATAATACTGATTATTATGAATAAAAAGAAATCTAAACAAAAAAGATATGACTTTGAATAATAGTGTAAAATATGGTTACGTTGAGAAAATATAGGAAAACAAATAAAAGTGTAATAGATGTTAATTGCTACTGACATTACGAAGTTGAATGCTTCGGAATTATGAACATTAGAGACAGAGTAGTTAGGAATTGTGATTGTTAGAATGAAAAATGTTAGGTAGAACATTTTCGGATTTCCAATTATCGGAGTTGAAAATTTAGGTGAACTTTGGCGCACCCTCGATCTTCACAAATGACGCTTTTTATTTTTTTCTTAGCTTCAGAACCTTTTCTTCGTCTGTCTTCTAGTGATTTAATCTTTCCAGCTCTTTTCAAAGCACTTCTTACAGTGTAGGTATTAATACCCAGGGTATTCACAAAGAAAATTTGGCATACTTGAACTGATTTCCCGTTGATCAAGAAAGTGTAATTGAACGAAACTTGTTTTCTAAGTGTTTTTCCTTTTCGTCGAGCAATTGGCACTTTGAACACTCTTGACGCAATAAACTGCCATTTTAAATTCAGTGTCATATCCTTTCCATTATACTTGTTATAGATACTTATCCTGACTTTTTCAGGTATCGCTTTATAGCACTTACGCCGACAATTGCACACAGGTCCCATTTCCATTTCAGTGTCAATTTTTTTATATTTTTTCTTTGTTTTCACATCCTTTTGTTCAGAAGCAGTCGATACATTAAGTGTTGATGCTTTATCATCTGAATCCGTAGTATTAACTTCTTCATCGTCTAAACAGCTGTCTACAAAAACTTTCTCAATGTTTTGGTCTACTTCGGAACTGTCTTTAGCTACTACAAGGTACATCATATTACTATTAATATGTTGGAATTCCATTTGTGTTTTAGAGGCTGAGCTGAGCAGTGAAAACTGTTGATCATACCTCAATGATCCTTAAAAAAAATATCACTCATTATAACAGCAAGTAGTATTATTTACTTATGACGCCAGGAATCTACGAAAAATGGATGTGAATAGAGGTTGGAACGAAGATAGAGCAGGCAGCGTTGGGTATAAATAAAACACGACGAAATGATCTATCGACAATCAATTTTATTTGCATTTTTTAAAAAAGCTACTTGATCGTTAATATAATGGTCAATAAACATTTTCAAAAAAACTATCGAAAGTACCAATGTTCATTTATAAGTAAAAATAGCTAAACACGTATTTATTAAAAATGAAACAGTTGTGTAGTATACCTAAGTAATAAAAAAACAACAATAATAAATGTGTAATATATACAAATAATTATAATGAATATGAATATGTAAAAAAATCAAATAGTTGATTGAGATCTATACAAATGACTATAGGTACGTACTGTATCTTATAAAAATACATCTTAAATGACTTTTTTGCATTTTGTACGTACACTTTATGAAAAAATACCGCTATGCATTATTAGCGGCTTATGAAAGCGAGGAAAAGGGCTTATACTGTGTGCAAGCTGTTTATACTCTGTATTCAAGATATGTCGGTAACGAGACTGCTTCACAACATTACCTTTTGGTATGTGCTTTAGGGCACAGTATGCTAGATACGAATTGTAAAATGTTTCAAATGTAAGAAATTTGTGCCGTACAGGATCTAGCTTACAACGAGATTCAATTGCATTCATTTTACTAATGTGTTTACGGACCGCGTCTTTTACTATTTCTGGCATTTTACGACTCGACGGATGTCTTCCACGTTCGTCTTCCTGTGTTAAACCCTTTTTAGCCTTTTTAAAAATAAATCTAATAACATCTTTACTAATACCCAGGGTATTTATAAAGAAAATTTTGCATACTGTAACGGACTTTCCGTCGATCAAGAAGGAGTAGGTATATGTACACTTTCTTCTAGGATCGACAAGAGAAATATACGATCGCCGTGTAGCAACTAGGTCTTCAGACACTCTTGATAAAATAAACTGTCTCTGTAAAGTCCGTGTCATATCCTTTCCATGATATTTGTTGAAGATACTTATCCTGGCTTGTTCACTTACGGCTTCATGGCACTTACGCGGACAACTACAAGGAGGTCCCATTTTTATTTTAGGTACAGCTTTACGTAGTTTACATGACTTCTTTGTATTAACATACGTTTGTTCAGAAGAAGTCGTTGATACATCATGTTTAGAGTCATTTTCATCTAAACTTGCAGCGTTAACGTCGTCAATGTCTAAACAGCTGTCTGTAGAAACATTGTTAATGTTTTGGTCTACATTGGGACCATCTTCAGATTCTGTTTTCATTGCGTTGGCTGACACGGACAATGACAACGGCCAATCAGACCTCGTTGATCCTTTAAATAAAAATAAAAGAGAACAATTAGTTATTTTATCATAAGCTAATGTTATTTACTAATCATTAGGCTTATTTACCAAAATGGAGATGGCTGTGGTTGGAGTGAAGCTGGAGCATGCAGCGGTTGGTATAAACGAAAACGACAAAAATGTTTATCGACAATCAGTTTACTTTTTCTCACGGCGAGTAAAGGAAAACGACGTGAGGAAATCTGGACTTTTATAATAAAAATATGTCTGAAATCACCAATGCGCCTTGAACAAGCATGGTGATCAATGCTCGTACCTCCTCTGTATAAGGCTCTTCTCGTACGGAAATGGCTGAACTCTGAAGCTGAAACCGGAGCAGTCAGCGGCGAGTATGGAATAAAAAAAAAAAACAAAACTGTTTTTCGGCAATCGTTTTAATTTTTTAAGAAAAAAATCAAGCTGTCCTTGAAAAAAATAACAAGCGTAACGTCAAATTACAATACTTAGTACAGAGGCCAGCACATCAAGTTACAACTGTCAAATTTCTTTGATAGATTTTCATCTTTATTACAAAACAAGAGAACAAGGTTCATATTGTGGATGTGGATGTAAACATATATTTTTCTCATAACCTATAACATGTTACGAAAATCTGTAATGGCTATGATGGCGCCCGTCATAATCATTCTGAATGTTCAGAACTTGTGTAATTTTCTAGTGGTTTGAACAATAAATTAAACTCAGTTTTAAGGATACGTCTGTATAGCCACTTTTTCGCAACATTACATTTAGGTATATTCTCTTTGGCACAGTATTCTAGATACATGGAGTAAAATTTCGCAATTTTCAAGTGACTACCGTTGTAAAGTTCCTGCTCCAAATTTTTCTCAAAATTACTTACATAATCAAACATTATATCAATGTGTTTCCGAACGGTATCTTTAATTTCTTTGGGTGTTTTGTTGGTCGGTGGAAGTTTTCCCCGCCTGTCTTCATGAGGTAAGCCCTTCTTAGCGTTTGTAAGTGCTGTCCTTACTACGTTTGCTGATAAAGCTAAGGTATTCAAAAAGAAGGTCTTGCAAACTTTAACGGCTTCTCCCTTTACCAAAAAGGTATAGATTAATGTCACCTGTCTTTTAAGTGGCTTTCCAAAAACCCGGTGTCTACGAACCGGCTCCTCAGACACTCTTGATACAAGAAATTGCCTTTGTGAACTTCGGGACATATCATAATATTTTTTATAAATACTTCTCCTGGCTTCTTCATTTACATTTTCATAGCACTTTAGATTACAAGTGCATACTGATCGCATCGTTCTTTGAGTGTTATATTTTCGTGTTTTATACAATTTTCCTGTATCATACTTTTGTTCAGAAGCAGTCGATGGTGCAGAAGACTTAACTTCCACTAAATTAGTTTTCTTGCGGTCAGTATTTTTATCTTCAGCACAAATATCTCCAGATTCTACAACAAATATCAAATTGTTATTGACTTGTTGAGATTCCATTTCTTTTTTAATAGCTGAGCTGGACAATGGATACCGGTTATAATATTTCGAAGAACCTGGAAATACATAAACAATAAAATAAGTAATCAGTTATTATTTAAGTACATAGCTGGTATATTAAGTTAGAACTAATAGAAAAGATCCAATGAAATAAAACCAAACTTTCGAATTAAAGTTAGTTTATTATTAGAACAGTTCTTATTACTTATATAAATTTTTACATATATTATGTATCTATATTTTATCAATAATGTTAAGAGTAATTTATCCTTAAATATCCACTTTACTTTCTAGTCTCTGTAGGTACCTATAGGTACGCTTTCTCACGATTCTTTAGTGCAGCCATTAATATATTTTTAGAATAAGTTCAATTAATGTTACTTTACTTGCATTACTCTTTATCTGCATACCTAAAAGCCAAATACACACCCCCAATACTATATAGACTCTATAAACAAACATTTATAATTACTTATACAGTATGTTAAAACACGAACGGCGTTCCCTTTAGCCAATACGACATTGTCCATAGATAATAAAAAAAATATTACTATACAAAATAAAAAAGATTTTTATTTTTAAATGACATATAAAATCGGTTATTAGGGTCGATTCAGACGTACCACAACCACACAACAACCACACCACAACCACAACAAAAACATGTAGTCGGGCACTATCTTCTTATATATAAAAATCTTCAGTGCGTGTGTATGAAAGTGAACTCCTCCTAAACGTCAGGACCGATTTTGCTGAATTTGTTTGTGTGTGTTCAAATGGATTCGAGAATGGTTTAGATTCACAATTGGACCTGGTAGGTGGCGCTGCAGTCGGGTTGCAGGACAACGTCTGCCTGGCCCGCTAGTTTTCTATAAAAATGAATAGTTTAATTCACACTGACCACTTTGTCGGTACGACAACGCAGCTACAAAAAGTCGCAGCGTCACTATTCACACGTAACCACTGCTTGACAACTTTTTGACGCTGCGATGTGGTGTGGTTGTGGTACGCGTGAAGCAAGCCTTAATGAAACACTGTACATTTTTGTTTTTTTATTTAACTTATTTTTTTATACTGATATTTTTACTATTTACTTCTATTTTTAATTTACGCCCTCTGTTATTTAACTTACTGTATTATCTTATAATTACCAAAAACCTACTACTACTATGTATGTGGTAATTGCTGTAGGGTGGTGCTGAGTCTGAAACCCACCGAGCATGACGTGATATTGACAAAATTGTAGTTTATCTTCTTTATTCTTATTTTGTACTTGTATTTTTCTAACATCTATTCACAGTACAATGTCGATCCAATAACATTTGTATAGATCGCTTAAAGAAAATAGGTAACTATGTGAATCACATGCCTACGCAATAAGAGACAGTACGCGCATTATAGCTGCCATGCAGCAGGGGAGAAGTGGGGTACGATGAATTGGCGGGGGGCAATGAGTGTCACTTATTTACGGAGTTATTATTCTCTGCCTATTGGTTGTCCACGCTCGCGCGGTTTGTACATGTATAGTGACTTAAACTCCGTTCTCAAGATACGTTGGTACAGCCAGTACTTTGAAATATTAGCTTCTGGTATGCACTCTTTAGCACAGTACCCTAAGTACAACGAGTACATCTCTTTTATCTTCAAGTCACTGTTGATGTGGGGTACCTGTTGCCGATTTGGCTCAGAACGAGCCATCATCTCACTCATCAAAACAATGTGTCTACGAACAGTGTCTTTTATTCTTTCTGGCGTTTTGTTAGCCGATGGGTGTCTTCCCCTTCTATCCTCTTGTGAAATACCATATGCAGCTTTTTTAATTGCCGCTCTCACTATGTTTGAGGATATAGCCAGGGTATTCAAGAAGAAAGGTTTGCATACTTTAACCGGTTTATCATTCACCAAAAAAGTGTAGACTAGAGTAAACTCTCTTTTATTTTCACTTCTGGTACCATACCGTCTCGCAATTGGTTTTTCAGTCACCCTTGATACAATAAATTGCTTTTGTAATTCGTGTGTCATATCTTGTCCATAATATTTCTCAAAGATTTTCATCCTGGCTTCTTGATTAACATTTTTAGAGCAATTTAGCTTGCAATTACACACTGGTCCCATTGTTTTCTTGGGGGGAGGTTTTCGTTTTCTATACGATTTTTTTGGAGTTGGATTATTTTGTACAGAAGCAGTCGAGGATGGATAGGTTATTGGGGTCATTTCTTTTAAACCTGCATTATTATCGTCTTCATCGACTGAATGGTTGTCTCCAGAAACTTCGTCAGAACTTTCTTCATCAGAGCATACTGGTTTAAGTTCTATAAAGTATACCATATTTTCGGTGACACGTTCTTCTTTTTCTCTTTTGCAGACTGGACCGGGTGAAATCAACCGCTGTTCCGTTTTCGAATCACCTAGAATGACAACAATAATTTATTAGGAATGATTTTAGTACCATTGAAAATTGTTACTTATCAAGCAGTGAGCTTTTGTGTGGTACAGTGTGGTCATCAACTGCTTACCCCCTTTGGTAAATTTCTTCGGATAGGGGGTAACCAGTTGATGACGCTGTCCGTACAAGTTAACAGCTCTCTTACATCAGCTCTCAGCTGTAGATAGATCTTATTATAAACCGCAATTTGGGACATTAGTCATATTTCTATAATTCAGTAAACAGCAGTGCGATTCTGTAAGAATTCAACCGCGAATTCGAATCCTATCTCATTTCCGATTTAAGTTACCTGAAGAGAAAAGTATTTGGTATTCGCTAAAATATCATCATAATAATAGTTCGCTTCACCTAAATTGGTACGCAGTGGCGCTAGCGTAGTTTTTATCGAATTACAGTATACCTAAAACAGTTTTCACCGCGGAATCAGACGTGAGAACTGGAGTGAGTTTTTACAGAATAACATAGCAGATCGATTCATTATTGTTATCTACCTGCACACATGAAGATTTTGTTGAATACACTTTTTAAACTAAAACAAAGGTTTCTGTCCAAAATATTTTAATTTTAATTGTACAACGTTAGATTTTAGATAAGTAGATCTTTATTTTTCGAAATTCTACAAACATTATTCTATATACATATTAGGTATATCATTTGCAAAATTATTTCTATAATAGAAGGTATCCACTTCATAGACCGCACCGAGATTACAAACTTACGGTAATCTGTTATTGTATGTTTTTTTAGTGTTTCTTTAGTTGTGTGTTTTTGTACTGTAAACCACTTCTAGGTTTCGAATCAGTAATTGTTGCTATTCGTTATTGCTTATAACTATACAGCTTTAATTTGTGTGGCAGTGACGCGGCCGTCGTCGTCCGAGCAACACACTGATTAAAACTGTATACCTACTACGTCTCGTACACACATGAGTTGAACTATATATACATTAACAAAAGTTACAAAATAGTTGACTTTTTTACTTTATTTCGTAAATTCACAGCGCGGAGTCAGTAGATACCTACAATAATATTACATTACATTAACAGGTGTAAAAATACATTTAATGAAGGCGACTAAATACTTGTTCTTCTTGCCATTATTCTAACTAAACCTAAAATACTGCCACACACTGTTACATGAACTCATGAGCACAAATACGTAAGTATTATATTATCTCTTTGGAAAAAAATATTATGGTTGGGAATACCGAAGGCAAAAGATCGCGCGGTCGATCACCAACAAGATGGACCGACCAAATTAAAGACTCGTCATCCAAATTCTACACGGTTGTAAGAGACGCGTTGGGCAGAAACCGATGGTGGCAGGTCATCCGCTCCAGATGCAACTCTAATACCGCATTTACACAATCGTGTTCGCCATTCGCCTCGACACTCGACGAACATTTGACGAAACATTCGTATTCGAGTGAACGTATATAAGTGCGAATTTAACATTATCAAAAGGAAGAGCTCTTTTGGTACCCAAAACATCGCAATCATAAAAATAGACTTTTTTACGCAGAAAACCTGAATTATTGTATAAACTCAATAAATGTAGCGCGCATACCGCCATTATTTTGACGTCCTCCGTGTTCGTGTGCGAATGTCAAAATAATTCACTCCGCGAATGTGTAAACACTAGTTCGCGACGGCACTCGAATACGAATGTTTCGTCAAATGTTCGTCGAGTGTCGAGGCGAATAGCGAACACGATTGTGTAAATGCGGTATCAGACATGATGGACCGACCTTGGAGAGAAAGAGATATTATCTGTGGCACAATGTTTTGCGTGCTTAAGATTGCGCGTTTTCATAAACGGCAATTTTTTGCACTAAAAATAAAAGTCAGTTTCCCAGCAAAATTTATTAGTCAGTATTACTTAGTTTGATGGACAGTATGCGTTGTTAACGATTATTACATGAGGTGTCTTTTTGACACCTTGTTTGTATATTATGAGCCCTTAAAAAACTGAATAAGTTATTTTGATTTTCTTTGAATGTAAAAATTATCATTCGGCATTTTACACTTTACAAGGAAATTCACCGAAGAACTAAGGTCACGGACATAGCTCTCAGAATATGCAAGTTGAAGTGGCAATGGGCCACATCGCTCGAAGAACCGATAACCGATGGGAAAGAAAGGTTTTCGAGGGGCGACAACGAACCGGAAGACGCAGCGTTGGTAGGCCTCCCACCAGATGAACAACATCGTCAAGGTTTCGGGTAACCGGTGGATGCAAGCGACAGGTTGCCGCTCGTTGTGGCGTTCCATGGGAGAGGCCTATGTCCAACAGTGGACGTCTTTCGGCAGATAATGATGACGATTTTACACTTTGCAGTATTTACCATCAGATGTACGAATTAGTCTTGGTGGCGGGTGATTGTGATCCGTGTTTGCATATTCTATATCTCCGTTCTTGTCGAGCGTGACCTTAGCTTTACAATTGTTAGTAACTGTCTTAGAACAAAAATGGTGACGATATGGAAACTTGCGCTTGGAAAATGTATATTGCTGGTAAAGTAACACGGTTCTTCCATTGATAACTATCATCTCATACGGTTTTCCTGCAATGAAAAAGAAAGAAGTTTTGCAATATCAGTAAAGATAAAAAAGTGGCCGTTTAGCCGTTTATTTTTTTTTTTTGCTTTGTTGGTAAGTACTGTTAGAAAATGCCCAAGTCAATAGATCCGCCTTTATAAGTACCATGTTTATTCACATTATGTGCATAAAGATGAATAAATAAATAAACATAGTTTACTCATTTAGATGTTCACAATATTTATATAATAGAATTAAAAATAAACTACACCATTCATAATAAGTTTTCAAAAATCTTGCTTCAGTAGTTTTTTAATAAAACAGTATAAGTAAGGGTGACAGTGGACTGCGCATTCAATGAACACCAAGAAATGTATATTTATGTACAGTCAACAGCAAAAGTAGATGATCAAAATCAGAAATTCAATACTAATTTACTAACACTAATTTATATAATTTATTACTAGATTATTTATTAAAAGTATGTGATTGTCACACACATACTTTTGAATCACTTCGACGCCACACAGTTCTGACGCGAACTTCGTTCATTACAATTGAATTTCTGATTTTGATCATCTACTTTTGCTGTTGACTGTACCGTGTTGAGCAATAAATATTTGAATTTGAATTTTTGTGATCTTTTTCATATACTTTTTGCTGTGTCGGAGGTCAACCATGAAATCACCGTTGAAGTGTCCAGCTAAGATCTTGCTTGACAGTTGAGGAGACGTATGACACCAGATTGCCACATTATAATGAATGAATTGTTACCAAATTAGAATGAATTTAAAACAATTTACATACTTTAATTTTTTTTAGCTATTAAATAATTACGTAAAATTACACGCCGAAATAATGACAGCATAAGAGATCAAGAGCCTTCCACCACCAACCTTTTTAATCTTTAAGAACCTTGTGTACCTTATTTACGTAAATCAATTATTTTAACATTTTTGAAGAAATCGGTACCAAGAAGAATGGATTTCCCATTTTAAGTAATCTTACTTAACGATACGTAATTACACCAGCAAGCTATGTTTATTCAGATAGATTATTTTCTGAGGCAGGTTTGATTTATTATAAAAAAAATATCCAATTTGATCCTAATCGTGCAGAAAAACGAGGTTTTTTTCGCCACAATCTGCCCCTTCTGGACTTTAAATAGTATTTGAAAAGCGTATTTATTTATATAAGCACACCAACAGCACTGTCACTTACAATTCAAATAAAAGTAGCATTTAAAAATCAGCATTTCAGTAACCATGCACATAACAGGTATGCATGACATTGACAAAAATGAAAAATTTGAGACAAGAAGAAAAACTAATAAACTAGTATCTAATTAACTGCAACATGTCATGACTGATTTTTGGCTAACGTTTTATATTAATAATAATAAAAATGAACACTAAATGTGTTTGGTTTCTAAGATAAATTAAAGTTCGATTATTGTGCTGGTAGCCGAAAGTGGCCTAGAGGTCCAGAGCAGATTGGTGGTGGCAAAGACTAGAGAGTGTTGGCCTGAAATTGAGCAGAACCAAAATGGAGTACTTGTTTTGCAATTTCGGCGGTCTCTCTAGTCCTGTGCCCATGTCTCTAGACGGAACGCCCATACCGACCTGCTCCGACTTTCGGTAACTCGGGTTGCTGGTCCAAGGGGATGGCGATGTAGACCGAGACGTAACGCACCGGATCAACGCAGGATGGATGAAATGGCGACAGGTCACTGGAACAACTTGTGACCCACGGATGCCCCTCAAGTTAAAGGGGAAAATCTACAAGTCCGTGATAAGACCTGTCGTACTGTATGGATCGGAATGTTGGGCCGTGAAGAAGATGGATGAAAAAAGATTGCATGTAGCGGAGATGAGAATGTTGGGATGGATGTGTGGAGTTACCAGAATGGATAAGGTGAGAAATTAATATATTAGAGGAAGTTTGAAAGTGGCGCCAGTGACAGAAAAGTTGAAAGGGAATCGTTTGTCTTGGTATGGGCATGTGAAGAGAAGAGACGAAACTCATGTGACCAAAAGAGCTATGAATATTAGTTTAGATGGATGGAGAGGGAGAGGAAAGCCAAAGAAAAGATGGGTGGATTGTGTGAAGAATGATATTAATGAAAAGGGAGTCAGTGAAAGCATGACGTTGGACAGGACGGAATGGAAGAAGAAAACATGTTGCGCCGACCCCAAGTAACATGGGATAAGGGCAGGAAAAAGAAGATTTTTTTTATCCATTAAAAGTTTATTTTTTGACAGTAAAAAATACCCTTTAGCATTTGAGACTATTACCGGCCGCGGATCAATGCGAGCTATCCAAGACCGGGCAGCTCGCAGCTCAGCAGAGGGCGGCGATAGGATGATATGATGATGATTTTAGACTCTGCAGTATGTACCATCAGAAGTACGAATTAGTCTAGGAGGTGGGTGATTGTGATCCGTGTTTGCAAATTCTACATCTCCGTTCTTGTCAAGCGAGACCCTAGCGACACAGTTGTTACTAATTTTCTTAGAACAAAAATGGTGACGATATGGAAACTTGCGCTTGGAAAATGTGTGTTGCTTGTAAAGTAGTACGGTTCTTCCATTGATAACTATCAGCTCATACGGTTTTGCTGTAAATGAAATAAAAGATAGGTTATATTATACAAAAGATAAAAAAGATTGATCTTACTCATTTTTCAACCGACTTCAAAAGAAGGAGGTTCTCAATTCGACACAATATATTACCTATTTGTTTTTATGTTTGACCACGCATAACTTTTTTTATTGTAGTCCGATTTCGATAATTCTTTTTAAATTGATAGTGTATGTATACCTTAAAATTGGTCCCATATAAATTTCATGAAACTATTTCACCCCTAAGGGGGAAAATTAAGGGATGACTGAATTTTATTGTGTCACCGTTTCGTAATTCATTTGTTTGATAAGAAAGTAGGCACTACAAAGCGTAAAAAAAAAATTTTTTTACATAAAAGACCAAAACATGTGCATGCATTTTTTTACTCCAAATGTAATTTATTTGAAATAGAATTTGTATAGTTTTGCTTGAGTCTTGATACTTGCATACGCACACACACACACACGCAGCAGACACACTAGAAAGAGAAAGAAAAAGAGAGCGCGCGTAAGAGTAAGAGAAAGGCATATGGACAGGGTTTAACGCAGAACTTTGTACTAAAAAGTAACACCATATTAACAGAAAGCTTGCTTATGAAAACATGTCAAATAACAAAAAAATATTTTGACTGTTTCGTTAGTCTAGTGATCGCAAGCGCGACTACTGAGTTCGATTCCCGGGAAAGGCAAAATGTTATTGGGTATTTTAAATTTCTCAGTAGCAGTAACTAACTACAGTACTACTAAGATTTGGTGATCATTTACTATTTTTGGTGGTCATTATATAAAATTGCATTAATTTGCACACTAAGATTTGGTGATCATTTATTATTTCTGGGGCGGATCCGAAATGGTTAGGTTAGGTTAGAACTGTGACCCCCTACGCCATGCCAGAACTAAATTGCTTTTTACAGTCAAACTCATACATTTCTACAATACTTTAGTTAAATGTTGGTGATCATTTACTATTTTGGGAGGTCATTTACTATATCTGGAGGTTCGTTAAACATTAAAATGGGGTTAAATGTTGGTGATCATTTACTATTTTAAGAGATCATTTAGGTACTATATAATAATAATAATAATATGTGGGGACATTTTCACACACGGCCATCTAACCCCAAACTAGGGAGACCCTGTACTATGGGTGTCAGACAGCTGATATACATACACAAATACATTTTTTTTTGTAAATACATACATATATAGATAAACAACACCCAGACACAAGGCATACACAAGTGCTCATCACGCAAATGTTTACCCTGGGCGGGAATCGAACCCGCAACACGCTGCGGGTTCGATTCCCGCCCAGGGTAAACATTTGCGTGATGAGCACTTGTGTTGTTGTGTGGCAGCAGTCGATCGCTCAGCCACTGCGCCAACCGTGTCGTCAAAATATATCTGGAGGTTCGTTAAACATTGAAATGAGGTTAAATGTTGGTGATCATTTACTATTTTTGGAGGTAATTTACTATACCTGGAGGTTCGTTAAACATAAGCCATTAATTACTGCATAAGTACGTTGTGTTCATATTCGTTGCTGCGCCATGCGTCGCGGCTTCGATTCCTGCACGGAACTAATACCAATTTGTGTGGTTTGTGTATGTGAGTTTAGTATACTATAGAGTGGGGCAAATTGAATTAAATAAATGAAGTGCTGTGTCGCTGTTTAAAGCAAGGACAGGTTTATCATATAACTTTGTCATAAATCAAAGAAGTAAACATTATAAAATAAACGTATAATAATTCATAATATTTTAATACATCACAACTAATACCTACCTATTTTACCATACAAATAACACACTGGGTTTTTTTGCCTGTTGAGATTCATAATATTTAAATGTCTTCTTTTCGAATCGATAGTAGTCAATCCTTTTTTAACACGCTTCTTTTTAGTTCGTTTACTGTTAAATATTGGGTATAATACTACTATTTAGTATTGTCCTTGAATTCCATTTCTATTTCTATATTTTAAAGTACTTTCCATCAGCTGTTCGAATGATTTTTGGAGGAGGATGATTATGTTCTGTCATCGCACTTTTTAATGTCCCATTCAAGTTCAGAGTCAGCTTAGCCCGACAGTTCTTCCCCTTCTTCGAACAAGCCTGGTAGCGAAAAGAAGGACCTTGTTTCGAAAAGGTATAATTCTGGTAGATAATAACTGTTTTCCCATTCAGCTTCACTATTTCATATGGTTTACCTGTAAAAAGAAAAATTCATTAGGTATTAGGCCACGTTCACACCAGAGGAATCGCTCGCTGACTGTCAATCTTCACAATTCGTTGTTTTTCTTTTAGATTGGACAGCCTATTAATAAAAAAATCCTAAACCACTGCATTGCGAATTCCACAGTTGCAAGTGATGACATATGGCACAGAAACGTGGTCCTTAACTGCTGGCCTCCTAGAGAAGCTCAGAGTCACGCAACGAGCCATGGAA
The DNA here is from genome assembly GCA_947361185.1 of Charanyca ferruginea. NCBI lineage: Eukaryota > Metazoa > Arthropoda > Insecta > Lepidoptera > Noctuidae > Charanyca > Charanyca ferruginea. The sequence continues at coordinate 20,323,517 of OX376073.1, forward strand.
AGAGCTATGCTCGGACTTTCTTTGCGCGATATAATCCGGAACCAGGAAATTCGCCAAAGAACGAAGGTCACAGACATAGCTCTCAGAATATGCAAGTTGAAGTGGCCTGTGTACCTTTGTGCATGAAGTATAAATAAAAAAACAATAAAAAAGTGGCAATGGGCAGGCCACGTCGCTCGAAGAACCGATAACCGATGGGGAAGACAGGTTCTCGAGTGGCGACCACGAACCGGAAGACGCAGCGTTGGTAGGCCTCCCACCAGATGGACCGACGACATTGTCAAGGTCGCGGGTAACCGGTGGATGCTAGCGGCAAGTTGCCGCTCGTTGTGGCGTTGTATCGGGGAGGCCTATGTTCAACAGTGGACGTCTTTCGGCTGATGATGACGAATCCACTGCAATTGGGAGCGGTGAATGCTTATGCGAAACCCGCACCCCCAGCCATAGGCAGTGGTGGAACACCGCGGTGGTTTTAACTGGTAAGAGTCCGGCATGCCCCTCCATCACTCCCACGATGGAGGAAATACATAAGGAATTTCACCGCGCACCAAAAAACAAACCACTGCATCTCCTGAAAGCCATCATCAACAGTGGCGACCACCAGATAATTGCCGAGGTATCAAAGCTCGATGAGTCCTGGTGTAACATCACAACTGTCTTGACACCCGCAACGAAATTGAAAAGAACAGCGGAGGAGTAAGAAGAAAAACAAATTTTGCACTTCCCTTCATACCTATCAAGCAGGAGACAACAGAACTATGCCAATAGGGACATAGAGGCGTTTATAATTGGAGGAAGCCCAGTTGCAAAGCACCATTCATTACAATTGACATTATTGAATGGGATACAATCTGTTGTTAATTAATGGGCAGTCGACTATGATTGTTCATTGGTACATTTTGAAATTGAACAGGGTGTCAAAATGTTATCGGCGGCTAAGCGACTCGGCGGGCGGATTGAGCCGCAGGGTTTTAGTGTGTAGACACCTTAAAGGTACGTTGTCAGTCAGTGGCCGGAAATACGATTGGTGTGAACAATTACCTAAAATATATGGTGAATGCTTGGGAAAATGGAAAAAAAAAATTGCCAATTTACACAAGAGTTCTATAAAAAAAATGGCCTCGGTTATAGGATATAGCAATAAGCCCGATACTAAAACGTGTTTTAAAACCATCATCATAAAAAATAATAGAACTAGATATTAAGAATCATTCTACATTTGAACAGAAATATTAAAAGAAAATCAAAGCCAAACATAAGAAACCACGAAGACGCAACAAGATATTTTTTCTTCTCTCATGGGACACGTGTACTTTTATGACGTTATTTATCTACAATACAGCCCACTATACACTGGCCCTACGAACAATGCCAGTATATTGTGGGCACACAATCTTCTACCCTACGACTCCTCAACCGTCAAATAAAAGCTCAGCTGGAAACTTCAATGTCAATTTCATGGTACAGCCGGTCGAATCTGTGAAAAAACTAAAAATCTTCCTCAATGAATTTAGGTGAAATAAGTTTGAGATCAGTTGTCATCTAGAAATTAACAGCTTAACAGCAGAATAAAGCAAAACCACAGTTAATTTTTTTAAAACACTATTTATTTAATACTTATCCAATACAATAGGAATTAAGGAGAAATACATTTTGTTTTTTAATTTTTATAAGACAAATACATAATAGGTAATAATACAATTTCAATAGTGGACATATTGTACATATTTACACTACACTTAGTTGTGGAAATATGTAATAGGTATATAAAACTGCTCTCAACAAGACTGTCAACATCAAAATTCTGACATTTACGGATTTGTAAAATAAACTTATTTTAAATTTAAATGTACATTTAAAAGTCTTCAATAAAATTTATACCTAAGAGACAATTTGTCATAATCATCATAATTTCCAAAAATCGAAAATTCCTTAAATAGTTTTTATTCTATCTACCTATACATAATTGATTATATACCTATACATAATCAAAGCATAATATTCTTTAGACCTAATGAAGTATTTTTTGACAATTGATAAATTCTTCAAGATTCAAGGCTGCACACTTGTTCCACCCGACGTCGTCCCACACGTGCTTATTAGCCAAATGACGAAGAGTAGCTTCACGAGATAAAAATGTGGCCAATGAGTACGCTTCACTGACGTGGCGTGGCGTGGCGTGGCGTGTTACAAGTGTGTTTCCGCCCGTATACAACTAGACGAATATTTGGCAAGCTCATGAGCTAAAAGCACTTTGAGAGAATTAAAAAATAATTTGTCACCGATGGGAGAAAGTTTATTATTTTTGTAATAGGACAGAAACATACCTAGCTACATATACTATTTTTAATAAGATTAATATAGCAAACATAATACATGCAGCTACAATAATAAATCAGAAATAACAACAATAGTATTCGAATTAGTATATCTTACGTACTTACAGGAGGTTATTTTTTAAATATGAATGAAATACCTAATAAGTTTACTTTCCTAGAGATTCTTCATATATTATGAAGGGTAAGGAGTGACTAAGTAATACTAATATTCATAAATCTAATCTTGCACTAACAATATATTAATCGAGAATTTTAATTAAAAAAAAAGTATTTTAGCAGCACTACTATACTCTTTATAATAACGTACCCTATCCAGTACCTAACGCTTTCTTTATAGTAACGTTTATAGCCAATCATCAAATTACTCTTAACTAAATATACCTAATGTCTAATATCAAATAACACAATACACATTTTTAATGTCAACACCTAATTTTAATGAAGCTATACCTATGAGGTCATCTCTCATTGTAGCAGCACGGTTTCGACACAGCAAATAATTTGCCATTGATGAAAGAGGTTTAAATCGTGTGCGTTAAAATGTTTTATAATGACAAGATAACATAGATGACGGCTTGCAAGCGGCATGTTTGGTAGCTATGGTTGCCAGGTCTTAAAACCGTAAAGCCGGACAGACTAGTCAGTTTAGCCGGACATTTGGGTAAAAACTCCGGAGAGTGTAGGACAGTGCCAGTCCGCGTGCTTGCGCCAGCGATAGAAGGAGAAACAGGTGGCACATGACAAATGTAAAAAAAATGGTCAAATTTATACAGCCTAAGTAAAGTCGTGTGGTACCGACCGCGAATAGCATCACCCCATTTCTACCCGTGGGTGTCGTAGAAGGCGATAGAGCGATATTGAGATACAGAGGATGGGTACCAGCGTCCTTTTGATAACCATATAACACCTACTGCGGTCGCCAACATACATCGGTCGAGCATGGATCGATTACGGCTAAACCCCCTTGAGGGAGACCTATGCCCAGCGGTGGGCATCTAAAGTTTGACATGAACAGGCCGGCACCGACTTATTTGGCTGGACACGTAACCAAAAAACCTGACTATGTACGGCTTTATCAGAGCGTCTGACAACGCTACTTGGTTGGCTTTTACGAAGCGATTCTGGCCAGGCCTACATTGTCTTGCCGGAGCGATGACCAGCATAGATTATTTTACAAAATACCATATATCTTTTTCAACTTCGTAAATTTGTAGGTACCATCCATGGTCCTCTCACATCTTGGGGGTAAATGCGTGTGGTTTGTCACAGCAGTCACGATATTACCACATTTGCCCAGTTTTATGAAGGCGCGGCATTTTTCGCTCATCTTTTGTGAACATCGGAGCAAGGATTTACCTTTCACGTGGTAGGAGTAAGTGTAGTTATCAAACAGTATCACTGACTTGCCTTTAGCCAGCGGGAGTACATGGTAGTTGGCTGGAAAAAATTAAACTATTATTTCACTTGGTACATGTAAAAAGATCATCTATTCATAATTAACCTTGGTAGGATGAAGACGATACGATATGAAGTTTATTCTTTTAAACAAAAATAGAATTTTCCAAATCGGTCCAGGTGTTTTCAAGTAATCGGTAATAATAAAAAAAAGATTCTGACGAATTGACAACCTCCTCCTTTTTTGAAGTCGTTTAGAAAAATACCTTTTGCATAGAGATTTATGTAGGGTCTATAAAAATGAAAAAGATTACTTCGCTAAACGAAAACAGTTTATTTAGAAAATCATGAACCCATTCATAACACATTACAATATTTAAGTGTTTTAATTACATTTTATTTAAAAAATACCCCTACACTAGGTATATCATACTCCTGTATCGCGGGTGCGTTTACAAGCATATAAACTCACATACACAAACAGCCAGAACCGGAACAACTATCAGTAGCCTGTAGGCGATACAAATATTTGTTCCTTGCGAGAATTGAAACCGCAACCACACCTGCGACACTCAATACAAGCGAAACGATTTAATTATCTACACTACTACCAAAATAACTGACTGTACAAATACGTGCGTGTGTGTGCGTGTCTACGCGCCGCTCGAACTAAAAGCAGTTCCCAGAGCAGTCGTTCGACGCGGGACGAGGTGAGGAACAGTTTCGGAGGGAGGCGGAGTGTGTCGCTACTGTACGGTAGTACTTAATTTATACTGTGCCGCAACATAGTGCAGTAACAAATCGCTCAGCTACTATGTCAATCGTATAAAAAACAGTCTTAAAAATAAACACAGACACATTTTATTATATCTAAACAGCAAAAAAAAAAATATTTGATCGAGATTTAAATATGTAAAAAAAAACGCTAAGAATTAAAATTAAATGGTAACTTTGGAAAATTTAACTAAAACAAAGTCTCAACCACAAGGAATCCTCCAAAATAGCCAAGAGACAGGCGGCATTGACACGTTGCATGACAATGGCACTGGCCATGGTAAAAGCCAAAAAATAAATACCTACATAATATTGTGACAAAATTGTATTCTAGGTCCAGGTTCTAGGTAAATGTTTAAAAATTCACGAAAATCTCTCATATTTCTCCAAATTTTTTAAAATAATTATTCGCTATTTTACTAACGGCGTAAAAACCACTAGAAGTCAATAAGCATCTCGGAGGCAGATGGGTGTGGACAGCATGATAGTAAACAATGTTCCCATACTTGTCCATTCTCAAAAACGCGTTGCACTTCTCACTGAGTTTTTGTGAGCATTGCAGTCGCGGCTTCCCTCGCACATGATATGAAAACGTGTAGTTCTGGAATAGAATGACTTCTTTACCACCAGCTAGAGGCAGTATTTGGTAATGATTGTCTGTAAAAGAAAAGAAAATATTACTTTGTTGTGTGGAACCCTGACACAAAAGGGTTACCGCCAAACGAAGAGAAGACGGCGAGACGCCTTGGATGGCTTCCTCAAGAAATGGGAGAAATGAGGCGCAACATCGAGAGAAATAGAAGGAATAGCGGAGGCATTTGCGTAAGAATGGGACAATAACGTCTAGCAAAACAAATTAGATAACTATCAAAAGAAAATTACAAAATTTGAGCATGCATTATGTTTTTTTTTGAAATTTGAAGTAATAAAATGACAATATTAGATCAACAATATATATTTTCCCAATTACAAACAAAACAAATGTTAATTAAACAATCGTATGGTCATATTTATCCCAATCTCTATCAACAGTATAAACACAAAATAAAGTTTAAAACAACCAAAATTACTATAATATTATCCAATATTTAACCACGGGCTCCTGTGTAGCCGGTAAGTACAAAAATACGTTATTTAGTTAAAACTTTGTTTACACTACGTTAAAACTATCTAACGCAGTCTTTGGAAAATCCACCCAGGTAAGTGCGTTATTTAGCATTATTTTTATTTATACTACTTAACTTAATTATGCATCATCATTGACCCTCTGCCCTTATTCGTATTTTTATTTTATTATAAAAGTCACCATGGAGTTTGTTGCTCTTTCTTCTCCATATCAACTTACTGATAATGGTTTACTTAAGTTTAAGGTCGGTAAAGCATGAGTCCTTCTTCTATTCCATATATCTCTATCATTCATTATCACAGTATGCAACAGGAAGCGACGGTACGCTGATCCCAAGTAATCGAAGCGAAAGGTCACTGACACTGACTTAAAAACGCAATTTTGAAAACTCCATGACCTATGAAGTTGAAAATTGGCTAGTAGGCAGATTATAGGTAGAAGACGGCAGTTAAAAACGAATTTTACTTTGACTTTGACTTCCACGACGAAGTCACAAGCAATACTTTGGGATAAGGGCAGGGGGATAATGAGACGGCAAGAAGACCAACCTAATCTATTAATAAAAGATACAGACACCAGCACATCAAGCCATACCAAACTGTCCAATCTTCCCAATTGAATATGAAACTTATTAATTTGTAATAAAGTTAAAAATCTATCAAAGAAATTTGACAGATTGTTATAGCTTGATGGGCTGGCCTCTGTACAAAGAACAAATTCATTTTTTATCGTTTACGTCTTAAAGCTTTGAGCCTATCATATAATGTACTTTTTGGTATATCATACAAAATTGAAGCTTGTCTTAGACTGATTTCTTTGTAAAATATTTTTTCCACAGCAGTTTTCAAATTTTCTTGGTACCAGGCGGTTTTTTTTCGATCTTTTCCGTAAACTGATGCAACGAGTACTGCGAGACATAAAAGGATATTATTAACAATTTTTAATGTAGGTAATCATTTTGTACCAAGACGACTTAAATAAACAAACAATAGCTTAATTGTGCAACACTTTGGCAATCGTATCATTTTGACAGCTCAACATCCACTGCGGAGCTTTGACTTTTATAAACTTAAGGCGCAATGTACATTGTTTATTAGTCAATATGAAAGCGATTGTCATAAGGAGAGTTCTACGCAATTATCCTGCTGATACTGCTTATGTCTTAAACTTGTTTTTACACAAAAAGAAATAAAAATAATTGTTACTTTAAGTACCCAAAAAAACAATACCTTAAAGAAATTAATTTACACCCTATGCTTAAAAACAGCAAAGCGGTGAGTTTTTGGTGTAAATACTGCTAAAAAATCAAATCGGTCATGGACAAAACAGAGTTTTTCAATACTTTTTTAATAGAGTAAAGTTAGATATGGATTAAATAGATATAGAGTAATAGATGGAGTATAATTTTTTTTCAATGACAAATTGTAAAGACTTGCCTACGTATATAGTTATATAAGGATACATTTATAATAGCATATCAAGGTAATAATACTGAAAGTAGTGTCTAGCTGAAGCAAATATTTTTTTTTTGTTTGTTGGCTGCTAAACTACTTCAGTTCCTACGCATTTTCACGATATCCTTTTTCTCATTAACTCTTCTCTTCTCGAGTCGAGTCTAGATAATTGTTGTAATGAAATGTTGAATCCACGTTTTACTTTAAATTTCTTTCTTTTCAAATTTTCTATTCTCTTTTTATCAGCTCTTTTTTTATTTTGGTTTCCCCTTTCTTTAGCCCTTTTAATTTCTTCTGTTCCGGAGTATTTTTTTCTTCTTTTTTTCTCTTATTGTATTCCTCTCTATGGTGTAAATAAGCCAAACTACATTTATCCATATTTTCTTCATAAAATTTAATGTTAGCTGGAATTGATGACCTCATTAGTTGGTTCATAACTAATGATTGAGTAATTTACTTAGATTACAACCAAATGAAGCGTTTTTTATTTATGCCGCATTATAACTGCATTCATCCAACTAGATTAGTAGGAATACCAACAAAAACAAGTTGAAAATGAAACTAAAATAAACAAACACACAGAATTTTAATTACAACCAACACAGGAAGATTCAGTCTGTGGACCCGTTACGACTAGGTATTGGTAGGTACATAGGTAATAAAAACATTTTTGGTAAAATAAAACGGCTTAACAAAAAATCTTTTATTTATTGTTGTCGATATATAGACGATTGGCATAAAACGAACTACATCAGCTTTCTTCCAATTTTATAGCTTTAATGTAGCTATAGGAGCTGACTAGTGTCAGTACAGCACGAAGCGCATTGTAGGTATTCGCTTTTGAATTTGTATTTGCTTTTTTGGCTTCATTCTCAGTGTTACGCGCAGTCTATCTGCCTTTTGTTTCATAATCTGAGCTTTTGACCTCCACAGTCATGTATAGATGACAAACCAAAATGTTCCCAGCACGCCACGGTCACAAATACATGACAGACTTCTATACATAATTCCATAGAGTGAACCCCCTCACATTCCATGGTTTTGTAACACTGGGTTAAGCAGACGGCTTGTTACACGCCACTCACTCAATAAATTTGGATTTTTGATAAAGAAAATTAGTTTTACCAAACTGTGAGGTGTGTGCAACGCCGGAAGATGTCTCGCATTTATTAGCGGAATGTGCCAGATTTCAGTATGATAGAGAAGTCTTAATTAAACAATTAAAGTTCAATAAATATGATGTTGGTATATTCCATCATATATTGTCAACACCTAATTCGGAAGCTGCCATCAAAGTATTTAAGTTTGTTATGTTACGTTTTAGTTAATAAGGTATTGTTATAAGGTACGATGGGACTGGCATACACGTTCGTGTAAAAGTCCCTAATAATAAATAAAGACAGAGAAAAAAAAATGTAGGTACAGTACGGTCAACGTAACTTGGCGCGCCTGAAGTTAGCCGATTAGCTGCGCAGTAGACAATTTCGTTCCTAAAAGTTCCATTGCGCAGCCAAACAGCTAACTTCAGACGCGCCAAGTTACGTTGACCGTATTGTAACTTAGCTTGGCGCCCGCCGAGTGCACCTTTTTTGCTTTTTTGGCGTTGCAGTCAAGAAATTAAATATAAGGTCCTGTAATAAATAGTAGATTGTTATACAAGGAGCTAAAATGACCCATTATATACGAGGTAGTTTTACTCCCGAGCTTTAGCGAGGGAGTAAATAGAAACCGAGTTTTAATGGGTTTTAGCGCCGTGTGTTACATTATACTTTTCACTATGATTGCGAGAAATTAATTACGGTCACTACCAATTCAATTTGCAATTAGAGAAAAATTATAAAGATTTCGCGCCAATGTCTTTTTTTGTTTCTTCTGTAGCCGCACACACATTGCATGCATTCTACCAGAGATCGCCGATTTTAGTTCCATTTTCAAAATTAAAATGAGGTTCTTTTTTTATGAAACAGTAATAAGTCGAGTCTTTATTCATGACTACTACTTCTACTTATGACTAAAGACTTTTTCGTTTTTGTAGGCTCATTGTCATATTTGACACACAAAAATTAAAAAAAGAAACTTTTTCCCCTAGAGGATGAATATTTTATCCCCGCTCTGGTATGCTACAATGACGGCCTTTTTGAGCAAGAGAAGTGGAAGCTACATTTTTTTATTACACTAGCTGACCCGACAGACGATGTCCTCTCAATCGATTTTTTCTATTTTCGTGCCGTAGAAACCTTCCCTGGACCACAAATAAACCAAATTGGTCAAGCCCTTCTCGAGTTTTAGCGAGACTAACGAACAACGATTCATTTTTATTTATTAGGTATATTCAGATTTATTAGGTAGAAAACAACCAACAAATAAAATCGATGGCGACACGATAACCTTATGGAATTTTACGAGATATTCTTCTTTCTTTAAATCCTAATATACTCCCCCGTAGCAGTCTTATGGTACGTTGGAGGGGGATGATTGTGGTTGGTGTATTCAAATAATACTCTCCCTTCATCGTCCACTTTAATGCGAGCACTGCATTTCCCTCGACGTTTTTTGGAGCAAGCCAGGTTACCCTTCCCTTGAGTAGCAGAGTACGTATAGTTCTTATACATTACAGTTGTTCTGGCACGTGCCAGTCGTAATGTCATGGGACGGTCTGGATCTAAACATAAAAAAGATAAATTGTTAATAAATATTACACTAATAGGTATTGTAAATTAAATGGTACTAAACTCGGTTCGTCAGTTACCTCGTCAGGAATAAATCAGAAATCGATCGTAATGGAAGAAAAAGTTGTAACTCCGGAGGACCCATGTTACTTTTCATTTATGAGGTTTGCCATATTTGGCAAGCCTCGTGCCGGGACGCAAAAAGAAAATATATGTATATACCTATTGAAATTTAAATATAAAACTGTGTTTGCTTTAATATCTGATTTATTTTGATTAGTGGCACTTTGTTTATATTTTTGTGAAACAAATTCAAATTGGACTTCAGAAATAGGAAATAAACACGGTGATCGGACTTTACAAAAAAAAAACAGAAATTATTTTAGGTGGTCTCTCTTCAGCGTTAAAATTGTTTTTTGAGTTGAGTAAGTGGATTCCAAAGTTTGAGAATCTTCTCAACCGCGGGCATCAGTGAAAGCCATCTTGTTCTTGAATGCGGCAACAAAGTTTGATGATTGATATCAACATAAGCGCAAAATTCCTTCAGCTTCTCAGTCCTAACAGTGTATGGAAAAATAATTAATTTTTTTCTCTCCCTTCGACGACGCCTCTCTTCCCCAGCGTCAAACTCGCAACGTCGCGTCGCAAGAATTTGACGCACGTATTTCAATTGCCGGAACCGCGCGAAAAAACGGGACGCAATAGTGCTTTGTCGGGACGTCGGGACAGAGGCCCCAATGTTGGTGACAGTCCCGATATATCGGGACGAATGGCAACCCTATATGAGGAAAAATTTAATAAACCCGAAGATGTACACCTAAGACGAAGCCGCGGGCGACAGTGCAGCGTATGGTACGATATAAAAGAATTAAAAGTAGTGAGAGTTTTAGCCAAAAAATTGTAATGAAATAGAGCAGGAGTGGCCAACCGATCAATGGCGGCTGTTAGTCCAGTCGATCGCAAACGTAATGCTCACACTAATTATCTTTAATTTTATTGTTTCCCCTCTTAATAAAATAAAAAATATCATTTGCTTGTCCACGGTGTATAAGTTTTTGAAGATAATATAAACAACTTTAAATAAAGAAAGGTAAGAAAAAATAAAATGTGTATTACAAGAAGAAACAAGAATGTTCAATTCAATAGATACATATATTATTTATACATTCAGTAAATATAAGCGTTAATCTGTATGTACTACCTACATATATTATCTGTTGGAATAAATCTTATCTGGAATTAAGGCTTCTCTACACATACATACACAACGTACTTTGGTAACATGAATATGCGATACATACCTACTTACATAAATAGCCCCATCACGCAGATCACAGACTTACAATTGGCCGATGGTTTGTCGATTTCATAATTACTATGAAGATGTATACAAGTGGTTCCCTATACATTTGCATAAAATTTTAAGACCTAATATATAACTTAGCATATTTTTGTTTCTCCTGATTATATTTTCGCATAACATTATTTACGCATATTTTTTTTAAGCAGAATTTCTCTAATCATAATAATGATTAAGCATAACATTCTAAAGCATAAATTGATTTACGCATAATAATATTAAAACATATTTTTACCATTATACATTATATAATTACCAGGGACTTTGTTTGAAAAAGTGACGACACTGCAGTTACTCAAAATGGTTACAGTTTTGTATTCTAAATGCGTTATCTACCTTTTTTTGCTAGATCTGAGTAGCAGCCCAACCCGACCAAACTATCGGCCGATAGAAAGTCTGTAGTCTGCGGATACGATGAGTTCGCTGTCGAGACCCGAATGGTAACGTTAGAGAATAGCATAGCTGAAGCAAGTGCTAAATAACTTTTACTAAATATAAATGCCTTATGGCCAAATACTCAAACGCTACTCAAGTCTTGTATTGTGTATTGTACAGGATGAAATTGAATTAATTAGTAATTTTTTAAAAAGTGATTATACCACGTATCTGAACCACTTTCTTTACGGAGTCAACTCAAACAGCGCGAAAAAAAATACAGCTGTTCCATATATTTTGGCCGAGTACCGAGCACTTCTGTATGGAACAGCTGTTTTTTTTTCGCGCTGTTTGAGTTGGCTCCATAATGAAAGTTGTTCAGGTTAGTGGTCTGAGACACTCCTTAAAATTTTGCTAATGAATTCAATTTCATCCTGTATATAGTATTTAGCCATTAATTTCTAGTAGGCAGTGTCAATTTATTTTTAAATACCGTCCATTATTTGTCCTAAAATATTTAGGAGGCGGATGGTTGTGGCAAGTTTCAGCTAAAATTATGGCTCCATGCGAATTTAACTGTATCCTCGCTTCGCATTTGCCCCGAGTCCTCTTGGAACAACGTAAGTATTTCTTACTCTTGTCGATGAACGAAAACGTATAGTTTTGGTACATCATCAAACCATTGTTCTGAGTTGTTTGAATGTAAGTCAGTGTTTCACCTGCAAATATAATCACAATTATAAATCTTTATCTATATCACTGGATAATAAAATGCACTTCCTAGTGATATATTGCAACTAAGTGAAAGAAAATTTAAAACATATATTAAAAGTACACTCTGTAAACAAGCATATTACAGTTTAGAGGATTATATCCATGATAAGAATGCTTGGAAACATGCTGGTCCGGGCTCCATAGGACAATCTACAGTCTAGACAAAATCAAACTGATTGCTTATCAAAACTACTTAATTTATACTTAGTATATACATTATATTTAATTCTTGCTTTGGTTCACACACTAGTTCATAGTTTGTTAAAATGTATGAAGTGGTTGTCTACTTTTACAATAAGTGTAAATAACAATATGTGAACACTATGTATCTATGTATACAACTTAGCTGTCATTCTTTATCTTGTAATACTTTGTACATACTTCAATATAGTATTTTATGCAAGGTCCATCGTATTCACGTATTATAACTATAAACTGTAAATGCAAAATATCGTACACATTTTTTAAAAAAAAGAGTAAGTATAGAGTTTCTCGCCCATTCTTCTCCATACGAAACTACCTTTTGGAAGGGACAAGTAGAATCAACTTATTATTTTTTTATATGACGTTCAAAAGTGCCTTTTAATGGTCTAATTGAAATAAATGATTTGACTTTGACACAATTTTAAAAGAGAAAGATGCCCTGATGACCCGGTTCTTTTATATAGGAGACGTTATGCAACAAAGGTCAAGATGAATAAACTTAAGTTCAAAATTGAAAGTAGGTAAAAGCCTCCAGAATTTAAAAGAAGAAAATCAAAATTAACACGAAAACATTCATTGTAATTTATTTCTATTATATCTGCCGCATGTCGGACGATCATTGGGCCAAACGCGTGACCCAATGGGTCCCTTTACATGGCAAGCGACATCGCGGCAGGCCCAGGCGGAGGTGGCGGGATGATCTAGACTTTTTTGACAAAGACTGGTCTGAAATAGCCCTTGACAGAGAGAAGTGGAAGGAGAGTAGAGAGGCCTTTGCCCTGCAGTGGGAAAACACAGGCTGAATAATAATAATATAATCCAGGAAAACAGGACCGCTAGTCCGCGACTTTTACAGATTTTAAACTGAACATCACGTCAAAATGAGTAGTGTATATGATTAAAAAAATATATAAATTTGTTAAACTAGAATATTCTTTTAATCATTTAGTATGTGAATATTTTTGGATTAAGTTTAATTAACTCATGAAGTTGTGTCTGACGCGGACAAAACATTAATAATCACACAAAATCTACCAGGTACATTTAAACGAAACATTCACTATCTTACAGACAATTTTATTAATTATTAAATCTATTTTTCTTTTTGTATACATCTTTTTTAAAGTTCAGGAATACTATCCTTTATTTTTTCAACTAAACTTTGAGAGTTGGAGACGCAGCGCATATGATTATCTGTTCGCTCAAGGCCAATCGTCGCCTTAACAACACTGCCCGACCTGGGATTCGAACTTAGGACTCCACGCTCAACAGTCTAGCGTTTGAACCAACGAGCCCTTTTTTTCAAGTGGTAATTGAAGTAAACGATGTCACGATTTGCTACCTTCACTCCGATCTCAAATTCTTAAAATACAAGGAAAGAAACTAATGGTCAAATACCCAAACGCTAGGTACTCAATATTTGGCTATAAGTTTAAAGAATAAACATCAAATTAATCTTCACCGCTTTAATTGTATCTCGAAATTGTTTAACAATCTTTTGAAACATAAATTAATACCTATATTAAATCAACATGCTTTTAAGCAAGTTGATTTATTTTTTTATAAAATACTAGCAACCCGACCCAGCTTCGCATGGGCCTATAACCTTCCTCGATAAATGGACTATCTAACACAAAAATAATTTTTCAATATGGTCCTGTAGATCCTGACATTAGCGCGTTCAACCAAACAAACAAACAAACTCTTTAGCTTTATAATATTAGTATAGATATTCGGCAAAACTAACTCGTAAGTCGTGGTTGCAGCCCTGCCGGCAATTGTTTGGTCACACCTTTAAGGACATAGATAGACAATAGACTCTTTGTGGGATTGAGTCCGCGACGCATAAAGGTGAAGTCTACAATAATTTATCTTTTTTTCAGTAACCTTACCTACAATAGGTACAGTCGAACAAGCTAATTGGTTTTCAGGCAAAAATATTCATCTTACTAAGTATACTAACAATTAAATTATGTTATTTTTTTATCTTTAGTAAATACGTAGGTACCACGGATATCTACGTGCTCGAGATAAGAAAATGGAATAAAATAAAATATTGTGACTGTAGTAGAAAGATGAATATTTTTGCCTGTAAACCAATTAGCTTGTTCGACTGTACATGACACCACCAACAAATACTTTTTTATAAAAAGTATGTGTATGTCAGTATATAGATTTTTTATGGCAATTTATACTTATGACGTCCCTTCTAGTTCATCATTTGCTAACATAATTGACTATTTATAGATTTCCAAGCAACTAAAAATCGATTTTTACAGTAAATTGAATATTAATCGGCTTTTCAGGGTAAACATCAAGTGTTTTTTAGACAAGTTCTGTTTTGGATTTATTGGTTAACTCTACGACTCTTGGGCCAAAAATGTTGAAGGTCATATACCTTCACTGCTTATGGATTTATTCCCTTGATGTCGAGTCGCCGCCACGTCGAGTCGCCGCCACGTCGAGTCGCCGCCACGTCGAGTCGCCGCCACGTCGAGTCGCCGCTACGTCGAATCGCCACTACGTCGAGTCGCCGCCATGTCGAGTCACCGTCACGTCTACTTGTTCTTTTAACATTTCCTTAAGCTTTTTATAAAAAAAATATCTGCCTGGTGCCGCCACGTCGAATGTGACGAAAGGTACAGACAACGAAATAAATTATTCAAATCATAGTACAGTCTATTTAATACTTTTATTAATTTAGACTGTAATAATTGAATAATTTATTTCGTTGACTGTACCTTTTACCGTTACCCAGAACACTTCAAATTCAAGTGATCTTTTTTCAATTATTCTCGTTGGTTCCCGGTTTAATATTTTTGGCGTTGGATCCCATAAAACATTATTATTTGTAGTATTACATGTTTCTGATGGATCCCAAAATTAAAAAATGCAAGTGATTTACGTTTTATTATTGATGAATCCCAAAAACTATTTCCGTTGGATCCCAAATGCTTACAAAAATCTGAATACGGGTGCTTTCAACCACCAAATTGTTTAAAATAAAATTAGGGTATATTTTGCATATGTCTAAGCATAACATTCTAAAGCATAGGTACATTTATTTACGCATAGTGTTATCAACAATTCTTAAAAAACGAGGTCCCGGTCGACGTAGCCCCGCTTAGCCGGGCTCCTACTTTTGGGTGGTTTTCTAACCTAATCTGTCCAAGTCGGAGTGTCCCAAGTTCCAAAATATTCTTACATTTATTAGTCGGTGGGTCGAACACACACAAAGGTCACTTTCTTCTGATAAGTACACGTTGTTATAACGTAGGATTCAATGGAAATAGCAAATGGGACCCAACGTTAATAAGCCTAAAAATAGGATCTAAAACTGAGATCCAACAAAAATATACCTTTTTTTACTTTTCACACAATTTTAATGCAGTTTTGTGGCACTTTCTTTCCGTTAATCTAATTTCAAATACATTCCAGTAGTCAATTTCATATAACTCGGCGGTGGATGATTATGTTCTGTGAATGCTTGCACTATTTTACCAGACTTGTCAAGTTTCAACCTTGCAGCGCATCTTGTGGAAGACTTCCTGGAGCAGTAAGGGTACAGCTTCACGTTCTTCGGTCCTTGGTATGAAAATGTGTAGTCTTGGTACATTATCAAGGATTTTCCGCTCACGAGATGAATAATATTGTACCCGTGATTATGTTCTGAAAATTTTGGCGCGTTATAATACAATGCTCAATAATCGAGTAACAAAAAAAGTTCCTGTTTGCAGTAAATCTAAATAAAATAGAAAAAATATGTATTATATGGACTGAGTACATTTTTTAAGCAATTTTAAACATTACTTACGTTTCATTACTTATTATATTATAATAGAATGTTTTTTCTGGTGGAAGTAGTAATACAAAAAAAAACATAATTAAGCAGCAGCAACGAAAATTCGACACTAATTTCCTATTCTATCTAGATTCATGAAAATTTTTAATAAAATAACTTTTTAGTTAGGTATTTTATTAAAAAAAAAATTTTTTTTTACTTTTTTGTTATTTTTTTATTTAAAATACTAAAAAACTATGCCTATTTTTACAGGCATAGATTTTTAGTATTTTTTTTTTAATCGCAGGCTGTGCCTGCCGGATTCGTACAACGGTCAGGACTCCTATGACGGTACTGTCCATACCTAATAACGGGGTAACTACGGAATATCTTCTAAAAATAATTAGAACAATATAATTCATCAATAAAATACAGAATTAATATAAACCAGTGTTAACACGTTTTTAATTAAATCAAATTCATGATATATAATAAAAGTTTTTAATAAAAAGAAAACCTCCATTAATTTAATCCTATAAAATAGAAATATTGTAAGGTTTTAAATTACATATCTTAATATTTTTTCCGTAAAGACGACAAAACGCAAGTCTATAAGAAGAATATAAAAAAAACCTATAAAAAAACCCATAAATATAAAACCGCCATATTTATTCTTCCGAAGAGTTATCGGACGATTGAAAAAGCTCGAAAAGGGTTACTTTTAACCTATTTACAAAAAAAAAAACATTTATAATAAACTTTAGAAAAAAATCTAAATTTATTATAGAATATTGTTATGTACGGTATTATTATAACTAATAGATCATATTCACTTGTGAGGGTATGTCGAAATACTTAATAAATCAGTCTGCTTTGAATCTCGGTGTTTCATTGTCACGATCATAACATTGGCGACGAGAAAATTATTAATTGCCTATTTAAACGCGTGTGTTTAAAGTTTTAACATGCCAATCGGAAAAGTAGAAGGTTTTCAAGTTGGAACCCAAAATTGGGACACTTATGTTCGTCGGATTAAGCAGTTTATAATGTTGAACGACATCGATGATAACTTACACGTGGCTACATTAGTGACGTTGGTTGGTTCGGAGTGTTACGATTTAATGTGCGACTTATGTTCACCGGATCAGCCAGAGGATAAGACTTTCGATGTGCTCGTTAAACTGGTAAAAGACCACCTGGAACCCGAGAGATCAGAAATAGCCGAAAGGCATATTTTCAGGCAGAGGAAGCAGCAGCAGGGTGAAAGCGTTCGTTCGTACCTACAAGGTTTGAAACATCTGGCTAAAACCTGCAATTTCGGTACCTCACTGGAGGTAAACCTACGCGACCAGTTCGTATCCGGCTTATTCAGCGAGGAGATGCGATCCAGGTTATTCGCCGAAAAGAATGTGGACTACAAGCGCGGTGTGGAGTTAGCGATGGCTCTCGAAGCGGCGGAGCGGCACGCAAGCGTGGCGAGCGCCCCGGCTGCGGAGGCCGCGAGCGCAGGCTCCAGCGCCGGCGCGAGCGACGGCCTGCACCGCGTCGGGGCAGCGCGCCCGCGCAGCACCCGCGCAGCGCCCGAGCGGCGGCCGTGCGCGCGGTGCGGCAAGGCCAGTCACGTGGAGGGCAGGTGTCGTTACAAGCATTATTCGTGTGATAAGTGTGGTGAAAAAGGACATTTAAAATCGGTGTGCACTCGTAGTGAGAAGGATGGTAATTCCAAGAAGACAAATAAAGGTCAGTTTTATCTTGACAATTCTGTTACCGACTCCGATTCTGATTGTAATTTCTATAACATGGGTCATAGCAATCAAAGTAATAATATAAATGAGTGTGAGGATGACGGTCCCTATTACATTAAGTTGAATGTCGAAGGATTATTTTTAAAGTTCGAAATAGATACGGGAAGTAAGATATCGGCTATCTCAAAAAAGTTTTATGATAAAATGTTCTCTAAGTTGCCGATAATTAGTAAAATATTAACTTTTAAATCTTATACTGGAGACGTTATTCAAACACTCGGATATATACGGGTGACAATTACAAACAATAATAAACAACTTTCATTAAAATTATACGTTATCGCTAAAGGAGGACCTCCGTTAATGGGGCGAACGTGGATAAAACAGTTAAAATTATCAAGTTTCGATGCACTTAAAAGCCACCATTATGTATCCGAGAATTTGTTACCGAAAACGCTCAAGGATGAATATCCTGAAGTTTTCGCTGAGGGACTGGGTACATTCAAGTCGCAGATACGACTTCACCTAAACGACACGACCCCTGTGTTTGTGAAGGCGCGGCCGTTGCCTCTGGCTCTGCGCGCGCGCGTCGAACGGGAACTCGATCGGTTACAGGGGGAAGGAGTTATATACAAGGTAGATAGGTCAGATTATGGTACGCCGATAGTACCTGTAGTCAAATCAAATGGGGATATCCGCATTTGTGGAGACTACAAAGTGACAATCAATCCGAGATTGAAAGACTTTCATTACCCGCTGCCACGGATCGAGGACCTGTTCGCAACATTGGGTGGAGGTGAACTGTTCACTAAGCTAGATCTGTCGAATGCGTTTCAACAATGTTTACTCGATGAAGCTTCAAGGCCGATGACAGCAATTACCACTCACGTCGGTACTTTTGTTTATAATCGTGTGCCGTTCGGTATTAAGTGTATACCTGAAAATTTTCAGAAAATAATGGAGGAGACATTGAGTGGTTTGCCGTTTACGGCAGTGTTTGCGGACGATATTTGTATTAGCGGTAAATGTAAGTCATCACATATATCAAATGTAAAGGCCGTATTGCAGAGATTGAAGGAAAATGGCCTTCGGATTAATTATAGTAAATGTCATTTTTTTAAAGAATCAGTGACATACTTAGGTTACAGAATAGATAAACAAGGCCTACATACTGATGATAAAAAAATTAAAGCGATTGTAGCTGCTCCAGCACCTTGTAACATTACGCAGTTAAGGAGTTTTTTAGGACTCGTAAACTTTTATTCTAAGTTTTGCGTAAACATGAGTGATGTATTAAAACCTCTCTATGATTTATTAAAAAAAAATGTGAAATGGAATTGGGATAATAAATGTGAAGATGCCTTTACTAGGATTAAAACCGTCTTAAGTAGCTCTCCGGTGCTTGCACATTATGATCCAAAGTTACAACTTATACTGGCAGTAGATAGCAGCCCATACGGTTTGGGTGCGGTATTGTTACAACGTTACGAAGACGGCAGCGAGCGGCCGCTATGTTGCGCCTCGCGAACTTTAAATCCTGCTGAGTCCAACTATTCACAGTTGGATAAGGAGGCTTTAGCGATTGTATTTGGTGTGACTAAACATCACCAATATGTATACGGTCGATATTTCATTCTTAGGAGCGATCATCGTGCTTTGAGTTATATTTTAGGTGACAATAAAGGCATACCGGTGACCGCTGCAAGCAGAATTCAACGCTATGCAGTTAAATTAGCAGCTTATAACTTTAAAATAGAATTTGTAAGATCGGAGAGGAATTGTTTCGCGGATGCCTTGTCACGCCTCCCTCTTAGCTCGGCTAAAGAACGAGTACGAGAGGATGACGATGAATGTAGCTACCTTAACTTTGTTGAAGAAAATTTTCCACTCAGTTTTAAGCAAATTAAAACAGAAACGGATAAAGATTCTCTTCTAAGTAAAATTGTGGGTTATACAATGTTTGGTTGGCCGTTACAGGTTTACATAGATCAAGAAAAACCTTATTTTAATAGGAAAGACTCGTTACATTTAGATCACGGATGTTTAGTATGGGGCTACAGGATTGTTATACCCAAGGCGTTACGACAATCAATATTACAAGAAATACACGAGGGTCATCCGGGTATAGTTAAAATGAAACAGATAGCCCGCAACTATGTGTGGTGGGAGACGTTAGACAGTGATATTGAGCGCATTAGCAGTGAGTGCGCGGCGTGCGTGTCGCAGCGCGCTCAGCCTGCACCAGCGCCGTTACACTCCTGGCCCTGGCCCGAGGAGCCGTGGTCACGATTAAACGTTGATTTCTTAGGCCCCCTACACAATCGATATTATTTAATAATAGTCGATGCTCACTCTAAGTGGATTGAAGTAGAACGAGTGAGCACCACTTCAGCAACTGTTGTTATAGATAGTTTCAGAAGGATTTTCGCTCGTTTTGGCATTCCAAAAAATATTGTAAGCGATAACGGACCGCCGTTTTCATCGGCAGAATTAGGAGCGTATTTTAAACGTAACGGCATAAAACATTTGCCCGTCGCACCATATCATCCCTCCAGTAATGGAGCCGCCGAGAACGCAGTACGCACTATAAAACGAGTTTTAAAGAAGGCATCATTAGAAAATGTAAATGACAACACTGCTTTATGTAAGTTCCTGTTTATGTATCGTAATACAGAGCATAGCACAACGGGGCGCGAGCCGGCGGTAGCGATGTTCGGGCGCCGACTGCGCGGCAGACTCGACCTGCTGCGGCCGGACACGGGCGAGCTGGTGCGCGGCGCGCAGCGGGCGCTCGAGCAGCGCGCGGCTGCGGCGCGGCCGCCGCTGCGGCAAGCAGACGTCGGGGACGCCGTTATCATGCGGGATTATTCTAAACTTAGGCAAAAATGGGCAGAGGGCGTAGTGGTGCGACGGTCAGGGCCGGTTACGTACTCGGTTAAAACCAATGACGGACATCTTCATAAGCGACATATAGATCAGTTGTTGACTAAAGGCGGTAGTAAGTCTAGACGTTCTATCACAGGTCCGAGTCCTAGTGTGAATATGGAGTCAGCCGAAGCTGACCCTAATGCGGCCATTGAACAAATAAAAACCACTTCATCGGTAGACTCCCCACTCAATACATCATGCGAGGGTGAAGAAAAATGCGCGAGGGATGAGTCTACCGAACCAGCAGTCACGGCAGCTTTAAGTTCGCTACCGTCTACGTCATCGCCGATCATTGATAGTCGTTTACGCCGGAGAGCTGCCATAGATTGTGCCAAGAAGTTAAAAACTACAAAATAGCAATTTTAGAATCTGTTTTTAAATTGTTGGGTTGACGTTAGTGAATATGTATTCGTTTTAAATAGTTGTAAGTATCAACACGACATTTATCATATTTTTATAGTAATAAGTAAGTTTTAAGTACCTACCTACATCAGCTTTTTGTTATTTTTCTTATTAGCTACTAGCATTTGCCAGCGGTTTCGTCCGCGTAAAACATATTATTATAATATGTAGATTAAGAGGGGACAGTGTTATGTACGGTATTATTATAACTAATAGATCATATTCACTTGTGAGGGTATGTCGAAATACTTAATAAATCAGTCTGCTTTGAATCTCGGTGTTTCATTGTCACGATCATAACAAATATGTATTATCCCTTTGATATATTCTATAAAAGGGAAAATTTAATTTTCAAGGCACCAAATGAGTAGACAGATTTAAAACTAAGATTTATTTTTTCCAGGCATTTTTCGAACTGTGAATCCATAATTATGTTCGCATAACTAGACAAAATATATGGATAAAAGCCGACTTTTTTTTTCATTTTATTTAGAACAAATGTTGTAGATCATGATGTTAGTAATACTGCCCTGCGAGTTTGTTAGTGTTTTTAAAAATAATCCTGTAAACTACACACTAATTTTGACATATTTACCTATTTAGAGAAAATTAAAATTTTACCAGCCTAGGTCCCTAGGGTATTTTAGCAATGATCACATCTATCACCTATATTAAAAGGAGAATTTCACTGACTGACTGACGTAATCAGCGCAAAGACGAAACAACTGGAACTAACAACATTAAATACTGCACACGACTTATAATATAATTTTTAATATATATTATTCCCTATTAATGCTCAAACACCACCATCTTCTCTTCTTCCATTTTTTTTTCGCAACTTTTCGTTCAACTACTTTTATAAAATGATTGTACCTATACGGAAATCAAATTAATGGTAGCTGCAGTTATAACCTCCGCGTCCATCTTGAACGCTTGCCGCTCAATAAATGATCACGGACGATTGTGTGGATGCATGCACGATGATCGTGACAATTACGTTGCCGATCATGGCCGATTGTGTAGAAGAGGCGTAATATTTATAATAAAATTATAAGTACCTACACTAGCTTTTGCCCGCGCCTTCGTCCACGTGAATTTCCTCGGACATTTAATTTTTTTTCTGTTACATTTATGGCTATATATTTAAACGTTACTCAATTTTAAGACTCCGTTAAGTCTCGTAGGTACTGTCACAGTTACTTTAACATAAAGTGATAGAGACAGCGTTAGTTTTAATGGCATCTTAAAATTGAGTATAGATATTAATCAGCACCTATTATTAAGTTATTCTTATGATTATAAAATAAATACCTACATTGTTACGGTCATCGGAACGGAACGAACAGACAAAACCACATAAACAGGCCACTTACGATAAAAACTAAACCCAGAGTTAGCTGTTAACACGACGGTTAAATTACAAAATGTTTTACATAGTGAACGTCCGTTACCACCTACTCTGACTTGAAAGACACCCCTGAGGTGCGGACCCCAACAAAAATTCATTTAAGTTATATAGACAGTTCTGAATTTCTCGAGGAGGGTGGTTGTGATCACCTATTTCTGCCACAAATTCTCTGTCTTCAGTTACAATTATAACAGTCTTGCAGCCTTTAAACTTCCCGGAGCAGTACCATCGAGTCTTACTGCCCATTTGGACGAAGGTGTTCCTCCTGTAGATGAGGATCGTGCCTCCTCGGTTGCTGGGCACAAACTTCAGGACCGCATCTACTTGAAGAACAAGGAATAGATGAAATCTTCTGTGAATTTGAAATAGTTGAGCTTGTGATACAAGCGAGTAAGGTACTTTAAACTTCATACACAGAGGTACAAGGGCGGTATTGAAATGCATTAGGCATTCTCTGCCAGTCAAACAAGGGTGAAACCACCTCATGAAGTACCTATTACTTTGAGATTGCACGGGGAATATTATAAAATAAGTTTAAGTAAATATGATTATCTGCCATACTCAGAAACGTCACTTAATAATAATGAATAATTAACTTTAATTGACCAACATAACTTGGAACGCTGTCAGTCAAAAATATTGTTGTTGACATGTGCCAAGTTATGTTGGTCAATTAAAGTTAATGATTCATTATTATTAAGTGACGTCTCTGAGTGTGGCAGTATGACTCATTTATTTAATAATTTGACAACTTACAATTTTATCCGAAAATAAACACGATAAAAAAGATAAAAAGTTCCAAGTAAAATACTTGACAGATCATTTCATGCAAAATTCTGTTCCATTTTTAAATAGGTATAACACTATGGTAAAGAGTCTCTATCCGAGAGTGGTGACACAGGTCCTAAATACAAATCAAATTGAAATACATATAAAAAATAAGGACATTGGTTGCGTTATACCCTTGGGTCTACAACGTTATTTTTTCGTCTACAGGTACATATCAAACCTGAAAATAGTTATAATTTTTACACCAAGTTATATTTTGCGCTGTAATAATATTTAAAAATGTTACAAGTTGGACACCTCTATTGCAAATCAGCTGTCGTTAACATCCGCGTGCAACACAGGTCACTGAAGGTCACAGTGGCAGCGCGAGCGCAACCTTACACGCAACCTCACGCGCGACCCTCACATCTACCGGACCTATTTGGTGGAAACTAAAGGTTGATGCGTTCGTGCCGCTTGCGCCCGCGTTTCCGCTATCGTGTCGCGTTTTAAGACGATGAGGATCCATTACAGTAACATTGAGTAATAGAAATGATACGTGTGTGGTGATGTGTCTGTGGCAGTGCGGCGGTACGAGGAAACATTTGGAGTCAGGGTATTTTAGATCACCATACTTTCCACCACACTACGATCAAGGAACTACGGTCAGTTTCTGCCTCTGACCACCGATGATCGAGGTATGAGGTGCATTCGAAGTGTGAATTCCAATAGTCGAAGGAAAGAGATTTTAGACCTAAGAGTTCTGAGAATAGAATGAAGAATCGCATTCATCATCATGTCAACCTTTAGACGCCCACCGCCGGCCATAGGTCATCCCCAAGGGGAGGTTAAGCCGTAATCGCCATGATTGGCCGATGCATGTTGTTTTTGTTTTTTTTTTGCGATCTTGGCGATCGCAGTTGGTGTTATGGTACTCAGAAGGACCTTGCTGCACATCCTCTGGTCAATATCCCTCAGTCGCCTTCTACGACACCCACGGGTAGAAATAGGGTAGTGCTAATCGCGGCCGAACGCCCGTAGGCGGACAACGAGATAACACAATAAACACGAAAATTGTGAGTGTTCATGAAACATTTATTTCAAAAAAAATTACAAATTCTTTATATGAAAATATTTGACACTTGTATGGGTTTTTGTGTATACTAAAACTAACGTGGTAGATGATTATGCTCACCAATTACGCTGACGAACTCACCGTCTTCTGTAAGTATTACCCTTGATTTGCAGCCTTGAGCCTTCTTGGAGCAGTACCATCTGGTTCTGCTAGTCATACGGGCATACCGGTGACCTTTGTAGACGAGGACCGTACCTCCACGGCTAGTAGGTTCAAATTTCAGCACTGGAACCTCTAAAAAATAAAAAAATAAGGTCTTAGTCATGATTTCAAATCGCCAAAAAGTTGCTAATTAAATATT
The DNA here is from genome assembly GCA_947361185.1 of Charanyca ferruginea. NCBI lineage: Eukaryota > Metazoa > Arthropoda > Insecta > Lepidoptera > Noctuidae > Charanyca > Charanyca ferruginea. Next base: position 20,348,458 of record OX376073.1, read on the forward strand.
CAAAAGTGTCTTATGACACCCGGCAATTTATCGTCCCCCAGACCGCAGCAGTAAGCCTGACAGTCTTGCTGTTCTTCTTCTTCTTCGTAGCGCTGGCACGACAGTCTTTTAAATTTGTTTGGCCCAAAATTCAGCCACTTGGTTTAGCTCAGTCCGGATAATGCTTTGCCGGTGTGCTTGTAAGACCAGTTGCAATTGCAACAAAGTCATCGTAAGCGTGACTGCTGAGTATACAGGACTGGGTCAGAGTTAGATGTGGAATACTCCTGATTTTGTGCACACACTAGTGCATTACAATATTTCCTGCTTATAAAAATACCAAAATAAAAGAATTGAAAATAAATGACTAGGTATGTACTTATTTAATTTCTTTATTATACCATTGACCTGCAGTAGGAATTCAGGCTAATAATTATAATTATAGAACACACACACACACCCAACGTTATAGTCTAACCACATCATCACACCACATAATATCATCTATCACTTAGGTTAGCACTTGGCTTCGGCCCGTGGTACCATACAAAACAGTCACATCAAGGCCGAGGTAGAAACATTCATGCCAACAAATAATAATGAATGATCACTCAATCCAAATGGTCAGGTCAAATCGGGAACAAGGAAATTCGCCGAAGAACCATGGTCACCGACATAGCTTTTAAAATATGCAAGTTGTAGTGGCAATAGACAGGCCACATCACTCGAAACACCGATAACCGATAGGGGAAAAATGTTTTCGAGTGGCGACCTCGAACCAGAAGACGCAGCTGGTAATCCTCCCATCATATGGACCGACAACATCGTCAAGGTCGCCGGTAACCGGTGGTAGCAAGCGGTAGCTTGCTGCTCGATGTGGCATTCCATGGGGCCTTTGATCAACAGTGGACATCTTCCGGCTGACAATAATGATGATAATGACCACTCAGTACAGCTGTTACATTTGCCAGGCCACTGGGATTTTAATGGTTATGTTGACCAATTTCGTCTACAAACTCCCCGTCTTCCGTGAGTATTACCCTGGACTTGCAGCCTTGACTATTTTTGGAGCAGTACCATCTAGTCTTGGTCATTTGAACGTATCTATGTCCTTTGTAGGCAAGAATCATACCTCCTCGCTGGCTGCGTACAAACTGGATCACCGGTTTCTCTAAATGAAAATAAACAAGGAACAATTACAGTGAGTCTCATTTGCTGATGGGGAAAAATGAAAATCAGTGAGCGTAAGAATAACTAATTGAGCACAATAGCTTTGGACACCCGCCAATACGGGGTGATTGGTAATTCGATACATTTCCTAAGAGGGGATAAACTAGAGCTAATTTATAGCAAAGACCCTGAAAACTTGGAGCCGATACTGGGTCGATTTAAATTTAGAGCACTTTTAAAAGTAATGAATATTTCTGGAGGATTCGTTCGTACATGATCTATCAGAAAAGTTTATGATTTGTGTTCAGAGTTGAATCATATAGATTTCTTACAATTAGCAGGTTTTGCTAGACTTAAAAGTGTTAGAACTCAGGACCCGGGATCAGACTTTTTGCAAGTTAGCTCTAGTTTTATCCCCTTTCGATTCGTTACTTAGCACGCAGGGCTTAGGCGATATGAAATGGATCGTCACCCATCCACAGACATGACCTCCTTGCTTTGAGGCCTCCAAAATGGGTTATAATAGAGGCTTCTTGCTATCGCACCATTTCGATAGTTATGTTCACCAACTTCCTGGACAAACTTCTCGTCCTCCGTACCGGTCCTCGGTACGGTAGTCAAAGGTGGCGTGGAAATGACGAAAAAAAAAAGAAAAACTTACAATATCATTTAATTTTTTAAATTTCATTAAACAGCAATAAGATTATACAATACAAGAAGTATACATATTAAAAAAAGCTTACAACTTATTGTATACAACCTCCTTCTCACGACTTCGTCCGCGTAAATGTCGCAGACCAAGTTGCGGAATAAAAAAAACCTGCGCGGTCGGGGGACCCCCGTAAGGAACGAAGTTTTTTACGAGTCTGTACAAAAAAAAAAAAAAAATATCACAAGCAGGCGAGTGCGCAGCAGCGACTCGAAACACGCATACATACACACACGCATTTCGTTACGAGACGATTTCTACTAATTCGCACTACCCGTAAGCCGCGTTAAGGAACTTCGTGCCAAAAAGTAGCCCATAACCTTACTTGTGGTTTAAGCTTAATATCTACAAAATTTCTTCAAAATTGGTTTAGCCGTGAAAACGTAACAAACAAACAAACTCAGTTTAGTAATATTAGTATGTACACAAACTAGCGAGTAGCCTTGCTCCGCATGGGCTCGATTTACTAAAGTAGCGACAAGACAAAACATCGAAAAATTTTGTACTATAAGTATCTATTTAAGTTAAATATTATACACATGCTAAATCGGAGAATATTCTTTAAATGATGGCGAAATCCATTTTGTATCTTAGAACGAATGAAATTAAAAACAACAAGTTCATAAAAAACATTAACATTTTTTTAATTTTTATAAATTACTTACGGAGTAGAGATTGGAGCCCCCCTTTAGGCAAAAAAAAGCCTGTGTTAAGGACCCTACTTTTCCAAAGCGCCAGAATAGCGCGCACCACAAACTCCCCAAGTTAGCACAATACAAGCACAGTAAAGATATCTATACAGTATTCTATCTTCATACAAACGGTCGGAACGCGAGTCGTACCTACACTTTTTAAGTTAGTAGGGAAATTAGTATACCGACAGTCTCGAATGCGCCTCAGTAGCGAATATATTGTGTTGTTTTTGGTTGCTTGAATTCGTCAATAACGCACCCAGAGATAAGATTTTTTAAATTACCTGGGAACTCCGAAAGACTATATGTTCCTGAAACTTAATAGACTATAAAAAAATGACTTCCAGACTATAGGTACCTACTTACTAGACTATTAAAAAAATGATATACCTACTATAGTAATTTGTTTCTTTTTTTTAACCGACTACAAAAAGGAATCAAAGGAATCAAAATGTTCTCAATTCGGGTGGTTTCTTTTTTTTAAAAGGTAAGTATTTCGCTTTTTCTACCGAGGTACCTGGATTAATAAACAAATAAGTGTATAGGGTGAAAAAGCGACCTACCTACGCTCGCGTTAAAACGAACTAGTAAGTACCTACCTAGGTAGTTTCTTAGGCTAGGCTATCTATCTACCTGCTTATGTACTAGCTACTTACTTAAACTATTGAATTAAACAAAATGTCATTATAAAATAATTATGAGAGTAAATGATAGGTACAGACGCCAGCACATCAGGCCATTAAAAATTGTCAAATTTCCCCAATTGAATTTGAACCTTACACTTTTGTAATAAAATTTAAAATCTATCAAAGAAATTTGACAGATTGTTGCTCCAGCTTGTGCTGGACTCTGTATCTACCTATTTAGTAAGATTTTACATTATTATTTACTTTTTAAGTAAGATTTTGTAGTCGGTAGTTAGAGGTTTTGTCAGCTGTGTTTTGCATTTTGGTTAAGTAAGAAGTAGGTGTTGAAGTTTGTAAGGATTGCGAAATAAAGGGAAATATTTTTTTATTGAGACGCCTTGAATGGCTGCGACTGAGGCGTAAATATCTTTCAGTCTCAAAATAAGGGTGGTTTTTTTATTAAACTTCTAATCAAAAACATAACATGCATTTTTATTGAACACTTCCCATTTCAATTATCCATTTCATTTTTTTTTAATTAAATGTAAAATATTATGTACTCATATTTACAATCACAAAACTAGAACACACACTAGGAAGAAATTAAAACACTGTACGCGGGACAACCCTAGCGCACGTTAAGGTACTGCGCGCATGTAGGTAATTAATTCAAGCAAGGACAGGGCCGAGTCACAATACTGTATAGATATCTTTACTGTGATACAAGCAAGCAAGCAACAAAGCACGCAACAGCAGCAGCAGCTTGCAGCTGCTCTGCAGGTAGACAATTTAGTGCAAACTGAAGTAAGAACTAACAATAGTCTTAAGTCTTTTCTACTAACAAAAGTTACAAATATAAAATATGTATGTTTAGCTTAAGGTAGGCAGCCTGAAATAAATGAATTATTATTAATATTATTATAATCCGTAAACGTCAGAATTTTTAAATTTCGCGGGCTACCCTGGCGCTAATGATGAATAACAATTTATTCATCAGTTTTAGGGTACCGTACCTAAAGGGTAAAAACGGAACCTTATTACCTAAGACTCCACTCTCCGTCTGTATGTCTGTCTGGCTGTCTGTCACCAGGCTGTATCTCATAAACCGTGATAGTTAGACAGTTGAAATTTTCACACATGATGTATATCTGTTGCCGCTATAACAACAAATACTAAAAACCGAATAAAATTAAAATTTAAAGGGGGCTCTAATACAACAAACGTGGTTTTTTGCCGTTTTTTTGCTCGATGTCTAATGTTGTATAGATAATGTTACGGAACGCTTCCTGCGCGATTCCGACTTGCACTTGGCCAGTTTTTTAAAAAATCACTGAGTATTCGGGCCTCTAGAGGCCTTTGCCCTGTAGTGAGACAAGAGTAGGCTGGTTTTATTACTAAGAACTCTTAATTTTTGAAACACCGGCGGAGCTGGATGATTATGTTCACCAATTTCGTCTACAAACTGCCCGTCTTCGGTAAGTACTACCCTGGACTTGCAACCTTGACCATTCTTGGAGCAGTACCATCTAGTCTTGCTGTTCATATGAACGTATCTATGTCCTTTGTAGGCCAGGATGGTACCACCTCGTTGACTGCGTAGGAACTGTATTACTGGCACTTCTGAATGGAAATAAACAAGCAAGAATTATAATGGGTAACAACCAAGTAACAACACTGCTAAAATATATTTTCAGGGAAATTAATAAGTTTGGAAATACGAACAAGAGATGGGACTAAATAGTTTTCAATCGGACGAAGCTCTGAGTAATATCTAATGTAGGCCCTACACACGTAACGATATAATACCTACTTGCACAAATTTGAACTTGCACAACTCTGCATTAACGGGTGTAGGATAAATTAGCGCAAGTATCTGAGCCATTTCTGTGTACAACGACGTCACGCTGCCTTGTGCAAGTCTAAACTTGCGTAAGTATATCGTAACTTGTGTGGCTACCATTAGATGGAGTCAAATATTATAACAAATAAATGAAATGTAAGAAATGCTTAATGTGGTAACAGTTTTTTTCCCACGGTTAGACGGAGTATACATGATGTGCGTAAAAACGAGTAAGGCTAAAATACGCTGAAATGAATACAGTGTAGATACGTTGACAACCCTTATTTTATAAAAAAAAAAATTATCGAATTATAAGACGAGTATTTTAATGAAAATTATATTTTGATTTATTAAAGAACATTTAATAATAATGACAACAAGATCTTTGAAGAAACATATTTTGGAAGTAACCCTATATTTTATTACTATCTAAGAAATATTTTGTTTTTTTCTTCAAATGTGACCTGTTACAACTGTGTGACAAATATATTCCGTTTTCTTTTTTCAGCTACGAAACCCTAAAAATATAATAACATGTGTTCTTTAAAAATAAATTAACCACATCTTCAAAGCGCCCAATGTACTTTAAGTTCTACAACGATAAACTTGAATCTTTCCTTCAGGTGAAAGATAAATATGAGGAGGCTTATGGTTGTGGCATCCAATTTCCTGCACCAATGTTCCCATACTATTGGTGAGCACTTTAGCTTCACATCCAGACAGTTTCCTGGAACAATACCATCTGGTCTTGTTGTGCATATGAAAGAAAGTGAATTGCTTGTATAGAAGTATGATGCCTTTTCCACGGCTGCTTGGTAAGTATTGCACGGTAGACCCTGTATAGAATAACAAATACTGAATACGCAGTCTAAGTGCGGTGTTTGCGACGTTCGTCATCAAATTGTTTTAAAATAGTTCGTTGTATTTATACACGCTGAAATTTTAGTGGTTATTTTCCCGAAGCGAAATGATTCTTGGTAGACAACCGATTAATAAAAAAATAAAATAAATTAAAAAAAACGGCAGATTTTGGATGGTGGAAAACTAGCGACCCCGTACCAATAGTGATACAGCGCGGACGGCTGACTGCGCGAGGTCCTGTGTTAACGAAACACAATACTTACCTAAAAGTTATTCCAATACTTATTTCCTTCACACTTTCACGGGTTTAGGACCGTTATAAGAGGAGTTGCATATTTTTTCAATTATTTGAAAAATAATAAACATTTTTATTTTTTAAGTTTAACTCTATGAATCGATAGTACTACTGAGGGTAAATCGTTCAGCCGCGGGAAATGGACCATTTAAATTTCAGCTTGTATAAGTTAGGATCGTTAATACATACGTGGTGATTGGCATACCTAAGGGCATCACCACATAGTCACAGATATAGTATATATATTTTGGTCGTCACGGAGCGACACCAAGCAATAAATAGACAGTTTGTGTTTGTATGTATATGTTACGGCTAATATCCGAAGTGCGGCTACACCTAGTTTTAGCCAGCTACAACAAGGTGCAGCCGGCCACATGCGGTCAAACTTAGATGTATCCTACTTATCTTCGGTTAGAACTAAGTTTAGCCTTCATCATAGCGGCTAGAACTAGGTGCAGCCGCACACCGGTGGTTAAATTGTCTGTTAAAGATGGTCGACGTCAGTGGCACCCCGAGGTTCGGTTTAGTAAGGTTCCATTAAACCCTGCAGACAGAAATGGGAGCCGCGCAGCGGGGCTCCGTCGTCCCGACGTCGATCATCTTCTTCTGCTCAATGGTTCGAGCTCAAGGCTACAGCTAAGTTTAGCCACTTATAGTTGTATTGTATGCTGTGTTTAATAACTTAAAAGTTTGAATTTGTAGGTGATGATAGCCATAAAAGTGTCACCACATAGTATTGTATAGTGTATTGATGTAGAATAGTGTTACGTCAGGGAAAATGACACACAATAGCTTGTACAGAAAAGTTTATTTACACACCATAAGTAAAATAACAATGTGTTCGTAGCAATTAGATAGCCACACCATAGCTTTAATAGACCAATCACAGCGCTTTACGCCCGCCTTAGAAATTTGTACTGAACGAATACTTAGACCAATCGTGTGATAGCCATTTAAATTAAGTAAATGTAGTGGGTAGAAATGGTAGAATTTATAGGTCTTACACATAGTATTTGTAACATTATAGGTCACGAAGTAACATATCTAATAAAGTTAAGAACACTACTAATATAGGTACTTAATCTAAATACTACTGGACTTAATTTTTAAGCGAATTAAACCATATAAAACTATGTGTCGACTCCTTTTGTGGTCGACATCCTATATATATCCTATCCTATCCTATTGGTGTGATGAGCACTTGTGTTTGCTTTGTGTCTGGGTGTTGTTTATCTATATATGTATGTATTTACAAAAAAAAAAAAAAAAAATGTATTTGTGTATGTATATCAGCTGTCTGACACCCATAGTACAGGGTCTCCCTAGTTTGGGGTCAGATGGCCGTGTGTGAAAATGTCCCCACATATTATTATTATTATTATATTTACCAAATACAAGATGTCTTATTAGCTAGAATAACACATTTCGCAGTGGGCGCCTAAAGGTCAACATGATGATGAACCTATATCGAATCTTCCACTTTTACGATACACGTTGTGTCCTATTAAATCCAAGCTGTGTAGGTAAACTAAGTGTTCTATTTTTCCTAAAAGATTACGTCCAAATATTTTTGTGTTACTCAACAACAACAACAACATTTCTCAAACTGGCTCGAGGCGTGACCAACTGGCCGATCGCGAGCGAATATCAAATGGCCTCAGAAAAATTACAATGACAAAAAAAAGTCATCCTTGTCATCGAAATATAATCTGGAACATATTATTTATCAGAATTCTGTAGTTTTCCAATCACTTTTATTTTCATTTCTTGAAACAAAGACATGGTGAAGGAGCCTCTTAAAATTACCTTATGGCAAATATATAATTAATTAACATTTTACAGTTCAAATTAATTATAATCATTTAAAATAACATACATATTTAAAAAAACGTCACAATATTTTATTCAATTAAGGAACTTCTTGAATAAGGAACTTAGTATTTTTTTTAATTTTCGCTTACTCGAGTTATTACTACATAGCATTTTATAATATAGGTACACTTCTCAACAAACAAATCAAAACACCAATAAAGTTTGGTTTTGTATGAGATCTATGTACATTTTTACATTTAAAAAAAAGCCAGCGGATATTGTGTAGACTTAACCCACAAAGTACGTACCTAAGGCTGCGTCGCGCCCGAGCAGAGAGACCACTCAGAACAAACCGCCATTTTTAGCACGCACACATTGACATTACGTTTATAGACATTCTCAAGCAGTTTCAAGCTGACTTCAGTCTCGACTGTCACGTGTTGTCAAAATGAATAAATGATGTAATTGACATTTCACGACGAACAAGAAAATTTTGTTATAAAAAATTGCAAAGAGTTCCAACCAGTGTCAATAAAATTTCATATTGTCACAAATAAAACCTACAGAGTCAATACAGTAGCAGCCCGTGAGTCTGGAAACTTTGGGTAATTATTTTTGAAGATGGCGGGTGCGGTACTTCTGTATCCTTTATATTTTGTACTTAAACTGTCAGCTATGTATTGGCGTATTTTTTAAATTATATTATTCTTCTTTTTTATTTAAATACCGCCTAAATAGTACTTGCAGTACTGATTCGATTTTTTTGACGAGAAGTATATTGCCATGATAAGCGTTTTGCCATCGATCACGATTCTCATTCTTTTCTGTGCAGTAAATGGCGTTAAAGTTGATGTTCCTCAAAATCTTAAGAAGCAACTTAATATTCTGGACGTATCACTCTTTGAACTTAAAGTAAAAAAAAGCTAAGGATCTTCGTCGTTATCGATTTATATTATATCTGAACTGTCTTCGCTTTTAACACTTTCATAATCATGAAGATATAAATACTCACCAGAACGCTTCAATTTCTTAAGTTTCTGTCTTTGGTTGTAACGAATTGTGCTTTCTCTACTTCTTTTTCTCATAATTTCTTGTTGTTCAGGACTCATTTGAGATATTGGTAGAAGTTTTCCTAATTGTTTATTCCGTTCCCTTCTACGAGCCTCAGCTAATCTTTTTTTCAGAAGCCTCTCTTGTCTCGATTGTTTTCGAGCCATTTTAGAATCTGAAATAGGTAGACTGGTTTTTAGTTAGGGTTGTGAGGCAATTGCTGTCTGGGTGATTTCTGAACGTTATACTCGTAAAAACATTTTGTCAGAAGTATGATGCTCCAACAGATGTTTGGCGGGTTGAATTTTTAAAATGTTTCCTGCGTGACAAAAACTTAAATGATAATAATACCTACTATCTCAATGTCGGTACAACTGTAAAGGACAATGCCAGAAACTCTATAGAACTCTGCCCCAATCAATAAAAGTTATGTACAATATGTAGCATCTTACTGTTTATTTATTGCTGATAACTAAATATTCGTCTTAGTGACTGTAGAACTTGCGGTTTCCGTTTAAATCTAAAAACAATAATGACATTGATTATAGGTTAAATTGTATTTTAGGTAAAATGAGTTTGTATTTTGTGGGTAGGTATTTCGTAATCCGCAAGTTCTAAAGAAAAACAATTTACTATAGAAAGGCTGTATTCATTACAATTATTTTCATTAATTTACTTTTCTGTACATGGGTGAGGCAGGATCTGGCATTGTCATTTTAACAAATAAAATCTATTTTACATCTTAAAAGACTTTACTTGTAATTTTAATAATTTTCTGCATATTAGGTCCCCAGACCCCAGACCAGAATCAATCATTTTTCAAGCAATTAGTGGTTTTTGCAAAGCAAGCGGTGGATGCAAGCGGTGGATGCAAGCGGTGGATGCAAGCGGTGGATGCAAGCGGCAGGGTGCCGCTCGTTGTGGAGTTCTATGGGGGAGGCCTATGTTCAACAGTGGATGTCTTTTGGCTGATGATGATGATGATGATGATACAATTGGGAAAATATACTAACTGTCATATTTTCCCAATTGCATCATCATCATGGTGGTCTGGCTCGATGTGCTTGACGTCTGTACATAATCTAATCATGGCCTCCCCCAATTGCATATAGTAATAACAATAATTGATTTAGAAGGCAGTACTTGAGGTTTCTCTCTTTGGAGCCCTGACCGCCGGTAACTTAGACCCTGTTTCGATACCGGTGGGCTACCTACTATTTTTATATTTTTAAATGTTAATATTTTTGTTATTCATATTTAAAAATGCAATTTATGTGTGTATAGGAATGATAAATGGAAATAATAATATGTGGGGACATTTCACACACGGCCATCTGACCTCAAACTAGGGAGAGACCCCTACTTTGGGTTTTAGACAGCTGATATACATACACAAATACATAGGTATATAAATAAACAACAACCAGACACAATGCAAACACAAGTGCTCATCACACAAATGTTTACCCTGGGCGGGATTCGAACCTGCAATATGAACCTTATCCTTTAGTGAAATAAAGTTGAAAATCTATCAAATAAATTTGACAGATTGTTGTAACTTGCTGTGCTGACCTCTGTACAAAATTTACTTATTAATCTTAACCCCTATTTCTCAAACTAAAATAAACGAAAAATTAATGTGAGAAAATGCACATATTGTAAGCTTGTAAATTTTGCAGCCAACCAATCACAATAAGTATTTACTTCCTTTTTTTATTATTTTTAAAATTACAGAATAAATATGATACATGATATTAAAAAAAATATATATGATAGTTTCGTCATTTATTTATTTAAGGAACACAAAACAGAATTCAGACAATGCATAAGTAACACTGAGTATTGAAGTTCAGGTCGAGACTGTATTACTGATTATAATAATACTAGCAACCCGACCCGGCTTCGCATGGGCCTATAGCCTTCCTCGATAAATGGACTATCCAACATAAAAATATTTTTTCAATTCGGTCCAGTAGATCCTGAGATTAACGCGTTCAACCAAACAAACAAACAAACAAACTCTTCAGCTTTATAATATTAGTATAGATATAGCATGATTATGATATAAAAAAGTAAATAAAAAAATTATGAAAAGTTAATGATAAAAACAGAAAAACATTTTTACTTTTTAATATTTGAGCTGTACTTATAAGTATGTATTAATATTGCAACTAAATCTTAGTTTCTGAATTAGATACACATCGATATTACATTTACTTAAAAACAACAAAAATAGCTTTCCTCTGTACCTACACTGTTCTTTTATTATTATGATTGGATGACAAAGGATCCGACGGTACAGGAATGATGATAGTACTCCCCCGGACTATTTATTTTACTTTATATACTTAACACATATTATATACTTAACGGCATTCACAATAATCCAAATTTACTGACAATATAGTCTTTCATTTGTCCGCGAACACATCACATGGCTTGGCGTCCAAGAGAGCATTGCGTGAAGTTCCTTCACACAAAATTCTACTGCTAGGTACTGTCCTCTTAGCCAACCTTCATATCTTCATATATCTTCCAGTAGGAGTTTTGTAATACATTGGAGGAGCATGATTATGCTCAGTATTAGCCGAAATTATACGACTCTCTTTATCCATTTTGATCCGTGCAGGGCACTTCAGTTTCATATATTTCGAACAGTACGCGTTCGTCTTTGCCATACCTTTATAAGAATACGTGTAGTGTTGGTACATGATCACACTTTTACCAGTAGACACTGTGATTATCTCGTAATCTGTAAGTAGGAAATTATTTTACTATATTAAGACAAATAAAGAGAAAATAAAGATGTTCCTGAAATCATTTTGCAATTTTTTAAGGGTACCTACTCAAGCCTCATATTAGTACTAGGGGACATATGGCCCTATCTGTCAGCCGTGTGGTGCCTGCCGCGAATAGCACCACCCCATTTCTACCTGTGGGTGTCGTAGAAGGCAACAGAGAGATATTGACAAAAAGCCGGATGGTCAGCAGCGTCCAGAAGGACGCTGCTGACCATCCGTTGGTGGATCATGTTGGTGGTCGCAGATGGTATTCAGAAAATACCATCTGCGACCACCAACATTCACCGGCCATGCATGGCGATTACGGCTGAACCTCCCTTTGGGGGAAACGAATGCCCAGCAGATGCGTCTAAAGGTTGCCATGATGATGATGATATGTCCTGTGAGCCACATCGCTAGAATTGTCGCGGTATCTCCAGAGACGTGCACAAGTCGTACAAAACATTGTGCGAATTAATTCTTGTCCCGCGTCGCTTAAATTTACCGAAGTAAACTTGACTATAATATAAAGCGCGAAATAGCATGTTGGCGTCAATAACCTCCTGGACGATAATAACCCTCTGAAAGACTCCTCTACTTCAATAGATATTAGCTATCCAAACAAACAAAATAAATGAATGACGTAAAATATTGAAATGTATGAACAATGCATAACTTTGAAGAAACACGAACGGACTACGAACAAAATTAGTTTTTTTTTTTAATTGTAATATCATAATCTAACCAAAGTTGACAGATACAATAAATAAAACAGGCATATTTAATACATCAATAATTTATTTATTTTACTCTCATTGAATCTATCTTTAATTAATGAATTTGAATTTAGTTTCAAATTTTTTATAGTATTTCGTAAAATATTGAAAAAGTAACAAAAACATCACAATTAATATGCGCAAAAAAAAAATTCTTATAAAAGCCTGTCAACAATAGTTTAATAGGTACCTATGAAGTTATTGGATGTTTTCAAAAGCTTGCTTTTGTTTTCCTCTTGGTAACTAATTCTACATCTTAATTTGATCCTAATTAATTTAATAAATTCAACATTTGGTATTTCTAGGCTCAAATATCGTAAAAGACAGTGTGTGTTATTCACGCCAAGGAATCTTGTCTCTGCTGGTAACCCTTATCAGAAGAGGACAGAATTCCTTCCTCATTCCTTCATATTCCACCGGTGACCTCATAGTAAAAATGATTCGAATTCATCAGTACTTTTGCCCGATTCAAAATGTCTAATAAATCAAAAGTTATCCTTAGGGTGTTACTACACCAATCGATCGATCATCGATCGATCATCGGTCGATGCCATCGGTCGACATCAATCGACGTTGATCGATTGGTGTGGTAACATTGGCTGATCGACGGATACCGTCCGACTAACTAATCGATCGATTGCCGGTCGATGGCATCGGTCGACTTTGATCGACTAATTTCGGCTATAATCCATCACTAGTAATAATCAAGCAGCTCGATCGACGTCGACTAATCCATTCTACCATCGATCGATGCCGTCGATCGGCAATCGATCGATTGATCTAGTAACACCCTTACATTGGATTGTTTTATTTCATTTGAAATTTCTATGGCAAAATGATTGAATGTAGCGGAGATAAGAATAATATTTTAATACAGATGCGTTGAAGTGACTAGAATGGATAAGATGAGAAATTAATATACATAATATTAGAGGAAGTTTGAAAGTAGCGCCAGTGACAGAAAAGTTGAAAGGGAATCGTTTGTCTTGGTGGCTATAGTGAAGAGAAGGGATGAAACGCATGTGACCAAAAGAGTCATGAATATTAATATGGATGGATGGAGATGGAGAAGAAGGCCAAAGAAAAGATGGATGAATTGTGTGAAGATTAATATGATTGAAAAGGGAGTCAGTGAAAGCATGCCGGTTGACAAGACGGAATGGAAGAAGAAAGCCTGTTGCGTCGACCCCAAGTAACATGGGACAAGGGCAAAAAGATGATAAATTTCTATACTTTTACGTAGCGGCCCAAACGGTTCTTATAAAACACAGGATGTGGATGATTATGTTCAGTGTAAGCCGCAATAATCTTGCTCTGGGGATCAAACTTGAGGCGCGCGGGACATTTCTGATGTGTATAATTCGAACAGGACGCGTTGGTCTTCTTCCAACCCTTAAAGGAAGGAATATGTGTATTGTTGATACATGATCATTTTTTTCCCCGAAGACAGAGTTACAATCTCGTAGTCTGTAAGTGATAGGTCGTATTACTTAAGTGTTTTCCAAAAATATAGGAAAAGCATCAGGTTGGTGCCAAATGAAGGTCCAAAGCTTTTTCAAATATAACAGGTTTTGAATCGATTGGTACATACTAAGTTGTCGTCTTAATTTTAGACGAATAAAAAAATTTTACTTACAGAGTAGTTGGTTAACCGAATTCCAGTGACGAAGTTTTAGGAAAAAGACTGTGCCTGCTATTCTCGCTTTTATTCTACACCAACCACAATAAATATTTATAGTCAAATCAAATACGAACAAGAAACAGGTTTAAGATATTAGTGTCAGCTAGTTTAAAAAAACTGTGTATGAGCCATTAGTGCCCACCTTCGAGGGGGGAAAGACGAAAATATATAAAATGTTTAAGAACTTGTTATTACTGAGAATAATAAAATAATTATGTGGCAATATTTCACACACGGCCATTTGACCCCAAACTATAAAAAAAATAGAACATCAAAATAAGTTTAGTAAAGCGCGATATTTTTTACCAAAACATTAAGCCAAATGATAAAACGTACACTTTTTTTTCTTACTAACGAAAATGGAAGGACATAAAAAAGAAAAGAAAAAGTAGTATGTATTTTTATTTATTTTTTACAATCTTCAGCTCTCGATTTTGTCCGCGTGAAAGTGAGAGTTTACATAAAACATAGCCTTCAACTTAGCGATAAAACATATTGTCTAGTACAGTACATACTGGACAATATGTGGCAATATGTTGCCTAAATATCATTTAATTTAATACTATTCTAAATTCACAATTTTGTAAACGTTCCGTTTCGCATTTGTCTATAAACCGGCGGAGGATGATTGTGCTCAGCAATGGCAACGATGAGACCACCGTTTCGATCTAGTCTGAGTCTCGCCTGGCACTTCTTCTGGACATACCTGGAACAGTATGCCTGGGTCTTTAAGGGACCTCTGAACGAAAATGTGTGACCCTGGTACATTATTACTTGCTTGCCAGAAGATAAAGTGATAAGCTTGTATCCTGAAAACAAAAGAATGTGGTGTTTATTCCTAGTTTTACGTAACATCAAAACAGACAGGTTAGGCAGAGGTAAGATAGAAAGAAAGAAAAGAAAGAAAGAAAGAAAAATTGTTTATTTGAAACCTCGTACAGGTAAACACAAACATAAGGGTTATAGAAAACAATACAACATAAAAAAAGACTTATAAAACCTGTACGAGACCAAAAAGGCTCTTGTCTCGGCACAATGTTACGACATGAAATGTCGCAGCGCTGGTATTCTGACAGGGCCCTGCAGAGATGCCACGGGCGGCCACAGACATGACTAAACGGTAAATAAAAATAAAAAAATAGATAGATATGTATCATGTATGTGTAGCACAAACACATCATGTCATGATTCTTAAATTGACAGTGGTGCTGATTCCCTTGTTCACAAACTAAACTAAAATTAGGCATTTTTCATCTCTTACTACCAGGTAGCTAAAGAAAAGGACGGCGACAGACAAGGACTAATTTAGAGATGTCAAATTAGATTTTCCCTTAAACTTCGCAGTGTTTTTAATCAATACGTTCAGAAATGACAACTATAATTGTATGAACATTTTAGAGCAACTTAAATTGACAGCTCTTATCTGGGGGCACGGCAGTGCCCCCGCCAAGACGAGCCAAGCGAAGCGCTTGTAGGGCACTACCTACTTTTTCTCGAAGTGCTTCGTCGTTTTTTTGAACCCATAATCTGGGTTTGGATTATGTTAATATATGTCTCTTTCTTTTATTGGAGAGAAAGAGATATAAATAGCTTAAAATTAGTTTAGTCCGTGCACAACAGAATTGGCACCATTGACAGCACACACAATATGGAAATTAAAAATAAAATTAAAATGAATATCAAAAATCAAAATCAAAAACGAAATTGGAAACCCTGATAGAAAAATGTAGGTATGCTCAAATGTTGCAGTTTCGGTAATCTTCAAAAAATACTTTTCTAACCACAGTAGGTAATCTATACTTCTATACTAATATTATAAAGCTGAAGAGTTTGTTTGTTTGGTTGAACGCGCTTATCTCAGGATCTACTGGACCGAATTGAAAAATTATTTTTGTGTTAGATAGTCCATTTATCGAGGAAGGCTATAGGCCTGTGCGAAGCCGGGTCGAGTCGCTAGTTTGATAAAAAAACGAACACAGCTTGAAGCGACATACTGAGAATCTGCTTTTTTATACTTTATGAATATTGTGATACTATAATCTAAACATGTATTTGATCAACTTATATCTTATAACGGCTGGTCTATTCTTGGGTCAAAGAATCAGCATTGCCATACAGCGTGGCAATGCTGCCAGCCTGTTGGGCACGTGTCCTGTTGACAGCGATGTGGACAAGTTTTTGATGACCTTTGAGCTCCCCTGCCTTTTTTTTGGAATTGTACATAATATAATTATTTAGATTATTAAGATTTGTATACAATATACCTAGGTACCATGTTATTATGCAAATAAATTACCCAGATATTACTGCATCTTTCCTCCCGCAGATCGTTCTAAGTTTCTAATATGTTACTTTACTTATATCATAGTTTAAATCATGAGAAACTTACTTAGTCTACTTTCTACTTCTAATGTGGATAAAGCAACCGAATTGAGTCATGTAAATATAAAAATTATGCGGTAACTTTGTATGTTATTATAAAGGATTTTGTTGAACCGTGAAATATTGCTACTCGTTGAAAATAAAACATTGATGTAAGAAAAATAATTATTAAAACATTTATTATTTAAAAAACACATACGTTTCTATCTAATACCTTTAAACGAGCAATTTTTGTATATATATATAGTATATTATATGATCTGAATTTCGGAAACGGCTCCAACAATTTTTGGAACAAGCAACTAGCTTCAACTTTCTAACTAACTGACACTTTGACAATTTAAAAGTCCCCGTAAATTGTTTAATTTAAATAAATGCTTTGACTAATAAGGTTCTACCTAATTAAACTATAATTCTGTATACGATCCGTTTTGCCTTCTTTTATAAACGCGCGGCGGAGGATGATTATGGTCCGATTTGATTACCTTAACGTCACCATTAAGGTCTATTATTATTTGAGCGTCACACTTGCCCTTAAACCTTCTGGAACATTTCAGTGTACGTCCATTTGGTTTCACGAAAGAGAATGTATATCCCTCGTACATAAGCCAAGTCTTCCCTTGTTCCGTCGTGACAAAGTACGTTTTTTCTGTTATGAGAAAATATGATCCAAAACATCGTAACCAAACAAATATCACAATCTCAAATACAACACAAATATTACAAATATTGTATGAACGTAGTTGTTCAATGCACCTTTACTTGGAACACCAATGCTGACAGAAAAACGTATAAAACCTGTGGGCATTTTATTATTACACTTTCGGTCGTAATGACAAACTTTCCTTACTAGTATCATAATGTCCCATTTTTGTGGTTGAGAGAAAGGACACAGACATACACTAAGTAAAACAACAAGTTCAATCAACTCAGAATTTAAATTCATTTATATTTATAACTAATTCTTTTCCGTGTCTACCTCCGCGTACAACACGTCCGCGGACAACTAAGTACAGTAGAAATTTGATTATTCGAACCCTCAATTATCCGAACGCTCAATTATCCGTTTTCAATTATCTATTAATTTTGACCACTTGGTTTACCGCGACAGATTTAAGCAGCCTTTTATCTGGTAAAGTTTGAGCAGAACCATAAATTTCGTGTAGTGACATTTCTATAATTTCTTGCCGTGCAGTAAGTTTTGTAATTTTTTTTTTGAGTTCGCAAACTTTTGCCTCGAGAGCTAACTTTTCACGGTAAAGTTTCTTGAGAATTGCTTCATTTTTTGGGTTTCGTAGCCAAATGGCAAAAAATGGAAATAAGGGTTCCATTTAGGGATCTTCGTTTTATTTTTTATTCTTTTTCAGTCTCTGTTTTTTCTTTTCTTCTCTCCATTGTTTCCTCCTACATTCTTTACCTTCATTTGTTAATTCATTAATTGGTTTTCGATTCTTTTTAAGTCTTTCTAATTGCTTCTTCCGCTGCTCTTCAAATTTTTCGGGGTTTTGTTTTAGTTTCTCCCGGTATCGTTTAGCACGTTCTGCTGCCGTGAAGGCCATTTTCACTGAAATGTGGCAGACATACTTAACATGCGTGGTATCATATTATATACCTACTTAATTTTATTAAAATACTAATAACCTATTCACACGGTGTCCCAAAAAATAGTGTCAAGTGGAAGCCCAGCGGTAGAGCAAGCAACAACTTTATTTTTTTTATAATATAAAGTGTTACAAAATTAAACTATCAAACTTTAAGAATTTTTATAAGACCATCGAAAAAGAGCAGCTGTTTCGTACTAAAGTTTAACCTACCGTTTGAAACTGTAAAGAACACAGTTATTCAGTTCGATGGTCTAAAAACTTCTTAAAGCTTGATAGGTTAATTTTGTAACACCTTACATAATAAGACAATTTTAAAGTTTTTGCATGCTTCTACCCTGCTGATACCAATTCGTAATCCGAAATTGACTGTAAAGTACCCACTTTAGACCAGCTTTTAGCGACTTCGTCTGAGTGAATGTCGCGACAGGTTTATTTCCGGTCGTCCTAAATATTTTCAGTTTCTAAATATTCATATGTGCAAGGGTTACCACTTTCTGGGCGCTTCCTATACCGTCTTTGCCGTTACGCATTAGACAGTGGTGAAAAATTAACTTTGAACGCTTAATCGTTAAAATAAAAGTAACCAGTTCGTCTGACAAACCTAAACTTACATTTTATCAGTTTCTTAAAGTTACGAAAAAAAGAGAAAGCTGGTATTTGAACTGTGAACCGTACAATATTACTACTCGTTTAATAAAAAAAATAGTAGTAGGTAGAGGCCAGCCAGCGCATACAGCAACAAAAATCTGTCAAATATCTTTGAAAGATTTTCAACTTTATTCCAAGAAAAAAAAAGGTTCACATTCAATTAGGAATTCATTTCAATTTTTGGCCCTTTCATAGAGGCAAAGGCTCAAGTGTCTGCCAAAAAGTTGGGGATCCTAGCAAAGGTGAGACGGTACTTCACGCCAGAACAGCTACTTAAACTTTATCAAGCGCAAGTACGATCGTGTATGGAGTACTGTTCTCACCTTTGGGACGGATCTGCTAGATACCAGCTTGATGCCCTTGAGTCAATTGAGAAACGAGCCAAGAGGGTCATTGGCAATGATAGGCTCGTCGAGTCAAAGCTCCAAAGTATTGAGCATCGACGCCGAGTTGCTGGCCTGTCGGTTTTCTATCGGTTGCATTTTGGGGAGTGTGCGACGGAATTGCATAATTTAATTCCGCCGAGCCCGTTCCATCATCGGACCTCAAGACGTACGGCGATGCGCCACCGGTACATGGTGGACATCCCACCCACACGCACAAAACGTTTTGGGAACACATTCATTGTGCGTACTGCTAAGAAGTGGAATTCCCTGCCTGAGTCTGTGTTTCCTGATAGCTACAACCCGGGAGTCTTTAAGTCAAGAGTGAATAGGTTACTTCTAGGCAAGCGTGCTCCATCTTAGACCGCATCATCGCTTCCCATCAGGTGAGATAGTGGTCAAACGTATGCCTAGCAAATGATAAAAAAAAAAAAGGAAAATTTTACAGTTTGGTGTGGCTTGATGTGCTGGCGTCTGTTGTACTACCTATCCTTTACTCTCATAATCATTTTATAATGACATTTTGTTTAATTCAATAGTTTAAGTAAGTAGCTAGTACATAAGCAGGTAGATAGATAGCCTAGCCTAAGAAACTACCTAGGTAGGTACTTACCAGTTCGTTTTAACGCGAGCGTAGGTAGGTCGTTTTTTCACCCTATCCACTTATTTGTTTATTAATCCACCTACCTACTTTACTCGGTAGAAAAAGCGAAATATTTACCTTTTAAAAAAAGAAACAAATTACGTACTATAGTAGGTATATCATTTTTTTAATAGTCTAGTAAGTAGGTACCTACCTATACTCTCGAAGTCATTTTTTTATGGTCTATTAAGTTTCAGGAACATAGTCTTTCGGAGTTCCCAGGTAATTTCAAAAATGTTATTTAGTGGGTGCGTTATTGACGAATTCAAGCAACCAAAAACAACACAATATATTCGCCACTGAGGCGCATTCGAGACTGTCGGTATACTAATTTCCCTACTAACTTAAAAAGTGTAGGTACGACTCGCGTTCCGACCGTTTGTATGAAGATAGAATACTGTATAGATAGATATCTTTACTGTGGTATTGCTATTTGGTCAACTTATGAGTACCATAATTTAAATCATGACAAAATTACACAGTAAACTTTCTACTTTAAATGTAGATAAAGCCACCGAATTGAGTCAGGTGTGAAAAGTGGATCAGTAACCTAAAATGGTTGAACCGTGGAATATTGCTAGTGGTTCAAAATAAAACATTGAAATAAGAAAAAGATTTATTATAACATTTAACAAAAAACAACATGTTTCAAAAATATTATCTTAACTGCCATGACTTTTATCTTTTATTTTATTAAATACTAGCTTTTGCCCGCGACTTCGTCCGCGTGAATGTCGGTTATCGCGGATTCAGACGAAGTCGCTGATTAAAAAGTAGCCTATGTCCTTCCCCAGGGTTTAAGCCATTTTCATACCAAATTTCATCAAAATCGGTTCAGCCTTTACATCGTGAAAGCGTAACAGACAGACTTACTTTCGCATTTATAATATTAGTATGGAAGTATGGATTAAAGTATGGATAGTATGGATATGGATTATATTGTTATTAAATATTTTGAATTGCTCTTCACTTCACCTACATTGTTTTTAATATAGAATGAACAAAAATATTGTAACTAGGATTTTGTAAAAACTTGATTATAAAGGAGTGTCCGTCGAGTTTCTTGCTCGATCTTCTCCATAGAGACCTACTCTACGTATTGGAACAAGCAACTAGCTTCAACTTTCTAACTAACTGACACTTTGACAATTCAAAAGTCCCCGTAAATTGTTTAATTGAAATAAATACTTTGACTAATATGTTTCTACCTAATTAAACTACAATTTTGTATACAATCCGTTTTGCATTTTTTTATAAACTGGCGGTGGATGATTATGATCCGATCTGATTGACATAACTTCGCCATTTTGGTCTATCATTATTTGAGCGTCACATTTTCCTCTAAACCTTCTGGAACATCTCAGTGTACGTCCATTAGCTCTCATGAAAGAGAATGTATATCCCTTGTGCATGAGCAGAGTCTTCCCTTGGTCCGTCGTGAAAAAGGACGCTTTTCCTGAGAAAATAAGATTATAACAATGAATTTTCGAAACATAAAAAGTAGCATTATAATCAAACCGATGCTCATCATTATCATCATATCAACCTTTACACGCCCACTGTTGGGCATAGGTCTCCTCCATGGGGGGATTCAGCCGTAATCGCCATGCTTCGCCGATGCATGTTGGCGATCGCAGTAGGTGTTATGGTACTCCGAAGGACGCTGCTGCCCATCCTCTGTTCAATATCCCTCTGCCGCCTTCTACGACACCCACGGGTAGAAATGGAGTGACAGCGATGCTAAACATCGTAAACAACTACATTCAAACAAATATTGCTATTATGTTTGCAACTTTACTCGGAACGTCAATGCTGATAGAAATAAAAAAACTGAAGTTTAAAAAACATATTTATATTTTCCTCACAAGTGTTTTGAAAAACGTCGTATAAAACGCGTTACTATTACAGTTTCCGCCATACTGACAAACTTCTCTCACTACTATCAAAATGTATTATTTTTGTGGTTGATAGAAAAGACACTAAGGGCGGGTTGCTTCAACTAACCATTACTAACCGGTAATAGTCAAAAATGGCGCTAACTGTCGTCAAATAAAAAAAAGGGTTGTTTCACAAAATCATACGTCAAAAAGTTACTATTACCCTATCCGATCAGTCAACGTAATTTTGTTTTGTCAAACAGATACTTCAAACATCAAAATATTATGGAATCTCTTTTTGAATAACTTTAACTGACGGATTTTTATGTCATGAAACAACCCGTTACATTTAACGTACGTTAAACATCATCGGTCATAGTAACTTTTTAACCGTCCGTATGTAACGTTAACAGACTGTTTGAAACAACCCGCCCTTAGTTAAACAACAAGTTCAATCAAGTCAGAATTTTAATCTATTTATATTTATAACTAATTCCTTTCCGTGACTATGTCCACCTAGAAGAACCTCGATTATCCGAACCCTCAATTATCCGAAAGCTGACTAAGTTTATCCGAACGCTCAATTATCCGTTTTCAATGATCTATTAGTTTTGACCACTTGGTTTACCGCGACAGATTTAAACAGCCTGTTATCTGGTAAAGTTTGAGCAGAGCCATAAATTTCGTGCAGCGGCATTTCTATAGTTTCTTGCCGTGCAGTAATTTTTGAAAATTTTTTTTTGGAGTTCATAGATATTTGCCTCGAGAGCTAACTTTTCACGGTAAAGTTTCTTGAGAATTGCATCATTTTTTATTTTCTGTTTACGGATATTTTCTAATGCTTCTCGATAACTCCTACATATTTTTGTAACCTTTTATGTTGTAATTGTTGCTGCGCTGTTTTGAGACGTCGATGAACTTGGGATAGTCCTTTGATCTTCGTTTTATTTTTTATTCTTTTTCAGTCTCTGCCTTTTCTTTTTTTCCCTCCATTGTTTCCTCCTACGTTCTTTACCTTCCTTTGTTAATTCATTAATTAGTTTTCGATTCTTTTTAACCCTTTCTAACTGCTTCTTCCGCTGCTCCTCAAATTTTTCGGGGTTTTGTTTTAGTTTTTCCCGGTATCGTTTAGCTCGTTCTGCTGCCGTGAGGGCCATTTTCTCTGAAATGTGGCACACATACTTAACATGTATCATATTATATACCTACCTAATATTATTAAAATACTCATTTACTGTTAATTACACATTTTTTTGGGACACCGTGTATATAAACGGTGTAAGTTATTTCTAAAGTAAAAGTAGCATAAGTTCCTTTTTATTACATCAGCTATCTGCCAGTGAAAGTTCCGCAGGAATCGGTCCAGCCGAAATCGAAACAGACAGACAGACAATTTTTTTTTATTTTTGGTATGTGTACCGTGTATTTTTTTCATATGTGTTAAAAAAAAGCTTTTATTTTGACATTACAAAAAGGTTATTTATTTGTTTAGATGTATACACATAAAACCGGTTAAATTCATGCTGTACATTCATGATTAAGACTAATATTAACCGTTTACAATTTGATGAACCAAATAATAAATTGAGCAATTAAGTATAGTACAATAATATAAAGAAATAGAAAGAATTTTTCATCTATGTATCTTGGCACCGTTTCCCTTTCATGATTAAATCTGAAAATAAATGTTTGTATAGGTAGGTACAGTCGGTACGGTCGGTATAGTCTGTGGGTAAAGTAACCTACGGTTTTTTTTTTTAACGAGCTGATACCCGCGTGATAATCGGTTAATAGCGAGGTTTTTTCTAAATAAAATAGAACCTGACTTCTAGGTACTACTGCTATCTGCCAATTGAAGTCCCGTCAAAATCGGCCCAGCCGTTTCAGAAATTAGCCAGAACAAACAGACAGACGGACAAAAAAAAATGATATTATTACCTTATATGTACTCTCATACATTTAGCAATAAGCTGTTATTTTGACACAAAAAAACAGACACTTCAAATGTTTTTTCATCCCACCATCTCGGAAAGAGTATTTTTAATCTTCAATATCTGAGTGGAAAAGCCGTTTTTATTCTCTAGAGGATAAAGTAAATTTATCTTCAATATCTGAGTGGAAAAGCCGTTATTATTCTCTAGAGGATAAAGTAAATTGAATTTAGAACATCGTGTGCACTAAGTTTGTGAATTAAAAAAAAACATTAAACCTATTTACTGCTACCTCTATGGTGCCGAATATATCATACAACTTTTTTTTAATTTGTTAAAAACTCAGACTTTGTAAACGTTTTTTTTTGCATTTAGTCATTTCCTCGCTGAGGTGGAATGAAAAGTTACGTGTTGCACTCGAGTGCAAAGATTTTTCACCTCGTGCTCTTTTGATTCCCTCGCTAACGCTCAGGATTCTAATTTTGAATCACTCGCTGCGCTCGTGATTCAATTTTAGAATCCTTCGCTTGCTCGGTCATCAAAATTGAACACGCGGTTAAAAAGCAACTTTGCACTCTTGTATAACAAATAACTATTATTCGTATAGAAAAAGTACATTCAGCCCTAGTTAGCAGTTCTAAAATAAGAGCAGAAAGCAGCGCTTTATGATTTTTCAAAATTTCTGTTTTCATTTCCTTTCTAGCCATATAGTTTTTCGCACAATCTATCCAGTGTTTAATTGGTCTTTGGCTACTTTTATTGCATATTTGTTTTATCTTACGTCAGAATATAAAACCTGAAAATGCTTACCGTTTTTCCTCAAATCTTTCCAGTTCATGTCTGTTTTCGGCTTCAGACCTCATGGGTGAAAATTCCTTTACTCTCGGATCGTTTAGTGACGATTTCGACCGAGTAAACTTGTTGTCTGATTGGCGTAAGCAATCATGATGCTTGTCCAAACGTTTTCGAAGCAAGGGAACACAGTAGCCTGGAACATCTTGGAATTTAATAAAAATATTATTTTGTTTATTACTTAAAGTGTACAAAATATCGTTAATACCTGCTTTTTTTGTACGTGCACCAACGAAAGCGAAACGATACCTATTAATATAAGAAAACTACCTTCGTTTTACCTTTTTCTCATCTCTACAAATAAAATAAAAGGTAATACACCACATTCATTTATTTTTTAATTAAGTAGATAAATTTAAATTGCACATCAAGTATTATTATTATTATTATTATCGTTTATTCAATTTCTTAACATATTAAATTACATTTTTAAATATTAGTAAAAAAATTAATAAAAACATTTAAAAATATAAAAAATAGTAGCCTACCGGTATCGGGAACAGGGTCCAAGCTACCGGTGGTCAGGGCTCCTGAGAGAGGAATCTCCTAACAATACGCGCCGTGTCCAGGAGTACCGCTTTCTGCATCAAGCCCTTGATCCAGCTGCCCAACGAGAGCCTCCTTAGGTGTTGGTCGAGGCTCTTGGAAATGAGTCCATTGGCCGTAACGACTATCGGCACAATGACTGCTGTATTCACATCCCACATGTCGACAACCTCGCGAGCCAAGTCAAGATATTATTATTATTATTATTAAGAAATATATACTGACTAGAATGAAAAATAATAGCAGCTAACATTACTTTGGTTTTGCTGGTATTTAAGTTGTTTTAATGTCTAAGTGAAGAAAAAGTGTTTAGGAGTAGTGTTAATTTACGTATAATGATTGATTAAATATATGCTAAGGAATATATACCTACGACATGTTAGTATTGTAAGTTAATATCTAAATGTGTATAATATAATGTAGCTATTACATAATAAGTTAATAAATGACACATTA
Organism: Charanyca ferruginea; assembly: GCA_947361185.1. Classification (NCBI taxonomy): domain Eukaryota; kingdom Metazoa; phylum Arthropoda; class Insecta; order Lepidoptera; family Noctuidae; genus Charanyca; species Charanyca ferruginea. The sequence continues at coordinate 20,374,051 of OX376073.1, forward strand.
AATATGAATTCGAAAATTCGAAATATGCTTACAAGAATCACCATCAGGCGTAGGATGTCCACTGCTGGACATAAGCCTCAACTGTAAATTGGCTGGATGCGGTTTGCAATCAGCGTGTTCCTGTGGTATTAATCAGGTCATTGGTCAACTGCCAAGCCGCTACGCTTGGCGGTGGACCGGTGACGGCTGACCGCTGCCACTTTACTGCTGGGCTCTGTCGGTAGCTTTGGTTTATCTACGGATCTCCTCATTTCGATCTCGCACAGTGAGCAAATTATAGCCCTCTCCATAGCTAGTTGGGTTATTTTTAACTTCCTAATAAGATCCATAGTAAGAGACCACGTTTCAATGCCATAAATCAATACTGGGAACCCACTTGTCGAAGACTTTCAACTTAAGGCAGTAAGGTATTTTATTTAAACGAGAAGAAGTTACGCAGTTTTCCAAAGCTGCCCAGCTAAGTTGGAAGTATGTGAAGTTGGACCGATCTAGCTGAACAATTTGTCCTGTACTCAGACCGACAAAGTGGCGTTATTGGACAAGCACTTCAACACTTCGATATACCGAAATTCGGCATTGGTAGAAAGATTTAAGCACAGCCCATGTTTCCACCGAATCAAAGGCTTTCTCATAGTCCACAAACGCTAAACAAAGGAGCAAATAATACTCTTGGGTCTTCTGTATAACTTGCCGTAGCGTATAAATGTGGTCTATGGTGCTGTAAGGTTGGAAGTCATCAAACCTGCGATCGAGACGGTTCGTGAACTTACAAGAATAATAAATAGCAACTAACATTTATCTACTACTAGTATTTAAACATTTAAGTTCAAGTTGTTTTGAGATCTAAGTCAAGACAGAGTACTGTTTATTGTAATTTTCGTAATCTAAAAAGATCGATCAAATCTATGCTAAAAGATTAAACCTACAGCATAATCATTATAGCAGGTCAATATGTGAACGTATATAATGGTTATCATATATTTATGAATTACACTTAAATATGAATTCAATGACTAGAAATATATTATGCTTACAAGAATACTAAATAGCAACTAACATTCTTTTTTTTACAAGTCTTTAAATACAAGTTGTTTTAAAATCTAAGTGAAGACAGTAGCAGTTTGTGTTTAGTGTAATTTTCGTGCTGTAATTAATAAGATCGATTAAATCTAAGCGAAGAAATATACATACGAAGCTTAAATTATAGGATCAATATAGTGACCTGTGCCTTACCGACTTAAGGGCTTATAAAAGAAACCACATATACAGCCATACGCGTGTCGCTCAAAATGCGTCGTAGATTGTACATTTGCCAAACTTGCTATTGATGACATTCATTCAGCTTTGAGCCTTATTTACACGATACAAGTTACAAAGTTGTTGTTGCAAAGTTGCACCGTCTGAACATTGTTCAGACCTTGCCACTTTCATTGTTGCTTCAACGTATTGCATTGAACAGGCAACTAAATTGCACCATGTAAATAGAGCTTTAAGAATGGCGTACCTACTCGATAAAATTACAATAAAAGAGGTACGGAATATCGGCAACTCAATCGCGTAAATTACGCCAGGCTTTAGCTATTATCAGATCCGTGCTTCCGCGCGTACGTTTTCGGAAGCACTTGCTGCTCTTGGTTCTGATCAGGAAATCAGAACCAAGAGCAGCAAGAGTGTTCCCAAAAGCAAGAGCGTTTGGGCACACAATAATCGTGTGCACTATATGTCTGGCGTACTTGCTTAGTCCATATTGAGACCGGGGATATTGACTGCCGTGACCGTCACAAATTTACTAATTATACTGCTAAACAATACTACCAACTCTCTGGATAAAATATGTTTTCCAGTTTCTGTTATCCAATAGTTTGGAGGCTCGTGGTTGTGATTTGGTGAAATTTCTATCAGACGATTGAACTCGTTGATGTACACTTCCGCCGTACAACCTTTGTGTCGTGCGTGGCAGCACCAACCATTATAATGGTTTGTTGGGTAAAATGCATGTTTTTTGTAAAAAACCATTTTTCCCCTCTGCAAGCTGTCCACCATTTTGTACTCTGAAATAAAAGGGATTTTATAAATACCATTTTTACTCTTGGAAAGTACTTCAGTTACAATATTTAGTACAGGAATGTAATATTGTAATTTTAGTCAAAACACAACATTCAGATTTCAGAATTTATTCTCTAATTAAAATTGTGAAATATTGTCTAAGTACATTGATGACATCATTATTTCTTTCAAATGCATTAGTGCTTTTAAGAGGTTTAATAATTGAATATGTACCATAAAACTATACATACTTAGAAGTATTACTATTATTAAAGCCCTTTTTACACACACTCCCTAACAAATAGAAACGCACACACACACACATATAATTAAATGCTTATCCCTACACTTAAACATATGTTACGGTTAAAGATGGGTTCGAGATTAGGCGAATGGACAAATTATGGAAAATTGTTGTACAAAAATTTATTACTCCTTAATGATATTGCGAAGAGTCATAACGCGAGTAGCAAAGCTCAAGCCTCACTTGCACTAAACATATCTGAAACATATTTCTGTCAATTTCGACTTCAAATAAGTGGAAAGAGACAGAACTATGAATGACAGAAATGAAAAGTGTAAATAGACAATGAAGCCGAAAGTTACAAGTTCGTTCCATTCTCAGATTATGAAATAAAAAGGCAGATAGACCGCGCGGAATACTGAGACTGAAACCATCAAAGCCAATACAAATACAAAAGCGAATTACTACAATCTCGTGATTGTATTCGCTTTTGAATTTGTATTTGTATCTGTCTATGTCTATCTGCCTTTTATTTTATGATCTGAGGTTCCATCATTACAATACTTTTTTTATTACCTTCTTGGCTAGCTATGGCCACGGCACCAGAGCAAAAGCTGCTTTCTCTAAAAGTTTGTTTCAATACGACAACAAAAAAAAACGAAAGAAATATTGATCGTTTCCTAACAAACAAAATACTCTGTCTCCCTTCTGTAGAAAATCCCCCGTTAGACTGAAGTCTAACCGGGGATTTTTTCCGTCAATAAACTTAAATAAAAATTATACGTCTGGTATGAGAAAACTGCATAACCAATCAATCCTAGGTAAAACCGCCTACAAAACTTCATCACCAAAATATCATTCGACTACTTTTGCAAGGAGTGCGCTGTCGGCAAACTGACACCACTGGATCTCAAAGACACATAGTTTCCATCTCTAGTTACAAAGTACTGAGGTGGAGCGTGACAATGTTCCACTTCGCCTTCCACCATTCTGTTATGGATATCCAAACTCACTCGAGCTTTACAGCCCTTCTTCCTCTGCGAACAGTACCACCGAAACTGACTACTCATTCGATTAAAGGAATAGTTTTTATACAGTAGCATTTTATTTTTCTTTCCAGTTGGTATAAATTTGAAATCTGAAAAAGAAGACATAATTTTTTTAATCCAGGCACAGCTATTACATGAACAATAATATATAAACAAATGAAATGAGGCAGGTAGTTAGAAAAAGGGTTAGTATCTAAATGACAGTTGATAGACATGAAGTTAGCCGCTTCCTCATACACTAATAGTAGTGTATGGGGAAGCGGCGGGGGCGGCGAATAGTCGCGGACGAAGCAACCATAGTTTACGTAACTATCAACTTTTTAAAAGTTTTCGTTGCAGCAACAGTTTCTTACAATTAGATACATGAAACTTGTCATAAACAGCAAGTTGGACGTTGCTTGTTGCCGCTACGCGGAAATCAAAGTTGCTTCACCTGCGGACCACCTTAGGGAAGAAGACATGATGTGCCGAACTGCAGACCCCTAATTGTTTTTTGGGGGTCATCGGTAGAGGCGTGAGAGGGTGAAGAAGGGTAATGATTATAATGAAGAAATTGTGAGTCGGTATTGTTTGTTTATAATTATATTTTGTCTCACGCTTTAGTGGGTAATGTATACGGGTCATGCATTTATCGAAGCTTCGATGGTGGATACATTATAACTTTCGGGATTTTCCATCCACAGAGAAGACATGATTGATAGGTCAACATTAAAACCAGATTGTTATGCACATCAATTTTACTAAACATTTAGAATTACAATTAATTTTAATAAACATTATTGAGATTATTATAAAAAAACTACTGAAATCGTTTGTCTTTCTAAGCTAAATAAATACACCTACACAAACGTTAAGGGAATCCATCAGGGTACCTTTCGAAATTCAAAATTTCTTACTATTTTTTGCTAATTAACGGAAATGAGACTATTTGGCCAAAATATTATGATTTCCAGAAAATATCATTCAGAGCGATATTGAAGTTTGAAATGATAATAATTCATTAAAAAGTCATGATGGCGATACACAGTCAAAGAGCGTCTTTCAAATATACATATTAAAGAAATTATAGGTACATATCTAATTGCCATAATGATAACATGTTGTGTGTTCTTCTGTGAGTTTTATACTTTAAAATGAATAATATGATATTATTTTTGCAAAAGTACTTATGTATGTATATTGTATATGCATGTAATTTTTCTATATGGACTTGGCAGGTGACTTATATGGGTGTGGAGTAGGAGGGGTGAAGCCAACTCATACCCGTTAAGTGTCTTAAAATGAGTGAGATAGCAACCAATTTACCGATTATTCTTGTATGCACTATGGAAGTGCACCCATCGACACACCCCACCACACCCCATTGCAAGGCTCTTGCAGGATATGGAAACAAATGATGAGACTAAGGATTCATTATCATCATATCAGCCTATTGCCGTCCACTGCTGAACGTAGGCCTCCCCCTGAGATTGCAAGCCAACCTAGTCTTGGGCAGCCTTCATTCATCCGCTTCCAGCTACCTTCTTTAAATCGTCGGTCCATTGTGTCGCAGGGTGTCCCACACTACGCTATTGTCCAAACTCGGTCTCCTACGGCGGCGGGCTATTGATTAAGTTAAGGTGGCTTAATTGGACTAGTAACATGTGCCTATGGAAGGACTCTACCCCGGACTGACCAATGTTTGTATGACATAGATAAAATGACAGCGGGTGGCTTTCAGACCCCATAATGGGCCGCCGAATACGGTCGCTAGCAAATGTGGCGTAGCGAAAAGGGGGCAACATAATACTGAGGTGCTTGAGGAGTGTAGACGTATTTCCACGGCTACAAGGACAAACCTGGAAGTACGATCAAGATCCTTATCAGCATCTTACTGAAATACTTCCTTTTTTCAAGCATATTTGCAATTGTGATTTTTTACTACTGGCCAATAAAGAGATTGGAGCTCTGTTTTTCGACAATATTCACTTTAGCTGGCCAAATAAGGCACACCAGAAACTTTGCTACTGCCCAAAGTGTCCAAGAGCTTTCCTCAAATTGCCCTGCGGATTCAGCTTTATAAGTACTCCTGCATGTAAATTTTGATCGACATAAAACAGTAATGCAATTTGCTTAAAATAACGTAAGAAATTTTGAATTTCTCGAGCTATATAGAGGGAATCACCTTAACCATGACACATCAAGTTAATTAAAAATATATTTCCGACACGATTAGCGCAGTAGCTGAACGATTAGCGCAGTAGCTGAACGATTGGCTGCTGCGTGTCGTGGATTCGATTCCCACACGGAACAAATATTTGTATGACTTACAGGTAGTTGTTCTGGGTCTGATTGTTTGTATGTGTTTTGTTTGTAAACGCATCCAAGATATAGGAGAAATTCCTAGTATGGGGAAAAGTTTTTTTTTTTTAAATAAGTTTTAAATGTAACCCTGAACGATTGTACAGAGGCCAGCACATTAAGCTACAACGATCTGTCAAATATCTTGGATAGATTTTCAATTCAAGGTTCACATTCAATTGAAGAGCTCGTGGCTAATTTAACCGTACAGATCGATCGGTCAAAGGTTAAGCTATGCTAGCCGCGGTCGGTCTGTGGATGTGTGACCATCCCTTTCATACCGAGTGCCCTCCGTGCCTTGGAAAGCACGTATAACCGTTGGTCCCGGCTGTCATTTGTAGATCTTTGGCAGTCGTTCTGCGTAGTCAGAAGCCAGAAAGCCTGACAACCAGTCTTACCAAGGGGTATCGTGTTACCTAGTAACTGGGTTGTGGAGGTCCGATAGGCAGTCGCTCCATGTAAAACCCTAGTATTCAGCTGCATCCGGTTAAGACTGGAACACCAATATAAGGTGCTATAAAAATATCTGCCACGGCTGCAATGGGAGACAGTATTGTGTTTATAGATTACAATAGTAAAGATAAATTATTGATCATTTGTCATATTTTTTTTTCATACAAAAAATTGTACGTATAAATTTGAATTGATTTATTCGCATAAAACCATCACGTAGACTTGCTGTTGCCGCACCGCACCGAATAGGTACAATTCAATCGTTTCGTTTCGCAAAACGCCGGCGCCGTTCATACACTGTTGCCATTCTTATCATTTATCAAACGATGCCGAGCGCTGCGCATCGGCACTCGTCGGGACGTCGCGTCGTCAAAGAGCCGCGCGCCCCCACCCTGACCCGCACTACCCCGTTCGTCGCACGCGCCAGTCGACCGCCCGCTCGCCAGTCGCCCCCCGCCCGCTGGGAAGTTAGTTTTAATTAGCGGTTAGTGACGGGATAATCGCTCGCGCTTCCTTTAAAAATGCCTCCCAGACGACGGTATTCCAATCAAGAATATCTTGAAATGGTGTTGTGCTACCGCGAGTATAACTCCATAACTGCGCATGCAGTAAACTTATACCAGCAGAGGTTTGGTGTGCGAGTGAGTTATCATACATATCATTAGAAGTGTGAAAGAACTAAAAAGGCGCATCAAACGCGCATTTAGGCAAGTAAAAAGTGAAACGGACGTGACATTAAATAAAGTGAAGAGACATGTACGTAAGCGTGCCTACATTTGTGTGCAACGCGAAAGCGAAGGCAACGCCAAGTTACAATTTATCGTTATTTGATACTTAGGTATCAAATATTAATCTAAGCACCTACTGTTTAAAAATAATAAGAAAAAAATTGCGATTCTTACACTAACTTGTCAGTCCAAAGCCTGTTTTAAGTGTGATGGGAAGTTTATCATCTTATTTACCTACGTCAGTTTTTTGGAAGAATGCGGTAGCTGGTAAGTAATTGCACTTTTAAAACACTTTTTTCCCTGCGTATTATTGTGTACCTAGTAGGTTAGATAGTGACGAACTAATCAGCTGATTTCAGTTTTCATTCACAGAACAGATAGAAAGAGATAGCAGTTGTTTTCATTGACGAAGCGACACATCGCGCGTAATTTGTGAAACGCGTTATGCAGAGTAGAGTCAATGTTTATTAAACTACTTTATTTTCTCAAATTAAATTAACTATTCTGGGGTACGAAAGTTCTTCACTATTGTAATCTTTAAACACAATACTACCTCCCATTAAAGCCGTGGCAGATATTTTTATAGCACCTTATATATTTTGGAAAAGGCTAGGCAGATGATGATTCAATTGGGAAAATTTGACAGTTTAGTATGGGTTGATGTGCTGGTATCTGTATCTGCATAAACACACACAACAACACAAAATTATTTTCCTTTTTAAATTTTGACATATTCTCCACCCTCTATTTGTATGTACTTCGGTGCTGCATGGTTGTGATTGACATTGCTAAACATTATTACTCCATCTTGATCCAGTTTCACCTTAGCGGGACACCCTGAAAGACGAGCAGAGCAGCGAAGGTACCGTCTTCTTCTATCACAAAACGAAAACGTGTAATTATGGTACATAACCAACGTTTTGCCGTTAGATAAAACCATCATTTTTAACTCTAGAAAAAAAGGTAAACTTAGAAAATTAATCATACAAAGATTTGATAATTCACAATATATTTGATTGATATTACTGATGTAAGGACTTAATCTAATGAATAATAAAATAAAATAGCCTTATATTTCGTGGAAAAGAAGAATAAGACATTGTTCGTAGTTTAAATTTTATTACATGGGTTGCTGTTTCTATCCAATTTACATATTACTTCTAATCTCAAAAATATCAATAAATAAAAAAGAATCAAAGGATTATTAGTATCTATATCAGACATGCTTACGGCAAAACTGTCAAACGCTACTCAATTTTAAGATGCTTTTAACTCTCGTGCTGACACAGTCACTTTGACATGAAGTGATTATAGACAGCACGGCATTTTAAAATTGAGTAGGATTTGAGTATTTGGCCAATAGCATTTTATTTCAATTTAAATCCATATCAAATCATCATTTGTTTGCATAACTCAGGTTCATTCAGAGGATGTTGCAAAAGGTTCACAAGATACACGGTATTATAACCAAGTGAGGTGTGCAAATATAATAAGGAACATTATAACAATTATTCTTATTCAGTTGTTTTCTTATTAAATCACATTGGTGCCGATTCCCTTGTTCACAAACTAAACTAAAATTAGACAATTGGCATCTCTTACTACCAGGCAGCTGACGAAAAGGACGGCATAAAATAAGAACTAAGTTAGAGACGTCAAATTAGTTTTATCCTTGAACTTCGTCGTGATTTTAATCAATACGTTCTGTAATGATAACTATAATTGTATGAATATTTTAGATCAACTTTAATTGACAGCTCTTATTAACATCTGTCTCTTTCTTGTTTTATTGGAGAGAAAGAGATATAAATAGCTTAAAATAAATTTAGCTCGTGCACAACTACCATTGTCACCGAATAATACAGAGGTAGTCAATTTCTTTACACATTAATTAAATCTGAACTAATTTGTATTACTAGTGACCCGACCCGGCTTCACATGGGCCTATAGCCTTCCTCGATAAATGGACTATCCAACACAAAAATATTTTTTCAATTCGAACCAGTAGATCCTGAGATTAGCGCGTTCAACCAAACAAACACACTCTTCAGTTTTATAATATTAGAATAGATGTACAATTTAGTCTAGTCTAACATAGCGTCCATCGCCAATTGCGTAATATTTGGGTGCTGGGTGGTTGTGGTTGGTGTCACTAAACGCAGACACAACGCGCCCGTCATCATCCAGGGTCAGTCTAGCCCCACAATTCGCCGACAGCCGACGAGAGCACTGAAGATGTCGCTTCGTTTTATTAGTAAACGAATATGTATAGTTTTTATACATAATCACCGATTTGCGATCTGACAGTTTCATATATTGTATCTCTAGAACGTAAAATATAGTATTAAAGGATATGGTAAAAAAATAAGAATTAAATAACCTATATTTTGCAAGTATATACAGCGCTGTTTTTTTATTACACTTTTCAGAGGAATATAAAACCAATTTTAAAGGCCAAACCAGCAGGCTTAGGTACTCTTCATTTTAATAGCGACTTAGCGACATAGGAATTTTGACGTTTCGTACTCTTAAGTTCGACGCTAGAGCCAAATTGTTTTTAAACTGCGTATCCATTTTGGGGAGCTAAGTGAAATCGGGGATCGGGTTTGGCGTAAGGTAAACGCTACTCTTGATTTTATTTTGACAGCTATCAACGGTGCCAGTATTGCGTTGAGATTGTTTATTGATTGTGATTTTTTCCAATAACACAAGTGTAACTTTTTACAAATTGTTTTGGGTTTTATGTGGTTTTCAGCAGGTAACAAGTGTATAGTAAAGCGCGATTAGCAGTAATATACAATGTTTTGCATAATTCCCACAAAAAAACAATAAAACAAAGATGAGATGAGCGTCGGATTATGCGTTGTACGGACAAAGCGTTTTCTATAAATGAAAATGAATTTAAAGCAAATTATAAAGTCGGCAATTTACTGGAGGAAATTTATGAAACATAGGACATATGAGAAACCATTAATAATTTAATTTAACCATTAACATTTTTTTATATTTAATCACATCACTGTATGTGACATTGTATTTCTTCTTTTAACATGCAAGGTTTGCTAAATTGTTCTCACATTGTACCCTTAGATTCAACATGAACGATGTAACCTAAATTTGTAAAATATTACTGATTTTAAAAGCGTGTTCATGGAGTTTCTTACTCGTTCTTCTCCATAGAAACCTACTGTTTGGAACGAGCAACTAGCTTCAAGTTTCTGACTGACTGACTCTGACAATTGAAAAGTACCTGTAAATGGTTTAATTGAATTAAATGATTTTCAGTTTGAGTTTGAGTTCTGTTTATGTTTATATATTATTTGTTCCTAAATGTACGCAAAGCAAAACGCGTGCAGCATGAATGGCATGTGCATGGTTGCCTAAGTGTAGGAAGTAATATTGCCTATCTACATATTTCTAGGAAAATGGACAATGGATTGAATAGTTGTTTTTTTACTTCTCTAAATGTACTTTTAATTACTTACCAATAATCTATAACAAAAAATAACAATAAAAAACACATTCAAATATGGTTCTGTTCTTTCAAAATCCAAACACATAGCATTGACATCAATTGCTAATGCATTTTGACGTGATGTAGCTAAAAATGGGAAATTTGTTAAGGATTTGGCATTTTTCTAGCTACAACCAAAATTGCATTAGCAATTGACGTCAAAGCACTTGCGACATTGCCAGTGTTGTTGGACAATTGAGCAAATGCTTGCGCTGTTGTTACTTCCGCTTCAACCCGCCGCGCTTCAATACTCGCGAGTTTTTCCATATTAGCATCCAACGGCTTTGAACTTAAAGAAGAGCGCACGCGAATTTGTGGTGGTATAGAACTCTTAATCGACGCGGGAGGCGCAGGTACTGAAAAATAAAAAAATATAATCAAAAGTCGGTATTTCACCAAGCAAGTTAAAAACTTCTGAGTTGTCAATAAAAGTCAATAAATCCATACCTAATATTATAAATGTGAAAGTAATTCTGTCTGTTACGCTTTCACGATGTAACGGCTCAACCGATTTTGATGAAATTTGGTATGAAAATAGGTTGAACTCTGGGGAAGGACATAGGCTTTTAATCCGGGAGTTCGTCTACATCTGCGATAACCGACATTCACGCGGACAAAGTCGCGGGCAGAAGCTAGTCTAATATATAAAAATTCTTGAGCCACAGTGTTTGTAATCAAACTCCTCCGAAACGGCTTGACCGATTCTTATGAAATTTTGTGTGTATATTCAGTAGGTCTGAGATTAGGTCGAAGGCTGTTTTTTTTATAATTTATATGGCAAAACAACATTTGCGGGGTCACTTAGTAACACTATAGTTTTCTTAAACTATGACCCAAAATGTGATTATGTAGTCCGACAATAGTACTCTGAAGCGACTGCATAGTAAACTCAAACTCAAACTCAAACTCAAAATCATTTATTTCAATTAAACCATTTACAGGTACTTTTGAATTGTCAGAGTCAGTCAGTCACAAAGTTGAAGCTAGTTGCTCGTTCCAAACAGTAGGTTTCTATGGAGAAGAACGAGCAAGAAACTCCATGAACACTCTTTTAAAATCAGATAAATTTTACAAATTTAGGTTACATCATTCATGTTGAATCTAAGGGTACAATGTGAGAACAATGTAACACGTCTTGCATGTTAAAAGAGGTCTAGAGAAAAATATAGTTATAATAACAATTCAAACCAAAATTTAAAATAACCGAGGCAGCTAAGAGATGACCAGTCCCAACCGACGGCGTCCGTTCACGAACATGACGCATGGATCGGCACCATTTAGCTCAACCATTTTGAAGGGAACCGAATGATCCAACACATGCGCCACCGGCAGCGAGACATTCAAGTGAGCATGACTCTCCCAACCGCCAGGGCATATTCAAGTCAATGAGAGGTATACCTCGTAAATGGTAGCTTTAAAGAACATAGTGCTCACATGTATGTGCTACGAAAAATTATATAATACTAACACATTGAGTTTATACAATGCAAAGATAATATAGATCTACATCTTCAGCAGTAAACTATTGCCTTCTATTTACATAGGTACATGCATGGAACTGCTTAAGCAGTTGCGGCTCCCTGGGCTGGTAGACAAAATCCCTACGGAAAAATCAAATTGTATGGAGTTGACGTTTGCTTACGTGATGTCACGTGATACGAATGTCAACTGCATACAATTTGATTTTTCCGTTAGCGTTAACGCTAACAGAAAAGGGATTTTGTCTACAGGCCCAGGCTGACCAGCACGGTGAAATTTTATCATACTGTCAAGTAGTTGGCAGACATACACTAACTTCAGGTGTAGGACAATTCCATACAGTGACAAATATAGGGATCTTTTCAGAATGCGACTTCTTAGATCGCCATCCGAAAACCATTAGTTACTTTATTTCACCATAGATAGCGTCACTATCCTTGAATTCAAATTTGTGGTTCATAAACGAATTTAATATTAGTTTTATTACTGACTAGCATTTGCCCGCGACTTCGCCCGCGTGATTTTTCTTAAGCCCTAATTCTTTTTTTAATGCAATATAGCCTGTATTACTCAAGGATAATGTAACTTTGGATTGGTGAAAGAATTTTTGAAATTTAGTCAGATTACAAAAAATTGTAGTATTTGAGTTAGGTAAATCGTAACAAATCATCATCATCATCATGTCAACCCCTAGACGCCCACTGCTGGGCAAGGTCTCCCCCAAGGGGGGTTCAGCCGTAATCGCCATGCTTGGCCGATGCATGTTGGCGATCGCAGTAGGTGTTATGGTACTCAGAACGACGCTGTTGCCCAATCCTCTGGTCAATATCCCTATGTGGCCTTCTAAGATACCCACGGGTAGAAATCGGGTGGTGCTATTCGAGACCGCCACCACACGGCTAAACGGCGGCTTTCTCGTAACTAATAAACAAACCAATCTTTCCTCTTTGTAATATTAATTTAGACTAGCATTTGCAGCGCTTTCGACCGCATGAATGTCGGTGATTGCGGAAAACTAAAAACATAACACTTCTTTTTCAGGCAGTCGAGTAAAAAGTAGCCTTCAAGCTATCTTCATACCAAAATTCATCAAAATTGTGTTAGCCGTTTCATCGTGAAAACTTAATAGACAGAATTACTTTCGCGTTTATTATATAAAGGAAGGATTTAAACACTTTTAATGTTAAATACACACCTAGGTGGCGGGGTTGTGTGACTGACAGACGACTAAACCAATTCAAATAGACTTACTTTTCGATGATGCTGGTGTTGCGTCTTTGTGTGACGTGACAGGGACGGGGGGAGATATTGGAATACTACGTAAAAAAATCTTCTCTGTGTCTTGAACTGGTGAATCCGTAGGTTTAGTCTGAAATAATTAAATTATTATTAGCTATTTAGAACATTATCTACAAACTAAATATCATAGGTATAAAAAATATAAATATTGAAATATATTACTGATTGAGGAACTGCGTTGACTGTCAATCTGGAATCTCCAGTCGCGAACTCTTGTTCACATATTACCGCCGCTAATCTCTTGTCTAAAGCAGACAACACTGGCATGTTATCTGCTGTGCCACCATTATTACGCTTCATTGAAGCCGAGAGTAGCGCGCACTGCTTTTTCAAAGCACATTTCTTCTCAGCCCAATACTAAAAAATGCATCGATATTAATAAAATTGCTGTTTAAAATGATTCTTAGAACCTACTTCATTATTTTGAATTACCTTAGCCCAGCCTTGACCATTTTTGTTTACTCCTCCGAGAGAATTTAAACTTATTGCCATATTTGCCCATTTCTTCTTTGTTTCTAATTTGCCTTGAGTAGTCCGAAGCAAACCCTTGGCAATACCTGGGTTTTGCTCCAAAAAATCCACTAAACATTCTGATTGGGCGTAAGTTGGTCGATTTGACGTTGTAACTGAAATAAGAAAACTTTAATTCAACATAATGTTTTATTTAATGATTTTAATAATTTTCTAACGCGCAAATGGATTTAATACGTTATAAATTTATAATTAATCAATTAAACAACCAATTATCTTATATTTATTTATTAGCCTCGTTATTTAAAGGATAAAACATTTAACAGCTCGTTACTGGTTAATCGTCAAGAGTTCAACACCACTATTGCGGTCCATAACATAGCTAACTTCACATGTAATAAAATAATCGCGGGGCAATCCCAATTTCAATCCAATGTTGACAATATTATTTTCAAGAGTACCGAATCACGTGACTGCAAAATTAACATTGAAATTGTATTGAATTTAATTTCTTTCACACGAAAAAACTTGGAGCCAAAATAATATATACCTATAGAATACAACATGATTAATAGCTATCTGATACTGGCATTTAAACAGGAACAAGACGAAAGATAAAAAGAACTTATCATCTCAGGTTAACTCCCTTTTCTTTTTTTTAGGAACTTAATTTTAATTTAGGAACGTTTTTCACGTGTTCTGACAAACACATGCGCGCCAGTTTTTGTCATATAATATTGTGGAGGCTCATGAGTATGCACGTTGTCAGCTGTCAAAATCGTCACTAAATCTGCATCCATTTTGATTCTGGCCTTGCAGCCGATTTTTTTTTTAGAACAATACCAGAGCCCCTTATAAACTTGGGCAAAGGTGTAACCTCTAAACATAAGAAGTTTGTTCTTCAAACCTGTAGGTATTAAGGTATAATCTGGAAGAGTAAACATAGTTTTTTTTATAATTAATTCGAAGTAAGTTTAATTTAAAGTGAAAAAGACACGATATTCTTTAGAAGAGTAAACATAGTCTTTTATAATTAATTCGAAGTAAGTTTAATTTCAAGTGAAAAAGACACGATATTCTTTTGTGTTTGTGTTAAAGTTTGTTTGGAAATATCACCGCTATCAACCTCTTCCAGTGAAATCACACTCTTTGAGAAAAGACTTAGAAAATTATGGTAAAAAAAGGACACAATAAATGACACAAACGACTTAATGTACCTTTAATTTATTTTAGTAAATATTACACTTTTCAGTTGTTTTTATTTTAGTAGACATATTGGGTATAAAGGGACACTCACCAAAGTCGCAAATAACATGTTCGTTCCATCATTGCGACATTTTTTTTGTTCTAGAGTCTAGACCATACCTGGGAACTTTCTGATTTCGTAGATATTGAAGGTTAAGCAAGTTTTAAATAGTAGTATGTTGCAGACAAAACGTAGCACTGCCCGCTATTGCGACTACGGGAGTGGGACAACAGCGAGAGGGGAACGAGGGGCGAGGAGCCGATAGCCACCGACCTGCAACGCCGCCTATCACTTAAAAACATTCCATTATACGTGTAAGCGCTTTCTCGGCACTTCGGTAGCTCTGGGCCCGGTCTATTCTATCTATGAGCAGAGAAATATCATCGGCGTATGATATGACTTTACAGTTTTGAATAGGCAGTTTACAAAGTTCATTTATATAGACTAGGAATAGAGTGGGACCCAATATGCTATCTTGAGGCACACCGTATGCAATGGTAAGCTCTTCGCTCACATTTTGCCTGATTTTTAACCATTTGAGTGCAATTCCTGAGATAGTCACTAAAGATATCTAGCACTAAGCCTCGAATTCTAATGCATTCCATCTTGTTCAGTAAGGCCAGCGCAGAAACAGTATCAAAGGCCTTAGATAAATCAAGAAAGTTACCAAGACACTTTCGTCTGTTGTCAATAGTCCTCACTGCGTAGTCAGACAGAGCCATTGCCAATTATGGCAAACATTAGTAAACCCTGCTCAATGTGACTTAGTTTCATTGGCCCACATCAGGCAACAAACATCTGTCAAATTTCTTTGATAGATTTCAACTTTATAACAAAAGAATAAGGTTCATATTCAATTGAGAAAATGTAACAGTTTGGTATGGCTTGATGTGCTGGCATCTGTACAATTTAGGAAATTAGTCTGACTGACAAAACGAAACGTAGAAATACAAAAAAAAAACATAGAAATAGAAATACAATTATAATTAATCAATTAAATAACTATTTATATTATATTTATTTATTAGCTTCGTTATTTAAAGGATAAAACATTTAAAAGCTTTATTACCGGATTATCATAAAGAGTTCAACATTACTGCAGCCCGTAACATAGCTAACTTCACGTGTAACAAAATAATCGCGGGGCAATACCAATTTCGATCCAATGTTGACAATATTGTACACATAGCAATTGTATTGAAACTACATTAGTTTGAAGGGTAAGCCCCCAGTTAAACAAAGGATCATGGCAGGATTTGTACAAAAAAATAAAGATGTTTAGAGAAATTTAAATGCTAATTCATAAACTCTTGTGTGAGGATATTCAGGCATTAACAATATTTTTATAACCCCGCAATAAAATATAGTTTAACGAAAAGCTCATTATTTTATAACGAAACGGCGACTGTCAGTGGCAGCAACACTTCGCAAAGTTCGCATCGTATCGTTTTATGGAAAAAAAAAATCACAAACAATGATTTAATGACTCTGTCTTTTTCAACTCCGCCACTGTAAACAACGATTCACATCACTTGTCTGCCAGTTTGATAGATCTGTTATTGTCACTTGTCACTTTTTTTTTATAAACACAAAATGGCCAACGAGTTTAAACAAAATACTGTTATTTTCATTTAGAAATATTTTAATTATGTGGGGTTTTAAAAATATGGTACCTAAATCAATCATTCTACTTCTGGAAATATGTATTCTCCACAATTGGAAAGTATTTTAAACCCTATCTAAGTGAACTCCTTTTTTTTGTACAAATTAGTGTATGGATCTCGCCATGATTCTTCACAAAAAAACCATCATAACATGTCCTTCACACGAAAGAACTTGAAGACAACAATACATTAAAAAAAAAAAAAAACAACAGAACAATACAACAACAATAATAAAAACAATAATATAATTCTGTACATTTTACCAACATTCTGTACCATAGATTTATGCAAATGAATGATTTTTTTTTTAAATACCTTTTGAACACATGATAATAATACATTAGCATAACTCTATTTGGACCAACAAGGTTTAATAGCTATCTTATACTGGCATTTAAACAGGAAAGAGACGAAAGATAATAAGAACTATCATCTCAGGTTAATCCCATTTTCTTTTTTTTTATTATAATTTTAATTTAGGAACGTTTTTCACGTTTTCTAACAAACATATACTCGCCAGATTTTGTCACATAATATTCTGGAGGCTCATGAGTATGCACGTTATCAGCTTTCAAAATTGTCACTCCATCTGCGTCCATTTTGATTCTGGCCTTGCAGCCGATTTTTTTTCTAGAACAATACCAGAGTACCCTGTGTACTTGGGCGAAAGTGTAACCTCCAAGCATAAGAAGTTTGTTCTTCAAACCTGTAGGTATTAAGATGTAATCTGGAAAAGTAAATTATACAGTACTTTTTGTAATAAATTCGAAGTGAGTTTAATTTCAAGACACGATATTTTTTTGAGTTTGTTTGGGTGTATCGCTCCTATTAACCTCTTCTAGAGAAATCGTAGTATTTGAGAAACACACAGAAAAATTACGGCAAATAAAGTACACAACAAATGACAGAAACGACTTAATTGCGCCTTATTTTATTTTAGTAACCACCACACATTTAAGTTAATCTTTATTTTTGTAGACATATTGGGTTTATAACACTTTTTTCAAAAAAAAAACAACCGCCTTCAAAAACTAAAAAGGTGGCAATACAAAACAACAAACAGAACAAAGCCATCGCCACCGATTTCCGAAACTAAAGTAATGTGAGTTCTGTGCTAAAGTTATTTATCTCTTTTTAGTTTTTGAAGGCGGTTGTTTTTTTTTTTGAAAAAAGTTTTTATTTTCCGGTTTTTAGTATCGCCTTACCATCCAAATCTATTAAGAAACGGCGATACAGTTAAATCAGAGATTGAAAGTCCTCCAAAGATTCAAGAAACAACGTCATCTATGTAATTTTTATGAGATTTTCTTGATTTTTTCAAAAAGGGCTGAATCAATTTCGATAAAATTTATATAGGACCATTTAGGGATAAACCCGTTTCGAACAAAATAAGAATTTTGCAAATCCGTCTATATATGACGGAGCTATGCCCGAACATACATACACACAAAAAACAAAAAAAAAAATACAAACATCGGAATTGATAACCTCCTCCTTTTTTTTAAGGTCGGTTAAAAATTACATTTAATGAAGCCGCAAGTTACCTACATGTTCTACCCATCATTGCGATATTTTTTTCTACCTAGGAACTTTCTGGGTACACAAATTCACTACACACTTGGGTCCAGTCCAGGGGCAGAAATTTACACTAATTTGTTAATTTGCACAATTATTTATTTTCTCTTTTGTAGAAGATACACATTTGTTTTAAGTTTAGAAGATGCGAACCAATTCAATATTGTTTCCCTCCGAATAAGCCGATTTTTATCGACCCTTTACCTTACCTACCGTACCTTTGTATTAATATGCTGGCAATTGATTCGCTGCGAATTTCATGGGGTAAAAATACTCATGAATATCAATAACGAAAAAATACACAAATACAAAAAAATTCACTACAACGCGATCAAAATATGTGTGTCGCAAGAAAATGGTACTAGTATATAGGGCGACTGGTAATTAGTGTACGATACTTAAACACGTGATTGTGTTCATGATAACAAACAACTTTCCCGAAGAAAAAATGTTTTTTGTACTGGTTCACTTTTATTTCAATAACACAACTCAGCCGTATGAAATTCACGCGCGCGCACGCCTGTGACCGCCGCGGCGGCGGCGGCGTCTCGCGGCTAACAGCTGATAGATCAAAGGCGTGCGCGCACGGTTGTTGTGTTATTGAAATAAAAGTGAACCAGTACAAAAAACATTTTTTCTTTGGGAAAGTTGTTTGTTATCATGAACACAATCACGTGTTTAAGTATCGTACACTAATTACCAGTCGCCCTATATAAAATATGACACTTGCCCGCGACTTCGTCCGCGTGAATTGTCTCAAGGACCCCTAAACTTTCAATTGATAAAAAATATAGCCTATGTTACTCGGGGATAATGTATCTTTCGAAAATTCTTCGTAAACTAATCTTTCGTCCTTATAATATTTGTTTGGATAACACCTCGTTGGGTCATTTTCCTGAAGAAAATTAATGATCTCATCAAATACCTTAACTGTTTTCGGTTATTTCACAATTTCACTAAACCAATTTAGGGATTGCATCAAATCACTAACTTGCTTCAGGGAAATGACCCAAGGGGGTTGTTATTATACCATCTGTCGTGATTTGACCAAATCCTCAAGGAATAAATCCCTAATTAATTGTACCGTTGCCCTGTGACATATGCAAAAGCAGATTTTCTTTCCTAAGGAAGACATATTGTTCAACATGAACAACCTCACAAGACTATATTCAGTTCATGGTTATAGAGAAACCTTTTTCCGTCGGTTATAAAAAAATCTGATGTTCACACAAAAGTGCAACACCCATTTATTTATTTATTTCCATTCCTTCCTGTCAACCGTCATGACATTACTCACTCCCTTTTCTTTCATGTCAAAAGTACAACACCTAGGTACACCGTGAAAATGTATGGTACAAGTGATTTTTTTTAAATAAAGGTCTTCCTCTTCGCCCACGTCAGACAATCGGTGACCGATGTTTTGTTGGAGAGAAATGGAACATATGAACTCCAATATACCAGCGCAGATGTCCCACAAAAAGTCGGTCTCACGAAACTATTAAATAATCGACCGATCCGATAATCGGTCCTACAACAAGTCTGACGTGGGCGGGCAGCCTAACCGGGGATAAATGTCTACACTTGGGGTCATCGGCGCATTCATTAGTACTTTCACCCCCTGAAAGCTTTTCAATTAATTAAAAAATGGATTCATCCATCTGCCAAGCCTTTTCCCAACTATGTTAGGGTCGGCTTCCAGTCTAACCGGATGCACCTGAATACCAGTCTTTTACATGGAGCGACTGCCTATCGGACCTCCACAACCCAGTTACTGGGTAACACGATACCCCTTGGTAAGACTGGTTGTCAGTTTCTGGCTTCTGACTATCCATAACGACTGCCAAAGATTTGCGAATGTTAGCCGGAACCAACGGCTTTACGTACTTTTTGAGGCGCAGAGGGGTCTCAGTTTGACATTTGTGGGTGACTATCCACTGATGGTCACCCATCCACAGAATACCGCGGCAAGCGCAGCTCAACAATGACGGACCGATTCTTACAACTTAGCCTGAGCTTGAGCGACTATTTATTGATATCAAAGCAACTAAAAATCAAAATTTACTGTAAATTGGAAATGAATCGAGTTTTAGGGCTAAAATCCAGTATTTTACAAGAAGTTCTGCTTTTGGAATAACTGTTTCATGGTGTCATCCCAATTGTACAGATAGTATATAATGATATGCTATTTAGTTATAACGACTGCCAAAGATCAACAAATGACAGCCAGGACCAACGGCTTTACGTGCTTTCCGACTCACGGAGGGAACTCGGTATGAAAAGGATGATCACCCATCCACAGACTGACCGTGGCAAACGTAGCTTGAACTTTGACCGATCATTCTGTATGGCTTTTACTTAGCCACGAGCTAATTATAAGAAGAATCAATTTTCGTATTTTTTCTAACAAACACATATTCACCAGTGTGTGTTAAATAATATTCTGGTCGTTCATGATTATGTACTTTGTTGGCTTCTATTATCGTCTCCAAATCTGTATCCATCTTGACCTTCGCCTTGCAACCTCGTTTCTTCCTGGAGCAGTACCAGTGCCTTTTGCTGTGCATCTGAGCAAAAGTGTAGCCATCAAGCATTAGCAGATGGTTCTTTTGTCCAGATGGTATAAGAACGTAACCTGAAAGATATACCAGTATTAAATAGTTAGGAAAAGAGTATTTATTTGATAAAGGAAAGAAATAAATAATAAAACAAGTCATGGTGATTTTTTATAAACTTCTAGGTAGGTACTTACAAACCAACATGAATGTTTCTAATTATAAAAAAAAGAAAAGTGGAAATTATAAACCAAATACCTAACCTATAACTTAATAAAAAAATACATAATCTTTTGAACTGCTTATCAAATACCACAATCTTTGAACAAGCGAAAACAGGACACACATGAAAAGAAACAGACTTCCCGTGACGTCCGACTTCTTTTTCAAACACTTCCCGTGCCCAGAAGGCTGGCCTTTTCTTGAGTTAAAGAATTAGCATAGCTGTTTAACGTGATAATGCTGCTATTATTTTGGACACGTGTACCATTAAAGCGATGCGGACGAGTTTTTTGATGCCCTGTGAACCCTCCGTTGTACATAATATATTTTTTATAATATTTATAACTTCTACATAATATTATTGGTTTTATTTTTAAGCTTTGTATCGATCGATTTAATTCTTTTAAGTTGTTTAACAATCATAACAGACAGATTTTAGTCAGGATTTAAATTAGTTCTGCTCTTAATAAATACATACTGTCCACTAGAGTCAAATGGTATAATGGTGGCCAACCAATTAGCTTGTTCGACTGTACATACGCATGTACAGTCGAACAAGCTAATTGGTTTACAGGCAAAAATATTCATCTTTCTACAACACTATTTTTTTTTCTTTTTTTATCTTTAGTACGTAAGTACCAGGGATACCTACGTGCTAAAGTTAAGAAAATTTAATAAATTAAAATATTGTGAGTATAGTAGAAAGATGAATATTTTTTGTCTGTAAACCAATTAGCTTGTTCGACTGTACATACCTACTCGGTATCCTCTTACAATGGTCTTCCACTCAGCATACTAGTACTCACTACATGTCAAAAGTGCAACACTTAGGTACACAGTTAAAATGTGGGGAAAAATGTAAATACATCACATCAAGTTTGATCCCTTATCGTTGTTCGCATTTATTAGTACTTTCACCCCCTGAAAAAAGCTCAATTAATTAAAAGCAGGATAAACTTTTTTTCTATTATTTCGTATAAACACATATTCCCCAGTAGGTGTTAAATGATATTCTGGTCGCTCATGATTATGTAATTTGTTGGCTTCGATTATCATCCCCACGTGTATCCATCTTGAGCTTCGCCTTACAGCCATCACTATTCCTCTTGGCGCAGTACCAGTGCCTTTTGGTTTGCATTATTTTTTCTAGTGGGTATTAGAATGTAACCTGAAAGGTATAATTACCAGTATAAAAAAGAAGATAACAAAAACTTCGCTTTTTATCTTTTTTGAGTTTTTATTTGATAAGGGTAAGAAATAAATAATACTAAACTCCCTTCTCTTTCATGTCAAAAGTGCAAAACCTAGGTACACTGTTAAATGTATAGTGCAGGTGATTTTTTTTTAAATAACCAGGGAAAAATGTCTACACTTCGTTAATCTTTGTTACTATCGTTAATTACATTTAATAAAAATAATAATAATTTATTTATTTCGTAAACAGATTGTAAAACAAGCATAATTATTTTCTTAAATATAGGTACCATAGAATTTTAGTCTACAATATGGTGGGTGAAGCTCTGTCCTCCTAGCTAGGCTACAAAATAGCCTGTGTTTAGGAGACACAATTTCGATCCCCTATAGTAAAAGAATGACGTGTTACATGTGCAGATTGGTAAACATTAAAATTAACAGACATCAATGCAAGGAAAATCTACATTTTATAAATACTTAAAAATAAAACAAATACGAACAATTATCACATGCATATTTGGTGTGTGTGTGTGTGTGTGTGTGTGTGTGTGTGTGTGTGTATGTGTGTGTGTGTGAGTGTGTATGTATGTGTGTATGAGCGCGTAAGTAGGTGTAGTGAATGTTGTTATTCGTTAGATAAACTTCGGTTTCGTCATAGTTTAGGTTTGAAAGGAATGAACGGACAGGGGGGCGATTCTCACGCAATAGACATGATGACATATCTCTAATGTCGAAATAAAATGGCGGATGTCGATTGAAACCGATTTTTCGTATTCTCGAAATGTCACATTAGAGAAATGTCTATGCCTAGCGCTCGACTTGCAACGAGTGGTAAATGTCAGTCGACATGAATGTCGCGCGTGAAGTCTATCGAGTTCTCTAGTTGTTGTTGCTGCTTACTCACGCCAATTCCGTGGAATTCCTATTATTCCTGCCAACTGTTGACACATTTCTACACAACTAGAGAAAACATAAAGTCTAATTACGCCAAAAAAATAGGTTAAACTTACCAAGCTCTAAGCTAAAAATCCACTCAACAAGTACACTAGCCATGTCAATTAAAATATGTAATAAATACCCGATATATTTAAAGAACAACAAAATAGTAATTTATACATTCATAAATAAATAAAAAGAGTTTATAACAAACGTAAATGTTATTACATATATCTAATATAAATAAAAAAAAAATATTAACTTTAAATTAGGTACATAATGTAATTACATTAAAATAATAAAAACATAATAATTAAAAATGCAATTATTTTATAATTAATAATACAATAGTAATTAATAAAAAAATCATTGCCTAATTAATAATATAATAATTGCATAATTTTATTAAAATAAGTTCATAATTACCTAATAAATAACCAGTTACAATCAACTAAATAGTCAAACAAAAACCCTTTTATTCTCTCCTACTTTTACTTTTGCTGTGCCCGACCCGGGTCCGCATTTTTCATTTCTGTAAGTGCACATGTGGATGCAATAAATATATTGAGTGAACAACAAAAAACAATGCCAGACAAAAGATGCAAAAAATTACGTCAAGTTTCGTGATAGAGATCCAAAAAGCCTGCGACATTTATCTCTATTGATTATGAGAATACGATTATATAAATTTTGTGACATTTTCAGTAGACATTTAAAATTAGACATTATCTCGAATTAGAGATATCTCGAAAGAATTGAGAATCGCCTCCCAGACCTCTTACAATAGAAAAGAGACGATCCGTAGACCGGTAAGCGTGAGTTAATTTTGTTATATATAACGATGGACCAAAGTCGATGTTAATTTTTTATAAAGTACTTTCACATCTCGAAAAATGCTCAATTAATTAAAAGCAGGATAAACTTTTCTTCTATAATTTCTAAGAAACACATATTCCCCAGTATGTGTTAAATGATATTCTGGTCGCTCATGATTATGTATTTTGTTGGCTTCGATTATCGTCACCATATCTGTGTCCATCTTGATTTCCGCCTTGCAGCCATCTTTCCTCTTGGCGCAGTACCAGTGTCTTTTGGTGCGCATCGTCCTGTAGGTGTAGCCATCAAGCATTAACATTTGGTTGTTTTTTTTAGTGGGTATAAGAACGTAACCTGAAAAGAATACCAGAATTTAAAAAAAAGAGAAAAGAAAACGATAAAGGGAAAGTAGTCCTTATTTGATAATGGTAAGAAATTAAACAAGTAAATAATTAAGTACTATAAATTATTACCAGCATAAAAAAAAGGTTTTCCTTTTTTTATCTTTTTTGAGTTTTTATTTGTTACGGGTAAGAAATAAATAATAATTGTGTATTTTTTTATTAATTTCCTTATTGACAAACAAACATTAATGATGCCACTTATTAAAAAAAAAGTGGAAATTATAAACTAAAAACCTTACTCATTACTTCAAATAAAACATAATCTTTTGAACAGTTTAACAAACACCACAATCTTTTAACTAGCGAAAATAGGAAACACATGGAAACAAACAGACTTTTAGCACCACTCCATGCAAACGAAACGATTTAATTACCTACACAACTATACCCTGTTCACAATAAGATTAGACATAAACACAAACCTTTTTTACAGTCCCTTCAACCGATTTTGACTTCTATTCCGTAGGCTTAAGGGTGACATTAGAGGCAAAAAAGTGGTTACAATAACAATACTGCAGTTGCCATTTGTCATGCTACCAACGCAATATAAGTCAAAATCGGTTGAACGGACTGTAAAAAATGTTTGAGTAAATGTCTTGTTTGTCCACATTTTCTAGAGTTAAAAATCCTTACAGTACCCAGTCTCTACGTTTTAGTACTCCTAATGAATCTAAAAAAGTATATACATGAATATGAGACATATGAAGAAAGACTGGTCAGGGAGAACACTCGTAGGAAAGATTTAAGAAGTAAAATAAGCCCTCAATTTAATATTGTAAAACACAGTTCACAATATCAAGCAGTGCAGATATTTAACAAGTTACCTGTAGACTTAAAAAGCTTGATTCACACATCCTCGTTTAAAGCAAAGCTTCAAGCATTCTTATTGGATAAATGTCTCTACTCAATTGACGATATGTGATATTACCATGCGTTTTTCATAATTCAATTTTGTAATTACACCGTTTTGACATATTCTTGACATTATCGTAGGTATTTTAGCTATAAGACATTGCCTGAGTTGACATTTAATTTATTGTATTATTGTGAATCTGTTATTATTATTTTTAAATGTATAATGTATTACCTATTATTTGTACTATTTATTGAATTGACATTGAATTAATATTATTGTTGTACCTATGTTCAAATGGAAATTGTTATGTTTATTTTTTATTTATTATGAATGATTTCAGATACAATGTAAATTGTTATTGAATAAATTAAATTGAATTGAAATTGAAATTGTGAACAGGTTATAATAAAATAACAAACTGTACAAATACGTGCGTGTGTGTGCGTGTCTAGGCACCGTGAGAACTAGAAGCAGTTTTGAGAGCACGTTCGGGAAGAGGTGAGGAACAGTGATTCGGAGGGAGGTGGGGCGTGTCGCTACTATACGGTAGTACTCATATTTATAATGTGCTTTTAGTCAGAATTTAAATTAATTCTGCTCCTAATGAATACATACTGTCCGCTGGGAGTCACATGGTATAATGGTGGAGCATGCGTATGTACTCGGTATCCTCTTACAATGGTCTTACCCTCAGCATCCAAGTGTATCTTGGCTTTGCATCTGTTCTTCAATTGAGAGCAGTACCAAAGTCGCTGACTACTTCTCCGTGAGAAAGTATACCCATCCAGCATGAGCAACATATTCTTTTTACCATTCACATTTGGTACAAATGTGAATTCTGAAGAAAAAAACAATGCCTATTCTGTAAATAATCGCTCCATACAAATTAAGTCGGTTTAAAAGTTAATCACTTTTATCTTTAAATTCGGATAAAGCAATGAAATAAGGGAGGAGTCCTATGTTCAACAGTGGACGTCTTTCGGCTGATGATAATGATGTTCTATTTTCTACGTTCATCATCAATGGGTATTTAATTTCTACGTGCTCACTTCAACTTTGTGTTTCAAACAAAGTAAATCAATTTGGCTGAACCGCTTCTGTTTTTAGGGTTCCGTACCACAAAAGGTAAAAAACGGAACCCTTATAGGATCACTTTGTTGTCTGTCTGTCTGTCAAGACCCTTTATCTCAGGAACGCGTGGAGGTATCGAGTTGAAATTAAAACCATATACTCAAGTCTATGGTCCCTTGATGCTGTAAAAAAATCAATCCTCTATGTTAACGTGAAAAAAAGGTACGGCCGTTTATGTCGCAAAAAACGCATTTATAATATTAAGTAGATTAAAGTATGGATTACTATAGAAGTATGGATATGTACCTACAAATATGTACGGAACCCTCGGTGGGCGAGTCCGACTCGCACTTGTCCGGTTTTTTTATACCTAACAGAAATAAAAATACAAAATAATCTGCTATAGGTACTCATACGTCTATACTATCCATACTTTATATTTTATTAAATACTCTATTACTTTATATCCATACTATATATACATTTTCTATATATTATATATACTTATATATAAATATTCACGATGAAACGGGTGTACCGACTTTGATGAAATTTGGTATGAAGATAGCTTAAACCCCAGGGAAGGACATGGGCTACTTTTTCATCCGCGTCGTTGTCTGCATTCGCGTTAACCGACATTCACGCGGTCAAAATCTCGGGCAAAAGCTAATTAATAATTATATATAAAGCAAATTAATATTTTTTGAATATTCCTTAGTAATCAAATCAATTAAATGAAATGTTTTAAAATGTATTATTAGGTACTTAATAATTTTTTTTTAACAAAATAGTTATTGTAATTGGTTTAGTCGTGTTGACCACATTAAATAAGCTCGTGGAAATCACACCGGCCTGCGATCTATTCAAAAATAAATTCGCCAATTTAATGGTTATGTGCCTGCATTTTTGTGAGAACAGTATTTATTTTTTGTTTTAGTTCATGTTTTATGTCATGTCATATGTCAGGTCTCATAAGAAACCTTGACATAATATATTATGTAATTGGTTTATTAAACCGTGTAAATCATATAAATCTAT
Source organism: Charanyca ferruginea (assembly GCA_947361185.1). NCBI lineage: Eukaryota > Metazoa > Arthropoda > Insecta > Lepidoptera > Noctuidae > Charanyca > Charanyca ferruginea. Next base: position 20,401,248 of record OX376073.1, read on the forward strand.
CCATATATATAAGAGGCAAAAGTGATTGACTGATGTATCAACGCACAGGCCAAATCCTTAGGGCTACAAAGGACAATGCCAGAAACTCTATAGAACTTTGCCCCACTCAATAAAAGTCATGTGCAATATGTATCATCTTACTGTTTATTTATTGCTGATAACTAAACATTAGTCTTAGTGACTGTAGAACTAGCGGTTTCCGTTTAAATCTAAAAACAATAATGACATTGATTCTAGGTCAAATTGTATTTTAGGTAAAAAGGGTTTGTATTTTGTGGGTAGGTATTTCGTAATCCGCAAGTTCTAAAGAAAAACAATTTAGTATAGAAAGGTATTCATTACAATTATTTTCATTAATTTACTTTTTCTGTACATGGGTGGGGCAGGATCTGGCATTGTCATTTAAATTTCGTACACGTATTCCTTATATGACGAAAGCATCCACTAAGGAAAGATTTTTCAAAATTCAACCCCAAGGGGATGAAATAGAGGATAAAAGTTTGTATGAAAGTTTTTATATTCCTCGAATATATTTGCATTACCTACCTACCTAGGTAGGTAGGTAGCTATAGGTAGGGTAGGTAGGTATAGGTAAGTAAATAGGGACAGGACAACGTCTGTAGGGTCAGCTAGATAAAAACCAACTGAAACGCACTTAAAAACTTTACCCTATTATTTTATTATTAGCTAGCTTCTGCCCGCGGCTTCGCCCGCGTAAAAATAACGATTATCCCAAGGGAACACATTACCGGGATAAAAAGTATCCTATATGTTAATCCAGGAAATGGTCTACCTATGTGCCAATTTTTATGCAAATCTGTTCAACGGTTTACGCGTGATTGAGTAACAAACATCCAAACATCTTCACAAACTTTTACATTTATAATATTAGTAGGATATAAATAAATAGATAGTAGTAGTAATAGTAGTATAACGGGCTAGTGTCCGCAACTCCACGTCTCAGCGCGTATTTTGCGTACTGAGAGCCTTGTGTGAGTTTTTATTCGAACTCGATCGCGTTAACGTAAACTCCAAATTGTATAGAAACTGGAACAGCGCAGTCTAGTGGCAACAATTGGAACCACAATTATTCCATGCAAATTGACATTAGCGATAGTTTACGTTAACGCGATCGAGTTCGAATAAAAACCCACACTAGGCCCTCTGATGGGAGTGATTCGATCCACCCCAGCTCCCCAAGAAAACCAGCAGCACCTTGACGTCGCTGGCCATCTCCCGTAGGTTACCTGGGTTACTGAAGTACTTTGCCCTGTATAAATAGTGATGTAATAAAACAAGTTAATAATTACTTTAATCACATTTATTAAATGGATGTAAGTTTTAGTTACACAATTCACAACATTATGTAGCTTCTTGATAATTAAGAAATATGTGATTTCTTTTTAATTGATATGTTTTAAAGACGTTGAAATTGCAAACTTAAAGAACAATGGCAGCCGCCCATACATTGTTTTAGTTGAGATTAAATTCCTACGTCTTTAAATGAAAAATATCTTATTTAATTCAGCATCACCTTCTGAATTAGTTTGTGCAAGATTTTTTGTTCAAGAAGGCCGAGAATAATAGATATTCAGTCATGAACTTTTGCAGGTTATGTCTATGGTAACTTTTATATTCCAAATTGAAGAAGTAAAAAGGCAATATCGCATTAGTATTTTCTTTACCTAGTTAATTCAGAATGAAATGTCTTGTAAAAATATTGTTTAAGGTTGGTAAGCCCAGTGGTTATAAATACTCTTTGGCCTTACCTTATGTATACAATAGGTATCTACTACATGTATACATCGATCATATCGTTTTTAGTGCACAGATCTGTCTATGACTCTGTGTCAATCATGAAGATATAGATATAAATGGAACCAACACTTAGAACAAAAACTTGAACCCAACTGTGGGCTGATGCTCTCTTTCTGAATGCATACATAAGAACAAGACAGTGATATGTGTTTTCTTTATCTTATGTATGCATTCAGAAAGAGAGCGTCTGCCCACAGTTGGCTTCACTTAGGTATTTAGAGTGTTGCCTCCACTTTTATCTATAAGCTTCTTGGTGTCAATTACCAAGCAATTATTTTTAGATTTGGGTTACTAGTCTTTTTGCTAGTCATTAATCGAAACTAATTGATTTATTTTTATACCACAGTATTTTTACATACCTGCAAGAAGCCTACACTTGGAAATAAACTGTATTCATTTACTTACTCCGTTTAATTGTAATAACAAACTAAAAGTGATCACAATACTTTAAATGCTTTAAGTACTTACTGTCACTTGGCAGAATAAACAAAATGGCAACACTAAACGTCAATGAAAAGTCAAATAAGTTTTCATTTAACATAATTTTTTTATCCGGCCCTAACTGGTTAATGTGATACTTTGAAAAATCGTAGAAAAATAATGTAATTTCTTTCGTATGTCTTCTTCCACTTTTAGACGCTCAAATTTAAGTCAACTAGGTTTTCGCCATTGTTCTTTAAGCACTAACCTCCTATACACAAATTAATATATTTTAACAGCTCCTCAAACTATTAATATTACAAATCGCGCTCCATACAAATGAATTCCCGTCATCTTCAAAGTTTCTTTAAAATATTCTTTCTGGCTATGTTTTCGGACGTAATGTGCTTCAAACCTTTCGAATTGGTTAATACTTTTCTTTTTGGCCTATTTTTATGTTTCCCTCTGTTATCATTTATACATTGACCAGCTGATAATTTTTTAATAGCCGTATAAACCACTTGCTGTGTTACAGATAAGGTATTTATAAACATAGTTTTACAAATTTTGATGGAAGCACCGTCATTATTTACTAAGTGATATATTATTGTCTGGGTACGATTACTTTTACGCTCTATTGTAATTTTTTTGATCAGTTCATTATTTACATGTCGATTAATGAACTCCCACTGTTTTACGTGGTTGTCTAAAGCCCAATACTGTGAGAAAATTTTCTCCCTCGTATTTTCATCAATTTTTTCGTAACATTTAAGACTGCAGTTACAAGCTGGTCCAATAGATTTTTCTTGACTTTGCTTCCTGCTTCCAACGCTTTCGTAACTTTGCCCTGATTTTTTTAATGCTTTGTTTTTGCGATCTTTCCATAAATCAGGATTCCTTTTTATTTTCCTGCTAGGATATTCTTTACGGGTTAAGCTTCTGCTTTCTAGTTTGGTAGTCATATTTTCTGGTGTTTCAATGATATTTAAAATACCTGCAAAATATCGGAAATACTGTCTTTATTAATGCATAAAATAGATGGCAAACCTATGAAACCTATAACCTCCCTTCAGATCACAGCGGTCAAACCATTGCTTTTGAGTCCAACACACCCTTGCAAAAAATACAGATACAGTCAAGACCAATAACATCTAGTAATTTAGATAAATTTAATAAGACTTTAATTAGTAAGTTACCCGTTCAGGAACTTAATATGAATAATGGTAATATTTTGTATAAAGATTTTTTTTCAGTTGTGCAAACAGAGTTTGATAATATTTTTAAGAAAAAAATTAAAACTATTTGCCCTAAGTTTTTATTTAGTGACTGGGCAACTAAAGGTATCAGAAAAAGTAGAGAAAGGCTTTTTGAGTTGTATGGCCTTAAGCCTTATATTAACACCGAAACATTTAATAAGTATGTTTCGACTTATTCTAAAACTTTTAAAATTGCTTGTAAAGCAGCTAAAGCCTTATACATTAGCAATAAAGTTAAATCAGCTGATGATAAAATTAAGACTGTTTGGAAAATAATTAATAATGAAACAAACAGGAACAAAAAACATAATACTGATTACACTCTGGAGACTTCCCGTGGTCTCTTAAGTACTAATAAAGAAGTTGCTCAGGAATTTGCAACATTCTTTACCGATATTCCTATTAAAACTACTGAAACTTTAGATTCTTCGCCCTCACTTGCTTTAAACTTACTAAGTTCGAATGTTTCAGCATGTCCCACGGAATTTAAATTTAAACATATAAACCCTGCAATCGTTATTAAAGCTTTTAAACAACTCAAGATTAAGGGTACTGAAGATTTATGGGGGATGTCTACTAATGTTTGTAAATCAATTATTGAGACAGTGGCGCCCTATTTAGCTTTCATTTTTAATTTGTGTGTAGACCAAGGGGTTTTCCCGGATCTAATGAAGTTCAGCAAAGTTATACCACTTTTTAAATCCGGCGACTGCAAAGACTCTAATAATTACAGACCCGTTTCGGTTTTGCCGGTTTTTAGCAAAGTGTTTGAAAAAGTAATGCTTGATCAAATGCTCAGTCATTTTAACTGTCACAAAATTTTACATGATCAGCAGTATGGTTTCACCAAAGGACGTTGCACTACTGACGCCGGTGTCACCTTAATCAAGCATATATTTAAGGCTTGGGAGGATTCTCAAGATGCTATTGGTATCTTTTGCGACCTCTCCAAAGCATTTGATTGCGTGAATCACGAAACACTACTCTTAAAGCTTGAGCATTACGGACTGGGTAAACTAGCGCTTAGCTTAGTAAAATCATATTTGACTGATAGACTGCAACAAGTTCAAGTAAACGGTGTAAATTCATCGGGCTTAAAAGTAAAAATGGGGGTACCGCAGGGCTCAATATTGGGTCCGTTCCTCTTTTTAGTTTATATAAACGATTTACCTTATTTGTTGAAAAATCAACCACAAATGGTGTTATTTGCTGATGATACTTCCTTGATATTTAGAGTTAATAGACGGGCACAGCACCATGACGACGTAAATGACGCTATGCTTAAGGTTCATAATTGGTTTACTGTAAATAATTTAGTATTAAATGAGAAGAAAACTAAATGCATAAGATTCGCTTTACCGAATGTTAAAAGTAGTGAATGTAACGTTGTATTGAATAAGGATATACTTGAATTCGTCGAAAAGACTGTTTTCCTAGGGATTACGCTTGACTCAAAGCTGCAATGGGGTCCTCACTTAACATCTCTTGCAGGGCGGTTGAGTTCGGCCGCTTACGCTGTCAGAAAAATCCGGCATTTGACAGACGTGGATACCGCTAGGCTAGTATATTTTAGTTATTTTCATAGCATCATGTCCTACGGTATCTTGCTTTGGGGGCGGGCTGCAGATATTGATTCTATTTTTATTCTGCAAAAGCGGGCTGTCAGAGCCATCTATAATCTCAGCAGTCGCGAGTCTCTAAGAGAATTGTTTAAACAGATTAACATCTTGACGGTACCTTGTCAATACATATATGAAAACATTATGCATGTTCGAAAAAACCTTCATCTTTTTAATAAAATAAGTGACAGACATTGTGTTTATACTAGAAATAGGAACAAATTAGATCAGCCAAGATTCAGATTGTCAAAAGTTCATACTTCTTTTATGGGGTACTGTGTAAAATTTTATAATAAAATACCTCTTGATATTCTTCAACTAAATGAAAGACAATTTAAAACATGTATTAAACGCACACTGTGTAGACAAGCATATTATAAATTAGAAGACTACATCAATGATAAAAATGCTTGGCTAAATGCTGGTCCTGCTCCACAGGCAGTTTAGGGAATTTCCTAATTGGAGGAATGTTGTTTCCTACCCCTTTTTTTTATTGACATGAGTAACGAGTATCGTTATTATTATACACAAATATATATTTTAATTACTTTTTCGACATTTTAGAAACATTGGAAACCTTAGTTTTGTATAATTTAGCAGCATTATTTCAATTTTGTAAATGTGAGTACCATGGAGCCATTTTTAAGTAAATTATTATGTGTTTGACTTAAATGAGCATGGCGGTTGAGAGAATTGTCATGCTCACTCAAATGTCTCGCTGGTGGTGGCGCGTGTGTTGGGTCATTCGGCTCCCTCTAAAATGGTTGAGCTGAATGGTGCTGATTCACGCGTCATGTTCGTGAACGGGCGCTGTCAGTAGAGATTGGTCAACCCTTAACTGCCATGGTTTTTATCTTGATTATTTTTTATATTTTGTATTTCTAGATTACCTTCATTGTTTTCACATATAGAAGCAACAAGAATAATGTAAGCAGTATTTTGTAAAAACCTGATTTTAAAAGAGTGTCCGTGGAGTTTCTTGCTCGTTCTTCTCCATAGAGACCTACCTACGTTTTGGAACGAGCAACTAGCTTCAACTTTCTGTCTAACTGACCGACTCCTTGACAATTCAAAAGTGCCTGTAAATGGTTTAATTGAAATAAATGCTTTGACTTTGACTTTGACTTATGAAATCTGGGTAGATAGCGTCATTAACACTGGATTATCGATAATCGGATCGCCATCAGACCCTTGCAATGTCTGAGGGCATTCCATTTCGATACAAATGATATAGTATTATCGTTAGAAATATCTAAATGTTCACTTTGCGAAACATTTGGAGGTGACATGTTACGTTTTTGTTGCGATACGTCATAGTTAGCCATCAATGGTGACTCAAAAATAAAGTGATCAGCACTACTGTCAACTCCATCGAGCTCTGATACACCATCAATGGAGAAAGAACTTCGTGAAAGATGTGTCAAACTTATTGTTCGTTCATAAAGTTTTGTATTCCCACGCAAATATTTAGAATGCGTATGAACGAGACAACATTAAGAAAAATATGGAACGAAGAATAAGAGCAATCTATATACAAGCATGTGTAGGTGTGGCTGTGTGTAGGTCTGTGTGGTTATGGATGTGAATGTGTGTGTATTTTCTACCCCCTACTGTCAACACAGAGGTAACACATAGCACGCTCTTAATTCATCAATATTTACAAATGTTTCAGAAAAGAAATGTAAAGGAACTGTGAACTCCTTAAATATTGTTTGGTCAGAGCGTTTTTACACCCACGCAAATATTACGAAAAGTTTTTATGGTTCCGTACGCCTCTTCATTACATATTTAATATGTGATGGTAAAGTCAAGAAGTCGTATTTTATATCGCTGTGTGTTTTAATAAAAATGTAGGAAATGAAAAGGTTTTTTTTTAAGTTATTTTTTTAACCTCTTCTAGAATACGAGTACCTCTTTAAACTTTGATGAAATGCGTGGTCGTGCATGATTTGAACCCGCTGTAAGCACGTTTAATTTGGCTTTGTTAATAAAGACGTGTGGCCGAGAATAGCACCATGCCATTTCTACCCGTAGGTGTCGTAGAAGGCGACAATGGGATATTGACCAGAAGATGGGCAGCAGCGCTTCTGAGTACCAAAACACCTACTGCGATCACCAACATGCATCGGCCAAGCATGGCAATTACGGTTGAACCCGGTGTCTTCCCTTGAGGGAGACCTATGCCCAGCTGTAGTCGGCTCAATATTGACATGATGATGATGATTAAACCTACTTCAACTGCTCCGTGCTACTGCTGCACGTATCATGATCTCTAGTATTTTTAACAAAAATATTGCTGCTGGTAACTCACATCATCGGAAAACTTCTTTATGTACCTGATAAATAGTGTACTATATTTACATAATCCAGGACGTGGTACAGACGGGATCGTCGTTTCACCTTCGTCGCATTCAGAGATAACGTAGCTCTCTATTAACGAAATAATTGTGGTTCCAAAAGTTGGTATTTAAATTAGCTGATGACAAAATAAAAACTACTTGGCAAATAATAAATAATTAAATAGGTAGGAAAAACCAGCGTAGTACTGAATTTAATTTAGAGACTGCACATGGTCCCATAAATACAGATATAGAAGTAGCTCAAGAATTTGAAACCTTTTTTGGCAACATTCCCATTAGAACCACTGAAGCCTTAAATTCCTCTCCCGCTCTCTCTGCTGCCTTACTTAGGAAGAATGTTAAAAAATGCCCTTTGGAGTTTATGTTTCAACATACAAACCCCCCGGCTGTTATAAAAGCCTTTAAAGATCTTAAAATTAAATCAACAGAAGATCTTTGGGGAATGTCTGTAAAAGTCTGTAAATCAATTATCGAAACGATTGTGCCCTATTTAGCTCTCATATTTAACACCAGTAAAAACCAAGGAGTCTTTCCGGATCTGATGAAACATAGTAAAGTAGTACTATTGTTCAAATCCGGTGATAGTAAACACCCCAACAATTATTATAGGCCTGTGTCGATTCTACCAGTTCTCAGTAAGGTGTTTGAAAAGTTAATGCTCAATCAAATGTTACATCACTTTAATAAAAAATCCATCTTTCATGAACAACATACATATTAATTAATGATTATTAACTAAACGAAATGAACTACTTAAGATCCGAAATCAATAAGCATAAAAATAATTTCAAAAAGCAATGGTCATTGATTAAAGATGTTTGCAATTTTGCTGACCAAAGTAATGACAATGGAGAATTATTGAAAATCAACCATAATCCCCAGACTTCTATTAACAACGTTAACAGCTATTTTGCAAAAGTGGGAGTCAATTTAGCCATGGATTTACGGAAAAATAACCAGAGCTTACCTAAAACCCCCTTTATTGGTTCCTCTAATATCAACTCTTTCGTCCTTCTACCAACGGATGCCGAGGAAGTGAAATCCATCATACTAAATTTAAAGCAGTCTAATGCTACTGGTTGCGATGAAATTCCTATTTTAATATTAAAATTAGGTGTGGATACTTTATCTTGTCCCATTGCCATGATATGTAATCAGTGTATGGCGACAGGCGTTTTTCCCGAAGTTCTTAAGAAGGCTCTTATAATTCCTATATTCAAAGCGGGGAACAAAGACTGTGTCTCTAACTATAGACCTATATCGCTGCTGCCTTCCTTATCTAAGGTACTTGAGAAAGTAATTAATGTAAGACTAACTTCCTACCTAGAATCTCAAAATTTACTCTCAATCAACCAGTTCGGTTTTAGAAAACATAAATCGACAGAGGATGCCATAAAAAAATTAACTTCTACCATTGTTGATAGCCTAGATAATGGAGAGAAGACCATAAGTATATTCCTTGATCTAGCAAAAGCGTTTGACACAGTCTCTGTTCCCCTACTTCTCGCAAAGCTAGAAAGCCTGGGAATTCGTGGAACAGCCTTAAAACTATTTATAGACTATATGTCTAACAGAAGTCAATGTGTCAGGATTAACGGCTTTGTGAGTAAGCTAGAGCATGTGACTTTTGGAGTGCCACAAGGAAGTGTTATAGGACCCACGCTATTCCTTATATATGTGAATGACTTGTGCGATTTACAACTAAGACAGGGCCAGGTAATAGCGTATGCTGATGACACAGCCCTTTTGTTTAATGGTAAGACATGGGAAGAGGCTAATGATGTGGCTAATTTGGGTTTCAAACAGGTTTCGGAATGGCTACAGTCGAATCTACTCACCCTAAATGCACCTAAAACTAAATACATACCTTTTAGTATAACAAAGAGCAGTCAACCACCTTCTGGAATTATTCACTTAAAAGCTCACACATGTCATATGCGCGAAAACTGTACTTGTCGTGAACTAACAAAAACTTCCTCTATTAAATACCTCGGCTTAGTCATTGATCAACACCTAAACTGGCGTGAACATATATCAATGCTTACTTCTAGAGTCAGAAAACTTATATATATCTTCAAGAATATTCGTTGCTTTTGTCCGGCAAATGTAATATTATTAGTTTATTTATCCTTATGCCAGTCCATCATAACGTATGCTATAACTGCGTGGGGAGGTGCCTCCAAATCAGTCCTTATTAAATTGGAACGAGCGCAACGTGCAGTTCTCAAGGTAATGAGTCACAAAAAATTTAGATACTCCACCTATATGTTATACTCCGAATTATCAGTGCTTACAGTGAGGCAGCTATTGATCAGAAATATAATACAAAATCAACATAAAAATGTACCTGACTATACCAAAAAAAGAAGGCAGGATATTGTTTACTCCGTGCCTTACTGTAAAACTGCATTTGCGAAAAGGTTCATACATTACCTAGGACCGTCCATGTATAATAGAATTTCAAAGCAAATTCAAATTCGTCATCTGAATAAACATGCCTGTAAAACCGAAATATTCAACCTTCTAAATTCATTGAATTATGACAATACTGAGAAAATAATTAAAACCACTTGACCAAATTACCAAATATGTATAAAACAGATGCTCATTACATCATTTCACTATAAACATACACACACACATACACGTCACTCTACATACATACACACACACACACACATACACGTCCTTCTACATACATACACACACAAACACAACACTATTTACATACTTAAACAAAAGATAAGCGGTATAATTGTGACCTACTTTTATTTTACTTAAATTGTTAATTTAATTTATTTGTATTTTTAACTTTAATTTTAAAATGATATTAAGTAATGGATCTGTCATAAAAATGTGCAACCATTCATTTTGTAAACAAACAAAGCATCTAAAAACTTTGCATATACTATGTCAACTTTAAGAACTACCTACAAAGTAAAAAAAAAAAAAGAACTACTCAATAATGTTACGTCTACCTACCCTTGTAACTTACTTTGCTTTGTTATTAATTAATTCATATTCAATACTTAAATGCCACAAGCCTAATGTAGAACCTTTAACGCGACCGAGGAAAACTGTTCCACCGTAATACAGTTTATACTAGTACGGGGGACAGAGTGACTCAGTTCCGTATAAACTAACAACCAATATTATTAGGTACTCCATAAAATTAGACTTAACTTAGTTTATATTCTTTGATATAACTGTAAAAGAACTATAATGCTATCCAAGGTTGTTAGATTCATTAAGCAAATAAAGAAAGTTTTTTTTTTTTTTTTTTTTTTTTATTAACAATACGGTTTCACCAAAGGGCGTTGTACAACTGACGCCGGTGTCACCCTAATAAAGAACATTTTTAGCGCTTGGGAGGAATCTCAAGATGCCATTGGAATCTTTTGCGACCTCTCAAAGGCGTTCGATTGCGTTGACCATGAGACACTATTGCTGAAACTGGAGCACTACGGGATTAGTGGAGTATCTCTTGATTTACTAAGGTCATACCTGAGGGATAGACAGGCAAAAGTTCAGGTTAACGGTGTGAACTCATTGGGGTCTAAAATGACTATGGGCGTTCCTCAAGGCTCAATATTAGGTCCATTTCTATTCTTAGTCTATATAAATGATTTACCCCAATTACTTCAAAATCAACTGAAGATGGTGTTATTTAGCGATGACACTTCATTGATTTTTAAAGTAGACAGAAGGTCACTACATCTTGACGACGTAAATGACGCTATTCTTCAGGTTCAAAATTAGTTTACGGTAAACAATTTGGTACTTAATGAAAAAAAAAACCAAATGTATTCGATTCATTTTACCAAATGTTAGGAATGGGAACACCCAAATATTCCGAAATATTTTATTCCTAATTTCGATATTCCGACTTTCAAAAGTCCGAATTTCATAATACCTAAAAATTATAATCTCTATTATTTAAAATCACGAAAATTATTTTACCGAATGTCGTAAATCCGATTTGTTTGTTTTCCGATTTTCATATGTTCGAAGAATGAAATGCTCGATGGGTTCCGAAAACCGAAATTAAGCCGAGGCTGCGGTGGTGAGCGTGAATACCATCTGCGACGATAAGCTCGCGTGGTACCGCCGGAGCCCCGCAACGCCGTAGCTGTGACAGAAACCATGCCTGCTGCATGTTGCATGTTCGCTTGCATGTTGCATGCTCGCTTGCATGTTGCATGCTCGCTTGCATGATGCATGCTTGCTTGCATGATGCTAGCTTGCTTGCATACTTGCTTGCTTGCATGCTTGCTTGCACGCTGCATGCTTGCTTGCATGCTGCATGCTTGCTTGCACGATAAACGATTGCACGATAACGATAAAGATAATCGGAATTTCAATAATCGGAATTCGTATTTTTGATGTTTCGAATTTTCATTATGTCGGACTTTTTGTTATTCGATCTTTTGAAACTCGGTATTTTGAGAATAGTAACTATAAACGTCCGGAATTTTAAAATTTTAGTATTATAAAAATAGGATGAATGATAAATCGGAGTTGCCATATGAGAAATTTTGAACCATTCGGAATTATGAAAATCGGTATTTTGAAATTCGTATTTCTGACTTTCGGAATAAAGTTTTTCGTATTTATGTAGTGTACCCGTTAGGAATAGCAATTGTGACATCATTCTAAATTGAGAGAAACTGGAATTTAATAGTCAAACGATTTTCCTAGGAATCACGCTAGACGAGAAATTACAATGGGGACCTCACATAACAACTATTGCGGGGCGACTAAGCTCCGCAGCTTATGCTGTTAGAAAGATAAGACAGTTGACAGATGTAGAAACTGTGCATATGGTCTACTTTAGCTACTTTGACAGCATTATTTCGTATGGTATTTTACTGTGGGGTCGGGCTGCCGACATTGAATCCATTTTTATCTTACAAAAAAGAGCTGTTAGAGCCATTTATAATCTACGTCGCCGCGATTCTCTTAGGGAACTATTTAAAAATATTAATATAATGACAGTGCCTTGCCAATTTATCTATGAAAATATTATGTACGTAAGAAAAAACCTACATTTATTTAAAAAAGTAAGTGATAGACATAATATTAATACTAGAAACAAAGACAAAATAGCTCAACCATATTTTAGATTGTCTAAAGCTCATAAATCTTTTATGGGGTTCTGTGTCAGGTGTTATAACAAAATTCCTAGTGATATATTGCAACTAAATGAAAAAAAAATTAAAACATATATTAAAAGTACACTCTGTAAACAAGCATATTATAGTTTAGAGGATTATATCCATGATAAGAATGCCTGGAAACATGCCGTTCCGGGCTCCATAGAACAATCTACAGTCTAGACAAAATCAAACTGATTGCTAATTAAAAATACTTAATTTATACTTAGTATATACATTATATTTAATTCTTGCTTTGGTTCACACACTGGTTCATAGTCTGTTGAAATGTATGGAGTGGTTGTCTACTTTTACAATAATTGTAAATAATAATATGTGAACACTATGTATCTATGTATACAACTTAGCTGTCATTCTTTATCTTGTAATACTTTGTACATACTTCAATATATGTTTTTATGCAAGGTCCATCGTATTCACGTATAAGTAGTTATGTAACTGTAAACTGTAAATGCAAAATATTGTACACATTTATTTTTAAAAGAGTAAGTATGAAGTTTCTTGCCCATTCTTCTCCATACGAAACTACCTTTTGGAATGGGCAACTAGAATCAACTTTATATTTTTTTATGATGACGTTCAAAAGTGCCTTTTAATGGTCTAATTGAAATAAATGATTTGACTTTGCCACTAGACTGCGCTGTTGCAGTTTCAATACAATTTGGAGTTTACGTTAATGCGATCGAGTTCGAATAAAAACTCATATTAGGCTCTCTCATGGGAAGTGAGTCATTCGATCCACCCCAGCTCTACAAGAAAAGCCAGCAGCGCCTTGACGTCGCTGGCCATCTCCCGTAGGTTACGAGGATTACCGAAGTACTTTGCCCTGTATAAATAGTGATGTAATAAAACAAGTTAATAATGACTTTAATCACATTTATTAAATGAATATATGTATTAGTTACACAATTCACAACATTAGGTAGCTTCTTGATAATTAAGAAATATGTATTTTTTTTCTAATTAATATGTTTTTAAGACGTTGAAATTGCAAACTTAAATTTAAGCCATAACCTCCTATACATAAATTTATATATTTTAACAGCTCCTCAAACTATCAATATTACAAATCGCACTCCATACAAATGAATTCCCGTCATGTTCAATATTTCTTTAAAATATTCTTTCTGTCTATGTTTTCGGATGTAATGTGCTTCAACCCTTTCGAATTGCTTAATACTTTTCTTTTTGGTCTATTTTTATGTTTCCCTCTGTTATCATTTATACATTGATCAGCTGATATTTTTTTAATAGCCGTATAAACCACTTGCTGTGTTACAGATAAGGTATTTATAAACATAGTTTTACAAATTTTGATGGTAGCACCGTCATTATTTACTAGGTGATATATTATTGTCTGGGTACGATTATTTTTACGCTCTATTGTCATTTTTTTAACGAGTTCATTCTTTACATGTCGATTAATGAACTCCCACTGTTTAACGTGGTTGCCTAAAGCCCAATACTGTGAGAAAATTTTCTTCCTCGTATATTCATCAATTTTTTCGTAACATTTAAGATTGCAGTTACAAGCTGGTCCAATAGATTTTCCTTGCCTTTGCTTCCTGCTTCTAACGCTTTCGTAACTTTGCCCTGAATTTTTTAATGCTTTGTTTTTGCGATCTCTCCATAAATCAGGATTGCTGTTTCTTTTCCTGCTAGGTTTCTCTTTACAAATTAAGTTTCTGCTTTCTGGTTCGGTAGTCATATTTTCTGGTGTTTCAATGATATTTAAAATACCTGCAAAATATCGGAAATACTGTCCTTATTAATGCATAAAATAGATGGCAAACCTATGAAATCTGGGTGGATAGCGTCATTAACACTGGATTATCGATAATCGGATCGCCTTCAGACAGTTGCGATATCTGAGGGCATTCCATTTCGGTAGAAATGGTATAGTAGGTAATATTGTTAGGAATATCTAAAAGTTCACTTTCCGGAACATTTGGAGGTGACATGTTACATTCTTGTTGCAACACGTCATATATAGCTACCAATGGTGACACAAAAATAAAGTGATCAGCACTACTGTCAACTCCATCGAGCTCTGATACACCATCAATGGAGAAAGAACTTCGTGAAAGATGTGTGAAACTTCCTAAATCAAATAATAAAATGTATTTTATTGATAATAACTGTTACTTGGCTATACATATTATTATCATTTATCATCTAGATATTTTAGCTTTATTCATTTTTATCCCCCGACGTAAAAACGACGGGGTGTTATAAGTTTGACGTGTCTGTGTGTGTGTGTGTGTGTGTGTGTGTGTGTGTGTCTGTCTGTGGCATCGTAGCTCCCGAACGGATGAACCGATTTTGTTTTTGTTTTTTTTATTTGAAAGGTGAATTAGTCGGGAGTGTTCTTAGCTATGTTTGATGAAAATCGGTCCAAGATGGCCGCCGCTACAAAATAGCTAATCACATATTTTTTCACAATTCCATCAATATGGGTATCAAATGAAAGGGCTTCACTAGTAGAATACTTTACACTATGATAAATTTCAAGGCCAAGATGACCGGCACCACAAAATGGCGAATTATATAGGTATTCCAAACGCATTCTCAGGGTGATATCTTTAATATCAAAAAAGATCCATGTGACGAAATACAACTTTAGACGTATCTACAACTTCTCAAAACCAGACTAAATTACATTTAAAAACTTTCAAATAAAAATTAAATTAAAAATTTAAAAAACCCCCAACGCAAAACATAAAAGCAATTATTTAAAAAGTAAAAAATAATATCTTTTGTTGAGCCATCAAATGTTTGTTCGTTGAAATGGCGCTATAATGTCGCGGCGGGGTACCTACCGCGTAAGTCAAATCTCATTGCAAATCCATGAGTTCGCTATTTTACCTATTTAGCTATTGCTGACTTAGCGGTACCCCGCCGCGACATTATAGCGCCATTTCAACGAACAAACATTTGATGGCTCAACAAAAGATATTATTTTTTACTTTTTAAATAATTGCTTTTATGTTTTGCGTTGGGGGTTTTTTAAATTTTTAATTTAATTTTTAGAACTGTGTCTTATCTAATCATATACCTACCAATTCTTTCATCTTAAAGTTTATTTTGATCATTCTCGTTTTATAATGAAATCGTGCAATGGCTCTTGCACGTTCGGCCACCGATATTTTGATGAACTAGTAAACCGCTCGATGAAATTTCGTAGAAAGGGTGGAAAATAATTAAAATAATTTGCATCTGGTCTAAGGGCCATTTATTCAATCTTTGCGAACAAATTGAGATTTAGCAAAGAACGAACTTGAAACAAAGGTCTATTAATTTCAAAATCGTTAATTAATGCTTTCATGAACAATTGAGTTGGACTCTCATTCCAGGCGCCTGTCTAACGTATCATATGTCGCAGTATGATAGATAAAGCCGTGATATAGTTATATTCTTAGGGATATAATTATATACCGTAACATATTTATACGAAAGCGATTCATTTCTATCTTACTAGGAATATAATTATAATGCGGATCCTGTTTAGTCATATAGGTAATTATATTACTTGATTAAGTTTAGTGAAATATTTGTAGGTGTGTAGTTACAGTAAAGAATATGTGAAGTCCCCGCACTACACTGCGGGGGCTTTGGCATTTTATAAAAAAAAAATAATCTAATCCAACCTCTCCTTTAACTTGGAGGTTAAAGGTCGAAGAAACAAAAACTTTGTTGAGTGGTCTTGGTAATGAAGTATCTATTTATACTCTCTATCTAGTGTTGATTGTAGGTCAATTAAATCGACTTGCCCTCAATTATTAAATGAGTTTGAAACTATAGGGCGGACTATAATACTTTTCTTCGGAAACGCCTTCTTATTTTGACACGTTACACACTGTTTAACGAAACTGACAACCACCGGCGTAGGTATAAAATACTGAGACTTCAAAGTTTGTAACATTTTGTCGCGACCACCATGTCCTGTGTTTTTGTGAATTTCTGACAGAGCATCATAATATTCTTCAGACGGCAAAATTTTTATAATAGGGTCAGTAGTAGATTTTCGTTTAGAAACTAAAAACTTTTGTCCTGATACCTGTATTACATCATAATGGTTTGCATAAAAATAGTGGTTAGAATTTCTCTTTACGTTAAACCGAGGCGCCGCTTCATACTCTTCAATGTAATTTATAACTTCACTTATTCTCTGCCGCGTCCACTCTGGTTTTTTGTTTCTCTCATTGTATAATTGACGAAGTTCCTGTTCAAAACGTCGCCTCGAACTATTTTCTCCATCATTAACCTTAGCTAGAAGAAGTAATTTGCAATGATAAAACTAATATATAACAGATATTAAAGAAAAAGTGGCGAAAATTCAATTAGTATGCACGAAAACGCAACGCCGAACAACTGATGCCGAATTGCCGACCGACTGACTTCACAAACACAACGAAGCTCCCGTCGCCGCCTACGCCGCACCCCCGCACTGCACTTCTACAATTATTTTAAATCACTAAACTTGAACCGTATCATAATTAAACTTAAACGAGGGACTCAATAAAACATGATTTTAACTGAATAAATTCATAAATATGTATTTTATAAGTCAAAGTTTAACACGTTAGTGTATCAATTAAAAAGAAAGCGTATTCAGACATCCTGTGTGGAAGCCCGTTAGTCACTCTTCCATGAGCTGCGGATGCCAAGCAGCACCCAGGGAACCGACCGACTAGCGACCGACTACCGACGGTCTAGCTAGAACGTGACTGGCACGTCAGCTCCAGCAATACCTACCTTTTACTTGCCGTGTGGTGTGTTTTCATGACACTGTCGTATTGCAAAAGCGAGCCGATTGCAGTAGAGATTTGATCGCTACACTACAGTTAAGTTTGTATCTGGTCACACTCTTACCCATTCTTCTTTGTTATAACTATTGAAATAGACAACTTGAAAAATCTTTACAAACAGTTAGTAGTAGGTGTAAATTGGGGTTTCTGGATCAGAGGAGATCCAGAAACACCTAATTTACACCATCATTCATTTTATTTAAATGAATTACCTATATAACTTGCTCTCGCTTCGCTCGAGCGCGTTATGCACAACGCCCCAATAACACACTAATACTAACTTCAGAGTGGACGTCTTAAATAGTGGCAAATCTACGTCATATTATCCCAAATTTGGAAAGAGGCACGTGTTGTGAAAATGCTGTGTCAGTTATCTGCATCCAAATACAGAATGTTTGTGTTATGATTTAAATATTGTAATGCTTCATTTACTATTAATTTTACCCGACTGCATCAAGCAAAAGACGGTGATCTGTTTATCAACGTTTATTTTTAAAGAGATTTTTTTTCAAAATGGACTCAAGATCTGCTCTGCAATGTATGTTCAAAGCAAAGTTGAAAGTTCTTTTTTCGTACTATTAAATGTTTAGCCCGAAAGTAAGTTTCACACTTTCGAATGTCTAAATAGCATCATACAGTAATTAAGTAAATCGATCTTAATTTATAAAGAAATAACAATAAAAAACCTTACTTACTCACCTTCATAATGGTGACTTAACAATTAAAATAAGCTTGAAGAATAATATAATAATATAGATTAAAATTATGTATTATATAAACAGAAAAATTTATTAAAATCCATTCGAATTCTACACTTGACTGTTACAACTGTTTTTTAACCCCCGACGAAAAAGAGGGGTGTTATAAGTTTGACGTGTCTATGTGTCTGTGTGTCTGTCTGTGGCACTGTAGCTCTTTAACGGGTGAACCGATTTGAATGCGTTTTTTTTTATTTGAAAGTAGATTCTCTAGCGATGGTTCTTAGACATGTTTCATCAAAATCGGTTCAGCAGTTTTAAAGTTATCAGCGCTTTTGTTTGCTGCGGTAGGGATCTTAGACGCATACCGGATGTTTACTTTGCTTTCAAACATATTATTATAGGTGACCACACTGACCACACAAAACCAAACTAAATTACATTTAAAAAATTTAAGTGTGAATAAAATAGTAAAAAAAATAAGTTCTTCTTCTTACTAACTTCATGTAATTGATGTTTAAAATATAATCGTTCTAAATATTATCTTGCTTTTTATTTATACATCATAACATTTAAACTAAATAGCCACTGCAGTACATATATGCGATGGACGATAGCAAGCGTATTCGATTTTCGTTAGTCTGTCGTGTCGACTAGACTATACCAACTGTTGCTCGAATTTCATGCGCGTGTCATTTGAATTGTTGAATGAATGTAATAATTTAACGATGAAAAATTTGAATTCACATAAATGTGAATATTGAATTAAGATAATTGTTTCACATTTTATATTTAGATATCTAAATTTATCATAATTTCTAGTAGTAAATTAATAAAGTCAACAAAAACATTTTCATATTTTATAATCTGAATAGATAAACATAGGACCCCTACATTTAAATAAAATTAATGATGGTGTATAGTGGTGTGTTTTCATAACACTATCTTATTGCAAAAGCGAGGCGATTGCAGTAGAGATTTGCTCGCTACACTACAGTTAAGTTTGTATCTGGTTACACTCTTATCCATTCCTGTTTGTCATAACTATTGAAATAGACAACTTGAAAAATATTTACAAACAGATTGAAGTCACTGAGCTGCGACCGGCATCTGATATATCATCCTGGTGTTTTATGATGCAATTCTTCGAAATTATCAGCTGCTAAATTAGTACTTATTTCTCTTATATGCCATAAATACAGCCATTGGTGTCATTTTGGCACCTAGTTCTTTTGACATAATTTTGAAGACAGGGTCACTAGATTTAAGAGTAGGTTTCTGTAACTCTCTAGCATATTTTCGAAATAATTCCTTTTGCGTTTTCCTATCCACTAGCGGTTGTCGACCCGGTCTTTTCTTCGCTCTGATTTCTGTGAAATAACAAAAATACGAAAATAAACGATCTCAAAAGCACACACTTTGTCGCAGTAAAATCACAATCATAATTATAGTTTTCAGTATTTTGTTTTAATTTTAATTAATTTTCTGCCTTTCATGTGGTAGTTTTCCTTGTCATTACTTATTATCATCGTCATCATAGATCACCATCACCACCACCACCACCAATTACACCATTAATTATTTATGTTAAAAAAAAACAAACAATAATATGTTTTAATTAAATATCCATTATTATTTACTCCTTTCATTCTGAGTACATCTCTAAAAACGTGAAAAAATATCGAAATATCGTTTTAAGGATTAAAAAAATTGGCTTCTAGATACACATGGAATAATACAAGGTAATTCGAATCATCATTCTGACATTTATTTTACATACATACTTATTTAAAAAGTCGTTTACAAAAAGTAATCGACGTTTAATTTACATCCAAATTAATATGAAACAATAATTTAAAGTGTGGAAATACTGTTGTGGAACGCTGAGGGTAAATAATCAGAACATTAATTATTCTAGAAAGTACTTCTAATTTTCTTAAATCTTTTAAGAAATTAAGGTATGGTGGCTTAACTGACTCCCTCATTTCATTAATGTAACTACCTACCTACCTACCTACTGAGGAATCTATAAAACATGAGTTTAACTGAAGAAAGTCAAAAATATGTCTATCATATATTATAGTTTAACACGTTAGTGTTAAACAATAATATAGTTAAATGACAATATCAGTTGAAAAAAAAGCGAATTCAGACATGCTGTCATAGAATTTTTAACTATTATTTTTTTTGACCGGCCAACTATTGAATACTGATACAAAGATTTGAGATAGATCCAATAGGCTTATGGATTATTGTACCAATTTCTTATAGGAAAGCACATCATGCATTACTTACTTATTTGTCGAATGGTATTGGTTGCAAACTTAAATTAGATGAGTTCCTGTCGAATGGCATTGGGCGCGTACTTAAATTAGATGCATTCCTATACTCACCGAACATTAGTATGTAATCGAACATATTTTAAATTAAGATCGAAATTAAGCCAGAGTTAAAATCGCATCAAATCAAATTAAAAATAAGAATCAGAATACAATATGAATTAAAATCAAAATACGATTAAAATCACAATCGAAATTAAAATACTCTGCAAGAGCAGCAAATACCGACAACGTTAATAATGCTACTGTAGCGATCAATTCACAACCGTAATCTCCTCGCTTTGGCAATAAGACAGCGGCATGAAAACACGCCACCCTCGGCATCACCTGATGTGACATAGGGTGGGATGTTTGGTGGAAGCCCGTAAGTCACTTCTTCATCCGCTGCGGTTGCCAACCAGCACCCAATAAAGAACTTCAGTCCAGCTGGAACTTCAGTGGCACGCCAGCTCCAGCAAAACCTTCTACTTCTACGTGTCATGTGGCGTATTTTCATGTCACGCAAGTCTAGAGCCCGTAAGTCACTCTTCCATACGCTGCGGATGCCAAGCAGCACCCAGGGAAGAACCACGGTCTAGCTGGAACTTCAGTGGCACGTCAGCTCCAGCAAAACCTTCTACGTGTCATGTGGCGTATTTTCATGTCACGCAAGTCTAGAGCCCGTAAGTCACTCTTCCATACGCTGCGGATGCCAAGCAGCACCCAGGGAAGAACCACGGTCTAGCTGGAACTTGAGTGGCACGTCAGCTCTAGCAATATCTACCTTTTACGTGCCGCGTGGTGTGTTTTCATGACACTGTCTTATTGCAAAAGCGAGGTCATTGCAGTAGAGATTTGATCGCTACACTACAGTTAGGTTTGTATCTGGTTACACTCTAATCCATTCCTCTTTGTCATAACTACTGAAATAGACAACTTGAAAAATCTTTACAAACATTTGGGAATGGGATTGAAGTCACTGAGCTGCGACCGGCATCTGATATATCATCCTGGTGTTTTATGCTGCAATTCTTCGAAATTATCAGCTGGTAAATTAGTGAGTATTTCTTTTATATGCCATGAACAAAGCCCTTGCTGTTATTTTGGCACCAACTTCTTGTGCCATAATTTCGAAGACAGGGTCATTATACTTAAGAATAGGTTTCTGTAACTCTCTAGCATATTTTCGAAATAATTTCTTTTGCGTTTTCCTATCTACCAGCGGTTTTCGACCCCTTCTTTTCTTCGCTTTGTTTTCTGTAAAATAACAAAAATATATAAATTAGCGATCTCAAAGCACACACTTTGTCGCAAGTAAAATCGCCATCATAATTATTATTATTATCATTATTGTATTTTAATTTCAACTAATATTCTGCATTTCATGTGGTAGTTTTCCGCGTCATTACTTATTATCATCGTCATCAAAGATCACTATTACCATCACCATTATTTAAATTAATAATTAAAAAAAAATATAATAATACAATACCCATCAATAATAACTACTTTCATACAGACTGCGTATCGCGGGTTCGATTCCCGCACGGAACAAATATTTGTATTGCCTACAGATAGTTGTTCCGGGTCTGACTGTTTGTGTATGTGAGTTTATATGTTTGTAAACGCACCCACGATACAGGAGTAATTCCTAGTGTGGGGGCAACGTTTTTAAAAAAACTGAGAAGCTGATTATG
Organism: Charanyca ferruginea; assembly: GCA_947361185.1. NCBI lineage: Eukaryota > Metazoa > Arthropoda > Insecta > Lepidoptera > Noctuidae > Charanyca > Charanyca ferruginea. The sequence goes on from OX376073.1 coordinate 20,423,416, forward strand.
AGTACATCCCTGAAAATGTGAAAAAATATCGTATTTAAAATATATTCAAAAGATGGGCCTGCTCTGTTTAAATGCACATAAAATAATACAAGGGAACTCGTAATCATCATTCTGAAATTTATTTTGCTATCTTTATATGCCTACTTGGACATATTACTTTCTTTAATCGACTTTTAACCTACACATCAAAATTAATATGAAACAATAATTTAAAGTGTGGAAATACTGTTACGGAAAGATGTCGGTAAAATAATCAGAACATTAATTATTCTAGAAAAGACTTCTAATTTTCTTCAATATTTTAAGAAATTATCTGGGCCTATCTGAATCCCTCATTATATTAATGTAACTATCTACTGAGGAAACTGGTTACCTTATCATAAGGTCAAAAAATATTTGACCGAATTTCATTTCACCTAAAACTTTTTAACTTTTCTCGTTTCGTATTTTTTTACTTCATCGAAGTCACGTCTGCCACTGTATCAGTTGACCTATTATCAATTCGTTTTTTTTCGTTGCTCCGACGTTTCATTTGGTCGAAAAAGTTATTACCGAAGTTACACTTAGCCGAAATAACATTTGTTTGAACATTCGTTATACCACTGTTTTAGTTACCATATTTCACCAAACGCCTAGAAGTAAATATGTCTGATATTGAGTCAATGATAACCGGTACTCCACCAGAAAAAAAAATACGTCGTTAAAGAAACGAAAAATCAAAAACTTTTGAAAATTAAATATAAAATTAATTATATAGAAATTAAATATTTGATTGGCGTTATAGAGAGCTTATTTCAGATTAGTTTCCTACTATTTTGTTTCATTAATTATTTAACGTAATGGCACTTAATAAAACCCCAGTCATCCCAGTAGGAAGCTTGCAAACAAAAATTCTTGCTTTGAGCACGCATCATGCAAGCAGGCATGCAGCATGCAAGCAGGCATGTGAGCATGCAAGCAGGCATGCAGCATGCAAGCAGGCATACAGCATGCAAGCAGGCATGCAGCATGCAAGCAAGCATGCAGCATGCAAGCAAGCATGCAGCGTGCAAAGAAGCATGAAATATGCAAGCAAGCATGCAGCGTGCAAAGAAGCATGAAACATGCAAGCAGGCATGCAACATGCACAAGCATTGTTTCTGTCACGGCTCCGGCGCTGCGGGGTCTGGGCGGCCCCACGCGAGCTTATCGTCGCAGATGGTTTTAACACGCCTGTACCCCTAGCACGAATATTTGTAGGTTTCGTATCGCAATCGTATCGAGTTCTCGATACGATAACGGAGTACAACGAAAGTAGGAAGCACGAAACACTTTCGAAATAGTATCGAGAGCTCGATACGATAACGTTGGTGACGTCATACTAACGTAAGTAAAGATGGGCAAAATAGAACGAATGATCTTAAATTGAATGAATGTTTCGTACAGAAACTGGATAATTTAGTGATTTTAGGGCATTTAAAACTTTAATACTGTTCAATTTATGATGCAATACGAAGAAACTGCAGAAAAAGTTAATATTGAGTTAGATAAATGGTATAATAATTTAACTTATTACTAAAACGTTGTATTTGGTTTGACTGTATTCCTAAACGAACGACGGGTGCTCGAAGCTCATTCAAGGTCAACTTTGTTTTAAAGTGAACTTGTGTTTTGTTGTGATTTTGGTGAAAATTTTGAAACTATTTTGTTCTGTTAAAATGAGAACCAGCCACCCGCAGTACACCATTATGATAGAATTTATGAAAAAGTAAGTGTATTACATTGAAGATTTTATTGTCTTAAGCAATGTTGATTTTAATAGTGTTTCAATGGGATATTTGGAATATGTTTTTGTAAAGTTTAAAAGAGCTAAAGTTTATTTGTATACTCAAGTCAAATAAAGAATTAGGCTAGTCATGTGAAATAGGTATGTAAAAACAAAGTATTGTCAATTATGTCAGTATAAAATAGAAAGATAACATACTTACTATTATTATAATCAATCGCGCTGCAAGATAATAGTACAATGCACTACGTCGTGGGGTGCTTCTTCTGAACATTTTGTAACAAAATATATCCACACAATCACTTAAATTATAATTTTATACTTAAAATAAACTCCGACGAAAGTTTTCTCACTGTCAAATTTACAGTGAATAAACATTCGTGAAACTCGCAAGCCAGCCTTCGACAATTACGATACTATCTGTCATTTTATGCCTTCGTGCTAGCTATCTTCATACAAACGGCTCAAGTTACCTTACGAATTCGATACGATGACGATACGAAACTTACATGTATTTGTTCGTGCTCTTAAAATTAGTTTAATTTACGGATACCAGAGGCGCTGTTCAAGTTTCCATACTAAATGCTTACGTTGACGATACGAATGTTTTTTCGATAGTGATTCGTGCTAGGGGTACTGCTCCTCAGCTCGCGGGCCGCCCCACCCCTCCGCGCCTACGCATTCTTAAATTACACTCTAGGAGTAGGGCAGACAAGACTGCGTGAAGTCGGTTTTGCAGCGATTCGTTTCTGTCTTACTGACAGAAATGATCTTGTAACGTATTGACTTTTTATGACACTATTTTAATTTAATGTTGAAAATGCTACCAAGTAACCGGCTATATATTTGAGATCAAATAATATTCCGAAATGTTGTTTTGACGGGGTGAAAATATGGCAAATAAATCATTTGGCAAACGAAAATAGTTCAAAAGAGAATTCGGCCAATAGGAAAAAGTTATTTTGTAAATCGGAGAAACATAGTTCGGTAAAATAATACGTGTGGCACATGATACTTCGATGATCTAAAAATATGTCAAATAATGCAAATAGCAAAAAAGACGTCGGTCAATACTTTTCGGTAAAATGAAATTCGGACAAAAATAATTCGGAAAAGTGATCGGTTCCCGAGGAAACTATAAAACCTGAGTTTAACTGAAGAAATTAATAAATATGTCATGTTATAGGTAGTTTAACACGTTAGAGTATCAGTTGAAAAAAAAGCAAATTCAGACACGTTGTCACAGGATTCTTATTTATTTTTGGCTCGCTAACAATTGAAAACACTAATGCAAAGATATGAGATACATCCAATAAGCTTATGGATTATTGTACCAATTTCTTATAGGTAAGCACTTTATGCATTACTTATTTGTCCAATGGTATTGGGCGCATACTTAAATTAGATGAGTTCTTATACTCACCGAATATTAGTATGTAATCGACCATATTCTAAATTGAGATCGAGATTAATTCAGAATTAAAATTGCATCAAATCAAATTCAAAATCATAATTAAAACAAGAATCTGAATACACTAAAAATTTAAATCAAAATACGGATAAAATCAAATTTAAATTAGAATCATAATCAAAATACTCTACAAGAGCAACAAATTTTGACATAGTTTATGCGATTGACATAATGTGCGATTTGATCGCTAAACTACAATCAACTTTGTATCTGGTTACGCTTTTATAAATTCCTCTTTGTCAACGCTTTTGAAATAACTATTGAGATAGACAGTTTCAAAATCTTTACAAATAGTTGGGATTCAAGTCACTGAGCTGCGACCGGCACCTGATATATCATTTGGTGTTTTATGTGCAGTTCTTTGAAATCATAAGCTCCTAAATTAGTTCATATATCTTTTATATGCCAAAAACAAAGCTTTTGGTGTCATTTAGGCACCAAGTTCTTGTGCCATAATTTCGAAGACAGGGTCATTATACTTAAGAATAGGTTTTTGTAACTCTCTAGTATATTTTCGAAATAATTCCTTTTGCGTTTTCCTATCTACCAACGGTTTTCGACCCCTTCTTTCCTTCGCTCTGCTTTCTGGAAAATAAAAATACTCAAAAGCACAGCACACACTTTTCCGCAGTAAAATCACAATTATAATTTTCATTATTGTGTTTTAATTTAAATTAATTTCGTCTCTTTTATGTGGTTTCGTCGTCATTACTTATTATCATCGTCATCATAGATCACCATCACCATTATCAACATTATTAATTTAAAAAATCGAATAATAATAGGTTAGTAATAAAAATACCCATCAATATTAACTACTTTCACTATGGGGACATCGACTATGGGGATTTAAAAAAGGGCCTCGTCTGTCCAGGTGCACATGAAATAATTCAAGGTAGCTCATAATCATCATTATGAGCACACGACACGCGACACGGTTGGCGCAGTGGCTGAGAGATCGACTGCTGCGCAGCGTGTTGCGGGTTCGATTCCCACCCAGGGTAAACATTTGTGTGATGAGCACTTGTGTTTGCCTTGTGTCTGGGTGTTGTTTATCTATATATTATGTATTTACAAAAAAAAACAAAATTGTATTTGTGTATGTATATCAGCTGTCTGACACCCATTGTACAGGGTTTCCCTAGTTTGGGGTCAGATCGCCGTGTGTGAAAATGTCCCCACATATCATATTATATTATATTATTTTATAAAAATCTGACCACAATCGTCGACATTAGTTCCCTTGCCTTATCCACAAAATTGCACTGAGTTTAATAACTTGTTGACCAGAATATGACCAGACCACGTTTCGTCAAGGTCTCGGAAAAACCGGTGGATGCAAGCGGCCGATTGCCGTTCGTCGTGGTTTTCTATGGGAGAGGCCTTTGTTCAACAGTGGACGTCTTGCAGCCGATAATGATGGTGATATTTTGGTATGGAGCGAGCCGTCGTCGGTACAGTTCTCTTAACATGTCAAAGCTGGCAATACATGAGCATTGCTCATCTTTTATAAAATATCATCTTTATTTTAATCATAGTTTAAACTTGTTCTGCTCCTAATAAATACATACTCTCCACTAGAAGTCACATGGTACACTGGTGGAGCATGCGTATGTTCTCGGTAGGCCTGCACAATGGTCTTCCCTTCAAAATCTAGGTGGATCTTGGCCTTGCATCCGTTCTTCAATTGGGAGCAGTACCAAATTCGCGGACTACTCTTCCGTGAGAAAGTATACCCATCTAGCATAAGCAGCCTATTCTTTAAACCACTTGCGTTTGGTATTAATATGAATTCTAAAAAAAAACTATACAATGTAAACAATCACTCTATAAAAAATTTGTCGGTTTAAAGTTGAACAAATAAATGTCGAATTAAGCCTGAATTACACCTTTCACTCTTGCGTTTAAACTAGGATAAAAAAACCAAAACGTTATTGTAAAATATAAAAATGAGTCACTTATGTGGACCTTTATTTCTACGCTCTCAATCAAGGTCAACTAATTTGCTTTAAGAAAACCAAATCTAATTTAGGAAATTAAAGTAATTATAAGAATAAAAGAAAATATTTTTGGTAATATATAGTTGTTCGTTTAAAAAATCTGAAATAACGCTTAAGCAAGTACTAATTAAGTATATTGTACCCCTAGTGTCTTAGCAGCTTACGAGTACCTGCTGTTACGTGCTAATTAAATCAAAATACTTACAATTAAAATCAAAGGACAATGCCAGAATCTCTATAGAACTTTGCCCCACTCAATAAAATTCATGTGCAATATGTAGCATCTTACTGTTTATTTATTGCTGATAACTAAACATTAGTCTTAGTGACTGTAGAACTTGCGGTTTCCGTTTAAATCTAAGAACAATAATGACATTGATTATAGGTTAGATTGTATTTTAGGTACAATGAGTTTGTATTTTGTGGGTAGGTATTTTGTAATCCGCAAGTTCTAAAGAAAAACAATTTAGTATAGTAAGGTTCTATATTCATTACAATTATTTTCATTAATTTACTTTTTCTGTACATGGGTGGGGCAGGATCTGGCATTGTCATTTCAATTAGAATTATAATCAATATTAAAATACTCTACAAGAGCAACAAATACCGACATAATACATAATGCTACTATAATGACCAATCGCCTCGCTTTGGCAATTAGACAGCGGTATGAAAACACGCCACCCTCGGCATCACCTGATGTGACGTAGAGTGACATGTTTGGTGGAAGTTTGTAAGTCACTCTTCCATGCGCTGCGGATGCCAACCAGCTGCCCAAGAAAGAACATCGGTACAGCTGGAACTTCAGTGGCACGTCAGCTCTAGCAAAACGTGTCGGGTGGCGTATTTTCAAGACACCACAGTATAAGTATTAGTACTACCGTACAGTAGCGAAACGCTGCGACTACCTCTGAAACCGTTCCTCACCTCTCCCCGTGTCGAACGACTAGCTCTGGAAATTGCGTTTTTGTTCACGCGGCGCGTAGACACGCACACTCACGCACGTATCTGTATAGTCTATTATTTTAGTATTAGTGTAGGCAATTACACCGTTTCATTTCTATGAGTGTGATGACACTGTCTTATTGCAAAAGCGAGGCGTTTGCGGTAGCGATTCGATCGCTACACTACAATCAACTTTGTATCTGGTTATACTTTTACCCAATCCTCTTTGTCAACGTTTTTGTAATAATTATTGAGAAATGCAGTATTATTTTTTTTGTGTCGTGATTGAAGTCACTGAGCTGTGAACAGTAGGTATCTGATATATCGTCTGGTGTTTTATACTGCAGTTCTTCGAAATTATAATCTGCTGAATTATTACTTATTTCTTTTATATGCCATAAACAAAGCCTTTGGTGTCATTTTGCCACCTAGTGCTTCTGACATAAGTTTGAAGATGAGGTCACTACCTCTAAGAATAGGTTTCTGTAACTCTTCAGCATATATTTGAAATAGTTCTTTTTGTGTTTGCCTATCTACTATCGGTTTTCGACCGCTTCTTTTTCTAGCTTTGCTTTCTGTAAAATAACAAAAAAACGAAAATTAGCGATCTCAAAAGCACACACATTGTTGCAGTAAAATCACCATCACAATTATAATTATCATCATTGTGTTTTAATTTAAATCAATATTCTCCCTTTCATGTGGTAGTTTTCCCCGTCATTACCTACTTATTATCATCGTCATAGACCACTATCGCCATCAGCATTATTAACATTAATCATTTCAAAAAATCAATAGGTATACAGGATGTTTAGTAGATCGATGCAATGCCGTAAAGCGGAGCTAGTATAGACCATTTACAACCATTTGAACCGAACTTGTCTTAGCCGAAGTGTGACTAATTTTTTTTAGCAAAATTTTAATGATTTTTGATGGCAAAACCCAAAATATTGCAGTTAGTTGCAGATAATGGCCAATTTGAAAGATAAGTCATTTATTTTTTATTTTATTTGGTTCACATAATGCGTAAACAATCTAATAAAACATAATTAGGGTATATGTGTAACAAGACAATTTTTTTACAGACATTTAAAGACAAAGACATTTTTAAAGATTTCAGAAATCTGTTTTTAGACGGCAGGAAAGAAAATCACGGATGGTGCTTTTTTTGTTTAAACATTTTTAAAAACATGTCTGGTTATTGTTCTTTCTTTCGAGTTATCAACTACGAGAATAGCTCACCAATTATTGAAATTAGGACCTACAAACCAAATTGAGGTAGAAAATAAATTTTTTTGGCAAATTATTTAAAAGGAAATTATAATTAAAATCATTTATTATTCGTGTTCAAAATGTTCGCCGCAGTCTCTAACACCAACACGGGCCCGTCTTCACACTTCTGTTGTTGTTATTTTTAACTTTATCTCCAGTTTCATCGTTTCAAACGCTGAATTAATTATCTCAATCAATTCTTCTTTCCTGTTTATTTCCACATTCGTATAAACTTCCATGGCCCGACCCCACACGTAAAAGTCAAGCGGACTCAGGTCGGGTGACCGGGCGGGCCAAGGGATTGGCCCGTCTCTGCCGATCCAGTTGTTAAGGAAGCAATTATTTAAGTGCTCCCGTACCTTTAATGTCCAATGCGCTGAACGACCATCTTGTTGAAAAATGACTTTTAGGGCTCTCTAGCGAATATAGGGGCCACGAATTCAGACGACTTGTCGGTCTCTAGCGAATACCGGATAATTTGTATAGCGAATCTTGCCGTACAAATTATCCGGTAACAAATGGGGCGATGTCTGCATATTACTCGTTCGAGAAATTCATTCAAATCAATTTAAAACACGTTAAATAAGTATTATTTCACTGATTAGGCCCCATTTCTTCCCGGATAATTTGGATGGCAACAATTATTTGGAATTCCTACAAAATGATCTTCCAGAGCTTGTAGAGGATTCCGGACCCCGATATTCACTAGAGACCGACAAGTCGTCTGAATTCGAGGCCCCGATATTCGCTAGAGAGACCGAGAAGTCATCTTTCAACAAGATGGTTGTTCAGCGCAGTGGACATTAAAGGTACGGGAGCACTTAAATATTGTTTCCTTAACAGCTGGATCGGCAGAGACGGGCCAATCCCTTGGCCCTCCCGGTCACCCGACCTGAGTCCGCTTGACTTTTACGTGTGGGTTCGGGCCATGGAAGTTTATAAGATTGTGGAAATAAACAGGAAAGAAGAATTGATTGAGAGAATTAATTCGGCGTTTGAAACGATGAAACTGTAGATGAAGTTAAAAATAACAACAACAGAAGTGTGAAGATGGGCCCGTGTTGGTGTTAGAGACCGCGGCGAAAATTTTTAACACGAATAATAAATTATTTTAATTATAATTTCCTGTTAATTTAATACGCCAAAAAATTTAATTTTCTACCCAAATTTGGTTTGTAGGTTCTAATTTCAATAATTGGTGAGCTATCCGCGTAGTTGATACCTCGAAAGAAAGAACAATAACCAGGCATGTTTTTAAAAATGTTTGAACCAAAAAAGCACCTTCCGTGATTTTTTTTCATGCCGTCTAAAAATAGATTTCTGAAATCTTTAAAAATGTCTTTGACTTTAAATGTCTGTAAAAAAATTGTCTTATCACACATATACCCTAATCATATTTTATTAGATTGTTTACGCATTATGTTAACCAAATAAAATAAAAAATTAATGACTTATCTTTCAAATTGGCCATTAATTGCAACTAACTGCAATATTTTGGGTTTTGTTATCAAAAATCATTAAAATTTTGCTAAAAAAAATTAGTCACACTTCGACTAAGACAAGTCCGGTTCAAATGGTTGTAAATAGTCTATACTAGCTCCGCTTTACGGCTTTGCATCGATCTACCAAACATCCTGTATAATAGGTACTTAAAAGTACCCATACCCATCCATATTAACTACTTTCCCCGAAAACGCAAAGTAAAAATATTACAAGGATTTAAAAATGGGCCCCTCAGTCCAAATGCACATGGTAGTTCATAATCATCGTTCTAAAATTAATTTTATAGAAAGCTGGCCACAATCCTACATATGAGTACCCTCACCTTATCCACAAAATTTCACCGTGCTTATAACATATTGCCCAGAATATGACCTGACTACGTTATATAAGAACTCAAGTTGACAAGCCCTAACCGGTACCGGAATATGGTATTATAATATCGTGTGTGAGGACTTCGGAGGGATACTTCAATGAAAGAGGGACTTCTCGTTATAATCGCTCTGTATTAAAATTATACGTGTGCCTCTGACAGCTGCAGGCTTAACAATCTATTTGACATATAAAAATAAGACTAACGTTCTAATTACATAACTATTCTAGAAGAATGTAGAGGGCTTAGACGAAGCCATATAATCATTAGGTTCGACCAGTATGCCAAATGCATGCAATGTTTCCAGTACCTACAGCAATAACGATAGTTGCAACAGCAACCACATGTGAAAGCAGGACACATGAACAATGTACCTACAGTTAAAAAAAAACATCTTAATCATAATTTAAATTTGTTCTGCTCCTAATAAACACATACTCTCCACTAGAAGTCAAATGGTATACTGGTGGAGCATGCGTATGTTCTCGATAGGCATGCACGATGGTCTTCCCTTCATAATCCAGGTGGATCTTGGCTTTGCATCCGTTGTTCAATTGGGAGCAGTACCAAATTCGCTGGCTGCTTTTCCGTGAGTAAGTATACCCATCTAGCATAAGTACCCTATTCTTCAAACCCCTTGCATTTGGTAAAAGTGTGAATTCTAAAAACAAAAAAATATTGGTTGTCTGTAAAGTCGGTTTAAGGCCGATAATTTTACGTGATAACGTCATAAAAAAACACAATGGCTAACATAATATAACATAAGCAGCAATAATGGCTTCCGTCAAGGTGGGCGGAGCTTATTGCTTGGGTCGATCGTGCCTCTCTATCGCTAGTGCCGCGCTCTCGCTTGTACGCTCAGGCTCAGGCGGAACGTGACACTTTTTCGTGCGTGCAGCCGGTGTTCATCGACTTATAAGATGATATCACGTCAAAAATATGTAAGTATATTATGTAAACAATTCCCTCAAACAAATTTAGTCGGTCTAACCGTTTGGACGCCACAGTCATGAATAGATGGCAAACCAAAATATGTAGCTTGGCGCCGAGGGCACGTTATAGTTTTATGACGTGGCGGTCAAAAAGCTAAAGTCTAACAAATAAATGTCAAATTAACCATGAATTACTCCTTTCACTCTTCCCTTTAAACTCAGATAAAACAACTACATAAATTATATCTTTAAAACATAAAAATGAATTATTTACGTTGAGTTGCACGTAACTAACATTAGTTTAACGGAGATTTTAAATTCATGCCATCCCTTACATTTTGTATCAAAAAGAACGTGACAGCATCAATTTAAAGTCTCTATTAAACTAATGTTGGTTTTGTGCAACTCGCCGTTAATGAGGGTCGTATTCAATTCAACGATTTTGATCAAGATACCGTATGAGAAACAGGAATTAAATCGAAAAAAATCTGCTGTATTGTAGCTATTTATTTAATATTTTAGAAATGTTTTTTTTTTTAATTCAATTTGTAACTTCATTCACCACATACTGTAACGTTTCTACATAGTTTAAGGAATAAAAGGCTATGTAGAACTGTACGAATTGAATTTAATAGGTCTCACACGAAAGATAAAATGTGATGAGTATCAAAAACAATTGTTAGTATAAAAATAAGGACTGACCTAAACGCACTGGGATTAGGCAGAGTTTTCCAGAAGGATTATGATCCCCAGCCTGGCCGGCAACAGGATCGGCCGAAGAGAAGACTGGCGCGATCAGCTCGGGAACGGAGGTCACCCAGGCGGTCTCAGTAGGAGGACCCGCCCTGGGAGCACAGGCACGCGACAGCTCGGCTTAACCCGCTTAACCGACTCTCGGTTGCAGGCTGGTAGACTTGTAGTAAGTAGACTGGTAGACTTCAGTGAGTAGACTGGTAGACTTCAGCAACGTAAGCGTATGGGTAATCAGCGTGTTACCCAAGCGACTCCGAGATCTAGACTCCCTCTTTGACAGGTTTTGTTTTCTGCCCGCTCTTCAGAAATTCGTAAAAAATCCAATTATGAATCCTCTTTCTAGAACGGTCAAATCGCTTTTATATAGCACCGGCCAGACTCAATAATTACAGACTACAATTATTTTTTTATATAATATTAGTGCGAATTAGATCTAAAGGAACACACGATAAATCAGCGGGTGTTCAGCCGTTTAATATATAACACTAACATACAAGCTTACAAGATCAACAGCATAGAGGATTTACGTTAGTAGCCGAAAACTTTTAGGAGTAATGTTGACGGTCGTCAAATTGACGACTGTCATCGACAAACATGTCAAAGCAAAACATTATTTATTTTTCAGGTTTGTAAATATCAATTTGATCCAATTATACAGGAATATAATGCAAAGGATGCCGACAGGAACAACATAAAAAACGTAAGTAGATAATACACATTCTATTCATAAGATTCCAAGATTCTACAAAAACAAATATTATAAGATGTAAACATAACGTGCGATGAATGATGTCATGCTTATAAAAAGTGAATATAGTTTAGACCGAAATACTATATTATAAATCATAAAAATCAAAATAAAAAAATCATTTATAATGAAAAACAAATTAATTTAAATCTAATTTAATGGTCCAACATAATTATAACAATGAGTATCTTATTCCGAAAAAATATTTTCTTTCACAAATAACACATAAGTTATCATCTTCATGCCTAGCCCATGTTACTTGGGGTTGGCGCAACACGTTTTATTATTCCATTCCGTCCTGTCAATTGTCAGACTATCACTCACTCCCTTTTCTTTCATATCACGCCTCACACACATTCATTATTGCACACTGACAATTTTGTCACATACATTTTTCTTTCGATAAACCGAAAGTACCTTAAAAAATCTTCTCTTAACCCATCAAAATAACGTGTTTAATTTTTACAAAATTAAACACAATATTTTTAACTTCAATTACAGGAAACTACCTCAAAACTCACGCACTACCGCTACGAAATGCCTAAAGTTGCACTAAATTATTAATCATGCCATTTTGTTTTACTTTTCATTTTAAGTATTTTACGAAGACTTACGAACTAATACACCAAGAATATAATGTATATAATATAAATAAATAGCACATGCCTTGTTTACATGCCTCTACATAAAAAAAAAAACAAAAATAATATAAAACAATAATTTAAAATGTGAAAATACAGTCATGGAACGCTGTCGGTTAAAAATATAACAGAACATTTATTTGCTAACATATGCTAAAATATGCTGGTCAATTATAGTTAATGATTGACCCGATTATCTAAGAAATACATATTTCCCCTCTTGAGTAACATGGTACTTGCGTGGCTCATGATCATGCCTATCCAGCCCTACAATTAAAGCACCATCCTTAGGGTCTATCTTAAGTCGAGCCTTACAACCCATTTTCCTTTGGGAGCAGTACCAATTTATTCCGCCATTCATTTGCGAAAATGTATAATCGCCAACCATTAACAAATGATTTTTCCAGCCGCATGGTATGAACTTGTACTCTGGAAAAGAAAACTTTTTAATTAGGATGTAAGTCATGAAGGAGTTTTTAGACTTAGAGAATCTAGATAACTAGGAAAGAACTTCTAGGTACTGCAGGTAGGTGGCCAGAAAGTACCTGCGTCAGCCGGAGGTTGAGGACGCCATGCCGCCTCTCAATTCAGGAATCTATGACAGGTCTTACCGCTGCTATAACGGCGAGTCGCGTCTCCCATTCCGCCCTCAGGGCCCGATGGAGCTCAGACCGCCGTGCCTCGATAACCCGGGGCAGGGGTCTCTCGCCGCGCTACTGCGTGTCCCCGCGGCACCGATAAAGTGATTCGAGTGCTCTCGCCTCCAGGTCCCAAGGCAGGGACTAGGGAAGTCCGTCGTCCGACCAGATAGGCCCGAGTTGGCGGCGCAGTGTTCCACGCGCGCCACTCGACTGTGAGTGCGGCCGTTGTGGAAATGGCCGCACGGGGAGGTGGGACCTGCTGAAGAACAGCATGTCATGGCCTGTCGGGGGAACGGTGAATGCTCATGCGAATCCCGCACCCCCGCCATAGGCAGAGGTGGAACACCGCGGTGGTTTTAGCCGGTAAGTGTCCGGCATGCTCCTCCATCACCCCCACGACGGAGGAAAACCGTGAAGATTTCCACCGCGCAAAAAAAAATGTTACTGCAGGTAGGTAGATACAGTCAGCGACAAAAGACGTTAAAGTTTCACATTGGCGATAACACCAGCAACATATGCCGCGGAATTGCTCAAGGCTACAATACGGTGAACATCAAAAGTAACAGATCCGGGTGATTGGCTTGTAACAATACATATACCTTAGCTTTCACCCTACTAGAGTTTGAATTTCCTAAAATCCTTTGTTAGTGCTCGCCTAGGAAGCCGTGTACAAAATTCGACGTACCTACGCGTTTAATCAAGGTGAATTAATTATGTTGTATTGTAGCTTTATTTGTGTCCGTGTGATATTTTTTACGGGTCCCTATGTTGATAATAAATTATGGCCTATAGTAGGTACTAGAAGTGTGCGCCGCGCAGACCCGCCGCCGCCGCCGACATTTTTTCGACGCCGCCGCCGCCGATTCCCGCATCGGCGTGGAATCGGCGCGGGTTCTTTTCTGACTTTCGAACATAGACATGTCACCTATCAACAAAAAGTAAAGAAGCGACCGACCGACTGTTACAACATTCATATTCCATATTTCCATAACATAACAAAATCCATCGATGTGAAGTTACACCTTCCTTTAATAAAAAATAAATCTAACTTATCTACTGAAAAGTTACAAAAGAGCGCGATCGGGGAAGTCCCTCGCAAACTACGCCGAACCGAAAGCAAAAAGCAGCATTTGATCATGCCGCCTTTTTTAGGCCATTTGTGTCTGGGTCACGATTTGCATAATCTTGTAAAAGTAGATGGCGCTAAAAATCTCCACAAATACAAAATCTCGTGGTAAAATGCAAGAAAGTAGTCAAGTCACTAAGATATAGATTGTTTGAAATTGAAGAAGATGCTGACAAAGAACAATGGTGAATTTTGACAGAAATTGATGACGTTCATGACCATCTTGAAGATGACGAAACCTTTCCACTTGATTCGCTTAATGCAGTGTCAGATTCAGCCGTATTGACAGACGAGAAGACGGACGTTTATTTCTCTAGACCCACTACATTGTCATCGGTGCCACCTAGTAAAGCTGCAACGCTTACTCGCTGGCACACTACCTACTATGGCGATGCTGAAAATTTCAAGCAGCAAATGCAACCGACAACCAGTCAACGCCTTGCTTGCAAAATATAACAACTCAAATTTGATGATCAGGAATGGGAGCTCATTGAAGATCTGACTAGGTTTTTGGAAAAGTTTATCCGCGCCGATTTTACGCCGATGCCGCCGATTTTAGACCGGCGCCCGCCGCCGAAGATTTTAGCATCGGCGCACACGTCTAGTAGGTACTCAGGGATAAGGTCGCTTCCTACTTTTTTCAGCCTGATTTTTTCCACTCCAAGGCAAATACCTGTCCCCTATTAGTGAAAGAATTCACAGAATCGGTGACAGTGAAAGCTTTGAAATCAATGTAAGAAAAAAATCACAAATAACACTTACAAACTAAGCATATTGTACCCCCGGTTTACGGTTTATGAGTAAATATGTTCACTTGACCATTTCGTCTTCCTCTTGCCATCATCATCTGCCTAGCCTTTTCCCAACTATGTTGTGGTCGGCTTCCAGTCTAATCGGATGCAGCTGAATACCAGTGTTTTACATGGAGCGACTGCCTATTGGACCTCCATATCCACGATACCCCTTGGTGAAACTGATTGTCAGACTTTTTAGCTTTTGACTACCCTTAACGACTGCCAAAGATCTACGAATTACAGCCATGACCAACGGTTTTACGTGCTTTCCGAATCACGAAGGGAACTCGGTATGAAATGGATGGTCACCCATCCACAGAACGACCGCAGCAAACGTAGCCTTAACCTTTGACCGATCGATCTGTACGGCCTTTACTTAGCCGCGAGCTCCTACTACTCCTACAAATTTCGTCTTCTTCTTGCCATTGTCCCATAATATGTTACAAGGGGTTGGCGCAACATGTTTTCTTCTTCCATTCCGTCTTACCACCATCACACTGTGACTTATTTCCTTTTCTTTCATATCATTCGTCACATCCGTTCATCATTCTGCGAGAGAAACCGGGAGTACCTAAATCTTTCTCTTATCCCATCAAAATGACGTTACTATTTTTACAAAACTAAACACAACAAAATTAATTTTAATTACAGGAAACTACCTCAAAACCACAACAAAGAACCTCAGGATGTATAAAATTTTTAATCAAGACTTTTGTTTTACTTACAGACAAACTAATACAGCAAGAATATAAGGAATATAATATTAATACATAGCACACATAATAACAAGCATCTAGGTTTAAAGAAAATGATTCTCCATAAAAACATAACATGTCACTTACTTGAGAAGAATACTAATCTCACTTAAAATTACAAATAGTTCGAGATCACCAATTACAGACTAATTACGCCAACTTACCTAATATTATCCGAAACCCGACACACTCAACCCATTCATTTCTCCAGAAGTGTTCGATTTACGATTAAATACTGGCTGAGCTGAGTATTAGATGCATTAAATGAGTGTTTATTTCTTATATTCGAGGGTATTTTATAGATATTATACAGTTGCATTGTCGATTACTTATAGAAAATACAATTTTATTTTAAAATGTATGCTATTATCATACGTTACTATCTAGCTACATATACATTAAAATACAATGGTGCCGATTCCCTTGTTCCCAAACTAAATTAAAATTAGGCATTTGGCATCTCTTACTAAAAGGCAGCTGAAGAAAAGGATGGCGACAGACAAGGACTAAGTTAGAGATGTCAAATTAGTTTGTAATCAATACGTTATGAAATGACAACTATAATTGTATGAACATTTTAGATCAACTTAAATTGACAGCTCTTATTAATATATGTCTCTTTCTTGTTTTATGGGAGATAAAGAGATATCAATAGCTTAAAATTAAGTTGGTGCACAACAGAATTGGCACTAATACCAATCAATTATTTAAAGTGTGGAGTATTATCACGCTGTCAGTTAAAAACTTGACAGAACATTTGTTTGTTGACTTATGCTAAGATACGCTGGTCAATTAAGTTGATAATTGACTATGAATAATTATCTAATAAATACGTATTGTCCTTCTGGAGTAATATGGTACTTCCGTGGCTCATGATCATGCTTATAAAGCCCTACTATTAAAGAACCAGTTTTAGGGTCTATCTTAATTCGAGCCTTACATCCCAATTTCCTCTGAGAGCAGTACCAATTTATTCCGCCATTCATCTGCGAAAAAGTGTATCCTCCTACCAATAACAAATAGTTTTTTACGCCGTTCGGTATAAACTTGTAATCTGGAAAATAAAGTTTTTAATTATTATGAAATTCAAGAAGGAATTGTAAGTGTTTTTAATTTAACAAACATATACTTAAACGAAACAAAAACAACTTTTAATTTACTATAATAATATATATGACGTAAAGAATAGCACCATCCCATATCTTCCCGTGGGTGTCGAAAGAGGCGACTAAGGGACTTACCAGAGAATGGGCAGCAGCGTTCTCTGTGCCTTTGTAACAACCATACTGCGATCGCCAACCCGCCTGCCAAGCGTGGCGATTATGGCAAAACCCCCCTTGGGGAGGCCTATGTCCAGCAGTGGACGTCTTTCGGCTGAAATGATGATGATGATTATTTATTCATTTAAAAATGTAACAGAACAGAAGTAAATGAAGTAAAGCAATTATCAGTAATAAAAGATAAGCAACTAACTGTGCCTGAGCTAGGCAGAGCCAGTATTTTCAGGTCAAAGTGTACATACTTCCTGAACTTTGAACCGTAATAACAGCGGTTGGACATTAGTGTTAAGTTTCACAATTTTAACATTCTGTAAAGTAATATTACTAAGCACATTCTAATACAATTATGTGACTTGTGTTTGTGTTGTGTATTGTGGGTGTAGGTGGGGTATGTGTGAGTGTAGGTGTAAGCGTATGTGTATGTGTTGGTGTAAGTGTGCGTGCGTTAATTATGCTTCTACTAGCGTTACATCTTAAAGTTTTAGAAGTTCTTCGGTAGTCTGATAATCTCAATGACATAAAATTTCTTCAATATTCTGATATAAGAACTTAGAAGGAAATCGTTTTTACGCATTTTAGAAAAGGTAATAACAAAAAGGCAATCAATTATATGTAAGCGTTTAATACTTAACTTTTTATACTTGTAATTTAACTATAGGTATAATACTTCACTAGAATAATAAAAAAACAACACAGTAGGCAATATTATTGCTATAATAAAAACGACTGTACCACACAGCGTGCTCCATTTAAAAGTACTTATACTCCATTTACAATAGCATTAGATTGAAGTTGAAAAAGGTTCTTTTTAAAGCACACAATAATCATGTTAAAGTTACAATTGACACCGAATTTATCATAATCTATTTTTACAGTGGCTGTCGCGTGTATTTGTAGCCATTTTAATAATTTGTCTTCTAATAATATGTGGCTTTCATTTAGTTGTATATTTAATTCCAATTTAAAATTAAAGTGGCAATGCTAAAAACCTAACAGAAGCAGGGATGAACAACACCCGAAACGTTATTCGTTTCACTGTATTCTACCAAATTTAAAATGTTACCTAATCTTTAAAATTCTATTATTCTGTTCAAATTATTATACGTCCATATTTAGTACTGTCTTAGATCTATTTATCAAAATTGCTTATCTTTGAAATAAAATGTTTTGTATTCCTACTTCTATGAGCCTCTTTTTTCTAATGCTATTATAAATGGAGTATGTATAGTCTAGTTATATTTTGATTAATAAGTAATCAATTAGATGGAAGGCATGCAGGGAGGCCTTTACCACGGAGTGGGACAGAACAGGATAACAAAAAAAAAAAGTAATTAATAAATTGTATTGTAAACTTGTAGATAGAATAAACGGACTAATATAATTATATGGTGCGCGTTTCGAACGCGCGGCCACGGCGATATTTCGAAAAAAAAAACTATTCCAAGATTATGTAAAATTTTATAAACGTTGATTCCCAAAACCATAAATTTGTCAAAGTTATGGTTAAAAAGTTTTAGTTAAAGGGTTTGAATGTGGCCGCGCCATTGAAACGCGGAGAACTGCACGGCCACGGAGATCTTTAAAACCAAGCGTAGCAGAGACCTGAAATTCAGGTAAATGACAGACTGAATTTGTAATTTTTTTTTTTAAATACAGAAAAAAATCCTAGGTTTATATTTTAGGAGCTGCAAGACTAAAACCCCCCATGGCCGCGCCATTGAAACGGTGAGGAACCCGTTATCGACGATATCACGCTGAAAATGCATCGCAGACGTCTGAAGTTCATTGTAAAATCTAGATTTGAATTTGTCCAAATTTGAAAAAATACATCAAATTATATTTTATAGTTTAGGAGCTGTAAGACTAAAACCCCATGGCCGCGCCACTGAAACGGTGAAAATTACGTTATCGCCCATATCTCGCTGAAAAACCATCGCAGAGGTCAGAAGTTTTTGGTAAAACCTAGATTTGAATTTGTTGAAAATTGAAAAAATATACAAAAAATACCTAGATTTATATTTCAGGAGTAGTAGTGCGGTATCGCGTAGAAATAAGTTTTGATTATCTATCGAAAAAAGTAAGTATTAGCGAGATCTATTTTTGTAAGACAACACATTATTATGTAGAACTATCGACAATAAGCAAAAGAAAACTTTTCTTTTTCATAATATTTTTTTGCCTTCAAAACGTAAGTACAGAAGGTTTTATATTTTTTTGCCTATTTAAATTTGTTAGCCTATTATCGCTCGCTAATACTTACTTTTTTCGATTTACGATTTACAATCAACGTGCGTTTTGGTTGGACCACCCTATGTAACGATAAAGATATAGCAATTCCAATAATAATTGACAACTGACAACCTCTAACCTCTTTATTGTTGAAAACAGTTCAAAATGTATACAATACTAAAAACATTAACCTAACCACTAATTTTGATATAATAGCCATTATCAATTTTCTTATACACAGGAGGTTCATGTTCGTGATCGTTGTTGAAAAATACCACTTCTGTTTCGTCTTTATTCAAAAAGATCCTTGCTTTACATCCCTTGGCTTTCTTCGAGCAGTACCAATGTCGCGAAGTAGTTTGAGCGAAGGTAAAACCTTCAGCCATCAACAGTCTCTTGTTTCCTGATAGCCGTATGAACTTTACATTGCCTGTGGATGATAAGCAATTTAATACACATGGCTGGAAAATCTTATTCTAGAAAATGTCCGCGTTTACATATTACGGCTCCGTAGCTTAGGTGGTAGTAATGATGATGATGATGAATTTAGTTGTCTGTTCAACGAAATACGTTGAAGCAACAATGAAAGTTGCACAGTCTGAACCAGGGCTTGGATACCGGTATAATTTTCGAAACGGTTTCGTCTTAGGGTGTTACCAGACCAATCGATCGATCGTCGATCGACGGTATCGATCGATGGCAGAATGAATTAGTCGACGTCGATCGAGCTGCTTGATTAGCCGCACCGTGCGCCGTCCGCTCCCCATTATTCTGCCCGCTAATTGTCTTCTGCGTTTGCGTCTCCGTAATAATAGTACGAGCTATATCAAACTGGCCAACGCGTCCACTTGTGAATACATTTCAAAAGAAACTGATGGAATATAGCCGGGGTTAATAGATCGACGTCGACCGGCAATCGATTAAATTGTTCTCGATGAATAAAACGTTTTTAATCGGAATAAATGATGTTTTGAAATGAAAACATACCTACCTAACCTACCTAACTTAGCAAGTTCATGCTTGTCGCCGCACACTGTGTGCGGCTGCGTCCTGCGGAATAAACCGGTTTTTGAAAACATTCTCATTTCGTTTTCGTTTCGAACAAAATGTTGTACAAAACAGTTAGAAACATTTCAAAAACGTTATTTTAAATAACGTTTCCGAGCCCTGGTCTGAACAGTGTATAGACGATGCAAGTAATTAATTGCTTTAATTTCATTGCATGATACAGGCGCGAAACTTGCGTCGCGTCGTGTAAATAAGGCTTTAAATGTGCGTTTGGCAGTCATAAAGGCTGTGAATTTGTCTAGGTGTGGTGGAAGTGAGAGGAGTAAGTATGTGTGTAAGGGTCGTAGCACGTGGAACTCTTTGTCCAAAATACTTACCTAATACTAGCTTCTTCCTTTCGTCTGCGTAAACTTCAGAATTAAGCCAAAACCCTACTGTGTACCAATTTCAGCTAATGTCCTTCAGCGTGAGAAACAGAAGGAAACAAACATCCATCAATCGTAACAAACTTTAAAAATACACACACACTGGGTATCTTCAAGGCACGAGTGAACCGGTTCATCCTAGGTAAGCGTGCTCCACCTTATGCCGCATCATCACTTAAAATCAGGTGAGTAGCGGCCAAAGGCAAGCCTATTAGAAAATTTTACAAAAAACTTGAGAGGTGTCCAAGGGACACCCGGATGGAACGAAGTTCCTTTCGATTAATTAGTGAAGGAATTATATTACAATTTTATTACAATTCCTTCACTAATTAATGTGATGCGTTAAAGTGAATTTAAGTGGCTTTAAGCCAGGGCAAAAAAAAAGCGAGGAATGAAAAGTTATTATGGCTGCTTACATTGTAAGTAAGTAATTTTAAAGATTAACATTTTCTAACATGTTAGTACAATGCGTAGTTATTTAGATAGAAAGACCAATAAATTATTTCTGCGCCATCTATTGGCCGTTCGTAATTCGATCTCGAAGAGCACAGTTGCGCCAATAACGTTAATAGATGGCTCTTAAATCAAATGAATGACGAAATGTCAAATGTCGTGACAACTTTTCGTAAGATTTTTTTCCGTCTAGCCCCCTTTCACAACGCGCGATAAGGAACTTCGTTCCAAAAAGAACTTGCCTTTATAGAAATACATATTTTCTACTGGTATTCAAATTTGACAAAAATTAAATGAAATGATAAGCGGGACTAAAAATGTTAATCAATATTTGAATCAGTTTTTGTCAAATTTGAATACCAGTAGAAAATATGTACATCTATGCATTAAGGTCAAAGTGACAAAATATACTTTAGGTGGTGTCTTATCAGAACGCAAAAATATTAGTCTGCCGTAACAGTTCATATAATAATATTGTCAGGAACTTACATACCAGGGACTGACTTCATACTACCCGCACTCACATTATTTACAAATCTATTCTAGGCCTATATTAAAAAGCAAGTCGCAAAGAAAGAGCGAAAATAGAAAATGATTTACACCACCCAATGCCCAATTATAGTTATGTGCCCCAAAGACTAAAAAGTCGAAACTGTTTTCTTCGATGCCTGAGTCCATCTGATGGTAACTCTGCCTCGAAAAGATGCGATCGTTGGCGAGAGAAACTTAAACCTCCTGAACATCTCATTGAGTCATCAGAGAGACTTCCACCTGGGCACGCATTATCGTAACCGACCAGGGGGCCAAGTCTGCTATTTTTATAATTTCGACATTCCAACACGATCCCATTGTCATTTTGCTAATAGTTCGTAATCTGCTAAATTCATAATGGACGAATCATTGGTCGGTCGAATTAAAGGCAATGACGCCATTATATTAGTAGATTACCAAACTTGTCGAAATCAACAATAATTATGAAATCAATGATAGATCATTCTGACACTATTGTAAAAGCAGACTAGAAGCCCTGGCTAACTTTAAATAAACTCCACACTACAGTCGGTCGCAGCAAAGACTATCTTCACAGTTTTTCAGAGACACCGATCTTCAGTGCTTATGCGGCGTATCCCAGCAGAACATGGCCCACCTTTTATCTTGCGCCGTATGCCCTGTTCCCTGCACACCTGAGGACCTAATGACTTCGTCGGGCGTAGCCATAGCTGAATACTGGGCTAAACATAAAATCCAACAAGAGCATATTTGCCACCGAATCGCTAAGGTGCGCTAAGAAGATTAAAATGAAAGCAATTTTTTATAATTAATTTAACTTTACTTTCCAACCAACCAACCAACTAGTCTTACCAAGGGGTAACGTGTTACCCAGTAACTGGGTTGTAGAGGCCCGAAAGGCAGGATCGCTCCATGTAAAACACTTGTATTCAGCTGCATCCGGTTAGACTGGAAGCCGACCCCAATGTAGTTGGGAAAAGGCTAGGCAGATGATGATGAATTCAACTTTACTTTGCTTACTAATTATGTCGACTTCATTTTGCTTGCTAATTATGTCAACTTTATTTGGCTAACTAATCGCATACCATAAATTGTGTAAGTACCTACCCCTCTCTTTTATGAAAATTCTATTCCCAGTTTAGTCGAAACTACTCAATTTTAAGATGGCCGTTAAGTCTCGTGCCTGTCGCAGTCACTTTGTCATTAAGTAAAAGAGACAGCACGAGACTTAACGGCATCTTAAAATGAGTAGCGTTTTAGTATTTGGACATCAATCAGCTAATTGGACGCCTAGGCCGTTTAGTAAACGCCCGCCGTTAAAAGTTTATATTTTTAAGTAAAACATGATAGTAATATCGTAGTAACATGCATTTTTTGTGCAAAATTTCATCGAATTTCATTACTTCTTGACATACTTTTTTAAGGTTGCGCTCTCGCTAGTCTTCTTAAAAAGTTTCTCAATATTTATTATCTTTATTGCTTTTCCATAAGTGTAAGTATTCTTTGGTGGTAGGGGTTTAAATTAGGATAATTATGGACCCTGTCGGGCACAGCAATAGGCTAGAAGAGAGGGAGCTCTGTTTTAGGAAATTACTGCAAGAACTGTGTCGAAATATAAAAAATAATCAATTTATTAATTTAACACTTTATTATAACATTTAGATAGAACATTTGTTTGTCATAATTTTTAATCTTTTTTAAAAATACATTAAAGTTTTCTTTCCTTCATAATTTCAGGTTATAAACTTTTATAGACCATTACATAGGGACTAGTATAATATATTTTTAGTCTGGAATTTGTTAAATTTAGCCTAGATCTGATAGCTTGAGCACAGTTTAAATATTAGTACTACCGTACAGTAGCGGCACGCCCCGCTTCCCTCCGAAACACTGTTCCTCACCTCTTCCCGCGTCGAACGTGCTCTCGAAATCGAAACTGCTTTTAGTTCTCTCACGGCGTGTAGACACGCACACACACGCACGTATTTGTACAGTCTGTTATATGGTGTGTCGTAGGTGTGGCTTGAATGTGTAAGTTTTCTGTACACTTATGATAGTTTAAGATACCGTCCATCGGTCAATCTCTTATATATTGGTGGGCTATGATCATGTGTATTCTCAATCGTCATAATTTCAGACCTGTCTTGGCTTAGCACAATCTTTGCTTTACACCCTTTTAACTTTTTCGAACAGTAATAGTAGCGAGGCTTGTACTGTGAAAACGTGAACTTGTCGACCATTAATAGCGTTTTGTTGTTATCTAAGGTAATGAACTTCGCCTGGCCTGCAAGATAAAAAGGAATGACATCTGGTTTTCTTAAATCTGGCAGTATAATGCATTTATTTAATAAAATGCACGTATAGCATATAGATCCACCACTGGGTGATCAAATGAACTTATAATGGCCAAATACTCAAACGCTACTCAATGTTAAGATGCCGTTAAATCTTGTACTGTCACATTTACTTTAACATAAAGTTATAGAGACTGCACGAGACTTAACGGCATCTTAACATTGAGTAGCGTTTGAGTATTTGGCCATTAGTCTAATAAAACGAATGTTAAATAGTGGAAAAAAAACAGCATCACATCACGATTTTCTCGTTTAAATTTATTTGTTTAAAGCCGTTTAACATAGACGACACAATACAATATCTTATATAAGTAAAGAGATGTCGCTGCCGTAGCGTAACAGGTATGTTTGCGGGGCAGGGGCGGACTGTGATTTTGTGGGGCCCTGGGCTAATACTAATTTGGGCCCTGCACCTATTCGCCGCCACGTCAAAAAAACAAAAACGTGCCATTGGCGCCAAGCTACGGAATTACTACTCTATGGAAGTACGTTTCTAAATGTAATACCATAGAGTAATAATTCGTCTGTCATGCCTGTCATAGCGTGTCGTGGCGTGCTGGGCACATTTTGGTTTGTCATTTATACATGACTGTGGCGGTCAAAAGGTTATTGAATCAACTAATTGCCTGTTTTCGGTAATGTTGCTCACGATAGTTTTCGTTTTTATATTCATATTATTGTCTATTATCTTCAATAGGGGTTGGGATATATATTCACGGGGCTTTGGGCTGCAGCCCAAAAAGTCCGTATATAGATCCGTCCCTGTTGCGGCGGCGCATGTAGACTGTTAATACTCTACTATGCGCAGGCGCGCTGCATCACACGGTTGGCGCAATGGCTGAGTGGATTGGCTACGGCGCTACGTGTCGTGGGTTCTAGCAATTACCTCACGACAATTGATTATTAAAATTACAAAAAAATTAATACACCACATTTAGCAAAAACACAAAATAAAATACTAGATACCTACCTCAGATTATGAAACAAAATGCAGATAGACCGTGCAGAACCCTGAGAGTGAAGACACCAAAGCAAATACAAAATCAAAAACGAATGCCTACAATCTCGTGATTGTATTCGCTTTTGAATTTGTATTAGTATTTGTTTTTCGTAACGTCGTGCTGTACTGACTCGTGTCAGTACAACGCGAAGCGAATTGTAGGTATCCGCTTTTGAATTTGTATTGGCTTTTGTAGCTTCACTCTCAGTGTTCCGCGCGGTGTAAAATACTGTAAACTGAGACTCTGTACTCAGGAACATTCAACCGCTTATTTTGATGTAATACTCGTTAAATTTCTTATAAGATGGCGGACTATGATTATGTTTATTATCTATGAAAACCACTCGATTTGAATCAGGTGTCAAGAAGATTCTTGCTTTGCAGCCTTTTTGCTTCTTGGAGCAGTACCAGTGCTTGGGGCTTGCTTGAGCGAACGTATAGTTTCCAGCCATCAATAATCGTTTAGTTTCACTCAAATTTATAAACCTCACATCGGCTGAAAAAGAAAAATATGAAATCAGTTTAAAATTAAATTGAAGGAGTCACACATTGCAGTTCTTTACATAGTCTAAAACAAAATCGCTACCGCCGTCTGTACGCTAGATTTGAATGCGGTTTTCATCAATACTTAGATAGAGTGATTCAAGAGGAAGGTTTATACGTATAGTTTAATCTACATTACACCCAGGCGAAGCCGGGGCTGGTCGCTAGTATATAATATAGGATCTCTTTTTGTGTAAGAGAACTCTCAGCTAAGTACAGAGACCAGCACTTCAAGCTATCCCAAACTGTCCAATTTTCTCAAAAGAACATAAACTTCTTTCAACAACAACAACAATCCAAAAAGTTGTAAGAATTTATTTTTTAAGAAAGTTGCAAAACTATCAAAGAAATTTGACAGATCGGGGTAGCTTGATGTGCTGGCCTCTGTACCTAATCAAAAATGTGGGTAAACAAAAATCTCTTTCGAGTATTTATTAAATCTTATGTAATTTTTTACCATTTCTTTTACAAGTTATAAAATAAACCGTAACTTATTTCTTTCTATTCATTAATTTCGCCATATTTTATGAAAATATAGCGTTTACGGATTATTCTAACACTAAGGCTACGAGCGCACTCGACGACCAGGTCGCGGCGGCCATGTCGCAGCAGCCATTGAGATCTAGCTATTTGCTCATAACTTAAAAGGCGACGATATACGCCGGCGACCTTGAGCGACCAGAGAATCGTATGCGCTGCGTCCAAAACTCTCAAAGTTTAGTCGAAAAAATTATATAAAAAACGATAGCATTCTTTAACTTAAAAAAAGGCGTATACTAAAAGATAGATAATAAAATTGTCTGTAAGATGGTGTAAGTTTCGTTTAATTATACCTAGTAGATTTTGTGTGATTGTCAATGTTTTGTCCGCGTCAGACACAACTTCACGAGTTAGTTAAACTATTTAATATGAATATAATCATAAATATTCACATACTAAATGATTAAGAGAATGTTCTAGTTTAACATATATTTTTTTCAAATCATTTACACTACACATTTTGACGTGATTGTCAGTTTAAAATCTGTAAAAGTCGTTAATAGCCCCTTAAATACCGCGCGCATTTAGCGACAAGTGGCTAGTGCATCGAGTGCGCTTGTGGTCAAGAGTTACTTTGTTGATTGGAGTTTGGAAGTTGGTGGTGACACCCCCGTGCCTCGGAAATCACGTAAAGGCGTTGGTCATAATCTCTACCCGGTTGTGACGGATTGCCGTACCATCGGACTAAAGGAGTGGGAGAAGAGGGAATGCACCTCATCTCCTGCGTAGGTACTTGACTAGTCTTTGAGACTGGTCGCCGTGACCGATATTCGGTGGAAAAATCTAATATACATACTAATCTAATATAATCCGATTACGAAACAAAAGGCAGACAGACCGTGCGGAACACTGACAGTAAAGCCAAAAAAGCAAATACAAATTCAAAATCGAATACGCACAACGCGCTTCGTGCTGTACTGACAAGAGTCAATATAGCACGAAACGCCACATCGTTAATTACAAAAAAAAATATATATATTTCATTGCCTACCTTTAGGTAGATATTTATTATACAAACTTCTTATCTTTACAATACAAACAAAATTTAATAAATAATAATACCATTATACGAAACATCTCTATCTAATTAAATGTCCGTCTAGATGTGTTAGTGTGCGAAATGGGAACCATAGATTACATTTACCTACTTGCTCTTTTAATTCATAGATAAGTTCTCTGCATAGGTTTTAGTGTGCATATTTTCTTAAATTAGATTAGCAACAGTGAGGCTATTTTTTTTATAAATAAGTATAGCTAGAAATAGGGTATATTTTCCATCAACATCAAGTGAATGTGTAAATATACTTAATTATATCCTTATGTACTTTCCATTTAATTTCATATACCTTCTTGGCGGATGGCTATGTTTGTTACAAATTTCCGTGATGTTACCCAATTCGTCTAGTCGGAGTTTCGCTTTACAATCCTTTAGTTTAGATGAGCAAACCCAGACAAACACGCTATCTGCCTTCTTAGCAAAGGTATAACTGTCGACTAAGATGTGATTCTTTCCTCTTTGAGATTTCACAATGGCATACGGCACGATTGAATGTGGAAACGAAAATTCTGTTAAAATAAAAGAAATAATTTAAGTATTTTTACTCGGTAAGTACCTAAGTATCCTATACTCCATTTATAATAGCATTAGAAAAAAGAGGCTCATATAATTAAAACAACAATCCGGGTATTGTTCATCCCTGCTTCTGTTAGGTTTTTAGCATTGACACTAATTTTAGATTGGAATTAAATACACATATAAATGAAAGCCACATCATTTTAGAAGATAAATTGTTAGAATAGTTACAAATACGCGCGACAGCTACTGTAAAAATAGAATATAATAGATTCAGTATCTATCGTAACTTTAATATGTTTATTGTATTTTTGTTATAAAGTGTGCATTAAAAATAACCTTTATTAACTTCTGTCTAATGCTATTGTAATTGGAGTATAGTTGAGTATGGAAGATTAGCAGTTGTTCGCAAAGGCGCTTTTTTATATCGCTCTAGGTGACCACGGAAACGAGTAAATGAAAACGCTCCAAAAAAAAAGACTCCAAGTAAATCGTCTGTATGAACAAAATAAAAAGAAAATTAAATTTTACTTGAAACTGTAATAAACATTTACCTATTACAACTTAATTAGTATTAAATATGTACAAAATACAACACAATAAATAATAATACTAAGTATGTGTATTTTGTAAACACACACAAAACAAACAAAACTCACATACACACACACATACATTTTTGTATTAAAATAACAAAAACAAAAATGGTAATCTTACTAATTAATAGAAAAATAACATGATGCACACATTCAGATTTCTTTGTCAACTTGATACCTAAGAACAAAAAAAAAACAATGGAAATCTTCTAAAAGGAGGCCGTTGAAAAGGCATATCATGGAGTTTTTGACAGTCTTGAAAAAAAAACAAGCCAAATCTATACAAATTCGAACATTAAAACTGTATTCATAAGGGCCAAATCACATACACACAATATGACGTCGGCGTCGGCGTCGCCTCGTGATGCGACTAATTTCAGTTAAAAGACATTTATTTCTCAGAAAAGAACATTACGGTTCACTTACATATTGTTCACGTACAGTCACGCACCTACAGATTGCAAAATTCAAAAGCAATTTTTAACCGACTTCAAAAAGGAGGAGGTTATCAATTCGAATGTCTGTATTTTTTTTTTTTATGTATGTTCGGGCATAACTCTGCCATATATAGACGGATTTGCAAAATTCTTTTTTTTTCGAAAGGGGTTAATTCCGAAATGGTCCCATATAATTAATTGATCTAGCCCTTTTTGAGAAAATCAACAAATTCCCAAAAAAATTACTTAGACGACGTTTTAGTTTCTTCAATCTTTGGAGGATTTACAATCTCTTTTAAGTGTGTCGCCGTTTCTTAATCTTAATTTTTTAATATGTATACCAACCAACTGTTACTGTTAAACACGTCATTTGGTATTTCATTATAAAGTTTTGCTCCCTCATATAGTATATTTTACCTACCATAGTTGGTTCTAGGTCTTAATTCTATTTTGTCTCAAGCTTAATATCATAGATGTTTTTGAGGATTATAAAAAGAAAATGGAGAATCAACTTGAATATAAAATCAAAATTCTTAGAACCGATAATGGGAAAGAGTATTGTAACACAAATTTTGAGCGATTCTTAGCTAACTGTGGAATTACACATCAGACTTCGACCCCATACACTCCACAGCAGAATGGTTTGGCCGAACGTATGAACAGGACCTTAGTGGAGAAAGCGAGATGTATGATGTCTTATGCTAATTTAGAGAAAGGTGTATGGGCAGAAGCTATTGCCACAGCTGCATATGTCGTTAACAGATCCCCAACTAAAGCACTTCAAGCGATGACGCCTTATGAAATGTGGACAGGGCGAAAACCGAAACTGTCTCACATGCGAATATTTGGTTGTGTTTCAATGATGCACATTCCAAAAGAGAAAACACAAAAGTGGGACAAAAATCTCAAAAAATGATTTTCGTTGGCTACTGTGATGATACCAAGGAATATCGGGTTATGCACCCAAAGACACACCAGATAAATAAAACAAGAGATGTAATTTTCTTTGAAAATGGTAGTGAAGATTATGAATGTATTATTTCAGTGAACTCACATGAGGCAGAGAAGACTGTGACGTCAGAGGGGTCACAGAGGCCACACACAGGGGATAGCTGCAGTCATACACATGACAAAGAAATTCAAAGCGAAGAGTTAGTCATTACTCCTCAGGCAGTTGGTAAACTTGGATGTCAGTCTGATTTGGAAGGAGTCCAAAATGAAAGCTCCAGTGAATATGAAACGGATACGGATGACCTTGACAGCTCATATTATCCTCCTAAAACAGTCTCACCTATACTAGATACGAGTTCAAAAATAACACTAAGGCTCCGCAATAGAGATAACAATCAGGAAAAGAGTATATTGTGTCTGTACACACACTCGTTAGAATCTCACGACTGCGACGAGCTAAAGTTTTGTTATGTAAAAGGTGAAAACATTTCTGATATTTTAACTAAAGGGACTACAGTCGAGAAATATGTATATTGTGGAACAAATATGGGATTGTGTTCAGAGGTGGGTGTAAGAAATGGAACGCATCCATTGTAATTTGTTCCCTATTCTGCCACCTTCCGTGGTGTCACTACTTGCGCATCTGCTCTCTAATAAAATCTGTGTCATTCAATGTTGTAAATCTTTAATAAACGATAAGTTGCTGTTTAATACAAAGTTTTCCTTATTTCCACTAAAACCAACAATATTGGTCCGATACCAATGTACCTATTATTTATAGCCACATTTTTTTTGTTGGAGAATGACAATGTTTGTGCATGTTCCGGATAATGTTTCCATAATCGTCCAGTATGAGCCTCGCCTTGCATTTATATTGTCGTCTTGAGCAGATCCATGAATTTTTTCCAGACGACGTCTTCGTAAATGTATGTTTATCATACAAGATGAGTTTTTTGCCTCTTTGAGACTGCACTGTCGCATATGGTAATTCCAAACGCTGTAAATCTGCCAGAAAATTGAAGTTGCTAGATTAGTAAAGCGTATATATTCGTCATACTGGCTTTTTTTGCAATTAATCGGTATCCGGTTGGATATCGGATACCAAAATACGCAATTGTTGCGAAAACAAAAATAGTTTTGTGTTTTCAAAAAAATATTTATTTTTTGAATTATAGTTACTGAAATGTTAATCGTCGATTATAAAAATAAAAGTGACGAGCTTTTCTGGTGCAGAATATGAATATCTGTTATTTATTTCTTACACGCTAGTTGGCCTCGCTTATTTATATTTTATTGGCTTATGTTTAACGAACCTCCAGATCTAGTAAATGATCACAAGAAAAAATAGTAAATGATCACCAAAATTGTGTTTCCTAAAGTATTGTAAAAATGTATGAGTTTGACTGTAAAAAGCGATTTGGTTCTGGCGTTGGGGGATCACAGTTCTAACCTAACTAGGGTTGCCAACTATGCTGTTAAAAACAGTATTATACTGTTTTTCACTATATTATACTTTTTACTGACGGACAAAAAACAGTATAAAAAATACTGATTTTTTAGTGCATGCAGTGCAGGCTTCCCTCGTTTCAGAACGAAAAAGCATTTCGAAAAAATTGTAGGACATTTAAATTTGCTTAGACTCTAATGCAAATTTAAATGACCTACTGTATTAGCATGGATGATTTATATTCAGAATTAGAATAGTTCTAAGTAATTTATGAAAGAGTATCAGAAGAAGACAAAAAATGTAACCAAATGAGTACTGGCGAAACGTGGAAACATTAATTGACAGTAAACACTACAGAAGAAATTAAAATATTGCAAAATTGTTACTACTTTCTGTTCCCGCCACAGAAAGTTTCTTTTTCTGTCATGAATGCACAGTAGCGAGCCTACAGAAATAGATCTTCCATAAATTTAACCAAAAATGAGGTCCTCATGAAGCCTTCAAAAATGACACTAAGTTGCTAAGTTGTGCGAGAAGCATCGAGAAATATGTTTTTAAAACTTAAAAAAAATAAACTACTGTTTATTTTATTGATATACTGTTGATTTTCTTTCTCCAACCTGAATATACTGTTTTTCTTGCAAAAAAAGTTGGGAACCCTAAACCTAACCTAACCATGTCGTATCCGCCCCAGGGACTTAAGGGTCAAAAAGATTTTGGTTATTTTGCACACTAAGATTTGGTGATCATTTACTACATTTGGTATTCAAGTATTTTTTGTAGTCATTATATTTATTCCCTTTATTATTTATTAATTTAACTTGCACACAATATCTATGAAGAAATCTACTAGTAATTTCTTCCTGAACTTTACATAATTAAAAGTAATTAGGTACCTAGCGTACTTACAATGACATGACGGGAGAGAACCAACAATAATTATTAGAATGAATACAATTATTCAACAAGTTTGTATGTTGCATTTTTTGAGATCATCGAAAGCTTACAGTTTATTAATTTTGATCATTCTCCCAATCTTCTTCGTTTTCGCGTAATATCTTTGGCTTTCCTCTTCGTTTCTTCCCTTTTGATCGAACGATTGGAGGATGGATATGTTCAGTGGTGCTGATAAGGTTTCCTTGACTGTCCAATCTGATCTTCGCTTTGCAGCCTCCCGCCCTTGATGAGCAACGCCATGTACTACTTTTATACGACTTTTTATGACTCGAATATGTATAATTTTCAAGCATGATGAGATCTTTGCCCCTTTGTGATTTTATAAATAAATATGGTTCACTCGAAATCAAGGTGGAATTTTCTGCAAAAAAAAATACCATGGATAATATTAAAGTTAAAAAAAACGATTATTACGTATTAGAATATTTTTCTCTCAAGCGTGAATATTAAAAATGTATAAGTAATCTTGTATTCTTTGAATCTTGTAGCCCGGTGAAGAAAATTTAGGCTAATTTTATGGGAAACCTCAGGAAGCACATATAGGAACTAAAGGTATGAATTAAAAACCATTACAATTTTCTTAAACTTTTCTATTTGTACATTTTACAACAACAAATTTACGTTTAAACGAACGTAGCTACACAATCAGAACTACGGTTTGAGTGAGTGACACACTAGAAACAAGAAACAAACTCGGAACCATTTATCTCAAATAGACCATTTACAAGCACTTTTGAATTGTCAGGGAGGCAGAAAGAAAGAAAATTAGAGTAGGACCAGCATCCAGCCAAGCAATTTTATCAGTGATGCAATCATTCAACTTCTAAGTGCAAGTGCAGTCATGTATAAAAATACATGACTTAAATTTCGTTTCATTTAGTTGACGAATGTGGCAAGGTTCTTTATTGTAATATTAATTATATTTCGAAGAAAAGAAGAGGTTGAAAATAATTATTATTTGAAAGTTATTGAATCCTAAGATAGCGGCAAATAGAGATGTATGAAGGAACATGTTACCTTAACCTCAAATCTCTTTACTAATTGAATTTCTTAGAAGTTAATTGAGTTCCTTAAGACCCTCGTATACTTTCTAAGTTTTAATTTCATATTTGGAGGATGAGTATGTTCATTATTGACGCTAACAATATTCCCGTGTACGTCCAATCTGATCCTCGCTCTGCACTCCCGTGCTTTAGTTGAACAAACCCAAGAAAATTTACTGGTCGAAGTCTTCGCAAATGTATAATTTGCAAAAACGATAAGATCTTTGCCTCTTTGCGATTTGATAGTTTTATAGGAATCCACAGGTTCGACGGAGCCTGTTAAAATAAATAAAACATTAATTTGGACATTGCTGTTTATGAATGTGACACTATCTATCGGGTTTTCTTCGATTTCCGAAACTACAATGTTTGTGATTTGTGCTACATGGTGTTTGAAGATGCTTGTCTCATCATCAATCAGGAAAGCAATGTTTACTTTCAACCACTACACCTACTCGATCCCGTTTGAAGGTATAAAACTAACTACTCACATAATTTACGTGTACTTATTATTAAGTATTATTTCATAATGTTGTACCGAAGGTCCAAGATTACCCAATATGTCCCGCTGAATACGTAGCACGTTCATCCAAAAGTTATTTGCGATTGCAAAATGAAAACTCAAGAAGACCAAATGCATCCAAATCAATCTTTTGTCAGTTATCACCCATCATTATGTCAGTATGTTTGTCATATACTGACATAATGATGGATGGACAGGATTGATAAACATATTTTAATTTTTTCATTATGTCGTCGAAAAAATAAACAATTCAAACGTTAATTCAGCTAAATTTATTTTCTTTTCCTATATAAACTTAACATTTGATACTATATTTTTAGAGGGTACCTATAAGCAAAGCCGACTCTTCCATCGACATCAACACCCTGCCTTTATCCTAATTTCGACGTTAATACAGCATCTCTTCTCCTTCCATACATCTCTATCAGCCCTCATCCCAGCCCTCTTATTCATCCCATGTCCTGGCCTCATTCACATAATACATCCATCATTTATTTGATGCTCCGCTACTCCTGTAAATTTGATATATTTCATGTATCACTTCTCCGTTCGTCTTGTGGTAGCAAGCTCGACTGATTCGATCCTTAGGTCCGGTAAACTGCTTTTGGATTTTTTATTAAGAAATAAAGACCAGCCTAGAGTTTAGACGTTGGTGGTGTGATATGGTAAGCATATAAGCCGTTGTTTTGTTGGTCCTGCACCTGATATTCCCCTGGTCGTCTGCCGTCATTGGAAGAGGGCGTGCTAGCAGGGTAGGTACTTGGCTAGCAGCGTTGGTCTCTCACCAGGTGAACCGACGACATCTACAAGATCGCGGGTAACCGGTGGATGCAAGCGACAGCTTACCGCTCATTGTGACGTTCTATGGGGGAGGCCTATGTTCATCAGTAGACGTCTTTCGGCCCATGATGATGATGGCTTGGCTAGTCTCCATTAAGATTGACCACCGTGGCCGAAATTCGGTCAGTAAAATATCATTTTGTTATAGGTACATTCCATGGTTTAGGTGCTCGAACCCGTTTTCCATTCCTGGTTTGAACGTACTCCCTGGGCGGATGACTATGGACGTTGTAACAGTGTACGATATATCCTTCAGAGTTAAGCCGGAGTTTGGCCTTGCAGTCCTGGGCTCTACTAGAGCATACCCAGTAGCTATAGCGTAGTTTAGTGAATGTGTAACCGTCTATCAAAATGAGGTCCTTCCCTCTTTGAGACGTTGTCACTTCATAGTTGAAACCTGTAAACGATATTTAGGGTTTAGATTTTAAGTTTGTAGAATGATTAATTGTTTACAGAAATATTATCTTAAGCACCTTATTATTGTTGATTCTGTTCGTAAATTCAGTAGTTGTCTTATCTTAAGGGGCTATTAAACGACTTTTACAGATTTTAAACTTACAATCACGTCAAAATGTGCAGTGTAAATGATTTGAAAAAAATATATGTTAAACTAGAACATTCTCTTAATCATATAGAAAGTGAATATTTTTGATTAAGTTCATATTAAATAGTTTAATTAACTCGTGAAGTTGTATCTGACGCGGACAAAACATTGACAATCACACAAAATCTACCAGGTATAATTATCCAAAACTTACACTATCTTACAGACATTTTTATTATCTATCTTTTAGTATACGCCTTTTTTTAATTTTGAAAGAATACTATGTTTATTAAATTTTTTCGACTAAATTTTGAAAGTTTTGGACGCAGACTGCGTCCGTTCTGCATCAGTTTTGCGTCCAAAACTCTCAAAGTTTAGTCGAAAAAATTAAATAAAAGTAGTATTCTTTCAAAATTAAAAAAAAGGCGTATACTAAAAGATAAATAATAAAATTGTCTGTAAGATGGTGTAAGTTTCGTTTAATTATACCTGGTAGATTTTGTGTGATTGTCAATGTTTTGTCCGCGTCAGACACAACTTCACGTGTTAATTAAACTATATAATATGAATATAATTAAAAATATTCACTTACTAAGTGATTAAGAGAATGTTCTAGTTTAACATATATTTTTTTCAAATCATTTACACTGCACATTTTGACGTGATTGTCAGTTTAAAATCTGTAAAAGTCGTTTAATAGCCCCTTAAGTAGTTAGATTGACCTGTTTCTTTTCATGAGACGAAAATCTTGTAATAAAACAATTTGATTGATTCTTACGTTACCCACGTTTATTGTCATTTTACATAAAACAAGTCCGAAGAGACACTATAATATAAAAATATAACCAATTTTTTCAAATGTAAATGTCGACAACTGTACCGACAGCAACGTAAGTAGTCTAGTCATATCTTAGTCAGTAAGCAATTAACCTTACACTTGAAGAGTACACACGGCTACACATCAAGCTATACATTTCCAGTATAAGCTGACCTTGCATTATACGGAAATCCTATACAATGCGAGATCAGCATTAACTGGAAATGTATAGCTTGATGTGTAGTCGTGTGTACCAAAAATAACAATAATAAAATGTAGGTATACCTAAGGCTGGCCGCAAATTGACAATCGCGTGAGCGACTATTAAGGTGTTACCAGACCAATCGATCGATCGTCGATCGACGGCATGTATCGATGGTAGAATGAATTAGTCGACGTCGATCGATATATAGTTTCTAGCAGACCAATCGATCGATTGTCGATCGACGATCGATTAATGGTAGAATGGATAAGTCGACGTCGATCGAGCTGCTTGATTATTATTACTAATGGATTATAGCTGGGGTTAATCGATCAACGTCGACCGATGCCATCGACCGGCAATTGATCGATTAGTTAGTGGAATGGTATCCGTTGATCAGCCTAAGCTACCACACCAATCGATCAACGTCGATCCATGTCGATTGATAGCATCGATCGACGATCGATCGATTGGTGTAGTAACACCCTAAGATTTACGAATTCGACACGCAAACAATTACCCGGCATCCATTTTGGTAGCTAGTTTTCGCTATTCAAACGTATAGTACTGTCAAGCTGCAGGACTGAGCTTAAATGGTTGCCCATTCGCCAGAGAAGAAGTTTGCGTGCGTTGACAACGCTTTACTCAATGCTCAACTCCCCAACCCCTTCTTCTTATCTAATGTCCCACTTTCAATATTTATGTTCTTCACACGCTAACGGCCTGGCCACAGCCAACAGCGACGCGAATTGCGGCGCGTCTGGAGGCGCGGCGAGCGACGCGATTTGCAATGGTATGCCACAGCTCGACTTGTTGCGACCGCGGCAGCGGCGACGGTAGCGGTGGACGTATTCCTATATAACTATTAAAATGGCCCTATCAAAAGTGGCACAGTATTGCCCGGAAATAAGTGCGTTCTTAGCACAAGATATCATTCAGTCAAGAATAGGAGTGCACCCAGTTAACCAGAAAAGGAGAGAACTTAACGAATTTGACAATCTTTATTATGAATCACGGAACTACTTCAATGAATTGTTTTTCTATGTCGTCCATATTTTTTTTATAACATGCCTATATTTATATATTGCTGGTCTACTCAGTATTTCACTAATAAATTGATCCGTATCCATTATTTATATAAGCTCAACGCTCGATAAAAACACTCTGTTACACTCGCGCGTCGCGCAGCCCGTCGCCGCCGCGATTCGCGCGACTCTCCCCGCCCCGCAAGTCGCGCCGCAATTCGCGTCGCCGGTTGCTGTGGTAATACTTCATGAATGTTGTCTACCATTTCTTTTCGGCGCTCACCGCTTGAGGCGCCTCACGTCGCGCCGTAATTCGCACCGCGCTTGTCTGTGGCCAGGGGGTAACGCATTAAGTCCACCTTTGTACCTTTGTGCATGAAGTATAAATAAATAAATAAATAATATTTTGTCGATTTAGAAGCCAGCACGCACGCTATTTTATTATGAACGAAAATAAATACCTACAAATAAAAAAAATGAGGAAAAATAATACAAGTGATTTCATAATCGTTTTGTATAATTTCACAGAGTGCTCACTCACTCTAACAGCATAATATGTTTTATAGGAAAATCATTCAGCAGCTTAGTTACACCGGCCGGTCATCTATACAATATCTACTAAAAATCGAGTAGGTAGCTATGCGGCCAGCCTAAATATTCCTGAAAATTACATGATCTATCAAGTACAACCAGATAATGCCTGTTAAACCTGTTAAAAAAAAAGTACCTATATTTAAATACAAACTTAGTAATATAACATAGTAAATAAGAGATTTCAATAATTAATTAACTATCTACTTATATAAATAATGGAAAGAGCAGTAATTGATGGACCTTTACCAGAAACTCAACACTTGATTTTTTCTTCTTTTCACTTTAACTTCTCCATCCTTTTTGACAAACTGCCTAGGTGGATGACAATGTTCGTTCACGAGATACGCGAGACAACCTGAGCCAGGATCTACTCTTAGTTTAGCCCTACATTGTGGCTTATGTGTGGAACAGCCCCAATTATTGACACTCACTTGAGCGTACGTATAACCGTCAATTAAAATCAGGTCCTTTCCTCTTTGAGATTTTGTAATTTCGTAGCCTCTAGCTGGAAGTACAACAATTTATTATTAATTAAATACGAGTAAAATTACAGAGAACTGGAGACATTTTGTTTACTAAAAAATACCAGGATTGTGCAGCTAGACATTAACATTGAGAAAACAGCATCCACAGGAGAAGTCGAAAGGAACGAGGACGACCAACTTGTGAATATTTAAAAATTGTAAAACAAGTATTCTAGTGACTAGAGTATTTCAAGAAAATGTTTATTAAATTTTCGAGTAAAAATTACAACAAATATTAATTTAAGAACAGCACAAAGTTTTCTTATTACTACAATTTTAAATAAATAAATAACTATATATTTATTATCATAATTTACTATTTCAATGATCGTTATTTTTCCTTGTCTAACTCCAGCCTCCAAGTGGTCTGCGAAGTTTAGCTGCATTTGTCACGTTCAGATCGTTAATGGTTGATGTACTTCTTTGAGACCTGTTCAGTCGCGGATGTCATACTCAATCCGTCTAAGAAAGTTGCTACAGATAGTCAGACCAAAATGAAAGTCTTACAACTGATCTACCTTTAGAATAACCGTATTTCCCAGCATGGTTGCGGAAAGTGGAAAGGAAATGCTAATCTTCTTCTTCTTCTTTAGGAAATACTAATAACTCTGGTCAAAGTGGGACTCTATCCCCAACCTAATCGATAAACGACTATGACATAAATTTACTTCGCTTTTTTAATACAATGTATCCATTAGGGTTTTTGAAATACTGTCTTGGTGGATGGCAATGTTCATCATTGACAAATTCTATGATACCAGTGGAACTTCTCCTGATTTTAGCTTTACATTCTGACTTGTTAGAGGAACACCCCCAGTAGTTCACGCTCATCTTTGCGTACGTAAACCCGTTGACTAGAATTAGGTCCTTCCCTCTTTGGGATTTCGTTACTTCATACCTTATTCCTGAAAGTAAGAATAAGGGTATCAACTATAACTTGTACAGGGTACAGTGCAAAATAAATTTAAGCCTTCGTAAAAACTTGACACTCATTTGTTAAACATTCTACCATTTTTTGTCGTTTTCTCCTCAATTAGGAGGAGTTAGTAAGTGCACCGATAACCGATGGAGAAGAAAGATTCTCGAATGGCGACCACGAACCGGAAGACGCAGCGTTGGTAGGTCCTCAAGTCGGGGGTAACCGGTGGATGCAAGCGGCAGGTTGCCACTCGTTGTGGCGTTCTATGGGGGAGGCCTATGTTTAATAGTGGACGTCTTTCGGCTGAAGATGATGATGATGAAGGAGGAATTAGTAAGGAATGACAGGAGAAATGCACGTCAATCAAACTCGCTAATAGTTTACACACGCTAAATTATTTTTAGAAGAACTTAACCCTGCGGAGCGGGTAATAGACGGGACGCAGCATACACACATATATAGATACTGATAAATATGACTTACTACGTTTTTTATAAATATCTATAAAGAATCCCTGCTTGCTAAATTCTATGACTAGGCAAAATTCCGGACTAGAGGATGCGATAAGATAAAAGGTTTTGACGACAAATATCGATTTAAAATAAGTTTCTAATTAGTTAAAGAACTTAAGTCCCATTTGCCGCTTTGACGTATCGTCTAGGCAATGGGGGATGGTAATGAATACCTATTGTATATTTTTGTGATAAGGCCATTCTTGCTCAGACTGAGTCTAGCTTCGCACTTAGAGTTTTTAGTAGAACAGACCCAGAAGTTTAAACTTGATTGCAAAAACGTGTGATCTTTCACTAGTATCAGTTCCCCGTGTTTCCTTGATTTAACCCAATGAAAGTGAAGACCAGGAACAACTCACAGTTGAATGAGTCTATCCTAGTCTATGAGTCTAGCCTAGCTTATAAGCCTTAGGCATTCACGTGCAAGATTTTTTTTACCAGTATGTAAGTTTTGCAAAAAAAAATCTTTAACAAATTTTGAATAAACTCGATAAGTGCTTCAGAAATAACGGGTGTGACAACTAAACTGTACTATTCTCCCCACTCACTGATGTTACCAAGGGCGTCGCCAAGGGGGGGGGGTCAGGAACAGGCCGTTGCCTCCCCCCCCCCCCTTAAAGCGAATTTAAAATAATTACTTAATCAAAACGATCTCGCTCGAAATCTTTATTATTAAAATCTTATAAGTGACCATTTGATTGCTTGGATGTTATGCTCGAATATGAACTGTTACAATACAGGCATACGTCTGTGAGTGGCTTCCGATTGGTTACATTACAGAAAGAATCTCAACAAGTATTGATTTTTATTTATTAAAAAAATAGATACAATTACGTACTAGTAACACTGATTACTTCCTTTCCTATATCCAACGATATGAGACATGTTACAATATTGTGTAAGGCCACGCTACTGATTCGGGTTAACCTAAAATAGTAGTGTTGTGAAAAATAAATAAATAACATTTACAAAAAAATCTTAGGGTCGCTATACACTTAAGCGGGTCGGCATTCTCAATACCTTTGCCGAACCGCTTATATAGGTATATAGCGAGTAGCTACCCTTACATACACATATGTATTATAGATATGCCTCATGAACAATAAATGTACCTTCTGTTGTCGCATCGCCTTACAATACTACAATCATTTGTTTCTTTCGTCGGATGAAAAGAGGCATTTGTTTTGCAGTGGGCACGGGGAAAATTACAAGCTGGTATTCATAGATTAATACTTTATTATGTCATAAATTCATACCACATTTTAATAATTTATTATAGTGCTTCTGCTAGCTCTTGGAAGTAACGAAAATGACAAGGTCTTTTACTTTTCTCTCACCGACAATCCCACTCTAGTCACTAAATCAAATAGGTTTGCTGCACGTAGAAGATAGATTTTGGTGCTCTTAAGTCTGCGACGACCAAGCGATCTACTTAAAGTACTGTGTCATGACATACATTTTGCACCGCAATTTTTTGAGCCCAGGATAAATTAATTTGTACTAATTATGTACCTACTCAGATAATGAAACAAAAGTCAGATAGACCGCGCGGAACACTGAGAGTGAAGCCAAAAAAGCAAATACAAATACAAAATCAGCGAATACCTACAACGCGCTTCGTACTGTACTGACACGACCCAGTATAGCACAAAACGCTGCATCGTTAAAAAAAACAATTAAAAATACAAATACAAATTCAAAACCGAATACAATCATGGCTTCACTCTCAGTGTTGCGCGCGATCTATCTGCCTTTTGTTTCATAATCTGAGCGTCTGTAATTATAAATAGACACAAAAAAAACTGACTTCATCGTAGCTTGTTACAGAAAACTATCACACTTCGTACGTCGCGTCTTAGTTATCTTCTATCTAACATATAAAATTCTCGTGTCACAGTTTTCGTTCCCGTACTCCTCCGAAACGGCTTGACCGATTCTGATGAAATTTTGTGTACATATTGGGTAGGTCTGAGAATCGGCCAACATCTATTTTTCATCCCTCTTTTCCCCCCCCTTTTCATCCCCCATCCAAATGTTAAGGGTTAGGGTAGGGTAGGTGATTCTACATCTATAATAATTATATAAAAGAAAGTCGTGTTTGTTACAACACTTATAACTCGAGAACGGCTGAACCGATTTGGATGAAAATTGGTGGGGAGGTAGCTTAAAACCAGGAGACGGACATAGGATACTTTTTTTTTTTTTTTTAGGTTTAGGGTAGGTGTAGGGTGGGTGTAGGGTAGGTGTAGGGTAGGTGTAGGGTAGGTGTAGGGTAGGTGTAGGGTAGGTGTAGGGTAGGTGTAGGGTAGGTGTAGGGTAGGTGTAGGGTAGGTGTAGGGTAGGTGTAGGGTAGGTGTAGGGTAGGTGTAGGGTAGGTGTAGGGTAGGTGTAGGGTAGGTGTAGGGTAGGGTAGGTGTAGGGTAGGTGTAGGGTAGGTGTAGGGTAGGGTAGGTGTAGGGTAGGTGTAGGGTAGGTGTAGGGTAGGTGTAGGGTAGGTGTAGGGTAGGTGTAGGGTAGGTGTAGGGTAGGTGTAGGGTAGGTGTAGGGTAGGGTAGGTGTAGGGTAGGTGTAGGTAAATAGGCAGGTAAGTAGGTAGATCGGGACAGGACAACGTCTGTCGGGTCAGCTAGTTTACTATAAAAGTACATATGTCCCATCTGGCGCTTTAATGTACTTTCTAGGCGAATGGCAATGAATATTATATATTTTTTTGATAAAACCATCCCTGTTTAGAGTGAGTCTAGCTTTACATTTAGGATTTTTAGTAGAACAGGTCCAAGAGTTTAAACTTGATTTACAAAACGTGTGGCCTCCCACTAGTATTAGATCCCTGTGTTTCCTTGATCTCACCCAATCATAGTGAAGGTCTGAAACAACTTACGTTTGAATTAGTCTATCCTAGTCCATCAGCAACAACCTATCCAAATAGGCCTTAGGCATTCACATACAAGATTTTGACGTGACAACGTCTTATAATTCGATAGAGCCGGCTGCACGCACGAAAAAACATGACGTCATGCGGCGTTACGGTGTTACATGACGTCATGCGGCGTTACCTCGCTCTGCGGCGTTACCTCGCTCTGAGGCGTTCCAAGTGAAAAGTGAATGTGGTGTCAATTGTTTATAGCAACGATAATTACAGCGATAAAGGTAATGATTCTTTCGCGTTGTCACGTTCAACTATCGTCAGTAAACCGACTTTACAGACAACCAATTTTTTTTTTTGTTTTTAAACAGTCTACAATTTTTTTTTAATTTAAGTTTTATTTAGTTTGATGTGTCTTAGTAAGAACAAAAAATAAAAAAACTTAGGTATTATTTACTGCTCTCCTTACTCACTGATTTAATGCTCGAATCAGTATGTCTATTCTGTTACAATCTCCCTCGGTGAACACCTAGGTGAAGTGAGCTGTCATCCGTCCGTCTGCTTTGTCAATCCCTAGTATAGGTACGGATGACAGCTCACTTCACCTAGGTGTTCACCGATTGAGATTGTAACAGAATAGCACTACTGAACTGTTACATTACAGGCATACCTACACGCCTGTGAGTGAGTGCCGATTAGTTGCATAACACAAAAAGATTTTTACAAAAAAGACAACCGCCTTCAAAAACCAAAAAGTGAAAAAAAACTTTAACTGGTTCGCTGCCGGTTCCGCATATTAGCGGAGTAAATGTACGGAAATACTGGTTTGATCCAGTTTTTGGCAGCGAATGGGAACAGAACACACATGACTTTAGTTTCAGAATTCGGTGGCTTGGCTGTTCTATTTGTTGTTTTGTATTGCCACCGACTTTCGAAACTAAAGTCATGTGTGTTCTGTTTTAAAGTTATTTTTCACTTTTTGGTTTTTGAAGGCGTTTTTGAAGTCTTTTTTGTAAAAAGCTTTTTTTTATATTTCGCTTTTTAGTACTTCCTTATCATCCAAATCCATTAAGAAATGGTAACACAGTCAAAACAGAGATTGAAAGTACAAGGTGAGAACAATACAACATCGTTCATGTATATTTTCTTGCTTACTGTCGAATTTTTCAAAGAGTGCTGAATCAATTTCGATAAAATTTATATGGGACCACCCTTCAGGCATACCCTATCCATCAAAAATTTTCATCAAAAAGAATTTTCAAAATCGCTTTACATTTGCCGGAGAAATCGCGTACGAACAAATATACAAAAAAAATAAAAACATACAGACGAATTGAGAACCTCCTTCTTTTTGAAGTCGGTTGAAAATATTTTAACAACTCTTGATATTTATTTATTAAAATTAAATTGGACTACGCACTAGGACTATGGCTTTTTTATATGATTAAATATACTATCCTAGGAATTTCTTCGTAACAATAACGTTTGTAACTGACAAACGCAAATCTTAAGGTCGCTACACACTGAAGCGGGTTGGCAAATTCCGTTCCGCAATATAAATACTTTTCATAAGACTGTATTAAATTGTATTAAAAATAACCGAAAGCGGCCTTTGTTCTGCACTGGCCAGCTTGATGCCCTAGAGTCAATTGAGAAACGAGCCAAGAGGATCATTGGCAATGATAGGCTCGTCGAGTCAAAGCTCCAAAGTCTTGAGCATCGACGCCGAGTTGCTGGCTTGTCGGTTTTCTATCGGTTGCATTTTGGGGAGAGTGCGACGGAATTGCATAACTTAAGTCCGCCGAGCCCGTTCCATCATCGGACCACAAGACGTACGGCGATGCGCTACATATATGGTGGACATCCCACCCACACGCACAAAACGTTTTGGGAACACATTCATTGTGCGTACTGCTAAGGAGTGGAATTCCCTGCCTGAGTCTGTGTTTCCTGATAGC
Source organism: Charanyca ferruginea (assembly GCA_947361185.1). NCBI lineage: Eukaryota > Metazoa > Arthropoda > Insecta > Lepidoptera > Noctuidae > Charanyca > Charanyca ferruginea. Next base: position 20,467,802 of record OX376073.1, read on the forward strand.
TACAACCTGGGAGTCTTTAAGTCAAGAGTGAATAGGTTACTTCTAAGCAAGCGTGCTCCATCTTAGACCGCATCATCGCTTCCCATCAGGTGAGGAAGTGGTCAAACTTATGCCTATCAATTAATTATTTTTTTTTTAATTAATTAATAAAAAAGATTGGTATTAATAATACAATTTATTTCACCATACATTTATATTTACATTAAAAAAAATCATTAATGCAGTAAGCTTATCTGACCCGGTAGCTTATATTGAAAGTAACGCAAAATGACAAGGACTTTCATTTTTTGCTCATCGATAGCCCCACTCGAGTCACTAAACCAAAAAGGCATGCTGCACTATAAGGACTACTACAGACGGCAGACTACTTGTGCCATCAAGTATGCGAAGACCAAGACTTACTTCTTACCTGGATAAGAACAATAATAAATTTTAAACAGTAAAAAAAAATGCAGACTTCATAAATTGATATAGAGAGCTATCAGACTTCGTGTGTCGCGAACTAATCGTACAAAAAGTCTGTCGTCTGTGTAAACCCTATGTCATGATCATCATGTCAACCTTTAGACACCCACTGCTGGGCATAGGACTTCCTCAAGAGGGGGTTCAGACGTAATCGACATGCTTGGCCTATGCATGTTGGCGATCGCAGTAGGTGTTATGGTACTCAAAAAGACACTGCTTCCCATGGTCCATGACCGTGGTCAATATCCCTATGTCGCCTTCTACGATACCCACGGGTACAAATGGGGTGGTGTTATTCGCCACCAACATATTTTTACACGGTATGACCCCTAAAACCCCATATGTACCCTACGTCTAATTAGGTATCATTATTGTCAACATTACACATTAACATACTCCCTAGGCATATGACAGTGGGTATTATTAATTTTTTCAATGACACCATTTTGATTTAGTTTTAGCTTCGCTTTGCAGAAAGAGTTTCCTGAAGAACAACTCCAACCATACGTGCTGGTTCTTTTAAACGTGTATCCCTCTACTAGTACCATATATTTTCCTTTTTGTGATAATACCCATTCAAAGCGAATACCTGCAAGAAAGAAAATAGTCAAAAACTACCTACTTATAAATTAGTTAGCCAAACTATCATTCAAACTCGGAAAGCTCTCATTCTGAGGTACTCCTGTAACGTTGTGCTTGTTTGTTTGGGCTTATAGAATGTTCTGGAATAGTAGTAAAACCTCCACCCGCTAGTAAAACAAAGAGTTACCTAATCCCAGAGTATGAACGTTCTTAAATCTTATTGAGGATGACTGTGATAATTGTAAATTCTGATGATTTGTCCGTGCATATTGAGCTTCAACCTGGCCTTGCAGTCAGGTCTCCTTGTGGAACAAGCCCAGTGGTTACTATGCTTCCTAGTAAACTTATATCCTCCGATGCTAATTTGGTAGTTCCCTCGGCGTGACGTCACTAGGTTGTAGCCCATACCATCTAGGACAATAAGAATTCAATTGTTTTTATTCCTTAGTTACATACCTTATCTAACATTTAGACCAAAATTCAAACCGTTAGAACGTGAAGAGTTAACTCAGAAGTAGACGAATAAAAAACAGTTGAAGTGTTTTAGTGTCTTTTATTCTTAGTAATACAATATGTCAATTCTGTTACAATCTCCTTCGGTGAACACCTAGGTGAAGTGAGCTATCATCTGTCCCGATGCTAGGGATTTACAAAGCACTGCAATCGGATGACAGCTGACAGCACCTAGGTGTTAACCGAGGGAGATTGTAACAGAATTGCACTGCAGATAATGTGATTTACATCGTAATTCAACACATGAAGTTTAAGTTTATAAATAAAAAAGACTAGACTAGTAAAATAGTTATTAAGAAGGTAAAGCTACCAATTTCAGCGTATTAAACATCTAAACAGTAGCTATAACGATTTTTTAGCTACTGTCCAGTTTTAACTTACTTTGCAGCAAGATTTTGAAATAACCAACCACCATGATGAAGTTAAACACCCTTTTACTTATTATTATTATAACCTTATGTTGTTCTACTGAAGAATAAATTCCTCTCTTTCCCTATTTCCGTTTCTCCAAGTTTCTCCAATCGTTTACAACCAAGGACCGCTCTGGGTTTACCGCGTTGCTGTTTTCCGCCAAATGAGATCTACCGAGTACTTAGGTTTTTTCCCAATTCGAAATTGTTACCTTGTTTATTTGTCACACTCATTTGCACTTCTCTGTAAAGCCCGTCACAGACGTAGCTATAATATATATTAATATACGTCAGTGGTAGCCATAATCAAGGCATATTACGATCAGCTTTAATATATATTTTTACTACGTCACCAAAATATGTGGACAGATATAGCAAGGCATATTAATATATATTTCAAAAACGTGAAACAAACAACGATCGCAGACGTAATAAGGGCGAAACTATATTATTATATTATAGCTACCGTGTGTGGTGTGGTGGCTAGCTATAATATATATTATAGCTACGTATGTGACGGGTTAAACCCATCATTGACTAGACAAGAGAATACCTTATCTTAAACTAACAGCAAAAAAATCTGTCTTATAAAATTAAATATTTCGATTTCGATTTTGTTATTTTTTTTTTGTTTTGATTTTGTTTTTGTTTTATGTTTTGACTACCTACTTCCAAAGTCTAACATATCGTCCTTGACTTGTAATAACATATTTTCTGGATGGATGTGTATGATCTGTGACGTCATAGATTTTGCCGTTCTTGTCCAGTTTTAGAATTGCTTTGCAATCCGGATAATTCGTTGAACAGGTCCACCTGGAGGGAGTGGCTCTAGCAAATGTGTAACCATTAAAAAATATCAAGTCTTTTCCTCGCTGCGATTTCACTATCTGATACTCTGAAAAAAAAAAAGCGCTACTATTTATTTACTATTATTTACCTTTACTATGACATTTCTACACAGGGCTGAATGTTATTTCCACACATTTTAACTTCTTATACAAATAGCTTGCAAAATTAACACTGATTTAATAAGAAATGCAAAAAAAAGTCAGATAATTAGATGGTATTTTTTTTATTATAATCAATTAATTAACCTAAGGACACATACGATTAGCCATAAAACACATGAACACCTTCTGTAATGAGCCAGCAAATCGGTAAAAGGTAAATCAAATATCCTAAATATTATAACAAAGAATTTATATACGAATATTTACTCCACCAATCTTAAGATATCTTGGTGGGTGAGAATGTTCGTTGTTAAGGCAGATGATATTCTGATCTCGATCCAACTTAAGCTTCGCTCTGCATTTTACGTCCCTCTTGGAACACACCCAAGTACTTATTTCAGCTCCTTTAGTGGTCTTTGAAAAGGTATAGCCACCGATGAGAATCATCTGCCTGCCCATTTGTGAGTCTATGAATTCATATCTGTAATCTGTGTGAATAATTAGTTTTAGTATTTTATATGGCTAATTTTAGGCTGGATGCACATCTGACAGAAGATGCATCTGACGTTTCATAATTGGTATGCTCGACGCACTAACGCATCATCGGTTATGAGTGTAAGGTTGGATATTTATTATCGGTTAGACGTTTCCGTCGGATGTGCATCCACCCTTATGTAAAAATTCAATTGTTACAATTCAAAATTGGAAGAGCTTTGGATTCCAAAAAGTAACAAAACTGCAGAGAGCACGAAAAGTGGTTAGTGAAACCTGTTTTGATGACCTTGAAACTGTGCCTCTCTTTCTCGTTAGGGGGTCCTTGGTTACGGGAGTTTTTGCGACATTACAAATAGGTACACTGGAAACCCAATTAAATTGTTTCTTTAAGTCCTTTAAATTAAATTTCTTCATTTTGTAATAAGCCATGGATTTATTTAAGAACTTACTTATACATACATTTTTATTTATTTAATCCCGATAAACTAAACAGAAAAATACACATATTTTCTGCCAAACTGCTGTACAGTTTGTCGGCAGTGTTCTCGTGGATACAGTTTTGCGATATAAGTACTTATTGACTGCTTTATACTATGAGTACACATAAAAGCAAAGTCTAAGGCAAAAATAAAATTAAATAAAACTAAAAGGGCACACCATACTAAATATCTAGTGATGGGCTCAGGTCGTCTTGCCCACCAGGCTGGCATGAATAGCGCATGCATATAACCCAATCCTTCCGATCGCCACTGCAGTCCCCTCGCCCGAGCCGCGTAGGGAGACAAGCAACCCAACGCGAGCAAGACGCCGCGACGATAACAACAACAAGCCTCGCGCGAATGCCAGACTGACCGGCCCGCATCTGCCTCATCACTACTCCATTTATAATTATATCCATTTATAATTGCATCAGACAAAAGAAGCTTGTAGAAGCAGGAATGCAAAAACATTTTATTACAAAGATAAGTAATAGTAGTAGTAGTAATTACCTAGTAGTCCTTCAAATATATGTTTTGCTGTGCCCGACAGGGTCCACGATTGTTACAACAAATGTTTACCAACTTACCACCTAAGAAAATACATTGTGGAATGCAATAAATAATTGAGAATTGAAATAAATTTTAATTACAATTGTTTAAACACAACTTTGATAAATAGATCTGAGAAAGTACTAAATATGGACGTAAAATAATATAAACAAAATAAAAATCTTTGAAAGATAAGGTAACATTTTTTTAAAGTGTTAATTAATGAGGTAATTACCTCCCACTAATGAACACTTTAAATTCGGTAGAATTATAGTGAAACATATAACGTTTCAGGTATTGTTCATCCCTGCTTCTTTCAGGTTTTTAGCATAGACACAGCAACTTTAGATTGAAATGAAATAATATAACTAAATGAAAGCCACATAATTTCACAAGCTAAATTACTAAAACGGGTACAATTAAGTGCGACAGCTGCTGTAAAAATAGATTATAATAAATTCCGCATTTATCGTAACTGTAATGGTGTGTACGGATTAGAGGCAGCCTCGCCACGCACGGCTCGTGAAGGCACGCCTCGGATTGAGGCGCGTACGCACTTGAGGCAACAGGGCGAGCCGTGCTTGCCTCAGGCGAGGCTGCGTCTAATCCATACGCACCTTTACATGTTTATTGTTCTTTTGTTACAATAGTGTTCATTATAAATAACCTTTTTCAACTTCTGTCTAATGCTATTGTAAGTAAGTATAGGTTGTTAAGCTCCACACACCTAAATAGTGCTTAAGGGCGCGTATTCGATTTAGCGCAACTCAAAATCTAAATGATTGCTAGAATGGCGTAGCAGCATTGACACACACTAGTACAACACAATGGTCGGTTTGTATGCATCAGAAAAAGAAATACGCACGAATCATTGAAATTGATCGGCAAACGACAGCGCGCGATGTTTTACAGGGCTTCTTATAATAATTGTCTAAAATAAATGAGTTCGTATAACGGACTAAAAAATATTTTGAATATTAAGCTTAACCTTTATTTTCATAAAATAAATATATCAGTTATGTTTTTATTCAAATACTAGTGAAAAAAAATTGACAAAGTGAACCGATTTTGTACTTTTTCAACATGGTTTTTTAATTCATAATAGTAATATTTTCGTAATTTTGGCTCTGTGTCTGACTTTAAGACTGTATTCCTGTTGAAAACACGCATAAAACATAATATTTTGGCGTACTGTAATGGTTGTATTCGTCCTGAAAGTTAACTCTGACGTCTATTTTCGTAAAACGCTATGAAAGGATTGTCTTCGCTTTAAATAACCATAATTAAAAATTATACTTTTACTCTGTAGCTGTCTAACTCAAGACTTAATCTTTCTTAAAACTGTAATTGTCTTTAAATAATCTGCTCACATCATTACAATATTCCTCTGGGCAAAACGCAAAAACATGAAGTTTTCGTCACGAATCGAATACACGCTCTTAAGCAAAATATTTTTCAAAATATTTTTAGAAACTGTGTCAGTTGAAATTTGCGAAGGTAATTCATTTAATAATGTTTGAATTACTTATTTCTCGCTACTTATATCTCTAGAACATACCTTTTAAAATCTTTCATAGAATAAACGGTTACATAAATGCGTCTGTTTTAACAAACCAATTTTATCAGTAAACGTTTCACAAAAATTGTTACATACGCTATCCAGTTTCTCGTTACTTCTTATTCGCTACTTGTTCGCACACTCCCATACTTTCATCATGTCTCCATTTCAGGTTTTTATCTCTAGTCGCCAAATAATTAACATTATCACGTATATTTGATTCACGAACCAACTTTCCATTATTATGCTATTATGAAAGATGAGATCGTGTTCGTTATAAAGACTAATGATATTTTTATCTCTAACTTAACTAGGTAAATCAAATATCCTAAATATTATAAATATGAATTTATAAACGAACATTAATCCCACCAATCTTACGATATCTTGGTGGGTGAGAATGTTCGTTGTTAAGGCAGATGATATTTTGATATCGATCCAACTTGAGCTTCGCTTTGCAATTCACATACCTCTTGGAACACACCCAAGTACTTATTTCAGCTCCTTCCCTAGTCTTTGAAAAGGTATAGCCACCGATGAGAATCATCTGCTTGCCCATTTGTGACTCTACGAACTCATATCCGTAATCTGTGTGAATAAATTAAAGTATTAGTTTTTTATATGTCCATAGCTGGATGTTTTTCATCTGTTTGGCTGTTCTAGCGTTACGCTACCGACGACGGTGCGCAGCGCATTTTCCATCAGATGTGCATCCACCCTTACGGCAAAATTCGATCATTACAATTCAAAGTTGGAAGAGCTTTGGATTGCTGAAACATAACCCTCCTTCTGGCGCAGTCGGGTAAAAGCACGAAAAGAGGCTAGTGAAACCTGTTTTGATGACCTTGAAGCTGTGCCTCTCTTTCTGGTTACGGGATTTTTCGTGACATTACAAATAGGTACACTGGAAACCCAATTAAATCCTTTATTTAAGTCCTTTAAATTAAACTTCTTCATTTTGTAATAAACCATGGATTTATTTAAGTACTTACTTAATAATAATAATAACACTTAATAATATACCGATGGGCTACTATTTTTAATACTTTTGAATGTTTTTATTTTTTACCAATACTTAAAAATATAATTTAATATGTAAAGAGAATAAATAAATGATTTATTCATACATGCAAAAGATAATAGCAAGAAAAAAAAACCAAATTAATAAATAATTGATAATAATAATAATTGAGGAACTAGTAGATCTATCATTAGTGGTAAGTTCATATAGATTAGTTTTACATTTCGCTATATTCATTCTTTCATGTTTTAATTCCTTACACAAGTTCACATACATTATAATAATAGATGTAATAAGTACATTAATTTGACATTTAATTTCCATTATTTTTCATTCAATTGATTAGTGTCTTCAATCAATTTGTAAACTTTCCATGTATGGACCCCCTACGGGTAAAAGCCTCCTCCAAAGAACGCCAAAAGTCTCTATATTTTGCTGTATCAATCCAGTTTCTGTCTGCAATTTCCACTAGTTCATCTTGCCACCTGGTGCATGGTCGGCCCTTGCCTCTACTACCTTGTAGTCCCTTCCATGTTGTTATAGTAAGTGTCCATCTTTTGTCGGTGTATCTTGCTAGATGCCCAGCCCATTTCCACTTCAGTGACTGCGCAAAGAGAATGGCGACAGTTACCATAGTTTTGTTGCGAATGTCGACAGCTTTCACTCTGTCCCTTAGAGTGATTCCTAGACAGCTCCTCTCCATTGCTCGTTGTGTGGTTCGAATTTTTGCCTTGGATTTTTTGTCGAATGACCATGTTTGGCAACCATAGATTAGACATGGTACTATCACTGAATATAAAAATATTTTCTAAAATTTCATTGGGAGCTGAGATTTTAAAATATCTTTGTGGGCCCAGAACTTCTGCCAGGTTGAGGCTATCCTTCTGTATATTTCTTCTGCATTTCTTTTCGTGTTGAATGATAGTTGCTTCCCTAGATAAATGTATTTCTGTACGTATTCTTATGGCTCCTTGTACATTAAAATAGGTATCATTTTGCCATTAGTCATGCTTTTTGTTTTACTGATGGTTCATCTCTAAACCGACACTATTACTTACAACCTGTAGATCGTTTATCATAATATTTAGTTTTTCAAGATTTTCTGATAACAAAACGATATTATCTGCACAGATGACTCATGAACCTTCCATCTACCTTGATTCCTTGCGTTGACCAAGGTAGATCCTTCATTATATTCTGAAGTACCGCTATAAACAGTTTAGGTGATAATGGGTCGCCTTGTCTTACCCCTCTGTTGATGTTTACGCATTTGCCTGTTTTCTCTAATCTGACTTTGCTTGTACTTTTACTATAAATAATCTCTATTATCTTTCAGGATATTTATATATTTAACATCAATATTTTGATAAGTTAGCGCCTCCCAGATGCTGTTGTGAGAAATAGAATCGAAAGCCTTTTTGTAATCTAAGAAGGATAGATATAGCGCTCTGCGAAATTCTACACATATTATTTAATAGACATGAAGCAAACAGTTTGTACAGACACGACATGAGGCTAATTGGTCTGTAGTTTCCTATGTCGGTTGGATCTCCCTTTTCGTAATTGTAAAGTAGAATAATTTAAAATTTAGTCCAATTTTCCGGAACTCGTTCTTCGGTGAGGACTTTGTTGAATAGATGTGTCAACGAGGCAATTACTTACTTACTTAGACACAAATAATTAACATTATCATGCATATTTGATTCACACACGAACAAACTTCCAATAAGTATATATTACGATATTTTGAAGGATGAGTGTGTTCGTTATAAAGGCTAATGATATTTTTGGAACGAAGTTCCTTATCGCGCGTTGTGAAAGGGGGCTAGACGGAAAAAAATCTTACGAAAAGTTGTCACGACATTTGACATTTCGTCATTCATTTGATTTAAGAGCCATCTATTAACGTTATTGGCGCAACTGTGCTCTTCGAGATCGAATTACGAACGGCCAATAGATGGCGCAGAAATAATTTATTGGTCTTTCTATCTAAATAACTACGCATTGTACTAACATGTTAGAAAATGTTAATCTTTAAAATTACTTACTTACAATGTACCTAAGCAGCCATAATAACTTTTCATTCCTCGCTTTTTTTTTGCCCTGGCTTAAAGCCACTTAAATTCACTTTAACGCATCACATTAATTAGTGAAGGAATTGTAATAAAATTCCTTCACTAATTAATCGAAAGGAACTTCGTTCCATCCGGGTGTCCCTTGACACCTCTCAAGTTTTTATCTCCATTCAACTTAACTGGGTAAATCAAATATTCTAATATTATAATTAAGAATTTATATACGAATATTTATCCCACAAATCTTACGATATCTTGGTGGGTGAGAATGTTCGTTGTTGAGGCAGATGATATTTAGATCTCGATCCAACTTGAGCTTCGCTTTGCATTTCACATTCCTCTTGGAACACAACCAAGTACTTATTTCAGCTCCTTTAATAGTCTTTGAAAAGGTATAGCCACCGATGAGAATCATCTGCTTGCCCATTCGTGAATCTATGAACTCATATCTGAAATCTGTGTGAATGATTAGAGTTTCAGTTTTATTTATGGCCAGTTTAAGGGTGGATGCACATCTGACGGAAGATGCGTCTGACGTTTCGTAATTGGTATGCTCGACGCACTAACTCATCATCTGTTATTGTGTAAGGTTGGATGATTTATTATCTGTTAGACGTTCCCGTCAGATGTGTAATTGAAAGCAATGCCAAAATTCGTTACGATAGTCATAAGAAGCGATGGTAGGATCGCACGAGTAGGTCGGTACAATTGTGTGTGCATGAGAGTGGAGAAGGTTCGAATCTCAGAACAAACTCTCGGCACTTTTTGTTCTTTGTTTTTGTGTGGAGTTCAATTATTTGAATTCCGTTAATTTACAAGACTATTATAGGCTACAGAGGGTAAAAATAAAATATAATAGGTAGTTTAATAAAAAGAATACAACCACTTTTTCATACTTAAGAACATTTATTTGTTATTATCACTTTTAAAACAAACATAATTATCTACTATTATGCCAAACGTTGAAAATAAATTAATTTCTAATGTGTTCGTAAATAATTTTTGGTTGTTAATTTAAACTGGATGTAGTGATTGTTTATTGAGGTTATAGCTTAATTAATTCATTTTCTCAAAGAAAAGAAGATTGTAACTTAAGAGCGCGTATTCGATTCGTGACGAAAACTTCATGTTTTAGCGTTTTGCCCAGAGCAATATCGTAATTATGTGAGCAGATTATTTAAAGACAATTTACAGTTTTAGAAAGATTAAGTCTAGATTTAGACAGCTACAGAGTAAAAGTATAATTTTTAATTACGATTTTTTAAAGCGAAGACAATTCTTTCATATCGTTTTACGAAAATAGACGTCAGAGTTAACTTTCAGGGCGAATACAACCATTACAATATGCCAAAATATTTTGTTTTATGCGTTTTCCCAACAGTATATACAGTCATAAAGACAGTAACAGAGCCAAAATTACGAAAATATTACTACTATTAAGTATATAAAAACAATGTTGAAAAAGTAGAAAATCGGTTCACTTTGACAATTTTTTTTCACCAGTATTTGAATAAAAGCATAACTGATATATTTATTTTATGAAAGTAAATGTTAGGCTTAATATACAAAATATTTTTCAGTCCGTTATACGAGCTCATTTATTTTAGACAATTATTTTAAAAAGCACTGTAAAACATCGCGCGCTGTCGTTTGCCGATCAATTTCAATGATTCGTGCTTATTTCGTGCATATTTTTTTTTCTGATGCACACAAACAGACCCTTGTATTGTACTAGTGTGTATCAATGCTGCTACGCCGTTCTAGCAATCGTTTAGATTTTGAGTTGCGCTAAATCGAATACGCGCCCTTAACCTCAATTTTGCAATCTTACAATCGTGAACTAATTTATTACTATTAAGTATTATGGCCAGTATAACCCCCGAATTTCCCTGATACAACATTAACTATATCTATACTAATACTAATTACTAATAGTACTATTTAGAGGAAAGATTTGTTTGTTTATTCGGATTTACCTCAAAAACTACTGGTCCGATTTTAGACATTCTTTCATCATTAGAGTGCTACATTATCCTTGAGTAACAAAAGCTATATTTAAAAAAAATAAGGATCCTTGAGGACGAAGTCCCGTGCAATGTGCTAGTATTTTATAAATATTTAGTGTGACCTCCATTATCATTAATACAATCAAGAAGACGTCGACGGGTGGAGACCACAACTTATTATTATTTTATTTCTATAGGGTTAAGATCAGGGGAACATGCTGGCCACGGAATATATATAATATCGGACTGCTGGCTAAACCACTCACGATAAAGTTCACAAATTTAATCCAATGGAGAAACATTGCGCACAGTTAAGGTAGCATTGTGTCACTCAACTCAACCTCAACTCAACCTTGACACACCCGGCCCTTGAGCACTAATCCACTCCCACATTATTAGCACTTATTGTTCCTGATTCCGTATTATTTATAATGTTATTGTAAGATTAACGTGTGTTGTCTCGCTGGTGTTCGATGATGGAAACCTTCAGCATGATGTATCAAATTCTTTAGCAAATCATCTTGTTGGTATATTCCCCGACCATAAAGTGTCGCTGAGACTGGTTATTTGGTTAATAAGTGGTGTTCTATCACTTCTTACACGGTTCTTCAGACTTCCCTCTTCCTAAAATGTCTTCACCCAACGTCTCACAGTATTTCTGTAGAAAAAATAAATTAATCTTTATTACACACGTTGAGCCACCACCTCAAATAAAACAAATAAAATCAGATCACAAAAACCACTTACACTTAAACCGGTTTCATTGGATATTTCTGTATTATTTATTTAATTATATATTACATTAAATCCATTGTTATGCAAGGCTACAATATTCACCCTGGCTTCAATAGTTATATTGGCTTGCATTTGTAATAAAAGTCAAACTAAATCAGTACCGTCAACTGCTGTAACATTGCCTACGAGCTCAACATTGCCTACATTCAAAAAAGTTGAATTATTGCCGCTGGGAAATGTTTTTTTAGCCATATAGATAGCCGACTTGCTTTTAGTAATACCATACACAGCAAAAACATTTCTCAGCGGCAATAATTTAACTTTTTAGAATGTAGGTAATGTTGAGCACGTAGGCAATGTTACAGTAGTTGACCGGTAACACAGACGCTCGTAACTAATTCCACCAACCAACAACGTTATACAATTATATTACTGCCAGTAAATTAATTTTGTTTGTTAATCTACCCTCAATTTTTATGTGTTATAGTTTAAAATAATGATATTCTTTTCTTGACATTCGCTGTTTTTTTTCTTTTCATAACCAGAAAAAGACAGCCGGCCGCGGGCATGCCCACGAATCATAATTATTATATTCTACAGCGCTCTCTCTGTTTGGTTCATGATGACAGACTGTCAGAGTGTATTATACGGGTGTGTCGGTGTGTGTGTGCGATATGATTAAATAGATAAAAGGTCTCAACTACAACGAATTACATTGCGATAGTGTTGTAAAACTGGTAGTCGACTTATGACCCCGACTGTACATAAATAATTAACTTTAATCACGTACATTTTATTCACACACGAACATACTTCCCATTTATATTACGATATTTTGAAGGATGAGTGTATTTGTTATAAAGATTAATGACATTTTTATTTTCATCCAACTTAACTGGGTAAATCAAAATATCCTAAATATTATAATTAAGAATTTATATACGAATATTTATCCCACCAATCTTACGATATCTTGGTGGGTGAGAATGTTCGTTGACAAGGCAGATGATATTTTGATCTCGATCCAACTTGAGCTTCGCTTTGCAGTACTTCTTGGAACACACCCAAGTACTTATTTCAGCTCCTTTACTAGTATTTGAAAAGGTATAGCCACCGATGAGAATCATCGGCCTGCCCATTTGTGATTCTATGAACTCATATCTGAAATCTGTGTGAATCATTAGAGTTTCAGTTTTTTTTTATGGCCAGTTTAAGGGTGGATGCATATCTGGCGGAAAATGCGTCTGACGTTTCGTAATTGGTATGTTCGATGCACTAACGCATCATCATGTGTGTAAGGTTGGATGTTTTATTATATGTTTGACGTTTCCGTCAAATGTGCATCCACCCTTATCCCCGTCAAAATTGGATCGATACAATTCATAATTGGAAGAGCTTCGGATTACAAAAAGGTAAACATAAGACTGCGGAGAGCACAAAAAGAGGTTCGTGAAACCTATTTTGAAGACCTTGAAGCTTTTGCAATCAGGGAACGTTGTCTCTTTCTGGTACGTGTTCTTGGTTACGGGATTTTTCTAAACGAGATTATAAATAGGTACACTGAGTACCCAATGAAATTGATTCTTTAAGTCCTTTGAATTAAATTTCTTCATTTTGTAATAAACCATGGATTTATTTAAGTACTTACATATACATAAATTATTAACTTTATCACGTATATTTTATTCACACACGAACATACTTCCCATTTATCTTACGACTAGCGACCCGACCCGGCTTTACATGGGCCTATAGCCTTCCTCGATAAATGGACTATCCAACACAAAAATATTTTTTCTATTCAAACCAGTAGATCCTGAGATTAGCGCGTTCAACCAAACAAACAAACAAACTCTTCAGCTTTATAATATTAAAAAGACTAATGATATTTTTAATTATATCCAACTTAACTGGGTAAATCAAATATCCTAAATATTATAATTAAGAATTTAAATACGAATATTTATCCCATCAACATTAACATATATTGGTGGATGAGAATGTTCGTTGTTAAGGCAGATGATATTTTGATCTCGATCCAACTTGAGCTTCGCTTTGCATTTCATGTGCCTCTTGGAACACCCCCAAGTACTTATTTCAACTCCTTTACTAGTCTTTGAAAAGGTATAGCCACCGATGAGAATCATCTTCCTGCCCATTTGTGATTCTATGATCTCATATCTGTAATCTGTGTGAATACCTAATTAGAGCTGTAGTTTTTTTATATATGGCCAGTTTTACGTCAAAATTCGAAATTGGAAGAGTTTGGGTTGCAAAAAGATAATAATAAGACTGGAGAGATCACGTCAAAGAGTGCTGTGCCTCTCTTGCGCAGTCAGAAAATGTTGTCTCTTTCTGGTAAGGGGGTCTTGGTTACGGAATTTTTCTAATAGAGATTACAAATAAGTACACTGGAAATCCATTTAAATTGTATCTTTAAGTCCTTTAAATAAAATTTCTTCATTTTGTAATGAACCATGGATTTATTTAAGCACTTACTTATACATAATTAACTTTATCACGTATATATCATTCACACACGAACGTACTTCCCATTTATCCTACGATATTTTGAAGGATGAGTGTGTTCGTTATAAAGGCTAATGATATTTTTATATTCATCCAACTTAAGTCTAGCCTTGCACTTCGAATTTTTGTTAGAACACACCCAAATGGTCCAAGATGTTGGAGTTTTTTTAGTAAAGGTGTGTCCTTCTAGTAGAATCAACTGCCTGCCCATTTGTGACGTCACGTACTCATAATTGTAATCTGAAATAATAAATCCTTACTTAATACTTTTAATATTATAAATACGAAAGTAACTCTGGGTATGAATATAGCTGGCACCCTGGGGAAGGACATAGGCTACTTTTTAATCCGCGACTTCCTCTGCATCCGCGATAACCGACATTCACGCGGACGAAGTCGCAGGAAAAAGTAGTACAGAATGATTACGGATATGTGATATAGCCATTTAATCATTACAAAATAAAAGCATATTAAAATAGATATATCGGACTAGGTCCTAACAATTTTTCTCTTCTTCGACTTCCAAAAAAAACTTTAATAATTTTCATTATTGACTACATTATATTTTAGTATAGTCATAAAAATCATACACGAACATGTTTTCCATCGACAACACAATATTTTTTAGGTGGATGAGTATGCTTATTATTAAGGTAAGTGATATTGCCATCAGGATCTAACTTGAGTCTCGCTCTGCAGCCCGGTTTCTTCGTGGAACAAACCCAAGTACTATCATCTCTAGAGGTCTTTGTAAAAGTGTGGCCTCCGATGAGAATCAAAGTATTGCCCTTTTGTGACCTTGTTAACTGGTAATTGTAATCTGTGCAAACAAATATATGTGTTGGGATTAGTAAAATGGTCGCTTACTGCGTCAAGGTATGTACACGAAAAGTCTGTGGGTCAACTTTGCCAAAAGAGTATTGGAAGTCCTGTGCATCCTGTATAATAATGTTTTCAAAAGGCTGTTGAGACTGCCCCGATTTTGTAGCACAACTGAAATGTTTGCGCAGAATCGAACGGACGATATTCATGCGGTCATTCGAAAAAAAATCGCATCCCTAATAACAAGAATTGAAAACAGTGGCAAAAGTATACTTTGCGAACGGTGGCGAACATTTACTCTCCTATTCTGAGACGTTTTGTGGGGGTGATGAACAAGTGCATTATTTTCCTTTTGCATGTGTGTCGTCGACATAAAGCGAACTCACTTTTATAATTACTTGGTATTTATATAGATAATAATTATACTTACTAACATTAAATATAAGAAATTTACTAACACAGTGGATCCTATGCTGTCCGAAATAAAAAAAAATTGATTAATATTATTTTTACATCAAAATTAGATCGTTACTGCTGATCTTAAATTTTCCCGAGTGAAATGATTGAATTATGCTTCAAACTTTTTATTAGTGTTATTTTGCATGCCTTCTGGTTAAATCTCAGTGTTGCTAATTATATTTTGCATGCCTTCTGGTTAAACCTGACTGTTGCTAATTATACTTTTAGATCACCATGTCTTGTACCCATATTTGCAAAATAAAATATGTTATATTTATTCTTCAACTCCTTAGTACATTAACTTTTTCCACAAAATTAATGAATAGAAGCCGCTGCACGTGAATTCCTTTTCAGTGTCTATTTTTCTAATTTATAAACCTTCGCCGGCGTACACAAAACAACTCACCAAACTCATCACAATCGGATCAAAGGTTTAGAAAAGCATAGAGGACAAACATACATTCATTTATTTATATGGAAAGGTTATACATATTACGCCTTTTTTACACGAACATGTTTCCCGTTTACAATACAATATTCTTTAGGTGGATGAGGATGTTCATTACTAAGGCTGATGATTTTATGATCTTCATCCAACTTGAGTTTCGCTTTGCAGCCAGGAGTCTTCGTAGAGCAGATCCAAGTACGTCCACTAGCGTTATTTGTGAAGGTGTAGCCATCGATGAGGATCAACTTCTTGCCTTTTTGTGACATCGTGAAATCATATTTGTAATCTGTGTAAACAAGATACAATAGATTATGGAGGGACAAGCTAAGGAGTATGATCTCTGCGTATGAAAATGTCCTTTGAAATGTGCCACATAAGGCCGCAAATTCGAATCTGCAGCGTGTGCAGAGGAACGTTCCAGTGTGTATTGTCGCGTGCGAGCGGGGCGTCCAATTAGTGTGTTGACCAATCGAATAGCGCGGTTCAAGGGTAAGAGTCATCAACTCATCATGACAAAGGAACGAGACACTTGAATTGTTGTTGCTTGTCTCAAAAATGAGTTTTCTTCTAATAATACGTCAATATCTTCCCATTCCATATTTTATTTATGCACACCACTTCTTTCACTGGCAAATCGTGACACACTGAATAAAACATAACTTGCCGAACACTGATCAAGCCACTTAACTACACACTAAAAACGCTGCTATGAATTCACCAAGAGAAAAGTCTATACGTTCAGTAGTCGAGCGTGCACGCTCATAACAACATCCCGCTGCACACTCCGCCGTTCCGAATTTGCGGCCTGAGCGCACTCGACGGCCAGGTCGCGGCGTCCAGTGAAATCTAGCTATTTGTTCATAACTTTAAATACTGAGCGTATTTAGCGACAAGCGGCTAATGCGCAAATAGCTAAAAGAAAGAAAGAAAGAAAAATTGTTTATTTGCAACCTCGTACAGCTAGATTTCACTGGCCGTCGCGACCTGACTGCCGCGACCTGGCCGCCGAGCCGAGTGCACTCGTAGCCTTAGGGTGGCGCTACAATCGCGACCAGGTAAAAATGTTCTAACTCGGCATACTTCAATCCGTCAACAACTGCTACATTCACGGATCTATGGCTACATTCATACCATACCCTGAGCCTACGCTAGCGCCATTTTGGCGGGTTTTGGAACTGTTACCTTGCTGCCTAAGCTGGACACTGTTTCAACTTTCCCCCCATATTATGAGATAGTGCTCCATACAATGTTTGGAATAGGGTATTTTACCAAAAAAATCTAATTAGTCCGTCAGATAGATTTCCAAAAAATATTGGACACGTGTTTTTTTTATGTTTTTACGTAAACAAAAAATGAAGACGATACAGTGCGTCGAAAATTTGTGTGACATCACTATGTCAGTACCTACACTTTTACCACTCATGATCTTTGATGCGTTTTATCTTCGTCAGTTTTTATTCATTTGATTAGAACTGACGGACTAATTAGATTGTTTTGGTAAAATACCCTATTGTAATAGGAACCGGAACCGGGGCTAACTTTTTTTAAAAAAAATCGCAAACTTTAAACTACAAAGTTAATTCTGGTTTATATTTTTATTCTTCAAATCACTTTTTTACATATAATATACATATGGACATTTTACCACACAGTTAATACTTAAAATAAAAAACGGCCAAATGCGAGTCGAACTCGCACATGGAAGATTCCGTACCACTGTATAATACAGGTACCGAATAATCAAGAAAAAAATCAGCGAAAAATGTTGTGTTTGCTTTTTTTAAATTGTTATCATTATTTTATATTTATTATGACAACCCGCTGACTGACAGACGGCCAGACAGCGGAGGCATCGTAATAAAATCCTGCTAGGCATCATCCCGAATGATGCCCAACGGGACTTAATACGGAACACTAAAAATTAAAAATATTGGATTTACACAACAAAATTGTTTAATTTTTTTTTTGTGGGATGGCCATGTAGAACTTTGTTAATGTTGACATTTGAATCGCATATTTTTAATAAAATACAGGTCTGTAGCAAAGCGAAACATAAGGCATCTTTAAATTTAGGTTTCCAATCTAAAAAACAGACGTCCTTCCCTCCTTTAGAAGGTGTGCTCAAAATTTCTGAGCGGAATCATTTACTTTCAAATTTTTTTTTTATGCTTTTTTTATTTATTAGAATGATTTCTAGGTTTCCTTCAATTAATAATAAGTACAATATTTTTTAGGTGGATGGGGATGTTCATTGTAAAGGCTTATAATTTTTTGATTGTTATCCACCTTCAGCTTAGCCTTGCAGGCTGGATTCTTCGTAGAACAGACCCATATACCTCCGCTAACTTTTGAGAAGGTATATCCAACAATAAGGATCAATTGCTTATTCTTTTGTGACCTCATAAATTCATAGTTGGAACCTGTGTAAACAAATAAATGTTTCACGTACATATGTTTTCTACATTGTCACATAAAAATTTTTTGCTACGTATAGGATTCGGTTTCGAACATTTTTAAACATGACAGTTGACTTTGTTTTTTTAAAATGCAGCTTCTTTTAATCTATTTATTTTTCGAATACAAACTATTACCTAAATAAACTATTATAAAACTACTAGCTGAACTGGCAAACGTTGTTTTGCCATATAAATAAAAAAAAATAGGCTACGACCTATTCTCAGACCTACACAAAAAATGTCATTAAAAATCGGTCAAGCCATTTCGGAGGAGATGTTTAGCAGATGATGATATTAGCAGACATATTTTTTTTAAGAAAATGAATGGTATCTTACCCATTCTTCTCCATACGAAACTGCTTTTTGGAATGGGAAAATAGATTTCAGTCTATTATTCTTTAGGAATAAATATAATGACCACCAAAAGATACTTTAGGATCTTTATTTTTTTGGTAAGGGAGCTTCCCTTACCAAAAAAATATACTATGTAGTAAATGATCACCAAATCTGCAGTGCGCAAATTAATGCAATATATATTTCGTGGCTATTTAGAATAGCAAGATGTAAACTTTTTGGCTATAATTTAGTCGGTCGCCCGTGGTCCCTTCTCGTAGTCCCTGGAAGGGACCACGGAGCTTTTTTTCTTCGTAGTCCTTATAATACTGGAAAATTACGTGGTCGCTTCTCGTATTCCCTGGAAGGGACTACGGAGGCTTTTTTCTTCGTAAATAATAAAAAACTAAATAGGTAAATCTTGCAAAGCTCCCGCCTTGGCTTTATGCTTACCAAAATGGATAACCAAAATCTTTTTGACCCTTAAGTTACCCCTGGGGCGGTCCGACATGGTTAGGTTAGGGTAGAACTGTGACCCCCTACGCCAGAACCAAATCGCTTTTTACAGTCAAACTCATACATTTGGGTTAACAATGATTTGTTTGGAGTCATTTGCTTTAATAGCATAGCAAGATGTGAACTATATAACTTTGGTTATAGGGGGATATAACTTTGGTTATAATTTTGGTGGGTTTTAATTTTGGTGATCATTTACTATTTTTGACTGTTTATTTTACATATCTGGTGATAAGTTAAACATATGCCTTTTTCTGTTGTAACGTTTAAAAGTGCCTTTAATGGACTAATTAAAATAAATGATTTGATTTAAAATCCTTATCAACATTGCACACAATTATTCGTACAAGCACATCAAGCCATACCAAACTGTCAAATTTTCTAAATTGAATATGAACTTTTTAACTATGTGATAAAGTTAAAAATCTATCAAAGAAATTTGACAGATTGTTGTAGCTTGATGCGTTGGCCTCTGGTATTAAATTACACACGAACATATTTCCCATTGACAATACAATATTTTTTAGGTGGATGAGGGTGTTCGTTATTAAGGCTTATTATTTTCTGATCGCGATCCACCTTTAACTTAGCCTTGCAGGCTGGATTCTTCGTCGAACAGACCCAAATACCTCCCTTGTGGTGGAGCCTTGGAGGTGTAGCCATCGATAAGGATCAATTGCTTGTTCTTTTGTGACTCCACGAATTCATAACTGTAATCTGTAGTAAAAAAAATGGTATCAAAATTAATAATAATTGTAGGTGTTAGACCATTGGCTCCCAACCTTTTCGATCTTGTAGCTTCTATGACTTAGCTAGGGAAACTGATTTACCCCTCTCATGTTACCTTTAATGAAAATAGTACCTACGTATAAAGATAAACAGTTAATGATATTCCCCGTGAGGTGTCTGGGCTAGAATAGCACCCCCCATTTCATCCCGAGGGTGTCGTCGAAGGCGACTAAGGGAAAATCCGGAAGTCGGGCAGCGGCTTCCGTGTGCTTAACAACTTCACTGCGATCCCCATGACGTCTGCCAAGCGTGGGGATTATGGCAATCCCCCCCCCCCCCTTATGGGGGAGGCCTATGTTTAACAGTGGACGTCTTCAGGCTGATGATGATATACACAGCTAGGGCATGAAATGCACTGGCGAGCTAGATTCGGTGTTATTGGTCATACATACCTATGTATATTTTGATCCTGGTGTCCTGAAATACAGACCTAGAGCCTAGTTTAGGCACCAGTCTCCCACAATATTAAATAACAAATAATATGTATTTTACCACTTCGATAACTCTGTACCTTGTAATATTGTAGCGAGAAATAAATAAATTATTATTATTATATTACCAGCTTATTACCCCCACAGAATACCAGTTTTACCTACGCAGGGGTAATTTACCCTCAGGTTAGGAACTGTGGTCTTAGACGGAATAAAGGAAATAAAAACTGGGATAAAATTTGGTGACAAAAGTTGAATGAAAAAAAACGAGTACTTTGGTAATAGGTGAATAGAAATTAATTAATAGAGGTAGGAATAAAAATTATACACGTTGAACAAGTTGTCTTTTAGTCAAATACTCAAACGCTACTTAATTTTAAGATGCCGTTAAATCCCGTACAGGTACTTTGACATAAAGTGACAGAGACAGCGCGAGACATACGTTTGAATATTTGGTCATTTGTGTATTCCATTCATAAACGTATCTTCTGTTCTGCCGAAACAAAAACCACCAGCATTATATATTCTCTTAATTTTTAAAGTTTCATTATTTACGCTGATTCGTTTTGAATCTATTCTAAGCATAAGTTTTGGATATACATAGCTTGTTACTTGGAATAATAATTAGTTTCATTATCGTGAGAGATTGAGGGTTGCCCCGTTTTGAAAGGGCTAAGCTCTAATGTCATGTTGAACAGCTATTCATAAACTGGATAAATGCGATTTTGCGGCAATACGGGTAGTAAGTAGTTTTGATTTATTATAAGTAACGTTCAAGCCAAGCATTATAAACATCATTAATTTGTTATAATTTACTGATTCAGTACAACCATCATGTCAAGGCACAAAATTTTTGAGGTCTGTTATTTCTGTAGACAATGGGCGTAACTCGAAAAAACCCTATTTCTGACAATAGGAAATTATTGGATTGTAGACCATTTAATTTGGATTAATATTATCAGTCAGTTACATACTTACTTAAAAAAAATAAACAAAAATATTAAACAAACGATTTTATTGTTTCATAGTCATTAAATTTACTTAAATTACTAGCCATAAACAAGTTCTTCGGAGGGGAATGACCATGATAGCCTTGTATGACTTTCATGGATCCATCTGTTCTGAAACGCACTCGAGCACGACAGCCGATAATGCGCTTGGAGCAGTAGAAGAATGGAGAATTCCGTTTTTGAAAGAACACGTGTTTTTTGAAAATCAGCAGATATTTTCCCGAAGGTAACGACACAAACGTGTATGGTAAGGCTGAAAAAGAAAATAGTAGAAACGACAGTATTGATATCTATACACAAAGCGTCATTATAATTTATTATTTTGATACAATAAGAAATATCATAAAACCAATTACGAAAAATCATTCATTTATTTAGTAACACAAGCTTCTTACATTTTCATGATTAGATAACTAAGTAACAGTGCCCATACATAAAAATCTTAAGTATGTAATTTCTTAATTGCATAAAAATATCTTCCTAATGGCCAAATACTCAAGCGATCAATTTTAGGATGCCGTTAAGTCCCGTGCTGTCTCTTACTGTACATCAATGTGACTGTGACAATACTGGACTTAAGAGGAAATACCACGGGCTAGAGAATTGAAAATTAGGTATTTGTAAAATCGATTGCTGTCGCGCGATGCCCGAACACGAACAGCAGAGCGCGATAGAGACAACTGCAACTTTGACCGAAATTACCTATTACAATTACACAAAATCAATGATTCGTAGTCCCCTGATTTCTTCTCCAAAACTTAACCGATTTAACTGCTTTTTTCATTAAAAATTAAAGAAAGGCTTTTGCCGTGTTCCTATGTTTTCTATTTTTTATATAATCAAATCAAATTTGTTTTCTGAATGTTTGAACACAGCGGAAAATCATGTAAATTTTGTAGGTTTTTGAATATTCATATCTCTTTTAATAATAAATTTATAAGAAAAAGGAAAACATAGGGACATGCCAATAGTAGCCATGGATATTTAAAAAAAAAAAATTGATCTACTGGCATTATCCAGGGAGGAAACAGGGGACTAAGTTTGTATGGAAAAACGGCCCTTGTGTTTCCTCTTAAGGCGCTAACAAGCTACTTTTACAGATTTGAAACTGACAATCACGTCAAAATGTGTAGTGTAAATGATTTGAAAAAAATATATGATAAACAAGAACATTCTCTTAATCATTTAGTATGTGAATATTTTTGATTAAGTTCATATTAAATAGTTTTATTAAATCGTGTAGTTGTGTCTGACGCGGACAAAACATTGATAACCACACAAAATCTACCCGGAATATTTAAACGAAACTTTTACTATCTTACAGACAATTTTATTATCTATCTTTTAGTATACGCCTTTTTTTATGTTAAAGAATACTATCTTTTATTTAATTTTTTAGACTATACTTTGAGAGTTTTGGACGCAGCGCATACGATTCTCTGGTCGCTCAAGGTCGCCCGGGCGTATATCGTCGCCTTAACGGCATCTTAAAATTGAGTAGCGTTTCAAGGGTGTCATTGAGGGTGTTGTTTATCTATATATGTAAGTATTTACAAAAAAAAAATGTATTTGTGTATGTATATCAGCTGTCTGACACTCATAGTACAGGGTCTCCCTAGTTTGGGGTCAGATGGCCGTGTGTGAAAATGACCCCACATATTAAAAAATAAACCAAACTTACTTTTGAATTGTCAAAGTCAAAAAGTCAGAAAGTTGAAGCTAGTAGCTCGTTCCAAACAATTTATTTATTTAGGGACAAAAAACAGTTACAAGTTACAATTTTTATATCAAAGCTAATTAGGTTCATTTAATATACGTATAACAATAGGTTTCTATGGAGAAGAACGAGCAAGAAACTCCATGAACACTCTTTTAAAATCAATAATATGTTACAAATTACGGTTACATCATTTATCATTATCATCAATCAGATTCGCCCAGAAATCGACCTTCTGTCATCATCATTTAAAATTAAAGTTCAGTACAGACCTATATCCTATATTGTATCCTAAATTGAAAGGCACAAAACAATTCTTACACCACCCACCTAATTCTAGACCGATTCACATTATTTGGAGTAGGTACTGGATAATCAATACTGTTCAGCTTTCAAAAACATTCCAAACCATTTAAAACTATATTTACATTAAATAAAAGGTCTCAAATGCTACGGCATTGTTTCTTAACTTGTTTTTGTTTTGGTAAGCAAATATGACGAATTAGCATGGTGGGATCTCCATTTTAAGTTTACAATCAAATTGTATTCACTTACGTTTTAGGTAACGGTTAAACGTAAGCAGAAATGTACAGTACGGTCAACGTAACTTGGCGCGTCTGAAGTTAGCCGATTAGCTGCGCAGTAGACAATTTCGTTCCTAAAAGTTCCATTGCGCAGCCAAACAGCTAACTTCAGACGCGCCAAGTTACGTTGACCGTATTGTATATCGTATATTTTATTGTATGTTGTATGTATTTTACAAAGACTTAAAAGGACACCAGTTAACCGTCAAAATTATGATGTTATTTCGTTTGTTTACCAAATAAGACTGTAAAAAATACTATAGCATATTTAGGAAAGTTTAACATAGTCTCCTTTCGGCAAAACCATGTATCGTGGTGGTAAATGGGCGTGTATGGGTTGCGAACATGCCAGTATATTGCCATCCCTGTCCAGTTTGATCCGAGCTTTACATCCAGCGTCTTTTTTAGAGCAGTAGTAGTTCAAGGTCTGATGCTGTTGAGAGAAGGTGTATCCTCGATACATCAGCAAATGCTTCCCCCTCTTCGTAGGTATCATTTTGTATGTTTGAGTATCTGGAAGAGTAATTTATATTTAATTAAACTTTGTTTATTTTAGCTTTGCCACCATTATTACCTGTGAAAACGATACGAAACCTTTTGTTGCGGAGTTGTTTTGGTAAGTTGTGAATTTTATCTTTGTTACATTCATTTGTATGAAAAAAATAAAATCATTTAGAGGTTTTAAAATATTTTCCAATGTGGAGAATACATTAACAGGAGTAGATTGAAATACTTACCATATTTTGAAACCCTCGCATAATTAAAATATTTTGAAATGAAAAATACAGGTTTTCGTTCATCGCCTTGCCCATTTTGTGTTTATAAAAGAAAGTGACAAATGACATTAACGGATCTGTCAAATTGGCAGAGAAGTGATGTGAATCGTTTTTTACAATGGCGGAAAAAGTACCTTGATTAATCGTTATTTGTGACATTATATCCCAAAAAACGACTGTCAGTATCACTGTTACTATCAACTGCCGTTTCGTTCAGAAATAATGGGCTTTTCGTTAAAATATTTACTTAACTTCCATTTTTATTGCGGGGTTTTAAAAATATTGTAAATACCTGAAGATACTCTTTAGGTACCCAAGAATATAAGAATTAGAATTTCAACTTCTCTAAACATCTTATTTTTTTTGTACTAAGCCTGCCATGATTCTTTGTATTGTAAATAATAGTTCTATTTGGCGGCCATTTTATGCTATGATGTGCTGGACGCTTTAAGGTCGGATTTTTTTCGTAGATATGGCAAGTCCACAGATACAGGTGCTAGGTGCAGGTGCAGGTGGCTTTGTGCATGAAGTATAAATAAATAAATAAATAAATGAGTAGAGTCCTGTATTCTGCAGCGGACTGCGCCATTATTAAACGCTGATGATGATGATCACACATCAGGTATTTTATGTAATAGGTAGGTACAATCGAAAATCAAAACCAATCTAATATTAATATCGCATATATTTGTAATTAACATTAAAATAATAATAAAAAGCTTTTAGCTATAGAATTAAACATTATACCTACAGTTGACAGGTGGAACAATGGACAAGTAATACTAGAAGGCCCGGCTCGGCTTCGTGTTATGCAGAAGTCCGACTTTGTAGATCATTGTGTGCGGTCAATCAAACTAACATTGTCATATCAAAATATCATTATCTTTTCATTTTTAAGGTTTAATTAATCGCTGTTATTTGTGGAAGAAAATAAACCTTTTCCACCACCACCAGCTGCCAACTTTTCAATCTACCAGCTGGTCTATTCTGTACAAATCTCCCTCGGTGAATTTGTGTAAAGTAAGCTGTCATCTCACCTGCCGCTGGGGATTCACTACTCACCACAAGATTTTTTTTTTAGTAGACTAACAAGTCTTCACCACTCTTGGACTTTACCCAAGAGTTTTGAAGGCCTCTCTCCATTCCTTCCATTTCTCCCGATATTGTATCTGTATCTTCTCCTCGGTCTACCGCGACTCCGGCTGTGTCAAGGCTCCAGTCTTGCAATATGCAGGCCTTAGCCAGCTTATCAAGCAGACATGGCCCACCCAGTTCCAGTTTAATTTTGCAGCGTTTTATGCTTAGAGCTTACACCACCTAAATTCATCGAGGAAAATGCAGAATACCACTGCTGGTTTGTGTGGTGATAGTCTAAAACTATACCCTGTTCACAATAAAATTAGAAATTTACAAAAACCTTTTTTACAGTCCGTTCAACCGATTTTGACTCATATTGCGTTGGTAGCATGACAAATGGCAACTGCCATTTATTGTAACCACTTTTTTGCTTCTAGTGTCATCCTTAAGCCTACGGAATAGAAGTCAAAATCGGTTGAAGGGACTGTAAAAAAGGTTTTTGTTTTCTAATCTTATTGTGAACAGGGTATAGATCATTTACTAAGCACCACATTGTTTTGTTGGTTATTAGGATAAATATGAGGGTCGTATTTTTCCATAATTAGACTTTAAAACGATTGCTTTATACGTGTGCCCGTCGTTTAACCATATTGTACAATAAGATACCACTAATAACTATCTATTGGGCTTCTCGCAACGAAACATGAGGTTTGGCAGTGCACCACGAGACATGCGTTAAAATAGGCACATAAACCATTCTTGTCCATGCCATCTCATTATTATGCTACCACTTCACATGGCGTATTTGTGCAAATATTCGCCTTACTTGGATAATACAAAATAATCTTTATTTCAATATTCGTAGGGTACACTTTGTATTGTCCAAGTAAGACGAATATTTGTACAAATACGCCATGTGAAGTGCCAGCATTATAAACTACCAATTCCACATTTCATTGTGAGAAAGTATACTTATACCTAGGTAAAGTATAAAACATATTTAAATTCACAATAATTATTCATATTTTCTTCGCTTCTGTATAGTTAACATTTACCATAATAATATCCTGTGCATGACATTGGCACTTAAAATAAACAATAATTACTAAAATATTTTTTAATATTCATGATTGTCTTCAATATTCTTCTAAGTAATAACGAGAGTACAATATTAATAAGCATTATTAAAAGTTATTATTTATTAAGTGGCTAAAATATCATAAAAAAATTGTCGAATTTAAATATCATTAAAAAATTGTCGGTTTTAATAACGGACTAACAAACACGGAATCTTAAGGACAGTCACTGAATGACCAGAGTCAGCAGTTTGGGATAGGTTTATTAACGGGCTATTAAACGACTTTTACAGATTTTAAACTGACAATCACGTCAAAATGTGCAGTGTGTCTCAACTTAGAGAGTTTTGGACGCAAAACTGATGCAGAACGGACGCAGTCTGCGTCCAAAACTTTCAAAATTTAGTCGAAAAAAAAAAAAAAAAGTAGTATTCTTTCAAAATAAAAAAAAAAGGCGTATACTAAAAGATAGATAATAAAATTGTCTGTAAGATAGTGTAAGTTTCGGATAATTATACCTGGTAGATTTTGTGTGATTGTCAATGTTTTGTCCGCGTCAGACACAATTTCACGAGTTAATTAAACTATTTAATATGAACTTAATCAAAAATATTCACTTTCTATATGATTAAGAGAATGTTCTAGTTTAACATAATTTTTTTTCAAATCATTTACACTGCACATTTTGACGTGATTGTCAGTTTAAAATCTGTAAAAGTCGTTTAATAGCCCCTTAAACTGCATATTCTTAATGAACTTTAATTTGGATTTTACTTAATTGACTCGATTTTTTTTATCGGAGTATTGTACTATACTATACTATTGTAACATACAATTGCAGTCTAAAATAAATTATTTTAAATGTCAATTAAAACGATGCAAAATGTAAGAACACAATTTACAGGTTACTACTAGTAATTTATTGATGATGTAAACATCTTAGCGCCTAGGTACACGCTAGCTCAGACTTCGAGCGTCAGACCCGTAATTAAGAGTCAGATGACGTCACTGTAAGGGTGTTACCAGACCAATCGATCGATCGTCGATCGACGGCATCGATCGATGGTAGAATGGATTAGTCGACGTCGATCGATAGTTTCTAACAGACCAATCGATCGATCGTCGATCGACGGCATCGATCGATGGTAGAATGGATTAGTCGACGTCGATCGATAGTTTATACCAGACCAATCGATCAATCGTCGATCGACGGCATCGATCGATGGTAGAATGGATTAGTCGACGTCGATCGAGCTTGATTAGCCGCGCCGCGCGGCGTCCGCTCCCCATTATCACCTGCTGCCCGCCCACGCCCTGCGCGCGTTTGCGTCTCCGTAATAATAGTACGAGCAACATCGTACTGGCCAACAATAACGCGTCCTCTTGTGAATACATTTCGAAAGAAACTGATGGAATATAGCCGGGGTTAATCGATCGACGTCGACCGGCAATCGATCGATTTGTTAGTCGACCGGTATCCGTCTAACAGCCAAAGCTACCACACCAATCGATCAACGTCGATCGATGTCAACAGATGGCATCGATCGATGATCGATCGATTGGTGTAGTAACACCCTAAGAGTTGTTGTTCATGTGTGCGTGAGACTGGTACTGACACGAGCTCACATGTTTACACATAAATTCTCGTGAGTACCGTAGCACACATTTGTTTTTTTTTTTTTGCAACGCTACCAGGAAAATAATGTAATCGAAGATCGTACACAAAGCTATTCGGCTTTTCTCCATATGACCCAAAATCGCATGACCAATCTGGTATAGTCTAAAGGCCGGAACCGTGACTAATAATTATTATGTCTAAAAGCTACGTTTGCAAGACTTTGATCAGTGCTGAATTTGACATAGAGTCCATTTTGAGTTGAACGGTAGACAGGCGGAGCGTGATTATGGTCTAGTCTCACACTTGTAATTCGACCTTTGTCATCGAATTTTATGCTGGACTTGCAGCTTTTATACTTTCTGGAGCAGTAGTATATGTTCTTGGCTCGATTGTTCTCAGAGTACGTGTATCCGTTGACCATCAGCAAAGTTTTCCCGCGAATCGTCTGAATAAACTTGTAGCTACAGATACCTGAAAATAGTAACATTATATTATTTTTTTGTTATTCTCGTGAGTTATATTCTGAAGCTTTTTTCTTAAACCCTTCCCACCATTATTTACTACAATCAAAACTAGGTATGGAATATGTTCGCTGTTAAAGTGTTTGTTTTTATTTCATGACTGTAGGTACCAATGGACAAGAACAATGTGTTAAAATATTAGTATCAGTATTATTTATACAACCAATTAGTGTTACTTTCAGACGTAAAACCCCCTTGCGGTATTCCGGCTAGCCGTATCGTCTCGATTCTATTGCAGCCCGCAGCATGTCGTCATCGATTACAAGCATTTCTTTTCCATTTATACTGATGGCTATATGTGACAGCAATTTAAAAATTCATAAAAATAGATGTGCAGCCCGCCGCAGCTCCAAGTCAAATCAGTGCGTTACTATCATGCAGTTTGAAGTGTGGCCTGCCGCATTGCGGTCAGCCGCAAGTGCGTTTTAGGTCTTAGGCTATGAACTCACGATGCGGTTTTCACCCGCGTCCGCCGCAGTTGCGGGCCCGCAGCTTCTGTAGAATGCATATATGTAAAAAATTAAAACCCATTTCACGACGCGGTTTACGCCCGCGTTTTGCGGCTCCCGCTGCACCGCACCGGCGGGCAACTAGTAAAATCGCTCCCGCAGCCTCGGCGGGTTGCACCCGCGAGCTCTGCGGTCGGTTGACGGGCGACCGCAGTGGCCAGCGGGGGTACAGAAATCCGACGCCATTTTGCAGTGACTTGTTATTACTCGTGGCGTCGTGACGTGTCTGTGCACGTTTGTCAATAAACTTTATAAAATGGATATTGAAGTCGATCTATTAATTATTTTAGTGCAAGAAAGGTCAGTGCCCGTCTTGCAACCGCACGTCTTGCGATAAACGCCCGCCAAGTCTGCGGGCGATAATCGCCACCGCACAGAACTCCAGTCCCGTGAGTTTGGCCTATTCTTCTACCGCAGCGGGCGCGGGCGAAAACCGCATGGTGAGTTCTTAGCCTTAAGGTTTAATTTACAAAAACAAATGCCATGAACAATGACAATGAATAAGACGACCATGAATCTTTATTACGAGGTTTGGTTACCCAGTGGCTTTTTAAGAAATAATAAAACTATAATGTCATTTTAAATGCTTTATTTAATTTTTTACAACGACAGAAGGGCAATTCTACCTTCAACCTTTAAAAACGTTTGCATTCAAAACTCAGTCTCCATATGTCCAAAATGCCTGTACCCACCTACATTTTTGACTAGATTTTGTCATTGATTGTTGAAAGATTTTAATTACTTAGCTGAATTTTCTGCTTCAGATCTATAACAAGACTTAATAATAAAAACACACATTTTTAAATAGCTTACAGATTTTTATTCTTGTTCTAAACTCGATGTCGTCTACGAAAGCAACCAAGGCATATGGCAGGTGAACCTGGGCATTCAACACATGCCATAAAAGTGTGTACTGGTATCTTATTAAATTGATCGCAAACTTGGCACAATTTACTTTTAACCTGTCCAAATGTATTTGGAATAATTCGAGGCAAATGTGTCTTAGTTACTGGAATTACTAGATGATCGTCTTTTTCACCTGCATCACTAATTTTACCCCCACAGGCTGTTGTTTTTTTTTTTAACTTCACTGGCTGTTGGGCGCTTTTCCATTGCTTCACACAAAGCTGAACCCGGCTCCGTGTCATCTAGAATAACTTTTTTCTTATTTGTGTTTTCATACTCAATTATTAATTATTAATTTATTGACTAAACTCGATTTTGATGGAATTTGGTAGGTAGACTAAGGGCGGGTTGCTTCAACTAACCATTACTGACCGGTAATAGTCAAAAATGGCGCTAACTATCGTCAAATCAAAAAAATGGGTTGTTTTACAAAATCATACCTACGTCAAAAAGTTACTATTACCATAACCGACCAGTCATCGTAATTTTGAGTTGTCAAAATTACAACAAATTTCAAACATCAAAATATTCTGGAATCTCTTTTTGAATAACTTTAACTGACGGATTTTTATGTCATGAAACAACCCGTTACATTTAACGTACGTTAAACATCGCACGTCATAGTAACTTTTTAACCGTCCGTATGTAACGTTAACCAACTGTTTGAAACAACCCGCCCTAAAATATAACATCAAGGAAGGGCAAAATATAATATATGCATATGCTACTTTGTGATCCGCGACTTCGGCTGCATTCGTCATTAACGACTTCACGTGGACGAAGTCACCGGCAACAGCTAGTATACTAATAATACGAAACAGCTTGTCTGTTTAGTATTTTTATTATGAAAAATCACTCGAGGGTTCCAAGGCTATTTGGTCTAAGCGACATTTTTTGTGATGGGCGCAACTACAATAGTTCGCCGATTATAAGGATTACAATAGTTGAGTTTCATTATTTGATTCGTTCTATAACTTTAAATGGATTACTTTGAGTAGATACATTACGATGTCTAATAACTAATTTCTCTTATTGTATATTCATTCCTCTTCACCCTTTTAAGAAAGCTACGGTCCCTCCTCCGTCATACGAAATGTCGCTTAGCCTTGGAACCGTCGCGCGTCGCACTGTCGCAACAGCCATGGGTTTATTATGTGAATGATCCAAATACGTAGTTAATTCAATACTTGTTTTCATAATAAATCTTTTAATTACAGTTGAAACTTTACCCTTAAATATCTCCAACCAGAAGTAACCTAAAAAAATATTGTGTCGTTAATTATGTCTTTTAAAAATACACTCACTGCCCGCCAAATAGACCAAACATCATCATTCCACCCTTAAATCGGCACGCGGATGACAATGCGCACTGTTAGCTCTGATGATTTCGCCACAAGCAGTAAAAATGACTGCTTTGCAGCCCTTATTATGATGAGTGGCACAGTACCATCTAGTCTTCGGCCCAATGGTACGATGGTGGTAGAATACATATCCTTCAAGTATAATAACTCGAGCTCCTCTCTTAGATCTCGCATACACTGCACCTGTAAGTGTAATGTTAATATATTAAGGCGCTACCCCGACCAAAAGTGCGTTTTTCTTCGTTGTTCAGGGGCTATTAACTCATTAATTAAAAGAAACAAACTACATATAAAAGCATATTATTAATATTCAATATCCTATCATCCCATTTCACGTTCTTATTTATTTTTTTATGTGCCCTAAATACACTTAAGGGCGCGTATTCGATTTAGCGCAACTCAAAATCTAAACGATTGCTAGAACGGCGTAGCAGCCTTGAGACACACTAGTACTACACAATGGCCTGTTTATGTGCATCAGAAAAAAAAAATACGCACGAAATAAGCACGAATCATTGAAATTTATCGACAAACGACAGAGCGCGAGGTTTTACAGTGCTTTTTAAAATAATTGTCTAAAATAAATGAGTTCGTACAAGGAACTGAAAAAAATTGTGCACATTGAGCATAAGCTTTATTTTCATCAAATAAATATATCAGTTGTGTTTTTATTCCAATACTGGTGAAAAAAATTGTTGACTGAACCGATTTTGTACTTTTTTAATACTGTTTTTTAATATCTAATAGTAATATTTTCGTAATTTTGGCTCTGTTATGTACTTTGCCCCAACGTACTCAGGAAAAGGCTAGGTAGATGAATGATAAAAGGTACTTTACTTTCTTTCAAGTGATAATACTTCAAGTTTAACAAGATATTCTTCTAAAGGTCCTCAAAATTACAGCTATACTTAAATGACAATGAATTGATAATCTTATAAAGATAATTCAAAAACGTTTCGGATTTAGTCATAAAGGTGTTTCTGTCAAGTAAATTGCGAAAATGTGTTGCTCTTTCTTATATCTTTATGGTCGCTACTCTTTTAATTTATGTTCTCCGCCTATTAGTCAACGTGAATCAATCTGGATATTTTTTTTTGTTTTTTTATCAATTTGTAGGCATACGTTTGACCACTATCTCACCTGATGGGAAGCTATGATGCGGTCTAAGATGGAGCACGCTTGCCTAGAAGTAACCTATTCACTCTTGACTTAAAGACTCCCAGGTTGTAGCTATCAGGAAACACAGACTCAGGCAGGGAATTCCACTTCTTAGCAGTACGCACAATGAATGTGTTCCCAAAACGTTTTGTGCGTGTGGGTGGGATGTCCACCATATACCGGTGGCGCATCGCCGTACGTCTTGTGGTCCGATGATGGAACGGGCTCGGCGGAATTAAGTTATGCAATTCCGTCGCACACTCCAAATTATACAAGTAACAGACAGATATTGGTTACAAAAACTTTGTTTATTGCATTTTACATATAATCCGATTTGTGCTCTAATATTTAAATAAAATATATTTAATCTACAAATATATAACTTTGTAACATGTCAGTATTATCATAATTAGGATTACGATATTTTAAGCTGTAAATAACAGTCAGGTGAAAAAATATTTAATTAGTTTTATGCCACTGCATTACTTAAATATACTACTCGCTAGTCATCATACACACCACATTTTGGACCCAACCAAAAAATAACATAAAAATATCAAAGAACTAAATAACCATAAAAACGGTTAATTTTATTTTTATTTACATATTTGTTTTATATCGCACTGGACCCAAGTAGTCTAACAAAAAAAAGGAAAACCATCGATTCGAAAAGAAGAAGAATAATAATAAGGATACCTGTTATGATAGTTTTAAGAAAGATGTTTAATTAACAAATGTTTGTTTTGTTGCATACCGAACATAACCTGCAAGATTTAGTAAATACTTTATTTCAATCATAACAAATATTAAATTACAATTTTAGTTAAATACAAATCTTAAAAATCTAATAATATTATGTACAATTCCAAGAAAAAGGCAGGGGAGCTCAAAGGGCATCAATAAAACTCGTCCACATCGCTGTCAACGGGACACGTGCTCAACAGGCTGGCAGCATTGCCACGTTGTATGGCAATGCTGATTCTTTGACCCAAGAATAGACCAGCCTTCGGGTCACGTAAAGAGTCGACCAGCCGCTTGGCGATGTCACGAAAAACAATATGGGCACTCGGACCCCATGGCCCAAGAGTTTCCACCCCAAACGGCTCAAATATATAGCTTCCAAGAAGGCTATTATATTTGCGCCGTTTGAGGTTTTTGGCACCTGCAGCAGCCGCCCCAGCACATGTTGTGCTAGGAAGATGAGATGGCGCAAGGGTGTCGATACATGTTGCGTCCTACACCAAAGGCCTACCCAACTTCCACGGCATTATGGTCATCCCATCTGGTATCTAAAGATTCTCTCTAGATTTAGTTGTTTATTAAATTAAAGCTGCTGTTTTGATCTGTGAATTTTGCATATACTGGCAAACTTTTTACACACAGACGCACGCACATCAATCTATCCCAAATTGTCCAATTTTCTCAATAGAACATGAACCTATTTTTTTTTGTAATGAAGTTGGAAAACTATCAAAGAACTTTGTCAAATTGGGGTAGCTTGATGTGCTAGCCTCTATTAAATCACCTTATTGCAATGTCTTTCTTATTTTTATCTCATAAAACACCTTGTAATGTTACGGGAATTAAGCGTAAAATATTTTTTATTTTATTTAAGACGATGACTTTTATTATTTAAAAATCCTTTTTTATTGCAAACTAATATCGAAATGATAAAGTCTAATTTAACATTTGTATAGGTACGACTCTTTCTTTGTAACACACAGTAAATGTGTGAAAAATATTTTGTGGCGTCAACTATCGCACAACATGACTACAGTTGACGTTTTCTACATCGCGGTATCGCCTGGTCGGAGAATTCTCCCTATTCGATACTCCGTTGAAAAAGGGGGGATGATCCTCCGATCTGACGAGTGTTGTGTCTGGTGGCCTTTATTTGGTGGACTACCGCCCAGCATGATCCAAGACAGTAGAATTGTTTGTCCGGGACTCGTTGGGCTTCATCGCCTCGGCGCTTTTTTCTGGTGGTCGCCACTGTTAATTCTGGCTTACAGGATTTGCAGTGGTTTGGGAATAGAGAGGCGTGCAAGTCCCATAAAAAAAATGTATTACAAAATCGAATACCTAAAAGAAACACTGTACATTCTTGGATTTTTCTAAATACTAGTTTAAGGGAAAGTCCTCTGTTATTTAACTTCCTGTAAATGCTAATGTCGCGGAGAACTTTGATACCGCGATGTAGCGAACGCCAATTTTAGTTCACATATATGGTGCGATAGATGTCGCTACTACTTTTAAACTTAAATAACGTTTAAACCTTTTCATAAATTAACATGTAACATTATGATTGGTTAAACGAGAGACGTACACTAAGACAAGATGATT
Source organism: Charanyca ferruginea (assembly GCA_947361185.1). Taxonomy (NCBI): domain Eukaryota; kingdom Metazoa; phylum Arthropoda; class Insecta; order Lepidoptera; family Noctuidae; genus Charanyca; species Charanyca ferruginea. Next base: position 20,503,079 of record OX376073.1, read on the forward strand.
TATTCGCATGCACACATGCAGTAATTAATAAGATTTCGTTTTTTTGAAATAGTAAAAACTAAGCATATTTTCTTTGTAATGAGATTCGCAAAAGGTTTATCTGCGCAGGCGACTGCAATGGACACACGGAGAGTTGCACAAAACCAACATTAGTTTAACGGAGACTTAAAATTCATGATTTTGTATGAAAAATCAATTGACAGCATCAATTTAAAGTCGTCGTTAGATTAATGTTGGTTTTCAACGGCTCGGCAGGGCTGATCTTTGTAGGACAGGGACGTACTCAAATCAGTCCTTGAATATGTCCCTCGTTTAACCAATCTTTATTTAAAGTAATAATATTTATAAGTCCTTGCATTATTATCCCTTTATTTTGACATATTTGCCATCTGTCAATTGTTTAAACAAAGGAGGTTGATGATTGTGTTCCTCTCTTAAATGTGTTATCTCTCCGTGTGGACTAAGGCGGACGCTACTTTTACAGCAACTGTATGACTTTTTAGAACAATAAAAATTCAGTTTAGATCTGTTGTTTTGCCAAAATGTGAACCCGTTGACCATCAGCAATTTGTTTCCTTTCTTTGTTTCTATGAATTTGTATTTCACGGAAACTGGAATGAAATAAAAAACAGTTTATTAACACTTTAAAACGTTGTAAGTACCGCCCTTTTTTTTCACAAACGTTTAAATGGTACGCTGTATCATAAAGTTATTTGAACTCTATGATGTTATGGTACAGAAATCACACATACAATGCCGGAGTGCCCTTTCACCTTTCGAGAATTAGGTACCGTACTGCGGGCTAGTGTGAGTTTTTTAAACTACTTGATCGCGTTAACGTAAACGATCGCTTATGTCAATTTGTATGCGTACAGATTAAGTAACATGTCGTGTAACTTGTGTTTTATAACACGTCTACATTATGTAACATTGTTTTTCAACATTGCAATATAACAATGTTATATGACTTTGTCGTTTATCGTTCTGCAGTGCTGTTTATTATTGCATAAGTTATATAACATTGTTGTAAATATTAATAACATGTTAAATAACACGTTTTATTACATTTAGCCTCCACATTACTGAAACATGTTACATTACAACGTTTTATAACATATTATTTTATATAATATATTATGTACTCACCTTTTCCTAATGTTGCAACTACACGTCACTATTCCCATTTCAGGACAAATTGAAGTTCAGGTTAACGTGGTCGAGTTCGAATAAATACTCGCACTAGGCCCTCTGAGGACCTAGTTTTCGATCGCGTTAACGTAACGTTCGCTTACGTCAATTTGTATGAAATAATTGAGTTTCTTACAGTTGCCACTAGGCGGCACTGTTCCCATTACAGAACAAATCGAAGTTTAGGTTAACGTCGTCGAGTACGTATAAAAACTCGCACTTGGCACTATGAGAGCCTAGTGTGAGTTTTTTTTATTCGTACTCGATCGCGTTAACCTAAACTTCGATTTGTGTGGAATAATTGTGTTTCTTATTGCTGCTACTAGACAGCGCTGTTTCAGTTTCAATACAAATTAGAGTTTACGTTAACGCGATCGAGTTCTAATAAAAACTCGCACTAGGCCCTCTGACGACCTTTGGGAGCGGTGAATGCTTATGCGAAACCCGCACCCCCGGCCATAGGCAGAGGTGGAACACCGCGGTGGTTTTAGCCGGTAAGAGTCCGGCATGCCGCTCTGTCACCCCCACGATGGAGGAAGTCCACGAGGATTTCCACCGCGAGACAAAAAAATATGCCCTCTGACGACCTAGTGTTCGATCGCGTTAACGTAAACGTTTGCATAAGTCATTGTCTGGAATAATTGAGTTTTCAATAATTACTACTAGACGGCGCTGTTCCCGTTACAGAACAAATCGCAGTTTAGTTTAACGTGGTCAAGTACGTATATAAGCTTCCACTTGGCACTCTTATTGCCCTTCCAATCCAGCCTGTCCCTTTGCTGTCCTCTCCCAGCGACGCCCTAAGCCGAGGCTCGTACCCCACAGGGGGTGCCCTTAGCGTGTAGTCGCTTAGTTTGTAAGCTATTTTGCCCTGGCTGGAGGCCCTAAAAATAATATTTTTTAAGGGACCACAGGACAGTCCGGTTAAGCAGCCGACAACCTCCTAGGTTGACCTGGGAGATGCCAATCCGAAAAAAAAAAAAAAAAAAAAAAAATCTTATTGCTATGTCAACAATGTGTTTACAATACGGTCAACGTATCTTGGCGCGTCTGAAGTTAGCTGTTTGGCTGCGCAATGGAACTTTTAAGAACGAAATTGTCTACTGCGCAGCTAATCGGCTAACTTCAGACGCGCCAAGATACGTTGACCGTACTGTACTTATAGTGTGAACTGATTAATTTCTTACTGGTCTGAAATATTGGAGATTATCCACTTCATTCATGCAAACGTTCAAATCTTCCTCAGCAATTCAAGAAAAAAAAAACAAAATCGAGTTTTGTATGCCAATTTCGTTTATTATTTATAAAGTGACATGTTTCACCTATGTAAAGCGGAATCGGGATATTATAAAGGCGAAAGTATGTGAGGATGGATTTTTTTACGAAGAAACTACTGAACGTGTTATGATGAAACTCTACAGTAATACATAAGTATAACACATAAGTTATAATTTATAAACACATTGTTTATTTTGGCTGAAATAAAACGATAAATGTCTATTAAGTTGAAAAATTCTGTTACCTGAGAGCTAGGAAAGCGGTAACTGCACACCGGCGAAGCCGCGAGTGGTAGCGAGACATATGTATATAGGTACTTATTTATATCTGTCAAGATCAGTACAGTCAATAGCAAAAGTAGATAATCAAAATAAGAAATTCAATACTAATTCACTAACACTAATTTTTATAATTTATTACTAGTTTATTTATTAGAAGTATGTGATTGTCACACACATACTTTTGAATCATTTCGACGCCACACAGTTCTGACACGAACTCCGTTCATTAGTATTGAATTTCTGATTTTGATCATCTACTTTTGCTGTTGACTGTGCAAATAAACGTCAAACTGACCATCGACTGCCACCACTTCTGTTTGAACTGCGCGCGCATTGTAAATCACGATAGGTACTTTATTAAGGCGATGATATTATTTCGACACTTTTAAGTATCGGCCTCCGTCAACAACCCGGTACACGGGTGGTGGATGATTATGTTTCGCAATTATATAACTGATACATCCATCTTTACTCACTCTAACCCTACTTTTACAGTTTTTTGCTTTTTTAGAACAGTAGTAGCAACTTTTTAGTCGGTTTTTTCGAGAAAATGTGTAACCATTGATCATCAGAAGCTTGGTCCCGTGGGAAGTTTCTATGAATGTAGCATGATCTGAAACGTAATGCAAAAACGATTGAATAAAGCTAATTTATGATTAAATAAAGATACAAACTGTGATTAACACAAACTATTGCCTGCTTAAAGAAAAGAGTAAGATATTGAAATACCAATTTTATTATTCAAATTACATACATCATCATAGTACATTGTTATAATTTATTATTATTTAAATCATAATTTCTACATAATCTACTCTACGTACATGATGACATACTTATTAAAAATAACAATTGAAATTGACTCAGAATCGGTTAGGTACCTATCTACTCTAACCGTAAAATATTAAAATAAAGTTTTAGAAAAACGTGAGGTAGATTACTTACACTAGATTAATTATTATCAATGAAAGCCACTCATCACCAAACAATATCAAATTATTACAATATCATACATAAAATCATGCCAATTTTTTTCTACTTAATACCTAATGAACTCAATACTAGCTTATTGTTCACAAGAACACGGAGTCAAAACGTATAAACATAATAAATTGTTCTTTCAGTTCTCTAACATTTCACTCTCGACCAAAAGTTTACAGATATAGAGACCTTGGCCTGTAGACAAAATCCCTTTTTTGTTAGCGTTAACGCCAACGGAAAATGAAATTGTATGGAGTTGACGTTTGCTTACCAGCACCTGTAGACAAAATTCCTTTTCTGTTCGCGTTAACGCCAACGGAAAATTAAATTGTATGGAGTTGACGTTTGCTTACCGGCGTAGACAAAATTCCTTTTCTGTTAGCGTTAACGCCAACGGAAAATGAAATTGTATGGAGTTGACGTTTGCTTACCGGCGTAGACAAAATTCCTTTTCTGTTCGCGTTAACGCCAACGGAAAATTAAATTGTATGGAGTTGACGTTTGCTTACCGGCGTAGACAAAATTCCTTTTCTGTTAGCGTTAACGCCAACGGAAAATGAAATTGTATGGAGTTGACGTTTGCTTACCGGCGTAGACAAAATTCCTTTTCTGTTCGCGTTAACGCCAACGGAAAATTAAATTGTATGGAGTTGACGTTTGCTTACCGGCGTAGACAAAATTCCTTTTCTGTTAGCGTTAACGCCAACGGAAAATGAAATTGTATGGAGTTGACGTTTGCTTACCGGCACCTGTAGACAAAATCCCTTTTTTGTTCGCGTTAACGCCAACGGCAAATGAAATTGTATGGAGTTGACGTTTGCTTACCAGCACCTGTAGACAAAATTCCTTTTCTGTTAGCGTTAACGCCAACGGAAAAAGAAATTGTATGGAGTTGACGTTCGCTTACCAGCACCTGTAGACAAAATTCCTTTTCTGTTAGCGTTAACGCCAACGGAAAAAGAAATTGTATGGAGTTGACGTTCGCTTACCAGCACCTGTAGACAAAATTCCTTTTCTGTTAGCGTTAACGCCAACGGAAAATGAAATTGTATGGAGTTGACGTTTAGACAAAATCCCTTTTCTGTTACCGTTAATGCCAACGGAAAACGAAATTGTATCGAGTTGACGTTTGCTTACCAGCACCTGTAGACAAAATCCCTTTTCTGTTACCGTTAATGCCAACGGAAAACGAAATTGTATGGAATTGACGTTTGCTTACCAGCACCTGTAGACAAAATCCCTTTTCTGTTAGCGTTAACGCCAACGGAAAAATCAAATTGTATGCAGTTGATATATTTGCATCACGTGACATCGCGTAAGCAAACGTCAACTCCATACAATTTCATTCTCCGCAGATGTCACGTGATGCAAATATGTCAACTGCATACAATTTGACTTTTCCGTTGGCGTTAACACTAACAGAAAAGGGATTTTGTCTACAGGCCCTTTAATCTGTAAACTTCTGAACTTTGGAATGCTTTAAAATACTGTTACAGTTTCCAGAATTCAAAACAAATTAACTTCGCATATCACTACCAGACTCTTAAATGATACTTTGCTTAAACATAATTGGAGCTAGGTATACGACTTTATTTTTCGAAAACATAATATTTTCATTTTATTTAAACAATTAATTTACTTAACGGCGTCCAAAAAATCTAAAAAGTATTACATTAATACGCCTTACTCACCATCCTTCTTGCTGTACGTCCCGCCAAGGTCACACATCAAAAGTACCGTGAAAAAAAACCCTTAAATAATAATTATTGTGACCTGATGTGTGACCTTGGCGGGACGTACAGCAAGAAGGATGGTGAGTAAGGCGTTTTAATTTAAAGCATCAAATCGTACGTTCCATAAAAATGCATTATTATACCTACAGTTCATTCCTGAGTGGTTTGTTAGCGGATAGCGGATACACCTTATACTTCATAGTACACTTCTTACTCCGATTATTATATCATTAGAAAAATAAGTTTTAATTTATTAACGTTATATTATTTCAATGTTACCATGCAATAAACTTCGATATTTCATGATAACTACAAATCAAAATAAACTATTTGCCATTTAAGTAAGTACATAAAAAAAAAAATATCATTAAAATGCAGTTATTTATGAAATGCAACAAATAGAGTACACTGCTCAACATTGTCTAAGGGATATTTGAAGATTTTTAGGGATATTTAAAAATGGTACTGATAGCAACAATCTCAGATTATGAAACAAAAGGCAGATAGAGCGTGCGAAACATTAAGAGTGAAGTCAAAAAAGCAAATAAAGCTAATAACGCAAATATACCGCAAAAAAAAGGCAGATAGACCGTGCGGAACACTGAGACTGAAGCGAAAAAAGCAAATACAAATTCAAATTCTAATACCCACAATCTCGTGATTGTATTCGCTTTTGAATTTGTATTTGTATTTTTATTTGTTTCTTTTAACGATGTGGCGTTTGGTGCTATACTGACTTGTATATTATGCTATAGATTGTAATATTTCGCACGCTCTATCTATAGCATATACAAGTCAGTATAGCACCAAACGCCACATCGTTAAAAGAAACAAATAAAAATACAAATACAAATTCAAAAGCGAATACAATCACGAGATTGTGGGTATTCGAATTTGAATTTGTATTTGCTTTTTTGGCTTCACTCTCAGTGTTCCGCACCGTCTATCTGCCTTTTGTTTCATAATATAACGCGACATTTAACATTTTTGAAAAAATACAGTTTGGCTACGTCGGTTCTGTAGTTTGGAACTTTTTTGTGGAACATACTCAACCTAAAGGAATCATTATTCTCGCTGGAGACAGCGAAAAAGAAAATGACGAATAAAATATTTTTTTTTAAATGGTACAGAGAGAAATCTCTGTACCATTTTCAAAAATAACGTTTGAACCGCCATTTTCGTTTCCATCGCAATTGCACAAATTAACACATTTACGAAAGTCATCTATGTGAACAGAACGAGTAAAGACAATGCTTGCCAGCCTTAAAATTCTCTAGCATTTACTTACAAATCTTGATTTTTTTTTAATTTTCATACAGTAATGTCTTCTTTGAAAAATCTTCAAATATCCCTAGACAATGTTGATGTGTGTATTAGCGAAGTATATCTGCATTTTTAATTCTTCTAACATACTCTGACATATTCTCCGGTAATCAATTGCATATATCTCGGAGGTTCATGGGTATGAATAGTATTAGCTTCTCTGATGGACCCCGATTTGTTCAGTTTGACCGTGGCTCTACATCCTGCGCTTTTTTTCGAACAGTAGTAGGTGGTACTATAGTGGTCCTGAGAATATGTATAGTCGTTCAACATAAGTAGATTTTTGCCCTTTTGTGTGGGAATGAACTTATACTGAAGATCTGTGGAAATTAGAGAATTTAAATTGATGTTAGGTAAGTGTTTTTTTTTGCATCATCGGAATCTTAAGACCGCTAAGGTAAGAACCTCGGAGAGATTGTACGCGACTATAAAACATATGTAATATATTACTACCACGTAAAAATATTTTATTTTTGGTCGACTACCTCAAAAAGTTGAAAGACTGAAATGGGTCTGGGGGGGCCATGTCTGTCAGCTAAGCTGTGGGCCCGTATATTGCAAGTCTGGAGCCCTAACACAGTCAAGTGGGGTCGCGGAAGATCGAAAAAATGACACCTTCAATGGCTTCCTCAGAAATTGAAAAAATGAGGCACAACATCGGGAGAAATGGAGGGAATGGGAGTAGACCTTTGCAAAAGAGCGGGACGGAAATGACTAGCAAAAAAAATTTGGTGTATTAGGTACAGACGCCAGCATATGAAGTCATACCAAACTGTCAAATTTACCCAATTGAATATGAACCTTATTCTTTTGAACTAAAGTTGAAACAGATTTGACAAATTGTTGTAGCTTGATGTGCTGGCCTCTGTACATTACTTTTAATAAATTAACTATGACTATAAAGTGACCAACCCTATGCATTAACAGGGTTAGTACTGAAATAATTTACCACAACAATCCTATACCATATAGGGTAAACAATAGAAATGTTGGCACCCGTTGGCTCCCCCCCCCCCCAACCCCCCTAAATTATTGGCACTTCGCTAATTTATCCTGTTCATTAAGAGTTTTTGAATTTTCTTTTTATAAGGACGCTGTTACGTTTTTCTACAAATATTACTGTTTTTCGGGTAGGTACTTTCAGGTACTGCGTCCTTAAAAAACGAAAATATTTATTTCTTTTTAAGTGACAAATAAACAGTTACACATTAAATCTTATGAACAAATTTACATTATAAATATGTGACACAAATGTGCAACTTACACCGTTATCCACAATATACAATATCTATACTAATATTATAAAGCTGAAGAGATTGTTTGTTTGATTGAACGCGCTAATCTCAGGATCTACTGGTTCGAATTGAAAAAATCTTGTGGTGGATAGTCCATTTATCGAGGAAGGCTATAGGCCCATGCGAAGCCGGGTCGGAACGCTAGTTATTAATAAACACAATACATTTGTGAAGTGCCAATCATTAGGGGGGTTCCAACATTAGTATTGTTTACCCTATGTACCTATATATACCTAAACATTAAAATACCACAATCTATTTCTTCCGAATTTTATTATGCTAACTTACTCCCGATTTCACAAACGGAAATCAACGCAAAATTGACGACACGGTTGGCGCAATAGTTAAGCGATTGGCTACTGCGCTCCGTATCGCGGGTTCGATTCCCGCACGGAACAAATATTTGTATTGCCTACAGATATATGTTCCGGGTCTGGCTGTTTGTGTATGTTTGTAAACGCACCCACGCTATAGGAGAAACTCCTAGTGGTTAACGTTTCAAAAAAATGTGACAATTATTGTCAAGGGCGCGTAAGCTGCCGTGATTGGTTGTGGATAATTCAGTCAACCAATGATAGTAGCTTACGTTTCGTTCGAGAAACCAGAGGTAGGATTAATTTTCGCACAACGGCTGTCAAAGACTGTGTCTGTCTTTGATAGCCAATGATTAGCTACCTAGTTTTGAGTCACAACACAAAGTATATTTTCTGACATTTCTTAAAAGTTTTTGTTAATCAATCTTAATATTTTACGTAGTCTCCAGAAGCAGTTCTCATGTAACGTGGCGGTTCATGCACATGTGACCCTCTGACTTTGTCGACATTTCCATACTTATCAAGTTTCACCGAGGCTTTACATCCTGCCATTTTTCTCGAACAGACATAGGTGTTGCTCGAATGATGTTGCGAATACGTGAATTTGTTCAGCATTAACAAATGTTTGCCCTTTTGCGTGGGAATCCACTCATAAACGAGATCTGTAAAAATTAGAAGATTATATTTAAAGTACAAAAATAAATACCTAATACAACATGAATGACCAGCAATGATTTATTGAATCTTAATCATTGATACTTATAAAACCTTTTTATCAACGACCTTATTATTAAATAATTAATTTGTTATTCAAATTGTGTGGCGAATACGTATTTTGTTAAGCATTAATACCCTTGCCTTTTCGTGTAGGAATCTACTCATATTAACGCCCTGTAAAATTAAGAAAATAAAAATATTATTCATAAAATATCAAAACCTATATATATATTTATTATCAAATTAAGTGACAAGTTCACAACAGAAAGTATATTTTCTGCCATGTTTTTTTGTAGGAATTCTAAAAAGATCGCAGTCCTTGATGATTCCATTCACATTTTTAATTTTAAAATTTTATATAGTCTCCAGAATTCGTTTTCAGATAACGCGGCGGTTCATGCAAGTGTACACCTTTAGCTATTTTAATATTTCCGCACTTATCAAGCTTCACCGAGGCTTTACATCCAGCATTTTTTCGTGAACAGTAAAAATTGTTACTGACATGATGTTGAGAATACGTAAATTCGTTCAGCAGTAATAATCGTTTCCCCTTTGGAGTAGGTATCCAGTGGTATGGAAGCCCTGTCAAAGTAAGGAGATAAATTAACCATTTATACCTACTAATTAAATATGAAATTGTCATTTTGTCGAACTGGTCACTTTGATCTCAAAATTATTTCAAAAGGCTTGTGTACCTATTTGTGTTTCGCAATAAGTGATTCGTTTGTTATCGCGCCATTTGATTTTCTTTCAAGGGTTCAAGTTCACGCTTCGACCCGCAGCTGCCTCTAATGGAGTCCCAGCTTAAGGAATAATGCTGTGTATTCCAAGGAAATCTCGAGCTACAGAACAAACCCCGTAGACTGACGGAGACCCTGGTAAACAATGAAGAACTAAAAGTGAACGTGGAAGCGGATCCATCGCAAACCACGTCAGCGACGGCTTCGATGTGCGTGTGAGTGATAAAATAATTTTAATTCACCGCAAAAATGGGTACCGCAGGAATTGAGTGAAGCACATCGACAAACGTGTGTCGAGTGCCGCGTTGCGAATTTGCAAACAAAAGCATTTTCATAAAATGAAAACGCATTTTATCTATGAGAATCAGCACATTTTAATGGCATTAAAGTTGGTCGACCAATAAAACTTTTCGGCGCCAAAGCGCATAAAGTTCCCTTATCATACCTTACATACAGTATACAAGTTTTCTTTCAAGGTAAGAAAATAATCATACAGATTTAACTGGATCTACCCTGTTGGCACGCATCATCACTCAGTGATCGGATAAGTAGCTGAAGCTCAAAACGTAAGGAGCTCAACGATTCGACGAATAGAAATTACTTTCATTTCACATTTTGGGTATGCTGTCTGCGTATTCTCAAACTGCCAGACAATTATAAAATCTGCCTGTAATATTTATTTATTTATTTATATAAGCACACCAACAGCACTGTCACTTACAATTCAAATAAAAGCAGCATTTAAAAATCAGCATTCCAGTAACCATGCAAATAACAGGTATGCATGACATTGACAAAATGAAAAATTTGAGACAAGAAGAAAAACTAAAAAAGTGTGTCTAGTGAGTAGACTTAAATCCAAAAGCACTACAAAAAAAAAACCAAACAATTTGAGCTATATAGACGTGCATTTTTCGCACTGTTTATGTAGGGAGCGTCTGTATGAAGCGAAACTCATAGAGAATACTTCGAAAGGGTAATCAGTCAAGTTGGAACGTTCATTACATAACGTTAATTACTTACCTGCTTAACCAAATAGTCATAGTCAATATATCTGTACTAATATTATAAAGACGTACTTACTGGTTTGATTACAAAAATAAAAACCACTCATACGAAACTACTTTATTGTTGATAGCACTAGGCTTATAATACACCTGTTTCCACGAGGACAAACTCGCGGGCCAAATTTAGTTATAAATTTAATAATATAGAATATTTGCGGTGTTAAACAATGAAACACGGAAATTATTTTGGAATCTTTACATTAAATTTTCGATATCTTGACGCTAAAGGCTGAGCGTCAAGATATTGATCACATAACTACGTATTGAGAATAAAAATTTTGTTGAATTAACAGGGTTACCTATCCATTTGCAGAAAATTTTAAGACATAAATATTACATGGCATACTGTTGCTTATCTTAATGATACGCATAACATTATTTACGCATGTCCGCTTATGCATAATTTTTTAAGCATAATATTCAAAAGTATAAATTTATTTACGCATAATGATATCATCAGCTCTTAAAAAACGAGGTCCGGTCGACGAAGCCCCGCTTACCGAGGCTCCTATTTCTGGGTAGTTTAAGAAAACTTAAGCTGTCCGAGTCGGGGTGCCCCAATTACCGAGCACGGTGCGCTCGCTCTTGCACAAATTCTAGTTACAACGTTGACTGAACCTTGGGCATTAGGTGATTTTATTTCGCAATTTGTAAAGACACTTAAATTTATTCGGTGCGGTATTACGCGAATTAAAATTATGCGAAAAAAAATTAAGCTACAACATAATTATGTCTACATACACTGTATGTCAAAAACAATTATGGAAAAGTATTATTATACCAAAAAAATATACCAAAATACTTCAGCCAAAGAATATTAGGAAACACAATATTATGCGAAAAGAAACGATATCAAGATAGCTGTTGAGAGTTTATCTAAGAACCTCAAAAACCAGACATTTGCATTTTAATCAGAAAGTTTAACATAATTACCAGAAGGTGTCTTATAGTACTTAGGCGGAGGATGCGTGTGGGTGTAATCGCCACCGACTATGGCGCCATTAACATCTAGCTTGACCTTAGCCCGACAATTGCCACTCGATTGTTTTTTTGAACAATAGTAGCGATTGGTTTTATTGGTCCGAGAGTATGTGTAGCCGCAAAGCAGTAACAAACGATTGCCTTTGCCACGATTGGTTGGTATAAACTCGTATTGAAGTCCTGCAAAATGAACGAATTAAAAAAATATATATATAAGAAATAACAGTATCGTTATTGCAGTGCTTTTTTTTTATTTCACATAAAAAACGATACCTTGAAGTTTTAAGCCATGTGGTGCCGGCCGCAAATGGCGCCTCCCCATTTCTACGCATGGGTGTCATGTCATAGAAGGTGACAGAGCGATATTGACCAGATGGGCAGCAGCTTACCATAACATACCTACATATCGCCAATATGCATCGGCCAAGCATGGCGATTACGGCAGAACCTACTCTTGGGGGAGATCTATTCCCAGCAGTGGGCGTCTAAAGGTAGACATGACGATGAGCTTGAAGTTAAAAAGAGCAAAAGGTAACATGATTATCAGAAAAAAACGTACAAAATGCAATTTAATTTTTTTATTGCATATTCTACGAACACTGACGTACATACGTAAAATCGATGTATGATCCGCGGACAGTTAACAAGTTAAAAGTTACAGTCAAATATATACCAACTTTAGCAATAGGCAAAATTAATAAAAACAATGGTCACTAGAAAAGTTAATTCGACGACACGGTTGGCGCAGTGGCTGAGCGATCGACTGCTGCGCAGCGTGTTGCGGGTTCGATTCCCGCCCAGGGTAAATATTTGTGTGATGAGCACTTGTGTTTGGCTTGTGTCTGGGTGTTGTTTATCTATATATGTATGTATTTAAAATATATTTGTGACACCCATAGTACAGGGTCTCCCTAGTTTGGGGTCAGATGGCCGTGTGTGAAATGTCCCCACATATTATTATTATTATATTATAATTCGGTTGGCGCGACGAAAGTGGCTGTTCGCTGTCGCTGCGTTCGATTTCCTCACAAAACAAAAATTTGAATGGCGTACAGATAGTTGTTCCGGGTCTATCTGTTAGATACGTGAGTTTAATGTTTGTAAACGCACCCATTATACAAGAAACATTCCTAGCGTGGGGCAAACTGCCTTCTTTAAATACAGACCTCAAAAACCCGTATAGAAATAACATTAGTAAGTACTTCATGCTGTAAGTTTAAGATAATCACCAGAAGATGTCTTGTAGAACTTAGGCGGAGGATGCGTGTGGGTGTAATCGCCACCGACAATGGCGCCATTAGCACCTAGCTTGACTTTAGCCCGACAATTATTGCCCATTGATTGCTTACTTGAACAATAGTATCGATTGCTTTGTCCATCTCGAGAGTAGGTATAGCCGTTTAGCAATAACAAACGATAGCTTTTGCTGCCACGATTGCTTGGTATAAACTCGTATTGAAGCTCTAGAAAATGAACGAAATAAAAATAATATATTAGTAGATACTAATACAAAAAAAAACTCCTTGAATTTAATACAGCAATAGGTAATAGGGTTATCAAAAATAAAATACTATGTTATGTACAAATTATATTTATAATCTTTTCTATAAACACATTGAACACTGACTGTCTAGTGCCCTACCTAAACGCTCAGCGATTTTTCTATGTATGCTTCGCAGACGTGTTAAAAGTAACAGTCAAGTACATACCAACTTTAGCAATAGGTACAGACAGCGTCATCAACTGCTTACCCCCCACGCATTGAAATCTCTTCGAAAAGGGGGTTAGCAGTTGATGACGCTGTCTGTACGTGTCTGTAGATGATGAAGTTTATTGTTTGCTTTGACACATAATAACACCCCTCTTTTTCGTCGGGGGTTAAAAATAGCGACCATTGCTACTGGAAAAATGACTTTTACGAGAAACATGACTTTATACTGAAACTTTATGATATTCACCAGAAGATGTCTTAAAGTACTTAGGAGGTGGATGCGTGTGGTTGTAGTCGCCACTGACAATAGCGCCATTAACATCCAGCTTGACTTTAGCTCGACAATTCCGACCATCAGAAGCACTTGATTGCTTTTTTGTACAATAGTAGCGATTGGTTAGTCTATCTTGAGAGTATGTGTAGCCGTTTAGTAATAACAAACAATGCCTTTTAGTGCCACGATTGGTTGATATAAACTCGTATTGAAGCTCTGGAAAATGTGCATAATAAGAAAAAAAATATATATAAATAAGTAGATACCTACATTAAAAATCTGAAGTTAAATGGAGCAAAAGGTAAAAGGATTATCAGAAATAAAACACTTAAGTTGCGTAGGTACAAGTTCTAATTAAAATCTTTATTGACAATTGTATAAACTACTTAAACGCTCTGCAATTTTTGTATTATGTATGCTTCGCGGTCTGTTAACGTGTTAAAAGTTACAGTCAAGTACATACAAACTAACTTGAGCAATGGCTATAGGTGACAAAGTTGATCGTTTAGGTTGTCACATAAAAATAGTGACCATTGCCGTTGGAAAAATGAATTCTAATTAAAATATGACTACACTGGAACTTCAAGATATTCACCAGAAGAAGTTTTATAGAACTTAGGCGGAGGATGAGTGTGGCTGAACTCGCCACTGACAATGGCGCCATTAACATCCAGCTTGACTTTAGCCCGACAACTCCGACCATTATGTGCACTTGATTGCTTTTTTGTACAATAGTAGCGATTGGTTTGTCTATCTTGAGTGTATGTGTAGCCGCCTAGCAATAACAAACAATGCCTTCTATTGCCACGATTGGTTGGTATAAACTCGTATTGAAGCTCTGGAAAATGAACGAAATAAGAAAAATGTATAAAAGAATAATACATGGATACCAACATAAAAAAAAATAAGTTATATGGAGCTAAACGTAAAAGGATTATCAGAAAAAAAACACTTATTAATTGTTACTTATGTAAAAATGTATTTCAAAACTTTGTGCTTTCTATGAACACTAACTGTCCAGTGTTCTAATAAGAAGCTCAGCGATTGTTCGGTAATACAGACAATAAAAATATATAAGTACTTTAAGTACGTAGTAAGGCGTTGTCCTAGGTGGACGACCGAACGCGACGCGACGCGACGCAATGCGACGTAATGCGACCAATACATCACGCGACGTGTGTCCTACGTTGTAGGTAGTCATTGGGCTTATTTAGAAAGATATAAGTTTGGAGTTTCATTATTTATATCCGAAACTAAATCCACGTTTATTTAAAGAGTATTGTGACTTTTTACGAAGCACTTTCGATTATATTATTGCAGCTTTTAAACCTATTATTTAACTATCAATATCCAATTTTCAAGGAGAGGTTGTTATTGACTTTAATTTTAGGTAAGAAAAAACACTGGTACTTATAATAGTAAATATTTAATTATTGATAAACTATTGTGTCGCGTCTCGTCGCGCAAAAAACAAATGTGTTGGGTCGCACATTGATTATGGCGACTACGTAGGCCACAAGTACTGACAACGACTATTTGACATTTACGCGTCGAGTCGCATTATCGCGCTCGTCGTTCACCTAAGACAACGGGTAACATAAAAACTGGTTCAAGTTGCATTGTTGTTGTTATTTATTTATTTTAAGATCTCAATGTACCTACTATAAAATCAGAAATAGAGATAGAGGTATTAGACCCTATTCTATTTTATAGAACATAAGTTAACAGAATCATCAGAAATAAAAAATAAATTCTACATTTATATTTAAAAACTTTATTAAAACTTATAATCATGTAAATGCGTAACTTATTACTGGATACGAAAGCTTAGTTTTTGCCTTGTCAAATCAAAATGACTACTATAGCATTATATTACGAGAAGTTTAATTTAAATAAATTCCAACATTCTTTCGACATGATAAGAAGATACGATAAGAACCATGAAATTAAAGCCTATCGTTGAGAGTTTGTCTAAGGACCTTAGAAACCGAGCACTCATAATATTTCATGAAAGCTTATTAATACCTTCAGAAAATGTCTTAAATCTGTACATGTATTTAAGTGGC
The DNA here is from genome assembly GCA_947361185.1 of Charanyca ferruginea. Classification (NCBI taxonomy): domain Eukaryota; kingdom Metazoa; phylum Arthropoda; class Insecta; order Lepidoptera; family Noctuidae; genus Charanyca; species Charanyca ferruginea. The sequence continues at coordinate 20,519,028 of OX376073.1, forward strand.
GGATGCGTGTGGGTGTAGTCGCCAAAGACTATAGCGCCATTAACATCCAGCTTGATTTTAGCCTGACAATTGTCACTCGATTGCTTTTTCGAACAATAGTAGCGATTGCTTTGGTTCTTTTGAGAGTACGTATAGCCGTTTAGCAGTAACAACCGATGCTTTTTGCTGCCAAGATAGCTTGGTATAAACTCGTATTGAAGCTCTGGAAAATAACCGAAAGAAGGAAAATGTATGCCTGCTTGTATACCAAAAAAACATGTTTGAACTTAAAGAAAGCAAAGGTTAGCAGGATCATTAAAACAAAAAGTATGTAAGTCATGTACTAAATGTTTGTTATACATTTTTAATTTAACATCTTTACTTAAATTTAAAGTATGGATCTAAGTAACTTATTACTGGAGTGTACGATTTGATTTCGTCTTGTCAAATAAAAATGGCGACTATGAACACTGGGCTAAATAACTACTTACTTGATTTAAATTTAAGTAACTGACATTATATTAACTGACACGACAAGAAGGGAAAACCCTTGGGAATACAGTCTGTCAAATCAATGTTATGAGTTTATCCATGGACCTCAGAAATCGAGCATTTAATTTATTATTTAAGCTTAACATAATCTCCAGATAATGTCTTATGGTACTTAGGAGGAGGATGTGTGTGGGTGTAATCGCCACCGACTATAGCGCCATTAGCATCCAGCTTGACTTTAGCCTGACAATAATTGACAGTTGATTGCTTTTTCGAACAATAGTAGCGATTGCTTTGATCCTTTTGAGAGTACGTATAGCCGTTTAGCAGTAACAACCGATGGCATTTGCCACCACGATAGCTCGGTATAAATTCGTATTGAAGCTCTGGAAAATAACCGAAATAAGCAAAAATATATACCTACTTATTATGATTTAACAATAAGAAGTTATCGAACTTAGTTATATAAAACAAAAGTTAGCAGGATAATTAAAACAAAAAGAACATGGCTAAATATCATATTTAAGATTAAAATTTGTTTTCAATACCTTTAATCCAATTTTAAATATGTACCTAACTCAGTACTGGAATGAAAGTTTAGATTTCACTTTGTCAAATTAAAAGGCCGGGTATAATAGTCACTAGACTTTACTCCAAGATTTTAAATAAAATTACTATATTATTTATTTTATTATTAAAGCTTAATATATTCTCCAGAAAATGTTTTATGGTACTTAGGAGGAGGATGCGTGTGGGTGTAATCGCCACCGACTATAGCGCCATTAGCATCCAGCTTGACTTTAGCCTGACAATTGTCAGTTGATTGCTTTTTCGAACAATAGTAGCGATTGCTTTGGTTCTTTTGAGAGTACGTATAGCCGTTTAGCAGTAACAAACGATGGCATTTGCTGCCACGATAGCTCGGTATAAATTCGTATTGAAGCTCTGAAAATAACCGAAAGAAGCAAAAGTTAGCAGGATAATTAAAACAAATAATACGTGGCTAATAAATTATATTTACAAATAACGTTTTATTTTTAAATCTCCAGTCAAATTTAAAATATGTATGTAATACCTTACTCATTACTGGTGTGAAAGTTTAGTTTTTATTTTGTCAAATTAAAATGCCAGCTATAGCCACTAGAGTCTAGTGACTAGACTATATTACTACATGATTTTAAATAAAATTACGACCTTAGTAACCACACGATGAAGAAAAAGAAACATAGGTAAACAATGTGACGAATGTGACGAATCAATTGGTGTTAAAATTATATCTTAGACCCTCAGAAATCGAGCATTTATTTTATCATTAAAGCTTAATATAATCTCCAAACATTGTTTTATGGTACTTAGGAGGAGGATGCGTGTGGGTGTAATCGCCATCGACTATAGCGCCATTAGCATCCAGCTTGAGTTTGGCCGGACAATTGACAGTTGACTGCTTTTTCGAACAATAGTAGCGATTGCTTTGATTTCTATGAGAGTACGTGTACCCGTTTAACAGTAATAAACAATTACCTTTACTGCCACGCTTGGTTGGTATAAACTCGTATTGAAGCTCTGGAAATAAAACGAAAAATGGAAAAATGTATACCTACTTACTCATAATATGACAAAAAAAAGCTTCTTGAACTTAAATGGAACAAAAGTTAGCGTGATCATTAAAATAACAAGTACATACATTGTTAATATACTTACCTACTATAAGTTGTACAAATCTTATTTGTAAAATCTTTAATAGAATTTAAAATATGTACCTTACTCAGTAGATACTGGAATGAAAGTATAGTTTTCACTTTTTCAAATAAAAATGCCGGCTATAGTCACTAAACTATATTACTCCAAGATTTAAAATAAAATTACGAACATTATATCCACACGAAGAAGAAAAAGAAACATGGTATACAGTTTGACGAATCAATAGCTGTTAAAATTGTATCTTCTCAAACCCTCAGAAATCGAGCATTTATTTAATCATGAAAGCTTGATATATTCACCAGAGAATGTCTTATGGTACTTAGGAGGAGAATGCGTGTGAGTGTAGTCACCATGGACTATGGCGCCATTATCACCCAGCTTGACTTTAGCCCGACAATTGACAGTTGATTGCTTTTTCGAACAATAGTACAGATTGTTTTGATTTTTTTGAGAGTACGTGTACCCGTTTAGGAGTAATAAACGATAACCTTTGCTGCCATGCCTGGCTGATATAAACTCGTACTGAAGGTCTGGAAAAAAATACAGAAAAAAGGATAAATGTATACCTACCTGCAAAAAAAAAAAATATGACAAAAATAAACTTAGTGAACTTAAATAGAACAAAAATTAGCAGGATCATTAAAACAACAAGTACATAGGTAATATACTAATTATAAGTTTTACATTATATATTTAAAATCTTTAAATAAATTTAGCCCAAGTAGGTGCCTAACTCATTACTGGAGAGAAAATTTAGATTTCGTCTTGTCAAATAAAATGACGATTGGCGACTACGGCGACTGGACTAAATAACTACTTGATTTTAATTTAAATTACTAACATTATAGAGTTATGGACACGATAAGAAGTAAAAGCCTTGGGAACACAGTCTGTTAAATCAATCTTATGAGTTTATTTATGGACGTCAAAATCAAGCATTTATTTTGTCATGAAAGCTTAATGTAATTTCTAGAATATATCTTATAGTACTTAGGTGGAGGATGCGTGTGGGTGTAGTCGCCACCGACTATAGCGCCATTAACACCCAGCTTGACTTTACCGGGTAAAGTTTACCCTGACAATTGTCACTTGATAGCTTTTTCGAACAATAATACAATATTCGTTGATTTTTTTGAGAGTACCTACCTACAATAACTGTTTAGCAAGTAATAAAAAATTTAAAACAATGGTCTTTGCTGCCACATTTGTTTTGTATAAACTCGAATTAAAGCTCTGGAAAAAAACCAAATATGCAAACAGACACCTAAAATATGAAAAAGAGGTGCTTGAAGTTGAATAGAACAGAATTAGGTCATCAGATTTTGTTTTAGTTAATATTTAATTTAATCAATTGAGGAATCGCCCCATCAATATGAATTGTATGACTTGTGTTTAATCAAATTGAAGCCACTAATTCAACTTGATCAAGTTGCCGCTGTTAGATACTACAAAGTTTTCTCTCTGATGGTTGTGAGTGTACATCATCCGTTCAATATACTTCTCATCTGCCGTCAGCTTGACCCTCGCTTTGCAGCCGCAAGAAACTCTTTGGGAGCAGTACCAGTTCAATCTAGTGGATTTGCTGAAGGTATAACCATCTAGAAGCATTACAATTCCGTGGCGGTAGTTTACAAATGTTGGTCGAACTGGAAGAAAAAAAAACGAAGATTTTTCAAACCTACGTGTTACAGTCAATGGTCACGGTTTTGAAAAAGACAATTAAGTAAAAGCATTTTGATTTATCCTGTTAGAAAAAGAATTCAGTTAATTTTGTTGAACCATGTAATACACCACATCAAATGGAAATTCTTTTATTTGTTTATAAAAAACCATTTTGATATATTGAAGAAGAAACCGAACTGAAGCAATTTGGTTGAATCATGTAATGTTAACAATGAATGAACCCAATTTGTTGCAAAGAAGTACTTATTACCCCGAAATTCTACTATGTAGATACATACCTTTTTCAGTTGGGTGGTAAACAACAACTGAAATGAAAAATATACAATATTTTAATCATTTTTTAAAGTCGCTATACCAAAGCAACTTATTCTCTTCTATCTTAATCTCAGACATAGGGATGGTATGTCATGTATGATAGAAATGAAATAATTTGTGTATAATTTGTAACTATGGTATTTATTGAAATCACTTTCACATCCTTTTCTTGAGTAAATCTGTCCTAAAAACAGCATATTATGTATATTATGTATGTATATGTTTTAGCCATCATGCCCTCAACCTTATTTCTAGGGAGGTCAATGACTCGAACTAGAACATTTTTATAATGAGGCAGGAGCATACGCATACCCATATAGGTTAGCATATAAAGCAGCTAAATCTTATGCTGTTATGTAGGTACCATCAATACCCATGTGTTGTCTTATTTTTCTGTCATTGCAACGGAATGCTTTACCATTGTGCAATTATTGTCTTACCGTCTTCAAGTTTCTACACATTAAAAATAAAAGATTAAAATGCAACACAAAGACCACGCTAATCTCAAGTACTGCAACTCCTGAAACTGGAATCAAAAGTGGCAAATAGATATCATAAAGACTACATTCTAAACATATTTTAATTTTGGCCACCACCTGTTAGAGTGTTCCAAACTATGTGATATAATACTAACTTACTTGCTTTTATGACTTACAAACATAGTTTTTTTAAAGTAGTTATTTCCCGCTCCACTGACATGCAACAGGTTTTTTGTATAATGTAGGTTGCACAGTCATAGAGAAAAATATATATCCAATTTAAAATAATTTAAGATCTTTTTGAATGTGCCTGTACCTTGCCAAGATACTTTTTCCAGACCAGAGTGGTGAGTTATAAAAGAACAAAAATGCAGTTACAAAACTGTTCAAAATACATGTGCAGCATGTAAAACCTTATATATATTAAGCATGAGGAAATGGCTCTTATCTGTTTCCAAATCTACATGAAAATAGCTAATTAATTATTCATTTAAGTAAATCAAAATGGACTTGAGCAAGTGTGGCTATCAATGCAAATATAGTAAGTATAAGTATGAGAAGACAGTTTTGCCCTGTAGTGGGACAATTATATTTTGCTAGATAAAGAGTAGGATACCCTAAGATATTTTTTTTTAATAGTTACCTGCCGTTATGTAGGTAACATGGACAAAAAACTCCTTCGACTTACCTTAAGCCGCCAATAACAAATTCCTATTCAAAAACCGGCAGAAAAACAAACAAAACAAATATTTAAATATTTGCATTACAGGTGTTAGATTTAGACTTACCTACTAAAAGTTTTAAGTTCTGGGCGTACTTAAAACTTTTATAAAATGTTACAAAATTAAATCTGTTTCCTAGAGAAATATTAAAGCACATACTTACAGACAAAACGGGCAGTTAATCCATTATTAAAAAAACGTAAGTAATACCTACCAAGCACAAGATTTACATTTTTTTGTTTCTGGTATCGTAACTCGAACATAAGCACTTTATTCCTGTAGTACAACTTCATGACAGTTTGAAAACATTGTAAATCTAGCTGTTTTATACTGTATCTAAACAAAACTGATTAATGTAAGAGGTAGAGATAGTAAGAGTTATGTGACAACTTTCAAATCCTATTTCTATAAACTTACCGCCTCCAGCAAACTCCAGTAACCACCGATCTGTCACAAAATCACTATCATCACTGCTAAATCACGACACCATCACTTAACTCACTTGATTTTACTTTGATTTACAGATAATCATGAAATAACACAAAACATTTTGAGGTTAGAATCATTTCGAACAAAAGTAAATAACTCTCAATCGCACATATAGTCTTTATATCATCAATGATACATTACTCGCGGCATAATATAATGTTTGGGCTGTCTTACAGCACCAAATTCGCGGAAAAATAAACAATTTGGGTAAGAAATATTTGTTTTGACGTTTGACAGTTGCAAAATGTTTACGAACGAACAACGACACGTTCCATTCCACCCACACCTTCATTATAGTTTTTCGACAATAATTATTTTGTTCTATTTGAGAAGTTGAGAGATTTATTAAGGTAGGTATCTGTTTTATAAGAGAAGACTAGAAATGGAACATCTTCCGTGTACGTTGTACGTTGTAGCACAAAATATAAAGGGTACGCGACGCAGCCACACGTACTTTGTGGTTGTAGGGAGAACAATTTAATTAAGTAAACCGAATGATTCGTTTTGTGACGGTTAACACTATTATTCACGATGCAATCATAAACTGCACACAGATTCTATGAAACTTTTGTCAAAAAAAGACAACCGTTAGCTTATTACCCTGCTTAACATCCAAATCCATTAAGAAACTTTATGCAATAACCTAACCAGCACAGGTACTCTTGTCACGGTTCACCGATGAGGCTGTTCTTTTTTCGGATTCCATGATTAGTTGACCACAGAAAATGTAACCAACCAATCCACGCATCGCAATCGTCCCCTATACCGCAGAGTCTGAAGACGAAAATCTTTGACAAATTTGTGCGTCCTGCCTGTTATGACTTATGCTGCTGAGACGTGGACACTTACAGCGGGGCTAGTTCACAAGTTCAGAGTTGCTCAGCGGGCAACGGAGCGAGCAATGCTTGGAATTTCTCTAAGGGATAGAATTCCCAACGAGGAAATCCGCAGGAGAACTAGAGTCACCGACATTGCTCGCAGAATCAGCAAGCTGAAGTGGCAGTGGGCTGGTCACGTCTGTCGCAGGACCTACGGCCGATGGAGCAAACTTGTCCTAGAGTGGAGACCGCGACTCGGTAGACGCAGCACGGGACGCCCTCCAGCCCGATGGACCGATGAGCTGAAGAAGGTAGCCCGCAGAGGACCGGGAAAAATGGCGCGCCATGGAGGAGGCTTATGTCCAACAGTGGACCAAACTAAGCTAAAGTGATGATGAAGCCGATGAAACCACGCATAGGTACTGTGTGTTATTGAGGTGCTCCATTGTCTATCGTCGAAGATCTGCTATTCTGCTGATCATCACGAAACTAAGAACCCCATTCAAGAGTCGCAAGGGACGAAAATATAGATGACATATACAACCAGCATTAAGAAAAAAATAGGTAGGTACAGATGAACACCGAACCTACCTACTCCTTTTGTAAAATCGGTTAGTTAAAAAAGGTCATTATGAAGATTTGAACACCTAAGCACTGGACCTATTTCATCACCTTCGGGTAAACTTCTACTAAATTATTGGTAAGTCATGCCGTCTAAATTCTGTTAAATTTTTTAATACACCTGTCTATTCCGAGCAATTCAGAGGCAAGTCCTTAGTATTAAGTATATACCTATAGGTACCTGTTTTTGATGTCTAAGATTTACCATTAAGAAAGCTTACAGTCTAAAATCTACATAGTAATTAGTAAGGGCACCGCTTTAAAGCGGCAGTTGTACTTATGTAGTTCTGGTAAGTAAAAAAATTGCAAAATGCATATTCATTAATAAGTTCAGCAGTTAAAACTTAGCAGTACCTATGTAAAGTGGGTTCCCTCTATCTGGCAGAATCTTGATGCTCCGTTTATTTGGCATAACACACTTGGCTTAATCTTCTTTAAACAAATATTCTAAAGACATAAAAATTGTTTAATATAATTATTGTTTGGCAGAATGTTAATATGTCCGAATTTACAATGGCATACTTTTAAGACGGCAGAATATTATTTCGCATAATTTCCTTTAGGATAACGTTTACTTGGCAGAATTTAATTTGGAATAATTTTATTCGGCATATTGTCTTAAAAACTCTATGTTGTGCTACAAAAGTTAGTGACAGAAACGAATCGCTGCAAAACCGACTCCACGTAGTCTTGTCTGCCCTACGCCTAGAGTGTAATTTAAGCCTGCCTAGGCGCGGAGGGGCGAGGCGAGCTGAGGAGAGCAGGTGGTTGTAACGCTCGCCGCCGCGGCTGAGGCTGCCGGCCAGCAAGCCGAAGCTGCGATTGTGAGCGTTAAAACCCTTTGCGACTACAATGTCGCGTGGGACCACCGGAGACCCGTAGCGCCGTAGCGTAGAGCCGTGACAGAAACCATACCCGCTGCATGTTGCATGCCGTATGCTGCATGTTCGCTGCATGCATGGTGTATGGCTTGTTTGCATGTTTGAATGCTTCAAGAGAAATAAAAAAAACATAAATGTTCACAATCAGCTATTTGATTCAGTGATAACACATGCAATAATGAATTTATGCAAATAATTAATTAAATAGTATGGTAAAATTACAAAACAGTTCTAACTATGAATTTTCTGCAATGTGAAATATGAGTTTTTCAATTATTATCTACTGAAACGTCTGTGTTTATGTTAGGTATCCGCTGTTATGCAAAATAATATTATGACATAAAAAGTTCTGCTAGAAAAGGTAGACCCCAAGTAAAGTAAACAAAAATGAATCGTAAAATATTATAAAATGAACCATTTAATAAATACTGAGCAGTAAATAACTAAATGGGCAGTTACGAGTAGGCAGTTGACAAATCGTAATTAGGTAAGAAATCTCATTCTAAACAGTTCTATATACAATGAGGTGGTAAAATGTGTTCCTCGTACATTCAGTATACCTACTTTAGCTGCTACGACTCCATGACACATCCACTTTCTGTCACAAATTTCGTCGCCGCTCCGCCGACCTTCGGCCTACGCTCCTCACGCCAGCTAGCAAGACTTTTAGGATAATTTTTGGGTTAATTGCTGATTACCTATGCGTTGCGGTAAGCCTCCCCTATGCGAAGGCAGAAATAAAACAAATAAATCAAATTAGATAGAAAAATTATCAGCGTTTAATTTGTGAACTGCCGAACTATTTATCTAACTGCCCATTCCATTATTTTTACTGACCATTTAATAATTAGTCTGCTTAAGTATTTTTAGTACTGACTATGACTGTCACAAAACCAACCGCTGACAAAAAAAAAATAACTTTCCATTATTTTTTTAAACTGATCATAATAAAACCTCTCGAATGTTTAAATAACAGTTCAAAAAATTTTTTCCCCATAGCAAGTAACAAAAATAGGTGGTAGGTAACATTGCTTTAAGTGTGTGTACACACTTTTACTAATTTTCTTAAAATTATGAAGATTCGTTTTGATAGTCTGAGTGGTATCTATTGCTATCGTCCAAAATTAATAGTAATAATAATGTATTTATTTCCCAAATAATTAGTAGTATGTTATTAGTAGTAGTAGTAGTAGTATGCGTTTAGTAAGAAAACTAAGTACACTATTTATATGAATTTAAATGCCTGACATCTACGTGTGCAGCCGTATCCAGTGTCTCAGTATAGTCAGTATGGGGCTGTCCCACCTATCACACAATCAATACACTCAGGATGCTGTGGAAGCTAACACGTATTCTACCGAGAATAGAAGCGCACCGTTTCCAAATAATGGCATGACAACCATCAACCCTGCCTTCGGTGAACGTAACGGTCGGTATTTGGGATATCCGTCTGTTTGCCTCCTTCCATCTTGATGTTGTGCCGCCCCAGTTGTATTTTCTGGCTAAGATAATTATATGGTATTCTTGCATAACTTCATCAAGAGTTGCACCATTTACGACTAGGTAGGTTCGGAACTCGGAAAGGCTTGATATGATTTTTGTCGTATCCAGGCAGCTTAGTTTACAGATTATAAACCCGGCAATTCCCTACAGGCAAAGATCAGAATCATGATTGGGTTAGAACCTTAGAAAAAACCACCAATACGGTATTTCGTGAATAGGACGATTATGTCAGGTCTGCACGTCACGTCATGTTTATTAATTAATTAATTTATTTATTTATTAACTCTTCAAGCACAAAGTACAGAGGCGGACTTAATGCCACAGGCATTTTCTGCCAGTCAACCTATGGGTGATGCAGAGACAAGCAGTGGCAGGTGTAAAGAAAATAATTAAACGAAACTACAAGGAAATAAAAAGTTGTCATGTCTCTTGAGTGGAGCGGAGGCAGTGACGTTTGACGTTTCTTCGACGCTCCAAGATAACCTAAAAAAAATCTTGTTTATTTTGTTTTATAATTAGTTTTCTGTTTTGCTTTGATGTTGTTTAATGAACTCAAAAGTTTCAAAATGTTTGTGTGCGTAAATGAAACAAATTCAGTGGTGCTGTACATGGCTAAATCCGAATAGTTCTGTGAACAACCGTTACACCTAAGAATCTTAATTGGAACAATTTGTTGATTAGACTTTTTTCAAGTTTCCTGATAGAATTTTGGAAATTTTAGCTTTGATGTGATTTCACAAGAAACATGAGTGATGTGTAAGTGTGCGGTGTGGTTATTTTAACTGTCTGATGTGAATTATGTGCGTGTTGTGCTAGTGTCTATTTTGGGCGAGACATTGTTATCAGGTAGGTACTTAAATTTCACCATAGATGTACACAGTGCCGGATTAAGCCAGCGCAGGGCCTGTAGCAAATTCTATCCCTCGATAGAATTTGCCCTTGGTTTGCTTTAGGTTATCAAGTTTATGGTAACAAAACTGTTTTACAAAAAACAATTTTTTCTGGATTTTATTTGGGCAAATTTAGAAATAATACTATTAATATCGACTTCTCTGAGCAAATCGTATTCAATATTCATCTAAGTGAGGTGATTCAGACGTTTTTGGCTCATCGTGTTTCTCCAATTTTTAACATGTTTTTTTAAATGTTGAGACAAATCATTGACCACTACAGTTGGGGATCATTAGAGACAAATAAATGCCCAAGTCAATTTCTACGTTTGGGAAACCAGATTCTAAAGAATTATTTAACAAAATCTTGTAAAATTGCCAAACCAGAGCCTCGTGCATCATGAAAATCTTGTAACTTTGATACAAAAATTTCACATTTTGGTATCGTGAGGAAAACCTAAAATATAGTTGGTTTAAAATATAATTATTTACAATATAAAGGTAAATTTATTTATTTACTTCGTTCCAATAAATGACTAGGTAAGATATGAGAAAGGACATGTTAGGTTTTTGTATGGAGGCTGGGAGATAATTCATCGGTTTTATAGCCATCTAATAATGTTTAAAAATATTTTAAATAACAATAAGGTGTTTAATGTACTTTAAAAAAAATTATTTAACCCTTTTTTCTTTGATTCAATGTACCTACAAAAATAATATTATGATACAAAAAAATTCAGGATTTAAAATATTTATTTTTTCAATAATGGTGCTTTTAATTTTTTTTTTGTTTTTGTTAGGCCATCTTGAATAATTTTCCCTATCAGAAAAACTACACATGATAGCTGTTCGAAAAAAAAAATATTTTAAGCCCATTTCATAACATGTCCTTTACACTTTTAAAATGAATGAATAACATAGTATTATAAAATTTTAATGCATTAGTTTGCTACATAACTGAAAATTAAATGCTTTACTCAATTTTACCTGGTCGACTCTTCACGTGACCCGAAGGCTGGTCTATTCTTGGGTCAAAGAATCAGCATTGCCATACAACGTGGCAATGCTGCCAGCCTGTTGGGCACGTGTCCCATTGACAGTGATGTGGCCGAGTTTTTTGATGCCCTTTCAGGTCTCTGCCTTTTTCTTAGAATTGTAAATAATTTTATTATTTTGATTTTTATGATTTGTATAATATGATGAATAAACATTTGTTTTAATTTTACCTATAAAATAAGTGAAGGTGATCGTTTTCACTTCAATTAGGAATTCTTGTGGCCATAATAGGTACCTACCTACCTACTAATGTTTTAAAAAATTGATGTGGTGTGACTTAAAAAGGCAATCAAAAAGTGGATGGTATCAAAGCAGCCCCACTTTATTTACCAGTACAACATTACATACATTACAAACATTAGATTACCTACATTGATTTTCTCCTTAATGCATACGAATCAATACTAATATAATAAATGCGAAAGTAACTCTGTCTGTAACCCTTTCACGAAGAAACGGCTGAACCGATTTTTTTGATGAAATTTGGTATGAAAATAGCTTGAACCCAGGGGAAGCACATAGGCTACTTTTTAATCCGCGACTTCGTCTGCATCCGCGGTAACCGACATTCACGCGGACGAAGTCGCGGGCAAAAGCTAGTTTTATTTCAACCTAGCACTTTCCCTGCTATATGGTAGGTGTGCATAGTTTTCATATATACTTTTCTCTTAAAATACAGGCCATATGTCTCTCTGATAGTGCAGCTTTCTTTCTAAAGCTGCTGCAGCAATTCTTTTAAATTGGTTAAGTGTTTTTTAATTTATCAATTACACAACATTTACAATTCATCTTTATAATTATAGTTTTTATTCAGTAACATAACAGAGTAATAATTGTAATGCACATAATATTTTTTACTCATCATTTGTAAAACAGAGAATTTCATGATCACCCAGAAGTAAAGGTACAGTCACAAGCAAATACATGTAAACAGTTGGTCTCATTCTAAACTGATTTTCTCCTAAACTATTGATTGAAATGTTATTGGGTTACGAATAGGATATTTTTGATCCCAAACTACTATAAAACAGGTTTCATCTATAAGTTGAAATAGTATATCACGAGAAAATTGCTTTTGAATTCAATCTGTATACATATTTATGCTCGTGACTGTACCCGTCTCTCATGCACAGGCTTGTGGGTTTGCAACCAGGCATGTGCAAGTTTATCATGGACTTCACTGACATCGGAGAAAGAAAACATCAAGAGGAATTACAATCAACTAGCGGGCCCGGCAGACGTCCTGTCTAAAAATAAAAAAGTCCTAGAACCCGACTACAACGCCACTTACCGGGTCCAATTGTGAATCTAAACCATTCTCGAATCCACTGGAATACGCACAAAAAAAATCATTATAATCGGTCCAGCCGTTTAGGAGGAGTTCACTTTCATACACGCGCACTGAAGATTTTTATATATAAGATATTTAGTCTGAAATAGCTAATCTAATCTCCTTTAAGCAAGCATGGTGATCAATGCTTGTGCCTTCTTTATATAAGAAGAGGCTAGAGGAGGATAAGGACTTTTTACTGTCCGACTTCATTGACTGTCATTCCTAGATCTTTGACAGTCCTTACAGGTAGACAAAAACCAGAAAGTCTGGCAACCTGTCTTATCTAGGGGTATTTATTGTGTTACCCAGATTGTGGTCTGGGTAACTGTAGGGATATTGTGTTACTGGATATTGCGCAATATCCAGTAACACAATATCCGTACAGTTGTGGAGGTAAGACAGGCGGTTGTAAAACCTCACCTCAATGCTATGGTACTTATTTTGTTGTTTTTTTTCAGGTAAGTAAGTCTTAACTACTTCAAAAAGCTGAATCAGCGTGGAATCAGTAAGTATCTTTAATAATATATTTATTTTATGGCCTGTTTTGCATGGGAATATTTTTAATATACAAGTTAAGTGATAATATTTGTTTCTTATTGAAACTATGTACTACTAAGGAAACAATGTTATTTTGTGTTCCTTTTCATTAAGTACCATAATCTATATTTTAATTTATTTAGGTACTTACCCAAGGGCGTAGCTAGGATTTTGTTAAGGCATAGACAAACCAAGAATAAATCGAAGGTAAATGCTGCATAGCAATGGGACAGGTTACATTAAAAATGAAAAACCCCCTGAACAGCCCTTGCTCTGCCATTTTTTTTTATACCATAGTTCTGCTTCTTGATTAAAATTAAATCGTAATATTACTTTACTGTTTGTGAGCATTCCTCCATCTTCTAGGGGAGGGGGGGGGGGGGTGGCAGCTGCCTCACCCTGTCTATACCTCCTCGCTACACCCTTGTAATTACGTACGAGACGTACTATTTACGTACTTAAATTAAAATAATTGTTTAGTGATGTATGTAGGTACACGTGACCTACTTTTCAACCGACTTCAAAAAAGGAGGAGGTTATCAATTTGTCTGTATTTTTCTTTTTTTTACAATCGCCATTTGATTGAATGCTTTTTAAATACAACGAGGGATATTCATCTCTTGTCTGTACTAACTGATTGGTCTGAGGTACTGAATTTATTATTTTATATACACATTTGATATTAGTGTAATTATTTCATATAATAAAATTTTAAAACTATACATGTGTTCTTTATTGTTAAGTTTATTTTGGTATTAATCATTATCATTAAAATGCAGTAATGCAGATCAAGCAACACTTTTTTTTACCTATTATGGTTTTTGAAGATTTTTATTTCTATTAATTTACGTCGAAAATACAAGGTACCTATACAATAGGTATTTAAATGTGAGAATGAAAGGTCGCAACTCGCAAGTTACTTTTTTTAACTGAATTCACGTTGTGATTCAATGCAATGCTACATTCTAAGGGTCTTCGCCCACATCAGACAATCGGTGACCAATGTTTTGTCGGAGAGAAATGGAACATAAATATGAACTCCAATATAGGTACCAACGCAGATGTCCTACAAAAAGTCATTCTCACGAAACTATGAAATAATCGACCGATCCGATAATCGGTCCTACAACAAGTCTGACGTTGGCGGGAATTCATTGTTATGACAAATACCTACTCTGATTCTGATTCTATGACTAAAGTACAGATGCCACACTTAGTGTCCCTAAATCATTAAAAGACAAATAATCGTTTTAAAACATGTACCTATAACCATCATATGCTTTAAAAACTGTGAAGTTAATTTTATTTCCAGAAATCGATGGCAAAAAATCATGTGTATACTTAGCCAAAGACGCCAATATCTGAAACTGAAATTACTATAATTATTATACTTACGTATAGTGTTTTTTTTTTGTAAATTTATTTGTATTTACTTACTATGTACTTTTAACATACTTTAATTGGTATGTCCCTAATAGTTACTCGTATATGATTATATGCAGTTTCAACAGTAGTAAAAAAATGAAAATTGTGACTTCACCTATATTGACCATGTTGTGATAACATGGTCAATATAGGTGAAGTCACAATTTTCATTTTTTTACTACTGTGTGACTGGTTTCATAACTTCTCATCCTTCATCCTACTTGCCAGTATCAGTGCTGGCAAGAGCGAAAACCACCAAATAGTCTTTGACCAAAAGTTAAAGCTACCGTAGTAAGGAGTGTACAGTATTATTGTAGTATTATCTTCTAAGTAGGTAGTTCATTGTCTAGAATTCTAGAATCAAGTCACTACTCTCGAACGCCGAATTCGTAACTGATTTCTATGAGGCGGCAGTGGAAAGTGGTGACTTTTACCCTAACAGTTAGCAAAAACAAGTTTTAGGAGCACTACCTAAAACTCGTTTTTCATTGTCAATTATTGGCAATGGTGCATAAAGCCGGGTATCTACTGCAATAACTGATGCGCCACAACTTCGGACGTTACTCAACAGAGAGGCGATGTAGCAAACAGATCATCATTGACAGCCAACTTAACGTTGCCAAACCAACGCTATTACGCTACGCTTTGTTGTACGTCATGTTGCGCCACATAATTTTGTAGCTCAGTGGAACCCGGCTTTAATTCCAGTTGAAAAATTACTTTTAAAAGAAACAATCCTGGTTATATTAATTTGTTGAGTATTTACAGCTAAATACGTCAGAACAGCACGTGGCGCTCAACTTATA
The DNA here is from genome assembly GCA_947361185.1 of Charanyca ferruginea. Classification (NCBI taxonomy): domain Eukaryota; kingdom Metazoa; phylum Arthropoda; class Insecta; order Lepidoptera; family Noctuidae; genus Charanyca; species Charanyca ferruginea. The sequence goes on from OX376073.1 coordinate 20,534,758, forward strand.
TTCTTAAACGGCTGTCTGTACCGTCAGCAATGCAAAGCAAATAGGGATGGGTGTAGGACTTGGTACTGTGTCATGTACGGAAGAAGCCAGTGTCCTTCCATCATCACCACTGACGGTTCGCACAATATAACGCAAATCCGAGGCATCCACAATCACCTTGAACCGGTGATTATCCAAACTCCAACTGGTATAATTCACAAGCATTCCAGGAAAAGAGGGAGGCCTAGAATTAGTGCCCGAAATGCTATACTGCCTTAATTTATTTTGTGTTTTCCTCTATTTATGTTTACACGCAATAAAAATGTGATATAATTTTATATAAAGACTGTTCTTGTTCCTACCTCTTTATGTCCTTGCTCTCAGTTATCTTGTCAAGTTGTGATTTGTATGTTTGTTTGTTTAATTAAACTTTTTATGCTCTTGGTAAATGTGGGTGTAATAAACGGAAAAATGTTATAAATTGTAGATTTTGTTTTGTTTACGAAATGTTCTGAAACATGATATCTGTGATTATTTTACTATTGGCAGGTGTAAGATTTTTATTTGTTTGGTTTTACTTAGTTTTACATTTTATTTAATAGTATAGCATGTTTTGTACATGACATATAATTTTGGTACTGTAGGTATATATGTCAAAACATCACGTTGTAATTAGTAGGTTCCAAGAAACGAAATAAATAATGGCTAAATAAAAATAGTTTTATTTAGCAATTTCAAACATTGTGTTCCTGTCTATATTCAACGTTTCGTAATGATCTTAATCTTCTCATTAAAGTATAATAAAATTAGTTCAATGTAAATAATGTAGATGTACAATACATAATTACCTATATTATTACGATTTAGACATTTAAAGCATTTTGGGAAAACTGATTGTGCCATTAAAATATTTTAAACTATCTTGCTCTCTTTTATTTACCCATTAACCAAATTCACTTGTTCTAACTACATACTTATTAACTATATCATGAATTAAAATCAATAATCAATAATCATTAATTAATTCATAATATTTGAAGATGGTTAAATATGTATAACAAGTGTTTTACAAATATAATAAAATAAACATGTAAGCAACAATTTGTCGACACGGTTGGCGCAGTAGTTGAGTGATCGACTGCTACGCTGCCTGTTGCGGGTTCGATTCCCGCACGTAACAAATATTTGTATTGTTCCGGGTCTGGCTGTTTTTGTATGTAAGTTTGTATTTTTGTAAACGCACCCACGACACCGCGGAATTCCTAGTGTGAGGGCAACGTTTAAAAAAAAATACTTAAGCGAAAGAAGATTGAAAAGTCAACTGTATTAGTTTTTCGAATAAACGATAACGTCAGTCCGTAGATGGAAGATAGATAGAGATATGTATGTTTCTCCAATAAGGGCCTCGAAGAAAAGAAAGACGTAACATGACATACGTTCTAGGTAGACACGAGGAATGTAAGCCAGTAGGTTGCCAAAACCTTGGAACGAGTAGGTCAATCATTGGTTTATAATTCCTTGTTAGGTTGTGGTGATCACTCAGCGTAAAATTATGATGTTCCTCATGTGTATAAACTGGAATCTGACACTTAGGCCCGGAGCCCATTGTCGACATTGGCATGGCAAATTATTTTTAGGCGACGAATAAAAATGTAACTTAAAGGTATGGAATAAAGTTAAAATTTAAATGTTAACCGTCGTAACTAATAAAAAACGTTTTTCAAAAAAAGGCAACCGCCTTCAATAACTTAAAAAAGTGATACTTAGATAACTTTAGCACAGAACACACATGACTTTCGTTTCGGTTAAAAAGTTGTATTTTCCGCTTTTTACTATCGCCTTAACATCCAAATCATTGAAAGTCCTCCTAAGATTAAAGAAACTAAAATGAAGTAAGTACATATTTTTTATAGGGTTTTATTGATTTTTTCAAATAGCGTTGAATCATATTTGATAAAATTGATATGGAGTTTATTTAGGAATAAACCCATTTCGAACAAAAAAAAAAAATTTAATCCGTGTATACTTAGGGGCAAGTGCTGTTCCAATGGACGCCTGTACCTGTGGACACAATCGGTTCCGACGAAACTAGTAACCCTAAAATTCTAATTTGAACGCGACCGTAAAGCTTTGTCTATGGTTGATAGTTTTGACGTGTCGCCATGTTTGTTTTTTGTGAGGTTGTCTAGATGTCAACTTCGAAAGTTTTTTGCACCAAAAAGTAAGTTTTTTTACTTAATTTAAATGAGTTTTATAGTCATAATACTTACAATATCGGTTTAATCGTGTTTGCAGTATGATCAGTGTTGGTTATTGCTTAGTTAATGCTTTGTTCCCGGTCTGTAAGTCTATCTTAACCTCAAAGTTAGATCTGTTTTGTTTTTTTATGTCTATGTTTGTACCTTTGGACAACAATAGGAGTGTACCTGTGGACTGTCCACAGGTACAAAAGTGGCATAATGTTTACTTACAGAATCTGATCAGCCGTTATGTTTAACTTTTTCAGTGCCTCCCAGTAAAACTGGTTTAAAAAGAACAGGAATATGCCCCGATACACTCACAGCAGCCGTAAAGGAAGCAAAAAGTGGCAATTCATTAAGAAAAGTAGCTGAAAAGTATAAAGTACCAAATTCAACCATTTTTAAGTATTTGAAGTTACACGAAAGCAGTGATTTGAGAAATAGCATTCAACTATTGAAGAATGATTTAAGAAAGACGAAAAAAAAAGAAAGAAGAAACAGAAAAGAAGAAATTTAAAGAAGAAAAGAAGGAAGGAAGGAATTGATTGAAGAAATTTGAAACTGAAATGCCAGACAAAAATGAAGTTTTAGGTGAATCATTAAAAAAAGCTGAAAAGAAGAAAATCGCAACCCAGAAAACAAACAAGAAAAAATACGCAAAAGCTGCTCTAAAAACAATTGCGAAAAAAAGTTTGTGAAAGAATTGTGGTAACATCTCTTTCACAGTCTAGTTCCTCCGAAGTTGACGCTAGCTGCACTGAAAGTCATCCAACTCCTCTGCTGGCTTGTAATCTTTCTGAACCTGGTCCTTCCAACGCATTTTCGAATAAAAACTCTGAGAAATCTTGCGAAAAAAAGATTAACGTAATTCAGCAAGATAAGTTATCGTTTGTTAGTTGTATCAGGTGTAAAACTTAATCCAAAGACAAAAACCAAATGCTGAAATGTAGTTTTTGCAAGCATAGCTATCATATTCGTTGTGTTTCGAAGTCACACAGGGAAAACTTTGAATCTGATGATGAGGTTGAAGGTTTAGTTTGCGTGGCCTGCTTCGTATTGTAATGATGACGATAGCAATGAATCTACTCAAAACTTGTATGAAGAGTGTCGTAATGCATACAAATAAGTTATTTGTATCTCTTGAAAAAAGTTAACGTTTGTTTGAAGTTTTTTAGAAGTCTAGAATTGTTTTTTTTTTTTGTTTTTTGTTGCCTAATTAATGTGAACCGTCCCTAGGTACAACACCGTCCACAGGTACAATTTTACTGTACATAGGTACAATCGTCGGTTAAACCTGTGGACAAATATGTTGTTTTAATGAAAGTTGATTATTTTCGTAAGTAATACGTAATATTGAGACTATAATTTTAGTTTAAGTAAGGCTGATTATCCCCTAAGACATGTGATACGTTAAAAATAAAAAATAAATAACTAATTCAGAAATAAAAAATGTTTTATTCCAAATTCTGGAAAGTGTCCACATGTTCCGCACTTGCCCCTATACGACGGAGTTATGCCCGAACATACATAAGAAAAAGAAATATAAACATCCTCCTCCTAATTGAAGTAGGTTAAAAAACAATATTGAATGCCATACAAATTTGAACATGGGCTTTTTCCGGGACCTTAGAGCAGGCGAGAATTTGGGAGTTGATATTTTGGAACTCACATAACTAGCATCATCATTAACTATCATCTTAACTCAAACAAAAGTTCAGGACGAATATAAGTTCAAGATATCTCATAACAGCCAGCCGTCCCGTTAAGGTTATTTTTATTTTATAGATGCATTGATCATACCTTCGAGAAACCGAAGAGGGCAAGGTATGCTGTTTTTCCGCGGCTATACATACTCCTGGCGAAATTTTAAGAAATACGGTAATTACTGGACATGTTCCAGTCATCACAAGAAGGGCTGTAAAGCAAACGTGTCCACGAATGAAGACAAAGAACCTTTCAGGGTAACGAAATATAATGACAAACACACTCATCCTCCTCCTAAAATTAAATTACCTACTAATATAGACTATATTTGATGCTATTGTATTGTTCAAAATTATTATAATGTGTTGGTTTTTAAATTAGTTCTTTATTAAATTGTATAACAATGTTATAAATTAACCTTTTATTTACCATTTGATTCCATCCAAAAATAAAACAGTACCATTACCTACGCAATGAAAACCAGTTGCATTTTTTTTCAGAAATTCATTTTATAACGTCTCTTAAGGGTCATAAATTGCTGGTTTTCGAAAAGTATACTTTCGCAAAAAATTGTCAAAGCAAACACAGAGTTACTTGGACTTGTTCTTCTCGATGTTCTAAAAAGTGTAAAGCTCAAGTTACCCTTACTAAGGCTGGAAAGTTTCATGTGAATATTGGTAATCACACTCATCCTCCACCCGTGTTTTACGTGAACGAGGGAAAATACAAGAGGCTGTCGAGAAAACAGCTGATAGAAGCAACTGATTCTTATGATGATGAAGATCTTACCGGTTACGAAGATTATATCGAGAAGATAGCAGCAGAGTTTTAGTTGGTTATAGGGAAAGATCCTACCTTCTTTTGTTTTTGAAAGAAAGAAAGAATCTATTCTACCACAAAGTGGTTCAATTAGATGTTATCCCAATTAGGTATAGAAAGATTGTGATTCAAATAGTAATTAGCAAATAGCAACTGCAATTAGAATGTCTTTCAATACTAAAATTATTTTGTAAAAGATTTTTCATATTGGTTTTCTGCCGTAAGCGTATTTTTTTATGTTTCGCAGTTGAGAATTGTATTTGGTTCGTGATTTTATTTTTATAAAAAGTTACTGTTTATATTCTTTATTGTTAACAATTATATATTATTATTATTATTGTTTATTGTTAAAAGCAACTTTTTATTAAGCTTGTAAAAGTTTAATTGTTCTCAACTTCTTGTAATTTAGGCACGTGTTGTTACTCAAAAGATCTCATTTTTAGATTTTTAGAAAGTGGGTGGAAAATGGCCCCATTTACCTACTTGTGACCAGCAGTGCTATTCTGTTACAATCTCCCTCGGTGAACACCTAAGTGAAGTGAGCTGTCATCCGATTGTAGTGCTTTGTAAATCCTTAGCATCGGGACAGATGACAGCTCATCATCATCATCATCGAGGGAGATTGTAACAGAATAGACATGCTGAATGCCAAATACGCTCTAAGGAGCTCATTTTAAATGTAACTATTTTCTAAAATAAAAGATATGATAAACTGTGATTATAATAAATTAAAAAAACTTGAAAGACTGTTTATGTTAATAAATAATTAAATTACGTAATTGCAATAAGACTTTTTTTATAATTATTAGATCGCTTGCTGTACCTATTGCAGTTCAATTGTGAAAGTAAACATAAATGTATTAAACCACTTTCACAATAGAACTTGACGTCCCTATTACTTAACTTTGTTTATTTCAGAAGCTAAAGTACCTATTTAGCTAAATACATGAAACAACTTTAGGCCCGAAAAAGAAAGAAAGAAGAAAAAAAACCGCTTAGTTCGGCGGGAACGTCAAGAAGATTACGGAGAAAAGCTGAAAAGAGAACGCCCTGAAGAGTATGAAAAGCAAAAAACAAGAAAGGCAATCCATACTTTAATATTATCAATGCGTAAGTAACTCTGTCTGTTACGCTTTTACGATGAAACTGATGAACCAATGTTGATGAAATTGTGTATGAAAACAGTTGAACCCTGGGGAAGTACACAGGCTATTTTTTAAACCACGACTTCATCTGCATCAACGATAACCGACATTCACGCGGACAAGGGCACGGGCAAAAGCTCGTAGGGCATAAATTTATGTACATTAAGTTTTCGGCACTGACCGAGAAAGAAATCTTAAAACAGCCAGCTAAATGGAGAAGAAAAAGGAGAGCCCTAAGGAATAAAAGGCATAAGTTTTGGTAAACGTAGATAGAAAATATCTATAAATATCTTTAAATTCAGTGCTTCTCTTTAATTTGAAGCTACAGTAAATAAAAATTAAATAAACTAAACAGTTGTTTTAAATTTCGTGAAACCTAACATTTTCAATAGAAAATTGTAAATTCAAAAGTAACAAATGCCCATATAATAAATAAAAACTCTTATGTTCCAGCATTTGTGGTCAAGTCAACTCGCGGTGAGCCAAAATTAGTTTACCGGGGTTTCACGTATAACAAGAGTTATTTATCAAGGAAAGATACTCATATAAAATGGTACTGCTCGTCAAGAAACTCGAGGAAGTGCAAAGGTAATGTTGTTACTGATTACGACAATAGAGTGCTGCAAGTATTTGGCGATCACAATCATGACTCGAAATACTTTCGGGTAAATGGAGCATTCATTTATTAGACTAAGTATAAGGCCGGCTATACATGGACTGCTTGAAGCAGTCGGTATCGCTCGAGCAGTCGTGACTGCTTTGGGCGGTCAGCCGCTCGGTGAAATTTCATCGTGCGGCTAAGCTCTCGCGCAGTCTCTTTATTCCACGTCACGCGCCCCTCCCGTACGCTCGCTTTTTGTTTTGCTTGTTGAGCAGTTCAATACCAACTGCTCGAGCAGTGGGTATGAACTGCTCCAACAGTTATCAATGGCAGCTTCAAGCGGTTGACTAAGGCTGCTTGAGCGGTCCGTGTATATTGATCAATGCCTAACTGCTCGAGCAGTCCGTGTATGGCCGGCCTAAGGGTTCGGAAACTTAATAGCCGTTTTAATGATCTCAGTGGTACCATCTTTAAAGACGTCAAAGTTTAAATGACTGGCATCATCCCCTTACAGTCGACCGCACATTCGAGGTAACAAAACCAGTATGAGCTGGCCTCTTATGATATTGAAAATTTGTTCGACGCTAGGCCAAGGTCAAAGTGTTATTACCAACGTGCGTTAGGCTGGACAATATTTAACATAATAGTAATCACTCATTTTACAATAATTTAATCTTGCCATTTAAAAAAAAATATTTAAACGCCATACGATTTAAAGCCTTAATTTGAATGGCAAATTATTAGCCGTGTGGGAGCCGTGCTGTTACAATGAGTGATGACCCTAAATTTGTATTATATGTAGTATTTTTTAATAAACTGGTTATAGCACATTATCTATCGGTGATAAATATCATCGACGGGTAACTATTTTCCATGGATTCAGTACTTACATGATCCTCTACACTTTGACCTTGTAGGTAGGTTTTGCACATTAGTGTGAGACAGCATTGTTAGGGTTCCGTAGCCAAATGGCAAAAAACGGAACCCTTATAGATTCGTCATGTCTGTCTGTCTGTCCGTCCGTATGTCACAGCCACTTTTTTCCGAAACTATAAGAACTAAAAAATTTCGCTATTGAAACTTGGTAAGTAGATGTATTCTGTGCATCGCATTAAGCTTTTCACATAAAAATTAAAAAAAAACAATACATTTTGGGTTCCCCATACTTGAACTGAAACTCAAAAAAAAATGTTTCATCAAACCCATAGGTATGTGTGGGGTATCTATGGACAGGTCTTCAAAAATGATGTTAAGGTTTCTAATACAATTTTTTCCAAAACTGAATAGTTTGCGGGACACTTCCAAAGTGGTAAAATGTGTCCCCCCCCCCCCCTGTAACTTCTAAAATAAGAGAATGATAAAACTAAAAAAAATATATGATGTAAACTTCCACCGAAAATTGGTTTGAACGAGATCTAGTACATAGTTTTTTTTTAATACGTCATAAATTGTAAACCACAATTTTAAAAAATTCACTATTAAAACATCGATCAAAGTTACAACGAACTACAAGAACATTTATATTATGTTACTTGTTGCTACGGAACCCTTCATGGGCGAGTCCGACTCGCACTTGACTAGGTTCTAGAATCATGTAGTGCATCCATGGTTAGGTTGCGCGTCGATGGTCGCCCATCGTGTACAGAGGCCAGTATATCAAGCCATACCAAACTGTCAAATGAATATGAACTTTATCGTTTTGTAATAAAGTTGAAAATCTATCAAACAAATTTAAAAGGTTGTCGTAGCTTGATATAGTGACCCAGGACCCTCTATACATAGATAGTTGTTCTAAGCTACATGTATACCGCAACAATTAATTCGGTATCGTATGTACTTGTAATAATATTATTTAATATTTATTTATTTATTTATTTATTTATTATTATTTATTATTATTTATTTACATTTATTTATTTTATCATTGTCACTACATGAGTTTTGTAAACGTAGACTTGCTGATGTGTTACATCTATACTAATATTATAAAGCTGAAAAGTTTGTTTGTTTGGTTGAACGCGCTAATCTCAGGATCTACTGGTTCGATTAGAAAAAATATTTTTGTGTTGGATAGTCCATTTATCGAGGAAGGCTATAGGCCCATGCGAAGCCGGGTCAGGCCGCTAGTGTACTTATAACTCTTTAAGTAAGTATGATAAAAAAGTGAATCCTCTGTGTTTGTACTGAAAACAATTTTCTAGATTTTACTAACTTGTGAAGTAGTAGTAGGTCAGTACCTACTTGAAACAAATGCGAAAACATTTCATACAGATGCCAAACTTTTTAATATACATGAGTACACAGATTAAAAAGCTTGGCATTACCAAATATACATTGTATGCAGGGCATAAAAAAGGATTTTTTTTGCCTAATGATAATGCCCTTTTTGGTATTTTTTTTAATTTCCTTTCTGTATTTGCATATTTAATTCCGCAACTTTTACGTATAGACGAATACCATTGTTCATAGATTATTTCGACACCGAGTAAAATATAATATTATTATGCAAACTGCAAACTCGTAAAAGTTTTCTGTAGACTTTTTAATGTATAATGGTAATTAACAATTAGTAATAAGCGGTTACTTCATGTTTAAACTAAAATAGGTTCAGAGGCCAGCACATTCGAAGCTACAACAATCTATGAAATTTCTTTGATAGATTTTCAACTTTATTCCAAAAGGTTAAGGTTCATATTCAATTGGGAAAATTTAGGTTTGGTATGGCTTGATGTGCTGGCATCTGTGCCTACCGAAATATTCACTAGTTCGGTATTAATAAATGGATAAGTTTATAATATATTAAAGTAAATGAGATCTGATGTGATTCGAGAAATAAATAAATTAATAATTATAAATAAAATACATAATAAGTACACATCTTTGATTATTTCTCTAGGATCGGTAGCTGTGTTGTTTAATAAACACTTTTTTGTATTATATATGTCTCAAGTTTAAAACTAACCGTTAGTCATTAGTTAGTAAGGATATTTTAATGTAGCTAATAATTCTAACTTTATTTAAAACTTTTAAATATTTTTTTTGGTAGGTTTTTTTAGATTGATGGCAGTTAACGTAACCGTCAATGTGTAGGACAAAACGTTATTACCCTTAATGTATAGAGAATATTATTACCTAATTGCATAATAAATACTTACTTATTACATTAATTAAATAATCATGATTCTTAAGTTTGAAGTTTTATTGTACCTGACACGTGGTATGATCTATGGCCGTAAAACCTTTAGATTAAATTCACCATAATAATTACATTTAATTAACTGAAATTATGCTAATCACTAAAAGCCTTATGGTAGAAATAAGGTGCCTAGGTCTAGTATTTAGAAATAGCGCCTTAATGTTTAGACGCTGACCACACAGAAAAAACGTAAGACGAGGACGTGGCGCGGACAGGGTGCAGGCGGGGCGCCGTCTCGAGACTACATAGAAAAGACGAAGCACAGACATGACGCTGGGCGCCACGAGAGATTACGCACTTACGCAGGTACAATACGGTCAACGTAACTTGGCGCGTCTGAAGTTAGCTGTTTGGCTGCGCAATGGAACTTTTAGGAACGAAATTGTCTACTGCGCAGCTAATCGGCTAACTTCAGACGCGCCAAGATACGTTGACCGTCCTGTAGTTGTGTGTGACATAGCCACGCGCGCACCGCGCGATTCCCGGTACCCGCGCCCCACCACGCCCGCACCCCCGTTCTCGCCCGCCCCTCGTCCGCTCGCGCCCGTGCCCCGTCATTTCTATATGTTTTTACAATAGGGTTATAGGGCACAGACGAGTAAGCGTCGTGTCCGCGCCCTGACTTTTCTATATGCGTTGCGTCACGACGCTTCTATAGATTTTGTATGAAACGGACGCGGAAGAGACGTATGACCGCGCCTCGACCTCGTTTTACGTCTGTTCTAGCATTGGTTTTTAAATCAAGTCTCATGTACCTTATGTCTTTATTAAAATTTTGATCAAGAAAGCCAATCGATGCGAACCTTGTTAGTAAAATATGGTTTTGGTAAAACGAGGTTTTTAAGGTAAAAATATGCATTATGCATGATGGTAAATTTCTACGAAAATCTGAACAGAAATCCAAGAAAAAAGAAATATTGTCGTTTATTGAGTTTCTAAAAACAAACAATGGTGTGGAACTGACCTACGCAACCTAATTTAAATACATAATGTTTTCTCTATTTCAGGTCCCGTACTCATAAAAACAAAAAGAAAGGGCCAGTATGTTCTTCTTTACAAATCTTATACATATTCACGAAGTGCGAAATCTAAGAAAGGTACGGTCTGGAAGTGTACTTCGAGTAAGAGCGAGGAATGTAAAGCACGGATGACCACGGATGATAACCTGAATGTAGTCGCTAGTAAAGACAAACATTGCCATAAACCACCGGAGCAAGAGGAAAAACCAAAGCATGTTTATTTTAGTACATAAGTCGCATTTGATTAGATTTCGTTGTATTTAAAATAAGGTCACAAAATGTAATTTTGGCATAATTCTAACAAATCCCCGGCCATTAATGAAATAAATGTGCCAAATTGTCAAGCAAGCGTAAACTGCTGCGATTGGTTGGCTGAATTATCAACAGCCAATCACAAGCACAACAGCTTGATTATTTGACACATTCATTTTAGTTCGAGATACCGGCAGTTAGTGACGTTCGATGTCACACAGTGGTTAGGGGCAAGTTCATGTATTAAAGCTTCTTGGGCACTTATTTGACATAAGAAACTTAAGCAAGAATTGGCATAAAAATAATATGTAGACTGTTGCTGTAAGAGCACATGTTAATTCATATTATATTTACTTACTGTTAATGCAGCTAATTGTAACAATAATTAAAGAAAGACATTTTCTTAAATTATTAATAGGTAGGTACATAAAACATAAAACCGCCATTTTGTGTTAAAGTACGTGCCACGAAAGATACTCTATAGTATGTGAAACAAATAAATTCTTTCTGGGAACTAATAATTTAAATGGTGAAATTAAAAGGTATACCTACTTAATTATTATGAGTATGACGTATTTCTAATTAACCACTTAAGTATCGTGCATAGTCTGTTCAGGCAAGCTAAGTAAGTAAATGTAAAATAACGAAAGTAAGTAATAAAATCAAAGGTTTATATTTAAATTTAAAACGTACAAGTTAATCTAAATGTAGGGTTTACAGTACTTTATAGGTACTAGAGATTTTTAAACAACTATTAAATAAAATAAAATTGTGTACATGTGTGTGAGTGCGTGTTTTGACTTCTAGTTCGATTTTTATGTAGTTTTGACTAAGTCAAACAAATACCTACTTAAACACAAATAAAATCATATTTAAACAATTTTATAAAAGGAAGCTTTTTTATGATACTTAATTAAACATTATACATAGGTATACATTTATTAAGTAGGTAATAGGTTAAGTAGGTAAGTAAGTAGGTATGTTTAGTATCTAGATGACAAGTAGTTTATACCTACTCATACTTTTACATAAATACCTCAGTAGTAGTAGTAGTATGACGGGCTGGGCCTCAAGTCTGCTATTACAATAATCTCAGAATGGTCTATCATTGATTTCATAATTGTTGATTTTAACAAGTTTGCTAATCTACTAATATAATGGCGTCATTATGACTTTCCAATGGTCAACCAATGACAGTTCATTGAAAGAAATGATATGGAATGGTAATCTCGTACATAATGACAAATAATGACTGACTTAGTTTACGAACTTCTTACTACTTCAGATTGCTTATAACAAAATAATATGTAAAAATATATATAAATGAAATCTGGCATGAATAAATGTTCAAATTTGTTGACAATGTCATTATAACACAACTCTATTACGAGACCATTGACCGACCAATGATCGACCATTATGGATTTAGCAGATTACGAACTTTTAGCAAAATGACAATAGAATCGTGTTGGAATAAAGGGAAAACGAAATTATAAAAATAGCAGACTTGGCCCCCTGGTGTCCGCAACTCCACGTCTCAGCGCGTATTTTGCGTACAGATAAATACCTCAGAACAGGTTTATTTACAAGTGTAATTATTTTAGAATAAAGAGACGGGGTCTATTTTCTCGCACCCGTAGTTAATATTTTATCGATGAATCAATCGTAACTTACGTTTAGTGTTTAAAAATATTGACAGATAATGATTGCAAAAAATACCGATACGTGTATCCATTTTTAGTGTTATTTTCGTTTAGTTCTGTAAGTTTTCAATTATTTTCTAATTTTCTATGTAAATATTAAAAAGAGGTAAATATATTATCGTCGTGTTGTATAACTACAGCTTAATATTCTTCATTTATGTATAATTGTAATAGGTATGTACTTAAACTTTTTTTTAAGAGTATCTTATGGAGTTTCTTGCCGGTTCTTCTCCATAGGAACTTGTTGGAACCGTGCAGTTTTTTTTCTTGAGAAGGAAAGTTCTAATTGTTTCGAGTAAAAAAAAAGAGTTTATTAAATAAATAAACTGGTCATAATTATTTATGACCAGTTTCCGTCAGCTTGGAATTCAAGTACCTACTTAAGTAAGCATCTCTATACTTAACACTCGGCTTTCTATCGGTACTTAAATGAATTTTGTAACAACCAAACAGACCTCTTTACAAATATGTAGTATTGGTTTAGATAAGCGATACGAAGCTTTATCTTTACTAGTAATAGGTGCATACTTCAATAAAAATAAATAAAAAAAAAACAAAATTAATATATTTTTCAGAAAAAAAACGGAGTGTTAGTGAAAGAACAATTTATTAAAATATATACTTACATCAATAAAATAAATTAGGTAAATATACTTTTTTGTTTTTAATAGAATAAATTATGTTTTGAGTGAGTCTTGTTTTTTTATCCCATTTTGTAGGACTCCTTTCTGAATAAGTATTTGCTACAACAAAAAATGACTATATTCATTGCTATTCTGCCAAGGACAATTCAGTCTTAGATTTGTGATGAAAAATCTTCAAGGCTGAATGCTCAGGTCCTTGGAAATGTAGACGTCTTGCGGTTTTCAGTAGAATGACGACAGAATAATTATAACCGAAAAGGTTTATTGTGTACCTCCATCCTTGTACCGTACCCACTCCTTGATTGAATACAAAATCAGCAATTATCAATTGTGTAACAGTCCTAATAACAATTGCTTTCATTTTGTGAAATCAAAAATATCAATTACGCCATTTTGAAATTTGTGTTTACAATACCACGCAATGGATGTTGGTGATATGTCGAAATGAAAGTGATTGTCATTAAGTGTTTCGCCATAAGGGTGCAGATGGCTTGGAAAACATTTTTACATCTTGTTAACTTGAAATTCTAACATCTACTGATTGACAACCCCTGGTGCACTTTTGAACCTATCCAGTTTCTATTCAAATTCCCATCACCTTCCAGTGTCAGTCGTAACAGCGGTAAACGGCGCCACTTTGCTGATGTTAAACGGCTATTCCTTCACCAACCCTGCACCAATGACAGGGGGTGAACGGTGGTACTGTTCAGGACGTATCAGGTGGAAATGTTGCGTCTGCCTATGCGTCAATGATGACTATGAACTCGTCTGCATTTCCAACGAACATACGCACACACCCCCTGTATACGAGAGGACCCCAGATGGACTGTATGTGGAAACTATTCCTTAAGCTACTGTGACAAGGTTTAACTTGGGTTGGCATTTAAATAAGAAAGAAAAAGAATATTTTTGTCTAAAATATCTTGTTTTATTTATTTAAATAACGAAAAGAAAATCAACAATGATAAAGGTTGTTAATAAATAGGTCAGAAATGTTTTTAGTTTTATAATTATGTATGTGTTTTATAATTATGTGTGGACTTATAATAAATTAATGTTCAGGGTATTTGTATCTAGATAGACTAGTTAATGATATATCAAATATATTTTTGTGTGTAGTGATAGTAACTAAAATAGACGTTCAAAGAAGTGCGGTGTACTTAATAATAATTATATCGACGACCTTTTTCGCCTGTTGTTACTAAAAGTGTGCGTACGCAAAGGCGGGAAAGATCGTCGAGCAATTCTAAAAAATAAATAAGTATTGATTTCCAGTATTTGGCGGAAATGTAGCGAAGGGTAGCCCGTGAAATTCAAATTTTCTTACGTTTTTCTTTGCAATTTACGGATCAGTATCAGGTTGTATGGTAATAAAAAAATAAAAAAAAAATAAAATAAAATTCATGAACAAAACTTTTGAAGTTGACATAACTCGTAATCGTCATTTTTTCATTAAATGAATAGATTATGCTAACCATCGATATATAATATATATCGATGAAATAGAAATATGTACATATTATGTACATATTTCTATGATGCTAACTTGGAGAGCTATGTTTATAATTTTAATTATAATATTTTTTTACTACCATACAACTACATATTGGGCTGAAAATTGCAAGAAACGTACTTCAGAATATTTAAATTTTTACAGAAGCCCTTTTCCCATAACGGAAGGAACGTTACGGTTTCCTAATAGATCCTAGGTCCAAATGCAGTTTCGCTAGGTCATGATTTGTATATCATTGATACAAGCTTTTGAGTGTGTTTTGGATTTTTCAAACGTTAAACTATTGTATTAATAAATTAATTAAATTCGTAGGAAAGTAATTAACTGTATCAGTTATGACTTCTAGTAAAATTTAAATATAAGTTATGTTTTCAAGATCTGAGAAAGGGCAATGAGTGATTGTATCTAATAAACTTTACTTTACCTACATACAATTGTGTAAGTTCATTCTTTTTATTTTGCTTTGCTTTATTAAACTGCTTGTTTTTCTCTATTCAACCTACTTGAAGACTATAACTTGGGGTGGTCTCTTACTTCATGACTTTAAAATGCTGCAAAATAATTTCCACGATCGCTTTCTAGTATTTATCATCCAAACTTTTCTAGAATAAGATAAGTACTGTGGATACAAAAACTTAAATATATTTTTAATCTGCAGAAAAAAGAACAAGACAGAGGAAAAAACATGAATTGACTTGAGTTATAGGAGCAACAAGCAGGGCTCAGCCATGCGTCTTTTGTTTAAAGGTTTGGTCACTCTTCTGGGGCTCCGAGCGGGTAAAGAAAAAGATTACAAAGGGCACCACGTTTTGTGATCAGTGCCCCACGAAACCGTATCTTTGTTTTGGTTATTTCATTCTAAAACATTCACGTTAGAGGGTGTAATTTGCGATAGTGGTAACGTGTTTTGGTAACCTATCTAATGATTTTTACAGCAACCTTTTATTAACATGCTGTTTGTGATAATTTGACTGTTTATATTTTTCCCAGTCTGCAATACATTGCGTTTTTAATTCAGGGCTTTAAAAATATCTGACTGATTTTTTTTTGTCGCCAGTATCGGCCTTCCTTGTGATTTAAAATTAAGTTATTTTATTTATAGGCGCTCCCTCACCGGGAGCATTCGCGTATAATGGAACATATAGATTCGACTTTGAGCATTACATTACAATACTACCTCCCTGACCGACGAGCGTTCGCGTGTAATGTAACATTATAGATTCGACTTTGAGCATAACATTACAATACTACCTCCCTGACCGACGAGCGTTCGCGTGTAATGTAACATTATAGATTCGACTTTGAGCATTACATTACAATACTACCGGCCGGCCAGACGCAACAAAAAAAGCGCATTGATGTTACAAGTTGTATCAAAATATTACACATTGTATCATTACAAGGTGCGCATTGTAATGCTCGGTTCTCCTACTTCACTGATGTAAACTCGTTTTGTATCATTACAGTTTGTGCACTGTGATGCTCAGTTCTCCTCCCTCACTAATGTAATGCTCGACTCTGTAACGTTACATTACACGCGAATGCTCCCGGTGAGGGAGCGCCTTAAGATGATGTATCGAAATTGTGGTAACATGGTAATGAGGTAGGAACCGGGTTCGTAGTTTTTTAGTTTAGGCACTCTACTAATTTTGCTTTAGGTACTGACTATTGCCACTGTAAACATAGGTGGGACTATTTTTTCATGTAGGTAAAACTTGTCTATATTTTATGTAAAAAAAAATATATCCGTTATTGCCCAACACACAAACAATAATTGTGTGTCAATTTGAAATAAGTACTCGTACTTCTAGTCTATTATTACAGTTAGGTATCACATATTGTGTCAAATTATTGTAGGAATTTTCAAGTGTTCCATGTCCAGTAGGTAGATAGTATATTATTGTAATATGGTAATGAGGTAGGAACCGGTTCCGTAGTTTTTTAGTTTTGGAATACTTCTGTGCCATTATTTATGCCACTGTAAAAATAGGTGATGGGCACTTTTATTTCATGTAGATACAACCTACCCATATAAGTATTGTGAAAAAAAAACAACTGTGTGTTATCAAAATGAAATACGTAAGTACTTCCAATCTGTAGTTAGGTATCGTGTGTCAAATTATGTTCCGTGTTCTGCAGATATTGTTATAATATAACAAAAATAATAATAATAATAAGTGAGCCTGAATAAAGTGTTAAATAGTCTTTTATCAGGCGGAAACAAGGTGCGCGCCTTCTGCGGATGGGTCATGCCGGTTTTCTTTCGGCATACTCAAGTGGACTCAGACGGAACTTGACGCCCTGGATAGGAGGGTCCGTACATTGCTGACCGCAAATCGGATGCATCACCCACGGTCATCGGTAATGAGACTGTATCCCACGGAAGTGCGGAGGCCGAGGCTTTCTTAATGCTAAGTCCCTGCACAACCGTGAGGTATGCAGTCTCAGGGAGTACTTCCTTAAAACCGACGTGGGTATGCACCGAGATGTGGTCTCAGTGGACAAGGGCCTCACCCCGCTCTCCTTAGCGAACGATAACTGGCGCAAACCTGTAGTACTCGATACTAATGACCGCAAGGAGGTATGGCAGAGCAAAGAGCTTCACGGGCGCTTTTACCGGGCCCTACATGGGCTTGATGTAGATTTCTCGGCGTCCGTATCCTGGCTGCGTTTTGGTGACCTGTTCGGGGAAACCGAAGACGGACGAAGTTATAATGACGGACAACTACCGGAGGTATATTGTGAAGGACGGCACGGTTGACATTTGTCTTTTGCGTGGCACCGGCCTGGTTAATCAATCCGACACATTATCTCTGGGTGCTCTCGTCTAGCTAACGGAGATTACTTGCATAGACACAACCTTGTAGCTAGGATTATCCACCAGCAACTTGCTCTAAAGTACAGGCTTGTGGAGTCGGAAGTACCTTACTACAGGTATGTGCCCGACCCAGTTCTCGAAAATGGCAATATCACGTTGTATTGGGATCGATCTATCATCACTGACAGGACTATTGTTGCCAATAAGCCTGATATAGTGGTGATAGATCGATTAGAGCGTCGCGCAATGATTGTTGATATAGCGGTTCCGCATAACGAGAACCTCGCGAAAACCGAAAAAGATAAACAAATTAAGTATCTTGACTTGGCTCGCGAGGTTGTCGACATGTGGGATGTGAATACAGCAGTCATTGTGCCGATAGTCGTTACGGCCAATGGACTCATTCCCAAGAGCCTCGACCAATACCTAAGGAGGCTCTCGTTGGGCAGCTGGATCAAGGGCTTGATACAGGGAAGCGGTACTCTTGGACACGGCGCGTATAGTCAGGAGATTCCTCTCTCAGGAGCCCTGACCACCGGTAGCTTGGACCCTGTTCCCGATACCGGTGGGCTACTATTTTTTATATTTTTAAATGTTTTTATTTTTGTATTAATATTTAAAAATGTAACTTATATGTATATACAATAAATAAATGAGATAATAATAATAAAAAAATAATGTAATAAAAATGTAAATGCAATGTGTGTGTATATGTGTGTGTGTGTATGTGTAATTTGATTTTCATTTTTTTTTTTAATCTCATTTTAATTAAATGTCAATATTTTGCTATTTGGTTTGTTGGTTTTTCGAAATAATTGTGAAAATAAAATTAAATCTAGTTAATTGTTTCCATACCTAAAAATGATTGTAGGAGGTAGGTATTTTCATTCCAGTGCAGTGTCCGTGTGTACAAAAAAATATGATCGTAGTTATTTCTGATAAACAAATATGAGTACTTACCTACTTTGTGAATGTTAGGAGAAGAAAATAAATGTTAACTGTGAATGGGGTTTAGGTACTTGATGTTGTGAGATTTTATATTCAGTTGATCTTCGTTTTTTTTTCTTTTTCCCCGAAGACGTCTTATCTGACAGGCACCCAATGTGTTCACCTCAAAGTATTTTTTTAAATTATGTTAAGTACTTCACAGACTTATCAATAGTTTGCCTAAGATAATACATGGGGAAATGTATTACATATATCGATGCGTGATCTTTTTCCATGGATTCGCACAGTACATAATTCTAGACAAAAAAACAAAAGTTCCCTGCTTATTAAAAAAAAGTTGCCGTTCTATACAAAAATGCAATACATACCATGGTCAAAATGTATTCAAAAGCTTATAAACGGCGTAAATGACAATGACAGATCCTGCCCCACCCATGTACATAAAAATTAAAATTATTAAAATAATTGTAATGATTAAAGAACCTTATTATAATAAATTGTTTTTCTTTAGAACTTGCCTGCGTTTTTGGCTTGTTTACACGAGACAGGCTCGAGCTACTGTGGAGTTCATTAGCAAAATGCTTCCTTTGTGTCTTATGTTTTTTTTGTGAACCTAATTATTAATATAATCTACATTAACAATAACGATAAGGAAAATATGAATAACTTTTTTGTTGGCAAATAAACAACATTATTATTACTTGCGGATTACAAATCAATGCTAAAAAGAAAAAAAATCAAATACAGTTTTTTGATTTAAACAGAAACGGCAAGTTCTGCAGTGATTAGGACTAATGTTTAGTTTACAACAATAAATAAGCAGTAAGATGCTACATATTGTAAGCTTGTACATGACTTGTATTGAGTGGGGCAAAGTTCTATGGAGTTTCCGGCATTGTCCTTTTCGACGCTGGCTGGTCTAAAATTATGTAAGTACTAAATCTATGGTAACGTGGTTGCGTGTCGAAGTACTTTCCATGCTTTAGAATGGTTTACTACATTTACCAGACTTGGCCACGTATTTCACCCTAGAGCAGTAGAACGGAAAGCAAAGGAGCTCGTAGCTAAGACAAAAGCGGACGGATTGACCGGTAATGATGGTTAAGCTTTACTTGCCGAGGTTCATCCATGTCATACTGCGACCCCTCCGTACCTCGGAAAGCACGTAAAGCCTTTGGTCCCAGCTTTCATTCATAGATCTTTGACAGTCGTTTCAGGTAGTCAGAAGCTAGAAAATTGACATGGGAAAATTGTCTGGCCAAGGGGTTTCGTTTTACCCAGCAACCGGGTTGTAGAGGTCAGATAGATAGGTAGTAACTCCATGTAAAACACTGGTATTCCGCTGCATCCGGTTAGACTGGATGCCGACCCCAACATAGTTGAGAAAAAGCTAGGCAGATGATGAGCAGTAGAACGGAAAACTCTGAAATTAATCTGCCATAGAGTAGCTACTATATACTATTACACTTATTGGTGTTATGGGATTCAAGGGTATTTCAATTGTTGTATGACCAAAATCAGAACTATAAAGAAAAAAGAACAGACTGGGTTAGTTTTCGTCCCTATCTATCTATACCTACCTACTAACATATTTTTACAATTATTTATGTTTTCAGGAATTGATTACAAATTCATACCATCTGGACGTGGGAAGAATTCACTACTAATGATAGAGAACTATACGTTTAGCCAAGCTAAGAAAGATGTTAGGTATTGGAACTGCTCCAGAAGGACCACAAGAGGTTGTAGGGCCAAGGTGCAATTTGATAACTATCACAATATCACTGCTTATGTCAGAGAACATAACCACAGTCCCCCTTCATATTTTGTGCGACATGATGGAACTTTAATGAAGTTGCATAATCACTGTAGGAAACCAATGTAACAATATTTATGTGATCACATTAATTATACTTAATGAATATGATGTTTCTTCTAGTCCCTTCGTATATTTTTTACTTTAAAGTGAATCTCAATATTGGATCCTGCTGTACTTATATCAGTGAATAACTGGTTATATTTAATATCTTTAATAATCAGTTCCCTTTAGATAATTTTAGAGCCATTTCGCACAATAATTGTAATCATAAAGACAGCCGCCGCGGCAGCAACAGATGTCGCAAATTAAAAAAAAAAAATGATCATGACAATTTTCAGCGTAGGCATACCACCCACCTAATGTTTAAAGCCTTTGTAAAAACTTCCAAGTTTACAATACCTTATTTTGTATACTTAAAGTAAAAATGTTATATGTTTTTGTTTTCATAATTGAGTATTAGATAACGAGGTATGCCTCTTACAAGGTTGCACTTGTAAGAGGCTATTTAGAATCTTAGATGTTGTAAGTTATTTATATACGGCGACTGGTAATTAGTGTACGATACTTAAACACGTGATTGTGTTCATGATAACAAACAACTTTCCCAAAAAAAAAAATGTTTTTTGTACTGGTTCACTTTTATCACGATAACTCAACAGCCGTATGAAATTCACACAACACGCGCGGCTGTTGTGTTATTTAAATAAAAGTGAACCAGTACAAAAAACATTTTTTTTTTTGGGAAAGTTGTTTGTTATCATGAACACAATCACGTGTTTAAGTATCGTACACTAATTACCAGTCACCCTGTATATTTACTTAATACCTAGATATTGTCAAAGTAGTTAGTTAAGTAGTTGCAGTCGTATCTATAGGTAAGTTATTTTATTATATTGTATTAAAAAGTTGTTTCTGTAAGTAAATAGAATTATGATTCGTTGAATGCTTCGAGATGAATTTATTATTTTGTTGCCACCTTCTTTTTTTGTTCAGTTACAGTAGTCACATTGTCTACGGGTAGGACCTTGCTCATTGTTAATGGATATACTTTTAAAAAGGAGTATTGTGTGAATGAAGGTACAAGATGGGGTTGCAACGAGCCTAGTAACAGCAAATGCGACGTTTACGTCCACGTCAATGAAAAGTACGAAGTAATTCTTATGGCGAACGCTCACACACACGATCCTATTTTTTGTCGCGTATTCCAAGATAGAATTATGTAACGTCGACATACTTATTGGTTGATTTTATCGTTAATCATATCAAGATCTCATAAAAGTATTATTTTCTGTTTATTTTGTTGCATGATTGATATATTGATTGATTGACGAAACGGTTGCCGCAGTGGTTGAGCGATTGACTGCTGCGCAGTGTGTTGCGGGTTCGAATCCCGCACGTGATGAGCACTTGCGTTTGCCTTGTGTCTGGTTGTTGTTTATCTAATATATTATGTATGTGTTTAAATGTATTTGTGTATGTATATCAGCTGTCTGACACCCATAGTACAGGGTCTGCCTAGTTTGGGGTCAGATGGCCATGTGTGAAATGTCCCTACATATTATTATTATATTATATGCAACTCACACGCAATGACATTTAAATTGATACTGGACAATTCAGCAGGTATATCAGCGGGTCCCAAACTAGGCACAGCCTGTATCTTGGTGACCCAAATACAAAACAACATACCTACATAATACATTTGTCGTGTTCTGCTAGCGAAGGTTTGTGTGTCACTGACAAAATTTAACATTTTAATTATTTAACATTTCAACAAAGATTGATTAAAAAGTGAGATACGTGACACGTTACACAGAAACAGTGTATGTATATCAGCTGTCTGACACTCATGGTACAGGGTATTCCTAGTTTGGGGTCAGATGGCCGTATGTGAAATGTCCCCACATTATTATTGTATTAATAAATTTTAATTATTTACTGATTTTTATTTGTCGTTTCACTCCAAATCCTTTTCCATGCTATGGTGCAGTGATATTTTGGTGAAACAATATTGGTACTTAACAAATTCACCACAATATTGTCTCCGTTAATTTTCTTCCATATTAAGGCATTTCTTGTATAAATTAAAACAATTAGATACCTATCTACAATTAGCACACTTGATATAAAGATTTATAATTTGTTATCGTATGTTCCAGTAACGACACTAAAATATGATGATCAAGAGTTAGGAGAAGAAGAAGAAGAACCACAGTATGAAGAAGAAGAATACGAAGAAACAACTGAGCAAACTAGTAATGTAGCTCTATTTGTAAAGTCACGGAGAGGGAAAACAGTTCTCCAATACAATGGACACAGATACCGCAATGTATACAAATCCAAAGCCGGGGCCCGTTGGAACTGCTCCCTTAATAAGAACTGTTCCGCTTTCCTGTTTCTAAGTGATAAGTATGAAATTCTGATGTCCAATG
Organism: Charanyca ferruginea; assembly: GCA_947361185.1. Taxonomy (NCBI): domain Eukaryota; kingdom Metazoa; phylum Arthropoda; class Insecta; order Lepidoptera; family Noctuidae; genus Charanyca; species Charanyca ferruginea. Next base: position 20,557,590 of record OX376073.1, read on the forward strand.
AAGAACATGAACATCCGCAACCAACGAGGCTTGAAAATATTGACATAGATCAAAATGGTAAGTAACTGAGTAGCTATTATTTCAGTTTTTTACAGCTGCAGATTGACGACTAAGGCATTGGTCACACCAAACGTATTGTTAGCAGCTTACTGTGAGCGCTAAGTTGAAAATGTATGAATAATCATTGTCGGCCGTCGACTGACTGCTGATTGTGACGGCTGACTGTCACCGAGCGTTAGGTTTGGTGTGAACAATGCCTTAGTGTGGAGCCAAACGAACGTAATTTTGTGAGTAGTGAGGCGCGTAATATACGCTGCATTCCTATTCATATAAAAGACCTCTTTGTGCCACATGCCGACGCAAAATGATTTGTCATAAATTACGCGACTCACACCTTACAAAACGTTCCTTTGGCCTAACACTAAGTTCTCAAGTCTCAGCTGCGCTAGTGAAATAGTTTCGAAATACTATTATTGTTCTTTTTTCCATAGATACAGCAGTGGTCATCACATCTCGTAAAGGCAAAGAGATGCTCCTGTTTCGTAAATTTACTTATCGGAAGCAGTACGACAAAGGGAACAAGTCTCGTTGGATTTGTTCCACACTCAAGAACTGCCGCGGCTGTGTCTTCACAGATAGTAGTAACTACATCATCTCTGCGTTTGAGGAGCATTGCCATGACCCACCGAAGTACTACCTTAAACCAGATCATGTGCTTGGCGCTTTGAGAGAGCCTCTCATTATTGAAACCGATTGATATTTTTAATCCGTAGTTCTATTTATAATCAAATAATTGTGTACTCTTTCTTTAGTTAATAAAACTTGATTTTATGGTGATTCGTGTAACTATTTCAATTGTTTTCTATTTATTTTTTTATCATTAATACTGTAAGCTATTTTTCTGTAGTTAATGGATGTTGTACTACTTTCAGCATACGAAATTAGATCGAAACGAGGCAAGCCCCTGATACTTTACAAAAACTATACTTATTCGCGGTATCCATATCCTCTTAGGAATGGCTGGCGGTGGTATTGTTCCAGAGTGAGAAACTGCAGGGCATACATTCTCACTACAGTCGACAATGAGATAATAACGGCTTTGGGTTTCCATAACCATCTGCCGATGCGTTAGAATGTAAATTGGGTTTTAAGAAAAAAGTAGTAGTACCCACTCAAATTTGAAGAGTTGAGACAGATTTTTTACTTTCTTTTAGTACTACATAAGCGTGCCTTTATATATCAAAGTTAACTCGTAGATAGTAAGTACTTACGTAAATTATGAAAATTTAATAAAATAGTTTAATGTATATCCAACTGTTTTTTTATTTACCATACGTTTAATAACAAGGGTTTACAAGCGAGTAAGTTTAACATTTCATCAGATCAACTAAATGAAGACGCAAGCCTAAAAGTATATTAAAAAAAAATGCATCGCCTAGAGAAAGCAAACGACAGACTACGGTAACCACTTGATGTTAATTAGATGGGCCAGATGCCTGTTTGCCACTTAAAGTTATAAAAGAAAACCCTTTTTCCATATCAAAATCTACCCATATTTTCATGTCTAGAGGGGGTTTATAGGGATAAATAATAGTAATAATTATACCAGCCTATAAAAATGTCCCACAGCAGGGCAAAGGCCTCTTCTCATACAGAGAAGGCACGATGGCGATTTCAGTCTTATATTAATTTACTAGCTGATCCTACAGAACGTTGTCCTGTCCCTATCTACTATCCAAGGCATATAAAAAGTTTCATACAAACTTTTGTCCCCTATTTCACCCCCTTGGGGGTTGAATTTTGAAAAATCCTTCCTAAGTGGATGCCTTCGTCATATGAGGAATACGTGTACGAAATTTCAATTTTCTAGCCTTAAGGGTTTGGTCTGTGCGTTGATACATCAGTCAATCACTTTTGCCTTTTATAAATGAATTTATTTAATTCTTATAAATGTTGTAAATAAGATGAATAAATCATATAACTTTGACTTTGAATTTATAAGTCCATGTTCCTTCTCGATATTTTTCCTTCACCAATGTCCAAGATAAACTTGAGTACATAATGATATTGAAAAAGTTACGTTGGTACTTGCTTGTGCCCGGTTGCGTACCCACAACCTCGTGGATGAAAGACTGGCGCCACCAGTTGGTCATCACGATACTACTTTATGGGGATAGTTATCATTATAATTTTTTATAATTTAATTGTATTGCCCACTGCTGGGCAAAGGTCTCCCCGAGTCTTTCCAGGTGTTCTATTGTATTAAAATGAAATCATCTATGTGCTTACAAATCAGTTTATTGAGATAAATTTTAAAATAAACTAACATACAAAATACATTGAGGTAGTGAGTATTACAATCAGTCTTAATTTAGTGATGATCAGTCAAAAATGGAACATTGAATATAATTTAGGCATAATCTAAAACATAATACTAAAAAATATACATTAAGTGTTACCTGGCCACCAGCTAAAATAGTTTTATTTGATTACTTAGCTTAAAATGTGATTCTGATTCTTCATCTTACTTTAAATTAAGTCACAAAAATAATACAAAATTAGAAGTAAATCAGCCTACACTACTTAATTACACTTACAGATAATAAAAAGTTTTGTTTTGGTCCTGAATATTGTACCATAGTTAATTTATTGATAGAATTCTAGTCTTAAAAAAGAACAATATTTTTATTACATTTTAAACTTAGCCTAGAGCAGGTGGTAATTTATTTGAGGTAGAAAATACATTATCAGACTTAAATCTTGCATCCATGCACATAGATAAAAAAATAAAAAGTTAAGTACGACAATAAAAAGTACTTTGGAGATATGGAATAATAAAATAAAGGAATAAAAGGTAATTAATTATTCAGTCTTTTTAATTACAGGTAATGCTTTGGATTTGTATAAAATTTTATTGGTACAGTCCTATATTTTTCAGTCATGTTTTATAATTTTTTTACTATCTATTTATAATGAGAACAGTCATAACAATAGGTTTTAGTGAATGGTACATTAAACAACTTTAAATGAACCATCATTACGTCTGTAAAAACCATGAGGTGGGTGATTATGATTGTTACGCACCCGTTTGATGACCTGTCCCAGTCTATGCACCACCGTTGTTATATCTACATTGCATCCGGTCTTTGTGCGTGATGTGCAGTACCATTGCTTCTTTCCATAGGCCAGTTTGTTCTTCAGACGGAATGCATAACCTTTATCAACTAGTAGTAAGCTCCCTTTTCGTGTTGGAATGAAGTTTGCAACTGAAATGGGTAAGTCATGTTAGTAAATGTGAATAAGTTGAACTACTTGCATTTATACTGAGTATCATATTTAATATAAGTACAGTAGGACGATTTTTAAATGAAACACAGTTTTGTATAAAATTAAACGAGTATATTTAGTAAATTATATTCTATAGATACATTTAGAAGTCAACTAAGGTGTTACAGCAGTGTCAGTAATTTTAACTATTTTTATTTAGTTTGCATTTACTAAAATTAAATCTACGTTCGTCGTCGGCCAATCAAGTCTTTTAGGATTATACTGTAATTATTAATTAACCATGAATAGTTTCCAAGCCATTCACAACTTAAAACACAAAACAACATGAAGTTATTCGCGCGCATATAACCTATCAAAGTTTCATAACTTTTAAAACACTTCGTATACTTTCACGGGTTCAGTTTAGGTTATTCAAATGTAACATAAATTGTTTATTTATAATCAAAACTAGGCATTAATGCATTTAAAAACACAAAAACATAGCACGCCATAGTATAACAACGCTACGCTAAAGTAAAAATGACGCTGCCTGTCATTTTGTTTTTTTTTCCTTTAAGAATAATGTAGCCAGCAATTTAACAGATTGATGATCTTGGTTGCGTTTATAACTAGCAACACCATGGTAAAAACATTCCGTTTTATGTAAAAGGTAAGCGCAGTCACAATTTATTGGAGTAACATTACTTGTGATCGTACAAATAATTTGTTTAAAATATATTCCATCTAATCTAAGTTGAAAGAAAAAGTAAGATTAATCATGTTTCAAACTAATAATCATTATGTCGGTCAGTATTGATAATTTTTAAGTAAAAATATACGGTCTATGCGTATCCGATCGTTTCAATACACCAGCAGCAAAATACGACGAAACGTCATTTGTCAATTTATTGTCTGAATCTGAAAGTGACACTTTGACAAACGTGTTTCGTTTTCGACGAGCAATATCAAAGCAAAGAAAGAAAACATCAAAGTAGCTCGCTGTGATAACTGATTTTAGTTAGAATATCGAATTATGTTTAGTTTGTGGAATGTATCATACATTCCTTGTACGGTGTGCTATCCTTCGAGCATTGTCGTTCCAAAAAAAAAGTTTGGAAGTTCGTGAACTTTTTAAACAAAGTTTTGTGTTGTGTGATTAGTAAAGAATAGTGCTCAATTGTGTTGTTATAAAATGTGTTGTGTTTCGTATTAAGTTTGTTATTGTAGTCTTTACCCAAATATCAGATCAGAAATCAAATGCGATTAAGCTAATATCAGATTATGACATGGTGTTTTTGATTATGTTTTTAACCTGGATTTTGCTTTGATTGCTTAAATTTTGTTTATCTAAGTTTAATTTGAGTATCTCTCAATTGCCTAGCCACAGTAATTTAAAGCTCTTGAGATGTTGTCTCAACCTTGATAATAATTTATTAAACCTCAAAAATTGCTAATATAATATTCAAATTCAATCCATTCTCCAGTACTTATTACATAAGTGGTGTAGTGATTTTCAATAAAATAAAATATAAACTATTATATTGTATAGATTTTCATTCATGTGAACTATCTAGGTAAAATGAGTAATTACCTGTGTTTTGCATTCAAATTTCAATGGTCTTCTTATTAGTAAAAAAAAAACATTGTTAAAATTGTATTTTAAAAATATTTGTTGAAGTAACTTTCATACCTATCCTTTAGAAATTGGCTTTGAGCCAATTATGAATATGTTTCAAAGACAAGGTGCATTATTATAATAAGTATTATCCCTGAGATTCTTGTTGCATTAGATTTGCTTATCTATTTTATATTACCTAGCAATGATTATTTTAGCATTCTGTAATAACAATATAACACTAAAATAAAATAAAATCTTTTCATAGACCATCTGTAAGTACCTACTTAGCAGTAAAATCGATTGTATCTGTATTCTATAGAAATGATAATAAATGAATTATCTTGTTGTCAGTAATGTAAAATATTTGTTTTTTTTAAATACAACAGTCTACAAGCAAATATAAATCGACCAATAGTTTTCCTCAAAACTAAAAATTCTTACGTTATGGGAATTCTTTTCCTTAATTTTGTATTATTCCTAGTGTGAGTCATTGAGGAAAAACATATTAAGATTATTAAATGATTATTCTAGGTGACTAATGTATTTTCCTAAATTAATGCCAAATAAACTCCCACACCGCGAGGCTCTTATCATATCATTAGTAAACATAGTGAATAAAAAGATTTTCTCTTCAAGACCACAGTCTGAAACTATTGTTCATCATTACTTATTATTAAGATCTGCCAACAGCTTCTGCAAACATTGGATCTTAGATATATAATTAATAATAAGTCATGGACTTACAATCACTATTTTCAGGCCCACCAGCATATTGCAAAAAATAAAATAACAGAAAAAATAATATTTCTGTAACTTAGATTATTCTAGATCTAAAACATAATTAAAAATAGTTTTAATATTTAACACTCAAATTGGTCACATTAATTTAATCATTGAAGTTTGGTTCTCTGGAATATTGAGATGGACCAACTAAAAATACTGTATAATGTACATATCATTTGAACATACTGTTGGTCATTTGCATTAGTTGAAACAGTTTCTTTCAAGTTACAAATAAATTGTCCAAATTGCAGTATGCAACACTTTGTAATGTTTAAGTAACATGTCAACTGCTGATGTTGATATTATGGCAATGAAATGTATTATATTTTTTTATTTAATTAAAATTTTTGTTTTTAAAGTTATGCCTAAACAAACCTTATCAACATTTAGGTGTACAATAAAGCTTTATTATACACCTAAATGGTAAATGATAGAACTATCTTTTTATCCATTTAGTGCAGCTAAAACAACCTGAATAATACACCACTGAACTAGCTGTTATAGTGGATGTTTAAAACAAGATTTTATAAAATAATTATTGAAAGGTATGTACAGTCACAAGCAAAAACATGTAAACAGTTGGTCTCATTCTAAACTGATTTTCTCCTAAACTATAAATGACTAAAATGTTATGGGGTTACGAATAGGGTATTTTTGATCCATAAAATAGATTTTATCTATAAGTTGAAATAGTTATTTCACAAGAAAATTGCTTTTGAATTTTGCAATCTGTATACATATTTATGCTCGTGACTGTACACACGGCTACACATCAGCCTATGCATATCCAGTATAAGTTGATCTCTAATTTATGAAAATTCTATACAATGCGAGTTCAGCGTGAACTGGAAATGTATAGCTTGATGTGTAGCCGTGTGTACATACTTTTTAATGAATAATTTATCATAATGCTCATATAATGTAGACAGTGTATTGTGTTGCGAAGGCCACTGCTGTCATCTTACTAATCAGATTGTTGCTCACTGCATTCTCTTTGAAAAGTTTAACAAAATTGTGTCATAGATAAATAGGCATTATAAAGATTGACTCCATAGTAGTATGCCATAATACAATATTGCTTTATACTTTTATCCATCTCAAGCTATTACTATTAATATTAATTTACCAACGAATATTAATTTTCTCTTTACCATACCAGAATATTTTCACAATAATCAGCTTTTCCAGTTCATTTTAGATAAGGAACACCTAGTGACCACGGTAATATTGCCAAAACACGACATTTTAAAATTAATATTGGCTTTGCCTAGCAGTTGTATAGTGTAAGCTAGAGCAAACACTTTTTTTACACCCTGTTCACAATAAGATTAGACATAAACACAAACCTTTTTTTACAGTCCCTTCAAACGATTTTGACTTCTATTCCGTAGGCTTAAGGATGACATTAGAGGCAAAAAAAGTGGTTACAATACAACTGTTTACTGCAGTTGCCATTTGTCATGCTACCAACGCAATAGAAGTCAAAATCGATTGAATGGACTGTAAAAAAGGTTTGAGTAAATGTCTAATCTTATTGTGAACAGGGTATAGGTTCAAATGAAATGGTTTTGCATAGTGTTCTGTTCAAAAACTACATAAACCATATAAAAGTCAATTCAAAGCAGGTGTTCCCCAAGGTTACATGTTAGGACCTAATATTTTAGATTTTAATGTTATGTTTAAAGTTATACAGTAATAGGTATTTTATATAACTTGAATTTAGGTATGTAAATGGCATTTCTGAAAAAGTGGTGGGTAGTTTCAATAAAGATTTGTTCAATTATGTCACTGAGTATTGTACCCAATTTCTTTACAAAATAACTTGCTAATTGTTTTTTGTTCGAAGTTAATTTGTCTTTCATGTTTAGACTCATATTTTTAAGTTTCCTTAATAATTGGACTTTGCACCTAAAGCCAGTCATTGAGGTAATATTTTCTAATTTTATTTGTCAGAAAATTTCCACAAATGTTATCTATTTTATATTTAATTACAATTATAATAATTAACAGTATTATTTGTTTCATTTACCTTCCTGTTAACTTAAGTGACGGAACCTTTATTTGTGTTACAATTCCATTTTCATTTTCAGGTATATTCATAAACACTAGAGGGAACTCCAAACTATTCATATATCAGAACCACACATTCCGGTTCATGTATAAGAAGGCTTATGGCAGTCAACTATGGTACTGTTGGTACTTCTTCAGCAGGTGTTGTCCTGCGAAACTACGGATCAATAATGCTGGGAAGGTCACCGAGAGCATCGGCAGACACAACCACGATCCTCCGACCTGTTGGATGACCCCAGACGGTAAATCTTACAGTCTCCCTCCTCTACCAGATAAGACACCTCCCAACACCCCAAATAATGTATGACTACAATAAAAGTATTTGGTAACAATTTGTTTTACTGCCTATAATTTGTTGTGAAATGAACAAACTGCCTCTATTTCAAACAAGATGAGATTTTATTTTGTATTCTATGGAATGTTAAGTTTACGCCAAAAGTTTAAGTAGTTTGTAACTTAGTTTAAGTATTAAGTAGGTACATGTATACCTACCTACAGTACGGTCAACGTTACTTGGCGCGTTGAAGTTAGCCGATTAGCTGCGCAGTAGACAATTTCGTTCCTAAAAGTTCCATTGCGCAGCCAAACAGCTAACTTCAGACGCGCCAAGTTACGTTGACCGTATTGTACTAATGTTTTAGGCTTGTACAAACGATGAGTTTATTGAAATGCAATTACACATTATTCCCTATATAATATGATAGTTATACGAATTTGTTTCGTAATATTTTTTCCTTTTGTTTTTAAGGTGGCGTTTAGTTCTTTGTTTTGATCAGCGTCCTAATTTTGATAATTTCATCGTAGCCTTGACTTTATACTGGAGAACTTCCGGTACAGATATGCAAACTATTAAAACTTAGAAACTATAGAAGTTATTCGATTTCGGTCACCATCAACCATGTGGCTTCATGGGTTATGACGCTAATCAAAAAATAACAGGCCATACGCCAAAGCAATACGTACCTACAAGCAGTACGTTCGTACATTTTTTATTGTACATGTATCATGCATTTTCAGTCACCGTAAAAAGTGATGTCTTAATTGTATAAATACTATGTAATATTGACACGTTTTTAGTGTATTGTCTATTCTGTCTGTCCTGACCCACATAGATCGCTCATAAATATCTCAACTGTTGAGCTTACATTGACTTATTTTACGTCGTTAATTGAAGGTAAAGCGGAGATTTCGCTTTTGTGATGTGATGTCCAAGTTCCAACCATTAGGTACCTATGTGTATTTGATTGTTAGTCATAGTGGCAACATAGATATTTGATGAGAGAAAAGGGTAGATAATTTATTCATCCATACCTTCTATCGACAATTAAATGTGTTCGTTTCTGCTTATTCATGGTGAAAGCGCTAGAGGGTTGGCTCGAAAAATTCAAATATTCAACGTTCTTGCAATTTTCAGCTAAGGATATCTGGTTGTAGAATAATAAAAAACAGACGCGATAGAAAAAATCCAAATTAGAATAATCCGAAAATGTGCCTATTTAATGAAATGCTTATTTTTTCGGTTTTTTTTTTAATTTGGAGAGTACTTATGTTGATGTCGTTGATGCTTTTAACTATTTTATTTGTCTAAATAAATATTTGTTTTACACGACAGGTGTGTAAGTTTTTTATCACCTTACAACCAGGTACTATTCTTGCTGTCAGTATGTCTATTCTTCCGTAGACATAGCGTGACTATGCTACGCGTGCAGGGCTTTGGTTTGCAAAAAAACGTAATAATATTCGAAGTTCGCGGGCAACCCTAAGCTTCCACCTTAAACTATGACGTTTTATCTACTGGTGGCAGTTCTTATTGATTGTTATCTGTAAGCACCGTTCAAAGTTTAATCAGAAATTACGTAGTATGAGATAGATAAGTCTGACAAATTATCATTCAACATAACATTGCTACAATAGAATTACCAGATCTGGGAAATACCACTTTATTGCTTAATCATCAATTATGAATTCGCGCGATGTTTATTTAACACCTGTGCTGAAATCGTCTGATAGGTTTAATGTGATAGACCACGAAGTTATTAAAATGTAGATAAGTGCCTACCTATCAGTTTCGGACGCGTAACTAATTAACAATAAACAATTAATGTGATTTGAAAAGAAAATAAACGTTTAGTTAAGTAGGTACCTCAAAATTATATTCATAAATCTAGTGGACTGCTCCATTCCGCTGTTTTTTAAATTTACTTCTTGATAAATTTACCTCATCAAATATCTATTTGCAGTGTTTTATTTAATTGGGGCTGTGTAGGGAAATCCAATATCAAAAACGTAACAGAAACGTTAATTGGCATATATATTTATTCTTGATCAAGTTCGAGCTTTCTATGGGATACTTATTTATTAGTAACGTAAAGTTTCGATACATGATGGTATGGTGGATGAGTGGTTTGGACGACGGCAGTAGAGTTTTGTATAATAAAATATTGCTAGGCGGATTTCTCCTGTGTGGTTTTAAGCTATCTGAAACAAATAAAATTAGGTAATTAGGTAGGTACAAAATATCAAAACGCCCAGTTTAAATAGAACACTACACAGACCACTAAACGACAAAGAACAAAATAAAATAAAATGTTAATAAATTAGTTTTTTAAGATCAAAGTTCCATTTTGTATTATAATTAGGTATTGTGCCTTTCAAGAGTTTTATATAAACCAAAAATAAAATATATCAACATTGTATATGAACGTCTTTTGTTTTACACCACACCTCAATATCGAAAAGGAATTATGAACAGTGTACGTGCCTATCTGCCATACTTATTATGAAGGATGCTCAACTCGTAGCAAAATCCTCGACAAGACTGAAGAAATTCAGGTGGCCATCGAAATGCTAAGAAGATAAAAGAATCTGATCCAGATCGACGGCTGAGTTCTGTTATACAAAATAATGTTAACTATTAATTAATGTTAAAAAAAAACACTAAAATCCAGCTTTTCAACAATTTTTAAAGATGACAACGCCAGCGCAGTCCGCGAAATTAAAATTGCAAAGCATGCAATTTTCAGTTCAGTATTTTATAGTTATAAAAAAATAATTGAGGGATAAAACTCGTAAAGTTACAAAACTCGTAAATGTGCCTATTTAATGAAAATATGATGTTTACGGGATTTCTTACTTTGAGAGTTATGTTGATAATTTTAACAATTATTTTATAATTCAGTAAATGCATATTTGACTCTCCCGCGAATTTTTTTTATGATCATAGGTACTAAAATTGCAAAAAACGTTGGAATATTTGAATTTCGCGGACTATCCTTACGCTTTCACATTAACTGTGTGTCGTTATTTGGCTAGGCTGTGTGTTGTTATTTGGCTAGGCATCTGTTGATCGAAATCTAGTAAAGATTCAAAAATACTCTTTCAATAAAACCGAGACGAGTCAAACGATTGATTAATAAAAAGAGATCAATAGCAATTGATACCATATCGTCACGCTCCCGCTAATATAGGAACAATTAGAACGTTCAATGATCAAAAACCAAGGTTGAGCTCTAACTATCAGTAATAAAGTTCATAATTTAATGAAGAGAATGGTCAAAGCTGGTTATAACGTTTTCGATGGTAACCAATGAGATCAAAGCTGTGGTAGTGATTCATGAAGATTTCATCAAAGCGGTTCTATACCTAACGTCTCGATCGACTTTTTTTACCGTGGTAGGCGTAAAATAATTTCTCATGTCTTTAGAATGAAAATGCCTATGGCATTAAGTCCGCCTCTGTACATTGTGCTTGAAGTGTTAATAAATACATAAATAAATAAATAAATCTATTCTAATATTATACAGCTGAAGAGTTTGTTTGGTTGAACGCGCTAATCTCAGGATCTACTGGTGCGAATTGAAAAATTATTTTTGTGTTGGATAGTCCATTTACCGAGGAAGGCTATAGGCCCATGCGAATCTGGGTCGGGTCACTAGTACATATATATAGGGCGTTGGTGCACTACAAGGAATTTTACAGGCCGGCAGTCCGATGTTTTACGGTCCGACATGGCACGCCATAAATATACCTACACATACCTATACTAGTTTGTGCACGATACGTAATTTTACCGTCCGACATTTAACATTTCCCCATTCCGGGCCGTTTTTCTCTTCTACGTCTTCGCACGTTGAGTAATAAAGCAAGCAACTGCCGAAATTCCAAGAAACTCATCATTCCTAGCGTAATTACGCGTGCATGGCGTGAAGTTTCAAAGAGAGCTACCCTAAACTGCGCCGCACCGATCCGAGCAAGCGACAAGTGCACAAGCCAATCATCCGTCTTTAGGGCGTTTGTGCACTACAAGGAATTTTACTGTCCGCCAGTCCGATTTTTTACGGTCCAATACAGAGTCTCGTAGATTCAGATTAGGTTAAATTCCAAAATCGGACTGCCGGACAGTAAAATTCCTTGTAGTGCACAAACGCCCTTACGGTGCCACATCGGACCGTAAAAAATCGGACTGCCGGACACTAACATTCCTTGTAGTGCGCAAACGCCCTTATTCATTTATCCTACTTACCAGATAAAGTTCCTAGTAAATTGCAAGTTTAGGCAACGATTGTGTTTTTTGATAACGTTGCAATACGCACGTCATTTTAACTATACGTAGGTATAGTAGTACTTATTACTTATCTACCTATATTTAGTGACGCTTTCTTATCACCTTTGATAGCTTGGCACACATTTTGTTGTCGAGTCATTTTAGTTAAGTTATTGGGTAGGCCCAAACACTAACCATACCTACAAACAAAGCTTAGGTACTCGGCATGAAGTTGGCATGACTATATACAGGACGTCCCACAGATTTGCCACATGGAGGGAAAGTACCTTGAATATTGTAGATGGAACATTTTACGGAAAGAAGACTTTATTTGAATTTAAAATAATATAGTGTTGAAATAAAAGGAAGACCATGAATTTTAACATTTGATGTGAAATATTGTTCAGAAAAATGAAAATGTGAAATTTTGTTCAGTTGTATGTCCTTACGGCAATGTCAGCTTTTAATTTTGACTTAAGCTACTTAGCTTAAGTAAAAATGTCTCGTTCGCAAAAATAAGAAAAATATAATAAAATAAAATAACATATAAAAATATAATAAATTAAAATAACATATAATAACATAAAGTTACTAACGCGACATTTTGCGAAAGCGACATTTTGCTAGAGAGGATTTGTGAGAAACCGACCTTTTGAGAAAGAGTCATTCTGCAAAAGCGATGTTATTTTATTTTATTATATTTTTCTTTTTTTTGCGAAAGAGATATTTTGCGACTAAGCCTCAACAACAACCCAATTGCCACCCTTAATTTGGCATTGTATGTACTGTCATACATGACCATGAAAAAGTTTCGATGAAAAAGAAAACAAATTGCGTATTTTAAATTAACTTTAAGAAAAAATAAAACACATCTAGAAATATCCATTTTGACATTGTTACAAAAAAATGGTTAACTGGCGATCGTCTTTTGTCCAAGGTTTTTATTTATTATGAATATTACATAGTTAAGCATAGGTGTAATGACTTAAAATTATGCTTTAATAGATAATAAAATGCGTCTGATAATAATTGTAATTTTTTTATTGTATTAAATGGATCTATTTAGATCACTAACATGATGTATGCTGTAACATACCCAGTAACTGTCCAGTATGTAACGAAACATCATCTATTTTGTTTGTATGTCACGGCATACATTGCCAGTTTGAGTTTGCTTCTTGGGTTTACTTGGTTTTATAGCACTCTTTTTTTCTTTATCGGCAGCAAAAGTTACAAACTCGTGGTGGTAGAATTATAGCGCTTGTGAATCATGAATGCTCACAATGCACTGTCTGACGGTAGTGAACATTCTGACCTTGATATGATGAATTTTGTGTGCGCAGTTGCGCACCCACTTTCTATGTCAACTTGTATACACCTTCTATTGATAGTTCTTAGACTTAATATTTTTATATAACCATCTGGAGTGTTCGACTCGCACCAATGTTTTAAAGCGTCTATTCAAGCCCTTCTCTATAACCAAACTGAAAGTGAATGTAGATTGTCCTCAAACTGTCAAAGATTCTAATAAGCAAATAGGGGCAAGATGCTTATTTCTCCTTACAAAACCTAATGCATGACCCAACGTCAATATTTCAGTAAATAAAAAAAATAATTGCGCATATTCTTGACATATTTGTATAACTAATGCGTGGTTTTTATACCAACAGTTTGCTCAACATTGGAAAAGCATTCGAAGCCCCTGAACGATTTTCAATTAGAGCTTTGTGAGAGATTAAAAAAGTCCGATCGCTCCCGTGAAAAGACTGACAAATGTACAAAGCGTGCACCACAAGCCAGCTCAGTAGGATCATCACGTTATGATAATGTTGGCCATTTTATGACGTTGACCACTAAAGGTCGATGTAAGCTATGCTCCAAGCTAACATTTGTACTATGCATGAAATGCCGAGTACGTCTGTGCTTCGTAACTGGCAAAAGTCCTAGGAATTGTCAACTAGACTACCATATTCGTGTTTAGTTAATTTCTGGGTAGGGGTGTACCTCGTTTTTTTAATATTCTTTATTTGAACTGTAACTGGCAATGTGTGTATGCTGTGGCATTCATCGTTTTTAAGGAAATCTGAAGTTCCTATATTTTTTTCATTATTTTTCTGTAATCTATAAATGTCTACAGTAAAATTACATTCAAAACAATAGATTATATAGCATTTTATTCTTTGCCAAATTAAATACTGTACCAAGTCGAAATAATATTATTTAACTATAGTTTATTTTTGGTTTGGCGGTATGACAATATTCATGAAAAACTTTTTAACTAGGTATTATGTTAAATTTCTTTTTCAGTATTGATGTATTTTGTGCTGAGTCTACATTCAAGAAAAGTTATTTAAAACTTAAGGTTTTTCGTTATTAAACAGTGAATTATAACAAAATAACTAATTAATTTTGAAAAAATACTGTTGTGGTTGTTTTTATTTTAATTTGAGACATTGTTTATGATAATGTCATATACCAGTATACTAACATTATTATTATTAATATTGTTGTAAGCTACGCTAATACGCTAGTATTCCTTATACTTTGTTACGTAATTGAAAACTTAGTGCATCATTCATTAAAAATAATTATAATGTCATTGTGAATTTACCGATATTTTTGTTTATAGATATGAATAATTCGAGAGACAAGTTGATGTTAAAACTTTTAGAAATGGATAATCAACAGACGGAAATAAAAAATGAGAATAATACAATAATTGATAGCAGTCAAGAACAAGAACGAGTATTACCGAGCACCTATGTGGTCGAAACATCAATGGAAAAAACTAATACCATAGAGCAATATTTTATGGAGAATTGCTCGGACAACAGCGTAAAAGACAAAGACACCAACTACTCAATGCTCATTGAAAGAACACGTTCAGCATCCACGTCTTCATCATCATCGTCATCAAGTTCTTCATCTTCAGGTTCATCAGAATGTATAACTGAAGTGAATCAAACAAAAGACTTGAATCTCGCTAATAGAAACAAAAAAGGCCGTAAAAGAAAAGCTGATCCGTCAAAATGGCAACGTGAGAAAGCGAAGATCCTTAGAAATTTAGGGAAATCGTATATATCTTATTCAAAGAAGAAGACTATTATGCCAGCAAGAAGCTTGAAAACACCATGCCCCAATACATGTAAGTTCAAGTGCTCGGGGTTTATCTCACAGGATAAAAGACAATTTATTTTCGATAGTTATTGGGGTATGGGTGACCTTCAAAGACAACGAGAATTTATCGCGAGGCACATCACAATGATTAAACCGAGGTATATCTATAAAGTCCATAACAGTAAACGTGGAAATAATTATGCATTTCACTTAACAGTAGACGACCAAAGAATTAGAGTTTGCAAACCGTTCTTTCGTGCAACATTAGATATATCCGATAGACCCATAAAAACTGTTGTAAAAAAGATGATTGAAAGCGGAACTGGGATTTTAGGTGCTGATAAACGAGGTAAACATGGAAAACATAAATCTGTTGACATTGCTATCAAAAATGGTATACGGCAACATATTCAATCTAAAACTAGGTTAGCAAGCCACAACAGTCGAGCAAGTACGAGTAAAGAGTATATTGAAGGAAGTAAAAATATGACTGATTTGCACACTGATTATGTCAATGATTGTAAAGTTAAAGGATGTCCGTACGGAAACTATGTGATGTATAACAAAATCTTTAATTCGGAATTTAATATATCGTTTCGTAATCCTAAGAAGAAAAAGAAATATTATGAAACGCATTTAAAGGAAAATGAGACTACTAGAATACAGAAGGATAAAGAAAGAACTCAGAAAATGTTATAGTCGTAGTTTATGATCTAGAAGTCACTCTTACTTGTCCTAGGGATGATGTATCAAATTTTGATTATGTATCGAAAATTAATGTTTTAAACTTTACAATTCGTAACTTAAAATCGGGCGAAGTAGATTGTTATGTTTGGCATCAAATTGAAGGTAAACGTGGATCAATAGAATTAGGGCCATGTCTGCTTAAGTACCTACATAGAAAATTTTAAGGAAAAGTCTGAAGAAATGGAACAAAAGCTAGGTATTATTTTTTATTCAGACGGCTTTATTCAAGCTAGATATTGGTGCCGATTCCCTTGTCCACAAACTAAATTAAAATTAGGCATATGGCATCTCTTACCATCAGGCAGCTGAAGAAAAGGACGGCGACAGACAAGGACTAAGTTAGAGATGTCAAATTCGTTTTTCCCTTGAACTTCGCAGTGTTTTTAATCAATACGTTCTGAAATGAATAAAGAAAGAAATAAAAAAAAACATTTTAAAGATCAACTTAAATTGACAGCTCTTATTAATATATGTCTCTTTCTTGTTTTATTGGAGAGAAAGAGATATAAATAGCTTAAAATTAATTTAGTTCGTGCACAACAGAATTGGCACCATTATTTTATTATATAGGGTGACTGGTAATTAGTGTACGATAATTAAACACGTGATTGTGTTCATGATAACAAACAACTTTCCCAAAGAAAAAAGTTTTTTGTACTGGTTCACTTTTATCACAATAACACAACAGCCTTATGACATTCACGCGCGCGAACGCCTGTGACCTAAAGTGAACCAGTACAAAAAACATTTTTTCTTCGGGAAAGTTGTTTGTTATCATGAACACAATCACGTGTTTAAGTATCGTACACTAATTACCAGTCACCCTATATATTATGTTGTGGCCAGTATAAAAATCACTAGATACATTATAGGCATGTACATGTTCATTGTTCAAAGTTTTGGTTTTGTAAATTCCATTACACATAATTTTTTGATGAAAGGTCATGCCCAAAATGAAGGGGGCAATGTTCACTGGGTAATAGAATCACAAATTAAAAAAAGTTTAAAAGGGGACCGATTTACACGCCGGCTAATATATTTTTATATTATTAACTCATTATGACTGTTATGATATAAAAACATTAGCGGATTCTATGGAAAATAATTAAAAAATACCGAGAACGAAACTGTAAAAAATATTCAAATTTAAATACTTCAAATTGAAACAAATTATCAAGCTTTTAGATACGTCTACATCATATAAGATATAGAATGAAGGTTTTAGATACCAGTCTACATCATATAAGACACAGAATTTTAAAGAGGTGGAAATAAGTATTTAGAAAAGAAAAATAATGGAGAAAATTGATTTGATTCATTGATTCAAAAAGCTTAAAAGCAGATATTTTCTGTAAGTACCAGAAAAATAAGAAAAAATGTGTTTGCTGGAATTAGAGAAAAATATTCCAAGATTCTATAGTCCATTTATTAAAGACCAAACAGATTTGATAGTTAATAAGTGAATTTAATCATAATTTTTCTTAAAAGTTTTTTGAATTTTCTTTAGTTTATTAAAAAGGTTTTAAGTTTTTTCAATGTTTTGTTTTTAAGCACATAAATCCAGGCTCATTTAGAGATAAATGCTGTAATTTGAATACTGAGGATTGAATAAATCTATATTGAAAACATTATTGTTTCTTTGTAATGAAAGAAAAACCCACAAATATTTAATCGTCATCAATGTCTGATATCGTTCTGTCTAAAACGAGGGCAGGACGCCTGATAGCATCTTGGTGACTGCTGGCTCACCCAGGAATAAACAAAAGCTTTGACTTTGAAATACTAATGGATGCATTACTTTGCTATCTTGCATTCAGTCAATAGGAAGAGTTGTAACTACAGGTAACTGCGTATTTAGTGACAAACAAAAATGGGCCGTACGTGGTACTGTCTACATCAAGTTGGTCACCTTCCATAGACGTCATTAGGGTGCGCAGCACTATTGTAAGCTTGCCTGGTAGTGAATTAATTAGGGTTACTTTAAATTAGGTACTTTTCACTGAAACTTCTTATCTTCTGCTTCTCTGGTCTTTGATGCTGCATTTTGATCAACATACGACCCAATAAAGGGCTGTAATTTGCAAAAATCGTTAGAAATTTTGAATTTCGCAGGCTACCAAGCCTCCATAATAGAGATGCGCTAGGTAGCTAGCGAAAATCAAAACGTTTTTGCAATTAGCAGCTTAGTATTAGGTTGTCTGGTAATAAAAAAATAGACGCGGCAGTAGAAAAATAATGTGTTTACGGAATTATAATCATAAAGTGGCCGTAAACGTCAACTTTTCTGTTTTTTTTTTATAAAACGTACACTAGGTTTTTCTCCAGACTCGTGCTTGCGTTTACTACCTGTAGGCTATGCGGTAATGGAACCCGCGATACGCAGCGCAGCAGCCTGCGCCAACCGTGCCAGTGTGTGAAAATTTCAGTTTCGCGGGTCTCCGCAAAATTCATAGGTAGTGTTTTCACCTTAACAAGTTATAAAATGCCAATAAATGTTTAATTCCAGGAGCAATAGCAGTCGAAGATCAACTTTTCTCCTGTCAAAGCATACCTTTAAATTTTATCAAAAGACGCGGTGGCACTGTTCTTTTACATACTGGCTACAGATACACATTCAAAAGGAAATATAAAAATGGATCTGCAGTATGGGAATGCTCTAACAGAAGAAAATTTAAATGTGCCGGCAAAATTACTTTGAGTGTAAGTAGATACGGTACTTATATATTTTTTAATGAATCCACACACTAATGACACTTTTGACATTGACATTTAGTTTTTTATTTTTTTGATTTTTATTCCACATTGGTCATAACATTAATATGACTAATAATGTTATGACCAATGTGAAATGTAATAGTTCTTTTTATGGCTTCGATGATTATTAATTTTGTGCTAGATTTATTGTTACAACTGCTGTTCGACACAAATTTAAAGTTGAAGAATTAATTAATTGAAGTTGAAATTAAATATTATAAGAAGCTAAAGTTTGTAAGTAGGAGGTAATCTCGGAAACTGCTCTACCGTTTCCAAAAAATCTTTTACTTATAAAAAGCTTACACTATTAAAAAGCTACTGGTTAAATAAATATGGTGTATTTATTTCCGATTTTTTGTTAGTAATTAATAAAAAATACTCTTTACTTCTTTTGTAGGGCAATGATATTATCGGAGAAAAGAAACACAAGTGCCCACTACCAATTTTACTGAAGTAGACATTCATAAAAAGAAACTAAGTACAACATAGCGCATATTGTCCATTGAGGTCCGTTCAGTACGATTCAAACTTAATGGCGGTTCTGAACACGAGGCTGACTGACTGGACAGTAACAATTTCACGTGTCTGCGGGGGTGAGGAGCGGGGTACTGCGCAGACAGTAGCGCACTTCACAGCCGTCATTAAGTTTGAATCAAACTGTAACGCAGAAAAAGATGACGTGTTGTCAGAGCAGCATGACGAGTGAAGAACTTAAAATCGAAATGTGTCATATTTATGTTACGAGCAATGTGTAATAGAAACATCACTATTAAAAGTAATTCTAGTTTTTACACAGCATATTATTATTTCAATCTCCTTTAATCTAAAATACTCCCCGCTTCTCATGCATGAAGTTCATCTTGGACATGACTGATATCGTTGAAGGAAAACATCGTGAGGAAATCGGGACCTATCCACGCCCATCTGCCTTGAGCCAGTATGATGATCAATGCTCGTGCCTGCTTTCTCCTTTCCAACCCTCTCTGTCTAGAGCTAGTGTGAACCAATCCCAGGTGAAATTTTAGGGAGGAAGGGGTAAGCGTGACACTTACAGAAGTAATCGTCAAGCTCTTCAGCCACGATGTCGCTGGACGTTTTCCGAGACAATAATAAGCTAATTTAATTATTTATTTAAACCACGGACTAGAAGAAAAAGAAGAACTCTGCGCCACACATATCGAAAGTGAAGCACTCTAAGTAAGCCAGACCGTTTGTACAAACACGCCTCACGCCTACATTTACATCATAGTCACGGACTAGAAAAAAAAAGCATTCCGCGCTGAAAGTACCGACTACCGAAAGTACCTATCTATGTGTGCGTCTACGGCCGGCGTACTTTCGGTGCTTCACTTTTGATATGCGTGGCGTGGAGTCCTTCTTTTTTTTTTTCTAGTCCGTGATTTAAACTTGTGATAAGCTTGGGGGACCAACTTAATTTTGGTACGTCTCTAATGTTTAATTTACAATTGTTTTACACGAATCATCGATGTCCAGAAGAGTCTATATATACCGACATGCTGCAGACAGTATGTTTGAGGAAACGACGTCGTGCTATGGAATCCAAAGGCACCTCAAGTGTATCAGGATATTCTAGCTGCAAGGATGGGACCAGAAAACGCAGGTACTGCGCCTACTGCCCCTCAGCAATACGTCGGATGAGTAAAACTGTCTGCTATAAATGTTCTAGAACTGTTTGTGGGGAACATAAAGTACACTTATGTTTTGAGTGCCACAGTAAATTAGTTGATTGATAAAATTGTTTGATTTCATAAATTACACCCATTTAACGCGCCCTTACCTGAGACCAGTGGCGGATTTACTACGGTAAGGCCCAGTAGGCCCGGGTCTAGAGCGGCCAGATATTAGGGGCGGCCAATCGTGTCAAAAAACTCACTGATGATAACACAGAAATAACTCAAAGTACCTACCTACATATTCTAAAGGGTCGCGCATATTATTGCGGGCGCATAGAAATCTAAATCTTATATCTATGGGCGGGCCGCACTGCACCGCATCATGTATGTACTACATATTATCATACACTATACATCACTAAAGTTGGCAATAAAGTAATTTCATTATGTAGTCCATGGGATGGGTGCTGAGAAAGGGGCGGCTGGTACTTACTACATGGCCTGGGGCCTAGGGCGGCCAAGATTGCATATCCGCCACTGCCTAAGACGTAGGTAAACTAAAATGGTAGGGGTCATCGGGTCACGTTACCGGTGGGGATCCAAACTACACAATTGAAAGACTCGAATGACTTTTGCTGGTCTATTGTAATAAAGACATGCTCGCGACGTAGACAAAACAAATATCGCCATATAAAAAAAGCATTATTTTTTTAAAACTACTTTTACCTCATTTCGCACCTCCGTTAGTGTTTGGATACAATTTTTTTCAGCCAGAACTAGTTTTTGCCAGGTTGCATTAGCATACAACCTTAACGTACTTACCGAACCGATTCACTTGACTGCTGATAATATGATTAAGACAAATAATTCATCATACATTTTTAACCGCATGCAAGCAAGAATACCATTAATGACTACAAATAAATATTTGAGTACCTCTTCCTTTTGTTTTCTTCAGTTAATAAGCAAAACCAAAGTTATGACAAACCTTGAAAGTCTCTAAACGTTTAGGGAAACTCTATGTTACCACTTCCAAGTAGGGGTTTTTTATCTGTGCGTCATTGTTCCCCACCTTTAAAAGGAAACTAAGAAGAAATCGCTTCAAACTAAAAATAAAGACGATTTATGAAAATGATATCAAGTAAACCGCAATGAATCACATGATTCTTGTGAATAAAATGATCTTTCATTAGAAGCACTGTTGTCATGACTTCTGACCTATGTTTGAACTTAGATTTATATTAGTACAAATTTGGAGCATGGATACTCCAAGTAAATTTTTATCCTACAGTTCAATTAAATATTTTTGATGTTGAATTATTAAATCAGTTCTAAAGATTATGAATGAGTTGTTTGTTTTGATAATGTTCGGTCTTCTATCGTTTAATGATAAGGTATAGTAAGAACCAGTCGGAACGCGGTTCATGTGTTCTGATAGTCAATATGACGGATGTATAGCGAATTAAATTCTACAAATTATCAAAAAACAAACCTAAAATGTACTATTTTGTACTTAGCTCTAAAAAATCTATACCTCCTTCAGAACGAAATAATTTCGAAATTAAGGTGCCCTTAGCATGCGTGGTGTTTCTTGCTCATTCTTCTTCATAGAGACCTACCTACGTTTTGGAACGAGCAACTAGCTTCAACTTTCTGACTAACTGACTCCTTGAAAATTCTAATTTGCCTGTAATTGGTTTAAGTAAAATAAATACTTTGACTTTGAAGTATATGCGGGTTTCCGACTAATGGCAGTAGAAGGATCCGTGGGGCAGTAGTCGGTAAGAGTTCGAGATAACACCCAGTTTTCCCCAAATAAATAACACCCATGAGGACATTTCCAAGAAAAAGAAGATGTAAACGGTAAGCACTACTTTTAGTTTCTCTACTAAAAGTACCTACCTCAAAACTCATATAACTAAGTGTTAAGTGATAAATAAGATAGCCAAGCTGCTCTACTAGCGCTGGACTCGAACATAGTCTCATCGAAAATGGTAGAGGAGTGCATGGCCAAATTAAACTCTCTAGGCAACAAAAATAGAGTAGTTTTAAGATGGGCATGCAGGCATCATTGGCAATGAATTTGCCGATGAGCTTGCGAGGACGGGGGCGCACAGCACGCAGCAGGGACATGAGCCCTTCTGTGGCATACCTAAAAGCCTAGCTCAGAGCACCCTGACTAAATCATGCTTCGAAACTTCCATGAACTTATGGCAGGAGTCGCAGGGCATGTTACACTCGAAAGCACTCATGAAAGCCTATGACAGAAGGCTTAGTGACCAAGTCCTAGCACTTAGTAGGAACAACTTGCGCATTGTGACAAGAGCCACTACGGTACTGTGGCGATTATGATGCAATAGCCATTAGATAATAGGTAATACCATGTTTTGTCTCAGCATCACCTTAAGGTAGACTGGTAGAAAATGCCTAAGGCATTAAGTCCGCCTTTGTACAGTGTTTTTTATGTACATAAAGTTTAATAAATAAATAAATAAAATAATATACTCTACGGTTAGAACATTCTGGATGCTACAAGAAAGTTAGGTGATTCGATTATATTTGAATGATGAGAATACATACTTATAGTTTTTAGACTATGACAGAAGGCTGTCAGACCGAGGAGCCGTAAAGGCTTGGTCATGTATTTCACCAATAACTGATATATTATCATAATATAGTCTTCTAAAAGAGCTCCTACGTTTGATTTATAGCATAGAGTGAACCGGTTCATCCTAGGCAAGCGTGTTCCAATTTAGGCCGCATTATCACTTAAGATCAGGTGAATTGCGGTCAAACGCAAGCCTATTTGATTATAAAAAAAAATAGAGTCCTCCCGGTTATAACAGTACACTGCTGCTTATGCATGTCCAACCTGGGGCTAAGTGATACGCGAACCTGCAGACGCTGTAAGGGGGCTGATGAAACGGCACTTCATCTTCTGGGGGAATGCGGAGCACTAATTCACAAGCGCAACAACCATCTGGGCAAACGCCTGTTAAGCCCGGATGAAATAATAGATATTGCCCCAAAGCAGATCCTGCAGTTCATCACAGCTGCAGGTTGTGGTGGGGATCTCTAACCAACACAAGCGGCGATCACAATAGATCAACCCTGGTCGCAGTGACACCATAGCCGCATTAAAATAATAATAAAAATAAGTATTAAGTGCGCCAAATTAAGGCCAGTAAAACACATTCATGTAATTTGTATTTCGTAGTTCCATCCTTTACACTAAGAATTCTGTTATATCCCACTCCTTAGTACCTAGGTCTTAATAATAATTCGTTTTAAAAAAGCGAATCTCTATCTGCGAAACACATGACACGTAAGTAGATAGAAATGGCGTTTGTTTTTGTGCAAAGATCAAGGTGGTTCTACGTAAACATGCAAATGTCCTTGGACTTCTGTTAAGTGTCCAAAGTTCAACTGTTATGACTCGAGATTATTTATTTTTATCGCTATCAGTGCGCAATAATCGGATTTATGAAAATAATGATAATATTATTTAAATATCTTAATACTTAGGTACTAGCGGGTGTTCTCTTAATTGCTAAAGTACTTAAAACATCACTATGAAAATCAGAATGTAAGCAGCCCATGAACCCATATCCCGGCACAGTTCCAAACATCAGGCTGAGATGTCCAACTAGGAAAAAAAAGACAAGCTCGTCTTCGAAGGGAAACTATAGTAACATAAAACACAATCTAAACTTCTTTCTTTATCTACGACTTAAACCCAAGAACCAGATGCAGCCGAGGTCATCGGTCTTACTAACACAAGGTGTAAGTAGGTACAATGGAATTAAAAAAAGATTTAATGTAAAGACAATACAAACCAATAAAAGAAGTCTTAAACAATAGTCACCTTATCATGAGTAGTTCCTACATAAATATAGATTGTATGACACAATTAATATGTTAATTTGGAACAAATAGATCTACTTATAGATATTAATATCCTGCGCCCACGCATTACGGACGCGAAAGGACGAACGTTATTGGCACATTTATTACGCCACCAAGTATTCTGTATTTATAATTACATATGAAATAATTAATATTATTGAATAATGACAGAATATCTTCAGCTCTCTTTATTGTGACGAGTAAAATAATAAACATATGCAAAAACTAATTAATACCAAATTTGAATCAAATAGATTTATCTATCAGTAAACCCAAGTTCGTGGGCGTTCAGTGTAATTCCTACTTCCCTCACTATCTCGTGCGATGCAGATAACTGCGTCACTGATAACGTAGGTACAGATCAAAGTCCAACTAAGTATACTATAAAAGTTAGCGGAATCGCTATTGTTACAAACCGGGTAAATACCTACAATCTTTAATGGCTATATGTACACAAACGTTAATCATTTTTCAAGGTCGTCAATGAGGTAATGAGGTCAAATTATAATTGAACTAAAAACGAAATCTTCACATACTTTCACGTTTATTATTTATGGATAATAATAGTTGGATATATGAATACACCTGGAGTTCTATTAATAACGTGCCGAAATGATAAATATGGTAATACTTAATCTACAATCAAAACTGTTTTCTACACAGATTCTATTAAAAGGTCTTCAACGTTTATTAAACGAGCTATGTGGACTGAAGAAGACTTACGTGCTGCTATGGCAGCTGTTACAGAGGGTGCTATGACACAGAGCACTGCAGCCGATCGACATGGAATCCCAAAACAAACCCTCAGTGACCATTTGAGAAAAGGAAGTTTTGTAAAACGCGTCGGACGTTTATCAATCATGAACGAAGAACAAGAAAAAAAACTCGTAAAAAGAATTCTAAACCTTTCAAAAACTGGGATGTCTCTTACGCCTAAATTTATTCGCCAACAAGGCTTTGAGTTTTGCCTAGAAAATAATATTAAACATAATTTTAATATCACTACTACCTACTAATTTTAATATATTTTGACGGGCCTGTTGGTCTAGTGGTCATTGATCCTGACTGCTAAGCCGGAGGTCGTGGGTTCGATTCCCACCCAGGACAAACTTTGTGTGATGAGCATGATTGTTTGTTCTGTGTCTGGGTGTTTATCTATAATATGTATGTATTTATAAATTATATAAGTATGTATATCAGTTGTCTGGTTACCATAACACAAGCTCTGCTTAGCTTGGGACCAGATGACCGTGTGTGAGTTGTCCCAAGATATTTATTTATTTATTTATTATTTATTTACTACGGGTCTTGCTGGCAAACACTGGGCTGAACGGTTTTTAAATCGACACTCTGAGATTAATCCAATAAGACGACGTATAAATAAGAACAATAAAACATAATATATATTATAGTACGGGCTTATATTATACGGGCTTTACTATTAAGCCCGTATAATTCTGTTTTATACTACGTTGCGTTAATTCGGTCGATCAACTTTTTAGCCACATAGATCTAAATGCGGTAATGTGAAGTATCCAGGCATGAAGTTGCGAAAACAAGACATGTTAAAATTCACCTCTGCCACAATTTCGCACATTCACTAAAAAAAAACTAACGAACAATTTATGCTCGCAGAGAGTAGGTCCTTTATGGTATTCTACTGTATTACAGCAGCATGTATTGTGTTTCGAAAATAACACATTCGGTATACAAATTACCAGTGCCGTCTAGACATTGATTTCTTTACTTCCATAACATTTGTAGACTTGGTTGGCTGTAATAAAACGCGTTAACATTAATAATAGTTTTACTCACAGGTATTCTCACCCATTGGTTTTACATAAGTGCAAAACTTAAAGTTGTGATTCTAGTTGATAATTTTCATTGTCGTTAAAATCTGAAGTATTAAAAAAAGATTTTGCCACAGGTTCCATTAGTTTGGGTCCGAAGCTTGCAAAACTACCTTTGTGGACAGAAGAAGACCTACGTGCTGCCATGGCAGCAGTTACTTGGGGACATATGACAAAGAAAGCTGCAGCAGACCGTTATAAAATTTCCATACCAGCTCTCAGTCATCATTTGAAAACGGGATGCACAATAAAACGAACAGGACGCAACAGAATACTGAACGATATACAAGAAAAGATATTAGTTGCTAAACTACTGAATCTTTCAAAAAGTGGGTTGTTTCTCACTCCGAAATGCATTCGCAGAGAAGCTTTTGATTTCTGTCAAGAGAATAATATTAGACATAATTTCAATATCAATGCGGGCCTTGCAGGAGGGGATTGGTATAGTGGTTTTTTAAACCGGCATCCAGAGATACCAGTTGAAAGACGTCGAAGAATAAAAAAATAAATAAATTTAAACTGTGTCTGATTACGTTCTGTTATGCAAAGTTACAATTAACGTATTTCATTGTAACAAATAATGTTTACGTGTTGAATAAATGTTGTTTTTACGATAGTGCGTTTGTTTTTTGTGCTAACGGTCCTGCCGTTTTGCGTAAGTACGAAACAAGATGATTTGAATATAAATTATATTAATTTGTAGGTAATAAAAAAGAGTGTGAGGCCAGCCGGGGTTGAGGATGTACTTTCACCCTGCGCTGCGGTGAGAAATAAAGAGTCTCACATAGTTTTCTCCTGACCAAATTTCGAAGAGTTTTTTGAATATTTCCACACTTAGAAAATAATGACATTAAAAGTCTGCCACCACCTGATACGTAACTTATTTTCCAAAACAATAATTTACGACGTCATCATAGGTTCACAAATTCGTTTAGGTTCTATTCTTCTGGTTGCATATTTTCTTTGATTGTTAATAAAATGCAATATGAAACAGGATCACTCACAGGTCCTATTAAAGTAGTTTGGAAGCGTCCTACGGTAAAATAACGATGTGGACAGAAGAAAACTTACAAGCTGCTATGGCAGCTGTTAAATCGGCTGAAATTCCTAGACAAACTCTCGGAGAACATTTGATCTCGGGAAGCTTAGTAAAATGTAATCGTCGAAGTATATTATTGAATGAAGCACAAGAAAAGCTATTCATAAAAAGAATACTAAACCTTTCTAAAGGAGGCATGTATTTTACCCAGAAATTTATTTGCAGAAAAGCCTTTGATTTTTGTGTAGAAAATAGTATTAAACAAAATTTTAATATCACTACTGGTTTTGCTAGCATAGAGTGGTATAGAGGGGTTTATAAATCGACACCCTGACATTAATTCAGCAGGAGGACTAAATAACGAAGATAATCCAATGGTTGAGTAATGCCACGCTGAAGTGGGCGACGGACGAACAAGCAAGTTTAAGCTCGACGGCTTTGTTTGCTCGTGGTTTAAGACTATAAAATTGTTAATTCTTAGTGTTATACATGGGTAAAATAGTTAAAAGGAATTTAATTGTAGTAACATGTTAAGTAAAAAGTAACAGCGAGCGTGCAATTTTTTACCAAACCATAATTTATTCGCAAAAAAATGACACATGAATTGTAATTCAACGAAAAATCACTAAAAAGTGATTTAAAAACGTGCCACAAAATATAATCGCAATGCGTGCGGGTCTCTAAATTAAAAAAAACTATAAAATACATTATGACACATATTCTGATTCAAGGTAAATTAATAAATATTATTCAAGAGCTTCTACGTTTTTTTATAATTTATATTAATTTTATGCATACATTTTGACATTTCAAATATTTGTCTAAAATACAAATGTTTCCGAATGTATTATTGGCATCTAGAGCAGGATCATCTGGTCCTCTGCACTCCTGATTGGTGGTAAGCCCTTGATCTAATTGCTCAAGATTGAAAATTAGCTTGAGAAAACTAATTTTAAATATTGTATCTGCTGCAACTTTCAGAATGTTCTCATCAGTAACATGATAAAGTTCACTTTTAATACAATTTTCCATATTCATTGAGTCTTCTCAACTTTTTGAATTATTTCAACTTTTTGAAAAAAACCGTTTAATAATATTTGAAATCGAAATGAAGTAGTCTTGAAAAGATTACATGAATTTAATTATTTTAAAACATTCCGTACTTGGTTATTTTTATCGATTGGTATTAATTGCATCATAGTTATACTTACAGGCTATATTACATTGGGTTGGAAGCGTCCTGCATTTACGAAACGAGCTATGTGGACAGAAGAAAACTTACGAGCTGCTATGGCAGCTGTTACAAAAGGAAACATGTCGGAGACGGCTGCCGCAGCTCGTCATGGCATTCCTAGACAAACTCTCAGGGATCATTTAAAATCTGGAAGCTTAGTAAAACGAACTGGACGAATTTTAACATTGAACCAAGAACAAGAAAATAACCTCGTGAAAAAAATAGTTAAGCTTTCAAAAAGTGGTGTGTCTGTTACTCCGAGGTGTATTCGCAAACAAGCTTTTGATTTTTGTTTAGAAAATAATATTAAAAATTATTTTAATATCACTACGGGCCTTGCAGGCGTAGATTGGTATAGAGGGTTTTTAAATCGACACCCCGAGGTTAAATCAGTCATACGACGCACAAACAAAATTCTAGACGTGGAATAAAATTACTTATATATGTACCACATGAAGGTATATTAAGTGTGTGAATTTAATTTTTAAATAAATACGTATCGTTTTGATGTTTGTACGTTTTTATTTAGTCCTTTAATGTAGAAGGCACGATGCAATAGTGGCAGTAAGGCACGTCAAGAAGGAGTGGTTAGTCAGATGGTATAGTGCCTTTATCTTCGATTAATACATGCGCTATCCGGACATGTGCTTCGGTACTTAGCTGTGTTGTATTGTGCGAAAGTCGAGGTGCGTGCTTGCTTTCACTGTGGTTACTGTGGTATCTGTTTCGAGGACACGACGCCACTGATATTGAGAGACTGCCTAGGCTAGGCAGTGCAGTACTGTCTTTTCGCTGCAGCAGACGGTGCCGCGGGCCTGTACTCATTTTATTCTATACCCTTCGTGTGGGGTCGTCTCCAGTCCGCCCCCGGGGTGTGCGTTACCCCAGCAAAATAATGTCGAAAATAGTAATTTAAATGTTACAGGCAATTACTTGTCCAGCTTCTGTAATTGTTGCGCACATTTTTAAATTTGTTGCACATATAGATTTTGAGTTATTCCACAAAAACATTTCCTGCTGGGGTAACGTTACCGCAGCCAGACATTTTCTTTTATAATGGGAATATTTAAATAAATATTAGCCACATAATTAGTAGTCTAGACGAGGTAAATGTTGCAACTTATTTTGTATTTGTTTTTCCTTCGACTGCGATGTTATTCAAGTTTTTGCTGGAGTAACGTTTGTGGTTTTGCTGGATCTCTGATATGGATAAGCAAATTCTTATCAACTTTTTTACATTACTTCTTAAAAATTAGTTTGAATTAGTTGGCTAATAAAAAAACAAAATTAATGCACCATTCAAAGGTTATTTAATTAAATATAAAAACACTTCAAGTGGTCCTAACACATTGAATAAGAGCTCGAAAGACTTACTTTAAACGTTATTTTGAAGCTTGTATCTGTCTTTAAATGTATGTGAAGTTTCATTAGTATCCTGTTAGTAATAAACAAATTATGATGAATTTCAGTTCTCCACTTTGACGGTGATAATGCGCGCGGAGTTATTTGGCCCCGGATAACCCTGGTTGTGAATATATAAACTGAATGATATATCAATAGTTAGTTGCTTAGTTCAGTTATATCCCTGTAAAATTTTAGCGTAGTACATACAATAATTAACGAGATAATAAAATAAAAGTCAAAGGGAGCGTAAAACCGTGGTAAACCGACCATATTTAGGTGGTTACAAAAAAGCGAGCGCATAGTGCAATATGGCACCTTCTTAGATATGTAGGATAGGTTTACAAGTTTAGTACGGATGTGTACACAAGTGTTTTGAATTTGTGTTGAGAAATTTTAGTTACAGGTAAAATAATCATTTCAATAAAACTTTCAAAATATTGATAAAACTTTAAAACAATCATAGGTAGCAATACTGTTCCTATAGAATCTTTCTATTTGTTATTTGTTAGATGAAGTGTTGAGAAATAAAAAATTAATGATAACGATACTCATGTCAATAAAAAAAGAAGTAGGAAACATAATTTTCTTCCAATTAGGAGATTCCCTACTGGCTGTGGAGCCAACACCAGCTTTAAGCCAAGCATTTTTATCATTGACTAGCGACCCGGCCCGGCTTCGCATGGGCCTATAGCCTTCCTCGATAAATGGACGGATGGATGGAAAAATATTTTTTCAATTCGAACCAGTAGATCCTGAGATTAGCACGTTTAACCAAACAAACAAACTCTTCAGCTTTATAATATTAGTATAGATGTAATCTTCTAACTTATAATATGCTTGTCTACATGGTGTGCGATTAATACATGTTTTGAATTGTCTTTCACTCAATTGTAGAATATGAAGTGGTATTTTATTACAGCATTTTACACAGTACCCTATAAAAAAAATATGTACTTTTGTCAATCTGAAATACCGTATAGTTTAGTCACTGACATCATTTTTTCCTCACCGAATTCTGGTCTAGTACGCATGAGATAGCGTACAAGTGTGTATGTGTGTGTGTGGTCTGTCTGGTGTGTTATGTGGTGGGACTTTTAAATGCAACATAGTCTTGCTCACAGGTTGCAATAAATTGGGTTCAAAGAGTACGAAACGAGCAAAATGGACAGAAGACGACTTGCAAGCTGCTATGGCAGCTGTTACTTGTGGAAAAATGTCACGACATGCTGCAGCTAAATTTCATGGAATTCCCCGATCAACTCTTGGAAATCATTTAAGCACAGGAAGCTTTGTAAAACGACTGGGCCGAAGTAAAGTGATGAACGAAGCGCAAGAAAAGAAATTTATAAAAAGAATAGAAAATCTTTCTAAGAGAGGCATGCGCCTTACTCCGAAAAATATTCGCAAAGCGGCCTTCGATTTTTGTCTAGACAATAGTATTAAGCATAGTTTTAATATAGTCACGGGCCTTGCAGGTAACCGTTGGCTTGATCAGTTTTTAGATCGACACCCCGAAATCAATGTGGACGTTAATAAAAAAAGAAATCGATGACCTTGGTGTCGAAACATCTATTTTTTTGAATACCATCCAGAGTCGTTTATTTGAATTAATTTGACATATTTCTGACGGCTCCGTAGCCGAGGCGGTAGTGTTTCTACCTCCGAAGCACAGGATCGTTCACTCCTGACTATGGACAAATATAACTCTTTTCGAAATACTCTCAAAAAATTCGTTGATGATAATAATTAATTTAGCATGAAGAAAGTTATTGAATTCTTCTAAGAAATATATTTCTTAGTGGTTTTCATCGATTGTTTATAAATGCAACATAGTTTTGCTCACAGGTTGTATTAAATTGGGTTCAAAGTGTACGTAACGAGCAAAATGGACAGGAAAAGACTTGCAAGCTGTTATGGCAGCTGTTACTAGTGAATAAATGTCACAGGCTGCTGCAGCAAATTTTCATGGAATTCCCAGACGAACTCCCAGGGATCATTTATAAACAGGAACCTTAGTAAAACGAGCTGGATGAATTTTTGAACCAAGTACAAGAAAATGAACTCGTGAAAAAAATTGTTAAACTTTCAAAAAGTGGTGTGTCTGTTACTCAGAGGTGTATTCGCAAACAAGCTTTTGATTTTTGTTTAGAAAATAATACTAAATATTGTTTTAGTATCACTACGGGCGTTGCAGGTATAGATTGGTAAAAAGGGTTTTTAAATCGACACCCCAAGGTTAAATCAGTCATACGACGCTGAGCAATATCTAGACGCCAGCACATCAAGCCTGTCAAATTTTCCCAATTGAATATGAACCTTATTCTTTTGTATAAAGTTGAAAATGTATCAAAGATGATGATGATGATGATGATGTAGATTGTTGTAGCTTGATGTGCTGGCCTCTGTACCAAATAAAGGTTAAATTAAGTGTGTGATTTTACTTTTTTAATAAATACGTCTCGTTTTGAAACTGGTACGTTTTTATTTAGTCCTTTAATGTTGAAGGCACGCTGCAATAATGGCACTAAAGCAAGGTAAGAAGGAGTGGTTACTATGTCTATTAACTATTTTAAATTGAGTTTGTGTAGTCAGATGTTATGGTGCTTTTATCTTCGGTTGACACATGCGTTATCCGGACATGGGTGCTTCGGGACGTAGCTGTGTTGTGTTGTGCCAAAGTCGAGGTGCGTGCTTGCTTTCACTATGGTATTTGTTGTCTTCAATATTATTGGCGCCGTGTCCTTGAACACGGCGCCAATAATATTGAGGGACTGCCTTGGCTAGGGAGTGCAGTACTGTCTTTTCGCTGCTGCAGACGGTGCTGCGGGCCTGTCCTCATTTTATTGTATACCCTTCATCTGAGGGGGGGGGACTGGAGACTCATAGGATATAATGCGGCATTATTGTGACGGAGCCCCTGTAGCTCTTGGCTGGCGAATAATTAATAGGGGAAGGATGTCTGTCTTCGTAAAGTAGTTAGCCAAAGCACTGTCGATCTGTGAAAGCATTTATTTCAATTCAACCATTTACAGGCACTTTTGAATTGTTAAAGAGTAAGTTAGTTAGTCAGACAGTTGAAGCTAGTTGCTCGTTCCAAAACGTAGGGTAGGTCTCTATGGAGACAAACGAGAGCAAGAAACTCCACGGACACTTTTGAATCCAGTTTTTACAAAACACTGGTTACATTATTCATGTGACTTCTATGTGAAAACAATGCAGGTAAAGAGCAATACAAAACGTAAAAGAAAACGCGATGAAAGCCATGGCAATTAAGAGTTGACCAATCTCTACTGATCGCGCCTGTTCACGAACATGACGCGTGGATCAGCACCATTTAACTCAACCATTTTGAATGGAGCCGAATGATCCAACGCACGCGCCACCATAAGCGAGATATTTGAGTGAGCATGGCAATGCTCTCAACCGTCTTGTTCATATATGCCAAACACATACATATAATTCACTTTGTAAATGGCTCCATGGTATTCACAAAATTGAAATAATGCTGCTAAATTATACAAAACTAAGGTTTCCAATGTACTATCTATACGACAGAGGAAGTGTGTTAAAAAAAATATTAATAATAAGAGCAACGATACTCGTTACTCATGTAACGACACGGTTGGCGCAGTGGCTGAGAGATCGACTGCTACGCAGCGTATTGCGGGTTCGAATCCCGCCCAGGGTAAATATTTGTGTGATGAGCACTTGTGTTTGCCTTGTGTCTGGGTATTGTCTATCTATATATGTATGTATTTAAAATGTATATGTGTATGTATATTAGCTGTCTGACACCCATAGTACAGGGTCTCCCTAGTTTGGGGTCAGAAGGCCGTGTGTGAAATGTCCCCACGTACTATTATTATTATTTCATGTCAATAAAAAAGAAGTAGGAAACATCATCTTCCAATTACGAAATTCCCTACACGAGTAGATCTATTATAATTATTACGCTAATATATAGGTACTTAAAAATAAACCGAGGTGTCATAACTACAATATAATAACTCCTATAATTTAAGTAGACACGCTCTTACTAAAGCGGTTGAATCGATCGATAGGTTTTTAACCGATTTCAAAAAGGAGGAGGTTATCAATTCGAATGTTTATATATATATATATATATATTTTTTTATGTATGTTCGGGCATAACTCTGTCATATATAGACGGATTTGCAAAATTTTCTGATCGAAAGGGGTTGATTCCGAAAAGGTCCCATATAAATTTTATCAAAATTGGTACAGCCCTTTTTGAGAAAATCAACAAATTCCCAAAAAAAATACTTAGACGACGTTTTAGTTTCTTCAATCACTGGAGGACTTACAATCTCTTTTAAGTGTGTTGCCGTTTCTTAATGGTTTTGGATGTTAAGGCATCACTAAAATGCGAAAAATAAAAAGTTTTTAAAAAAAAAAGAAAACCGCCTTCAAAAACTAAAAAGTGATAAATAACTTTAGCACAGAACACACATTACTTTACTTTCGGAAGTCGGTGGCAATACAAAACAACAAACACAAAGCCACCGCCACCGACTTCCGAAAGTAAAGTAATGTGTGTTCTGTGCTAAAGTTATTTATCGCTTTTTAGTTTTTGAAGGCGGTAATCTTTTTTTGAAAAAACTTTTTATTAAAACATCAAGTAGAATAATTTAACTTCAGCTTAGAAGTCAGTTGAGAAAAAAATAACCTATAGTATATATATTATTTTAATTTAACAGCTATTTAATATGAACGCTATACTAGTGGAGCCACTACAAGCATTAAGCCAAGCATTTTTATCATTGATGTAACCTTCTAACTTATAATACGCTTGTCTACATAGTGTGCGATTAATACATGTTTTAAATTGTCTTTTATTAAATTGTAGAATATCAGGTGGTATTTTATTATAGCATTTTACTCAGTACCCCATAAAAGAAGTATGTACTTTTGACAATCTGAAATACCGTTTAGTTTTGTCACTGACATCATTTGCTCCTGACCGAATTCCGGTTTAGGTGCAAAGTGTGTGTGTGATCTGTGTGGGTGTGCTATGTGGTGGGACTTAGACGTGGGAGAAAAACGTCATTTCTACATTGAAAAATAAGGCACTATGTAAAAGCATATAAAAGTTCACTCCTGACTATGGACAAAATATAACTCTTTTCGAAATAATCTGAGAAATATTCGTTGATATTTAATTTAGCGTCAAGGACGTTATTTAATTTTTCTAAAACAGATATTTCTTAGTGGTTTTCATGGATTGTTTATAAATGTAATATAGTTTTGCTCACAGGTTGCAATAAATTGGGTTCAAAGAGTACTCAACGAGCAAAATGGACAGAAAAAGACTTGCAAGCTGCTATGGCAGCTGTTACTAGTGGAAAAATGTCACGATATGCTGCAGCTAAATTTCATGGAATTCCCCGAACAACTCTTAAAGATCATTTAAGCACAGGAAGCTTAGTAAAACGTCTGGGCCGAAGTACAGTGATGAACGAAGTACAAGAAAAGAAATTTATAAAAATAATACATAATCTTTCTAAAAGAGGCATGCGCCTTACTCCGAAAAATATTCGCAAAGCGGGCTTCGATTTTTGTGTAGACAATAGTATTAAACATAGTTTTAATGTCGTCACGGGCCTTGCAGGTAGACATTGGTGTAATCAGTTTTTAGATCGACACCCCGAAATCAATGTAGAAGGCAATAAAAAAACAAATCGATAACCATGAATATGATGGTATCGAAACATCAATTTTTTTGAATACCGTCCAGAATCGTTTAATTTAATTGTTGTGATATATTTCTGACGGCTCCGTAGCCGAGGTGGTAGTGTTGCTGCCTCCGACGCACAGGGTCGTTAACTCCTGGCTATCGACAAATATAACTCTTTTCGAAATACTCTCAAAAATATTCGTTGATGATCATATTTAATTGAGCATCAAAAAAATTATTGAATTCTTCTAAAACATATATATCTTAGTGGTTTTCATCGATTATTTATAAATGCTACATAGTTTTGCTCACAGGTTATAATAAATTG
Organism: Charanyca ferruginea; assembly: GCA_947361185.1. Lineage (NCBI taxonomy): Eukaryota > Metazoa > Arthropoda > Insecta > Lepidoptera > Noctuidae > Charanyca > Charanyca ferruginea. The sequence continues at coordinate 20,593,579 of OX376073.1, forward strand.
GGTTCAAAGAGTACGAAACGAGCAAAATGGGCAGAAGAAGACTTGCAAGCTGCTATGGCAGCTGTTGCTAGTGGAAAAATGTCGCAACATGCTGCAGCTAATTTTCATGGAATTCCCCGACGAACTCTTAGAAATCATTTAAGCACAGGAAGTTTAGTAAAACGACTGGGCCGAAGTACAGTAATGAACGAAGCACAAGAAAATAAATTTATGAAAAGAATACAAAATCTTTCTAAGGGCGGCATGCGCCTTACTCCGAAAAATATTCGCAAAGCGGCCTTCGATTTTTGTGTAGACAATAGTATTAAACATAGTTTTAACATCGTCACGGGCCTTGCAGGCATAGATTGGTATAGAGGGTTTTTAAATCGATACCCCGAGGTTAAATCAGTCATACGACGCTGAGCAAAACCTAGACGTGGAATAAAATTACCTAGGTACCAATTATAGGAGAAATTAAGTGTGTGATTGTAATTCTTAATAAATACGTATTGTGTTGAAGGTTGCACGTTTTTATTTAGTCCTTTAATGTTGAAGGCACGCTGCAGTAGTGGCAGTAAGGCACGTCATAAAGGAGTAGTTGGACAGATGGTATAGTGCCTTTATCTTTGGTTGACACATGCGTTATCCGGACATGTGCTTCGGGTGGTAGCAGTTGTGTTGTGCGAAAGTCGAGGTGCGTGCTTGCTTTTACTGTGGTATCTGTTTTGAGGACACGGCGCCACTAATATTGAGAGACTGCCTAGACTAGGCAGTGCAGTACTGTCTTCTCGCTGCAGCAAACGGTGCTGCGGGCCTGCCTTCATTTCATTGTATACCCTTCGTCTGGAGGGGGAGGGGGGATTAGAGAGTTATGAAGGACTTTTACTGAATAAAACCAATTTCTCCTGCTACCATCAGTTGGCCAGTCTGTCACCTTATCAGACAAAGGCCCAAAACGGCGGCGGTACGACTCATATGATATACTGCGGCAATAGGGTAACAGAACCCATTTAGCTCGCCTTTAGGTGTGCGTTTCGACCGCGCGGCCACGGCGATATTTCGAAAAAAAAACTTTTCCAAGATTATGTAAAATTTTGTAAAAGTTGATTCCCAAAACCATAAATTTGTCGAAGATATGGTTAAAAAGTTATAAGGGTTTGAACGTGGCCGCGCCATTGAAACGCGGAGAACCGCACGGCCACGGAGATCTTTAAAACTAAGCGTAGCAGAGACCTAAAATTTAGGTAAATAACAGATTGAATTTGTAAAAAAAATGTAAAAATACAGAAAAAAATCCTAGGTTTATATTTTAGGAGCTGCAAGACAAAAACCCCATTGCCGCGCCATTGAAACGGTGAATAACACTCTAGCGCCGATATCACGCTGAAAATGCATCGCAGACGTCTGAAATTCATTGTAAAATCTGGATTTGAATTTGTCGAAAATGTAAAAAATATGCAAACAATACCTAGGTTTAGATTTTAGGAGCTGTAAGACTAAAATCACATGGCCGCGCCATTGAAACGGTGGAAAACACGTTATCGCTGATATCTCGCTGAAAAAGCATCGCAGAGGTCTGAAGTTTTTTGTAATACCTAGATTTGAATTTGTCGAAAATGTAAAAACGTCAGTACATTACATCATTGTTTCAGTACATTTGTGCCAACCATAATAAGAGTCTGCGATCATCGCAAAACCGTGTTCTTCATTGTCCCTCTCACCGCACTGACTTCATTCACCGGTCATTCTTTGTGCAATCCATTTCTCTGTGGAATGCGCTTCCCCAGGAAATCAGGATGGCAACCAATCGCTTAGCGTTCAAAATTAAAGTTCGAGAGTACATTCACAAGAAGTTGGCAGTTTCATCACAACGGTAGTGTTTTTCATTGCTTGTCTTTTTTTTTTATTATATCCGTGTAAATATCTATTTACAGTAGTATATATGTAGTCTGATGTTATATTTATATAGTATTTATATTATATATTTATAGTATTTTATTTTTATATCCTTGTAGTTTAGCTTAGTCGTAGTTAAATATTTTTTCTGTTACACCTACCACTGCTCGTCTCTGCATCACTCAAAGGTTGACTGGTAGAAAATGCCTATGGCATTAAGTCCGCCTCTGTACATTGTGCTTAAAGTGTTAATAAATAAATAAATAAAACATATACAAAAAATACCTAGGTTTATATTTCAGGGGCAGTAGTGCGGTATCGTGTAAAAATAAGTTTTGATTATCTATCGAAGAAAGTAAGTATTAGTGAGTTTCTTTTTATAAACAACACCTTTTAATATGTAGAACTACCGATAATATGCAAAACATATTTTTTATTCATAATACAAAGCCTTGCAATGTGTTTTGAATATTTCTATAGGGTGACCATGCCTTGTTGTTTACAGAAAACTTTCCACCTGTTGTAATAGAAATCATGTCCCAAGGATTCTAAATTGAATTAAAATGAAACGAAGAGATACTACATCTTTATTTCTTTAAAAATCACATAAATCACAGATTGTTTACTTACACTAAGATATAAACTTCTATTAAAATCACAAATCACAGATTGTTTACTTACACTAAGATAAATATTTTTTATAAATTAAGGGGACAATTGTCGAAATCATGCAAAAAAAAATTACATTTCACACAAACCAAAACTATAAAATGAGGTAACCACCTCGTATAAAACGTCAATATTTTTGAGATTTCTAATAGATGATGATTAAGATATTAAAAATCAGGGTAATATTATACTTTACTTTACATTGGGAATAAGCTCGCTAAGTGGGAATATGCAACCACTTTTTTTCGTGACCCTCGATTTCTTGGTGGAAATCTCAAAAATATTCACGTTTTATAGTTTTGGTTTGTGTGAAATGTAATTTTTTTTGCATGATTACGACAATTGTCCCCTTAATTAATAAAAAATATTTATCTTAGTGTAAGTAAACAATCTGTGATTTGTGATTTTAATAGAAGTTTATATCTTAGTGTAAGTAAACAATCTGTGTTTTATGTCATTTTTAAATAAATAAAGATATAGTATCTCTTCGTTTCATTTTAATTCAATTTAGAATCCTTGGGACATGATTTCTATTACAACAGGTGGAAAGTTTTCTGTAAACAACAAGGCATGGTCACGGTCACTATCGAAATATTCAAAACACATTGCAAAGCTTTGTATTATGAATAAAAAATATGTTTTGCATATTATCGGTAGTTCTACATATTAATAGGTGTTGTTTATAAAAAAACTCACTAATACTTCCTTTCTTCGATAGATAATCAAAACTTATTTTTACACGATACCGCACTACTGCTCCTGAAAAATAAACCTAGGTATTTTTTGTATATTTTTTACATTTTCGACAAATTCAAATCTAGGTATTACTCAACTTCAGACCTCTGCGATGCTTTTTCAGCGAGATATCAGCGATAACGTGTTTTCGACCGTTTCAATGGCGCGGCGATGGGGTTTCAGTCTTACAGCTCCTAAAATCTAAACCTGGGTATTTTTTGTATATTTTTTACATTTCCAACAAATTCAAATCTAGATTTTACAATGAATTTCAGACGTCTGCGATGCATTTTCAGCGTGATATCGGCGTTAGAGTGTTATTCACCGTTTCAATGGCGCGGCCATGGGGTTTTTGTCTTGCAGCTCCTAAAATATAAACCAAGGATTTTTTTCTGTATTTTTACATTTTTTTTACAAATTCAATTTGTTATTTACCTGAATTTTAGGTCTCTGCTACGCTTAGTTTTAAAGATCCCCGTGGCCGCGCGGTTCTCCGCGTTTCAATGGCGCGGCCACGTTCAAACCCTTGATAACTTTTTAACCATATCTTCGACAAATTTATGGTTTTGGGAATCAACTTTTACAAAATTTTACATAATCTTGGAAAAGTTTTTTTTTCGAAATATCGCCGTGGCCGCGCGGTCGAAACGCACACCGTCTTTAGCTAGCTGACGAATGACTTACAGGGGAAGGATGCGTGCGATAGCGCTCCCACTCCCGTCGTAAAGTAGTTAGACAAATACCGTATGGTTTAGTTACTTAAATCATTTGCTCCTGACCGAATTTCAGTCTAGTACGCATGAGATAGGGTGCAAAGTGTGTGTGGTCAGACTAGTCTGGTGTGTTACGTGGTGGGATTTTTAGAAGACATAATCACTTCTACATTAAAAAATAAGGCACTAAATATGTGAAAGCATATGAAAATTCACTCCTGACTATGGACAAAATATAACCCTTACTCTCAAAAATATTTGTTGAAATTATATATTCAATTTAGCATCAAGGAATTCATTGAATTTTTCTGAAACATATATTTCTTAGTGGTGTTCATCGATTGTTTATAAATGCAACATAGTTTTGCTCACAGGTTGTAATAAATTGGGTTCAAAGAGTACGAAACGAGCAAAATGGACAGAAGAAGACTTGCAAGCTGCTATGGCAGCTGTTACTAGTGGAAAAATGTCACAACATGCTGCAGCTAATTTTCATGGAATTCCCCGACGAACTCTTAGAAATCATTTAAGCTCAGGAAGCGTAGTAAAACGACTTGGCCGAAGTGCAGTGATGAACGAACCACAAGAAAAGAAATTTATGAAAAGAATACAAAATCTTTCTAAGAGAGGCATGCGCCTTACTCCGAAAAATATTCGCAAAGCAGCCTTCGATTTTTGTCTAGACAATAGTATTAAACATAGTTTTAATATCGTCACGGGCCTTGCAGGCAGACGTTGGTTTTATCAGTTTTTAGATCGACACCCCGAAATCAATGTACAAAGGTAACAAAAAATATGTCGATGACCTTGGTATCGAAACATCTATTTTTGTAATATCGTCCAGAGTCGTTTAATTGATTTAATGTGATATATTTACATAAATTGTTTCAATCAAATTCAGAAGCAGGTGAAATCAATATATTTATTATAAACACTAAATTTTTATACGTTCAATCCTTTGAAAATATTGGAGGTAAATAAAGTTCGACGCCAAAAGGCTCTTTGCTTAATTGTACCATTGGTTGTAATGACTATAGGCAAAATTATCGTTAAGTTAAGTTCCACATCTCGACAACCTCGAAAGACAAGTTAAAGTAAGTACTTGAGTTCTCGTTTTCCTGGGTTTTCGTAAAGTTCTTATCACACGGACTTGCATAATCCTAATTGTTACAGCAGTAGTATCAAACATTTTTCAATGTGTTATATTTTAAAATTGTCATACATGTTTGTCAAAGTTAGTAAATAATTTTTTTAAAGTAACTTTGGTTTCCTAGACGTCTTCATCGATAGTTAAAAAATGTAACATTAAACGTAGTTTTACTCACAGGGTCTAGTAAATTGGGTTCTGACCGTCCAAAACGAGCTGCGTGGACAGAAGAAGACTTACGAGATGCTATGGCAGCTGTTAGACATGGACGTAGGACACAGAAAGTTGCTTCAGTTCGTTTTGGAATTCCTCTTGGAACTCTCAAACGTCATTTGAGAACGGGCAACTTAGTTAAACGACTTGGTCGAACAACAGTCTTTAACGAAGCACAAGAAAAGAAACTCGTGAAAAGAATACAAAACCTTTCAAAATGTGGTGTGTCTGTTACTCCGAAAATTATTCGCCAACAAGCCTTCGATTTTTGTTTAGAAAACCGTATAAAAAATCATTTTAACGCAGTTTCGGGCCTTGCTGGCATTGATTGGTATAGACAATTTAAAAAACGTCATTTAGATGTTTTAGTTGGTATATATGTAAATAGGTTGAATTTCTGCCTATTAGAACCATGTCCTGCACAAACATTTGTTGTATATTCGATACATAGTGAATATGTCACAAATTAAAACGCATTTTGAGATATATTTTGATAACAGTTTAACTAGGTACTTTGATCACCTGACATGTAAAATAAATAGGTTATTGCGTAAAAGTATTCTTCTTCTTTTACCACCATCTGTTTCTTTCGAATTCAGTAATATTTACGATACATACCTATTATATTTGTGGTCCCTACCACATAGGTACCAAAATTATTATATCAATCAGACCTTTTGCAATGGCTTATTGAGTTAGTGTAATCCAATCCGATTTAAACCTACATTATTTACCTATATTTATAAACTAGCACTTTGCCCCCCGCGGCTTCGTCCGCGTGAATTTTCTCAAGGATCCTTAATATTTTTAATTGATAAATATAGCCTATGTTATTCAGGGATAATGTAGCGTTCGATTGGTGAAAGAATTTTTGAAATCAGACCAGTAGATTTTGAGTTAAATCGCAACAAACAAATCTTTCTTCTTTATATTATTAGTTTAGATAAAATAAGTTCCCTTCGTACATATTGAATTAGATTGCCTTCAAGAAGAGCGACGTGGACGAAAGAAAATTTACGATAAAGCAATGACGGCAGTTATTCAGGATGACATATCACAGCGCACCGCAGCAGGTGCGTATGGCACTTCTAGACAAACACAATGGGTCTTCATTCTGTATTGAACGAAGCACACGAAGCTGTCCTCCCGGTTAATACCTAACACGTTCTAATAGGGAAATGACAATCACTCCACACTTAATTTATAAGCAAGCGTTCTATTTTGCGAAAAATTGGAATTAAAGCCCAATTTTAATATCGTATCGAAACTTTCGGGTAAGAAGTGGCTTAAGAAGTTTTTGAAACGTTACCCTGAGGTTCTGCATTGTGTATCTTGACTTCGTTCCGAAATGTGTTGAAAATCATAAAGAAAGAATCTAATCTTTATTTTGTTACTATATGTATTTCCATTTTAATTATGGATATGAGACTTCAAGTGACTATCTAAGAAACACTGCTCTTCAACTAGTTTCAAAGGTGTCAAGTTGTAAAGTTTCATGGTTCTGGTTGGTTCTGTCCAAAGTGCCCCGTTCCTAAAAGGGGCAGGCGGTTTAGAGGATATTAAAAACGCCACCATTGCTGTGATAAATGTGGCTACCTACAGCGTTCAAAAAATCTAACACAAAAAAAAGCAACCATTATTCGAAAAAAAGATGTTTCTAGATCAATTTTGAGACCGAGGATGCGAGTCACAGACCGCACTTTATATTCTTATGAAACGCTTCTAGGTACTTGGCAAAGTCTAAGTGCAGTTTATGATCTCGCCCTGAGGGAAAAGTTTATTTAGTATCTCTGTATTTTCTTGTAAAAATATCTTGACTGTTCTACTGACAGGCTCCAAAATGCCTTCGAGAGGAGTCAGTAAGCGAGCTTTATGGACAGAAGAAGGTATGAGCTATGACAGCCGTCAAACGAGGTCAGTTACCGCTGCGATTTGCAGCTGAGCGGTATGGCATCCGTAGGGATCCCTATAGGAGAACTTGGGCTTATCACATGCAAACGGGAAGCATCCTCAAACGTCTAGGACGACGCTCCATAATTAACGACGGCAAAGAAATTCGTTATATTAACAGAGCACTAAAAATCTCCTCCGGATAAAATTTGTAGGCAAGCTTTTCTTTTTTGTGAAAAGGCCTTAGGATCAGGGCCTTATGAAAACCAGGGCTTGCTTCAATAAAACTAATATATCATACAATACGTACTTGTAACAAAGAATCTACTGTGTTAATGGCCTTGACTGTTTAACGTAGCAACTGTAGCAAGTGTGTCGCTGGCCTAAAAATACTGGGGCAAAGCGTGAGTGAGTCATGAGCCCACGATGCATACTTAACAGTCGTACGACATTGTCCTTTCGATTACCTGTGATATCTAATCAGTGATGGATGATAAGTCATGCATTGATAAAAAAACTTAAACCAATTTGTATGCTTGTGGTTTTTATAATTTTCCCCGCTGAAGCAGCAAATAGTTCATAATAATGTAGGTACCTACTATCAGAAGGCATTAATAAGTAGGTACCTATCTATTACGTAGGTAATTTGAATTTGGCTGATAACTAAAAGAGATAAAATTACTCATATACGTCACAACACGTGTAGAATTTAAACTTGTAAACATAAGGAATTCTTAACTAATAAACGTATGTATTCAAACACGTACGCACTCATCTGTTAAAAATGATGATGGCGTCGTAAGAAATTTCGAGACTACTAGCGCCATCTATGAGTAAGAGTAGAATCAAGTAAACTAAATTTGAAATTATTATAAGTTGTTCGAAATAAATTATGATTGAACGCTTTGAGGATCTTTATTTATTAATTAAGTGTATAAAAATATGTATATTTTTCTAAATATTTCGTATTGTAAATAAGCTACGTGATTATTTCATGAAGTCATGTTTATGTTATAATTATTTCCAGGAACATTCATACTGATGTCGACAGGTTCTACACTGCTTTTATACAACGGTTACACGTTTTGGAAAGAATTTCGTAAGGCAGCTCCGCATTTAAAATGGTATTGTTCATCAAAGAGTCAAGCTTCTTGTAAGGCCATTCTTACTTGTGTTGGGACCCGTATTATTGCGATGCAAAACGAACACAATCATCCTAGGCCAGTGCTGGCCGTTGATAAATACGGAAGATACCGAAAATTTAACCCAACGAAACGAATATTATTGTGATTTAACACTACCTACAGTAGCTACGTTTGTATATGTCTGTTTGTGTGTGTGCTTATTATGTATGTTTAAATGTTAGTATTTAAATGTTAAATAACGTAAGTAACTAAGTCCGATCGTATGATTGTGCAAGTAAGTACATACCTACCTACTTAGTTATATTTTTCTTACATAACAATAAAATTAATAAATCAATTTGAACTTTTAATACGTTAATTTCATTTTATGAAAATACCAATTCCATCTGTTGATAACGCATGGTAGAATTTAATTATTTTTTAAGAAAAACATCCTACTGTCTTTAGGACTACAGCCAGCTAATCATTCAATTCATCTTCATTTTATGCTACTTACAGCGCCATCTTTTGGTAGTTTGACGGACTTTCTAAAATGTTAGGTTTCACGATAGGTATATCCATGAAATACTACTTTCCTATGCAGGTTCCAACTAATTACTAATTTATTTATTATGATCATTAACAACACAGGTATATAGTTCTGTGTATATCCGACCGATGGTAACTGAAGTAAAATTCACAATAATGAATTCTTCGTTATACAAAGTCTATAATAATAAGGGTATAAAATATATAATGATCACCAAAAAATACTTTAGGATCTTAAGCTCCCTTACCAAAAAAATATACTAAATTATACCAAATGTACTAACTCTCTAATCCAAACCAAAATCTTTTTGACCCCCCTGGGGCGGATCCGACATGGTTAGGTTAGGTTAGACTGTGACCCCCTACGCACCAGGCGAGCGAGCGGAGCGAGCGTGCCGCGGCAGCGGCCGCCGAGTGCCAAAATCAAATCGTTTTTTACAGTCAAACTCATACATTTCTACAATACTTTAGGAAACACCATTTTGGTGACCATTTACTATTTTTGGTTTTATTTTATTTACTATTATTGGTGATCACTTAGTAGATCTGGAGGTTCGTTAAACATAAGCCTAATAATAATTAGTTTATTTTCGTATTTTTAGATTTATTCATTAGTGCGTAAAACGAATCGTATATTCCTCAAACGTTGAGTCGTGAGTTGTCAAGTCAAACTAAACGTCACTTTGACTTGACAGTTTTGTTGCGTCATTTCATTTATTTTTACTGTTTTCCCACGTTTATCTTTAGTTATTATTTTTTAACTCCTTTAACTCTTTAATTACACATTTGTTTATTTTCCTTTTTTCAAAATGTACTACGCTTTGTCAAAGTTGTTTTACTGCTGTAGGACCAGGTCGTAGAGTACAAAGATCGTGATAATATTCAGTTGTTTTGATTCTCATAATATCAGGATCTGTGTAAATAGACACATTTTACCTGTTGATGCTTTGATTAATAGTGTTAAAACATTGCAGGTGACGACTTCGTGCAGTGCGTGCCTACGAAAAAGGGACACCAAATCTTGTTTAAAGGTTACACTTACGTTTTTAAAAGTAGGTTGCAGTGTGGAGCTGAGCAGTGGATATGCTCGTTCCGTCAGAAAACTGGTTGCATATCTGTCATTAATATGCAAACATACGGCGTCGAAGTTGTCAGAGATTTCCATAACCACAAGAAACCAATGTTTTCTGATTAGCCCAACAAACATTTAGTTTGCTGTATATTCTTGTGTACTTTCTATATTTAAGTACATAATTTAATAACAAGTAAAACGTATCATTGTGTTTTAGTTTACCTACCTACTCAATAGTATAGTGATACTTAGGTACTGAACATTGATCAAAGTTGTCTTGTTGCATTAACAAACTTGAATAAAAAGTTTTAATTCTCGTTTATATGATATTGAACTGAAGTGTAATCATGTGTGTGTATGGTTTTAATTTTTTTTTATACATTAATGAACTACTTAAAATGTAATCTTACCTATTGTGTAAAAAGTGTATGAAGATGTAAGGTAGGAGAATGTAATAACAAAGCAAAACAATTAAATAAAACAGTTTCTGTTACTCAAAATTGGGTATTTATTTACTTCCCATTTATTTTACACTTGTTTCACACATAATTAAAAGTTTGAGACAATAAAATTTGTTTTATTCAGCTTACTGTAACAAGGTTATTATAATCACTGTAGTTTCATAGAATTAAATAACAAATCAATTTTATTAAGAGAAAAATGTAATAATGAAAATTATAATTAAGTTAAATCATATTGATTACAGAGGAACAGTTACCAGAATGGACATCAATATATTTCATCAAAAGTTCTGAGGATGAGATGAAATGCAATCTTTGTGATGTAACTATAAAAACAGATGAAAAGTCACTTGTCCTACTGGATCACTTGAAAAATGACCACAAAGATATATATGACCTTCACAAAGACAATCCAGAGGCTACTGTTGGGTTTCGCATAGAGTTTCTGCATTTAAACATGTTGAAGGATGATGGGGACCCAAAAACACAGCCCGTTATACTGGGCGAGGTTTGTGAAGCTACAACAGAAACTATCGAGCAGAAAGTAGAGGAAATAACTAACAAACCCGATGAGACCAACCTGCATTTTGTACTTCTGGATGGAAAGACCAAAAAATCTAGACGGGAAAGTACTGGTCAGTATTTATTTTATCATTGTTTTTATTATAATCTTAACATAAGGATTAAACAAGACACAACAGAAGTTCTATTATTGTTACGATACATAATTTTCCAATTTTGAACACAAATTAATCACTTTTGACACGGTTGGAGCAGTGACTGAGCGACTGACTGCTGCGCAGTGTGTTGCGGGTTCAATTCCCGCCCAGGGTAAATGTGATGAGCACTGGTGTTTGCCTTGTGTCTGGGTGTTGTTGTCTATATTTGTATGTATTTAATAATGTATTTGTGTATGTATATCAGCTGCACCTATAGTATGTGTGAAATGTGTGAAATGTCCCTACACATTATTATTGATCAAACAGTCATTCAGACTGCATCATGCAATTTGAACTGCAGTAATTTGCACTGTACTGCAGTGTAATCTTCCTCTACCAGTCATTATTTTATATTGTGAAACCGCATACATAATCAGTTTTTCTCAAATTCCAGGGCCTCGGAAACGTAGCTGGGTGTGGAAGTACTTTGACAAGCTCAGCAACATTATCTACCGTTGTAAGTTGTGCAATGTGGTGCTGTCAATCAAGGGCTGTAACTCCAACAATATGAACCGTCACGTCCGGTCCAGACATCCAACTGTCTTCAAAAGTGAGGTGACAAAGAGAGACAAGGTGGATGATGTTCATGTGATAACAAGTGAGACGGATACACCATATGCTATTAAGACAGAAGAGATATATGCCAGTGATCGAGATTTTGAGGAGATTACTACAGGTAAGGATTTACGCTTATTTCTGTATTTCTTGCAAGGGTCAGAAGATGCGAAAATCATTTAAACTATACCCTGTTTACAATAAGACTAGACATAATCACAAACCTTTTTTACAGTCCCTTCAACCGATTTTGACTTCTATTCCGTTGGCTTAAGGATGACATTAGAGGCAAAAAAGTGGTTACAATAACAACTGTTTACTGCAGTTGCCATTTGTCATGCTACCAACGCAATATAAGTCAAAATCGGTTGAACGGACTGTAAAAAAGGTTTTTGTAAATGTCTAATCTTATTGTGAACAGGGTATAGTTTAGATTGTACTCAGTACAAATCTGGCTAGTCCAAATTACTCAGACTCATTATTGGAGTAAGGACTCTTACACACGAGCGGCATGAACGGCAGAGTTAACTGCAGCCGTCGAAATGCCAACTTCTAAGATCAGCGGCCGCTGTCGTCGTCGTCGATTGAAGTTGGCTGCCGTCGCAGTTACCGCGGCCACTGACAACATGCCGCTCGTGTGTAAGAGCCCTAAGCTTATAACAGCTATTCATTATTGTCTTTTTGATAAACAGCTCACCTTTATTCCTTTATGAACTGGAACTTTTCGTTTGGGGCCATGTGTAGCAGTGAGCTCCTTCAAGAAGATGAAATATAATTTTCTTTTATTTTGCTATTATTATTTTAATTGTTATTTAGCAATTTACATACTTTATTCTGCTTAAATCATGATCACTTAGAAGTCTAAATATACCTTAATTCTTAATAATAATAATTGTTTATTTTGGAACAAAAACAAGTATAGCAAAAACAGTCTTATTAGTGGATAACATCAGTCATTATAGTTATCAAGTTAAGTCTTATTACAATGTACATTATGTCACTACTTTAAATTCTTGTCATTCATCCCAAGAACTTAATTCTGTCAGTACTTATTTAAAAAAAGCCTATTTCTAACACTAGACATCTTACAATTTACAGACACACCAACGCAGAAGCTCCGCCGCAGCTGGATCTGGTCGTACTTCGACCGCGTGTCGACCACACAGGCTCGATGCAAGCTTTGTGAGCGACACATCTGCCACGGTGGAAATGCCACCGGTAACATGAACCGACACCTCAAGATGATACACCACAAGACGGCTGTGAATATGCCAGGTGAGTTCGTAATAATAATCATCATCATCATGTCAACCTTTAGACGCCCACTGCTGGACATAGGTCTCCCCCAAGCGGGGGGGTTCAGCCGTAATCGCCATGCTTGGCCGATGCATGTTGGCGATCGCAGTAGGTGTTATGGTACTCAGAAGGACGCTGCTGCCCATCCTCCGGTCAATATTCCACTGTCGCCTTCTACGACACCCACGGGTAGAAATGGGGTGGTGCCACAGATATAGATAGACCTAGATAACGCAAGTATCACGATCTATTTGAAAACCAAGCGTGCCATCTTTTGACTTTCTATTATGACGTCATGACGAATGTTTTGTTTTTCTTAAATTTGGTATTACCAGGTATTACTGAGGGTATTAGATTAAAAATAATTGTTTTTAAATTAATTACGCATAATATTAATTACAAAATGGCTTACCGATGGAAGGAAATGTTTACTTAATTTTTTTACTTACGATTTTTGTACGTAAGCTAGGCACGCGAAGTAGTTGCTCTTGCGTTATCTAGGTCTACCTAATATCTGTGGGTGGTGCTATTCGCGGCCGGCACCACACGGCGTAATAATAATACCAAGCTATAATTGTCCCGCTGTAGAGCGAAGCCCTCTTCTCGTACAGAGAAGGCATGAGCATTGATCACCACACTTGCTCAAGGTGGATTGGCCATTTTGAACTTATGTTATTTATAAGTTCAGGTTTCCTCATGGTGTTTTCCTTCACCAATGTGAGTAATATCCAAGAAAAACTTAAGTACATATGAAATTAAAAAAGCTACATCGGTACTTGCTCGTGCCTGGCTGCAAATCCACAACCTCAAGCATGAGAGGTCTTAACTACCATCACATCACATCATCATCATCACATTAGGCCATCACAACATTAAGTTCATAATACTTATCTTTCTTTTTACTTGGTAATAGACCTTGTTGGTGATTGTTACCGAAGCTTTTCAGCATCAGGTCCTGGGTTTGATCCCCAGGTTATGCAAAACGTTTTTGGGTTGGAATGGGAAATCTCGGCAGTCCAGGGTTCAGTTTATGGCAATAAGCTCAGCCATTATTACATGTGACTTAAAAATGCCTGGCGCTAAAGCGAGTGTGCTATTCATCTTAGCCTTACTGCTATGAGAAAAATATATGTTATATTACTTAGTTATTGCCATCTTATTTGCTTGCATGGTCGAGAACTACTGGCTATCAGTAAAGATTTAAGTTACTAGCACTTTGCCCGCAAGTTCGTCCGTGTAAGTTTTCTCAAGGATCCCTAATTTTTTGATAATGGAATATAGCCTATAAGGATAACGTAGCTTCTTATAGGTGAAAGAATTTTTAAAATCGGATAAGGAGTTTCGGAGATTACCTTTTACATACAAACAAACAAACGAATTTTACCTCTTTATGATATTAGTATAGATAACGCTGTCAATTGTAACTCCCAATAATTCACATGATCAAGTACCCATCTGCTTTAAAAATATATTAAGATATTGACATCAAAAAGTTTCATAAATGGTACTGCATATTCTCGTCTCGATTCTTGAAAGGGGAGAGAGGGCTCTGCTCGTATTGATATTCTGGCCTAGGCAATGGTCTTTGATGCATTGGTGATTTGATCACAGTATGATAATATTCACAAACACTTGTGGTAACATCTATCGCACCTTAAGCGAATCACCACTGACGTATTCTATATCGCGATATCAACGCTCACCGTGACATTGGCATAATCCCGACACCTGTCGGGCAGTAGCCCACCAGACACAACACCCGTCTGTTCGGAGGATCCTCCCTTTTCCCTTCTTGGAGGATGACGAACTTTCAACCCTGTTCCTCATACCTTTAAACACTGATTCGAAAGACAATTATTTTAGCTCATTGCTTAATTTGAAGCAATTTAGTATCTATTGATTGTTGCACTTAAAGCGGTTTTTTATTTTAGGTACAGACGCCAGCACAACACACCATACCAAACTGTTAAATTTCCCAATTGAATAAGAACTTTAAGCCCGTCACAGACGTAGCTATCTATCTATATAATAAAAAAGAATCATTCGTTAGTCTCGCTAAAACTCGAGAACGGCTGGACCGATTTGGCTAATTTTGGTCTTGAAATATTTGTAGAAGTCCAGAGAAGGTTTATACGGTGAGAAAATTTAGAAATCAATTGACAGGACAACGTCTGTCGGGTCAGCTAGTAATATATATTAATATAATTCATAGCAAGGCATATTACGATATATTTTTTAAAGTAATCTTTGAGTGACCACAGACGCAGCTATAATATACATCTTTACTACGTCACCAAAATAAGTGGACAGATATAGCAAGGCATATTAATATATATTTCAAAAATGTGAAACAAACAACGGGCGCAAACGTAATGAGGGCGAAAATATATTATTATTTATTATAGCTACCGTGCTTTATGCTTTTGTAATAAAGTTGAAAATCTATCGAAGAAATATGACAAATTGTTGAAGCTTGATGTGCTGGCTCTGTACATAGTCTTCTCATTCTTTAAAATTATTTAATTAAAAAAAAATATCTCCCATAAAATCATGAATTGATTGGTTGGTGCCTTGACTTGCAATCTTTTAACAAAGATTCGAGTCGCACACTTTATCCAGAGTTTCTAAACCATATTGGCATGCACATTACTAGTAGACCCTACCAGAAGGGCTCCCGGAACTGAACAACATGGTAACAAAGTCAAACGCAAGGAGAAGAATGAGGCAATAAACTCCATTCTTACTATTTACATAAAACAATAGTTTATATAGGGTATAGAGTACATTAATGCAATAAAACGAATGTGAAGACGATGCGCCCAAAATAAAAACCACTGGTCTACTACAGTAGGTACAAAGTGCTACAAATTGTGCTTCACATATTTACGAAAACTGACTTTCTTTTCTCTCAATTTCCAGGCGACATGAGCTGGGTCTGGAAGGTGTTCGAGGTGGTCGACAGTGACTTCTACAGCTGCAAGATTTGCCAGTACAAGTGTCTTAAGTGTAGTGATATAGATAGGGACATGAACGGTATTCTTAGCCACCTGAAGTTAGAACATGGTGTGATCTCCGGTGATCAGATCATTACGGGGGCAGACGTTGTGGGTGAATAAACTTGTCAGTGGATACTGTATGTGTATACTGTACGTCGACCACAAGGCTTTAAAAAGCAAAGGGTAGTGTAAGTACTGTACCATATCACATAACCTCAAGAATGATTTATTTATATTGCCAGTTTATGTATGTTTTTTCGACAGTTTGCGGCGACACTACATTGCTACGCTTTCATTGATTGGTTACCTTGTTTTCTTCATGAACCCTTAAGGTTTCCCTTACCCTTAAGGAGGGTACTTGAAGGATAGTCTGTCAGATAACCTGATGATGACCATTTCACTTACCTCTGCTGTAGTTAGTTGCTCGCCTATTGGACGTGTCACAGTGCTTCCTCCAAAAAAGAAATTACATTAAAATTTGGTTGCATCAAACTAGTTTGTGAATAATAAACAGATTTGTATAACCAAATGGTCTTGACTGGAAATATGGCGATAATGATAAAGTACAGAACTTATGTTTGATCTTTAAAACCAGGGCCGCACCAACTAATCATTTGAAAGGTTCCAAAAGTGCTTGTGGTCAGTTTTATCAAGGTATTCACGATTTAGTGCCGGAAGTGTGTAGATCCAGCATTTATTTTGGGTTTTATCAATGTCTGTAGATACATTATAAGAGCTATCTATGCTATTTAATTAATTGATTCAGTTAATCATAGTCCTTTCCTAGCATAACAGGTGATATCAATGATCCAGCTTGCCTGTAAGGTTATTGTTATTTTGATGACGAAACTTCTGCACAACAAATATTTAGATCGCAAGACAGGGCAAAGCTTGAAGTATGAAACATTCAGACGCGACATCTCGTATCACTTGTTTGTGTAGCTAAAACGAGTATAATTGAAATTTCAACTTTAATGTCATACCATTTAATTAATTATTCGTCATATAAAAATCTCTTGCCGTGCCGCCAGAGGGTGATGACCAATTCCCTAATAGAAAGCAAATACGCGTTAAACACTTGTATATCAGTTAGGAATTACTTTTCAAGACCTTTGTGTACAACGCCATAGGCATTATATCATATCTCGTTATATCGTTTGTTATATCTGTAATATATCTGTATATTTATCTTTTTTTTTTTTCTTTTTTAATTTTTTTTTTATCTACAGCAATCACTAATCTATCAGCCAAGAGTGGCGATAAGGCTAGACAAGGTGGTGATTAGTTGTTATTTACCGACTTTGATAAAACCAACCAGAATAGCACACTAACTAGGTTTCTGACAGGCTCAGCAACATAAAAAATATAAATGTCAAGTAACAAGTAATTTGATTGGGTGCTGTTACTTCAGTCCACCAATCACAGCAGTTAACATGATTTTGACAGTTTATTTAGTACGTAATTTTGTGTTTGAATAGCCTCTCAGAAATAGAGTGTAGTTTAGGTATCGGGTGTCTTAGGGTCAGCGCAGAAACAGCAGCAAAATGCTCTAGCAATTACTTTAATAATGGCAAACATCAAAACTGAATAGAATTCAGAATATCTTGGAAAAAATATTATTTGTGGAATGTGTTCGCGTGTGTGTGTTCTTGAGGATTTTGCTGCTCTGTCTACATTGACCTTTACTAAAATATTTAGATTTAAATACATACTATATTTTTCTGTACTACATAGGTAATTGCACCTTTTAAATACCAATTTAATTTTAATAATAGTAAATAATGTAATTATAGTTGTTTAAATGAGTAAGGTATTGTCACTTTCTGTTGGTTTTTAGTGTGTACAAAGTTTTTAAAGTATTGTATAGGCTACTATTATCATTGTTTAAAATCACAAGTCTATCTTTTTGTATTCAAATATACCCTGTTCTACATAATATTTTTAGTGCAAATTATATGTAAAAAATCAGATTTTAGGAGAATTGTTACAGAATGTTAAAGCATAATTGTTTTTATAACGGGTGTAAGATCTATGAAGCGCATTGCAATTATTTTTTGTCCTGAACCTTACCTATCTTGGTTACGGACATATTGAAGATCAAACTTTCTGCTTTGTCTTTTTTTTAAATGTATTGGGCGCTACCTAAAATGTTGTTTTTTCGTGCTAAAAGTCGTTTCCCAGTAATAGTTCTTGCTGTGGTACTTATTTTGATGAGCACTATGAGGAGTTAACGCTTAATAACGTGTCTTTTTACACCTTGATATCTTTATTAACCCTTTGACCGCCACAGTCATGTATAAATGACAAAGCAAAATGTGCCCGCGCCACGGTCACGACTACATGACAAGCATGACGACGAACGAAACTTTATGGTATTACGTTTAGAAACATAATTCCAAAGAGTAGCAATTCGTAGATTGGCGCGGTTTTGTTTTTATGACGTAGCGGTCAACACAGATTAAATTCCAGAGTAAATTCAGTTTAATCATACTTTATTTGTGGTCTAAGTTAGGCTTGATTTTACTTTGCGTTTATTAATAACGGCCTGTGTGTTTATGGAGAGGATGAAGAATTCATGTTAAGTGTTGTTATAAAAACGCGCGAACATACATTCGTGTTTTCAGTTCTATATTCAAAATTATTCCGTTCTCTGTATTTCTAGCAAAAGATTGATATTATTGCTGTAGCAAATATGATTATTATGTTCACTGGCCTTTCCCATAAGTCATTACCTTTTTGACTTTGCCGAAGTCGGATAAATCATGCATAATACTTGTTTTTGTCTAATAACAGAAATATTTTCTATGGAGACTTTCTGACAGTTAATATATATATATACTATGTTGTAGTAACAGTAAAGATGGAAAAATGGGAGCTATTTTGTGAACACTTATTTACCTCCGGGAAAATAGTAAAATTATGTTATTGACAACATAATGGTGCCAATTCTGTTGTGCACGAACTAAATTAATTTTAAGCAATTTATATCTCTTTCTCTCCAATAAAACAAGAAAGAGACATTTGATCTAAAATGTTCATACAATTATAGTTGTCAGAATGAATTGATTATAAACACTGCAAAGTTCAAGGGAAAAACTAATTTGACATCTCTAACTTAGTCCTTGTTTGTCGCCGTCCTTTTCGTTAGCTGCCTGGTAGTAAGAGATGCCAAATGCCTAATTTTAATTTAGTTTGTGAACAAGGAAATCGGCACCAATGACCTCTCAAGTGGAACCAAGTTTGTAATAGACAGATTTTTATAGGAATGTTCTCGTTGTGTTCTTGTGTGAAAAATTTCGACGATGAAGACTAAAAAATTTCACGCTGTTATATTAATTATATATAGGTACTAGCTTCTTCACGTGACTGCGTCCGCGTGGAAGTTAAGTATACCACAACACATTGACAGCTTTCTATCAGAGAAAGAATTTTTGTAATTGGTCCAAGTAGGTACTACCAGAGATTAATTCTTACAAACAAAAAATCAAACAAACTTTACCTCAATATAATATTAGTAAGTATAGAAATGCATACTTACAGTACCCTTCCACTCAGTATTGCATTAGAGTTATTTTGTACATTTTTTCTCTCCTAAATTCTGTAAGAAGACATATTTTCTGTATGATAATGAATTATTAAAAAATTATCTTTTCTTGTGAATAGATGCAAAGCTACTTTATTTTTTACATTTAAAATATGAATATAAATATATTATCAACATGGAAGGTTTTTAGAGAACCTAAGATTTAGTTAATATGTTTGGTTAATGGCTTTAGGTAGCAGTTTTTCTCTAGGTTATTTACTAAATAAATATTACTTTGTGTAAATATTTTAAAGCTTGCAAATAAACTTGGGCTAAAGAAATAATGGGACTTGTAATTTTAGTATTTAAGTTTTTGTTACATTTTTATAATTTTTGATAACCCTGTTATTTTAAAATTTATGTTTATTTTGTTTTGAATCAATTTCAGATATCTACAGAAAGAATATATAAGCTGACTTCTGAGGTACGTCTGTTTTATAGTAATGGTTTTTGGTATATCAGTTAACATAACTTCTATAAGTAAATATGGTAAAGGTACAGGTAAGGTAAATAAAAAAAAGCAAATAACAGTTATGACTAGTTTTATTCTCCTATACAAACATCGAATTACATCAAGTTACATCTACATAATTTGGCAAGTATTCACTACCGGTATGTAAACGCACACAACCACGCATAGACGTCATATTTTATATACTTCATATAGGTAAGAGGTAGCCAATTACATAGGCGATGTCGGTTTTTACTTATAACTTATAACTTATTTTACATTACTGATATTTTTAACCCTTCGACCGCCTACGAAAATCCTCCAGAAAACAGAACAAACCAAAAAATACACAAACACTGATACTAATGGGACAAGTGATAAAGTATTAATTTATCTGTGTTACAAAAAAAAGAACATTATTTCCCGAGAGTAGGAGGAGGGACTGTGGTGGAGGGGATCATCTGCCTAGCCTTTTCCCTACTATTTTGGGGTCGGCTTCCAGCCTAGGAAGGACGGTAGGGGGTTTTTAAGGAATTATGATCATAGGCACCTTCTAGTCCCGAGGATAAAATTCTGATAACGTTCGAAAGACATGGTAATCTCATTATTGTCGTCAAAATTGTGTAACTGTAATTTAAAATTGAGTAGGTATTTACTTATTACTTACAGGTTTGTTATGTAATTTTGGTGACATAATTGTTGATCAAATTTACAGACGCCAGCAAATCAAGCCATCCCAAACTAAAATTTTCCCAATTAAATATGAACCTTATTCTTATGTGTTAAAGTGGAAAATTTCAAACAAATTTGAGAGATTGTTGTAGCTTGTTGTGCTATGTGCTGGCTTTACATCATTTGCTGGCGGTAAAAGGGTTTCATTTAATAACAATGTAGGTACCTACATTGATAAAAACAGTAACAGCAGTGTTAATTCACTTACATTGCTTAATTTTGATGTATCATCAATTTACTGGTATGTTTAGTAAAGCGTTTTTCACATTTAATAGAAAACCGCCTAGAAATGTTAAGTAGGTAATTTAGTATTTAATTTACAAACACCTGCATAAAAATATATCTCCTAATAAATAACTTTAAATCCATATGGATTGCGATATTTACATTTAATTTTTCTGTGAAATTGATAAATTGCTTAGACAACAAACCCTGTATTGTGATCCTACGAGTAACATGCTCTTTAAACTAATCTCTTCTATCTTGTTACAATATGTCATGATTGTTTTCTTTATTCTTATATTTTAAACATTTAAAAATACTAGTAATAAAGAATACTTACTAACATTTTCTTAAGTGTCTACAATATTTTTTGTCACTTTATTGTTTGGCTAAATACAGCAATTTATGATAATATTAAGTACTTAGTAGTTGATTGATAAATTCTGTACTTTTTGTTTATTTCTAATATAATAGTTTCCATACAATGGTTGCCGATATCTTATTGAATGCTTATATAATATTTTTGATATTACATTTGATTTTGTTACCTGAGCACATTACAATTAGGGTGAAAATACTTGTGTGCCTTTTATTCACAGTGATGTTTTTTTTTTGAAGATATTGTATAATACCTTATATGTTTATAAAAGACATAAGGACACATAGCTACTGGCTATTTCACCCTACTCAACATTTTGACACTAATAAACTATGAGGTAAAATTTTCTTATAATACATACTTAACTAGGTACATATTTTACTTAATTACAAAATCATTTAAAAATTAAAACATAACCCATTTTCTCCAAGGACGGTAACTATCAGTTACTAAAGTTAATGTGAAATAATAATTACAATTTTTTTTAGTAAACTTCAACTTATACAATACAATTTTCTTGTTTTGCAGTTTGAGCTTTTATTTCGATTTTTTAATTGTTATTTCTTACGTTATGTATGCCTTACGATTTTCTAAAAATACATTGTAATTTACATAAATTCTTAATTATTATACATCTGGTATCTTAATGAGTTGGGTTAAAAGGTTTTCTAATACGGGCTAAAGTTTGTACTATATTTTCCTGCGTTTTTTAAATAAAAACATTTTTATTAACTTGCTGGATTTCGTATAGAAATACACAGTGAAAAATACATTTCAAAATACAGTTTCAAAAATTGCTTTGAACATGCATTCAGTACACATTGATTTCATCAGAGGCAATAAAACAAAAAATGAATTTGAATGTTTTTTTTTTTTTTAAATAAATCTGTCACATTCTGTTTCCGAAGTAGTTAGTTATAACAATATTATACATCATATCACGAAAAATATATTTTTCCTATATTTTTTAAACAGGCGGTTTAGGGCCACAATTGTGTGTGCTTTGAATGTAAACGATCCTACCTCTATAGGTGTGTAGAGCAGCCTTGCACCACGGCCCACGGGAACATCTCCAGCGAATCTTCCCGTTCCTGGCGCATCCATTGAACCTGAACCTGTAACCCCCCACGTTGATGCCCATCTTCCCTTGCTTACTGAGGCAGTAGGAAGCGAAGGAATCAATACCGGTGCCAATCAAGCCAACTGCAAAAAATTATGATGTTACTATCTGATACAAATTATTTTGTTTAACTACTATTAACGTGTATTTTTCTCTAGATTTTTTCCAAACATTAATTTAAAACAAAGATACATGTATGATTTTTTTATTGATCCGTTACCAAATATGTATTTATCTATAATTTTACACTATTATAATTTTATTTTACGAAACAAACGAAAAAAAAATATATTTGAAAATCTACAAATTTTTACTAAACTCTTTCCCTTTTTCACAGTTCGTTACGGCCTGTCAAACCGCGGCCATCTTGTGGTACACGTCGGTGACCACAAGTTCATCAAACACGAGTGTTATAGGAAGAAAGTGAGATGGACTTGCAGTAAACGGATACAGCTGGGATGCCGAGCCAATATCACGACACATGATGCCACGATTGTCAGGTCGTTTTTACAACATAATCATGATGCGCCGAAATGACGTGTGTAGTACCTACTGTTTCGTGAAATATTTTTTACACAAATAAGTACAGCTTTCTGCAAGAAATAGTTAGTATTTTTTTTTTCGTAAGATCTAGGAAATTGTAGTTTCATCGGTCTCTTTATTTTTTTTACTGTTTTGATTATGATTTGTATTTGTATTCATAAATAATATTTTGCCTTTTTTAATTACTGGCATATTGAAGATTGCTCCTTTTCTTGTCAAGCTCCTAAAAGCACTGGAGATTATTTAGTTTTAGCTTTTATTAAAAGTTATGTTAGGGTTATTTTTAACCGATGTAATCATGTGAAATGTAGTATTAAGTTTGTGTATAAGGATCTTTGAGTAATGAATTTCCAATCATTCCTATATTTTTACTTTTTCTGTTGTAGGTATTTTATTCGAATATTTGCGTGATTTACAATATGATTTTCAAAATTGTCGAATATTATTGATAAGAAGTTTTTCAGTTGTAGGTAATATTTTGATTTGTGATGAATGACCAACCGGTCTACGTGCCTTAAGATCGTGTCTTTTAAAGTATCGTGCATATGATGCATGCTTCAAAATAAGCTTTAAAATAATAGCATTACAGATTTGTATTATAAAAATAAAATCCTTAGCTCGTAAGCTACACTTCTTTTAAGTCATTATTTTTGTATAATGTTGTCACTTTTTTGTAATAAAAGTATTTTAATTTTTATGTTGTTTCTTCTTCTCTGTAACTTTGTTTTTACCCAAGTGTAACTGCAACTGCTTTTATATTTACTAATAGGTACCTACGTGTAGGAAATAAATAAATAACACAATTTGTTTTACTAAATTAGACTTTACTATATATATTATTTATATAATAGACTTTAATATGACGTTCAAAAGTGCCTTTTAATGGTCTAATTGAAATAAATGATTTGACTTTGACTATAGATATGAGACAAAAAATAATAACAAATCGTATAAATTACATCGCAAGCTAGGGCGAACTTAGCTCTTAGTTAACCAAAAAGTAACAAATAATTTTCTTATTCAATGAAAATCGGTTTTTGGTCTGATGACTAATACGTCGGGGGCAGACCACTTTCAAACATTACTGAGAGTAGAAGGGTGTACCGCCAACGTGTACTTAGGTACGTATACGTGTGCGTTTCGACCGCGCGGCCACGGCGATATTTCGAAAAATAAAGTTTTCCAAGATTATGTAAAATTTTGTAAAAGTTGATTCCCAAAACCATAAATTTGTCGAAGATATGGTTAAAAAGTTATAAGGGTTTAAACGTGGCCGCGCCATTGAAACGCGGAGAACCGCGCGGCCACGGAGATCTTTAAAACTAAGCGTAGCAGAGACCTAAAATTCAGGTAAATAACAGATTGAATTTGTAAAAAAAATGTAAAAATACAGAACAAAATCCTAGGTTTATATTTTAGGAGCTGCAAGACAAAAACCCCATGGCCGCGCCATTGAAACGGTGAATAACACTCTAGCGCCGATATCACGCTGAAAATGCATCGCAGACGTCTGAAATTCATTGTAAAATCTAGATTTGAATTTGTCGAAAATGTAAAAAAATATACAAAAAATACCCAGGTTTAGATTTTAGGAGCTGTAAGACTAAAACCCCATGGCCACGCCATTGAAACGGTGGAAAACACGTTATCGCTGATATCTCGCTGAAAAAGCATCGCAGAGGTCTGAAGTTTTTTGTAATACCTATATTTGAATTTGTCGAAAATGTAAAAAATATACAAAAAATACCTAGGTTTATATTTCAGGAGCAGTAGTGCGGTATCGTGTAAAAATAAGTTTTGATTATCTATCGAATAAAGTAAATATTAGTGAGTTTTTTTTTTATAAACAACACCTATTAATATGTAGAACTACCGATAATATGCAAAACATATTGTTTATTCATAATATAAAGCCTTGCAATGTGTTTTGAATATTTCGATAGGGTGACCATGCCTTGTTGTTTACAGAAAACTTTCCACCTGTTGTAATATAAATCATGTCCCAAGGATTCTAAATTGAATTAAAATGAAACGAAGAGATACTATATCTTTATTTCTTTAAAAATCACATAAATCACAGATTGTTTACTTACACTAAGATATAAACTTCTATTAAAATCACAAATCACAGATTGTTTACTTACACTAAGATAAATATTTTTTATTAATTAAGGGGACAATTGTCGAAATCATGCAAAAAAAAAATTACATTTCACACAAACCAAAACTATAAAATGAGGTAACCACCTCGTATAAAACGTCAATATTTTTGAGATTTCTAGATGATGATTAAGATATTAAAAATCAGGGTAATATTATTCTTTACTTTACATTGGGAATAAGCTCGCTAAGTGGGAATATGCAAGCACTTTTTTTCTTGACCCTTGATTTCTTGGTGGAAGTCTCTAAAATATTGACGTTTCAATGGCGCGGCCATGGGGTTTTAGTCTTACAGCTCCTAAAATTCAAACCTAGGTATTTTTTGCATATTTTTTACATTTTCGACAAATTCAAATCTAGATTTTACAATGTATTTCAGACGTCTGCGATGCATTTTCAGCGTGATATCGGCGCTAGAGTGTTATTCACCGTTTCAATGGCGCGGCCATGGGGTTTTTGTCTTGCAGCTCCTAAAATATAAACCTAGGATTTTTTTCTGTATTTTTACATTTTTTTTACAAATTCACTCTGTTATTTGCCTGAATTTTAGGTCTCTGCTACGCTTAGTTTTAAAGATCTCCGTGGCCGCGCGGTTCTCCGCGTTTCAATGGCGCGGCCACGTTCAAACCCTTATAACTTTTTAACCATATCTTCGACAAATTTATGGTTTTGGGAATCAACTTTTACAAAATTTTACATAATCTTGGAAAACTTTTTTTTTCGAAATATCGCCGTGGCCGCGCGGTCGAAACGCACACACGTATACATACACCGATTAGAATATTATAAATAATGTGTTGCATTGGTAATAGCTACTATTAACAATTTAACTCAATGTTTATGACTGATTCAGGATTTATCGATAAATTCGATACTTGTAGTATCCATGTCAGTACAGGATGGTACAGTCAACAGCAAAAGTAGATGATCAAAATCAGAAATTCAATACTAATGAACGGAGTTCGGGTCAGAACTGTGTGGCGTCGAAGTGATTCAAAAGTATGTGTGTGACAATCACACAGTTTTAATATATAAACTAGTAATAAATTATATAAATTAGTGTTAGTAAATTAGTATTCAATTTCTGATTTTGATCATCTACTTTTGCTGTTGACTGTACCTACCAGGTACAGAAGTAAACTTACTAACGAACAATTCGAATCAAATCACTCACAATTCTTCAAATAACATACCCGAAATCTCACGACAAATTTATTAACATACTTACTGTTGTATAGCCCGAAAAAATGGCACATAATGGTATATGTGCGAATCAACTTTTAAGCACTCCATTGACAATATTTTGCAATAGTAAAAATAAATAATAAAATATCGAAAATTTTACAAAAATAAAGTGTTAAGTGTTAAATAATTTGTCTTATTTTTAGATTACGTAGTTGGCCACATGACATCTAAGTTAGTATTTATGAGATTTTTTTAGAAAAGCTGGTGCCCGTGTCATAAAACTATCCCCTGAGTTACGTTTTTGAAAGTATGGAAATTTGAAATAAAACTAATTATACTGCAAAACTAAAATAGTAAATATTTATTTTACAGTCTTAATTTATAATAACAGTAACAATAAAAAGAGCCAGTTGACAGTCCACTGCGTTACCTTGTTCATAATAAATGCTATACTTTTAGGTAAATCGCTGTATTAGGTAATCAGTCATTCATTATTGAATTCTAATCCTGAGGTTTGCTAATGGAAAGTATTTATTAATATGTGGGCTTATGTGTGTGTGTGTGTGTGTGTGTGTGTATGTGTGTGTGTGTGGGTATGTGTGTGTGTGTGGGTGGTGGTGTGTGTGTTTGTATTTTGACACGAGCTGTATTCAAAAATCCTTACACAACACACATAATGGTAACGCCAGAGAAAAATTAGTAACGCCTAAGAATTCCAGACTATGTATAAAGTAATAACAAACAGCAATGATGTGTGTATTAGTAATAATAACAATTTAAATCAACTTTTCCAAACGTACCTTACTAAATTAAAACAAATAAAATTAAACGAGGTCACAGGTACCTAATCTTAAATATTCTAATAGGAACTTTGATTGAAGTAAGTATTAGGTTCTTACATTTGAAATTGCCGATGCTTAATAAATAAATAAAAATGATATAGGTACACATAAATATATAGAGTTTAAGAGCACGTCAACATGGCAAGAAAAAAAAATACTCTCTTATCTCTCAAAATACAGTGCTATGTGGTGAATCCTGGGTGATACTATATATAATAATATCCTGCGTTTGATTAGGAATTCTAAATTCAAAATATTTCAAAATAATAGATTAAAGAATATTGTTTTAAAATTCGTGTTTCATTGTTTTCACGTCATTTGTTTGGGTTTGAAAATTGCTATAACAATTTACGACGTACGTATTTACGAATATGAAACGGCTCGAAGGATTAACGACGTGTACGGGCCAGGCACTGCATACGAACGATCGGTGCGTTTTTGGTTTTAACGTTTCCGTTCTGGAAATTTCGATTTACAAAAAAGACAACCACCTTCAAAAACTGAAAAGTGAAAAATAACTTTAGCACAGAACACACATGACTTTAGTTTCGGAAGTCGGTGCCTTTGTTCTGTTTGTTGTTTTGTATTGCCACCGACTTCTTTTTACAAAAGTTGATGTTGGTTTGGTGAAGTTTCGTTTAATTCTACAAAGTATTCCAATCTGGAGTTAGATGTAGACGAGTCTGGGGGTGTTTGTTGTTGTTATAAACTTTCTACAGCCCGTTTTCAACAGACTTCAAAAAGATGGAGGTTCTCAATTCGACTTTTTTTTTCGTTTTTTTTTTGTATGTTAGTTACGCAATTTCTCCGGAAAATGTGAGTCTATTTTGATTTTTTTTTGTATGGTTAGGGTATGCCTCAGAGGTGGTTCCACATAAATTTTAACGAAATTAATTCAGCACTTTTCGAAAAATCCAAAAAAAATATACATAGACGACGTCTTAGTTTCTCCAATCTTTGGAGTTCTTTCAAGCTCTGGTTTGACTGTATTGCCGTTTCTTAATGGATTTGTATGATAAGAAGGTACTAAAAAGCGAAAAATAATAAGCTTTTTTTACAAAAAAAAACAACCGCCTTCAGAAACTCAAAAGTGATAAATAACTTTAGCACAGAACACACATGACTTTACTTTCGGAAGTCGGTGACAATACAGAACAAAGCCACCGACTTCTGTGCTAAAGTTATTTACCACTTTTGAGTTTTTGAAGGCGGTTGTCTTTTTTGTAAAAAAGCTTTTTTCATTCTTTAAGTTGTCGTTTTCGCAATCGCCATATCACATTTGCATTATATTTTTCTTTGGGAGTCAAATCTTTTACTAATCTCTTAGACTTATGATATCGTGCTCGGTGCTTTTTCTTCGCTTCTTCGTACTTTTCTTTATTATTTTTTAGTCTTTCCCTATAGCGTTTCTGTTTCTCAGCTGCACTTAGCGGCATTTTCGTGTCCAGATCTGAGACAAAATAAACTATTATGAATCTCTCAGAAAAATAGAAAACACTGAAAATATCCATAATTAGCTATGCCATTTTGGCTTACATTCTCTGGCGGTAACTGAGGAGAACAGTGTATCTTGCGTTACTGATAACGCTGGGGAATTTTTTGCTAAAAATGACGACAAATAATTACACAACTGAAACAAAAAATTAGAACACGACCTTCAAATCAGACAGCATGGGTCACATTGTAACGTAATAATAGTAACATATTTAAAAAACTCACCGCGGTTTCCGTCATAACGCAGTAGAACGGCAATAAACCCACGCGCACTTCTTAACGAATTATTAGAAAATAGTCGAGGTGCTGAGGTATCTGTCACCAATCCAACTGCGTCGAGGGGTAAGACAGGGAGACGTCATCTCTCCGACCATTTTTACAATCGCGTTGGAGGACGCTTTCAAATCGCTTAATTGTAGAGGACAGGGTATTAACATCAACGGTCAGTAGATCTCGCACCTATTTGCGGATAACATTGTGTCATCATGGCAGAGTCTCTGCAGGAGCTGGAAGTGATGCTAAACGGGTCTCGAAATAAACCTGGATAAGACCAAAATCATGTACAATGGTCATGACTTCCCGAGACCCGTAGTCGTAAATGGCCAAAATATACAAATAGGGCGGCACAACTTCAGAAAGGAGGCGAACAGAAGGATACGCTTGGGCTGGGCGGCATTCGGGGAGCTACGTCATATCTTTAAATCGTCGATCCCACAATCCCTTAAGACCAGGGTCTTTAACCAGTGAGTCCAACCCGTAATGACTTACGGAGCTGAAACGTGGACAAATTCAAGGTTGCTCAGCGTGCTATGGAGAGAGCGACGCTCGGGGTTTCTCTGGTGGATAGAATTCGTAATGAAGTCATTCACACACCAGAGAACTGAAGTTACCGATATTGCGCATCGAATCAGCACGCTGAAGTGGAAGTGGGCCGAACACGTCTGTAGACGGACATACGGTAGATGGAGCAGACACGCTTTAGAGTGGAGACCGCGTTTGGGCAAGCGTAGTGTGGGACGCCCTGCGGCACGATGGACCGACGATTTGAAGAAGGTGGCTGGCAGCAGATGGATGCGGTCTGCCCAAGACCGGGTTAGTTGGCGATCTCAGGGGGGTTGGGTTGTTGGTTCAGCAGTGGACGGCAATAGGCTGAAATGATGAGTCGCTTTTACTGACATTGAATTAGACGCCATCTCTTGAAAATTGACTTCAACTTCTTACAATAACGCAGTAGGACAGATATTTTTAACAATACTTGGGACAATTGTTTAGGGATGTCAAATAAATACTATTCAAGTAAAATAACTCTTCTCGTAAATATTTAGTGTTTTCATTTTTTTTTAAGGAAATTCATTAATTGTTCCAACACCAAATGATTTTGTTCCGCTGAGTTACCAAAAACCTCGTAAATCTTACTTTAAATAAATAAAAAAAAAAAATATTAATTAATAGATATTGCTGTGGCAATTAAAAATCGTGTGATCGAGGCAGTAAAAATTATGTGCTAAGGTCAACAATCTAAAGATATGAAGAGAAATAAAAAAAAATATGGTCACTTCTATGATGAGGGCATGAAAGGAGTAAAGGAGTGCCTTAAAAGTTGATTTACACATGTCTGTAAATCTAGAGATCAAAATTTTCTATGACGAAGTGAAAATTTATTTAAGCTAAAGCAATCGAAAAATATTAATTACAATATTTTAACAATTCTACGATCATTATTCGGAGACCGGACTACTTTCTCTGTCTCATGTTTAAACGTTTTTTTTCTGGAATGTTTGAACATATTATACATAGATAGCCCTTGGATTTATAATATTTCTAATTAAATAAATAACGTCTATAATATCACATTTTTCTATAAAATCAAAACAGTAGAATAAGGAAATACTAATTAATGGAATAAATAAAATCATTTCTTAGGTACTCTACACTCGAGAGTAATTCTAGAGTAAAAAGTGACTTTATTTGCAGGATAAAACTTCAATCAAGTTTGGTCGAATCCGCTATAAATAATAATACGTAAATTATCCCGACTAGAACATGTGACAAGTTAGTACATTATTTCACTACACATAAACAAAGACGTAACTGCCAAATCTATTTACGTCGACACTGATCTATATAAAAACTTTACCTTAACGAAAGCCATACATTTTTGGTATTGGCAGTTCAATCTCTGCATAACAAATATTTACATAAAATACTGCGGGACTCGACATGTGTGTTGAGAGTTTTGGCGAGGGCATACTACCATCCCCTCGACAGTTCTTATCATTGCCCTGCAATTCCTACCGTTTCTGTACCTGCAGTACCACAGCTGCACCCTATTCTGTCGGTACGCATTGTGTGGCCTGTAGAAATAACCTTGGTAGAACAGCTTCGGATGTCCATTCATGCTCCTTATGATGTGGCCTGACGGTGAAAATAAACTAAATCAAATTGGTATTAAAATCCAGTTTTTACATTCTAAAGAGAATAAAAATCATACTGTACATTACCTGATGTGATGGGAAAAAACTGATACCATTTTAGAACCTGAAACCCAACTATGTACATAGGTGAGATCTTTCATTGTTCTGTACACTGGATGTATCACAGGTTTATACTTCAGCATTACAACCCTGTCAGTTATTAAGGCACGCCACTTAATCATGTCATTAGGTTTTTGTTAAGTAGGTAGGTTTTATATTTTTTCCCCCCGAAATTAACACTGACCTGCCATAATTTCATATCTTCAACTCAGAAGCCTGATATCAAACGTGTTTAAAAGCGTTCTACGTTTTCGAACAGTCATCTAGGTAGATAGATCTTTTTCTTGTGCGAATTTGCATAATTTTTGCGCCTCGCGAGATCTTTTGATTGCCTAGTTTCAAAGACGCTTTACGTATCACCAGGTGGGTGCGCTTAGTTTTCCTAAACTACACAATGGATTTTGGTGCGGTTTTTTATCATCATATATTTATTACTAGCTTTTTCCCGCGACTTCGTCCGCGTGAATGACACAGTCGGGGATTAAAAAGTAGCCTATGTCCTTCTCCAGGGTTCAAGCTATAATCATACCAAAGAACAATGGCAGCCACCCATGCATTGTTTTAGTTGAGAATTAATAGGTACCTACGTCTTTAGATGAAAAATATCTTATTTAACTCAGCGTCACCTTCTGAACAAGTTTGTTCAAGATTATTTGTTCGAGAGGGCCGAGAATAATAGATAACACATGAACGTCATGAACTTTTGTAGGTTATGTCTTCTATAACTAACTAGGTAACTTCTATAATCCAAATTGAGGAAATAAAAGGCCAATATCTCATTAGTATTTTCTTTACCTAGTTAATTCAGAATGAAATGTCTTGTTATAATCCACCCATTTGTTATTATATACTCTTTATCTACAACATGAAGTTGTCAATAATATAATTTTTACTCTGTGCGTAGACAGATCGGTCTACGACTCTGTGTCAATAACCAAGCAATTTTTTTTTAGATTTTAGTTACTAGTCTTTTTGCCATTAATTAATCGAAACTAATTTAATTATTTTTACACCACAGTACCTGCAAGAAACACCTACACTTAGAAATAAACGGTATTGTTAATTCATTTACTCTGTTTAATTGTAATAACAAACTGATTACAATTCATTTATGCTGTACTTACAACAACACAAATCAACACTAAACGTTAATGAAAAAGTCAAATAAGTTTTCATTTAATATATTTTTTTATCCGGCCCTAACTGTTTAATGTGATACTTTGAAAAATCGTAGAAAAATAATGGAATTTCTTTCGTATATAAGTCTCAATTTAGACGCTCAAGTTTAAGTCAGCTAAGATTTCGCCGTTGTTCTTTCATAAAAATCGGTTCAGTCGTTTCGTCTTGAAAACGTAACAGACATTTATAATGTTATAATATAAAATATATAAATATATTATATAGTGTGGATAAAGTATGAATGTGGTAGGAACCTAGATCAGAGATACCTCGATGTTTCGGCACATCAGTAGCCGGTAAAACGGCCCAGCTACCAGAGGTTGTCCATTATTATGGTCAAAAGACCCGGCTACGGTAGCCCAGTTGACATCCCGAATCAAAAATTCACTTGACTTTACGATACGTCAAAATTATTCGTACTAGACCCACAAAACAATGGCTTCACATAAGTAAAACACAATGTTGTTTCCCAACTCAATGGTTGTGATCTTTACTGCTCTTAACAATAGAATTATTAAATGTCCAAATGACGGCTTTACAGTTGTACCGGTTTCTATGACACCTCCAACGAACCATGCCAGTTTTGTTGACCAGGTGTCGAAAGAAGTGCTGTTCTTGGAACAATATCATTGGTCTGCCATCCTCGGAGGTCAACAGGTCGAAGACTGAAATAAAAGTGATCAAAATAGGTATAGAGATTTTCTATTAACGGCTTTGGTGCCAAAGCCAGTTGAGGTCAAAATTGTTTAACTTTGTCCAAATTTGTAATCCTGTGTATAGTCTAACGCCCTTATCCTTATTAACCTAAACGTGGGTTAAAGTTTCACCAGTAGGTATTAGCTTCGGTTTAACCCTAGATCTAGATTTTTTTTTTTTTTGTTACGGGCTGGAAAATCCTCATGGATGTCCTCCGCCCTGGGGCGGGCGGGGAGGTCTGTCAGACTGTTACTGACTAAAAACCACCCCGGTGTTCCATCTCACACCTACGTCGGGGGTCGCGGGAACTGGAGATACTTCCGCAACCCCCGGCTGGTGCCGGCCCAAAAAAACTAGCAAAACCACTCAACGAATATCAATAATAGGGTAGTTGACACTACTAATCAATTAGGATACACTAAGAATGAAAGATAACTAGCGTCACAGCTCGGCCTCGGCTCGGATTCGCATCATCGCGTCAACAATCATATATTGCCATACCTTGGGTCATTTATTGAGTCCAAGGCCAAACTAGCTGCCAAAAAGCTGGGAGTCCTCGCAAAGGTGCGAAAGTACTTCACGTCGGAACAGCTGCTCAACTTATACCAAGCACAAGTTCGATCGTGCATGGAGTACTGTTCGCACCTTTGGGATGGATCGGCAAAATACCAACTGGAGGCATTGGAAGTCATCGATAGACGTGCCAAGAGGCTCATAAACAACGACTCCCTGGTTAGGGCTAAGCTCCAGAGCCTTGAACATCGCCGCACCGTTGCTAGCCTTTCGGTCTTTTATCGGGTACATTTCGGAGAGTGTGCTTTTGGAATTGCACAATTTAATTCCCCCATCCCCGTTCCATCATCGGACGAGCAGAGATACGGCGAAGCGTCACCGCTATATGGTTGAAGTTCCACGGTCTCGAACCAAGCGCTTTAACTCCACATTTATTGTGCGAACTGCCAGACTGTGGAATTCCCTGCCCGCCTCTCTGTTCCCTGATAAGTATAATCTGGGTATCTTTAAGGCACGAGTGAACCGGTTCATCTTAGGCAAGCGTGTTCCAACTTAGGCCGCATTATCACTTACGATCAGGTGAATTGCGGTCAAAAGCAAGCCTATTTAATAGTAAAAAAAAAAAAAAAAAATACCTAACTTTACTCCGGGTAATTTATAAGGTGTAAGTAAGTGTTTTATTTACACATAAAAAGTACTTAGGCTGAAGACTGTTCCTCGTCTGCGTTGAGCTTTAGGTAACTGTATTTTGAATTTGGTCATGTTATCGTTATGAAAAAAACAGTTAAAAAGATTTTTTCAATTATGTAAATAATATACAACTAAAAAAAACATTGTATTGTTATCATTTATTAAACGCAGAACAAAAGTACTAACATTTACGTACAAAACTTTCTACATAACATTAATATATAATTATATACAATTGTGTATATCGCTGCTGTAATGCACTAAACAAAGTTTAAATGTTAACATCTAAAAAGCAGATTTTTATTTACAACTTATTACTAATTGCCACATAATTTAAATAATATAATCGTATAATTCCTAACCTAACTAAGAAAAAATGGTGGTCACCATTTTACCGTTCTAAATGGCGGTCCTAAATTGCATTGAAATATTTAGGGTAACTAGAATGTTTCGTGTTGCCATTGACAAAACCTTTAAAAATAATAACCTACGGTAAGGCTAAGCGCGCACTACGAAATTAATTCGTTGCGATTTTAAAAATGCCAAATTGAAACCGAATGAAATAAAAGGAAAGTCGTAAACGAATGGTTTTTGCAGTGCGCGAACTCTAAAATATTGGTATTGTTCACAGATGGGCGATTAATATTCGCAAACATTAAAATCGTAGTGCGCGCTTAGCCTAAAAGAGACAGCAATTCAAACGATAACCAAACAAATATCTGTAATTTACGTGTACTCCATTTACAACGAGATACACAAACCTTTTTTACCTCCGTTCAACCGATTTTGACTTATTTTGCGTTGGTGGCATGACAAATGGCAGCTGCAGTAAACAGTTATTATTGTAACCACTTTTTTGCCTCTAATGTCATCCTTAAGCCTACGGAATAGAAGTCAAAATCGGATGAAGGGACTGTAAAAAAGGTTTGTTTTAAAGTCAAATCTTATTGTAAATGGAGTATAGGTATATCATAAATGTTAATACCTAAATAATAATAAGACAAGCCTATTCCTGTCCCACTGCAGGGCAAAGGCCTCTTCTCATACAGAGAAGGTACGAGCATTGATCACCAAGCTTGCCCAAGGCGGATTGGCAATTTCAGACCTATATTAATTATTATAAAGCCCTGGTCTTTTCCACCGATGTCAGTGATGGCCAAGATAAATTTAGAAAGTATCTATACTCCATTTACAATAAGACATAATTATACACAAACTTTTTTTACAGTCCGTTAAACCGATTTTGACTTATTTTGCGTTGGTGGCATGACAAATGGCAGCTGCAGTAAACAGTGTTATTGAAACCACTTTTATGCCTCTAATGTCATCCTTAAGCCTACGGAATAGAAGTCAAAGTCAGTTGAAGGGACTGTAACAAAGGTTTGTTTTAAAGTCTAATCTTATTGTAAATGGAGTATACTTAATAAGAAATTGAAAAAGTCACGTACTTGCTCGTGCCCATTATTTTATTTTTTATTGTTTATTACACCAATTTAAAAGTTAGTTTTTAGCAAAGCCCGCATTAAATATAATAGAGAAATAGAAATGTTGAAAATTACAAAAAAATATATACATAATATATATGTACTTATATACGTAATTGCCCTTGCAAAGATAAACTGTATGTATACTCCATTTACAATAGCATTAGACAGAAGTTAAAAAAGGTTCTTTTTGATGCACACTTTGTAACAAAAGTACAATAAACATGTTAAAGTTACGATAGACACCGAATTTATTACCATTTTCATAATTTATTATCTAAAAATTATGTGGCTTTCGTTTAGTTGTACATTTAATTCCAATTTAAAATTACAGTGTCAATGCTAAAACCCTAACAGAAGCAGGGATGAACAATACCCGGAACTTACCTATTTCGTTTCTCTAGAACCTTTAAAATGTTACCAAATCTTTAAAAGACTTTTATTCTGTTTATATTAGGTCTTTACATATGAAATTGCCGCTCGGTATCAAAAATTAAAAATAACTTTTTTTAAAAGAAATTATATATTTAGTCAATCGAAGTATGCACCATTGTTATCGATACACTTCCGCCATTTTATCGGGAGCTCATTGATCCCTTTGGTAAAAAAACCCTGGGAGCGAGAATCGATGAACTGCTTGAAGGCTGTTTTAACTGCCTCATCAGAATTGATTTTTTTTCCTTGTAAAAAGTTGTCCAAATTTCGGAATAAGTGGTAATCGATTGGGGCAAGATCTGGAGAGTATGGTGGCTGACGCAGAGTTTCCAGTCGCAGCTCCTCTAACTTGGCGACCGTCTGATGTGTAGTATGTGGTCGAGCGTTATCCTGAAGGAGCAATGGGCTAGAGCAATTGACCAGTCTCGGTTGTTTAATGGTGAGCTTTTCCATCATTTTTTGCAACTCTTGACAATACATGTCTGCAGTAATCGTCTGGCCTGATCTCAAGAAGTTGTAGTGGATGACACCAGCACAGGACCACCAAACACTAACTAGAATCTTCTTTTTGGTCAGTTTTCACTTGGGGCAAGGTTTTACCGGTTCTCCAGGGTTAAGCCATTGTGATGATCGCTTGCGATTATCGTACACGATCCACTTCTCATCAAAAGTGACAATACGATTTAAAATTCCCTCATTATTGTGACGATTGAGCAAAGAAGCGCAGCAACCGACGCGTGTTTGTTGGTGTGCTTCAGTCAATTCATACGGTACCCACTTTTCGAGCTTTTTTACTTTTCCAATTTGACGCAAATGGATAATGATTGTTTTGTCACTTACTCCAAAGGCTGCTGCTAATTCAGAAGTGTTTTGAGATGGATCCGCTTCCACTATCGCCATTAATTCTTCATTATTCACTTGAGTATCCGGTCGTCCACGAGGCTCATTTTGTAAATCAAAATTTCCAGAACGGAAACGTTGAAACCAAAAACGCACCGTTCGTTCGTTAGCGGTGCTTGGCCCGTACACGTCGTTAATCCTTCGAGCCGTTTCTGCTGCACTGGTACCACGGTGGAACTCATATTCGCAAATACCGCGAATTTTTAATTTGTCCATTGTTGTTGCTATAGCAATTTTCAAGCCCAAACAAATAACGTGAAAACAAATGAAACACGAATTTAAAAACAATATTCTTTAGTCTTTATTTTGAAATAATTTTGAATTTGGAATTCCTAATCAAACACAAAATATTTGATTTCAAAGTTGCCAGTATTAAGTATCGGCAATTTCATATGTAAGGACCTAATATTATTATACGTCCATATTTAGAACTATCTTAGATTTATTTATCAGAATGATGTTAAAATAAGTTTAATTAAAATTGTTTTAATTTATCTTTGAAATAAAATGTCTTGAATTCCTGCTTCTGTGAGCCTCTTTTTTCTAATGCTATTATAAATGGAGTATAGTAGATACCTAGTAGCGCCAGTTCGAAAATGCCTACTACTTAAGAATCTATGTACAGACGCCACCACATCAAGCTACAACAATCTGTCAAACTTCTTTTATAGAGTTTCTTTTAGAACTTTATTACAAAAGAGTAAGGTTCATATTCAATTGAAAAAAATGGTAGTTTGGTATGGGGCGATATGCTGGCGTCTGTACCTACTCAAGTGTAATGGATAACTTTTACTATCGCTGAGAACGTGTTAAATATAATAGACCCCTAATAATTCGAGATGCTGCTTTAAAAAAAATATAAAATAAGAAACCTAAAGGACCAGAAAGACTTACATGGATGCAGCCATTCAACATTTATAGTATAAAATATAACAATTATTAAGAAAGTAAACATCTGTCAATAAGTATGTAAAAGATGATGAAGCATGTAAAAGATTTATTTCCCCACAAAAATGTTATTCAGAATATTTCAGCAACAACATTATCGTGATTTGTATAACGTGCGTTAAAGAAACGTATTTTAAATGGCGGCTAAACAAAAGAGCTTATCGTGCCATTTCTTAGGGCCCACGTCAGACAATCGGTGACCGATGTTTTGTCGGAGAGAAATGGAACATTATGAACTCCAATATACCAACGCAGATGTCCCACAAAAGTCGGTCTCACGAAACTATGAAATAATCGACCGATTCGATAATCGGTCCTACAACAAGTCTGACGTAGGCGGGCAGCCGTAGCCACAGTTTAACGAGTGAGTGAGAGAACAGGGTAAGTGCCATCATTTTGCGAGTGTTTAAACAATTTATTTTTGTATGTTTCTGTTGTCGTCTCCTAAGTATCTAATTTAATCTAACAAACATTTATTTGCTTATAAATGTACTTAAATTATTTAGTTCTACATATTTGTTACAGTATGATAAACATTGCTAAAAAGCTATACATTATATCAATTACCTATACTAAGGTTAATATGTACACAATTTTCATCTTACTTTAATTGTTTTAGTTACAACGAATATTTTATATTCATATTACAAAAGTGCATTATTATCAGTGGTAATACTAAAATTTTGTGTTATAAAGTAATATAAGACGAAGATATTAAAATAACCATGATTTTTTAAACTATTTATCACATGAATGTTTCTTGTTAAACGAAACATCTATTTTGTATCGTCAGTAGGTGTGTTTGACTAAAGTTCGGACTACTGTTAATCTATTAATATATATATATTAGCTTCTGCCCGCGACTTATTCCGCGGGAGGTAGTCGAGTATAACATACAATATATTCTATGACACGCAGTAATAGTGTAGCCTTCTATTAAGCACTGCGCAAACGTAGACACTTTTTGTTGCCGAGTCAGGACACTACGCGGTTGTGCCACAGATAGCGGCAGCGACGTAACACACTTTTTACACATGTATTTTGTACAGACGCACCGCACACAGGTAGCTAGTGGCGGCCACTCGCTACAGCAGTGGTCGTGGTTCGCCACTTGTAGTCGTTGCGAGCCACACAAGAGGCCGACACCCGCCAATGTCACGCTGCTCTGCTCTACCCCCGCGCAGCAAGAGTGGGTTGGTGTTGGTTGTGGGTGGGTGCGTAATGTGGCGGCTTTCGAACACCGGTGACTGTCGCGCTCTTTTGTCACTGTTACAAATGTGGCTGTAGCGCGCGACCACCACCGGACACAGTTGCTGGTTGCTACTACTGAACACTTTCGGTGCTTGTTTTCCAAACATTCCGTCAGCGTTCTGTGCACGACACAGGCAACTTATGTGTGCAGCAACTTTGTGATTTGTTCTTTGTTGCTTGTTTGTTCCATTAGAAACTTCTCAATGTCTAGTTGTTAACAGCGTAAACTGGATCGGCTTTCACCGTATGAGTGAGTTGATTCTGAACTTTTTTTTATTAGCCGTTACTGTCCTACTCCATTTCTCCCGATGTTGTGCCTCATCTCACCAAATCGTGCCGAAGCCATTCAAGTCTCGCCATCTTCCCTTCGGTCTGGCGCGACCCCGTCTAACTGTGTTAGGGCTCCAGTCTTGCAATATGCAGGCCCACATCTTAACCGGCATGCGGCAGGCACGACCCATTCTGAACTAATTATATAAAAATAAAATATTCACAGCTGCTAGTTGCCGGTTGCTTGTGTGTGTCGGTGTCTACGTTTGCGCAGTGCCTTAGTAAAAGATTTTTTGTGATCAGAGCAGTACTCCTAGAGATAACCTCTTACAAAGAACAAACAATTCAGCTCTTTATAATATTAGTATTAATTAGTGGTTATGTTGATCATTAAGTTTGATGATGAAGTTATCATCTGTGATGGCTATGGCCCTGCATTTGTTGAAGGATTTGCAGCATCGCCAGCGCGTTCTACCTCGCCTGCTGATGTAATGTCTCATGAACCTGTTGTTCCCTATCATGAGCACGTTCCTGCCGTTCTGTTTCATGAAGGTCGCCGTTCGATTACCTGGAAACAGTACTACATGTTTCAGTGTGGTGTAGATATTGTTTTTTTTGTGTGTTTTATCGGCAAAGGGGTAGTTAGTGTCGTGACTTTGAATTTGTTGACTTAATAAATTGCAGTTTTTATATGTGAGTAACTGTATGGTGCAGGGGTAGTCGGAATTATAAGACACCTACATTTTGTCAGTCATGTTTAAATTTCTTGTTACAGGAAAATAAAAATAAAACTAAAATCATGTGACTCTTTGTTTTTATTTTAAAAAATACCGATTGATAAATCTTTGTAACATTATTAGTATATATTAAATGAACAACTTAATCTATACTTCAACCAATACAATGTAATGAATCTAGCGATTCTAAACATTAACAAAAAATAATTATATTAAATATTCAAGGGGGGGGGGGGGGGGCAGGGAGGGGCAGTTGCCCCCCCCCCGCCCTAGTGATTAATAAATTCATACTTTTCCTATCTGCCATATATCAACTTGCCCCCCTCTAGGCCATCAACTGGCGACGTTCTTGTAAATGCTACGTTCCAGGTACATTCAGCTAATAGCTAATATAAAACACATCATATATACATATATATGATGTGTTTCCTGGCTAGTTTATACTAGTAAATAAGTATTAGCGTTCTGCGACCCGTATTTGATGTGCATTTCTTTTTTCTGAAGTGAGCTATCAGTTACTAGCATTAGGTAGAATGGCAGCTCAGTTTACAGTATTTTACCAACCGCTAAAGTATTTCAGTTGCACATCCCACGAACTTCACATAGCCGCTTATCCCGTACCTAGTACACCCTAATCTCAGCTTTTCTCATCCGAATCTTCGTCTTCTTCATCATGCTTGTGTTCACTTGCTTTCGTTAACTTATTCCCTTTAGTGACAGCAGAGCCTTTGCACCCATTGTGCCTTCGGATACATCTCCAAGATGTCCTGTCATTGTGACAGTAGTCCTGACGATATTTGTAGCCTTTATGAAACAAAATTAACGCTCCCCTTCTACTCCTAGTTAGTAAAAACGTTCGTTCTGAAATTAAAATACAATCATCACAAAAGGAAATAAGCTGACAGCTGTTAAAGGGAAGTAAAAGAAAGTAATTTGATTAATTAAGTACGATATATTCAGATAAACATAAATTACTAATTTTTAGCTAATTTTAAGTAAGGGCACACAACTGCACCCGTATTCGGTTCAACTTCGTCTGGGTAGGTATATTACCAAAATTGTTTTTATATAATATAAAATTGGCATTTATACTCTTTGCACAATATTCGAATCTATTGTAAATGTATTTGTTATAAACAAATAAGCTGCACTACACAATAAAAGTAGAGATATATACATTTGAGCAGAATCTATTATTATTGGAGGTCAACATGTATTTGATGCACCCAGTCAGAAAGGAGTTGTTACGTATTCCTACAAATTAATGACCACACATCATTAACTTAAATGTTTCAATAAATAGTAAATACATTCCTGTTTTTCTAAAAAAAGTAAAGCTTACAAAAGCACTACAACAAATTACTCTATCAGATAATCATGTTAATTCAATTAATTGCTAAAAACTTAAGAATACGCATTTATTATTTGCTTTCAGTGACATTCTCATTAGGTTTGAGTGGTAAATCTCCAGGAACATCATTTGAGTTATGAACAGAACTACAGCTATTTTCGACAGAAGTTTGACTTTGTTCGACTTGATCATTTTGATCGTGGAAGTCCATTGCAATATCTGATTGCGTAGGTTCATTTATATCAGTCATATCATCAGTCACATTAACGTAAACATTCTCTTCATCATGATCGTCATCATTGGTTTTTTCCTCGTTGGCAATATCAGTTGTTGAGTCCAAAGACGGTATCATTGAATTGCCAAAAGAAAGCAAATTATTACAATTTGGAATATTATCAGTAAATGTATCAGAAAGCGTTAGTGGATCGATTATGTGATCTTCTTCACAGCAATTTACATCGATT
Source organism: Charanyca ferruginea (assembly GCA_947361185.1). Lineage (NCBI taxonomy): Eukaryota > Metazoa > Arthropoda > Insecta > Lepidoptera > Noctuidae > Charanyca > Charanyca ferruginea. The sequence goes on from OX376073.1 coordinate 20,635,759, forward strand.
TCAACATTAGGATCATCAATATTAGGTTCATTCATATTGAGTTCATTAATATTGGATTCAGAGGGTAGAGGTGTAAAGTGGATATTTTGTATCACATTTGTCTGTGCTTGTTTTTTCTTCTCTAGTTCCAACTCTTCGCCGTCAGAAAGTATTTCTATTGGAGCGTCGTCTCGTACTACCTCGATTACATCATCGTCAGATTCATTGTCTGGCACTTTCGTCATTACGTTGCTTATAAGAAGATTTTCGAGGCCTTTGCTAACCGTAGGTCCTGAAACAAATGATAAATTATATTATCTAGAGTTCATTTTACAACAACTGGTTTACTAATTAAATCCTTAACCTTTCTGAACTAAAAGCTTTGATGGGATGTTGAAGGATAGGTGTGTAATAAAAGAGATCCTACAGAAAATAAATTTTATTTACAAAAGGATACATAATTAATATAATCTTTTATTTAAACATTATTCTTGTCTTTTTGGGAATCACTTTATTTTCTTAAGTCGAAACCTTATTCTACTTCTGAGAAAATCACATTACAAATATCTCCCATTTTTTTTAATAAAAGTTAGTTTTATACATCACAATAGTAATTTGAGTACCTATGCAATTATTGTGATAGATTTATTCAAAATGAAATCCATGTACCCATAAATAAATTTAGACCTTGTAATATTATGTAGTATCTAAAAAGGTATTATGTATGCTCATATACAGGATGTTTAGTAGATTGATGCAAAGCCGTAAAGCGAAGCTAGCATAGACTATTTATAACCATTTGAACCAAACTTGCCTTAGCCAAAGTGTGACTATTTTTTTTTTTGCATATTTTTAGTGTATTTTAATGATAAAACCCAAAATATTGCAGTTAGTTGCAAATAATGGCCAATTTTAAAGATAAGTCATTTAGTTTTCATTGTGTTTGGTCAAAATAATGTGTAAACAATCTAATAAAACATAATGAAGGCATCTGCGTGATAACACAATTTTTATACAGACATTTAAAGTCAAAGACCGTTTTAAAGATTTAAGAAATCTTTATTTATCTTTATGAATTTTTAGACGGTATTAAAAAAATCATGGATGGTGCTTTTTTTTGTTCAAACATTTTTAAAAACATGCCTGATTATTGTTCTTTCTTTCGAGGTATCAACTACGCGGATAATAAATTAGGACCTAGAAACCAAATTGAGGGAGAAAATTTTTTTTAGGCGAATTATTTAAAATAAAATTTTAATTAAAACCATTTATTATTCGTGTTCAAAATGTTCACCGGGTCTCTAGCATTTTTAACTTCATAACTATGGCCCTGGATTTAGATGACTTCTCGGTCTCTAGAGAATATCGGAACCCCGGATACCTCTACAAGCTCTTGAATATAATTTTGTCTTCATTTCGTCATCTTGCTGAAGACGGGATACACCGCGTGGAACCTGGAGTCAATTCAGGAACACATGATACTAACCTCGAGGAAGATAATATCTTGGCGGCATTTCAAGCTGATCCACATACCAGCACTAAAAAAGTAGCGCGAAATTCAAACATAGGAATGGGCCCCATTTCTTACCGGATAATTTTTATGGCAACAATTGTTTGGAATTCCTATAAAATAATCTTCCAGAGCTTGAATAGGGATCCGGGGTCCCAATATTTGCTAGAGACCGAGAAGTCATCTGAATTAGGGGCCCCGATATTCGCTAGAGACAACAAGATGGTTGTTCAGCGCATTGGACATTAAATGTACTCGAGCACTTAAATAATTGCTTCCCTAACCAGACCCAGCTGTCGGCAGAGACAGGCCGATCCGTTGGCCCGCGCGGATACCCGACCTGACTCCGCTTGACTTTTACGTGTGGTTGAGCCAAGGAACTAGTTTATAAGAATGTGGAAATAAACAGAAAAGAAGAATTGATTTAGAGAACTAATTCAGCGTTTGAAACGATGAAACTAGATATAAAGTTAAAAATAACAACAACAGAAGTGAGAATACGGGCCCATGTAGGTGCTAGAGACCCGGCGAACATTTTGAACACGACTAATAAATTATTTCAATTTTCTTTTTAATTTTAGTTATTTTTAGTTTTCTAATTTCTACTTTCGATAATTTGTGAGCTATCCGCATATTTGATATCTTGAAAGAAAGTACAATAAAGCACCATCCGTGATTTTTTTTAATGCCGTATAAAAACAGATGTCTTAAATCTTTAAAAAACTCTTTGACTTTAAATGTCTGTAAAAAAATTGTGTTATCCCGCAGATGCCTTAGTTATGTTTTATTAGATTGTTTACACATTATTTTGACCAAACACAATAAAAAACAAATGACTTATCTTTCTAACTGGCCATTATTTGCAACTAACTGCAATATTTTGGGTTTTATCATTAAAATACACTAAAAATATGCAAAAAAAAATAGTCACACTTTGGCTAAGGCAAGTTTGGTTCAAATGGTTATAAGTCTATGCTAGCTTCGCTTTACGGGTTTGCATCGATCTACCAAACATCCTGTATTATGTATATTAATCATTATTCTTAACTAACTATTATTTGCAAAATACGAAAGAGAAACAAGATAATTACAAGTTAATACACTGAGATAACTTTTACTAAAGAAGTTAATATTATGTAGTATTAAAAAAGTTTTTATGTTGTTATTATTATGTACTTATATCATAATTCTTATTAAATAAGTATTATTTGCAAAGTACGAACAAAATAAATAAGAGATACCTGCTATTATTTTTTACCAGGAAAGGACTAGGACAAAAAAACGAATATAGCTGTTCGATCTACAAGTTGTATAGGGTTTCTAGTCCAAGAAAAAATCATAAAAATAATCAATATAAAAGGGTTCTACGAAAGATAGTCTTTTGTTTGAGCCGCTGGCAAACAGCAATAGTATTCTGTAAAAATCGCCCTCGGTGAGGTGAGATCGAGGTGACCTGTTAATCCCTAGCAGTAGGTGGAATAACAGCTTACTTGACAGATTGAGGATTTACCAAAAAAAAACAAAATTATATCGTTCAAATTCATAAAACAGTCCTCGAATGGACATGGTTATGTTCATTGGAGACCAGAATCCTTCTGTTAATAATCCTCACTTTACATTTACAACCAAGGGAGGCTCTCTTTGAACATCGCCAGTAACTTCGTATTTCGTTTCCGTACTCCCGGTAGAATCTGTAGCCTCTAAATTCTAAAACTTGGCCTCCTTTCTCTGTCATATAAATTCGACCTGATGGGTATCGAAAATCTGAAAGTATGTGAAACATCGTTAAAAATGTAATGTTAAAAGATTTTTCATAGACTGCTTTAGGGTTTTTTTTTATCATTTGATAGGCATACGTTGGCGCCCAACATGGTCAGTTTGATAATACGAATTAATAATAATGAAATTGACACCTCCCGCGCATTACGTCGTATATTAAAATGTGTGATCTTTCAGGAGACGTTTTAACTTCATCTCTGTGTTGATCAACCGCAAAACATAAAATGGGATTACATTAATGACTGTAGGTTAGAGTATAGATATTTCTTCATTGAATTAAGTATTCATATTTTAGTAAAGATGAGCAACAATAAAAATGTATGACTTTCCCATGACAAGATCGTATCTATTTGTTACGACCTTATACTATTAAACAAACACTAGTACAGAACGAAAAGGTCGTATGTCAGACATGAAACTTTATGCCTTGAATCAGTTGTCGTATATGATGTGAAAAAATAATGAGCTCATGAAGAGGTTTTTAAATCAACTCTATTAATAAACATTGCAATAATCAACCGTTAGACAACATAATTATTCAGTTCGATACTTATTACTAAAAATAACAATATTGAAATTAGTACTCTCTTATATCAAACTAAAATTATATCAAATTAGTGCTAGTAAACTTTGTAAAAACTAAAAAAATATTTTTATTTTATATTTATTGTTACAAAAAATTACTTGCTTGGTTCGTCGTAACGTTACCTTAAATTCATAATTATTTTGATTTTACATTAAAAATAATTATCAATAATAGCTAACGTTATTATCCAAAAATAAACTTTTATGACTCAAGTGATGACATGAGATCAATCTGTGTTTCATTTCTCTCTATAAAGGCATGGACAGAATTAGCCTCGTTCTGTGTACGTCCACGTTCTAAAAACCTGTGAGCTATTATATTATACCATGTTTAATAATAATAATATGTGGGGACATTTTCACACACGGCCATCTGACCCCAAACTAGGAAGACCCTGTACTATGGGTGTCAGACAGCATAAGTTTCAACAAACAAATTAGCTAGGTACTTCTCAAACCCCATGCTTGCCGTAAATTTCAGGCCACGTAAAGCAAGATCAAATATGGTGAAATTGTACATAGATAATTTTTTTTATAATAAAAGATATACAGACAGAAATTTTTTTTTTTATAAATCAAAGCATGCTGTAATTATGAGTTCCTTACTTTCAATAGTTTTTTTAAAATCTTTTTCTTTAATTTCCCTAGCTATGACTTTTATATGCTGTACATGCTTTGGTTTTTCTTCGCCAGTCATTGTATTTTTATTAATGTTGTATATTTGACATTCATTACATATACCTTTAGTTTGTGAAAGAAAATATCTAAGTTTTGATTTACATTATCACGTTACTGTCTAACTGTTTTCGTTTTATGAATTATATTTTCAGTTGTGCATTACTCGTTATATAATAAAAATATTTTTATATACGTGATGTCACCTTACAGGTAGAGTTTAGTTGTTTTTTTAAGTACACAAGTAATGAGATTCGAAGGGCTGAATGGATTTCACATGCCGAATTACTCCTCTTTTTTTTACGTTGTCATCGCTATGTATAGCTCTACGACGCCCACGACGATCAGGAGAAATAGTTCCAGCTCCTAGAGACCACTTTGCTATTGCTGTCCGAACTACCTTTTCGCTAATGGAAAGCGTATTTAAAAACATCGTTTTACATACTGGAACCCTCTTGGGTACATCGCTGTTAGAATTAGCTAAAACTAAAAAATACTTTATAGTTTTCTTACGTCTAGATACAGCTTTTGATGTAGAACGAGGACGTCGAGTGTCACCTATTTCAGTATGACTAACAATGTAATACCCCCGCCTTGAGTAGTCTCCAAGTTGCCAGAAAGACTTAAATATACGCTCACGTTCCTGAGCGTTAATTTTTTGGGAACATTTAAGTCGACAAGTAGAAGGGCATGGCTTTTTTAAAGATTTTGCATCTCTAGAAGTTCCGTCTTTGGTCAAATATGCATTACCTAAGTTTCTTAGGTATTTTCTATTTATGTCTTTCCACTCATCATGGCGGCGCTGTCGTTTTCGACCAATTCTGCGAGTCGGCGTGTTGTCTAGAATAGAATATAAAAATTTATTTCAAGTTCCAAGACTGTAATTGTCTAAGACTCTAAGGTGCTGGTAGCAAATTGCTTACATGCTACGTTAGTAAAATTATTTTTTTAATTACAAAAAGTAAGAGTCACAAACAAACTGGAGGTGGATATCTCGCGACAGACTACAATGGAAGTTGTTAGGGGAGGCCTATGCCATGAGGCACATCGAAATTCGAGACATTTTATGATTTTAGTTTTGAGTGTTATTGTAAAAGTTACCGTCTAGTTTTCGGAATAAAAGACTTTAATTATTATTGTTAAGAGTCACATCACTACCGCAAGGTTCCAGGCCCAGCTGACACCTGGCGGCAGCGGCTCACAAATGCGCAGTGTAGCCTGCTCGCTATCATAGTCAGGATGCTGTTGGCACTGACCCGTACCCTACGGACCAAGGACACGCCTCGCTTTCGCATGACGTAGCAGCAGTCCATGTAAGCTTCTGCAAACATCCCCGAAGCGCTAAAGTAGCGGGGCAGCCCCATGCATGCAGGAGAATCGTAACTTGAAACATTACTTAGTTAGAGTGTATTGACTCGGCTTGCGGTGCTTGGTGAACAAACATTGCAATATTTCAAAAAAAATGAATGGCGGTGTTGAGTTGTCGCAATGAACTTCAGAGTAAAATCGCTTGTTGGTCATGGCATCGGCGTTACATTTTTAAAACACTCACCAGCAGTTTTTCTACAAAAAGTTCTAATAAAATAAAGTAAGAAATAAACTTACCATTTAGCCAACGATCGTCAGCTGTTATATTCATAGTACCTACTAGTACTAATAAAAACAAAACACTAAAATATAAAACACACACAATGGTGCCGATTCCCTTGTTCACAAACTAAACTAAAATTAGAATATTGTCTCCCTTTCTACCAGGCAGCTAAAGAAAAGGACGGCGACAGATAAGAACTAAGTTAGATATGTCAAATTAGATATTCCTTCAACTTCGCCGTGTGTTTAATCAATATGTTCTGAAATTACCATTATAAATGTATGAACATATTAGATCAACTTAAATTGACAGCTCTTATTCATATTTGTCTCTTTCTTGGTTTATTGGAAAGAAAGAGATATCATCATCATCTGCCTAGCCTTTTCCCAACTATATTGGGGTCGGCTTCCAGTCTAACCGGATGCAGCTGAATACCAGTGTTTTACATGGACCGACTGCCTATCGGACCTCCACAACCCAGTTACTGGGTAACACGATACCCCTTGGTAAGACTGGTTGTCAGACCTCTTCTGGCTTCTGACTACCCATAACGACTGCCAAAGATCTACAAATGACAGCCGGGACCAACGGCTTTACGTGCTTTCCGAGGCACGGAGGGAACTCGGTATGAAAGGGATGGTCACCCATCCACAGATCGACCGAAAAGAAAGAGATATAAATAGCTTAAAATAAGTTAGGTTCGTGCACAACAGAATTAGCACCAGTTTCTTGTTCTTTTAAGATTTTAAACTCCGGAGTAATATTTCGTACTGTTTACATCATACGACGTCGGTACTGTGCCGTGATTGACTGGTGCGCGGTCCAATAGTTTAACGCAAATCCTCGCAACTGAATGCACGACTCTTTGCGCGGCAATTTAAACTTTACAACGACTAGTAGCGGGTTAGAATCACGGAATTTAGTGAAAATATGAACATAATTTTCAAGGATTTTTTTTCTTAGTCTTTTCTGTCCCACTCCTGGGAGTGGAAGTTCTTTCCCGATCCTATGCTTCTTCTCTCTAATTTTGGAGAAATCCGTCCAGTTCGACCTGCCATCTCCTTCGTGGTCTGCCGCGACCCCGTCTTATTGTCTCAGGGCACCAGTTCTGCGTCACCTGAGCCCACAGTTTGTCCGGCATGCGGCAGACATGTCCTGCCTGCCCAGTCTCATTTAAGTTGGGCAGCCCTATGAGCCACGTCTGCTATCCAAGTTTCCAAGTCTCTATATTTTCAAGGATGTGACGTAGTATTTAAATTATATTGCAATATAGTACTGAAATCTCATTTTGCCAAAAAAAAAACATGTTACGACTTTTTGAGTAGGAGGTCGAAATATGTACCTAATAATAATTAATTAATATCGTGATGGCCCAGTGGTTAAGGCGCCTATGACTCTCATACATGAGGTTGTGAATTTGATACTAGGTAAATATCAGGTGCGTTTTTCATCATCACTGACATCAGAGACAGAAAAACATTGTGAGGAAATCAGAACTTATAATTAAATATCAGGTGCCTTTTTCATCATCACTGACATCAGAGACAGAAAAACATTGTGAGGAAATCAGAACTTATAATTAATATCACACATAGCTAACGACATAGAAAGTGCCGATTTCTCGATGGTTTTATTCTCAAATGAGCAACTATCATTCTAACTACTATTTTGACTAGGATTCTAAGAGCAAGGAAATTTCGCAAAATAAAGCTATGGATTACGACACGGTTGGCGCAGTGGCTGAGCGATCGACTGCTGCGCAGCGTGTTGCGGGTTCGATTCTCGCACAGGGTAAACATTTGTGTGATGAGCACTTGTGTTTGGCTTGTGTCTGGGTGTTGTTTATCTATATATGTATGTATTTACAAAAAAAAAAAAATGTATTTGTGTATGTATATCAGCTGTCTGACACCCATAGTACAGGGTCTCCCTAGTTTGGGGTCAGATGGCCGTGTGTGAAAATGTCCCCACATATTATTATTATTATTTTTACCTCCGGTTTTATAAGACGTATCAGAAATAGAGATCGCATGCACGTAAACTTAATAAATCAGCCTGAAAACCATATTCTGAGACTAACATATACCAGATACCAAAATTTTTGTAACAGCCTCCTCCGTAAACTTAACGAACCTATGAGAAACAACAATTTTCTATAGCCAAGAACAATATAAAAGCAACTTTGGACGTAATTAAAAACATAACTAATACAAAACAAAACCGCAATTCACGGGGTGGGGACCCCGTGAATTGCTTGAGCCTGTTAACAATTTCTTTGCGAGCGTGGGAAAAACTTAGCAACTCGAATTATAAATAACCCGACACTTGATTCTTCAGTATATCTTCCCAAAAGAAGCTTTGTTTTTTTAAATTAAATCTACGATTATGAACCTAGGCAGTGACTGTGCTGTAGGCATTGACGGAATATTAAGTAAAATCCTTAAGCTGTCCTGTTCGTTCTTGACCCCATCAATTACTCATATACACTCGGCGTCACAAAAATCGCACCTTTTCGAAAATAAGTTTAAAACATGTCCCGCCAGTAACGAATACATTAAACCCAATTAATATTGGTATCAATTAAAAGTATGTTTAACGACCTTTAAATTAACAACAGTTAGAATTCCTAAACACAACAGATCTCATTAGCACGTAACGTTAAAAAAAATGTTGTCAAAATACGCATTACAACGGCCACTAATTGCACCTCCCTACAAGGGTATAAAACGGGCGACCCGGGTTAAATGTGGGTCATTCGCTATTCAACCTTTGAAGTGAACACACGTGAACAGCTACAGCAAGAAAAATACCCCAGAAGATGGATACCACTGCAGATGAAGCCGCTCAAGTCATTGCACTACTGCAATCAGGGATGCGGCAATGTGATGTTGCTCGGCAACTGAACTTGAGTCGTTTTGCCGTTCGACGAGTGTTCCAACGTTTCCAAGAGACTGGTGGCTATATCCGAAGACGTGGATCTGGAAGACAACGGTGCACATCCGAAAGAGACGATCGCTTCATTGTTTCGACGTCTTTACGTAATCGGTTCTCCAATGCTGTTGAGCTGCAACAACAACTGTGATCAGCTCGCAGAACTTCTGTAAGCGTCTCCACGATTAGAAGAAGAATGCGGGAGAAGAAAATTGCAGCTCATAGGGCTGCTACAGGGCCCAAATTGACTGCACAGCATAGGAGAGACCGGTTGCAATTTGCCCGTGACCATGTGGATTGGACAATAGACCAATGGAGGGCTGTGCTCTTCTCGGATGAGACGAGGGTGTGTCTTTTCTGCAACGACAGGCGTCGAAGAGTGTATAGGAGGCAAGGGGAACGATTCGCACAAGCCTGTATTCAAGAGACAGTGGAATACGGGGGTGGCTCGTGCATGTTCTGGGGCGGCATGTCAATCGACGGTAAAACGAACCTTGTGTGTGTTTCTCGGACTGGAAGTGCTCGCGGGCAAGGGTCGCTGACTGCTGCTCGGTACATAACAGAGATCTTAGAGGAGCAGGTTGTCCCTTATGCGGGTTTTGTTGGCAGTGGGTTCACGTTAATGCACGATAACGCCCGTTGTCACACCGCTTTAATTGTAAGAGACTACCTGCAAGAAGTTGGCATCCCTGTTATGCGCTGGCCGGCGCGAACTCCAGACCTGAACCCTATTGAGCACCTTTGGGATGAACTGAAACGGCGAGTACGGGCACGAAATCCTGCCCCTACCACTCTCCAAGACCTTCAAGATGCCGTCGTTGCAGAATGGGACAACATTCCACAAGAGACTGTTGTCACATTAATAAGGTCCATGAGAGAACGCATGGAAGCAGTCATCAGGGCTAGGGGGGGTAACACTAGGTTTTAAGTTAGTTTTAAGGACTTTGTTGTAATTTTTGCTGATAAAATAAAATTTAACTTTTTAATAATTTGCATTAGCTTGCTTTTTTTTATTCCCTGGTAAACAAAAAACCAAATCCATTGATTTATTCTGAAATTTAAATAAATTGCCTTTCCAATTATACCTTATAGTCATATGTATACCATTGATTAATAGGGTTAAAATGACTTTGAAGGGAATTCTTAAAGAGGTGCGATTTTTGTGACGCCGAGTGTATGTAATCTAGCCCTCACGAATGGTGTTTTTCCCAATACCCTTAAGAAAGCTATAGTTCACCCTATTCACAAGAGCGGGGATAGAAGCTTTGCTAACAACTACAGGCCTATCTCTGTTTTACCCTCAATGTCTAAGATTCTAGAGAAGATTATTATCAATAAGCGCCTGGTAAAATATCTAAACACAAACAACATAATTGCAAGTAACCAATTTGGATTTCGGTCAGGAGTCTCTACTGAAGATGCAGAAACTGCTTTTGCCGATGCTGTGACAGATAACTTGGACTGCAAAAGAAAGTGTTTAGGTGTTTTTGTAGATATGTCTAAGGTATTTGATGCAGTGTCTGTTCCCATACTTCTGCAAAAACTGTATGATATAGGAATACGTGGTCTGCCGCTAAATCTTTTTACTGATTATCTTGCAAATCGCTCTCAGTGTGTCAGGATCGATGATGTGGTCAGTGATGAAGTACAAATTGAGTATGGTGTACCTCAGGGAAGTATTCTTGGACCTACGTTATTCCTAGTTTACATCAATGAGATATGCCTATTATCCCTAAAAAATTGTCTTGTCTTTACATACGCTGAAGACACTGTGCTTCTGTTCCACGAAGCAGATTGGAATAAAGTAGGGGAGGTGGCGGAAACTGGTTTAAATGTGGTTTCTGACTGGCTGACCAAAAACCTCTTGACACTTAATGCGGAGAAAACAAAAGTCATGCCTTTCTCAATTTCCCATGCATCACAACCGAAACTTCCCTTGAATATTAAATTGCATACATGCAATCTTTCTGACCCTTGCTGCGCCTGCCTCCCTCTCTGTATAGTTTCTACTATACGATACTTAGGCGTAGATATTGACAGATTTTTAAAACGGCATACACATATTGATAATTTGGTCACACGAAATGCCAATCACTGCTTTCATATTGCATAGTTGCTTGGGGTGCAGCTGATAAGGCCACCATCATCAAGTTGGAGAGAGCCCAAAGAGCTGTCCTGAAGGTTATGTACTGTAAACCTTATCGCTATTCAACTAAACAACTTTACGCTGAAACCTCAGTACTAACAGTCATGCAAGTCTTTGTTCTGCATTGTGCTTTGCGTAAACACCGTACCCCACTTGTCATTTAAAGGAAGCGCCGCGCAGACCTTGTCTTTCCTACAGCCACACATAGACCTAAATTCGCACACAAACAACACCTTTTTGTTAGCTCTAGGCTATATAATAAATATGAATTCTTAAAAATCCATAAATTGAGTCGAAATCAATGTAAAAAAAGATTGTTTACATTGGTTGGTGTCCTTAAATTATAATGACACTGAAAATTAATAAATTTGTAATGTAACATTTCCATACTTTTCACGTACACACATACACACATTTACTTTTCGCTTCTCAGACGCACAATACACATACTAATCACACTTTTACACCGACTTATCACACACACTCCCCACATACATGACACAGAACTAACTAAAATTATTTTTTTTTGGTGTTTTCCTATTTTCTTTTATTCCGTTTTTCTTTTTCTAATTGTTTAAAAAACTGGTTATAATTTGACACTTGGGACTGAATTAAAGCACTCTAAATGTAACGCACGGGTAGATAGCACATAGAAATTGAAAAAACTGACTCCCAAGATACAGGTTTCTTTACCTAGTTTGGGAGACAGCCGTCTCAGACTTCTAGCTGATATTTAATTTTACTATGCCTAATTATTATGTACCTTGTCCTTGTATTTTGTACAAAATAAATTATTATTATATTATTATTATATAAGCCTGAAATAGCCAATCCGACTTGAGCGCACGTGGTGATTAATGCTCGTGCCTTCTCTGTATGAGATATTTGCTCTGGTGTCTTTGTTCAAGTGGGACAATTATAACAATCACAACGACCGATCGACCGACCGACGACCGATCGATATTTAAAGTTATTTTAACAATCACTATCAACAAAAAAGGCATTTCATCCCATATTGTAACTATACTAACTTTGTAGTGGTTCAAGACATTTTGTTATTAGTAGGCTTTAGAAGAGTTTGATCGCCAGAACATAAAGAACGCACGTGACCTCCACGCTAAGCGTCAATTCATCGCAACCTACAAATAAAAATAGTGAAATAACTAATGAATATAATCTTTGTGCATTTTTACAATATTTCATTAATGTAGTTTTAAATAAAAGGAAAAAGAAACACAGAAAACTTAATTTACTTTATTTATTTTGTACTCAAAAATGTTCCGTGTAACGTTTTTTACCCCGACTGCAAGGAAAGGGTTATGTTTTTCGCGCCTGTGTTTGTATGTAATATTTTATTTTTCTCGACTATATTCGAGTGTGGCGTGTTGGGCATGTTTTTATTTGTCGGCTATATTCGACAGGCAAAACTTCCAACGAACAAATCTGTCTTCCGCCCAGCCAACAGTTTTTAACCGGATTTTATCGTTGGAAGTTTTTTATCTGACTGTACAAAACAGCTTTTTATTGGTGTCCGAATCAAAAAAATATCGTTTCGGACACTGTCCGAATCTTCGACAAGTCATTCGACAGATGGTGTAAGTTAAGTTTGTGCAGTTCTTGGCCTGTGTTTATCGGTGTTTTCTAGATTTCGGTGTTATACCGGTATAGACAAATAGAAGTACTCAATTGAATTTTTTTACATTACTAGCTGCAACTTCGCTCCCGGCGGGCGTCTTTTTTGGGCCTGTAACCTTCAATGCAGAATAACCAATCAAAGTTTCAACACAATCGTCAATGGTCTAGCAATGGTTAGAAGACAAACATAAAAACATTCAGTTCGATTTAAATATACATATATGTATATATAGATAGATATAGATCCTGACGTACCTACTGTATAGTTCGGAATGTTGGGCCGTGAAGAAGCTGGATGGAAAAAGATTGCATGTAGCGGAGATGGATTGTGTGATGAATGATATGAATGAAAAGGGTAAGTCAGTAAAAACATGACGGTTTACAGGACGAAATGGAAGAAGAAAACATGTTGCGCCGACCCCAAGTAACATGGGATAAGGGCAGGAAGATAATTATGATGATATATAGATTGATGTTTGTTACTTGGTAGTCCTTGTTTAGATCAACATAAAATTCAAAGTGTTAAAACAAAAAAAAAACACAGTCGAGTTTATAAGAAGTAATATATATATTTCTATAATAAACAAACAACATATCTGAAACAGATTAATCTAACATATTATAATTATCTCCAAGTAAAATATTTTTAATTCATTTACTCAACAAATAAACCAAAAAAGTCTTGCAGATCACATCAATGGCAATGGTTTCCGTAAACGGCTACGATCTTTTTGCCCACAGTGTGCACCTTAGCTTTGCAAGGAGGATGGCTGTAATAACCCGTGCAATACCACGTGTATTTATCGCCAGACGATGTCTTTCTATTGTAACTGTATCTCCCCATATGCATTATAATACCACCACGTTGAGATATCGAAAACTGGATTGGATCTGCTGGAAATTCGGTAGCTGATTAGCATGTAGGTAAACGTTTATCATGAAGTAACCGCAATACATACATCTTTTGAATTTTGACACTTTTTGGGTAGGTAATATTCTTTTCATGTTATGAATATTTTTTGTCTAATTCAATATTCTCCACATAAAGCTTAGGACAGTTGCCAGTTCCTCGTGCAGATTTACCTTGTTAAAATAAAACACAGCAGTTCAAAATATTGATTTATATTTCTTAAACTAATTAATATATCGAAATGATAAGTTCTATATCTAAGTATTTACTTTCTAAGTTAATCGTGAACAGCACAGACAGAGGAGTTATAATTGATATACTTAAGTCTAAAATCGCTAATCCGTTTTGAGCCAGCGTGATGATTGTGACTTATCTGTATGGTGCCTTTGCCCACCATTGGGGCACTAATGGGCTAGTATAATGTTTTTTAAACTAAACATTAGTTACGATTGCAGTAGACGAAGAAGTTTCCAGTTAACGGTTTTGACGGTCGCTGGATGGTTATGCTGATTCCGTACGCTGACTATTTCGTCTCCTACAGTGTGTATCTTAGCTGTACAACCGCTATGTGTAGCGCATTTCCATATCTTTTTCACGTGATGCTGACAATATGTCCGGCAGACGAAAGAATATCCGTTAACCATGAGATGTCGGGTCCCTCGTGCTGAAGTTGTGAAGTATGCTGTAAATAGTTTTAATTTTGTTTAATATTTTGTTTTTAATGCGTTTAAATTTAAATAGCTTTTATTGCCGGACTTATGACTATTTTACAATACATTTTTGTTAGTTTTGCTTTCCACCATAGGTCGCTCCCAGACCCTTCCTAATACACGATCGTGATCGTGAGCTTTTCTTCTCTTTGCTGCGCTTGGTGTCCTTTTCAGGTCAGCCTACCACCTGCCGTCGGTCTTCCTCTTTTCCTCAGCCCCTCTCTCGGGTACCTTTAGTAACATTTTTTACCTATTTTTCTCTATTAAATTTCTGATAGTATGAGTTGCCCACTGCACTTTTAATTCGTTCTGGTATATTTTCAGGTAAAATGAAAATAATTCAAAGACGAATACTAACTTTAATTTTACATTGACTGGTTTAATATGACTAGAATATATTATTGAAAATTAACTTATGTTTTAAATATTATAATAAAGTATACGCACAATAAACCTGCTAAACACAAAAGTAAAGGTAATTATGTTTACATAATGGACGGGGAAGAAAGATTTTCGAGTGGCGACCACAAAATGCAAGACGCAGCGTTGGTAGGCCTCCCACCAGACGGACCGCCGACATCGTCAAGGTCGCAGGTAACCGATGGATGCAAGCGGCAGGTTGCCGCGCGTTGTGGCGTTCTATGGGGGAGGCCTTTGTTCAACAGTGGACCTCTTCCGGCTGGTGATGGTGATGACGAATATTATGTATGTAAATGTTTACTGTGCATGGGCACTATACAGTGTAGGTTTAAGTTAATGACTATTAACGAATACTTGTCTATACGTATTTATCTATTTATGTATGTATTTAAAACGTATTTGTGCATGTATCTCAGCTATCTGACACCTATAGTACAGGTTCTCCCTAGTTTGTGGTCCACTCGCCGTTCCCATTGACTATGAAATGTGGAGGTGTATGTTCGTGCCTATATTTCTCAGGACCTGGTCTTAAGCCTCTTAAGCCGGTGTAGATCGTAGCTCTGCAACCTTTTGCTCTATTTGAACATTTCCAGAGTATTGTGCCTGTAATTTTGGATTTAAAGTACTTGTTGTACGTATAATTATTATACATTAGAAGTGGGTACCTTTTGTTGGTAAATAGCGGTCTGTGAAAAAACAAAACTCGATTACAGTTTGATTGGTTCTTGGTTTGAATAGACACAAAATATTCCTATATTATACAAACGCATTGAAATATACCTAAGGGTCTATGGACAGGTACCTCAGTTAAATTATACCAAATTCTAGGCAGATTTATATTTGTATTTAAGTAAATACCACGATCTTTTCTTACATCTAGGTAATTTAAAAAATAGTAAGACCAGTCTAGTTCACTGGCATAACACATTTTTATGTAGGTTCATTTTGTCAAATTTCATTGTGAGACTGTTTATACAACTGCGAATGAGCGCGCCATTCGTGACTCAGCTGGTGAGAGACATAGCCCTAGTTTTTCGAACGAGAAATCAATGTAATTAATTTGTTGATCAAGAGTGTCGGGGGTGTTAAAAAAAACATAGAACACAAAATGCAGAACAGAAATGAACAGAATACAGAATTAAAGGGTTAGGAATGAAGACCAAATGAAAACCGCTTTATTTTTCTGTTTTCGCGGCAGAGGATTTGTTACGATAAAAAGGCATTTTTAGTCATTTTCACACCTCCAAAAATGTGTGTAATTTCGTTCAGTAATTATCTCCATCTTCAGACCCACTTTCCGATTTAAGATTTTGAAAACTTGGAGGATCATGATTGTGCTTAAATAAACCGGACAAATACCAGCCTTTTCCGCTGGATACAACAGCTTTACAGCCTTTTCTTCTGTTGGAGCATTTCCAAACAGTTACCCCTGAACGTTTCGATTCACGGCACTTGCTGTATGTGTATTCTTTAAACAATAGAAGCGCATATTCGCCCTTAGACGGTATAAAACAAACTGTGAAAAAAAAAATTACATGTAAAACATGCAATAAATGGGGATCAATGCAAAAAGAACTTCGTGACAAAAAAAATATTAAAGCACAACAAAAAAATAAAAATAAACAAAACGAAACATTTTTAACAATGGTTTTGAGTATTTTTTAATCAGTAGACTTTTGATATTCTTTCATTTGATTTGATATTTATCACATTCTTCTGAGTATTTTCTTCACCTTAATAAATGTCTGTATTTCTAGTTAACTAAATTTGTTTGTATTAATTGCCGGCTGCTTTTACTCAGAGAAAGCTAGTGAAAATGAAACATATTATGAACATAGTAAAACATTTAATTTTGGCATATTTTAGAATAACATTAGTTAACTATTTGGTTTCGCCTCCACAATCCATCTTCCTCCTAGCGTTTTGGTTTTCGGAGGGTCGTGGTTATGATCCCCTTTGAGTTCTATCTCGTCTTCATTGACGAGGCAAGTTGCCTTGCAGCCTCTGTGGGTCAGTACACATCGATAGAATATTTTCCCCGAACGATTTTCTTTCACTCTTTTGTACACATGCTTTTTGAAAACCATCGCTGGGTACTTTTTGCCTGTTGATATGTATTTGATTCCTAGAAGAAGAAATTGGAAATATCTGGCACTATTTTCTTAATAATCTAATGCAATCACCACAAAAGAGATAGTCGCCAGTAACTTTATGTAAAATAACTTTATTTCAACATAAATGGTTTGTAATTCGTGGCATCATTCTTAGCGGGTTTCTTCAATATATTATACAAGCAGATGTTTTTGCCTTTTCAAGTCATTATGTTTTATATTATAACACTAAATACTTATCAAGGGGTAAAGTTTGTAAATTAAGACAAGGATACAATTTGCAAAAAAAAAAAAATACAAAGAGTTTTATTAATTTATTATTTCCATGAACATTAAATTTTATTACAAAATATTTAATATTATCTATACCCTGTTCACAATAAGATTAGACATTTACTCAAACCTTTTTTACAGTCCGTTCAACCGATTTTCATGACAAATGGCAACTGCAGTAAACAGTTGTTATTGTAACCACTTTTTTGCCTCTAATGTCATCCTTAAGCCTACGGAATAGAAGTCAAAATCGGTTGAAGGGACTGTAAAAAAGGTTTGTGTTTATGTCTAATCTTATTGTGAACAGGGTATAGTAACGTATAAGTAATATGAACTCATAAATCATCACGTCCCAGTTATAAAATAAGTGCTAATAAACTTAAAATAATGATTAAAGCGCTATTTCTAACTGATGTTGGACTGGAATATTAGTAGGTTTAAAAAATGACAGCATATTGAACATTGCCTACCGCAAATTATACGGATCTTTTATACACAAGGTAAAACGTTTAGAATCAAAGTAAAATCATGAGAGTTTCAAACAATGTATCAGTGAAATGGTACAATTAGGGTTTTGGTCAAATCACGGCAGATGTTACCTGCAATAACAACTCTGTTGGGTAATTTCCCTGAAGAAAGTTAGTGATTTGATCCGATCTAAACTGGTTTAGTGAAATGGTGAATAAATGTTAGAGCTTTTTTTATCAACTAATAAAACGACAAAGAGTAAGTAACTACACATACATTTTTCGTAACATCCGTAACTATAGACGGTTCCGTCAATTGAGTACCTCACGCATTAAAATTTCTTGAAAAAAAGGGGAGTAACTAATTGAAGGCGCTGTCCGTACACGATTGATTACAAAACCAACATAAAACTTATAATTACTTACAATTTCATTGCACCTTCTCACCTATTATACCTAGTCTGTAGAGAGCAGATACCATTTAAACAAATTGTAATCCTAAATAACTTGGCTGGATTGAATAATAGGAAGATTATTACAGATTTATTCTAAAACAAAAACATCAAAAGAAACACTATAAAATTACATCTCGATGCAAGCAATTTACAGACGTTTGCATTCATTCAATTCATAACCGACACTTAATTAATTTGTTTAAAACATATTTGTTTTTGTGCCTTCAAAAATAGGATTAACAAATGCGAAAAAGAGGGTAGATAACCAATTATGTAGGTGTGTGAAGCTAGTAACAGTGGATGACCATCATCTGCATGGCCTTTTCCCAACTTCGTTGGGGTTAGCTTCCAGTCTAACTGGATGCAGCTGAATACCAGTGTTTTACATGGAGCGATTGCCTGTCTGACCTCCATAACCCAGTTACAGGGCACGATACCCCTGGGTAAGACTGGTTGTCAGACTTTCTGGCTTCTGTCTACCTATAACGACTGTCAACCATATACGTATGACAGCTGGGACGAGAGACTACGTGCTTTTCGAGCCACGGGGGTTACACCACCAACTTCCAAACGGCGGGCTGCATATAGGTATATATATATATTGCTTAACTAGGTATATTTCGAGAATATTTAACAAAGTATTCATTTTCTTTCAGCTGTGTTTTCATATTGTTTTTGTGACATATTTTTTGCTACCAACAAATTATTATTTAAAGCAATACAAAAATAAACTAAAATTAGTTTATAAATCTACACGTACCCATTAAGTACACCTTGCCAAGATATTATCAACGTTACTACCTCTGATTATGAAACAAAAGGCAGATAGACCGCGCGGAACACTGAGAGTGAAGTCACAAAGGAAAATACAAATTCAAAAGCGAATACCTACAATTAATATAAATTCAATACAACCACGAGATTGTAGGCATTCGTTTTTGAATTTGTATTTGCTTTGGTGGTTTCACTCTCATTGTTTTGCGCGGTCTATTTGCCTTTTGTTTCATAATCTGAGGTTACTACCATAAGTTATCATTGACTTATTATCTGATATATTTTTAAACAAATACCGTAAAATAAAACAGCTGCCTTTGAATATGCTACCTAGATGATTTCTTGGTATGATGGACTCCTCTCATACTACTATTTTTACCACTCAAAGAGATATTGGGTTGCCATCTTGCATTCCATGTCATCTACACTAATTTTATAAAGATAAATGTTTGTTTGTAAATGGTGGGAACTACTGGTATGATTATTATATGCTAAACTTCGACGTGGAAGAAGTCCCGGGCTGAAGCTATAGTGCGACAAAGATGAATCGTCGCATTATCTCGCGCTGGAACAAGGATATAACTTGTTTAGATGCGAGAAAATGCGACGACTAAATTTTGTCGAGCAACTTATGTTAAGACAACTGATGAAGTTACAGAGAAGTATAGACAAAGTTAAAATCGCCGTTTAACATTCGGACTGGGAATCATAATCCCCATTCTTGGCTGATGGCAATGATCATCATAAACGGCGATGATAATATTCATTTTGTCCGGTGATGTCTTTACAAAAGCCTTGCATCCAGTTCTAGTTCTTCTGGAACAGTGCCAAAGGACTCCTGTACCTGATAGCACCTTGAAAGTGTACGTGTGTTTCTTGTACAGCAGTAATGGGTGCTTGCCTTTACCAGATGGGATGAGTTTACCTGGAAATCAATTGATTGTTTAGATGAACTGACATATCTATAGTATAAAACTCTTTTTAAAAATCTTTTTGTCTTATATAGCCCCTTTTATCGAGGAAGGCTTTATAACAAGCTACGACCCAAGGGAGCAGAGCCATAACCGCATAGGAAACCGTGGGGTATAACTAGTGCATAATACTCTAACTTAGTTACTTAGTGAGGATTGATGATGTATGATAGATGGCAATAAAAATATTAAAATGTCTGTTCCTAAAATGCGTCGTCGTGAATAGTATTTACTTATCTAATGAACTTATTTATTAATGAAGTTATGAAAAAAAACTTCAGTTGAAGTGATTTATAGGTTTATAGTTATTTAAATGTATTTGTGTATGTATATCAGCTGTCTGACACCCATAGTACAGGGTCTCCCTAGTTTGGGGGCAGATGGCCGTGTGTGAAATGTCCCCACATATTATTATTATTATTTACATTTATTCATTTTATTCACATATTATAGTATATTTTTAAATATAATTAAAAAAAGATAAAAACATTTAAAAATATAAAAAATAGTAGGCCACCGGTATCGGGAACAGGGTCCAAGCTACCGGTGGTCAGGGCTCCTGAGAGAGGAATCTCCTGACTATACGCGCCGTGTCCAGGAGTACCGCTTTCTGTATCAAGCCCTTGATCCAGCTGCCCAACGAGAGCCTTCTTAGGTGTTGGTCGAGGCTCTTGGAAATGAGTCCATTGGCCGTAACGACAATCGGCACAATGACTGCTGTATTCACATCCCACATGTTGACAACCTCGCGACCCAAGTCAAGTTACTTTATTTGTTTATCTTTCTCAGTTTTCACGAGATTGTCGTCATGCGGAACCGCTATATCAACAACCATTGCGCGACGCTCTAAATGATCTATCACCACTATATCAGGCTTATAGGCAACAATAGTCCTGTCAGTGATGATAGATCGATCCCAATACAACGTGATATTGCCAGTTTCGAGAACTGGGTCAGGCACATACTTATAGTACGGTACTTCCGACTCCACAAGTCTGTATTTTAGAGCAAGTTGCTGGTGGATAATCCTAGCTACAAGGTTGTGTCTATGCAAGTAGTCTCCGTTCGCCAGACGAGAGCACCCAGAGATAATGTGTCGGATTGATTCTCCCGGTCGGTGGCATGCCCGACAAATGTCAACCGTGCCGTCCTTCACAATATACCTCCGGTAGTTGTTCGTCATCATAACTTCGTCCATAATCGCGGTTTCCCCAAGAAGGTCACCAAAACGCAGCCAGGAAACGGACGCCAAGAAGTCTACATTAGGCCCATGTAGGGCCCGATGTTATTATTTTTATTATTATAGGTTGTGTGAGATGTCCACAGACAGGGTTTGGAATACATAGAATTAGGTATCTAAAGTTTAAGTAATTTCGTCAAATAAATAAATTTAGTTAAAATATATGCAGATAGACGACAATAATTGTATATAGACGATATATTTATGTAAAAACATCGATTATTTAAAAAAAAAAAAATTTAAAACCTTGCAAATAAAACCAGGTATTTCAAAAAATCGCGAATCGAGGTATTGCAATGAATAGAAAGTCTACTAGTATACTTTCTATTCATTGGAATACCTCCATAATTATTGACATGACAAATTATTTGGAACGACTCCTAATGTAATTTGTAAAATATTTTTCATTTTAATGTCAAAAAATTTAGGTATTTACTACCTATTTGTAGAAAAAAAATGTAAATGAGTATTAGCTGACAGAGGTTTATAGAAGAAAACAATACAAGAAGGACCTAATGAATTGGGTGAAGCACCGGAGTATGACGAAGTAAAATAAAATTAGTATCTTTACAAATGATTTATTAGATATGCAATTTAATATCTATAAACAAAAAAAAAATGTACAAATAATATTAAATACAATGTATCTACTAGGAACGAATACATAAAGGCGAATTATTGAAACTAACACCAACAAATGTTTAATACGATTTATAAATAAGTTACAAATACAAAGTTAAATGATACTCAGATAATATTTAATTTATTAATACTTATCTACTAGTTTAGTATTATTATAGGAATTTCACGAGGTTTTATTTCGTTTAAAGTCTTATTAGAACAAAGCATTCATAGGTTCATTAAGACTTAAAGCTTTTAGAAATATTCCATTAATTAGTAGACTAATTGAGCTACAAACAGGGCTACATTCATTGTTGAGCTACAAACTATAAGATAGTCAGATAATGCGGCTACATTGCCCAGTTATAAACTGGTGAGCTAGCAAACTAGTATCTAACGATACGGGTACACACCTAGAACTATTCGCAGTAGCTAAGCTGGAATTTTAGTAGTTAATCGTCGTCGAGGCCCAGGAGGAGGTGGCGAGATGACTTAAGGCGCTACCCCGACCAAAAGTCCGTTTTTCTTCGTTATTCAGGGGCTATTAACTCATTAATTAAGAGAAAAAAACTACATCTAAAAGCATATTATTAATGTTCAATATCCTATCATCACATTCCACGTTCTTATTTTTTTTATGTACCCTATATACACCTAAATCTCCCTGTAAAAAAATTACTAAAATAATTTAAAACATGTATCTTTTGGTAAAGTTGACGTGCTATTAATTTGAGGATTACACTAATAGATTGGTAACTTAAAAATCTTTATAATTTACGTTTTATTTTATTTCAAAAGATCGTTTCTCCTTTTTTTTAACAAAAAAAAAAACCCAAAAATTGTACGAATATCGATTCTGCGGCAAAGAGGAAATGTATGGTCAAGGTTATTTGGTCAGGGAAGCGCCTTAAGGCGGATCCACATTATGATCATTTCAGTCAGTGAGAGCAAGAGTGGCCTATCATTTTCAAACACAATTTAAAATGCTTTGTGTCTGGAAATGATAGGCCACTCTTGCGCTCACCGCTTCAAGTGCGTCGCCACGACTCGCCAGCTGATGGCGTAGGGGGGGGGGGGGGGCAAGTTGATATATGGTGGATAGGAAAAGTATGAATTTTAAATACAGTCAAAGGCACATGAACCTTTTCGAATCTCTAGGGATGGGGGGGGGTAGCTGCCCCTACCTACCCCCCCTTGGCGACGCCCTTGCACCGCTTCATTTGACCCGATCACCGTATCCGTATCGCCGACGCGTAGCATGATCGACTATCTGAACGGGTGATGATACGCGAACATGATACGCAGTCTTGATACACCGCTCTGATACACAGCGCGATACGGCCCGATCCATTTTGAGTCGGTTTTTGTCCGATCTTTTAAGAAGACTTTTTTTGAGGACACAACAGGTATGATACGGAGTAAACTAAAGGCGCCCATAACTAGATACGGAGCTTGATACAGTACGACGAATGATACGGTGATACGGATACAGCGATCAGATCAGGCAAATGATTATAAGTGGCCCTCGAGGGCTGGTTCGAGGCGACGCAAGACAAAAGTCTTTGGAAAGACTGGGGGAGGCTCTTGCCCAGAAGAGGGACATCACAAGCTAGTTAAAAAAAAAATGACACAAAAACTATTAAACTACCATTTTTGTCTAACGTTGTAGTTCAAATTACAGTTTAGCTCTTCTTGCATTTTATAATAGCTCTTACCTAGTAGTTATTAGCTCTCAATCAAAAGGACTGCTGAATTGAATTTGGCTTTAGGGCAAAGCCAAATTCCACCAATCAATCTCATATCAGTAGTATATCCAAAGTAGTAGTATATCCAAACCACGCTCAGGATATGCCTGTCATCATTGTATTGGAATATTGACACTGACAAATCTTAAATGAGCTAATTGTGTTGTTTGATTGGTGGAATTTACCTTAAGGGAAAACGTAAGCGTGTTAAAATTATGAGCTTCAATAGGCATCATGCGCCCGGTTTAGCTTTTTTACAGTGTGAATATATTTAAGGCGAGGAAAAATAACGCAAGAAAATCAGAACTTTACTTATACGTAATATAAAGTAAGAAAGCACCAAATACAAATATTTTTAATTTTCGTACTATTTGTAATTTAGTACTTTATTGTTGTATTCCTTTTGTTTATATATATAGAACGACAAAATTAAAGCCAAAAAATCACATTATTTTTTTAAATATTAATAAAAAATATACGTCATGGTATGTGTTTGGAAAATCATTTGAGACATTTGATTTTAGAAACAAAGCAACAAACTGCTTAAAAAAATAAACAGAGTCTCAAAATTATTATTCTGCAAGAGACCCAGAATAGTACCTTGTGGTACACCATTCATAAATATTTTCTGCCCAATATTTTAACTAAGTACTATTTATGTCTTATACATAGGAGAGAACATTTCATTTAAAAAGAGAGTCAACATTATTAACTAAGAGAAAAATAATAATAATAGGTACACACAGTGAAAAGCTTTTTTTAAAATTAATCGTTGCTTATCAGAATGGAAGATAAGGTTTGGCGGGGGAGAAATAATATTTTTCTTTACATATGACGTCTGAACTTGACAGATGAGAAAATATTGAACTTTTCCTTATGCTGGCACTTCACATGACGTATTTGTGCAAATATTCGCCTCATTTGCATAATACAAAATCGACTTTATTTCAATAATCGTAGGGTTTATTTTGTATTATCCAAATAGTGTGAAGTGAGGGAAGTGCCAGCATTACAACCATGCAAGGCAAAAGTTCATTCATTCGACGAATTATGTCTTTCTCTACAAATATTGTCATAATCCAACTATACCTACTTATTTGTCGCAGTTATAAAGTTACTTGATCAGGATTTGAGAGAGTCACATAAATATTTAGCACATAATTATAAATTGTAGAATCTTCGAGGTAAATGGTTCTTAAAAGATAAATTTAAAAGACCCCTGACACAAAAAAAGTCGATCAGACCTGTGGATAATGCTCACATCCATTAATCAAATAGAAAAGAGCTTATAATCTTCAAACGGCTGAACAGAATTACTCTCGATCAAGTCACCTTTTAAACAAAAACAAAGTATCAAATCGGTTTAGCCATATAGGAGCTACGATGCCACAGACAGACACACAGATACAAAGACACACACACGTTAAACTTATAGTACAGAGGCCAGCACATCAAGCTACAACAATCTGTCAAACAATGATAGATTTTCAATTCTATTACAAAAGAATAAGGTTCAATTGAGAAAATTTGACAGTTTTGTATGGCTTGCTGTGCTGGCGTCTGTACCTCTCTATTTTCGTCGGGAGATAAAAATAGAATAAATATTACATTATTTTTTAGTACTTTAGCAACATCATCATGTTTTGTATTGCACAGCTGCCAGTTATATAGAAAACCATACTTACCTATTTATTTATAATAAAATTAGATTAATGTGTAGAAACAATGATTTATTATTTCCAATTTTAATGGATTTCTTCAACACCTACTGTTGTACTGTTTCTTTGTATGTGGTGTACAAACAAAAAAAATGTTTAGGAGGATTCTGCTAAATAATACTCAAAATACTACTATAGTCGGCTAGTTTAGCTAATATATTTCCCCTAGGTACTATCATTTCATATTAATTTATTTATGCATTACTTAGAATATGCGATATTATACTTTAGTAGCCGCACTTGCACCATATATTACTAAACACATTGAGCGCTAAACGTATTTAGAAAATCACTGCATTCCTGTCTAATTGTTCGAAGTTCGCAGAAAAATAATGATGTTTTAAATAGGTTTAGTGCTAGTGCTAAATGTGTTTATTCGATTGTGGTACATGTGGGCCTTAATCTATTATCATTAACAGCATCTAAACGACACGACAGGACAAATTATTCCTTCGCTAATACTAATTTGCGATACAATGAGAATATAAAAATATTGCGTCCATTGAAACGTATTCTAATATCATTGCGGACCCACCATACCACTCACCTTTTTTTTTTGTTCCTGGGTTTTAAATCTTCATGGATGTCCTCCGCCCTGGGGTGGGTGGAGGGGTCTGTCAGACTCTTACTGACTAAAAACCACCCCGGTGTTCCATCTCACACCTACCATATCACTCACCTAACCTAACCCAAATGATTCACCAACAATAAAGGGGATCTGGCGCTCGCCGGACGCTACCGCGGCACCGCTCTTTTCGCTCGATTGCGTTTTAATGGTCACAGTTCTAACCTAACCCAAACGATTTTTCTCAGTGTTATAGTTTTAGAGCCACTATACCAGCAGTGGTATGGTGTGTTCGCACGGTTCTAATATTATGGTTGATTCTAAAAACTTTGTGACAACGGGAGCATTTTATGGCGTTCAATGAAAAAATATCAGTAATTAGTTAATTGTTGTTCCTTATATGATATACTTATCATCCTCGGAAATGGAATTCTGTGTTTTCTCTCCGACATGATCGGGCAGTTTCGGCGGTGGGTGATCGTGTGGTTTGTGGGCGAAGGCTCTGGTTCCGAAGCTAATAGCTGATGCTCTGCAGCCCTTCAGTCTTCGAGAGCAGTACCAGGATATTCTTCCATCTGCGTTCTGTTTCTGGTAACTATATGTGTATCCTGAGAGGACGAGTAAAGGGTGCTTACCACCTCTTTTTGTCCAAAGAAATGTGCCTGTTGAAGAAATAGTGCATCAGTATTAGTCAGTACTAATTTATTCGATTCTATTATGAATTTGCTATTGGGGTCCATTAAGTTTTAGTTAGTGTAATAAACAAGTTTAGTTGCAAACTTCATGTATATATTTATAATTAATATAATAATTTAACAAAATATTTATATTATACTTTCAGAT
Source organism: Charanyca ferruginea (assembly GCA_947361185.1). NCBI lineage: Eukaryota > Metazoa > Arthropoda > Insecta > Lepidoptera > Noctuidae > Charanyca > Charanyca ferruginea. The sequence continues at coordinate 20,662,413 of OX376073.1, forward strand.
TCATAACAGTCAGTCCAAGTTTAGCGAAATAAATAACAGCGTATTTAAATATAAAATTTCTTAGTTTATAACTTACTTTAGAGTATAAACGGGCTTTATTTTTATAATTGTATAAAATATAAACGACCAAATATTTAAGTGGAGTAACGATAAGGCACTATTCAGTCTATTTGTCACTATCATATTCACATAGTAATAATGACACTATTACTAAAGAACAAAAACAGAATAACATAAAAGTTTTCCAAACATCTCTTTGAATTAAAAAAAAATTATATACCTAGGTATAATTAATAAACCGGCACGTAAGTTGGCAAGAGATTTTGTAGTGGGAGAAGTTCGCGCATGTAAAAATGTATGAAATTGTGCGTGCGCGAACTTCCCCCACTACAAAATCTATGGCCAACTTACGTGCCAGTAATTATACGTGCCGGTAACTGTATACGAGTATACCTGGTACCAACAACAAAATAAACTATTGATTAAAACTATTATAAAGGACAAATATGTCCGGTAAAGCTGTTAGTCATGAGTTTGAGACGATTACTATGATTGACATTTATAACTTTTATAGATAAATGGAAAATATTGCCAACATATCATCAAATTCATAAATTTCACCAGCATCAAATATCAATACGCCCTAACTAACACATTATTCCTCTTAACAAACTTTGGTTTCGTATGACTATGATCTCCGATACAATCTAGGACAGCATACTCGACACTTGTGAACAGTTTTGCAGTACACCTCTTGGCGGTCCCTGGTTGGACCATGGTACACCTCCATTGGACAGTTTCGTTGCGATATTTTTGCAAGCTGTATGAGTACCCTTTGAAGACCAGTAGTTGGCCCCCTCTTTGGGAACGGCCAAACGTTACTGAAAATGATTGGGATATTACCATTTCAGTATTTTTGAATTGGAGTTTCTTTTTTAGTTTGGTGTGTTGTTTTTAGCTTTTGTTTATCAGGTACCTGAAAAGGGATTATTTAACAGACGCCGGCAAATCAAGCTATACCGAACTGTAAAATTTTCCCTAATTGAACATGAACCTTAATCTTTTGTAATAAAGTTAAAGAACTATCAAAGAAATTTGACAGATTGGGGTAGTTTGACGTGCTGGCCTCTGTACCTACTCATCTTTGTGAACAACATATACTGTGAGAGTAATCCTGAAATTGTGAAAAAATTACAACTATATTATACCTACATTTTGTCAACTTAAACGAGCGTAAATGAATGGATCAGCTGATTTTAGGAACAGGAATAAAACTTCGTTTATTTATAATATTTTTATTAACTTATAATTAAAAATCAAGTACCTATCTAAATATTTATTACAAATCAAAAATCCCCTGAATAAAACTATGAATAAAAATAATAAATAGTTCTTGCCTATTGCATAACTTAGCAAAATATTATAGATCCCACTGACACCCAGTTCGAGTGCGAGGAAATTCTATACAGTTTATAGAATTTCCTCGCACTAGAACATTGTATAGGATGTCTCATAAGCGATGTAGGTTGATTAAAATACATTGCTCTACTTCTAGAAACGTTACGTTTGGTAGTAATTGTATATTCTTAATGAATTTTGTTACGGATCTTAATTTCTAAACCTACAACGCGCAAGTGCGTTGTAGGTTTAAAAATTAGGCTGCCCGCAATGTGGCGTACCGCATGCGGCAGGCCGCATTCCAATTTTTATATGAAACTGCATGATATCAACGCAGGTACTTGCGGCCAGCCGTCAACTGCTCTGTGGGCTAATTCACGTAACTAAAGAAGTGCTGTTGAAGTGCAGTTGCAGTTAAGTTTCGATCAAAACAACCCTTTTCGTATTCTCTACCGCTGTCAGACACGTTCGCGTCACGCGAGCGCAATAACGGCATTCTACTGTTGCGCATCTTTGGTGCGTGCTTCGGAGCGCAACATGATCGGTATTCTACTATTCGTTTGACGTCTCAAAATGACAGTTAATAAAAAGCACTATAATCTGTACTGGGGTATTATTTTAATATAATAATAACGTCATATTCACTGAAATTTAATCGATTTTATTTGTTTATTTAGTGAGTAATATTTTTTCTCTCATGTGGCTAAACCATAAGTAGTTTGGTTGTCGTGCAGTTCACGCGCAGCTTACGCGCAGTTCAAAGATTACAAGAATACCGTTTCACTTCGATACTCACTTCGCACTCGAACCCGATTCAAAGTGTCAAATATATTAAGGTCATTTTGAACCTTATGCGAAGTGAGAGTGAATAGCGATGTGAGATGCCAGTTGTTGTTTGAATTTTACAGATCACTCAAACTTGCACTTAACTGCAACTGCACTACAACTTCATCGGTGCGTCATAAAATTACGTGAATTAGCCTTCTGGTTGATTTAGAGCTGTGGCGGGCCGCACATCTATTGTTATGAATTTTTAGCCATCAATATAATAGAAAAGAAATGATTGTAGGTAATTGACGACGACATGAGGTGGACCGCAATACAACCGAGACGATACGGTTAGCCGGAATACGGCGTGCCGCAAGTGCTTTGTATGTCTTATAGTAAAACATGTTTATCCTAGTCCACTCAGAACGTAGCTGCCTTTTAGAGAAAAAAAAACAATTGGACCAGTAAACCACGAAGATATAGGTATAAATGGAGCCAACACTTAGAACAAAAGCTTGAAACCAACTGTGGGCTGATGCTCTCTTTCTGAAAGCATACATAAGAACGAGACAATGATATGTGTTTTCTTTGTCTTATGTATGCATTCAGAAAGAGAGCTTCTGCCCACAGTTGGCTTCACTTAGGTATTTAGAGTGTTGCCTCCACTTTTGTCTATAAGCTTCTTGCAGTAAACCAATAATTTCAGAGATTAATCGCGATCAAACAAAACAAACAGACTCGTTAGCTTGTTACGCAAGAATAGTCAAGGGAAACCGCTAGTATGCAGCGCCCTGGTTACTCAAGACAACTGCGCGCTACCACGACGCTGACGCTGCAAGAAGTGAGGTGAACGAACGCGGACCGCTTACGCGATCCATGCGTTTTACATGACATTCTTTGGTCAATCGCCGACTAAATAATACAATATTAATTATAGTTAGAAATAGAACATAATTGTAATACTTTTTTTATCTCTTAATATTAAACTTCTTTAAATCAAATTGGTTTTTATGCATCCTCTGCTGCCACCAAACCTAATTGGCGCAGTCGGTAGGATATTCGAGGTAGATAGGTACGTGACGCGTCAAGATTTCTCCTAATATCGGACCGAAGTCCCGCGTGACTTACCGATTTTCGAGTATCCTGAATCTACATCGTGAGGCGCCAGCAGAGGTGAATCCAGACATCGATTCGGCAAGAAAATCATGTTGTAAGTACTTTGAATCTTTCAAGTCCTTTTTGTCCTAATTTTATAGCTTTCTCTCTTTTAATTATACCTAATCTTATACTTATCATATACATTAACATTAAATTTTAACTTTATATTTTACTGTGTGTGCATGATTTATTTTTAGTGTTTCGTAGTATAACTTTCAAGATTTTCCACCCAAAGGTATTACGCGGACGTAGTTCGGATAGTAGTAGGTCTAATAGGTTTAGTGCTATAGACGAATTTAGGCAGTTAGACGTAATTGAGCATAAAGAAATAAATATGTCTCAAGATAGGATTGGTGAAATCTACAAGTCACTCAGGGTTTTGCCCGAATTTGACGGGAACCCTCATGTATTAACACGTTTCATAAACCTTTGTGACCAATTGGTACTTGCATATTTTAAAACCGAACCGGGTAATGAGTTATCTAATTTAGCTCTCATAAATGGTATCTTAAATAAGGTTATAGGCTCAGCGGCTCGATTGATAAATTCTAACGGTATTCCAGATAATTGGGTAGGTATTCGAAACGCACTTATTAACAATTTTGCTGACCATCGCGACGAGACCGCTTTGTATAATGATTTATCTTTACAGACTCAAGGGTCTTCTACCCCACAAGAGTTCTACGAACGTTGCCAAAATTTATTTAGCACCATAATGACGTACGTCACGTTACACGAGTCCGTGTCCACCACCGTTGAGGCGAAGCGTGCCCTTTATAAGAAATTAACATTACAATGTTATTTGCGTGGTCTTAAAGATCCGTTAGGGTCCAGAATACGTTGCATGCGTCCTGAGTCTATGGAAAAGGCTCTTGAGTTCGTTCAGGAGGAGCTTAACACGCTTTACATGCAGCAGCGCACGGAAGGCGGGCCTAGTAGAAAGGATAATTCTCAGCAGTCATTTAAGTCTAATGTTAACTTACCTTTAAATAATTTTGTGCAACAATTACCCGCACTGCCCGGTCCCTCGAGGCAACAGACTCATAATATTCCCGGTCCAGCGCGACCCCAGCAATTCTTTCCGCATGCTAACCAGGGTTGGAGGCATATTACACCCCAGGTGCAACAACCTCGCGGTCCCACGTGGACCCAACAGATGTTCCGTGCACCACCTCCGAATTATAACGCCCAGAGCAATGTCTTTAGATTACCAAACAGACCACCCATACAGCCAACTAATAATTCTAATAATGTACCGCGTCCTATGAGTGGCGTCAGCCACTTTGTACCTAGACCTCTACCTTTAACTGGACATGATTGGAGTAGGTCTGGCAACCCGCCGCCAACCAACTATTTTAAACCGCGTCAAGTTAACAACTATGAATGTAACTATGAGCCGTACTATGATTACGGTTATTTAGACTACAACCCGGAATATGGCATCTATGAAGCCTATCCAGATAATTTCACTAATTATGAGCAATATGAAGTCCCAGTAGTAGAAGAGCTTAACTCGAACATTGATGACACGCAACCTGAAAATTTTCCCAAGGATTCGAAATCAGAAAAGCCAAAATAGAAGTGAATTTTAATATACAGAGACAACTTGGTTATATACAAATCCAAAACCCACCTATAAAACTTCTCATAGATACTGGAGCCAATCAGTCGTTTATATCACCTCAAGCCGTCCAAAGATATTTTTCTAATGTACCTCTTAACTATGACCCGTTTGAGGTCACCAACGCGCATACCGTTTATAAAAATAACTACTCCATAACTTTACCAAGTTTTCCTGAATTCAAAGAAAAGGGTGATATTACCTTATTCGTTTTAGATTTCCATAACTATTTTGATGGCCTTATAGGCTTTGATTTGTTAGATGCGTGGGATACTAATATAGATCTTAGAAATAAAAAGTTAATTACCAGAAATACGGAAATTCCTATAATCATGTACGACTCTCGAAATACTAATCTCTACGAAGAAATTGTACCAGCTCAGTCATCTAAGTTAATTAAATTACCTATAAATTCACGAGATGGAGATGTATTTGTCCCTGATCAAATAATTTGCAATTGTTTAATTTCTGATTGTCTTACTACAGTAAAAAATAGTAGAGGTTGGGTTGAGATTTCAAATAAATCATCCAATGACATAATTTTCTCTATGGATCGTCCTGTTACTGCCGAGTTATTTAACGTTGAGAGCAAACAGCCGGAACAATTATCAAATCGTACACAAGAAGTTTTATCTCGTCTCAGGACTGATCATTTAAACCCAGAAGAGTTAGTGAATTTAAAAACCTTATGCGCACGTTACTCTGATGTTTTCTATCTTGAAGGAGAACCCCTGACTTTCACGAATAAAATTAAACATAAAATTAGAACAACCGACGAGATCCCAATACACGCTAAGAACTACAGATATCCCTACGTCCATAAACAGGAAGTTAGGAACCAAATTAATAAAATGCTCGAACAGAACATTATTAGGCCTTCAGATTCTGCGTGGAGCTCTCCCATTTGGGTAGTCCCCAAAAAGGCAGACGCATCCGGTAAAACCAAATGGCGTCTCGTGATAGATTTTCGTAAAGTCAACGAAAAAACTATAGACGATAAATACCCCATACCCAATATTTCAGACATATTAGATAAATTAGGCAAATGCCAATATTTTAGCACCCTCGATCTCGCTAGTGGATTCTACCAGGTAGAACTTGACCCTGACGATATACACAAGACCGCTTTCAACGTAGAAAATGGCCACTACGAATTCCTGAGAATGCCGATGGGTTTGAAGAATTCCCCAGCAACTTTTCAGCGTGTAATGGACAACATACTAAGAGACCTTCAGGACGTTTGTTTAGTATATTTAGATGACGTCATCATATTTAGCACCTCCTTACAGGAACACATCATTAACTTGGAAAAGGTTTTAAAAAGGTTACGGGAATCTAACTTCAAGATACAGATGGACAAATCTGAATTCTTGAAGCTAGAAACAGAATTTTTAGGCCATGTTGTTTGCAAAGACGGAGTTAAACCGAACCCAAATAAGATTAGCGCTCTAAAAACTTATCCATTACCTAAATCTACAACTGAAATCAAAAGATTCCTTGGTCTACTTGGATACTACAGGAAATTTATACCAGACTTCGCACGTATTACAAAACCTTTAACTCAATGCCTAAAAAAGGGATCTAAAATAAATTTCGATCAAAATTACATTAACTGTTTCGAGCATTGCAAAACCCTATTAACAAATGACCCAATTCTACAGTACCCAGATTTTACCAAAGAATTCTTACTAACTACAGACGCCTCCAATGTTGCAATAGGTGCCGTTTTATCCCAAGGTACCATAGGTTCCGATAAACCTATTGCCTATGCATCCAGAACTTTAAATTCAAGCGAGCTGAACTATAGTACAATAGAGAAAGAACTGTTAGCTATTGTGTGGGCTTGTAAGTATTTTAGACCTTACCTTTTTGGCCGGAAGTTCAAAATCATTACTGACCACAAGCCCTTACAATGGGTAATGAGCCTCAAAGAACCCAACCAACGACTCACAAGATGGCGCTTAAAGTTATCGGAATACGATTTCTCAGTAATTTACAAGCAAGGCAAGTTTAACACTAACGCCGACGCTTTATCGCGTATCCAAATTCATAATGAAGAGGTAAGCTCAATAGCCGTAAACCCATCCATAAAAGATCCATCAGCTGATGACTCCAGGACGATGACAGCCTCAGAGGCTGCGGACGACTCCAAAAGTTTAACAGAAAATGAGAACCCCATCTTAGAAGTTCCAATTACGGAAGAACCGTTAAACAGATTCACTAAGCAGTTAGTCTTAACTATTGTAGGCGATATTAAAGGAAAACCCACTGTCACAAAACCTTTCGAGACCCATACGCGTACCGCCGTTCAAATATCAGAGTCTAATCTCGAAAAAGATGTCATTAACACAATAAAAGAATATGTTCACCCCAATATTAAAACAGGTTTACTCATAAATCCGCCATTAGCCATGTACACGGTTATCCCCATAATACAAAAAACCTTCAAAAGCTCATCAATGAATCTTATACTAACAAAAAGAGAACTGGAAAATGTAAGAGAATATTTAAGACAGCAGGAAATAATTAATAAATATCATGACGGTAAAACAAATCATAGGGGTATAAATGAATGCCACCTAGCCCTATCCCATAAATACTATTGGCCGAAAATGCGAGAGCATATCACAAAATTCATTAACGAGTGTACGGTCTGCGGTCAAGCTAAATATGACCGTAACCCTGTGAAGCAACAATTTTGTCTAGTTCCTCCACCTATTAAACCCTTTGAACTCGTTCATCTAGATTTATTAACCATTCAGAGTGAAAAGTTCTTAACTATCGTTGACGCTTTCTCAAAGTATGCCCAACTCTATTATTTGAGAGATGGAACAGCAGTAAGCGTAGTGCAGGCATTACTTAAGTACTGTACACATCATGGGGTGCCTTACACTATAGTGACAGATAACGGACCGGAGTTCACTAACCAGCTATTTGCTGAATTCACAAGGTTACATAAAACTCAACACCATAGAATAGCACCTCATAGCCCAAATGAAAATGGAATCGTAGAAAGATTCCACTCAACAATTCTAGAACACTTACGCATTCTAAAGGTAGAGCAGAAGAATGAATCCGTCTTAAATCTGATAAATTATGCCCTTTTAGCCTATAACAGTTCTATACATAGTTTAACGAGATGTAGACCGATTGACGTAATTACAGGACACTTTGACCCACGCGATCCATTAGATTTAGATTTAACCACCCATCTATTACAACAATACACCACCGAACACAAGAATAAAATGATTAAAGCTTACAATCTAATCCATGAATCCAGTTTGACACACCGCAAGAACTTAATAGACAATCATAATAAATCCCGGGCTACAGAAAACCAATACTCTCCCGATCAACAAATATTCGTAAAAAACCCTCTTGCCTCTCGACAGAAAGTAGCGCCCCGCTACACGCACGACATCGTCATGACAGATCTCCCAATACATATATATACTCGTAAAAAACGCGGACCCATAGCTAAGTCCCGACTGAAGAGAGTGCCTAAAAGTGCTCAATTGTTGCAGGACCCTCCTGATACTCCACCTGCTACTGCATGCAGTCCAAACGCAAGAGATAAAACTTGAAAATCTCGACGATGGTCCCGGTGTATTACCTTTCAAATTAGGCCCCTGCAGTATAGTATCCCATTATCATTCATTTTTACAGCATATAAACCTCCAAGAACTACAGGATAAAGTAGCTACTGTTCATGGCCAACTAAATGAGGTGAGCCCTGACCTCAACAACAAAACGCTCTCTATTTTCGAACCTCATATCGATTACTTAAAGAGTAAGCTTCAAACTGTTCTCGAGCAGCTGCAGTCATTTGAAATTAACCGTACTAAAAGAGGTCTCGTAGATGGTCTCGGTTCCGTTGTAAAAAGTATAACTGGTAATCTCGATTACACAGATGCGGTGCTTTACAACAACGCTATAAAATCGCTTCAAGATAACGAAAACAAATTATTAATAGAATTTAACAATCACGTGAGCCTAACTAAAAATTGGATAACCCAACACTCTGAGGTAATAGATAATATTGTAGACAACCAGAAAAAATTAGCAACTCTAATTAGTAATATTAGTCAGAGTTTAGATAAAGGCAAACAGGAACTAATTCAATATGCTCACTTAGGACAAACTATATTAATAATCAGCGACAACGTCGATACGCTGTCACTGGAGATATCAAAGTTACAGAATGTTTTAGCATTTATAAGAACGTCCACAGCACACCATGATGTCATAAGTTTTAATTCCATTAGGTCTATAATTAGTAAATTACATAGCCTTTACGGTAGTGATAAAGTATTAGATATAGGAGCCCGCGAGTATTACGACGTCCTACAATTAGGCTCATATTATGTAGGTAACGAAATAGTTATAGTCTACAAATTCCCTATCATCTTACCCCAGGTATATGATTTGTATAAGATATCTATTGTTCCTAACAAACATCATGAAATCCTTACCCCTCATCTCCAATTCCTAGCTATCCATTCGAAAGATTTCAAGTACATAGAGGCTGAATGCCCGAAGACCACTAAAGGGTATCTATGTGAAGAGATACACAACGTACAAAGCCGAACGGCGCCGGACTGTATCGCAACCCTCATCACTACGCAGCAGAGAATTCCATCATGCGAGCCGGTCACCATATCTCTACAAAAACCAGCTTATGAGAAACTCGACGACCGCCACTACACTATCAGTTTCCCAGCTCCAACAAAAATACGCCTATCCTGTGAACAAGATCTCTACAAAATACTACAAGGAAGTTATCTCGCAGTAATTCCTCATAACTGCTTCATCAGGACAGCCGAGTTTACTATATCAAACTTCAACGACCGACTAAAGGGTAAAGCCCTGAAAATAATAGACGTCCCTAAGGAAGACATACTTAGCCCAGCAACACACCCACTGTTCAAACTCAACTCTATTAACTTGGATAATCTCCACGCTACCAATAAGGAGATTTCGCTGCAGTCGCCATTACATCTTGAGACAAACTCGAATATGATTTTATATTACACAACCATACCGCTGTACGTGTTCCTATTCAGTGCATGCGTACTCATTGGTGGCATAGCGTACCGAAGATACCATCTCAAGAGAAGACGGACCAAGGAGATGCACCCACAGAGCATCTATGCTGTTCCAGACAATCATAGGGCCGGACCCGATCATCTCCCAGCGCAATTTACGACCAAGGTCTTCAATAGTCGCTGTTCTACGGGGGGAGGTGTTACGCAAGAATAGTCAAGGGAAACCGCTAGTATGCAGCGCCCTGGTTACTCAAGACAACTGCGCGCTACCACGACGCTGACGCTGCAAGAAGTGAGGTGAACGAACGCGGACCGCTTACGCGATCCATGCGTTTTACATGACATTCTTTGGTCAATCGCCGACTAAATACTACAATATTAATTATAGTTAGAAATAGAACATAATTGTAATACTTTTTTTATCTCTTAATATTAAACTTCTTTAAATCAAATTGGTTTTTATGCATCCTCTGCTGCCACCAAACCTAATTAGCTTTTTAATATTAGTAAAATAGATAAAATCTTTTGTTTGTTCTCTGTCCATTGGGTTATTGGTTTTTTGACAGGTGGTGGTTTTGACAACTAGTGATTGCAGTTACGTAACGTTTCGATTATTTACACTTTAATTTGTATATAGTATCGATTATCGATTATTTGAAGCAAGCAAGAAACAATCTTGGTAAATTTGGGCGAAGACTCGTCATCAGACGTAAGTTCCATGTTGGAAGACGACGAATAATTTATTGACTTATTTATAAAAACAATGTAAAATTAACTTTAAAATATTAATTTGCTTGTTTAATTTTCGATGTTTTAAACCCGCAATATTGGATTATTTTCAAAATATATAGGTTTTTAGGATTACATAAATATAAAAGTATTATTTTCGATTTATTCATTTGAAGCGAATACATTCGATCCCATCACTAAGTACGATAGACTGTAACCATAACCATATTTCATGCGCATAACAATATTTATGTTTTTTGTAAAAACTGATACGTATACTATATTATAATGTCTGTAAGGAGTCATAAATAAGATAATCCATTAATACAAGGCAGTTTATATATTTATTTTATAACGTATTTTAAAGTTATCTTTTAGGTAATCGGGAATAGTTACGTTCTAAGGCCAAAAAATCAATAACCCAATGGACAAAATATAGTAGTAATTTTAGTATACCCATCATATCTAAACAAAATTCAAAATTATGTGAACAGTCGAAAATCTAACCTAAGGTAATCTAATATAAGTTCCATTTGCAGTTAAAAAAAAATTAGGTTTACTATGGGCATGCTCGTTCAATATCCTCAGGAATTTCCCGTTCACATCAAGATATAGCCGTGCATTACAACCCTGGGTGCAGTTGTATCTCAGTTCTTGACGAACCTTCACTGGGCTGCTGTATGTGTATCCTTTGTACATCTTGTACTTCTTGCCATTCATCAGTGTTATGTCCATGACGTCTAGAAATGTGGAATGAACATTTGGCTTGATTATACTGTTATAGTTTTTTGGAATACACTGAGATTGGTATGTTTATACGTCTGCGTGGCAGTTAGGTATACCAACAGAACAAACATATACATATATGTACATACATCTATCAGTAACATTTTTTTTATAATTGTAGGGCTTTTACAAACGAAAAAACAAAAAAGAAAACACACTTTATCTCTTTATTATATTACAGAAAAAAATATTGTGAGGTTTTTTTTATCAACTATAAAACATTAGACCAAATTGCACTCATCATCCTAGCCTTTTCCCGAGTATTTTGGGGTCGGCTTCAAGTCTAACCGGATGCAGCTGAATTCCGTGTTTTACTGTGTCTGTCTAACCCTACTGGGTAACATGAAACCCTTTGGTAAGACTGGTTGTCCTACTTTCTCGCTTCTGACTACGACGAAGATCTACGAATGACAGCCGGGACATTACATGCTTTCCGAGGTACAGAGGAGTCTCGGTGTGAAATCGACGGTCCCTCATCCACTGACGATCGCCCGGTCCGTACGGCTTAGACTTAGTCACAATTGCTCCTCCTGACCAATCCAGACCAAATTCACCACACCACCACAACTTACATATTCTGAGATGTGGCAAGTGGAAAAAGAGAAGTGCCAATTGGCAAGCCACATCGCTCTAAGAACCGATAACCGATGGGGAAGGAAAGTTCTCGAGTGGCGACCACGAACCGGAAGACGCAGCGTTGGTAGACCAGGAGTCAGCGTCATAGCCAAGGTCGCACAAACTCTACACTTTAGTTAAAATACCTATGTAGACTGGCCGTTTCTTTGCTACAAGAACTATTGTATAAGAGAAAAGCAATGAACAGTGAATACATTCACATCGGTATTTTGACTAAAGTGTAGAGTTTGTGAAGTTAGGGCTTGTAGGGTTAGAAGCTAGGCTCTGTACGAGATCTGATAACTTTTTAACAGTGCGAGCCATATGGTCTCGTCTTGGCAACATTTGACATGAAAATGTTTTGATGGGATTGCACTTCTTTTTGTAAGTGGCTTATGACAATAAATCGGTAGTTTCGGAATTTTGTTGTTGTTTGTGTACTAAAACTAGCTTACATCCCAAATTTCTGCTTTCTAGGACTTTAGGAAGCAACCTAAGAATTTTGATGATCATCAGTGAGTGAGTCAGTGACGAAATCGAGGTTTTTTAGATATCAATAAAATCGAATGCAATTGAAACTTTATATGTTTACTATTGACATCATATCTCGAGAACTTTGTTTATCTGGAATAATCCAATCCCAAGTTATGAGGGTTTAAAAAAACGACGAAGCGTTTCGAGAAAAGGTAGGCAGTGCCCTTGCGCTTCGCTTGGCTGGTCTTGGCGGGGGCACTACCGTGCCTCCAGATTGTTGTTCTGTTGTTCTAGAAACATACTGTAGTCCAACCGCTTATCTACCTGAGGTACCTGCGCGGTGCGGGAGGGGTGACAGTTGTCACAAGTTGACGTATCAGTGAGCTCACGCATCACTTCGCCACACCCCTCCCGCACCGCGCAGCTATCTCTGAAACGGTCTCAGTTAAGCGGTCGGGCTATAAATAGGTTTCTTTGTGTAACTTTCCTAAACATAATATAAAAAAATGTCAAAATAAGTACTTGGAAAGTTCCGTACAATGAAAAGTCAACTTACATCTACTGGAAATGTAAAACTTCATACAATTTAAACACAATGTTTGATGAGACTTCAAAGTTAATTTATTCATTCGTCATTTACAAGATAAGAATAGGATTGAATCTGTATCGTGCCTCACATACCTATACAAACAGCCAGACTCTGAACCTGTAGGCCATACAAACATTTGTCCCGAGCAGGAATTTAACCCGCGACACGCAGCGCAGCAGCCAATCGCTCAACCACTGCGCCATCCGACCAGAATGGTCAAGAAACTCTTTATGAGCTCAACTGTTCAATTAGCTGACTCCAAGAGTAACAGTCAAGTAGATTATACTCTTTAAAACACATGTTATGCAATAGTTTGTATAGGTAAGTGGGTACATAAATTCAATAATTAAAAATAATGAGAAGACAATATAACTAAAATTAAAACCACCATAAGGGTCTTCGCCCATGTCAGACAGTCGGTGACCGATGTTTTGTCGGAGAGAAATGGAACATATGTACTCCAATATACGAGTACCAACGCAGATGTCCCACAAAAAGTCGGTCTCACGAAACTATGAAATAATCGACCGATCCGATAATCGGTCCTACAACAAGTCTGACGTGGGCGGACAGCCTAAGTACTACAATAGATATCAAGTGCTTACAATAGATATACCTACAATAGATATCAACTTCAAATTCTAACATACCTGCCATCAGCCTTGGTATGGTACCTCGGCGGCAGATGGCAATGTTCACCAGACGCCTTTAAGAGCTCGTTATTCTCGTTCAGTAAGATGTTCGCACTGCATTTGGACGTGCTTGTACAACGCCACTTGTACCCATTCCTAGTATGACAGTTAAACGTGTACGTGTAATTGTTGTACATGTAGTACTTTCTACCATTTACTAACAGCATCTCCTTTAGAACTGCAAAATAATAAGGTTTAGATAATGAAAACTACTAATACTACTACTTACTATCAGCCTATGCCAGTTATGCCCGGAGTTTCTTTGCGTGATAGAACCCGGAACGAGGAAATTCGCCGAACTAAGGTCACCGACAAAGCTGTTAGAATATGCAGGTTGAACTGGGAATGGACAGGCCACATCGCTCGAAGAATCGATAACCGATGGAGAAGAAAGGTTTTCGAGTGGCGACCACGAACCGGCAGACGCAGCGTTGGTAGGCCTCCCACCAGATGGACCGACGACGTCGTCAAATAACAGGTAACAGGTGGATGCAAGTTTGCCGCTCGTTGTGGAGTTATATGGGATAGGCCTACATTCAACAGTGGACGTCTTTCGGCTGATGATGATGATGATAACTATTAGCCTGCATCATGCCACTGCTAGCAAAGGTCTCCATGACTACCAGCTGTTGGATTCAGGGATAGAATGTGGATAGTTTTATTTATTTATTTAAATTCCTTAAAACTATCCTAACAGGTCTTAACCTAAGGCGATAGCCAAGTCACACACTCAAAATTAAAATTAAAACACAAAATAAGTACATATATTCAAGATCCTAAAAAACACTGTTTGTAGCAAATTGTAAACAATAGTCCTTTTGCGAGTTCACTCCAGTGACATGTGAATATATCCATTTCAACATGAATAAAGTTGAAGGTGCGAATTGCTCGAGTCAGAGGGGTTTTAGCCAGCAAATTGGTCCTGGCTGAAGGTACGACCAGTAGTGGCGGGGGTCTTCGCCTCCACACATAGCGGTCGGGCACGTACAAGTACAACCGCTGTAGCACCCACGGGTGCGGTGATCCTGACCAGACAATGGCCCACTTATTACAGTGCCCAAAGTGCCCCTACACCTGCACCTTAGAGGACATTAAAAACGCCACTGATGCTGCGATAAATGTGGCTACCTACTGGGCCCAAGTAGTCTAGCATAAAGGAAAACCATCGATTCGAAAAGAAGAAGAAGAAGCACCCACGGGTTGTGCTCAATGCCTCGGAGCAGTTTTACCACGTACGACACTAGTGTAAACTCCCATCGCACTCCGAATTGATTGTACCCCACCATACCCAGTACGAATAGAGTGGGGTACATCAAAGGGTAAAATGGGTATACCCCATAAAGTTTTCTGTACAGGTGGCGCGTGAATTTGTTCTGGACTCTCTACAACATCACTGAGTACTTAGCCTCATGTGGAGCCCATATGACAGCATTATGATCCAGATGACTCCTGACTAATGCGTCATACAAGACTCTGATGGCTGTGATGCTGGTAAAGTCTCGCGTCTGCCTTAGAACAAAGCCCAAGTTTCTAAATGCCTTTTTGCAGATCTTAGTTATATGATGGCGAAACGACAGTTCAGGAGTGAGAACAACCCCTAAATCACGTACCTCCGTGACTCGTTGCATCGGTACTGCAGTTTTGTTTTGCCCTAATATAGCCAAAGGCGTACAAAAACGTAGAATAGTTAGTTGTACAGAATGTGTAGATTTTGACTTGGTGATTATTGATCTATTTACACCAATTGGTAAAAGAAAACTCCAATATTTATGAGGAACCTAAAAATGTACCTCTTTTATTTATTCAATAAAGTACACCAACGGCATACTTATACATATAACAATGGCAACAGATATTTAAAGATTTCAAGACATATTAAATTGTATAATATGTATTTTTTATTTTTATATCAAATCATTCTTAATCCGGACGTAAGTTCCATCAGCAGAAAGATGATATTTGGGGGCCATATGATAATGATCACCAGATGCTTTCAATAGATCTCCATTTTTTAATACAACCAGAAAGGCCTTGCATGCGGAAGTACTCGTACAACGCCACCTGGTTCCGATTTTTGTCATAAACCCAAAACTGTAAGTATAATCTTTATACATCAAGTACTTTTTCCCATTTGCCAATTCAATTTCCTTGTATGAGCCTGGAAAATTAAAAAGTATAAGTATGTAAAAAAAAAATCTTCCGATGGAATTTCTGTTACGGTGGTCGTTCCGTGATCAGTCAAGACACTGGCCACGTCCGCCGGAGATATGCTGTGTTTGGGGACAAGTATGTGCTTGAAAATCCCTATTATGTTTGTATAATATGTATTTATTATGTCATTATAGTAAATTTTAAGTATCTTTGCACCTACTATGTTTTGTCTCTGCATCACCCTAAGGTAGACTGGTAGAAAATGCCCAAGGCATTAGTCCGCCTTTGTACAATGTTTTTTTTACATGATGTGCATAAAGTTTAATAAATAAATGAATAAAATCCCGGCAGCTAGTGAGAAAAATGCTAATAGAAAAACTCAATAACCGATCGGCTAGAAGTCTACAGCAGGACATTATATGCCTCTGCAATCGCAGGTCACTCATTCAGTTACCTTAAGAATATGATCTGTCTAGCCTGAGCGAGTCCTGGATGTATGTCACGTGCCCATTTGGACTCCACCGCAGTCAATCCAAATGCGGTGGAGTCCAAAACGAGGGTTATATTTTTAACCCCTGATGAAAACAGAGGTGTACAATTTTGACGTGTACAAATCTGTGTCTGATTGTGACATCGTAGCGTATCCAGACGACTGAACCGATTTTAATTTAGCTTGTTTTGTGTAAAAGGTTTTGCAAACCGGAAGACGCAGCATTGGTAGGCCTCCCACCAGATGTACCGACGACGTCGTTAAGGTCGCGGGTAACCGGTGGACCCAAGCGGTAGATTGCCGCTAGTTGTGGTGTTCTATGGGGGAGGCCTATGCTCAACAGTGGACGTATGTCGGCTGATGATGTGTAAAAGGTGATAAGATCGATAGTGTTCTTAAATATGATTCAAGAAAATCAGCTCAGCAGTTTGAAGATTACCAGCTCTTTTCTAGTTGATGAATGGAATTGAGCATCTTCCACTGGTCTGATCGGGTCTAAATTTGGTATTCCGTAACTTCAATACTGTTAGAAGAGGATAGTAACCATGAGGACCTTATCAATCTCATCCAATGGTGCAAAAATAATGAAATGCACTTGAATGCAAATAAATGTTACCATGTTAAGTATACAAGGAAAAATAATCCTATAAACACTATTTATTATATTAATGAGGACAAGGTTAATGAAGTAGACACCATACGCGACCTTGGAGTTTTGTTTGACCAAAAATTAACCTTTCTACCACACATAGATCATGTGGTGAAAAAAGCGTCAAAGATGTTGGGTTTTGTCATAAGACAATGTAAAAGTTTTCGTCAAAGCAAAACAAAAATTTTGCTCTATTATAGTTTGGTGCGTGGCATTCTGGAATACTGTAGTGTGGTGTGGCGGCCACATTATGCTACTCATAGCTTGCGTCTAGAACGCGTCCAAAAACGATTTGCGTGGCATCTAGCTTTTTCTGTCGGAATAGCTAAAAAAACGCCTTCTTACAAAGACAGATTAAGAATTTTCAACGTACACACCTTAGACGAGCGAAGGCGCTTAAACGACGCAATGTTTGCCTGTAAAATCCTAAAAGGACATATCGACTCGCCGCCGCTGCTGGAATTCTCGAAGGATCACGAAAGTTAATAAGTGCGTATTAACTTTCGTGCTCCTTCGAGAATTCCACGTAAGTCTATAACTCCACATCGTCTTCCACAGAGAAGAACGGTGTTGGGATCTAACTCTCCATGTGCTAGGTTCTGTAGGATTTTGAATAGTTGCAGCGATCTAATCGATTTCCACTTTGATTCTCTCACTCAGCAGAAATCTAAAATCCTGAACGGTTTGTCAGAGTTGATGTAAAGTGTTCATGTTGTTACTTTATTTTTAGCAACTGTTACAGAAATAGTGTTTAGTTTTAAGTTGGCTTATAAACTGTCCACGTACCTAGGTTTACAATTACCATAATTTTATTTAGTTCATGTGGTGTTTACCTTTAAGTAATTGTTACACAGTTAAAAGTTTAAAAAAATATGTCATTTAATGCTCAAGATGGTGTAAACAATTGTTGGTGAACCTAATAAATAAATAAATAAATGAGCTGAGAAGAATTTGTGTGTGTTTTAAAATGGTCCTGTGCAATGCAAGGGTCAACTATCCTGCTCTAAGTCTTAATTTTTTTTTAAAGAAGTTGAAATGGGTTTTAGATTATCTTTTTCTGGGAATAACTTAGTCCGAGATGGACTTGGCTTCTAACAAATACTTACCTACACCCTACTAGTTAGTGCTAATTCATAACTTAGTCTTAATGTTACCTTCCTATAACCACCATACATTTTTGTCTATTCATATAGTTGGGGAAAGAAAAAAGTTATTAAGTAACAAATCTACCAGAAAAAAACCCTTCGGTAGCCACTGTTTATCTTTAGAAATAGGAACGCGCGATAATGAAATCTATTAGAGCTGTTAACCATTGCTTAGAAGTAGCATAGTCTAATAATTAATTATGAAGTGGGAAGTGCAAATCTTCGAAAAGCAAACATTTCTTAATCCTTTGAACTGTTGCCTCTGTGGGGTTACTCACTCTGTGGAGCGACATTCGTTCTAATTCGAAAATACGATAATGATAAAGCTCATACATTTCTGTTTGATGTGACATCATAAGTAGAAATCTTATGATGTTAAGAGAATTACAACCTTATTTCTAGTAGTTTGGATTTTGAGATAAACTCTTTTAGTATTAATAAGATCTTGACAGGTCGCCTGTGGGGTGTCAGGAAAAAGTAATAGTAGAATTAAGCTATCCAATATATATTATACAACGTAATAAAATATTTGTTTATAACTCGTCTTAGTCGTCTTGAAACTTTTATATTACAACTAATGCCTACTAGACACTTTAGTAGAAAGCAGTATGCCGTTGTGTCGAAAAATAAAATAACACTGATTGCATAGCACTTTATTACACAAAAACTACAATAAAGATAAAATTAAGGAAGACTGCGTGACTGCATTTTGTCGAGTTGAATAAACATAATCTATTATCAAAATAACTAGAAAGGCACTCTTCGTACTTTATTTTAACAGCGGCAACTATTTAATACTAATTTTTATTTTTTATTAAACAAGAGTTATTATCCCTCTTACAATTTTCTTCGTCCACGCAGCCTTCAAGCATTAAAAACTAATTTCATTGCAGTTTGTTACTGTAATAGTTAAGAGCATTATGGGTTTACTGTAATTTTATTCGAAAAAAATACCTACATAATGTTTAATGAACAAGAAAATATGATTTAATTATAGTTAACATAATTGTAAACAAGATGCAGTTATCAATAAAGAATATTTTCGTGAAATTGAAATGTACTTTTATCAAAATCGTAGTACACAAAATTTCTTAGCTAAAATAAAACATACGGTCAGTGACAAATATAGTTATCATTTCAGATTTTGTAATCTTAAATATTGAGCACCAAATTAAAAGAATTTACCTGAAAGATAGACAGATAGATCACCAGATAGACAGTTCCGGGTCTGCCTTAACAGACCCGGAACAACTATAAACACGACAATATAACCAATACGACAGTATAAACGTATTAACGCACCCACGACACTGGAGTAGGTAATTCCTAGTGTGGGTAACGTTTTATAAGAAAAGAAAAATAAAAGCAGAGAAGAGAAATGCTGAAAACCAGAGCGTCGTATTATTTCGTGTCTATTTAGATATAAACAACATCGTTGAAGATTTTATCATTGATGGTCGCACTGATGGGATTGCTACTTAGTAAAATTGGTTTTCAGGCAAAACAAAAACGTGAAAGCGCAATGATAAAATTACAGAAACCTTGAAACGTTAGCAAATTTTATTCAAAAGCCAAAAGAACCTATTCTTAACAAACTAAGCTAATGATATTTTATTTGTCCACACATACAAGTACAGGATTATGTGAATTCATGTAATAATTACACATAGTCTTAGGTACAACACGATAAGAGCAATATGGTTCATGTTACATGATAAGGCTACACACACACTAACCACTCACAACCTTACCAGTGGAGTAGTCTGCCGCTCAAGTGTAGCCACTTCCTTAATGTATAGTCGCTGTCAAATTAATATCTAGAGTCGCCAAGTGTCTCAAATGAATACATCACCCAACTCACAAGTTTAAATATAAAATGTTACGAGTAGTTCTTACCAACAATATAGACCAGTCTGAATATAGAGCCGAACGAGCCCCGCAACCCCTCGATTCCCCGCGTACACTTAAACTTCACTTCGGTTCTACCATACGCCTCGGTTTCACATCGGTTTATAATATTGGTGAGTACTACGTCTACTACATTGTTGAAATCACGTTTGATGCAATTGCTGTCATAATTTGGGTGAGATGGGTAGGTACATAAAATAATTACGTTATTTCAATAGTCCAACAACTACACAATGTTACATCAAATAAATTTACACACGTTAGCACTTTAAAACATTATTCACCACACCTCAGTATATTACCTTAATTGTAAAACAAAATATCCACAGTATTTCTTAGCAAAAGAATGAAAAGAAAAAAAGCGATTCAAATTTCAAAAATATTTAGCCCATTACCAATTTTTAATCTAATTATAGAACTTATCGATACGGAAAAATTAGGATTAAAGATCTTACTCTATACATATACATAATGATCATCGACATTGACATAAGGGGGTGATAGACGTACGAGCAACTAAGCGTACTTTATGGCTCGACAATGTTTTTCGCTAGAGTTCGCGAGATTCAAATATTCTTACGTTCCTTTGGAGTTTGCAGCTCAAAATCAGGTTGTATGGTAATAAAAAACTTCAGATTTACATGTAAATCTGTCTATTTAATGAAAATATGACGTTTGCGGTTAACTATAACTTGAAGAGTTATATTGAAGATTGATTTCCGGCGCTTCAATTTTTTTTGTTATTGCACAAGTTGATAGAGAACTGCAAATTGAAAAAGAAACTTAAGAAATTTTGAATTTCATGATCTACCTCGGCGCCGCTTAAATATGTGACTTTGTTGGCCAAAATACTCAAACGCTACACACGTTTTATGTTGTCATTGAAATTGTACTAAACATTGTCTTGAATAATATAATTAAAAAAAAAGTATTTGGCCATTAGTCATGTGAATTTCGTGTAGGTACTTTAGACTGGAACAGGCAGAAAATGTCGTAAAGATTTTAAGTAGGTACGCGTATATCTTTGTCTATCACCCAATTTACTGATATTCACTTATTTATTTGTTGCCTATTTATTTCAAAATAATTTCAATGGTCATTCAAAATAAACAAATAAAGATTCTCTAAACCTAAATACACAAACTACACGAATTCGTCAAATCACCTTGATTTAGTTCGGCTATGAGTCTAAAATAGAGCAACATTTTCGCATCAAACTTCAAAACGGTATCAAAGACGAAATCCATTTTCATAGCAATTGTATATAGCATTAGACTACATTACAAACACATCAGTATTCATAAACAATATAGTCACCTAATTTGGTTACTGAGTCTTTGACCAGTTTGTACCTCCCATCTTCAATTTCTATGAAAGTCTTTGGTGGATGGCAATGCTCCCCTGGTTCTTTTTTAATAGAAAAGTCGTTGTTGACAATGACACCGACGTAGCAGCTGTTGGTGTTGATGCAGCGCCATCTTTTTTGCAAGTAAGGCGTCTTGGAGTAGTAGTGACCTTTGTATTTCAGCAGGAGTTTGTTCTGTACCGTTGTTATAACTTTCACTGCAAAAAAGTATGTTATTGTAGTAAATTTACGTTCCGAACGAATTTGGTTGAAACTAAAAATAACTAAATATAATATTACGAAAAAAAGTTACAAACATTTTTTGGTTGTGAAAAATGTATGTATTGTATCTTTTGTTTAAGGGGCTATTAAACGACTTTTACAGATTTTAAACTGACAATCACGTCAAAATGTGCAGTGTAAATGATTTGAAAAAAATATAATATGTTAAACTAGAACATTCTCTTAATCACTTAGTAAGTGAATATTTTTAATTATATTCATATTATATAGTTTAATTAATACGTGAAGTTGTGTCTGACGCGGACAAAACATTGACAATCACACAAAATCTACCAGGTATAATTAAACGAAACTTACACCATCTTACATACAACTTTATTATCTATCTTTTAGTATACGCCTTTTTTTTAATTTTGAAAGAATACTACTTTTATTTAATTTTTTCGACTAAACTTTGAGAGTTTTGGACGTAAAACTGATGCAGAACGGACGCAGTCTGCGTCCAAAACTTTGAAACTTTAGTAGATTAGGTAGAGTAGAAGAGATTAGGTAGATTTTGTGTGATTGTCAATGTTTTGTCCGCGTCAGACACAACTTCACGAGTTAATTAAACTATTTAATATGAACTTAATCAAAAATATTCACTTTCTATATGATTAAGAGAATGTTCTAGTTTAACAAATATTTTTTTCAAATCATTTACACTGCACATTTTGACGTGATTGTCAGTTTAAAATCTGTAAAAGTCGTTTAATAGCCCCTTAATAAACTGTGCGTTGAGGATATAGCAAAAAAAAAAAACAACGATAATTATTTTTGCATGTTTATTTCCTAAATTTTGTTTATAGTAAAAATTAAAACAGTAATATTTTTTGGTATATTGCAATCAATCAATAATTTATTTATTTCCATAATACGGGGACATAATTATAGATATTAGAAGTCACAGCGTTAGACAGTTTCATGCACCATTATTTATATTTGAGTTGGTATATGTTTAATATTATTATATGAATCGTTCGTACCAAATGTCAATATACAGGGTGCCCGGTAATTAATGGATAACCTTGAAATGGCTTATAGTAGAACTTATGGCCATTCAGAAAAAAATAAGAAAAAAAAAAATTACGAAAAAAAAGTAATTTTACTTCATTGCACTACGACTAATGATTTTTTTTTTTGTAAATTTTTTTTTCCTATTTTTTTCTGAATGGCCATAAGTTCTACTATAAGCCATTTTAAGGTTATCCATTAATTATCCGGGCACCCTGTATATGTTCAGTTTACTACAAATATAGTATTTCCCAAGTATACTTTGAAATTAGAACACACGTCAAGGGTTATTTAGGCTAACTTACATTGTAGTTTTTATACAAACACTAAATATTTACTTTTGTTGGCATCATTAATTTCGTGCCTGAGTATCCAGACATTTTGAGAATTTGACGATTAGCTAAATAGACGTTCTGTTATAAAGACCATCCGCTAGTTGGACGTTTTGCTACATGGGCATTTTGCTAATTAGACTTACTGCTCATTAGACGTTTCGCACTGTTGGACGTTTAGCTGCTTAGACCTTCTGATCAGGAAGGACTTTAATCATCCTCTTCTTTTTTTTTTCGTTCAACTCGAATTACTGAAGGTCGGACGGTCACCAGCCTTGAAAAGTTCTGCCCGTCCCTGGCAAGGTAGAACACTGGTCTGGACTCTGGTCTACATTCGATTATCTTGTAGCTAGGACTTTTTACGACGTGGCCGTCGTACGCCACGTTTTTCCGCAATTTTTGTTTTCTCCGATATGATATTCGAACGCCAACGTATTTACCATTTCCTATATCCTTGTACTCTTTCGGTGGATGACAATGGTCCCCAGGTTCCTTTAGTACGTTTAATTTGTTATCAATAGTAAGATTGGAGAAACAAATATTTGTGTTCACACAGCGCCAGTACTTTGAAGAATTTAATTTTGGCGCATAACAATATCCTTTGTATCGGAAGAGTTTTTTATTATTTATAGTTGTTATGATTTCTCCTGAAATGTTTCACACGTTAATACCAAATTGAGGTTAGAGAAAAATGTCTATAATACAAACAAATACAAATACAATTATTAGACAAAAAAAAATCTAATAGCATAAAATAATAAATACTTTTCTGTTTCACCCTATATTTTAATAGGGAGTAAAAGACGCATCACTCACGTTTAGTTGCACGAAACCAACGCCAGTTTAATGGAGGCTTTACACATCATGGTATCCTTTACATTTTTAACCGACTTCAAAAAGGAGGAGGTTATCAATTCGAATGTTTATTTATATATATATTTTTTTTATGTATGTTCGGGCTTATCTCTGTCATATATGGACAGATTTGCAAAATTCTTTTTTTGTTCGAAAGGAGTTTATTCCGAAATGGTCCCATATCAATTTTACCAAAATTTTTTTGGGAATTTGTTGATTTTCTCAAAAAGGGCTGGATCACCCTTTTTGAGAAAATCAACAAATTCCCAAAAAAATTACCTAGACGACGTTTTAGTTTCTTCTATCTTAGGAGCACTTACAAACTCTTTTAAGTGTGTCGCCGTTTCTTAATGGATTTGGATGTTAAGGCAACACTAAAAAGCGAAAAATAAAAAGTTTTTTCAATAATAAGAAAACCGCCTTCAAAATCAAAAATGTGATAAATAACTTTAGCACAGAACACACTTTTTGGTTTTTGAAGGCGGTTTTCTTTTTTTTGAAAAATCTTTTTTGTATCAAAACTAAATTTTGACAGCATCAATTCAGTCTCTAACTAATGTTGGTTTCGTGCAACTCACCGTTAGTGGATGACTACGCATACTGCTGTGCTATTCTGTTACAATCTCCCTCGGTGAACACCTAGGTGAAGTAAGCTGTCATCCGATTGTAGTGCTATGTAAATCCCTAGCATCGGGACAGATGACAACGCAATTAACCTAGATGTTCACCGAGGGAGATTGTAACAGAATAGACATACTGCTCTTCAAACTATACCCTGTTCACAATAAGATTAGCCATTTACTCAGACCTTTTTTACAGCCCGTTCAACCGATTTTGACTTCTATTGCGTTGGTAGCATGACAAATGGCAACTGCAGTAAACAGTTGTATTGTAACCACTTTTTTGCCACTAATGTCATCCTTAAGCCGACGGAATAGAAGTCAAAATCGGTTGAAGGGACTGTAAAAAAGGTTTGTGTTTATGTCTAATCTTATTGTGAACAGGGTATAAGTAACATTGAAAAAACTTATGGTTGGAAAACAAATTTTATTTTTGTATGAAAAAAAATACGTTTTTGGTAGCGTGTAATGTAACTCACACATAAAATAGTGTTGTCGCATGCAACAGGAGCCTGTGGTTAAGATAAACCGTACCGATCGATCGGTTAAAGGTTAAGCTACGCTAGCCGCGGTCGGTCTGTGGATGGGTGACCATCCCTTTCATACCGAGTTCCCTCCGTGCCTCGGAAAGCACGTAAAGCCATTGGTCCCGGCTGTCATTTGTAGATCTATGGCTGTCGTTCTGGGTAGTCAGAAGCCAGAAAGTCTGACAACCAGTTCTACCAAGGGGTATCGTGTTACCCAGTAACTGGGTTGGGGAGGTTCGATAGGCAGTCGTTCCATGTAAAACACTGGTATTCAGCTGCATCTGGTTAGACTGGAAGCCGACCCCAATATAGTTGGGAAAAGGCTACACCTGCCTAGCCTTTTCCCAACTATATTGGGGTCGGCTTCCAGTCTAACCAGATGCAGTACCTATATATTAGCACAGTATAAAAACATACAGTAGGACGACGCCTTTGATCTTCTTGTAAATGCCGACAACGTGTAGACATTGTCGCAACAGCTAGGGTTGTCTCAAGTAAACAATATTTTTTAATTTATTTTAGATCAAAATTATTATTAACACCAACCATTATCAAAAATATCGTTTTTTAAACAGTTTTATTTAGCTTGCCCTGTTTGGTTATTTATTTGTTTGTATCAAATCAAGTAATTGAAATTTGACCCCCTTCCTGTTGACGGATTTATCTGAAATTTGTTATGCACCTTTAGTATTAGTATAATTTAATAAATTCGGTATCATTGTAAATCCAAGATGGCCGCCACTACTAAATGGCGGATTACATATTTTATCACTACTTCCTACTTCCTCAATTTATGTATCAAATGAAAGGGCTTGATTAGTAAAATGGAGTTCGTTATGAAAAGCTAATTTGGCCATCAACAAAACGGCAGACCGGTTCATTTTTCTATTCACAACCCTTTAATATGGGTATCTATGCTATGACAAATGTAAAATATACTTAACAAAATTAAAAACTTAAAATAAAAAATGAGCAAAAAATGTTTAAGTTATACGGTTTCATTGAAAATAAAGATTAAAATGACATAGACAATGTAGTACTTAAAGCTAAAAAATAATTTGGTAGGTCCAACTAGAAAAATAAAATCGTTGGGCGAGTGACATTTTCATCAAGCGTATAACTTAAAAAAAAAATATAAGTAAGAATGTACTCATTAAACGGTTTTATTTAGCTAGACCTGTTTATTTGGGCCAAATCTAGCAATTGAAATTTGACCCCCTTCCTGTTGACGGATTGATCTGAAATTTGGTACGCACCTTTAGTTCTCATGACAATATAATTTAATACATTCGGTTTCATTGTAAATCCAAGATGGCCCATTTTTCTTTTCACAACCCCTTCAATATGGATATCAAATGAAAGGGCTTGAGCAACAGAATGCTGTAATATGCTTTGACAGATTTAAAAAGGAACAAAACTAAAAACTTGTAAATAAAAATTGAGTAAAAAAACGGTTTTAAATCCTGGATCATCTTTAATTCTAATTTCGACCCCATAATCGTTTTAAGCGACCTCGAAAACGTTAAAAATGATACCCATGACGAAAAATTTGCAAATTTTCCTCGGCACCATCTTGGATTCTAATTTCGACCCCATAATCGTTTTAAGCAACCTCGAGAAACATGAAAATGACACCCATGACGAAAAATTTACAAATTTTCCTCGGCGCCATCTTGGATTTTAATTTCCACCCCATAATCGTTTTTAGCGACCTCAAAAACCATAAAAATGACACCCATGACGAAAATATTGCAAATTTTCGTCGACGCCATCTTGGATCTTAATTTCGACCCCATAGTCGTTTTTAGCGACCTCGAAAACCATGAAAATGACACCCATGACGTAAATTTTGCAAATTTTCGTCGACGCCATCTTGGATTCTAATTTCGACCCCATAATCGTTTTAAGCGACCTCGAGAACCATGGAAATGATACCAATGACGAATAATTTGCAAATTTTCGTCGGCGCCATCTTGGCCAGCGCACAATAAATAAATGTCGGCTACACGTCGCGCCGCCAAGTTGGCGGCAAGGGCTCAGGATAATTTCATGTATTTTCTTTCTATCAAATAAACAATATTTTATTTATTTGTTTACCTTTCATCCGTGCGCGGAAATTTATGAAATTGCAGTTCTTTCGACTTGCAATCTTTCACAACACACGTCCTATGCACCATTTTAATAAAATTATTTTATATTAATTAAAACAAAAAGAAACTGACACATGATAGCCCTGAAAATTTTCTCCCGAACTACTAACACGGTAGCGTATGCAGTTCGGGAGCGCCCTTCCCCCGTCTCGCCCCTCACGCCCCGCACGATTGCCCTGTCTAGACGTCTTCGTCGGACGACTGTATGATTTTTAGACTGTGATATTAGTCTGCCTTGTTGTAGACCTCTAAATAATATTACTCTTTGATGTGGCGCCTCTTCACTGTGGAGGTCAGAAGGTTAAGATCTCCGTAACTAGTAGGTTAGAACAAACAAATTATCGCAATGACAAGTCATTTTACGCACATCAAATTAAAATACGATGAATTTTCTGAAATAATTTTTATTTTTATTTACATAAATACTGCACTTCGCATTGTATATTGAAACAGAATATTATGACTTTATTTACATCGTTCAATAAATAAACTACGAACATCGCTGTAAAAAAATACCGTTTAAAATCATTCTATATACCTATTGATATTGGTTAGGTAGGTATAGACCTAGTACCTAACAGACGCAAACTAAAGGTACCTAATACAGACAGTTGATTTTATGAGTCTAAGAATGTTACCAGACCAATCGGTCTATCGTTGATCGACGCCATCGATCGATGGTAGAATGGCTTAGTCGACGTTGATCGACAGTTTCTACCAGACCAATCGATCAATTGTCGATCGACGATCGATCGGCCCTAGTACGTTACATGATTGCTGAACAATGATGAACCGGTTTAAAAAAAAACAAAAAAAGTTAAAAAAATATAAATAAAAATAGTTTAGCAGCTCTGTATGTGAGCATGGTACATTATGTGCACGCAAGAGACACACAAAAGCACACACATGCACGCCCACCCCAGGAGTGCATGTGTGTGCGTTTGTGAGTGTTTGTATGTGTAGTATTTAGTGGGTGTGTAACCCCCAACTCTATTTCTGTTATGGTTTAGTTAATTATCTAATTATGTTTATCAATGAAAGCTGCTCTGCTGCGGTGACTGTAAGACAACAAATCATAATCACTAATTGCACCCTTCAGAATCCAACGAAAGGTTTTCGCTTATTCACCCAAGAAAACGATGTAGAACATTGATACCTTCCTGAAGGAGTCAAATGGAACTCTTTAGGAGGATGTTCATGTTCCTTAGGTTGCCTAAATACTGTTAAGTTGTTGTCTACAGAAATTGTGGAGTAGCAATGTCTTGTGTGAAGGCATCTCCAGCTCCATCTACTCCTCGGAGTCTTGGTGTAGCAGAAACCCTGGTACCGAAGGAGGCGCCTGCCACTCTCCGTGAATATTATCTCCGCTGCAAAGTATAAGATTATGTTAATGTCGTCAAAGTAATATTTAAACACTACATATTATTCGTATTATTTTTCTTGCTACTAAATATAGGCACGGTCACCGACATGAAAGCCTAATTATTGGGCACAATATGAAAGGAAATCTATACTTAATATTATAACGCTGAAGAGTTTGTTTGTTTGTTTGGTTGAACGCGCTAATCTCAGGATCTACGGGTTCGAATTGAAAAATTCTTTTTGTGTTGGATAGTCCATTTATCGAGGAAGGTATATATAACCCGTATACACAGTGCTTATAATTATTATAAAAAAAAAACAGTTCTAATCTTTTTGTCTGTCTGTCTGTTTGTTCCGCCTAATCTCTGAAACGACTGGATTGAATTTGACGGCACTTTCACTGGCAGGTAGCTAATGTATACTTTTATTTTGGAAACAAATTAGGGTTTCCGCGCAAACGACGATGAAGTAGTAGTTAGACATAAAGTTGAAAATTGTATAATTACATACCTACAAGATAATAATAAATGTCGTGCTTAATTTTATTATATCTTGCACACATTTTTTTTGATACATTTTTATTCACTATCAATAAAAAATGACAACTGCCGTTGAGCATATTGTTGCTTCGTTTCCGCTGACCCTTAAAGTAAGAAAATATAATTTACAATTTTACGCCATTTTCAACTAAGCTAATCTAAGTTTCAACTTTGTTTATTTCCCTATTTTTTACAAAGCTACTATACTCTCGTATTACTGTTCTATCATCGTGGTATCTCGTATTGTTGGTCTATCAGTTTGCTTGAAATTATCCTTTAGGGATGTCAGAACAAAAAACTATGAAGTAGCCGATAGTCTTAGGGTGTTACCAGACCAATCGATCGATGGTCGATCAACGGCATCGATCGATGGTAGAATGGATTAATCGACGTCGATCGACAGTTTCTACCAGACCAATCGATCAATCGTCGATCGAGCTGCTTGATTATTATAAGTGATGGATTATAGTCGGAGTTAATTGATCAACGACGACCGATGCCATCGACCGGCAATCAATCGATTAGTTAGTCGAACGGTATCCGTCGATCAGCCAAGCCTTCCACACCAATCGATCAACGTCGATCGATGTCGACCGATGGCATCGATCGATTGGTGTAGTAACGCCCTTAGCAATGACGTGTCCTCCAAAAATTAAAGGATGGGTGAACTATGTGAAACATCATATGGCTTGGAACGAAGAGAGCATGAAGATGACGGATATAAAAAAAAATATGAAAGAAATAGGAAAAAGCATCCTATTCAAATAAAAAATAAATAAAAAAATTAAACAATTTTTTATTTTAGATTCGAATGTATTTGCCGTTACTACTTTCAATAAGTTGTTTTTTCTTATGACCATGTTCGGTATGGCTTTCGTAAATATTTAATTTACCGTCTGCTATAAGAAATGCCTTGCATTTCGGTTGGCTGGTACAGTACCATTTGTCAAGTCCCCTTCTTTCGTATTGCTTGTAGAACGTATAGCCTTGGTATAAAACGAGCTGCTTACCATTTATCATAGTTATAAACTTGGCTGAAAATAAAAAGTATTTAATAGAAATAAAAGGTAGGTAAGCAAATAATTTCTCGGCGATTCAAAATCCAGTTGCTTTATAGAAGTCTTACGTAAGGAGACAAAATGTATTATTATAGAGTGATATTTATAAAAAAAAAACGTTCCATTCGTAATTAATTTATTATGTCTTTTAAACTACTTACAATGACTATAATGTTTTCTTTATAACCCACTTTGACTCAACAACTGGATAAAAAATTATCTTATGTGATAAACTCATGAAGTAACCTATTTCGTGGTTAAGCTAGTTCAATATCTATACTAACGCCAACTTTTAAGTAATTCCGTGCAGTCTATAAAGAGTGAAAAAGTAGTAAACATCGAATCGTTTATTCTCTAAAACTTGTAATAGTATCATGTTGACACTTCATTTGGAATATTTGGATAATCGACTTCATTTCAATACAAATAGGGTACATTTTGTTTTAACCAAGTAACGCAATTATCTGTACAAATACGCGAAGTGAAGTGCCACCATTAGCTTTTGCCTGCGATTTTGTCCATGTGAATGTCGGATATCGTGGATGCGCGGATTAAAAAGTAGTCCATATCTTTTCTTAAGGTTCAAGCTTAGTCTATAGGTACCAAATTTAATCAAAATTGGTTTACAAGTTAACCCGTGAAAGCTCAACAAACTAACAAACTCGCATTTACAATATTAGGTGGTATGGATAAAGCAGAATAGTAAGATTAGTAACTAAAATTACATTTTACGATTTAAAATCTTTATTTTACACTCGAATGTATTTGCCATCCCTTTCAATATGTTGTTTCATCTTATGATTATGTTCAGTATAACCGTCGTGGATGTTTAAGTGACAGTCCGTTATAAGAACGGCCTTGCATTTTGGTTGATTGGTGCAGTGCCATTTAGCAAGGCTCCCTTTTCTTTCGTACTTCTTGTAGAACGTGTAGCCTTGGTACAATACGAGCTGCTTACCATTTACCATTGTTATTAGCTTGGCTGAAAATAAAAGACAGTAAACAAAATAAGTGGTCAACAAATAGTTTAGAAACAGGGTTGAGGATAAGTTTCGGGTCACAGTCGACATAACGTACTGTCACCCTATAATTTGACGCATATTTGTTTGTCGCGACTTTGAGGTAAAGTTAATTTTTCTACTTCGGTTGGTTGAGCTTCTAATGTTTTGCTGTAGTATTTTTTACGTTTCATATAAAATCAGCTGCTTGCCATTAGTTTATATTAAAACCACAATATCAAATTCTAATTTTATTTTACACTCGAACATATTTGCCATCTCTTTCAATATGTTGTCTCATCTTATGATTATGTTCAGTATTACCCTCGTGAATGTTTAAGTCACAGTCTGTTATAAGAAAGGCCTTGCAGTTCGGGTTACTAGTGCAGTGCCATTTGGCAAGGTTCTTTTTTCTTTTGTACTTCATATAGAACGTATAGCCTTGGTACAATACGAGCTCCTTCCCATTTATCATTGTTATAAGCTTGGCTGAAAATAAAAAGCATTAAACAAAATAAGTGGTCAGTAAATAGTTTCGCAAAAGGGTTCAGAATAAGTTTGGGATCATTTGGGCAGAGTGTGAGTGGTGGCGGTTCCTGTCAATTTGACATAATATTTCATGTAGTATAATAATGTGAAATCAGCTGCTCTATACCATACATTTGCGTTTATATACATGTTGTGAAATGCAGATATTTATTTATTTCTTTGATTCGGGTTTAGTCAACGAGGCTAACTAGACAGTTGCTTATAACAATGAGCCCTTTTCAGGGTTAGGGTAAGCGAAAACTAAGGTTGGATACGTTAATATGGGCCACATGGATTTTGAACAAGAAGATTATTTTGCCGTGGCGATGTGTTGACATTATCTTTGAGTCTTTGCAGTACCGCCTGCTAAAGGGCTGACCACACCGGAGCGGATAACAGTCATGTGTGCGATCAAATACTGTAGTAGTCTTTGTATGGATCCACACCAACGCGGGCAGCCGTCGGCACAGTTCCCCTAGTATCTAACCGTGCTGGCGACCGCGACCGCGCCCGAAATATTTCCATTCCGGTGTGGTCGAGTTTTTAATGTTTACTGTAGGTAGTACTTTTTGTAGTACTAGTAGTACCATTGATATTAAATCAGTTGCTTGCCATTTAGTGAATAATAAAACCACAATATCGAAATACTATTTTATTTTACACTCGAATATATCTGCCATTATTTTCAATATACTGTCTCATCTTATGAT
Source organism: Charanyca ferruginea (assembly GCA_947361185.1). Classification (NCBI taxonomy): domain Eukaryota; kingdom Metazoa; phylum Arthropoda; class Insecta; order Lepidoptera; family Noctuidae; genus Charanyca; species Charanyca ferruginea. The sequence goes on from OX376073.1 coordinate 20,694,954, forward strand.
TATGTTCAATAAAACTGTCGTGAATTTTTAAATTACTGTCAGTTATAAGAAAAGCTCTGCATCTCGGTTCACTGGTGCAGTGCCATTTGTCAAGATTTTTTCTGTCGTACCGCTTGTAGAACGTGTAGCCTTGGTATAATACGCGCTGCTTACCATTTACCATTGTTATAAACCTGGCTGAAAATAAAAGGCATTAATAAAATATACGTAAACAGTAAATGGTTCAGCAACAGGGTTCAGGATAAGTTTGGAATCCCGACCGCGCCCGAAATGTTTCCATTCCGGTGTGGCATTTAATGTTTTACTGTTGTACTTTCATCAGTGGCGTGCTATGAGACAATAATAAAATCACAGAATCGAAATACTTTTTTATTTTACACTCGAATATATCTGCCATGAGTTTCAATATGTTGTCTCATCTTATGATTATGTTCAGTAAAACCGCCGTGAATGTTTAAATTACTGTCAGTTATAAGAAAAGCTCTGCATCGCGGTTCACTCGTGCAGTGCCATTTAGCAAGGTTTTTTTTTCTTTTGTACTTCATATAGAACGTGTAGCCTTGGTACAATACGACCTGCTTCCCGTTTACCATTGTTATAAGCTTGGCTGAAAATAAAAGTCGGTTAACAAAATAAGTATTCAGCAAATAGTTTAGCAACAGGGTTCAGAATAAGTTTGGGGTCATTCAGACAGGTGGTGGCGGTTCAATTTGACATAATATTTCACGTAGTAAAATTATGCCAAATGGACTGCTCCATGCCATATACATTTGTGTTCACATAAATTATGGGAAACACTGATATTGTTTTTTTCTCTATTTCGGGGTGGGTCTTATAGTAAGAGTTGTTTATAACGAGTCCTTTTCAGGTTTAGTAAGCGAAAACTAAGATGGTATTCGAGAATATGTGCCACAAGGATTTTGAATTTCAATTTAATTTTTCAATTTATTTTATTCAATTATAATTTACATTGTGTCTGAAATCATTCATAATAAATAAAAAATAAACATAACAATTTCCATTTGAACATAGGTACAACAATAATATTAATTCAATGTCAATTCAATAAATAGTACAAATAATAGGTAATACATTAGACATTTAAAAATAATAATAACAGATTCACAGTAATACAATAAATTAAATGTCAACTCAGGCAATGTCTTATAGCTAAAATACCTACGATAATGTCAAGAATATGTCAAAACGGTGTAATTAACAAAATTGAATTATGAAAAACGCATGGTAATATCACATATCGTCAATTGAGTAGAGACATTTATCCAATAAGAATGCTTGAAGCTTTGCTTTGAACGAGGATGTGTGAATCAAGCTTTTTAAATCTACAGGTAACTAGTTAAATATCTGCACTGCTTGATATTGTGAACTGTGTTTTACAATATTAAATTGAGGAGAATGAGAATTCTTTAGTTGGGTAAGGCAAGGTGTTGATCTGATCATCTTTTATCTTCACATGCTTGTCAGCGACGACGTACGTTTGACACAATATTTGAGTCTGTGTAGTACCGCCGGCTAAAAGTCCGGCCATACAGGAGCAAACAACTTGCAGTCAAGTGTACAATCAGATACAGCAGTGGTTTTTGTATACACGACTTGAAAAATACCTACCAAAAAGTTTCGCTATGCACGAAATCACAACCCCGGACAGTGATGAAGAAAACTGTTACAGTGTAAATTTTGTTTAACCATTTGAAAAGCAAAATAAGAAAACCTAGTAAGTAAATATATTACGTTATCATATTCTAAATCCATTAAATTCAAGTTTTGCGCTCGTTATACCATAACAATGACCCGCGACTAAAAATATGTTCATTCAGGATTTCAACTACCTGTGTAACAAATTCTATCCCGATTCGTTCAGCCGTGCGTAACAAACAACTTTGGCATTTTTAAGTAATTTTAGTTAGATAGGATTCATAACGAAGTCTATTATAGACTTCGTTAAAACTTGAATTCAAACACTTTTCTTTCCAGCTGTACTTCCCATTGTTTAAGTCGAATTCAAAAATTTCGTGCATAGCGAAACTTTTTAGTAGGTAGTTTTTGGGTCGAGCATAGCGGGACTAGTGCATATATCGAAACACAACCCGTCTACCCACACTAACGCAGTCAACCGCCGCGCCGGCACAATCCCCGTATTATCTAACTGCACTCGCAACCACTCCCGTATTTTTTTCACTCCGGTGCGGCCGAGCTTTTAATGTTTTGCTGTAGTACTTTTTACTCTTCATATAAAATCAGCTGCGTGTCATGAGACAATAATAAAACCACAATATCGAAATACTATTTTATTTTACAATCGAACATATCTGCCATTACTTTCAATATGTTGTCTCATCTTATGATTATGTTCAGTATAACCGTCGCGTATGTTTAAATTACTGTCAGCTATAAGAAAAGCTCTGCATCTCGGTTGACTGGTGCAGTACCATTTGTCAAAGTTCTTTTTTCTTTCGTACTTCATATAGAACGTGTAGCCTTGGTACAATACGAGCTGCTTTCCATTTACCATTGTTATAAGCTTGGCTGAAAATAAAAGGCAGTACATATAATAAGTAGTCAGGCACACAGGACACCATACATTTATGTTCAAACAAACATTGATATTTTTCCTCAACTTCCGTGTCGGTCTTATAGTGACAGTTGTTTATAACAATGAGCCTTTCTCAGGTTCAGGGTAGCGAAAAATAAGGTTGTATACTTTAAAAAAGGGCTTGGCCACAACGGAGCAGACAACTTCACACATCCATTGTGCGTACTGCTAAGGAGCCCGAATCTGCCCGAGTCTGTGTTTCCTGATAGCTACAACCTGGGAGTCTTTAAGTCAAGAGTGAATAGGTTACTTCTAGACAAGCGTGCAACATCTTAGACCGCATCATCGTTTCCCATCAGGTGAGATAGTGGTCAAACGTTTGCCTATCACAGGTAAAAAAAAAAACACTTTTGGTTGCGGTCAGTAGTTTTTGTATGTACGGGGTCACACCAACGCAGGCAATCTCCGTTCGCGTAGTATCTGACTGCGCTCGCTACCGCGACCTCACCCGCAAGTCGTCTGCACTGGAATGGCCGGGCTTTTAATGTTTTATTATGGTACTTTTTGTAGTATTAGCAGAACTTACCATTCATATTAAATCAGCTTGCCATTGGTCAATAATAAAACCACAATATCGAAATAGAATATTATTTTATACTCGAATATATTTGCCATTACTTTCAATATGTTGTTTCATCTTATGATTATGTTTAGTATAACAGTCGTGGATGTTTAAATTACTGTCAGCCATAAGGTAGGCCTTGCATTTCGGTTGGCTGGTGCAGTGCCATTTGTCCAGTCTCTTTCTGTCGTACCGCTTGTAGAACGTGTAGCCTTGGTACAAAACGAGTTGCTTACCATTTACCATTGTTATAAGCTTGGCTGAAAATAAAAGGCAGTAAATAAAATTGTGATTATCTAATAAATTTGCAGTAGACTTCAGGATATGTTTAAAGTCTTGTCATTTTACAGGACGTCTGTTGCGGGACAAAGCGTTGGTACATCGACCTGTCCTAGATTATTGTTGCATTAAAATAAAATATATGTATCAACTTTTTTTTTGCGTATTCTTTATTCTAGATTTATAGGAATTTGTTAAAAAACATAACTTCTTATTTTATCTTTTGGACGTTATGAAATTCGTTGTTTCCAAATACACGTGCCCCTAGGGTCCTGAGAAATTATTTTTTCTGCTGTGGCAATGCGTTGAACTGCTGTTATCCTTTATTTCTAAATACTTGTCAGTCGCGACGTACGTTTGACATAATTATGTTTGAGTTCGTGCAGTACCAACGAGTTGTTTTATATTTGTAATTTTTAGTAGCAGTTCCCTATAAATAGCAGCAACTTCTTGCCATTTGACATAGTTATAAGTTTGACTGTAATGTTTTTTTTCGCAGGCAGAAAGATATTGGTAGCTGCTAGCACAAAGTACGTAAGGCTGCGTCGCGTCCGAGTAGTGAGACCACGCAGAACAAACGCCATTTTTCGCACGCACACATTGCAATGACATTACGTTTATAGGCATTCTCAAGCAGTTTCAAGCAGACTTCAGCCTCGATTGTCACATGTTGTCAAAATTAATAAATGATGTAATTGACATTTCATGACGAACAGGAAAATTTTGTTATAAAAATATTTGCAAAGAGTTCCAACCAGTGTCAATAAAAGGAGATGTCCACTTTATGTAAGGACGTTGGTTTTTTATTCCAAGAGAAATTTAACCAAACTGCACTAATATAAAAACGGTAAAAATACGGAACTTGGAACCACTGAAATAATATTATTAGACCTGTAGGTGCAACACAGGCTAATAAATATAGTTGAATGTACTCGAAGTAGGTCAACGCATTCGAAGTAATAATTGTAATATTAATAACATATATAATAAAGTTCAGTTCTTGTATGGCTAGCTGTGCGTTTACTTGTCTCTCCCTAAACCAAGATCTTGACACACCTACATACACACGGACTCTGCGTCTTACAATTGGTGACCCCGACGTGATCGCAACGTGATATTACTCAAAAGTGATCTACGTGTTCGTGAAGTGAAGTCCTAGTGGTGTAAATCTCAACAACAATTATAAGAGATAAACAGTGTCTGAAAAATGAATCTTGGAAGCAATTGCGGTGGCGCGAGTACCTCCAGCTGCGGCGTGCCTGCTGGTGCTGCAATTTCGAATAGTGAAGTATCATCGGTCAGCGTCACAGCAAAGATACCGGACTTTTGGCCCGAGATGCCGAGGCTCTGGTTCGCTCAATTCGAGACAGTTATGGCTCCGCAGAAACAAGGGGACGATGCGAAGTACTGTTTGGCGGTATCTAAGCTCGGAAGGGAAGCTGTACTACAAGTATCCGATATCATTATGTCGCCACCAGATACCAACAAATACAAAACCTTAAAGGAGAGACTGCTATCAGTTTACGAGGAATCAGAAGAGCGCCAGTTCCAAAAGTTGGTGAGCGGAATAGAACTTGGCGATCAAAAACCATCACAGCTTTTACGACGCATGAAAGAACTCGCAAAGAACACAAACGTGCCAGACAAAACTTTGCACAATCTATGGTCTGCAAGACTCCCGGATCACGTACGTGCTGTGTTAACAGTAAGTCAAGACCAAAAACTGGAAAATCTCGCCGGCATTGCAGACAAGATTATGGAAAATAACAGAGGAGACGTCTGCGAAGTATCCCACGGACAACCGTTAGTTATGACGGAGCTGTTATCGCAAATCAACAAATTGTCATTGGAAGTAGCAGCCTTAAGAGCACAAGTCGGAAGTAGCAATGGCAGTCGATTCCATAACCGTGGTAGAAGCCGCTCAAGATCGAAGTCACGCTCAAGAATAACACCTGACAGCCCAAAATGGTTGTGTAGATATCATCTGCGCTTTAGGGATCGAGCGAGGAATTGTGAAAAGCCTTGCAATTGGCAGAAGCCGACGGAAAACTAGAATCAGCGTTGCCGGAGGCGGTCGTCAGCGCTATACTCCCGTCTAACCGCCTATGCGTTACCGACCGAAAAAGTGGGTATCGTTTTTTGGTAGACACAGGAGCCAACATCTCTGTGTTACCTAGACGCGGCAAAAATAGCCCAAATATGTCGTCATACAAGTTATACGCAGCTAATGGAACAGAAATTAAAACATATGGCGAAAAAACGCTGACTCTAGACCTAAATACGAGGCGACCGTATCAATGGACGTTTGTCGTAGCGGATATTACGCAACCAATTCTCGGCGCTGATTTTTTAGAATACCACAATATTTTAGTGGATGTTCGAAATAGAAAACTAATTGATGGAAAGACAGGACTTTTATCACCGGGAACAATCATCAAATCAAACACACCAACCTTACGAACTATCAAACTGGAAGAACCATACGCAGAAGTACTGGAAAAATACCCTAACATCACGAAGCCGATGAACGCACTCGTCGATCCGAAACACGAAGTAAAGCACCAAATTATCACTGAAGGTCATCCTGTATACTCCAAATGTCGACCGTTACCAGCTGACCAATATCAAAAAGTAAGAAAGGAGATCGAGCACATGTTAGAGGCAGGATTGTGTAGACAATCGAAGAGCCCTTGGGCCAGCCCCCTCCACGTAGCAAAGAAGAAAAATGGCGACTTACGATTATGCGGTGACTACAGGAAATTAAACGCGATAACTATCCCCGACAGATACCCAATACCACGATTGACGGATTTTACGTATTTGTTACCCGGAACAGTAATTTATTCTCGAATTGATCTCCAGAGAGCATATAACCAAATTCCAGTGCAAGAAGTGGAAAAAACAGCCGTAATAACCCCGTTTGGTCTATTCGAATTTCCACGAATGCCATTCGGATTACGAAACGCCGGTCAAACCTTCGTTAGATTCCTCAATTCAGTTCTATCCGGATTAGATTTCATCTTTACCTACATCGACGATATTTTGATAGCTTCAAGGTCAGAAGATGATCACAAGCGTCATTTAGATGAGGTATGCAGGAGATTAAACGACAACGGCATCACCATCAATCAAGATAAGTGTGAATTCGGTCGATCGCAAATAGAATTTTTGGGATATTTAATAACACAAGACGGAATAAAACCACTCCCTGAAAAGGTCGATGTCATCAAAAAGTATCCGAAACCAGAAACTATTCAAGAACTGCGACGTTTCCTTGGCATGGTAAATTTTTACCGAAAGAACATTCCTCAAGCGGCAAAATATCAAGCGTGTCTAAACCAATACCTCACTACATCGAAAAAAAAAAGATAATACTAAAATTCAGTGGACATCGGACGCTAATGAAGCATTTATGCAATGTAAGGAAAGTCTCAGTAACGCCGTTACGCTGACATCACCGTCGACTGAAGCACCACTATCTTTGATGACCGACGCATCACAAACCTGCGTGGGCGCGGTCCTGCAACAATACGAGAATAATACGTGGAAACCACTAGCATTTTTCTCAAAAAGCCTGAGCGAAGCACAATCCAAATATAGTACGTATGATCGCGAGCTACTGGCAGTTTACATGGCGAATACACATTTTCAACCGTATATTGAAGGAAGACATATGATAGTCTACACCGATCATAAGCCCTTATGTCATGCATTTACAACAAAAACAAACGTCTCGAGTAAAAAGGTTCATGACCCGAGGCGAATACGTCATCTGGAATATATCGCACAATTTACTACGGACATACGACACCTCGCCGGTAACGAGAACCCTGTAGCCGACGCATTATCAAGAATAGCACAAATAGATTGCCCCACACCTACGGATTGGAACGAGATAGCAGATATGCAACAATCAGACCCGGAAATCAATCAGCTGTTGGATAAAAACAATCTGAGCATTAAAACTACCAGATTAGGAAATGGGAAATACTTGTACTGCGAAACCTCTACAACCGAATTACGCCCTTATGTACCGGAAAAACTACGTAGAAATATATTTGACACTATGCACGGCTTAACGCATCCAGGAGTAAGATCAACCAAAAAGCTAGTAACAAAACATTACTTCTGGCCCAATATGAAAGCAAACATCGGAAAATGGGCAAAGACTTGTATAGCGTGTCAGAAAAGCAAAATAACGCGACACAATATGACACCCATCGGCACGTTTCCGGCTACCGCGCGCCTAAGTCACGCACACATAGATATTATCGGGCCGTTACCCGTATCGAATGACAACAAGTATATAGTCACCATGATAGACAGAGCAACAAGATGGCCAGAAGCTGTACCAGTTTCTGAGATCACTGCAAAGGTAATTGCAAAAGCCTTTGTGACAACTTGGATAGCCCGTTTTGGGTGTCCAGCCGTGATAACGTCAGACCAAGGAAGACAATTTGAGTCTGACCTATTCATCTCACTCACCAAATTATTGGGCATTAAGAAAATCAGAACAACAAGCTACCACCCACAGTCCAACGGTATCGTAGAGAGATGGCACAGAACTTTGAAAGCAGCCATAATAGCCCGCGGTGACTCAGTGAATTGGTCTACAGAACTACCTATGGTATTACTAGGTTTGAGAGCCGCAATACGAGAAGGTGACAAAGTCAGCCCGGCACAGATGCTGTACGGGACCAACATCCGTATTCCAGGAGTATTTTTCGAGCAGAAAAAGCAAGACAAAACTCAGGAAACCTACACCCACGACCTGCAAAGAGCTATGGAAAACTTCGGCGCAATCAAAGATACTCGACAAACAAAACACAAGTTATTTGTTCACCCCCAAATGAAGTCTTGTGATTACGTTTTTGTACGCACGGATGCTGTGAAGAAGCCTCTGACGCCACCTTACGAAGGCCCATACAAAGTTTTGGAGAAACATGACAAGTTTTATAAATTAGAAATGCGAAACAAAACGGCGATAGTATCGGTGGACAGACTGAAACCTGCATTTATTTTACAAGAAGATGAGGTTAATGACCAGTTAACATGCATTCAGAATAACAATAATCCCTCGATAGTTAATACAAAACAAGATCGAACCGTCAGCAATTCGATCGACGGAAACATGACGCCGGCGACAACGCGATCGGGCAGAGTCATACGACCAGTGGTACGATTTGCGTCATAATTAGCAAACACGCGATTATCACTAACATCAAAGTCGTACTAGCAGTTCAGACCCCGATTGCACCATCAAATGAAAAACATCGCTCGCTACGCGTCCTCATGAGCCAACACCATTGCCGGAAGCATGGGAAGCATTATGTAGTTAAATAATTGTTTTATATGTAGATCTTTAAAAAAAAAGAGGGAAGCTATGTAGGTGCAACACAGGCTAATAAATATAGTTGAATGTACTCGAAGTAGGTCAACGCATTCGAAGTAATAATTGTAATATTAATAACATATATAATAAAGTTCAGTTCTTGTATGGCTAGCTGTGCGTTTACTTGTCTCTCCCTAAACCAAGATCTTGACACACCTACATACACACGGACTCTGCGTCTTACAGACCCCTCCATTTAAAAAAAAATAACTATTTAAAGTAAGTACATATATTTAATATGAACATGGCAACCCAAAAAAAAGTCTTCTATAGAATTATCTGTCAGAAATGACATTGTCAAAGTGTCAAGTGCATGCCAACTGTTGTGTTTGTGTTTTCGTATGTTATTTTGATTGATTGTCAAGTTTACTTTTTTGGCGGTGTGTCCGCTTTATTATCGGTTTGTAAAGTAAACTATGTTTGGAAAGGTTTGATCGTTTTAAGTGTAAATTCACACATAAGATTTTAATGTACTCAAAAAAACTTATCGCGTTGTATGTGAATGTAGCTGATTATCCTGCGCTCTTTTCTTGCAAGTGTATTTTATACGAGTTACATTTGCACTATACACAAAGTATGGATTAGTATGGACTAGCTTTTGTCCGCGACTTCGTCCGCGTGAATGTCGGTTATCCGTATGTGTTTACCATCGGGTGTTTTGATCAAAATTTTTCTTTAATGGTTCTGATAGACTTTGCTTTCTTGTCTTGTATATTGCTCATCAGAAAGAAGGAAACTTGCCGGACGCTACTACAACACCATTCAACCAAACCTCTTCCCACGTACATTTTATTGAAAGTTAAGCCCGGTTTCCACCGCGAAAGAGTAATAATCCGAAAATGGCTAAGCGGAGCGGACATCGTTTTCATGAAATAGGTTTGCGTTTCCACCAAGAAAGAGTTTAGTCGTCCGATTCCGAGCTCATTTTTACTCTTTTTGCCCGCGGAGTCATTTCCGCTCGACTCTTTGTTGGTGGAAACACATGTATGCAGTTTACTCTTGCGAGTTAAACGGAGTCCTTAATGGGTCCGCTCCGCTCGCGGTGGAAACCGGGCTTAAATCGTCGTGCAATAGGAGTTAAGTACCATCTGCCATAGCATTAATTTAGCTGAAAATATGAAAGATACCAGGACCAATGAAAACTCCACTTCTTTACAGTTGTTTTATTTTGTGGATAAAATAATCATTTTAGAAATAATGAACCCGTACGATACAGGTTGGGAGGCTGTCATTGGCCGGATGCCTCTAATTTTAGACTCTAAATTAAGCTACATCTTTTACGCTCATGTTTTCTCTGTAAGAGATGAGATTCTTCTCCTTCAGTGGAACAATAATAGGTACGTATTGTTATTTACATCTTTTAACGCCAACGTGAATACACCATGGCGGTATTTATATCGTCATAAAACGGTAGTCCACTTCATGTATGACAACTAGTCATTCATTAAAAAATAAAAGGTTTTTATAAACATTTGCTTGATAAAAAATTTGAAAATCTTATTCAATCAGAATTATATTTCGAAACATTCTGTTACGCGTGTGGTCCGAACCTTGTGTGAGCTTGCGTTCCAAAGGCGGTGCAGGATGGCCGCAAAATGTTGAACAAAGTTCATTCACCCTTATTAATAGGATGTTTCATAATTCTAAAGTCCGTCACAGACGTAGCTATAATAAGTATATATTACTATATTTCATAGCAAGGCATATTACGATATATTTTCTATAGTAATCTTCGAGTGACTACAGACCCAGCTATAATATATACCTATCTTTAATACGTCACCAAAATATGTGGACAGATAATGCAAGGCATATTAATATATATTTCAAAAATGTGTAGCAAACCACGATCGCAGACTTAATAAGTGCGAAAATATATTATTAAATTATAACTACCGTGTGTGGTGGCTAGCTATAATATAATAAATAGCATAGTATATTAATATATATTATAGCTACATATGTGACGGGTTTAATGCATTATTTATTTTACTATAGACCTATTTTCGTAATTAATGTTATTAATTTTTTAATTGCGTTTAGAGGTATTTTACGTTGGATACATTAAGTGGACCAGCTATATAAGACGACTAAGGTGTCAAAATATATATTTACACACGAACATATCTCCCATTCGCTATTTTACGAAGGTGCCTCCTTCTGTGTTGATGTACCATCAAACATTTAATCACCGTTAATTCTTCGTTCAATAAAACAAAAGACTTGCAAGGGTAACTTGTACAGTGCCATTTCTTTTCATTATTTCTCTTATAGAAGGTATAGCCGTCGTACATGACGAGAGTTTTACCATTTACCATAGTGATAATTTGAGCTGGAAATATAAGATCAATATTATTACAGATAATCATTATGTACACAATACCTACTTAATTAAATTGAACTGTATCATTTCTCCATAGACACATCTTGATACTTTTACCACGTAAGTACAGAAATTAATAAATCTTTATCCTCCAAAGCTGGCGACGATAGTAGGCACTAAAGAAGAGGTCGAATAATACGGTTACTCCTCAATACCTACTGACAAATTTTGACAAAATGCTTTTTCTTAATAAAAAAATCCAAAAAAATCTATCCCACACAATACTAGAAATCTCCTATATAGAATTCGCAATATTTCGGGCATTTTTAAAAAGTGTAAATTTCTCCTATCTTACTTAGTCATTTAAAGGAACGAAGTAAATAAATAAATTATCTTAATATTAATGTCGTGATGGCCTAATGGTTAAGGCACCCGCCTCTCACGCATGAGGTTGAGGGTTCTAAACCGGGCAAGTACCAATGTGACTTTTTCAATTCCTATGTACGGTCACCAAAGGAGATAAGTATCCATGTCGCCGGAAACAGTTGGAGTTTACTTAGAAACCGATAGGTTTTTATGAATAAAATAAAATACAATTTATGAAGAATAAACAGTTCAATGATTTAATAAAATTTCATTTGAAAGCCCCTATTGGCTTCTAAGAAATCTTCAGCTATTCCCGACGACATGGATACTTATCTCTTTTGCGTACTGTACTTTCTTTATCTTGGACATCATTGACATCGGTGAAGGAAAACATATTGAGGAAACCTGGAGTTATAGTTGATGTAAGTCTGAAATCGCCAATCCGCCTTGAGCGCACGTGGTGATCAATGCGATCAATATTGCGACATAGTCATATCGCTAAATGACCATAGTGAGAAATAGGTTTACTGCGACATAGTCGTATCGCTAAATGGACAATATGAGGAGTAGACCTATTGCGACATAGACAAAAACATACTTAGTCCCAACGCTTATTTTAAATGACATTTTGGCATAACGCAAAATTGGCAGACTGCGTTTTAGGTAATCAGCGAGTAAAGGATATAAATGATGTATGTTTAGGTTAAGGTATTTATCTATAGGCCGGTGTAGCCAGCAATAAAGGAAATATTATTTATTATTATTATATTTCACTCATTTTAGATAAAATAAACGTTGCCTAGGCATTTCTCCGTTATCATGGATGCGTTTACAAACATAGAAACGCACATACACAAACAAACAGATCTGGAACAACTGGCTGTAGGCCATACAAATATTTGTTGCGTGAGGGAATTTAACCCACGATACGCAGCGGAACAGTCAATCGTCTAACCTCTGTGCCAACCATGCCATCAATATGCACACAAACCACAACACAACATAACATTTAACACAACAACAACAAACAAGAACATAAAACAAACAACACAGCAACAACATACAACAACAACATAACAACACACACACACATGTTGTTATAAAATTCAAGACTGCTTAATAATATCAAGATTAAAATTAAATAATCCATCTGAAGAACTTGATTTATTAGTATTTAAACAACAATTAGGTATTTATACAAATAAAATTGAGGTATATAAATAAATATTTTTTTTTTTTCACCTATAAATATTGATTAAAATCTAGATCTCATGCTTTTAAACGAATATAACATCGTTGGTCAAGTTATTAGGGACAGCCATAGATATGTAAGTTCTAGTTAAAACATTTTTATTAAAAATATAAATAGATTTATGTAACGTTATTGTAATTGGTATTACTACTGGTATTATTATTATTTTATATGTATCTTATTATTAAAGTTTACCAATAAAAAATACCCGCAATCGTATGCCTAAAAAATTCAGTCATACTAGAAAATACAAAAATCTAGGCACTGTCCCTAGCAATATGGCCACCTACTGTATCTACCATCGCCTGTTTGAAACAGTAGTTTTTTACGGTGATTATGTTCCAAGAACATTTCAGTAATCACCATATTTTCTATTATTTTTACATAAGACTTGCAGCTGGGAAAGTTTGTGCAAAACCATTTCTTTTTGTTCCTTGGATTCTTCCTATAAAAAGTGTAACCATCTAAGAAGACTAGCGTTTTGCCGTTCACCATGTTTATAAATTGAGCTGAAATAAACAGAATATTTATATTTCGTTCATGAAGAGTGAAGAATTTTCAGTGGTACAGGGGATTATAAAAACTCACAATTGTAAAAAAAGTTTATTAAATATTTAATAAACAAAAAATATCTTAAGTCTAATGAAAATAACCAAAATATAATTTCTCTAAATCTATCATATTTTACACTTAGGAACACTTAAGAATCTAATATAAAAATAACCATAAAATATACAGAATCCCATTCATATGTTTAAGATCAAGGCAGGAGATTAATCACCGGTTTCTCGACCGAAAAATTATTGTGACAAATTGTCAAACGCGTGTTTGCTACTGTGATTGGTCAACTGAATTATCTATAACCAATCACAGCAGCTTACGGACATACCGGGCTTTGTGACTTTGTAGCATTAATTTTCGTTCGAGAAACCGAGGTTTAGTTCTGTTGTATAACACTCATGATTTTAAAAGTTTATCAATTATATTTAAATTATTCCATACAAAAATAAGTACTTCTAATTTACCTAATTTTTTTTATGATTTTTTGATATTTATTGTCGCTGAAGTGAGATGGCGACTACATTTTGAACGTTTTTTATAACGGGAATTTATTGGTCTTCAGAACATCCTATAGATACAATGAATGACTCCATAACTATTCTAGGTATTTAATGTGACAAACCATAATATTAAATCTATGTAATCTTTGCCTTTTTTATATTAATTTTTGGATAAGTCATTTGTTGACTTACTCGTTCCCTGGGTTACGTACTTATTGTCTTATTTCTATTGTTGCTATGTCAACACTCTTGTCACTATGTCTCTAAACCCTTCTCCATCTCAAATAAACTTACTGGCTCTTGACATTTAGCCACATTTATTAATTTTCATTCGAGAAACCGAGGGAAGTCTAGAATCTTAAATCGTGTGAAAAGTGAATCATTCAACGTCCACAATAGTTCGACCTTCATGCAAATCGATTTCAAGGTATTGCAATATCTTTCATTTCAGTACCTTAAAATCGTTTTGTACGAAGGTATTGTCAAAAGGCATTTGCTAAAAGCACGGTTAGTTGAAAGTTGAAGACACAAGATACAACCTCATAAGTGTATCTCAAAGTGGACGTTGAATGATTCACTTTTATATTTACACGATTTACGACCCTAGACTTCTCACGGTTTCTCGACTAAAACTGAATAAATCTGACCAATTGTCAAGAGCCAGAAGGCTAATGCGATTGGTTGTTAATAATTCAGTCAAGCAATCACAGCAACTTACGCCAGATTATTATTATTATTTTTTTGAGAAACCGGCTTTTGAGATATGTGTTGGTAGTACAGCCACGTGTTTGATGTTTTCGATGTAGAGATAAAGAACATATCGCAAAAGTGTACATACAATTTTCGAGCAACAATTATTTAGATGCATTTGCCAAGATTCGACATCAATATTCTTGGCAACATCAACATAGAACATGTTATGACAACATTCATTATTTTTAATTTTAAGTTTGAGAATCTATACTTCGATTTTTATTCAGTAACTTGACAGTTGAAAGAATAATAATGTTACCATACTAAAACTAATATTGGACGTAGTGTAGTGGTAGTGAACGATTTTGCGTAAAGAACGAATGATAAAAAAAGGTCCAATTTATATAACTTTTCGTAAATAATACAATAAATATTCGTATGTAAGATGTGGAATATAATAACAATTAATAATTGATAATAAAAGTAATTTCCTTTCTTTTCTTCTAATAAAAACAAAATAAAAATCATGTTATTTTACTTTTTTTTTACTTTTGTCATTTTAATAGTGTATAGAATTATACATATAGATGACTGTGATGTGGGTCTATAGATTTTTAATAGTGAATATCGTGTTATTAAGAAAGTTTTTAAATTTAAAATAAAACGTTTGCATATATAAGTAGGTACATTATTTAAGTTCATTCAATTTCGTTCATTCTTACACCACCTCACTAACAATTTTTTGTCTATTTCTGGTAACCCTTCAACTGTCGAGTTACTGAATAGAATTAAAAGTCGAAGTATAACCCTCTCTTTTCTGTATCGTATTAAGCAAGTGGTGTTTTGTGTTGGAACGAATTAAATAATTAATTGTGAACAAGTTGGAGTATATAATTATTAACCTAACTCGCCACAACCATCATCACATTATACAGTCCAGTGTAAGGAAACTAATATGTCTTGACATATTTCCCGTCAGGACACCTATGGACTGGTCGCATCTCGTGAGCATGCTCCAGGAAACATTTTATAATATTATTGTGTTCGTCCAAACAGAGGTATGATTTACACCGTGGGAAGTTAGTGCAGACCCATTTGTGGCCTACCTTCAATTTGTACCTGTAGAAGAATGTGTAGCCGTGGTACAGGGCCCAGGTTTTACCGTTGGCCATGTCGATAATGCAAGCTGAAAAAAAAAATGGAACTAAAGTACTTGTATTTGATAGGTGCCTAATTAATATTTTAATTATTGAGAGAAATAAGAGTCTAGCATTTATTAGGAACAAATTAAATAATTAGTGGGTATTTATGAAAAATTCTTCCACTCCCCGTGACATCACAAAATCCAACGACGTATTTATTTTACTAAAGGTATAGACACTTTTATACCGGTTTTACCGAACGAAAAATTAATGCGACAAATTGCCAAACGCGCAAGCTGCTGCGATTGATGATTAAATTATCAACAGCCAATCACAGGCAGCTTCCGTGCACTTAACAATTTGTCACAAACATTTTACGTTGATTTATTATAGCCAGACTCTTAAATGTTCCTCCGTTCCTGAGGTAGATGCGTGGTGGGGTTTGGTGACGTGACTCAGAGCTCACTGATATGTCAACTTGTGACAACTGTCACCCCTCCCGCACCGCGCAGGTACCTCAGGAACGGTCTCAGTTTAGCGGTCGGGCTCTATTATTTCATGTAGGCAGGTAATTGCAATTTAAGCATTTGCAAAATGAAATGAATAAAACTGAAATAGAAAATATTTTACATTTTCGTATCAAAAATAAACAATTTGAAAATGGTCAGGGGTTTAGACGGGGTAAATCAAATGAAGTTATTGGTTCAAAAACATACTTTATTGAATAACTGGTTTTGGCTGTCGACTTCGTCCGCGGGAAAGTCGGTTATCGGGGATACTGACGAAGTCGCTAATTAAAACGTAGCCTATGTCTTTATCCACATTTCAAGCTACCATTTTGTCAAATTTCATCACCATCGCATTAGTGGTTATGCCGTGATGAGATTACAAACAAACAGACAGAGTTACATTTGCATTTATAATATTCGATACCTATAGCAAAGAATCTGTGTTTTGTGTATTTCCTACACCTTTACATAATTGCCATTAGACATTAAATGATAATATGGTTTAGCGTGACGATGTTTATGTACTTCTTTGATCAGCTTCCCTTGATGTGAAACCAAGACGTAGGAGGAGCATTTTGACGTACATTCCCATCGAACCACCCCCATCCTTAAAGTCTTGAGTCTGGAGAATGTGTATCCATCCTTCATAAGGTACTGCTTTCTGTTTTTGTCCACAGTTATCATTTTAACTGGAACAAAATTATACTTTTCAAATGGTTCAAGAGATTGATTAGGTTACTAAAGGGTCTGTAACGCTCAGGCGTCCATAGGCTGCGGCCTAGAAATAAAATACCTATGGGCAGTAGTGACAGCTTCCCACCATTGTGGAATAAAAAGATCTGGAGCGAATAGCTAGCACAGAAAGTTTGCTATAGAAAATAGCATAGTTATCCGCCAAAATGTCATGCATACGCTCCAACGCCCTCCCGACCTGGGAGAGCGTATGAAAATTTTGAACGTCATATAAGAAAATTTGAATCTAATTGCCTCTTCCAAAAGGTAGATTCGTATGGAGAAGAATGAGCAAGAAACTCCATACCACACCATACATACAACAAATAAAATAGTAATTGTTTACATTTACATCGAAGCGCGGAGATATATCTATCAATAATCTAATTGGTTTACACTTGTCATTTTATTTCATTTTTAATATTGTCCGAATTGACGACATGTTGCTTGCAGTTTTCATATTATATGTATTAAAAAATAGAATAGAAGAAGTACTTGACCAGATCTATTGCAAGATGACATGAATGTTCAGCATATCAATAGAACACTTGACTTTGCTCCTGTGCAGCATAAATCGTGATCTACACTGGATTTATGGCAAAAGGAGATGACGATAGTCGACAAGGGATAACGAAAAGGAAAAACCTTTAACTTACTATATTTTACCTTTTTGTTTTTGATAGACAAGTAGTAAACGAAAAAGTAAGGGATTTAAAAAAAAATTGGTTGTCTGTAAAGTCGGTTTACTGACGATAGTTGAACGTGACAACGCGAAAGAATCATTACCTTTATCGCTGTAATTATCGTTGCTATAAACAATTGACACCACATTCACTTTTCACTTGGACGCCTCAGTGCGAGGTAACGCCGCAGAGCGAGATAACGCCGCATGACGTCATGTAACGCCGTAACGCCGCATGACGTCATGTTTTTTCGTGCGTGCAGCCGGCTCTATCGAATTATAAGACGTTGTCACGTCAAAATTGGTTGTCGGTAAAGTCGGTTTACTGGCGATAGTTGAACGTGACAACGCGAAAGAATCATTACCTTTATCGCTGTAATTATCGTTGCTATAAACAATTGACACCACATTCACTTTTCACTTGGAACGCCTCAGAGCGAGGTAACGCCGCAGAGCGAGGTAACGCCGCATGACGTCATGTAACGCCGTAACGCCGCATGACGTCATGTTTTTCGTGCGTGCAGCCGGCTCTATCGAATTATAAGAAGTTGTCACGTCAAAAACATTGAAGTATTTTTACGTCTGGAATAACAAAAACGTTGAATATAAATAAAACTTACTAAATGTTTTTATTCATTAAACTTAAGGCATCCAGATTACCAGACAACCAAGGTCGGTGAAGAAATACATGGTAGGTTTTTAGGCCCAGTCAAAGAAAATAACAATGTATAGATATAAACATACATAGACATAATTTTTTTAAGGCCAATTACAAGTTTTCATTTCTACATTATATTAAGATTATAGGCACATATTATCGATTATCGCCAACATGCATCGGCCAAGCATGGCAATTACGGCTGAAACCCCTTTGGGGAAGACCTATGCCCAGCAGTGGGCGTCTAGAGGTTGACATGATAATCGTGCTTAATTGTTGGTGTATAAGGTAGATTTTGTGTTTGTTGTAAACTTGCTACAGCTTCACATGAATTCCGTTAGACATCAATCGATGTTGCGGCCTAGCGTGACTATGTTTATGAACCACTTTTACAAGGTATCTTTTCGATCGATTCGATTCGATCGTAAACCTTCAAATGGTGTGGCGGCGCGGCGGGTCGAAATGCGCCCCCAACGATATTTCCGGCACGCCCGTGCGTGGCAGGTCTTTCTCGACCCACCAGCACCAGGGGAGATTAATATGTTATAACTTTGCGAAAACATGATGTATACAATTTTTTTTTTTTTGTACTGTTAGAATTATCTGGAACTCAACGTCCTTAGGTTCTATCTACCAAACAGGAAATGAGAAATAAACTAGGGAAACGGCAGGCCGATATCGACGTGAACCGCACTAGAAAGTTTTTTTTAGTAGTGATGGCACTGACAAAAATAAGGAGATATCGAAAATAAAACAAAATTATCGTAAAAGAAATGAAGTTGTTTTTTACTTACTTATGCCTGTCTTTAAAACATCTCACGCAAAGGTTTTGGTTGCATTTCCTGCAATATTTTTTTATTTTTTTAACTTTTTTTTTTTTGCTTGGATTCTGTTAAAGGTTCTTCGCAGTTTCTCGTAGCACCCTGCACAATTTCTCCGTTTAGCACTTATCTCAAGGACATGACCATTGTAGTTAGGTTTTGCTTGATTTTCTGAAATGTTTTTTTTTTTAATTCCGTTTGATTTATTTACCATGAGTTTTACAACAGGACTATTAGGACCTAATAAATAGGTTCTCAAATGAAATTAAAAAGTTAAGAGCATTGTGAGTTTTTATTTTTTTTAATTAAACTGTACAGAATTACTTAAAAAGCAACGTATAGACATAAATTAAGGTGTACTGAAACTAATGAGACCAAAATTGTCTCATGTCGTGAAGGTTTTGGGGGAGAAAAACGTTATCACTCAAAACCATATTTCAAAAAGGAAATATAGGTAATTGCTTCCTAGACTTGCAACTCTATCTATCGCACGATACGGGTCGGGGAGCAGGGCCATATTGTATTTGTATTGTTCACCCGGAGGGAGGCAGAGCCAGCGGTATGAAAGTGATAGCATTTTTGGAAATACCTACTCTCGCCGCGTATCGCCACCTCACATTCCTCTTAAGATAGCTTTGAACTTTGTAAGACCGTAATTTGATTGCTTGTGTGTGCGTTTACCGATGTCTATACACGGAAATCGTAGTTGTTGTGCCTGGCCTTCTTGTCCGCAGATTTATATCTTAACTTTTTTATCTGACTATGTTAACTTCCGAGGGTGTCGTCGAAGGCTTCCGTGTACTAACAACTTCACTGCGATCACCAAGACGCCTGCCAAGCGTGAGGATTATGGCACCCCCCCCCTTTATGGGGGAGGCCTTTGTTCAACAGTAGACGTCTTTAGGCTGATTATGATGATGATGATGTTAACTTGTGCTCAAAACCGGTGCTCGGACATAGTGCATTCACATTAGACTGGATTCCTAAATAAACTGAGTCCTCACACAAGGACTGTAGTTGTTCAAGTTGATTGAAGTTCAGCATTGTCGGAAGGACTGTAGTTGTTCAAGTTGATTGAAGTTCAGTTTGAATCTATAGTCACGTATTCTCAATACCAAGCCCAGTATGAGAACGATCAAGTCGATAATGAGGTCTAACCTCAACTGAAGTGAGGACTCAGTTTATTTAGGAATCCAGTCTAATGTGAATGCACTATGTCCGAGCACCGGTTTTGAGCACCGGTGACGCGGGCTACCGGGCTGGCTAAATCACCGATCTGGTGTATAATTTAGTGGGAACAGGGCCTAATGCGTATTTTGTGCAATCACGTAGACCACGTAAAGCGTTATTCTCACGATAAATACAGCTGACCGAGCCGAAATAACAACTCGCATCATGGGTTATTGAGTAAGGGCTCTTACACACGAGCGACGACGACGAACTTCAAAGATCAGCGGACGACGGCGGTCGCTGACCTTTGAAGCTCGTCGTCGTCGTTTGGAGTTGGTATGTCGACGGCTGCAGCCGACGCGTCGACAGCTACCGCTGACGCGTGTCGACGGCTGCAGTTGCCTCTGCCGTTGGCAACATGCCGCTCGTGTGTAAAAGCCCTAAGTAAACAGAGTGCCATAACATACCTTAATAGAAACATTAGTGCAAAAAACGCCATACATTGCTCGCAGAAAATAATATAAACGGAGCCAGACCAATGCACATGCACGAAGACCATGCACAGCCACCGAAACACTGGCAATGTGTTTAAAATAAAGTCAATAGTTACCTGTTGCAGATGTGGAACGTCGTTAACCCTTTAACCGCTTACGTCAGATTAATCTGACAAATATTTTTGTGTCCATTACGCCAGCGTCGTATATTTACGAGCAAATATTACAGCTTGTTAAGTCTATTTTTTATTTAATTACGCTGTATTATATCAAGCAGATGTTTATATTAGGTAAATAGTTAATAAAGTAATCATTTACAACTCACTTTAGTCTCTTAATTTGAAGTCTTAAAAATAATGTCCGAAGTTAGATGAAAAACTAATATTATTCACTGTGCCGGGGGCTGGAGGCTCGACAACTGGTATGAAGTCGGGCGGTTAAAAAGTTAACACGGAAATGTTGGAATCGTCTTCAACAATGACCTACAGATGCCTACAGTTGTAGATAGGTATGTTACACGTCGTTATACTTACTATCAGAACTAAACTTTTTCCAGTTAAGGTGCAGCGCAGACGACAGACTATTCGTGACGCACTTTTTAGTCTGTGAAAATAGAACCTATGCAATTATATGCAGTACGCACACGACGCGCAGAAAGTCCGCCGCACAAAAAATTCTCTATTTCTTCTTCTTTTTCTGTACTTCATGTACAAAATAATACTTCGCGATCTCTGCACGATTTCCATAGCGTCTAGCTCTGCCGACAGAATGATCGAAGATGTGCGTCGTGTGCGTTGAATCTGTGAAAAATCCGCGACCGACTTTTTGCGCGCCATGCAGACTTTTTGTGCGCCGCAGACTCGATCGCACAAAAAGTGTGCCGTCTGCGCTGCACCTAATGATTGCAATAATGCCTCTGTAAATTCTTTTTTTGAAATCTTCCAATCATTTTTCATGTTGCATGTGATCCAAGCGTTTACTAATGTCATGCCAAACCAATATTTCATACCCATTTTTTTTACACCATTTGAGTCAAGTAGAATAGTATATGAAGACATTTGGTCACTAAAGTCAACTCTTTTACAAACAACAAATTAATTAAGAAACGGGAACACAAAACAAAGTAAGTAATCCCTTAATTTTCCACCGTCAGAGGTGAAATATGTTACAAAGAAAGAAAGAAAGTAAGAAAAACCATTTATTCACACGAGAGTGACGCACATATGGTATAACAATATTAATTAAGCTTAAAACTAAACAATTCATCTGCCTAGCCTTTTCCCAAATATATTGGGGTCGGCTTCCAGTCTAACAGGATGCAGCTGAATACCAGTGTTTTACATGGAGCGACTGCCTATCGGACCTCCACAACCCAGTTACTGGGTAACACCATACCCCTTGGTAAGACTGGTTGTCAGAAATCTTAAAACTACCTAATCAATTAAATTCTAAAAAAGTAAAAATATCCCATATAAATTTCCCCTACTTCCCTATCCGTTAAAAAATATTTTTCGACATTGGATAACACTGTAAGTACAAAGGTATGCGTGGCTAAACATGAAAAAAAATTTTTATGTACGTGCCGAATTGAGAACCTCCATCTTTTTTTGAAGTTGGCTAAAAATCAAATCAACCATACATTTTGACTAGTTATGCGAATATTAATGCCAGCTGGATTGTTTTTCGTGTTTTCAGTTTTGGTGGTCCCATAGGTCAGTCGAGGAACACCGTGGTGGTTTTAGCCGGTAAGAGTCCGGCACACTCCCCCGTCTTCCCTGGACGGGGGACAGTACATGAGGATTTCCCAACGATAAAAAAAAAAAAAAACGTGTGGTAAACAAACTTAAGAAATATTTTAAAATTCATTTATTAAAATGGATATGATTAAAAAAGGGAACTAATTTTTTGAGCTGTTATTTAAATATTCGAGATGTTATTATGATCAGTTGAAAAACATATTCAGCAGTTATTTAATTTAATGGCGGTTGATTACTTATTGCGACAGTAAAACATGGACAGTAATAAAAAATCAATTAGTCGGTTATTTTATCATACAATGTCAATTCTAAAAATAATTGAGCAGTCCAATAACTGAGAATGGGCAGTTAGGTAAATCGAAATGATACTTAGAATGGATCCGACATGGTTAGGTTAAGTTAGGTTAGAACTGTGACCCTCTACGTCAGAATCAAATCGCTTTTCAGTCCCCCCACTCTCCCGCTCCCCTCATTCCCCTTCCCCATCTCTAAACCCATTGCCCCCACTACCACTCCCCTCACCCCTAACACCCCATTCCCTCCCCATAATTGTTTATAGAACTGCGTAGAATGAGATTTCCACACGTAACCGCTCGTTCAATAATTTTTACCGCTCATTTAATTATTTTCCTGCTCAATTATATATTCACTGATCCATTTCATTATTTTTTTATTACACATTTTTGTTTACTTTACTGCTTAGTTTTAACTGCTGAACTAGTAATTAAACGTGCCATTTATAATTTTTAACTTACCAAAACCGCTATTTACAACTGCCTCTTTAAATGAGTGCCATTAAAAATACATTAACTTTCTATAGTTTAATATATGTTCCATCATGCAGTTTGTAATACTTTAGTCGTTCATGGCAATGGTCTTCTAAATACTTGACTAATCTACCATCTTCTGACACCAGCAGGAACGCGCGACACTTCGATGTTCTCGAACAACTCCATCTAGCGCCTGATTTGAGAACAACTTGCTTATAGTAAGTATAGCCATTCTTCATTAAATATTGTTTGCCGCTTCCTTTAACTGTTATGAGTTCCACTGTAAATAAAGCAGTAAGAGGATACAATTTTACGATATTTATGTAAGTAAATAAATAAATAAAAAAACAAAAGTATTATACCCACTGCAAATTAAAGAATTTAGCATGAACGGGTCGCCCTATTCGTGCTACCTAAATTCTTTAATTTGCACAAAGTTTAAAATTTTTTGTACTGGATTACTTAAATGAATAGTGGTTTTAAGATCTCAATCATGGTTTCATTGCCTTATATCGTAGTATCACGTTGATAAATAATAAATGCAATATTTGGTTGAGATAAGGTCATCTAAGAGTGCGGCCAAGATTGTTTAACTGTTACTAGTATCGTCCTAAAATTAAGTACTTACTTTGATTATCAAAACGTAACCAAGTGAATACCAGTACCAGTATAAGGTGATCTTGCAATGTTTAGAATTTCCATACAATGAGTGGTCAGTTTAAACTGGAAATGTATAGCTTGATGTGTAACCGTGTGTACCAACATTTTGTTTTACTTTGTTTATAATTCGATCGTATTGCTAAGTGCGGTATATAGTGGAGAGTAATAGCTTTTTCTTTCTTTCAATAAGTAGGTACTGTAGAAACTCAGACGGGTTTCAATTAATACAACCTTATTAGAATTGGTAACGGGTATGAGATAAACACTCTTTTAGAAAAAGAAGAACTTGACGTTCGACGTGTGGGCTGTCTGGTCTAGCGATAAAATATAAAATAATTGAATAACCATTAAACGAAGTAATCTAAAGGATTAATTGAGTATCATTAGTAAATACCTCTCCTAGTCCTCACAGTAGTTAATATTCACTGAAACGGCACTTTTATGTCAACTATATATTTTCTCAAAAAAGTAGGTAACATGTAAGTTTACAATGCTCAATCGTATTATTAAAAACATGTATCTGTGGTTTTTTGTAAAATGAGCTTGAAGTTACATAAATTCAATATTGAAATTATAATTTCCGTTGTTTTTGGATTTAACTTAGGTAGGTTACCTACCTTGTTACATACCTAATGCATACTCAATTGAGTAGGCATTAGGTATTAGGTAGGTAGCTTAGTTACTTTGGTTTCCGTTTGGTATTAGTGCGCTACAAAGACAACATTTTGAATGACTAAATGACTAGATACAATAATACAATGGAAGAAAACGCGTTATACTTCTGCTTATTCCAACCACGACTAAGTTCTATATACGTGCGCGTAGCTTATAATAATTACTCTGGTTTCCGTTTCACCGTTTGGTTATAGTTCTGCTAGAATGACAACACTATACAATATATATTCTTCTGTTTACTCTAACCACGACGAAGTTTGATATAAATACATATATGTATTTACAAAAAAAAATGTATGTATATCAGCTGTCTGACACCCATAGTACAGGGTCTCCCTAGTTTGGGGTCAGATGGCCGTGTGTGAAAATGTCCCCACATATTATTATTATTATTATTATTATATACGTGCTATAATAGTTGATCCGTTCATGATTATGCTTTTCTGAAGACTTGATAACGAAACTATTTTTGGTTATAAAGATGTTTGCGCGACACTTCGATGACGTCGCACAGCACCATCTATCGTCCGATTTGATATTTAAAAGCTCACAATCAGTATTTTTTCCTTTCATCAATTGCCGCTTATTTTTATCTCGGATAGATATCGATTGCACTGTAAAATATAAATGTTTGTTTAATTATAGTTTTTGATGTACAATCAGTTACCCCAATTAGCTGACCTTTGAATAAATGGTTGAGATCTTCTAGAAAACGAATCGACAGAATAGGGTATTACACCCATTTTTGTAAAGTGTCTCAATGAAATTCTGTAGTGCTAATATGCCACCAAAAAAAATACAAAAATTTTATTCAATTGAAAAATGCCATAAAAATGCATCTAAATTTTTAATTTTCAAATTTCGCGCGTAGTTCGGCGAAAACGCCTCTTACTGGACGCCGCCATATTGCTCAGCGTAAATGACGTCAGTTCGTTTTGTATCAAATGAGCTCATATTAAATATGATAATTGTATATCAATTAAAAATAATTAAAAGCATATTTTGTAATAGGTAGGTGTAATTATGAAAAAATTACGTTGGTTACGATAATAATAAAAGTACAAAGCCTTTAATACGCCAATCTGTTGACTGACAGTTGTCAATTTTTCGTTTACACAGCCGTATGGCGTAATGACATGACCGCTATTATTTCACGATGTTTTATAACAGATTAAAAATACTGAAAACTT
The DNA here is from genome assembly GCA_947361185.1 of Charanyca ferruginea. NCBI lineage: Eukaryota > Metazoa > Arthropoda > Insecta > Lepidoptera > Noctuidae > Charanyca > Charanyca ferruginea. The sequence continues at coordinate 20,720,756 of OX376073.1, forward strand.
AAATTGAATTTAAAAATTTGTTTTGTTATTTTATGAACTAAAACTTACATTTTCCGACTGGTTTATGCCTAAACTGTCTCAATAACATATTTATAGATTTTTTCTCGTATAGAGTAAAATACCCTATTTTATAATTCTTTTATATTGTATTTACTTTGCCAAATGCATCAAATTCTATTTAGTTATTAATAGTTATGTTGTGTAATACATACTTAAAACACTTAACGATACATTTAGTAACTCACAGAGTATAACTAAACTGGCTATATGTACTTTTAACAAAGTCAAAGTCAAAGTCAAAGCATTTATTTCAATTAAACCATTTACAGGCACTTTTGAATTGTCAAGGAGTCGGTCAGTTAGACAGAAAGTTGAAGCTAGTTGCTCGTTCCAAAACGTAGGTAGGTCTCTATGGAGAAGAACGAGCAAGAAACTCCACGGACACTCTTTTAAACTCAGGTTTTTACAAAATACTGCTTACATTATTCTTGTTGCTTCTATATGTGAAAACAATGAAGGTAATCTAGAAATACAAAACATAAAAAATAATCAAGATAAAAACCATGGCAGTTAAGAGTTGACCAATCTCTACTGACAGCGCCCGTTCACGAACATGACGCGTGAATCAGCACCATTCAGCTCAACAATTTTAGAGGGAGCCGAATGACCCAACACACGCGCCACCACCAGCGAGACATTTGAGTGAGCATGACAATTCTCTCAACCGCCATGCTCATTTAAGTCAAACACATAATAATTATAACCCAGCCCCACTCGCTATTTCTAGCCGCGAAATTACATTCGTGGGAGAGCTAACTACACTATACATATAAAAAAAAAATTAAGAGCTTGATTGCAAAATAAAACATGGATTTATCTTCGAAAAATTAATTAAAGGCGTTTTATAAATGTAGGAAATAAGTTTTATTAACATTAGAAACAACAATAACATTTCTAGCGCCTACCCAAAAAAATAATTTGTCAACAGCTTCTGTATACACAATATCATAAGTTTTATAATAATAATAAAGTCACGGACTTAAAGTAAGATAACACATATAAGAAAAAAGCTTCTTAAACTAAGATTATTGTAGAGGTTAAAATAAAACATAATTTCTATGATCACATTGCAGGTAAATTATTTTAGTCTTACATAACAGACAGGTGTTGGCGAAGAATGCTTCGCATACCGTGAACCGCCAAGAGGACAAACAAATCTATCCTTGAGCAACTACGCATAACAGATAGACCCCCACAAACCAATCAAACCAATATCCAATATTTTGCAAAAACATGTGTGTGTGTGTGTGCGCATGCCTGTGTGTGTGTGTGTGTGTGTGTGTGTGTGTGCATGCCTGTGTGTGTGTTTGTTGTCGTGTGTTGTTTTTTGTTGCGTGTGTTTTTGTTTGTTGTTTTTGTGTTTTTTGTTTTGTATTTTGTTTTTTGTTGTGTTTGTTATTTTGTGTTTTGTTTTGTAATATTTTGTAATGTGCGTCACTCTCTCGTGACCAAGCAACCCTCACTGGACTCTCTGTTACGACCGCCCTGAGAGAAGCAGAGAACCGAACGAAGTGGGAAAAGTCATATTTAAGCAACGAAGGCCTTTCAGAGACGCAACCTTCAGTAATGAAGAATAAGACTAAGAAGACATAACAGACTTAGAAGAAAATATTTTTTTATTACAACATACAGCTAAGACATAACAGACTTAGCTGTATGTTGTAATAAAAAAATATTTCTGACATTGGTCATATATTATTTTTACGGACCAAGGTGACACCAAAATCGTTGCCTTATACTAGGAATTTCTTCTGTATCATGGGTGGGTTTACAAATATCAGCCAGACCCGATACAATTATCTGTAGGCCTACCTCGACGCAGTCCCCGCTGACCTATTTAAGCCTCCGCGCGATGGACGCGGCCTCTTTGCCAGCAGCAACGAAGTATCTCTCTTTCTATCAGCAACGAAGTACCTCACCGGACTGAAGACCACGTTTTTCAAGAGCATACCACCCATCTACCGTCTGAGCACTAAGCCTCCTTTTCTAATCTAGTGTATCAAGAATACTGTCTAAACCGTATTAAAAGTTAATGCTATTGTTGAAACCTCCATCTTTAATTCATCTCCAAATTGATAGTTCCCTTAGCCACCTCGTGCCTACCACGAGGCGACTCCGTGACAATTTATTCCGTGCGGGAATCGAACCCGCGACACGCTGCGCAGCAGCAAATTGGTAAACCACTGCGCCACCGTGTAGTTGAATTATTCGTTCGTCAAAGTATAATATTGCCGCAAATGTGTGTTGGAGGACCCCCGCGAGTGGTGTTAAGGTTAATATAATAATTAATTACATAAAAATAAAACGTCTTATCCCATATAATACCTGGACAGCCTCGGGGGAGGCCTTTGTCCAGCAGTGGGACACCACAGGCAAATAAACAGAAAATGCCCATATTATTATTTATTGAACACTTTTACAACTTGATATACGTGCCATCAGACATTTTAAAATACTGCAAGGGGGTGTGGTTATGATCCTCCAAGGACTTGATGACGACATTGTCTTCTGATACCAAAACGTACGCGTGACATTTAAATTTTGACGTTCTTGTACAGCTCCATCTAGTGCCTGATTTGAGAACAAAATGTTTATAGTAAGTGAAGCCGTTTTTCATTAAAAGTTGCTTGTTAGCACCTTGCATTGTTATGAGTTCCGCTGTAAAACAATTATTTTAATTTTTAAAAGAAAAACTGTGCAGAAAATTGTACTCATATTAAATTAATAATTGTATAGAAAAGTAATGTCTCCTTAAATTGTGAGCAGAGGTCGGTTGGACTTACGAATATGGGACAAAATGCTTTATCATAAATATATAAGGTAGTCGAATGGATGTATAACAATATACTTTATTATTCCTGAAAAACTACGATTTTTTAGTCTAATTTAAATAACGTTTTACACATTCTCAAAAGTCTTTCATTTTTTTTATCATTTTCTGTGACTACTCTTTCCGCAGCGGTATCTGTCCTTAATTTTTCCTTTTTCTTTTTAGCGTCACTTTTGCGTCTGTCTTGTCTCCATTGCTCTCGCTGTTGTTCGGCTTCTAATGGAGTCATATCCGAAATTTTCTTTCTTTTTGATTTCAGTCTCTGCAAATTTCTTGAGCATTGAGCTTTATACTCATCTGGCCTCTCTTTTTTCAGTCTTTCTCTGTACCTCCTAGTTTTTTCTGCTCCACTGAGCGGCATTATAGTTCCTACAAAACAATGAATTTCTAAGAATAATGACATCGACTGTGAAAATGTTAAAAATAATAAACATTTACGCCGTACCTATTTTTTTCCTATTTTCTATTTTAGGCCCTAAAACATCAAAATAATAGTAGATTACCGCACCGAGCCGTAAGTGACTTATAGTTAGTAAAATTTACAATGTGAACTGTTCTTTATGTGCTCAGACGTGTTGTGACTTGCAGCTCATGGTATATGTGACCACCCGGATGGTCACATTCTGAGGTCACATGTCAGCTACTGGAGTTTTTATTACTTTTGTAATAAATCCGCTGCTCTACTTAGCCGTCTAAAATATTACGGAATTGAAAGTTCGAGTACATATACACATAATGTTTAATTATATGATTAACAGAAAACGTGAAATAAACAGGAAATGGTCACCTTACCTGAGTGTAAAAATCGCCTCCTGGTAATCACACACGAGTCGTCTGTTTGTCACTGCGATTACTGTGGCACAGGCGTATGAAATCTAATTTTATTGAATCAAGGTCGGTAGTGTTGCCATATCAACAACCGCGAAAGATACTATAAATAGAGTGTGTTTTTTAAAAGACGGTCACAATACTGAGAGCTCAGGTTGTGACAGAAATTTAGACTTGTATTTTTTATTATTTTTTTATTAAATATTGCATGTACCTAATAAACAATTGACTATCATAAAAATAAGAAGTAATAGTTCCAAAATTATAGTAAACCAGGGAAATTTAAATTTTTAAATGTTTATCGTGTAAATTTTGATCTTTTATGAAAGACTTATCACAGGGGACAACATAAAAGCAGGTGTTCGGAATACTTCAATTATTTATAAAAAAAATAACATTTAAGGAATTATTTATACAAAAATGGTATAGTTAAACTATTTAAATGAGAAATTGAATGTATTTCACACTTCTACGTTTCTTTCATCAGTTTAAAAATAATTAAATATTAAGACGGAGGGACAGCTCCAAAAGCGGGGGTGTGATATTTTTCTGAAAACGCTCTGAAACAAAAGACAGATAGACCGCGCGGAACACTTAGAGTGAAGCCAAAAAAGCAAATACAGGTTCAAAAGCGAATACCTACCTACAACGCGCTTCGTTTTGTACTGACACGAGTCAGTATAGTACAAAACGCTGCATCGTTAAAAAAACAAAATACATACAAATTCAAAAGCGAATACAATCACGAGATTGTAGGAATTCGCTTTAAAATTTGTATTTGCTTTTTTGGCTTCACTCTCAGTGTTCCGCGCGGTCTATCTGTTGTTGTTTCATAATCTGGGACTGTTATATCATTTCATTAATTTCTTTTTTCTTACAGATCCATATTTTTTTGATAATAAAATAAAGCATAAAGCACTGAGTGATAACGAAACTTCCAATTGGCAAAAGAGTTTTCAGAGTCGGAGGAAATTCAAACAAACGAACAAGCAACCTTTTCAGCTTTGTTTTATTAAAACGAGGCACATAGACATATTCTTGAACTTATGGAAAACCATACCCGGCCCAGTCGGAAGTCGTCCACTGTTGAATAAAGGCCTCCCCCATAGAACGTCACAACGATCGGCAATCTGCTGCTAGCATCCACCGGTCATCGGCAACCTTGACGATGTCAAAATAAAAAAACAGAAAAAGAAGAGAAAGACTTTTTGAGCTGTATGGCCTTATATTAACACTGAAACATTTAATAAGTATGCTACTATTTATTCTAAAACTTTTAAAAATGCTTGTAAGGCAGCTAAAGCGTTATACATTGGCAACAAAGTAAAATCAGATGATGATAAAATTAAGACTGTTTGGAAAATTATTAATAATGAAACAAATGACATAATACTGATTACACTCTGGAGACTTCCAGTGGATTCATAAGTACTAATATTATTATAATTACTCCGTCCCAAAGATGAGAGCAGTACTAAAGTCAAGGTTGCCGATGTCGTCGGTCCATCTGGTGGTAGGCCTACCAACGCTGCGTCTTCTAGTTCGTGGTTACCTTGAAACCATTAGTTTATGTTATATAATCTAGTATACTTAGTCACTTTCGTTGTTTCCAAACTCCACCTTCCTGTATTGTGCTTTATATAAACAGGAGCTGGATGCTTATGGTCCAAGTTTCCAGCTACCACAATCATGTTGTTATCGGCGACAATGTAGGCACGACAGTCATGCTTCATTCGAGAAGAACATTTGTATCGCTTTTTGCCTTTCTTCGACATACAATGGAAGCTGTAGGTGAAACCGTGGTATTTAAACAGTTGTGCACCTGTGACTAGTTCCATAATTTCACCTGGAATTTGATTTTTGATTAGTTTGAGACTTCAAGGTACGTATGGACTCTATTTTATAAACTTGACTCATAGTTCCTAAAGGCGGATCCAAATATGATAATTTTCCCGATTCGATCACCGTATCCGTATCGCCGACGCGTAACATGTTTGCCTATATGTGGGCTAATTCAGGTAACGAAGAAGTGCTGTTGCAGTACAGTTGCAGTTAAGTTTTGATCAAAACAACGTTTGTCGTATTCTCTGTCAGACACGGTCGCGTCAAGTTCGTGTTACGCGAGCGCAATAACGGCATTCTACTGTAGAGCGTCTTTGGTGCGTGCTTCGGAACGCAACATGAACGATATTCTACTATTCGTTTGACGTCTCAAAATGACAGTTAAAAAGCACTAAAATCTGTACTGGGGTATTATTTTAATATTATAATAACGTCATATTCATTGGAATGTAATTGATTTTATTCAATTATTTAGTGAGTAATATTTTTTCTCTCAAGTGGCTACACCATGTAAGTTTGGTTGTCGTACAGTTGACGTGCAGTTCACGCGCAGCTTACGGGCAGTTCAAAAATTACAAGAATGCCGTTTTTCACTCAAACTTGAACTTAACTGCAACTGCACTACAACTTCATCGGCGCGTCATAAAATTACGTGAATTAGCCCTCTGGACGCGAATGGCACGAGCGGCGTATCAAGACTGCGTAATATTGCGTAACATAATCGTGTCTCATCGCAAAACTACTACTACGGTTACGGTGATCGGATGGGGAAAATGTTCGTACGTGGATCCGCCTTATTATAATTAAATTACGAAATGTCATAAGTACCTACATGCATAATCTGTAATTCTGTGTTAGCAATTCAAATTGAGATAAGTTATTGGCACAGTGGGTCTTAGAGGAAGTATACAGACACATAAGCAAATGTCAAAAATGAGAACAGCACTAAAGGCTTGGCCACGCCCGATTGGACAACTTATGGGCGCGGGATACAGCAGAAGTATTTCCCTGGACGGGTCCACACCAACAGAAAACAGCAGCGGTCATATAGCATAAATGAAATTGAAGGATAGAGTTAGAAAGCTAGAAACTGAACAACATTGTACAGAGGCCAGCGCATCAAGCTACAACAATCTGTCAAATTTCTTTGATAGATTTTCAACTTTAATAAGTACGGTCAGCAAAGAAAGTCGATTAACACTTCAGATTTTTAATCATAGTTCTTGAGCAGAAGGAAATACGGACAGGATAGAAAATCAAGATAGAATAGACTCTGGACTATGGCGTGAAATATACTATTAAGTACTTTATTACTTACATCGTATTTATTTTTGTGCCTTTTTTTAGAGGATATGAAAATGTAATAGTGTTAATCTACTTTTGTTGCTGACCGTACATAAGAATAAGGGTCATATTCAATTGGGAACATTTGACAGTTTCGTATGGATTGACGTGCTGACGTCTGTACTTTTAAATGAATTAATGATGACTTTAATTGCAAGAATATAGGGTGCACATTTAGATGCTATAGGTACAATTTGATTGTTACGTTATATTCGATCTTTCAACTATGCGAATGAAGATGACAGAAAATTGAACTTTCTTTAAATATATTTCATTTTATCTTCTGGTATTCTGTTACTATTTTACCTGAATCGTCGCATCCAAGTTCTTCGATAAACGCAAATAATTCAATGTTATGATCACTTGCGAGATTTCTTGAATTAGCGGATAGTCTCAGAATTACTAAAAACGATGATGTAGCCGTTTGCTTAGAAGTGGAACAGCTTGAATTTTTAAACATAATTTTATGGAAGACCTTGATTACATCACTCCAAGAGAATGTGTTGCTAGAGGTACCTACCTGTTATTACTTACTTAACCATACCTACTTATGTTGTAATTCTGCCTGTCAGCCTGTTACGCTTTCATAGCTAAACCATTGAATTGATTTTGATAATATTTGCTTGAACTCTCATAAAGGACAGGCCACGTAATAATCTGCGATTTCGACTGTGACTGCAATTATCGACATTTAAGCGTGGTCGAAAGCTAACCATTTAATAAATTAAAAATTCCTGGAGCATAATACTGCTGTTAGTGCTAACCCTAAGTAGTACCCTACATTAAGACTTAGTCAGACATCGTAAATCTGTCATTATTTAATTTTCATCCCAAAAAGCGGATAGTCTCATGGGTACCTGTAGAATCTTTCATCAGTCTACCAAATCGATGGAATCTATTCAATGGTAAGAAGCCAGGGCAGCCTGGACATGTACAATTCCACCTGACTATATTATCAGTTGCGTTGTTATTTTATTCTTGATAGATAAATTTAAGCAATATTAAAAGTCACCTGTGCCTTCACCTTCTTATTTCTAGCACTAAATTAATTTTAAAAGAAATGCCACAGAACTACGTTACAGTATATTTATAAGAAAAAAAAAACAACTTAACTTGAACTCTTTAATTAAACAAGTTTATAGAACAACCCGAAAACGAATGAAATATAAAAAATAAATACAAAAAAATTAAACGGTAAAGTCTGTCTGTTAATATATGACGGGGTCGGAAGAAGAACAGAGTAAGTTTTTATACTTATTCGAGAGCGTTAACATAATTTATTATTTAAACTGAAATGCAATAGCTTGGTCTAGTGACTATAATGGTAAACACAATTATCTATACCAATATTATAAAGAGGTAAATATTCTAAGTTTGGACGTAGAAGGTTATCTCCGAAAAAACTCATTCGATATTAAAAATTCTTTCTCTGATAGAAAGCCACTCTGTAGCCATAACTTTTATGTTATACTTGATTTCTACGCGCACGAAGACGTGAGCAAGACCTATACCCTGTTCACAATAAGATTAGACATTTACTCAAACCTTTTTTACAGTTCGTTCAACCGATTTTGACTTCTATTGCGTTGGTAGCAAGACAAATGGCAACTGCAGTAAACAGTTGTATTGTAACCACTTTTTTGCCTCTAATGTCATCCTTAAGCCTACGGAATAGAAGTCAAAATCGGTTGAAGGGACTGTAAAAAAGGTTTGTGTTTATGTCTAATCTTATTGTGAACAAGGTATAGTTACATATAAATTGACGCAAATGAACGTTTACGTCCGTGTAGTCCATAGTAAAAAGGTACAAAATCACACACCATTTTTTCATTATTTCCGTACTTCTCAAATAAACACATGAATAAAACTTAAGCAACATCTGCCTAGCCTTTTTCCAACTATGTTAGGGTCGGCTTCCAGTCTAACTGGATGCAGAAAACATGGAGCAACTGCCTGTTTGACCTCCTCAACCCAGTTATTAGGTAACACGATACCAAAAAAACCTTAAATATTAGGTAATAATCAAAAATATATCTCATGAAACTTAACGAATACACACTAAGACAATGACGCAGCGTCAAAAGGTACTTGAACTTATAATTAGAAAGTTATTTTAGCGCATTAGTCCTCCGAGGCGAAATTAACAATATATAATTAACAGTAGACATGTCTCCATGTCTCATGAGTCAATGCTTGACTGGTTAAACTTAGTGTACAGTCCGTTTCCTACAAATTGAATATTAGGTCGTTCATGACCATTGTGGTTCAACTTGGTCCTAAGAATCACGGTCCCATCGTCACTAAGGACCACGATTGCGTGGCATCTCTTATGGTGCGAGGAACATCGCCACCTGTTATGTCTTATAGTCTTGAGTCCTGTTGCCTTGTGAAACGTGTAACCGTCAATCATAAGAAGAACTTTCCCTGATATTAAGGTGATGAATTTGGGATCTGCAGAAAATTGGTGGACAAAAATTAGGTAACGAATAAGGGAATTAATTAGAAGGGCAAAACCAAAAATAGGTACAAATTGTTTTAGATTAGTGTCTTGTGGTACTCGTTATAATTTAACTCTCTCTTCTTTTTTATTGTTTATTCATTATATAGCTGAACATAGAACAATCAATAATGAGATTAAATACGAATAATAGTTACTTTGTTAATAACACGCTACGCATCGGGCCTCGGCTTAGGGCATCGCTGGGAGAGGGCAGCAATGGGACAGGCTGGATCGGATTTCGATGTAGCTGTAGCTTTAAATTCGTTCTTAAGTAAGGGACGAATTTAAAGCTACAGGCTCAGCGGAGCGGGCTGGCGCGAGCAAGGGTCGGGGAGGAGACGTACGGGGTCGCCGCGGCGGCCTCTATGGCGTGGGATTTTGGTATGTATGTGTGAAGTGTCCAAAGTGTAGAGATGGCGCAACGCCTCTCGTCTCCTTGTCCTATGGTGGATCGGGGTCGGCGGAATCCGGAATTAAGTTGTGTATCTCGAATGCTCTCTAAAAACATCAAAAATAGAAGCATACGGGTCGAATTGAGAACCTTCACTTTTTGAAATCGGTATGAAAACGACAGGCTCGCCCGTTGGCGAAACGGTCAAGGCTTTGAAGAATGAACACAGTTCATATACTCAGTGCATCGTTGCTGGTGAGGTTATTTACCCGCCTGAATATAACCATCAGTAGAATGGCATGATCGTGTCAAAAATATTTTGAAAAAAAGATAAGGTCAAAAATGTTTTGTAAATAAAGATAAAGTTTTAATTAGTCTAGAAATAAGATATAAAATAAATGCTTGTACAACTTTTAATTTTCTTTTATCACCGTATGTAACTGAGTACATATCCATTAATCAGTTTATTTTAATATTTATGATATTTTCGAAAACACTCTAGACATAGTCCCGGTTTTTTAGGACAATCAGGACATCCGTATAAAACAAGTTTCCTTTTATTTGCTTCCATATAGCATACTTTACAACGCTTTCTTAATGTTCTTCCATATTTTTTAGACAAGTGCGCTGGTAAATGGATTTTACCCGGAGGCTGAGAAATCTCTGGTGCAACTTGAATTTCGTCACTGTCACTCTGTATTTCAGATTCAGAAGAGGATACACTTTGTTGACTTAATCCTAAAATGTATGAAAAAGTCAAATATAAAATAAATATTAAAAAAAAAATACAAAAACAGATGTATGTATAGAGAAGTAGAAATTCTAATTCTAATACTCTTGGGTGCGTAAAGAGTATCTTCAGACATTCACATTTGGCGATTTCAGACTTTTAACCATAAATCCAAGTTTCCTTACATTTTTTCCTTCGCCGGTACCTTTATGTAATTCAAAGGTTAGCAGTCAGGTTTTTTTTTTTTTTTTTTACTATTAAATAGGCTTGCGTTTGACCGCAATTCACCTGATCGTAAGGTAATCATGTTTCTATTTATAGGTCGCTTTTGATCCTTTATTTCACCGCAAATTAAATGAGATAAGCCCGCCACACTATTCCCAAACCACAGCAACTCCTGTAAGCTAGAATCAACAATGGCGACCACCAGAAGAGCGCCAAAGGAATAAAGCTCGATGAGCCCCAGAGAAACGATTCAACTGTCTTGGATGCCGCAACGAAATTAATCAGAAAAGAACAGCGGAGGAGTAACAAAACATATTATTCCCTCCAAATCAAGCAGAAGACAGAACAGAACAAGACCAATAGGCACAAAGGGACGTTTACAACTGGAAAAAGCCCTGTCGTTGGCAACTGGGCTTCTCTCAGTTGGACCACGGATTATAATTGACATAATTAATGGGTACTAAAAAGAGAGCTGTTACATTAAACCATCGCCACCTGATGACAAGCGTCTGGGAGACGTCAGTCCCACTCGTCACTCATAGCTGTGTCGATATCTATCGCACCAGAAAACCGAAAACAACTGCCGGACAGTCGCAAACCAGACAACACCCGTCTGGTTGGAGGGCTGAGGAACTTTCCAACCAACTCCTCATCAGCGCAGCCTTCATACGGCTACTTCATCAAGACGTCAGCGTTACTTCGGAAAACAGACTCTGGCGAGAATTCTATTCCTCAGTTATACAATGACCGTATTTCTAAGTGTAGTGTCCAACGTGTATAGATGGTGCATCGCCTGTCGTCTCGTCTAATGGTGGAACGGGGTTGGCGGAACTCGGAATAAGTTGTGTATATCCAACGCTCTCAAAAAACATCAAACATAAAAGCATACTGGTTGGATTGAGAACCTTCTCTTTTTGAAGTCAGTTTGAAAACGGGAGGCTTGCAACTTGGCGAAACGTTCAAGGCTCTGAAGAACGAACACAGAACACATTCTCAGTGCGTCGTTCCTGGAGAGGTTTTTTATCAGCCTGAATATAACCGACCAGTAGGTACGGTGGTGCGACAGGCGAGTCAAAAATATTTTGTTAAAAAGTTATAGTCAAAAATGTTTTGTAAATAAAGAAAAGGTAAAAAAAAAAAGTTTATTTGCCCGCGCATCGTTGCGTGTAAACAGTCGGTGCCCGCCTCGGTAAACATGCCCGATGCGCTGCAGTAGCAGGGCGGAGAGCACTGTACGCCACAGGAGTATACTTCGCCCACAGGCTACACGTGTAGAGAGGGATGTCGTGTGGAGTTCTAAAGAGTGTTAATTTAACCTCCCTCGAACAAACCTACGTGCTATAATTTTAGCCCTAACCCGACAACGCCCTCCGTTCCCGCTCAACATCCGCGTCATCCTTTAGAACCGTCGTAACAATGTGACCTAAAACTGCTCCACTATCTCAACCGGCACACTATTTATACACACAGGTGGTATATCATAAGAGTCAAAGGGCAAAGGACCAGTGGTTCAAATAACCATAAACAAGATCTATGTAACAAAAGTAATAGTTTTTATAAGTCTAAGAATAAAATAAATATTTGTATAACTTTTATTCCTCTTTTATCATCGTATGTAACTGAGCATATATCCATGAATCAGTGGCATTTATGTTAATATTTGTGATGTTTTCTAAAACATTCTAGACATAATCCCGGGTTTCTTGGACAGTCAGGACATCCGTATAAAACGAGTTTCCTTTTATTTGCTTCCATATAGCATGCTTTACAATGTTTCCTTAATGTTCTTCCATATTTTTTAGACAAATGCGCTGGTAAATGAATTTTACTAGGAGGCTGAGAAATCTCTGGTACAATTCGAATTTCGTCATTGTCACACCGTATTTCAGATTCAGGAGAGGACACACTTTGTCGACCTAATCCTAAAATGTATAAGAGAGTAAATTATAAAATAAATATTTTTCTACAACCAATGGATCATAGCAGGATTTGTACAAAAAAAATAAAGATGTTTAGAGAAATTCTAATTCTTATACTCTTGGGTATACCTATATCATATAGAGCAGCGTTTCTTAAACTTTTTTGTGTTCGTGGCTTGGCCGAGAAATGTTGAGTTTAGTACACAATTTTCTAATAAATATTTTGTGAGTTAAGTGACCTATTGCGGGCCCCAGATTCCCCGGGAGTCCGTGGATCCCACTTTCAGAAACCCTGATATAGAGGTAAGTAACCTAAAGAGTATCTAGGTAGTAACGTATTCTCCACATGGGAAAATTTGAACCCTCTAAATTAACTCTTTGTTTTTATACACCTTACAATCAGTAAGGATCTCGCCATGATTCTTTATCTTCGACATCACTGCTATTGGTGAAGGAAAATATCATGAGGAAACCTGGATTTATCTTCAATGTAAGTCCAAAATCGCCAATGTACCTTGAGCAGGCGTGCTGACCAATGCTCGTTCCTTTTCTGCATGAGAAGAGGCCTTTGCCCTATAGGCTGGTATTATAATTGTTTTTTACAATCCAATTTGGTGTTGTTCTGCCAAAACGGAACTCACGGAAAATTCACCCATTTTTCAAAGTATTTGTAATGATTTTTAATCCACACTTATCCATACTTAATATTATAAATGCGAAAGTAAGTATTTGACGACACGGTTGGCGCAGTGGCTAAGCGATCGACTGATGCGCAGCGTGTTGCGGGTTTGATTCCCGCCCAGGGTATATATTTGTGTGATGAGCAATTGTGTTTGCCTTGTGTCTGGGTGTTGTTTATCTATATATATATTATATATTTAAATTGTATTTGTGTATGTATATCAGCTGTCTGACACCCATAGTACAGGGTCTCCCTAGTTTGGGGTCAGATGGCCATGTGTGAAATGTCCCCACATATTACTATAACTCTGTGTATTACACTTTTACGATGAAACGGCTGAACCGATTTTGATAAAATTTAGTATGAAAATAGCTAAAACCCTGGGGAAGGACACGGGCTACTTGTTAATCCGCGATAACCGATATACACGCGGACGAAGTTGCAGGAAAAGCCTAATTATAACGTTGATATTAAATGACAATGCCAGATCCTGCCCCACCCATGTACAGAAAAAGTAAATTAATGATAATAATTGTAATGAATATAGAACCTTTCTATAGTAAATTGTTTTTCTTTAGAACTTGCGGATTACGAAATACCTACCCACAAAATACAAACTCATTTTACTTAAAATATAATTTAACCTATAATCAATGTCATTATTGTTTTTAGATTTAAATGAAAACCGCAAGTTCTACAGTCACTAAGACTAATGTAGTTATCAGCAATAAATAAACAGTAAGATGCTACATATTGCACATGACTTTTATTGAGTGGGGCAAAGTTCTATAGAGTTTCTGGCATTGTCTTTTGAATATTTTTAATAATAATATTGAAAATGGTTTGTAATAATACTCAATATTTAAACGTTTATTGCATTCCGCAACAAGTACTTAGGTGGTAAGTTAAAACATAATTTATTAAAAATATTATCTAATACAATTATTCATAATGAGAAAAAGCCTTTGCCCTGCAGTGGACAAATAAAGGCTCGTGTTCATAATTGTCTGCCTGCCCTTGACCCATGTTACATGGGGTCGGTGCGTGCGCAACATTTTAAACTTACGCAATTATAGGCTGGTATTACTATTTATAAAGTCTTGTAACCAACACCTATTCGATTTTAATATATATTGCAAAAATATTGTTGTATTAAAATATAGGTAACTGAATCAATTAAACATATTTTAAATAAATAAATTTCTACAATATTTAAAACTATAATTTTCTTTAACTTCTTATTTATTCAAAGTACAGACGCCAGCACATCAGGACATACCAAACTGTAAAATTTTCCCAATTGAATATGAACTTTATTCTTTTGTAATCAAGTTGAAAATCAATCAAAGAAATTTGACAGATTGTTGTAGATTGATGTGCTGGCCTCTGTACATTATAGTATTATTACGACAGTAATATTACGTTAACTGTTTTACGTAATTGTAATGTAACATGGTATACTTTTGTTTATCCTAATTATATTTACGCATAACATTATTTGCGCATAACAGGTTACGCGTAATTTTTCTGATAATAATGTTTAAGCATAAAATTCTAAACAGCCTAATAACAGCATACGCGTAATTTTTTTAAATAATAATGTTTAAGCATAAAATTCTAAAGCATACATTTATTTACGCATAATGATATCAACAGTTCATAGAAAACGAGGCCCGGTCGACGGGGGCCTTCCGCCGATTCGCGAGCTTCCTATTTCCGGGTATTTCTAAGCTGTCCAAGTCCGTGACCCTCAAAAAAACGTCCCCAAGTTCTGAGCTCGCTGCATTTGCTCTTGGATAAATTCAAGTTACAACGTTGACTGAACCTTGGGCACAAGGTGATTTTCTTACGCAATTTGTACAGACACTTAAATTTATTCGATGCGGTATTATGCGAATAAAAATGATTCCAAAACAAATTATCCTACAAGATTATTATATAACATAAACTGTATGCCAAAAACAATAATACCAAGTTAATATGTAAGTATATTATTGTGGTTAGCATTGAAGACGCGCAGGGAGTCGAAAACCAATACATAAATATACTGAAAGATATCTACAAGAACAGCCAGGCGGTAGTTAAGCTGTAAGGAAAAGGAGAGCGTTTTGATATTCGAAGAGGCGTGAAACAGGGTGATCCAATTTCACCTAATTTGTTTACTGCTCTTTTGGAACATATCTTCAGACAATTAAACTGGGAAAATACCTAAAGACGAATCTACGAATGGCGAATATCTAAGTAACTTACGCTTTGCCAATGATATTGTATTAATAAAAATAAATAAATAAATAACATCTGAAAATCATATGGACTTAGAATATATGTTAAATACCTAGACATAGAAAGTAGAAAGTGTGGACTACAAATGAACACTCAGAAGACATTTGCCATGACGAATAGCGAAAAAATACCTATTAAATCAGAATCTCATTCCATAAGTTATGTGGACGAATTTGTATACATAGGACAGAACATTTCATTCCTTAAACAAACATCCCGTGAAGTAGAACGGCGTATAAAGAAAGCTTGGAATAAATATTGGTCGCTGAAGGAAATATTCAAAAGTAAATTACCAATGCATCTAAAAAGGAAAGCGATGGACTGCGTTGTTATGCCGACACTATTGTATGGATGTCAAACTTGGTCGTTTACAAAAGACATCGTACAAAAGATCAACATGTTCCAGAGAGCCGCAGAACGAAGTATGTTGGGAATCGGAAGAAAAACACATACATTAGATCCATAACAAAGGTAACGGACGCCGTCGAGCTAGCAAGCAGACTAAAATGGCGATGGGCTGGACATATTGCTACAGTTACAGATAATAGATGGAGTGAAAGGATATTACATTGGTATCTCTACGAAGCCAAAGGTCCACGCCACAAAATATAAAGGGTACAGAAGGACCGCTCCCGCCATCTTCAGAAATAATTACCTAAACTTGCCAGCTATACTAGGGCTGCTACTGTATTGACTCTGTAGGTTTTATTTGTGACAATATGAAATTTATTGACACTGGTTGGAACTCTTTGCATTTTTTTTATAACATTTTTTTTCTGTTCGTCATGAAATGTCAATGTCTCTCATTTATTAATTTAGACAAAACGTGACAGTCCAGACTGATGTCTGCTTGAAACTGCTTGAGATTGCCTATAAACGTAATGTTAATGTGTGCGTGAGTAAAATGGCGGTTTGTTCTGAGTGGTCTCTCTGCTCGGGCGTGCCGCAGCCTTACGTACTTTGTGCCCACGCGGCCGACTCAGGCGACGCTGGAGTGACGATATTTACCAATAGTAGCCAAATCTACATGGACTCGCCAAGCACAAGACAGACAGCACTGGAAAGAGTTGGAGGAGGCCTACACCCAGAAATGGGTAGCCCAATAATATACTCGTATAAATAATGTGACAAAGTATTCCGGAAAATCAAATTAAAATTAATATAACTTGAATACATAGAAATGTCAATATTTGCAAACGTGTTAATGGAATATGATTATAATGTAATTCAATCAAATATATAATATTAAATCATCAAAAAAATAATGGATCCTAATAATCATACAAAAATAAATAATATAAAAGAAATTAATTTAAAAAGTTGCATTGTACAAAAATTTAATAATTTATCGAATATTATACTCGTAGAATGTAATTATAATTTAATATTTATGAATTGGTATTTTAGTGTGCATTAAAAAGGTTGTGGAGTTTATGTACACTATCATTTTGGGAAATAAAAGACTTTTTTATTATTAATATTAAGAAAAAATAACAGATGATAGGTTCGCGATCGTAGCAGTGCTTGCTACGCCGTAGCGGGCGCGTAGCATACAGTTAAAGGTTTTCAGTCAATTCAATTACGCTTTGTATAACTGTGAACGACCAGTTTTAATAAAATATCCACTAGACGTAAAAGTAAAACTTGGTGGGGTGTGAGTGTGGTTATTATTGTACTTGAGAATTGTATTGTTCTTCGATACATGCACGTAAGCAAGGCAGCCTTTCGACATTCGATTTCCGCAAGCATACCTGGCGCCACCATCGCGAAGTTTCGCATTCTTGCTGTAGATAAATCCGTCGACGAGAAGATATACAGTCCCGTTGTGAGTTTCTACGAATCTCACTGAAATATAAATGATTTGAGAATAAAACAACCAGATACAACAAAAAATCCTCTCTTGATTCCTTATTAATTGCAAAATATTATATTAAAAAAATACTGGTTGAATTGAAAACCCCTCTTTTGAAGTCGGTTAAAAAAAACAAATGTTCGTAGATTTTGTTACATAGAAGGTTGAAAAAGAAATTAACAATATCAGAAATTAACAAATGAACAAGCGTGGAGACCAATACCACACCCGCGACACTTCATACAAACGAAACGATATAATTGCCTACACTACTACCATAATAGTAGACTGTATAGATACGTGCGTGTGTGTGTGTTAATATCGCTAGGGCTGTCACTGCCACCGCGAGCGCGCGAGAGCGAGCGAGCGCGCGATACCGGCCTCAACACAAATGTTTCTCTCTCTCATGTAGGTACCTACTTGATTCTTGAAATTCGAACTTCCAAATAGGTGAGTAGGTACCTACCAGGAAGTTTGTAGCTTTAGTTAAAATTCGTCATTCCCTCACGGTCATTTCCTCATTGCATTTAGGTGGGAATGACGATTGATGAGGGAATGATTTACACAGTATTCTACAATACTTTTAGATTTTTTATTTATTTCTTCCAACTTGTATTTCATGGTATTTAATTTAAAACAGGTACCATGTATACGTCATAGTTTAATATGATAAAAATTTCATATAATATTATTATTTGTTTTTAAAAAACAAATATTATATATAAAATATTTAATTTATATAATACAAAATATTTCGATTTTCTTTTTCACAAATGAGCGAATACACGTTTCTACGCGCCACGGGTCAGCCCTTGAACTAGAAGACGTTGCCATAGCCAATGCGGCGCGAGTAGACGTGAGGAACAGTGTTTCGGTGGGGGGCGGAGCGTGTCGCTACTGTACGATAGTACTAATACTTCATAACACACACACCAATTCTGTGCCAATACACGAGTATTGGTATCCACGCTTATTCAATTCAGATTGGCGATTTCTTCTCTGCTTGAGAAGAGGTTTTGGCCCTGCAGTGGGACTAGGCTGGTATTATTAATTATTGTTATATTTTACAAACACAATTTCGTGTTGTCTTGCTAAAACGAATCAACATACATTGCTCCTATTTTTCGACGTAACGTAATGATGTTTAATATACAGATTGAGTTGAGTTGAGTTTTTTGAACATTAAGTTGTTAAGGCTGGATAGTAGGCAACACTCTGAACACGTAGGTAACTGAAACCAACTGTGGGCAGACGCTCTCTTTCTGAATGCATACATAAGATAAAGAAAACACATATCACTATCTCGTTCTGCCACAACAGCACGCCATATTCCGGATTAACGTATCGTTTCGGTTCTATTGCGTCCCGCCGCATGTCGTCGTCAATTACAAGCATTTCTTTTCCATTATATTGACATTGGCTTTATGCGACAGCAATTACAAATTCATAACAATGGATGTGCGGCCCGCGGCAACTCGTAAGGTTGCGATTTCACCAAACATGTGCGAGGATGTGTGTGAAACTAGCCAATTACAGCGCTCTCTTAGTACAGTCAGCAACGAATCGCGTGATTGCGGTCGATTAACACTTCAGATTTTTAAATCATTATTCTTAAGCAAAAGGAAATACGGACAGAATAGAAAATTAAGATAAAATAAACTCTTGAAGTCTTGACTATGACCTCAAATACTGTAAAGTATTACTTACATCGTATTTGTTTTTGTGTCTTTTTAGAGGATATGAAAATGTAATAGTGTTAATCTACTTTTGTTGTTGACGGTACAAGTTGTGGCAATTAAACGATGTCATTGATTATAATCACACACATCCTCGCACATCTCTGGTGGAAACGCAGCCTTAGACAACCGGAGTGGTTGACGGCAGTTGCGTATGTATGCGGTTTCATGTAAAAATTGAAGTGCGGCCTGCCGCAACGGCACGCCGTATTGCGTTCAGCCGCAAGTGCATCTAATTTGTTCAACGTAATTAAGGCTTGTATACATGCCAATAATCTTGAGCATTTGGCCCGTACTGAATTTGGACGAGTGCGGGGGTGATGTAGACGCAGTCTATAATCGGACGCATTTTTAATTTATTGTAATAAAAATAATACATATTTGTAAAAAGTAACAAAACCAAATCATTTTCCTTTGTATTGCAAAGCAGTAGATATTTTTTTATACTCTTTTGATAAGAAATTAAGGAGTAAAATTTTATCAATGATTTGTAAGTGAATTGACATTTTTTTTCCTTATTATGTGATACCGATAGAATAATTGTGGCTAAACCAAATTACGTATAATATCGTTAAGATTATTAACAATTTTGTTCAGATGTAAATTCTCTGTAAATGCCGACGAAAAGTTGCTTCATCTGCATGCTTCTTTCAAGCTTTTTTCGAGAGAGCAGCCTTAATTTAATTATTCGGACTAGGTTTTCCGTATCTCCGGCAATATATCAAAATATGGGAAATGCTTTATAATATTACTCAATGTTTTATTGTTTATTGCATTCTATAATGTTTAGCTGGTAAGTAAAACAACGGTTATTTATAAAAAAAGTATAATTATTTTTGTTCATAAGATCTCGTAACTTACACCTTTTCGTTTTTTTTTATTAATTGCAAAAATATTGCAGTATTAAAATATACCTGAATTAATTAACAATTATTCTGTTGAATAAAAAAAAATCTACAAAAATAGATATAATTTAATATAGTTGATAACGATAACTTATTTTTAATTACTTATTTATTCAACGTACATTTAAGTATTTGACAGTAACATCACGTTAAGTGTTTTACGTATTTATCAAGGCATAAAGTATTGGAGAAAACATAAATACATGTGATAACAGGAATACAAAGCAAATCGTAAAAACAGAATATCAGGGACCAACCTTAAAAAAAAATGTTAAATGTTAAACGTTGCGGCGAAACGCAAGCCTATTAGAACAGTAAAAAGAAAAATGTAAAAATAAGGTGCTTAGTTGAATGGTCAGCATCAAAAGTAGATTAACACTGCTACATTGACATATCATCTTGATGACACAAAATAATATGATGCAATACTTTTTAGTATTTCAGGTAAAACCAAAAAAAAATATTTTATACTGATTTTTCATAATTTCCGTACTTCATTTAATATTTTGCTCAATAATAATAATTTAAAAATTCGTAAATCGACTTTTGTTGCTGACCGTACATGCAGATCAACACAAACGTATTCAGTACACTTTAGATCACATTTATGAACACGTTCTTTCATTAAACATAACGAAGCTCCTCTACTTTAAACTACATTTTATATTCCAGGACTGATTCAATCTTGAACAATCAGACAAATTGATTGCAATATCAGATGTTTGACCACAAAAAAATAAACTAAAATCATTTATTTATATATCAGACCCTGGTCTCTTACCATATAAGGATACCAGGTCTTTCTGACATCGCGTCGCGTCACAGATTAACCCCACAGAGGTAAAGTTTTCAACAGCTCTATAAATATAATTGCGCGTTCGTTTTTCCGAAGATAAACGATGACGGCCGAAGCACATACCTTTTCTGGTAGATCTAGATACGACCGAAGATACGCGATCATAGTACTGCTTGTTACGCCGTAGCGGGCGCGTAGCGTAGCATTCGCGAGACTTTTCTCCTTTTATGAACAACGCTAGAAGAATGTCGCAATAAAAAATAATAGTAATATTCACTTGTTTATAAAGCTGTCTATACGGAAGTTCAAGATTGAATCTGTTGGTTTAGACAAAAGGCACATCGTTTCTAATTACAATTAATCATATATACATACAAGTGTACATGAATTAACTGAAAACCCGAAGAAATTTCATTGCAAAAATTGTTCTTAACGATGAGTCCATTATGATCAATTTTTGTACTATGAGATGCTTAAAATCACGAAAAAAAATTAGCTGACCGAAACATTTGTATGGATCACATTTTTTTTATGATTTTAGGGTGGGTCCCATTGTAAAAGTTCAGTAATTCACTTACACGTTGTATAAGTCTTAACAAAATACCCACTAGACGTAAAGGTAAAAGTTGGTGGGGTGTGAGTGTGCTTATTATCATACTTGAGAATTTCATTGTTCTTCGATACATGGACGTAAGAAGGACATAACTTCGACAGTCGATTCCCGCAAGCAAACCTGAAGCCACCATCGCGAAGTTTCCCGTTCTTGCTAAAGATAAATCCGTCGACGAGAAGATATACAGTTCCGGAGCAGGTTTCTACGAACCTCACTGAAATATAAATGATCCGAGGATAAAGTAATTTGATTGAAAAAAAAAAAAAAATCCCCTCTGACACAAAATATAGAGGGTACAGAAGGACCGCTCCCGCCATCTTCAAAAATAATTACCTAAACTTGCCAGAATTACTAGGGCTGCTACTGTTTTGACTCTGTAGGTTTTATTTGTGACAATATGACATGTTATTGACACTGGTTGGAACTCTTTGCAATTTTTATAACAAAATATTCTTGTTTGTCGTGAAATGTCAATGTGTCTCATTTATTCATTTAGACAACACGTGACAGTCGAGTCGTAAGTCTGCTTGAAACTGCTTGAGAATGCCTATAAACGTAATATCAATGTGTGCGTGGTTAAAATGTCGGTTTGTTCTGAGTGGTCTCTCTGCTCGGGCGCGACGCAGCCTTACGTACTTTGTGCCTCTGAGTTTCTTATTTACGCGGGTTATTGATAGATAAAGGTCGTACCTACCTACCAGATAAGAGCTACAACGCATTTGTGGCACACCGTATTCCAGCTAACCGTATCGTTTCGGTCCCATTGCGGTCCGCAGCATGTCGTCGTCAATTACAAGCATGGCTTTTATTTTGATGGCTATATGAGACAGCAATTACAAAGGACAATGCCAGAAACTCTATAGAACTTTGCCCCACTCAATAAAAGTCACGTGCAATATGTAGCATCTTACTGTTTATTTATTGCTGATAACTACACATTAGTCTTAGTGACTGTAGAACTTGCGGTTTCCGTTTAAATCTAAAAACAATAATGACATTGATTATAGGTTAAATTGTATTTTAGGGAAAATGAGTTTGTATTTTGTGGGTAGGTATTTCGTAATCCGCAAGTTTAGAAGACAAAAAAAAAACAGAAAAAAAAGAAAAAAAAGAAAAAAAAAAATTTGTATAGAAAGGTTCTATATTCATTACAATTATTTTCATTAATTTACTTTTCTGTACATGTCTGGGGCAGGATCTGGCATTGTCATTTATAACAATAGATGTGCGGCCCGCCAAAGTTCTGCGGTTGACGGCTGACTGCAAGTCAGTGCGTTCATATCATGCGGTTTCATATAAAAATTGCGATGCGGACTGCCGCAAGTGCGTTGTAGGTCTAAAAGTTGATGAACCGCTGTGAGCTAATTGATACCGACTCGTGCATCATGTTCGTGAACGGGCGCCGTTAGTTGGGACTGATCATCTCTTACCTGCCTCGGTTATACTAAACTTATTTTTAATTGTTCATTATGACTATATTTTTATCTAGACCTGTTTTAACGTAGGTACACGACGTGTTACATAGTTCTCACATTGCACCCCTAGATTCAACATGACTCTTTGACAATCCAAAAGTACCTGTAAATGGTTTATTAGAAATAAATGATTTGCATATTTTTGTTGTGCATATTAATGAAACATTGCGATATAATATAATATGGAAATAAAATACTGATAATGACATGAAATGATTTCTTAATCATTGATTAGCAAAAAGTACTACAGAATATCAGGATCTTTTAATATATGTATGTATCATAAAAAGTATCGATCTTGATAAGTTCTTACATACATGTGGTGCATTCATTGGCCCACGGAACATCAAGATATTATTATAATGATGAGACATACTTTAGAGCTGTTCATAAAAGTGTTTTGTACTTTCATGAACAATTCTTATGTATTTAATTGTTTACATACATTGAATATATACTAGGTAGGTAATAGGTACTATGACTAGATGAATATGCAGGACTATAAATTCGTATTTATTTAAGGAGTTAAGTCGGTTTTTTGTTCAGGATACTTAAATCAGGATTTTTATTTATCCAAAAACTATCATCAAAAATAGATTTTAAGTGGACAAAAAAGGAAGGTGATTTATTTTACAAACAACAACGACAAAAAATATGCGCTTTGATTCCAGAAAAATTAAACGCGTTTTTTCAGTTTTGCGTAACTTATTATACTTATAGATGCTTCGTGGTTATGAAGCGTTTGCAGCAAAACATTTTTTTGTTCTTGTTCAAATGTAAGAACGCTTTGCAGTTTATTTTAACAGATGAAAATTACGTATAAATTGCTAATTCTTCTTTCAATTATTTTCGATAAGCGTAGCCATTTAAACCTGTTAAGATAAAGTCACGTGTTTCACAAATGTTGGTGCATCTGTGAATATAATTTATTATATTTATGTCTATGTTAGCAATACAGGCTGTTGCCTATTATGAAGTTTTGCTAACAGTTTTCAATATCGAAGTGGTCAATTTTTTTTTTTGTTTTTATTACAGTCTCAATAAAAAATGCTCTAGGTACTACCTACATAACTTTTATGCTCTAAATGCATTCCTACTAAGCATTGTTGAGCATAAATTTTATATTGACTTGATCTAAAATTAAAAAATATTTCATTTCAGTCAAAACCTACTGTTGGTATCCCAACTCGTAATTAAATATTTATGTCAAGATTGATTCGTCTTTCTTGTTTTCAGTCTAAATTGCAGTCTGGTTAATTATTTTAATGACTAGATTGTTTATCACATTTTAGATTTTTTTTCGAATTATCTCTTCGAGGTTTTCGTTTTCAAACACGACATGACCATGTCACAAAAAATATCGTTTTACGACTGCAATTAATGGCGGCTATAACCGCCATGTTTTTTCCCAATATAGCTAGTATCCCTCGCGGTGTCAAGACAAACCTAATTATACAATCGTTTCTTAACATCCGTTTGATATAAAAATGGATATATATAGGTACATAGGTATACTTACATACTAACATACAGAGATTAAAAACATTACCCTCTTTTTGGGCTTGGTCGCAGTTAGGTAAAAGACCCATCACGAAGTCCATCAAAGTAACGGTATGGAGAATTTTATTTTTAGGAAACAATTTTTATTTTTGGTATGAAAAGTCGCTGTTCCTTGTAGCATGCAATGTATCGTACGCAAAAGACTAACCTTATCGTAGGTGTAACATTTAGTTATAAAATTAAAAACTTGTATTCGTAAAAAAAAAACTTTGACCTTTCAAAACTAGTCTGTTAAGGCATAGACTAAAACAAAAAACAATAACTGCAATGATGCGAACAGTATTTGACTCTTGGCTTTGCTTTGGGTCTTTTTATGCTGGCATTTCACGTGGTGTATTTGTGCTCATTTAGATAATACAAAATCGACTTTATTTCAATAGCTTTTGGGTATAGACTTTTGTAAATACTATCTAAATAGGGCGAATATTTGCAAATACGCCAAGTGAAGTACCAGCATTTCATCCTGCTTAGATACAGTTTTACGCAACTTACTTTATTATATACAATCCAAACTTATTAACAAAAATTCCAGGTGGTTCATGGTTGTGTTCCGCCTGGGCCATAATAATTCTGTTCTCCCTGGACAAATTTACGAATGCATTGCACTTTTTTGAAATAGATTTGGAACATATGTACTTAGTGACACCGTGTCTTTTAAGATAGCTCTTGCAAAAAGTGAACCCATTTAGAAGTATTAGGGTAGCATCCCGTATCGTTGTCACAAATCTTGGTACATCTGTTGATATTTAAAAGGAATATAAGTCATCATTGTATATTCAAAAATAATGTTATGCTACCAAATATGTATATATGTATCTACTATATACTTATGATTATCTTACCGTGGTGTCATGAATGTAATCATTCCCTTCCAATGATGTTTATAATCGTTAACTGTTAAAAATGGATGAAATCAAAGTACCTACATACAAGAAAGTACATATTTACGTTATCAAAACATATTTTATCGTGTTGTGCTGGGGCGGCTGCTGCAGGTGCCGAAAACCTCAAACGGCGTAAATAGCCTTCTTGGAAGCAATATTTTATGTTCAAGCCGTTTGGGATGGAAACTCTAGGGCCATGGAGTCCGAGTGCACACATTGATTCGGGACATCGCTAAGCGGCTGGTCGACTCTCTACGTGACCCGAAGACTGGTCTATTCTTTGGCCAAAGATCACTATTGTGGTGGCAATGCTGCCAGTCGTTTGGACACGTGTCCTGTTGACAGCGATGTGGACAAGTTTTTTGATGCCTGATAAATTGTAC
This sequence comes from Charanyca ferruginea, assembly GCA_947361185.1. Classification (NCBI taxonomy): domain Eukaryota; kingdom Metazoa; phylum Arthropoda; class Insecta; order Lepidoptera; family Noctuidae; genus Charanyca; species Charanyca ferruginea. The sequence continues at coordinate 20,746,594 of OX376073.1, forward strand.
ATAATATCACTTTTTTAATATATATATCGTGGAAAACGATATTGTTTAATGAATTAGTTACTCAGTTGACAGTGACATCAGTGTTCAGTTTCAATGGCGGCACGTGGTCAGAGTCGTGTTGGAGAGTGGTGACCGTGTCAAGCTTACTTTTTGCTCGAGACACCAACCAGGACACTCCTGTAGACGAAACTGTCGATTTACCTATTTTGAGATGAATTTTATGATGAATAAAGTAAGGTTAGTACTGCATTGAATATTGTTATTCTACAATGAACCCGATACTACCGAACCCAAACGATGACGGCGCTACCGCTTAACCATCGCTGACTGAACGCGACAGGCGGTGTGTCATCCTGTGGAATTCCTTGAGAAAGGTGGCCGTATGACATCGAAACTAGTCGGACGAACCCTGCAACACAGTGAGTTAATCCGTTGTTCTCAATCTATAATCCGTCATACACCTATTAAAAAAAAACTTCGTAAAAGTTAAAATAAAACTGTGGTAAAACAGGGCCGAAGTAAATGTTTTACTTATGGCCAAATACTCAAACGCTACTTAATTTCAAGATGCTGTTAAGAGGAAACACAAGGGCCGTTTTTCCATACAAACTTAGTCCCCTGTTTCCTCCCTGGATAATGCCAGTAGATCAATTATTTTTTTTTAAATATCCATGGCTACTATTGGCATGTCCCTATGTTTTCCTTTTTCTCATAAATTTATTATTAAAAGAGATATGAATATTCAAAAACCTAAAAAATTGGCATGATTTTCCGCTGTGTTCAAGCATTCAGAAAACAAATTTGACTTGATTATATAAAAAATAGAAAACATAGGAACACGGCAAAAGCCTTTCTTTATTTTTTAATGAAAAAAGCAGTTAAATCGGTTAAGTTTTGGAGAAGAAATCAGGGGACTACGAATCATGGATTTTGTGTACTTTTAATAGGTATTTTCGGTCAAAGCTGCAGTTGTCTCTATCGCGCTCTGCGGTTCGTGTTCGGGCATCGCGCGACAGCAATAGATTTTACAAATACTTAATTTTCAATTCTCTAGCCCGTGGTGTTTCCTCTTAAGGTTTGTGTTATCTCTATCACTTTATGTCAAAGTGACTGTGACAGCACGAGACTTAATGGCATCTTAAAATTGGGTAGCGTTTGAGTATATGGCCATTAGGAGATTATTTTTTAAGTAAAGGTGATTTAAAAGGGGAACGATCTCTTGTCACACATAGGTACTTACCTACTGTAAACTTTCGATTTTATAAAATTATATTGATCTTTGAATCACGTCTAAGATTTTGAATAACGTATTATTTTTTAAGTTACCTATTTGACGGGAAACCGAATGGACCACAATCCTAAATATTGACACAACAACAAGCTTGCTTGCCGTGTGGTACCGCCGCGAATAGCACCACTCCATTTCTACTCGTGAGTGTCATAGAAGGCGATAGAGGGTTATTGACCAGAGGATGGGCAGCAGCGTGCTTCTGAGTACCATAACACCGACATGCCATCGCCAACATGCTATTACGGCTGAACCCCCCCCTTGGGGAAGACCTATGCCAAACAGTGGGCGGCTAAAGGTTGACATGATGAACTGCCTCGTTGGTTTCCTGGTTGCAAGCACGACTGCTTAGCGTGGAGTCTTGGGTTCAAATCCCAAGTCGGGCAGTGTTATTGGGATTTTAGATTAGGAATTTCCCAGTAGCAACCGGAAGTTTAGAAGTTGGTAGAGTAATGCCCCATGCTTCGGAAAGCACGTCAAGCCTTTGGTTCTGCGCCTGATCTCTCACCAGTCGTGTCGGATAGCCGTTCCGTCGAACTATGAGAATGAGGGAAAAACACTCAACACAGCTGCACTCTACATCTTAGGGTGTTACCAGATCAATCGATCGATCGTCGATCGACGGTATCAATCGATGGTAGAATACATTAGTCGACGTCGATCGATAGTTTCTACCAGACCAATCGATCGATCGTCGATCGACGGTATCGATCGATCGTCGATTGACGGTATCGATCGATGGTAGAATGGACTAATCGACGTCGATCGAGCTGCATCGAACTGGCCAACGCGTCCTCTTGTAAATACATTTCGAAAGAAAATTATAGATTATAACCGGGGTTAATTGATCAACGTCGACTGATGCCATCGACCGGCAATCGATCGATTGGTTAGTCGAACGGTATCCGTCGATCAGTCAAAGCTACCACACTAATCAATCAACGTCGATCGATCGATTGGTGTTACACCCTTAGTTTGCACACACACGTGTACTATTTCTCCTGCGTACTTGACTTGGCTAGCCTTCATTGAAATTGGTCACAGTGATTGAAATACGTCTACAACGCGTGTATGGAGCATGCTGTGGTGAATATTATCTTAAAATACATTGTATAGAACGTATATTCGTATAAAGAGTGAGAGGCTGGGAACTATGTGCCTAAGGTATCTTCTTTGGAGCATGACATCATTGAAGTTGACCCAGACACAAAGGATATGTTGAAGATTCAATCTTCAATCATCAATAGTCTGCAATTGACACAGCCTGCCACAAAAGGCGGCTATGGTGTCAAACATTATTAAAGATAATACATAATTAATTAATAATTAATATTGTACCAGTGGACACAACTGTATTTAGTACCATCTACTCTCTCACTCATAAAAACTCTAAACTAGACTCTAACTCTCAGCTAAGTTTTTTTTTTGCCCTATTTCTCCTGTGTGTTACAAACATATAAACTCGCATACACAAACAATCAGACCCGGAACAATTATTAGTAGACCATACAAATATTTGTTCCGTGCCATTCAACTTGTTACGAGAAAAATACATACACAATCACATTTTTTATTACATCCTTTTCTAATGCCTCATATGGTAAATAAGGCTCTAGTATATTTTCCTACTACAGATATGCAGAAAATGATTTTAAATGTTTAAGTTATATTGCTATTAAATTCTACTTAATATTAATTGATTACCTGAACAGATACTATCTAACGAACATCCCTCTTAACTGCTCACATGAAAGAGGAAATAGTTGGTGCATTTTAGCATGGCATAACGGCCATTGACCCACCTACATTTTTTGACAGATTCTAGTCTAACAAACATACCTACTAACTGCTCACATAAAAGTGTAAATAGTTGGTAAGTTTTAGCGCGAGAATAACAGCCATCAACCCACCTACATTTAATGACAGATTCTAGTCTAGCACTGTTAATTTTTATTTTTACTAGACATTTCTGTCCAACTCCTAGGCAAAGGCCCCATTCCCTCCATTTCTCCCGATGTTGTGCCTCATCTCGCCAATTCTTGAGGGAGCCATCCTAGGTGTCCCATTATCTTGTGGGTCTGCGACAGTCACCCTGTTTATTTAAAAAGCGAAAATAAACACGTTAATGTCCTGGATTGATATGTATCGTCATTGTCAACATTTGTCGCTAATGAAAATTAATACTAAGCTATTATATATATTCTTCAGATTCATATGAAGAGATATTAAAGTCAGGTCAATGACCGTAAATACCACGCTAAAACGCATTAACTATTTACTAAAATATCCTAACATCGATGAAGACAAACGACAATCAGAATATTTTAAAGTTTGTTAACAGACTTTTAAACGTGTCTTAAAATTGAAGTCAATGGAAAATGATTTTCAAATGCAATTCTGCCGTACAATCAACCCACGTTTAAAATTCTCTTTTTTTCGAGTAGAAGACGATAGACAAAGATTAATTTAAATCTACTCTAACTGTAACTTTGGAATCTACATTGAATTGTTACTGTTAGAAAGTACTCACACATTTAGGGTAAAATTCTCCAAATTTTTATGACTAGTAAAGTCCAAACCTAAGAATAATTTTTTGACAGGTTTTTGTCAAACCTCGACTTTATTCCACGTATAAAATACTTATACGAGGTATAAGAGTTTAGTGGAATTCGCCCTTAGCATATTAAATTAGTGATGTAATTAATGTAATTATTGAGAGATCGGTAGATTGGGTCGTTTTCAGAACAGCTCTAATGATGTTTCTATTTATGATCGATTTCGAAATTTTTCTATACTCAATTTTTGGTAGCGACTGTTAGCCATCCATCTGTACATATTTGAGTGGTTCATGATTATGATTATTGACAGTCATGACGATGAAGTGTTCAGCATTAACGTAAAGATGTGCCTTGCATGGCATTGAGGTGGATCGGGAACATTTGTACCTGCAAAAACCGCGTCTGTTGGTGGGGCCTTTCGAGAAAGTGTGGTCGTTGAATAGCAGAAGTTTAGTTCCCCGTTCCAAGATTATGTATTGTGCTGTAAATTGTACAAGCACACTTTTATGTAAAACATCATATTTGGATAAACGGAAAATTACACACATAACACTTATTAATTTACGACATAGGTACACAATATACACGCACACACACACACACAAATTGTTGTTGTCTTTTTGTGATTCGCTCCTAAACAGTTAAGACTGTACCGAGCAAAATAATTCAAAACAGTCGTCACTGTTAAAGTGATATAATCAATACTTTTACCATAATTGCCATAAAAAATATGTAATGAATACCACAGTGAATGTGTTAACCGATTATCGTTGGAATTTTTCGCGCTGTTTTGAATCATACGCAACGTATGTATGTATGATTCAAAACAGCGCGTCAATTAAAACAAAAATTAATAATAAAATAACTAAGCGACATTTCGAAAATGTAAAAACTACAAATTGTAGTATGAATGTTAAAGATTAATATGAATTCAAGTTTGTGAAAAAAAAATACAGTTTACTAACAAAACTCAACTAAATACGAGATTTTTTTAAAGATTTTTGTACAACTTTACGTATTTTTGTTTATTAAATTAAACAGTATTCTTATTTTTTGCCAACGATAATCGGTTAACACATTCACTGTGGTATTCATTACATATTTTTTATGGCAATTATGGTAAAAGTATTGATTATATCACTTTAACAGTGACGACTGTTTTGAATTATTTTACTCGGCGCAGTTTTAAGTAAGTAGTGGTAATAGTAGTATAACGGGCCGGTGTCTGCAACTCCACGTCTCAGCGCGTATTTGCGCACAGTGAAAGTACCCTGGTATGGACCCGGGTACTTTCACACAAACAGACTTTCAGACAAACTTTCGCATTTTGATATTATTATTAACCGCAAGAAAGGATACAGGCTACTTTTTAATCCGCATCTTCATCAGCATCTGCGGTAACCGACAATAACGCGGATGAAGTCGCCGGCAAAAGCTAGTAAATAAATAAATGGTAAAAAATTTGAACAAATAATTTTTATTTTTTTAATCATTTTTTTTTTGCACATTCGAGAGGTAGTCTCACCGCAGGTTCAGAATTCTCTACAGTTTAAACATTTGCAAATATATACAGACGCCAGCACATCAAGGCATGTCAAACTGTCAAATTTACCCAATTGAAAATGAACTTTATTATTAAGTGATAAAGTTGAAAATCTAACAAACAAATCTTTATATCTTTACCTATGAACATAGTAACTTAAGCCTCAAATCATGTCTGTGTACATGTATGTACATACTCTAATATAGTGGTTTTCATGAAAGGTACATCGTATCACGTATGATTACTCTATAATTACAATTGCTAATTATACAAAATATTGGTGCCAATTCTGCTGTGCAACGTAAACTTATTTTGAAATAATTATATCTTTTTCTCTCCAATAAAACAAGAAAGAAACAGATATTAATAAGAGCTGTAAATTTAAGTTGATCTAAAATGTTCCTGTACAATTATAGTTAGTAGTCATGTCAAGTATTGATTAGGAACACGGCGAAGTTCAAGAAAAAATTAATTTGACATCTCTAATTTAGTTCTTATGTGTCGCCGTCCTTTTCTTCAGCTGTCTAGCCGTAAGAGATGCCAATTGTCTAATTTTCGTTCAGTTTGTGAACAAGGAAATCGGTACCATTGTTAACAATTATATTAACATAGTAAGTATGGGGTTTCTTGCCCATTCTTCTCCATACGAAACTACCCTTTTGAAAGGCGGAACTAGATAAAATTTTTCTTGATGTTCAAAAGTGCCTTTTAGTGGTCTAATTGAAATAAACGATTTGACTTTGGCTCTGACATTTAGTTATACCCTGTCCATTGGGTTGTTGGTTTTTTGACAGCTGCCTTAAAATGTAATTATTCCCGATTACCTTAAGTTAAGTTTAAAATGTGTTATAAAATAAATATATAAACTGCCTAATCTTGTTGGATTATCTTATTTATGACCTCTAACAGACATTATAATACAGGTATGCGTAGCAGTTTATACAAAAAAACATAAATATTGTTCACTAGTTGCAGCTGTCAAAAAACGATTAAACCAGTGGACAGAGTATAGTATCTACAATATTAATCATTTCAATCTCTCCGTATTTTGCAGTACCTACCGTTACTCATCTGCAAATATTGATGAGGTTCATGATTATGTGAGGTGTCATACTTGATGATGAAGTCACTAGCGGTGACATTGACGTATGCCTTGCATTTCTTGCTGCTGGAAAAGGAGCACTTGTACCTTGTAACACCGCTATTGGAAGAACAATTTTTTGAAAAACTGTGCTCATTGAATAGTAGAAGTTTATGTCCTCGCTCCAGAGTAATATATTTCGCTGCAAATTGAATAAACACACGTTAAAATATGCCTTATATAGCTGATGTTTGGCTGTAATTTTTTAAGCCTGTGGAGTCTCACTGCTGGGCAAAGGCTAAGACCTTCCAGCAACATTTTCCTGCACCAGCCCTGGTGGTGGTACTAGTCGACCACATCTTGCTACCTCTTTCTGGGCTGTAATGGGTGATACCGTCATCTTCAGGTACTCATTGCGTGTAGAATCTTGCTGAGCAAGTTTCCAAGAGTCTGTGGTTGACGTGACCCGCCCAATCCTATTGAAGCCTGGCACCCTTTTTGCCTGCGTGTTGTCATAAACCTTGACAGAGCAGAGTAAGGCTTGATTTCCTCCTACGCTGACGTCCGTCGCGTACGTCGTTTGAGCGTACGAATATACACAATGTTCTATGGGACACTGCACAGCGACGCTAACGTGCGCCGCAGATTTTTTGCTACGCACCGCTGATGGCGCGCGTCGGTCTTGCTCGTCAGGGCCGCGTGCAGCGATCGATTTTGCACTGCGGGACCTTTTCTGTGTCATACGCGACCGACGTTGCGCTCGACCGACGTACGCGACCGACGTCAGCGTAGGAGGAAATCAAGCCTTAGAGCAACATTTTCGCGAAGGTTTAGGGTTCTATCAAATTATGCGTCTGTGGGAATGCTGCGCGGGAGTACGACTGCACACTGAATGTTATCTTTTTTCATACAGTAAAGTAATAACTATACAGCATGACAGGTAATTAGTGACTGATATTTAAACTACATTTTGTACACACACCAGTAGGTACATCAAGCTATCCCAAACTGTATTTTTTTTCCAATTGAACATGAACCTTATAATTTTGTAATAAAGTTGAAAATCTATCAAACAAATTTGACAGATTGGGGTATCTTGATGTGCTGGTCTCTGTACCAATTGCTAGAATATTTTTCTTCTTCTAGGACATACCTGGGAAACGACTGGTTCTGGCGTTATTTAAGGCCAAAGTAGCAATTTATTTTTAGTTGGTTACAATTTACGTATTCAAAGTGTCATTACAATTTTTTTTTCAAACAAACAATCAACATTTATTAATTTTATTAACTAATTACCTACGCTTTGATTTAGCAAAAACGAATGAATATCAAACGCATGAGAATTATGTTTGTTTGAAAAAAAAAGAAAACAAAGTAGCAATTTCTTTTTAGTTGTTTACAAATACGTATTCCAAGTGTCATTCTAAACTTCTTCCAAACAAACATAATCAACATTTTCTAATTTTATTAACTAATTACCTAGGCTATGATTTAGCAAAAACTAATGAATATCAAAAGCACGAGAATTATGATTGTTTGATAAAAAAATACAAAACGTATTCACACAAAACTCAAACAATAAATTGCTGCTTTGACCTTCAATATCATGCGTTCCATGTGTCCTAGTAGACAAAAATGGTCCTAATGATTGGTACAATATGTTGTCTGTTGTTGTAATAAATATCGGGCACTAATATCAGTCACCCTATACAGTAAGTAAATTTAGAATCAAATAAAAAATTATAAAAATATTCGCCTTTATTCATGCCTAAGTCGTATCATCATACATCATACCTAACTCGTCGTCATCATAACCATATGTGTACAAATGTAATTTTATATAATACAAATCGTGTTTGACACTTAAATTAAACCAAACTAAATAGAACAGCTGTACAATATATTAAACATTATTTTAGACCCTTTTTAATTGAACCCTGTTCCAAAATTTCAGGGTTCCACAATATTTCTTGTAGTAAGGGAGAGTAGTCTAACTGTAATAGTATCACAAAGTAAATATTATAACTTTTTGTAATAATGGACCCGGTAAAGACCGTTAGCAAATTGTGAATATTGAAGAGGTTCATGATTATGTCTGGTGTCGAACCTGACGATGATGTCATCAGCGGAGACATGGGTGTAAGCTTTGCATTTTTTGGAAGTAGCGCAAGAGCATTTGTATCTGGTAACACCGAGTGCATTAGAAGCACCTTTTGAAAAACTGTAGCCGTTGAACATTAGCAGCTTATTTCCCCTTTCCAAAGTTATATATTTTGCTGCAAATTTTACAAGGAAAGAGTGTTAGAGATAAGATTCTTTATTTCTTTAAATATTTACCGACATATTCAGACTTTTTTAATGATTTCCCAATCCACGTGAACATTTTTTCGGAGCTCGTGCTGATGAGCCAGTTCTACACATATTTTTTTGTGGAGGGCGTTCGCGGCTTTGCATTTGCAATCAAGTGTAGAGCTGGTTTTAAATGACGAAAAAAATGCGAAGGAAAAATAAATAATTCAGTGCCTTGAAATAAAAGCTATCGCGCAATATTTTCTGAGTTTTATTCATCCATTTCGATATGCTATCTTTTTAGACTTCAAATTACGTATTGTTATTTTTTTTATTCTACATAATTTTCATGAATTGGCCGAAAAAACCTTAATAGCATAACTATTAAGGTTTTTTCGGTCAAAGTCATATATATACTACTCAAAACAAAATAAGGGCCACAAGGTATTTTGTCTGTACCATGAAAATAATAAAACCAATATATATTTTTTGTCTCCATAACGAAAACTAATGTTGTTTTTACCATGTAGACCAATAAATTTATTCAAATAATAATGATTAAAAAGTTTATTTGCTTTTGAAAGAAAAAACGCATTTTAGGTTAAAAATAAAAACAACGTAAAGTTACTGAAAACAAAAGAAAATACTCCATGCTCATCTTTTAGTAACGGGTATGCCCCCCTCGTTTAGCTACGCACTCCTGAAGCCTGGAGTGCATGCTCTCAATCCAATGCCTGACATTTTCCATTGGAATCTCTTCCCAGGTCCTTTTCACAGCGTTGATGAGTTGCTGTTGGTTGTGGATTTCCTGATCATCGTCTCTAACTCTTCGTTTCAACTGATCCCACATGTGCTCTATTGGATTTAAGTCCGGACTGTTCGCCGGCCACGGCAAGACTTGAATTTGAGAGTCTTCCAGTACAAACCGAGTCGCTTCAGCCGTGTGTGCACGAGCATTGTCTTGCATCAAGATGAACCCAGGACCCGCTCGCTGTGCAAATGGGACCACATGTGGTCTGACAACTTCCTCAATATACCGCTGAGCAGTAACAGTACCCTCATTTAAAATAGCGAGCTCAGTTTTCCCGTGTAAGCTTATCCCGCCCCAAATCATTACATTTGGACCACCAAAACGATCGACTTCATGGATGCAGGCTTCTGAAAATCTCTCGCCGCGTCTACTCCATACTCTAATACGCCGATCGTCGTAACTTTGCATTCGTCTGTGAAGAGCACCATGCCCCATTGGTTTATGTCCCAGTCCAAATGTTGACTAGAAAATCTTAAACGATTTGCACGATGATTTCTGGTTAATGGAACACGGACAACTCGCCTTCTTGATGCCTGCTGGTCTTCATGCAATCGATTACGAATAGTTTGGTCACTGACACGAGTACACGTTGTCAGCCGTAAACGATTTTGCAGCTTGCGGGCCGTCGTTGTGCGATCTCGGCGCGCACTTAATCGAATGTAACGATCCTCTTGAGCTGTTGTAATGCGAACTCTGCCCGAACCAGGTCTTCTTCTAACACTGCCGGTCTCTTGAAAACGATTCCATAGATTTTGAATAGCTCTTCGAGAAAATCCCAATTGCAAACCCACAGATCGCTGCGAATGACCTTCTTCAATCATCGTAACGGCTCTGGTTGCTGTCAGCGAGTCCATATGACGCCTGCGTGCTTGTGGCATATTGCAAAAGATGTGTCTGACTCGAGATATCAATATACTCTGATAATTTCTAATAAACCAAGAAGCTAAGGAAAGCAAAACGTCAAAGAAAATGGAATCAAAATTTTCAAGAAGGATTTTAAATCAAATTTTATTTAAAATTGTTGCCAGCATTAGATGAATACTACAATATTAAAAAGTTTAGGTATCAAAGAGTTTGTATACTCAATATTTTACTACTTTCAATATGTAAATGTTTAATAAATTACACCAAAATGAAAAAATACCTCGTGGCCCTTATTTTGTTAAGAGTAGTATATAGGGTGACTGGTAATTAGTGTACGATACTTAAACACGTGATTGTGTTCATGATAACAAACAACTTTCCCGAAGAAAATTTTTTTTTTGTACTGTTTCACTTTAGGTCACAGGCGTGCGCGCGCGTGAATTTCATACGGCTGTTGTGTTATTGTGATAAAAGTGAACCAGTACAAAAAACATTTTTTCTACGGGAAAGTTGTTTGTTATCATGAACACAATCACGTGTTTAAGTATCGTACACTAATTACCAGTCACCCTATATATATCAAAATGTAGGTAATAATAATATACATGGTAATTATTCTCCTTATGATCTAAGATTACAATATTTAAATACGATTGAGATTCGATTTAATTGCTTTACTTATACCTACGACTAGATTTTGACCTATAACATCTAAATTTTGCCATCTAATGGCTGCTATGTGAGTAGGCAGAGTACAAAAAATCTTATTTATGACTACAAAGCCCAATGGTTGTGTTTATACATAGACTATAAATAGTAAAAATGTATTTTTTTTAAACTCAACTGCTGGATGGCCTTTTAAGATGGAGGCTTTCTTAACCCTAGAATCAACGTCATGTCGTTGATTCTAGGGTTCTCTTAGGAACAAATTACTGTACCTGTAATCATTTCAGATTTGTCCAATATTGACACATTTTGCCTAAGGGATCATTCTGTATTATTATTCCATGCAGTCAGGACTTATACTATGACTAGATACTACCCAGAAACGGCGGGTCGCGGAATCAAGACGAATCAAATGATACCACTGTTAAAAATCGTTTACTCGTTCATTATTTGAGATACAAACGGATATAAAGGTACATACATAAATTTACTAACATACTTGTTACCTTTTGGGCTTCGCTTTAGTCAGGTAAAAGTTGAATATGTTACGGCTAATACCCGAAGTGCGGTTAAACCTAGTTTTAGCCGGCTACATCTCAGACACTTTATTTTTATTTCTTGGTATCCACTTGTTTAGTTTTAGGCTATGTATAATAATAATAATAAGATAATAATATGTGGGGACATATTCACACACGGCCATCTGACCCCAAACTAGGGAGACCCTGTACTATGGGTGTCAGACATCTGATATACATACACAAATACATTTTTTTTTGTAAATACATACATATATAGATAAACAACACACAGACACAAGGCAAACACAAGTGCTCATCACACAAATGTTTACCCTGGGCGGGAATCGAACCCGCAACACGCTGCGCAGCAGTCGATCGCTCAGCCACTGCGCCAACCGTGTCGTCTCGTATAACCGTGTCGTACAATGTGTATTTATTATGTGCGTCGCTTTCGCGAAAATAACAGGTTTTTCTTTCTCTCTTTCCAACTAGGTGCAGCCGGCCACATGCGGTTAAACATAGATTTATCCTACTTATCTTCGGTTAGAACTAGATTTAGTTTTTATCATAGGCACTAAAACTAGGTGCAGTCGCATACCGACGTCAGGGGCACCCCGAGGTTCGGTTTGGTTAGGTTCCTTTAAACCCTGCAGACAGAAATAGGAGCCCCGCTTAGTGGGGTCCTGTCGACCTGTCGTCGACCGTCGTCTTCTGCTCAATGGTTTGGTGCCTCAAGTTCCGAGCTCGCAGTCTACACCTAAGTTTAACCAACTGCTACCGGCTACACTAGTTCTAGCCGGTTCTAACTGGTTCTAGCCGGTTAAAACTAGGTGTAGCCGTACCGCCGAGTTATAACCGTAACAAATACAAGTAAAGCCGGCTCTACACTGGTGGTGCAAAACCCCGTTAAACGTGAGTGTATGGTTTTCGAATGGCAAGTGTACAGCTTAAATACTATGCTCGCTCGTGAACTGCAGGAACTACATCTTCTGGTACCGACCGTTACCCAACTGCGAATATTTAGGAGGTTCGTGATTATGTTTGGTGTTATATTTGACGATGTAGCCACTTGGGCTGATATGGGCATAAGCCCTACATCTCTTGGAACTGGCACAAGAGCATTTGAACCTGGTGACTCCGTGAGCGTTTGTATTGTTTTTCGAGAAAGTGTAGCCGTTGAAGAGAAGCAACTTATTCCTCCAGTCAGTTCCGCGTTCCAGAGTTATATACCTTGCTGTGAATTGAATAAACACACATTTTATTAAAGCGACTACAAAACAGGTTTCAGCTAGCAATATTTTTAGTACTTACAGCCTGGCAATGTTTAGCAATATTCAGCACAATTTTATGTATTTTCCCGGCCACAGTACCGAACTATACAAGGGGTGTAAAAACACATAACTAAGCCAAAAGTTGAATTTACTTTCTCCTACCATTGCAATTTCTCTTTTCGTTCTGGACAAAAAAAGAAATTCCAGCAACCGTAATAAGTTTTTCTCAAAGTTACTTCGAAGCCGGGAGTTCACTTCCTTTTTTTGGTGAGCAATGGAAATCAACATGGATTTCCTCCATCGTGGGAGTGACGGATTTTTCAGACACTTACCGGTTAAAACCATCGCGGTGTTACATCTCTGCCCATCATCATCATGTCAACCTTTAAACGCCCACTGCTGGAGATAGGTCGCCCCTAAGGGGGGTTAAGCCGTAATCTACATGCTTGAGCGATGCATGTTGGCGATCGCAGTAGGTGTTATGGTACTCAGAAGGACGCTGCTGCCCATCCTCTAGTCAATATCCCTCTGTCACATCGGTCGGTCGGTGTTACACCCACGGGTAAAAATGAGGTGGTGCTATTCGCGGCTTAGTCCTGTCTAGGGCCCATTGCAATAATTTATTTTTGTTTGTTATGGACATCACACCAGCGAATTTAAATATTTTTTATCGAAGTTTGATGGGCAGTATACCAATGTAGTTAACAGGTAAGGGCGGGTTGTTTCAAACAGTCGGTTAACGTTACATACGGACGGTTAAAAAGTTACTATGACGTGTATGTTTAACGTACGTTAAATGTAACGGGTTGTTTCATGGCATTAAAACCCGTCAGTTAAAGTTATTCAAAAAGAGATTTCATAACATTTTGATGTTTGAAGTAGCTGTTTCGGTTTCGGGTCGGTTAGAGTAATAGTAACTTTTTGACGTACGATTTTGTGAAATAACCCATTTTTTTTTATTTGACGATAGTTAGCACCATTTTTGACTATTACCGGTCAGTAATAATAATAATAATAATAATAATAATAAGTTTATTAATGCTACAGTTTAGAACAAGGGTTTAGTGTTTGGAGCCTCCTTTTAAGCAAACAATGCCTGTGTTAGAAGACTCCGCTCTTCCATAGTACAGCATTATTATCTAGTTAACAAAAACCGTTGGTACTTAACATATAAGATAAGAAAAAAATACATTAAAATTAAAACAAAATTATGGGTGTCTGCAAGTGTACGTAAGAGTGTATGTGAGAGTGTATGTGAGAGTGTATGTGAGAGTGTATGTAAGAGTGTATGTGAGAGTGCATGGGAGAGTGTATGTAAGAGTGTATCCGAGCGTGTATGTGAGAGTGTATGCGAAAGTGTATGTGAGAGTAAGTGCGAGAGTGTTTGTTTGTGGGAGTGTAAGTGAGAGTGTATCTACTACTTTATGTGCTCCAAAAGTGCCTCCGTGTCACCATATGTAAGGGTCTTTATCCAATCAGTTATTGTTTTCTTGCATTCATAACTTCTTTTTGTGTATATGTAAATAATTTTGTTAATTTTGTTATAAAGTTGAGCAGACCGTTTATTCAATTGCCTACTGGCAAACGTGGTTTTAGTTTGTGGAACTTGGGCAACAATGTCAGCCCTCCTTTTCCGTGATAAGTTTTTATCATATGGCAGGGTTTTGTGTTTTTTTACGACAGTTTGGACAATATACATTTTTCTTACGGAAAGTAGATCGCTAATTTTGTATAAAGTCTCAGTAGGAAATCTTTTATTTTTAAAATACATTATCGTTAGTAATGTATAGTTGTCAACCCGCCCAAAGTACAGTTCGATTCAAACTTAATGGCGGATGTGAAGTGCGCTATCAGCTGCGCAGAACCCCTCACCCCCGCTGACACGTGAAATTTTTACTGCGTAGCCATTCGCCTCGTGTTCAGGACCGTCATTAAGTTTAAATCGAACTAATATGTGATGTGTGTTTTACACCCTGTATTAAAGTATTGGTACCTACTTAAGTATTATTTGTTATGGTCCTGTGAACGATCGCTTCACCATTGAAAAAGTATAAGCATATTAATTTAACAATTATCTATGTTTCGTCTTTGCATTTCAGTGACGGTTAGTGATCGCATTTTAACTAAAAATAATATAAATATAAATGTGGATGGAAAGAGAGGGAAAAGATGGATGGATTGTGTGAAGAATGATATATGAAAGAAAAGGGTCGGTTGACAGGACGGAATGGAAAAAAAATGTGTTGCGCCGACCCCAAGTAACATGGGACAAGGGCAGGAAGATAATGATGCAAAAAATAAGCCAAGCATGAAAAAAAAACTATCGAATCAACATTGTTAAGGTGAAATATCAGATAGACATGTTTTTGGAACGAAGTTCCTTAATGCGGCTTTCGGGGTCAGTAGTGCGAATTAGTAGAAATCGTCGTAACGAAATGCGTGTGTGTGTGTGCGTGTATCGAGCCTACTACAAACAAATGAGCATATACACTTTGTAACATATTAAGCGCAAGACCTGAAAGTAGTTTGCTCAGAATCGGCTTCTGAATCGATTTCCGTCATTTATATACGTTAATTTTTCTAAAAAATCTTTTAATTAAGTGAAATTAGGATCACCTTTTCATCACAAGGTAATAAAAAATTAAATTTAAGGAAATTTATGCTTTATCACAAAGGAATAAAGCCTATTCAAATGCACGACTGAAAATGCAATTCTCTCAAAGCTATCCTATGTGCAGTGGGCGTTGAATAAAAGCGTTAATTTAAGGAAGGTTAATCCTTATTTCAAAGTAATACGTCTTATTTAAATGCAGAACCGAATTTGTAGTTCGGAGTGGCTTTCTTTACACACACATAAACATAACTTGGAATAACAATAAAACAAATAGTTGGTTTAAGGAAATTTAGACCTTATTTCAAAGGATTAGTTATTGATAGAATTAGAACGCAACCTCCTTCAAAGTTATGTAACGACCAAAGACAAGCATTTTAAACATACGCATGCGTCGGTACTGCCTCCTGTCATTCTGACTTTTCACAAGAAATAAAAGACATTATTAATATTTCAATATTGCAAGATGGCATTCCATACGACGTTGTCTGGAGCTAACGCCGAACGAATACTTGCCACGTCTGGAGTTTAGCAGATGGTCGTTGGAAAACTGGAAATGAAACATCATCTGGACTGACGAGAGCACGAAAGATGCCTACCAGCCGGCTAGCCAGCTGGGTATCTGGTAGGTACCTAGGTACACGAGTGTGCGGTGCGCTATTAGTGTGTGTAGAGAGGGGGTGTGTGAGGTCTTGCGTTAATTCCGTTACTCCTTGTATATATAACATATATTATGATTTTTATATTATGTATTATATTTTTTTATATATGTATTACATTATTTTTTTTTTGTATAGATACGTACATGAGGAACTTCGTTCCTTACGGGGGTCCCCCGACCGCATCAGTTTTTTTTTTAATAGATATATGTTATACAAGGATTAAATCCGTAAGTAAATAAAATATGCGATTAAACTGATTATGCTATATTATTCAAAAAAGCAAATACTGTGTTACTGCACCTGTCCCTTGAGTCACTCCTAAAGGAATCTAGAAATTGGTGATTCAAGGGATATTTTACAAAAAAAAATTGTAACTATAGAATTATCTACTTAACAAATTATGTATTAACGTATATAATTAGACCATTCTTCTATTACATTGTGCTATGAGATAAAAATAATTTATTCCTAATTCGATTTGCTAAAAAATGTATTACATTAAATACTCTCCAGCGAAGACAGGTCTATGAACTACATCTACAATTCATACTTAAGATAGAGTTAACATTAATCATGGTTAAATATTCAAAACCGTTGCAATTGGATACTTGACACCACTATTTAATTGACGTACTCTTTATGAGCTGATAAAATGCGATTCCCTCATAGATATCATGGCATGGCGATAGTAAAATGTGACGTCACTTTTTTTGCCTATCAACAGGCTATTTATTAATTTCAAAGCAACTAAACATTGCATTGTACAATTAAATACTTAAAAGTTTTTCGGTTTTCAGAGTTAGTAGGTACACACGGCTACACATCAAGCTATACATTTCCAGTAAATACATGTAAATACATACATATATAGATAAATAACACCCAGACACAAGGCAAACACAAGTGCTCATCACACAAATGAACTTTAATATTTCGTATTAAAGTCGAAAATCTATCAAATAAATTTTACAGATTGTTGTAGCTTGATGTGCTGTCCTCTGCACAAAGTTTTTTTTAAAGATATTGTCTATATCTCTTTCTCTCCCATAAAACAAGCAAGAAAGAGACTTATTAGGTTGGGGAAAAAGTCTTTTCGCATTATAGTACGTATGAACTTGTAATAAAATCTCTTTGGCTATACTATTTGTATTTGGCTGGTTTTGGTATCATTGGAAGTTTAAATTTTAAAGAACATAATTCCAAATTCAAATTAGGAAAATGTGTGGTTTGTATTTGTTTTTCGTACTGTCAAGATGAGTGAATCTAATGAAGAAATTCGATACATTTTAAAATTTGACTACAAAAAAGATAAAAATGCAACGCAAACCGCGAAAAAAATTAGCGATGTTTATGGACCTAGTGCAGTGTCTGTGAGAGTAGCACAAATTTGGTTTAAGCGTTTTCAATCCGGAAATTTTGATGTCAAAGATGCACGTCGCTCTGGTCGCCCTATTACGGATAAAATGGATGCCATTTTTGAAAAAGTGGAGGCCGATCTGGCTCCACTTATATATCTGTAGTTACGACGTAGCTGAAGAACTGGGAATTGACCACAAAACTGTTTTGGCGCATTTGAAAAAGCTGGGTACACAAAAAAGCTCGATATTTGGGTACCTCACGAGCTCACTGAAAGAAACCTAATGAACCGTGTACTCATTTGTGATTCTTTATTACGACGTAATGAAACCGAACCATTTTTGAAGAAGCTGATAACTGGCGATGAAAAGTGGATCACGTACGACAAGAACGTGTGAAAAAGGTCGTGGTCAAAGGCCGGTCAGGCTTCACAGACTGTGGCGAAACCCGGGTTAACTCGCAACAAGGTGATGCTGTGTGTGTGGTGGGATTGGAAGGGTATTATTCATTATGAGCTGTTACCACCAGGCAGGACCATGGATTCTGAACTCTACTGCGAACAACTGATGAGATTAAAGCAAGAAGTTGAGAGAAAGTGGCCGGAATTAATCAACAGAAGGGGTGGTTTTTCATCATGATAACGCTAGACCTCACACATCTTTAGCCATTCAGCAAAAATTAAGAGAGTTTGGCTGGGAGGTGTTAATGCATCCGCCGTATAGTCCTGACCTTGCACCTTCAGATTTCCACCTGTTTCGGTCTCTTCAGAATTCTTTAGGCAGTGTCAGGTTAACATCACGAGAGGACTGCCAAAACCACTTGTCGCGGTATTTTGATCAGAAGTACCAAAATTTCTATAGCAATGGGATCATATCCCTACCTACAAGATGGCAAAAAGTTATCGAACAAAATGGTACCTACATACTTTAGTTAAATGTAAATAAACTATATTAAAAAATGTTTTGAATTTTCTTAAAAAATGCGAAGAAACTTTTTCCCCAACCTATTATATTAATAAGAGCTGTCAATTTAAGTTGATCTAAAATGTTCATACAATTATAGTTGTCATTTCATAACGTATTGATTAAAAACACTGCGAAGTTCAAGGGAAAAACTAATTTGACATCTCTTAACTTAGTCCTTGTCTGTCGCCGTCCTTTTCTTCAGCTGCCTGGTAGTAAGAGATGCCAAATGCCTAATTTTAATTTAGTTTGTGAACAAGGGAATCGGCACTAGTGTCAACTACCCGATTATATCGAAAAACGGGAGAAAATGTTGACTTGGGTTGGTTTTGCAGAAATAAATCTCAATTCACCTCTGGGTTCTTCTTTCCGCGTCCGTTCATCCTTTGTAGAATTTTACTTCTTTTTCCTACAAGAATTAACT
The DNA here is from genome assembly GCA_947361185.1 of Charanyca ferruginea. Taxonomy (NCBI): domain Eukaryota; kingdom Metazoa; phylum Arthropoda; class Insecta; order Lepidoptera; family Noctuidae; genus Charanyca; species Charanyca ferruginea. The sequence goes on from OX376073.1 coordinate 20,765,501, forward strand.
CTTAGGTATCTTCCATCTTTCGTCTGGTAATACTTTGGAGGCTCATGGTAGTGGTCTGTGTTACTTCTTAATATGACGTTATCGGCGCTAACGTGGGCATATGCCTTACACTCCTCAGATAGAGAACTGGAACATGTGTAGCGAATACCACCTTTGGCGATACGACTGTTCTTCGAGTAACTGTAGCCATTGATGATTAAGAGCTTCTGTCCATGTTGTAAAGTTATATATTGTGCTGTAAATTTAATAAACATATTATTTTCAGTATTAATTTCTTCTATTGTAGGAAGTATGAATAATACCTACCTACTAGAAAGTAAGAACTACCATTTTTAGTTGTCTACCTTTGTTTAACAAATCATTAACCTTACTGCTATTACATAAAAAAACGTAATTTTATTAAGAAAACGTTTATTATATTAAGCTAGTAATTAAATTCCAAGTCATGATTTATAATCCAGTATTAATTACCTATACTTAATACCTATGCATTTTTTATTTTAAAACTGACTGTTAGTGTTGCCAGTATTATGGGAGTTCTATTATTATGACAACATTTAAGACACACATGGGTATTTCTAACAATGTTATAATTACACTCTAATATATCTCCCGTCTTCAACCTGCATATATTTTAAAGGTATGTGATTGTGTTCCAAATTGGCTTTAATGATGACGTCATCTGCAGAGATATGCGCATACGCCTTACAACTTTTGCTTGCTACACTGGATGACGAACAGCTGTACCGGGAACCTCCATTACGGATAAAGCCACTTTTAAAGAAGGTGAAACCGTTTAGCAGTAGAAGCTTCGAACCACGGACCAGAGTAATGTATTGTGCTGCGGATCATAGGACCAGGTATTTAAAAAAGAGTATTTTATTAAGTAATTTAAGTGCACAAATACCTTTAGAGGTGACACATATAATTATGCAGACATTTACCTACAGTACCTACAGAGGACTGATATGACTGATAGGTTAATCAAATTTAATCATCCTTGTAAGTACGTAAATAAAATATCAATATACAACTGTTCTGTAATAAAATAAAAACGTACGATAAAAATGCAATTTCTGGTATATTTCAAAATAATGAGATCATTTTACATTTTGGCAAAATAGCTAAATATAACTAAACTAAACTAAATTATATTCGTAACATTTAGTACTGACCAAATTAAAATTTTGATTAGAATATAGGTAGGTAGGTACTAGGTATAGATGTTTTATTTCAAAATTGCACTCCTCTTCACTGTTTGTTTCGTGCACAATTTTAATTACTTCATTAAAAAACTTCCGACGAAAACAGAGGGATGTTACAAGTTTTACGTGTGTATAATTAAAATTTGTGTATGTACAGACGCCAGCACATCAAGGTATCTTAAACTGACAAATTTTCCCAATTGAATATGAACCTTATCCTTTTGTAATATAGTTGAAAAACTATCAAATAAATTTGACAGATTGGGGTAGCTTGTGGTCTCTGTACATATCTGAGTCTGTCTGTGGTATCGTAGCGCCCAAACGACTGAATTAATTTTTAATTATTTTTGTTTTAAAAGTGACATGATCGAGGGTGGTCTACGTTATGATTCTAGTAAATCAGTAGATCTTTTCTAGTTGATGATGACATTTGTTTGTGTCGGGAGATTTTTATTTTTTTTTTAATTTAAGAGAAATATACTAAAACATCTCTACAACTAATAACATAATATTGAATTGATTTAATTTATCACATTAAATACTGAAAATTTAACTTGCAGGTGTATAAAAGTAGTGTGGGTATTTTACTAATGTTTAAATCTTAGAGCACCTTTTGTAAGCGTTTAATAGACGTTTAGAAAGTTTTATTTGTGTTTTTCAATTAAAAACAATTGATAAAAAATTCTAAGAATCCAATGTTTAAAAAAAATTGCTTTGGTGTAGGTGCAACCGGCAAAACCTTTTTTTTAGGAAAGACAACAGTGCAACAATATTAAAATGATTCACTATTATTAACTAGGTATGAATAATATCTACTTTGATATTATCCAATCGAATTTTAAATAACAGACTAAAATGTCATTGACTAGACTTTTCTACAACTTACAATTATTTTGAGAACAGTTGCAATCAAACTGTCAAAAAAAAAACAGAGAGATTTGAAATATACAAATTGTATTTGACATTAATTAAAACTGCTGAAGCGCATGCGCTAAACAGCATGATTGCAACACTCGCATCTAAACGGTACCTAATTATAAAACATTGATATAATAAATAAAATAATATTATGTATGATCTCTCTCTTTCTCCTGGCTTTTATCCCAATTTATTTGAGGTCAGCCCTCCTAGTACTTTAGCGCCACACTGCACTGTACGGTTATTATTATGTATGATCTATTATTAAGTAATAATAATAAGCTCTATTATGTACGTATGCCGTAGAATACTATAAGGGTACACACATAAGCGGATCGGCGCAATCAGTTCGGCATTTTATAGATGGCAGATGACGATTCTCAATACATCCTTGCAATATAACTTTATCAAAGGATGTATTGAGAATCATCATCTACCAAGGCTTTTCCCAATCTAAATGGATGCAGCTGAATACCATTTGGAATGGGCAACTAGATTAAAATTTTACAATATGACGTTCGTTTATTTTAATTAGATCATTAAAGTGCCTTTTAATGGTCTAATTAAAATAAATGATTTGACTTTGACTTTGACCAGTGTTTTACATGGAGCTACTGCCTGTCTGACCTCCACAACCCAGTTACTGGATAACATGAGACCCTTGGTAAGACAGGAAGTCAGACATTTTGGCTTCTGACTACCCATAACGACTGTCAAAGATACGATCGACAGCCGGGACCAACGGCTTAACGTGCTATCCGAGGCACAGAGGAAACCCAGTATGAAATGGATGGGCACCCATCCACAGACCGACCGCGGCAAGCGTAGCTTAATCTTGACCGATCGATCTTTACGGCTTTTACTTAGCCACGAGCTCCTCGAAAGGATGTATTGAGAATGCCGAACTAAATAGACGACTATCGACTGTTGACTTATGACCCGCTGCTGTGTATGGCGACCCTAACCTAACGTTTGTGGCAGTCGAGGTCATAAAACGTGGGAGTGAGAAGACACGACGACACACACTTGACGGGACACAGCTTACCTTAGCGCAAATCCCAAACTAAAATAAATAAATACCATCCTACTCTCAAGATCTATGACCGCTACTGTCACGAGTTTTGGCGTTTAGTAAAACTATACATTTAACTCTTATATTTTAATTGAAGATCACTCATTTGACTAGCTTCATTAATAATCAGGCGATAATATTAAGATTGTTTTAAAGTTATCAACAGTTAAAAGAAGCAAATCTTATTTTTTATAAAGTTAATGTTTCTTTAAAACTTGGTAGATAGACATAAGGTACAAGACTTAAAACAGATAACCATAAAACGTTACTAAGCTATGATATGCAAACAGCCTTTGCACTGTTAACGTTACGCAACCTAAATTATATACAAACCCATACCTTTCTGCTCAAAAATATTTGAGACCAAATGTGAAAGACGTAATAATAAGATAAAAACAATTAAAGATAAAAAAAAAAACAAATTATACTCATTCATTACGTCTAGAAGTAAAACTCCAGGAAATAATAATAAGTGACCAATTTTTGAGAATTAAAATGAAAACACTTAGGATCCAAGGCAGATGCTGGATGATTGATTTCGGATGACAAAATCGCGAACTGCGAAAAATGAAGACGTGTTCAAGTTAGGCAGAGTGTTGATATACGTAGGGTAGTAGCAGTTAGATGATGAGTTAAATGGTGCGGCATTGCAGAGATCAAATTCTAGCAGTGGACTAGTATGGGCTGATAAAGACGATGATGGTGACATGACTGCAATGAATTTCTTTATGATTGTGCAGTTTCCATACAGTCAGCGTGCAGTTCCAACAGCTGAAAACGATACAGTCAACGGTTCCAATGCAGTTACGTCAACTGCACAACCATCGCAATTGGCAGATTGTAGTCCAAACGCAAGCCATCGACATCCTTTATGAAAACAAATAGTTCTTAATTTCTATATTTCAACAATAGATGAATTTAACTTAATCATCAGCCACAGTTTTTCGTTGTTTCTTCTTCAATGGAGTACTAAAAGGAGTGTGTGTGTGCTCCATGTTGCTTCTCACTATTGTCATGTCATCAGCCAAGTGTAAGTAGGCCTTGCATTTGTGCCAACGGTTCTTGGTACAGCCCCATCGGAAGCCATTCTTCGTCCTGCTTTGCTTGTAGTACGTATAGTCGTAGTAGATCAGCCGCTCCTTTCCTCTGGTCGTCATGAATATGTTAACTGAAATTGTACCACATTAACATTTGCTAGACACCATTATAAACACAATAATTTAGAAAAATAGTACAGTGACTGTGACTACTGCTATATATTTATTGCATAAGGATCTGTGAGAAAAATAAAATCGGAGAAGTCAGGATTAAGTACTTTATTGGTTTACATTGTTACATAATATCATATAGCTGCATTTATTTTAGTAATAATAAATTAATATTACACTCTCACATATATCTTAAGTATTACGAAATAATTTAAAGTCGTGATTTTTAATAAATAATTTATACATAGGCATTATCATGATGAACACTAAGTTCTTCAGATTTTTTGTGATTTACAGCCTAAAATATAATCCCATTGAATTCTTGTGGAGAGGTCTCGTTGGATGAAGGTGCTCATGTTTAGAAATGTAGATAACGTTCATTTCAGAATCCAAGTGGATATACGACCGGCATTTTGAAGAGTTTGTACACGACCATCTGCTGTTCTGTCCATTTCTAACTGCCCATCTTCTATAGTAAGTGTAGCCATTGAGAAGGAATAGCTCTTTCCCGTCAATGAGCTTGACCAATTCTCCTGTTGGATTTGAAACTGGGTTAAGTTTTACCCTCATTTTTGGTTAAGGATTAACTTTGTCACCGTTTCTTTTTTGTGTATTACAAAACACAGAAGCAAGATAATTAAAAATACCAATTCGAAATTTAAAATCACCAATTCATATAAGGCAGTCGAATTGTTGCTTATCAGTGTACTTGTTGATTTTGGGGTCTTTCGTTACTATCGGGAAAGTAGTGCAAAAAGGCCTTCGCTGTTTTTAAAATTCCATAAATGATTCATCGACAGGTAGTAATGAAGTAACCAAACCCACAAAAAAGCAATACCTAGTAATTCCTTCTTATTTTGCGAGTTTCAGTCGATTTTATGATAATCACACAGAGGACTGTTCATCATATGATATAAAAAAAAACAACTTTTTATCGAATTTAAACAATTAAAAGCTTTGTCTGATTTATTGTTACTTAAACATAGCGTATCACATACGATATATTACAAATTTTGTTTTTTTTTTCTTTTAACTATGATAGTGTTATCACATAGTCTTTCTTCTTTTCTTGCACCGCCTCGTACTAGCAAAAATTATAATTATTATCAATGACATTATACCTTACTACGAAATCGGTCTTGCCTTCACTTTTAAGGAAATTAATAATACAAATTTTACCCTTTTTTAATTTAGCCTTTTCTACCCGTTGCTTTCAATACTTTTCAATTATTGTTGCAATTCTCCATCTTTCTCTATCTAATAATCTCTCATGTTTCTTTTAAGATTGTCACATTCTTGGACTGCTAACATCATTTTCTGGAACTCTTGGCGGTGGTGGAGGAATGGAGGTTTAAGGAGTAGAAGGAAACTATGAATAAGGCGTATTTTCCCGTACAAAAATATTCGTAATATCTTTTGAAGCTCTTTTTTTTAAACGATAAGTAGAACTATGCTGTTTCCATTTTTTTGTTGCAGCTTTATGCTCATAATGAGTCATATCTTTAACTAACTTTCGTGTACCCTCTTCCTTCTTTCTTTGGTATTTCTGACTTTCTTTTTCCTTCAATTGCTCTCTTTTTTCAGGGTCATTTTTTAGCCGTTGATATCTTAAACGTCCGGCAATTCGTTTTTGTTCTTTTATTTCTTCTTTTGTTTTAGTTTTCTTTTTAGGTGCCATCACGGAGTCAATATCTACAAGAAATATTGTGAATAATAAAAGCTATAAAAAATAACTGTTATCGAACATTGTCAGTCAATAAAATTAACAGTTCAAACAACAAAGTGGCCGCCGCTGGTTTAGCTTTCCTTCTGAACGAACTTCAACGTTCCGTTTCACGGCATAAATCATCTCAGTAGTACATGGTATGCTTTTTGACAAGATTTTCCAATCGTATTCAGGGAATTTAAAAAGAATTGTGCATACTACTTTTGACTATACATATGACTATTTAGTATCAAAAATATACTTAAGAATTATTATTATTATTATTTTGTAAACATACTAGATACATACAACATACAGTAAATGGGATATGATAAAATACTATATATTTTCAATTATTTAGAAAGGATTATTAGAATATTACAATGTTATATGGTGAAACCAGGAGAGATGGACCACAATTTTTCCAACTTTAATATATTTTTAAACGAACTATTAATAATCAACATTTTTATTTTAATACAGCACGATCATAGCTTCTTTATGGAAATATTTGAAATATTTAAAAAGTACCCTCGGCCCATCTATCTTATACTATACAGGTGTGTCAGACCACCCAGTAAGGAGAGATGGCCCTAACAAAAATAACCACAGACAAAAAAAAAAAACAAACAAGCGATGACAGAAATGGTTTCACCTTTTCCCAGCAGTTATGTTAGGAACATTTTTCGGTTCTTTCACGGCAATTCCTTTTCCCAGCTTATTATTTAGTTGCAGGCCTCACTCGATCACATTAAAAATAGATAGAGCCGAGTTTGTCAAAAAGTTCATTTTCTTTCAATACTTCTAAAAGGTCGAAATACTTATCAACATATTTTTTATTCATCCCCTTGGCCCACAGAGACACCTTCTGACTACCGTATTGAAAGTTGTAACGTTACATCTAAGAAAGCTTTTTAACCATCTATATCCCGCCATTTTCTTTTCGTGATTAAAGTTATGTTTAATATGAAGTCTTTCCGCCAAATTATACGCCATCTTACGCAATGCCTCTCTCTTGATGGCGTAAACCCATTTTTTTGTAATTTTTTAATGTGCATTCTTCTCATTTTCAAGCAGGAAGCTACTTGGACCGAGAACGTCGCTTAGCCAAGTTATTTTTTGCAAGCTTTCGCTTAAAAGTAGTTTTTGGTATCCCAAATGTTTTTGCTGCTTCATTAATACCCATTCCATTAGAAACAGCTTGAAAAGCATCAGTTAATGCACTTTCAGTCCATTGCCGTCTACGTACTCCACTTTTCCTCTTACATGTTAAAGGCATATTACCTTCAAAAGAAGAGAATAATTAATTAAAAATGTAAAGATTCGAAATTAAGTAGCAACTAATAATCTATAAAACTGCTTCAAATTTGCAAAATTAAAATGTTGGACTATTGGTCCATCTCACCCTTACATAACATGGTCCATCTCTGCTAAATTGCGTCGAGAGACGGACCATTTTGTTCATATTAATGTCACAACAAGGCCCGTACTGAAGGCGCCTAAAGAGACTTTCTATGTTACCTCGATTATAGGGCACAGCAATACTCAGTTGACTATGAGCACCGCAGCAAACGGTACCACTATTTCCTCTGGAGATGACACGTCATATTGGAGACCTGAGTCTACTATTGGGTATCGCAAATGGGCACATAGGCTGTCCTAAACTCGTTGTTAATTTGTCTTTACGCACTAATCTGATGGGATTACGTAAACGACCAATATTAAATGTAGGTACCGTTCGCATTGACTAATTATACGCGGAATGTATTTTCGATAAGAAGCGCACTCAGTTTTAATGGAATTCCTAGGGACCTTAAAGTCGACCTGTTCTGAACCAGTGTGGCGACCTTAAGGCGGCTTTTGGCACAGTTATTTTTCAATGATAGTAACCTATTTTTAACTACGTATGAACAAATCCTACTTCGTCCCTAAATATTTACCTTCTTTTAGAGATTGTCCTGGGACCTGTTGGTCGAGACATAAGGTTATATATACGGACGACATTTTCCAATTTTAGGGTAACAAGAAGAAAAAACAAAGACAACACTGAAAACATCTGATTTATTAATTTGATATTTTGCATCCAAACGTATGTATATTACAATTGGTACTTGATTTGTAAAAGTTTCAATTACATTAAATTATTTATATCTAAATTATCTAAACTCACATTCCCTTAATGCCGTACGAGGGTGGTTTCACGGAAGTAAGGATAGTAAAGTATTAACTTGCCTTCTAGCTTAGCTTTTCTGTTTTGACTTAACACAGGCTTACAAGCTCAGAAATGAAGCTAGTCCAGTATAGGTGCAATGCCAGAGTACTAGCTTTAGCTAGAAAACTAGCCTCGTCTATACCTTGCATAGCTGATAGATTGACAAGAATAGCATTCAGTTAGATCAAAACTAGGCTTTGAATATTTACCCTAAAAGCACTTAAAGCTTAACATATTTCCCGGAAGAAGATTGCACGAACTTCGTTGGTGGATGATTGTGTTCGTGGTTCCTGAAAAGGATTGTATAGTCATTGCTAAGACGCAAGAATACATTACAATTAGATTTATTGCAGCACCAGCGGTCCCCGCGATCGGAAGAGTACTTCTTGTAGAAAGGATACCCGTCTACTAGAAGTAAGATCCTACCGTTCATTAGTTCTATAAACTCGAGATTTCCTGGCCACTCTGAAACAACAGATTATTTCAAGGACACGAGGGTTATTGGTGGTGACAGCTATTAACTTTATTCTTTACCTTGATTATTTTTCATCCAATGTTTATATAGAAAACATTGATTTTACCAATGAGTCTAATTTTAGTACAGTATCTGTCAGTTTTTGTCGTTTAAAAAAAATAAACTACTGCTTTCTTTCACCTTTATTTAAGAGTACGATGGTGAGCTTCATAATAAGAATAACGTAACTAGCAAAAGTAACTTGTGAGGTTCCAAAATCAATGACTAATGAATCGTTAAAAGTTTTAATGAAATTAATAAGAAATTATACAATAGTACTTATTTACAGTGTCGACAAAATGCATAGTATTTGTTCATTTAATCTTATGAATCATATTGTCTAAATATAAATTAAATTGGTTACATGTAGAAATACTAAGAAATAGTTTAAAATCACAATTAGTACTTCGAAATTCCAGTTTCAGTTTTCGGGCCTAACAAAAGACTCGTCTTTAACTTATACTACAGAAATATTAAGCAATCAAAATATTTCCAAAAAACAGTAGAATTTCACTACAACTATCTTCGTATACAAAAGTGTTTTAGGTAATTTGGTTACAGTCTTGAAATCAGTGAATTTTCCAAATAATAAAAAATGAGATCTAAATAAAATGCCATAATATCACAAAAATTAAGCATGCAGTCTTAGTATAATGATTATTTTCTCCAGTAGTTATGACACGAATGTTTAATTACAAACTATTTTTATTAAGAATAAGCTCTATTATACCTAGTACAAATACGTTTTAACTATATTTATCGTAAGTTAGAAAGGTTTTAAAATTAGTCGCGTTTCAGATTCTATTTAAGCGCTTGATTTCTATATGGGCTACGATTATTCTGCGTACCACGCTTAAAGAGAAATATTACTCATAGTTTTTAGAAATATAAGCTTAACGTTACTACGTAATTTTATTATGATAATTTGAAAGTAATTTCTATGCGTATTCATAATCACAATAGCATCAAGAGTTCCACAGGGTTCCATTCTGTGCCCATTTTTATTTTCTACTTGTATACATACAAAATATTATATTACTATCAGAGTTTTAGCAATGAATGTCATAAAATACGATATGTAAGTTATGAAAGTTCGTATTGACCACTAGTTCATAGAATAAGCGGTTCACAAGAAGTATATACTTATCTTAATAACCGACAGTCAGATCCAGATATACAGCCTCTAAGACCTAAGTCGTAATGTCTATGTGGTTAATATAAATATTGTTATCATAGTCCAATAACGTTTACGAAGCACGTGATATACTCATTGATTTGATAATGGAAAATATGTTGCCTTTGTCATTGCTACATACATGGCTTATCAAAATTACAGATATGTTTAAGTATAAAAATAGACACAAAGTTAGATACGTGATTTCACTATAGTCTACATTCTTAGTGTCAAATGCAAGAATATATTCTATTACTACGCTACAAACTATAAAAATGCTTGATCAATCACAATTATAATACTGGATGCATTATCGAAAGGCAAACGAAAATATCACACGAGTTACTACAAAAAATAAACTTAAACATGTTACTTCTAATTTTTAAAGACACATTTAGTAAAAGGCACTTTTGAATGATCTTTGATAACTATCCTAAATCCTACGGCGATATACCTACAACAATAATATTCGGTAAAATAATACATGACTATGGTAAACTAAAAGATAAGAATGATGGTACATGTACTTAAGTAATTACAAATACATTTGTATGTATTAATTGGGTTCCATTTTTTGGTTCTTGCTGTGATAAATTTCGATTAACTAATACAACAAAAGTACATGCATACATACTTATTAATAGAGCAGCAACCGGTACTGTAACTAGATTAGTGCAATAATGGTATACTGAAAATAAATCTAAAGCCACGCAAAGAGGGCTTATAACTTAATTAGGAACAAAAATCATCAATTTTGACAAAAACAATGAAGATAATATATTTAAAATGAGAACAAAAAAAAAACAGTATACATTCAAAAATAAGGCGTCCCTAATTTAAAATATATATTGAAAGTGCAAAGAGCACTATGGCTAATAAGTGTTGGTTAACGGAAGACGCAGGGTTGGTAGGCTCCCTACAATGTGGATCGATGACCTAGTAAGAGTCGCGGAAAGGCGCAGGAAAATCTTGAGGAGACCTATGCCCAACAATGGGAGTCATCCGGTTGGCATGATGATTAATAACGCAGTAAATACATATCAGCTAAGCATATACTAACATATGATCACGCCAGTTTTCCTCGAAAGGTTAGACAGTAGTGCACCTGTAGTGCACCTATAGTACACCTTATACTTACTGAAGTAATGTGGTATAACTTCAAATCCTACTGAATAATCGACAAAACTTAAACTAGGTTCACATGGTTAACTGGTGCATTAGTCTTAGGCCGAGATAAATAACTAATCACAGTCGTAGGACTGGTAAACTTGCTAGAGATGGAAACTTATCTAAGCCAAAATCACATGTGTCGTGTCGTCATGACGCACGCGCACGTTTACTTTAACAGTTTTCAAAAGTAGAGTACGATGTTTTAACACTTCCACTGTCCGCAAATCAGACACAAAAGTTAAACAATCAACCTGAATCGTATGTGATTCATGGGACAGCGAAAGGGAACAAGGGGGAACAAGGGTCAAAGTCAGACATTATCTAGATGGTACAATTATTACTAAAATCAGGTGTCAATGGAGTTTGACACTAGTCTAATAACTGCCAAAAACGCTATGAGCTGCCAAATAATTTTGAAACGGAGTCAAAGAGCGATAACGTTCGTTCATGTTTGTGCTACTGTTGTGTTCTGTTTTAGGGGTCCCCTGTATAGCATCTTTGTGTAATAGTTTTGGTAAAGGTATCAATCTTTCTTTCAAATGTTTCTTCGAGCTTGGAGGATGACTGTGCAAGATATTCGCTTTCAGGACTTCGAGTCTGTCAGTGATGATGAGGTGTGCCTTGCATTTCCACTTGGAGCCGTATGCTGTGCAGCTCCAACGATGGGCGTTGGTCCTGGCTTTGAGGTGCTTGTAGAAAGTGAAATTGTTCAGACGAAGATTGATTCTGCCGCTTGGACGGAGGTAGAATTCGACTGTTGGAAAAACAATTACATCAGTAACAAGAAGTTTTTAATGGTAATAGAGTAACACGATATTTTTGTATTCAATTTCTCTATTCGCACGGTTGCATTGTAATTTTTCAGATCTTTTAAATTATACAGTAATTTATATTTCAGAATACAGTAGAGGCTTTTCTTTTAAACCAAGAGTCTTATATAATAAAGGAATGCTTTCAAGTACTTAATAATACTTTTTTACACATAATAATGATACAATTTAAATGTAAGTCTTTATAAAGATGTTTAATCAGGCTGGAAAGATAAAACGAAAAATCTTTTAATTCATTTTAATAAGCGATATTTTAAATACAAAATAGTATTTAATATACATTTCTCTATACTCTAAATTAGTACATATATAAATCAATAATCACGTAAAGGCATGTTTAGTAGCATGTTGTGTTTCTACATTTATTTAAGGTTGATCTAGACATGTACGCTTAGAATTGTGGTACTTCTGTGCCTTTCATTGCGATCTATAGTGAATACAGATTGAAGAGCGCACTTGACTTATTTGAATTTGAGCGAGGGTTACAAAATACTAGATTCGACGGTACGGCGTGCGAGTGTAGTTCAGCCCTAACACAACATGCGATATTATATTTATTATTAACATGATTTCGTACATCGATCTAATACAAAATTTTATTGCAATCACTACTTCACATAAAACGAATAATTTAATATCTTTAACCCTTTGATGAAATGAATAATTTGACAAATTGAAGTATTCGTAAAACTTAAATGAAAAGTTCAATTTCTTGAAAGAAAAAAAACGTAATTTTGTGAGAGAAGAACTTACATTCTACTGAATGAAACTTAGAGCGCATTTTGCGTCGCTGCGTTGCACAAACAGGACTTTTGTATCAAAAGGAACGCAGCGTAAATTTCATGTTCGTTTGGCCCCACTAACGAGTCCGTTGTAAATTGGACCTGTTCAGTAGACCCTCTCATGTAGGTACTAGCACACATAAATTATAATGAGATAAGGGAACAGTTTGGCAGTCTAGTATATGTAAGTACTACCTAAATGGTCCTCTAAGAACCGGGTTAATGATAGCTTCTTAATTTACATCACTTATGTTACAAGTTATTTAAGCACTTCTATAGCTATTATTAAATTCTTAACATCCAACCTAACACAAATATTAGTAATTAATTTAGTATTATTAAGCTGGGGTACCCACTATTCTTTTTAAAAGGTATACTATGATAGTTTTGAGGTTTACGCAGGGTATACTTACATGAGCAACAAAATGATGTCGTCTGAATATTTCGTACCGAAACGAATATTTGTGAATCTATTAACTTGACAAAACTGTAGGTTAATTAGAGTTATTTGTGACGGATTGACGTTGAGTTGCACAAAACCAACATAAGTATAAAACGGAGATTTTAAATTCATACCATCCTTAACATTTTATATCAAAAGAAAGTGACAGTATCAATTTAAACTAATGCTGGTTTTGTACAACTCACCGTCCGACTAATTAGGATGCCATCGTTCTTTAAAATATGGGAACTGGCTCTCTGGTGCTCGAGATATTTCGAAGGCCATGTCCCAATGGACGATGCCATGAGTAGCCCTACTGTTGCTATTATTAAACATACACATTTCTGGCAAGAAATTCATTTAGCACTGGGCGAAAAAGCGAGACCAGGATTGATGCTGAAAATGGTCTGAGATTTATCGGTATACGAAGTAGTATCCCTTCTTACCCCCGGTCTCTTGAACGAAAATCAAAGTTATGCTCCAGTGATTGGTTGTTGGTTATATCTACATGTTACAAGTTCAAGCAAGCGAGCGCATGACTGGTTTAGAAGTTATTTATCGGGTCGCCAACAAAGGGTGGTAATATCAAAAATTGATAATAACAGGAAAAACGCATACACTTCTGAATTAAAATTAAATAGCTGTGGCGTTCCCCAAGGAAGCGTGTTAGGACCTCCATTATTTATTATTTATACAAATGATCTTTGCGACATACTAAAACATAATTGTGTATTATTGGCTGATGACACCACTTTGACCATTAAATCATTAAACAAGAATGACTTGGAGACTGACACGAATAAAGAATTACAAAACGCAATTAAATGGAAAGTAATAATTTGCATGTAAACATGGACAAAACAAAATTAATACAATTCAAAACATACAATTCGATAGTAAAACAATCTACAATACAATATAATCAAACAGTATTACAAGCAGTGCCATCAACCGTATTTTTAGGTATAGTTATTGACGAAAATTTAATCTGGAAGGAACATGTAAGAAAAGTATGTACACGACTTGACAAATTTGTGTTTGCTCTACGAAGACTAAGACTCATAGCTAGTAAAGAAACAGCCCTTAATGCGTATCATGGCTACGTTTCTTCAGTACTGCGTTACGGTCTTGTAATATGGGGTAATTCTGTGGATCTGGACAGAGCATTCATTGCCCAAAAGAAATGTGTCAGAGCAGTATATGGGGCTGAATACTTAGAACATTGTAAGCCATTATTTAAATCACTAAACATACTTCCACTTCCATGTCTTTATATCTTTGAAATATGTTTATTCATAAAAAGGTATCCAAAACTGTTCCCTGTGTATGAACGTTACTCAAAAAGAGTCGAAAGCCAAAATCCAGAGCAATTACTTATACCTAGACAGAGACTACATTTATATAGCAGAAATTCTCATTGTATGGCAACCAAAATATTTAATAAATTACCGCCACAAATAAGAGTATTGCCCATTAATAAATTTAGGAAAACAATATTTGCTTGCTTGTTAGACAATTGTTTCTACTCAGTTACTGAATTTTTTAACCATAAATTTTGACATTTGATTACATAGCAAAAATTTTGACATTTTATTACAAAACAAATTTTTTTTTTTACATTTTATTTGAATGCACTTTGTAATATTAAACAAATGAAAATTGTGTATGCATATTGACTGTATTCGTGGTATTAACACATATTTTATTAATAATTACAATCTTATTGACATTTCATGTAAAATTGTATGTAATGAATATTTTTTTTTTTTTGTTAAATTCAATTTTATATTTCTACACCTGCAACGGTAGTATATGTGAAGCTAAATATATTAATTTTAAGATCTCAATGTACCTACCATATACTCAGAAATAAATGATATTCTATTCTATTCTATTCTATTCTACAATCAACCAATCACAGCAACTTACGCGTGTTTGATAATTTGTCAAATATTTTTTCGTTCAAGAAACCGCAGGAAAGTGTTTTCAATAATCCTTAATTGCATTGCATTTGAGTGCACTGTCTTTTAACTTGACCAGCAAGAACCGATTATCTTAAGATTACAAACTAAATAATTTCGTGTAATACTTTTGTAATTATTTTGCACTCAACTAAAATTAAGTTTTGACATTTTCACAATATCAATTAGAAAATCTTGATTTTTGCAAAAGGCAATCGGAGTATCGCTAACGATAATAATCTAAACTAGGAATAAAATGTATTTGTGTATTAGCTACACGCTTATTATTTATAATTGCGTTCGATACATCTGTTGATACAAAACAGTCCTACCATAATTTCTTAACTATGTATATCAAATTTTATACTTAAATAACATAATTTGTGCTGTGAAGGTAAGATATATCTTTTAAAGAAACTTCCGGACCCTAAGCCTATCCTAGTCCTAAGTTTAGACTAAGTCTAAACAGTTTCCTTCCAAAGATGGGCCATTTCTGACAAGATCACAATTTAAGATTATCAAGGTGAAACAACGATTGCAAAATCATTAACACTGAAGAAAATTAGCACTTCGCAGCCTTAGCGCTTCCATCTGAAGTTGAAAGGACACTTGAATACCCCGATAGGACTCTAACAGAAAATATACTGGAAGAATGGTGTAAAAATCGACATCTGTCAAATCCAGTATATTCTTAGGTCTCTTTTATATCACGGCCATAGATAGCCTTATTGAACTATGATCATACAATACATTTCATAGACGTTAAAGGTACACCTTGATAAACCACAGTCATTATATCCAAAATGCTTTTAAGATGTAGACGTCGTTCTTGCGTTTATTACAATTCGTGCTTCAAAATAAATCGTAAACTATTAACATGATGCCTTCTAAATCACTCTATATATTCATAAGGGCAAACAATTCGGTATAAGATAGGTTTCTAGTAATATCTAAGTTAAATATATCTAAATCAGAAGCCAGCACGCCCTTTAATGCTGGCTATTTTAAGTGCTAGAGGGTTAAGCTTTTCCTTGTCCAAATTATGTCTTTTGTTCTGAAACAAAAAAGTCAGTTTTTAATTTTGGAGATATCCTTGCATAGGTGTGCAAGGAGTTTTACACACAATCCTTAGTCAAGTTATTGTTTTGGACTGAGATCCCAGAGAAGGCCTACATTATTTTAGCATGGCTGAAAAATCGAAAATAGATAGAGAAATAAGTATGTAGCGACATCTATCGCACATGATGCATACTACTGACGAGTGCTAGATCGCGCAAGCAAAGTTCTCCGCGAAATTAGCATACTCGTATATACAAAAATTCTGACTAAAACCGTTGGACGGTAGCCTGCCAGACACAACGCGAGTCTAGTCGGAGGATTCTCCCTTATTTTATGGAGGATGAGGAAATTTCCACTCTGTTCCTCATACCTCTAAAAGTATGTATAATTAAAAGGTTATGGAAACTAGCTAGATTAAATGTTGGGTCTGTATTTGGCAATGATCTATGTTGATTTTTAACAATATCCTGTAAAACATATAAAACTAGTCATCTCATTTGAACCTGATACCTGAAAAATAGCCTATCATTGGAACTAGCAAGTACCCATACTTTATTAACTACATAATTCTCTATTCTCAAAATGACAATGATGCTAAGAAGCCTCGCCACTCTGGGAATTTGGACCATTAATAGTATGATGTCCTTGCACTTCATTGAACATCGAAAGTATGGAACGAAAATGAGTCCAAGTGATACTTACGTCATTATTCCTCTTTTGATTTTTAATGCTCTTCCAAGAGTACGTCGACGGCGGATGAGTGTGCTCCGTGAAGGCTCTCACCACGAACATATGATTAGTGACGTGCAGGAATCCTCGACAAGACCTCGAGCCCATCTGCGTGCAGCTCCAACGAAAGCCATCCCTCAAGATCTTGTGCTGGTAGTAAGTGTAGCCGTCAAGCATCAGCAAGTCCTTACCGTTTCGGCCTTTTACGAGGAGTACTGAAAACATATATTGTGTCAACTGCTATTGAATAAGTAATTAAATTTCTTCTGTAGTTTTTATTCTAATACTGGCCGTAGGTCTTTAATTTTCCGCATAGTAGTCAGGCATGAACATCATTGTTACTTTTGTTTTTAGAGAGAAAAAATCTGCATCTTTTTAGTAAAAGGGGTGAAAGACATAATTATAACACTAGAAATAAGGACCAACTAGTTCAACCGAGTTTCAGACTGGCTAAAGTAGATACTTCTTTCATGGGGTACTGTTTAAAATGTTACAATAAAATACCTCCCCACAAGTCTTATATAAAACGCACACTATGCAGCCGAGCGTATTATTCATTGGGTGAGTACATCACTGATAAAAATGCTTGGCCGGATGCTGGTCTAGCTCCACAGCTATAAGGGTTCATAGATTAATTGATTAGCATTTTTAATTATTTTTGAAGCTGCTGAAGATATAGATCTACATTATCTTTGCATTGTATAAACTCAATGTGTTAGTATTATATAATTTTTCATAGCACATATATGTGAGCACTATGTTATTTAAAGCTACCATTTACGAGGTATGTCTTTCATTGACTTCAATGTGCCCTGGCGGTTGGGAGTATGTCATGCTCACTGACGGTGGCGCGCGTGTTGGATCATTCGGTTCCCTTCAAAATGGTTGAGTCAAATGATGCCGATCCGTGCGTCATGTTCGTGAACGGGCGCCGTTAGTTGGGACTGGTCATCTCTTAGCTGCCTCGGTTATTCTAATTTTATTTTGAATTGTTTATTATGATTATATTTTTATCTAAACCTCTTTTAACTTACACGACTTGTTACATTGTTCTCACATTGTACCCTAGATTCAATATGAATGATGTAACCGAGATTTGTAACATATTATTGATTTTAAAAGAGTGTTGTTCATGGAGTTTCTTGCTCGTTCTTCTCCATAGAAACCTACTGTTTGGAACGAGCAACTAGCTTCAACTTTCTGACTGACTGACTCTGACAATTCAAAAGTACCTGTAAATGGTTTATTTGAAATAAATGATTTTGAGTTTGAGTTTGAGTTTTGAGTTTCAACGTACTCTGTGTGAGTGCAAATATTACTTCATTATTATTGACGATTTTTCGGTGAAATTTATCTAATTCAAGATACCATAGTAAGTGCAGAAACGGCAACAAACTATATATATAATATAACAAACACTTACCTATTTGAACACACAACTACTCAACACAATCAAATATGTTATTTAAGTAGGTACTCAATTATGTCTTTTTTATTATTCATTAATACACATTCTCCTCATAATGTTATTGTTATTATATCTGGCAGCAATATGAAAAAAGTTTTTTCAAAAAAAAAGAAAACCGCATTCGAAAACTAAAAAGTGATAAATAACTTTAGCACAGAACACACATTACTTTACTTTCGGAACTCGGTGGCGGTGGCTTTGTGTTTGTTGTTTTGTATTGCCACCGACTTCCGAAAGTAAAGTAATGTGTGTTCTGTGCTAAAGTTATTTATCACTTTTTAGTTTATGAAGGCGGTTTTCTTTTTTAACCGACTTCAAAAAGGAGGAGGTTATCAATTCGAATGTTTATATATATATATATATATATATATATTTTTTTTTTTTTTAATGTATGTTCGGGCATAACTCTGTCTTATACTCGTATAGACGGATTTGCAAAATTCTTTTTTTGTTCGAAAATTTATATGGGACCATTTCGGAATAAACCCCAATGGTCCCATATAAATTTTATCAAAATTGATACAGCCCTTTTTGAGAAAATCAACAAATTCCCAAAAAAAAAATACTTAGACGACGTTTTAGTTCCTTCAATCTTTGGAGGATTTTCAATCTCTTTTAACTGTGTCGCCGTTTCGTCATGGATTTGGATGTTAAGGCAACACTAAAAAGTGAAAAATAAAATGTTATAAGTTTTTTTTAACGTTACCTCCTCTTTTTTGAAGTCGGTTAAAAAAAACATTTACTTTTATCTCGTGAATTTAAAAAACGAATGCTCAAATAGTAGTGATTTGCGCATTCGTTTATTGTCTTGTTCAAAAATAAGACAGAGAAGGTTATGCGTTAGTACTTTGGCCCAGTTGGTAGCCACATTTTTCGTAGCATCAGTGCCGTTAGATATGTCGCAGACAAAATGGTACAATTAGGGATTTGGTCAAATCACAGATGATACAATAACAACTCTGTTGGATCACATCCCTGAAGAAAATTTGTGATTTGTTCAAATATGATGCTATGCGAGTCCTGACTTATTTATTTCATAATTTCACTGAAAAAGTATAGGTATTTTATTAAATCACTAACTTAATACTTCAGGGAAATTACCCAACAGTTGTTATTGTATGATCTGCCGTAATTCAACCAAAACCCTATAGGGATTAGGGATTTGATCAAATCCCTAATTGCACAGTTCGATTCAAACTTAATGGCGGTTGAGAAGTGCGCTACTGTCTGCGCAGTACCCAGCTGACACGTGAAATTGTTACTGCGCAGGCACACGCCTCGCGTTCAGAGCCGCCATTAAGTTTGAATCGTACTGTACCATTTCCCTGCGACACATAATTATACATTACAGATTTGATATCTGTATGGAAAAGTTTTCCTCTATCCATCTTGCGCAAACTCTGCAGCTGTTATATCGTCTATATGGGTGTATTACGACATATTCTGCAAGGCCGCGTTGCCTTTTAATTTGTGCCTAGGATCGTAATCTGTTTGATCTTTCTTAGGGCACACTACTGAAATAGATAAACGTATAATGCCTCCTCTTCTTATTGAATTTCTCTTAGTACCTTATTTGTGTACCCGTTACAGCATTCAACTTTATCTCTGAATCAAATAAAGTCAAAGAATAGATATTTTTGATTCCACACATTATCTTTGCAGCCATATTCAACCGATAGTTAAGTACTTACGACATTTTTGTTTAGCTAAAGAATTTAAATTTTGTTGGTGCAGCTTCTTCCAGCTCTTTTATTCCTTGGGCTTTTGGTACATCTTTTGCTTTAGGTAAGTATTTTTTTCCCAGTTTATCATGGAATATTTTGGTACGTAGGGTTAAATATTCCTTCGACAAACCTTAAAAAAACGGCATGGTCACTTTGGATCACTTAAGTTTAATATACTTAGTACAATTACTATATTGCAAATGTTACTAAAATTAATGTATACATAAAATTTATACTAAGTCTACGTTATTTATAAATAGGACAACTTTTTGGAAAAAAGAAAAAATAAAGTATAATTAAGGTAACGAAGATACCTTAATTATAACTTTCTTATTTCTTTTTTCCCTACGTCTGAAATAAATCCCACTACTGTTTGTCATATATTGTGATGGTGAGTGAGTATGATTCTCGTTTCGTTCACGGACTGTTCCCTGTTCATCCAGGACTACGTAGGCTCCACATTTTTTGGAGTAATGCTTGTTACACTGCCATCGTGCCCAACCCGACTTTAAACCATAATGTTTAAAGTATGTGAAATCGTTGAGCATTGCAAATGTTTTCCTGAGACCGGTTACGATGAATTTGACTGCAAAAACATTAATTTTGGAGTAAACCATCAAACAATCATTTTACTTGGCCAGGTGAGCGTGTGACGAACTTGTGTCCTTTCTCAAGGTTGGCAACACTCAACAACAAATAGAGATAAGTGGGAATACATAATAATAATCAATGTGTTAATAAGACAATGTTATAAATTTTCACTTGTAGGTACTTAAAGAAATAGGTCTTATTAATAGAAGAGGAAAGTGAGTCTTACTAAGAGTAGAAATAGGGACCACTTGTAGGGCATCATCATCATCATCATCATCATCATATCATGTATCTATTGCCGTCCATTGCTGATCGTAAGCTCGTAAATGAAATAGACCTTACATACATACAAACATACGGGTCGAACTGAGAACTTCCTTTTTTTAAGTCGGGTAAAAACATTTCTTACTGCCTGTACAAATTACAAAATTTGTGAACAGGTCCAGTTGCCCAATTCAAAATAAGCATTAGGTCCACTGACCCTTCGGGATCAGTTCGAGTGGGATCAGTTGACTAAAGAGCCGTTTAACGATGATTGCATCTATTGACAGTGCATAATTATGTCGCAGTATGATAGATAAAGCCGTAACATAGTTACTTATATCCCTAGGAACATCATTATATACCCTAACATAGTTATACGAAAGCGATTCATTCACACGACAGCACAAGAACTGGCGAAGGTACTATGAATGTTGTATCGTACGTATCGTACGATACAACATTCATAGTACCCGTTTCAGCATACATGTTTTTTAGTATAATGTGTGTGCGCAAAGAGCCGTTCTTAAAGTGTGCTGCCTCAAGCCTAGACTTTAGCCCACCGTAAGGACCGTGCCTGACCGTAAGGACTTGACAATATTCATAGAGCTTGACCTATGAATATTGTCAAGTCCTTACGGTTAGGCAATTGTTTATACTGGCGGTGGCCATGAAACAACACGATATTTCCAACTACTCTCAGGAAACCAATCGCCGTAATCAATTAGTTGCCTCATCTACTCCTCTTAAAACCTGTTTTAGTCAAAGATTCTTCATTTTTCTTGGACCCTATCTCTACAACAAATTGAACCGAATTCTTTCTCTGCACTCATTGAATAAACATAATTTTAAAACCACCTACAAGCCTGGCTCCAAAGTCAAACATACACCGCCACAGAAGCTCTCTCTTTGAGGTACCAGTCTAATCACATACATCCGGAAACCCGCAAACAAAACACACATTTACACACACACACACACACACACACACACACACACATACACCCTCATACACAACCTAACTTACTCTACTGTCTTATTTACTCTAGTGATTTTTAAACTCACTAATTGGGTCATTTAGCACTTGTTACTCGCTGTCCAATAAATGTAAGCTATCAAATAATGTAACTAGGAATAGGTGGGGACCTGGTGACCTGTATTACAGGTGTGCGATCCACAACCAGAAATTGTTATGAATAGCTACTTGTTGTTTTTGAAAAATTTTGTTTGTAATTTTTGGCTTGTGGTGAGAAATAAAAACTTTTTATTATTTATTATTATTATAACCTTTAAGTTCTGACGTGGTTTAGCCAGGTCATAGATGGTGACATGACGTATCTCAGACGGCTACATAAATATTGAATAAATAGTATGATTATGTACTTGTAACCACATAATTTATTTAAAATATGTCAAATTATATTATTTATTAATTTAGGATGTATGAAAAGAACAGAAAAATCTTATGAGCTCTATATTTATTTGGTACTGTTATACCCTGGCTTTGCAAGGGTTAAAGATGAATCAGCGCCTAGCAGGCGCTGACAGATAACAGTAGCTGCATAAGATCGTGAGAATAGTTAGTCTACGTTAGAACTCTAAAGCGGACGGGTCTGCCTATGGGTCTTCCTCGTAAATTATAAAGTAATTAAAGTGTCCTTGTTCCAGTAAATATTCTTTCCTTTTTTTAAAAACCAATCAACGCGGAGACCCATAACTATTGGTGGCAGCGGTGGGATCGAAAATCCCCAGTGTCCTTAAAACGTAACTCAAATAACATCATAAATAAATATCCTGAAATTCAGTGTTTAGTGTAAGTGCACTTACAAAACCTACCGAATATCCTTAACGAGTGAAAGTGTATCCTGGACAATCCCTGAAGTGCTCGAACTATCTTTAATTCATTCAAGCGTGTAAAAACCGTATCCTGTTGAATCCTGTGAAGCTCTCGAACTATACTTACGTCATCAAAGCGTGTGTAATTATAAACTGTATCCTGTTAAATCCTGTGAAGCTCTCGAACTATCCTTACGTCATAGAAGTGCGCGTAATTATAAGCTGTATCCTGTAAAATCCTGTGAAGAAAACATAACAACAAATACTTACCGTAAAATCCCGAGTGTCGTGCCGCATCGAGTCTCGTCGTCCCTCGTCGCGTCGTGCCGTGTTGCGGGGTTCCCGAATCTACATCCAAGATCAAGGTCAACGCCAAACAATTAACCGTTCAACATCCGACGGTTATAACTCCGGCTACAAGAAGTACCTTATCGCATCGGAATGTTCCTGCAAGCCATAACATCCGTCGCCTACGCATTACTCGTACTGTGAGTCTTTGGTCATTACTGATTAATCTAAGGCTGAGCAATTATTTAATATCCAATACAAAGTTATGCGATTGTATAAGTCGAATAAGTTAGTTAAACATTGTTATTTACTGTAAGTTGTAAGATTTGAATTTACTTGCGACTCGTTTTCTTCTATTTATGTTTTAATATTTGAATTATGCCCAAAATCCTTAAAGCAGAGGATAGTAAATTAACTATTGATATTCCAAGTTCAGAAGAACGCGGTGACACAAAGAAGTCCCCTATCAGCTCTCCTAGAATTACGAGGGCTACCGTCGCACTTAGCACAATGGCAGATTTAGACTTAAATACCTTGTTCAAATTCATAAAATCATACGATGGCAGTAGGGAAACCGTCAACTCATTTATCATCAATTGTAACAACGCATACGACCTTGCTTCAGAATCGCAAAGGCCAATCCTTTTTAAATATATCCTCAGTCAGTTGCATGGAAAAGCGGAAGTTGCCTGTTCAATAAAAGAATTCACATCCTGGGAACAACTTAGAGAATTCCTAAAAACTCAATTTTGTGAACGCAAACATTACGCTCATCTGCTTACTGATCTTCAGGAAAGCAGGCAAAATCCGCAAGAAAACGTTAGCCAATTTTCGCTTCGCGTAGAGACCTACCTCTCACAATTATTAACTGAAATATCCTTTTCCAATACTAAAGCAAAGGAGTTGTCTGGCCGTACTGCGGCTATGGAAGACTTAGCCCTCCATCATTTCCTTATGGGGCTACATCCCCGCCTATCGAACATTGTGAGATGTAGATCTCCTAAAACTTTAAATGAAGCTATTAATCTAGCTATTTCAGAGGAGCGCATTCAACAGAGCCTGTATAAACGTCCACAGGCCGAACAGAGGTTTGCTAATAATAATAACAAATCTAGACCAGGGCCTTCAAAACCAAACCCTAATGTACAGTACACTACACCAAATGCGAATTCAAATAAAAATGATACCTTGTTTTGTCGTTATTGTAAAACAGCTGGTCACGAAATCCAAAACTGCAAAAAACGCGAGTTTTACAATAACAAATATCAATCGAAACCGAATAATTATGTCCAAAAAAATAACAATAATAAAGTAAATCATGTCCGTGAAACTCCCGACTATGATAACTTTGATAACGATCTTCCGTCCTACGACTCTAACGATTTAAACGACCAGGAGTCTCGCGAGGGTGCCACACGAGACGAAGCATAACTGTCGGCACCCATCAACAAAATCCACGTAAGGTCAACCGACAGGGTAACCAGCCCCAAACTGACGACCTTACCGTCTATTCATCCAGGACTATGCAACAGGGTAACCAGCCCCAAACTGACAGCCCTAATCCAATTTCACGTAAGGTTAACCGACAGGGTAACCAGCCCCAAACTGACGACCTTACCGTCAATCCCACCAGGACTACGCAGCAGGGTAACCAGCCCCAAACAGACAGTCCCGTAAACAAATCTCCGACAGTCTTGCCAATGTCCAACAAAACTAACACTAAAGTGTATGAAATCAACTTAGATATATCCAAAAGGTTTTTACCACATATATTGGTATACTCACAAGTTTCAGATATTCCCTTATCCTTATTAGTGGACTCCGGTTCCGTCATATGTTTACTGAAACAATCCAGTATCATGAACCCTCAAAAATTGGTCAAGGAACCTATCAAACTTAAGGGCATAGACCCAGGAGACGAACCAACTCCAACCGAGGGTCATTTTCAATTAAAATTAAACATAGACGATAAAAATATTATCCCATTTAAATTCCATGTTATCAAAGACATAAGCCTACCCTATGACGGCATCATTGGATCAGATTTCCTCACTTCTTTTGGGTGTAAAATTGATTACACCTCCGATACTCTTAAACTAGGAAAATCTGAAATGAAATTACATTTCTTCGATCCTTTTTATGTTATTCCGCCACGTACTGAAACAGTAATCGAATGTTCAGTACAAGACACTGATCTAAAGGAAGGAATTATCATAGATCAACACTTGTCTAAATGCGTCCTTATATCCAATTGTATCGTGAAAGTAAAAGATAACAATCGAGTTAATTTAACGATAGCTAATACCTCATTATCCCACATTAAAATTGATCCTAATCTAAAACTTATTATTAAACCTTTAAACACTGCTTATCAAGTCAACACGAATATCCAAGAGACATCCAACCGAACTACCGACGTGTTAAATTCACTACGAACTGATCATTTAAACTCGGAGGAATCCGAAGCCCTTACAGAAGTTTGCTCCCAATATTCAGACGTATTCCACTTGCCTAACGATCAGTTAACACACACTACAGCTATTAATCATCAAATCAAAACAAGTAGTGACATCCCTATTCATACTAAGTCCTATCGATTTCCTGAATGCCACAAAAGGGAGGTCGATACCCAAATTAGTAAAATGTTGAACCAAAACATTATTGAACCATCATCCTCGCCTTGGAGCTCGCCAATTTGGATAGTCCCTAAAAAAGCAGACTCCCAAGGTCAACGTAAATGGAGAATCGTGATCGATTACAGAAAATTAAATGACGTCACTATCGGTGAAACATATCCAATTCCGCAAATTTCTGAAATCCTTGATCAACTAGGAAGCAGTAAATATTTTAGCACTTTAGATTTGACATCCGGTTTCCACCAAATCCTTATATCTCCTCACGATGCTCCTAAAACAGCATTCTCGGTCCCTCAGGGTCATTTCCAATTTACTAGGATGCCATTTGGACTAAAAAATGCACCCTCTACATTCCAAAGGCTAATGAACAATTGCCTTACCGGATTACAAGGCACAAGATGCTTTGTATACCTTGATGATATCGTAATCTATTCCTATGATCTAAAATCGCATATCGATAACCTAAAAGCTGTCTTTGAAAGACTCCGTAACTTTAACTTAAAACTCCAGCCTGATAAATGCGAATTTTTGCGCAAAGAAGTCGCTTATCTAGGCCATATTATTAGCGAAGACGGCGTCAAACCGAACCCTGATAAGGTTCGTGCTGTAACCGAATATTCAGTCCCCCGATCTCCAAAAGACATTAAGTCTTTTCTTGGCCTAGTATCCTACTATCGAAGGTTTATACCTAACTTTTCCAAACTGGCTAAACCGTTAACTTCCCTATTAAAAAAGGACATTCAGTTCAAATGGCAGAACGAACAACAACTCGCTTTTGAGTCCTTGAAATCCAGGCTCGTTTCTGCCCCTATTCTTGCGTATCCTGACTTTACGCAACCCTTTCTTTTAACATGCGACGCCTCAAATCATGCGATATCTGCAATCTTATCTCAGGGTCCTGTAGGACAAGATCGTCCTATTGCTTATGCATCCCGCACGCTTAATAAAGCGGAATGTAACTACAGTGTTACAGAAAAAGAATGTCTTGCCATTATTTTCGGCACCCAAATATTTAGACCGTACCTGTATGGCCAACGGTTCAAGATTTTGACAGACCATAAACCACTTCAGTGGTTATTTAACTGCAAAGATCCTGGTTCAAGACTTGTCCGCTGGCGTTTAAAACTTGAAGAATTCGAATATGATATCCAATACAAAAAGGGGAAAATTAATGCTAATGCTGATGCTTTATCTCGGTATCCCGTAAACCCAATCCAACAAACAAATCCTACATCCTCTAGACCTCTCACTGATAGAGGGTCCACGCAAGAGTCTGATCGAGATCAGTTGAACTTACCTGTAGACCCAACTCCGCTTGACATCAACACAGATATCCTCCTAGGCTCAACTGAAGACATCTCGCCATTATCCGATGTAAACTTACCTTCTAACGTCCCAGATGTCCTAAGAGAGGAAATTGAAAACGAGGTAGCTATATTACCCGATCCTATAATAGACGAAGCAATAGCTTCTAATCATCAGCCTAACCCTAGTCCTAGACCGTCTACAAGTGCATCTCCAGATATATCTATCGATAATTATCAAACATTCTTAAAATGTATATCTAATAAAGATAACGTTTTCAATACTGAATTAGAAGAACATAATGAAAGCCTTATGAAATGTCCCGCGAAAGTTATATTAATTCCCACATCTATTGATCTAGACGAGTCTAATCTGTATATCCAAGATATCTTAGTTGACCCTGAAACTAACACAAGTACGCATGAAACTGAAAAAGAACTTTTCTCATTCTTAAAAATCGAACTAAATAATAAAACATACTACCTGTTATTTACTAAGGTTCATCACTTCGATGAAGCGTCTTATCCGGAAATCTTCGAAACCCTGAAAAGAATAAGAAATGAATTAGTAATATTTGGAAATGTTAACGAAATCGGTATATCCGATTTGAAAAATCCGTTTGAAAAACATTCATATATAAAAATATATAATATACTTACTTACCTTTTCCATGACACACGAATCAAGATTAATATATATCACAACAGCATCATATATCCTGTTTTAACGGAAATTAAAAAGATTCTGCGTGATAATCACGATATCCCAATCGCAGGCCATCTTGGCTCTGCTCGAATGTATAATAGGATAAAACAGACGTATTATTGGAAAGGAATGCGTAGTGATATAGAATTATATGTAAAACAGTGCAAATCGTGTCAGGAAAATAAAGCACTTCGTAAAATTAACCGAGCCCCGATGCTAATAACTAGTTCCTCAGCTATACCATGCCAACGGATAGCTCTGGACGTCGTAGGTCCACTACCAGAAGCCGGGCCCGCAAGGTTAAAATTTATATTAACTGTCCAAGATGACTTAACCAAGTTTTCTTCCGCATATCCGATTCGTAGTACTACGGCAGAAGAAACAAGTGAATGTCTACTTCACTATATATCTATATTTGGTATACCTAAATCAATCCTTACCGACCAGGGTACCAATTTCACGGCAGAGCTTTTTAAAAGAACTTGCGAATTTCTAAAAATTAAGAATTTGTGGTCCTCTCCATACCACCCGCAAACTCAGGGTGCCCTGGAACGAAGTCATTCGACCCTTAAGGAATACCTGAAATCATATATTAACACAGAACAATCTAATTGGCCTCGGTATGTTTATACAGCTATGCTTGCTTATAATACTGCCGTCCATTCGACAACTAACTTTACACCTTACGAACTAATGTTCGGAAATAAGCCACTCATCCCTAATTCCATATACACTGAATCTTTAGGGACTACATACCCTGACTACGTCAGAATGTTACAAAACCGATTAAAATTCTCCCGCGAGAAGGCTCTAGATTTCACGAGGAAATCCAAAGAAACCTCAAAGTCTTACTACGATAGCCGTAGTCGTCGCGTCACCTATAAAGTCGGTGAATTCGTATATATTAAAAACCATTTAAGATTACGCAAGGCTCTCTCCCCACTGTGGAAGGGTCCTTACAAGGTAGTCAAGGTTAACAGTAATAACACACTTACTTTACTCATAAATCGGCGCCATGTTACGCATCACGTCGATCAGATAAAACCGGCAGACACTACCGGTACACATTAGTTAGAATAAAATAAGTAGGTATATAATAGTAGGTTAAGTATAAAATTACTAGGTATTAGAAAGATTGATTTAATTAATCTTTAAGTATTCATATTCATTAACGTAGATCTATTACTTGCAGAACTCCAAGTCAGGCTCGGAGCCATCAGGATTATTATGTTGAGCAGATAAAATCAAGCCCCGGCCTTTACTTTGACCATCTCGGCACACTAAGAATAAATAGTGGACAATTAAACGTTATAATGCCTTTTGACCTTTCACACCTTGGTCCGCACATTGCAAACATAAAATCAGCTTTTGATACTACTGAGCAACTATGTAAAAGAATTAGCCTTATAAATAATACCTGTGACAATATAATAGAACCTTTGATAGCTCGATTTACTGATATGCATAAAGAATATACATCTATTTCCCACATGCTAGAAAAACGACCAAAACGTGCATGGATAAGTGGACTAGGCAACGTAATAAAACAAATATTTGGCAACTTAGATGAAAACGATGGTCTCAGGTACGATGACGCCATAAATGTATTACAAAATAACGAAAACAAATTGGTTTCATTAATGAAAGAAAACATTTTACTCAGCGCCACATCAATTACATCATTCAATAACAGTGTTACTAAAATTAAAATTAACGAAATCAATTTAAACAAAGCTATCGACAAGCTCTCCGCAAGCTTTACTAATATAACTACTGTAATAACGGAAAAAACCGAATTTGACCTTATACTTAATAATCTAGAAGTGTCCATTTTAACTCTATCTTTCCAACTAGAAGACATCACGAATGCTATTTTATTTAGTTATCAGAATGTTTTACATCCTTCGATGATAACACCACAACAACTGTTTAAAGAGCTTGCCGATAACTACCAACATTTGCCAAATGACTTGGAACTGCCTATTAAGTTAGATATAAGTTCTATTCATATTATGTTAAGTGTTTCTAGGATAATTAGTTATAATACCAATAATAAGATATTTTTTGTATTACAAATTCCCTTAGTTTCATTAAAAGAATATGTATTGTTCCATACTATTGCCCTGCCAACACCGCATAATTACACTAAGCCATACAGTTTTAGTTTGATCTTACCTAGTTTTAAATATATTGCAATGACCAAAGACAAAACACAGTACTGCACTCTTAATGATTTGAAAGCGTGTGAAATAATCACCCCAGGAGAACGTCTGTGTGACGTCACAACTGTTTATGCGACAGACATCAGACCCATTTGTGAAAGTGAATTCATGTCCAAAGTGATAAGTGAAATTCCAAAATATTGTGAAACCAAGTTTATTTATGGTAGTTTAGATATGTGGAAATCTATAGAAAATAATAAGTGGATCTATGTACAGTCAGAGTCCAACATGGTCTCTATTGAATGTCGAAATTCCAAACTACTTGAAGTACAAGTTTTAGGCACTGGTATACTCACAGTCCCTATAAACTGCATAGGTTATTGTAAAGGTGCTAACCTTATATCGAAATACATAACTACCAATATTTCTGCACCTATTGGTTTTCCTGATTTTAACTTAATAAATGACACCTGCTGTAATGCGCTCAAGTTAAACCAATCAATCAGTAATGTGGCCCCTATAAAACTATTAACTACCGACTTAGATGATTTGAAATTAAATAAACAGATTTTTGTAAAACAATTACATAATATAGATAACGCCCTTGATAGTCCACACATAGTAAGGTATGGGACACATTATTCCGTTGTAACCTTGTTAGTTGTAATCTTTATACTATTGTATTTGTGTTTAAGAATCTATAAATGTATCCGACCCGGCAGCAGAACCCTACTAGAAATACCCTTGTCTTTAAGGTCACAACCCTCTTGCGACAGCAACCCCGAAAACAGTAATGCCGACGTTGAGGCGGTTCCCTTACCAACCATTAGAACTAGAGTTTAGTCTATAAATAATTAATTCTTGCACATAACTTCAAAGTCACCCCGAAGTTATTTCTCAGGGGGGAGGTGTTATACCCTGGCTTTGCAAGGGTTAAAGATGAATCAGCGCCTAGCAGGCGCTGACAGATAACAGTAGCTGCATAAGATCGTGAGAATAGTTAGTCTACGTTAGAACTCTAAAGCGGACGGGTCTGCCTATGGGTCTTCCTCGTAAATTATAAAGTAATTAAAGTGTCCTTGTTCCAGTAAATATTCTTTCCTTTTTTTAAAAACCAATCAACGCGGAGACCCATAACAGTACGAATAAAGCAACAATTATTTGGCTCTCTTTAAAACACATAATTATAATCGGGCCAAACTAAACTATTATTTTATTTATTTTTGCAAATTTGTGCTCTCAAAATATCAGTTATTATTATAATATTACTTAAATAATTAGGAAATGTCCCATCAATCGTAAATATTTTAGAATAAATCACTTATTTTCTATGCATTCGATGCAGAATGCATCGACTTTTTTGAACATCCGAGACAGATAGGCTTGCTACACTCAACGCGTCTGTACTTTGTACGTCTTTTAAGTCTTGATGGGCACATTATGCAAGTTTTTCTCATTGCTTCTGTATATGCAGGGGCAGCTCTTTCAGGTTCCGGCGGCTAATTCCGACCCAGTACGCGTGCTATTGTCGATCTCAGCTCTCTTGGTAATCGATCGTAATTGTATGCTCGACGTTTCTAGTGGGGTTTACCCCAACCAAACTCCGACCAAGATTCTGGAGAAACTGAGCTCTAGGAATATTAGGGACAAGACAAGACTTTGAAAAAAATTGCGAGAGGCCAACGTCTGGTTCCACGGCTGCAAGTTGAACATTTTTGTCGATTTCATCAACACCGCCTTTTGTTTTATTATGAGGTTGGGCTGTTTTGCTGCTGACTCTCATTTTCCTTATCTTGGTCATCTTCCGACTGCTATGATTCCCTTTCGGGATCGCTTTGCAAGAAAAGGTTATAACCAAGTTTGTAAGGTATTTTAGAAGTCCTCACTCTTACTATCTACCACCAGTCTTCTTTTGCGACTTTTGCGACTAGTTTTTAAAGTACTCGGTTGACCTAACTAAAAAAATAGAAGCAATCATGAGGTGACGTCTCGTAAACACTTAGAAATGTATACACTAATAATGACCTGACGGTTAACAGATCCCGAACGTTAATACTGACCCTACGTCTCAGAGACACTGCCTAGCTCCACAGCCGAACGTGTTGCTGCAACGTTTCCGAGCGCTTGACTGACCAATCGACGAATAAAATCCCGAAGGTAGCAACAAGGGCGCAGGGGTATCTTTAAACACGATGTAGTAAAACTCAAATCTATCCGCCCGCCGTCTGTGAGACACCCACGTCATTACTTAAAGGATAATAACCTTTCTGAATCAAATAAAGTCGAAGCATTGCTGTTTTCGATTCCACATTATTATCTTTGCAGCCTTATTCAACCCAGAATTAGGAACTTAACAACTTCACTGTTCGCGAAGCAGACACAATAGTTCAACATGAATCATATGTGACTCATGGGACAGGAAAATGGTTAATACATTTTTATTTAACAAAAAAAAATGTTGTTGCAGTTTCTTCCTTGGGCTTTTTGGATATTTTTTTTCCCAATGGAATTATCCAAACATAGAATATTTTGGTACGTAAGGTTAAATATTCCTACGGGAAACCTTAAAGAAAACGACATGGTCGCTTTGGATCACTTATGTTTAATAATAATATACTTAGTACAATTACTGTGTTGCAAAGGTATATACCTAAAAGATATACAAAATCTACGTTATTTAAAAATATGAAAATAATATTTTGGTCTTCGTTATATTCGGTTTTTTTATACAAAGTTTTAATAAAAAAAAAGAAAGTAGGACTTAACCCTACTTTCTTTTTTTTTATTAAAACTTAAAAAACAAACACAAACATCCAGACTCGGAACTACTACCTGTAGGCCATACAAATATTTGTTCCGTGCGGAGATCGAACTGTAAGGGTGTTACCAGACCAATCGACCGATCGTCGATCAACGGCATCGATCGATGGTAGAATGGATTAGTCGACGTCGATCGATAGTTTCTACCAGACCAATCGATCGATCGATGGAAGAATTTATTAGTCGACGTCGATCGAGCTGCTTGATTATTATTACTGACGGATTATAGCTGGGGTTAATCGGTTAATGATGCCATCGACGGGCAATCGATCGATTGGTTAGTGGAACGGTATCCGTCGCCTAGCCAAAGCTACCACACCAATCGATCAACGTCGATCGATGTCGATTGATGGCATCGATCGATGATCGATCGATTGGTAGTAACACCCTAAAACTACATCAATATAAAGCAAGTCTTCATAAGAATAACCATCTATCAAACTTTCCTAATAGTTCGCGACATTGCGCATCCCTATCTTTATAATCTGAAGTAAATCCCATTTCTGTTTCTGATGTATTGTGGTGGTGCGTGAGTATGATTCTCGTTTCGTTCATGGACTGTTCCCTGTTCATCCAGGACTACGTAGGCTCCACATCTTCTGGAGTAATGCTTGTTACACTGCCATCGTGTCCAACCCGACTTTAAAGCATAATGTTTAAAGTATGTGAAATCGTTGAGCATTGCGTATGTTTTATTGAGACCAGTTACGATGAATTTGGCTGCAAAAACATTAATTTTGGATTAAACAATTAATATTTCATTCGGGTCAGCGTGTGATGAACTTCCTTCCTTTTTGAAAGATTGGCAACACAGCAACAGATAGTATTAAGTAGAATTGCCCCCATATTGGGCAAAGCTCAAGACATGAGACCAAAACCGGGTAGTGCGTCTTCTCTTAAACTTTTGAGCATTCACGCGAGGAGGCGCAATGCGGCAAAAAACGTGAGAACTCACCAGTTCTTCACTATCAGCATCGTCCAGATCTGTATAATATATTTACTTTGTGGTCCAAGCACAGATCATCGTTACCGTTAGTTGGTCGTACTATAAGACACCAATTCGGAGATAGTCCATATCACACTGCGTTTACTGAGTTCATTGTTTATTACATGTAGAATATTAGGTACATCGTATACATTCACACGACAGCACAAGAACTGGCAAAGATACGCGAACACAACTGTCATGACAGACCTATGAAGTGACGCGAGTGCAGCGCTCCCAGTGACAGTGTTATGAACCGCATGAACCGCAGTTTAACTCGCGATCTCGCCGCGTAAGGAGCACAAAAATGCGGGCCGTTCAAGTTTACATTAATCGTATAATTATATACATATCATGACTATAAATATACATTAGTAGATATATATCTACCAATTACATGAAAGTTTTTTTGAACACCGAAATTGCAGTCTACATTTCCTTAAAATTGTTAAATACGTTATAGTAAGTATAATAAATATCACAACGTAGAATAAAGTGACTAGAAGTATATTTTAAATACTTAATTCAGTAAATTCGTAAAAGTACCACTGCTACACCGAAATACATATTTTGATATATTATAATATTTCTTGGCTTATTTGACACACAGGTACTGGTACTGTATCTCATAGATATTTAGATTTCTATGGTATAACTACTAGGTATAATATAATTAATTATTTGACACTAAGACTCATAAATTCTTATCTAATAGACAAGATGGGTGCCTCCAGATTTTGGGCTGGGGGTGGGGAGCATGCGTAAGTTTTTTTTTTCAATATTTTCAGCCTAGAGGTGGCCCTCCAGGTACAAGATTTGAACACCCTTTACGACATTTAGAAACTGGTACTATTTGGCAAAAATCCTGAAAGTGAATTACTCGGCTTCTATTCTAATTTCTATGCTTTACTTCTCTATGTTACTTATTGGGATTACAGAACATGGGTTTTTATTTCTCGCTTATAATTAAAGGCTTGTTCAGATCTACATGATATTCGCTACTCAGAGCGGTAGGGAACACCGAGTGGGTTCGCGGTATACCGATTCCACTATTGGTAGCAAACCTTATATGTGCGAACCTATTTTAGCTCGCCTGTCTAGTTTACAAGACACTAACTGATTTGTGGGGTGTAGGGAGGGATGTATTTGCCATTGCCTCCGTACCGCAGTACCTGTTTCGCAAAGAAAACGAAAAGATACCGTCTACCAACCTGGGTGGTATTGCCATGCTGGTTTAGCCGCGGAACTACATACAATATACCGCTCGATACCAAGCGATTTGTCGCTACCGCTCTGGGTAGCGAATACTGCGTAGATCTGAACAAGCCTTTACAACTTGAGCTTAATGAGCGAGACAATTCGCAAATGAATTAGTTTTTAAATGGCTTACACACCTACTATGCAATACAACATCATCAATCAAAATTCAGTGAGTTCTTAAAGCTAATACTTCTTAAAGTACAGCCCATTACTGTCACACAGGTACTCGGGAGGTGCATGATCATGAACACCATCAGCTCTTGTAATTTTTAAGAACCTATCCAGCACGAGATGTGCCGTACATCTATTACGGAAGTACTGGTTGCATCTCCAGCGGTCACCATTTTTCAATTTGCAGTGACTATAATATACGTAGCTCTTGTATCTGACCAAAGACCTGCCTCCCACCAGATTCATCCAGGTGACTGAAGAAAAACATTTTGATCAGTTTGTGAGTGTGTGAGTGAATGAAATAAAAGTTTTTGAACGTCATGTTTCATGAAATACCTAGTCACATTTATAGGTTTTCTAACTTGAGAAAGGTATTTTGACGATTTTCATCATAATAATTCTATAAATACGTAATTAAAAGTACATCCGCTACTGTCGCGTCTAATATTTTTATTAAGTGGGTTGTTCTACAAACTAAAGACGAAATTGAAGTCTGATTTCGGCCCGACAATTCTAAATGCGAAATGTAGTCTCATGAATACGTCTATTTATTAGTCCATGTGAAATGGAACAAATATTTTAAAATTGACTGATTGACTGAATGACGACACGGTTGGCGCAGTGGCTGAGCAATCGACTGCTGCGCAGCGTGTTGCGGGTTCGATTCCCGCCCAGGGTAAACATTTGTGTGATGAGCACTTGTGTTTGCCTTGTGTCTGGGTGTTGTTTATCTATATATGTATGTATTTACAAAAAGAAATGTATTTGTGTATGTATATCAGCTGTCTGACACCCATAGTACAGGGTCTCCCTAGTTTGGGGTCAGATGGCCGTGTGTGAAAATGTCCCCACATATTATTATTATTATTAATTAGACAAATATTTTAATTAAGATTTATGGCCATTTCAAGTTAGAAAAGGTCGTAAACGTCATATTTTCATTAAATAGGCACATTTACGAGCTTTTCTAACTTGAAGAGTTATGTTGATGTTTCTTGTTTTTTTTTTTTAATGTTGTTACACCCGCGAATATTTGTTTTTTTACAATACAACCTGATACTGAGCTGCAAATTGTAAAAAAACATAAGAATATTTGATATTCGCGAGCTACCTTGTCGCTCTCACCAAAATGAAATATTGTACTACCCGTGCGCGATAAGTTTGGACCTTCTAGGAATATGCGACTCCCCCGCACTTCCCCGACGGCACCCGTATTGTACCGCAGTACCGTTCGCATCGCTATTTTCACTGTGACATCACCGCGCTCAGGTCGCAACTTATCACGCACGGGTAGTAAAAAGGCACAAAGAAATGTCCATTATTTATTTACTTATTTCTATTTGTAGCTATTTGCGGCGATTTGTGGCTTGGCGTGGAGGGAACATGCTTGCGTTTACGCTCTGTCTGGCGTTCAAAAGGTAATATAAATGATGTGATCCAAATAAGAGCAATCGGTACCCAAGTATTACAAGGAATTATTAAAAAGTTTTGATGATTGATGGAAATTTCAAAACTTTTGTTAAATTCTTTTATTAGTTGCTTTATTTACTTAAACTATACATTATACGAAGTATAAACTATAAATACTATATTATACGAAGGTAAAATTGTTTGTTTGTAAGAGAGCAATCTCTGGAAGTACTGGACATGTAGACAAAATCCGTCTATGTTAGCGCTAAGAGCGTGTATTCGATTCGTGACGAAAACTTCATGTTTTCGCGTGTTGCCCCGAGCAATATCGTAATGATGTGAGCAGATTATTTAAAGACAATTACATACAGTTTTCGAAAAGATTAAGTCTTGATTTAGGCAGCTACAGAGTAAAAGTATAATTTTTAATTATGGTTTTTTAAAACGAAGGCAATCCTTTCATAGCGTTTTACGAAAATAGACGTCAGAGTTAACTTTCAGGGCGAATACAATCATTACAGTATTCCAAAATATAACGTTTTATGCGTTTTTCGAATAAGATATACAGTCTCCAAGTGTATTACAGACCCAAAATTACGAAAATATTCCTAGTATGTATTAAAAAACAATGTTGAAAAAGTTCAAAATCGGTTCACTTTAACAATTTTTTTTCACCAGTATTTGAATAAAAACATAACTGATGTATTATATTTATTTTATGAAAATAAAGGTTATGTTTAATATACAGAACATTTTTTAGTACGTTATACGAACTCATTTAATTTAGACAATTATTTTAAAAAGCACTGTAAAACATCGCGTGCTGTCGTTTGCCGATCAATTTCAATGATTCGTGCTTATTTCGTGCGTATTTTTTTTTCTGATGCCCACAAACAGACTATTGTATTGTACTAGTGTGTGTCAATGCTGCTACGCTGTTCTAGCAATCGTTTTGATTTTGAGTTGCACTAAATCGAATACGCACCCTTAACGCTAACAAAAAGGGATTTTGTCTACAGGCACAAAGTACCTACGTAAGGCTGCGGCGCGCTCTATATTTTGTGCTACAGGCCCTGGTCCAATATCAAAAAAAAAATTCTCTGATAGAAGGACGGAAGCCCTATGCAAGGTTAAGCAAGGTTGTAAATAGCTACAGTGATCAAATTGATTTGCACTTTGATAGTTTGGGCAAATTGAAAGCCAATCTTCATAAGTATCTTCCTACCTGAATACACCACCATAATCTTGCTTAAAATGAATGCTCTTTTTAAGTTCTTTTGTTATATAAACCGGATTAATTTAATAAAACTAGATTAGTTAATTTATAAAATTTTGTACAACTTCTTATGCATGCGGAGTTTACCTGTAAGTGATTGTTGCACTGCTGCATATATATTTTTGCATGTTACCCATAAGCATGTAATCAGTGTAAACAATTGTTGGTGAACCAATAAAAATAAATAAATAAATAGAAAGCTACTCTATTACCGAGTGTCATAGGACACATTTTATGGAAATAGTTGACTTCCACGAGGACGAATTCGCGGGTAGAAGCTAAGAAGTACAGACGCCAGCACACAAGCCACACCAAACTGTCAAATTTTCCCAATTGAATATGAACCTTATAATTTTGTGGTAAAGTTAAAAATCATCAAAGAAGTTTGACAGAATATTGTAGCTTGATGTGCTGGCCTCTGTACGAAATCAATAATAAAATTTACAAAAAGAAACAAATTAAAAGGTGTGTAATACCAACTAATAATATTTTCATAGTAAAGAAACAGGTTTCCTAAAATGGTTAAGCTTTCTAATGGGTAATAAAGAAGTACACTACGTCAAACCATTGAGAAAAACCGTAAAAATACTTTTTATGTGTTCTTAGGTTAATCAAAACTCATAATCAACTTTCAAATCTTTTAATCTTCACTGGTTTTCACATTTCATTGATGATTTTTTGTTATGCTGCAAAAAGCTATGTTTATAATTATATGCTGAATTAAAAATCACTAATTTGTGTTTGTTCGAATTTAAGGTCACAGACAAAAATCTTTTTCTTTTTTACAAAATAGCACAGCTTGCAGTGAATCATCTCCTTTACACCGCGTATAATTGCCGGAAACGAACTTGAAAAACTATTATGAATAAATTAAGAAAACTAGGTAAAAAGGGGTCGCAGTTTCATATAAATCAGAGGGGCCTGCGTTGTCGGCACCATTTTTATCAAAATGCTAGCCGGCTATTGTGACTAGGGATTGCAATCCGGTCTGGCGGATCCGAAATCCGACCGGATCTGGCATATTTTGGCGGCCTACCAAATCCGGTAATCCAATTGCAATCCCGAATACCCCTAAACCCTATAGAAAAGTCCATTATTAAAATAATACTTCGAAGGTTCATGGTTGTGATCCTCTTTGACTCTTAAAATAACTCCGTCCTTCGTAATTATAAACGCACGACACTTGATGGCTCTTCTTTTGGTGCACCTCCACCGGTCTTCACCCTTAGAGGTCTTGTAGGTTTCAATGGCATAAGTATGCTCGTTAAGCATAAGTAAAGTGGCGCCCAAATTTGTGGTGATGAACTTGGCTGGAAGTGGTAAAGGAAATAATGGAGAAGGTTAGGTTATGTTTAGTGTAGGAAGCTCTTTACAAATGCTAAATGTAGCATACTGTCCAAAGTTAGTTGGACATACATCCTTCAACAGGCGGATCGGAAGAATCGGGTGCTGTGGTACAACTTGCGAACGGCGTATGTCCAGCAATTAACAAAGATGGATTAATTTTAATGGATGTGTAAAATTTAACTCGAATAAGTAGGTAATGCACATTTAGCATTCAAGATAAAGAGCTGGTATAGACATGTGAGGTGTGTGAATTGTATATGCTGTTGGGTTATTCAAATGTGTTAAGGGTATTCTACCCGCAGTACTCTAGGAACTCATAATCCCTACAGGGAATATGTATATATCTGTTTTACAAACATCAAGATTACAAAAGCAGAATTAAATAAAAACGAACAGACTGTATATCAAGTTCATCGTAAGTATTTATTTTATAAATTAAATTAAATAACGTTATAAATGGTGTGGTACAAAAGCTACAGATCATTTTTAAAGTAGAAAATTGTTTAAAATAAATAGAGCCAATTAAAATTTATCATCACATTGGAATGATTGTCGTCTTTTGAGTACCTTACCAGGGTTAAATTACAAAATAATTAATAACCAATGTTCTGGAATAAATAACTAAGTAAGGAGGTACTTAAATACGTAAGAATCTACATCTAGTAAAATAAATATCGACGGTGGAAATTTTGACTGTCGTAAGGGAAAATCCCTTTTTATCCCTAACTATATTTGGAATTGCCAATGTCGATATTATTTAACCACGCAAGTGTCTGGAAGCTGTACGTACCACCATAATAAAAGAAAATTAATAACAAATCACAATTTTCAAACTATTTATCAGTAAACATTTTTTTTTTTATAATGATTTGGCACACAAGTTCACAATTGAGAAGGAAACCACATTTATGACTAGCAGTATAAGTAATATAATAGTTTTCAAGTACTTACTAGCTACTTACGTACATGGATATATTTCGTTATCTAATTTTTTAAGTACTTAACTCAGTATGTAGTTACCTTTATTGATATTTTTATAGCTTTATAAATATTCTAAATACAATTTAAAGCCCAAGCTCAGTTGAGCAAAACTCTTTTCGTTGACGCCCAACTAACGCCATCTCTTGTCATAAACTTAAGTAACGAATTACTTTATTGCGATTATTGGCCACTAGGTGGCGTTATTTACAAAATGTTTTAAATAAATGTTTTTAGATTCTAATAACTAAGTGTAACGTATAAAAAAAGATTCTTACATCGCACTCAAGATAGTAGTAGTAGTAGTATCACGGGCTGGTGTCCGCAACTCCACGTCTAAGCGCGTATTTTGCGTAACGCACTCAAGATAATACAACAACGATACCTTGAAATTTCATTTAAGTAGATAGACATAGAAAATTAAAAGCTTCTCGCCAAAGAAACTGCAACATTACTAGCATAAAATAATACTTAGTACAATTTTATCAACAGTACCTACTTATTTTACGAACAATTACTAAAATAAATATTCTCTACTTAAATAAAAATGTACAATAAATGCAAAGTTACATGTTGTGCAATCTACTGAGGCCAGTCAAAAATGGCGCCGTCAAGTTACATATTTTGCGCGGCAAAGTCCCTACAAGTACCTAGTCTATTAGCCATTAGTAAAATACAAATTGCGCGCGCAGTGTTTGTCGGAATCAGGATTCGGTTTAGTCCGTTGAATTCGGGCTACAACGAAAACTTTCGATTCAAAAGTAACTTGAGCAGTTTATTAGTGTCTTTTCACACGTTCCGGTTGCTTGCTACAGAAAGTTGCTGTGAAAAGGCACTTACGCCACACTTACATATACTTTCGCTTCGCGTAGTTGCAAATGAGAATCTTTTCGCAATTAACTATGAAAATTTCACACTCAGTATCTATCTAGTCACACCAAAAGAACTTACATTAGAAAATGTCTCGAACATACTTCCTGAAAATTACTCTCAAACGAGGCACTTGTGTTTTTTACTGTGGATTTTCATCGTTTGACCTTCTGACCGCTACATCAAAAAAGCAAAGACGTGACATCGGCGCCAAGGTAAGTTACTCTATGGAATTCCATAAGTATAGAAATCTGTCATGTAGTCGTGACTGTAGCGTGTTGGGCACATTTTGGTTTGTCATGTATACATGACATAGCGGTCAAAAGATTAATCCATGTAACATGCTCAATTCGGCGGCCGACAACCCGCAACAGAAGTAATAACTGGCCAAAGTAGTTCTTGACATCAATCGTTAAAATTGTACTTCGTGTAGTTGTCCTCATGGTTATGGAAACCTTTATGCTTGACATACCTTCCTTCGATGGTGGTTTGCACGCAACTGTTGCACCCAAGCCGTTTGCGATCCCTACACGTCCAGTTGATCGTATTCTGATATCGATTGTTGATCCAATACTTGTTATCGCTGTAGATCAACACCATGCTGCCAGTTCTGTGTGATGGGAGGTAGTAAATACCTGAAAAAAACCTGTAGTCTTATTACCAGTACAATATTTATTACTGTTTCTTGTATGCTTGGCTAATTGGTGGTGTATTTTGGCCATTGGTAGACGGTCGTTTTACATAGTTTTTGCTTCACCAATGGGCATTAAAATGAGTCTAAAGGCTCCCTACACATAGGTGCCGATATTGTTGGCATGAGAACATATAGCTATAGTATGGCATGGCTTCATGGCGCCTGTGTGTGGGAGCCCTAATACAGGATTTTGTATAAAGTCAATTGAAAACAGGATTAAAATTAGTATATCTCTATATTTACAAATTTTCTACAACAGATTCTAAAACACAGAATTAAAACAATTGCTTGAGTTTCTTTTTGTTATCTCATTACTTAATTATTGTTTTTCTTTTTATATATTGATTTTTATAATTTAGAAATATTACTTCCTTTACAGTTTTTTTATTTTACAATACATAACAGTTTATTGGCAATTTCATCGGGTAAATATTTTCTACACTCACTCTAAAGTCACATACATGGATAATAAGGCGGGTCAATAAAACCAACACATGTTTATCAGAATACTGTATTTCCTAAAATAGTCACAAACAACTGTTCATCTAGTTACTAGCCAGGTCCCTACATTAGAAACATGCGTTAGAAGAACACGTCATTACAATAAGTACATCACGATTTTAATAAAATAAAATTTTATACAAAAAATACTTGTCAAAATAAAAATAAAGATCACTGTAGTGAATGTCTATTAATGAAATATTTTTCTCTTATAAATCGGCCATCGTGACACTGTCTCAAACGTGGTGGATCATGGATATGTTTTCCACGGAATATTGATATGTAATCTCTTCCGTCTAGACCTTTGTATGTGATGACGTCGGCACGGCACCCGTGTACGTCTCTCGAGGAGCAGTACCATTGCTTTTTGCCATGTGCTTGGTGATTCTTCATGTAAAATGTGAATCCGTTGAGTATTAGCAAGCCAGCGCCTGTCCTCCCAGGAATGAACTGAGCTGGCACTGTGAGAAAAACCAGAACCAGACATTAATTAACCTTGGAAACCAATAAAACACCTTGTTTATTTTATAGTATGTAATTTAAACTTGTAGAGATATTTAAATCTAAATGATCAGGGTAGGTAGGGAGGAATAAGGAAAGGTAAATAAGTAGACCAACACTTCCCAACATCTTTATTTGTAATATTTAGCTGATTCCCCAATTCCCCATTCTTTATTTATTTAATTAAAATATTTTACAAACATTTCCTTACAAGCTAAGTGCTTTATTAAATTAAAATAAAAGCTTTAACAAAAAAAACTTTAATAAGTAAAGTACGTAAACTTGAGTAATTCGCGATAAATCGTAAAAAATCAATACTTAAAAAGTTTTTAAAACTTTTAAACGTAATGGCACCATGGTTATTAAAATAATATTTTTTTTTGTCGAATTTAAAGAATTTGAAGGAGATCTAAATTTAAATGCAGATAACTACACAATATGTACATGGAAATGGCTAGTATACCTATGTTATTGTTATTTTCCTAATATACTCTACTCCTATACTCGTAAAGAATGTTTAATAGAAAAAGTACTTAAAACTTATGTAAGTTGTTCCATTCCATTCCATTGTTCAGTTATTTCTGGGAATCAAATTCATTCTGACAAAATATTAAGTTATATTTATTAATTATTATACACTATCTAGAGACTTGTGATTCAAAAATAGGACTTGTTAAATTAGAACTCATATGTAATTTACATTACTTACCATTATTGAAGTAAGTACTTACTAATAAAACAACCATACATTTTTACCAAATTGCCATTAAAGGCTTCTCACTCTTAAGTATTTCTGACAAGAAATAAACATCTTGCCAGAAATACCTACGAGTGTCACAGATCATGTAAGGGAGTTGAACCCATTATGTATAAAATTCCTAGGTTACTGGAACTATATTA
This sequence comes from Charanyca ferruginea, assembly GCA_947361185.1. Lineage (NCBI taxonomy): Eukaryota > Metazoa > Arthropoda > Insecta > Lepidoptera > Noctuidae > Charanyca > Charanyca ferruginea. The sequence goes on from OX376073.1 coordinate 20,809,171, forward strand.
AAAATGATTATTAGAAATAAAAATAGTATATATATTGTTATATATAGAGTAGAACCCATAATTATATGTTTACAAAAACAAATCATTTTTAAAATGGGAGTTGAACCCATATTTATCTGTATACCGATACAAATCAATTTTAAAATGGGAGTTGAACCCATTTTATATATATACAGATACAAATCAATTTTATAATGGGAGCTAAACCCATATTTATCTGTAAACCGATACAAATCAATTTTAAAATGGGATTTGAACCCATATTTATATGATACAGATACAAATCAATTTTAAAATGGGATTTGAACCCATATTTATATGTATACAGATACAAATCAATTTTAAAATGGGAGTTAACCCCATAGTATTTATATGTATACAGATACAAATAAATTTTAAAATGGAAGTTGAACCCATATTTCATTATTGTTGCTTGTTTTGCAACAACGGAAAGTCATTTGTGTGGAATTGAACTCACAAATAAAAAAAGTCTGAGTCACTTCATGAAGAACTTACTACCTACTGTCAGTGACTGACTACAGAAACATATATGGGAATTGAACCCATTCATTAGCCATGAGATCATAATTTATAATACTAATTTTATTGACATAGGTCTAACCTCTTTTCTGAAATCTTTTATGGGACTTGAACCCATGGATATTATTATACTGGAATATAATTTGTGGGATTTGAACCCACATACCTAAAATACAAGGTATTTTCTTTCTCACAATGGAAAGTTATTGGTATGGTGGCAATCTACCCACAAATCAAACAATTATCAGCATCACTTCATGGAGAACTGATTATAGTCAATAACTACCACCGGCAATAAAAAATTATGGGAATCTAACCCATAAGTTAATCGAATAACACCATCAATAAATCTTTCATGGGACTTGAACCCATGGACAAACATGAACATTAATTGTGGGATTTCAACTCACAGGCAAGACCTTCTATTTGTGTAGGAATTGAACCCACAAATCAAATAAGTTTGTGTCACTTCATGACAAACCGGCTACTAATAGCCACTACCAACACCAACAAAAAAATATATAGGAATTTAACCCATAATTTACCGCTAACCATATAGCGATGAATATTATAATTTATATTGTTATTGATGTAAGTATGTTTAAAAACACCATTAATAATTCTCCAATGGGACTCGAACCCATGTCTCTGGAAGAGTAATTATGGGATTTGAACCCAAAGATTGGTTTTAGAAGCCCATTACTGTGGTAAATTAACTTACGTACTGAACAACACTACTTGGGGCTTGAACCCAAAAACCGCGTGTCCGCCGAAAAGGGAATGCCAAAATATAAAGACCACATGATGAAAAACCAAACAATAACTGGGAGTTGAACCCAAGGCACTTGATTGTCAGTTACCAAATGATTCAGTGTGAAACCAACATGCATCACACATACATTTTCAACAACTACAGCATTAGATACGTCATTATAGTATACACACCTGGCTTAAATGAATAAATCATTTTGCACGACGGTTAAAAAAACAAATATGGTAATAAATAGTACTTATTAAGTATTAGTACTCTTAAAGTTAGGCTATACTTACTCTATTGGACTCAATCCCATGCAACCTGTAAAATTCTTTAAAATTTGATTGTTTATTTTTAATTTTCAATGGGAATTGAACCCAATTTTTGGTACCACTAACCACATTCTTTATCCTTCAGAATGTAAATGTGCCCGAAGATGAAGATGCCAGAAGATGTGCAAGAAGGTGAGATCTTGGATCTCGTCAAATCTTTTTACTAAGATTTGTTCACTTACCTTTATTTATATGTTTAACGCTCAAACAAGCGAAGCGAACTAATATTCATATGACTTCTAACTATTATCATATTTCTGTCAAATATCTACCGAACAATGAAATCGATACAATGAAGTTTTTAATTTCTGACCATATCGCTTTAATTTCTATATTTAAACATGGAAAACTATCTTTAAGAGTATTTGTGTAGTGTTAATATATATATTGAGTGATGTTACATTGATCTTGTACCGCAAACTTGAGTTAAAAAAATCTCAATTTACTTGAATGTTATTTTAGTGACCGAATAAGCACAATAACAGTTTGTGTCAATTATTTAATACGTAATTATTTATCTAATTTATATTTATCAGCCATTTCCATCCACATAAGCCTCATAGAGACTAAGTTTTAGACATCTGCAATAATTTAGTATACACTAAAAACTTCACACAACTTTGTAACTTAAAGACACCAGCGTTCGAATTTAACTAACATTTCCTTTAGAAGTCCTTCCATAGAAAACTTACTCGCTATTACTCACCGAACCGCAGCCAGGATTAGAGAACAGGAGCCTCATAATAGCGGGAAGAAAAACTAACCTCACCAACACACTTCACATAGCAATATTTGTACACTAACACCACATTAAACACTATTATCAAATTAAATAACAACACAGCACTCATTTACACTAATATGCAACAGTTTTGACCGCGTCTTGAAACAAAAATATACACAAAACACTAAAAAACAATTTGACATTTTCAAGAGTTGAAACTATCTATTACAAACACGTATAATAAGCACGTTGCATTTTATTTCACTTCTCGAAGCTATATACACGCGATCGCGGATCACTCAATCTCGATGCATGTAATGAAAATAAACGAAATAACTTTGCAAAAACAACAATAATCATTTGGCATCGAGAGAGTTATTTTGACATTTATTTATGAAATACCGTCACAGTCGCTACATATTCTGTATTTGTAGCTTAGTTATTCGAATCGACATTAAAATGTTCCGTCTCTGTTAGTATATACGTCACTTACAAGTGAAAGGGAGATAAAAAATATGTGGTTCAAACAAGAGATGGTTTGGAATAGGTGTCAACACGTTTTATCTTCAGGCAAAGGAACTTACATAAATTCAGCCGATTTAGTAACCTTTTTTAAGTGTATGAAAACTTTTTATGACTATCGTTACCATTTTATCACGGAGCACAACAACCAGCAATAGACAAACTCCCGTTAGTTTTAAAGATAGTCACCATCTTTGAAGTTAGAGCTTAGTGTATCATAAAAATGTCTTTGCATGGGACTAGAAAAAAAAAACAAAAATAATAAAGTAATTACCATTTTTCCCGTTTGGGATAAATTATTACTAGTTATACGAATCAGGTCACGTAATTTTGGCATTTATGGCCAAACAAAGCAGCAATATAGCATTTACCGGATTTAGTTTGCTCACTGTTTCTGTACCTCTAGCGAGCAAATGGATCGAATATTTAGTGCCTACATATTATTTTTATGCCTTGAAGAAAAAAACTACTGTTTTAACCAAAATCCTGGCGACCCGCGCCGTCAGCGTATGTAGGTCCAGCCAAGCAGGTAACGGTAATGTAGGCCCAGGTAAGCCGCACTCCGAGGTAGAAGCCAGCCAAATCATCACGAAACTATTTATTATTTTAAAGGTAGGTAATACCTAACATAATCATGTTCATCATTACTTTTTTTCATACCTATTTATGTTTTTAATTAATCAATAAAAAACAAAAATAGGTATGAAAAAAAGTAATGATGAATAATTGGTACCTACTCTAACTGCCATCTGTTGTCACATCTATAAACTTGTAAGACACATCGTATGGCGTTAGTTTCAAGATAAATAAATAGATGTCACTAAATGTTATATTGGTTGGACAAGCACAGGTTCCTCTATAAAAAGATTTAGTAAGCATTCATTGATTTTATTTTATTTACTATCTACCTAAGATTCATTCGGCGTTTATTTTCTATTCTTGTGTCTAAGTATTAATTCGATAAGAGTGAAACAACCGGTTACCTGTAGTTTTCTGATTTACAGATAGATGGCGGCGCGACTGTATCTATGGTAATAATAATTACCCGTAAATTAAACCTCTGAATAAAATTATGTTCGCAATGTTAAATTTTTCACGGTCAGCGGAGAAATTGGCATTAATTTGTCACTTTATAATTGCTTTATAAAAAGTAACTTCACCTACAGGTCTCTGTCAGAGTCTCTCTTTCTCTCTGGTCGGTCCCTCAAGTCTGAGGATCGTGGTCAGCATTGGAATTGCATCTGGAGCGGATGATCTGCCTCCACCGGTTTCGGTCCAGCGCATCTCTTACAACAGTGTAGAATTTGGATGACGAGTCTTTAATTTGGTCGGTCCATCTTGTTGGTGAACGACCGCGGTATTCCCAACCACAATAAGTTGTTGTGTTTGTTGTTTTGTATTGCCACCGACTTCCGAAACTAAAGTAATGTGTGTTCTGTGTTAAAATGATTTAAGCACTATACATTTTGAAGGCGGTTTTCATTAAAAAAAAAACTTTTTAATTTCCGCTTTTTAGTATTGCCATACATACCATCTAAATCCATTAAGAAACGGCGACTCACTTAAAACAGAGATTGTTCTCCAAAGATTGAAGAAACTAAAACGTTCTATTTTTTTTGTTGGGATTTTGTGGATTTTCTCAAATAGAGCTGAATCAATTTTGATAAAATTTGTATGGGACCATTTCGGAATAAACCCCCTTCGAATAAGAATTTTGCAAATCCGTCTAGGTATAAATGCCAGAGTTATGCCCGAACCGAGTTACAACCTCCTCCTATTAGGTCCTTACATATGAAATTGCCGATACTTAATACTGGCAACTTTGAAATCAAATATTTTGTGTTTGAATAGAAATTCCAAATTCAAAATTATTTCAAAATAAAGACCAAAGAATATTGTTCTAAAATTCGTGTTTCATTTGTTTTCACGTCATTTGTTTGGGCTTGAAAATTGCTATAGCAACAACAATGGAGAAATTAAAAATTCGCGGTATCTACGAATATGAGTTCCACCGTGGCACCAGTGCAGCAGAAACGGCTCGAAGGATTAACGACGTGTACGGGCCAAGCACCGCTAACGAACGAACGGTGCGTTTTTAGTTTCAACGTTTCCGTTCTGGAAATTTTGATTTACAAAATGAGCCTCGTGGACGACCGGATACTCAAGTAAATAATGAAGAATTAAAGGCGATAGTGGAAGCGGGTCCATCTCAAAACACTTCTGAATTAGCAGCAGCCTTTGGAGTAAGTGACAAAACAATCATTATCCATTTGCGTCAAATTGGAAAAGTAAAAAAGCTCGAAAAGTGGGTACCGTACGAATTGACTGAAGCACACCAACAAACACGCATCGGTTGCTGCGCTTCTTTGCTCCATCGTCACAATAATGAGGGAATTTTAAATCGTATTGTCACTTGTGATGACAAGTGGATCGTGTACGATAATCGCAAGCGATCATCACAATGGCTTAACCCTGGAGAACCGGCAAAACCTTGCCCCAAGCCAAAACTGACCAAAAAGAAGATTCTAGTTAGTGTTTGGTGGTCCTGTGCTGGTGTCATCCACTACAAGTTCTTGAGATCAGGTCAGACGATTACTGCAGACATGTATTGTCAACAGTTGCAAACAATGATGGAAAAGCTCACCATTAAACAACCGAGACTGGTCAATTGCTCTAGCCCATTGCTCCTTCAGGATAACGCTCGACCACATACTGCACATCAGACTGTCGCCAAGTTAGAGGAGCTGCGACTGGAAACTCTGCGTCACCCACCATACTCTCCAGATCTTGCCCCAACCGATTACCACTTATTCCGAAATTTGGACAACTTTTTACAAGGATAAAAATTCAATTCTGATGAGGCAGTTAAAACAGCCTTCAAGCAGTTCATCGATTCTCGCTCCTAGGATTTTTTTACCAAAGGGATCAATGAGCTCCCGATAAAATGGCGGAAGTGTATCGATAACAATGGTGCATACTTCGATTGACTAAATATATCATTTGTTTTAAAAAAAGTTATTTTTAATTTTTTGATACCGAACGGCAATTTCATATGTAAAGACCTAATATTTAAAGTCGGTTAAAAATGAAATACTATTTTTAATGTAACTCGACAGTTTGAATTTTAACCAAATAAAATAGTGTACCTACTCAAACAAAAAATATCCGTGAAATCCTGCTTAAAGTGGCAGCGGTGGAAGTGCCAACCTAGGTTAGCCGGATGGACACAGTTATTGGATTTTAATCGAATAAAAAATAAAAGAATAAAAGTAAACTACAGCTATGCTCGCGCCCCCTGGTACCGGAACGACAAATATCCGCTTCAATCAAATTCACATCGCCCGTGTTTGTCTATTTCGGAACTATAGATGATAGCTAGATGTGGTAGGGATTAGGAATACCAAGGGTGTTGTGTGATTCTGTAAGACCTCATTCTAAACTTCGAATCTGATTCCGTTGTGAGTTTCTTGATGTGCATTCTAAAAACTCGGTTGATAATTCGAATTTACACTAGCGCCACCCTTGCGAGCATGTCAGCGAGTTGAACTAAATTGACAGGGAGATTTTAATAGATAAAATATGAGAGACGTAAGAAGTGGCATTCTGTAAGGTAATTTCCCCGTCACTTCGTTGTCACTTCGCACTCGAACCCGATTCAAAGTGTCAAATATATCAAGGTCATTTTGAACCTTTTGCGAAGGGAGAGTGAATAGCGATGTGAGATGCGAGTTGTTATTTGAATTTTACAGAATCAACCTACTAGCCTGCCACAGATATATTTACATGAAAGTTGTTTCTCCTAAGAAGCTTATAACAAAACTGGAACGAATGCTTTCTCATTTTTTTAAATTCTATTAGACTTGCGTTTGACCGCATCTCACCTGCGGTGCTATTCTGTTACAATCTCCCTCGGTGAACACCTAGGTGAAGTGAGCTGTCATCCATCTGTCTGCTTTGTCAATCTCTCCCTAGCACCGGGACGGATGATAGCTTTCTTCACCTAGGTGTTCACCGAGCGAGATTGTAATAGAATAGCACTACAGATTTTAATAATTTTGCGGTCTAAGGTGAAGCATGCTTGCCTAGGATGAACCGGCGCAACTTATACCTTGAAGATACCCAGATTATATTTATCAGGAAAGAGAAACACTAAGGCACTTTTGGAAAGAGACAACAACTCACCCGCGAAAGAGACAATGCATCATTAAGGTCTTCAAAATGGACTTCACTGGCCTCTCTTACATGTTCTCTTCATTTTTAGTATAAGCTTCTCATGATTTTCCCTATACCTACGTAACCTTTAACAGACCAACCTACGTTAATTTACGTCCCGCAAAGCTTTTAAGAATCCCAAGGTAAAAAGGAAATGAAAGAGAATTTATTTACTTGATTAGGTACCAAACCTCGGCATAAAAGGTTCAAGTAGGCATTAACAAGGAACAAGATTAAGATTCTTTCGTGTGTGAAAGAAATCAAAGAGATAATTTTCAGTCAAGCGTGAAAGTGGAACAGGCGAACACAGGCAGACAGGTCTTTTACTTTGAAAATAAGTAGCACGCGGCAGGTACAGACAGTAGCACATCAAGCCATATCAAACAGACAAATTTTACCAATTGAATATGAACCTTATCCTTTTGTAATACAGTTTAAAGAAATTTGACAGATTGTTGTAGCTTGATGTGCTGGCCTCCGTACATTACGTACTTATAAGAATTTATGTTTTAGGGTTCCGTAGCTCAAGGGATAATCCACGAAACTAATAGTTACTAGCTAAATGGAAAGCAAGCGAGCTAGAGGAATGAGTTCAATGCGCTGGACTGACCAGATCCGTACCACACTGAACATGAAAATCGACGAAACGGTTCACATCGCTGAAAGCTTGAGCAGATGGCGCAACATCAGCGATGCAAGGAGGATGAGGAGGTCTAAACGTCTGTCCGTCTGTCCAGTAGGTCGATTCTGTAACATTCAAACAACAACTGGCATCTCACATCGCTATTCACTCTCACTTAGCATGACAAGACCTTGATGTATTTGACACTTTGAATAGGGCTCGAGTGCGAAGTGAGCGTCGAAGTGACGGGGAAATTACGGAAATTACCTTACAGAATGCCACTTCTTACGTCATCTCATACTTTATGTGTCAAAATCTCCTTGTCGAAAATCGAACGTTGATGTTATTTGTCTCACCGAGCACCTTCATGATGTCTGGACATGAAGACAATTGTTTGATTCCTAACTATAACTTGGTATCATGTTACTCTAGAACTAAATAATTGAATAAGTACAAAGAAATATCAACACTCACAAGTTGTTCAGTCTGTTCAGCGTTTGAATGTTGCGCTATTGAGCTGACGGACTACAAAATTGTTATTGTTTGTGTATATAGAGTACCATTAGCTAGTAACATAGATATATTTTTTGATAACTTAACAAGGTTCTAATTTTTCTTAATAATCACTATCATAAGCATAATATTGTTATAGCTGGAGATTTTAATATTAATATTTTAAATAAGAATAAGTTAGCAAACGAATTTGAAAGTTTATTAAATTATAAAATTATAATCTAAAATTACATGTTAAATTATAATCTAAAATTACAATTTAAAGAACCTACAAGACATGTAAGCAAAACGTGTATTGACAATTTTGCTCATAACTTTGGGAAAAAATGTAATTCGGAAGTAATTGACCTAGCATTGTCTGACCATACCGCTCAATTGTTAAGATGTCAAGTGGGTTATAATAAATGTGTAATTAAGTACTGGAAAATCAGGCGACGGGATTACTGTAATGAAAATCAGGCAAAATTCAAATACCATTTAGGACAAATGACATTTGCAGACATGTATAGTACTTGTGATCCAAACATAGCGTATAATATTTTCTTTGATACATTTAAGTTACTTTATAATCGTTGTTTTTCCTACAAAACTATAACTATTTACAACCACAAAAAACTCAAATGGGTTTCACGGGGTATTAAGATTTGTAGTGCTAGGAAACGTGAACTACTATGGAAATATAGAAAAACCCCAAGTTCAGATAACAAATCAAAGCTGAGGCAATACACCAAAAGACTAAAAAAGATTGTATCTTTAACACAACGAGCGCAAAACAATTACAATATTTTAAAATCGAATAATAAAGCAAAAACTGTATGGCAAACTATTAATGCTGCAAAGCAAAACAGGCCATTAGAATCTATTCCATGTATTAAATTGAATAATAATATCGTGACAAATCCGTATGATATATCGAATGCATTAAATGATTTTTTTGTAAACAAGATAACACCCATCAATACTAGGCACAAAGATCAGCATAAGCAATACCTAACATCCAGACTTAACTCCATCTTTATGAAACCATGTCTGCCTGACCATATTGAAAAAATCATAAAAGAATTAAAAAACACCAATAGCGTAGGTTATGACGGTATCTGCACTAAAGTCATTAAGTTAGTATCTGAATGTATCTCGCAACCTCTTAGTTACATTTTAAACCTGTCTATTGAAACTGGTGTATACCCTGAAAATTTAAAAGTTGCAATTATTAAACCAATTCATAAAAAAGAGAGTAAGAAAACATGAATAATTATAGACCTATTGCCCTAATATCAATCTTCTCAAAAATTTTTGAAAAACATATATATATAATGAATTTGTTCAATACTTTGAAACCCATAACATTTTAGCTACAGAACAAAAAGGATTTAGACAGAACAAAAGTATCAATCAAGCTATATATGATTTTTTGGAAATTATAATGTCTAATGTCGACAAGCGTGTACAGATCTGCGCCATCTTTATGGATATGACACAGGCTTTTGATTACGTGGTACATGACATCTTATTAGATAAGTTCGAGAAATATGGCATAAGAGGTAACACTTTAAAATTAATTGAAAGTTATCTCAAAAACCGCACTCAGTATACACAAATTAACAGAGTTAATAGTAGAACTAAGATGGAGGACAAATACCTATCAAAGGGGCGTAAAATACAATATGGTGTCCCGCAAGGAAGTGTATTGGGTCCATTACTCTTTATAATTTATATTAATGACCTTCCAAATGCAAATCCAAACCCAATGACACTCTTTGCTGACGATAGCACCGTTGCAATTAAGTATGATGATAGATCATCTTATGAGCATGATATTAGCAGTACCCTAAATGCAATCATTAAATGGCTAGACATTAATAACCTGAAGGCAAACATAGGTAAAACTAAAATAATCCATTTTAATCAGCGTATGAATGCAACTATGCCTCAGATTAACTATAAGGGCGAACCCGTATCTGAAGTGCAAACAAGTGGTCTTACTGTGGATAACAAATTAAAATGGAAATTCCAGATAGAATCACTATGCAAAAGAATTAATGAATCGGCATATGCACTACATGAATTAAAAAAGATTTCAAATATTAATACCTTGCTAACTGCATACCATGGTTTAGTTGCTTCAGTCCTGAGGTATGGTGTAATTTTTTGGGGAAATTCGACTGATATAAACTTAATTTTTAAAGCACAAAAACGGTGCATAAGAGCTATGTTTGGGCTTCAAATAATCGAAACTTGTAAACCGTTTTTTCAGGAGTATAAAATTCTAACTCTCCCAAGCCTATATATTTATGAGGTCTCAGTATTTGTTAAGGTCAATCCACACTTATTTAAGTTAGCCTCAGAAGTCAGTAATAGGCAACAACGTGACTCATTACGCCTCTATGTGCGCAAAACGTGTACCTACCACTTTAATGCACAAAAGTGTGTTTCGCATGTCTCCTGTAATTTTCAATAAATTACCATAAGGAATAAAGGCAACGAATACTGCTTTATTTAAGAAAAGTTTAAAGAGCCTTTTAGTTAATAAATGTTACTACAACTTGAACGACTACTTATACGTTAATTTCTCCAAACTAAAGATCTCACAGTAACATCAATGCCTAATAGCACAATGAATGTATCCTAAAAATTAATAAATAATCTGTTTATGTATTGTAATTATTCTAAGAATGACATTGAAATAATTTTATTATTATTATAAATAAATAAATAAATAATCTGTATTATTAGACTCTAAGAAGGACATTACATTAATTTATTATCTTAAAATATTTTTACATAATTTTATATTATGTTCCAATGCCAATCTTAATCTTGATTTGTTAAACCGTGATTGTATCCATTTTGCATGCCTTACGGTAGAATCACTTGAAACATGAACTTTTAATAACACTTTTGTAACAGTGTTTTCTGCAAAAATAAATAATTTGAATTTGAATTTGTCAATTTAGTTCAACTCGCTGACACGCTCACAAGAGTGGCGCTAGTGTAAATTCGAATTATCAACCGAGTTTTTAGAATGCCAATCAAGAAACTTACAGCGGATTTTGATTCGAAGTTTAGAATGACTAGAATGAGGTCTTACAGAATCACACCCCAGGTCAGGTCACGGGCTCAGGCTCATTTTTAGAACCGTACCTAATAGATAGACAATAGAAATTTTCATATTTTATCATTGTATTATTGTGACCAAATAATAACTAAAACCCTGTAATAAAATGAAAAAAATGCAAGCGCTTACACAAGAAACGTGTCTTTTTTCAGCTCACCAGTAGTGTCCCACACCCTACAGATACTGTCTCAGCCTTTATAGCGTTATTTACCAAAAGTACGTCTATTTCTAGTAATAATATATTGAACGGTGCTACAGAGCACTTCATGACCAAATGCAACTCGCACTTGTCCGATTTTTTGCTGATTGGTATTGTAAAATTGAATGAATTGTATAAAATGAATTGCATAAAATCTATAGGTAGTCAAACGAATAAATTGAAGCCTGCAAAATATTTACGCTGAAACTGCAGTGTTATTTGTTCCGGTTTGTATTGAAAATTATAAACATCGGAAACAAATGGATTTGTTTACAATATAATATTTAATGCAACTCGATACAATTGTTATACTCGTTATTATCGCTATATAATGTTATTTATCTACCTGCGGTATTTGGATCATGTGCCTTTTGTCAACCATGTTGGAGTCGGCTTGCAGTCTAACCGGATGCAGCTGAATACCAGTGTTTTACATGGAGTCCACAACTCAGTTACTGGGCAACACGATAGATACCCCTTGGTAAGATTTGTCGTCAGACTTTCTGGCTTCTGACTATAACGACTGTCAAAGATCTATGAATGACAACCGGGACCATTATCTTTACGTTTTATTAGCTTTACTTTTAGTTTCCAAAGCACGGAGAGCTCTTGGATGATCCAACGTACTAGGAACAACCTCACATAGCTTTGAGGTACACATACTGCTAAGTAACATGCAGCAAAAATTATTGCTGAAATACGGATATGACTCACGCAAAGCATGTGCTCACAGTACATGCGACATACGACGACATTATTTATTACAAGGGTCATGGGGACGTAAGTAGCTACTGAAAGTTTAGTTTTTAAAAAGTGGTCTTGCTAACAAAAATGTTGGAACTTTCACCTTTTATATCTCCGTATCAAGAAGGTATGCGAGTTTCCCAAGACCGGGTTGGTTGGCGATCTCAGGGGGAGGTTTAGCAGTGGACGACAGATATGATGATGATGAAGAAGGTATGATCCAGAACAAAAAACGATCGCAATTGACAAGAAGAATACTCGTATGTCATTTTCGCCATCGTGTAAGTGACTTTTACACTCATTATATCCTTTTCTGACACCTTTATAGAAAGGCCCTGGAAAAAGCAAGGTTGAATGAACAAAAACGGACAATAAAATTGGCCCCTCACGCTGGGGTTGACAGGTTGACCTGTACACACTACATACATAGGTACCATCAAGGAGCGATGGCCATTCAAACTTCGATATAAACCAATAAATAATTTCGGCGTCCTAACTGTCTAAGGTACACACCAGAGACTAACAGAACACTGTCCACAGGGACGGATACGGGCTTTCTGGGCTGCAACCCAGGGCCCCGTGAATGTATAGGGCCCCCAGCCCCTATTGAAGACAATGGAAAAAAAAGGAAAATAAAATATAAAACTATCGTAAACATCATTACCAAAAATTGTATTTTTGACAAAATGGCAATTAGTAATTGATTCATTACGCAGGGCCCCAAGTATTATTAGCATAGGGCCCCACAAAGTCACAGTCCGCCCGTGCCTGTCCAACTTTCAGACCTAACATTCAATAGATGAAAAAGTTAGGTACCTACAGTTCTGAATTCGAAGTAACAACAGAAAATCCAATAAACATTTTCCGAATAAATACGAACGTATTAAATATAAAATAAAGTCGTTGAACGGACGCGGGTGCTCCGTATTCAGAAAGGAATTCAATACAATTTTCAGAGCTGAATTTTTGATCTCGTGTATCGGATTTGTATCTGACGTTTCAGCCTTTCAGTTCAGCTTCGTATGATATCGCTTCAATGGGTATGAACGGCACTATTCTATCCCTTTCAACCCTCATAGTCTAGATACCTGTACTTACAGTTTTTTTTTACTATTGAAGTGTCTTTATTAAGATCCTACCTTTTTTTGTTGGCCGAAAAACCAAAATATCTAAATGTATTTATTGATATTGGTTTTGGACAAAAAGGGCTGTGGCTATCATAATTGTGAGGTGTTGTAAAAGGTTAGAGTAGTGCCATTATTCGTCCACCTATAGTAAGATAAGGCGGATACCAAGTTTAGACATCAGGCTCCCGGTAATTCCCGGAATAAAAACTTTTTTATCAGGCACCTCTACAGAATCTATACCTACTTAGAAATTGTTTTTTTGTTTGAATGAACTACTCGCGATTACTTGCGAACAAGACGCGTGAAAAATTCATCAAATAACGCAAAACTTATTTTGTATATTTCTTTGACAGAACAAACAACTGGTCCATCTAGTATTAAGTACTCTCGATCTTTGTAATTAGTTAGTCTCGGTATTTGGGCGGTCGATATGGTTGGAGTTGGAGCCGGGACCAGCTCGGGATTTCACGACTTTGATTAAGTATGCCGTTGTTTTAACTAACCATTTACGTACTGTTGTGATTCAATCACGAATTCACGACTAACCAAGTCTGAATAATGTAACGAAGAAATTCTGGCAGCGATGAAACAAGGGATTACAAACGAAGAATGTTTTTGAAATTAATTGGAAACGCATAAATGATTTGATGTTCTTTTCAAACAAAAACAAACCTTCGGTGTTTCGAACGAAATATTGAAGTGTCAAAAGACTTTAGTTATCCCAGGGGAACACACAAACGGAATTATAAGGATAATCCTATGTCAGATCAATAATGTGTGTCAAATTTCAGCTAATTCTGTTCAGCCGATTAAGTGAAAGAGTTACAAACATTCATACATCCTTACAATTTTTTTTTTATTATCAAATAGGCTTGCGTTTGACCGCAATTCACCTGATCTTAAGTGATAATGCAGCCTAAGTCGGAACACGCTTGCCTAGGATGAACCGGTCCACTCGTGCCTTGGTTTTTGAATTCATAATATTAGTAGGATGTAGTATTAAATTATCTACAACAACAGTGTTCTAGAGGTCCTCAATTTCAACAAGCATCTCCTAATTAATCTTAGCATAAAAAGGACTTATCGAGGTACTTCGCACCAGACGGGCTTAGCAAAAACCTTCTCAAACTTAGGTAAGTCGACAAAAAATATCTCGACTTTCCTTGAGAAAACCGAATAGAACCTATTGGCCATAAAAAGTTAGAGTCTATAAAGGTACTATCTCACAAAAGTTTCCGAACAAGAAATGTCTACGCTTGATATTAAAACATTAGCCTTATTTCTGGCATTTTGCCTAGATTTTTTGGCATTTACTACCGAAGTATTTCAATATGATTTTGACCTAGATTTTTTTGTACCTTTGTGTCTTCAATTCGTTATTAGTCTCTGACATACCGCAGACGCTCTGGCTTTTTATTTAATTTTTCCCATATTGTTGTAGAAAGCATTTGAAATACGTAATCTTTTTGTGAAATCTAATATTATTTTTAATTAAATTTAAACATCTTTTTGTATCAAATGAAAAAGTAATACAACCAAAGTTGACTCAGTAAGTTTTTTTAACAAATGGAATAATATTTTTTAGAGAATTTAAACAAAGGGATAAAGAATGAAATGTTTAATCAAAAGTCCCGAGTATTTTGAACGTGTATACCTTTTACTAATCTTTTTGGTCTAAAACATTATGTTTTTGTCAACATAGAGACATTGCTGGCCAGTTCCAATTTGGTACGAATTTTCACACATGGTTTCAGATCTAAAATTATTTATTTATCTTCAAAGCAGTCGCCTCCCTTTGTGTTTTATTCCGGACATAGGGGACTCGCTGAGATGATCGGAAATAGAGAGGAAGTGTGGTATCTTGAGAGCCCTATATATACATACATTTTCGATTAATTCTGCGCTTCATGTATGACAACCTTTACTTTATTATATTATAGGATTAGATTGACGATAGCAACGATCTCACTGTTGCAAAGCACAGTCATGTTCCTTCTATATCCATGTTTTCTCACATATTTCCAGTTCTGGTACCTATTGATAGCAGTGTTCAAGTTTTCAGGTGGTTTTAGGTACACCGTACATTTGGTTCATTCGGTTTCTTTGAGCTAAATGGTACTGATACACGAGTCATATTTGTGATCGGGTGCCGTTAGTAGCGATTGGTGATAACTGCTATGGCTTATATCTTTTTTTTTTAAATTGAATTGTATTGTTCTTCATCTATTTTACAATGTTTTTACATATTGAAGCAACAAGAATGATGTAAGATCGTACATTTCGCGATCTTTGCATACAACTACCCGCTACCTACTTTATATTATTTTAAATTAGCATAACTTGCTGTTTAAATAAAACGTACATTTTGTATTCAAGCCATTGTTAATATTTTGTGGGTCCTTACTAAGACCTCCACTTACTTACTTGTAAAATTAAAATTAAATCAATAAGTTAAGACAGCACAAAATAACGTATTAATAACATGTTTTGATGTTTATAAAGGCGATGTATTTAGCCTGTGTAACAAAATAAATCCCGACTTGTGAACAAATAGAATAAGATCATTTGTAAGCAGATTGTATAAAATTATGTATAAATAAAGACCTTTTAAAATCAAAAATCAAAAAATCAATCAGGATGTTGTAAAATCTAGATTAAAGAGAGGTTCCGTAGTGTTTCTTGCTCGTGCTTCTCCTTAGAAACCCACTTACGTTTTGAAACGAGCAACTTGTTTCAACATTCTGATTAACTTACCGCATCCTTGACAATTCAAGAGTGCTTGTAAAAGTTTGAATAGTCTAGATACTGGTGTTTTTAGGGTTCCGTACCTCAAAAGGAAAAAACGGAACCCTTATATGATCAATTTTTTGTCCGTCTGTCTGTCTGTCAGTCTGTCAAGATCCTTTATCTCGGGAACGCGTAGAGGTACCGAGTCGAGAAATTACCATATACTTAGGTCCACGGTCCCTTGAAATAGTAAAAAAATCAAACTTCTAAGTTAACGTCAAAAAAAGATACGGCCGTTAATGTCGCAAAAACCGTACAATTCGACAATCAAGAGAATCAAAATTTATAGGGTACGTTCCGTTGACTATGAAACTACTAGGAAACTATGAAAGAACAATGGGTGATTTTGTATGGACCCCGTACCCACCTTGTAGCAAGTTGAAATTGGCACCATTCGAAAGGTCTTTGAAAATATAATATTTGTTGTACGGGGGCAACTTTGTAGCTTGCAGGGGAAAAAAGATATTCGATGTTGAAAATGCCGAAAATCCTTAGTAAAATCGACCCACGCACATTCGACGTTTTGGTGATTTTATCCATTAGGTGGGTACTTCGAACTATTTTGCGCTAGCGTCGGCGTGTCGTAATTAGTTAGTACCTGTTTGGAACTGTTTTTGAGCGTGCGCGCATATCTTAGTTTATTTTATTCGAACTTTTATCTACAACCTAAGCTTTCACAACGAACTTCAGTATATTGCTTAGCGATTGGATTAAATATTACTCACCTGCTTCGAAACGTGTAGAAGATCAGTACTTCTTGACCGAATCCAGCATATACTAACGCGAGTCTATTAGGAAGATAATCCAGATAGGTTCGTATAAACATAACTTTTGATCATCGTGTTCACGTTGTCTTTGTGTTCATTCACACATCTGGCGTGTGTTTTTGTTTTATTACGGTTGGTTTTTTGGTGGTTTCTCGTCTAGGTCATCTCGCTACCTCTTGATGGGCCGGCCTCGGAGACGCCGACATCTTCAAAATCAAAATTAAGTAAACCAAAATGCAATCGGATAGCCGAATTTAAAATTCGAAAGTCGTGGAATCGAATACTTTCAAGCTAGCGTGGTCGTGCAGGCACCAATCCACTGCTTACGCACACTTCCCAGCAGAAAAAATTGCACGCATTAATAGGAGGGTACCGTACCTACCATATTTTAACAAGTTTAGCGATAACAAAGTTAAATGTGGTTTACTGCCGTCCCTATTCCGCAACCAGAATCGTAAGTCAAACGTTTTTACGACAATCCTCCCTTCTGTTGTTGCAAATAAAATTGCTTTAGATTGAGTTTATTTCGTAAATGGCCGATAAGGGCCGTTTGACTCGATTTCAAATTGAAAGTTGGTTTTTTATTGATACTAACCTGAATATTTCGTGTTAGGTTGAGAGTTTTGCTACAACGTAATAGAATATAACCATATAACTCATAAAAATTTAAGCTTTTGTGCTCGAAAAGTTTGACAACCGGAATAACGTTTGGGGGTACCTGTCGGTACCTACTCCGTAGTTCTGGTACTTAGTGGACAAGGTTAAGTAAGGTACTTAAAGAAAAATAATAGTTTCTATGTTTTAGAACTATTATGATCTTTAACAAAACGTCTCGAGTACAATATTTGAAATATATCAATTGTTAAGGGGGCCTAGTGACCTGACTTACAGGTTTTGAATAAAACTTAGTTTAGTCACCAGTCTTCCACAAACTAAGTATAAATGACAATGCCAGATCCTGCCCCACCCATGTACAGAAAAAGTAACCATGTACAGAAAAGTAAATTAATGAAAATAATTGTAATGAATATAGAACCTTTCTATACTAAATTGTTTTTCTTTAGAACTTGCGGATTATGAAATACCTACCCACAAAATACAAACTCATTATACCTAAAATACAATTTAACCTATAATCAATGTCATTATTGTTTTTAGATTTAAACGGAAACCGCAAGGTCTACAGTCACTAAGACTAATGTTTAGTTTTCAGCAATAAATAAACAGTAAGATGCTACATATAGCACATGACTTTTATTGAGTGGGGCAAAGTTCTATAAAGTTTCTGGCATTGTCCTTTGTATCTGTTGACTAAGTAAATTTTAAGCTGTAATTTGTGGTCAGAAAATATTTGTTGCAAGAAAATAAATGTATTCTATTCTATTAATTTATTGTATAGAACTAGAACTTACTGAAACTTCACATAGCACAAATATATTTTTTTTATGGCAATAAGTACAACATCTTACAGATAATTCCAAGACTATGTCATACTTGACTTGTATTCAGCTAAACTATATACAGGGTATCCAGTAAATAGCACGACATACTGCAGGGGGTGATAGCTTGGGTCAATACCTGCCAAAACAACGCAATATAAGTTCAGCAAAATCTTACGGATATACAGGTTTACAAAATTTTTCGAAATATCAAAAAATCTCTACCTTGAAACAGATTTTTAAGCATCTCGTAATGAAAAATTCCTTTTCTAGTATTTTTTTTGTGCATCTTATTCGTGAATAGTTACTTTACTCATTGATAAGTCTTTTTTTCTATCAAAAACAAAAATGTTTTCAAGAAATACAAATTTTTGTTCAAAATTTTCACTGAACAATTTTCTTATCGTTTTAGTTTAACCTACAGTGGTGAACAAAAATCCGTAAGATTTTGCACATATTGAACATATATTGTGTTGTTTTGGCAGGTATTGACCCAAGCTATCACCCCCTGCAGTATGTCGTGCTATTTACTGGACACCCTGTATGATTAGGCTGGAAGTCGACCGCAGCATAGTTGGAAAAATGCTCGGCAGATCATGAATCTGAAATAAATAGGTAAGTATAGCTGCAGGAACAGTTGTTATTAAGCGTATTTTTTTATAAGATCGTTAACACTTATCTTGTAAGAAGAAAAAATAGTTACGAGATTTTATTTCTAGTCCAAACATATAGTTGTACAGTTTCAGTAGGTCAGCGGGTATTATTACCCACTGCTCAACTATTCACAGTTGAGCAATTACTAGTTGAGCACTTGGTATTATCAACTGCTCAACTTTATGCAGTTGAGCAATCTAGTTGAGCAGTGGGGATGAAGTGAATCCTTTATCATCAAGGTTTAAAAAAATTACAGCTTACCAATCTCTCTACACCAAAATTCCAGATTTTTTCAGAATAGACCGGTTGATAAATTGAATCAAATCTTTGAAGGAACCTACATTCTTTATACTCCCTAATACCACTCCGTTCGATACAAACTCAATTTGATCCAGAATCCTATCCACCTTTTACCTGTAAAGTACCATAAAGATACGCACATCGGATAGACAGCCTCCACATTGTAACGCGCCTCACGAACATGGTGATAAAATTCACCCAATGTAACATTCAGCTTAATTGGGCAACTTGACAACTGATAACCTTACTGATAAACATGCGACTGTAAAGCCAAATTATTTGAAAGTCGGTCGGGATTTGTGAAGAAGAAAGAAAGAAGAAAAATAAAATTGAAATTGTTCATTAAAATTCATATCCATACTTCCATACTTCCATACTTCCATACTTAATAATTTCTTTCACGATGAAACGGCTGAACCGATTTTGATGAAATTTGGTATGAAAATAGATTGAACCTTAGGAAAGGACATAGACTTTTTCTGTTAGGGGGTGGGGGTTAGGTTAGGGGGAAGGGGTGTTAGGTTAGGGGGGAGGGGTAGGGGGTTTAGGTGGGGGGGTAGGGGCTGGGTTAGGGGGGGATAGGTGGGGGGGAGATTAGGGGGGTTATTTTTAGTCTTTACTCTTTATAGGTCAAGTTAAGTTATATAAAATTATTTAACTTAAAAAAAAAATTATTACTATTCCTTCACTAATTAATCGAAAGCAACTTCGTTTCATCCGGGTGTCAAGTTAGGTTTTCTTTTTTTATTATTCTTGTAAATATTGTACAAGTATGTATACTTAAAAAGAATGTAAAAAATAACATAAAAAATTCTAATTACCTCATAACAGCCGAAAGACGTCCACTGTTGAACAAAGGCCTCCCCATAGAACGTCACAACGAGCAGCACCCTGCCGCTTGCATCCACCGGTTACCCGCGACCTTGACGATGTCGACGATCCATCTGGTGGGAGGCCTACTAACGCTGCGTCTTCCGGTTCGTGGTCGCCACTCGAGAACCTCTATACCCCATTGGTTATCGGTACGTCGAGTGATGTGGCCTGCCCATGGTCACTTCAACTTACTTATTCTGATAGCAATGTCAGTGATCCCTTACTTACATAAATATGTCTATAAAAATATGAAAATAAATAAATAATAATAAATAAATATGTGTATATGTCTGTGTTTCCTGATAGCTACAACCTGGGAGTCTTTAAGTCAAGAGTGAATAGGTTACTTCTACGCAAGCGTGCTCCATCTTAGACCGCATCATCGCTTCCCATCAGGTGAGATAGTGGTCAAACGTATGCCTATAAAAGGATAAAAAAAAAAAAAAAAAATTACTATCAAATCGGCTTGCGTTTGACCGCAATTCAGTGATAATGCGGCCTAAGTTGGAACACGCTTGCCTAGGATGAATCGGTTCACACGTGCCTTGAAGATATCCAGATTATACTTATTTAAAGCCGTGCGGATCGATCACGATCGACCATTTTGAAAACTGCTCAAAATTGTCTAAGTCATTACTTTCTTAAAAAAATACTAAAATGAGACTTGCATCGGCCGGGAATCGAACCCGGGCCGCCCGCGTGGCAGGCGAGCATTCTACCACTGAACCACCGATGCTCAGACTTTTTTTGCTTAAACACGGCAATATTTCTTCCAAGAAACACGTTTTACAAATAGATTTTACATTCACTTTTTGTGAAATCATCGTTTTTGTGTTCATTCATATTACGTGATTTATTATGTAGGTAACAGTTTTATTAATGGTTGTGTGTGGTGTTGTTGGCTCAGTAAAAGTCGTCCGGTTTATCGATCATGGTTAAGCTACGTTTGCCGCGGTCTGTCCGTGGATGGGTGATCATCTTTTTCATACCGAGACCCCTCCGTGCCTCGGAAAGCACGTAAAGCCATTGGTCCCGGCTGTCATTCGTAGATCTTTGACAATCGTTTGGAGTAGTCAGAAGCCAGAAAGTTTGACCACCAGTCTTACCAACGGGTTTTAAGTAATCCAATTACTGGGTTGTGGAGGTCAGACAGGGATTCGCTCCATGTAAAACACTGGTATTCAGCTGCATCCAGTTAGACTGGAAGCCGACTCCAACATAGTTAGGAAAAGGTTAAGCAGATGATGATATTCAAGGTAAATGCCATCATCCGTCCTGTTCTGCCTCCGCCGGGGTGCCAGCTATATTAGAACCTAATGGCTTAGACGCACCGAAAATGCCTGGAAGAATGATTGGGCAATAATAATAATAATAATTCATTTATTTTCAGGCTGCATAGGCCCATAGATAAATACCTTAACCTAAACATACATCTATACTAATATTATAAAGCTGAAGAGGTTGTTTGTTTGTTTGTTTGGTTGAACGCGCTAATCTCAGGATATACAGGTTCGAATTGAAAAATTATTTTGTGTTGGATAGTCCATTTATCGAGGAAGGCTATAGGCCCATGCGAAGCTGGGTCGGCTCGCTAGTGTTTTATAATTTGTAACTTTTGTAAGTAGAAAAGACTTAAGACTATTGTTAGTAGCACTTCACTTTGTCTTTGTGCTGCAATGAAAGACCTCATGTAGGGCAATCTTTCACTATAATAATAATAAAAACAATAAAGACGTGAACCTCGTGAAGGTCGAGAAAGACAAGCAGATAAAGTATCTGGACTTGGCCCGCGAGGTTGTCGACATGTGGGATGTGAACTCAGCGATCATTGTGCCGATAGTTGTCACAGCCAATGGCTTAATTGCCAAGAGCCTCGACCAACATCTAAGGAGGCTCTCGTTAGGCGGTTGGATCAAGGGCTTGATTCAGAAGGCAGTACTTCTTGACACGGCCCGCATTGTCAGGAGGTTCCTCTCTCTGGAGCCCTGACCGCCGGTAGCTTGGACCCTGTTCCCGATACCGGTGGGCTACTATTTTTATATTTTTAAATGTTTTTTTTTCTATTAATATTTAAAAATGTAAATTATGTGTATATAAGATGAATAAATGAGAATAATAATAATTTATTTATTAAAATAACGTTTACAAATGTGTACATTTAGTCAACAAAAAGAATAACTCCCATACAAGTATAATGCCTTAAAATAAAGTAAAACTAAGATATTTATATAACTGGTGCAAGTAATGATGGCTCGGAAAACAATATTAGGTAGCGACCCGCCCGATCTAGGTTAATACAAACCTGTGTTTCAGGACATCACTTTGTACATAATTTAATTGGGCAGTGAAGTTTAAAGTATAACTAATATATAATAATCCATTAACAATTATGAGAAAAAGCATAGTACATTATTACCCACCACACCACCATTATTACCACTGTCCCTTAAGAGAAGGCTTATCGACGCCTGTACAGTATTCTTCCCATCCTCACATATGGTTCACAAACATGGTCTTTGACAAATCAACAGAGGTCCACACTTGCGGTTTACCAGAGAGCTATGCAACGGAGTATTCTGAGAATAAAACTGCAGGACCGGGTTAGGAGTACTACCATCCGTTCCATTACAAAAACAACTGACGTCACTCGGAAAGCTGTCATGCTGAAATGGAATTGGGCTGGACACATCTGCCGCATGTCAGACGATCATTGGGCCGAACGCACAACCCAATGGGTCCCTCTACATGGCAAGCGACATCGCGGCAGGGCCAGGCGGAGATGGCGGTATGATCTAGACTCCTTCGAAAAAGACTGGATCCAAATAGCTCTTAATAGAGAGAGAGTTGGAAGGAGAGTGGAGAGGCCTTTGCCCTGCAGGGGGAAAATCCAGGCCGAAATGAAAAAAATAAATAGCTTAGCACGTGACGATGGAAAGAGACCAAATGGAATGACCATAATGCCGCGGAAGTTGGGTAGGCCTTTGGTGTGGGATGCAACTTGTGTCGACACCCTTGCGCCATCTCTCTAGCTCGTCGTATTGTGCTGGGGCTTCTTGGTTTGAGCCGTTTGGGGTAGAAACACTAGGGCCATGGGGCCCGAGTGCTCATCTGTTTTTAGGGACATTGCTAAGCGGCTGGTCGTCTCTTCACGTGACCAGAGGGCTGGCCTTTTCTTGGGCCTAAGATTTAGCATTGCCATTCAACGTGGTAATGCTGCTAGCCTTTTGGGTACTTCTCCCAGAGTTTTTTGATGCCCTGTGAGCCCTCCATTGTATATAATATACTTTTTATTTATTTTTAAGCTTTGTATATATTAAATTCGGTTAAGTGGTTTGAGGAAGAAAAGATTACCTGGAAAGACTCGGGGGAGGCCTTTGTCCAGCAGTGGGACGCAACTGGCTAATAAAAAAAATTGGGTGCGTGTACTTATGTACGAGCGTGAGAAGTTATACTTCTTTGGCATTATTAAAAAAGTATATAAGCACAATTTGAATTGTAAACACCGCCATCTCTGACGTACATGCTGAACTACTTACTGCCGAAGGCAGTAAGTAGTTCAGCATGTACGTCAGAGATGGCGTTGTTTACAATTACTCCCGTGAGAATTTCGTGTGACGCTGTGCGCGCGCATGCGCGAATCGTAAAATTTCACTCTCATCATTTTTTCATAACGCGCCTAAAGAAGTATAACTTCAAAAAGAGGTCTGAAAATAAATAATTAAAAGGTAAATGAGTGACCTGTAAAAGTCCAGAAAACAACCTGACAGATAAGAAGAAACCCATCTCAAGGATCTTTTTATTACATTTAATTTACCACAATTCATTTTGCGGGAACTCGAACAACAAAGTTGAAACAGAACGTACTTTTATGGCTCACGAAGTTTCGTTCCACAAAAGAAGTCCTTGTTTGTACCACTTTTTGTTTCTTATTCGAACCAGATAAAAAAAAAGTTTATCACAGGCCCACAGATATCTTGGATAAGATATTAATCTCCTGACAATATGAGAAGTCCGATTTGACGTTTCTTCTTTCGAACTTTGTATGAATGTCTACGTCACCATCATCAGCCTAAAGACGTCCACTGTTGAACATAGGCCTCCCGCATAGAACGTTACGACAAGCGGCAACCTACATAAGGAATTGTAAAATAAAATTCATAATCCAAATTAATTACTATGTTAACTATACAATATAACAACGAGTACCATTCGTAAGCATCAAGTTTAACTTTATATAGAAAAAATGCACTCAAAAACACGAATTATTTGATTAATATTCAAATATGATATCGTCGGGGATAGTGCAAATCCGCGAATCTACCATACGTAAACTGCGCGTATTTGCTTACGTCTGAGTTTACAGGGGAAGGTTATAGTGCGGTGTCGATACTTGCAGGCCGTAGACAAGGGGTATTGTTATTAGGCGATTCCTTGCATTCTATAGGTCGGACGAAAATCACGTCAAAGAGGTGTCTGCCAATGACGATCGTGCGTACATTTCCCGCGAAATTTTAAATTGGCTACATTTGTCAGCGGAATTATCCAACGCTAGTTACGCGGATTTGCACTATACCCGACGATATGTCAAATCGGACTTCTTAAATTGTCAGGAATATAACTCTCTCTCTCATGAGTTCTTATATCTATTTTTAGCTTCTTTCCCAACAATAATTACACTAAAAACCGTTGTCTCTCGGGAAATTGTTCTGTAGACGAGTACAAATAAGATTATAACTTTGTATCGAAAGCATCTCGGAGGGAAACCCGACCATCCTGTGGACTTAATTGTGTCTACGCTTTCATTTATTATTTCGCTGTAATATTGTGTACAATGTCATATCTTTTAATAGAATCTATTACTTGATAAAGGTTTATTCCCCAGGTAAAAATAAGCAGCTTTTACAGTGAATAGACGATGGATATCTAGAAAACCGGTTTTAATTACGATACGAAGTTTTATTTAATTGCTACAGGGCATCAAAAAACTCGGCCAAAATTCTAGTGTCAGTTTACCGGTGTTTCTGGCCTCCGTCTACAGTACCGAACAGTTAACAAAAAATAGTATCCCCATCATTGGTTGACTTTGAAGTTTATAATTGCTCCCTATTTTTTTTTTGTTGTACATAATTTTATTGTTTTTATGTTTTAGTTTTGTAAATTTGTAATGTGAATTAAGTTGTAAATAAATATGGTACGAATGAGTTGGTTGGAGATCGCTGGGGAAGGCCTATGTTTAGCAGTGGACGGCAATAGACTGATATGATGATGATGATGAAATATGGTTATTGCTACATTGCCACACCAATAGCAATACATAAATATACACATAAACATAAATACACACACACACAAAAACACACATAAGCATACACACACACAAAACACAAATAAATAAATAATAATATAATATTATAATAATAATAAAAAATAATAATAGTAATATTATTTTTATAAGTAATAGTGATAATAGTGGCGGTGGCGACGGCGCCGCGGCGGTAGCGACGGTAGTGATGGTGGTGATGGTGGTGGTGTGTATTATGACAATAGTAATAATATTACAATATATTT
The DNA here is from genome assembly GCA_947361185.1 of Charanyca ferruginea. Lineage (NCBI taxonomy): Eukaryota > Metazoa > Arthropoda > Insecta > Lepidoptera > Noctuidae > Charanyca > Charanyca ferruginea. Next base: position 20,834,963 of record OX376073.1, read on the forward strand.
ATATAGGTATATATTTTATTACTTACATATTTTTGTTTAAGTTGTTTACTTATTTTTTTATGTGCACCTGCCGTGTTATCTCTTTACCACCCTTGGTTGACTGGTAGAGAATGCCTAAGGCATTAAGTCCGCCTTTGTAGGAGTCTTGGTAGTCCCCTTTGTGCATGAAGTGTAAATAAATAAATACATCAACAATAATAATTATACTAGCCTATTATGGTCCTACTGCAGGGCAAAGGGATCTCCTCATAGAGAGATTGGCGATTTCAGACTAGTTAATAGTTTAAGTCTAGGTTTCCTTACGACGTTCTTCTCTTCCGATGTCAGTTAAGTTCAAAATTTTCATTGATTTGATAATGGCAACTTAACAGGAATAAAGTAGCTAAAAATTTTGCAGATCAGATATCTCTCAAAACATCTACATGATTTTTAACTCTATTATTATTTAGTTCTAATTATCAATTAATAAAACATGCTTTTTTTGCGCTACTTAAAACAGTCAGTACCGCTGGTTAATCTATACTAATATTATAAAGCTGAAGAGTTTGTTTGTTTTGTTGAACGCAAATCTCAGGATGTACTGGTTCGAATTGAAAAATTCTTTTTGTGTTGGATAGTCCATTTATCGAGGAAGGCATAGGCCCATGCGAAGCCGGGCCGGGTCGCTAGTCTAAAATAATCTTAGCATCCACAAGCGAATTGATCATAAGAACCGTAAGTGATAAAAGACTATTCAGGCTGTTTCAAAAGCTTCTCGAGTTCTGACTTCTTAAACTTGTGCCGAAACAAGATGAGAACAAGCTTTTAGGACCGGTTGCCACCAAAGCGAATAGGAGAAGAGGATATCTCATGACGCCTTTTCATAAAATTTATAGTCGTCCTCATGGATTTTGAATTCGACTTTAATTTCAGCACCAGTGCGCCCGAAAAAAAACAACCAATAGGCTACTGTATTGCTTTAAAATGGCGTTAAAACTAAACGGTCATCATCATCATCATGTAAATCTTAATAGGACACCCTCTGCTGGGCATAGGTCTCTTCAAGGGGGGGGGGGGGGGGCGATTCAGCCATAATCGCTATGCATATTGGTGATCGCAGTAGGTGTTATGGTACTCAGAAGGTCGCCGCTGCTCATCCTTGGGGGGTGGTGTCTATTCGCGACCGGCACCAAACGGCTAGCCGTGTGGTGCCCAAACTGCTAAGCTATTGCTTAACAGGGTGTAACGGAAAGGGGGTATACATCCGAAGGGAGGTCAATGTAATAGAAAATTTTAACTTGCCGTTCAAATTTTCTATGAAGAGACCAACAATTTTTTTTTTCATTTCGATTTTTTTTATGTTGAATGTTATTCAGTTTTACGAGTACATTGACCTCCCTTCGGATGTATACCCCCTTTCCGTTACACCCAGTATAGTGAAGCTAAGCGGTGATATGTGAAAATAATGCAAGCCGATTGGCTTTCAAAAAAATTCCGAAGCGCCCGCCATCTTGCGTCACAGATCAAAAAATCCCTTTCAATAATAGACGTTTCTCTGCATTATTAAAAACAGTATAATGGAACATTGCAGTCTTTCAACGATAAACAACGCTGTTGCCGTTTTAAAGTCAGTTCTTGCTATCCAATATAGATTTTCTTTTATTGGAATCGGCGCTTATTTTTGTTTTGTTCCTTTTACGTATCGTTCTCTTCGAGTAAATTGTATTTTAAATGCCTTTAAAAGAAACAATACTGTCTTTGCTCTTTTGTTAAAATGATTAAAGCTTTATTAGCTTCGTGAATGTTGAATGGACCATTGAACATAGCTTGGTCGTAAAAGTGAATAATAATAATAATATTTATTCAAAAAATTACAAGGCATAACAAGTACAGTTTGCTTAAATGTAAATTATAATACTAAGATTTCCGTGCCTGAACTAGGTAATCCTGTGTTTCAGGCGAGAAGAGCTAAAGTAATTTTATAAAATTAATAAATAATCACAAAATCAAACAAAAAGAAAAATGTACAGTAGACAAATAGCTGGTGGCTGGTGGTGTGAAAATGTCCCCACATAATTATTTATTTATTTAACTAATATTTCTATATTAAATACAATATAAACTAAATGTTAGTAATATTTACTTCATCACAATTAGTAAATTCTCTGTATCTTCATAGGACATACTTTGGAGAGCATCCTTGAGAATTAGCTTACAATTTGTGTAGTTCACGGAATAGATGTTTATAATAATATATAATAATAATAATAGTAAAATTTGGATATAAACGCATGTTTTGTTGGTTTTTGTGGACAGACTATATCTTTACGTCTTTTACACTAATAAAAGGTGAAAAGATGAATAGGTGAAGTGTGACAATCATTTTCATAAATGTGCTCCTTACCTCGCAATACTTTTACTGCAATATGTAGCTGCAACATTTTCGAGTTAGGATCGGCGGTACTTAAAACATTGCTGGCAATATTTATTACAGCTATACATCATCATCATCATAATTATCATATCTGCCTACCACCGTCCACTGCTGGACGTAGGCTTCCCCCAGAGATCCCCTACCTACCCGGACTTGGGCAGCCCGCATACATTCGCTGCCTGTCACTATCTTCAAATCTTTCATCCATCGTGCCGCTGGGCGTCCCACACTATGGTTGTCCAAATGCGGTCTCCACTCTGGAGCCTGTCTTTTCCATCTACCGTCTGTCGGTCTGCAGAGATGGCCGGCCCACTTCAACTTCAGCGTGCTGATTCGACGCCCAATGTCGGTGACTTTAGTTTTCTGGCGAATGACTTTATTGCCTTTATTTTGGCGAATGACTTTATTGCCTTTATTTATTGACCTTGAGTTTGTTGATAAGGCTCACGGTGAGTGTCCAGTCATTACGAGTAGGATGCACTGGTTAAACACCCTGGTCTCAAGGGATTGTGGGAACAGCCATACATTGCTGGAAACGGGTGACTTGTGGAGAGATCATATAAAAAGTATTGTAGCAATACTTGCCAGAGTTGCTGGGCCACACTGAAAATATTACCGATAATTTCAGCAACATTTTAAGTAAATCCGCGCCATACTTAAAATTTTTGCTGACAATTCATTGCAGTCCCACATTGCTGGTAAAATACCGCCCGTTTAGGAGAACCATAAAATAATGATGGCATTTCTGTGGTTAACGGCCGCCACGTCCATCGTGGTAAATCGCTGCTTAATTTTATTGGAAATTGGTGAATACTGTTGATATATCGCAGGGAAATGGTACAATGAGGTATTTGATCAAATCCCTAAGGGATTTGTTCTAAACTGGTTTAGTTGGTTATTTCACCATTTCTCTAAACAAGTTTAGGGATTAGATCAAATCACTTACTTTCTTCAGGGAAATGGACCAACGGAGTTGTCATTATAACATCTACCGGGATTTAACAAAATCCCTTAGGGATTTGATAAAATCCCTAATTGTACCATTTCAATGTGACATACATTACATAATAATGGTATGATTCGTACCGGTTTTTACCTAAGAATAAAGACACTTTAGTAAGCACTTGAATTGACTCTTAATCCTTACAATCATCGTTTTTAACGACTAGCTTCTGCTCGCGACTTCGTCCGCGTGGAAGTGTTTTCTATCAGCTTTCTATCAGTAAAATATTTTTTTTGTGATCGGATCAGTACCTAGAGAGAGATCTTATTAACGAAAAACTATATTTCACCTCTTTTTTTTACCCTGACTGCAAGGAAAGGGTTATGTTTTTCGCGCCGGTAAAATAAAATAAAATATTCTTTATTACCTGATATCTTCCAAACTACTGAACGGATATATTTTGTTAGGGTATCGTTAGATTCGTCTCATTAGTCCAAGTGTTCTTAGATATGTGGCAAAAAAAAAAAATTAACATGGCAGCTGGGAAATGCCATTGTTTGAAGTTTAAAAAAAAAGATTTTTTTCTAAAGCTTATAATATGGGTATCAAATTCAAGGGCTTATTTTAAGGATTCTAAAAATGTATATCATCACAGTAATAATTGAAAAATAAACATAAAAATCGCGTAGGTAATAAACATTTTTTTTTCTTCGATATGTGCAATGTGTGTGTGGGTATCAAACTAAAGAGCTTATTTTAAGGATTCCAAAAAGGTATTACAACGCCTTAGTAATGTATTAATAATACAAAAAAAAGCTTTTGTACAAAAAAAACAACCGCCTTCAAAAACGAAAAAGTGAAAAATAACTTTAAAACAGAACACACATGACTTTAGTTTCGGAAGTCGGCGGCTTGGCTGTTCTATTTATTGTTTTGTATTGCCACCGACTTCCGAAACTAAAGTCATGTGTTCTATTTTAAAGTTATTTTTCACTTTTTGGTTTTTGAAGGCGGTTGTCTTTTTTGTAAAATAGCTTTTTTTATTTATTATAACTAGGGACTTTTGTAAAACAATACATGGCAGTCCCGTCGTACCTTTTCACGAGGCTACAACAGGAATAAATAAACTAGACATAAAACGTAAACTAACAAATGTAAACAATCTTTTAGCAGCATCTGACATTGGCTTTGACAAAATTTCGTGAAACAATCCTAAATTATTTTTAGTTAACTGTAGATCATTTATTAACATTTCTCTATCAGTTGAAACTGAACACATTCTGTCAACAAATGCACGACATTTTTGACAGTTCCACATACCTCGCAGTTTGGAGAGTTGCACTTTTTCATAAGGAAACCGAAATTGTTGAGTGGCATGTGTCCAGATCTATACCTGAGAGCCATTACCAATAATTATCTACTCAGCTTACCATTACTAAACCAGGAAAAGGTTCAGCAACTTTGTACCATATCCCTTTAATTCTGGACCTCATATTAAAATGTTCCATACAAAGTATTTCACCTCTTTAAAATAACAGTTAAGACAAGAAAATGTCTAAATTTTGGTTTCCAGTTTACACCTCATAAAAGGCATCTTACTCAAAACCTGCCAATATGCTATATTGTAACATCCGGATGTATATCAACATTTACCGGCGATTCTCGGTTAATAGAGATTGATTGAGCAATACGTTCACACGTCGCTGCTGGCCACAAATAAAGATGGAAGACTTGTTTATCAACGTGGGGGACGCATTTGTTATTCTAGCAGACAACGTAATCTTTAAAGGGGTTTATTTTGGTGTGGAAATTGTATTATTTTCTGAGTGTTTTTCTTTTTAAGTTTTGTAAATCATCATCTGCATAGCGTCCAGTCTGTTTCCCGTCTAACTGGATGCAGCTGAATACCAGTGTTTTATATGGAGCTAATACCTATCGGACCTCCACAACACAGTTACAACTAACACGATAAGTACCCCTTGGTAATACTGGTTGTCAGACCTCATGGCTTCTGAATACCCTTAACGACTGCCACAGATCTACATCTAGAATGACAGCCGGGACCAACGGCTTTACGTCCTTTTCGAGGGTCGGAGGGAACTCGGTATGAAATGGATGGTCACCCATCCACGGTCCGACCGCGGCAAGCGTACCTTTGAAGGATCGATCTGTAGGAACGGATTTTACTTAGCCACGAGCTCCTTTTCAACCGACTTCAAAAAGAAGAATGTTCTCAATTCGTCTGTATGTTGTTTTTTTTTGTATTTTTGTAAATTTGTTACGCGATTTCTCCGGCAAACGTAACGCGATTTTGTAAATTTTTATGATAGGTTAAAAAAAAAAGGGTACGCCGCAAGGGTGGTCCCATATAAATTATATCGAAATTGATTCAGCACTTTTTGAAAAAATCGACGCAAACCAAAAAAATATACATGGATGTTGTAATGTTCTCCAACCTTGTACTTTCAATCTCTGTTTTGACTGTGTTGCCGTTACTAAATGGATTTGGATGACAAGGAAGTACTAAAAAGCGAATTTATTTTTTCAAAAAAGACAACCGCCTTTAAAATCTATAAAGTGTTACATAACTTTAGCACATAACACACATGACTTTAGTTTCGAAAGTCGGTGGCAATACAAAACCATCAAACAGAACAAAGCCACCGTCTTCTGAAACTAAAGTCATGTGTGTTATGTGCTAAAGTTATTTATCACTTTTTAGATTTTGAAGGCGGTTGTCTTTTTTGTAAAAAAGCTTTTTAAGTTTTGTAAATATTGTCTAGTAAAGAAATGCCCGCCTCTCTGTTCCCTGATAAGTATATTCTGGGTATCTTTAAGGCACGAGTGAACCGGTTCATCCTAGGCAAGCGTGTTCAAACTTAGGCCGCATCATCACTTAAGATCAGGTGAATTGCGGTCAAACGCAAGCCTATTTGATAATAAAAAAATAGAAAAAAAATCTTTCTAGACTTTCTGGTTGACAAAAAGTCTGACAACCAGTCTTACCAACGGGTATCGTGTCATCTAGTAACTTGGTAGAGATCAGTCAGGCAGTCGCTCCGTGTAAAACACTGGCATTCCTTTACACTGTAAGCCGACCCCAAAATAGTTAGGAAATTAATAGGCTGATGATGTAAAAATTGACAATTCGTCTATTTGAGATATCAGGAGAAGTTCTACTACCATACTTTTTTCTGCCGTGTGGTGCCGGCCGTGAATAGTACCACCCCATTTCTACCCGTAGGTGTCGTAGAAGGCGACAGCGGGATATTGACCAGAGGATGGGCAGCAGCGTCCTCCTGAGTACCATAACACCTACTGCGATCGCATACATGCATCGGCCAAGCATGGCGATTATGACTAAACCCCCCTTTGGGGGAGAACTATGCCCAGCAGAGGGCGTCTAAAGACTCTCATGATGATGATGTTGATAACTTTCTTCTGCCCAAAAGCAGCGTTGCTATGTGCAGGTTTAAAGGGAGTGGGTGCCGATCTAAGAATATGTGACGCGGTTTTAACATAGTTTCCCGGAAACTATGTTGAAACCGCGTGCACCAGAGGCAGGCCTCTGGTGGTTAAAAGTGGTCATGTCTAAAAGTAAGTCTGAACCGTTTTCTTCAACTGTGTTTGTTTTTATTATGGTAAGTTTAAACTCATGTGTCAAATGCAGTGGTGACCACTTAGACCAGGATTTCTTAAACTTTTTCTAGTCACGGATCACTTTCACATTATGATATTTTACCAAAAAAATCTAATTAGTCCGTCAGATAGATTTGCAAAAAATATTGGACACATGTTTTTTCTTTTTTCACGTAAACAAAGAATAAAGCCGATACAGTGCGTCGAAAACTTGTTTGACATCACTATGTCAGTACACTTTTACTGGTGGCCGGTGGTGAGTCACTAACCCCCACTCATGATCTTTAATGCGTTTTATCTTCGTCAGTTTTTATTAATTTGATAAAACAAAAAATACGTGTTCAACATTTTTCGATAATCTAACTGTAGGACTAAATAGATTTTTTTGGTAAAATACCCTATTTAAACAATTCCACGGACCCTGTCAAAGATTTTGGAATTTTGATTTATTAGGTACAGAAAATAAGTCTTATTTTGAGTTCGTGGATTGGCCGAGAAATGCAGAGTTTACTACACAAATTCTTAATAAATATGTTGTGAGTTAGTTAACTGACCTACTGTGGAACCCTGATGCACATGCTACGGACCCCTGAGGGGTCCGTGGACCCCACTTTGAGAAACCCTGACTTAGGCGATTCTCACATGACACCGATTACCGCCGTGGAGGGCGGAGGCTGTGGCGACATGGGCGCTGCTGGTCTGTACGATCAAGCGGTGTACGTGTTTTTTTTTTTATGGGACAAGCCCGCCACACTATTCCCTAACCACTGTAACTCCTGTAAGCCAGAATCAACAGTGGCGACCACCAGAAAAGCGCCAGAGCAATGAAGCTCGACGAGTCCCAGAGAAACGATTCAACTGTCTTGGATCCCGCAACGAAATTAATCAGAAAAGAACAGCGGAGGAGTAAGAAAAACATATTTTCCACTTCCCTCCAAATCAAGCAGGAGACGGGCGGTGTACGTGTGTTAAGCATCAGCGGCACCAAATATTAGTACTACCGTACAGTAGCGACACGCTTCGCTTCCCTCCGAAACTGTTCCTCACCTCTTCCCGCGTCGAACTGCTCGCTCTGAGAACTGCTTTTAGTTCGAGCGGCGCGTAGAAACGCCCACACACGCACGTATTTGTACAGTAGGTTATTTTGCTAGTAGTGTAGGTAATTAAATCGTTCCGTTTGTGTAGAGTGTCGTTGGTGTGTCAGCGGTGTACATACAAGCCAATGCGACATGAGATCCGCCTTCACCACCTGCTGCGTCAGTGCGCGGCGTCGTGTGATAATCTCCTTCACATCATGGTCCGTCGGCTTATTTGCCATACAGCGACCTAAAAAAGAATCTCTAAAATTAAAATTGTTTCCGTCAATCCGGTTTCGTCACCCAATTACAAATACAAATAGTTGCATGAACAGAGCCGGTGTCCCAATCAATGACCGCAAGCTCTGTGCGTGTCTGATTGCGGTGGATACTGTAAAGGTTGTATGCATATGGCAGGCTGGTCGAAACCATTAACTAAATGTTTCGTCTAAACACTCTGGATTCGTTCTAGAAAGTAATTCGTATTTAGAAGCGTTAGTCTTATTTTTATATCAAAGTATTGTAGCTTGGCGCCGTTAGAGGCCTACGTGCTCTTTAGATAATAGTACCTGGGCGACCGATCTTTTCTCGGTTTTTTTTTCGTGTTTTTATTTAATGAGACCTTACTAGATCGATTTCGGTCTCCAAAACCACGCCGCCGCCGTTTCTTAGGTTCAGAACATATATGTACAAGAATTGCTCGTTTAAAGATATTAGATAAAGTATCCTCTCACATTGCCCTCTTTAATTTAAAAATACCTCCAACCTCTAATACACTAAAATACGTCAATATATACTTCAACCCGGTACCGTATCAACACGGTCTGAGCTCTTACACTATTTACGCAATGTAGGCACGTGCCCGCCATTACAATATTTTTATCTTCTTTTGTTTCTATTTAAACTAGACGTAATGGTTATCTGATGGTCGGTGATGATCGTCTAATAATAATAATAATAAAACCATTTATTTTCAGGTAACAAAGATCCATAGAAAAATACCTTAACTTAAATATACATATAACAATATAACAATTGGGTTTGTAAATAAATCTTAAAACTATGATAGTATCACTTAGTTGCACTAAGTCTTTGTGCGTTCCGGTGGCACTTGTCTGCGAAAGCAGCGGAATACCACATCCTGTGGCCAAAAGCTTTCTTTCAACACCTGATGCAGGTAGCATGTTGGTATGCGCACCACAAACGCCTTAAAGTTGACGTTACGATGCGACTCCAGCAGCTGCACTCACGGCGCGTACTTCAGCCTAATCTCCCTGCTCTTATGCCATGTTACTTGGGGTCGGCGCAATATGTTTTTTCCTTCCATTCCGGCCTGTCAACCGCCTTAATATCACTGACCTCTCCCTCTTCTTCATATAATTCTTCACACAATCCTTCTTTTTTTCGGCCTTCCTCTTCCTCTCCCATCCATCCCACATCCCGACCCATCCACATTTATATTCATAAATCTTTTGGTCACGTGCGTTTTCATCTCTTCTCTTTACATGCCCATACCAAGATAAACGATTCCCTTTCAACGTTTCTGTCTCTGGCGCCACTTTCAAACTTCCTCTAATATGCTCATAACTGACTTTATTAATTTTGGTTACTCCACACATCCATCTTAACATTCTCATCTCTGCTACATGCAATCATTTTTCACGGCTCAACATTCCGATATATACAGTTCGACAGGTCTTATCACGGACTTGTAGATTTTTCCAGTGCTGGTCACACATCACTACATATTATAAAATACGCTCCTCTGCCGCACTGACTTTGTGTTTGTTGGGGCTAATCTCAAAAACGACTGTACGAATTTTTAAATAATTTTCGCCAATAGAAACAAGAATCATCTATCAGGTTCTAGGCTATAATTTATTAGAGCTAGCCGTGCGAAGCTGGAGCGAGTTGCTAGTTCGTCATAAACCGATGTCGAATCATACATCTATTACGCAGTGTTTACAAATGACATTACAATTTGACAGTGATGAGTGATGAGTGAGTAGAAATGAAACACTAAAATAGAAACGATTTCGTTAAATTGCAATTGTAAACGTAAACAGTTAATCAAGGAGTAAAGTCTCGCGTAATTACTTGTAAAGTTTGTAGGTAATTGTGTTTTTATTGTTGTAAAGTCTAGTTCAGACTAGGCTAGTACTTTTTTGGAGTAGCAAGTAATGTAACCTTTTGACCGCCAAGCTAGGAATGACGCATAGAAATCTGTCATGTAGTTGTGACCGTGGCGTGCTGGGCAAATTTTGTTTTGTCATTTTTACATGACTGTGGCAGTCAAAAGATGAATGACTAAATATGTCAAAAATTGTAGACCCGTATTGCTCGAATTTATAACACATTTCTCTCAAGTAGATATATTTAACTGTGCTAAACCAAAATTCAAAGCACAAATAATAAAAACCATAAAACAAAGGCAAATGGTAATCGCCAAGGCTCTGTGATCAACTAAATAAATTACCTATTTTTGTTTCTTTTTTTTTTACTTTTTTTTTATGTCTTTTGTATTTAATTATCATCATCTGATTATAGACACTCTGTTTTAAAGTCATTATTCTGATTTGTACATAAATTGTAATTTTCAATTATTAAGCATGTGTTATCTTGTAACAAAGGGCCCTGGTCTGAGAATAAAATTTTATTATTATCACCATTTATTAATTATATTTACCTATAAAATACATTTTTAAATATTAATAAAAAATATAAACATTTAAAAATATAAAAAATAGTAGCCTATCGGTATCGGGAACAGGGTCCAAGCTACCGGCGGTCAGGGCTCCAGAGAGAGAAACCTCCTGACAATGCGGGCCGTGTCCAGAAGTACTGCCTTCTGAATCAAGCCCTTGATCCAGCCGCCTAACGAGAGCCTCCTTAGATGTTGATCGAGGCTCTTGGCAATTAAGCCATTGGCTGTAACAACTATCGGCACAATGATCGCTGAGTCCACATCCCACATGTCGACAACCTCGCGGGCCAAGTCAAGATACTTTATTTGCTTGTCTTTCTCGACCTTCACGAGGTTCACGTCATGCGGAACTGATATGTCAATAATCATTGCGCGCTTCTCCAATCGATCCACCACCACTACATCAGGTTTATTGGCTACAATAGTCCTGTCAGTGATGATGGATCGATCCCAGTACAATGTGACATTGCCATTTTCAAGAACTGGATCGGGCACATACCTGTAGTATGGTACTTCTGATTCCACGAGGTTGTATTTCAGAGCAAGTTGCTGATGGATAATCCTGGCCACAAGGTTGTGTCTATGCAAGTACTCTTGGTTAGCAAGACGAGAACATCCAGAGATAATGTGACGGATTGATTCTCCCGGTCGGTGACATGCCCGACAAATGTCAACCGTGCCATCCTTCACAATAAATCTCCGGTAGTTATTCGTCATAATAACTTCGTCCATAATTGCACAGACAAAACCTTCGGTTTCTCCAAATAGATCACCGAATCGTAGCCAGGATACGGACGCTAAGAAATCGACATCGGGCCCGTGTAGGGCCCGGAAAAAGCGTCCGTGAAGCTCCTTACTCTTCCAAACCTCCTCGCGATCATTAGTCTTGAGCACTACAGGTATGCACCAGTTCTCTTTAGCCAAGGAGAGCGGGGTGAGGCCCTTGTCCACTGCAACTACATCTCGATGCATCCCCACGTCGGCTTCTAGGAAATATTCTCTGAGACTGCATATCTCACGGTTGTGCAGGGTCTTAGCATTTAAGAAGCCACGACCGCCACACTTCCGCGGGATATACAGTCTCATCACCGATGACCGTGGGTGATGCATCCGATATGCTGTCAACAATGTACGGACTCTCCTATCCAGGGCATCGAGTTCCGTTTGTGTCCATTTGAGTATGCCGAAAGAGTACATCAGGACTGGCATGACCCATCCGTTGAAGGCGCGCACCTTGTTTCCGCCTGACAAAACACTATTAAATACTTTCTTCAGGCGGCCAAAGAAGCGCTCCTTCAACGATTGTTTCATGTCAGAAGCATTGATGCCCAACGCTTCCGCCATACCCAAATATTTATAGGTCTCAATTGAAGAGAGGGATCTAAGGTTTATGGAATCCGAGAGCTGAATTCCCTCGGATTCCACAATCTCCCCTCGCTTGACATGCATGACTGCACATTTGTCCACACCAAATTCCATCCTGATGGCGCTACTGAAAGTTTCTGTTACTTTCAGTAGCTCCATCAGCTGTGAACTGTTGGGGGCAAAGAGTTTTAAGTCATCCATGTAAAGAAGGTGAGATATTACCTGACCTCCTCTCTTCAACCGATAGCCTAGACTTGAATTCTCCAGCAGTGTGCTTAGAGGATTCAAGGCTAAGCAGAACCAAAGCGGACTCAAACTGTCGCCCTGAAATATACCCCGCTCAATCCTTATCGGTTCACTATTCCTCTGGATTTGTCGACATCCTGGATAGCGAAGGACGGTCCTCCACTGCCCCATACACGACATCAGGAAGGTGCGCAGAGTGGCATCGATCTTATACAACTCTAGCACCCTCATGAGCCATGTATGCGGCACAGAGTCATAGGCCTTCTTGTAATCTATCCAACATGTCGACAGATCCTTTCGGGATCGGCGAACCTGTTGACTGATGGCCATGTCAATCAGGAGCAGCTCCTTAGTACCGCGAGACCCATTCCTACATCCATTTTGAGAGGGAGACATGATACCGTTACTGTCTACGTGGTGATTAATTTTAGCTCTCAAAATGGATGTAAAAACTTTATAGACCGTCGGCAAACATGTGATCGGTCTATAATTTTTGGGTTCCGCAGTACTACCCGATTTATGGAGCAGGTGGGTTATTCCTGTCGTCAAAAACTGGGGCAACGATCCTGATTCCAAGCATGACTGGAACCACGACGCCAAACAAACGTGCGACCTTCTGAACCATTTGATCCAGAAGTTGTGCAGCCCGTCCGGCCCTGGAGACTTCCAATTAGGCAATGGACGGACTGCACAAGCTACATCTTGGGGGCTGATAGTGATTGCCCCCATTTCTGGTATTGCGTCGCACGCTCCTTCGACTTCCTGAGTCCAATCACCCTCAGTGTGACCGACAGGCACCGACCAGATGTTGCGCCAGAACAAATACATAGCGTCGTCATCCGGCGGGCGCGTATCAGTCACACTTTGAATCGGTCGCTCCCAAGTTCTATAAACCCACCTTTCATCGCTCTGGAATGTGCGATTCTGAGAGTATCGTTCCGCCCGTCGCTTATACCTTCGAATACGGCTTGCCCATGCATACACCTTCTGCTTCAGGGAGTCGATGCGCTCTGTGACCCAAGGCATATAGTCTCGAGGACTGAAATCAGTCCCCGAGAATGCCCGCCTCACAAAGCGCATCACTCTTGGGCGAGTATTGCCCTCCCTAAAGCAGATTAATTTGCCGATGAGCACTCTGGCCTCACTAATGCGCCGCTCAATTCTGCACTGCCACGCCGGTACGGCAGGTTTTGGTCGTGTAGCTCTGTCATCATTAGCAAATTTGACGTGAGCTACACGACATGCCGCAACAGCTGCACAGTACAGAATCGAATGCGCATCAGCGAGGTCTTCGCAACAATCAAAATAATTTGATAGTTGCGAATCCAGAGCACACACCAGCACCTTGTTTTTTTTATGCATGGGCAAACGAGGTAAGCGTGGTCTAAGCTCAGGCGGCATGAATCGATACTCTCGAATCGCACCCTCCAAAGCGCTCCTCAATTCTTCATTGCACTGGGTACTTACATGAGTAGCCATGTCATCACTCCCATCAGTAACTTGACTAGGTGTTGCAGTCGGCTGTGGTTGTGCCACTTCTACAGTCTGTGGCAGGGGAGCAGTGATATGGCTTCTCAGCATTTCAGTTCGGAGGCGATCAAGTACAGTGTCATCCAACATACGGTTACGCTGGATGACCCGCACCTGATCCGATAGTCGTTGTGCTGAAACGTTGACAGCTGGCTCAAGCACCTGAAACAGAGAGAGCATCCGAACACGGTACGCGGTCAGATTACTTCCCCCCTCTGTAGCCCCATAGTATGCGCGCATGACATTTTCGTTGATAGCTTGTGTCCATCTCATGCGCTGCACACTTCCGCCGGGAGCTGGGACCCTATCAGAGACCGATGGGTCTCGCGGTCCTAAACAATCCGGCGGTCGGCGTCCTCCCCGTCGACGAGCAGGTGGTGGCGTCGTAGGCGGAGAGAAATACTCGTCGCTCGAGCTCGACGCAACTGCCGAGGCCGGTATCACAGCACTCACGGTGGGACTGGGTTCCGGCGGCGGCGAGGCGGAGCTGAGCGACGGGTCCGGAGGTGGTGGGCGTGCTCTGCGTGCTGCTGCTCGTGTCAACATTTTCTTCTATTCTTCGTCACATTTGTTTACATTTTGGTTTTCGATGTTGGTTTTGATATAAATATTTTCAATGTTTGAATGACAGATGTCATGATATATATTTCGGATTTCGTCGTATCTATTGCTTCTATGTTGCTTATTTATATTTAAAAAGATTGGATAGGTGGTTAAAATAATGAGATGATATTTCCGATGTTTTTCAAGTTATTTCTATAATTTTATTGATTTAAAACGAAAATTGTAAAAAATTAAAGTGTGACGTCTAGTGTTGCCAGCAGTTATTATTATTATTATTATAAAACAAACGACCTACCTATTATAACATTATTAATTTAAAATGTATTAGTAGTACGTTCGCATGTTTGATACTTATCCTAGTTAAACAGGGAAACCTATTATTAGCCATACATTAGTGTTATATACTATAGTGCTACAAATTATCTTTATCACCGTTGGTCACCTAAATAAATAAATAAATATATTCGCGTACTAAATAATTGCGTCAGAATGCGCTGAATACAAGCCGCTTCCAACTGATCCTTTTGGAAATCTTTAGGAGAAGCTGATGTCCAGCAGTGGACGCTCCTATGGCTGATATGATAATTATATCAACCGTATGATGTAATGATGATTTGCTGGCGCTACTGCCCAATAATCGTTCGTAATACGGTCGAGTATAGTACACAAGTTAGCAGTGTTATGGAAGATGAACGGGCTTAAGCGTAATAAAGTGAATAAGCTGATAAAGCTTATGGTTATGGCTACTTTAGCAGAGGTTGAGGACGAAAATGTGATAAAGAAAAATAAACTTGGTACAAAAGTGAATTAATATAAGAAATGAACTAGGATCCTACGAACTGTCTTCTGAAGGAGGAATGGCTGGAGCGAAGAAATTACTTTAGAATTTGTTTATGCTAAACAAATTCTAAAGTAATTTCTTCGCTCCAGCGAAACGACATTTTTGCGGTAGCTAATAAACTCAACTAAAATGACAGGTTCGGACTTATTTAGCCGAGTAATCAGTGATTAAAATGGATCTAGTTGACTTACTCAGTCACTAAAACAGCTACTCGACCAAAAAAATATTGTTCGGATATTATTTAGTAACTAAATTACTTGCCACTCGACTAAAATACTAATCTAGTGCGAGCCAGGCTTTAGTTGCAGATAAGTCATTAGATACCTACAAAGCTTGTGAACTTTCGCCAATTAATTAAAAAGGCCCAGAGGGGTTAGCACGTGCTTTTACGAGTAAAAGTAACGTAAATTTGATCGAATTTTGAATAGCCATTCTCTGTTTCGCGTTAAATGGGTATTTATTTAGTTTTAAAACTTTATTCACATATTCTTCTTTCATTAGCGTGTCGATGGCAAACACAGATGTATATCACGTGTGTGTATGTGTGCGTGTAAATGTGCGAGTGTGTGTGTGTTGTGTTTGTTCTTGTCAGATTCCTTGTTTGGACCAGTATTCAGCCACGGCAACGCCATCCGCTGACGCAGTCATTAGGTCCGCACATGAGCAGGTGACAGGGCATAGAAGGTAGACAATGGTCTGCGGGGAGACGCCACACATGCACTGAAGATTGGCATCATCTGAGAACCCCCACCTCTGAAGATTCTCTTTGCTGCGGCCGACGGTTTAAAGTTTTCAATATCGGCCACGGCAACGCATGCCCAGATGAGAGGGTATCCGATGGCTCCATGAAATCTTCAGGGGGGTTTATACTTATCAAGCCAAAACAACAACCTATCAATTTTGGTGTAAATTTGGTACGGGATTGAACCACAATAAAGGATAAAGGCTACTTTTTATTCTGTAACTTCGTCTGCATCCGATACAAACGACGTTTTCGCAAAATCAATATCGATTCAGCCGTTTGGGAGTTACGATACCACAGACAGGTACACAAATACACAAACACCGTTTAATACCCCTCTCTTTTCGTCGGGAGTTAAAAATTTAATCATAATGCTATTAGAATAGTCGAATTTCCAAATGGAAAATCGTCTCGAATGGCATAGAAACTTACGAATTGTAAAACAATTTGTTATTTTTACACTACAACAAGGGGAAATTTAGATTACTTCTTCGCCGAAGCAGTAGGTTTCGCCTTTCACTTGGGAATTTCTAGCAAATGTATTGTCGAACGCTGAATATTCCGTTACCTTTGGCTTCGTACAATGATTGCTTCTATTTTAAAACAATTCATGGAATACGTACCTTACTCGTAGTCAGTCTACCTTTGTCTATTAAAAATGATTAATTTATTGCTTCTAGTGTAAAAATAAAACTGGTTTGATTATGTATCGGTCAGAAATCGAACGTTGGTTTGACAAGCTGCCTGTTTACTTACCTTCGTGGCTATAATAGCCTATTTTCCTTTCTACTTTCTTCTAAACTATTTACGTTTTTAATATTTTGTTCACGTCAACTTTCCAATGAAAATGTTGAGTCTAGACCTAGAATTGTTTAAGTTATTGTTTGTTCTAATAATTTTGGTAAATACACCTTATTCATGAGTTCATTCCTTAGTTAAGTATGTAGGTCCCTAAAATGCTGTAACATTGCCTACATGCTCAACATTGTCTACATTCTAAAAAGTTAAATTTTTACCGTTGAGAAATGTCTTTTGCCATAATATAAATGGCCGACTTACTTTTAGTAAAGGTCATTTCAGACTACGCTGTAATATAATAGCTTAGAACATATAGTTCACAGCACAACCATATCGCTCACCATACATTTATTTAGAACACGCATATCATATAGTATAGCAAACTGTGAATGTGTTCTAAATAAATGTATGGTAAGCGATATTGTTGTGCTATGAACTTTATGCTACAAGCTAGTATACAGAGTGAAATTGAATTCATTTGCAAATTTTTAAGTAGTGACTCAGACCACGAACCGGAACATATTTCATTGCCTCAAAAACAGCTGTTCCATACATTTTGACCGAGTACCTATTGCACTTCTGTATGGAACAGCTGTTTTTTTTATCGCGCTGTTTGAGTTAGCTTCATAATGAAAGTTGTTCAGGTTCGTGATCTGAGTCACTCCTTAAAAATTTACAAATGAATTCATTTTCACCTGTATTATAGCAAAGTCTGAAATGAGCTGAATACCATAGACAACAAAAACATTTCTCAGCGGCAAAAATACAGCATTTTACTGATACACATCTGCCTAGCCTTTTTCCAACTATATTGGGGTCGGCCTCTAGTCTGACCAGCTATGTTATTCTGTAAGAACCCACTCCAGCAGTGCGATTCTGTAAGAATTCACCCGCGAATTCGAATCCTATCTCATTTCCGATTTCACTTACCTGAAGTGAAAAGTATTTGGTATTCGCTAAAATAGTAACGTAATAATAATTCGCTTTACCTTAGTTGGTACTCAGTGGCGCTAGCGTAGTAGTTATCGAATTACAGTATACCTAAAACAGTTTTCACCGCGGAATCAGACGTGAGGATTGGAGTGAGTTCTTACAGAATAACATAGCTGTTCTCACTTCTGATTCCGCGGTGAAAACTGTTTTAGGTACTCTCTAATTCGATGAATACTTCACTAGCGCCACTAAGTGAGAACATAGGTGATGCCAACCATTATTTCGCTACTATTTAAGCGAATACCAAATACTTTTCACTTTAGATAAGTGAAATCGGAAATGAGATAGGATTCGAATTCGCGAGTGAATTCTTACAGAATTGCACTGCTGATGCAGCTGAATACCAGTTTTTCATATAGAGAGCGACTGCCTGTCTAACCCCCAGAACCTATCTGGGAAACACGCTACCCCTTGGTAAGACTGGTTGTCAGACTTTCTGCCTTCTGACTACGCATAACGACCGTCAAAGATTAAGAATGACAGCCAGGACCAACAGCTTTACGTGCTTTCCGAGGCACCGAGGGGTCTGGGTATGATATGGATGGTCACCCATCCACGGACTGACCGCGGCAAGCGTAGCTTACCCATGACCGATGGATCTGGACGACTTTTACTGAGCCACAACACACAATCATTAATAAAACTGTTACATAATAAATTACCTCCAATTATACTGTGAATGAACACAAAACGATGATTTCACAAAAAGTGAATGTGCCATCAATTTGTATAACGTGTTTCTTGAAAGAAAATATCGGTGTGTTTAGCGATGAAATGTATGAGCATCGGTGGTTCAGTGGTAGAATGCTCGCCTGCCACGCGGGCGGCCCGGGTTCGATTCCCGGCCGATGCAAGCTATTTTTTATTTATCTATACTAATATTATAAAGCTGAAGAGTTAGTTTGTTTGTTTGTTTGGTTGAACGCGCTAATCTCAGGATCTACTGGTTCAAATTGAAAAATTCTTTTTGTGTTGGATAGTCCATTTATCGAGGAAGGCTTTATGCGAAGCTGGGTCGGGTCGATAGTTTTTTATAAAAAAATAAAATACTTTGAGAACATTTTGTGCAATTTGGACTGCCCCAGTTGTAATCGTCCCTTTGGTCCTATTGGCCTAGTTCTGTTCTGTCTCCTGCTTGTTATGGAGGAAAGTGTAAAATTTGTTTTTCTTAGTCCTCTTCTATATTTTTCTAATCAATTTCGTTGCGGGATCCAAGACAGTTGTAATGTTTCACCGGGACACGTCGAGCTTGATTGCCTCGACGCTTTTCTATTGGTCGCCTCTGTTGATTCCCGGCTTTCAGGAGTTGCACTGGTTTGGAAATAGCGTGGCGGCAGCGTTCGGGAAGTTGCGTGGTATCTTCTGGTCCAACTTACCGCAGTGTCTCAAGACGAAAGTCTCTGAACAGTGTGTGTTGCCAGTGATTACATATGGTACCGAAACGTGGCCGCTCACAATGGGCCTCATTAGAAGACTTAAAGTCACCCAAAGGACAATGGAGAAGGCTATGCTCGAAGTTTCCTTGCGTGATAAAATCAGAAATGAGGACATCCGCAAGAGAACCAAGGTTATCGACGTAACCCGAGGAATTGCCAAACTTAAGTGGCAGTGGGCAGGGCACATTGCACGTAGAAAGTAAGGCCGATAGGGCTGAAAAGTTCTGGAGTGGCGACCGCGAACCGGAAGACGTTGCGTTGGAAGGCCTCCCACTAGGAGGACTGATGTTCTGGTAAAGGTTGCGGGGATCCGGTGGATGCGAGTCGCACGGGACCGGTTAATGTGGCGACACTTGGGAGAGGCCTATGTCTAGCAGTGAGCGTATTTCGGCTGAAATGATGATGATGATGTGGCGGGCATGTCCAATAAAAAAAAGAATCGTGTAAATATTGTGTGTATTAAATTAAATCTAAACAAACCACACAAAGTAAAAAACTCTTGGTATGAAAGCAGCAGTTTCTTATAAGAAAGTTTCTACATTCATTTACTTAATAAGTTTATGGCAACAGTTTGTGAGTCAAGTACAACAACTACAGCAAACCGTTTATTCATAGTAAGCATATCAAAAGTTTATTTAAAGACTTAAAAAACCTGAAAGCCTTCACGTGATTAAAAACGTTCATAATCAATGTAAAAAATTGAATGTAAATTGGAAGAATTTTTGATATGCGATTCGTTTCTTAAAGTCGTAATAAGGAACGTCTCGCATGTCAAAAATGCTAGAGTTGCCCCCACAGATATGTGTTAGCTAAATACAGTTGTTAATAAAATAAAGACATTATCTTTAACTGGTAATACTACATCGTCCATAGATACAAAAAAGAAATTGCGACCAAAAATAAAAAAGGTTTTATTTTTTTAAATATGATACAAAATCGTATATGTAAACAAACCATAGTTACATGTTTGGATTTTTTTAATAATTATTTGTTTGGTAATATATTTTAAAAAATCTTGATGTAGATTAACGAGTTTTAGGAAACGCCCTCTGTTATGTAACTTACTGTATAATATGAAGCTTTATACAGGAACAGCACAAACAACAATCAACAATCTGAGACTTAACAATCTTAAGAGGGCCCTTCCCGGTCCGTCTAACATCCAACGTATTGTTCGAAAAAAACGAGTGAGTGAGAACGCGATAACATCGCACGAAAATTGGCGCGTAGATATTTCACAAAACTTGTTCGAGGAAATACGTGTGTTTAAGTGGCAAGATTCACAAGTTTTTGGTAAAAAATGTTTGTAATTTAGAATCTCCTTTACATGTGCAAGGCTACTATGACGATGTATTTTTTACTTTTTCAATGTATAAGTACATTATGAACGGCCAGTGTTCAGATAAAATTTTGGCAAAACCACGAAGTAGGTGAGTACCTACTTACTTCGTGGGCAAAACTAACTTTCAGAGGTCATTACTGAATTAGTTTCTCAAAAAAAAAATCTTTTATATTTCATAGAAACCTAAAAGATAGAAGAAGATATAAACCGCAAGATAACTGTATGTCCGAAATAACTGCAGGAATATATTTTGTTATAACGCCATAATCACGTACGAGTGTTTGAACAGGAATTATGACGAGTACGCCGCTCTTAAGGCCCAAACCAACCTACCAGAATAAATATAGGTGGTATAATTTATTTAATAGACCCTGTAAATGTTCCAAATTACCATACTTTTGTCCAAATACGAAATTTTGCCGGGAGAAATTAAGTAAAATTATAATTTTAATGGACACCGCAGTCATTTACATTTTTCTCCGCGATCTTCCGGTACCTACTTTTTGAAATTGTAATTTATTTGTAGGTAAGTGGGTATCTAATTATCTTTGGGATAAAAAATAGTGTTTTTTTGTTGTCAAAATAAAAGTAGTATGAATATATTATACCTAATTATAATAAACAAAAAGTACGCTTGCATCGGCCCGGGTTCGATTCCCGGCCGATGCAGTTTCTTTTTTGTTAATTAGTTTTTTTTTTAATACAGATGTATGGAATTTTTTTAATTATTTCTAGGTTTATTTAAGGTGTTTTTGTAAAATATTTTATAAAGTTAGTATAGACAATTTTTAAAATTACGAGGCTAAAAAAAGCTTGTTAATTTCCAAGGGTCGGCTAGATAGTTGTCAGTGTTTATTGCTTAAGCCATTTATTATATCTCTAGGTAGACATTTATAAATGGGCGCCCGCCGGGGTGAAACTCATAAATTTTTGCTAAGACCACGATTTAAATAAACGAATAACTATCACAATTTGTACCTTTAACTTGATTAAATTTACTGATATTAAGTTGTCATTTTACGCCCACGGTCAGGGGCAAAAGCCCTTGAAATTTATTTAATTTATTTATTTATTAAATTTCTTAAAACTATCCTTACAGGTCTTGACCTAAGGCGATAGTCAAGTCACACACTCAAAGTTAAAATTAAAACACAAAAACATTCAGGATCCTAAAAAACTAGAAATATAACCTTTAGACCGTCAAATCAAAAATGCAAATACATGCCTTTAGCACTAAACTACGAATGATTACTACACTTCTGGACACATCTATTGGCCCACCTTGTATTTTCAGTTTCGTTTGGTCCTAGCTAAAATTTTATATTAGGTCGAGCAAAAAGTTTTTATGCAGTTTTGAACCTGGCACATTCACAATTTCATTCAACAGTCTTTTTTTGAATTTCGAACACAGAATTTAAAGAAACAAAAGACAATTTGGAGCCTGTTTGTTGATATCAAACGATCGAATACTAAGAAAACTTGGTTTTATTGGTTTACTTGGATTTAATTCTTGAAAAAGTGTTTGATATCTTTGGTTTTGCAACAAACATTACTTATTCTTAACATTAAGGTGAGGTTCTATCAATAATCTATGGATACTTCACCTGAAGTCGCCGCCCAAGCTGTGGCACTTATTCAGGCCGGACACAGCCAAAGAAACGTGAGTGCTCAACTTAATTTAAGTCGATCTGCGGTCCGAAATGTTTATCGGAGGTACCTAGAGACTGGCGGCTTTGTTCGTCGCCAAGGAAGGCCACGATCTCGGGTCACAACTGAAAGGCAGGATCGATTCATCGTGACGACCAGCTTGAGAAATCGTCACCTTACCTCCATTGAGATACAAAACCAACTTCGCGACTTCCACGGAGTAACTGTGAGCGCTCGAACTGTTTGGAGAAGGTTAAAAGAACGCGATATGGTACCACACAAGCCAGCTAATGGGCCCAAACTAACGCGAGCCCACCGAACAGCGCGCCTTCATTTCGCACGCAGTCATTTAAATTGGACACAGCAAGATTGGAGCCGTGTACTCTTTTCTGATGAGTCTAAAATTGTGTTACATGGCAATGATGGAAGGAAGAAGGTCTACCGACGTAAGGGAGAGCGTTTCGCACAATGCTGCTTTGAAGAGAGGGTTGCTTATGGCGGTGGCTCATGGACTGTCTGGGGCGGTATATTCGCGAGCGGCAAAACTCAACTTGAGGTTGTTACAGGACCGCGGCTGCCAACATTAAATGCTGAAAGGTACATTCGTGAGTGCTTAGAACCTCACGTGATACCATACGCGGACTATGTGGGCCCAAATTTCCTTTTTATGCATGATAATGCAAGAGCCCATGCGGCCGGCATCGTCAGGGAATATCTTCGGGATGTGAACATCACAGTTATGGACTGGCCAGCCAGAAGCCCAGACATGAACCCCATTGAGCACATGTGGGACGAGCTAAAAAGACGTGTTAGGGCTCGTCAGCCAGTTGCCCAGACGATGCAGGAGTTGAAAACTGCCATAGAAGAGGAATGGGAGATGATCCCTCAAAATTTCATAGAGCGGTTGATAAACTCTATGCCTAATCGTATGAGAGCTGTGGTAGATGCCCATGGAGGCAACACGCGTTATTAAATTAAACCTTTATTTGATAAAACATGTTTTTTATTCAAAAATCAATTGCCTTTAACAAGGCGCATATCCGACTTGTTAGGCGTAGCTCCATGTCGTATGGTATTCTGAATTCAAATTTAAAACAATACAATCGAAAAAGATGGTAAAATGTATCAGGTTTAAAACTGCATCAACAGTTTTTGTTCAATCTAGCCACCAATTTCGGTAGGGGCCATCGAAACCTAAACTATAAGGTGGGCCAATAGATGTGTCCAGAAGTGTATTTGAAATTAGGTATGGTATAGAAGTCTGTCCTATTATTAATTTAAAAGTACTTCCAGGAACTTTGTTTCACGCCACCTCTAACTAGCCCCTATGGTACGCGTCCAATTCATCTCGCCACCTGTTTCTGGGCCGTCCTCGGCGACGGCATCCATTGTCAGTCCATACAATTTGACCTTGTAAAACACTTTCGTATGAAGCAGCAGTTTTTTTTAAAGAAAGTTTCTAGGTATACCTGCTGTCCTAGTGAGTTTATGGCAAAAGTTTGCGAGTCGATGTCCCGCTTCCACTGTTTACATACATAGTATATAAAAAGTTTATCCAAAGACTTCAAAGACCTGAAGGCCAATTCTCGTTATTAAAAATGTTCTCAATCAATGGTGCCAATATACTGAAGTACACGAACTAACAGACACATTATTATAAGCGCTGTTAATTTAAGTTGTTCTAAAGTGTTCATACAATTATATGTAGTTGTCATGTCGGAACGTAAGGACGTAAGGATTAAAAACATGGTGAATTTTAAGAAAAATCTAATATGACATCTCTAAGCTGCCTGACAGTAAGAGATGCCAATTGTCGAATTTTAATTTAGTTTGTGAACAAGGGAATCGGCGCCAATGTCACGTAAATTGGAAGCATTTTTGACAGTTTTGAGACTGAGATAAGAATGCGGATGTCCCTAAAAAGTTTTCCTCCAAATATGTATGTGTTAATTAAATATAATATACTAAACTTTATACAGAAACAACACAAGCAACAATCAACAATCTGAGACTCAACAATGTTAAGAGGGTCCTTCCCGGTCCGTCTATCGTCAACGTGAGCATGATTGAATTTTTTTTTGTTTCATCCAACGCATTGTTCGAAAAAAACATGTGAGTGAGAATGCGATAACATCGCACGAAAATATGCGTGCGGATATTTCACAAAACTTGTTCGAGGAAATACGTGTGTTTACGTGGAAAGATTTACAAGTTTTTGGTAAAAAATGTTTGTAATTTAGAATCTCCTTTACATGTGCAAGGTTTCTATGACGATGTATTCTTAACTTTTTCAATGTATAAGTACATTATGAACGACCAGTGTTCAGATAAAATTTGAGCAAAACTGACTTTCAGACGTCATTACTGAATTCGTTTTTCAAAAAAGTTTCTTTTTTATTACATAGAAACCTAGATATAAACCACAAGATAACTGTATGTCCGAACTATCTGCAGGAACATATTTTGTTATAACGCCGTACTCACGTACGAGCGTTTGAATGGGAATTATGACGGGTACGGCCCATACCTACCTACCAGAATAAAATATAGGTGGTATAATTTATTTAATGGACCCTGTAAATGTTCCAAATTACCATACTTCTGTCCAAATACGAAATTGTTCTGGGAGAAATTAATTAAAATTATAATTTTAATGGACGCCGCAGTCATTTACATTTTTCTCCGCGATCCTCCTTTACCTTTTAGAAAAGACATTTTGAAATTGTAATTTATTTGTATCTAAGTGGGTATCTTATTATTTTCGGCATAAAAAATACTGTTTTGTTGGCAAAAGAAAAGTAGTATAATGTATTATAATTATAATAAACAAAAAGTACAATGCACTTTAAAAATATACTTTTACGGTGTTTACTGTGTAAAATAATAAATCAAGTACCTAAAAATAATTCCGATAATTTTCTATACATATCTGTATAAAACAATACTAATTAAAAAAAATAATTGCATCGGCCGGGAATCGAACCCGGGCCGATGCAGTCACTTTTTTGAAAAGTATTTTTTATATAATAATAATATAATAATAATAAATTCATTTATTTCGGAACCAGTCCATATCCATACATGCGAAATTAAGAAATATTAAAAACATTAAGGATTAATTAAAAGATCACAATAGTCATTACATAAAACATTCTAAATTACAATAAAACAAAAAAAAACACTAGACGCTTATCTTAATCTAAATTAATTAATATAGATCATAATTATGTTTAGAAAATTGTGAATTATTGGAATTATTTCTAGGTACTTACTTAATTTATGTTTAGGACACAGTAAAATATTTTTCGAAAAGTAAAAGATAGGTTAGGCAATTTTTAAACTTACGAGGCTAAAAAATAGCTTGTTGATTTCTAAGAGTCGGCTAGATAGTTGTCCGTGTTTATTGCTCAAGCCATTCATTGTATCTCTAGGTAGACATTTACAAATGAGCGCCGGGGTGAAACTCATTAATTTTTGCTAAGACCACGATTTATATAAACTAGTAACTACGACAATTTGTACCTTTATCTTAATTAAAATTACTGATATTAAGTTGTAATTTTAGGCCAGCATTGCTTACAATCTATTTATATAAAAAATAACGTTTGTCCGTCTGTCCTCTATGTACTTATTAACCATTAATCCGATTGTAATGGAATTTGGGTAGGTTATTCTGCATGCGCCCGCGAGTGTTGCAAATAGAATGGAATATTTCAGGTATTTAAATCTAAATAATTAAGCACAATAAAGGTACCTATTATGGAATGGGTATAAAATCAAGATGAAATAAAAATCTTAAATGCTTAAAAGCAATGCGATTTTGTTTCTAAAATGATTGCATTATTTTTTATTAAAATATTTGTTACAAGATAGAAAATTAATGCAGTCTAGCTAACCTAAATTGACTTGCAGAATTAGTTAAACGATTTTTATTTTATTTGATTTAAAATAACTTTATTTAAGGCGTACTGTCAGTCTTTTTATACGTGCAGCCTATGGGTGAAGCATACGCAGAAGACTTATAATGCCCTGCGTGTCCAATACAATAACGCGTTCAGGATTTTGGTGGGGTTGCCACGATTTTGTAGCGCATCAGGCATGTTTGCAGACGCACGAGTGGATGGCTTTACAGCAATACATCGCAAACGAATAGCCCCTGATGCGCCGCTTGCGGGGCAGCCCCAACAGCTTCTTGCAACTTTTTGCGAAGAGAATGGACACTGACAGTTCCTTCATGGAGTACTGGACAAGACAGCATGTCAGGCGTTCCTAGTGTGTCTGTGTATGTATTATTATTGAATGTTATTTATTATTATTAGTTATTATTTATTTATTAATTGTGTAACCCAAATATGGATAATTTATTGAATTTATTTTATCTGAAATAAAGGATTTGAATTGAATTATAGCACTCGGGCAAATATGATGTGGGTTTATTAGTTTAAATAAAGCGGCCAAGTGCGAGTCAGACTCGCCCATGAAGGGTTCCGTAGCAGCAAGTAAGGTAAATTGCGGTTTACGATTTATGACGTATTAAAAAAAAACTACTTACTAGATCTCGTTCAAACCAATTTTCGGTGGAAGTTTACATGGTAATACATACATCATCATGATCATGGTAATAGTACATCATATATTTGTTTTAGGTTTTATCATTCTCTTATTTTAGAAGTTACACACATTTTACCGCTTTGAAAGTGTCACTCGCGCAAACTATTCAGTTTAGAAAAAAGAATATATTAGAAACCTCAATATCATTTTTGAAGTCCTATCCATGTTTGATGAAAAAAAAAATGTTGAGTTTTAGTTCTTAGTATGGGGAACTCCCAAAATTTATTGTTTTTTTTCTATTTTTTGTGTAAAAGTCTTAATGCGATTTACAGTGTATGTTTACTTTCCAAGTTTCACCAGTATAGTTCTTATAGTTTTGGAAAAAAGTGGCTGTGACATACGAACGGACAGACAGACAGACATGACGAATTCATAAGGGTTCCGTTTTTTGCCATTTGGATACAGAACCCTAAAAAATGGAAAGACAACATTTTGAAGTTAAGAGCGTACCTACTCTGATAGAATAGCTGTTCTTAGATTTCGGGTAACCGACAAGAAAACCTTAGCGGTAGTTCAAGTCTCGATGAGTATATCTCTATCTTGGCCAAATAGTCTCTTTCCAGGCAAGACAAAACAAAGAAGTTACTAGACGCACCGAAAATGCCTGGAAGAGTTATTGGGCAATGAAAGACCTCATGAAGGGCAATCTTCTACTGTCCCTTAAGGCGACGATATACGACTTTTACAGATTTTAAACTGACAATCACGTCAAAATGTGCAGTGTAAATGATTTGAAAAAAATATATGTTAAACTAGAACATTCTCTTAATCACTTAGTAAGTGAATATTTTTAATTATATTCATATTATATAGTTTAATTAATACGTGAAGTTGTGTCTGACGCGGACAAAACATTGATAATCACACAAAATCTACCAGGTATAATTAAGCGAAACTTACACCATCTTACAGACAATTTTATTATCTATCTTTTAGTATACGCCTTTTTTTAATTTTGAAAGAATACTACTTTTATTTAATTTTTTCGACTAAACTTTGAGAGTTTTGGACGCAAAACTGATGCAGAACGGACGCAGTCTGAGTCCAAAACTTTGACGCACATTGCACATTTTGACGTGATTGTCAGTTTAAAATCTGTAAAAGTCGTATATCGTCGCCTTAAGAGAAGGCTCATCGACGTGTGTATTCTTCCCATCCTCACATATGGTTCACAAACATGGTCTTTGACATCAACAGAGGTCTACCCTTGCGGTTTGTCAGAGAGCTATGGAACGGAGTATTCTGGGTACAAAACTGCAAGACGGGTTAGGAATACCACCATCTGTTCCATTACAAAAATAACTGACGTCACTCGGAAAGCTGTCATGCTGAAATGGAATGGGGCTGGACACATCTGCCGCATGTCAGACGATCATTGGGCCAAACGCACAACCCAATGGGTCCCTTTACATGGCAAGCGACATCGCGGCAGGCCCAGGCGGAGATGGCGGGATGATCTGGGCTCCTTCGAAAAAAACTGGCCCCAAATAACCCTTAATAGAGAGAGTTAGAAGGAGAGTGGAGAGGCCTTTGCCCTGCAGTGGGAAAATCCAGGCTTTATTATGCTTTTTGCGTAGATTTCCAAAATTCGCCTATAATATACACCATGTTACTTGTTGATATTGCAGCTTCCTATACGCGAAGGAATTTTCAAAGTCATTTAAGTATTTTATTATAATATGTATAAATTATCTTATCATTACAAACAATAAAATCTGTTCTCTTTATAATATTCGTTTACTTATTTATAAGTTTTACGTGCCTCAACTAGGTAATCCCGTAACAGTATTAATATTATTTACAATTTTCATTTACAAGAATTATAACACACACTGTATATATATAGTACACTGCTAACGATGTTTCTTGTAACAAATCGCACAAAAACAAAATCACATCAATTCAAACATCATTCAGGTGGAACTGGTGACTCGTTTCTAAAGGATAATGTAACAACAACAGACAGGATAAATGTTCTTCCCTTTGTGACCCTGACAGTGCCCTAAGTGACCCATTTAAGACCCTATTTGAGGACTTTAAGTGACACAATAAATCTTATACAAACGGATCCCGGGGCAATCCTTACAGTTGTCCTACATTTTGTTTTGTTAAGCCGATGCATTTAACATTGCTCGGAATTGGGTCAGGGATAATAAGTTTGAATTATAAATCAAATCAAACAAAGAATGGAACGATATAGTCTTCTTTTGTTGTCAGTGTGTCAGGAACAGGTCCCTAGTTTTAAACCCTTTACTCGCTGATTACCTAAAACGCAGTCTGCCAATTTCGCGTTATGCCAAATGTCATTTAAAATAAGCATTGGGACTAAGTATGTTTTTGTCTATGTTGCAATAGGTCTACTCCTCATATTGCCCATTTCGCGATGCGACTATGTGCCAGTAAACCTATTTCTCACTATGGTCATTTAGCCATATGACTATGTCGCAATAAACCTATTTCTCATCATGGGAATTTAGCGATAAGACATTCATGAGAGTCGAATGTTCAATACAAACTTTAATACAATAGAGGGGATCTAATATAATAATAATAATAATCTTTATTCATGAATGTGAGAGACAACCATACAGAGTAACTTAATAGTAAATACAGAATAGACAAAAAGAAAAATATATATATATCGTTTAAAGTTAGTTATACAATAATATTAGGCAGGTCAACAGCTGGAAAATGTAAAATGCTGGATTGTGAAATTATATGGTTGTCTTTGAACTGATTCGCCCTATCCCCTCGTACTAGTATAAACTGTATCACGAGCGGATAGTCTTCCTCAACCTCAGAACAACAAATTCGCACAAGGTTCTAGTTACAAGCTACATAATTAAGCAGATTGTTTACATACTGTATATTAAGTGATATAGTAAGTTATAATAATTAAGTTACACGATTGGATTGTCTGTGTTGTTATGTGTTTAATATATCAAATTGTAGTAGAAGATTAGTGATAGCCACATATTGTGTACAATTAATTTAAAATACCCAATGGGGACTGGCACTGTACTCCCTTATACAGGTTATTCGATAACCTAGCTGGGAATGCAGCACCTCACCACCATTTCAGTTGTAGTTTTAGTACACTTACTATGTCAACCCTGTAAATTATCATGTACTACAATGCTGTTTTGATGAATAAACAAATTATTATTATTATTATTGACGACACGGTTGGCGCAGTGGCTGAGCGATCGACTGCTGCGCAGCGTGTTGCGGGTTCGATTCCCGCCCAGGGTAAATATTTGAGTGATGAGCACTTGTGTTTGCTTTGTGTCTGGGTGTTGTTTATCTATATATGTATGTATTTAAAATATATTTGTGTATGTATATCAGCTTTCTGACACCCATAGTACAGGGTCTCCCTAGTTTGGGGTCAGATGGCCGTGTGTGAAATGTCTGAAATGAAATGAAATTATTATTATCTGAGAGAAATATCAATACGGGCATCTCTCTTTAGGTCTAGGCATAACGCGAATTAGGCAGACTGCGTTTTAGGTAATCAGCGACTAAAGGTTTTAAACGTAGGGTCCATATTTGAACCTTTAAAATTCGCATTTCTTTCGTATTCTTTCGCATTCTTGTGAAATGTTTATTTGCTTTCGTTGTAATTACAAAGGTGATATCTTATGACCTAGATACTTTCGTCGACCTTTCGTTGTGTTCTGCTTGCAAGCAACCGTGAAAACAACACACATCATAAGTGCCTAGAATTATTTTTCATATTTAAAAATATATATTTTACTGTCATTAGTGATTAGTTGGCATTATCCTATGATTCGGTATTACTAGATAAGACTCCTGTAAAACACTAATACCATCAAACTTTGTTTAAAAAATAATTTGCATCGGCCGGGAAACGAACCCGGGCCGCCCGCGTGGCAGGCGAGCATTCTACCACTGAACCACCGATGCTTCACGTTTAATTTAGCAAATTCAAAGCTAGTACAAAATATATGTACAGACAGCAAAAAACCATTCACTTTTATCTTTTATTCGTAAGTAAGTAAATAGCGAGTACTTTCGTAATCCATACTTCCACACTATAATTATATACTATATACTATGTTACTATATTTACTATATCCATTGCGAAACTCTCATAACTCTGTCTTTTACGCTTTCACGATGAAACGGCTGAACCGATTTTGATGAAATTTGGATGAATATAGCTTGAACCCCGGGGAAGGACATAGGCTACTTTTTAATCCACGTCTTTGTCTGCATCCGCGCTAACCGACATCGCGGACGAAGTCGCGGGCAAAAGCTAGTCTCTTCATAAAAATAAATCAATTGCCACATGTTTGAAAAGTCATCACTTGAGTTGAGAACGATTCAATCGATTTTACGAGTTTTTAGGGTTTCGTAGCAAAATGGCAAAAAACGGAACCCTCATAGATTTGTCATGTCTGTCTGTCTGTCCGTCCGTATGTCGCAGCCACTTTTTTCCGAAACTATAAGAACTATACTGTTGATACTTGGTAAGTAGATGTATTCTGTGAACCGCATTAAGATTTTCGCACAGAAATAGAAAAATAAACAATAAATTTTGGGGGTTCCCCATACTTTGAACTGAAACTCAATTTTTTTTTTTATTAAACCTATACGTGCGGGGTGTCTATGGATAGGTCTTCAAAAATGATATTGAGGTTTCTAATCTCATTTTTTTCTAAACTAAATAGTTTGCGCGAGAGACACTTCCAAAGTGGTAAAATGTGTCCCCCCCCTGTAACTTCTAAAATAAGAGAATGATAAAACTAAAACAAATATAAGATGTACATTACCATGTAAACTTCCACCGAAAATTGGTTTGAACGAGATCTAGTAAGTAGTTTTTTTTAATACGTCTTAGATGGTAAACCGCAATTTACCTTTCATTCAACCAACTCAAATATAAAACATCGATCAACGTTACATCGAACTACAAGAACTTTTATATTATGTTACTTGCTGCTACGGAACCCTTCATGGACGAGCCCGACTCGCACTTGGCCATTTTTTTTGGTTGTGCTCGTAATTGTCAGGACAATCTTTCATGCAAACCTTTTGCATAAAATATAAGTTTTTGCTAAACGCACTTCTCATTATCTTCATTACTAAGCATCCGTGCGAAGCTGGCCCGGGTCGCTAATGTTTATCATCATCATTATGTCAAACTTTAGCCGCCCACTGCTGGGCATAGATCTCCCCCAAGGGGTTCAGGCGTAATGTTGGCGATCGCAGTAAGTGTTATGGCACTCAGAAGGACGCTGCTGCCCATCCTCTGGTCAATATCTGTCTGTCGCCTTCTACGATACCCACGGGTAGAAATGGGGTGGTGCTATTCGCGGACGGCACCACACGGCTCGTGTTAGATAAAAAAAGCTTTTTAGCAATGCTCTTTAGCAATACAAAACAACAAACAGAACAAAGCCACCGACTTTCGAAACTAAAGTCAATGTGTGTTCTGTGCTAAATTTATTTTTCACTTCTTAGTTTTTGAAGGCGGTTGTCTTTTTTGTAAAAAGCTTTTTTGTTTCCATTTTTTAGTACCTCCTTCTCATCCAAATCTATTAAGAAACGGCAACACAGTTAAAACAGAGATAGCAAGTTAACTATTCCAAAGATTGAAGAAACTTAAACGTCGTCTATGTAAAATTTTTGGGTATTTGTTGATTTTTCAAAAAGTGCTAAATCAATTTCGATAAAATTTATATGGGACTACCCCTAAAGCATACCCTATCCATTAGAAATATAATTTTCGAGATCGGTTTATATTTGCCGGAGAAATCGCGTCACAAATCGCGCACATACTTAATGCAAATTTAAGACTTATATGGTTTTCTCATGGATGCCATTGTCAGAACTGGATCAAATTAAAATGGGACCACATGAGAAGCACCAGCTTTCAAATAAAATAAGAATCATCGAAATCGGTTCACCCAGTCGAAAGTTCTGCAGTAACAAACATACAAAAAAAAATACAGACAAATTTATAACCTCCTCCTTTTTTAAAGTCGGTTGAAAATTAATATATTATGGACTAAGTATTATTACATAGAAATCAGATCATGTAGTAAGAAACGTGATTAATGCATACGACATATTAATGTTGGACTACAAGTTTACCATAATTATTTAGCTTCGTAGGTACTTTATACTTAACTGTAATTATCCCACTGAAGAGCAAAAAGGTATACAAAAAGGCTTCGTGTGAGGGATAAGCATTAATCATCCCGTTTGCTCAATTATTTTATACACACAATTATATATACTAGCTTTTGCTCTCGAATTTGTCCACGTTAAAAGTTTTACGAATCCATAGGTTTTAGATAATCAAGTAGGTATAATAATAATAATAATAAGGCTCTCGTTGGGCAGCTGGATCAAGGGCTTGATACAGAAAGCGGTACTCCTGGACACGGCGCGTATAGTCAGGAGATTCCTCTCTCAGGAGCCCTGACCACCGGTAGCCTGTTCCCGATACCGGTGGGCTACTATTTTTTATATTTTTAAATGTTTTTATTTTCATATGAATATTTAAAAATGTAATTTTATATGGTTTATGAAATAAATAAATCTTTATTGTTCAGAAAAATACAGAAACTAAATAAGATAAATCACTGGTCTCCACATTAGGATTCCCTGTGTCGTGGAGACAAGTCTCTTTCATCATGGTTCAAAATAAAGTAAAAATTCAATGTTACATGAATAACAGAGGAAAAGTTTTTCTTTTTTAATTATCAAATAGGCTTGCGTTTGACCGTAATTCACCTGATCTTAAGTGATAATGAGGCCTAAGTTGGAACACGCTTGCCTAGGATGAACCGGTTCACTCGTGCCTTGAAGATACCCAGATTACACTTATCAGGGAACAGAGAGGCGGGCAGCGAATTCCACAGTCTGGCAGTTCGCACAATTTTATTAATGTGGAGTCAAAGCGCTTGGTTCGAGACCGTGGAACTTCAACCATATAGCGTTGACGCTTCGCCGTATCTCTGCTCGTCCGATGATGGAATGGGGATGAGGGAATTAAATTGTGCAATTCCAAAGCACACTCTCCGAAATGTACCCGATAAAAGACCGATAGGCTAGCAACGGTGCGGCGAAAGAAAACAAAAAAAAGAAACAAAAATAAAAATTATATTATCTGGCGTCTTGCAGTAAATTGTGTTCAAAAGCATAAGTAGTGTAGTGTAGTTGCATGTATGTGTATGTGTGTGTGTAAAATTGGTTTATAACTGCCTATACCTAACTTTCAAGGAAAACGCAGCTTCTTATTAGCGAAATATTTTCAAAATCGGACCAGTAGTTCAAACGAAAACAAAGAATCAAACTTTTCTGCTTTATAATATACCTATAGTAAGTATAGACGTGTGACCACTGTATATATGCCTAAATCAAGAGATTTTGATCCAAGAGCTGGGCCTCAAGTCTGCTATTACAATAGTGTCAGAATGGTCTATCATTGATTTCATAATTGTTGATTTTGACAAATTTGGTAATCTACTAATATGATGGCGTCATTATGACTCCAATGGTCGACCACCGACACGCCATTGAAAGAAATGATATAGAATGGTAATCTCGTACAAAATGACAGCTGAATGACTAGGCGGTAATCTGCTAAAATTTTGACAGTTCCTTTGATACTTTTTTCCTACCATTAGAACATCATTGTGCAGTCATTGCTTTTAATTCGACCGACCAATGATCGATTACGAACTTTTAGCAAAATGACAATGGGATCGTATTGGAATGATGAAATTATATAAATAGCAGACTTGGCCCCCTGGTTTTTATTTTACCTCACCCGCCACTCTCTTGGGCACATTCCCAGATGCCGGCGATGTGGAGGAATTTTTTGATGCCTTATTATATTAGTTTTTTAGTTTAATAATTATTTATATTAATGTTTTGTTTTTTTATGGTATAACTATACCTATAACGATTTATTTAAATATTAAATTACAATTATAGTTATATACAAATCTTAAAAATCTAATAATATTATGTACAATTCCAAGAAAAAGACAGGGGAGCTCAAAGGGCATCAAAAAACTCGTCCACATCGCTGTCAACGGGACACGTGCCCAACAGGCTGGCAGCATTGCCACGTTGTATGGCAATGCTGATTCTTTGACCCAAGAATAGACCAGCCTTCGGGTCACGGCCTTCGTCCTTTTTTTATTATTCGTGTAAATATTGTATAATAAAAAATTAAATTTAAAAGGCTGGCCTATGTTTGGGTCACAGAATCAGCATTACCATACAACGTGGCAATGCTGCCAGCCTGTTGGGCACGTGTCCCGTTGACAGCGATGTGAACGAGCTTTTTGATACCCTTTGAGCTCCCTGCCTTTTTCTTGGAATTGTAAATAATATTATGTTTTTAATTTTTAAATTTGTATGTGCTAATAAAGAAATATATTATAAATATTAGTATCATAGTCTTATACTATATACATACATGGAAACATTAAAAAATAAATGTGAAATAAATGAATATTATTTATTGACATTAAATATTATGACAGTTTTACTCACAATTTCCAAT
This sequence comes from Charanyca ferruginea, assembly GCA_947361185.1. Classification (NCBI taxonomy): domain Eukaryota; kingdom Metazoa; phylum Arthropoda; class Insecta; order Lepidoptera; family Noctuidae; genus Charanyca; species Charanyca ferruginea. The sequence continues at coordinate 20,870,401 of OX376073.1, forward strand.
AATTCACAGTTTCCTATCAATACATAACGGTTAATAAAAAATCTCATTAAAAAAGGAACTGCATCGGCCGGGAATCGAACCCGGGCCGCCCGCGTGGCAGGCGAGCATTCTACCACTGAACCACCGATGCTTATACCTGTCTTTCGAAAATACCTATCGCAAACGTGTGATGTACGTAATGAAAAGTGAAGATGTCTGCTCAAGACCGCCTTTCACCTACAGTATGACCTCGCTCCTAATATTATGCTGATAAAGATTCCAAGCGTTCCATCAGTAAAATCAGTATTGAAGACGTTTATAATTATTTTATACTAGCATTTTGCCCGTGACTTCTGAAAAATATAGCACACGGGCATAAAGTGGCTTTCTACGGGTTCAATTTTTTTTAAATTTTGGAGATTATTCCCTCTATAGGTACCGAAAGTCGGAGCAGGTCGGTATGGGCGTTCCGTCTAGAGACATGGGCACAGGACCAGAGAGACCGCCGAAATTGGTCTCTCTGGTCCTGTGCCCATGTCTCTAGACGGAACGCCCATACCGACCTGCTCCGACTTTCGGTACCTCGGGTCGCTGGTCCAAGGGGATGGCGATGTAGACCGAGACGTAACGCACCGGATCAACGCAGGATGGATGAAATGGCGACAGGTCACTGGAACAACTTGTGACCCACGGATGCCCCTCAAGTTAAAGGGGAAAATCTACAAGTCCGTGATAAGACCTGTCGTACTGTATGGATCGGAATGTTGGGCCGTGAAGAAGATGGATGAAAAAAGATTGCACGTAGCGGAGATGAGAATGTTGAGATGGATGTGTGGAGTTACCAGAATGGATAAGGTGAGAAATGAATACATTAGAGGAAGTTTGAAAGTGGCGCCAGTGACAGAAAAGTTGAAAGGGAATCGTTTGTCTTGGTATGGGCATGTGAAGAGAAGAGACGAAACTCATGTGACCAAAAGAGCTATGAATATTAGTTTGGATGGATGGAGAGGGAGAGGAAGGCCAAAGAAAAGATGGATGGATTGTGTGAAGAATGATATGAATGAAAAGGGAGTCAATGAAAGCATGACGTTGGACAGGACGGAATGGAAGAAGAAAACATGTTGCGCCGACCCCAAGTAACATGGGATAAGGGCAGGAAAAAGAAGAAAAAGAAGAGATATACAAACTTACAAATAAATAATTTTTTTCCTGTTAGTAATATTAGTACCTATAGATGCAGTAGGTAGATAGAACAGTTGTGCAAGGATCACAAAAATTTAGTGTAGCTCTACCTATCCATATGCTAGTAAACTATTGGTAAATGGGGTCATTGGCCATACTTACTAAACGTCTTACAAACAAACATAATCCAATTTTTTTTTGCAAATTACGTGAGCAATTGATAGGTACACACGGCTACACATCAAGTGATACATTTCCAGTTAAAGCTGATCTCGCATTGTATAGAATTTCCGTACAATGCGAGGTTAGCTTATACTGGAAAAATATAGCTTGATGTGTAGCCGTGTGTACAATATATGGTTTAAATATCAGTCACTAAATAACCAGTCACGCTTTATAATATTAAAGAAACCATTACCTAGTAATAACTTAAAAAAGTCAGAATAAAATTGACTTGGGTTAGGTTCATTTTGGCAGACCCCAAATAACCCAAATAGTCTTAGAGCTACTAATTCATCATACATCGCATCAGTTTTTGACCTTCCACTGCCGAACATTGGCTTCCCCCAGAGATCGCCAACCAACCCAATCTTGGGCAGCTCACAACCATCCGCTGCCTGCCACCATCTTCAAATTGTCGGTCCATCGTGCCGCAGGGCGTCCCACACTTCGCTATAACTTGTCTGCTCCATCTACCGTTTGTCCGTCTGCAGACATGGCCGGTCCACTTCCACTTCAGCGTGCTTATTCTAAGCGCAATGTCGGTGATTTTAATTTCTCTGGCGAATGGCTTCAACTTGAATTCTGTGCACCAGAGAAACTCCGAGCTCCTGCAGCAACCAGTAATTAATGAATAGTTCTGACAGCGCTATTATCAATGGAAGTCTGGCCAAACAATAAAGGTTGATAAAACAAAACAAAAGCCTTCAAATACTAAAGTGATAAATAACTTTAGCACAGAACACACATTCTTTTAGTTTCGGAAGTCGGTGGCAATACAAAACAACAAACAGAACAAAGCCACCGCCATCGACTTCCGAAACCGCTTTTTAGTATCGCCTTAACGTCCAAATCCATTAAGAAATGGCGATTTACACGAGAACGGCAAACCACAGTTAAATTGGAGATTGAAAGTCCTCCAAAGATTGAAGAAAAAACTAAAACGTCATCTATGTATTTCTTTTTGGAATTTTGTTGTTTTTTTCAAAAAGCGGTGAATCAATTTCGATAAAATTAATATGGGACCATTTCAGAATAAACCCCTTTCGAACAAAAAATGTATTTTGCTAATCCGTCTATATGTCGCAGTAAGATAGATAAAGCCGTAATATAGTTATATCCCTAGGGATATAATTATATACCGTAACATAGTTATACGAAATCGATTCTTTACGAAATCGAAGTTTAGTAATATACTTATATTACTAGATTAAGTTCAGTGTTATAAATATATTAGGGTTTGTCTCAAAAAAGTCATATTGTATCATATTGTCATCATATTGTAGTATATTAAAGCTTATTTATTCTCAAACATTTTTGAAAAATTTAAAAAATTTCAAAAGTGTGCCACTTTTTTGGGACAGACCCATTACTTGATTAAGCTTAGTGAAATAGAAATCTACCATATATAATAAAATAAAATAAAATTTTATTGGTTTTATCTTTATTAATAAATCAACTTTATGTATCCTGCAGTTAGTTACAATACTTTGTGACATTAACACGTATTAAAGTAATTATAATCAAAACGATCATATTTTTTGGAATTTAAACATTAACAATACAATTAAAACTAATCAAACATTAAAAATCTTTTAAAGCCAAACAGTTTTGAGTTATCTTTATTTCTTATCAACAAGTTGAGATCTTGGTTTCTTTAAAAGTATTTTTAAATTTTTGTTCAGACAAGAAGAGGAATCATGACATCTAGAATTACATAGCACTGAATGCTTCTTACAGGCACATCTTTTAGTAGAACACTGTATATTTGATTTTTTACAGGAACATTTTAAATAACTTTGACCACCAAAGCGCGACAATTTTTGCCATATTTCTCTCAGCGCCGCGTGCGCCGCACACTCCAAAAGCTATTTCACTAAACTTAATCTAGTAATATAAGTACATCACTAAACTTGGACCGTTTTATAACTATATTCCTAGTGAGATAGCAAAGAATCGCTTTCGTATAACTATGTTACGGTATATAATTATATCCACAGGGATATAACTATATTACGGCTTTATCTATCTTACTGCGACATATATATGACGGAGTTATGCCCGAACATGCATAAAAATAAATACAAACATTCGAATTGATAATCTCCTCCTTTTTGGAGTCGGTTAAAAAATAAATATTCCCATGTACCTTTATTTTTTACCAAAGTTTAAGAAAACACTTCTTACAACTGACATATTCGATCTAAGTGCAAGTTTTAACGACGTCCTCGATTTTCCCAAGTTGTCGCGTTAGATTCACAGCCGAGTTGCTTCGACGACTTGACACTTCCGCCTCGCTTCACCGATTATTTTGAGCGAAGAATATTATGCTTCCTGTAAAGTAAAATTCCTGTTAAGTAAAATGAAGTACGCTGAATTAAAACGTTACGGTCAGCAGGTCTATTCCTATCTGTCTATTTGGATTGACAAGTTCAGTCTCATTTCAGTCAAATTTAATGAAGGGAGATGTTTAGTAGAGAAAACTGTAAATACTAGGGATTTGCAACTCACCTAAAGTTCACTTCAAACAAATAGTAGGCTATTTGTTTATTAAACCTATTATTAAACCTACCATCATCATCATCATCATCATCAGCCTGAAGATGTCCACTGTTAAACAAAGGCCTCCCCCATAAATGGGGGGCGTTGCCATAATCCCCACGTTTGGCAGGCGTCTTGGGGATCGCAGTGAGGTTGTTAAGTACACGGCACGGAAGCCGTTGCTGCCTGACTTCCGGGTTTTCCCTTAGTCGCCTTCGACGACACCCTTGGGATGAAATGGGGGCGGGGGGGGGGGGGGTGCTATTCTAGCTCGTCGTGACCTACAAAATATACACAAAAAATACTTTCGGAGGAGATCGATCAAAAACACTGTCATACGAGCTATGACATTAGGCAAGAGTGAAACTTTCTATCAGTGAAACAATTTTATAAATCGGTTGAGTCGTTCTGGAGATTACCTCCTAGTGTCTAAACACACTATGCCGAAGTTACGCGGCCGAAGTTCAGCACAATTACGCCTGCAATGCTATTTGAATTACTGACGACACAGTATGCCGAAATTACGTCGCGTTATAATAAGTTAATAAGTTGCCGCGTTAATAAGTTAATAACTTATTCTGTGAGCACACATTAATAGCAAGATCACTTTGTTTTGCGTCTGTCTGTCCTACTGTGTAGATAACAGGACACGACGCCACGACAGCGCTCGAGACACTGAATACACACACAAAGTTGCGGAACTGAATTTCTGCCGCGTAAGTTCGGCACTTATGATGTGTCATATCAGCCGAATACGTCGGAACGTAAAATCAGCCGCCGAACTTAGGTCGCGTAACTTCGGCATAGTGTGTTTAGACGCCTACATCCGAACTTACAAACTATACCACATACAATATTAGTGTAGATAATCTAAACTGACATAAAATCGTTATCAGTGAACAATGTTTATAAATACAATGTGCTCAATATTATTATACCCTTGGTTGAATAAAAGAGAATGCCTAAGGCATTAAGTCTGCCTTTGTTCCATTGTCTAAATACAGAAAACCTCAATCTCATATAAACTACACACTAATGACGTCACCGCAAAACCTGTTAGTGAGTTGTAGAACGCTCGTTTGCCATTTAATAAACGTCTTTAATGTAATGTAAAGCACGTCCGGGCATACTTATCTCGGCGCCTCGAGTCGGTGATAAAGGGAAGTTCTGACGAACGGGCGGTAAACGCTTTGAATACGTAGAAGAATATACTTCTAGGACAGTTCCAATGTCTAATGTTTGGTTTGTGTTTCGCAGCAGTCGCAAAAATTCTGTCGAATTCGATTTTCGATTTTTCCGTGGTCTAGTGAGCGACACGGTTATTTGACAATGACAGTGGTTGAGCAATTGACTGCTGCGCTGGTTCGGATCCCGCCCAGGGTAAACATTTGTGTGATGAGCACTTGTGTTTGCTTTGTGTCGGGTCGTTGTTTGTCTACAATTGGTACGTATGTACTTACATGTATTTGTGTAGGTACGTATATTAGCTGTCTGACACCCACAGTACAGGGTCTCCCTAGTTTGAGATTAGATGGGCGTGTGTGAAATGTTAGCCGTGTGGTGCCGTTTCCGAATAGCACCACCCCATTTCTACCCGTGGGTGTCGTAGAAGGCTACAGAGAGATATTGACCAGAGATTGGGCAGCAGCGTCCTTCTGAGTACCATAAACGATCGCCAACATGCATCGGCCAAGCATGGCAAGACGGCTGGACTCCCCTTGGATGAGACCCAGCCGTGGGCGTCTGAAGGTCGACATGATGATGATGATGTAAAATGTCCCCACATTATTTTCAGATGACTTAAATGTTCTCAGCTCTATGCCTAGATTTAGCTACAGTTACGGACCGAAGCCAAGAAAATGCAGCGTGTGGTTATTATTATTATTAAAGCCGTGTCGATAGAGCTGTTCAGCGAAGTCAGGCAATGATGGGAAATGGCAACTGATCACAAGGAAGGATCAAGTCGCGTCATGTTGCCAGACTTGTGCGATGTCTCTCGACTTCTCTAGGGACGCGTGTCGCGAGACAATTTTCCCCTGGTGGATTTAACGGGCTTAAATGAAGCTCTCATTTAATTGTTGACAGACGTTGAGTTAGCAAAATTTTCTTAGTTTCTACCCAAAGATTTTAATTGGTTGTCGTTTTAATAGCGTCATCAATTTTCAATCACTATGCTACTCAGAACCGAAACGGCACATCATGCCTACGTGGCCTGCGTAGAATTGAGTCTCTAGTCTGAGAAACCCATATTATCACTAAGCACAGTTAGTACTAAAGTACTAATTGATGAATCCTCCCGTTAGTTGTCACCTAGGACCCTCATAGATGCGTATTCATCATCATCATCATGTAAACCTTTACACGCCCACAGCTGGGCATAGGTCTCCCCCAAAGAGGGGTCCAGCCGTAATCGCCATGCTTGGCCGATGCATGTTGGCGATCGCAGTAGGTGTTATGGTACTCAGAAGGACGCTGCTGCACATCCTCTGGTCAATATCCCTCTGTCGCCTTCTACGACACCCACGGGTAGAAATGGGGAGGGGAGATACATAGGTGTTATCCTTTCATAAACAAAAGGATAGAAGAAACCGTGCTTTCCACTTAAAATCCGTTTAGAAAATCTGCTCACGAAATGAATCTTTGTTAAACTGCCCGTCACGTGTAAACACGCACTAAACGTGCGGATTTAGATACAGGGGGAGCTGCTTTGAAATACGTTTCGAAAATGGGTCGTCTTTCGTTTGAGACTTTTGTTTATTTTCCCTTTTGTCTCCCATCTTCCCCCTTCTAAATGTTTCATATTTTTAAGTAAATGTTTTCTTTTCAAACGACGCCTTCGCCTCGAGTGTTTCTGACTCTCATCCCTTTTCAAGTAAAGGTATGAATTTCCATAAATCCTTTTTGACAGATACTTCAGACGAAAGCTGAATATTTTAGGTGTTGGTGTATTTGGGGGGGTTGCGTCAAAAACATGTGGCGCAATATTTATGTTGTTGACGATATCGAAACTATTTTGGATTAGGGTGCCACTCTAGATGATGGAGGTAGGTAGGTACTCTATTTTGAAATTCAAATAGCGGCTGGATATTGGACACAGGCATCTCCCAAGATGAGAAAGTCTAAGCACCTTATATATTCATAATAGCTTCATAAAACGATCATATTTTTGAAAGCTGGTCAAGCATAATACTTGGATTAAATCTTAATTTGTGCAATTTAGAATAATATGTCGGTCATTAATACATGCACTAACGTCTTTTATTAGCCTACATTATATTAATATTTCTTATCGCCATCTTGATACTGTTTCATATTGTCTTCTTCCTTTTTTATGCGCAAATAATAATAACATTCCACGCCGATTTCTGCTACGGTGACAGTTTCTGCTCTAAAAGTTACGAGCGCGTGCTCTAATGTGGCTTATGTCATCCTATTTTAACACTGAATGTATGTTCACAGTGACCACACGTCAAAATACCATTAACGTAGTGATATTGTGTATTGGACTCAAACAATCGAGCCTACTAGCTACACAGCGCAGAATAACGTGGCTTGCCCGCACGCGGCACACTAGGGAAGCGCATCGTTTTCTAATCGTTGCATAAAAACAATCGACTCGAGCTTCAGCAAACATCCCTGACACACTACAGAAGCGGGGCAACCCCATTAACATTCTAAACGCATTATTAAACTGAACTCGAAGGACGCTGTACGATTTTTGCGTATAATCGGCCCATAGACTGCACGTGTAAAACGGAGTGCAGTATGCACGAAATAAGGTTATTTTTACACCCAGTGAGCAACGTACAAATCTGCAAGCTATCATCTTTGCCCGCGGAGGAAGTCGCGGCAATTGCTATTGGTACAAAACACGGGTACAAAATAAGGGTATTGGTTGTAGGTTGCAAGTTGTCATTCCAATTTATTAACCTAATGAAAGAATCCATCAGTTCCTTTTCCCCATATCCTATCAATCTTTTTAATCACGGTCCCCCACGTTCTAAACATCAATAGTACGTGTTCCTAAGGCTAATAGAAATCTGAGTCAGCCATTACTGGAAGTTGTTCAGGTTAGTTCGCCTCAGCTAAATTGGAATGCCTATTCACCGTACTATTGGTCGGACTGGGGCCAAGAGTTGGGGCTTCCCTGCTACCTTTTGAGAATTGGAGCCTTAGAAACAGCAAGGTGGTTTTACTTGGCTTGTTATCTCCAGTTTTCTACTTACTTGTAAATACAAAACAAACTGAAACCCGGTTTCTTGGTTTCTCGGGTTCCCGATTCCTCACTAAACTAAATAAAATCGACTGGGACTGCAATTAACTGGGACTATGGTCCCAATGGCCGGATCCATTTAATTTTATTGTTTTTCTTCCGGCGACTGGGACCACGCATAAATGAATAGCAAAAAACTATTGTTCAAGCCGAAAACAGTACAGTCCAAGAGAATAGATTTTTCTTATTCATTTAGGCGTGGTCCTAGTCGCTGGAAAATAAATATTAAAATTAAATGGATCCGGCTACTGGGACCGTAGTCCCAGTTTTGCGGTTACAGTCGCAGGATACCTCATAAAATCACTCATTACACTAGATTAAAAGAACTTTTTGTTTCCAAATTTTAATCTTGGATTAATAATTTTAATTAGACAGTTCTGTATCCGTGAGTAAATTGTTTTAAAGCCAAAATGCATCGAGTAAACAAGTGAATATCACTGACAGTTGACACCATTATAAAACCAGCAAAATTGTGTAAACATAAAATTTTGCGTTCCGCTTTATAAGCAATTGTATTTCTATTTTAGTTGGCTTACACATATGATTCATCATGCATTCATCAACTCAAGAGTAACACTACCTAGTATTAGTGTAAAGCTATGTTGATGATGGAAAAACGCAAACAAAGTTTTCTGAGACTAAACCAATGAGTAAAATTATTCAAAGGTTACTTACTTTGGTATAACATGACAATTGGTCGCATCCGTCCTAATGTAATTACTATGCCTATAACTATCTTCTTGTCAGACATAGAAAGAAAAGAAGAAAGTAATCTCTACGCGTTCACATTACGAATTGGCGTACAACAGTCTTCTGCAGAATGTCCAAAGAAAAAAATATAAAGTCTAACCGCTTGTTTCATGGCCCACCCACACGAGGACTTACTGAATAATGTATGTTGTGTATATCGGCGACCACGGGAGCTCCGCTGCTTTTGTGGCTGCACTTCGATTAAATTTTGTCTCGTTCTAATAATAACGAAAAGATTTTTTATGTTTTCCTTAGGCCTGTTTTCGCAAGTCACGGTTAGGTATTATTTTATAATTTTGTAATTTAACCTAGGGTTAGCAAGTAACTCTAAATTAAGTTTTTAGTGCCAGTGGGCCTTAGTGAATTAAACATAGGTAATAGGAGCGGCTGAGTCAAAACTTATATTGAAACTGAAATTAAATTTAAAATTATATTTATCTATAATTTATTTGTGTTTATTCTACCGTTGTATAGTGATACAACGATAGATTATATAAATTTATTTTTTGTTTTGTTTGTTTTATAAATATATCAGGTGAGATATAATTTTAAAAAAACTGGCCAAGTGCGAGTCGGACTTGCGCACGAAGGGTTCCGTACCATTAACATTAGAAATCGAGCAAAAAAACGGCAAAAAATCACGTTTGTTGTATGGGAGCCCCCCTTAAATATTTATTTTATTCTGTTTTAGTAATTGTTGTTATAGCGGCAACAGAAATAAATCTGTGAAAATTTCAACTGTCTAGCTATCACGGGTCATGAGATACAGCCTGGTGACAGACAGCCAGACAGACGGTGTCCCCTTGTTTCGCAGACAGAAATTGCATAGAATTTCGTTTCCCAGAAAATGTTTTACATAATATTTGTTTCTCGTATTTTTATTGTTTCAAAGACTATTTACTTCAATGAAAAGTATTTCACAGAAACACAATTCAATGAATTTTTAATCACATTTTTTTGTTTAACAAACTTATCAAACAGTAGAACTTTTTTTTTAACGAATATTGGTTGGTTGTTTTTTTCCATGGAATTTATTTCAACGAAAATGTATAGATATAAATAGACAAAAACAAAAATGATGTCTTAAAAAGTCAATATGTTGTGTCAAAGTTAATGACAGAAACGGTTGGCGCAGTGGCTGAGCGATCGACTGCTGCGCAGCGTGTTGCGGGTTCGATTCCCGCCCAGGGTTAACGTTTGTGTGATGAGCACTTGTGTTTGCCTTGTGTCTGGGTGTTGTTTATCTATATATGTATGTATTTACAAAAAAAAATGTATCTGTGTATGTATATCAGCTGTCTGACACCCATAGTACAGGGTCTCCCTAGTTTGGGGTCAGATGGCCGTGTATGAAAATGTCCCCACATATTAAAAAAAAAAAAAAAAAGAAACGAATCGCTGCGAACCGACTCCACGTAGTATTGTCTGCCCTACACCTAGAGTGTAATTTAAGAGGCGGCCCGCGAGCTGAGGAGCAGGTGGTTTTAACGCCCGCCGCCGCGGCTGAGGCTGGCCGGCGTAACCGGCCAGTAAGCCGAAGCTGCGGTGGTGAGCGTGAATACCATCTGCGACGATAAACTCGCGTGGGACCGCCGGAGCCCCGCAACGCCGGAGCCGAGACAGAAACTATGCCTGCTGCATTTTGCATGCTCGCTTGCATGATGCATGATTGCTTGCATGATGCATGCTTGCTTACATGCTGCATGCACGCTGCATGCTTGCTTGCACGCTGCATGCTTGCTTGCACGCACGCGCAGTATGTTTGGTTAGAACTGAGAGTCCCATTCTTGGGAATAAGTTTTATATTAAATAAAAAATATAAGGATAAAAAATATTTGATTTGTTATTCTATGATATGATTATTCTAACAATAAACTTTATGTGAAACAAAAATCAATGATTTAAAAATCTTAAAAGTAAGTATTCTGCGTATTGATTATTCTATGAAACGAAATTATTAGAAAAATTTTATGTGAAACGAAATTCTATAAAACTATTAGCTATGAAACAACGTACAACCCAGACAGACAGATGGACAGTGGAGTCTTAGTAATACGAGTAGGGTCTCGTTTTTACCTTTTGGGTACGGAACCCTAAAAAGTGAAGATATCTGGTCATGTACAGCAGATTATAGTACAGAAGAATACATATGTGTGTGTAGGTATTTAAAAAACATAAAAAATGACCGCATTCAACCTTAAACTGCCATCTATTAATGCCAACAAAAACTAATTGACACATAACTTTTTGTTAGCCTAAATAGATGATCGTATTAGAGAAAATAAATCACTAGCACTTTAGTATAAATTGGCTAAAAAAGATTCGGTTGTAGTAATAGCTGTGCGAGTAATGAGCTAGAGATGAGCGAATTTGTTAAGGCAAAAAACAAGAGTGCAAATGAAAGCCAACACTAAAATGATGTAGGTATTTTTCTTGAGCGAATTTCAATCATTAAAAGCCATGACAGTGTTATCAATAATATTTAATCAATTGTGTTGGCAACTACCGTTACGAGAGCATCTCGAGTTTATAGCTAGGGCCTTATTCTTTAGAAATAGGCGTGTAGATTTTAGGGATTTTGAGATACAACAGATGCACGACCAACTAGCTTCAACTTTCTGAATAATTAAAAAAAAAAAACTTCATACAGATTTCCATACATTACATTCGGCACGTTTATATGGTAATGCACGCGGTGTTATGAAACCTTATTAAAATTCCACTTCCTCGTTCAAACTCGTCCCCTTTTTCGCCTAATCCTCAGCTTTTTGGTGGCTAAAAGCTTTTGTTATTATCCTCTGTGATTTGAACGAGATTTGAGTTCATATCATGTGTTTGTGCAAGGCAAGTAAAAAATAATAAGTAAGAAATCGAAGTTATGCTGTACGTTAAAACCTTACTTAGGTTAAAGCATTTTTAAATATATCCACTTACTTTTAACCGACTTCAAAAAGAAGGAGGTTCTCAATTCGGTTGGATTTTTTTTATGTATGTACAGTACGCAAAAGAGATAAGTATCCATGTCGTCGGGAATAGTTGAAGATTTCTTAGAAACCAATAGGGGCTTTCAAATGAAATTTTATTAAATCATTGAACTGTTTATTCTCTATAAATTGTATTTTATTTTATTCATAAAAACCTATCGGTTTCTAAATAAACTTCAACTGTTTCCGGCGACATGGATACTTATCTCCTTTGGTGACCGTACATCGATTACTCCGAGATTTATGATCATAAATCTCGACAAATGGCAACAATATCGCATCAAACTTAAGAAGAATCACCTAATTCGGATCCGAATTAGGTGATTCTTCTTTAGTTTTACGAATTAGGTGATTCTTCTTTAGTTTGATGCGAAATTGTTGCCATTTGGTCCCATAAAAATTAAACATTATTTTTTAGCCCAGTACTTAGTTTTCAATTTATGGTCATTTTTTTATTTTTTATATATTTATTTTTATGTTTGACCAGTCATAACTTTTTTCAGTGTAGTCCGATTTCAATAATCTTTTTTTTAAATTAATAGTCTATACCTCAAATTTGGTTCCATAAAAATTTCAAGAAAATATTCCCCCCCTGGGGTTGAAAATTAAGGGTTGACAGATTTTTTTTAGTGTCGGCCTTTCGTAATTAATTTCTATGACGAGAAGTAGGCAATAAAAAGCGAAAAAAAAATTTTTTTACATAAAAGACAACGGCCTTCAAGAAGTATAAAATAACTTTCAATTCGCAAGTCGGTGGCAATACAAAACAACAAGCAAAACCAAAGCCGCCAAAAAATTGAAAGTTATTTTATACTTTTTGAAGGCGGTTGTCTTTTTTGTTAATTTTTTTTACTATTACTACTCACAGCCGTTAATAACCGTGTAGTGCCGGCCGCGAATAGCACTACCTCATTTCTACTCATGGGTGTCGTAGAAGGCGACAGAGGGATATTGACTAGAGGATGGACAGCAGTGTCCTTCTGAGTACCATATCACCTACTGCCACAGATATCCGATGCCTACTGTGATCATGGCGATTACGGCTGAACCCCTCCTTGAGGGAGACCTATGCTCATCAGTGGGCGTCTAAGGGTTGACATGATGACTATTCATAGTCAAAAAATAATCATATTCTGTTATCATAGTGCTGAAAAAAACGTAACAAGACTAATCAATTAAAGGTAGGTGAGTACATATTATATACTATGCACCTCTGGACTAGGAGCTGTGCTTAGCGTGCGTAAAATAACACCTTAGCTTAGCTCACAGTTTGACCCACGCTTTATAGGATTAGGTGTCATGATTAACACGCACTCATCAAATCGGTTGAAGGATTAAATGTCCAGCCTTCATTTTTTAAATAAAATAATATTAGGCGATATTATCTAGACACATAAATTTTAAATTATACCATCGTTTGGTATAATGTACGTTTTGTTGCGGTACGATTTAAACATTCAGCGCAGAACGATTAAATGTTTTATTTATTTAATTACTTACTGGTTTATTAAAGCTGTGAATAGTATATATTGGTAATTCAAGAAATGTTTTCTCAAAAATGATCCATCACTGTAAATCTGTACACTCTGAATCCATCTTTATGTGTATAATCATAATATACATATATAAATCCATAATCATTAAACAGTATTTATTAACGAATGGCGTTTCCTTAAACTGGAAATACTATATCGTCCATAGTAACCTGAAAAAATATTTCCAACCAAAAAAAAATTTTTTTTTAAATGTATGTATAGGTACATATTTGAATGTCGAAAATTAAAATATATACGGTTAAAATGTCAATGTTCAAAATACCACACAACATTTTCGATATTAGGATACAAACGATATTTAAATTTTCGGAATTTAAATTTCGATTGTATCGTAATATCGGAAATTGTTGTACCTAAAATAGGTCTCAAATGTCTAACATTAAATGCTGAGTGATAAAAATATCTAATGATTTAAAATATCGATACATTCTGAATTCTGAGGAGGTCGTGGCTAAGTTAAAGCCGTACAGATCGATCGGTCATAGGTTAAGCTACGCTAGCCGCGGTCGGTCTGTAGATGGGTGACCATCCCTTTCATACCGAGTTTCCTCCGTGCCTCGGAAAGCGTTGGTCCCGGCTATCTTTGGCAGTCGTTATGGGTAGTCAGAAGTCAGAAAGTCTGACAACTAGTCTTACACGAGGTATCGTGTTAACCAGTAACTGGGTTGTGGAGGTTCGATAGGCAGTCGCTCCAGATAAAACACTGGTATTCAGCTGCATCCAGTTAGACTGGAAGCCGACCCCAATACAGTTGGGAAAAGGCTGGGCAGATGATGATGATTTAAAATATCGATAGCAATGATTTGAAAAGGGTCAATGATAGATAGTCATTATATCTAAGTTCAAAATGTCAACATTTAATACACTTTAGTTCATTATATTTACGTTAAAAATACCTTCTACTTGAAATATCGAATATCGGGGATAAAACAAATAGGAGAAAATGGTGTGCGGACCAACCATACCACTACTGCCCATACCCCTGGTGATATGGTGGGTCTAAAACTATCTATACCACTGAGAAAATCGTTTGGATGCTTCTTAACTTAGGAATGTGTAAATAGTAGGTAGTTGATAAGAAGCAGATGGCAGCTATCTAGAACGGATTTTACGACAATGCTGAATTAAAGAGAATTAAGAGAAATCGTGGCTAGTTTATTTAGAAATGCGAAAGTGTCTCTTTTTGATAAATTTTCATGATATTTTTCACTTTTGGTTTATCAGTTTAACTGGTAAACCAATTTTGGTGAAATTTTGTTTACAGTGAACACAAATTCGGAGGAAAAAGATATTACTTATGCATACTTTTATTAAAGGATCAAATCCCGAAAAACTGGAATGGAGTGTTGAAGTTTGCATAGGATAATCGAAAATTCATCACGAGACGAATTTGCGGGCAAAGCGATACAAAAAAATAATGAGGTTTTTGCGAAAACAGATTAAAACCCGTTAACAACCGGAAAATTGCTAGCATTAAAAAAAAAGAAAACTATAGCTTTTGCCCGCGACTTCGTCCGCGTGAATGTCGGTTATCGCGGATGCAGACCAAGTCGCGAATTAAAAAGTAGCCTATGTCCTTCCCCAGGGTTGAAGTTATATTCATACCACATTTCATCAAAATCGGTTTAGCCGTTTCATCGTGAAAGCGTAACAGATATCTAGAGTTACTTTTGCATTTACAATATTAAAAAGTATGGATAAGGTATCGAAGTATGGATTAAGTATGGATAGTGCTGAAGCGCTGTGCTAGTGTGGATATGGACTAGTTTGGATTAAGTAGTATATGGATGGAAGTATGAATTACATTACTACTTTAAATAATACTAGCTTTTGCCCACGACTTCGTCCGCGTGGAAGTCACGTACCTATACCATAAAACTATTGCGGACCCACCATATCATTCACCTAATCTGACCCAAACGATTCACCAACAATAGAGAGGATCTGGCGCTTGGCGGCCGCTACCGCGGCACCGGTCGCTACGCTCGCTCGCATTCGCGCTTTGGTCATGGTCACAGTTCTAACCTAAACTAACCCAAACGATTTTCTGAGTAATATAATAATAAAATAAAATGTGGGGACATTTCACACATGGCCATCTGACCCCAAACTAGGGAGACCCTGTACTATGGGTGTCAGACAGCTGATATACATACACAAATACATTTAAATACATACATATATAGATAAACAACACCCAGACACAAGGCAAACACAAGTGCTCATCACACAAATGTTTACCCAGGGCGGGAATCGAACCACCACTCACACCACCACCACATCCAACAGCCACTGCGCCCATCGGTGGTATAGTTTTAGATACCATACCACCAGGGGTATGGCCAGTCGTATGGTGGGCTACACAGCCATAAAACACACCTTTGGCACTCGACAACCGTATTGCTTTCTGCCAGTGAAAGAATTTTTTAATCGGATCAGTACCTACTTCCAAAGATTTACTCTTACAAACAAACAAATAATTTTACCTCCTTTTAATATTAGTGATAGATTTCAAGATTGTAGCACTCCGATAAATACGTATTATTTGGCAACAGTTTTAAAGTAGCACATTTGTTTGGAAGATAAGCAGAGATGTTGGTTGCCACGACACCTTAGTATTATCAATTCGTCTTGTTTCTTAACTTGGGATAGTGCCAGGACACGGTTCTATGATGAATATTTTATTTTATTCAATTTTGGCCACTTACTACAGCCATTTAGGGAGTTAAGTAGCTCTTTAGTAGAGTTACAGAATAAAATTATAGTAGATAATTGTAGAGTTCTCTGCAAACGGCCACGTCTACAGACGGACAGACGGTAGATGGAGCAGACATGCTCTAGCGTACTGGAACGCTCTGCGGCGCGATGAACCTACATTTTGAAGAAGGTGGCTATATATGGGTTGCTTATGACCGGGTTGGTTGGTGATCTCTGGGGCAGGCCTACGTTTAGCAGTAGACGACAATAGGATGATATGATGATGTACTGAAATGTACTACAGTCCATTCGCGTTAAGAAAATGGTGCGTAATCAGTGCAAATAAGGGTGTTTGGTATTTGTGATCTAATTTGCGACCTGTAGGTCGATTCTGTAAAATTCAAACAACAACTCGCATCTGTGTGTGTATTCACTCTCACTTCGCATAAGGTTCAAAATGACCTTGATATATTTGCACTTTGAATAGGGTTTGAGTGCGAAGTGAGGGTCGAAGTGACGGGAAAATTACCTTACAGAATGCCACTTCTTACGTCATCTCATCCTTCATGTGTCAAAATATCCCTGTCAATTTAGTTCAACTCGCTGACACGCTCGCAAGGGTGGCGCTAGTGTAAATTCGAATTATCAACCGAGTTATTAAAATGCCAATCAAGAAACTCACAGCGGATTCAGATTCTAGAATGAGGTCTTACAGAATCACACCCCTGATTGGTCAATGTCAGTGTTAGTGTCGTTGAACAACGACGCGATGTCTTATTTTTACCTCGAACGAACAAAGTTCTAGGTGTTTGTTATAACCTGTTTTTTATATATGCACATATGTTTTTAATAAAACATACTTTGGTCTAAAAAAACCCTGTAATGATGAAAAAAACATGTACAGTCAGCAAAAGAGAAAGGTATGCAGGTCATCGGAAATTGTTGAACTTTACTCAAAAACCAATAGATTTTTTCGAATCAAGTTTAATTATAAGATTGAAATGTTTAGTCTCTATTAATTAAATTAAATTTTATTCAAAAACGTCAATCGGTTTCTAAGAAAACTTTAACTGTATTTGACGACCCTCCGTGACGACTATCCGTGAGGTGTCGGACGTAAAGAATAGCACCATCCCATATCTTCCCGTGGGTGTCGTAAGAGGCGACTAAGGGACTTACCAGAGAATGTGTAGCAGCGTTCTCTGTGCCTTTGTAACAACCATACTGCGATCGCCAATCCGCCTGCCAAGCCTGGTGATTAAGGCAAACTCCCCCCTTGGAGAGGCCTATGTCCAGCAGTGGACGTCTTTGGGCTGAAATGATGATGATGATGATGATGACGACCCTGCATACCTATCTCCTTTGCTGATTGTACCTTTTGGCTTTGTTATGTTTCTTTATGCTCAACAAAAAAATAAATCCTAACCTGGACATATTACATGACACCTTGGGTGATACACGAAAAAAAAAACCTGACAGTTATGAACTCTTTACCTAATTTCTGTTGTAATATTAAGTTGTATACTCTGTTTTCTTATTGCTCTCGACATTTTCACGATGCCCTTCACTATTTGTGTTTTATTTTATTTAGTTTTGATGTTATCTTTGTTTTTCTTTTAGCTTTTTAGCAGCTCCGTCAATATGTATGCATTTGTGAATGTTGTGTAGACCTTAAATTGGTGTATACATTAGAAGTAATGCACTACTCTAAGTTACTGTATACCAATGTTGGATGTATAAGTTGTTGGTATACTTTATTGAATAAATAATTTAATAAAACCCAACTTCATTTCCGTCCGTAACAAGAACTGTGAAATAGGACTACAAAACATAACAATGTAGTTAGCACATACAAATCTTAAAAATCAAAACAATAATATTATTTACAATTCCAAGAAAAAGCCATGGAGCTCAAAGGGCATCAAAAAACTCGTCCACATCGCTGTCAACGGGACACGTGCCCAACAAGCTGGCAGCATTGCCACGTTGTATGGCAATGTTGATTCTTTGACCTAAGAATAGACCAGCCTTCGGGTCACGTGAAGAGTCGGCCAGTCGCTTGGCAATGTCACGAAAAACAATATGGCTATGGCCCTAGAGTTTCCACTCCAAACGGCTCAAATAAACATAACATAAGTCACAACACAGTCGCAAAGTTGCCCCTGCAATCTCGTTCCTTGCCTTAAAGTAGGTAACGTTATTCCGCTTACACACATACCGACTAATTAGAAGCTCAAGTATTTAACCAACTAATTCTATACAACAAATCCGAAGCCAAGTTGCACTAAACCTCAATTTATTGTAGTCACCGTTGCATGAATCTCTGCACGGCTCACAAAATAAACTTCTAACAATACATATATGTATGCAGGAAATGGAATGTTAAGAAAATATTTTCATTGTGAACTTACCTGCAGGGATGTACGACGCAAATTGAAAATGTTTTCTTAAGAAAATGTTTGTGCTACGTTCAGAATGTTAAATCGTTTGTATTTTTCAAACTCGGTTTAGAATTTGGCCCAGAAATGGGCTCTTGTTGTTTTGTGACTGATTTTCGAGATACAGGTTTTACCTAGTTTGGAAGTCAGGAGATCATAATAGTTAAGCTGCCTTCTTATTTTCGAGTCGCCGGTATTTATTATTTTGTTAGAGAACTTGAGCCCAGTAGGTAGCCACATTTATCGCGGCATCAGTGGGTTTAATGTCCTCTAAAGTGCAGCTGTAGGGACATAGGATACTGTAGTAAGTGGGCCATCGTTTGGTCAGAAGTACCGCACTCACACTGTGTATTAATGGGATCTATAATCCCAAATTTTCCTAGGTTGTGTTTGCAGCGGCCTACCCGGGTGCACAGCCTATTGAGCGCATCCTAATTCTTAGACTATAAATAAGTGTTTTGTTCTAAATAACTGTATCAGCAGTGCTATTCTGTTACAATCTCCCTCGGTGATCACCTAGGTGAAGTGAGCTGTCATCCGATTGTAGTACTTTGTAAATCCCTAGCATCGGGACTGATGACAGCTCACGTCACTTAGGCGTTCGCCGAGGGAGATTGTAGCAGAAATAGGTAAACATACCGTTTTAGGCAATATAGTTATTATTATTTAGTTCAAATAAATGATATTCTATTCTAGTTGTAAGTGCTGTCGATATTCTGGCTGGATTAGCCGTAACGAAACTTATTTAAATAGTTTATGGTTCCTATGCGCGAAACACTGTTTGAATGAATATTCAAATAAGGACTCGACAGTCTGCTGCGAGGGATGACAAGTGGTTTTGCATAAAATAATATTACAATTTATTTGAAATAGTCAATACACTACGACGAATAGCTTAAGCAGTGTTTCAATCAGGTGTAGATTGAAGTCCCTCCTACTTAAATCATTAGTAGAGTGGTAACAGTACTTAAGTAATAGATAATAAAATCTATAAATATATATACATATATTGGATTGTATATAGGTAATAAATTGGTATATTTGTGCACATACACATTTAAAATGTAATTAATAAAGTGAATCAAAGAGATAAAAAATACATATGATTACAAAACGGGCACGAAGCACGGGCAGGAAGGTGACTCCAGGCAATCAGGAAGGTGTGGTCATGTAGGCAGGAGGACGACGTCAGGACAGGCGCGTAATCAGCTCCAAGATCGGGAGTAGAGGTCCCAGGTGGATCTTTTAGTGGGAAGTGCAGGCACGCGTCAGTCCGTCAGTCTTTCGAAAGAAGATTCCTTTAAAACTAGCTGACGCTGAAGAATATTGTTTCCTGTAATTAAAATAAACAAACAAACATGTTTAATTTCGCATTCGCATACTACCAATTTTTATTATTACGAATTATTTTATTTATCGGGGACTTTTTTTGAAAAAGTGGCAACACTTCAGGGACACATAGATAAAAAAGTGGCGACAGTTGTCTATTCTAAATGCGTTAATATGTACCTTTTTTACTTGATCTGAGTTTAAAACTAAGAAAGTAAGTTTCCATTTAGAATACCACATGTAGGTACCTACTATAGTATTTGCTATACTTACATGTCATTCATAATATCATTTGCCATCATTTTTTATTGGTTTTTAGCCAATCGATCTATACTCCGTTCACAATAAGATTAGACATTTATACAAACCTTTTTTACAGTCCCTTCAACCGATTTTGACTTCTATTCCGTAGGCTTAAGGATGACATTAGAGACAAAAAGAGGTTACAACTGCTTTTTGCAGCTGCCATTTGTGAAGTGCATGCCTGCACTTCCCACTAAAAGATCCACCATCAAGTTTGATGACTTAGTACATCCAGTTTTGACGACTTAGTTGATCCATCAACTTCAATAGTTGATGTTGCTCCTTTGGAATCCAATTGTAGACTCACTCGTCTCGTCTCCGTCAGCTAGTTTTAAAGGAATCTCCTTTCGAATTTAGTTATTTTCGAATATAGTTTTTCTTCTTGCGGCCATATAATCATTCCATCTGACAAGTGTAGGCGGCCAGGATAAGTGTAGTCAGCCAGGATATTTCTGACCTCCTTCATAAAACCATAAGTGCGTAAAAATCTTTGTAAATATAATTTATAGTTAAGTTATTTAGTAAATAGTCGTACTCGAATTGTTTTAGCTCAGTGAAGTTATTATTATTATTAATTACCTATAAAATACAATATGCGAGCTAACTGTATTGATGAAAATAATTTAAGTTATATAAGCCCAAAGCTAAAAGAAAAAAAGGTAACTGACAGTTGACATCTGACACAAGTCATAACAAAATTATAAAAATCAACATTTTATTTCAGCAAATTTTATGAAAACGAAACATCTATACTTCGTTCACAATAAGATTAGACATAAACACAAACCTTTTTTACAGTCCGTTCAACCGATTTTGACTTATATTGCGTTGGTGGCATGACAAATGGCAGCTGCTAAAAACAGTTGTTATTGTAATCACTTTTTGTCTCTAATGTCATCCTTAAGCCTACGGAATGGAAGTCAAAATCGGTTGAAGGGACTGTAAAAAAGGTTTGTGTAAATGTCTAATCTTATTGTGAACGGAGTATAGATCGATTCGCTAAAAACCAATAAAAAATGATGACAAATGATATTATGAATGACATGTAAGTATAGCAAATACTATAGTAGGTACCTATATGTGGTATTCTAAATGGAAACTAACTTTCTTAGTTTTAAACTCAGATCAAGTAAAAAAAGGTAGATAACGCATTTAGAATAGACAACTGTCGCCACTTTTTTATCTATGTGTAAGTCCCTGAAGTGTTGCCACTTTTTCAAAAAAAGGCCCTGATGAATAAGATAATTTGTAATAATAAAAATTGGTAGTATGCGAATGCGAAATTAAACCTGTTTGTTGGTTTATTTTAATTACAGGAAACAATATTCTTCAGCGTCAACAATTCAAAGAGATGATGAACTTAGGAGCCGGTTAGGATTACTTTACTGATTTCGATTAAATTGAAAAAAATAACAGAAAAGTAGTAAGTCCAGAAGTAGTCCAGTTGGTGTGTGAGCAGAGAGAAAAAATACAACAAAGGATATGTGGAGCATGTTTATTTTCATGGAATTAAAAACATGTTTATAATTACATGCGATAATATATTACTGACAGCCGCATTCGAAGGTGGAAGTAATTTCTGTAATATACACAAAAGTAAATAAATAACAAAGTGACAGTAACTGAGTGACATTAGAGAAGCAATGGGTGATACCTAGGTTACTGTGTTGGTTTTAATTGATTTCTCCAATGCCTTTAATGCCGTCAGCCATGATATTCTCATATGAGAATACTACCCATCCATCCATCCATCTCCCCACACATCCATCCTCTCACATCTGATGGTATCCTGTGACACGCTGGGGGGCGATTCTCGCGCAATAGACATAATGTCGAATTAGAGATTATATGTCGAAATAAAATGGCGGATGTGGATTGAAATCGAATTTTCGTATTCTCGAAATGTCACATTAGAGAAATGTCTATGCCCAGCACTCGACTTGCAACGAGTGGTAAATGTCAGTCGACATGAATGTCGCGCGTGAAGTCTATCGAGTTCTCTAGTTGTTGTTGCTCACACAAATTCAGTGGAATTCCCATTATTCCTGCCAACTGTTGTCTACACGACAAGAGAAAACATACAGTCTAGTTACGCCAAAAAAATAGGTTAAACATACCAAGCTCTAAGCTATAAATGCACTCAACAAGTACACTAGCCATGTCAATTAAAATATGTAATAAATACCCAATATATTTAAAGAACAACAAAATAGTAAATATACATTCATAAATAAATAAAAAGAGTTTCTAATATGTAAATGTTATTACATAAGTATATCAAATATAAATAAATATTATAAATTTTAAATTAGGTACATAATGTAATTACATTAAAATAATAATAACATAATGCAATTATTTTATTACTAATAATACAATAGTAATTAATGATAAAATCAGTGCCTAATTAATGATATAATAATTGCATAATTTTATTAAAATAAGTTTATAATTACTTTAAATAATCAGTTACAATCAACTAAATAGTCAAACAAAAGCCCTTTTATTCTCTCCTACTTTTACTTTTGCTGTGCCCGACCCGGGTCCACATTCTGTAAGTGCGAGTGAACAACAAAAACAATTGACAGACAAAAGATGCAAAAAAAACCACGTTACGTTTCGTGATAGAGATCCAAAAAGCCTGCAACATTTATCTCTATTGATTCTGAGAATACGATTATATAAATTTTGTGACATTTTCAATAGACATTTAAAATTAGACATAATCTCGAATTTGAAAAAGAATTCCCTGAAATGAATGAAGAATTTCCTGGAATGGAAGAAGAGAACTTTTTATCTTCGGGGACGTCAGCAGTCGGTTCGCGAACACACAGACAGACAGTCAGTTAGACAGAGTCACTGTCTTCGGTGTTCGTATCATCTTTATACCCGGTGATCTTCAATTGCATTCAGCTACGCGGGTGGAAGGTTTATCGGACACTATAGAAGATGTAAACCGAGACTTGGATGCTATCAAAGACTGGTCTGATAGATTTGGGGTGTCCGTAACCCCTCCGCCACTCTAATCTGCTTCTTATTCGATTATTCCGATTCCCGAATCTTTTCAATAGTACCGTAAAAAATCTCGGTTTGAATCTTGACTCGAACTTTGCGATCGACTATGGTCGCGTGCCGAACTTAGCCCCGCCGAACTTGAGCCCTGCCGAACTTGAGCCCTGCCGAACTTGAGCCCTGCCGAAGTTAGCCCTGCCGAACTTGAGCCCTGCCGAACTTAGCCTTGCCGAACTTAAGCCCTGCCGAACTTGAGCCCTGCCGAACTTGAAACCTGCCGAACTTAGCCCTGCCGAACTTGAGCCCTGCCGAACTTGAGCCCTGCCGAACTTGAGCCCTGCCGAACTTGAGCCCTGCCGAACTTGAGCCCTGCCGAACTTAGCCCTGCCAAACTTAGCCCTGCTGAACTTGAGCCCTGCCGAACTTGAGCCCTGCCGAACTTGAGCCCTGCCGAACTTGAAACCTGCCGAACTTAGCCCTGCCGAACTTGAGCCCTGCCGAACTTGAGCCCTGCCGAACTTGAGCCCTGCCGAACTTGAGCCCTGCCGAACTTGAGCCCTGCCGAACTTGAGCCCTGCCGAACTTGAGCCCTGCCGAACTTAGCCCTGCCAAACTTAGCCCTGCTGAACTTGAGCCCTGCCGAACTTGAGCCCTGCCGAACTTAGCCCTGCCGAACTTGAACCCTGCCGAACTTTGCCCTGCCGAACTTGAGCCCTGCCGAACTTAGCCCTGCCAAACTTGCTCTACCAAACTATTGCACAGTTTACCAGGCTAGGAAGGGCAAGCAAGGGAAATTTGTAAGCTCAAGGCATGTTCTTTTGGAATTTTCCGCGACTCAGTGGCGGCTCTTCAAGCTGTAGCAAATCCCGGTTCGCTCGAACCTCTTGCTGTAGAAGCTAGGGATAATATAAGATCTGCATCCCTCCAGAACAAGGTGGTAAACTTGTTCAAAAAATTAATAATTAATACAAAAGTATTACATATTATTTGCTTAAAAACAATTATTATTAGTATGTTAGTTTAATACATAAATAAAAAACAATTTAAAATATAAAAAGCTTATTCAAAGTGGGCTCAATACAGTCCTTTAAACGTTGAGGCCAGTTGAAAAATTCTTCATCATGGCGTTTAGAGCAAGCCGTACTCTCTAAAACTAACCATAAATCATAATCCAGCGGGACTAGACGACTGACGGCCAGTCTTCAGCTCTGATGAAGTCCGAAACGTTCACTTCCAACCAAGACTGCGTGGACCGAGCTTTATGACCCGGCGCCGAGTCTTGTTGGAAGGACCATACTTGGTTATTGAACATGGAGTTGTTAAGGGGCTTAACTACCTTCTCAAAAATGGTATCTTGATACACTTGTGCCGATGTTTTGATACATTTTTCACAAAAATATGGCTCAGTCACGCCTTCATATCTAACACCCCACCAAACCATCACTGAAGTCGGATAATACCCACGTTGCACTCTGTCGACTAATTGGGAAGCCGTTTCAGTAGTTGTTTCGATTTTACCATCCTATTCTTTTTTAAATTATCAGTTAAAAAATTACCAGTGCGTCTCTTATAGGCTGCAAGTCCCAAGTCATCATTTAAAATACGCGACATGGTTCTGGGTGCTATCTTCATCTCCCGACATAAAATCTTTTGCTTTCGGACAGGATTTCTTCGAATTCTTTCCCTTACTGCTTTGATCACCTTTTTCGTACGAACACTACGTGGACGGCTAGATTTTATTCTGTCACAAACAGAGGAGGTCTCATTGTACCTATTAATAGCCTGCTACACAAACATTTGACTAATACCAAGCGTATGGAGAGTTTTAAAAATTGCATTTGGCTCCATACCAACTTTGTGTAATGCAATCACAGCGATTCGGTTCTCTTTCTCACCCCACTCCATTTTAATATCGCTAGCAAGCAAGCGCAAGCAAGCGTAAGCAAGTATCATAACGTGTGTGGCATGTGTGACGTGAATTTTTACGTCACAATAAAGTTATTGGATGGGTAAAACTAATGACGTAAAAATAATAGTATGGCACTTATACTTCATTTTCGTTTTAACGTAAACACAACTGAATACAAACCATATCATTATTAACAGTTTGTTTTCACTGTACGCTGCCGCTGGTCATTTCGCTAATATCCAATCAAAACAAAGCATTTTGTCACCCGTTTTGTTTCCATATAAACATTGCATCAAATTGCGTTATGTATGTTGTTTAAATTAAAGCCCAAAATTAAATAGCAGCTTATTGTAACTGGTAAATTGTTTGTGTTCCAATTTTGGATTCTTTACCTTGAAGGGTTAATTATAACGTGTCGTCAATGCGTTTCGTGTTCAATACAATAACGCTCTCAGGGCGATGTTGCGGTTGCCACGTTTTTGCAGTGCATTTGCAATGTTTAAGGTAAGACAAGATAAGTAATAC
The DNA here is from genome assembly GCA_947361185.1 of Charanyca ferruginea. Taxonomy (NCBI): domain Eukaryota; kingdom Metazoa; phylum Arthropoda; class Insecta; order Lepidoptera; family Noctuidae; genus Charanyca; species Charanyca ferruginea. Next base: position 20,896,098 of record OX376073.1, read on the forward strand.
CACGGAACAGATAAATAGAGTAGTAATACCAACCTTACTTATTATTACTACTGTTCCACTGCTGGGCCTTTAATCATACAAAAATAATACTTATATACAAAAAAGACAACCGCCTTCAAAAACTAAAAAGTGATAAATAACTTTAGCATAGAACACATAACTTTTGTGTCGAAAGTCGGTGGGAATACAAAACAACAAACAGAACAAAGCCACCAATTTTTTTACTTTTTAGTTTTTGAAGGCGGTTGTGTTTTTTGTAAAAAAGGCTTTGATTTTCCGTTTTTTAGTAAATTATAAAAGTCCTCTAAAGATTGGAGAAACGAAAACGAAACTATGTCCAAACATACAGACATACGGGTCAAACTGAAACCTGAACCTCCTTTTTTTTTATGTCGGTACGAGCATTGATCGTCACACTGGCTCGAGGTGGATACTAAGAAAGTACAGAGGCCAGCACATCAAGCTTTCCAGTATATTTCGTAATAATCTTTTTAATGACAGCAAGAGAAAAAATACAGTTTTGTTTTGAAGAACATACTGTTCATATCACCTTTGTATTGACTTCGCGCCAGATCCCCTTTAGTTTTAGTGAATCATTTGGGTTAGGTTAGGTTAGAACAGTGACCATTAAGCTCAGGCCACACCGCCAGCTAGCGGGCGGGCGGGCTAGGCGGGCGAACATCGTTTCACCTCTTTACATACTAGTTGACTAGCTCGTGGTGTGTACCGAAGTATGTAAAGAGGTGAAACGATGTTCCCCCGCCCGCCCGCTATCTGGCGGTGTGGCCTGCGCTTTAAAGCGCGAAGGCGATGCCGTGGCAGCGGCCACCGAGCGCCAGATCCCCTCTAGTGTTGGTGAATCATTTGGGTTAGATAAGGTTATAACGGTATGATATTTCCTGATATTTATGTATTCATTACAGAATTGTGCCTGAAAATTAGTAAATATGAAAGTCAAAGTCAAAGTCAAATCATTTATTTCAATTAGACCATTATAAGGCACTTTTGAACGTCAAATGAGAAAAAAAAATTGATTCTAGTTAGAAAATTATGTCAACTGAACGTTATATAAAAAGAGTATTATACAAATTGAAAATTATATAACAAGAACGTTATATTAAATGTTATTAGAGCAAAAGAAGTTTATATGAAATATAACATTAGATCACATGAAATTAGGATATCAGTTTTTATAGCATATGAAAATTATATCATGTAAACGTTATTTCAAGTGATATTATATTATCTGTTATTATGCCATATATTAACACCCCATCTAACGTTAGTAGGCACATACACAGAAAACAATAAAATTACTATTTAGCGTGAAGCTGCAACCACTTCCGTATCGCGGAGTCCCATCGGTCAGCGAACACACTGAGAACAGTGTTGATGCTACTACGGACACGTGTCATCAGAGAGGCGCATCTTTTTCTAATAATGGCGGAAAACCCATTAAAATGGTTGTCTGCAAACATCCTTGACGCACTGCATCGCCATAGCAGCCGCAACAGTGGTGCTATTCTCTAATGCCCAGTTTCTAAGGTCATTTATCTGAACTATATCTATTCGATAGTGCTTTCCGTTTCCGAGCACTCAGTTAAGGAAGAAAATCACTCAAATAGATAACTTTGTCGAATGAATAGCTATCGAAAGTTTATCCTAAGACCTCAGTAACCGGGCATAAGTAACACAACTAGCTCGAAACTTCGACAGCGGCGAGTTTTTTACTTTTTGAATTAACGACTTTTGGTGGAATTACTCAAGGTTGAATAATTTTACACTTTTGAAACTACAATGAAAAAAAAAACAATAAGCAAAAACAGTCGCTGAGCTCGACATCAATTTCACGGCTGACACGACGTCGAACTTAGAACATTAGAGAAAAGGATAGCAGCACTCCACAGCTAAAGGATTTAATTTTTAAGAAAAATTTGCTTTGGCTCGGACCAAAGCAAATTTTTGTACCTATATAAGCGAACTTGTGCAATGCTCTCGGTACTATTTCGGTGCATATAACTGCATAGTGCACCGAGCTAGACTATAATCTTTATTATAAAAGCGCGCCGTATTTTCGTACATTCATGAATACATTGCAGCTTCCTGGTGTTCTCTTTATAATATGCAGTTTAAACCTATTTCCTTTGTGTGAATAAATATGTTTTCGGGTTATAATGCTTTTTGGGATGAAAGTATTTTATGATAGAACATATTGTAGTTACTAGTTAGTTATTATTATCATTTATTTCTATTCATACACATGTTATATTATATTTTAAAATATTAGTAAAAAAAAAAATAAAAACATTTAAAAATATCAAAAATAGTAGCCAACCGCTATCGGGAATAGGGTCCAAGCTACCGGTGGTCAGGGCTCCTGAGAGAGGAATCTCCTAACAATACGCGCCGTGTCTAGGAATACTGCTTTCTGAATCAAGCCCTTGATCAAGCTGCCCAACGAGAGCCTCCTCAGATGTTGGTCGAGGCTCTTGGAAATAAATCCAATGGCCGTAACGACTATCGGCACAATAATTGCTGTATTCACATCCCACATGTCGACAACCTCGCGAGCCAAGTCAAGATACTTTATTTGTTTATCTTTCTCAGTTTTCACGAGATTCTCGTCATGCGGAACCGCTATATCAACAATCATTACGCGACGCTCTAATCGATCTATCACCACTATGTCAGGCTTATTGGCAACAATAGTCCTGTCAGTGATGGTAGATCGATCCCAATACAACGTTATATTTTTTCGAGAACTGGGTCGGGCACATACCTGTAGTACATTACCTCCGACTCCACAAGCCTGTATTTAAGAGCAAGTTGCTGGTGGATAATCCTAGCTACAAGGTTGTGTCTATGCAAGTAGTCTCCATTCGCCAGACGAGAGCACCCAGAGATAATGTGTCGGATTGATTGAGTTACTTTATTATTAAGGTTTGTGGAAAAAAGTAGTTCAGTGAGTGGAAGAAGTTTGTAGATGATATTTATAACCGAGATTCTGAATGATTGTAGGAATGTATGGATATGGTTCCCGTGCCAGAATAATAGCACCCACGCCACCTATATCATCCCGAGGTTGTCGTACAAGGCGACGTAGACGGCTTCCGTGTACCTTACCAACTCACTGTGATCCCCAACAGGCCTGCCAGGCGTGGGGATTATGGCACCCCACCCTCCTGTGGGGGTACCCTTGTTCAACAGTGAGCTTCTTCCGGCTGATGATGATGATGTAGGAATGTAAGCCAACTATCTCTACAGGGTGAAATGGAATTCATGAGATTTTTTTTAAGATGTGACTCAGACCACGAACCTGAACAACTTTCATTATAAAGCCAACTCAAACAGCGCGAAAAAAAAATCTGCAGTTCAAAAGTGCGATAAGTACTCGGCCGAAATGTATGGAACAGCTGGTTTCTTTTACGCGCTGTTTGAGTTGGCTCCATAATGAAAGGAGGTCAGGTTCGTGGACTGAGTCACATCTTAAAAGTTTACTCATGAATTCAATTTTACCCTGTATAGTAGTAGAGTTCTATCTAAAGGAGCTATTTCCACCGCAAGTCAACGTTGCTGAGACCCTTTTTGAACGGTATGGGTATCGGTGTAGCTACAGGTATATAAGGTTAAAGCTTTTTGTGCTAGGAATGGCAACGTATTAGTATCTTCTGCATAGTACACAGCATCTTCTATATACAACAATTTATAGAAGGTCCCTTCTGGATGTAGGCCTCTCCAACCGCACGCAGATTATTCGGCTCATACCCACTTTTGATGTGACAAAGTAACGTATCTTTCCTATTTTGAAGTTTCATTGGTATAAAACGCATACATAATTATGTACTTATGTAGGTATCTTTAGCAAAGTTTGGTTTTACTAACCCCTTAATCTCGAACTAAAAATTAATGTAACAATAAAATTGTCAAACGTTCTAAAGCTACTGTGATAATTCCGGCAACCAATTTGTTCGAGGCCGGGCTTTAAGTAATGGTTGTATGAGATTAACTCGTCTTTCAATGAAAGCATTTGCCAGTTAGCAGCGTACAAAGAGCGGCAGACGAATTGTCTGTCTCTTTCAATCTGAAATTTACCTTTGTAAATTCGTGGGCACTTACTGTTTACTGAAAAAAACACTGCCTGCACGGCAGATTCAGCGAACCATGCCATTACCTCGTTTAGTTATTCATTCGCAGTGCACACTAACTTCATTTGTGACTTTACAAAGTGCTTGAGTAGACTCAGGAATTGGAAAGTGGAGTTAGAAACAGACGGTAAACATACGGAATGTGAGTGTGTTTGGGAATGCATTTTGTAAAGAGAGACAGGTAACATGCAAATAGCACTTAAGGCGCTGACAAGACGTCAATGGGTCCGATTGCGTTTCTTCGGCGCATTTTAATAATGCCGAATAATAAACTTAAATTAGTCTAAAATTTGTACTAATAGACTACGGCGAATAGACTTATTTCAAATATTGTGACACGGTTGGTGCAGTGGTTGCGCGATTGACTGCTGCGCAGCCTGTTCCGGGTTCGAATCCCGCTCAGGGTAAACATTTGTGTGATGAGCACCTGTGTGTGCCCTGTGTCTGGTTGATGTTTTTCTATATATGTATGTATTTAAATGTATTTGTATATCAGCCGTCTGACACCCATAGTACAGGGTCTCCCTAGTCACAGAATACTTAATAGTACTACAGAAGGGACACTCCCTTCCCCGCGCTATATCAGATACCGCACCTCACCCCGCACTTGGAGGTGCTAATCGCCGACTCTTTAGCCAGGGCGCTCAAAATCGTAAGAACTGCAGCGCTGTAGGTACTGCTGACACAAACACTCAATTTTGCGATTTATTTTGTTTTAAGTTTTATTTATTAGTTTTAATCTTGATGATTCATTTATTTTCCAAGTTTTCGTCGTTTTATAATAATACAATTAAAACTTCCGTAATAATAACATACCAACATTACCAGCTATTAATATTGCTCTCTCTCTTTATTGTCTTAGTTATGTACTTATGTCTCTTTCTTTCACGTTCTATTCATTCTTGGAATTGAAAAGTAGTACCCTACGCACTAACTTTGTCGCGTCGCCCCATTGCGTTGCCGCGTAATGGTGTGGGGCGATCGTGAATTCCATATTTTGTAATTACCTACCTAAATTTACCATTATTGATGAATAAATAAACCTCATTACATAATAAATATTATAATATTACTTTTATGTCATTACAAATCCGAGTATTCAAAATCAAATATCATTTATTTAATTTCTTTAAGAAATAAATAATTGAACGCTCGGACAAGATCACTTCATAATAATGCTCGAAACGTTCGGGTAGTGCCGTCGTCGTTCGGTTCGCCCGACGCAAAGCGCTGCACTTTTCGCGCCATTTTGTACGCTAGCACGACATCCAACTGATTCAACCCTACTAAAATTCACGCACACATTTGCACGTGTACAGACGTCATTTGGTTTTGTAGTAGTAATAGGTAATTATTTTGGAAGTTTTGTATGAAGTGTCCGAGGTGTGCCCTAGTTTTTGGTCAGATGACCGTGTGTGTAATGTCCCTACACTTTATTATTACTTTTTTGACAAATTCATTGAGTTTGGGGTAGCAGATAAAATATATATTATGGTTACCATAGATATCCGTGATGGTTACAGTACCTATATAAACTTTATGCAACGAAAGGCGGACTTAATGCCTTGGGCATTCTCTACCTGTCAGCCAAAAATTATGTTTGGTGGTGTTATTCTAGGACATTTTCTGAGTGGATGTATGTTTGTTTACAAAACAGGTTTATGAGACAAATTCTCGTTGTAAATGAGCGGCCCAGTAAGTAAATACCCTTGACCTTTAATCCTAAATATCTGTATTAGTTAGAAAAATTATAACATTGACGTTGCATATTAGAATACAGATACATAATAATGTTCGCGTTTTTATTTTTGATTATTCAACTTGTTTTTGAGTGAATCGATATACCTAATTGCTTAGTTGTAATAAATTACAAACGTTGTGTCATCGACGTCATTTTGCTTCTCTTTCTTTTCTATGCAGTGTGACAGGGACCGTGCTTCAGCTGTTGTCTGCGTCTTAAATGCATCGAAACACGTGTTTACAAAGTAAATAAAAGTTAAATGCAACTTTTATTTACTTTGTAAACAACATAAAAACAACATGACTGTATTTCTTCGAAGAACACATTTTTCCAGTAGGTAATAGGTAGGTACGATATTTATTAAATTTATTTATTTATACTTTATGCACAAAGGTACAAAGGCGGACTTAATGTCTTAGGTATTCTCTACCAGTTAACCAAGCGTAGTGAAGAGAAAACATGGCAGGTGCATTGCAGATTGTCACTAACTGCCTCCAAATTCAATTTCCGGGCTGTTACTGACAATACCTTACTAACATTTTACACTCGAGTGGTTTGTAATGTAGAGGATTTATTGACATAAACAAGTTAATTAATTAAAGTTAATTTAAGTTAATGTTTTGGTATCGAGTTATAGCGTCGGACATACGATGGTTTGTGTTAGTATGGTAACTTACCACGTTCAGAAAATGTTTGTATAAAATGCTTTTTAGTTAAAAAACTATACAAAAAAGTGACAGCTCACAACTCAAGAAGAAAATGTATTATTGCCAGCCAGCTATGACAACCTACTGAATAGGTTGTATATAAATACACGACCTGGTTGGATGCGATTGATCTAATTTTAATCGAGATTCTTTTCAAGCAATCTTGTTCACGTAGAACTATGGAATTGCTAGAGAGCACTACACTTACATAATTGAGATAGAACAAAAAAGACGCTAAATAAATTTCGAGTTGTTTCCTACTTACGTCTATTATGTACCTATTTGTGTTCCACGGCTTTCCTTATCCTTTCCTTATCAGCACGATAAAATCGAAAATTCGATTTAATCGTTTCCAAGTTTTGAGCAAAAATGTTAGTTTAATTTAGTTTGTGACGTTAGCTAATGGCGTTACTGAATTTACGCCCTCATTCTAGTTTTACCGAAGTTCGGAACTCCGGCCGCAGCGAACTAACTTGCTCAAACTACACGCGTGGTGTATATTTTGTTGGTTGTACAGTTAAATAAAAAAATAAAATAAAAAAGGTTTATTTAGGAACATAAAAACAGTTGGCAAATAGTGACTTATAGAATACGATGATAGCCGCAAAAGTTTATAACTGTGTCGCAGCTATCAACGCCCGTATTAGCAATTAGAAAACAATGTCCCAGACATAATAGTATGCGAAATAGTATAGGTATACATTTATTTAAAATAAAAATGTAGCATGCAGATGTATAGTGTGTGTTGTGTGTGTGAGGTGTATGTGTGTATGTGTGGAAAGGGAGTTGTCAAAGGAGATATGTATGCGGGCAACATACATACTTCTTTTTGCAGTTAAAACATATCTGCCACAACACACACCCTGCATCCCCACATGCACCCTACATGTCCGCCTTTGTGCCTTTGTGCATGAAGTGTAAATAAATAAATAAATACTGCTATAATAAACCGATCTACTCAAAATTTCTCCTATTTTATTAAGTAGATAATTCTAATGACGACACAGTTGGCGCAGTGGCTGAGCGATCGACTGCTGCGCAGCGTGTTGCGGGTTCGATTCCCGCCCAGGGTAAATATTTGTGTGATGAGCACTTGTGTTTGCCTTGTGTCTGGGTGTTGTTTATCTATATATGTATGTATTTAAAAATGTATTTGTGTATGTATATCAGCTGTCTGACACCCATAGTACAGGGTCTCCCTAGTTTGGGGTCAGGTGGCCGTGTGTGAAATGTCCCCACATATTATTATATTATTATTATTATAATGGTTTTGGATATCTGTCCCAAACTTATGCCAAACTTATGCTTGATTAATTTTATATCAATTCTATTGATATAAAATTAATCAAGCATAAGTTTGGGACGTTGAATTATTATTACTGTATAGTAATGTAATAAATTCGACATAGTAATACTGAATTAGTTTGATCTAATCAATTGAATTATTGAGAGATTCGGCTGGTTCGGTTTGGCAGAATTCAGCTAAAAATACCATTTCACAAATGTTATGTCGAAGTATACGTATCTTCAAGTCTTTGAAAATGGGATAAAGTTTGACGTGGGTTTTCGCAGAGCTAACTGCAATTAATCGATCGTCGTTCACGATTTACGCAGATAATAATATGTATGATAGACTACTACAAATTACATATATACTACTATAATACTATAACAATTTTTTTTTTTTTCTTACCGTGGACACTATTTCCGTAGATACTGCAAATATCTATTATGTTTATTTCTCACCTGTGTACCTAACAATTTTGCTGGCAGTACTTTGCTGTTATGGCTGATGGTACTTAAGTTTGGTTTCGATAACGGTTCGAAGTTTTATAGTGGCTGTTTGAGATGGAAATTATAGATAAGTTTGTTTTGGAATAAGTATTTATTATAAAGAGGAAAAATTGAGTAACAAAAAAGTAGTACCCTAGTAAGTAGTAGATTGTTTATGTTTTTTTATTATACGCTTTTTATTAGCTTCACCTGTATGTTTGTATATTTGTATGTTTGTATGTTTGTTTGTAACCGACTTCTTTGGGCGCGATTTTGACCCACTTTAAACGGCCAGATTTCGTTCAAACTTTGTAGATTTATCGAGGACCGATGACAATACACTAATTTGATAAAATTATTAAAAAAAAAAAAAACAAGTCGTTCAAAATTAGTTGCCGAAAAAACAGCTATTATATACTCGGAAGGTACTGCACAAGCGCCCCTGGTAGAATAAATGTACATAATATTTATAGATATAGATATAACCAAACTAAAAAGTAAAAAATAAATAATAATTTAAAAAACTAAAAACACGCTTTTTATAGAAAACCAAACTAAAAAACAGAAAATAAATTTTAATAAATTATTTTATTTAAAAAAAAGCGTGGGGTGCATGGTGTCAATAGTTATAAATATTTTATTGACAGATATGAGTAGAGTGATTATCATTTTGATAATATCTTAAAAAGCACCCCATGCTTTTTTTAAAATAAAATAATTTATTTTCTATTTTTTAGTTTGGTTTTCTATAAAAAGCGTGTTTTTAGTTTTTTTAAACTATTATTTATCACTCTTAATCTCTCCTGTATAGTGGGTACATTTACAAACATATTTAAACTCACATACACAAACCACCCGACCCAGAAACTGTGCTATGCCAAGTTTCGTATGAACTAACAGAATTCTTGATGATTCAAAAGTGTCTGTCAATAATCTATTTACAGGCCATAGCTTACTAAATTGACCATACATTAGTAGGTAGGGTTGCTATTCCACCTTGCTCATCACCATAAACTTTATAAGAACATCTGGTTCCTTTGGTAACTTAGCGTGGATACTGAATAATAATAATAATTGTTTATTTATCAAAAAAGTAATACATAGACACAGATTAAACATAATAGAGATAGAGTAACTAATATACTTTTATTAGTTTGTACACACATCAAAAAAATCTATATCTTAAGAGACAGTGTTTGACTTTTTCTATTAAGTAGGTATATTAAAATAACATGCTCACTACGGGACTCTAATGCAATCGAATAAAAAGCAAATTGCCCATTCTTCGAATTTAAACCCCTTCTGGAATTTGCCTAATTCGACCAAACCCTAAAAACTTTTCGACCAGAGCGTCAACTGCTTACCCCCTATCCGAAGAAATTGTAATGCGGGGGGGGGGAGGGGGGTACGCAGTTGATGATGTTGTCAGTACCAGTTGTTTCACAGAAGCGTAGTACATCTGTATCCTATTTCTATCTAATTTGTGGAAATCTAGTAGAGAATTAAGTTACGACTGTCTCTGGAACGACTCGATGTAAAAGCAACTTATTCTTATTCCGCAAAATTTCCAGTGTCAGTTTACCGGCTTTCCTGTCCTCCGTCCACAGCACCGAAAAGTTAACCAAAAAAATTTTATCTGCATCACTCGTTGACTTTGAAGTGCCGTGCTTGACTGATGCGATGAACGCCTGGAAAGTGACTTGCCCGGATACAGATCGGCCCGTGAACCCATCTTCCCAGAGACAGTGGGATGAGCCGCTCTGCAGGTTGGTACGGAATAATCTAATTCATACGTCCACCAATTCTGCTGAGCGGGCCCGCCTACTGGCTGTGGGTGAGTGGAAGTCGGGCCTCTGGCTTCAGCCACTTCCATCACCCAACATCGGTACTATGCTGTGTGATAATACCTTCCGACTCGCTACATGCCTGCGTATGGGCGCTCCATGCGGGGCTCCACATCGCTGTCAGTGTGGGGAAGCAGTCGACTGCCTCGGACATCATGGCCTATCCTGCAGTAGGAGCGCAGGCCAAATGGCACGGCACGCCAGCATCAATGACATCCTCCGTCGTGCTCTTGCCACCGCCGGGGTGCCTTCTATTTTAGAACCGAATGGCTTGGCACGTGACGATGGGAAGAGACCAGACGGGATGACCATAATGCCTTGGAAGTTGGGTAGGCCTTTGGTGTGGGACGCAACATGTGTCGACACCCTTGCGCCATCTCATCTTCCTAGCACAACGTGTTGTGCTGGGGCGGCTGCTGCAGGTGCCGAAAACCTCAAACGGCGCAAATATATAACCTTCTTGGAAGCTATATATTTGAGCCGTTTGGGGTGGAAACTCTAGGGCCATGGGGTCCGAGTGTCCATATTGTTTTTCGTGACATCGTCAAGCGGCTGGTCGACTCCTCACGTGACCCGAAGGCTGGTCTATTCTTGGGTCAAAGAATCAGCATTGCCATACAACGTGGCAATGCTGCCAGCCTGTTGGGCACGTGTCCCGCTGACAGCGATGTGGACGAGTTTTTTGATGCCCTTTGAGCTCCCTGCCTTTTTCCTAGAATTGTAAATAATTTTATTATTTTGATTTTTATTTGAAATAAATGTACTTATTCTTAAAGTGCCTATTATTACTAGATAATTCTCAGAGAAAGAAAATCAAAACTAAATCCCAGGCATTTTTTCCAGAACTAATCTGTACTTATTAAAAAGCACTTTCGTGATTTACTGCGCTGTCAGACAAGATTAATTATTCCTTTGGCCAAGAATATAGAGGTGTACTAAGAAAATATTTAACAATGACACACTGAGGAACCGCGATGGCTGCTGGAGTAAAGGTGTTCTTGAGTGAGATCACAAATCGCCAAACGTAAGGTAGGAGGGCTACGTGGAGGCTAGGCGAGACTACGTGGGAAAAGGGTCAAGAAGTCTATGTCTTGCAGGGAACTTGACGCTGATGCTGATCATGAACCAATCAATCAATCAAATAATTAGTATGCAGTGGAAGTCGTACATACGTTATCACCGATTTCTCGAAGGAAAAACAAATTGTGTAAACAGCTGTGATTGGTTGTTGATAATTTTATTCAGTCAACCAATCACTAATCACAACCAATCACCCTCAGAATATCAGGACGGCCACCTGTCGGTTCACATTCAAACTAAAAGCTTGCGAACACTTTCATAGAAGGTTGACAGACTCTCTCACAATCTCACAATTAATTTGTTGTATTTCTCTTTCTGGATTGTATGTCTTTTTAGCTCTCTCTACTTTGTTTATTTTGTTTGTATGTACGTATATCATTATGTAGCTATTTATTATTTTATTATTGTAAATATTTTCTGTATCTTGAAAAGATACAGAAAATATTTTGGCGCTGCATCACCGTAAGGTAGACTGGTAAAAAATACCCAAGGCATTAAGTCCGCCTTTGTACAGTGTTTTTTCACATTATGTGCATAAAGTTTAATAAATAAATAAAAACTAAATAAGTCACGCTTGGCAATTTGTCATTTTTGGTTCGAGAAACTGCGGTTAAGACATACAGGAAAACCGAAAAAATCAGGGTGTGGCTGTATCTTGAACACGTCCGTGTGTTTTATGTCAATACGTGCACGTAACGGATAATATTTTATTTTCACGAACGTATTATATATTATGCAAGTCATAAGTATTTTTGAATGAACAGAAAATTGTAACGAATTCTTTGATACTTTAGTTATCGAGTGGTGTAATTAAATGAATGTAGAGATGACAGATATAATACTAATAATAATTATCGCACCACCTGCTCGACGATGTCAAATTATATGTCATGCAAACCTAACCTAAAGTAAGTCATTTAAGACCTGAAGTCTAGCAGGGCATTAATATTGTACTGAATTTCATTATGACCCGCTGGTCATTAATGTGATTTGAATTTGGAACATAAATTAGAAATCGCATACGAACATTCACCATTAGATCTGCCTCAGATTATGAAACAAACAGCAGATAGACAGCGCGGAACACTCAGAGTGAAGCCAAAAAAGCAAATAGAAATTCAAAAGCGAATACCTACAACGCGCTTCGTGCTGTACTGACACGAGTCAGTACAGCACGAAACGCCGCATCGTTAAAAAAAACAAATGAAAATACAAACACAAATTCAAAAGCGAATACAATCACGAGATTGTATGTATTCGCTTTTAAATGTGTATTTGCTTTTTTGGCTTCACTCTCAGTGTTCCGCGCGGTCTATTCTCCCGATTTTGTTTATCTGAATTACATCCCACTATGAAAGAAAATTTAAAGACGATTTGTTGTTCTTCTTCTTCGTATCGCTGGCACGACAGTCTTTTATATTTGTTGTTCTTCTTCTTCGTATCGCTGGCACGACAGTCTTTTATATTTGTTGTTCTTCTTCTTCGTATCGCTGGCACGACAGTCTTTTATATTTGTTGTTCTTCTTCTTCGTATCGCTGGCACGACAGTCTTTTATATTTGTTTGGCCCAAAATTTAGCCACTTTCATGGCGTCGTCGCCATTTCACGTTAAAATCAAGAATGAAAGTCACGTCTTAGATAAAGCGAGAAATATAACACAGACCAACAAAACCCAGAAGTCAGGACAAAGAATACTACATAATTAGTACAATACAGACATCACACTACGTAATCTAACTACGCCGACGCGACGTCCGACAACGAATTTGATTCAATTTGCACGCCTGCCTGTAGCTTCTCTTGAAATATTACTTGAGTTTGTTAAAGTACAAAATTTGGGCTTATTAAATACAATTAATATAATGTCGTTAGACTGTCGGTTGGCGTTTTGAGATAGGTAGGTTAATAAAAAATGCTAAAAATAAACGAAATAATCGGGGTGTGTGGCTGTGTTGTGAATACGGCCGTATATTTTACGTGAACACATGGATTTAGCTCGTGGCTAATTTAAGGCCATACAGATCGATTGGTCAAAGGTTAAGCTACGCTAACCGCGGTCGGTCCGTGGATGGATGACCATCCCTTTAATACCGAGTTTCCTCCGTGCTTCGGAAAGCAGGTAAAGCCGTTGGTCCCGGCTGTCATTTGTAGATCTTTGGCAGTCGTTATGGGTAGTCAGAAGCCAGAAAGTCTGACAACCAGTCTTACTAAGGGGTATTGTGTTACTCAGTAACTGGGTTGTAGAGGTCCGATAGGCAGTTGCTCCATGTAAAAAACTGGTATTCAGCTGCACCCGGTTAGACTTGAAGCCGACCCCAATATACTTGGGAAAAGGCTAGGCAGATGATGATATGTATTTAACCGGTAATATTTCCTTTGATGCCGTAAGGAACTGAACATAGCAAAGAATTCCTTGATGAGTGAGGAGTTTTGAGTAGGTAGTGTAATTAAATTTTGGCTGTAGATAATAAATATATTGCTACAACACTAAACTGTATAAATCGATTCAATTTTGATATAATTAATTTTTGGTATTGCCCTTCTTTGGAAGCAAAATAGACGTATTTACGTCAAAAGTTTTGGTAAAATAAATCTAAAGAAACGACAACACTAAAATAAGAATGTTCGAAATCGATTCACAATTGCTGGAGATATTTCGTAACAAACATACAAAAAAAAAAACACAATCGAATAAAGAAATGTGTGTGTGTGTGTCACATAAAGACAAAAAAAATGAATTGCTACCTCCTACCTTAGACCGAGACCAGGGGTGTGATTCTGTAAGACCTCATTCTAAACTTCGAATCTGAATCCGCTGTGACTTTCTTGATTGGCATTCTAAAAACTCGGTTGATAATTCGAATTTACACTAGCGCCACCCTTGCGAGCGTGTCAGCGAGTTGAACTAAATTGACAGGGAGATTTTGACAGATAAAGTATGACATGACGTAAAAAGTGGCATTCTGTAAGGTAATTTCCCCGTCACTTCGGACTCGAACCCGATTCAAAGTGTCAAATATATCAAGGTCATTTTGAACCTTATGCGAAGTGAGAGTGAATACCGATGTGAGATGCGAGTTGTTGTTTGAATTTTACAGAATCGACCTACAGTGTTTTAGGAGCCTGTTTCCCTAGATACAATAGTAATAGTACATTACAAATATTGGCTGTCATGAAAGTACATAAATAATAGGACAATATGGTGTTGTTCTTGGTCAAGTAGATCATTTCGTCCGGTTCTCCTTTTTAGTAGCAAATGTATAGTCAAGAAGACTATCCAAGTAACGCCCAACGTAACAAAAAGGATACAAAATACTGTTCAAATTTTTCTAATGGAAGTGTAAACTGAAACTTCCTTTTACGAGCTACTGTCCCACGCATCGATGCATTAACGTGGTTGGAGTGGACGCAGTTGTGTACACTTCACTGTATTACACTGTAGTGCAAGATAAAGTATAATTACTTTGTGTGCACTGGACTGAAAGCAACAATTGGATTTGTTAACAACTGTTCTCATAATATTTTTTTCAACACACTTGCTCATAAAATGGCTCTAATTTCACCGCAATTAGGCACATAATGACACCTGTAATCAAACTGTGACTTTTTCATTGCTATTATTCACAAGTGAGTTATAGGTTTTTTTTTTATTTCATTGGTTGAGTTGCTTTGTTCTTAAAAAAGTTTCGATACAAAAAAGATCGTGTTCAATAAGTACAAACAAAGAGAATAAAAGTTTTATAGTGTTTGAGTACAAATAAATGAATGTACCTATTGCTTGCTCATTTCATGCAACTTCGTATTTAAATAGATAATTTCAACTGTACGTTTTTAATAAATAAAACTTTCACTCAAATATAACTTTTGTTTTCTCTGTATTACAGAAAACTTTGAATTCCCCATTTTGTACGTGGCTAGAACGCTATCCGCGAAAAGACAAAAAAAAAGAAACCTCATTTTTTTAGTCTATGGCCGATCGCCATTATTTGATGCGCGCGCATAGGAAAACTGATTATTTTTTCCCGCCATTGCGAAAAACTTTTCACAACTCGTTTTCACTGTTGAAAATATTTTTTTAGTATTATTTTCTTCACAAGTGTGTTGAAAAACGTCGTATGATACACGTGTGTATTGATGATTACCGTCCTCGGCTCTCTTAAGACCCTCACCTAACGGCTCGGGTCTCAATGGCGCCTCAGCGGTAATCACCAACATTACACACTTGTACCATAATGTACTATTATGCTATTCGATGGCAAAGAAGTGTCAAAAAGTTGGAACAAGCGATATTGAATCATGTGCAGTTCAACTTGAACTCGCCTGCCTTGCATTTATAGTGTCCCGATAATCGCCCTCCTACTTAACTTAACTGTTATAAATATTTATTTCTATGTATTTATTATTTCATTATAGTAAATTTTAAGTATCTTTACACCATGCTTTGTCTCTGCATCACCCCAAGGTAGACTGGTAGAAAATGCCTAAGGCATTGAATCCGCCTTTGTACAATGTTTTTTCACATTATGTGCATAAAAGGAGTTGTTTCAAAATGTATGGAGCCTGGGCCCAGTCCTTGTACACCATACTTAATAATAGAGAAACACATTTTAAATAGTTCTCAACTGTCCAATTAATTTAAAATAAGCTTTGTGAGCAGGTAAAACACAATAAATAGCACTTGAAATTGCAACACACAACAAACAGCAGTCATGGCGGTAAGCTGTCATTTTGATTGATTAATGACGTTTGACATTTATAATTCTGATTTCCTGCGTCGATTTGTAGATAGGCAGGTAAACAGATGGGAAAGAAACTGTGTTAAATTAAAAAAAACGAAAGGGAGGTTGTTATAAAGTACTCTAGAAACTAGAAACAAAACGAGACGAAAGTGACTGAAGTGAGACTGTTGTGACACTGACAGCTGACAGTTCTCTTTCTATGATCAACGGTCGATCTATGGTTTATAGAGTAGCTAAATCTGAGTGACGCCATGTTGAAAACCCATAAAAATTATTGTTAAATTATCAATTTACTACCACAACAGTATACATTTAAATGAATTATCAGTATTTTTCCCGGATTCTACGGATTTTCCTCTTTTTTTTGAAGTGGTGCACATAGACTGGGCCCAGTATGAAACATGTCCTTTAATAAATAAATAAAAACAAAATAAAAAACGCTTTGCAATTTGTTATTTTTGGTTCGAGAAACTGGGGCTAAGACATACAGGATTATAAAAGGAATCAGGGTGTGGCTGTATCGTGCGAGTCTAGTTCTATGTATTTATTATTTCATTACAGTAAATTTTAAGTATATTTGCACCTCTACCATGATTTGTCTCTGCATCACCCCAAGGTAGACTGGTAAAAAGTCAAAGTCCGCCTTTGCACAGTGTTTTTTACATTATATGCATAAAGTTGAATAAAAAAAATGTGTTTGTTAATTTAGATGTTTGTTTATCAATCGCGTCTTAATAACTGAACGGATTTCTTTAATAAGTGGTCACCCCCTTTCTATACACATTTGTAATAACAGAGTCCTAGCATATGCGTAGTCTTGCCAGGAACAAACTTGAAATGTCTCATGTAAATAATTGACAACATTTCAAAACTGACACGACAAAAATAGTTTTTTTTTATTTTCGTATCCTGAGTCCAAATACATATTTCTTTATTTCTGAGAAAAATAAGTAAAATCAAAAAACATGTGATGACGTCACATAAACGGTGGAATGAGGTAGTTAAGTACATTTGCATAAGCATTTCAGTGGTTTAGATTAAAACATACGAATAAGACACACGTCAATGTCACATATATGAAGTGTAATAATAATGATAATAGTTTTTTGACAGGTCACAGTAAAGAATACTCTATTCCAATGTAAGTATGACGTTATTTGTCGCTTACGTCTTTTTAGAATACACATAATTTCAAAGTTAAAATTATATTACATATTCGAAAAACGGAAAAATACGGGTGCCGGTGCCGTAGATTTGTATTTACTTTTATATAACGTAATAATACATGCAGGTTAAAAATATTAAATGTTGTCAATAGGGTATTACACCCATTTTTGAAAAGTGTCTCAATGAAATTCTGTAGTGCTAATAATTATGCCACCAAAAAAAACAACATTTTTATTCAATCGATAAGTGCCATAAAAATGCATCTAAATTTAAAATTTTCAAATTTCGCGCGTAGTTTGACGAAAACGCCTCTTACTGGAAGCCATATTGCTCAGCGGAATTGACGTCAATTCGTTTTGTATCAAATGCGCATATATTAAATATGATAATTGTATATAATTGAAAAATAAATAAAGGCATATTTTGTAATAGGTGTAATAATTAAAAAAATACGTTGGTTACGAAAATAATAAAAGTACAAAGCCTATATTACCTATACGCCAATCGGTTGACTAACAGTTGACAATTTTTTGTTTACACAGCCGTACGGCGTAGTAACAGGGCTGCTACTATTTCATGGTGTTTTAAAACAGATTAAAAATACTGAAAACTTTGAATTGAATTTAAAAAAATATTTTGTTATTTTATGAAGTAAAACTTACATTTTCCGACTGCTTTATGCCTAAACTGTCTCAATAACATATTTATAGATTTTTTCTTGTATAGAGTAAAATACCCTATTATACACCGACACTTTTCATTTAAGTCGGAATACAGCAGGGGTACTTTGCGGCAGAAATAAAAATGGTGGTACAGTATGGCCGACGTACCTTGGCGGTCCTGAAGTTAGCCGATTATGCGCAATGGATCTTTTAGGAACGAAATTGTCTACTGCGCAGCTAATCGGCTAACTTCAGGATCGCCAAGATACGTCGGCTGTACTGAAAGAAATAAATAAAGAAAAAGTATTTATTCGCCCCCCAGGACAAAAACACACAAAAATTACATTAAAAAAGAAAAAAAAAAAATACGAAAATTGGTCCTGTACGAGGCCAAAAGGCTCCTATCTCAGCACCGTGCTGTGTGTGGTGTGTACTGTAGGTAATATTACCTCGTATTACCTACCAGCTACCATAGGGAGGAGTTCGAGGCTTAGTAAAATCCGTACAAATTGATCGGTCATGGTTAAGCTACGCATGCCGCGGTCAGTCTGTGGATGGGTGATCGTCGACTCCTCCGTGCTTCGAAAAGCACGTAAAGCCGTTAGTCCCGGCTGTCATTCGTAGATCTTTGACAGTCGTTTTGAGTAGTCAGAAGCCAGAAAGTAGCTCCATGTAAAATTCTAGTACCAGTTGCATCTGGTAAGCCGACCCCAGTATAGTTGGGAAAAGACTAGGCAGATGATGGTAGGTAATACTACCCCCGACAAGATCCTTATATGAACTCTCCTACTACTAAACAATGTTCAAAGTCAAACTCAAAGTCAAAACATTTATTTCAATTAAACCATTTACAGGCACTTTTGAATTGTCAAGGAGTCGGTCAGTTAGTCAGAAAGTTGAAGCTAGTTGCTCGTTCCAAAACGTAGGTAGGTCTCTATGGAGAAGAACGAGAAAGAAACTCCACGGACACTCTTTTAAATCAAGTTTTTACATTCGTTAGTTCGTTCCAACATGAGAAGACTAATATTCAAAATGCTGCATAAAATGAACAGTATCTAAAATAGTTTCAATGACTCTTTTATTATGAGTCAACAGAGTCATAAGTATTATGTGAATATGCGAAAATATTTGAAATATGTATCGGTGAGTGGGTGGTAAGCTTCGTAACACAACCTCCTCTAAGCTGATAAATCCTTCGCTTTCGGATGGAGAGACTACTATTGAAACTCGATTATTATACCAGCACTTTCCCCGTGACTTTATTAGAGTTATTTTTCTTGAGGATCCCTAATTTTTTGATAATAAAATATAGCCTACTAGCTTTTGCCCGCGACGTAGTCCGCGCGAAAGTATGTCATCGCGGAGACAGACAAAATCGTGGATTAAAAAGTAGCCTATGTCCTTTCCCTGGGTTGAAGCTATTTTCATACCAAATTTCATCAAAATCAGTTCAGCCGTTCCAACGTGAAAGCGTAACAGACAGAGTTTCTTTTATTTCTTATATTTTTATTTGTAAATTGAACCCTTGGGAAGGACATAAGCTACTTTTTATTTCGCGACTTTGTGTGCATCCGCGATAACCAACATTCACGCAGACGAAGTCGCGGGCAAAAGCTAGTATATATACTAATATATACTAGCTTTTGCCCGCGACGAGCGAGGGCAAAAGCTAGTGCTTTTGCCCGCACAAAGCCACAAAGTCGCGAAATAAAAAGTAGCCTCTGTCCTTCCCCAGGGTTCAAGCTATCTTCATTCCAAATTTCATCAAAATCGGTTCAGCCGTTTCATCGTGAAAGCGTAACAGACAGAGTTAAGTTAAGTAAGTAGTTAAGTAAGTTAGTTATAATATTAAGTATGTATAGTATGGAATAGTATGGACTAGCTTTTGCCCGCGACTTCGTTTCCTAAGACTCCAGATTTAAGTTCAAAATACATCAATGGGAAGTTGGGACCACGCGGGATAAGAATTACCTATCCTATTTGAGCTACATCTGTACACTCTACATGTCTTGCTGAGACGCGTTGACTCGCACCATACTTGCGTCATTTGAATGCTATTGATATTAAATGTATGCCTTACAATATATCAACGTGTGCGATTACTGCTACGCGGTGACTGACAGAGAAAGGAATCGTCAACAGTTTCACATGTAATCACAAATAAATCTATCGGAAGCCAAGTGATCTTTTCTCTTGTGAAGTTTGTGAAGGTTTGTGAAAAACAGAATTCGTTATTAAATATAATTTTTCTTCTCTAAAATATCAAATAGCCTTCAATGTTAATTTGATTGGAAAGCTAATACTTTAACAAAGTCTTTGTTGGAATTAAATGTCCTAAAACATCAAACGATGTATAGACATTAAGTTTGTGTTCTCTAAAAATACTACTTAAACGAGTTCTGTTCGAATTACAATAGTAGGCAATTTTCTAAGTTTGAAGTCTCTCTCCGAGTGTGTTCTATCCTTGAAATTGTCTGTATGTTAGCTTAGCGGTGTTTCCTCACGGCTTCAACTTCCTGCTGTGGTTATACATTGCTTACATGGTTATTATCATTAACTATACACAATACCTACGTGACTAGTAGGTGTGTAAACACATGTTTTTTGACAAATCAATTTTTATATTTTCTCAAAAAGCATCTCAGTGTGACTGGGCCGGCCATTTTTGCAGCATGTCGATGGGATCATGGGCTAAAACAACCACTATCGTTCGTCAATCCGTGGAAACCCCGTCGTGCCTCGTAAAGCACGTAAAGCAAGCGTCTCGGATGTAATTCGTAGATCTTTGACAGCGTGTATTCCCGTTGGCCCCGTCGGCCATGTCCCCGTTAAAGGGGACAAAGGGAATTGAATAAAATAAATAAAATTTCTTCCCGTTGTCCCCGTTGCGTTAAAATTGTTATTTCTATACAAATGCCTACATATAAAATTAAAAAATACATAACCTAAAATGTTAAAATCTATCTTAATGTACATAATATCTTTCATTTTAGTTTCGGGCTTGCCGAGCGATAACGTGAATTCTTAACTATACCCGTTGCCGAAATGTACGTAAGGGGGACAACGGTAATGAAATTTTATGACGTGTCGTTGTCCCCGTGACGGGGACAAAGTTACGGGGACAACGGGAATACATGTTTGACAGTCGTGTTACCTAGTTACTGGGTTGTGGAGGTCAGACAGGTATATGTATAACACTGATTCTCAGTTGCATCCTGTTAGACTGGACCGACACCAACATAGTTGTGAAAAACCTAGGCAGACGATGAGACTAGGTGTCTTCCCAAGTAATGGTGACGTCATTGAAATAATGTCTACCAACCGAAATAATAAATTCAATCTAATATAACGACGTCTTTCTTTTCTAAAGAAAATAAGACTTTAGTTTTCTACAGTAATGCAGAAAAATCGATTAATTGCGAATCGAACTCGCTCATGGAGGGTTCCGTACCACAGTACCTACAGTATAGGTACCTAAAGACCGAGCAAAAATACCCCAAAAAATGACCCCTTTTAACACTTTCACTGTCCATGAAGCAGACACAATAGATCAATGAACTTGAACCATATGTGGCTTATGGGACAGGGAAGGATTAATGTTTAACTTTATTTTATTATTTATTGTTATAGCGTCTATAATAATACATATTCTGTGAAAATGGAGACAGTCCACTGTCAAGCAGACGGACGTCGAAAAAAACATGTTTCTGTATCATCATTATCAGCCGGAAGACGTCCACTGTTGAACATAGGCCTCCCCCATAGAACACCACAACGAGCAACCTGACGCTTGCATCCATCGGTTATACGAGACCTTAACGATGTCGTTGGTCCATCTGATGGTTCTTTGTATGGATCACTTTAATTATTAAGAACTTTATTTTATTTTTATTGTCCGTTGTTATTTCAAGTTGTGTTACCTATTACGGTTCAACAAATACAGCCCACTCACTCACAGAAAGACGGACGCCGAAAAAAACGTTTCTTATATAGGGAGTTAATTTAATTCATAACTATATTTTATTTATTTACACTTCATGCACAATGGTACAAAGGCGGACTTATTTTACTTTTCTTATTTGTTGTTATAGCGGCTATAATATTACACACCCTGTGAAAATTTACGGTTTCAAAGATATACTCCACTGACAGACACTTAGATGGAGGCATAGTAATTTCCTCATTTATTATTATAGTTTGTAATTGTATTCTAGATCATTGTGTTTGTTCTATTAATTGTATTTTGTTGTGTAACGTGTACATTTAAAGTTAGTACAACGTATTAATATGTAAGTGCTGTGTACTCCTTTAAGTGACAAATCCACTTTAATCCTAACGAATGTTCGCCTCATTATATAATTATGTTATTAGTGGATAAGTCGTTGGAGTTCCTATAAATAAATAAATAGTAATCGGGTCCCGTTCCCTCTTTACGAACCCTAAAAACTGCGAAATGTTATGCCGATCAGAAACAATTTATTATAAGTAAGTACCTATCTATTATTTGATGAAAACAATACTTATTGGTTCTGTTAAGATTAATGTTACAAGAGTATTGTGTCTGAATTCTGTATTGTGATTAATTATAGGACTACTAGCTTTTGTCCCGTCTTCGTCCGCGTAAATGTCGGTTATTGCAGACGTGGACAAAGTTACGCATTAAGGCTTGTAATTATGCCTATAACCTTGAGCATTTGAGCACTTGAGAATTTGTGGACGAGTGCGGGGGTGATATAGACGCAGTCTTTAATCGGGCGCATTTTTAATTTATTGTAATAAAAATAATACATATTTGTAAAAAGTAACAAAACCAAATCATTTTCCTTTGTATTGTAAAGCAGTAGATATTTTTTTTTATAGTCTTTTGATAAGAAATTAAGGAGTAAAATGGTTTCATCTCAATGATTTGGAGGTGATTTTGTATTTTTTTTTTCTTATTATGTGATACCGATAGAAAAATTGTGGCTAACCAAATTACGTATCATATCATGTAGATTACTAAAATAAAAATTCAGATGTAATTTCTCTGTAAATGACGACTAAAAGTTGCTTCATCTGCATGCTTCTTTCAAGCTTTTTTCGAGAGAGCAGCCTTAAACAGCAGCGTATATAGTCTTATTCATATCCCAAGCGAGTCATATTATTTGTTTAGTTTGGTTTTGCCTTGATGGGGTAACAAACAGACAAAGTTACTTTCGAATTTATAAAATTACCGTGGTTGGATTAATACTTACAAATCTTACAAATCGTTATTGATAGTTTATATCACTGTTTTACGGACGCACGGATATCTATTATTTTACCAAATTCTCTTTGTGTAATGACAGGCAGTGGTAGGCCGTTCTATTCATACAAAAATGCCAAGACTAGGTACCTATATATATTATAGTGAACGATGTGATGCGATTTTACACAGCACGATTTTATAATAGTTTTTTAGTATCTAAGGTAAGTAGTACAATTTAATCGCGTGTTGTCACATTTTTGAAATAACACATAGTTATGCGACAGCATTTCATTGCAATGCTCGCTCTCTTTTACTCCATTTCTAAGGAAAATAAGTGTTCAAGCGATTCCCAATGGCGTATTTACCTACCTATCTGCCGTTGTATTATGTATGACCCTATGCAATATTGAGTTTTCACTTAGGGTTCGAGTGCTCACCTTGTTTTTCGGGACATTGCCAAACGCCTTGTCGATTCATCAAGTGCCTAGAGGGTTATTCTTGTTTCAAAGATCAGTTCTGATTAGGGCAAGCCCGGCTTTTGAAGTTCTATGAAGATCCCGCCACTGGTTGCCAGCCTTTTAGGCACTTGTTCTATTTTTGTCAATGTTATCTATTTTACCAATATTGTCAATTTTGTATTTTATTTTATCAATCTTATATTTTATATTCATGCAATTGTTATTCATTGTAAATAATTAGCGCTTATTACTTTGTAAGTTATCTTTTTTTTTTTTTTTGATTGAATTTGAATTGAATTGTAAATGTGGTGTTTGCCTTTAATGAATTGTTGCACTGTTAATTTATTTTAAGCATCTAAATTTTGGTCGCTCTATGTATGTGTAAACAATTGTTGGCGAACCTAAATAAAGAAATAAATTATGTGCCTCTTCACACCCTGCACCAAGATTATTATATATGCGTATAATATTGTTATTATATATAAGTCTTGTGTTGCAGATTTGAGTCGTAAAATAAATAATGAAATAGCTATATATAGTTACTAGTCGATTGAAGACGGTTTTACACAGAAATCTACGTAAACAAACTGTTTCCGTCGTTACATTCGCGTAAACATTTCAACGACGTGCAGTAGATACACAACAAATCCTTTAATACATAAATTAAAGCAGGGTCTACATAGCTTGGATGTGTTTGCTATTTGCCCTGAAGCAGTACGACGGAGTACGACACAGTACGCAAACTTGTGTAAGACTAGTGCTGAACTAGGCATAATAATAATAATCTTTAATGTAACAAAAACACATTTTACAAATTGAATGCCTACGTAAAATGCTACTTTAGTAACAAAATTGTGTCGCTGCTATTAATGCCCACCTCCAAGAAAACGACGGTAGCGTTCCAGATTCCAAAGACGAAAATGCAGTGAAGGTAAAAAAAAGAACAATTACAAGAATTAAAAAATAAAATAGAATAGAATAGTAGGTAGGTACAGTGAGGATGTTCAGGTAGCGTTGTAACTGATCACCAATTGATATCCATGTATGTTTATGTATGTTTTTCTATAAGCCCTTGCTTAGGTATAGCTTCTTGCAAGTCATTGCGGAGAGAATGAACACTGACGGTCCCTTCATGGAGTACTGGACGAAACAACATGTCAGGCGTTCCTAATTTAGTGTGTATTATCATTTTCACACGCAGCGCAGCATTATCATTATTGTATGTTTCATGATTGTTATTTATTAATTAATGAATTAACCCAACTATAAGTACCTATATAATTTATATTTGACTTATGTGATTTATATTTTATCTGAAATAGATAATTTGAATTGAATTGATAAAAAACATAATATATAAATCAAAACCATATCTACATATATCTACATATATATCTATAACTCTATAACTATATTCGGAATTAATGACCAATACTTAAACCACAATTATATTAACACGTAATTTATAAATAAAAATTGTTAAGTAAGTTTATTTCAAATTTGAATTGTAAATTATAATTAATATTAATTATTGTACTTTAGCTCATGTAACATCTCTAACAAATGAATGTGAATACTTGCAAATTTCGTGTTTCGCATCGAAATATGAGTGGGCGCAGAAAGCAGCAAAATAATATTGGAATGAAATCTGAAATTACTAAAGAAACACGTCTATCGAACTACACATGTGACGCAGTCATTACTACCGTTTATTTTTATTTTTTTCTTCAAAACACATTTATCGAGGTCAAGTCACAGTGATAGATGCTCTTGCGCATACGTCTTCGCTTTTCCTTTCTACGGCTATATTTTGTACTGATAAGTATTTTAAATTTAATATGTGTAGCATCGGTGGTTCAGTGGTAGAATGCTCGCCTGCCACGCGGGCGGCCCGGGTTCGATTCCCGGCCGATGCAGTAATCTTTTTGTATATTGTAAGAATGTTCATGACAATTTTAAATAATTTGGTATGACTGTGTAGTTTACATATTTTTTTCAGGTTTATCTATCTTTTTAATTATTATTGTTTTTTATTTACTTAAGAAGTGTGTCTCTTCACCACCCTTTGTTGACTGCTTTGAATCCGCCTTTACTTCATGCACAAAGGTGGCACTCGATTTAAAGGTAAGAGACCTTTAAGTGGAGTACTGCGCAAGTCAAATCAAGTCTGTGTCAAGTCTCATCTTTCGTGGCGCATACTATACACCTACGGCGGTACCCCGCCGCGATATTATAGCGCCATTTCAACGAACAAACATTATCGTGCCATTCATGAATTTCTATATTTAAAATTGTTACTCAATCGAATTTGATGGCTCAACAAAAGGTATTATTTAGACTTTTTATATAATCGCTTTTATATTCTGCGTTGGGGGTTTTTTAATTTTTTTTTTTTTTTAAACGTATGTAATTTAGTTTGGTTTTGTATAAGAGTTTACAAAAATAATTATCAAGTTTTTAGTTTTCATTTCGTTAGTTGATATTCCTCATTCCCTTTCAACATAGTAGTAGTATTCTACTAGTCATGCCTACTCATTTGATACCCATATTGAGGGAGTTGTGAAAAAAAATATAATTAATTCGCCATTTTGTGGCGGCGGCCATCTTGGACCGATTTTCATCAGATATAGCTAAGAACACTCTCGACTACTTCACCTTTCAAACAAAAAAAAAACAAAATCAAAATCGGTTCATCCGTTCGGGAGCTACGATGCCACAGACAGACACACACACTAACAGACATGTCAAACTTGTAACACCCCGTCGTTTTTTCGTCGGGGGATAGTAAATTAAAAAAAATATTCTAAGTATTTTTGTTTAATTTTTTTTTAAGAAAAAACCGACGTTTACCATAAACTCGACTTCGCGATGGTAGCCACGTTGTAATATTTGTCTGTATGCGGGTTTGCTTTTAAATTTAACATATTTTCATTTTACCAAACGATAACTTGAGAACCGAAAAACCACCGAACTTACAAGTTTTCATCAAACAAACAATTCTTAAGACAACAATTAATAATCAAAACTTCTACCATGTTTCTTAAGGTTGCCACCCACGTGTTATTATTCTAAGGTTACCTAATTTTAATAGATAATACGAGGGCTGCACTAAAAGTATCGGGAATGGAATATTTCCACTGTTCCTGTCATATTAAAATCTTTTTAATTGAAAACTCCTTGGTTTTAAAAATCGAATAATATGTATTTATTTAAAAAAAGATTCTCGGTCTTGTCACAAGATTTGGTCAAACTTGTTTAGTCGTTGAGAAAATCGAATTGACTCGAGAAAATTCAAGAGCGATGATTTATTATGACTTTCGAAGTGGTTTATCACAAAAACAGTGTGTTGACCGGATGATTTCTGCATTTGGTGATGAAGCCCCATCCAAAATCACAATTTATCGCTGGTTTGGTGAATTTCAACGTGGACGTGTCTTGACACGTCCACGTTGAAATTCACCAAACCAGCAGACGGGGATCATCACTGAGCTTGCTCAGTGATGATCCCCGTCAAGGTCGTCCAAAAACTGCAGTCACCCAAGAAAACGTTGATGCTGTGCGTAAGCTGATTGAGGAAGATTGACATGTGACATACCGCGAAATTCAGGCAACGTTAGACATTGGCATGAGTCAAATACAAATAATCTTGCATGAACAATTAGGTGTAAAAAAGTTGTTTTCCGGATGGATACCGCATTCGCTCTGTGAAAAGCAAAAGGCGGCTCGCGTTACTTGGTGCGTCAGAACTCTCGAAAGATTCCACGCAGGATTCTCAAATGCTGTATACAACATCGTATCAGGTGACGAATCCTGGATATACGCGTAGTACGAACCCGAAACAAAAAACCAGTCACGAGTTTGGGTGTTCGAAAATGAGTTAAAGCCAACAAAAATTGTTCGTTCACGGAGTGTGTAAAAAAAATGGTGGCCACGTTTGTCTCCAAAACCGGCCATTTTGCGACTATTCCTCTTGAGAGACAAAGAACGGTTAATGCAGAATGGTATGCTAGCATTTGTTTGCCACAGGTCGTTTCTGAACTCCGTAAAGAGAACTGCAACCGCCGCATCATCCTCCATCACGACAATGCGAGTTCTCACACCGCGCACAGAACAAAAGAGTTTTTAGAGCAAGAAAACATAGAATTATTAGACCATCCGCCGTACAGCCCCGACCTAAGCCCTAATGATTTCTATACTTTCCCTAAAATAAAGAATAAATTGCGTGGTCAGAGATTTTCATCACCTGAAGAAGCTGTGGACGCTTACAAAACGGCCATTTTGGAAACCCCAACTTCCGAATGGAATGGTTGCTTCAATGATTGGTTCCATCGAAAAGCAATAAATACATTTTTAAATAGTAATGTTGTGTCACTTCCTTGATTCCCGAAATTTTCAGTGCCACCCTCGTATATTTACTTCTTTTCTAAGTAAAAAAATTAAGTAGGTACCTATTATTTATGCTGCATGCTTTATTCATGCGATCCGTTCCGTTACACGCAAAAAATCTATCTTTCAGTAAACAATTAAACATAGTAACATTCGAAAATCGATATAGATAAAATAAATTATTTTTACGTTCCATATTGCCCTCATAAAGTATGAAGTACATTTACCCGAAATGACGTACAATTCTTTATTATAAAGTACCTGTACCTCTCAGTAGAATTACCCCGAAAACGAACCAAATACGGCTCATAAGTAAGTTTAATATCGCTTATCCTAAATCTCACGAAAGGGGTGTTATTACCATAACACGCATCATATCTCGAAACTGATCTTTTTATGCAAACCCCTCGACTTACATGAATATCGATCGCAATATGAATTATACATTGTACATAAATCTACCCACTTGTTAGTAATTTTTTTCGTTTGCTACCAATTTTCTTTAGGGAATTGTCGAATGAAATATGTTTGAATATGAGAATTGATATTTATTTGGGGCAAATTTTGGGGCAAATTTTGATATTATGTAGATTGGTAGTTACATTATGTAGTATTTAATAATGTATATTTTATTTAAAAGGTGCGTAGAGTTTCACTGGTGGATATAAATGTTTAGATGACACCATTTACTAATAATTCCAAAACAGAACTCCACAAAAAAACACACACGGGATTATAGTCCTGAAAATTTGATAAATTTTCAATTTAGTCTAAAATTACATTTTTAGTTACGTTAAATAAATAGTTGTAAAGTTGGCAAATGACAACCTCCCAGTGACGTCATAAGTATAAATTGCCATGCAAAATATATGGGGGGGGGGGGGGGGCAAAAAAATACAACAAAAATGTGTAAAAAGATGACATACTTGCGAACTCGATATGAAAGAAAAGTTAATCACATTCTAGCAAACATTTTATATCTTTACAAACTAACAGGCTAGTCAGTCACTACAAGATGTATCTAAATTGTCCAGTACATTAATGACTTTACTTCGAAAATAATATTTATTTAGCATAAATATATCAATATCTATGAAATGTTTATTGTATATTTGCGTGAGCCTTTGAAGAGGCGCACGTTTACCTGCGTTGGTCCGGCGGCATCTGACCAAACAATCGATAATCGCGCACCCCACGACGATGAATTGATCTAGCAACAACAAGTTTAATATCATTGCTAAGGTCTTAGGGAAAATGATAAATGCATTTGGGTCATAGCACGATTGCATATAAAAAAAGTTACGTACGTAATTGAAGTTGTCAATGTGGTTTTTTATATTAATTAAAATACAGTCACACCTACTTATCGTTATACAACGTTATAAAAGTTTTAATTGTTGTTTTTAACGTAACTCTTACATAAACTTAGAAATTAATTTGTGAGTCCATGTCACGTATCTATTTAAATTAGTTTGAGTTTAAATGTATACGCGCCAAACATCTATACTTTATATATTATTAATATTATAAAGCTGAAGAGTTTGGTTTGTTTGGTTGAACGCGCAAATCTCAGGATCTACTGGTTCGAATTGAAAAAATATTTTTGAGATGGATAGTCCATGTATCGAGGAAGGCTATAGGCCCAGGCGAAGCCGGGTCGGGTCGCTAGTTTTAATATATAAGTAATATTTTCGTTGTCATCCCATCAAAATATTATAATCTTATACTCGGATTACTTGGTAACTAAGAATGTACTACACATAGCATAAATAACACAGTGTCCGATATTAACGGATACAACAGAATTACATTATTTACGCTTTCAGTTGTTAAAATTATTCAAGGTAAAATTCACTAAAAACCTGAATATCGCCAAAAAAACAGCAGATCCATACCTACATTAATAAATAATTATTCCGAGTTATACGAACATAAATGTATGGATCAGCTGTTGGTTTCTACCAGAATAATACAGTAGACTCAAACAATATTAGTGTTTAGAATTATGGGTAATTTTTCTTTACAACACTGGCAACACTTCATTCTTATAAATTAGGTTATGAAATTTTTTATTCGGAGATCGATTTACGTAAAAGTAATAGATATAATGGTACTATTTACATGTGAAATGTAATTTTATCACATTCTTTATGTTTACCGGTTGTGCTATGGCAGTATTTTACGCAACAAACCGTCATTTTAAAATATTTCTTGCGAGCTGTGTTCAACGGAGCGTGACCTTGAGTACTGACGGCTCGCTGCGCAAACTAGACCATATAAGGTCGAGTTTGACTACTTGTACTTTTGAAGCTCGTACTAGGTTTCTATGCGTTATTATTCTAAAGGTCTTCGTAAGGTAGACGTGGAAGTTGGCATCTGAATTGCATAGTTCGTAAGAATTTTCTTTGTACTTTTTCAATTGCTATTTTATATTTATTATATATAACGGATCCCATATTAGACATGCATACTCAAGCTGAGAACGAATAAGTGAACAACTGCGAAAAATAACAAAGCTGTACATTTTAAATGCTTTAGTCATGATGTTTTCTATATGTAGATTCAAATGTAATTTACAGTCAAATAGTATTCCTAGGTCTCTAAGGTTGTTCACTCTATTTAGTATAGTACCACATAATGTATAATCATATTTTATTAAAGTTTTGTTTTAGTAAAGTTGATGATATGACATTTGGGTATACTTTTTAACTTATTAATTGTACAATATTCAGAGAGTCTGTTAAGATCTCTCTGAAACTCTGAGCACTCATTAACACTTTTTATGTTTTTATATAATTTCAAATCGTCGGCATACAAAAGATAATTTGTGTATTTAAAGCATGTATTTATGTCGTTTATGAATATAATAAAAAGTAGGAGGGATTCCCTGAGGAATACCAGACGACATTCCAGCACTTCCCGACTTGTACCCATTAATTACGACTATCTGGCTGCGGTTGGTAATATATGAGCAAAACCACCGCAAAAGATTGCCTCTAACTCCATTGAACGCTATTTTATCAACCGACTTCAAAAAAGGAGGAGGTTATCAATTCGTCTGTATTTTTTTTTTTTTTTTTTATGTTTGTTACTTGATTTCTCGGGACTGGGTGAACCGATTTTGATGATTCTTTTTTTATTTGGAAGCTAGTGCTTCCCGTGTGGTCCCATTTTAATTTGGTCAAGTTCTGACCATGGCATCCATGAGAAAACCGTATAAGTCTTAAATTTGCATTAAGTATGTGCGCGATTTGTTACGCGATTTCTCAGGCAAACATAAACCGATTTTGAAAATTCTTTTTTTTATACATAGGGTATGCTTCAGGGGTGGTCCCATATAAATTTTATCGAAATTGATTCAGCACTTTTTGAAAAATCAACAAATACCCAAAAATTTTACATAGACGACGTTTTAGTTTCATCAATCTTTGTAGTAGTTAACTTTCAATCTCTTCTTAATAGATTTGAATGAGAAGGAGGTACTAAAAAGCGGAAAATAAAAAGCTTTTTACAAAAAAGACAACCGCCTTCAAAAAGTGAAAAATAACTTTAGCACAGAACACACATTGACTTTAGTTTCGGAAGTCGGTGGCAATACAAAACATCAAACAGAACAAAGCCACTGAATTTCGAAACTAAAGTCAATGTGTGTTCTGTGCTAAAGTTATTTTTCACTTTTTGAAGGCGGTTGTCTTTTTTGTAAAAAGCTTTTTTATTATTTGTTGTTATAGCGTCTATAATAATACACATTCTGTGAAAATGGAGACAGTCCACTGTCAAGCAGACGGACACCGAAAAAAACATGTTTCTGTATCATCATCATCAGCCGGAAGATGTCCACTGTTGAACAAAGGCCTCCCCCATAGAACGCAACTACGAGCGGCAACCTGCTGCTTGCATCCATCCAGTTACTTGAGACCTTAACGATGTCGGTGGTCCATCTGATGGTTCCTTGTATGGCTCGCTTTAATTATTAAGAACTTTATTTTATTTTTATTGTCGGTTGTTACCGCAGCCATAGTAATACACACTCTGTGAAAATTTCAAGCTGTGTTACCCGTTACGGTTCAACAAATACAGTCCACTCACAGAAAGACGGACGCCGAAAAAAACGTTTCTTGTACAGTCGAACAACCTAATTGGTTTACAGGCAAAAATATTCATCTTTCTACTACACTCACAATTTATTTATTTAATTATTTATTTTATCTTTAGTACGTAAGTACCAGGGATACCTACGTGCTCGAGTTAAGAAAATTTATTAATTAAAATATTGTGAGAATAGTAGAAAGTTGAATATTTTTGCCTGTAAACCAATTAGCTTGTTCGACTGTACCTATAGGGAGTTAATTAAATTCATAACTATATTTTATTTATTTACACTTCATGCACAAAGGTACAAAGGCGGACTTATTTTATTTTTCTTATTTGTTGTTATAACGGCTATAATATTACACACCCTGGGAAAATTTATGGTTTCAAAGATATACTCCACTGACAGACACTTAGATGGAGGCATAGTAATTTCCTCATTTATTATTATTGTTTGTAATTGTATTCTAGATCATTGTGTTTGCTCTATTAATTGTATTTTGTTATGTCACGTGTACATTTAAAGTTAGTACAACGTATTATTTATTAATATGTAAGTGCTGTGTACTCCTTTAAGTGACAAATCTACCATAATCCTAACGAATGTTCGCTTCATTATATAATTATGTTATTAGTGGATAAGTCGTTGGAGTTCCTATAAATAAATAAATAGTAATAGGGTCCCGTTCCCTCTTTACGAACCCTAAAAACTGCGAAATGTTATGCCGATCAGAAACAATTTATTATAAGTAAGTACCTATCTATTATTTGATGAAAACAATACTTATTGGTTCTGTTAAGATTAATGTTACAAGAGTATTGTGTCTGAATTCTGTATTGTGATTAATTATAGGATACTAGCTTTTGTCCCGTCTTTGTCCGCGTAAATGTCGGTTATTGCAGACGTGGACAAAGTTACACATTAAGGCTTGTAATCATGCCTATAACCTTGAGCATTTGAGCACTAGAGAATTTGTGGACGAGTGCGAGGGTGACGTAGACGCAGTCTTTAATCGGACGCATTTATAATTTATTGTAATAAAAATAATACATATTTGTAAAAAGTAACAAAACCAAATCATTTTCCTTTGTATTGCAAAGCAGTAGATATATTTTTTTTATAGTCTTTTGATAAGAAATTAAGGAGTAAAATGGTTTCATCTCAATGATTTGGAGGTGATTTTGTCATTCTTTTTTCTTCTTATGTGATACCGATAGAAAAATTGTGGCTAACCAAATTACGTATCATATCATGTAGATTACTAAAAAAAATTTTCAGATGTAATTTCTCTGTAAATGTCGACTAAAAGTTGCTTCATCTGCATGCTTCTTTCAAGCTTTTTACGAGAGAGCAGCCTTAAACAGCAGCGTATATAGTCTTATTCATATCCCAAGCGAGTCATATTATTTGTTTAGATTGGTTTTGCCTATGGGGTAACAAACTTACAAAGTTACTTTCGAATTTATAAAATTACCGTTGTTGGATTAATATTTACAAATCGTTAAGGTTAGTTTATATCACTGTTTTACACACGGATATCTATGGTTTTACCAAATTCTCTTTGTGTAATGACAGGCAGCGGTAGGCTGTTCTATCCATACAAAAATGCCAAGACTAGGTACCTATAAATATTATAGTGAACGATGTGATGCGATTTTACACAACACGATTTTAAAATAGTTTTTTAGTATCTAAGGTAAGTAGTACAATTTAGTCTTTTTGGAATAACACATAGCTATGCGACAGCATTTCATTGCAATGCTCGCTTTCTTTTATTCCATTTCTAAGGAAAAGAAGTGTTCAAGCGATTCCCAATGGCGTATTTACCTACCTATCTGCCGTTGTATTATGTATGACCCTATGCAATATTGAGTTTTCACTTAGGGTTCGAGTGCTTACCTTGTTTTTCGGGACTTTGCCAAACGCCTTGTCGATTCATCTAGTGCCTAGCGGGTTATTCTTGTTTCAAAGATCAGTTCTGATTAGGGCAAGCCCGGCTTTTGAAGTTCTATGAAGATCCCGCCACTGGTTGCCAGCCTTTTAGGCACTTGTTCTATTGACAGCGATGAAGACTAATTGTTTGATGTTAGTTCATCAAACAGTTAGTCTACATCGCTTCTCCCTTTTTTATATAAGTCGTATCCGGTAAATAGTACAGGCATGAAACAAATCGCAAGCCCGACATTATCGAGAACACGTGATCTAACGCTACTTTTGGCGCGCTTCTACAGAGTCGTGATGTTTTCAGCCCACAGCGAGCAGGACCTGATCGCATCGGAGCTAAGACGTCCCGGAACTGTACTCGATTCGTTGTTTAAGTGTTACTATGTCGATTTTAATTAGAGTCTGAGTCTATTTTAAATTGAGTTTGTGTTAAATTGTGGTTTAATAAACGCCGTGTATTTGTACCCTATACCCAGTGTGTTTGCATTGCATGAAACCCAACTTCTGCCCACACAATGACCGAATCTAACGGAGTAAATCCTGACGATCCGACATATATATTGTTTCTCGGTTCAGAGCTTGTGGCTAAGTAATAGCCGTACAGATCGACCGGTCGTATGTAAGATACGCTTGCCGCGGTTAGTTCATGGATGGGTGACTATCCATTTCATCCCGACACCCCTCCGTGCCTCGGAAAGCACGTAAAGCCATTGGTCCCGGCTGTCATTCGTAGTTCTTTGACAGTCGTTTTTGGTAGTCAGAATCCAGAAAGTTTGACAGCCAGTCTTACCAAGGGGTATCGTGTTGTGCTGGGTAGTGTAGGTCAGATAGGCAGTAGCTCTGTGTAAAACAGCTGCATTGGCTTAGATTGGAAGCCGACCCGAAGATAGTTGGGAAAAGGCACGTGTTATGCGTAATGGTGTGGGTCTTACGGGTCTTCAAAACGAAGTTTGGGTTTTCTAGCCATCTTAGGACTCACGACAGGAAAGAAACTTAGCTATATTCCTGACAATCTAAGAAGTCCCATTTGACACATCATATTTGAATATGAATAAACGATTAATTCGTGTTTTTGAGTGCATTTTTTTCAAAATAAAATTAAACTTGAAGCTTACGAATGATACTCGTTGTTATAGTGTATGGGTAACATAGTAATTAATTAGGATTATGAATTTTATTTTTCAATTTCTTACGTACGCATAAAAGAAGAAACGTCAAATGCGACTTCTTACGTTGTCAGGAGTTTAGGGTCGCTGTCACCGGATACGGTGAAGGGGACTATATATTTTCGTAGTATTATTTATGTCTTGTGTATATAGATTATAGATTTGAGTCGTAAAATAAATAATTAAATAGCAATATATAGTTACTAGTCGAGTCGATTGAAGACGATTTTACACAGAAATCTACATACAGTTCCGTCGTTACTTACGCGTAAACATTTCAACGACGTGCAGTAGATACACAACAAATCCTTTAATACATTAATTAAAGCAGAGTCTACATAGCTTGGATGTGTTTGCTATTTGCCCTGAAGCAGTACGACGGAGTACGACACAGTACGCAAACTTGTGTAAGACTAGTGCTGAACTAGGTGTAATAATAATAATCTTTAATGGAACAAAAACACATTTTACAAATTGAATGCCTGTAAAATGCTACTTTAGTTACAAAATTGTGTCGCTGCTATTAATGCCCACCTCCAAGAAAAAGACGGTTCCAGAGACGAAAATGCAGTGAAGGTAAAAAAAAATAAAATAAAATAGAATAGAATAGTAGGTAGGTACAGTGAGGATGTTCAGGTAGCGTTGTACCTGAACACCCGTTAATATCCATGTATGTTTATGTATGTTTTTCTATAAGTCCTTGCTTATAGCTTCTTGCAAGTAATTGCGGAGAGAATGGACACTGACGGTCCCTTCATGGAGTACTGGACGAAACAACATGTCGGGCGTTCCTATTATCATTTTTTTTTGTTTTATAAAAAACGTTGCCCCACACTAGGAATTACTCCTGTGTCGTGGGTGCGTTTACAAACATATAAACACACATACACAAACAGCCAGACCCGGAACAACTATCTGTAGGCTATACAAATATTTGTTCCGTGCGGGAATCGAACCCGCGACACGCAGCGCAGCATTATCTATTGTATGTTTCATGATTGTTATTTATTAATGAATGAATTAACCCAACTATAAGTACCTATATAATTTATATTTGACTTAAGTGATTTATATTTTATCTGAAATAGATAATTTGAATTGAATTGATAAAAAACATATATAAATCAAAACTATACCTACATACGTAGGTATACGTCATGTAGGTTAGGTAACTATAGGGTGATTCGGAATTAATGACCAATACTTAAACCACAATTATATTAACACGTAATTTATAAATAAAAATTGTTAAGTAAGTTTATTCCAAATTTGAATTTTATGTTATAATTAATATTAATTATTGT
Source organism: Charanyca ferruginea (assembly GCA_947361185.1). Lineage (NCBI taxonomy): Eukaryota > Metazoa > Arthropoda > Insecta > Lepidoptera > Noctuidae > Charanyca > Charanyca ferruginea. The sequence goes on from OX376073.1 coordinate 20,932,534, forward strand.
ACTTCAGCTCATGTAACATCTCTAACAGATGAATGTGAATACTTGCTTTCGTGTTTTGCATCGAAATATGAGTGGGCGCAGAAAGCAGCAAAATAATATTGGAATGAAATCTGAAATTACTAAAGGAACACGTCTATCAAACTACACATGAGACGCAGGCATTACTACCGTTTATTTTTATTTTTTTCTTCAAAACACATTTATCGAGGTCAAGTCAAAGTGAAAGATGCTCTTGCGCATACGTCTTCACTTTTCCTTTCTACAACTATATTCTGTACTGATAAGTATTTTAAATTTAATATGTGTAGCATCGGTGGTTCAGTGGTAGAATGCTCGCCTGCCACGCGGGCGGCCCGGGTTCGATTCCCGGCCGATGCAGTAATCTTTTTGTATATTGTAAGAATGTTCATGACAATTTTAAATAATTTGGTATGTGTAGTTTACATATTTTTTTAAGGTTTATCTATCTTTTTAATTATTATTGTTTTTTATTTACTTAAGAAGTGTGTCTCTTCACCACCCTTTGTTGACTGCATTAATTTTGAGAGTTCTGGACGCAGACTGCGTCCGTTCTGCATCAGTTCTGCGTCCAAAACTCTCAAAGTTTGGTCGAAAAAATTAAATAATAGTTGTATTCTTTGAAAATTAAAAAAAAGGCGTATACCAAAAGATAGATAATAAAATTGTCTGTAAGATGGTGTAAGTTTGGTTTAATTATACCTGGTAGATTTTGTGTGATTGTCAATGTTTTGTCCGCGTCAGACACAACTTCACGTGTTAATTAAACTATATAATATGAATATAATTAAAAATATTCACTTACTAAATGATTAAGAGAATGTTCTAGTTTAACATATATTTTTTTCAAATCATTTACACTGCACATTTTGACGTGATTGTCAGTTTAAAATCTGTAAAAGTCGTTTAATAGCCCCTTAAAGGTCTCTTACCTTTAAATCGAGTAATGCGCAAGTCAAATCAAGCCTGTGTCAAGTCTCATCTTTCGTGGCGCATACTATACACCTACGGCGGTACCCCGCCGCGACATTATAGCGCCATTTCAACGAACAAACATTATCGTGCCATTCATGTATTTCTATAATTAAAATTAAATTTATAGGTGTTACTCAATCGATTTTGATGGCTCAACAGAAGGTATTATTTTGACTTTTTATATAATCGCATTTACGTTTTGCGTTGGGGGTTTTTTACACTTTTTTTTTTTTAAACGTAAGTAATTTAGTTTGGTTTTTTATAAGAGTTTACAAAAATAATTATTAAGTTTTTAGTTTTCATTTCGTTAGTTGATATTCCTCATTCCCTTTCAACATAGTAGTTAGTATAGTATAGTAGTAGTTTCAACGTAGTAGTAGTATTCTACTAGTCATGCCTTCTCATTTGATACCCGTATTGAGGGAGTTGTAAAAAAAAATATAATTAATTCGCCATTTTGTGGCGGCAGCCATCTTGGACCGATTTTCATCAGACATAGCTAAGAACATTCTCGACTAGTTCACCTTTCAAACAAAAAAAAAAACAAAATCAAAATTGGTTCATACGTTCGAGAGCTACGATGCCACAGACAGACACACACACTAACAGACCTACACGTCAAACTTGTAACACCACGTCGTTTTTTCGTCCGGGGATAGTAAATAAACAATTTTATTAAGTATTTTTGTTTAATTTTTTTTTAGAAAAAACCGAGATTACTGTAATCGACTTCGAGATGGTAACCAAGATTAACAATAAACTGGACTTCGCCACGTTGTAATATTTGTCTGTATGCGGGTTTGCTTTTAATTAACATATTTTCATTTTACCAAACGATAACTTGAGAACCGAAAAACCACCGAACTTACAAGTTTTCATCAAAGAAACAATTCTTAAGACAACAATTAATAATCAAAACTTCTACCATGTTTCTTAAGGTTGCCACCCACGTGTTATTATTCTAAGGTTACTTAATTTTAATAGATAATACGAGGGCTGCACTAAAAGTATCGGGAATGGAATATTTCCACTGTTCCTGTCATATTAAAATCTTTTTAATTGAAAACTCCTTGGTTTTAAAAATCGAATACCATTTATTTATTTAAAAAAAGATTCTTGGTCTTGTCACAAGATTTTGTCAAACTTGTTTAGTCGTTGAGAAAATCGAATTGACTCGAGAAAATTCAAGAGCGATGATTTATTATGACTTTCGAAGTGGTTTATCACAAAAATAGTGTGTTGACCGGATGATTTCTGCATTTAATGATGAAGCCCCATCCAAAACCACAATTTATCGCTGGTTTGGTGAATTTCAACGTGGACGTGTCAAGCTCAGTGATGATCCCCGTCAAGGTCGTCCAAAAACTGCAGTCACCCAAGAAAACGTTGGTGCTGTGCGTAAGCTGATTGAGGAAGATCGACATGTGACATACCGCGAAATTCAGACAACTTTAGACATTGGCATGAGTCAAATACAAATAATCTTGTGTAAAAAAGTTGTTTTCCGAATGGATACCGCATTCGCTCTGTGAAAAGCAAAAAGCGGCTCGCGTTACTTGGTGCGTCAGAACTCTCGAAAGATTCCACGTAGGATTCTCAAATGCTGTATACAACATCGTATCAGGTGACGAATCCTGGATATACGCGTACGAACCCGAAACAAATAACCAGTCACGAGTTTGGGTGTTCGAAAATGAGTTAAAGCCAACAAAAATTGTTCGTTCACGGAGTGTTGCAAAAAAAATGGTGGCCACGACTATTCCTCTTGAGAGACAAAGAACGGTTATTGCAGAATGGTATGCTAGCATTTGTTTGCCACAGGTCGTTTCTGAACTCCGTAAAGAGAACTGCAACCGCCGCATCATCCTCCATCACGACAATGCGAGTTCTCACACCGCGCACAGAACAAAAGAGTTTTTAGAGCAAGAAAACATAGAATTATTAGACCATCCGCCGTACAGCCCCGACCTAAGCCCTAATGATTTCTATACTTTCCCTAAAATAAAGAATAAATTGCGTGGTCAGAGATTTTCATCACCTGAAGAAGCTGTGGACGCTTACAAAACGGCCATTTTGGAAACCCCAACTTACGAATGGAATGGTTGCTTCAATGATTGGTTCCATTGAAAAGCAATAAATACATTTTTAAATAGTAATGTTGTTCCTTGATTCCCGAAATTTTCAGTGCCGCCCTCGTATATTTACTTCTTTTCTAAGTAAAAAAAATAAGTAGGTAGGTACCTATTATAATAATAATAAAAAAAAAACATTTAATTCAGACCAAGTCCATATTCTTGTTAGTAACAATTCGCTTAAAAACTAATGTTAGTAGGTATAGGTACATAGTACACAGCACACTTAAGGGGCTATTAAACGACTTTTACAGATTTTAAACTGACAATCACGTCAAAATGTGCAGTGTAAATGATTTGAAAAAAATATATGTTAAACTAGAACATTCTCTTAATCATATAAAAAGTGAATATTTTTGATTAAGTTCATATTAAATAGTTTAATTAACTCGTGAAGTTATGTCTGACGCGGACAAAACATTGACAATCACACAAAATCTACCAGGTACAATTATCCGAATCTTACACTATCTTACAGAAAATTTTATTATCTATCTTTTAGTATACGCCCTTTTTTTAATTTTAAAAGAATACTACTTTTATTAAATTTTGAAAATTTTGGACGCAAACTGCGTCCGTTCTGCATCAGTTTTGCGTCCAAAACTCTCAAAGTGGGATGATTCTAGCAAGGGCCGTCACCTTCATCAGTTCTTTCCATCCGTTCGTGAGCGGCTGGCCAGGACATGGCTGGAGGTGGACCACTGTGTTGCCCAATTTCTAACAGGACATGGCAACTTTAAAAGTATTTTCTTTTTATTATTATAATTATTATCTTTCAAGCTTGTTGCTTCGCCTTTGTGTCAATGTTCTACATCTGACTGTGAATACGAACAATCTGCACATCATATCTTATGGGAGTGTATTCTTTGGCAGAAAGAACGCAATATTATGTTGGATAGTGTACAGGCTACATCCGGTGCAGTTTATTATGCGGACCTTGTGGAAACTAGAACTAATTTCCGTGCGTTCAAGCGTTTTTGCCATACCTATTATTGGAATCAAATTTAATGTAACAGCTCACTTTTTAGGACCCATTAAATAAGTCAATTATAATCCGTGGTGCTTAGCAACTGGGTTTCTCCCAGTTGTAAACGTCCCTTTGTGCCTATTGGCCTAGTTCTGTTCTGTCTCCTGCTTGATTTGGAGGGAAGTGGAAAATATGATTTTCTTACTCCTCCGCTGTTCTTTTCTGATTAATTTCGTTGCGGGATCCAAGACAGTTGAAACGTTTCTCTGGGACTCGTCGAGCTTCATTGCTCTGGCGCTTTTCTGTTGATTCTGGCTTACAGAAGTTACAGTGGTTAGGGAATAGTGTGGCGGGCTTGTCCCATTAAAAAAAAAAAAAAAAAACAATTAAACATAGTAACATTCAAAAATCGATATAGATAAAATAAAGTATTTTTACGTTCCATATTGCCCTCATAAAGTATGAAGTACGTTTACCCGAAATGACGTACAATTCTTTATTATAAAGTACCTGTACCTCTCAGTAGAATTACCCCGAAAACGAACCAAATACGGCTCATAAGTAAGTTTAATATCGCTTATCCTAAATCTCACGAAAGGGGTGTTATTACCATAACGCGCATCATATCTTGAAACTGATCTTTTTATGCAAACCCCTCGACTTACATGAATATCGATCGCAATATGAATTATACATTGTACATAAATCTACCCACTTGTTAGTAATTTTTTTTCGTTTGCTACCAATTTTCTTTAGGGAATTGTCGAATGAAATATGTTTGAATATGAGAATTGATATTTATTTTTTTGGGGCAAATTTTGATAATATGTAGATTGATTACATTATGTAGTATTTAATAATGTGTATTTTATTGCTTTAAAAGGTGCGTAGAGTTTCACTGGTGGATATAAATGTTTAGATGACACCATTTACTAATAATTCCAAAACAGAACACCACAAAAAACACACACAGGATTATAGTCCTGAAAATTTGATTAATTTTCAATTTAGTCTAAAATTTCATTTTTAGTACGTTAAATAAATAGTTGTAATGTTGGCAAATGACAACCTACCAGTGACGTCATAAGTATAAATTGCCATGCAAAATATATGGGGGGCACAAAAAAAAAACAACAAAAATGTGTAAAAAGATGACATACTTTCGAACTCCTCGGATTGTGTGAAGAATGATATGAAAGAAAAGGGAGAGCATAAAGCGTATTGCACTAACCCAAGTAATATTTATTTACACACAATTATAACATCTTAACAGTCAGAACCAAAGAGATGGTTTAAGTAAAGATAAAATAATTTATTATATTTGAAAAAAAAACGATGTTACAATACATAATCACTTATCAGTAAGGTATATAAAAAATAAAATCAATGTAATAACTACAACATTTTCCACAAATTAACAAAGAGATAATTATGCTATGATGAGGACTCATTGGTAAGCTATTTATTTATCCATTAATCACATTCTAGCAAACATTTTATATCTTTTCAAACTAACAGGCTAGTCAGTCACTACAAGATGTATCTAAATTGTTCAGTACATTAATGACTTTACTTCGAAAATAATATTTATTTAGCATAAATATATCAATATCTATGAAATGTTTATTGTATATTTGCGTGAGCCTCTGAAGAGGCGCACGTTTACCTGCGTTGGTCCGGCGGCATCTGACCAAACAATCGATAATCGCGCACCCCACGACGATGAATTGATCTAGCAACAACAAGTTTAATATCATTGCTAAGGTCTTAGGCAAGGGCGTCGCCAGGGGGGGGCAGGTAGGGGCAGCTGCCCCCCCCCCCCCCGAGACACTCAAAAAAATGTAAAAAAAAGAAGTTAAATTGATCAAAAAGAAGTATCTCGCTTTAATTCTTCAATATTAAAATTTTGCACCTAATTAAAAATTTAATTGCTTCAAATTTATTTTTATTCCATTATTCTATTAATCCTATATTTTGTCGAAAATTCTTTTTATGGTAATAAGTAAAAAAAAATCTACATAATTTTATTACAAATCTACATAAACCCCGAACTAACCTAGCAAAACATTCTTCCACCTTCAGAATATAAATACAAATTCTTTCTGTTGTGTTGTGTAGGTTCTTGTGTCTCGCCACTTCAAGTAATCAGCTGTTATGCAATCGATCCTCCATATATCAACTTGCCCCCCCTAGGCCATCGGCTGGCGACGCCCTTGGTCTTAGGGAAAATGATAATGCATTTGGGCCATAGCACGATTGCATATAAAAAAAGTTACGTACGTAATTTAAGTTGTCAATGTGGTTTTTTATATTAATTAAAATACAGTCACATCTACTTATCGTTATATAACGTTATAAAAGTTTTAATTGTTGTTTTCAATGTAACTCGTACTTATACTACGTAGTACTATTAAGTATTCTGTGCTTATACTTAGAAATTCATTTGTGAGTCCATGTCACGTATCTATTTAAATTAGTTTAAATGTATACGCGCCAAACATCTATACTTTATATATTATTAATATTATAAAGCTGAAGAGTTTGTTTTGTTTGGTTGAACGCGCTAATCTCAGGATCTACTGGTTCGAATTGAAAAAATCTTATCGTATCGAGGAAGGCTATAGGCCCAGGCGAAGCCGGGTGGGGTCGCTAGTTTTAATATATAAGTATAATTTTCGTTGTCATCCCATCAAAATATTATTTACAGTCTTATACTCGGATTACTTGGTAACTAAAAATGTACTACACATAGCATAGATAACACAGTGTCCGATATTAACGGATACAACAGAATTACATTATTTACGCTTTCAGTCGTTAAAATTATTCAAGGTGAAATAAAATTCACTAAAAACCTGAATATCGCCAAAAAAACAGCAGATCCATACCAACATTAATAAATAATTATTCCGAGTTATACGAACATAAATGTATGGATCAGCTGTTGGTTTCTACCAGAATAATACAGTAGACTCAAACAATATTAGTGTTTAGAATTATGGGTAATTTTTCCGTACAACACTGGCAACACTTCATTCTAATAAATTAGGTTATGAAATTTTTTATTCGGAGATCGATTTACGTAAAAGTAATAGATATAATGGTACTATTTACATGTGAAATGTAATTTTATCACATTCTTTATGTTTACCGGTTGTGCTATGGCAGTATTTTACGCAACAAACCGTCATTTTAAAATATTTCTTGCGAGCTGTGTTCAACGGAGCGTGACCTTGAGTACTGACGGCTCGCTGCGCAAACTAGACCATATAAGGTCGAGTTTGACTACTTGTACTTTTGAAGCTCGTACTAGGTTTCTATGCGTTATTATTCTAAAGGTCTTCGTAAGGTAGGCGTGGAAGTTGGCATCTGAATTGCATAGTTCGTAAGAATTTTCTTTGTACTTTTTCAATTGCTATTTTATATTTATTATATATAACGGATCCCATATTAGACATGCATACTCAAGCTGAGAACGAATAAGTGAACAACTGAGAAAAATAACAAAGCTGTACATTTTAAATGCTCTAGTCATGATGTGTGTTGTCTATATGTAGATGTGTGTGTGTGTTTTCTATATGTAGATTCAAATGTAATTTACAGTCAAATAGTATTCCTATGTCTCTAAGGTTGTTCACTCTATTTAGTATAGTACCACATAATGTATAATCATATTTTATCAAAGTTTTGTTTTTAGTAAAGCTGATGATACGACATTTGGGTATACTTAAATTTAACTTATTAATTGTACAATATTCAGAGAGTCTGTTAAGATCTCTCTGAAACTCTGAGCAGTCATCAACACTTTTTATGTTTTTATATAATTTCAAATCGTCAGCATACAAAAGATAATTTGTGTATTTAAAGCATGTATTTATGTCGTTTATGAATATAATAAAAAGTAGGGGTCCTAATATAGAGCCCTGAGGAATACCGGACGACATTCCAGCACTTCCCGACTTGTACCCATTAATCACGACTATCTGGCTGCGGTTGGTAATATATGAGCAAAACTACCTCAAAAGATTGCCCCTAACTCCATTGAACGCTATTTTATTGAGAAAGATTGCAAGGTCCACTCTATCAAATGCCTTCTGAAAATCTATATATACAGCGTCCACCTGTATTCCCTTGTCGATACTATGGAAGAGGAAATTAGAGTAAGTTGCTAAGTTCTTCATGGTGGATTTTTGTTTTACAAAACCGTGTTGTTCAGGTATGATATAGTTATGGATGAAGGGGTAAATGGCATTATAAACAAGCTTAAATATAACACATTAAGAATAAAATATCACCATCATCATGTCAAGCTTTAGACGCCCACTGCTGGGCATAGGTCTCCCCAAAGGGGGGATCAGCCGTAATCGCCATGCTTGGCCGATGCATGTTGACGATCGCAGTAGGTGTTATGGTACTCGGAATTACGCCATGCTGCCCATCCTCTTGTCAATATCCCTCTGTCGCCTTCTACGACACCCACAGGTAGAAATGGGGTGGTCCTATTCGCGACCGGCACCACACGACCAGAATAAAATAACAACATAACAAACTTATAATCTTTCTCTATCATAGGACAAGTCTAGGAAGATGATGATGATGATTTCCGAATACCATCGTAATACTAATAGGGCGTTTGTGCACTACAAGGAATTTTACTGTCCGACAGTCCGATTTTTTACGCTCCGATACCGAGTCTCGTAGATTCAGATCAGGTTCAATTCCAAAATCGTACTGCCGGACAGTAAAATTCCTTGTAGTGCACAAACGCCCATAATTATACTATAAAAAAATAGCTATGAATATTATGCCCCGACTTCACATGCTGTATTTGTGCAAATATTCGCCTTACTTGGATAATACAACATTGACTTTATCTCAATCAACATAGGGTACATTTTGTGTTATCCAAATAACACGAATATTTGCACAAATACATCATGTGAAGTGCCGGCATTAGATTAGGCCCCTTAACGAATACCATAGCCCGACCGCTGAGACCGTTTCAGAGGTAGCTGCGCAGTGCGGGGAGGGGTGACAGTTGTCACAAGTTAACGTATCAGTGATATTGACCAGAGGATGGGCAGCAGCGTCCTTCTGACTACCATAACACCTACAGCGATCGCCAACATGCATCGGCCAAGCATGGCGATTACGGCGAACCCACACTTGGGGGAGACCTATGCCCGTGGGCGTCTAAAGGTTGACATGATGATGATGACGTATCAGTGAGCTCTCGCGTCACGTCACTTTTGCATCGCGCAGTTAAATGTTGGCTTGGCTAGGACGTGTGGGGTAAATGATGATCCTTCTTCTCTAAACCCAAAATGACATGAGAGCATATAGTTTCAGAAAATTCTGTTTACAGTCTATAGTATTGTGCTAACACAATGATAACACAATACTACATTTAATTTCATAAGCATGCAATCATTCATCACATTTGATGTTTACATTTTATAATATTTGTTTTTATAGATTTTTGGAATCTTTTAAATAGAATATATATTATGTACTTACAGTGTTTATGCTGGTCATGTCTGTGTTACGTTACATTATATTACTGTTCAATATTTATTAGATCGATTTTATATATCTGAAAAATATATAATGTTTTGCTTTGACATGTTTGTCAATGACAGTTGTCAAAGTTGACGATTGTCAATATTACTCCTAATAAGTTTACGGCTAAATAACGTAAAACCTCCATGCTGATGTTTTGTGTAAGCGTGTATGGCTGTATTTTATATTAAACGGCTGGACACCCGCTGATGGATCGGGTGTTCCTTTAAATCCTATTCGCACTAATAAATAAAAATAACTGGCAGTCTGCAATAATTGAGTCTGGCCGGTTCTATAATACCCCGCTTTAGAAAACCAATACGACCGTTCTAGAAATAGGATTCATACTTGGATTTTTTATGAATTTCGGAAGAGCGGTCAGAAAACAAAACCTGTCAAGGAGTCAGTCTAGATCTCGCTGTCGTTTGAGTAACACGCTGATTACGGTTACGTTACTGAAGTCTACCAGTCTACTTACTGCAAGACTACCAGTCTACAACCGAGAGTCGGTTAAGTCGAGCCGTCGAGCTGTCGCGTGCCTGCTGCTCCCAGGGCGGGTCCTACTGATAGGACCGCCTGGGGACCTCCGTCCCAGAGCTAGGAGCCGACCGCGCCAGTCTATCTTCGGTCAGATCCTGTTGCCGGCCAGGCTGTGGATCATATTAACCTGGAAATCTCTGCCTGAACGTAGTGCGTTTAGGTCAGTGCAAATTTTTACTTTTACTGCTATTTTTGATACTCATCACATTTTAATCTTTCTGTGAGAGCTATTAAATTCAATTCGTACAATTCTGCATAGCCTTTTATTTCTTAAATTAGCAGAATTGTTACAAGTCACAAGGTCGTGACCATTGATATAAGAAAGATGGTCGTGACGTAGACCACATACACGGCTCTTTTTCCCCAAAACATAACAGTATTTCCCAAAAGTACTGAAGAAGTACACAGCTATAATAAAACAATCACAATGCATGCAACTTTTTATTGTAAGTCTACACGACATGTGTGTCCTGGCACTTGGAACTCTGCCCATCCCGGAAGGAGTCGTGTGTCACCGCGCTGTCAACGTAAAACGAAACACATTCTTACAAATCATGACATTTTTATTTGAATATGGAATGCTGAGTTGAGAGTCATGTTTTCTGTTTTTGAGACCATACATAGGTAGGGCATGGTAGTAGTAAGTACAATAAGGTGTATGAAAATGCTGTGGTACCTACTATCTACCTCTACTTACTTTCAAAGGCACACAGTAGAAAATTAAGATAAGCAGTAATCTGATCTTAAGATAATGGTTTTGGACAAATAAAATAGGTACCTTTTTGTGGTGTAGTTTGGTAGGGCCAGCATGGCCATATCATCTAGGTTCCTGCACTTTAAAGACATAATTTTCATCATATGCCTAGCCTTTTCCCAAGTAGGTACATTGGGGTCGGCTTCCAGTCTAACCGGATGCAGCTGAATACCAATGTTTTACATGGAGCGATTGACTATCGGCCCTCCGCAACCCAGTTACTGGGTAACACGATACCCCTTGGTAAGACTGGTCAGTCAGACTTTCTGGCTTCTGACTATACCCATAACGACTGCCAAATATCTACAAATGACAGCCGGGACCAACGGCTTTACTGCTTTCCGCGGCACGGAGGGAACTCGGTATGAAACCGGTCACCCATCCACAGACCAACCGCGGTTAGCGTAGCTTAACCTTTGACCAATCGATCTGTACGGCTTTAACTTAGCCACGAGCCTCCTACACTTTAAAGACATGTAAGAAGAATAATAAAACAACTTATAAAACATTGTAGGTGTAAAAAAAAGATGGAAGCCAAACATGTTAAGTTAAAACAGCTTCATTGAGTGTAACATAACAACCTAATTTAATTTTGCTCTCAGACTCGTATGATGTGAGGTGGCTAAGCTCTCTATTTATAGCCTCGAAAAGTCCTCTTCAATATTCATTCATTCACTTATTCAAAAAAATATTCATTTAAATCCACAGGTATATCTCGGAATATAAAGCCGTGCTACGATATTTCGTTTGCAGATATATTTTTTTTTTACATCAGCCAGACATAATGAGTTCGTATCGCGCGTTGGTTCGCTTCGTTCCAAATTCAAATAAAATACAAATAACGTTTTGACTTTCGAATTGTATTTTTGAAATGTTTGTGTAGTACTTTACGATTCAAACTTAATGGCGGCTCTGAACACGAGGCGAGTGGCTGCGCAGTAACAATTTCACGTGACAACGGGGGTGAGGGGCGGGGTACTGCGCAGCCAACCGCTCACTTCATAGCCGCCATTAAGTTTGAATCAAACTGTAACAAGGTATAAGTACCTACCTGAGTGGTAGGTACCACTTTTTGGGTCAACTGTACCTCCAATCAATAAACTATAATAATTACTGATAAATATTAATTAAAAGACAACTACTTAATAAAGTACTTTAAGTATACTTATTACATTGAAGCTTTGTTTTGTTAAAATTGAAACAGAATAACGTTATTATTCTGTGATGACTTCTGTCTGTCATTGATTTATTTTTATAGCAGATAGTTCAATTGTTTAGTATTCAATGTATTGTAATTTAAAATATCAAAACCTAGCGCGAACGCACCTACGTAAAAGTATTCGAGTTCATTTTCGAATTGGAAATACGTCTAGGTATTTTTTTACAAAGCAAGCACATAATATTATATGAGTATTACAAATTTAAAAATCGAACGAGTTTGCGTTACGTTTTACGTAACCTAGATGTTTTCTTCTAAGCCTTCTTTAAATTTAGTGTGTCTCGCCTGAATTTTAGAAAATTTTAGAGAATTTTAGAAATTTAGTGTGTCGAAAGTTTTGGACGCAGACTGCGTCCGTTCTGCATCAGTTTTGCGTCCAAAACTCTCAAAGTTTAGACGAAAAAATTAAATAAAAGTAGTATTCTTTCAAAATTAAAAAAAAGGCGTATACTAAAAGATAGATAATAAAATTGTCTGTAAGACGGTGTAAGTTTCGTTTAATTATACCTGGTAGATTTTGTGTGATTGTCAATGTTTTGTCCGCGTCAGACACAACTTCACGTATTAATTAAACTATATAATATGAATATAATTAAAAATATTCACTTACTAAGTGATTAAGAGAATGTTCTAGTTTAACATATATTTTTTTCAAATCATTTACACTGCACATTTTGACGTGATTGTCAGTTTAAAATCTGTAAAAGTCGTATATCGTCGCCTTCAAAAAGCTTTTTTACAAAAAAGACTTTCTTTAAAAACTGAAAAGTGAAAAATAACTTTAGCACAGAACACACATGACTTAGTGTCGGAAGTCGGTGGCTTAGTTCTGTTTGTTGTTGTGTATTGCCATTTTTTGTAAAAAAACGGTTTTATTTCCCGCTTTTCAGTACCTCCGTCTCATTCAAGTCCATTAGGAAACGGCAACACAGTTAAAACAGAGATTAAAAGTAACTACTCCAAAGATTGAAGAAACTAAAATGTCGTCTATATAATTTTTTTGGGTATTTATTGATTTTTTCAAAAACTGCTGAATCAATTTCGATAAAATTTATATGGGTGGTTCCATATAAATTTTAAAAATATCGAAATGAATTGAAGTACCCTACCCTGAAAAAAAGAATTTCCAAAATCGATGTACATTTGCGGAGAAATCGCGTAACAAATATACAAAATAAGAAAACATACTGTCGAATTAAGAACCTCATTCTTTTTGAAGTCGGTAGAAAGCGCAATAATACCATAATTTGTTTTGTTTACAATATAAGAAGGTTTTTTTTGTTTTGCTAAGTATTTTTTTCATGTATAGGAAATATGTGTTTATTTGGTTTTAATGAAAATGTTTAGTTTTTTTGTTAATTTTAAGTAAGTACGTAAATAGCTTATTTAGGGAATTTTTAAATGGCAAATATGGCAATGGACTATTGTAAATTGTTTACTGTAGATCTTAGTCTGTTAGCTCGCTTAATCTATATAATAAAAATGAATCATTGTTCGCTAGTCTCGCTTAAACTTGAAAATGGCTGGACCAATTTGGCAAATTTTGGTCTTGAAATATTTGTGGAAGAGAAGGTTTATACGGTAAGAAAATTTAAAAAACGATTGACTGGACAACGTCTGTCGGGTCAGCTAGTAGTAAATAAAAAATATCACCCAGCACTGATCATATGATTAATCATTGTCTTATCTATCAGAAACGTTTTCTCAGAAAAATTGTAATCATTTAGTACTGCAGGTATTATTTTCAACTTTTCCCACAAACTTAAGATATAAATTAGAAAATGAATGAAACATTCGCACGGATGAATCTTCAGATTTTTCATCTCAGAAGTGTGAGTCAGTAAATTGCTTTTTAAATTACTCTAAAGTTCGCAGTTTGCCGACCAATCCACTTCCATTATTGGTTTTTAAATATCAATTATATAAAGTATTGTTATTGGTAATATAAAACCAATTTTCTCTTTTATGTAGTAGGTAATGGTTTGATTCTATTTTTGTGTGACAATAGTGTTTTTTTTTTTTTTTTTTTATTATCATTTGATAGGCATACTTTTGACCACTATCTCACCTGATGGGAAGCGATGATGAGGTCTAAGATGGAGCACGCTTGCCTAGAAGTAACCTATTCACTCTTGACTTAAAGACTCCCGGGTTGTAGCTATCAGGAAACACAGACTCAGGCAGGGAATTCCACTCCTTAGCAGTACGCACAATGAATGTGTTCCCAAAACGTTTTGTGCGTGTGGGTGGGATGTCCACCATGTACCGGTGGCGCATCGCCGTACGTCTTGTGGTCCGATGATGGAACGGGCTCGGCGGAATTAAATTATGCAATTCTGTCGCACACTCCCCAAAATGCAACCGATAGAAAACCGACAGGCCAGCAACTCGGCGTCGATGCTCAAGACTTTGAAGCTTTGACTCGACGAGCCTATCATTGCCAATGATCCTCTTGGCTCGTTTCTCAATTGACTCAAGGGCATCAAGCTGGTATCTGGCAGATCCGTCCCAAAGGTGAGAGCAGTACTCCATACACGATCGAACTTGCGCTTGATAAAGTTTAAGCAGCTGTTCCGGCGTGAAGTACCGTCTCACCTTTGCTAGGATCCCCAACTTTTTGGCAGCTACTTGAGCCTTTGCCTCTATGAAAGGGTCAAAATTGAGGGTAGATGTTAACGTAACACCAAGAAGTTCAAGTCGGTCGGTTATCGGCACGGTTACACCTCGGAAAGATGGAGCTGGGTGGAATTGGCTCTTTTTAGCGGAAAAGAGACACGCTTGGGTCTTAGCTGCATTGAACTTGACCAGATTGGCATCGCCCCATTCAGAGACAGCCTGTAAGGACATGTTCAAGCGCTCAACCATTGCCTCCTGGAGAGACCGGATCTGCGACCCACCAGCTCGTGCATCGGACACGTATCTCTCAGCAACAGTGCTGTCGTCTGCATACCCAAAGGTACCGGGTTTTAGCAGATCATTAATATGCAGCAGGAACAATGTTGCTGAGAGCACCGACCCCTGAGGAACCCCGGCATTAATATCCAGCAGTCCGGACGAGCAGCCATCTATGACCACTCGAATAGACCGATCCCTCAGGAAATCTGCAATCCAATCACACAATCCGGCGGGCAGACCGAAGGAAGGAAGCTTATTAATAAGGCTATCGTGCCAGACCCTGTCGAAGGCCTTCGAGATGTCAAGGGAGACCGCTAGTGCCTCCCCGTGTTTCTCGATGGCCTCACTCCAGATGTGAATGGCATACGCTAGTAGATCCCCAGTTGATCGATTTCGGCGGAAGCCGTACTGTCGGTCACTGAGGATATCATTCGCTTCTAGGTATGCCAGGAGCTTACGATTCAGCACCCGTTCCATACTTTTACAAAGTATGGACGTTACCGAAATGGGTCTATAATTCGACGGGTCAGCCCGACTACCCTTTTTGGGCACGGGCTGCACGTTAGCTTGCTTCCAAGCCATCGGCACTTTCCCAGTCTCAAACGACAGACGATATAGGCGTGTCAATGTGTGTTGTGTTATCTAGGTGTTGGTTCAAAAAGTAATAGTTGCCATGTACCTAGTAGAGACTAAGATTAAAATGCCTTTGTTTGTACTGCCTACCACCATATGAGCGTACTTACTACCTACCACGCATACCTATTTCTTCCACCAGTTGTAGTCGCTGTGACCTGCGTTTTGGATAGAATAAAACTGTTTTTTTTAA
The DNA here is from genome assembly GCA_947361185.1 of Charanyca ferruginea. Classification (NCBI taxonomy): domain Eukaryota; kingdom Metazoa; phylum Arthropoda; class Insecta; order Lepidoptera; family Noctuidae; genus Charanyca; species Charanyca ferruginea. The sequence continues at coordinate 20,948,419 of OX376073.1, forward strand.
AAGATTTCACTTAAAACAAAATTCGACCGAGTGAAAGAAAGAAAGAAGAGAGAAAGAAAGAAAGAAAAATAGTTTATTCACGTGAAAGTGATGCACAAAAATAAAAACAGTTGTTTACAAAAACCCTAAAACACAAAAGAATGGTGGTTCAAAAAAAGTGTCCTAGAGGGAAATATGCGTCACTAAGAGTGGGTTGCTTCAATTAACTATTACTGACCGGTAATAGTCAAAAATGGTGCTAAATATCGTCAAATCAAAAAATTGTGTTCACAAAATCATACGTCAAAAAGTTACTTTTACCATAACCGACCAGTCATCGTAATTTTGAGTTGTCAAACAGCTACTTCAAACATCAAAATATTATGGAATCTCTTTTTGAATAACTTTAACTGACGGATTTTTATGTCATGAAACAACCCGTTACATTTAACGTACGTTAAACATCGCACGTCATAGTAACTTTTTAACCGTCCGTATGTAACGTTAACCGACTGTTTGAAACAACCCGCCCTAAGTACCGCGTGAAAGTGCAATTGGTCTCGCATATGCAGAGTTCTGTACCTTCTTCTTCTTCTTTTTCCTGCCCTTATCCCATGTTACTTGGGGTCGGCGCAACATGTTTTCTTCTTCCATTCCGTCCTGTCCAACGTCATGCTTTCACTGACTCCCTTTTCATTCATATCATTCTTCACACAATCCACCCATCTTTTCTTTGGCCTTCCTCTCCCTCTCCATCCATCCAAACTAATATTCATAGCTCTTTTGGTCACATGAGTTTCGTCTCTTCTCTTCACATGCCCATACCAAGACAAACGATTCCCTTTCAACTTTTCTGTCACTGGCGCCACTTTCAAACTTCCTCTAATATATTCATTTCTCACCTTATCCATTCTGGTAACTCCACACATCCATCTCAACATTCTCATCTCCGCTACGTGCAATCTTTTTTCATCCATCTTCTTCACGGCCCAACATTCCGATCCATACAGTACGACAGGGTTCAGAGTTCTGTACCATCGGATATTATTTAGATTGCGCAGAAAATTCCGAAGAAAACACGGTTTCTTGTATGATGGGTGGACAGGTAGACAAGTTGTCATGCCTAGATCCGTTTATTGATAATGAGGGCTTACTGCGAGTAGGAGGAAGACTTCAAAACTCCAGTCTACCATAGATCAAAAACCCTCAATTCTGTTATCTCATGATCATCATGTAACATCAATAATAATTCGTGATGCTCATTTAACCACATTACATGGAGGTTTTACCTTAGCGTACATAAGACAGAAATATTGGATACTTGGACGAAAGTGTTTTTTTTATCATTTGATAGGCATAGGTACGTTTGACCACTATCTCACTTGATGGGAAGCGATGATGCGGTCTAAGCGAAAAGTAACATTAGAAAATGTGTAAGGGGTACTAGGTACAGAGCATCCACCGCTTCACAAAGCCAAGAGTGCTCATTGTCAGTGGGCTCATTACCAAAACCAAGAGTGACGGAATCGTACCCATTCAGTCACACAGGCGTGGATTATGCTGGACTAATATTAGTAAGAACAATGAAAGGAAGGGGTCATAAATCTTACATAGGGTTCATTGCGATATTTGTTTGCCTGTCCACGAAAGCGGTACATTGCACGACGTACGCATACCCCTCTTCCTACCCAAGTTCCATCTGTTACCGTAGGTCTCCTTGTAACAGACTTCCCTCACGTAAAGCCGACGTAACTTACGTTTGGTATGGTTTGTATGGTAGGTTAGGGCATTAGGACAATTTTAACTAGGGTGCTAGGTAGGTAATTACTATAGGGCTAGGATAATTACAGTTCTAGGTAATTACTGGGGCTATAGGTTTGGAGTCAGTTGGGTCTTAGGTACTGAACCAGACTCAGTGATCTTAAACGTAGCCACATCGTACGCACTAGGAACAACGGCTGTACTAAGCTGTAAGTCCCGGTGTGTACATTTGGTAGACAGATAAGATAAAGTTATTAATTTTTAATTTTATCTAATTTTTTGCCAGCTTTCATAGCCATACATACTGTAGCCGTAAGCCGTTAGTCCGGGCTGTCATTTGTAGCTCTTTGGCAGTCGTTATGGGTAGAAGTCAGACAGTCTGAAAACCAGTCATACCAAGGGGTATCGTTTTAATAATAATAATATATCATTTATTTCGGCTAACAAAAGACCACCCCACCCAACCCAGTAACTGGGTTGTGGAAGTCAGATAGTCGGTCGCTTCATGTAAAACACTGATTTTTGGTTCCTTATTAAAAGCATATAATTACCTAAATACACGCGTTTTTAAACCTACATAGCAGGAAAATCATTTTTATTCGAATAAATTTTGACCAACTCTGCACAACTCAACGCTGTTGAGGACTGTACGTCGAATGTGGTATCATAAGAATGTTGTGATCTGCGAATGTGGAGTTTTGAGATTATGATGTTTTGAGAATATGATGTGTTGATAATATGATGATTGGCGATTATGATATTTTAAGAATATGATATTCAGAGATTGAGCGGTTTTCAGTTGCATCCATCCAGTCAGGTAGATACTGTGCAATTTCAACAAAAAATAATCAAGTATTTACCTTTTACGGTTCAAAAGATGTGACATAGGGACAGACAGCCGTTTCGTTTCAGAACTCTAAAAAGTGTTTCTTCTGTAGAATAAAAGTTCAAAGTCCAATTCGTATCTAGCACAGAAGTATTCCGCTGATATTCTTCAGAAGTTTTTGCCGTCATCTGGCCGTCGAGCGCTGCGTCAGGGAAACGCAAGTTGCGAGAAAAGCCAACATGATAATAATAACGTCTTTTGTTCCAACTGCTCCGAGTTTACTCCATGATTACTTTTTGATAAATTTTAGTTGGAAATGTGTATGATTTACACACACTCAATTACTGAAAAACTTATTAACTGTATTTGCTGAAAGACTGTTAAACTCATAGATGCAGTGGTTAGCTGACTGAAATGAAAAAACTAATTAATTTATTTAATCAGTATTTTCTGTTTTCTGGAGGACCTAGACTAATTACTACATAGTGTAAAACAAAGTCGCTCCCGCTCGCCATTACATAATACCATACATAACCATTATATAATATATATAAAAAAGCGGGCAAATGCGAGTCGTACTCGCCCATGGAGGGTTCCGCAGCAGCAAGTGACATAGTATAAAAGTTCTTATAGTTCGTTGTAACTTTGATCGATGTTTTAATAATAGTGTATTTTTTTTAAATTAAGTTATTGATAAGTAAACATTATAATTAGGTACCTAAATAATGGGATTTAGATCTAACTATATGCGAGCCCATGTAGGCTTGATTTTTATATTTGAGTTGATTGAATGAAAGGTAAATTGCGGTTTACGATTTATGACGTATTAAAAAAAAACTACTTTCTATATCTCGTTCAAACCAATTTTCGGTGGAAGTTTACATGGTAATGTATATCATATATTTTTTTTTAGTTTTATCGTTCTCTTATTTTAGAAGTTACTGGAGGGGGGGGGGGGACACATTTCACCACTTTGGAAGTGTCTCTCGCGCAAGATATTCAGTTTAGAAAAAAATTATGTTAAAAACATCAATATCATTTTTAAAGACCTTTATACCTACCATAGACAACCCACACGTATGGGTTTGATGAAAAAAAAATGTTGAGTTTCAGTTCTAAGTATGGGGAACCCCCAAATTTTTTTGCTTTTTTTTTATTTTTGTGTTAAAATCTTAATGCGGTTCACAGAATACATCTACTTACCAAGTTTCAACAGTATTGTTCTGATAGTTTCGGAAAAACGTGGCTGTGACATACGGACGGACAGGCAGACAGACAGACATGACGAATCCATAAGCGTTCCATTTTTTGACACTTGGCTACGGAACCCTAAAAATTCATTAAAAAAAAAGAATGAATGAATGAGTAGGCGGACGAGGATGTAAGTAAATCCACATTCCTTCAGTTTGCATATTATGTTTCTTGGTAGTGGTTTGAAAGCATTTTGTACTAAGTCAAAATTCACAAATATCAAAGGAGTAGGTTTCCAAAACGCGGGAAATTCTGGCAACTGTTTTCACTCCCACTTTAAAATGTATTTACCCAGTTTTAACCTTTTCATTTAACTACCCTCTAACAACATTAACTAAAATTCTCGTAAACAACCCAACCCGTCAGGTAAACACCCAATGATTGCACCCTAATATTTTACGAGACTAAACTATAATGCTGGCTAAACAAGTGGGAACTCATAAAAACACCCCCAGATGGCGCCATTTTATTCCCCTTAAGTTTTTATCATAAATTACCCTTAAAGGCTGTAAAGGTATTGCTTTTAGTATTCCCGTTGAGTTCGGTTTTCATTATCGGTTTGTGTGGGGTTTTCTTATGCTCCCAGAGGAGGCCTTCTTTTGTTTTAAGGCCCGGCGAAAACAGAGGAGTGATCAGTTTATCGTGCTTATCTGTTTGCGCAACATAGCTCCCAAATGGCTGTGCTGAATTTAATTTGTCTTTTTTTTGTATGAAAGGTGACTTGATCGGGTGCTGATTCTTAGCTATGATTCAATAAAATTGCCGTTTAAAGAAGCTGTTTTTAACTTGAAAAGAGCTGATGTGTGTGTGTGTGTGTGTCAATGTTAGCACTTTGTCCATTAAAAGTTATGTCGCGCTATCGTTGTTGCTCAAAAATTGTGTCGCACTAACGTTCATCGAGCATAGTTCTGTCGCGCTATCGTTTGTCAATTAAAAGTTGTGTCGCTCTAACGTTCCATCAAAAGTTGAGTCGCGCTATCGTTTGTCGGTCAAAAGTTGAGTCGCGCTATCGTTTGTTGATCAAAAGTTGTGTCGCACTATCGTTTGTCGATCTAAATTTGTGTCGCACTAACATACGTTGAACTGATGCACTATCACACCACTGATAGTCGACTCAACGTAGGTACTGTCGCTCTATCGTTTATCGCATATTTGTTTGTCGCAACTTTGAGGTAGATTCGATATGTCCACGTTGAACGCCATGGGGGACACCGTGTGTCTGATGCTAGTGGGGGTTCGGCAGTCCATGGCGTAATAGATAAGGGTTTACTTCACACCTCTGATCGAGATATATTTGTGTCGGAAGCTTTTTAATATATTTTTCTAACATTTTCGACCCTCAGGATCAATTTAGTCACTCTAGTCAAAATTTATTCGAAACTGCTTCTGCTTTTTGATTTCGTTGGTACTAAGCACCCGTAGCAAAACAAGTACTTATATAAATTGGACCTGGGTAGGTAAGGTAATTACATAAAATGTACTACGTAAACATAAATAAGAAGGTACTTGTTACCTTACCTACCTTGTTTGTCGTCTTTTAAATGCCAGCACAACAAAAAACATAGTTTTTAATTAAAAAAACAAAAACATGTTTTGACTTAAGTAGTTTGTTTACGTTATTTCATAGGCATTAGAAGCATTATTAAAAAAGTTTATCATTTTGTAGGTACATTGAAACATTTTAATATCATCACAATCTGTTGCAGAATGTTTATTTAAAATTATTAAGGGACGTTGAAATTATAATATTTATTTAGATTTTATGTTTTATGTGTTTTAGTACCTTTGTACCTCGGTCTGTGGAGGTTAGATACTGTTGTGGTGTGTGTGTGTGGGGGGGGGGGAATTCTATTCCATTCTACCATCAAGACTACATATATTATTATAATGAATCTGGGATAAACTCAAAAACTACTGAACGATTTTTTCTGCGATTTTTACTAATAGACAGAATGATTTATGAGGAAGATTTAGGTGTATAATTAATGTTCAGATTGCCCCATACCCCATAAAATGGAACACAGCAACGCTACTTTTGCGGCTGATACAGATACATATAGTGGTTTTACTTCCCCAGGCGACCTCTATCACAAACAGCTCTACTACTAATAAAATGGACACGTAACTCTGCACAGCATTATGTATTCATCAACATCATTATCATCAGCCTGAAGATGTCCACTGTTGAACAAAGGCCTCCCCCATAAAGGGGGGGGGGGGAGGTTGCCATAATCCCCACGCTATGCAGGCGTATTGGGGATCGCAGTAAAGTACACGGAAGCCGCTGCTGCCCGAGTTCCGGATTTTCCCTTAGTAGCCTTCGACGACACCCTCGGTATGAAATGGGAGGGGGGGGGGGGGTGCTATTCTAGCCCAGACATCCCACGGGTAATATCTTATAATATATAAAAATCTTCTGTGCGTGTAGAAAGTGAACTCCTCCTAAACGGCTGGATCGATCGGAATGAAAGTTTTTGTGTGTGTTCCTGTGGTATCGAGAATGGTTTAGATTTACACTTGGACCCGGTAGGTGGCGCTGGAGTCGAGTTATAGAACTTCTTAGATGTACGCCACCCTGGTACTAGGAACGCATCACTTAGTAGCACTTATTATGTCACCCTGGTACCTCTCCACTGCGAAGAGCCAAATTGCCGTGTTGAGTGGGTGGGTACAAGGTAGGTAGGTAGGTAGGGTAGGTAAGTAGGTAGGTGGGGTAGGGTAGGCTGGACCTGGATTTTTGTAACGATTTTCAGGACAGGACAACGTTCTGCCGGGCCCGCTAGTATTATGTTTTCATCATCATCATATCAGCCTACTGCCATCCACTACTGAACGTAGGCCTGCCCCAGAGATCGCCAACCAACCCGGTCTTGGGAGCCCGCATCCATCCTTTACCACCTTCCTCAAATCGTCAGACCATCGTGCCGCAGGGCGTTCCACACTACGCTTGCCTAAACGCGGTCTCCAAAGCGTGTCTGCTCCATTTACCGTGTGTCCGTGCAGACCTCGATCCACTTCCATTTCAGCGTGCTAATTCAACGCGCAATGTCAGTGACTTTAGTGTTCTGGCGAATGACTTCATTATGCATTATGTATTGCGTAAAATAAACGTGGTGAAAGGATAGTGCATTCTTTTTTGCTCAATGTTCACATCTTCATGTCTAATCACATAGTAACCGTTATATTTATACATCAAGTATAAGCATCGGTGGTTCAGTGGTAGAATGCTCGCCTGCCACGCGGGCGGCCCGGGTTCGATTCCCGGCCGATGCAACTGCTTTTTGTTTTTTTTATTTAGTAGTAAAAATGTTTCCTGTATGCTGTTTTTTTTTTGTTTTCTTATTTTTAACTTTGGTAAATTTTTATTCCTATACATTTTGTACGATAAAAGTATGTACCTACTTATCAATAATTTTCAGGCTTGTACAGTCACGCCTGAGATTTGTTTTTTCTTTATTTATGATCACATTTACGTAGTCCATAATGTCCCTATTCACCCTTTCGGAAAAAGGTAATCGCGATAAGAGACCTTTTTCAAAAATCCTTAGCAAAGACACGGAAGACTTTGGCAAACATTTTTTATCAAAGTCCGGTTCTTGGACACGACAATATGGGCCGAAATCGCATCCCTATGTTCCATTTTCGTCCCAAAAGGAACTCACGTAGTTCAAAGGGTTTTTATAAAAGACGAGAGATTGACGTAGAGATGGGACCTATAATAAGGCAAGGGACTATGTAATAAAAGGATTAACATAATTTTGTTGATAGCTAATCTCATTCTAGTTTGGTTTTCAGTAATTTTGAAATGAGAGATTTCACTGGTCTGTCTGTTCATTTCCGTCAAGTTTCTGTCAAATATGGCCTGTTTTTTACCAATATTGCCCGTATCAACACAACACATGGCCCATTTTTTGCGTGCTTTCCGTGCCTCGGAAAGCACACAAAGCCGTTGGTCCCGGCTGTCATTCATAGAACTTTGACAGTCGTTATGGGTAGCCTGAAGCCAGAAAATCTGACTACCAGTCGTATCAAAGTTTATCGTTTTACCCAGTAACTGGTGACGGTCCATGTAAAGTACCGATTTTCTGCTGCATCTAGTTAGACTGGAAGTTGACCCCAACATATAGCTGGGAAAAGGCTAGGAAGATCATCATCTTCCTAGCCTTTTCCTATATATATTTATATATAGGATATTTATATATACTATATTTTACCAATATTGCCTGTGTTTTCCCATTGTAAAGCTTTTACATTGTACGCTTTTACCCTGGACCATTCAGCCAAGGAGCGAGTACTGGAGTGTGATTATGTAAGACCTCATTCTAAACATCGAATCTGAATCCACTGTGAGTTTCTTGATTGGCATTCTAAAAACTCTGTTGATAATTCGAATTTATACTTGCGAGCGTGTCAGCGAGTTGAACTAAATTGACAGATAAAGTATGAGATGACGTAAGAAGTGGCGTTCTGTAAGGTAATTTCCCCGCCACTTCGACGCTCAGTTCGCACTCGAACCCGATTCAAAGTGTCAAATATATCAAGGTCATTTTGAACCATATGCGAAGTGAGAGTGAATAGCGATGTGAGATGCGAGTTGTTGTTTGAATTTTTCAGAATCGACCTACTGGTCACTACGCTTGATCCAGCGGCTATTCTCTGCGGAAAGTTCTACTGAAACCACTTTATGTTTATTGGACTTTGATTGGTGATGCTGAACAATAAGTCCAATAACTAAGTGTTATGTTCGGGCGCCTTCGCGCCCTGGCGCAGGTGGCGACTGGAGGCAGATGTCACCACTACTAATGATGAGCCCATGGCCTAGCGTCATGGCCTAGTGGTCCACTACGCTACCAATCATCAATGACGACATACGCGCGCATCATGTTGTGCCAACTGTTGAATATTTTTTTGTTGAACTTCTGTTTTGGTCATGTCCCTAACAGTTACGTAATAAGGTTGCAGTAGCCTTCACTGACACGTCCAGTGTCTATCATTCACCTTTCATTTCGACAGTACAGACATATTCATTCCGTGGTTTACTTTGTCGAGCAGACGAATTTATCAAACTATGAAGCAATACTAGTAATGTCCTTCGAAATCTTTCGAATTGTGATTGTGTTACACCATTGATGAATTTCATTTCTGTTTTTTATGTGTTTTTTTTTTCACATAACGTTATCCTTAGTTTTTCAGGTTTACAAAAATACACCATCTTTCTTACTAACAAGCTTTTGGATGTACTTATCGCGAAAACCATTTCTTTTAGTCAAATAATCTAGATTATGGCGTTTTCGTATAAAAAGAAAATGTATTTTTGCTAGTTGCTGCCATCTGACCCGCGAGTCGTACTATCTTCTCTGAATTACATAAGTGCTTTGTTTCAGTTATTACTATACATACAGTCTCGACTGTAGCAAGCGCGATTGCTGAGCGTTGGGTCCTAGGTTCTATTCTCTACGTAATTGTTACTAGATATTTCCATTAGGATTTTTTCAGTAGCAGCTCAGAATTTGGAAGATGGCGGTGTAACACGTCCGGGCCCCGGAAAGCACGTAAAGCCGTTGGTCCTGCGCCTGATCTCTCTCCGGTCGTGTCGGATTGTCGTCCCACCGGACTATGAGAGTGAGGAAAGAGGGAGTGCACCTGTGCACTATAATGTGTCCTGCCTGCGTACTTAGCCAGTTTTCATTCGAGATTGGCGCTGTGACCGAAATTCGGTCGGAATTATATCAAAATCCACACCTTATAACACAGCCTGTCTTTTAATTCACTGAATTTTTTTCAGAAAGTGGAAGTGCTAGTGTCCTGGAAAGGCTCAATTTAGTTGCATTGAAACACAATATTCTTTTCGTCCCTTCTATTCGAAAAGTGTCGTTTTGTTCCTCTGTAGGCGGGAGCAAAGTACTCTAACTCAAATTGTATAAATTACTGGCTGTAATAAGTGTTAACTGTACGGGGCGGAGAGGCGTGCGGGGTAACTAAAAAAAAAAAAAACAAAAGCGCGCGATTAACTTCCCTGTTCTTGTAATCGGTACGGCTTTATTATATTTTGCAAAAAAATTAGTGCTACGTCGAGTTCTGAAAGTGATACCTAGTGTATTAACTCCTAAAACAATAAAAATAGAAGCTAATAACGTCATACACAACTTAATACCTACGAAATCTAGGAAAAAGCGGAACCCTTATAACGATAACGCTTTCAGGGTATTGGTGGGGTTGCCCCGTTTCTGCAGCGCATCGGGAATGGTCGCGGACGCACACTTAAATTGCTTTTACGCTACGATGCGAATGAGGTGTGCATCCCTGGTGAGCAGAGTGCGGGCCAGCTCCAATAATATCCTTAAAGTTATTGCGAGCAGGCTTGATTGCATATATATTAATCACTGCAGTGCTATCTCTCATGGGATGAAATAAGTTTAATTTCAAATTTAAGTAGGATAAGCTAACCTAGTTCTTAAGTTTACTAACACGATGAGTCCGTGTTACTTGAATAAATAAATTTTATTATTATTATTCACTTTGTTGTTCGTCTGTCTGTCTGTCCGTCAAGACCCTTTATCTCGGGAACGCGTGGAGGTATCGAGTTGAATTTAAAACCATATACTCAAGTCTACGCTCCCTTGAAGCTGTAAAATCAACCTTCTATGTTAACGTGGAAAAAAGATACGGCCGTTTATTCCACAAAAACACACATACACACATTTCGACACTATCAAGGGAATCAATATTTATAGGGTGCTTCCCGTTGACCTAGAACTCATACACACACATATACAGGAAAAAGTCTGAAAACTTTACATTTGTAATTAAATGAAGTTTTTTTATCTAACTTTTATTTTCAACCGACTTCAACAAAGGAGGAGGTTATCAATTCGTCTGTATTTTGTTTTTTTTTTATTGTTTGTTACCTGATTTCTTGGGACTGGGTGAACCGATTTTGATGATTCTTTTTTTATTTGAAAGCTAGTGCTTCCCGTGTGGTCCCATTTTAATTTGGTCCAGTTCTGACAATGGCATCCATGAGAAAACCGTATAAGTCTTAAATTTGCATTAAGTATGTACGCGATTTGTTACGCGATTTCTCCGGCAAACGTAAACCGATTTTGAAAATTCTTTATTTTATGGATAGGGTATGCATCAGGGGTGGTCCCATATAAATTTTATCGAAATTGATTCAGCTCTTTTTGAAAAATCAACAAATACCCAAAAATTTTACATAGACGACGTTTTAGTTTCATCAATCTTTGTAGTAGTTAACTTTCAATCTCTTCTTAATAGATTTGGATGAGAAGGAGGTACTAAAAAGCGGAAAATAAAAAGCTTTTAACAAAAAAGACAACCGCCTTCAAAAAGTGAAAAATACGGAAGTCGGTGGCAATACAAAACAACAAACAGAACAAAGCCACTGAATTTTGAAACTAAAGTCAATGTGTGTTCTGTGCTAAAGTTATTTTTCACTTTTTGAAGGCGGTTGTCTTTTTTGTAAAAAGCTTTTTTTAAAAGAGCGTTCTTTATTATTGCCTAATTATACGTTCCTCAAAATTGGGTAGCCCGGGGAACTATCAAATTACCTATTAAATATTAGACCTATATTTTTTTTATTAATAATCTTAAACTTCGTAACAAGAATAGACCAGAGGAGCACTTTCATTAATCTTCTTCTAGATCTTAAAGAATGATTGTTCAAAAAGTCTTTTACACTTTAAATAAAGTTTTCTACTCACTATCGCTGGACCATTAACGCAATGTCTAAAGTAGCGAGCTGTGTGCAAACCAAGGATGCTATGGAAATGAAAATTTAGATACAGAAATACGGATATATATAGGTATATGAATAAAAGTATTTCAGACTAGCTTTTGCCCGCGACTTCGTCCGCGTGAATGTCGGTTATCGCGGATGCAGACGAAGTCGCGGAATAAAAAGTAGTCTATGTCCTTCCCCAGGGTTGAAGCTTTTTTCATCCCAAATTTCATCAAAATCGGTTCAGCCGTTTCATCGTGAAAGTGTAACAAACAGAGTTACTTTCGCATTTATAATATTAGTATGGATTATCGTATAGTTCTGGATAGTTTTGGTTACAGATATTAGATTTTTATGGAATTGTTAAAGAAAGGCAGCTAGTGTTCCAGACGGAAACCTGGCAAACGTGTCATTTAAACTCTGTCCCTATTCGAAACTTTGACATCAGATTCGGTTACGGAGTCGGATACATTTTTATGTCGGATATAGCTCCATAACATCCCTGGTGTAAAGTAGCGAGCTGTGTGCAAACAGTCTCCGGCATCCGCGTTAGATGCGGTCTCCAAATGTCTAGTCGAAATTACCTAAACTCCTTAAGTAAACAATTTGTGAGAACAATGGACGCACAGAGTGCTGTTTGCGTACTTAGTAACTAAACAGCTGGACACGACTTGGATACGCGGTGGAAACTTTTACCATGAATTCAGTGCAAGATTACCTAGTACAGAGTCACATCATGCGACCCTAATCTGTAAAACTTTGATAGTTTTTCAACTTTATTATAAAATAATACGGTTCAAGTTCAATTTGGAAAATTTGACTAGATTCTAGAGAGACTAGATTCCAGTCAACATTTTTCTTCGGTTATTAAAAATAGTTCTGTTGTTTAAAAATAGTAATGTATGAAACAGCAGATTTTTTTAGTTTGGTTGAAATATTTAACGCTGGAGGGTCTAGAATCATATGCCAACTGCCTATCGCATCATGGGTAGGGACTGTGCCGGGATAAACGCATCAGCAGTATTATTATTAATTTCTCTTGTTAACGATTCTTGTTAATTTCTCTTGTTAACGTTTCTTGTTGATTACAACTGTTAGTTCCTCTTACACATAGGTACTGTAGCGACTACGCTACAGTCCCGGGTCTAAGCTACGTTAAGTTAAACGTATCTTTCAGAGGAGTATAATGTAATAATTATCAGCGAGAGGTGATTTACATGACCGGAGCTCAGAGACGAGCCGTCGGTCTCTCTGACATAACTGTCATAATATAAAAACTATCGTCTACGATTTGAAGTTATTCTCGAAGGTTCCAGAATGTTCAACCTTAGACATATTATTATCTAATGGCTATTGCATCACAAGTGCCACAGTACATACGGAACGATATAAACTTAACTACTCGCACACTTTTTTTTGTTTTACTACAATTTACTACATTAGAATAGAATTATTTATCTACATAAGTTTCATATTAAAACTGGTTTACAACCGTAATATGTGACACACAAAGGCCAGTTGAAAACCAGCGTCAGGCACAAGTGGTCTGGCATTTTATGCTGAACTGAGCCTGTTTGACGCAGCCGTGGGGCGCATAATAATGTTTTTTATTTTATAAATTTGTATTTTTTTTTACCAAAGTTAAAATTATTAAGTAAAATGATTACTTTTTTTGTCTGAAAGTCTGGCAACCAGTCTTACCAAGGGGTATCGTGTTACCCAGTAACTGCGGGTTGTCCGACGGCAGGTCGCTCCATGTAAAACACTGGTATTCGGCTGCATCCGGTTAGACTGGAAACCGACCCTAATATAGTTGGGAAAAGGCTAGGAAGATGATGATGATGATTACTGTCGGTGTCAATATTTTTTTTCTTTTTTCTTTCTTTTTTCTTTCTATATAATCATTCTCCCGACCAACGAATCATGGCAGGATTTGTAAAAATTAAATAAAGATGTTTAGAGAAGTTTAAATTCTAATTCTTATATTCTTCGGTACCTAAGGAGTATCTTCAGGCATTTACAATATTTTAAAACCCCGCAAAAAAAAGTAAATAGTTTAACGAAAAACTCATTATTTCAGAACGAAACGGCGACTAACAGTAACAGTGACACTGACAGTCGCCGTTTCGCAGTTCTTTCACTGAAATTGCATCGTTTTATGGGAAATAATATCACAAATAATGTTTTTTTTTCCACACACTTGTCACATCAATTGTCTACCAATTTGATAGATCCATTAACGTCTCGTAACTTTTTAAACACAAAATGGGCATCGAGATGAAACGAAAAAGTGTTATTTTCATTTCGTAATATTTTAATTATGCGGGGGTTTAAAAATATGGTAAGTATATAAATCAATTCCCGGTAAAGTATTTTTCACATTGGAAAATATTTTAAACCCTCTAAATTATTTATTTTTTTCATACAAATGAATGTATGGATCTCGCCATGATTCTTTCGATCACTTGGCCACTCTCAAAATAAACTAGAGAAGTACGCAGGAGATATTATAGTGCACGCCCACTGCTGGACATAGGCCTCCCCCAAGGGACCTATGCCCTATCGCCATGATTGGCCGATGCATGTTGGCGATCTCAGTAGGTGTTATGGTACTCAGAAATATAGTGCTGCCCATACTCTGGTCAATATCCCTCTGTCACGTTCTACGAAGGCAACGGGTAGAAATGGGATAGTGCTATTCGCGAACAACACCACACGGCATAAATCTGTAACAAATGAACAATATTGTTACTGGCAAAACTGTAGTTTCTGCAATACTCTGCTATGATATACGGATTTTAGTGAGAGAACAACCGGTCCAGCATAGTTAATGCGGCCACAACTGGACTGAACACAATCCGACCAGCTTTACTGAACTTCGTCGAACACACTCTACGTGTTTACTAAGTACTTATACATTACTAGTTCTCGACTCGCCCCAGCTTCGCCTGGGTGCAATGTAGGTAGATCAAACTATACGTATTAACCGACCTCTTGAATCACTCTATCTATAGCTGAAAATGCGTTAAAATCCATTGCGTAGTTTAAAAGATCTATCTAAGCGTACAGATGGCCGGAGCGACTTTGTTTTCTGTAAAAGCCCGAATGTTGGTTAACCTTAGGTTTTACCAGTAAATCTTAGAATTTACCAACACGAGTCAGTAAATGTAAGAATATATAAAAAGGAACGATTTTATTGGACTTTTATCATTTGAATTTAGTACATGCTAGGTTTTACCAGTGACGGTTGGTAAATGTTGGTTTTGAGAATAAAGCAATGAGTACTTCTTAATCATTTATTTCCGACAACGACGTCAGGGGCACCTCGACGTTCGGTTTAAACCCTGCAAACAAAAATAGGAACCCCGCGCAGCGGGGCTCCGTCGACCTCACTTCGACCGTCTTAGTGCCAATTTTCGTTACCATTACAGACAGTCGTAAATTGTTATTTTCCCCTCAATGCAGCTTCTAAATATTTGTTTTCGACTCTATCATTTTGTTATTATTCTGACGAATCCGGAATCTGACCAAAACTCGTTTTCTGACATGTTTATTTCAACAGTTACCGTGTGTTTGAGGCAAATCCTAAGATTTACCAAGTGATTGGTGGTAAAAATTCGAAATAAACGATGATCATCGAACGGTTCGGACTTTTACCATTAAGAGTTGGTAAATCTTAGGTTTTACTGGAAAATCTTAGGATTTACCGTAGTAGTCCGAGCTTTTACAGTAACATTTCGATGCAAAGCCGTAAAGCGGGGTTAGTATAGACTATTTATAACCATTTTAACCGAACTTGTCTTAGACGAAGTGTGATTATTTTTTTTTGCAAAAATAATGTTAATTATTTTTTATGACAAAACCCAAAATATTGGCAGTTAGTTGCAAATAATGGCCAGTTTGAACACATACATCATTTATTTTTAATTTAGTTTATTAAAGTATTGTACAAGAAATTAATTAAAACATGATTAAGGCATCTGTGTCATGAGACAATAAAAAAAAAAAATAAAGAATTTATCTTTCAAACTGGACATCATTTGCAACTAACTGCAATATTTTTGGTCTTGTCGTCAAAAATCATTAAAATTTTGCTAAAATTTTGCTTAAAAAATAGTCACACTTCGTCTAAGACAACTTCGTTTTTAATGGTTCATCACCATCATCATCATCATCATTTCAGCCGAAAGAAGTCCACTGCTGGACATATGACTTCCCAAGGGGGGGTTTTGCCATAATCGCCACGCTTGTCAGGCGGATTGGCGATCGCAGTATGGTTGTTACAAAGGCACAGAGAACGCTGCTGCCCATTCTCTGGTAAGTCCCTTCCTCTTACTACACCCACGGGAAGATATGGGATACAAATGGTTATAAATAGTTCGTTAGTTCCAACCAGTGTCAATAAAATTTCATATTGTTACAAATAAAACCTTCAGAGTCAGTTAAGGTAATTATTTTTGAAGATGGCGCGAGAGCGCTCCTTCTATAACCTTTATATTTTGTGATACTAGCTCCGCTTTACGGCTTTGCATCGATGTACCAAACAGCCTGTATATTGAAGGACTAGCTTTTTTCTGCGTCTTTTTCCGCATCAATTTTCTAATGGATCTTTAGTGTTTTAATAATAAAATATTAGCCTTTAGCACATAGGAATAAAGCACTTAGCACTCAAGGATAATAATTAATCTTCATATTAGCGAAAGAATATTGCAGATTCGGACCAGTTATAACTACAAGTTCTACTTAAATTTAAGTTTTTATTGCAATTTAGTGTTAATTTATCCTAATACATAGTAAGCACTTTTTAGCCTATCACAGGTTCAACCTAGTTCAAGCAAATAAGCAATTGTGTACAGTTTGAAGACATTTGAGTTTTTATTAAATAAGAGATTGTTATTACATATTACAAGCTGACCCGGCAAACGTTGTTTTGCCGACCTACCAAATATACCTACACAAAAAAAACAAAAATCGGCCGAGCCGTTTCGGAGAAGTTCGATTATGTTCGACAGCAAAAACTTTGACACGCGATTTTTATATGTTAGATTAGTAGTTTCGGGGATTAACGCATTCAAACACACGAACCAACAAACTCTTCTTTATAATATTAGTGTAGAAATACAAGAATCACTGTTCTTTTAAATGTTTTCTTGTTCCCTGACGAATATGTATTTTGATAGGGATTGAATGGTACCTAACAAAGGTTATATTCTCTTTGGTACTTAAATACAGAGTCCAGCACATCAATCGACATCAGTCTGTCAAATTTCTTTGATAGATTTTCAACTTTATCACAAACTACTAAAGTTCATATTCAACTGGCAAATTTTGGCAGGTTGGCATGGCTTGATGTACTGTCGTATGTACATAAAAGATAAACAGTATGAGACATATGTAATGGCGATGGTTGTGAGTTAGAACATTTTATTCAGCCATTAGGGTCAAGCGCCAGCACGATAACGAAAGAATTCACTTCATGTCGATTTTCGATTTGGAAATACCACTAAGTATCATAAAGCAAAGTCAAAGTCAAAGCATTTATTTCAATTAAACCATTTTCAGGCACTTTTTAATTATCAAGGAGTTGGTCAGTTAGTCAGAGAGTTGAAGCTAGAAGAAGAGAATAACGAGCAAGAAACTCTACGGACACTCTTTTATATCAAGTTTTTTACAAAGTACCTACTGGTTACATGATTCTTGTTGCTTCTATATGTGAAAACTAAGAAGGTAATCTAGCAATACAAAACAAGCAAAATAAAGTCCATGGCAGATAAGAGCTGACCAATCACTACTGACAGCGTCCGTTCACGAACATGACGTGTAAATCAGCACCATTCAGCTCAACCATTTTGAATATTTTCAACACACGCGCCACCGTGCACCGTGACATTTTGGTATATACATTATAATTATTTATTTATTTATTAAAACTTTATGCACATAATGTAAGAAACACACTGTACAAAGGCGGACTTAATGACTTGGGCATTTTCTACCAGTCTACCGGTGATGCAGAGACAAAACATGGCAGGTGCAAAGATGCAGAAAATTTTAAACAATAAGTATTAAAATAAAATAACAAATATTTTAGGCTCTGTTTTAAAAAATCACCCGAACGAAATCGCAGGCCAAAGCTAGTATTAAGATTTATCGATCAGCCATAAAATATCCTCAAGAACTTAATCACAATCTATGAAAAAAAACCCATCCTTTTTCTGAACGTACCAAGTCCCCGTCTCAACTCAGCCCGATCCATTCACTCGCTGCTATTCAAAAAAGCGCTGTCGTAGAACTTTAATTAAATTCAAAGCAAAAGTTCTGTTATTAGGCGGAGAACCACAGGCATTGATTGTTTCGAAATACTTCCTCAACATAATTAGGAGCATTTGTTTTAAGAGGGGACGCTTTTAAGGGTTAACGACAAAATGGCGGAAAACCAAAACCTTGATAAATCGATCTTTATTAATCACTTTATTTTATAAATTACAATTTGAAACTTTGAAAGTAGCGTAAGTATCTATCTATCCACAGGCGCAAGGCGGACGATTTGGGAGAATTACCCACATAAAGTCCCTTAAAAAATATATCTTTATTTCAAACCTGGTTTAGTTCATAAGTTGTTAGTGGTTAGCAAGAGATTCTGTTTATATGCTAAGTTAGTGTTGTTAGTTAATTAATTAATTTAATTTATTGTTATGCTATTACTATTTTTACAAGCTTTTTATTAGCTTCACCTGTATGTTTGTATGTTTGTTTGTAACCGACTTCTTTAGGCGCGATTTTGACCCACTTTAAACGGCCAGATTTCGTTCAAACTTTGTAGAGTTATCGAGGACCGATGACAATACACTAATTTGATAAAATTATTCCATTTTTTAAACTAAAAAGTAAAAAATAAATAATAGTTTAAAAAAACTAAAAACACGCTTTTTATAGAAAACCAAACTAAAAAATAGAAAATAAATTTTAATAAATTTAAATTAAGAAAAGTGTTAAAAATATCAATAAATATAAATTAATAATAGTGTGAATAAAAAAAAATATTTTATTTTAAAAAAAGCGTGGGGTGCTTTTTAAGATATTATCAAAATGATAATCGCTCTACTCATATCTGTCAATAAAATATTTATAACTATTGACACCATGCACCCCACGCTTTTTTTTAAATATTTTTTTTTTTTTATTCACACTATTATTAATTTATATTTATTGAAATTTTTAACACTTTTCTTAATTTAA
Source organism: Charanyca ferruginea (assembly GCA_947361185.1). Lineage (NCBI taxonomy): Eukaryota > Metazoa > Arthropoda > Insecta > Lepidoptera > Noctuidae > Charanyca > Charanyca ferruginea. Next base: position 20,967,216 of record OX376073.1, read on the forward strand.
ATTTATTAAAATTGATTTTCTATTTTTTAGTTTGGTTTTCTATAAAAAGCGTGTTTTTAGTTTTTTTAAACTATTATTTTATACAGTGCCTCTGGATGGACAAAAACATAAAAATGATTATAAAATGTAAATAAATAAACAATTACTGTCAAGTTTGTAATGTGAGAAGGTGGAAGATATTAGAATTCCCGAAGAATTTAACTTAAGCCACCAACTTTATTTAAACTAAATAACTCAAAACAAGCAAAAACAGACTGAACACGGTTTCAAGGCAAGTTTAAAACATATTTCCTGGTTTGTTTATCCTATTTAGCCGCCTGTGAATTCGCAAGTCATAAATATTCGTTAAGACGAAACTTCTCACGCTTCTGATGGTAGCTATAGAGAGTTTTTAAGAAAATGTTTGAACACTGACTATGCCACAGTAAAAGTATTAGTACTACCGTATTATACTGCAATGCGTTGAAAAAGTTTTTTAGTATTAGAATATTTTTTGCTTTTTTACTGAAAGGAATCAGTTTTTTTAATTTGGTTGTTTGTTCATCTTCTATATGGATATTAAAAAGGTGAACTTTACTAAGGGCTGCTTTTTCAATAGTCAGATAACTTTTATCTGAGGAATAAAAATGGCGATTTGACAGCTTATGTGTAGAAAATATATCAAACCGCTATTTTTATTCCTCAAATAAAAGTTATCTGACTATTGAAAAATCAGCCCTAAACTAAGTAAGTACTATCCGTAGAATAAAATCGATGTCTGTTTACGAGGACAGTTTTGTATGGAAAGAAAACTGTCCAATATTTCAAATGTAATCACTGGTTGAGACTAAGATACTAGGTATGTTAATAGTACAGAATTAGTCTTGTCTGTGGACATAACATAATGAATTATAAGTATTATGCGTGACCCACCCTGACATCATGCAACAATCAGGGGTGTGATTCTGTAAGACCTCATTCTAAACTTCGAATCTGAATCCGCTGTGAGTTTCTTGATTGTCATTCTAAAAACTCGCTTGATAATTCGAATTTACACTAGCGCCACCCTTGCGAGCGTATCAGTGAGTTGAACTAAATTGACAGGGAGATTTTGACAGATAAAGTATGAGATTATGTAAGAAGTGGCATTCTGTAAGGTAATATCCCCGTCACTTCGACGCTCACTTTGCACTCGAACCCGATTCAAAGTATCAAATATATCAAGGTCATTTTGAACCTTATGCGAAGTGAGAGTGAATAGCGATGTGAGATGCGAGTTGTTTGAATTTTACAGAATCGACCTACAGATTATAATATATTAAATCTTTTTGCTATAGTAGATTTCTTTTTGTAACAGTCGTGCGTTTTGTTTGTGCAGAATACATTTTTTTCGTTCTTTCTTTCACACCTAGATATTACAAGTAAGATTCTGTCTACTGTAGAAAATATATGGCAAATTGAAAACTAAGTTTTTCAATTAAGTATTAAAAAGTTAGTTTGCAATTTGCCAGATGTTTGATAAGTTGGCAAGCAAAACTCATCACACAAGTTCAACTTGAATTAAGATAGTTGATTCAAATCGTTATGACCAAGTAATTTGTGTACGAAAGACACAGACATAGTTTCAGGCCAAAATTATACAAAGTCATAACCATTAGTATAATTTTGTTGACCGGACTGACCATTACTATAAATATAATTTGGATTCTATTCTATTTATGTTAATGTAAGCATTATCAATGTGATAAACATGATAATCACTGACATCAGTGATGGAAAACATTGTAAGGAAACTTGAATTTAAAATAAACTAGACTTTATCAGCGACTTCGTCCGCTTGTATTTTTATCGAGGATGCGGATGAAAGTGCGGTTGAAAAAGCCCTTTGTCCGACAGTGGACGTCTTTCGGCTAATGAGGATGATGACAGGGAACACGCAAGCTAAAAGGAAATGGAAACCACATCTACGGAAGCCGCGAAAGTCGTCATTTGCCTATGTCGTACCTCAGGGCTCAAGCTATCTTCATACCAAATTTCATCAAAATCGATTCAGCCATTTCATCGTGAAAAAGTTACAGACAGAGTATCTTTCGCATTTACGAGTATAATATTTGTATGGATTTATTTGTACCGTAGTCCCAAACTAGGCAGCGCCGGGACCAGAAATGTGCTAACTTGATTTTTAAATCTAGTCATTTTTTAAATGAACCGTTATAAACTATTTTAAAAACATAAAAAAATATTATAAAATGTGAATAAATAAGCCCTCCTCTCCTTGATCTCACTATGTCAAAAATGTTGGCAACCGCTTCTCCTCGATTACCCTAAGCTTCTTCCATCTTAAATGATCATAATAATAAGCATCGAATGAACCAGCATTATCGTTACTGTTGCTGGTGCCAATCCGCCATTTTCCTCTACCTTATTTATTTTGGTCAAGGAAGTGTTATAAGAGATCACAAAGTTTTGGAGGATTGTTAACGAAGTTGCTTTCTTATGTTTTTGTATGGTAAACAAGTTGACAACCTTCTTGAGTGGTCACAGTATCTTATGGGCTTCTGTAGTACCTGAAATATCGCGGAAGCGTTGCCAAAAAGCACAAGGTATAATTGGGTACTTGACATACTTATTATAAGCTTGCGTCAGCAATGTTCGCTGGGGGCCATGCCACCTGGCGTAAAAAGGCAGCCTCACTGCTGAGCAGATTGCGTGGGAGCAGTAACAGCATCCTGAATGTAATAGGCAACAAGTTGGACAGCCCTCTGGTGTGGAGCCTCACCCGGAAGACTAAGTCTCTCTTAGTTATTAGGTACTAACATAGTTTTTAAGTTCATGCTAACAATAGAATGTAAAGGTGTATGAAATGGATCCGTGGTTGTCCGAATAAATAATGTTATTATTATTTTAAAAGCAATTTCTCCTTAGATTTGGTATGGAAAGTTAAGACATTGCTTACCTAATGCACTAAATACATCACCTTGTCCAACCGCAACCCAAGTTACTCGAGTTATGCAACTTTAGTGGTCCATTTCTCAGCGAATCTTTAATATTCATACCAACCATTGTAAAGGAAAAGTTCCCAAAGTACTTCTTCAACAGATGACTCAGTTTTTCAAACGGCAGATCAAGTCTAACTTGTAAAATTTTGTATGTTTGTTACACAATTATGCTTCAACGGCTGATCGTATTTGAAGGAAATCTGGCGTGATTCCTAAAGTGGGTTTGTGTCCTTATTTTAAATTGCAATGTCCTTCCTTTATATTAATTTGATCTTCATTATATGCTAAGCTTTTTCCCAATTATGCTGGATGCCAGTATTTTACATGAAACGACTGCCTATTCTATTATTCCGTGTGGTGTCGGACGTAAAGAATAGCACCATCCCATATCTTCCCGTGGGTGTCGTAAGGTGACTAAGGGACTCACCAAAGAATGGGCAGCAGCGTTCTCTGAGCCTTTGTAACAACCATACTGCGATGCCAACCCGCCTGCCAAGCGTGGTGATTATGGCCAAACCCCCCCTTTGGTGGAGGCCTATGTCCAGCAGTGGACGAAAGTGAAATAATGATGATGATGATGATGACTGCCGATCTGACCTCACCTGGTAACACCTGTCACCTAGGTAACACAAAAACCTTGGTAAGACTGATTGTCAGACTTTCTGGCTCCCTATCCATAGACCGACCGTGGTAAGCGTAGCTCAACCACGAGACCCCCATAATCATAAATTATAATCATTGGATGTGGGGTTCGTTTATGAAATAAAAGAGATTAGTGAGTGTCTTGTGGCTTTAAGATCCTAGGAACCACTGCACGGGTAAAATATTACCTGGATTTATCTGCCTAGCCTTTTCTCCAACTAAATAAATAAATAAAAGTTTATTTTGGAGGAACAACATAGCTAAGACTAAAGTAAACATGTGAAACGATGATAGCCGAAAAAATTATAAACTGTAGCGCAGCTAGCAACGCCCTTCCAGATACAGAATGGAATGATGTTCCATGCAAAATTGTTGATGTAGTTAAATATCAAACAAACAATTTTATGAAGTAAAATAAATAAAAATAAGCAATACAGGACATATGAAATTGGGATGTATTTTGACGTTGAGTTAAAGTGGTGAGTGTAGGGTGAATGGATGTGTGGTTGAGTGTAAATGAGGTTGTGGTATGTGGGTTGTGTGTGGTTGTGTTTAAGTGTGTGAGGAAATAAATGGGTATTTTACTCGTCCACAAGTTTCTCTGTTTCAGCATAACTTTGTCATTTCAACCAAGAGTCAAGTTTCAATTTGCATTTGCTCTTGGTTAGTGGGTAGATCTGTAAGCTTTTGTTTAATTTGTTGTAGATTTTTGAGCTAATGTGTTTGTAATGACGACTTGCAGATACGGTCTTAAGAGACTCAGTTGCAAACTATGTTGGGGTCGGCTTCCAGTCTAACCGGATGCAGCTGAATACCAGTGTTTTACATGGAGCGACTGCCTATCGGACCTCCACAACCCAGTTACTGGGTAAGTCTGTCTGTCAGACTTTCTGACCACCCATAACGACTGCCAAAGATCTACAAATGACAGTCGGGACCAACGACTTTACATGCTTTCCGAGGCACGAAGGGAACTCGGTATGACAGGGATGGTCACTCATCTACCAACCGACCGCGGCTAGCGTAGCTTAACCTTTGACCGATCGATCTGTACGGCTTTAACTTAGCCACGAACTTCTCTGAAAATATCATCTGAATCGACAGATAGAATACGTTTTATCCCGAAAATAATAGGTATCCTATCCCCGGTAAAAGTATCCTGGCCACATGGACAAAGTCGTGGGAAAGACTTAGTATTTAATAAATATCTTCATTCTTCATGAGAAATGGTGAATGAGAAAAGTTTTCAAATAATGAGCAACATGGTCGAAGCTCAGTCGCTAGTGATGGGAAAATATTACGAAGAATATTAGTTTGAGCCGGATTTAACGGCTTAGTGTTGTTTTTTGTTTATTTGTAGAATATCGTTGACTGGAAGAAGGAAAGGAATGATTACTTTCGTTATGTATATAAATATTTGTATTGAAAGTATTTTTATGTTATAATTTTTTTTCGATTTCGACTCTTTTTTAGTGTTTCTGTTTGTATTTAATTTTGCTGTAATTTAATCTTTACCGTCGAGATTTTGAAGTTTATTTTACATTGTTATCATTCAAACTATTTCTTGTAAAGTAATCTGCTTTTTATCACTTACAAACCTTTTCCTGCGACTTCGTCCACATGATTTTTCTTAAAGATTCCTAATATTTTTGATTATAAAATATAGGCTTTAGTCGCTCTGGGCTGTAGTAGCTCTGTTATAACGTAGGAAGCAACGACTAAAATTCTTTCTCGAAAATGAACATTTTCGAGAAAGAATTTTTTGAACTGGATTAATAGTTCCAGAGATTATCATCATCATCATCATCATCATCATCATTTCAGCCGAAAGACGTCCACTGCTGGACATAGGCCTCCCCCAAGTGGCGCCACATTGACCGGAGACCAGAGACCAGAGATTATCGCGTACAAATAAAGAAAACAAACAAACTCTTCATCTTCATAATTTGTTGATCATAAATGGCTGGAATAAATTCTTATTAACATTATATTCTCCAAACAATAAGTACCAAGTACCAGGTCCATATTAGTGTCGCAGTAACTCATTTGTGTCGTAACATGTGGGATTTAAACCGCAAAAGTGCAGTTTTCAAATAATGAATTACGCCGACGCGGTGCCAACTCAGACAACGAACGTTAGTGGTGGGCAATTATTAGCTTTGTTCATATTGTTTTAAATTATTGCTCTTGTTTCTATGTGATATTTGATGGATTGGGTGAAGAATTGTATGAATGAGAAGGCAGTCAGAGGTATACCATAATAATGAATAAAAAAAGATTGCCTAATTTTATTAATAATATAATAATTGCATAATTAATGTTAGAGCTTGAATGAAACGCTGACTGTTGTAAACACAAAACTTATTGAGCACTGTAAACACTTAAACACTTTTACTGATATAGATAGATAGGTAAGGTAACTAGGTATTATTTTTGGAACTAATGTGGGAGACGTGACGCTGGTACAGAGACCGAAACGGAAGAGGCCATTACATAGATAAAGACAGATTCCATAGATAATTTAGTAGAGATTGCCATAGACAATTTAGCATAGACTGACATAAAACAATTTAGTATTGAATACTAAACAATTAATAATAATAATAATAATTTATTTCTCAATAAAAAGTTTTTTCAAAAAAAAGGAAAACCGCCTTCAAAAACTAAAAAGTGATAAATAACTTTAGCTCAGAACACACATTACTTTACTTTCGGAAGTCGGTGGCGGTGGCTTTGTGTTTGTTGTTTTGTATTGCCACCGACTTCCGAAAGTAAAGTAATGTGTGTTCTGTGCTAAAGTTATTTATTACTTTTTAGTTTTAGAAGGCGATTTTCTTTTTTACTGAAAAAACTTTTTATTTTTCGCTTTTTAGTGTTGCCTTAACATCCAAATCCGTTAAGAAACGGCGACACACTTAAAAGAGATTGTAAGTCCTCCAAAGATTGAAGAAACTAAAACGTCGTCTAAGTAATTTTTATAATGATCAATTTACTACAAGCTAAGTCGGACTGAAAATTACTCATATCTCTAGCGGTAACTTCAGTTAAAATACACAAAGTGGAGAGTGTAAGCCTCTCGGTGAGTAGAGTGAGGGGGGTGTGAGAGGCAGGTGCGTGCTTTCTATTGAAGCCGAAAAGCCTGGCTTGCCATCAAGATCGCGAGACGATAAAAAAAAATAATAAGCACAAAAATATAATACGTCTAAATAGGTATTGAATAATTATAATGTTTTTGTTCTTAAATCAGTCGGACTTGCCCTAACTTTGACCCCTAGGCACGCCACTGGAGAGGGTGAGTATAGGAGATTACTATTTCATTATTTTTAATAAATTTTCAGGCTCATCGTATGTACATAGGGTATATTTAAATAGTTTATTTTTACATTAATTTTTATTAAGCGGGTGTATATCTATAAGGTTATTATTTTTTTAAATAATTACATAATAAATAAGCAGTTACAATCAACTAAATAGTCAAACAAAAGCCCTCTTCCTCCTTTTACTTTTGCTGTGCCCGACAGGGTCCACCAAGTTTCCATGGAATAAGGGCAAGGAAAATGATGTAAATGAAGTTCTTATGTGATATTCGCGCGTTTAATTGATATTGAGAAGAATAATGAAAAATTGGAATAAAATTCATTATAACAGCATGACTCCGGCACAGCAAATAATTTGCCATTCAAATAAGGGTTTTAATAGTGTGTGTTAAAATACAATTTTATCATAGAACATGACTACGGTACAGCAAATAATTTGCCATTCAAATTAGGGCTTTAACAGGGTGCGTTAAAATATTTTTTTACAGTGACAAAAGAAAGAACAGTTCGCGGGCGGGCGGCGCCGGGCGTGCCAAATGGTTGAATATTTCAAGAGGATTCCAGTCGGTTGTAGCGGTGCTGTAAAAGTGGATGATGACCATAAATCTTGTTTTGCATTTCTACAAATGCAGTCCTACCAGAGACTACACTGGTAGCATAGCATACAATGGCCAAGCGATTTTTTCTACTCAAGGTTACTTTGCTAACTGAGATTGATTCATATTCTTATTAAAATAAAATTTATATAATAAAATACTAATTACCTATATCATAAGAAAACTGAAGGCGTAAAAGAACAAAAAATGCGTAATTCAACACATATAATTTATTTTACAAATAATGGATTACGTACTTAGGAGCTCGTGGCTAAGTAAATGCCGTACAGATCGATCGGTCAAAGGTTAAGCTACGCTTGCCGCGGTCTGTCTGTGGATGGGTGACCATCCATTTCATACCGAGGTTCCTCCGTGCCTCGGAAAGTACGTAAAGCCGTTGGTCCCGGCTGTCATTCGTAGATATTTGACAGTCGTTAAGGATAGCCAGAAGCCAGAAAATCTGACAATCAGTCGTACCAAGGGGTTTCGTGTTACCCAGTAACTGGGTTGTGGGGGTCCGATAGGCAGTCGCTCCATGTAAAACACTGGTATTCAGCTGCATCCGGTTAGACTGGAAGCCAACCCGAACAGACTGAATAAACTAAACGTAAGAAAAAAAGTATAGGTTTAAAAAAATCTGTGCGCTTCCCTACCCAGCATTAGCAGCCCCACACTGAAAGAATCGCTTCAGGTTAATTAGCTGCGAGTCGGGGCTGCCCTCACGTTTTTAATGAGTCTCGATTTATCAGTCTCCCCTTTGTCACATAATATAAACTCACAGAAGGTCGATAGATAATGTTCCTTAAATTACATTTTATTGTACTTTGTTTTGACATGACTGTGTTAACCTTTTTTGTTTTTTCTTTTCAGCCTGTGTATTCCCACTGCAGGGCAAAGGCCTCTCTACTCTCCTTCCACTTCTCTCTGTCAAGGGCTATTTCAGACCAGTCTTTGTCAAAAGAGTCTAGACCATCCGGCCACCTCCACCTGGGCCTGCCGCGATGTCGCTTGCCATGTAAAGGGACCCATTGGGTCACGCGTTTACGTAACATTATTAATTCTTTTTAATTCCATGTAGCTTTTGCCTGCGATTTCATCAAAATCGGTTCAGCCGTTTCGTCCTGAAAACGTAACAGACAGACAGACAGACAACGAGAGTCACTTTCGCATTTGTAATACTAGCTTTTGCCCGCGATTTCGTCCGCGTGAATGTCGTTATCGCGGATTGAAAAGTGTCCTGTGTCCTTACACAAGCATGGGTACAAGCTATGTTGATACTATGGATATTTCATCAAAAACAGACAAACAGAGTTACTTTATTTGTAATATTAGTATGGTTTTAATAATAACCTAATATAAAATAGTTGGATACCTTTTTGACGGCAGAGCATGGAAAGTTTTACACCATCTTTAAAATATTGTCCATGTTTGCTGTAATAGGTTTTGATTTGATTTAGTGGACTACATACGAGCGATTTATTTATTTATTAACACTTCAAGCACAAAGTACAGAGGAGGACTTAAAGCCATTGGCATTTTCTACCAGTCAACCTTAGTTTTACACACACAGACACCCATAACTTATAGCGAGTACAGTTATGTGATAGTTAGAAATAGCCTCGTGGCTACGCACATATTTATTTATTGATTACTAGCGACCCGACCCAGCTTCGCATGGGTCTATAGCCTTCCTCGATAAATGGACTATCCAACACAAAAAGAATTTTTCAATTCGAACCAGTAGATCCTGAGTTTTGCGCGTTCAACCAACCAAACAAACAAACAAACTCATCAGCTTTATAATATTAGTATAGATTAATTACAACGGTTATACACCAGTAACAGTAATTGATTATTTTCTTAAGTATTATATAAACTACAATTTCATCTGGTACAGCATTAATATACACTAATAAATAATAAAAATAAAAGAAAATACATTTTGTTAGGTTGCAAATTATTAGGACATACAATAATAATTCATATAGAATGTCTTTCACAAAATCTCGAGCACAATAACAGGGTTTGGTTGAATCTGTCATTTAACACGTCACAATCGGGTAGGTCTAAAATAAGGGCGGTATCATTCGTTGTCTGGAACTGACCTTCTGAACCTATACCATCTGTGCCTTTGTTTTCTCACTAATTACCAGCGATAGCGATCGGTCAGCAAAGAGGCTTGGTCAATAAAACTTTATCGCTTTATTAATGCTTTTTTTTTAAAGTCGTGTGTTTCTGTAAAAAGGATTTGTTAACGCGTTTTTATGCTGATTGATGTAAGGGTTTTTCTTGTTTACATCATTTTTATTGCGTAAGAAGGAATGGGGTCTTTGACGTGGTAATTAAGTGATGCAGACCAATTCGTTGACTGTATTTTATACTGTAATTTATGATGCAACAGAATGGAAACTTAAGACAATTGTGGCTAGAACAGATTACACAAATTCTGATTCTTTAATATTCCAATTTAAATGCAAACTAGAATTATAATTCTAATTCTAATTTCAATTCCAATTCCAATTCCAATTCCAATTCCAATCCAAATTTAAATTCCATTTCAATTTCAAATCTTTATTGCAATTTCAAATCTTTATTGCAATCCGTATGTATTACATAGATGGTAAAACAAGAGAGTGATCAACATGGACCCTGCCGGGCATAACAAATAACTGAATAGCGTGATTCGCTTTTGGCGTTGTTGATTACCAAGACAGTTTTTAATCAGTTACCTTGAAATATAAACTCGGAAAACATCCTGGCAAACCTGGTGATATTTTTCTATGTGAGTAAAAATCAATTGCCGCTTGTAAATGATCATTAACATCTTTAGTACCTAGACCTACGGTTGAATCGATTTAGCTGATTTTGATTATTTATTGTGCTTGTTTTGAGAATTTGTTTTTCGAAAATCCACCACACAAGTCGCAAAGTTGGATGGTATTTGTTTAGCTTAATCCTATTTTTTTCAGCTTGAACTGCTAGTAATAAATTTAGCGGTAATCAATGCTCGTACCTTCTCTATATGAGAAGACGCCGTTGTCCTGCAGTTGTCCCACTGCTAAATATTTACACGAAAAAATAAAAAAGGAAAACCTATAACTATTAAACTAAAAAAAAAACTAAGACTAAGGCTACTACTACTAACTAAAAAATTCCCCCACATCGTCGACAACTGGGAATGTGCCCAAGAGACTGGCGGCATTGCCACGTTGGATGGCAATGCTTAACCTCTGTCCGACGTAAAAACCAGGCCTTGGATCAAGGGAAGTGGCAACCAACCTTTTGGAAATTTCCTTAAAAAGTAGATGAACACTCGGACCCCACGACCCGAGGGTTTCAAAAGCGTTATCTGATATTGCTTTTTACGAGAGATGATGCCCATTCTATTTCAATTGACGTTGAAGACAAGTCAAGTTAAGACCCAAAAAAAGGATAATAACTAACAAGATAATGTTCAGCTGATTGCTACTTAGGTACATGTTTCTCCGAATAAGAATACCCAATTTCTTGAAGACTATAGTCGCCATATATTCTGATAACACGAACGTGCTCACGAAGATAAAACTGGATGTGTACAGAAAAATACTGAAAAATGAATATTTATGGTCTCATTTGGACGTACCGACGTTGCCTGATGCTTTATGTTAGGTATTCTTATAGTCTGTGATCACGCACTGAATATTTTTGTCGTCTAATGCGAATTGTGACTACGTTTTTGTTTTCTACAAATTATGATATTTCATGAGACGTTATGGGTTATTATAATATACAGTAGAAGGCACAACGTGACACAAACTTATACCATAGATTCAGTTCATGATTATGAATTCAGGGTCAGTATTTTTCGTTGGTTTAAAAAAAAACTTAATTACAATAAATACAACCGCCATGAAAAACTGTAAAATAATTTTAATTTTGGAAGTCAGTGGCAATACAAAACAACAAACATAACCAAAGTCGCCGACTTGTGAAATTAAAGATATTTTTGAATTCTTATTAGTAAAAAAACATATATTAGTTTTTGTAGGCGGCTGTCTACTCGAAAAATAGTTTTTAGTTTTGAAGGCTATTGTTTTAGATAAATAGTTTTTTTCTTGCTTTTTAGTGCCTACTTCTCATCATCCAAATTAATTTTATTAAGAAACGGTAATACCAAACAAATTAAGTCAACCCTTAATTTTCCACCCTTAGAGGCGGATTATTTTTCATTTTTTCATTTTAATTTTCATTTTCTTCAATTCAACTTTGAGGTACCTATTGTTACCGTGCTCTTACAGATACGAATCATTCTAAAGATATATTATTATTTAGATAATAATATATTATTATCTAAATATTACAACTTGACTTGTACACGGGATGTCAATGCGACGTCTTTAGAAATAAAATGTTTAACAGACATTGTTATGACTTCCTGTTAAATGATACGTTCTGAATAAAAATAAGTGTATTTGTAATGTATATTGAACTACTGACTTCCGGTTGTCAAAATCATTCGCCTTCGGCAGAAATGGTAGCATAATAATAATAATAATAAACCCGCAGGGCAGCTTGTGGCGAGCTGTTGGGCAGTAGCGACCCCACGGACCTGATCTCCCGGGAGAAGTCTTGTTCCTCATCTCTGGCTTGCCTTTCAACAAGGGCAAGCCAGAGATGAGGAACGGAGCTCCCACCTCTATCTTGCCTTAATTGGCCGGTTAGAGTGGAAACTCGCGAGAGCATTCGTACTCGGGGTAAGGAAGTATTCCAGTAAGACGCTGGTAGGGATCTTGACCGTACTTCCGGGATTGTCCTGATAGCCGTGGAATACCTCTCCACTCCTCTAGCACCTCAAAATATTATTATGTTGCCCCCTTGACGCTACGTCACTTCGCGCTAGCGACTGTTTCAGGGGGCCCATTTAGTGAGTGTGCAAGTCACCCCCTGCTATTTTATCCATGTATACAAACATTGATTCGGCAGGGGCCATAGTCACTTCATAGTTTCAGGTAACCAAGTCACTTTAGCAACCTAGACCCATAGTCCAGTACTGTTAGTTTCCATGTCCTGTAATAGTCCTGCACCAACCGGGGGTTGTCCTTGGGTGCACTTGCATAGTGTATACAGGGATAATCGTCGGTTGGTGTCTTATTTCATATAAAGCTACCTAAGGGGCCTCTGCGAGTTGGTCATAAAGTATATGATAATAATAATAAATGTTTATTTCATCTCCACAAATTACATCAAGTTATAAGTACATACATTATAGGTACAGTTGACAGGAACAATTTTACAATATATTTGTAATTTGTGGGAGATCTGGAGTCTAAACTAAGCCGAGGCCTGTACTATAGATCTCCAGGCCGCCCATGTAATAATATTGTACAGATTGTCAACATGAAGAAGCGAACGTGAGTGTAGTGAATGAGTAAAGTAGAACAAGTGTTCGGGTCAATTTTGATATTTTTGCTTGTGGAAGTGATTTGGAGTGTGTTAGTGTGTGTGTGTGTGTGTGTGTGTGTGTGTGTGTGTGTGTGTGCTTGTGTAGTTCAAGGATATATAATTTTGACAAATATCAATTTTGCATGTTGTAACATTTTTGTTAAGTTATAGGGTTTTTAAGTATGTATTGTGAGTAATATGTAGATAAATGCATAATAATAATAATTAAATGTATAATATGATAATTCTGATTAATAATATAATAGCTAATGTGATATATAAAATGTAATATTATAAATGTATGTATATAAAGTACACGTCAATTTATATTGCTACCTCTAGGATTTTTTCTGTTTCGGAGTAACTAAGTGTCTGTAACCATATATAAATTATATTTTTGCATTCTTTTTTACAATAGTTGGAGAAGGGTACTATCTTATTTATTTTGTTAAGAAGCATACCTCCTCGGTATGTAAAAAACCTTCGTGCAAATGAGGTGTTTACGGCAATCGACTCACATACCGCGTACTTTCTTCTAGTCTGAGCTATGCGCTTTCTTCTGTCCTCTGGTAAGTCACTCAGCTTGTGAAGTATAGAAAGCATTATATAAAGCTGGCGCACGGTGAGGACTTGCGCTTCTTCATAGAGTTTAGTAGTGGGAAATAGCCGAGGTTTTGATAGGCTTACTTTTAGTATCAGTCTTTGAGCTCTTTCAAGGGTTATCAATTTTGTTTTACAAGCTCCTCCCCAGGTAGTGATGCAATAGGATTAGCATGATGGCAGTCTTCGCTAGACCGCTGACTCGAGTGGTCGATTGTTATTATTGTGTGTTAATTATTGTAAAATAATATTAAAGTGATTAATAAAAAACATTGCTACGAAGTGATTTGTGTTTTAATCTGCAAGTAGGTACCTAATACCTGCTGAAATAAGGACGCTAGAAGTTGTAATGTCCTTCCTTATATTATGCACGATTAATTTAAAAGCGTCATCGAAATCGAACTATACCTACTGTAAAAAGGTACACGTGGTAGAAATGATCATCTGCTTAGCCTTTTCCCAACTATATTGGGGTCGGCTTCCAGTCTAACTGGATGCAGCTGAATACCAGTGTTTTACATGGAGTGGTAGAAATAAAAAGAAATAAATAAAAAAATCTCCTCCTTTTTTGAAGTCGTTTAAAAAGTAAGCTGTTCATTTTGACCGTGTGAGTCAAAGTCAAAGTCAAAGTCAAAGTCAAAGCATTTATTTCAATTAAACCATTTACAGGCACTTTTGAATTGTCAAGGAGTCGGTCAGTTAGTCAGAGAGTTGAAGCTAGTTGCTCGTTCCAAAACGTAGGTAGGTCTCTATGGAGAAGAACGAGCAAGAAACTCCACGGACACTCTTTTAAATCAAGTTTTTACAAAGTTTGGTTACATTCTTGTTGCTTCTATATGTGAAAACGATGAAGGTAATCTAACAATACAAAACACAAAAAAGAAGCAAGATAAAGTGGCATCTAATCCATGGCAGATAAGAGCTGACCAATCTCCACTGACAGCGCCCGTTCACGAACATGACGCGTGAATCAGCACCATTTAGCTCAACCATTTTGAAGGGAGCCTAATGATCCAACACACGCGCCACCATCAGCGAGACATTTGAGCGAGCATGACAATACTCCCAACCGCCATGTTAATTTTTGTCAAACATAAAGGTATTAATATACATGGCTCCATGGTATTCACATTTACAAAATTGAAATAATGCTGCTAAATTATACAAAACTAAGGTTTCCAATGTATATTATTTTATCATAATATGAAGTGTGATAAGTTAATAATTTAAAAATATCTATATATAATAATAACGATACTCGTTACTCATGTCAATAGAAAAAGGGGTAGGAAACATCCTTTTCTTCCAATTTGGAAATTCCCTAAACTGGCTGTGGAGCAGGACCAGCATTCAGCCAAGCATCTTTATCATTGATGTAATCTTCTAACTTATAATATGCTTGTCTACATAGTGTGCGTTTAATACATGTTTTAAATTGTTTTTCATTCAATTGTAGAATATCAAGTGGTATTTTATTATAGCATTTTACACAGTACCCCATAAAAGAAGTATGTACTTTTGACAATCTGAAGCTTGGCTGATCTAATTTGTTCCTATTTCTAGTATAAACATTATGTCTGTCACCTATTTTATTAAAAAGATGAAGATTTTTTCGAACATGCATAATGTTTTCATATATATATTGACAAGGTACCGTCATGATGTTAATCTGTTTAAACAATTCTCTTAGAGATTCGCGTTTGCGGAGATTATAGATTGCTCTGACAGCCCGCTTTTGCAGTATAAAAATAGAATCCATATCTGCAGCCCGTCCCCATAGCAAAATACCGTAAGACATGATACTATGAAAATAGCTAAAATATACTAGCCTAGCGGTATCCACGTCTGTCAAATGCCGGATCTTTCTGACAGCGTAAGCGGCTGAACTTAACCGCCCTGCAAGAGATGTTAAGTGAGGACCCCACTGTAGCTTGGAATCAAGCGTAATCCCTAGGAAAACAGTCCTTTCGACGAATTCAAGTATGTCCTTATTCAATACAACGTTACATTCATTACTCTTAACATTCGGCAAAGCGAATCTTATGCATTTAGTTTTCTTCTCATTGAATACTAAATTATTTACAGTAAACCAATTATGAATCTTAAGCATGGCGTCATTTACGTCGTCAAGGTGCTGTGCCCGTCTATTTACTCTAAAAATCAATGAAGTATCATCAGCAAATAACACCATTTGTGGTTGATTTTTCAGTAAATGAGGTAAATCGTTTATATAAACTAAAAAGAGGAACGGACCCAATATGGAGCCCTGCGGTACCCCCATTTTTACTTTTAAGCCTGATGAATTAACACCATTTATTTGAACTTGCTGCAGTCTATCACTTAAATATGATTTTACTAAGCTAAGCGCTTGTTTACCCAGTCCGTAATGCTCAAGCTTTAAGAGCAGTGTTTCGTGATTTACACAATCAAATGCTTTGGAGAGGTCGCAAAAAATGCCAATAGCATCTTGCGAATCCTCCCATGCTTTAAAGATATGCTTAATTAAGGTGACACCGGCGTCAGTAGTACAACGCCCTCTGGTGAAACCATACTGTTGGTCATGTAAGATGTTGTTACAATTAAAATGACTGAGCATTTGGTTAAGCATTACTTTTTCAAACACTTTGCTAAAAACCGGCAAAACTGAAACGGGCCTATAATTATTCGTGTCCTTGCAATCGCCGGATTTAAAAAGTGGTATAATCTTGCTGTACTTCATTAAATCCGGGAAAACCCCTTGGTCTACACACATATTAAAAATGAAAGCTAAATAGGGTGCCACTGTCTCAATAACCGATTTACAAACATTAGTAGACATCCCCCATAAATCTTCAGTAGCCTTGATCTTGAGTTGTTTAAAAGTCTTTATAACGATTGCAGGGTTTATATGTTTAAATTTAAATTCCGTGGGGCAGGCTGGAACATTCGAACTTAATAAATTAAAAGCAAGTGACGGCGAGGAATCTAAAGTTTCAGTAGTTTTAATAGGAACATTGGTAAAGAATGTTGCAAATTCCTGCGCAACTTCTATATTAGTACTTATGAGACCACTGGAAGTCTCCAGAGTGTAGTCAGTATTATGTCTTTTGTTCCTATTTGTTTCATTATTAATAATTTTCCAAACAGTTTTAATTCTATCATCAGCCGATTTTACTTTGTTGCTAATGTATAACGCTTTAGCTGCCTTACAAGCTTTTTTAAAAGTTTTAGAATAAATAGTAACATACTTATTAAAAGTGTCAGTGTTAATATAAGGCTTAAGGCCATACAGCTCAAAAAGTCTTTCCCTACTTTTCCTGATGCCTTTAGTTGCCCAGTCACTGAATAAAAACTTAGGGCAAATTGTTTTAGTTTTTTTCTTAAAAATATTCTGAAACTCAGTTTGCACAACTGAGAAGAATTCTTTATATAAAATATTACCATTATTCATACTAAGGTCCTGAACGGGTAACTTACTTATTAAAGTCTTTTTAAATTTATCTAAATTACCAGATGTTATTGGTCTTGACTGAATCTGTATTTTTTGCAAGGGTGTGTTGGACTCAAAAGCAACGGTTTGACCGCTGTGATCAGAAGGAAGATAATTTACAATAGCTTTATCTAAATAGTCGCAGCTACAAAAAACATTATCGATACAAGTAGCAGTGGTCGTAGTTATTCGTGTTGGTTCTAAAAACACATTTGACAAATTGAAGGATTTAAAGAGACTTATAAATCTACTGCTACTTGAATTATTTTCTAAAATATTAATATTAAAGTCTCCGCAAATTATTATTGATTTATTACCCGTTACAAGCTTAGTCAAAACATCCTCCATTATAGACTCAAATAAAGAGTAGTTATGATGATTCGGGGGTCTGTAAACGCACACTATGACATGCTTATCTAGCTCAACACAGGACAGTTCAATAATATGTTCAACTGATAGTGCAACAATGTCTCTGCGAGACTTAAATTTAATATTATTTTTTATTATAATTAGTGAACCACCACGCAGCATAGATTTCCGATTAAAACAACTGCCCACAGTATAATTTTCATAATTAATTAACATTTCATAAGGTTTCAACCAATGTTCAGTAAAACAAATAATGTCAAACATTGTCTTTTCTAAAAACAATTCAATTTCTAATTGCTTGGAAGAAAAACCTTGAATATTTTGATGAAATAATTTCAAGGAATGTTGCTTAGCCCTTTTTTTTAAATTCTCTGCATGATTGCTAGAAGTCAAAGTCAAAGTCAAAGTCAAAGCATTTATTTCAATTAAACCATTTACAGGCACTTTTGAATTGTCAAGGAGTCGGTCAGTTAGACAGAAAGTTGAAGCTAGTTGCTCGTTCCAAAACGTAGGTAGGTCTCTATGGAGAAGAACGAGCAAGAAACTCCACGGACACTCTTTTAAAATCAGGTTTTTACAAAATACTGCTTACATTATTCTTGTTGCTTCTATATGTGAAAACAATGAAGGTAATCTAGAAATACAAAATATAAAAAATAATCAAGATAAAAACCATGGCAGTTAAGAGTTGACCAATCTCTACTGACAGCGCCCGTTCACGAACATGACGCGTGAATCAGCACCATTCAGCTCAACCATTTTAGAGGGAGCCGAATGACCCAACACACGCGCCACCACCAGCGAGACATTTGAGTGAGCATGACAATTCTCTCAACCGCCATGCTCATTTAAGTCAAACACATAATAATTTACTTAAAATATGGCTCCATGGTACTCACATTTACAAAATTGAAATAATGCTGCTAAATTATACAAAACTAAGGTTTACAATGTTTCTAAAATGTCGAAAAAGTAATTAAAATATATATTTGTGTATAATAATAACGATACTCGTTACTCATGTCAATAAAAAAAAGGGGTAGGAAACAACATTCCTCCAATTAGGAAATTCCCTAAACTGCCTGTGGAGCAGGACCAGCATTTAGCCAAGCATTTTTATCATTGATGTAGTCTTCTAATTTATATACCTTATTACTAAGTTGAACTATATTGATACTGGTACCTTCTGTTGTCTTACTTACTAGTTTAAACTACTTGAGCTTACCACCTTAACATTAGTATTATTACTAACCATGGTGCTAGTTATAGAACACTTCGACATACTAATTATGTCTGAGTTAATATTAAAAGCTAATAGCCATGCTATCTGACGTCTAAACCTAATGGGCAGATACGCTGTATCTCTAGTCGATTTCAATTTTTCAACGAAACTGTTGGTGTCAAAAAACATAAGCTTGTCACTATAGTGACTAGTTAATAAATGCATATGATTATTAAGCTTATGTATGTTATTATTTGTCCTATTTGATAGGTGCTCAAAGTACGGAAAAGCGCATAATATTATTTTTTGACAATTAATGTTCAATAGTTCAGTGACACTGTCAGTTATATCATCAATTTTAACCTTTGAGCTATTACCTACACATATAGTAATAATTGTATTAGGATCATATTCCTGTCTAGTAACTGAAGATATTATTTCTTTATATGAATGCCCAGGCGTGCAATAATTCAATACAGAATGACTCAGGTTGTTATTTAATAATCTACCTAACCCTCTCCCTAAACTATCTGAAAACAAAATAAGACAATAACAATCTTTATTAGAAACATTATTGCAACTGAAAAAACTGTTGTCTGACTGTGACTGTACAACCGAAGGTGAACCCTGTACAATATCTGTTGTTACATTTTTTTTTAGCATACACTCCCTAGCTCTTTCAGATTGGGACAGGACTTCTGTAGCATCAGGTTGAACAACCTCACAGCTTGGTTCCATTTGGAAGGTATCTGGAGAGGTGCTGAGAGGCAGTGGGTCTACTCTGTCTGCATTGGAGTTACACATATCTACTAACTCATTTGTGGCAAGGATATGTTCTTTTATTTGCTTTTGAGAATGCACATACTTTGTATAAAGCGCATGTAGTGACTCTTCAAGTACCTGAATTTCTGACTGAAGCCGTTGAGTGTCAACCCGATAAATGTTAGCACTGTCTTCTAACTTTATTTGGAAATTATCTAATTTATTTATTAGAAACACACGTTCCCTCCTTAGTTTTATATTACTGGAATAGTGTTTCTGTTGTTTCTTATATTTATTACATTTATTAATAATTTTATTCAATTTGAAATATTTTTTTATTTTATTGTGACTCATTTTATAATTACTATTATTGTGTTTCATTATAGAATCTTCAGTAAGGTCAATTGTTATTAACGAATTTGTGTTACAATTACTTTTCAACAATTCATTATATAAATGATTAGTTTCCACAACCTGTGTTTAGGAACGGGGGACTTCCAGGGTATTCTTCTCCAATAAAACAGGTTTGTCCATAAAGGTGTATAATAAACTTCTTACAAAAAGTTGTTGTTAGGGCAAGTGATTTTAAAAGTGACAGGTTGAATCTATAAGGCTTCTTTCACTGGCTTCTTTCATTCGGAAAAACCACAGATAAAATATATTCGTCTATGTTCACAATAAGAAAAGAAAGAACCGGTCGAAGAGTTGCGATGCGCCATCTGTCGACTGGAATGAGAGTGTCCTCTGGACCCTTTTACAAAGGACGTAAGGTGGCGTTAGGTGTGGCGCCGACATGCCCCCGGCCTTGGAAGCACCGGCTTCCAAGATGCTTCTGATTCAGTCATCGGTTTGCAAGTTTTCAGGCTGCATAGGTAGTGGACATATCTTCGAGAACGCCCTTCGTGTTGTCCCCGTCGCGGTGCGTATGTCTGCGACGCGTGAGACTCCATCTGCTCCTGGGAACACTTTCATAATGCGTCCTAGTCTCCACTTGAGAGGCGGTACGCCATCTTCCTTAATAAGGACTAAACTGTCGAGGGCGATGTCGTTCTTGTTCGCTTTCCATTTAGTTCTCTGCTGCAGCTCCGTTACATATTCCTTAGACCATCGCTGCCAGAATTGTTGACGTAGCTGCTCGATGTGGCGATAGCGGTCAAGGCGCGTTGTCTTCACTTCAGTCAGATTCTCGTTTGCAGGTGCGGTCATCGGTCGGCCGATGAGGAAGTGACTCGGTGTAAGCGGGTTCAGGTCGCTAGGATTTGAGGATATAGGTGACAAAGGTCTGGAATTAAGGACGGCCTCAATCTGCGCTAAAACCGTACTAAATTCCTCGAAGGTTAAGTTAGAATTGCCTATAACACGTTTAAGATGATACTTGCAAGACCGTATCCCACTTTCCCACAGGCCTCCAAAATGTGGTGAATATGGGGGAATAAAATGAAATTCGATGCCGTCATCAGCGGCGAAATCTATTATTTGTTGAGAATTATTATGAAGAAAATCTTTAAGTTCCTTTTCCGCTCCCACAAAGTTCCTACCATTGTCGGAGTAAATAGCATTAGGTTTACCCCTTCTGCTAATAAAACGCTTTAGTGCCAAAATGTAATCGTCAGTGGAAAGACTGGTGACAAGCTCTATGTGAATTGCTCGTGTGAGAAAGCAAACAAAAAGACATACGTACGCTTTAGTCAGCTGAGCTCCTCTGCCCCTTCGATTTAATATGAAAACTGGCCCAGCATAATCTACACCAGTTCGTATGAATGGAAATCCAGGGTCCAAGCGCTCCGACGGTAAATTTCCCATTATAGGGTTCAACGTTTTACCGTTAATTCGTGTACACACAAAACATTCACGTACAAGTTTCCGAATCAAATTTCTTGCACTCAATGGCCACCAGCATTCGCGTATACTAGATAATAGAAGTTGCGGACCGGCGTGTAGTAATCGTTTGTGTTCCTGTTTAACTAACAAAATCGTGAACTGATGTTTACTGCATAACAAAATTGGATGTTTTTTGTTATAATCAAAACTAGAACAATTTGAGAGTCTGCCACCGACTCGAATTATGTTATAATCATCCATAAAGACATTTAACCCGGAAATACGCTTATTGTCTTTGCTAGCAACATTTAAAGGTAAGTTATTAATTAATTTATCGTAAACAACAGGGAACGATTGTCTTTGTGCAAATCTAATAAACATACGTTGCGACGCGTTTAACTCAAGTGCAGATAAGGAACCGGTTTGTTGTTTTGATTCATCGCGGGCGCTGCGCCCGTGTCGCCGTTCTTTCACTATATTACGTAGAAAAGTTATAAATCGCAATGCATAGGCACCTATACGTTTCATTTCAGTTAATGACGAGTAATCATCAAATTGGATACTGTCTGTTTCAGACGTACAGACAAAATTTGATATGCTTTTATTCGATTTTAATTCGGGTAAATTATGTTTATCTATCGGATCAGGTATTATATTATCTGAAGAAAATGAATTATTTTTACCTTGTAAAAAAGGCGGTCCGTTCCACCATAAGTTATTATTCATTAATAGATCGAGACTCAACCCTCTGGACAACAAATCAGCTGGGTTGTCATTACTAGCGACATGTAACCAAACTGATTCACCTGTAAGTTCGTTGATTTCAGTGACGCGGTTTTGAACGAAAGTTTTCAAGAGATGTGGTGACATTTGAAGCCAACTAATGACGATAGTTGAATCGCTCCAGAAGTATACTCTGGTAAACGTCAACCTCAATGAATCGACTATCTTTTTGAAGAGTCTAGCGCCTATCAGTGCACCGCAAAGTTCGAGACGAGGAATGCTAAGTGCTTTCAAAGGTGCTACTTTGCTTTTGGCACATACTAACCTAACGGTGACTTCCGAATCGTCACTATATGTACGTATATAGGCACATGCTCCATATGCGTCTTGTGATGAGTCTGTGAAGATATGAAGCTCCGTGTATTGTACGTAGTCACTCAGTGCGTGTCGAGGAATTTTTAATTCATGCAAATGTTGTAGCGTACTGATAAAATTGTTCCACATCACTAGGATGTCGTGTGATACAGGCGTATCCCAGTCGAGCTTATTGAGCCATAATTTCTGCAGCAATATTTTTGCAATGATCACGGCAGGGGAAAGCAACCCTAATGGGTCGTATATTTGCGAAATGGTAGATAAAATTACACGCTTAGTTATTTTAGATATGTTAGAATATTCGTGTATTTTTGTGACATAATATAACTCATCAGTATCGTTATGCCAGCCTATTCCAAGAGTTTTATTTTGCGTATGTTCGCCCGTGAACATGTCAACTCGCGCACTGCGTGTTACGTCCGAGTTGAAAGTCCACTTGCGAAGTGAAAAGCAGCCGGACAGCAATACTTTAGATGTTCGTTCACAAATTGACAATAATTCTTGATAATTATCATTCCCTAGAATTAAATCGTCAACAAACATATCTTGAGTGAGAACTTGTGATACTACGTCATCCTTGCATTCCATCGCCAACTGCCGTATGCAACGCATACTTAGGTATGGTGCCGATGCTGTTCCATACGTAACTGTATTGAGTTGATAGACAGCCAGAGGATCCACCGGTTTGTCCCGCCAAAGAATGAGCTGTAAGGACCTTTGATCGGGTTGGATCAGCGTCTGTCTAAAAAACTTCTCTACGTCTGCACAGGCAACAAATTTAAATTGTCGAAATCGTAAGAGTATAGAGAAAATGTCGTTTTGAAGCGCCGGCCCTGGCCACTGAATGTCATTAAGTGACATATGTGATGTAGTCGGAGCACTCGCATTAAAAACTACACGAAGTTTTGTTGTGCTACTACTCTCTCTCAATACTCCGTGGTGAGGTAAAAAATAGTTAGGTTTTCCAACCTTATCGATACGAGTCATATGGCCTAAATTCTCGTATTCACGCATAAAATTGTTATATAATTGTTTATATTCAGGTGAAGCTTCTAGTTTACGTTCTAATGATAAGAACCTATTTTTTGCCATAATATATGAATCACCTAACTTATCAGGGGAATCTTTCAACGGAATACGGACTGAAAATCTACCATTATCCTCTCTTTTGGTTGTGGTAACAAATAACTCCTCACACCTACGCTCGTCGTGAGTAAGAACGGTACCTGACTGTGGTACATTTTCTACTTCCCAAAACCGTTGAAGTTGATCGCTTAATGTTTGATTAAAGTTACAAGACACTTTATTATTTGTACAAATATTTTTTGAGTTAATCGGACCGGCTATCAACCAACCTAATTTTGAGTTCTGTAAATAAGGCCCGTTAACTAAACGAATTCTATTATCGTATAACAGTTCCCAATAGAGATCCGCACCAATCAATAAATCAATTTCCGTAGGAACGTGGTAGGTTGGATCTGCAAGTTGAATATTATTCGGTACACGTATAAAATTG
This sequence comes from Charanyca ferruginea, assembly GCA_947361185.1. Taxonomy (NCBI): domain Eukaryota; kingdom Metazoa; phylum Arthropoda; class Insecta; order Lepidoptera; family Noctuidae; genus Charanyca; species Charanyca ferruginea. The sequence continues at coordinate 20,991,027 of OX376073.1, forward strand.
GTATCAATATTTGTCGAGGGTAAACTGCATGTTATACGCTGCAAGACAAAACATTTAACTGTTGTTTGATAATCGCTTAATTTAGAACGCATAATAATTTCACATGATTGATTCGATTGCGTAACAGACTGTGCGACGCCTGAGATTTGAATAGTGGACTGTATAGTACGCGCATTTATTCGTTTTCTTAATTTATCTGTAACGAAACTGTGTTGGCTTCCATTGTCTAACAGCGCCCGGGCTGTATGAACTTGGTTCTGGTCGTCAACCAATTCCACTAAAGCTGTGCAAAGCAATACCGATTGCAGAGCACCTGGTTCCGCAGTATCGTCGCCGGTGCAACCTAACACTAATGTATTCGCATCGTAGTTATCAATAGATAAGGAATGCAGCACGGTCGACGTGGTAGCTAGATGAGTCATATTATGATCAGCTGTGTTCTCGCTACGCACACACGTATTACTATCAGAACCGGTTAAGTGAAGTAATGAATTATGTTTACGTTCGCACACTTTGCACGGACCAAATCGACAGTCTGTTGTGGAGTGCATTGAACGTAAACAATTACGACATATTTGTTTTTCTTCTACAAATTTTATTCGTTCTTTAATAGTTAAATTTAGGAAAATATAACATGCATATAAGGGGTGATCACCGTTACAGGAAGGGCAATTACTTTGATTACGTTTACTTGTATGACTGTTCGATGATTTGCTTTTTGAACTATTAGTACTTGTAGATACACAACTATGAACAAATGTATTATTTTTATTTTGAGTATTTTTTGTCTCAGATGTAATGGGTTTACTTTGTGATTTAAACTGATTATGATTGTGACTTGCATTAATCATTTCCAACATGTCTGCTTTATTTCTAAGAAACAAGAGCAAATCATCCAGCTTTAACTTTTGAGAGGAATCAGTAATAATAGAACCTTTAAATTTTTCCCAATCTCGCTCAGTATTTAAATCTAATTTTGACACAATTAAATAAATAATCAACGTGTCCCATGACTTGGTAGGCTCGTTTAATGTTTCCAGTGCACGTAGATTTCGTAAAACAATATCAATTAACTTCCTAATATGCATTGCTGACTCCTGCTTCAAAGTCGTTATAGAAAATAAAGATTTTAAGTGATTATGCACTAAAAGTCTAGTGTTGTGGAATCTATTTTCGAGTAACTCCCATGCATGTAAATAATTGGTAGCTGTGAATTCTAAAGCACTAATAACATGTAATGCTGTGCCGCTGAGTGAAGACCTCAAATAATGAAATTTTTGAATTGGATCCAAATCCGAACGCTTGTGAATCATAGTAATGTATGAATTTTTATACTCAAGCCAGTGATCATATGATCCATCGAACGTAGGTAACTTAATCTCTGGCAACTTAATATTGGCTCGTGATGACCGTCCGTTGCAATTTGAATCACAAAAATTCTCACCAGTCTTCCCACCCTCAATCAAGCTTTCAGCAATAGCTAAAGTGTTGAAATACATTGACTCAAGCGATTCTACATATTCAATATTAGAGGAAACCTCTGACTCCGGAGACAACAATTCGATCTGACTTTCAATGTCATTAAAATTCTTAAATAGTTCGTTGGCTGCCTGCATTCGATATTTAATTTCCTTTGACTGAGTTTGAGAAGGGATAACATCTATGAACGTATCTAAATACTTTTTAAAATTTGTTATTCTTCCTTTAACGTTACCCCGCTGTTTCTTAAGATCGGAAATCGAAAGATCACCTAAACATTTCCTTGTGGGAGAAACTGACGAGCCAGTTGAAGGCACTACGAGTTTATCTCCACCACCCATTTGAAGGCCTGGAGCAAAGAAAGGAAAAGGTACTTACGGTTTTCACGGCAACGGTAATCACGATTCAACGATTCTGGAATATATAACAACACGGTTTTAACACAAACTCGCATAGGGGAGAAGGGGATATGGGAAGGAAGACCTGACCGTTGCACTGATAGGTGTTCACGATGCGACGAGTAGACCGGCGCTCTCGAACATGCGTCTTTTGATGATCTTCCTCTCGTGAACTCGTTCAAATCTCCAAATTCGCCCAAGGTTTCGTCCTTGGTTAGAGATCCGGCTGAAGGTCCATGTTTAGGAACGGGGGACTTCCAGGGTATTCTTCTCCAATAAAACAGGTTTGTCCATAAAGGTGTATAATAAACTTCTTACAAAAAGTTGTTGTTAGGGCAAGTGATTTTAAAAGTGACAGGTTGAATCTATAAGGCTTCTTTCACTGGCTTCTTTCATTCGGAAAAACCACAGATAAAATATATTCGTCTATGTTCACAATAAGAAAAGAAAGAACCGGTCGAAGAGTTGCGATGCGCCATCTGTCGACTGGAATGAGAGTGTCCTCTGGACCCTTTTACAAAGGACGTAAGGTGGCGTTAGGTGTGGCGCCGACAACCTGAGTACATTCTTTTTCCTTCTGTAATTTTGAATACCGTACATTTGCATGAATTAATTCCTCCTCTAAATCCCTAACTTTACACAAGGCCTCCTCGTATAGGTTGCTACAGCTGTTGAAACCATTTGTGACCACCCGTAGTTTATCCCGTTCATCAACAACATCCAGGAATTGCTGATGAAGGTCTACAAGCTCCCGCTTTAATTTGGTGTTTTTGTCAACAATTTTCTTAACTTCCTCTTCAGATTCCTCTCTCTCCAGTAATAATTGTTGACATTGGATGTTCGAGGCCTTTAGTTCTTGTAGGGCCGTTCTCAATTTGAGCTCCAAATCCTGAGCAGTCGCCTTACGGGTCATCACAGGCATGGTTTCAGGATTAGTACTGAAATTAGAATTGAAGAAACGGTGAGAACTAATTGAATAAACAAAATAGGAATGGTAGAAATGAAAGAACAGATGGAAAATCTAGTGCTTGAGGAGAAGAAATGAGGTAGGCTGTAATTAGGGATTGCAATCCAGCGGCGTTTTCAATCCAGCGGAATTTTTGCTGGATTGACCTGAATCCAGCTGGATCCAGCGCGGATCCAGCAAAACGTGGAACGAAAATAAAAAGACGACATTTTTAAGACTTTTTTTATTAATTTGTACTTCTTACGATAATCTTTGAAATCTTCCACTCATTTGGTGATATCTTATATTAATTTGCTTTGGTTTTTTAATAATTTGAGATCAAAATAATCAACATAAAATTAAATAACAAATATAACAAATAAAAGCAAAAAAATATAACAAATAACAAATAAATGCCCTTTTAACCCTGTAGTGGAGCGGTTGCTAATAAGCAATGTTTTTAGGCATAGCGAGCACTTGGCACTTCGACTATCCAACTTTACTAAAAAGTCCCACAAACTTTTTTTACCGTCGCTAGAATTCTTGGTCGACATTTTAAACTGTCCGAAAAACAGCGTTAAATCTGTAATGAAGAAAAGATCGGTGAAGTATAAGATAAGTATAAGTATGCCTAAAGATAAATAAATACAACTATCGCGATGCAATAACTTAACAAAACCAATAAGGTAATATTTTATTTAAACTGTCGCGATTACTATTACACATTTTATAGGTATTTCGGGTTTCAAATTGCGTTCAAACTTCCTTTTGTTTATTTCCGATATTTTGGCGCTATTGCAAGCACCGCACCGTGGTTACGGGAGGACTATTAGTTTGAACGCGTTTTTGAACTGGAAAAACCTATAAAAACCTATCTTTATACACATGGCACAGCTTTTTTCCAATCAAAATTGCGCAATTTAGCAATCTTGTTTAATAGCAACAATACTCACACACATACACACACACACAAAGTTCTAAATAACTAAATAGTCCACTGTAGGATATGTACCTACTTCCTGCAATTAAAGGTAGGTAATAAAATAAGATCGGTTTAAATAAGAAAACAAAAACAAAAAGATTTCGCGATGTGTTGACGAACCTCACCAAACGTGTCTTCCTTTTCCTTCTTCGAGAAAGTAAGAGACATGAATCAAATCAACATTAATACTAAAATTAAAAATAAACATTTTGCTTTACTTACCATTTAGTCTCTCAAACGACAACCAACACGCACTTCATATGCACTTTAGTGACACAAAGACACTTTCTATCGAGACGAGAGCAGTTATTCAACTCATCAACTCACAACTGTCTTTGATTTATAAAATAAACAAACATAAGCGGTACAGTTGGTAAGGGGGAAAGGGGGCGGGCGGCGTTGCCTTTCATGGGGCACGTGCTATGGTGACAGAACGGCAACGTTGCCGCGCCGATTCGAAAATAGCGGCAACTCAAAACTAAACAATAGAAATTGATACGTTTGCGGATCCACATCGCTGGATCAAGATGTATGCTGGATCCAGCATGTTTAAAAAGGCGCTGGATCCAGCTGGATTGCTGTATGCTGGATCCAGCAATTGCAATCCCTAGCTGTAATCACATTAACTGCAAAGCTAAATTAATTCAAAATTGTCTTATAATGATTTTATTTTTCCCTGTATGTGGGTAGGGTCCTAAGCTTGAAGTTGCAGATTTAAATCAAGACTACAATGCACGTAAAGAGAAATACACGTTATTGTTGTTATGGATTCTAATATACTTTAAGATTAACTCTATTTCGAACCTAAGTTTTGTCTTTTGTATGAGAACAAAGTGACAAGGACCTATTGCAAAGTACGAAATCTACCAGAATAAATGATGCTAGGCCTCAAAAAGAGCGTGATAGAAAATATGAGACTCTTGAGTGTTAATATCAGGCAACGATAAAATAAAATAAAAATAAACAATACTCCCCGTTTGAATCTGCAGGTTGACATCAGCTGTTCCGTTATAGGTTACCGGTAACGGTGAATAACCAAAACAGGGTTTACTTTGTTACTTTGCAGGAAAAACAATAATCCTGGATTATTATGCACTTATTTACTTATACATGTATTATTACACCTTATTAAATACTTAATTAATAATTAAAACTAATTTTTAAATACGGTTTAAAATTTTGACATGTCACTGAGGCAGTGTTGCCAGTCTATTCCAAGTGCCAGAGTATTGGCCTTAATATAGAACATCATATAGAAGATCTGATATTCCATACAAGTATCACCCGACGAAAAGCTTTAACGGTCTAGAATCATGGACAGTAGGTAACAGTTGCAATTACGATTTTACCGTAGGTACCTTAGGAATACTGAGAGTGAAGCCAAAAAAGCAAATATAAATTCGAAATTGAATCCCTGGAATCTCGTGGTTGTATTCGCTTTTGAATTTGTATTTGTATTTTTATTTATTTTTGTTAACGATGCAGCGTTTTGCGCTGTACGGGCTCGTGTCAGTACAGCACGAACGTACAGAATTCAATTTGGACTTTGTATTTGCTTTTTTGGCTCCACTCTCAGTGTTCCGCGCGTTCTATCTGCCTTTTGTTTCATAATAATAATATGTGGGGACATTTCACACATGGCCATCTGACCCCAAACTTGGGAGACCCTGTACTATGGGTGTCAGACAGCTGATATACATACATACACAAATATACTTAGTTAGGTACTCGTACTATTTTATATCAACTAAAATTTAGTAACTGTGATCTGTCAAAGTTTTATTCACTGTTTTTGTGTATATTATATGTAAAAGTAAGAAAAGCCTTTTTGAAGTCACTTTAGCTGTTAATTTTATCTCTTATAGATTTGGGTATCGTGTGTGTGGGAATTAAATCCATACTAATATTATAAACCGTGCCGGCCGCGAATAACACCACCCCATTTCTACCCGTGGGCGTCGTATAAGGCGAAAGATGGATATTGACCAGAGGATGGGCAGCAGCGTCCTTTTAAGTACCATAGTAACACCTACTGCGATCGCCAACATGCATCGGCTAAGCATGGCGATTTCAGCTGAACCCACCCTTGGGGGAGACCTATGCCCAGCAGTGGGCATATAAAGGTTGACATGATGATGACGATTATCCATACTAATCCATAGTATCCATACTTATTACTAATATTATTAATTATTAATTTTCATTCATAAATACTTTAAAACTTTTAACTTTTAAATACTATTTTATTATTTATTTATTTATCCATACTAATATTATAAATGCGAAAGTAAATCTGTCTGTTTTATCGTGAAAGTGTACTTTCACGATAAAACGGCGGAACCGATTTTGATGAAATTTGGTATGAAGATAGCTTAAACCCCAGGGAAGGACATAGGCTACTTTTTAATCAGTGACTTCGTCTGCATCCACTATAACCGACATTCACACGGACGAAGTCGCGGGCAAAAGCTAGTAATATTATAAATGCGAAAGTAACTCTGTCTGTTACCCTTTCACGATGAAACGGCTGAACCGATTTTGATGAAATTTGGTATGGAGATAGCTTGAACCCTGGGGCAGGACATAGGCTACTTTTAATCCGCGATAACCGACATTCACGCGGACGAAGTCGCGGTCAAAAGCTAGTCATCAATATTTGCGAATACTGTCTATTTAGGGATTTAACCACATTGATTAATGAAAATCCAACCATTTTGTTTGATGACGTCACACGCAAACTTCAAGTTTTATCCTTTGATCCATGCCTCAAGTAAATTGGCATAGGGGTAGAGTTACGAAACTCGGAGTAAAACCAGCTGTTACTTTTATTTTTCTTTCACCACCGCCAAATAAGTCTAATCAAATAGAAGTCTACGACTTTCCAAGACTTTGGTAAAGAGCAGAAGTCGATGATGTAAGCCAGCGATTCCTAAAGTTGGTTCTGTGAAACCTACAGGTTCCGTGGAAAAGATATCAAGGTTCCGCGAAATTATGTTTCTTTGAATTGCTCGATTAGTAAAGAATTATTAAGAAACAATGGAACATTTCATTCTTCACCTTAGTTGAAAATAATGAAACTTATTTCGATAATGAAAATATCGAATACCTACTTACCAAGTTTAACGCAGCGTTTGTTTGTCTGCCTGCTCGCAATAAACTGAAAAACCACTAAACGAATTTTCATGCGGTTTTCACCTATTGAAACCTGTTATTATAGACCTGTCTATTGAAACCTGTTAGATTTTACAGCAACTTAAAATATTTTTTTTCTGTCAATTTAAAATCAATTGGTTTTTCATATAGTGTCGTTTACCCCATTGTAGAGTATTTCATTTATTATCATAACCATAAAAAAGGGTTTTATAAGGGTATTTTTTGTTAAGAATTCCGTTGCCTTAAAACTTAAGGAACCGCTGATGTAAACAGTATTCCAGTAGCTTACATAAACTTTTGAGACGAGGAGAAAAATTTGGGCCTCATAGTACTAAAACCTTTGGTAAATCGAACTTCAAGAGCACTGGTGCTTAAATCAATGCTTCTTTTATTTTACTGTCTTCGGTTTGGTCTGGTTTTGGTCTGTTTTATTTACGTTCATAATATTTTATTGTATCTTTAGTAGCCATTTATTGGCTCAGCTAGGGTCTCACCAATACCAACCGCAATAAAATGATTTACACTCTAGCCTTTTCTTGACTGTTTTGTAATGCTTTCAGACTAATAGATTTGGCTGAATATTTTACAAAGATGACTTTTTCTTCTTCTTTTCGAATCGATAGTTCTTTTTTGTTAGACTACTTGGGCTTAGTAGATAGAGGCCAAGTGCAGTATGTCTAATTCTGTTACAATCTCCCTCGGTGAACACCTAGGTGAACTAGCATCGAGACGAATGACAGCTCACTTCACCTAGGTGTTCACTGAGGGAGATTGTAACAGAATAGACATACTGCACTTGGCCTCTATCTACTAAGCCCAAGTAGTCTTATCTTCACCGAGATTGTAACAGAATGGTACTGCAGGTACAGGCCATATCGCAGCATTAGTGGCGCTTTTAATATCCTCTAAGGTGCAGTTGTAGGTGCAATTTGGGCCCTGTATTTTGTGGGCTATTGTCTGGACAGGAGCACTGCACTTACACTGGGTATCAGTGGGATCTATAAACCCCCATTTGGATTGGTGGTGTTTGCAGCGACCTACTTGGGCGCATTCCATATAGGCCACTGCAAATCACTTCCAGTGCCAGGTGTTCCTGGAGTTGAACAAAGTTGGGTGGTGGTGGACATAATTGTCATAGATGACTGATTTATGATGAAATTATGAATACCCAGTTTCCGGAAAAGATGTGTCAGAATTAAATGCAAATGTTCCGATTGGATGTTGATAGTTCAGTCAGCCAATCATAATAGCTTACACGCGCTTCTCAGTTTTACTATTAGCTAATTTTTGTGTTGATTTTTGTTCCACAAACTGAGTATACATTTTATAATATTTTTTAGTTAAACTAATAAAGAGTATAAATGTAAATTTATTGTGTGTTTGTCTGTAATAGATGGACTAAAAAAAATCTCAATTCGAAATATTATTGCAGCAATATGAAGCTACGTTGGTGCTTTATGCTATATTTTAAGCGAAGTGTCATCGCTATAATGTTTGAAATTCCACGGACTCTCGAACCAAGCGCTTTGTTTCCATTGCATTTAATGTACGAACTGCCAGACTGTGGAATTCACTGCCCGCGTCTCTGTTCCCCGAAAAGTATAATCTGAGTAGATACTGGTACACGTACCTTGAGTCTTTTTTTTGTTAGTCGATTAGTATTTATTATAAAAAAAATATTATTGGGATTCGTAAGATATTTCACGCGGATGAAGTCGCGAACAAATTGCTAGCTTAGGATATCTTTATAATTGGGTTTTAACCCAGTCATTCCTGACATTGAACTGCCAATAACAGCTTCCATAAATATTTAACTGCCCGGGACGGTTTTATGAGCTCTTTACCAGTCTGCAAAATTTTAGTTCGCTAATACACTTATGTAGTAACTCCTATACTGATGTCAAGGCATAAATAAATAAAAATCTACCGGCACGTCGTCTTTATAACCCGGAGTCGGCCATATTTCATCAGATGTGGCCAAATTACGGCTATATTTATAATGTTTGGCCACATCAAAGTGTGTGATCGTGTACCGTCATAAATTATGATGACGTCACTCGGGTACAAATGGTGAAACGTAATGGCGGCCGGTCCCTAACATTTGCTCTTACTTAGAGGGAGGTATGTTGTGGAGAAATATTATAGCTACTATGACATGTGTATTTTTTGCTTTTTAATTTTTTTTATTAGTGATTTTTTTTTACATACTGGTAATCCCTATTTAATGTACAAGTGATTGGGTTTACTGTCACTAGGGAGAAAAAAAACTTTGTATTTATTACATTTATTTTGTATTTTTGTATTGATCTTTTGTGACCCAACATGCTGTTTATTGAAACTTTCAAACCTTAACCGAATTAAATATAATATTTACAAAGCTTAAAAATAAATATAAACATATAATATGTAAAATGGAGGGCTCACAGGGCATCAAAAAACATCGCTCTCAATGGGACAAGTGCCCAAAAGGCTAGCAGCATTACCACGTTCAATGGCAATGGCAATTCTTTGGCCCAAGAAAAGGCCAGCCCTCTGGTCACGTGAAGAGTCGACCAGCCGCTTAGCAATGTCCCTAAAAACAAGGTGAGCACTCAGGCCCCATGGCCCTAGTGGTTCAACCCCAAACGGCTCAAACATATAACTTTCAAGATGGTTGTTATATTTACGCCGTTTGAGGTTTTCCGCACCTGCAGCAGCCGCCCCACCACAACACGACGTGCTAAGAAGATGGGATAGCGCAAGGGTGTCGACACAAGTTGCATCCCACACTTCCACCCAACTTCCACGGGATTATGGTAATTCCACCTGATCTCTTTCCATCGTCACGTATTTTTAACCGACTTCAAAGAGGAGTAGGTTACCAATTCAAATGTTTATATATATATTTTTTTATGTATTTTCGGGCATAACTCTGTCATTGATCCAGCCCTTTCTGAGAAAATCAACAAAATCCTAAAAAAATACTTAGATGATGACGTTTTAGTTTTTCAATATTTGGAGGACTTACAATCTCTTTTAAGTGTGTCGTCGTTTCTTAATGGATTTGGATATTAAAGCAATACTAAAAAGCGAAAAATAAAAAGCTTTCTCAAAAAAAAGAAAACCGCCTTCAAAAACTAAAAAGTGATAAATAACTTTAGCACAGAACACACATTACTTTACTTTCGGAAGTCGGTGGCAATACAAAACAACAAACACAAAGCCACCGCCACCGGAATAAAGTAATGTGTGTTCTGTGCTAAAGTTATTTATCACTTTTTAGTTTTTGAAGGCGGTTTTCTTTTTTTTGAGAAAGCTTTTTTTATGTGGAAAATGCCGAATAAAAAACAAATTGTTTTTTTCATTTTACATAGAATAATAACAGAAATAATCCTTTGGAAAGAAACAGTTCCTTCGAATTTATTCGTTTTATGTTTTGAAAAATTTTAAAAAAACGTAAGCATTGTTAGTACGTATTATTACGGAAAGAATTAAAGCATAGATATCCTAAGTTAAATATAAGTAGGTATTAAAAAAAAACATGAAATATTTATGCTGGCAGTTTTTTTGAAAGAAATAACGGGATTGGAAAGAAACGGGAATTTTTCCTGCTTTTTTCAACGCCAGATAAGTATATCGTATCTAGTGTAGACTGGAAAAGGAGGTTTTTTTCTGATTGATAAACAATTTGTCTTTGTAACTTCTCTTTTAATAAAGTTTTATTCTCATTTAAAGTATATTTTAATGTTATCTACATCCAGAGTATAGCTACCTACGATAAATACCGATAAATAAGTCGATCTGGTTTTTACCATTGTGTCTTAGGTTTATTGCAATCGCTACATAAAAGTCTTTTCAAAACCATACTCGTCGACTACTTGAAAAACTTCCAGCTGAAAGACTTTCATTACTTGATTGGACCGCAGTCGAGAGTCAACAAAGTAAGCGTCTCGGAATCGATACCGAAATGTACTTTGAAACGATCGCGTTTGGGTAAATGTGTGCTGAAAATATTTGTATTGGCAAATATAATTCTACGAGTGTTTCCTTTAGTAAACTGTTGAGATTTTGACATTTAGGTACATTTGGTTTAGACATAAGTTACTTTTATAACATATGCTGTAATATAGTCATGTATGTTAGTCTATCAGGATACATCGGTCAAAGGTTAAGCTACGCTTGCCGCGGTCTATATGTGGATGGGTGACCGTCCATTTCATACCGAGATCCGTTCGTGCCTTGGAAAGCACGTAAAGCCGTTGGTCCTGGCTGTCATTTGTAGATCTTTGGCAGCCGTTAAGGGTAGTCAGAAGCCAGAAAGTCTCGTTAAGGGTAGTTACAACCAGTCTTACCATAGGGTATCGTGTCTTTGTTACTTTAAATAAAATTACCTATATCTTAATGTTTATTATATTACAAGGTATTCTCCTTGGAGTGTCCGGGCCAGAATAGCGTCCACCCATTTCATCCCGAAGTTGTCGTGGAAGGCGACTAAAGGAAAATTCGGAAGACAGCAGCGGCTTCCACGTCAACGTGTCAACTTCACTGCGATCCCCAAGGCCGCCAAGTGTGGGGATTATGGCAATCCCCCCTTGGGAAGGTCTTTGTCAATGGACGTCTTCCGGATGATGGTCATGATGATATTACAAGGTCCTACCTGCGACTCTGTTTGTTGTCTGCATTGAATTCAGAATGATGCCATTATTCAACGGGTACACAAAAACGGGCTAAAAAATATTCTACATGTTAAGCCAAACCATGTGTGTCAAATTTCAGCTAATTCCATTCAGTCATATAAGCGTAAAAGAGTAACAAACATCCATTTATCCATTCGCACTATTACTAGATACTAATTTTAACTTTCGCGTTTAATTGTATCTGGTAAGATAGTATGATTCAGTGTTTAACTTGTGTAAATTATTTTTTGGAACGAAGTTCCTTATCGCGCGTTGTGAAAGGGGGCTAGACGGAAAAAATTCTTACGAATAGTTGTCACGACACTTTTGTATATTTGATTTAAGAGCCATCTATTATCGTCATTGGCGCAACTGTGCTCTTCGAGATCGAATTACGAACGGCCAATAGATGGTGCAGAAATAATTTATTGGTCTTTCTATCTAAATAACTACCTACGCATTGTACTAACATGTTAGAAAATGTTAATCTTTAAAATTACTTACTTACAATGTAAGCAGCAATAATAACTTTTCATTCCTCACTTTTTTTTTTGCCCTGGCTTAAAGCCACTTAAATTCACTTTAACGCATCACATTAATTAGTGAAGGAATTGTAATAAAATTTTATTACAATTCCTTCACTAATTAATCGAAAGGAACTTCGTTCCATCCGGGTGTCCCTTGACACCTCTCAAGTTTTTTATATTTTGTATTTCTAGATTACCTTCATTGTTCCACATATAGAAGCAACAAGAATAATGTAAGCAGTATTTTGTAAAAACCTGATTTTAAAAGAGTGTCCGTGGAGTTTCTTGCTCTTTCTTCTCCATAGAGACCTACCTACGTTTTGGAACGAGCAACTAGCTTCAACTTTCTGACTAACTGACCGACTCCTTGACAATTCAAAAGTGCCTGTAAATGGTTTAATTGAAATAAATGCTTTGACTTTGACTTTATCCAAAATACAATAGATAGCCGTACTTGTGGTAACTATCGCTAGAAAGACTGAAACAGTATTTGGTGGGTGTAGCTTCACTGGTTATAATGGTGACGGTCTGCCCGCATTGCGAATTCACCGTAACACTGGCCATATCCCTGGTGTCGTGGGTCTAAAACTATACCACTCACCTAACCTAACCCAAATGCTTCACCAACAATAGAGGGGATCTAGCACTTGGTGGCAGCTACCGCGGCACCGCTCGCTTCGCTCACTCGCCTTCTCGCAATAATGGCAGCGCCGTTCCAAGACGAGTTATGGTTACCAAAAATGAACAATAGCTAGAAAGACTAAAAGTACGGTATTCTAATACATAGGTACTACGCATACTTAAATACTATACTTGTTTCAGCCTTCCTTTCCTTCATTTTTGGTAACAACAACACGCCTTGGAGCGGCCATTTCTAGTGAATCGGCCGATGAATATGTTTAGTTTTCATACTGCCCAAACAGGTACTAATAACAGACGAAGGCTGTCCGGCTCAAATGGAAACGGGTGGGTCAAGTCATAGTCAGTGGGTACCTTTAGTGCGAGTTAAGACACAAGTGGAGGTGGTGAGATGATTTAGACGCGCACTGCGAAGGTTCGAGCCGGCGCAAGAACCACACTTGGAAAGACGCTGGGGAGCCTTTGCCCAGCAGAAGGGCATCACAGACTAGCAAAAAAAAAGAGTATAAATATAATTATCACCAAAAAATACTTTAGGATCTTAAGCTCCCTGACCAAAAATATATACTAAATTATACCAAATGTCTTAAATGGTCACCAAATCTTAGTGTGCAAAATAACCAACATCTTTTTGACCCCCCTGGGGCGGATAAATATGGTTAGGTTAGGTTAGAAACTGTGACCCCCCAGAATCAAATCGCTTTTTACAGTCAAACTCATACATTTCTACAATACTTTAGGAAACGACATTTTGATGACCATTTACTTTTTTTGGTTTTATTTTATTTACAATTATTGGTGATCATTTAGTAGATCTGGAGGTTCGTTAAACATAAGCCAAAAAGAAATACCAACGAAGAATCTCAACGCTAGAGGGTCTTAGGTACTGTAAAGCTTAAACGCGATAAACTACCAGTCGTATAGGTACCGACGCAGTGCGTTATGGTGTGTGAGAAGTCCTAAGGTTTCTATAAATTAAAGAGGGAACTGAAGGAAACAGCAGACTTTAAATTCATGACATTTTGTATCAATAAAAAGTTTTATCAAAAAAAGGAGACCGCCTTCAAAAAGTAAAAAGTGATAAATAACTTTAGCACAGAACACACATTACTTTACTTTCGGAAGACGGTGGCGGTGGCTTTGTGTTTGTTGTTTTGTATTGCCACCGACTTCTGAAAGTAAAGGCGGTTTCCTTTTTTTTGAAAAAACTTTTTATTTTTCCCCTTTTAGTGTTGCCTTAACATCCAAATCCATTATGAAATGGCGACCTACTTAAAAGAGATTGTAGTTCTCCAAAGATTGAAGAAACTAAAACATCGTCTAAGTATTTTTTTTGGGAATTTGTTGATTTTCTCAAAAAGGGCTGTATCAATTTTGGTAAAATTTATATGGGACCATTTCGGAATAAACCCCTTTCGAACATAAAAAGAATTTTGCAAATCCGTCTATATACATATGACAGAGTTATGCCCGAATATACATGAAAAAAAAAAAATATATAAACATTTGAATTGATAACCTCCTCCTTTTTGAAGTCGGTTAAAAAGAACGCGACATCAATTATTCAAAGTCTCCGTTTAACTAATGTTGTTTTCCTGCAACTCACTGTTACTGAATTGCTTTCGATCGGGTGGACACATTCAACCTTTATAGTACCTAGAATCGTGGCCAAAGATTGTGTTCCGTCCACTTTATACACAATATGCTAACAGAACAAAATAATACAAGTTATTAAAAAGTTATGCTATCAAAAAGATATTCCTAAACTTGAATCATTTATTGTATATTGATAGCGGTCCAAAGTTTTCAATGGGAATACTTATAACAAGCCGAAACTGTGCGTCTGAATACGTTAAACTTTGCAATATGGTGTATCCGTACCCTAATCAAATAAGTTTAGTAAGGGATATTACAAATTAAATGTAACAAAATATTGAATGGATTTTATGTCTACTTCAATAATCTTTATTTTTCTCGTCGTATCGCGACGTGTTGTACTTATTGGTGTTCCGTATTTAAACTATGGACTAGGGACCCTATTACTAAGACTCCGCTATCTATCTAGTAGTAGTAGTAGTAAAGTAGTAGGTAGAAGTAGTCTAGTAGTAGTAGTGTGGCGGTAACTGGGTCATCTGTAGATGCGTCATTCGAAAACACGAGTTGCGAAGCCTTCCTTGATATTCCATCGTCGAAATCCGCGTCAGCAGTTTAGGCGCTTGCGCGTCCGTCGTTTGCGGAGCTAGCAAAACGTCCTGCCTTCGCGCCCCGCAGCCCAGCGCCCGTCTCCGCGGCTCCTCCACGCAGCTCCACCCGGGCCCCGAGCCCCGTTTCGCTGCCAGTGTCCGCAGCCCCGGTGAAACCTCTGCAGGAGGGTTCCGCTAACGTCACTGCGAGCGCCCCTGGCGCTGCTAGTATAAAGCCTGTGCCGGAAAAGGATGATGGTGGATGGTTTCGTGACGGTGCAGAGGAGGAAGCGCCGATCACGGAAGATCGAGAACCGCTGCGGCAAAGCACCAACGGAGCCCGACGTAAGTCTGCGTGCCGCTAAGCCGAACGCACCAGTGTATATCTCGGGCCGGACATCGCAGAGTACGTGTGCCGAAAGACAAAGTACACGCCAAGGGTGCAGTTACTGGAGTCGCGCCGCAACGTTAACTTCAAGGCGTTCGTGGTGCGAGTACCGAATTGTTTCCTGCCCCTCGTCATGGACGAAGACTTTTGGCCGCAGGACGTAGTGTGCCGTCGCTTCCGCGGACAAGTGTCACAGGACAGCACACAGACAATTTAGTGAAATTTAGTGAAGTCTAGTCTAGTCTACTAACATAGTCTTAAGTCGTCCCTATTAACACAAGTTAGAAATTATAAAATATGTACGTTTAGGTTATGGTATTTATCTATGGGCCTATGCAGCCTGAAATAAATGATTATTATAATAAATGATTAATGGCAGCGTTCGGGACTTTGGAATGAAGATATCTTGAACCCTAGGGCTACTATACTATATAGGCTACTTTTTACTCCGCGACTTTGTCTGCATCCACGATAAGCGACACTAGCTAGCTATTAATATGTCTGAAATCGCCAATCCGCCTTGAGCGCACGTGGTGATCCATGCTCGTGCCTTCTCTGTATGAGAAGAGGTATTTGAAGTGCTCGCGAGTGGGACCAGAATATGCTGGCATTATTGATTTTTATTTTATTAAGTAGACACTTGAAATGTTCTTAGAAACTGTATTACTATGGCAGTTATAACATTTTTTAAGTGTTTTTTATGTATTGTTAATTATTGTATGATGATACGGAACCTATTGAGTGCGGGCTCGACTAGCACTTGGGTGGTTTTTTTTTCGTGGTGAAATCCTTGTTGTTAATTCTCCTAAAAGCTTGACAATGAACTTATTCTCCTAAAAGCTTGGCAATGAACTTAAATACCGAGATTTCAACCTAAATATTATACTTTGTATATTATCGGCCCCCGAACTCTCTGTATTTCAAATTAGTATCCCCAATAGTGTAGCAGACTAATCGTTGAGGGGGTTGTAATAATTAGAGCTGCAGTCCTATCCGAAGCAAACTGCATTATACTGATTGCACTGAGCTAGACTGGACACTATTAAATTAACTTCGCTAGCCTTTTCATGCGGGATTCAGTTAGTATTTTATTTTAAAACTATTCCATTACTAGCTAACCACACAGACGCAACGTTGTCCTGTTTAAATGAGATAATTAAAATAGTCGTAGGTTGGTTCCATGACAATACAAAACAAAAAATAATTGCGTAATATACCTAGATATCGCTGCAAACGTTTTTTTTTTGTTTTGTTTATGGGTTATGGTATCATGAGTTCAAATAATAATCCCATTGTAAATCAATCAATCAATCATTAAATTTCAGATAAAAATCCATAATAAACAAATAGTCGTACATAAAAAAAATCACAATATAAAAGAAAGCCCAGTTTTTACGGAATTAAAATAATAAACCGGGAACTTTTTAATTTTTATTTTCCACAAAAACCAAATACGAAATATTTTGAACATTTTAAATTAAAAAATAACCAAATCGGTCCAGCCTTTCTCAAGTGATGCGCTTACCAACAAACAGCATTTTATTTTTATTTACTTAAGCAGATTTTTAGTAGATTCTACGTACTTTCAAACAGTCCTGTTGTTTTCTATTCTGTATTGACAAGAGAAAACAATGGTTTGTCTGCTTTCGTAAATAAACATGAATCTCAGTCACTCACTTATAAATTCTCTTTGTAAATATTCAAATAGTGACATCATTAAAAAAATAAACATTTATACTTGTTCGTCATGGGAAAATCACTGAACCGATCTTAATGATGGTGGGTGCGGGCGCGGTGGTTAATTGAGAATTCCTTCTACACTTTAAAAGATTTTTTTCAGTTTAAATCTAAATGACTTAATTGTATACCCGAAATTGAGAATTCCTTCTACACTTTAAAAGATTTTTTTCAGTTTAAATCTAAATGACTTAATTGTATACCCGAAATTGAGAATTCCTTCTACACTTTAAAAGATTTTTTTCAGTTTAAATCTAAATGACTTAATTGTATACCCGAAATTTGCATGTCATTATATTATGATAAAATATGTTAAGCTACTATTGTATCTATAAGAACTTTTATAACCATATTTTTCTGCAAAATCTTTGACTTTGACTTTGACTTTGAATGGAATTAGACAATGGTGGGTCTGGATAAGGCGTTGTCCTAGGTGAGCGATCGAACGCGACACGACGCGATGCGACTTAATGCGACCATTGCTTCACGCGACGTAGGTCTCTATGGAGAAGAACGAGCCCATTGTCTAAATTTAAAATAGCACTGCACAAACTACTTCTTGACAAATGCTACTATACAATAGACGAGTTTTTAAACGATAATTTGTAATTATTAATGCAGCAAATAAAACTTTGAAATTTGTAATTTTTATAAATATTGTGATGTTTATCTTTATTAATGCAAAATTTTGTAGTACTTATATTTATTTTGCATATTTAAATATTTGTATGTCTTTTTACAAAACATAGCGTTCTATTTTATATGAGTGACCTTTTTACACCTATGTTTCACAAATAAACTTTTGACTTTGACTTTGACTTTGACTTAGACTTTACCTCCGCGGACACTCTTTTAAATCAAATTTAAAAAAATACTGGTTACATTGTTCTTGTTGCTTCTAAGTGAAAACAATGAAGGTAATCCAGCAATACAAAAGTTGCACCTGTAAGTACTTCCATATACATTATGACCTCTTACAAACAAAAAAGCAAAGAAACTTAACTTCTTTATAATATTAGTATAGATCACGATAAATTGTCAGTGGAAATATAGATATCGATATTGAACAAAAGTAAATGAAAAAACTCTCTACGGCTGGGAAATGAAAACATTGAAAGTATCAATTACATAGGCCTCTCCGGCGAAAATATACTGTTCAACTTTTTATTGAAAATGTATTTTGACAATATACCATCAATTACGAAGAAAAAGCGAATTATTTTCGTATCGTAGGCGCAGGTTAATAATTTATTTATATTTTTTGACGGGTACTGGGAAAACTAGTAAATTATATGTCACTTTTAATATTATATTTTTAAGAGCACTTTCGGAGAAACAAATAATTTAATTATACGTTTGGGATCGTATTTTATTTCTTCTTATTTTTATTCTGGTAACTCTAACCAATTCGTGTGCCATTTCAATTATTCGTATACTTTTTTACCACCCCATTTCTACCCGTGGGTGTCGTAGAAGGCGACAGAGGGATATTGCCCAGAGGATGGGCAGCAGCGTCCTTCTCAGTACCTTATCACCTACTGCAATCGCCAACATGCATCGGCAAGCTTGGCGATTATAGCTGAACTTTCGCTTGGGGAAAGCTCTATGCCCAGCAGTGGGCGTCTAAAGGTTGACATGATGATGATGACACTTTTTTGTTTGAGTTATTTGTTTTTATTGATTATCTCTACGTCAACAACGAAAATTAAATAAACTGCAGTGCACAAGCCTCTTCTCATACAGAGAAGGTACGAGCATTGATCACGGTGGATTGCCGATTTTAGACGTAAAATTATTAAAGGGCTATTAACGACTTTCACAGATTTTAAACTGACAATCACGTTAAAATGTATAGTGTAAATGATTTGAATAAAAATTATGTTAAACTAGAACATTTTCTTAACCATTTAGTATGTGAATATTTTTGATTATATTCATATTAAATAGTTTAATTAACTCGCGAAGTTGTGACAATCACACAAAATCTACCAGGTATAATTAAACGAAACTTACACCATCTTACAATTTTATTATCTATCTTTTAGTATACGCCTATTTTTTAAGTTAAAGAATACTTATATCTTTTATTTAATATTTACAAGCTTTTTTTCGACTAAACTTTGAGAGTTTTGGACGCCTTAAGGGGCTATTAAACGACTTTTACAGATTTTAAACTGACAATCACGTCAAAATGTGCAGTGTAAATGATTTGAAAAAAATATATGTTAAACTAGAACATTCTCTTAATCACTTAGTAAGTGAATATTTTTAATTATATTCATATTATATAGTTTAATTAATACGTGAAGTTGTGTCTGACGCGGACAAAACATTGACAATCACACAAAATCTACCAGGTATAATTAAACGAAACTTACACCATCTTACTTCATCTTACTTTTCGACTAAATTTTGAAAGTTTTAGACGCAGACTGCGTCCGTTCTGCATCAGTTTTGCGTCCAAAACTCTCAAAGTTTAGTTGAAAAAATTAAATAAAAGTAGTATTCTTTCAAAATTAAAAAAAAGGCGTATACTAAAAGATAGATAATAAAATTGTCTGTAAGATAATGTAAGTTTCGGATAATTATACCTGGTAGATTTTGTGTGATTGTCAATGTTTTTTCCGCGTCAGATACAACTTCACGAGTTAATTAAACTATTTAATATGAACTTAATCAAAAATATTCACTTTCTATATGATTAGGAGAATGTTCTAGTTTAACATATATTTTTTTCAAATCATTTACACTGAACATTTTGACGTGATTGTCAGTTTAAAATCTGTAAAAGTCGTTTAATAGCCCCTTAAGGCCAGGTTTCCAAGGTCACGATGTTTTCCTTCACCGATGTCAGTGATGTCCAAGAAAAACTTTGATAGCACAAATAAACTAAAGAATTATAGAAAAACCAGCCAGCTACTACTTGTCTACACTTTATCCAGAGACTGTCGGGTCAATTCATTATTTAGGAATAATATAAATTAAAATTTTAATGTTTTTTAGGGTTCCGTACCAAAGGAAAAAACGGAAACCTTATAGGATCACTTTGTTGTCCATCTGTCGGTCTGTCTGTCAAGACACTTTAACTCGGGAACGCGTGAAGGTATCGAGTTGACATTAAAACCATATACTGACGTCTACGGTCCCTTGCTGCTGTAAAAAAATCAACCCTCTATGTTAACGTTTAAAAAAGATACGACCGTTTATGTCGCAAAAAACGCATTTATAATATTAAGATGATTAAAGTATGGATAGTAGATATGGATTAGTATAGAAGTATGGATATGTACCTACAAATATGTACGGAATCCTCGGTGGGCGAGTCCGACTTTTCTTTTTAAAAGCTATAATTATATTTATAGCGACTAGCACTTGATTTTATTTGTAAGTAAGTATCAAACCTTTTATATGTTCTTTGTGTTATTTACTTTGTCTACCATTCACAATCTTTTATCTGACTGCAGTGAGACAAAGCCAAGCTTAAACAAATGTATTTCTCTTGAGAAAGCTCTCAACAAAGAAAGGTTTCAGAAAAATGCCGCATTGGGTTGCAGTATAGATTGAAAAAGTATAAGAACATCAAAAAACAGAAGATTTTCTTAGAAGACAACCTTTTAACGTCGAATCTTTATAAAAAAGGACCTTTGAAGAGATGAAAGTTTAGAAGATTAATAAGTTTAGAAAGAAAAATGTCTTCATATCTTTGTAAAAGTTTAAAAAAACACTGTTTATTGGGTTATCTTCACAGTTCGTTACACTTCTTGGGAGGGCAGCAGTACCTACCTACTTACCAAGGTACTAACTACCTGGCAAGATTTGGGGGAAGAATACTGGTGAAATGTCCCACTTTGGGCAAACCCAACAGTGCAAAATTAAAAAGTCATAATATAATTTGAAATGGTAGCGTGAACTAAACGTTATTGTACAAAAGTATTTTCTCACAATATTTGTTTACATATCTGGAAACATGATTGTGAATGCAATGTCTGTAGCTATTTCTTGTTTATTTTTAAGTACTTTGTCACACACAGTCACAGGACTGTGTGTGACACAGTCTATCAACTATAGACAGAATAGCGCGATATATCGTTAAGTACTTTGAATTTAACGACAGACTTATTCTGTAGTGTATTTTTTAACCTGTTCTTGATGAAATAATACTTTTCTTTTCACTTATTAAACAATTTGGTCAATTTAATTATTTACATACATAGATGATGTGATCTTGGAGCTGCACAGAGAAACAGACGGTAGTGTAAAGGTATTGTTTTAATGACTAAAATACAATAAATACACTTACATATAATTTGTCAAAAATCTTAGGTTTTGAGTAAAAACGACCCACGGTTTTAATATGTTTTTGCTATAGTTTAATATGTTTCTGCTATAATGTAGACACACGCCTCCGTGTTTTTTATTATTATTTATTTTATTTGAATTACTGCATGTACTTAAACTTTTGGAAATTCTGAGATTCACTTGTGACAACTTATACAAAACCCAACAACGACTAGAATACTTTGTTTTATTATGGAGCTTCAGTGCCTATCTTCCAGCTCCATCATCAGACCGTGAAAATCGATCATAGCAACAATTCAGCATTCAATTGAATTGAATTATTACAATATGCTCAACAAAAAAATAAATTCTAATCTGGACATATTTCATGACACCTTGGGTGGTATTCGATAAAAATGACTTGATTGTTATGATCTCTCAGTTACCTAATTTCTGTTGTAATATTTAGTATACAACTACCTTGTTTTCTTATTGCTTCCAACACGTTCATGATACCCTTCACTAATTTGTGTTTAATTTTATTTTATTTAGTTTTGATGTTATCTTGATTTTACTTTTAGCTTTTTAGCAGCTCTGTCGCTATGTATACAATTGTGAATGTTATACCTATGATCGGTGTATACATTAGAAGTAATGCACAACTTAACTGTTAACCAATGTTGAATGTGTATGCTGTTGGTGTACTTTATTGAATAAATAAATAAATAAATAGCAATGTGCATCTCATTACAATCTACCCTTCAATTTCGTACTAAACACAAAGACGACTACGATACATTGCTCCGTTTTAGAATATCAGTGCCTTCCAAATCCATTAACAGATCAGTTTTGAAGTAACATATTATTATATTGTCATCGATAATACATTGATTCGCTATGTTTTTAAATCGATAGAATAATTAGAAGTTGATTAAATTCGACTTACAAGATTTCTTACACAGTTACAGGTGAAGCTAATAAAAGCGTGTTGGAAGTGTAGACGCTACATAGATTTTTTGAATGCTCATTTTCCAACAATTCTTTAAAAACTCGACGTGAATCCACGTCTTCTGCATGTATGTCCCGAGGGAGTAAACACAGGTGTAATAAAGTACACAAACATTGTGCCAGTTATGTTGTTAGACCCGTGTAATAGAGGATTAACCTATTTATCAGTACACAAATCCAGATGGCGGGCAGTTACAGAAATTTTCCATCAAGATTCAAATTGGTTTTATTAAGATTATAAAATAAGGATTTTTAATTTTAAGAAAATAATGTAAGTACTAAAGTTAGTTGGTAAGATTGTAGTCCTCAGATAAACTCTTAATAGTAATCATTCATCATCAATCATTTGACAAAGTTATCAACAGCTTAGGTCGAATTTTACCAAACTGTACCTAATAGGTTATAAGTTTTTAACCTGTGGAAAAAATGTTTTTGAATGAAAAAACTGACAATAATATTTTGGTGGTTAACACTTACACTAGATATCAGAGTTTTGTGAAATACCCTTACCCTACCTATACAGGTTGGCAAAATATTTTGTAGTGGGGGAAGTTCGCGCATGTAAAAATGTATGAAATTGTGCGTGCGCGATCTTCCCCCACTACAAAATCTCTTGCCAACTTACGTGCCGGCAGTTATACCCTTCATAATTCCCATACAAAACTCTTATATGATTTTGGTGTTATAACAAATATTCCCTAATATATTTCAAACACACAGGCAAGTATCTTGTGGTTTATATCTAGGTTTCTAGGTAATAAAAAATAATATTTTTTTGAGAAAACAATTCAGTAAAGACGTCTGAAGCCAGCCAGCCAGTTGTCTTTTTGCACCAATTTTATCTGAACTTTTGGCCGTTCATAATGTACTCATGCATCGACAAAGTAAAGAAAACATCGTTATAGAAAGCTTACACATGTAACGGAGATTCTAAATTACAAACATTTTTATAAAAAGCTTACACCTAAGGCTTTTACAAAAATACGTACCTATGTCCTTAACCAAGTTTTATGATATCTCCGTGCACCAATTTTCGTGCGATGTTATCACTCACTCGTTTGTTTTCGAACAATGCGTTGGATGAAATAAAAAAGAACTCAATCATGCTCGCGTTATCGATAGACGGACTGGGAAGGGTCCTCTTAAAAGGATATTGTTGACAGTGCGCTACTGCGCGCTTTTTAATATTTAATATATTTTGGTCAAAGAGTAACTAAATGAATCAACAGAAGACTTACTAATTAGTTCCATAACCTATGTACAATTTTTTTTTTTTTTTTTTTTTCCGGTTGTGATCTGCAATCAGTCGCCAAACTATAAGCAGATGAGTTGAGCGGTAGGTAATGTTTTACAGAGCAGCTTGGCCAATGCCTTGCTGTCTACTCAAAGCACGTGATTTCTTTTAAGCCTCTTAACCACGTTGGCATTTTCAAGCAATCCGGAAGCAAGTGGATTGGGGTGATGTGCAAGACGATCAATGTATAGTCTCCTATAGCGCTCTATTTCTGAGGCCACTGTTGCAATGTTCAAATACTCATGTATCTCATCGTTCCTTGTAAACCAAGGGGCATTTGCAATACTTCTCAGAATGCTGTTTTGCACCCTCTGCAAGCACATCACATTACTCTTGCTGGCTACTCCCCATATCTGAATGCCATAGGTCCAAACGGGCTTCAGAATAGAGTTGTAAATCAGTAGTTTGTTGTCCAGGGAGAGCACGGCATTTCTGCCCATCATCCAGTATAAATTTCTAAATTTGTGGTTGGTGTGGTCTCTTTTTGCTTTAATGTGGTTTTTCCATGTTAAGCGTCTATCGAGGTGGAAGCCAAGGTATTTCACACAGTCAGTTTGAGGCAAAATATTGTTCATTAAATGAACCCGGGGACAGTTTCCTTTTCTAAGGGTAAATGTGATATGATTGGATTTCTCAGCACTGACTCTTATTCGCCATTTTTTGAGCCAATCTGAGGTAGCATCGAGTAGTCGTTGTAAATTTACACTTGCTGACTTGGGATCATCATCCACAGCCATAAAAGCGATATCATCAGCATATGTGGCAACCGTAACATCGTCTGAGGTTGGAAGATCTGATGTGTAGATGTTATATAAGATTGGTCCTAGCACCGAGCCTTGGGGCACACCAGCTTCAATTGGAAACAGAGAGGATGTGGACTCCCCCTGTTTGACTTGGAACCATCTATCAGCAAGATAGGATTTCAAGATGTGGAACACTGAGTGAGGCAATTTTTCCTTAATTTTGCAAAGCAGTCCTTTGTGCCAGACTCGATCAAAGGCCTGCTGTACATCCGAGAATGCGGCAGAGCAGTATTTTTTGGTTTCGAGGCATTGTCTGATGGAATACTCGATGAACCTGTTCGATGGTTGAGTGCGCTTTACGGAAGCCAAATTGATGCTTGGGAACAACTTCATGCTCGTTCATTAACTCATTGAGTCTTTTGAGAAAAACCCTTTCCCATAGCTTTGAAAGAGTTGGAGTGAGGCTAATAGGTCGGTACGAGGAACACTCGTGTGGCGGCTTGCCCTCTTTATGAATCATCACAATCGTTGAGACCTTCCACAGATTAGGAAAATAGGAGGTTCTGTAGGTGGCATTAAACAGACTGGTCAAAAAGGTAACACATTTTTTCGGGAGCTCTTTCAGAATTCTGGGTGTAATTAAGTCGAATCCTGGCGCCTTGTTGGGATTGAGTGATCTGATTTCGCTCACGATTTCTCTGGGCGATACTGGCTTGATGGGTAGACACAATTGGATGTCTTGGTTGAGTATGGAATCCAGATCTGTCTCTTGCTCATCACCCTCGTTTGGTTTAAATACTTCAACAAGGTGTTTGGCAAAAACCTCGGATTTGTCTTTATCGGTACGCGCCCAGGATGACTGGTATCTGATAGGATAGCATGATTGCTGGGGTCTGTTTAAGTGTTTAGTGGCTCTCCACAACGAATGGTCTCCACGTTTGGATGGTGACAATGACTCAAGGGTTTTTCTTAGGTTTGTGTTTGTATGTACCTCAAGAGCTAATTTCAAGTCTTTAATTGCTTTATTGAAGATGGTTTTGTCTGACTGGTGCCGCGATTGTTGCCATATACGCCTCAGTCGCCGTTTCTCGGCTATTTTGTTTTTAATTTCCTGGTTCTGGGTTGTTATGGTATGGGTTGCTGTGTTTGTTGGGGGGGTATTTACCCATGCTGCTACTTGGATTGTGTTCGTTAGGTGTTTACAAGCTTCCTCAATATCCTCGGGTGTTTTCAATTTCACGCGCAGATTGATATGGTCATCGAGGTATGAGCGGAAACCATCCCAATCTGTTTTCCTATTGTGTAGTACTGTGGGTCCTTCGCGGCTCATTATGGTGGTGGCCAAAGAAAGCAGCACTGGAGTATGGTCCGATGAACCATCCAGACAGGACTCAACATCAGTGAAAAGCTGGCTTAAGCCTTTAGTCACGAAGAAGTCTAGCAGGTCTGGCACCTTTTTTGGGTCTGAAGGCCAGTAAGTGGGTTCTCCGGTTGAAAGAGGATGATAGTGATGTCCGTCAATGCAATTTTTTAGCTGCCTTCCCCTTGTGGTAGATAGTCTGGAACCCCAAAAGGTGTGTTTTGCATTCCAGTTACCACCGGATATAAATCTGTTGCCCAGAGTTTTAAAGTAATCTAAGAATATGTTGTCCGTTATGTTATACTTGGGTGGGCAATAGATCGCGGAGAGAATAATGGGTCCTGCGCGATCTTCCAGTCTTACACTAGTAGCCTGTAAGTGGTTGGTTGAGAAGGCTTCGAGAAGGCAATGTTTCAAACTTGATTTAATTACCAGTGCAGACCCTGCGTGAGCGCCGCCATCAGGATGAGGAGTGTAATATATTTGAAAACCTTTGAGGCGGAAGGAACTTCTGCTGGTAGCATGCGACTCTGAGATTAGCACCACATCCAGTTTGTTGGAAATAATCAGAGCTTCAAGTTCATTCATGCTAGATGATAGTCCATTTATGTTCCAAGTTGCAACCCTAAGCGACGCCATTGCTTATTTCATTAGCTTGGGGATGATGGTAGTGAGAAGACCAAGCAATGTGTTGATTTGTTGCAAGAGTTGGTCTATCTTTTCAGATTGTCTGATGAGTATCTCTTCTACAGAGGTAGATTGTTGACTGTGATTTATATCACTTTTAGTGTTTTGTTGGCTGTGACTGTAGTCACTATGTTTCTTTGCTTCAATATGACTTCTAGAGCTTTTGGTTTTGTCTGCATAAGTTGTAGCATCTGCCATGTTGGATGAGGTCTTTGGTCGATCATGAATTTCTGCAGCTTGAGCCTCGGGTTTGTTAGTGTGAGTCATGACATTTGTTTGGATATTAGGGCTTCTTCGCTTGGCTTTTCTGGCTAGGATTTCTTTATAGACCTGGCAGCCCTTGTAATTGACAGGATGGTCGCTATCACAGAGAGCACATTTTGCTGGTGTGTTCCTATCTTTTTTTGGGCACTCTGATGTCTATGCCCTTCCCCACATTTCACACACCGGTAAGGCCGCATACAGTTGTTTTTGGAATGTCCGTACTGTTGGCATCGATAGCACTGGACTATGGATTTAGATTTATGGGGGTCTTCAATTTTAACCCGTTGATGGAAGATGTGTTGAATGTCTTTGACGTTTTTGTTGCAAACATTGGGTTCCAGGTTTAAAAAAATGTATAAGAGGGTTATTTGTCAGCTCCGAATCGGGCATTTATTATATCGCCACGGACTTTATTACCAGTCTTTTCTATTTCTTCCACTATAGCTTCATGGGGCGTTGTGTAGTGAAGATTTTTGATGACGATTCTATAGGGTTTGTTTTCTTTCCTGGTAAAGGTATGCCCTATGAGGCCTTTCTGTCTAATTAAGTGGATTACTTTTTTATAGTTGTCTGCTGATTTCACCATCAAACGCATAAGATTATTGTTAACAATCTTGAATTTAAATTCAGTAGTTGAGATAACTGACTCAATTAATTTTGTGAGCTCGTTAACATCTTCTATTTCATATAACACTATGGGAGGTGGTTTATTTAGACGATCACCAGTAGGGCTTGAGTCATCTTCTGGGTCCAGATGTAAACCAGAGAATTTATTCTTTATTTGCGTAAGTGGAGGCGACGGTGGAGAATCCTCGCGTGTTTTACGCTTCTTACTTGTCGGCACTCGCTGCCACTCTGGGGGTAGTTGGACCTGATCTGCCGGGATTGCTCCGGGTTGTTTGATACTCCCCAGGGATGTAGATCGTGGTCTCATAAACAAGGCGGGATGGAAGGCCTGCTGGACTAGTTTCTTGTTGCTGCTGCTAGTACTGCTGCTACTGCTGCTGCTGCCAGGTGCATTTACCGGAACAGGGGCCTGGTCGCCCACCCCTGTGCGGTCTTCGGTAACAGATTTCACACTTGCAGGCCCGGGTACCTGCAAGCGCTGGGGGTTAGCCGGATCGCATGACATCGCATTCTCATTAATTTCCATATTTCATAAAAAGGGGGGTTGGGAGAATAAACATGACGTGCTTTCTCAAGGCATCATGACCACGCTTTTAGAGGGGATTTAGTCCCTCTAGGCTAGTGGAAGCTCGTGAACAGGATATTTAACCGCCGCCTGTGACTCGGCGTTGTTACTCTTTTAGCACCACCCGGAGGGTACGTGTAGGGTGGGCCTAGGAAAAGGTGGTAAGTCCTACGGACGCGAGTAACATAGCCCTCCAAAATAAGTTTAATTATTTATTCGAAAATATTACGTTTTGTATAGAGCGCGCTAACGGGACGCAGAAACAAAATATCTACTATCCATTACGAGTTCAACTGTCCAATTAGCAGACACAATAGCAACATAAACAATGACAGTATAACTCCAAGAGTCATGTCAATAGTCAAGCGGATAGATAAAAAACTAAGCTTAAAAACTTCAGAAACCGCCTAGTCAAGTTACCGTCATTTTAATATTTCAGCTCTTTATCAAAACGGCACACGTATATTTTTAATATTATTCATTTCAGTTGTAATAACAAGAATTAATAGGCTCTAGTGTTAAATCCATATATTTCGCAACTCCCCCTGACATTTCTATGAGTTTAGGGTAACAGCACCGATTTATGGCATACTCAGGGAACGAGGGACCTTGAAAATGTATTCTCCTTTGTTTTCAGAGTTGAAAGTTATTTGGTTAAGAGTCCTCTTAAGAAAACGAATATTTTTATCTTTAATTTTCCTTTTATATTTGGTTTGTGTGGGGTGGCATTTGGTCTTTTTAAGTAAAACTTTTTGTCTTTTAGGCCATAAAGCCTACCTAATTTTATGATATTATTGTTCTAGCTATACGGTATACGTTTTCGTCCATAACAATTGATATTTTTAATCCTCTTTACAAATAAAAGCACTCATAACTGTAGTTCTTGACGCTTAAGAGCTTAAGAGGACTCTTTCCAGTCCATCTATCCTAAACATGATTGATTTTTTTTTGTTTATTTCAACGCAAAGTTTGGAAACGAACTTGTGTGTGCGAACGCAATAACGATAAAAATTGGCGCGCTGAGATTTCACAAATAATAACAATAATCACTTTATTTCGGTTATAAACCATAAATTGTTTAGCAAACATTAAAACTTCAGTAACTTTGTTAGTAAACATGTAAACATGACAACACATTAATAATTGTACAGTCAAATTTGTCCGCAATGATTTTGCAGCAACGAAGCGGCACCTTTAGTCCTGATCGCTGCGAAGTCATCAGTGCCTGAATCAGTGAACATACCCGAAGCGCTGCAGAAGCGTGGCAGCCCCAACAGCATCCTGACCCATTGATGTATTGGACTCGAAGAGCATTAATGGCTTTGGGCTCTTACACACGAGCGACATGTTGCCGCTCGTGTGCAAGAGCCCTTTCTGCGTGTTTATCCTTACAAGTTGTTTGTTTAGAAGCACCATTACATGTGCAAGATTTGTATTACGACATACCTACCTATAAATAACAAACTACAAGTGATACACGTTGATCAATTTATAAAAAAAAATCAACAAGACCCAAATAAATACTTCGTCGACGTTTTAGTTACTTCAATATTTGGAGGACTTACAAGCTCTGTTTTAAGTGTGTCGCCGTTTCTTAATGAATTTGGATGAAGGCAATACTAAAAAGCGAAAAATAAAAAGATTTTTCAAAAAAAAGAAAACCGCCTTCGAAAACTGAAAATTGATAAATATCTTTAGCACATTACTTTAGTTCCGGAAGTCGGTGGCGGTGGCTTTGTTGTTTTGCCACCGACTTCCAAAACTAAAGTAATGTGCTAAAGTTATTTATCACTTTTCAGTTTTTGCGACGGCGACACACTTAAAACAGAGCTTGTAAGTCCTCCAAATATTGAAGTACTTAACTAAAACGTCAACTAAGTATCTTTTGGGGTTTTGTTGATTTTTCCAAAAAGGCCTGGATCAATTTCGGTACAATTGATATGGGACCATTTCGGAATAAACACCTTTCGAGCAAAAAAAGATTTTTGCAAATCCGTCTGTAAATGACAGAGTTATGCCCGAAGATACATTAAAAAAAATATAAACATCCGAATTGATAACCTCCTCCTTTTTGAAGTCGGTTAATAAAAATCAAGTACCGCATGTGTGAAAGATTATCACCGAGAACGGCTATATATATGTCGGAGACAGTTTATTAATCACATTGTGGGTGTTAACTAAATTTGTTATGATTTGTGTTTCTTATTGTTAATTTATGTGATTTTACTATCAATTATTGTCTATTAATTCGAAACATGATTAATTGTGTGTGCACACTGATTTGTGGTTACTTTATTTCGATAATTGTTATCGATGGTTTTATTCAAAACAATTGTTGACACGTTACTTTGAATGTAAAACGAATTACTTTATGAAATCACTATTGTTTATTCATAACAATTATTATTGTGTTATTTGATTACAGATCTTATTAGATTCAGCACATTTTAGTGTTTTGTATCAAGTAAACGCGTGACGCACTTCCGTGCGCATGGGCAGACTTGTATGGAGAGGTTGCAAGGTGGGGGGCATCGCCTTATAAAAGAGCGTGCACTCCGTAAGTATGGCAGTCGATCCTCGGATTCGACTCAGTAAAGAGTTCCTGCTCCCGACAATACTGTCGGTTTACCTGGTACAGCGCTGCTGTATATTCACATAGCTGTATAGGCTTGCTGCTAGCGAGCGATACACTTTGTATTTGGGTGGCTTATGCTACTGTACGAACTATAGACCTTAAGGGTTTGTTCGTTTATCATTGGGTGGCTTAGGCTGCTGTACGAACTGTAAACCTTAAGGGTTTGTTCGTTTATCATTGGGTGGCTTGGCCACTGTACGAACTGTGGGACCTTAATGGTCTGTTCGATTAACTGTATTGTTGCTGTTCCTTTAACTTACTTTATTCTTGTTACTGATTACCATTTGTATTATGTTTTCTTTACTAATAGTGTGTAATTGTTTTTACAGGTCTTGTTTATCGATAATGGGATAATGGGAACGCCTATAGTCCTGACGATGTACTATACCGCTCGGCGCTCCTCCTCGATCGCCCACTGACGATCCTACATCAGAAGTGGGATAGCCTCTTAATGATTCCGCATGGCTTCCCTAATTATCGTATGTCTTTGCCACTCTTGTTATGACAGCTTCCTCTCTTGGGATTACCTAGCGCAGAGCTAAGGCTGTTTTAATGGCATTCATAAATCACCTACCCACATTAATTTCATTGTTTGATTTTACATACTTCAACAGTTACCGCTACCCTTATTAATCTACCTAAGTGTCAAACAAATTGCTGTTTGTACTATACTGGCCCATGCTTATGAAAGTCTCATTTTCCTCTGACCTACACGATTCTTCTCAACCCTCTTAGGTTCAAACCAGGTACAATAGTATGTCACTTTTGTGACTAAAGGAGAACAGCCGGGAGGTTCGAGTGAAGATACTGTGAGTCAGTTTTCGAGCAACTAATCATCCGTGATAAGTTGAAGTCCGTGATAAGATAAGTGTGATGTACCCACCACTGATGTTCTACAACTATCTGGTGAGACGCTTCCATTTTGTTATGAATATGGGTTTGAATGTACTTTCATTACTGATACATGTGTGGCAAACTTACTTGTATGGTCAATATAAAGTGAAGTTTCATGTAATACTGAATGCTTATTCAAATCATAGTACCATATTATGCCATGAGAGATTAAATTTAGATTTTGGGGTTATTATAACCGAAAGTATTGTTACCATTACAAAAGTTGAGATTGTAACGGCTATGCTTTATTCCTGAAACTCCGAATAAAATTGATACTGATATTCCATCTGAATATAAATCAGTGATAATACGACTATGTCTAATAGTTGGCTTTTAGCTAAACAAATAGCGTGATTCTGAGGTTTGAGGAATTGTTTATCTGAAAAGTAACTGACCCCCTGATTGTTTACATGTGTTGTGAGGTAAGGTAATTACATGTGTTGTGTGGTAAGGTAATTACGTGTGTGGTAAAGTAATTACGTGTGTGGTAAGGTAATTACGTGTGTGGTAAGGTAATTACGTGTGTGGTAAGGTAATTACGAGTGTGGTAAGGTAATTACGCGTGTGTGGTAATAAGGAAATTACACGTGTGTGGTAATAAGGAAATTACACGTGTGTGGTAATAAGGTAATTACACGGGTGTGGTAATAAGGTAATTACACGGGTGTGGTAATAAGGTAATTACACGGGTGTGGTAATAAGGTAATTACACGGGTGTGGTAATAAGGTAATTACACGTGTGTGGTAATAAAGTAATTACATGTGTGGTAAGATACTAAACTTCTTTTGTGTTATCAGGTCTGTAGTGTTTGATTTAAATTGATCAGAATGACCGAACGTTAAGCTGTTTACTTGAGCTCTTTTCTGATTGTTTTTACAGATGATGTTATAAACTATTCACCCAGGAACGTGTAAAGATTCAGGACTGCCGTAACGCTGTTGATGTGGAGAAAGAAATTAAATTCTGTCCCGTAAAAGAGAACAAGCAGTACTGGTTATTGGTAAAAGTGCCGAAAGTTTAAAGTTGCATACTTTATTATGGGATACTTTATCATTGGATATGATACTTTATCATTGGATATGATACTTTATCATTGGATACTTTGTTATTGGTTACTGTTTTGGTTACTGTTTTGGTTACTGTTTTGGTTACTGTTATTGGATACTGAGTTATTGGATACTTTGTTGATGGATACTTTGGTTGTAGATCCAAAATGATATTTATTAAAATCTTTGAGTAACAATGTACGAAAAATCCCTGAATGTCCATCAGTAACTGTTAATGATGTCAATGTTGACAATGATGATGATGATGATGATTCATCTGCTGCTGACATACTATAGCTGAAATGAGATGTCTATGTTGACTATTGTTTGTATTTGAATGTTGAAATTGACGCTTATGCGGGTTGTCTATGTTGACGCCTATGCGAGTTGTCCATTCGACTTCAAGTTACTTGTCGAATCCCATGGTGTGATTTCGGCTGGGAGACTATGTCTCTACTTTTGTTGAGCTATGTATTGTCTGTAACAGTATGGTTATTTTGACTGGTTATGATGCAAATTTTGCTAATGATTTTACTTCAGGACTAATTCAGGATTTTTCTTTGCAACATACCTTTTGCTAATTAAAGCTTTTTGTCAGAAAGGCCGATCGATATTTACCAAGAACTTTATAACTACACGAGGACGTGTAGAATGTCAGTCTGGCCGTGTCGGAGACAGTTTATTAATCACATTGTGGGTGTTAACTAAATTTGTTATGATTTGTGTTTCTTATTGTTAATTTATGTGATTTTACTATCAATTATTGTCTATTAATTCGAAACATGATTAATTGTGTGTGCACACTGATTTGTGGTTACTTTATTTCGATAATTGTTATCGATGGTTTTATTCAAAACAATTGTTGACACGTTACTTTGAATGTAAAACGAATTACTTTATGAAATCACTATTGTTTATTCATAACAATTATTATTGTGTTATTTGATTACAGATCTTATTAGATTCAGCACATTTTAGTGTTTTGTATCAAGTAAACGCGTGACGCACTTCCGTGCGCATGGGCAGACTTGTATGGAGAGGTTGCAAGGTGGGGGGCATCGCCTTATAAAAGAGCGTGCACTCCGTAAGTATGGCAGTCGATCCTCGGATTCGACTCAGTAAAGAGTTCCTGCTCCCGACAATACTGTCGGTTTACCTGGTACAGCGCTGCTGTATATTCACATAGCTGTATAGGCTTGCTGCTAGCGAGCGATACACTTTGTATTTGGGTGGCTTATGCTACTGTACGAACTATAGACCTTAAGGGTTTGTTCGTTTATCATTGGGTGGCTTAGGCTGCTGTACGAACTGTAAACCTTAAGGGTTTGTTCGTTTATCATTGGGTGGCTTGGCCACTGTACGAACTGTGGGACCTTAATGGTCTGTTCGATTAACTGTATTGTTGCTGTTCCTTTAACTTACTTTATTCTTGTTACTGATTACCATTTGTATTATGTTTTCTTTACTAATAGTGTGTAATTGTTTTTACAGGTCTTGTTTATCGATAATGGGATAATGGGAACGCCTATAGTCCTGACGATGTACTATACCGCTCGGCGCTCCTCCTCGATCGCCCACTGACGATCCTACATATATATTTTTGTTTTGCCGCACTAGTTTTGTAAAAAATACATTTTTGGAAAAAAATTGTGAAGAACTCGAACTTTTGTACCAGGCCGTAACAATAAAGAGCACACCACGCAAATTATCAACATGTTGTACAACATACAACATTTTAAAACAAAATATTTAAAATTTATTTATCGCCCATTCGTAATAGTACTTCCAGCAAGTGTGGAAGCGATGATCGGTTACACAGCTGGCGCATCGACACGAACCATTAACGTATATTACTACTACACCATCGATCGTCTCGACAACTTGCTTCCATATGGGGCTTTGTATATTCTAGTCTAATTTTTGGAAGTTCTGAAGGCATAAAAGCAAATTGGATTGCAAAAAGTGCTCCAGTTTTGGATCATCATGTCAACCTTTATACACCCATTGCTAGGCCATGCTTGGCCGATGCATGTTGGCGATCTCAGTAGGTGTTATGGTACTCAGAAAGATGCTGCTGCCCAGCCTCTAGTCAATATCCCTGTGTCGCCACTTCTGCTGCAGAAGTCACTTTTTTGGTTCTTTCCATCTGTAACTCACGTAGGTACTATACCGCTGATAGGTAATGTTTGTTTCTTGTTTTAACTGGGTTTAGAGCCCCACTATAATACAAGTTTGTTTCACAATCACTGCACGCTATCTGGTATTACGCAAAGAGTATGGATTATGATTTTGAATTCGCTTTGATAATTGATGTTATAATAATTAATGCTACGTTCCATAACAATAAACAAATATGTCTGCGCCCGCGTCCGTCTCTGTTCGTCAGTGTTGCCACTTGCCACTTTGCCAGTGAATGAAAATGAAAGTTATCGGCCATCCCATCGCGCAGATTGACGAAGGGTATGGTTACGTTGGGTGTAGATATAATAATAATTATTATTTTTTATTTACTGTTTTCTCTAATTTACTTTTTTACATGTATTTATATTTGTTTATTCATTTACACTATTTATTTTTTATTATATCCGTATCTGACCGTGGCATCACTTTGGGCCCTATCAGAATATCAGCGCTGTGACATTTTTAAATGTTATAGCACAATGCTGAGATAGGGGCCTTTTGGCATCGTACAGGACCGATTCGTTTTTTATTTTGTAATAATTTTAAACCTTGTTGTTATTTGTGTGTTTCGTCCTGTGCGGGCTAATAAATGCTTTTTCTTTCTTTCTTTCTTTCTTTCTTTATATCAATGGCTAAACCTATTTATGCTTGTCGAATAAAAACCAAAATGGTTCACAAAAAAACGATTTGCGGTAGCATTTTACTAATACTTTTTGTACCAGGCCTACAAGGCACACACACTCTGTAGTAAAAGGAACGAACATAATTTCTCCACACATACCTATAATAAAATAAACATAAACAATGTCTATACATCAAACCATTACTAAACTTTACAGCCGCTACGGATTTAATCAACGTAAATTGGGGTGGCCATACACTGACTATTTGCGTCGAAAACGCGCATCGATATTACGGCGTAACTGGATTAGTACTGTTCGTGTGAGAACTCATTAACCAGAGGCCACGACCAATGCGCACAGCGTTTTCAGCTTGTACAATGTCAAAAATCAATTTCGAAAGCCAGTTTTTATTTTTTAGTTTCAATCGAATATGACACAGAAAGTAAATTCTTGTCCCTGTTGATTCTTAGGCAAACGATGTATCGACGCCGAGCAATGTCCTTTAGCTATTAAAAAATATAGGTATACCATAAATGGTGGAATATGGGCCTATGACAATTGCAGCACCTTTTTGTGTGTATTATTACCTTGGTGCGCCTTACCGGTACTGCAGTGCTTCGGGCATGTTTACAGATGCGTTCTATATATACATGGATGATTTCTATGCAATTATGAGTAAGAAAACTATGTCGGTGGTGCACAGTATGAGGGGAAACCGTAACGGCATCCTGAAAATGATAGCGGACAGAATGGACTCGGCGGTCATGCGTCGATTCATTAACCTGCATGTGACAGGTGCAGGTTAGTGAAGGATCATTCTTTCATTCATTTATTTATCTAAAGTTACTACCGTTATTTGATTTACTAACATAGTTTACAAGATTTGTCACACAAATTTTGCTATGGACTAGGAAGTTGTCTGAGAATTAACAGTTTTTATTTTTATTTATTAATTATAGGTACTACATTATTACAAATAAACTGTTGTTTCTTTCTATCATTTTCCGTGGGATTAACTTTAGCCAAAGAACTTTAAAGTTAAAAATGTAGATCTAGAGATTCTGGGATATTATACCCTCATTTGCCTTTTCTCAACTATCTTTTGGTTGGCCACCAGTCTAACCGGACGCAGCTGAACATCAGTGTTCACACACTCCAGTGTGTGTGTGTGTGTGTCCAGTGTGTGTACATATTAAGCTGGTTTTACATTAAGCGACTGCCTGTCTGACCCCCCTCCATCACAGTTAAGTTAGCTCGGTACCCCTTGGTAAAACTGATTGTCCTTTGTTTCTGGCGCCGGTGTACCCATAACGACTGTGAAAGATCTACGAGTGTAAGCCGGGACCAACGGCTTTACGTGTTTTCCGAGGCACGGAGGGAACTCGGTATGAAATGGATGGTTTCGTCGCTGGTCTGCTGAACTAAACTAAACGTCGCTGGTCTGCTGAATCGATCCGTTCGGCTTTTATTTAGCCACGAGCACTTCCTCCACCTCGTCCTTTACGTTTCATCATCATCATCAACAGTCGGAAGACGTCCCCCTATAGGGAGACGCCATAATCCCCATACTTGGCAGGCATCTTGGGGATCGCAGTGAGGATGTTAAGACAGGGAAAAAGCTGCTGCCCGATTTTCAGTTTCTCCCTTTGTCGCTTTCTACGACACCTTCGGGATGAAATGGGTTGGTGCTATCCTGGGCCAGACACCCCACGGGACCTTTACGTTTACCTGTTTGATATTTGTCAAAGTAAAAATCATGGAGGAGAGGAAATACAATAGAGTCTTTGACGTGTGTAGCGGAAAAACGCTCTAAGGTCTATTTTCGTGGCCTAGGCATAAGGGCGTGGTCTTAGTGTCAGCTATTAACTATACAATTAGTAAGCTGTAACTGTTAATTTATTGCCATTTACGTCTAACCTAGTAAATCAAATTGCAGTTTAGGTTTTCTTGAACGACAAAATAGCTCTAAGTTAGGGTGATTGCCACACGGGCGTTGCGGCTACGCTGCATCGTCGCAACACACTAATTTCAACGCTGTCAATGCCACACGAGTGCTGCGTCGGAGTTTCGTCAACGTCAACGCCCTTGATATGCTATTAAATGTTGCGCTGCCGCCCCGTCGTTTCAACGAATCTTCCTTCCCCACCTTGTGTTCCTCCTATCCATGTGCGTTGCGTCGCTGTCCATCATTGTAACCCATAGTGTGGCAAGTCCTTCAGATTAATATTATGTAGAACGACGATGCGTCACCGCTCAATCGACGCAGCGCTAACGCAACGCACAGAAGGCCCGTGTGGCACCTCTCATATTAGAAATAGCTCTCAGTGACACCGCACCCTTTGATAGAGGCTTTGGAAGCAGCGTTGCTTACAAAAGTAGCGAATCCTTCGGAACAAAATTAATAATACCTAGACACTTCGTAACTAGTCCGCTAAGGCTCGTTTCAAAGCCCGTAACGGTCTTTAAGGATCAAACTTGCGCCGAACAATCCTTGAAATTAATCTAACACATACGTCACACTATAGTCAACATTACGACGTGTATATAAGGGTTAAAATAGCGTGCAGTGTGTAGTAATATGGTTGTATCAATGTTTGGTCGATGTCATTCAAAAATCAACGGGTATGCCAACACGAGAGGTAACGCCAGTGCTGATCGGTTGGTGTTCCCGTTAATGTAGGTTTATTGTTATATTTTATTCTATCAGGTTCTTGGTCACTACATAAAAAAGTTTGTTTACAATGAGGAGTAGATATTCTTTTAAGCAAATAATGTGTTTCAAAATTTATGTAATTATACTAGGTAGTTATTTGTTTTACTTGACGTTCAAGGTATGCTTACAAGAAATGGAATAAAAAAATCCGGACAAGTGCGTGTTGGACTCGCCCACCGAGGGTTCCGTACAAATTTGTAGGTACATATCCATACTTCTATACTAATCAATACCTACTATCCATACTTTAATATTATAAATTAACCCATTTACGCCCTCCGTGCTCTAACTCTGTCTGTTACGCTGTCACGTTAAAACGGCTGAACCGATTTGATGAAAATAGCTTCAACCCTGAGGAAAAATATTGCTCTACTTTTTAATCCGGGACATTCACATGTACCAAATCGCGGACAAAAGCTCGAAATTAATAAAGAATATATTTTTTATGTTTTAATTACAAATGTATAATTTTCAGACTGTTCCCTGTATTTATAGTATAAGACGAAATTACTTGCCTTTCATATTTCTAGGTCAACGGAAGGTACCCTATAAATTTTGATTCCCCTGAGAGTGTCGAAATGTACGTTTTTTTGCGACATAAACGGCGGTATCTTTATTTCACGTTAACTTAGAAGTTCGATTAATTTAAGGTTTTCATTCCATTTCGAAACCTCTACGCGCACCCGAGGTAAAGGGTCTTGACAGACAGACAGACAGGCAGACGGACTGCAAAGTGATCCTATAAAGGTCCCGTTTTTTTCCTTTTGAGGTACGGAACCCTAAAAAAGAAAAAAATAACGCAGTAGGTATGTGATATTGTCATATAATATGCAAGCGACTTGGTGTGTGGTGGGGGTATGGTATATTGGTATGTATGGGAGAATGTGAAAGTGGAGGTATTTGTATGATTTAGGTTATCGAACTAAGACGATCTGAGTTTTTAAGATGGTTGCGGGTGTAATTAGTCATTTATTCATTTGTTAACATAGGAAGGTATCATAGGCGAATACTATACGCTTGATATTTATCGAGATATTTGGATCTCGATTCTCGATCCATGATCGTGATATTTATCGCGTGTAACATTCGCCATATGATAAATAGTTGTTGTGTGGTATAATAAATAGTTGTTATAAGGATGGTTCACCTGTAATATTTGAGATTCAATTTTAAACATTACATTACAGTACAGCATCCCTGACTTGACGAGCATTTGCTTGTAATGTAACATTTCAGATTCGATTTTGAGCATGACTGCTCGGTTCTTTTCCCGCACAGATGTAATGCTCGACTCTGTAACGTTACGAATGAATAGTGCACTATAATATGCCAGTAGGCATACAAGAATACTTAAATGAATTGAAATGATGTACAATAAAATTAAACAGTCTAAGTATTCAAATAATTAAATAATAATAAATTTTATTGTCAGGCAACTGAGGCCCAAAAAAAAAAATACACTAGTAATCTTAAACAACCATAATCTAATACATATAAAAAAAAACCCCCAACGCAAAACATAAAAGTGATTATGTAAAAAGTCAAAAATAATACCTTTTGTTGAGCCATCAAATGTTTGTTCGTTGAAATGGCACTATAATGTCGCGGCGGGGTACCGCTTAAGTAAGTCAGTCCCTTAATTTCATTCACTGTCTATTAATATACCAGCATTTCCGACCAATTTGCTTCGATATTATAAATTTTTTGTTGCTAATCTAGTTGTTCCACCATCAGTTCGCTATTTTAGCTATTTAGTTATTGCTTTAAACTTAGCGGTACCCCGCCGCGACATTATAGCGCCATTTCAACGAACAAACATTTGATGGCTCAACAAAAGGTATTATTTTTGACTTTTTACATTTTCACTTTTATGTTTTGCGTTGGGGGTTTTTTAAAATTTTTAATTTTATTTTTATTTTAAATTTTTTAAACGTAATTTAATTTGGTTTTGTATAAGAGTTTACAAAAATAATTTACAAGTTTTTAGTTTTCATTTCGTACTTATTCCTCATTCCCTTGCAATATTGTATACATTATTCTACTAGTCAAGGCCTTTCATTTGATACCCATATATTGAGGGAGTTGTGAAAATAGAATGTAATTCACCATTTTGTGGTTGCGGCCATCTTGGATTTAAAATTTGTCATAGTGTATAGTATTCTACTAGTCAAGCAAGTTGTAAAAATATGTGATCCGCCATTTTTTGGCGGCGGCCATCTTGAACTAATTTTCATCAAACATAGCTAAGCTAATTCCGACTAATTCACCTTTCAAATAAAAAAACAAAATCAAAATCGGTTTATCCGTTCGGGAGCTACGATGCCACAGACACACACACACACACACACACACACACACACACACACACACACACACACACACACACACACACACACACACAC
The DNA here is from genome assembly GCA_947361185.1 of Charanyca ferruginea. Classification (NCBI taxonomy): domain Eukaryota; kingdom Metazoa; phylum Arthropoda; class Insecta; order Lepidoptera; family Noctuidae; genus Charanyca; species Charanyca ferruginea. The sequence goes on from OX376073.1 coordinate 21,031,435, forward strand.
ACACACACACACACACACACACACACACACACACACAGATACGTCAAACTTATAACACCCCGTCGTTTTTGCGTCGGGGGTTAATAAAATTCTGATTAAAACGAATCCTAATACGATATATCTGCTACTAGGTACTAGTGTGCTGTATAATCTGGCTGCAGCATAAGACCAAGAATTCTATAATCTTGCATAGTTTTATAGCAAACATGGGTGTTTCAATGGGTGCTCAGCGTGGTCACGTATAATAATATGTTTGAAAGCAAAGTAAACATCCGGTATGCGTCTAAGATCCCTACCGCAGCTAATAAAAGAGCTGATAACTTTAAAACGGCTAAACCGATTTTGATGAAACATGTCTAAGAATCATTGCTAGAGAACCTGCTTTCAAATAAAAAAAACCGCATTCAAATCGGTTCACCTGTTAAAGAGCTACAGTGCCACAGACAGACACACAGACACACAGACACGTCAAACTTGTAACACCCCTCTTTTTCGTCGGGGGTTAAAAACCTTATCAACTAAACGTTTACTAATCTTAATACTTTACATTGTCGGCGTCGTATTTCGCTGCGTGGTGTCGCGTAACCGTCCTCGGACACGTCGATATACGACACCTTTCGGCCAAAAGTCCTCCTTCAAAAAGGTCTGTAGATGTTAGGTTGGAACTCGTACCACGAACGACTTAAAGTTGATGTTGTGTCGCGTTTCCAACGCTTCAACCTTCAGAGTCCAGTCGGTCTTCACCCCCAAATACTCCACGACTTCCTCAGTCTTCGTGGTGTAATGCAGCCGCGAAATGTACAGCTGCGTCGTAGGCACAGCAGGACGCAGCAGCATGTTGGGTCCACACGGTGCAGTACCGCACTGAAGTAACTAACATAGGCATAAGATACTATACCTACTAACAAGTAATGTAATTTAGTTAGTTAGTTAGTTATGTATGTTAGTCTATAAGGTATATATTGTATGGGTCTTGTTACCTGAATTAAATGATTATTATTATTACTGGTTACGAGAATTGGGCCTCCTTTTCTTCTTCTCCACTTTGGTGAAACCCTCTTCATGAACTTGGCCCGCTACTGGCAAGGAACTACGGACCGCAGTCAGGGCAGGTTGAGCTGCACCCTTCTTTGGTCTTCCCCTATTTTCCGTCGCTTAGATTGCGACGCAACAGATTTGCCGGTCGTGACAGAAGCAGCGTAGGTACGTTTAGGGGTCGACGTACCTACGTGTGATGTTTCCGCAGCCGGTGTTGGATTGCGGGCGAAGGCGGGCGGCGCTTGGTCAGCACTATCGGCAGCTGGTGACGCATTTGTGTTCGCCGATTCAAAACAGCCGACTGATGCTTTTTGCGCCCCTCGACCTGTGTTCACCTTTGAGGCCTCAGAAGACCAAATTACTGAACCCACATTGTGCAATAATTCTATTTCTGCACGTAGTTCAGTATTCGTTTTTTCTGAGACTTCCATTCTGGTTTGCAACTTGGTCACCTCCATCTTTAAGGTAATGATGTTCGTTAGCAGCTGAGTAACGTCAACGTGATCTAAAGTGACGGGAGGCAGTTTACTCCGCTCCTTCGCCACGAAATCAGGCACATCGTCCGGGTCGGTCTTCTTCAACATATCAATGGTATCTTGAACACTCTTCTCAGTTCCATCTCTGCGGCGAGACGGCATCTGGTCCAGCTTTCCAAGTGACTGGAACAGTAACAGTTTACCACTGCTAATCTTGTCCTCCTTGAAATTGGACTGGCATATCTGCAGGATACTAACCTCGTCCATGTAGTCAATAGCATGGACTAGGAGTGCCATCAATTCATTGACTATGAGTTGTTTGGAACTCATAGTGTGTACGGGCAGCGGCTATGGCCGCGCAACACGCGAATAAAATTCGTTCCGTGCATAGTGGAACCACGTCCGTACTCGTAATATAGTATATTCGCTATGCGTACTCGAGCGCGCATCACACTGACTGCTAAACTGCTATTGTGACATTATACTGTTTGATTGCATTCCTGTATTAAAAAGTATTCAAATCTTCTTCACTATATCTATTCTATCTAGGGTAAAAGCACCAATTATTGATACTCTAAGGGTTACCATTTAAATTGACAAAGACTGGTAAATTTCCTGAGTCACCAACGAAAATATTGATCTTTGGTATGATAGGTTAGACATCGGTGAATGTTACAAACGTAAAACAATGGTGTCAAACCACCAATGAACACCACTTTTCGGATTTAAATATGCAGTACGCGATTTACCCAATTATTGACATTCTTTTTGTAATTATGGACATAGCAGATATCCCAATTATTGACTCCTCAGACAGATCAGTAATTAACTGTCGTCAGGTTATTGAATATTGTTGGAGAACAACAAAATATTAACAAAATCAGGTCTACTACCTATCGCTTTTATACCCCGTGGGGTGTCAGGGCTGGAATAACACCCACCCATTTTATCCCGAGGGTGTCGTAGAAGGCGACTAAGGGAAAAACTGGAAGTCGGGCAGCAGCGGCTTCCGTCTACTCAACTTCACTGCGATCCCCAAGACGCCTGCCCAGCGTGGGGATTATGGCAAACCCCTTATGGCGGCGGCCTTTGTTCAACAGTGGACGTTTTCCGTTTTCTCTTTAATCTATACTAATATTATAAAGCTGAAGAGTTTGTTTGTTTGTTTGGTTGAACGCGCTAATCTCAGAATCTACTGGTTCGAATTGAAAAATTCTTTTTGTGTTGGATAGTCCATTTATTGAGGAAGGCTATAGGCCCATGCGACCCGGGTCGGGTTGCTAGTTAATATTAAAATTGGTAGTAGGTAGGTTGGTAGGTATAACAATCTCAAAATAACAGATACAGCACTTAATAAGGACTGCAGGTGGGTTACATAAAAGTATTATTCACCTAAACTTAAGATTAGACACCTATTCAAATCATTATTTTGCAGTCAGTCTTCAAATTCAGTCAAAAAGCGTTCAATTTCTTCTGTTCATCATCGTCAATCATCCTTATTTTTCAGACATTTTTTTTTGTTTCAGGTTTTCTTACTGCATTTTTTTTCTTTGTTCCACTTGATTTTTCTTGAAGCTTCTTATGTCTTTCCTCTTTGCTCTTCTAATGCATTCTGCCTTTTTTTTAATCCTGATTTTTTTTTTCGTTTTCCTGTGAACCCTTCGTATTAACATCTGCTGAATGGAAGTCATTCAGCAGATGTTAATACGAAGGGTGCCCGTTTTATATTTTTCACTTCGTAAACCCCTTTTTGCAGCACACATTGATCCAATTTTCTAAAGCTCTTTCCTATTCTTTTATCGATATAGTAGCAGAACCTGGCCGAGAATATTGATCAGGGTTTTTGATTTGATAAATTAATGCAGTTCATGGCACTTGGAAAGTTTTACTAATAATATTAATCATTTAATTTGGTATGTAATTTGGTTTATTGACATAGCCTGTAAGGCTTATAATAGAGATTCACTTTTCTATTTCTTTATCTTTACTTTAGTTTTTCTCTCTTTGGTCTATTGCACTTTAGTTTCATTTTGGAAAATTTTCGTAAACGCGTAAGATTACCTAAAACACGACTAAGGGACGTACCAGAGAATGGACAGCAGCGTTCTCTGTGTCTTTGTAACAAGCATACTGCGATCGCATTTATTGACACCGTGTCAACATTTGGAAGCGCAACGCATAGAAGCTTTGTTTAATATTTAATCACATAATAAACCTTATCTGAAGCGAAAATTATGTACAAAATCATCATAAACAAAAACCATGAAAATGCTAATTATTGACATGTATGTCGATAATTTGGTATTTCTCATTTTGTGCATACCAAATATTAACATCGTCCATTAATTCAGGGAAATTAATAAAATTGCAAATATAATAGTAAAAATATGTTCTGTAATGTCATGATAATTTAGTACAACATCGAAATCAACACAATGCCGACTCGAACCTGTAAAAATAAACTTCATTAAAATAACACTCACCTTAGCAAAAAATCAAACTTTTAGCAGTTATTTTTCTTTTCATCAGCACGCTCTGGTCATAACAGCTATTTGAATGTTTTGCCAGTTCTGTGTTACCAGTATGATTTATAAAAAAATATCAACTGGTATTTTGCCACTAATAAACCCCTACATCGTGGTTTTTTCTTATTTTTAAGAAAAAACTACTAAGGTGTCAATAAATTAGGGGGGTGTCAACTATTGGTGCTTTCACGGTATATAATAAAAATTAATCGTTGTTCGTTAGTCTCGCTAAAACTCGAGAACGGCTAGACCGATTTGGCTAATTCTGGTCTTGAAATATTTGTGGAAGTCCAGGGAAGGTTTGAACGGTAAGAAAAGTGAAAAAAAAAAACAATTGACAGGACAACGTTTGGCGAGTCAGCTAGTAATTTAATAAAAATGCAGTGTCAATTGAGTAAAAAAAAAACATAGGAAAACAATGACAACAAAATGGCATGCCCACATAAACAGACTCAAACGAATAGAAAATAAATCTACATCAATCCTTATATAATAAATTATGACAATCAAAAACGGAAAACATGTCTGGATGTAAACGTACCCATTATTTTACCATAATCTGTTTACCACGGACATTCGACCAAAAACAAAACGAATGGAGTACCTATTTAAATGCAAAAACAAAAACACCCTACCATTTGCGCAAAAATGTCATGTTAATCAACAGGAAGGGAAGGAAATTCGTAAAAACGTTTTAATGGCGTATCATCCATACCAATGTTAAAAACATGAACAATAAATTTGTCAGTCTGTATGTCTTCACTGCTAAAACGGTAAACCAATTTTGATGAAATTTCTTATTGATATAGCTTAATTGGAACCTGAAGAAGGATGTAGGCATACTTACCTACTGTTTTTAAAAAAAAAAAAAACAAATCCCAAAGCAGTGTTGGAGTTTTATAATCGTCACGTCAACCTTTAGACGCCCACTGCTGAGCGGTCAGGCAGGTCTCCCCCAAGGGGTGGGGTTCAGCCGTAATCGCCATGCTTGGCCTATGCATGTTGGCGATCGCAGTAGGTGTTATGGTACTCAGAAGGACGCTGCTGCCCATCCTCTGGTCAATATCCCTCTGTCGCCTACTACGACACCCACACGGTAGAAATGGGGTGGTGCTATTCGCGACCGGCGCCACACGGCTCACGGCTGTTGGAGCTTGTATGGAAAAAAAAGAGGCGAGAAAAGTCGTGGCTATAAAGCTAGTACCGTCTAAAAATCGTTTTTAAAATTTCACACAGTTCCTTCCTGGTATGAATTATTTATAGAATATTATTTCAGCAACATTTATTTCACGTTATTTTGTATCGTTCGCTTTGGTGGCTATTGGAGCATGAAGTTGTGGTTAAAGAGTGGTTTCACTGAGGAAATTATTGAATATTTTTAATCAGTGTTAGTGAAAATTAATTTTAGTAAACTTAAACAAAAGCATGCCCATTTAATTATAAAATTGAAAGTCTGACACATTAATATTGTTATGTTGTGTTGTGTTATTTTGTTGTTGAGTTGTTGTGTGTTGTAGTTATGTTGTGTTAAATGCTGTTATGTAGTTGGTTTGTTGTGTTGTGCCGTGTGTGGTAAATCTTTTTCTCTTTGGATAGTCCAAATATAAATTGCGATTAAATTTTGCGATTTTCTCAAATTTAATTAGTATTTTAAACGAGGTTTTTATGTAGATTTAAATTGGGTTATTGCCTAAAGATGGATGTAGCCAAAACTTTAAGTACCGATAGTAATTTGACTTTAAAATTGCTTTTAACGCCAAAGTCTTGAACTGCTGATACATTCAAAAATCAATAACAACTTCGGCGTAGAACGGTAACAGTTTAATAGTTCATCGCTTACAGCTCCTTCGACTTGTAACTTAGTTTTGGAATACTTTGAAGGAAGAAACACGAAAAATGATTTATTCTAGAAATGTTTTAGGACCTACCCGTCCAGTTTCTTCTACATTTAATGCTGGCACTTCACATGACGTATTAGTGCAAATATTCGCCTTATTTCGATAATACATAATCGATTTTATTTCAATAATAGTACTCGAAAGGTAGCGTTCTCTGTGCCTTTGTAACAACCATACTGCGATCGCCAACCCGCCTGCCAAGCGTGGCGATTATGGCAAAACCCCCCCATTCTGGGGGGAGGCCTATGTCCAGCAGTGGACGTCTTTCGGCTGAAATGATGACTCGTAAGGTACATTTTGTATTATCCAAATAAGTCGAATATTTGCACAAATACGCCATGTGAAGTGCCAGTATTAAGGCGCTAACAAGCGACTATTGCAGATTTTAAACTGACAATCACGTCAAAATGTGTAGTGTAAAATTAAATATTTTATTATTTTTAACAAATATACAATATTTACACGTACAATAAAAAAAAGGAAAAACCTATAACTATTAAACAAAAAATAAACTAATATAATAAGGCATCAAAAAATTCCTCCACATCGCCGTCAGCTGGGAATGTGCCCAAGAGACTGACTGCATTGCCCCGTTGGATGGCAATGCTTAACCTCTGCCCATAGTAAAAACCAGCTCTTGGATCACGAGAAGTGTCAACTAACCTTTTGGAAATTTCCTTAAAAAGGAGATGAGCACTCGGACCCCACGACCCGAGGGTTTCAACCCCAAACGGCTCGAAAATAAAGTTATCACCAAGGTGACTATACTTTCGCCGTTTGAGGTTTTCTGCAGCCGCAGCAGCAGCACCAGCACAGCACGCTGAGCTAGGAAGATGGGATGGCGCAAGAGTATCGACGCATGTAGCGTCCCACACTAAAGGCCTACCCAACTTCCAAGGAAATAATGACATGCCGTCCGGTCTCTTGCCATCGTCGCGTGCCAAGCCGTTGGGCTCCAAAACTGCTGGAACGCCGACGGCGACGAGAGCACGACGAATGATGTCATTTATATTCGCGTGCCGCGCTATGCGACCTGCACTCCGGTTGCACGATAGGCCGTGGTGTCCGAGGCAGTTGACAGCTTCCCCACAGCGACAGCGATGAGGAGAACAACAAGATGCTCCTAAACGTAAGGAAGCAGTGAGGCGAAAAGTACTGTCGTCAAACATAGTACCTACGTTTGACGACGGAAGTGTCAGAAGCCAAAGACCCGACTCCCATTTACCCACAGCCAGCAGACGCGCTCGCTCAGCAGAATTAGAAGAAGTGGAAAGTAAATTATTCTGTACTAACCTGCAGAGCGACTCATCCCACCGCCTCTGAGAAGATGGATTGTCGGGTATATCAGTGCTCGGGCATGCAAGTTTCCAGGCGTCAATGGCCTCGGCGAAGCACGGCACATCAAAATCAACCAGTTTAGGAGCTAAAACATTCCTGATTAATTTTTCAGTGCCGTGGACCGAGGATATAAATGCAGGCAAACTGATACTTGAAATTTTACGGACGCCGAGGCCCCCCATACGAATAGGTAGGGTAGCTTGGGCCCAAACACGGTCGTCCATTGCCAAATTTAAAACAGATGTTAAAGTATGACGGATAATTTGGTCCATTTTTTCTAAAAGGTGATTGTGTTTCCACAAATGGGAAGCGCGTAGGAAATAATTTAATTTTATTTTATTTAATGTAGTGTAAATGATTTGAAACAAATATATGTTAAATTAAAACATTCTCTTAATCATTTAGTATGTGAATATTTTTGATTAAGTTCATATTAAATAGTTTAATTAAATCGTGAAGTTTTGTCTGAAGCGGACAAAACATGGATCACACAAAATCTACCAAGAATATACAAACGAAACATGTACTATCTTACAGACAATTTTATTATCTATCTTTTAGTGTACGCCTTTTTTGTTAAGTTAAAGAATACTATCTTTTATTTAATTTTTTCGACTTAACTTTGAGAGTTCATACGATTCTCTGATCGCTCAAGGTCACCGGCGTATAACGTCGCCTTAAGCTGGTCCTTTGGTCGCAACTTTATATTCCATAAGTACTTACTTATATTTCAAAGCTAAAGAAATTGTTTTTCTTTTTTGTTGTTTGAACGAGTTAATCTCTGTAACTACTGGTTCGATTCTAATAATTATTTCACTAAAAGGATGCTAAGTTATCCCTGAGTGCTATATGCTAATAAAAATTAGGAATCCGTAAGACTACTCACGCGGACGAAGTCGCAGGTAAAAGCTATCAATGCCAATGTCGGACATCTCTTTTCCACACGTAAAAGCAGCTGCTTAGATCATGCGATTATTAAGACTAACAAACCTGCAATAACTTTGGTTGTTGACTCTTTTATTACAGACCATGCTCCAGTAATTGTGTTCAGCAAGTTTAAAATTGATATTCCAAAACCAGTAATATCTTCACGCCGTGTTGATGTAAACGCTTGCGTGGTTGATCTTGAAAAAACTGACTTTTCATCTGTTCTTGACAGTAGCGATGCAAATATTGCTGCTACTAATTTAGTAAATTTAATTTCAACTGTGGTCAATAGCAATACCTGTACTGCTGTAATCTCAAGTAAAAACAGAATCATTAAGCCATGGATTACGCCTGGGCTTCTGAGATGCATTCGAAACCGGGATAAAATGTATCGTAAAACCAAAAGAGAACCCGATAACGTTATCCTTAAAACAACCTACACGCGTTATAAAAACTTCTGTAATAACCTACTAAAGAGATTAAAACATCAATACGAAAGTGCGGAATTCCAAAAACACCGTAAAAATCCTAGGGCTACCTGGAAACTTATTAAATCTATATCTAACCTAAATAATAGCAAGACTTCAAATAGCGAGCTTTTGTCCCTGGAGGATGACCCCTCCCGGTCTCTTGATGTGGTAAACCATTTTTTCGCGAATGTGGGGAGAACTTTAGCATCTGAAATCCTATCTGGCATGGGCAATAACAGTCCTGACCCCAATACACGTGTCAATCCTGACTCTATGGCCATCTTTAGTACGGATAATGAAGAATTAGAAAGAATCATTCTAGGTCTCAAATTGAATAGCGCTGTGGGTTGGGATGGCATATCAGCCGTTCTAATTAAGGCTGCTAGGCATATTTTGGTTCCAATCATATGCCACGTTTTTAACCTCGCCCTCATGTCGGGGGTTTTCCCCTCAGTTTTTAAAAAGGCTATCGTACACCCTATCCACAAGAACGGGGACAGAGGCAGTGTCAACAACTACAGACCTATTTCTGTTTTAACAACTTTGTCAAAGATCCTTGAAAAAATTCTAAATAACAGACTCTTAAATTATCTAAATTCCCAAAATATTCTAGCCGCGAATCAATATGGCTTTCGATCTGGAAAAAATACAGAAGACGCTATCCTGGAGCTGACTGGCACTATCGCAAAACATCTTAATGACAAATTGAAAACTATAGCTATCTTTCTTGATCTCTCCAAGGCTTTTGACACTGTCTCGATCCCTCTCTTGCTCATTAAACTACAACAAATTGGCATTAGAGGCCTGCCGTTTGGCATTTTTGAGAGTTACTTAACAGATCGTTCTCAGGCTGTTAAAGTAGGTAACTTCACCAGTAATGAGGAGGTCCTTAGTTACGGAGTCCCACAGGGTAGTGTTTTAGGACCTACCCTGTTTCTAATTTATATAAATGACCTTTGTAAATTGATTTTGGATAATTCTAAAATAATTATGTACGCAGATGACACGGTAATACTTATCCATGGCAATGATTGGCATGAGACTCACTGCTATGCAGAATCTGCCTTAAAGATTGTTATGGAATGGTTCACCAGGAATCTGCTAACCTTGAATTTCGATAAAACCAAATTTATTACTTTTGCACCAAGAACAGCATCTCAACCAGCGTCACCTTACTACCTTACTGCACACAAGTGTTGTTTGAAAACTAACAACAGCTGTAGCTGCAATGTTATAGCGAGAACAAACCACATTAAATATCTTGGTGTTATTATTGACAGCACTATGTCATGGAAGGAACAAATCGGGTCATTAGTGTCGCGGGTCAGGAAACTGATATTTGTTTTTAAAAAATTAAGATCATCTGCCGACTTCCACACTCTAAAAATGGTTTATTCTACCTTGGCACACTCTGTCATAACCTACTGTATAGTGGCCTGGGGTGGCTCTGGAAAATGTTTACTACTTAAACTGGAAAGAGCACAGAGGGCAGTTCTCAAAGTAATGGCACACAAACCTTTTCGCTTCCCTACCACGGAACTCTATGCTCTATGTAAAGTGCCTACAGTAAGGCATGCGTTCGTCTTAAGTACCATAATGCGCAAACACTCAGAACTCCAATTTGACCCTAGTCTCAACTCAAATAAACGCAGGGCGGACAGAGTCTGCCGGACTGAACCGGCCAGTGTTGTAGTGGTGAATCGTCAGTACAACTTTTTGAGTCCTGTCTTGTATAATAGAATAAATAAAATGTTAGCTATATATCCACTTACTTTACGGGAGTGTAAAGCTCTCACGGACAAATGGCTTCATAGCCTGACATATAATGAACTGGAAAATCTGATGAAATAAGTAAAAAAAAAAGGAAAAACCCCCTCCCCATCTAGCAATATAATCCACCAATTCAATCCAAAAAAAAAAAAAAAATACCCTGCATGCACACATACTCACACACACACACATACACACACACACACACACACACACACCACATTTATATAAACACACACACACATTACAAGTAGATATAACTGAAACACCATTTTAATTTATTCACACGATAATTAAATCTCTTTCTTTTTTTTTTATTTTTAATTTATTTTAATTAATTTAATTTTAATTCATAAATTTTATTTTAATTTTTTAATTATATTATACAATTGAGTCTTTATTATTATATACCTAGATAATAAATTAATAACTCAATTATACATAAGTAATATTGGAACGCCGACGTCTCCCCTCTCGGAGGTGGGCGCTAATGGCTACGACACAGTTCTAAACTAATGTAGCTGTTAACGAACACATAAATCTGTAAACATGTTTTTTGTTCCAAATAAATAATTTGAATTTGAATTTGAATTTGAAATGTAGGTTATCAAGTTTCTGTGATGATGTATGTGTTACGACTAATAGCCGAAGTGCGGCTACGCCTAGTTTTAGCCGAAAACCACTAGGTGCAGTCGACCACATGCGGTTAAACTTAGATGTACCCATAAATATCCGAGATGTACCCTACTTATCATCGGTTAGAACTTGGTTTAGCCTTCATTATAGCGGCTAGAACTAGGTGCAGCCACAGATCACCGTCAGGGGCATCCCGCGGTTCAATTTGGTTAGGTTCCTTTAAACCCTGTAGACACAAATAAGAGCCCCGCTGTGCGGGGCTCTGTTGACCTGACGTCGACCGTCTTCTACAAACCTAAGTTAACCAACTGCTACGAGCTACACCTAGTTCTAGCCTAGCTTTGAGTTTTAGCCGTAACATATGTAAGAAAATGCACGAAGAGATGAAGAAAAGTCCAAAGGACACAAGAAGAAGTAATAAAGTTTATTGCATAGATACAAGAGTTCCACTAAGAAGAAGGTGTGGTAAGAACACAGAGTAAATAGAACGAAATCAAGCGAAAAAACAGTCAATATATAGCACGGCGAAGCTATGTTTTAACTCGCAACGATCACTATAAGTTCAGTGAACATACTATATACATAAATAAACCTAAAGTTCATTGGTCCACTGTTGGACATAAGCCTCCCCCATGGCGCGCCGTTTTCCCCGGTCCTCTGCCTTCCGCATCCAGCCACCACCGGCTACCTTCTTCAGGTCATCGGTGCATCGGGCTGGGCGTCCCACGTTGCGTCTACAGACCCATCTACCGAGAACCTAAAGTTATTTCAACATAATAAAAAAATGGTATAAGTTGTAACTTTTGACTTTCATATTAATCAACACAACACGACTAGAATAAAAACCATATAATTATTTTTCCGAACACGCCTAAATAAAAACCAAGATGTAGTATCCCATAAATTCCCATTTAAAGCGTGTTCCATATTTAATATCAGCTGCATGACAATAGAAGCTCAACCATAAAGCGCTTCGTGAATACATCAAGGAGAGCTATCGAATATTCACAACAACCTGTCTAAGCCAAGAATAGGAGCTCTTAGGGTGGGTTAGAGGTGACTAAGAGATTATTGGCTGAAAGGGTAGCACGTGCCTTTTACCTCTATGTTGATAATAGTGCCACTGGTGTAACTAGGGACATACCAATTTTCCATCAATCTTCTGACCGCGTCTTTGTTCGCTTGGAGCTCAAAGTCAAAGTCAAATCCACTCTTAGCTAACGTCTCCTACCTCCTGCCAAAATTCAGCTTAATATTGAAGTATTTTTCGAGATTTCGTGTTTAATCAGTGAGTGGTGTAAATGCTCTAAGGAGTGGTGTTTCGTGTTTCGTATTTATATACATACGCGTAGATTTCCCTAGAAAACTTCAAAATGAAAAAAGTTATTTTACAATATTGCAAGAAGTAAAAAACTAACTGATAAAACTGCCACTACAGCTCGATCGGTTAACTGAGACCATTCCTGAGGTAGGTCGATGCGCGGGGCGGGAGGGTGTGGTAACGTGATGCGAGAGCTCACTGATACGTCAACGTGTGACACCTGTCACCTAGTCTCTTGTTTAAGTTAATAATTTATCACACAGTCGGGAATCTTGGTTTTTTTTTTTGGCCTGTTGATACTGGCCAGTTACACTTCAGTTTACCCTACTCAATGTTAAGACAATTTATCTTAACATGTTACGAACAAAATATACCATTATTATGATACATCCCAGCAAGCGTTTACAACTGAGATAATTAATTATCTACGGATGCGAGGACTTCGTACAATAGGATAAAACACAAAGAAAACCGTAACAAGCACTCGCACGGAATGTTCGACTGCACAGTGTTTCCGGACTCCTAAATCTAGCCACCTGCATTTTTTGATGCATAAAAATCTTAGCGCTCGGTACACAGTAGCCGAGACTTCCAGCATCACACGCGTAAACGTCAGATGACGTCATTGTAAGACTCGTTGTTCATGTGTGCGTGAGACTGGTACTGATATGAGCTCACATGTTTACACATCAATTCTTGTCGGTACCTTTTTGGTATGAAGGTCTTATATAACTTTTTACATTTCGGGATTACTGTTCCAAAACTTTTAAGCTATTGCATAGCTTTTATCGCGGGCTTTGAGCGCGGCGAGCGAATCAAGAAATTCCGTAATATAGTATATATGTGGTAACACATACTTACTTTTCATAAGCATGCAATCATTTTTCATAATTGCTGTCTACATGTTATAATACTTGTTTTTATAGATTCATGGAATCTTTTATATTTTAAAGGGGCCTTTAAAGGTACTTACAGTCTTTATGCTCGTCTCGTCTCTCGTCTCTCTCTTTATAATGTGTGTCTCAGATCATAGTTCCCTTTAGTTTTACTTACATTATATTCCATCGAGCATAAAGCTAATTAAATTTATTTTAGTTCCCTTTTTATAAATCTGGAAAATAAATAATGTTTTGCTATGACATGTTTGTCAATGACAGTTGTCAATCTTGACAATTGTCAGTAATTCTTTTAATTAGTTTACGGCTTATATAACTTAAAACCTTCAAACTGATGTCGAATATATGTGTGTATTGCTGTATTTTATACTAAACAGCTGGACACCCGCCAATGTATCTGGTGTTCTTTAAAATTCTATACGCACTAATCAAATAAAAATAACTGGCAGTCTACAATAATTGAGTCTGGCCGGTACTATAATACCTCGCTATAATTATGACCATACGGGCGTTCTAGAAATAGAATTCATACGTGGAAAGTATTATGAATTTCGGAAGAGCGGACAGGAAAGAAACCTGTCAAATGGGTCAGTCTAGATCTCGCTGTCGCTCAAGTAACACGCTGATTTACTTCTACTTTACTTACTACAAGTCTACCGGTCCACAACCAAAAGTCGGTAACGGTCTTGAGTCGTGCCGTCGTGCTGTCACGTGCCTGCTGCTCCCAGGGCGGTTCTTACTGTTAAGATTCCCGGGGACTTCCGTCCCAAAGCTAGGAGCCGACCGCGGCAGTCTTATCTTCGGCCGATCCTGTTTGCCGGCCAGGCCGTGGAGCCTGGAAATCTCAGCCTAACTTAGTGCGTCTAGGTTAGTGTTTTTTATATCTCTGGTTTTATACTCATACTCCCACATATTTATACTCATATATGAGAGCTATTAAATTCTAACGTACAATTCTACATAGCTTTTTATTTCATAAAGTAGTTGAATTGTTACAGTAACGAAAAAAACCTGACCCCCCCATTCCGCCTACCATGTAGCTCGGCCGAGCGTTCGCTTAACGTGTATGTATATGGTATATTTAATCATAATTTATATATAATTAAAGTCAAAAGTCAAAAGTCAAAGTCAAAATCTAAGTCAAAAGGTCTAAGTCAAAGTCAAAGTCAAAAATGCTATGCAATAGCTTTACCGCGGCAGTACCCGAGTGCCACAGTGTATTTTTTTTTAGATTTAAGCACTGCTCTGTTTTTTCCCTGCATTTAACCTGCTCTTGGCAATGCACGGTAAATCGGTTGTGGAGTCCGGGAGAGTATTTGTATCGAGAATCTAAAACTGAAAAAAGTAACAAATATACGGGATCGAAATAAAACTGTTTAAAAAAGAACTTCATTGAAAGTCCATCGTTTACCCAGTCGCTTTTGAAGAGTGGAGGTACCAAAGTAAGATAGTCGGAACCTATTTTGCAAGAGATTTGCAAATGCAAAGTAGGTAAGTACCAAGTGTTTTCTTGTCGATAAGTTTTTCGGAAAGCAAGTGTAGGCGATAGTACTTGTAAACACTGTACTAGGATAATCGTAGTATATTTCTGTTTCTGTAATTTTGAAAAACAGTTTTGTTGTAATTTTTTAAGTAAATCAAAGCCCTCGAAGGTCTGCTCTTCAAAGGTGACTTATATCACGTCATTTAAATCAGAGAATACACTCTCGGACTCTTAAAAATCGTCCCACCGTACATTTCCATGTTAGGTACAAAGGCATTATTAAGCCTTTATACCGAATGACGAGTCAAAGAAATCATTTTTATGTAGAATTAAAACCTGGCCATTATACTGGTTATTGTAGACCAAAATTTGAATTCAGAACCTTTCAAAAAGTCCAGCAGTGTATTCAGATACCAATTCTCTTACAAAATATATTTCCCAAAATACCGAATGCACCCGAAATAACCCGAATCACTCCGACTCAACCAGCCGAATGGTAAACTTCAGTCGCGGTACCCAAATCCATGTTTATTACACTGCCTGCCCTAGAAATAGTGTACAGCTACGTTTTACCCGTCGAATTAAATTGCACGCCAGTTTCAATGAGGCTTCGTAAGTAGGAACTTTAACCATTTCATGTAATTTCGGTTTGAGCTTTGCGTTCCATTGATTTCTGCGGTTGCTTGATTTAAAATGACTGCAATAGAAATTACGCAGTGAAGTATTTATTATTTGGTAATTATAAGGATGATTTGGTGTTCCTGTGGTGCTTTGATTGTAGTATTCGGTTTTGATAATTAAAGCTGCCATTTTTATTGTATGTTATTTGGGATATTTTTGTTTCTATTTGATACCTACCTACTTATTACTTTTGGTATATTTTACGTAACATCATCATAACATGCCTTTTCGTAACTGTGTTGGCTTCCAGTCTAACCGGCTGCCTTTGAATACTAAGTAGTAATACATGGAGCGACTGCCTGTTTGACCTCCAATACCCTAGCTACTGGGTAACCCAATACACGTTAAGGCGCGTCCCTGTGCTAAACAAAGCGCTAGCCGTTTTTTGTTCAGTTTTTCAGACCTAAATACTCTATATCCAAAAGAAATATCAACAAATAAAAAACAGATTAAATTTCTACATAATCTTGACTCCAAAATAGTAGATCAGATTTTTGTTTACGAAGTAGGGTAAATACGCCAAACGTCGGCCACCCCCCAATCGTCGGCCGTCTGCACATTTTTAACTTGCATTCATTTACATGGTAATTAAGTGGCAATTTTGCCACTCGAATTGCATCCTTAGTTCATATTCTATACGTACGAACCGTTACTATTCGATTTCGTCACTCGTTCTTTGCACACTGAGCGTCCGTAGCGAAGCCGACGTTGAAGTGTCAAATTCGTAGTAAAAGTAGCTTAATTCCTGTGAATACCCACGCTTCGGGGATTGGTATCACAACGATAAGACATTCTTTTTTATTGTTTTAAGCTTTGTTATCAATAATAAGTTAGTTTCATTATATTTTGAGATGGTTTTTTTAATGTTTTGCGTATTGGTTTAAGGGAAAAATAGGGGGCCGCCATTAGAATACCAGTTTTGGTTTAAAACCGGATTCTCGGCCGGGGCCGACTTAAAGTAAATGTAGTCTGTTTTATAAACTGCAATACTATCAATTCCTTTGGCATAATAGGAGAATTTGCAAAGCTTATCTGGTAAATAAACCTATTTTACGTTTAATCGCCAAATACCGGCCGGGTGATATTAGTTGAATCTCAAGAAATAAGGTTCACAAAACAGAGGCCGACTTTAGAAATATTAAAGATCGTAATGTCGGCCAGCCTAGAATTCGACCGCCACTATACAGGCTGATTACTTTTGTATTTTTTCACTGATTGTGCGGGTAGTCATTTTTAATATATTTATCAAACTTATTTTCTCAAAATATAATATGTATTGTTATAATTTATAAATAAACTTATGAAGAGGTTAAGTTTTGTGTAGAGTTGATATTAATTATAAAATTGAGTTAAATTAATTACAAAGTAGGTATTACAATATTGAAAACATGTTTATGACGGGTACACTACATAAATACGAAAAACTTTATTCCGAAAGTCAGAAATACGAATTTCAAAATACCGATTTTCATAATTCCGAATAGTTCAAAATTCCTAATATGGCAACTCCGATTTATCATTCATCCTATTTTTATAATACTAAAATTTCAAAATTCCGAACGTTTATAATTACTATTCTCAAAATACCGAGTTTCAAAAGATCGAATAACAAAAAGTCCGACATAATGAAAATTCCGAACATCAAAAATACGAATTCCGATTATTAAAATTCCGATTATTAAAACTCCGATTATCTTTATCGTTATCGTGCAATCGTTTATCATGCAAGCAAGCATGCAGCATGCAAGCAAGCATGCAGCGTGCAAGCAGGCATGCAGCATGCAAGCAAGCATGCATCATGCAAGCGAACATGCAACATGCAGCAGGCATGGTTTCTGTCACGGCTACGGCGTTGCGGGGCTCCGGCGGTACCACGCGAGCTTATCCTCGCAGATGGTATTCACGGTCACCACCGCAGCTTCGGCTTACTGGCCGCCTTGGCCGGCCAGCCTCAGCCGCGGCGGCGGGCGTTAAAACCACCTGCTCCTCAGCTCGCTGGCCGCCTCGCCCCTCCGCGCCTACGCGAATTTAAATTACACTCTAGGGGTAGGGCAGACAAGACTACGTGGAGTCGGTTTCACAGCAATTCGTTTCGGTCATTAACTTTTGTAGCACAACATATTGACTTTTTAAGAATATTTTTGTTATTGTCTTTCTTTTTATACCTATATATTTTTGTTGAAATAAATTCCATAGAAAAATACACCGAATAAACAATATTTGTTAAAAAGTAATTCTACTGTTTGATAAGTTTGTTAAACAAAAAAAATTGATTAAAAATTGTTTGAATTGTGTTTCTGTGAAATATATTCAAGTAAATAGTCTTTGAAACAATAATAGTCGAAATAAAAATATGAAACATTTTCTGGAAAACGAAATTCTATGAAATTTCTGTCTGCGAAACAAGGCAGCTACGCATATATATTCAACACCATTTTGAATATATATGCGTAGCTGAATTGAATCAGAATCCTGATTTTAACAGTTTATTCGAAATATTGAAATTCGGAATTTCGTTTTTCGGACCGAGAACTCATCGAGCATTTGATTCTTCGAACATATGAAAATCGGAAAACAAACAAATCGGATTTACGACATTCGGTAAAATAATTTTCGTGATTTTAAATAATAGAGATTATAATTTTTAGGTATTATGAAATTCGGACTTTTGAAAATCGGAATATCGAAATTCGGAATAAAATATTTCGGAATATTTGGGTGTTCCCGTTTATGACAGCTAAATATGGTTTGGGATACAAATATAAATTGCTTTTTGGAACTTGCTACCTATTAAACCCATGTTTACTAGCTTAAAAAATCTAAATGATTTTTATTAACCTGCTTGGGACAAAAAGCTGCCTTTAGATAATAAGCTCGTTTTTACTTAATACTTTTAATTTAAAGTACTACAATGACAGAGCAGGAACATGCAGGGCCTTCACGGAAAGAAGGAAAATTATGCAGTTACAATCACACTAAAATAAAATAAGCTCTTGAGGCAATAAGAAATGGAATAAATCATGTTATTAATACATTTTTCATTATCATATTTTAAAACGCCCTATAACCGGCCGACATTTGGGGAAAACGCGACCGACAATGGGCCGTAAACGGCCGACTTTAGGGTTTTTTCGTTTTCTATGCATTTAAACCTTAATACTTTTTGCTTTTAGTAGAGAAGACAATCCTATGCCTAAAAACATAAAATAGATTTATCAACCTATCTACAACCGTATCACAAGGTATCCTTCGTTGCAAACTGACGGAGCCAGAGCGATCCAAAGTTAGAAAATCGGTAAGGGGGCCGACGCTTAGCGTATTTACCTATAGTACTTAACTAATCTCCTCACAACGAAACCACAGAAATGAGAAAAAATTAATGAAAACATGCATCTCCTCGGCAAGTAACCATTAATTCGATTTTTTACTAACTCTAATGGATAGGCAATTTATTAATGAACATTTTGGTAGATTTTTTTTTTCAAAATCCCGAAATGTGATTTATAAAGATTTAATTCTAAAATCTGAGCGTATTCGCTACTGTATCTCTTGCGCGGCGAAGAGGGAACGAATGCTCAAGGTTTTTTGCTCAGGGTACTGCCTTAATAGGGCTGATGGTCAGACTTTTTGACTTCTATAGCGACTGTCAAAGATCTACACATTACAGGAGAGGCCAACGGCTTTACGTGCTTTCCGAAGCAATAAACAAAAAAAGGGCTATTCGAACATATCTTACTTTTAAATTAACCACACACTTTATAGTTCAATCCTAATACTTTTATTTCTGCCATACATTCAACGCCATTTTGTATTACAAACGATTTATACCAGCTGTCTCCTTTGGAGCATAAATCCTTATTTTTACGGTTCGTGCTTGCAGCCTGTCCCAGTCGTGGAGTTAACGTTGCCCAATCTGTTAGGATCAAGCTGTGTTGGCTGTGTAGCAACGTTCTACGCAACGTGTTGCTGCAACATCTTCTTATATATAAAAATCTTCTGTGCGTGTGTATGAAAGTGAACTCCTCCTAAACGGCTGGACCGATTTTGATGATTTTTTTAGTGGATTCGAGAATGGTTTAGATTCACAATTGGACCCGATAGGTGGCGCTGCAGTCGAGTTGTAGAACGTTTTTTATTTTAAGGGCAAGACAACGTCTGCCAGGCCAGCTAGTGTTGCATAAAATATTTTGTTAGGATCGTATTGAGGTATTTGACGAATAGCCGTTCTACTGTAAAATTTACATTTACACATGCTAACGTTGAAACAAGCCTAAGACATCAAGTTCACCTTATTACAGACGCCAGCACATCAAGCCATACCAAACTGTCAAATTTTCCTAATTGAATATGAACCTTATCCTTTTGTAATAAAGTTGAAAATCTAACAAAGAAATGACAATGCCAGATCCTGCCCCACCCATGTACAGAAAAAGTAACCATGTACAGAAAAGTAAATTAATGAAAATAATTGTAATGAATATGGAGCCTTTCTATACTAAATTGTTTTTCTTTAGAACTTGCGGATTACGAAATACCTACCCACAAAATACTAACTCATTTTACCTAAAATACAAATTAACCTATAATCAATGTCATTGTTGTTTATAGATTTAAACGGAAACCGCTAGTTCTACAGTCACTAAGACTAATGTTTAGTTATCAGCAATAAATAAACAGTAAGATGCTACATATTGCACGTGACTTTTATTGAGTGGGGCAAAGTTCTTAGTTTCTGGCATTGTCCTTTGACAGAATGTTGTAGATTAATGTGTTGACATCTGTACCGTATGTACCTGTAACTGTGTGTGTATATGTCATGCACAAAGCATGAAATATAAATAAATAAGTAATGATAGCGTTCTTTAGGATATTATATATATATGCATATGAATGCTCTTTGCTCGAAATAATACGACACACTAATTTGGTCCATTTCAGGTAATGTTAGAGACTTATCTGGGAGTATTTAGCTAATTCTTATCAAACTAATAAACTTAATTAAACAAACAATAAATCTAAATAATAATATTATGTTCAATTCCAAGAAAAAGGCAGAGGAGCTCAAAGGGCCTGATAAAACTCGTGTCAACATCAACGGGACACGTGCCCAACAGGCTGGCAGCATTGCCACGTAGTATGGCAATGCTGATTCTTTGACCCAAGAATAGACCAGCCTTCGGGTCACGTGAAGAGTCAACCAGCCGCTTGGCGATGTCACGAAAAACAATATGGGGACTCGAGAGAGTTAGAGTTAGAATTTTCACCCCAAACGGTTCAAATATATATGTATATAGCTTCCAAGAAGGCCATTATATTTGCGCCGTTTGAGACTTATCTTGATTTAATATGCATTCTGTGCATTCAAAATTAGAATTAAAAAGTGTTGAACGACTTGCATCAACATGTTCTTTAGTGTGTGAACAGCCTTAGCACCTCGCAATCTTTGAGCATCATTTGCTTACCTACGTTCAGAAAATGTTTCGGAAAATCAACGCGGAACGCTCGTCCATTTGATCAAACCCGGGTTCCTTTTGTTTATATTTTGTCCGGCGCATTTAATCGGGTTTTCGTCCTTGTGTATTTTGGCCTGTTTCAGTATTTATTTTACTACTGAGGATCTAAGCAGGAGCGTGCAGAGCGTTTTGTAAATACGGGTAGTAGGTATCTTTGTACCTATATTAAATTTATGTTTCTAGGATTACGCACCCAAAGGGTAAAAACGGGACCGTATTACTAAGACTCCACTGTCCGTCTAGCTGTCTGTCATCAGGCTGTATCTCATGAACCGTGATAGCTAGACAGTTGAAATTTTCACAGATGATGTATTTCTGTTGCCGCTGTAACAACAAATATAAAAACAGAATAAAATAAATATTTATGGGGGACTCGCATAGAACAAACGTGATTTTATGCCGTTATTTGGTTCGGTTTTTAAAAAAAGGTTATATTATGTGTAGTGTCTAATGATCTATAGATTATGGTGCGGAACCCTTCGTGCGCGAGTCTGAATCGCACATGGCCAGGTTTTTCTAACTTTTCTGCTTTTTCAGATTAATTTTGCTTTGAACTAGAGACAGTTAAATAGTTTCTCTGGGACTTTTCTGGCGGTCGCAAATTGATAACTATGTCCATGTTTGGTAACACAATAAAACACATAGATAAGTTAGTTTATAGTTATTAAGAGCTTTATTATACAGAAACATTAGTAGTAACTAGACAATAAAAAAATGTTATTATAGTATCTACCATTTTTGATATCGACCAAATATTTGAGAATCACAAATGACCTACTAGAAAATTTTAATTATTTATTTATTTGAAAATGTAGACCTACTTTCATACAATGATGAGTTATTCGTAGATACAGTGACATAAATTATTTTTCTCAAATATTTACCATAATTGTTATTATTGTAAGCAAACTCATGCTTAATTAATATCAAAATGTTTTTTTTTTAATCTTAGGAAATATTATGATGTAAATTAGTGACTGTTTCTTATTATTATAATTTTAGACTTAAAATCTAATGATTTATCATATTCTATCCATGGCCGTAGGATAATAAAGTAAATTTTCTAGAGCCATTTCATCAATTTTTAACAAAGATTGTTCCCTATTATTCGTACAAGCCAGGGTACCATTGGGTTTGTGCTCGCCGAAGAACGCCAGAGCATCCATGATTTTATCTACACGAGGAGTCAAAGGCACTCTAGCGAAGACTACGAAATCAGCATTTTCACAATCCCTCATCACCAACAAGTTGTCGATCACCAGCCACTGGTCTCCACTTTCACGGTGAAGAGTAAGGTAGGTAGTGTTTTCTGGAACATTATCATCATTATCAATTAATTTATTAGGGTGTACATGTACACAGTGATTCAGTTCATAATTCATAACAACCTCATGAACCCAAAGATACTCATTCTTCACCGGTAAAAAAATAAAAAAATAATCTACATTTCGATACATTTTGACAGTTTGTAGGTATTGCACTTTTGCTTAGAACAGCTGATTTATAACGAGGCGCAATTACTTATCGGTTGTTGTGCGACCTCATGAACCGAAAGATACTCATTCTTCATCGGTAAAAAAATAATCTACAGTTCGATACATTTTGACAGTTTGTAGGAATTGCACTTTTGTTTAGAACAGCTGATTTATAACGAGACGCAATTACTTATCGGTTGTTGTGCGACCTCATGAACCCAAAGATACTCATTCTTCACCGGTAAAAAAATAAAAAAATAATCTACATTTCGATACATTTTGACAGTTTGTAGGTATTGCACTTTTGCTTAGAACAGCTGATTTATAACGAGGCGCAATTACTTATCGGTTGTTGTGCGACCTCATGAACCGAAAGATACTCATTCTTCATCGGTAAAAAAATAATCTACAGTTCGATACATTTTGACAGTTTGTAGGAATTGCACTTTTGTTTAGAACAGCTGATTTATAACGAGACGCAATTACTTATCGGTTGTTGTGCGACCTCATGAACCCAAAGATACTCATTCTTCATCGGTAAAAAAATAATCTACAGTTCGATACATTTTGACAGTATGTAGGAATTGCACTTTTGTTTAGAACAGCTGATTTATAACGAGGCGCAATTACTTATCTGTTGTTGCGCGATCCCCGGGGATCGTACGCGAAAGCAATGCCCAGTATTGAAATGTTGATAGATTTTCTATTAAGAGCCTTAAAATTATAATCACCTAAACTATGGAAAAAGATAATTACGTATCAATAATGTTTCAGTTACAACCTGCTACTGCTAATGTAAGTGGGAATGGATGTTTCTTAACTCTTACACGCAGAAGCCACAGAACGGATTTTTATGAAACTTTACGGTAATAGAGCATATAACAGAATACTATAGTTCATAAATTATAAAGATTTTGTGTAATTTGGCTACACAAACGATGTTGCGGAATGAAGCTAGTGTACTCATAAGAGAAGCGAAGGCCATACTATGTATTTGGTCCAACCAGAAGAGATATTAAAAAAATAACTTCTCTTTGAAAAGTGGATCGTCGTAAAATTACGTTATTGTATTGTTATGCTCGATAAAAAGTTAACCGACGATTAAGTTAACTGGCCGTTACCGTGTGAATGGGCGTTAAAGGAAATGCATTACTGAAGTAGGTACCTACTTATGCCTACCGTGCCCTACTCGGTAATTTCGCTCGAGGCGCCAGCACGCTAGATTGGATTAACGATAAGATTACATACATAGATTGGATTAGTCATTACTGTAAAGGTCCTCCAATCTAAAGGGTACGTTGTCTATTATTACACTATCAGTTGTCGCAAACTATAATACATGTCTCTCACGTAACCTCTCTCAGGAGGAGTCAAACACACAATTAATCACAACTAATTTATGAACCAAATTTCGTGATGGCCTAATGGTAAAGGCGTCCGCCTCTCATGCTTGAAGTTGTGGGTTCGAAACCGGAAAGTACCTGACATTTTCAATTCATATGTAATTTCTAAATTTATTTCGGTATCCGTCGGTAATATGCTCATGGTTTTTTTTTAAATATAGAAATGAAAATGCTTATGTTTGTGTTTGAGGCATTAATTAGCCATTGTACGCAACATTATGCATTACAATAATATCATTCCATCGATAGAACCTTTCTGGCACCTAAGTCTTTTTAAAATGTCCAGCCTGCCGGTTGCGAATGTGTTACCTGTTTTCTTTTCTTTCGTATATTTATTTATATAAATATATATTATATTAGATAGTATTTTACATATTTTGGTACTTTTTTATTTTTTTACAATGCACTTGTAAAGTTTTTTCTCCCCACCCTTGGTTGGCTGGTAAAGAATACGTAAAGTATTAAGTCCACTTTTTTTCATTTTGCATTAAGTCTGAATAAATAAATGGGTGCCGAAAATCGTCTCAAAATTGGTATTCGTCGTCATCACATTATTGGTGTGCTTCGATGGCCGGCTGCCCAACAGCCTGATTTTTATCGATTCGACTCATATTTTGACTTTATTTAAGAGCACTTTCGAGACAGCGCGTGCATACATCTGCAGTAGTGTAGTCGTATTTTGGTCATCAAGTAATTGAGCTCAGTAAAACTAGATAGGAAAATGGCATATTTATAATGATTTTTAAATCTCGTACGAGATTTCAAAGTATGTACTGTTTTGAAATTATCGGAAAATTTAATAAACGCCAGCCTAGATTTTAGTGCCCTAGTGCTATCTGCAAAACTGTATCTTCGGTTATTTTTGTACAAAAGCGGTGTCGGGAATTTTCAAACAGCGCAACGCGGAAAAAGGGATTTAAAATTTAACTGGCACTACTTACGACAATATTCTTCATCGATAATGACATTCTCCATTACACCTTTCTCATTCTCTGTTCCTTGCAAGAAGTGTCTTCGACCACTGTGATCTTTTTCAGTAGATGTTATTTCTAAGAAACAATTATCCCAGTCCACTGTGTCATTGAAATTACCAAACACTCTCGCGTACTGTTTCTGCTCCTGTTAAAATACAAACATTTAGTGTGTTTAGAATATTACAATATCCTTTCTGCACACCCGGCTAACTTGGAGATATAATATGTTAAATCAATGCATATTTACACGTTTCCAGTAGTTAGTTGATCATTTGAAATTAGTAACAATTGTATATATTCATCATTTGGAAAAATATTAAATTTATTTAGGATCGAATACAGAGTATAAAATGCTAGCTATCTTTAGGAGTCATTTGATTTGATTCTTACTCATTACTGTAAAAATGGATGAAATATTAATTGTTATAAATGAATGGCTAACATAAAACTGGAAAGTGATAGCTCAAATAATAATATACGAGTATCTTGTTCAATGCGTAACTTAAATTCATGTTTTCCCATTTTGATTTTCACACCTTGATTCATTGATATCGTATATTGAGAAAACACATTATCATTAGCTACCAGAATTAAAGCATTGGGTTCTAAGGAATGCGCCTTATTGGTTTGAATTCTTACCTTAAGTGTCACGGGTTTTATATTTAGTTTAAAACATTTCAACTTGTTCGGCAGTCGATAGTAAACCACTTGCCAGATGTCAGCCATGCTTTTCATATTAAAGTAATTCCCGTTCTTGTAATGCCGACATTTCTTTATTAAATCACTGTTTGAAGGTTTTGCTAAAATTGTGGTTTGACTCACAGCTTCTGTTTTACTTTCATTAATACCTGCTCTTGTTACTAAATAATTTGACTCATTTGTATCGTCAACTGTTGTTTCAATTAAATCTGAATTATTTTCATTTAATTCGTAAATAGTTTCCACGACACCATGTTCAGTTATTGTTTCGATTTTGTTGGCTTCAGTATTTATGGCAGATGGTTCTGTGACAGTTTCCATTGTTTCTACAGTACTCTGAGGATAATTGTAAAAGATGAAAGTGGATGTCTCTATGGTCTCCTTCAGGTCAGACGAATCTGTTATATTGTCACTAAATCCAGTTGCAGTGTAATCCTCAGATTCAAGATCTCTTTTCTCTATATTCGGATCAGTATGATTTAAATTACATTGGCAGCAAGTTATGAATCTTAAAAACATTACAAAACACACAAAGTATTTCCACATGGTGACTAGTTTAGTCCAAAGTCAGTTAGTAAATGCGAGATAAAAGGCCTGATCTCATATTTAAATACTTTGGTTTTTATTGTTTTGAGAGTATATCTATCTAGTTTAGCTGGTGTTGATATATTTCGGTAGGAGAAAATAGTAAATAAAGATATCTTTCAAGCGTATCAAACCCATTGTTATATAATAGTTTACTATTGTTTTCTATCCCATGCGTACTGCATTGTGTGATGAATCAAGGTTAAGAATTATTATTGTCTCAGTTATAGTGTGTGGACAGTCAAACGGTTTAGTTATCTGTGCCGCTATTAAATAATGCGGGCAATTCAATTGTGCTTGAAGAACGTAAAGGAAGATGAAAATGCAAGAACACTTACTAGCTCTGCGTGGAGATGCTGATCACAAGGTCAAAGGTAATTTTTTTTTTAATACTATCTTCTGGCCGCCCTCGACTCCTTCTATGTTCTCCACGTTTTATGTGGACTCTACTGTTCCGTTTTTCGTTTTTCCGGTCTTGGAGAAAACCATCCAGTTGGTCCCTCCATCTCCTTCATGAATTGCCGCGACCTCGTCTTACTGTATCAGGGCTTCTGGTTTGTGTTATTCGAACTCACATTTTGTCAGCCCACATTCATGTGGCAGATAAATTCCTAATTATAATATAATATTTCCACTCAGACAAACGGGGGGAACTCGTCATCGGTAGTCAGAAGTCAGAAAGTCTGACAACCAGTCTTACCAAGGGGTATCATGTTAAACGGGATCGAGTTCGAATAACTCACACTAGGCCCTCTGATAGGCAGTCGCTCCACGTATAACACCAGTTGGACTGGGAGCCGACCCGAACTTGGGAAACGGCTAGGCAGATGATGATGACCTCGCTATAATAAACCTTTAATTCGCGGTACATAAGGTCCAAAATGATTTCTACTGATTCTTTAGACTTTTGTACTATGTCCGTGTGGTGTCGGACGTAAAGAATGGCACCATCCCATATCTTCCCGTGGGGGGAGGGACTCACCAGAGAATCAAATGGGCAGCAGCGTACTCTGTGCCTTTGTAACAACAATACTGCAATCGCCAACCCGCCTGCCAAGCGTGGCGATTATGGCAAAACCCCCCCTTTAGGGGAGGCCTATGTCCAACAGTGGACGTCTTTCGGCTGAAGTGATGAGTGATGATGTACTATGCGATGACGTAAATATTTATGTAAACAACTATTTTTGTATTTTTTTATAGCCAATTTTTTTAGTCCCGCTTCTGGTCAAAGACCTCCTCTTTCTCCTTCCAAACTTCCTGATCTTGTGCGATCTCTGCCCACGTTTGCCCCGCATACATGATCAAATCGGATTTTTGTGTTAGGAGAAGGAAATAAAAATACACAATTAGCGCTACAACGCCAAAACATTTGATGACTTTATCATTAGTAGGTACTAGTTATTCTGATTTTCTGTGATTGGAAATCATCGTCTGCCTAGCTTTTTCCTAAATATATTGGGGTTGGCTTCCAGTCTAACCGGATGCAGCTTAACACCAGTGTTTTACATGGAGTGTCTGTTTATTGGACCCCCACAACCCCGTTTCTGGGTAATACGATACCCCTTGGTATGTCTGACAACCAATCTTAGGCCCCGACTCCACCGAAGCGGAGAGGAGAGGAGATGACTCTTAAACAACCAATGGGGCACTATATTGCGTTGAAGCTAAGAGGTGAGATTTGAAAATAACGCAAGCCGATTGGTTGTTCGAGACACCTCCTCTCCTCTCCGATCTGTTGGAGTCCGGGCCTAAGACTGGTTGTCAGACATTCTGGCTTCTGACTACCCATAACGACTGCCAAAGATCTACGAATCACAGCCAGGACCAACGGCTTTACGTGCTTTCCGAGGCACGGAGGAGTATCGGTATGAAATGGGTGTTCACCCATCCACAGACCGACCGTAGCAAACGTAGCTTAACCTCGATCTGTACGGCTTTCACTTAGTCACGAGCCCTGCCATTTAATAATATTTATTATTATTGTAATAACTTATAACATAGCTCCGATAGATCAAACAAAAGACAAACAATCCAAAACGCATCTGCGATTGTCAATATTTCGCTCATTACGTTTACTATAAACGGCCACTGTTTGTATCAACTAATGAGAGTTATTCATGTAAACATTGATAATTTCAATTGATCGGAGAGCCTTAAAACTAAACAGGACTTCACTGCTAGTTTCAAGCCTTAGATTACTGATATGTCTCCGCGTGCTACGACTAAATACCGCCGACGTACTTGTCAAAATGTGGCAACCACAGGGTCTATCTATATCAGATAGACCCTAGATAACGCAAGATGAACACCAAGCGTGCCATTTTTTGACTACCTATTATGACGTCACAATGTTTTGTTTTTCTTAAATTTGGTTTTACTCATTACCAGGTATTACTGAGGGTATTAAATTAAAAATAATTGTATTTTTAACTTAATTACGCATAATATTAATCACAAAATGACTTACCGATGGAAGGAAAGGTTTACTTTATTTTTTTACTTACGATTTTTGTACGTAAGCTAGGCACGAAACTAGGCACGCGAAGTAGTTGCTCTTGCGTTATCTAGGTCTATCTATATCTGTGGGACCATTGGTGGGAGCAACAAATTTAATATCTAGCGAAAATTCGCTAACACGAGCCTGTATCCTAGCAACCAATGTGAAAATAATTGTTTTCTAAACTAATGACGCATAATATTAATCACAAAATGACTTACCGATGGAAGGAAACGTTTACTTTTGTTAGCGACGAACTATGAACTTTAAGTGAAACTGCTAAAGTGTTTCGATAACGAGGAAGTAGTGTTAGTTATGAACAGTGAAAGTACTAAGTGGCTATGTTTTATTAAGGTAAAATAGTGTTAGCTTTAACCATGAAATTACTAAGTGAATATGTTTCGTAATGCATGTAGTGTAGTAGTGTACATTAATAATCGTGCGATAACTGAGTGGAATACGTTTTGTTTGAATATTAAAGTAGGGCGCTAGCAATTAGATGTAATTCTGTTAAGCTATATGTGCTGAAACAATAAAGTAAATATGTATTAAAATAAGTTTTCAGAGGCTGATCTGTAAGAAATTAAGTGAATAAACTTGTTAGTAGTTAAGGCAAATATCGAATAAAGTGCTAGTTTTGTTTTGTAATTTATTTACCTAGAAGTTTATGGGTTTAATAAAATAAAATAGAATGGTAGTTAGGAAAATCTAGGATTTACTAAGTTTTTATATGTACCTACAAATAAAGTGAGAATTTCCTGTGATTTTATTTCCACACACTTGGCGGCGCCACATGTACCATGTGGCACATAAGTTTAAGTACTGAGAAACCTTACCGTAACGAGGACCGCCAAGGGTTTTTTGCTATTTTTAAGGGTTAAAATCTAGATATTGTAATAGGGTTTTTTGTAATTAGCTAGAGTAAGTTAATACCCATTCGCTGAAAATGTTTGTAACATTATAAGGTATATTTTACCACCAGAAATTGGCTGAAATAGTTTTCCCATACAAACGGCGACAATGGTGCCGTGTGCAAAATATTAGTGTCGAGCGCAAATTTGCAGGGCTGTGATTGGTCAGAACAGCCTATATAAGGAGGTCAATTTCGGTGGTTCGATATTCCGAATCCAGCAGTATTATAATAAAGAAGAAGTAACACTCCGAAGAAGCTTTCATTTCGCCTGAACGGTTACCGGCCCTTCCCAGATTCATCCCGCCAGCAAGCAATTCATATTCAAGCGCAACAATTTGGTCCTTCAACGTCGGATCGGGTTCAAGAAAACTGGGAAAATGCCTTCTACAAGATCAGCGCGTTCGAAGACTACGGAGGAAAGTACTACGTCGGCAGATTGGAGCCCGGGTGCAACCAGTGAAACTGCGAGCGAGTCTACTGCGGGCGCGTCAGTCGCGAGCCGGTCGACGCTAACAAAGAGGACGCCGCCGCCTAGCCTGCGGGCACACCAATCCAGTCGAGCTGCCGCAAAGGAATCATCACGGGGGGAAGCAGCCTGCGCCGCGCCCTCGACCCGCGCAACTGAAGAGCAAGCAGGGGTGCCGACCCGCACCGCGCCCCCGACCCGCGCCGTCGAAGAGCGACCAGGGGCGCCGACCCGCATCAATGAAGAGCAAGCAGGGGCGCCGACCCGCGCCGCGCCGTCGACCCGCACCAACGAAGAGCAAGCAGGGGCGCCGACCCGCGCCGCGCCGTCGACCCGCACCAACGAAGAGCAAGCAGGGGCGCCGACCCGCGCCGCGCCGTCGACCCGCACCAACGAAGAGCAAGCAGGGGCGCCGACCCGCGCCGCGCCGTCGACCCGCACCAACGAAGAGCAAGCAGGGGCGCCGACCCGCGCCGCGCCGTCGACCCGCACCAACGAAGAGCGACCAGGGGCGTCAACCCGCACCGCGCCCCCGACCCGCGCCATCGAAGAGCAAGTCGAATCATCGTATCCGGCACACCGGGTGGAAAGCTACCTCACACAGCATAACCCGGATAGAAGCGTCGCCGTGAAAGCACGTCGTTATGAAGGAAGCGTGCCAACAACAAGAGATGAGAGTCTGCATCAACCTCGCCAAAGGAAGCCGACCCGCGACTTAGATACCCAGTCAGTCCGTTCATCGCACAGAAGAAGAACAGAAGCGCAAGCAAGAATGACAGTGGCCTTGAGGGAGCTGGAGCTAGCGGAGGCACGATCAAGAGTAGCTCAAGCCGAGTTGGAACTTGTGACTGCAGAGTCAGAAGAAGAAGATGGAGCGGGAGAAGAATTATTCGAGCGATCTCAAGAAGTGGAGAAGTGGTTCATCCAGAGCGGGGTCAAGCCTAGCAGGGATCAGAGGCCGTTCGAACCAGAAGAAAAGAAGAGCGATATACAGGAGTTAGCCCAAGTCATACTCAAGCTATCAGACAGATCACGCGACGTCACAACACCGAAGTACCTCGAGCTCCCCCACTTCAGCGGGACCTGCGAAGAATGGTTGGCGTTTAAGAGATCATATGAAGACACGGCCGCCTCCTTCAGCAACGCACAAAACTTAGCGAGCCTAAGAAGAGCAATCCAGGGGAAAGCCAAAGAAGCCGTCCAGAGTTTACTGTTCACCGCCGAAGACCCGCAAGAAGTCATCAAGGGGTTGCAAGCAAGATTTGGAAGGCCCGGAGCATTGGCACTGGCTGAACTAGAGAAGATGAAGAACCTGTCAAAAGTCGGCGAGAACCCAGGCGATATATGCGTGTTTGCAAGCAGGGTGAAGAATGCCATTGAAACAATCAAGGCATTAAGGAAGCCGCATTACCTAAGCTCGCCTGAAACCATGAAGGCCATAGTGGACAAGATGCCGCCCTCCATGAAGTTCCGGTGGTTCGCCTACCATAGAAGTAGAAGAGATGAAGAAATTCAAGAGTTATTACTCATTGAAGCCTTCTTGGAAATAGAAGCCGACATGTGCGGGGACTTCGCTCCACCTGAAGCGCTTGCGGAGCAAAGGAGGGGAACAAGAAAACCTGTCAACACTGTGCAAGAGGCGCCAAAAGAGAAATTCAAGAAGAGTTGTCCGATCTGTGAAGAGGAACATTTTGCATTAGAATGCGGAAAGTTCAAAGAAGCCAGTATAGATGAAAAATGGGACTTGATCAAGAAAGCGAAGATTTGTTTCAAATGCTTACGTTTCAAGCATTCAAGAATCAACTGCAAAGCTCCCGTCTGCAAGCTGTGCAAGAGATGGCATCACACTATCTTGCACTCAGAGAAGCCGCCAACGTCCGCGGGGAAGAAGCCTAGTGAAGATGATAAAGGGGGCGCACCAGAAGAAAGGGTCGCCTCAATCCACAGCTCCAAGAGAGAAGAGAAGGTTTATTTGAAGATCATCCCCGTGAACCTCTACGGGCCCAAGGGTCAAGCGAGCGTGTTAGCGCTACTGGATGAGGGGTCAACAGTCACACTCCTAGATGCATCAATAGCCGAGAAGATTGGGGCCAAAGGGGAGAGAGAGACTCTTGCAATCGAGACAGTCGGTGGGAAGGTATTGAGGAAGAACAACTCTCAGAAGATCAAGTTGAAAATTAGAGGGGTTCACAGTAGAGACAAGAGGACCATCGAGGCGAGAACCATTGACGACCTGAAGCTGTCAGAACAAAGCATAAGCAAGGAAGTTTTGAAGAACTGCCAGCATCTGAAGGCAATTGAAGACCAACTCTTCTATAACTCCGAAAGACCCAAGCTGCTGATAGGCCAGGACAATTGGGGTCTCATAGTAACCAGAAGACTGAAGAAGGGCAAGCCGGCGGAGCCAGTAGCCTCCCTTACTAACTTGGGGTGGGTGCTGCATGGGTGTGAAGCAGGTTCGAACGCCATAGTGAACTTCATCCACCATGGCAAAAGAACAGTCGCCGAAGAAGACATAGAGGAGGTTGTTCGAGAGCACTTCCAACTGGAGTCGCTCGGGATCCAGAATAAGCTGCCGTCAAATGACAGCGACAGAAGAGCATTAGAAACCCTTGAGAAGACTACGAAGAGACTGGCAAGCGGGCAATTCGAGACGGGGCTCCTATGGAAGAGGGAAAACGAGTCCCTGCCTAACAATTACAGGCAGGCACTTCGACGCCTAGTCAATATTGAGAAGAAGCTGGATCGAGATGAAGAAGTCAAAGAGTCCTATGAGAAGCAAATTCAGAGCCTGATAGAGAAGGGGTACGCGGAATCTGCTCCGAAAACGGCTGCTAAAGGAAGGGTGTTCTATTTGCCCCACTTTGCCGTTATACATCCAGTCAAGAAGAAGCCGAGAATAGTCTTCGACGCAGCGGCTAAATGCGAGGGGAAGAGCCTCAACGATGCCCTGCTTCCAGGGCCAGACCTATTGCAATCACTATTTGGAGTGTTGCTCCGCTTCAGGGAAGGGCCGGTGGCCGTGATGGCCGACATCCAGGAGATGTTCCTTCGGGTCAAAGTAAGGGAAGAAGACCGAGACAGTCTGAGGTTCCTGTGGCGCGGGAAAGAAAGGAAGGGCAAGCCTGAAGAATTTAGGATGTCGTCGCTCATTTTTGGGGCAGCATCATCGCCAGCTACGGCGATTTACGTAATGAATAAGAATGCAGAAGATTTCGAGAAGACTCATCCCGAAGCAGTGAAGGCAATTAATAGAAATCATTACATGGATGACTACCTTCAGAGTTTCACGTCTGCAACCGAAGCTAAAAAGATATCAAAAGAAGTGAAGGAAATTCACGCAGAAGCAGGTTTCCACCTAAGGGGTTGGGCCAGTAACGACTCAGAAGTACTGGCGGAAGTGGAAGAAATTAGTAAAGAAGACTCGCTGCAACTAACAAAAGAAGAGAAAACTCTGGGGCTAAGATGGCTGGTGAAAGAAGACACGCTAGCTTTCAACGTTGGGTTACGCAACACATCAAAGGACCTGCTAGACGGCAGGCGGACGCCAACAAAGAGGGAAGTGACCAGCGCCGTAATGTCTACGTTCGACCCTTTGGGTTTCGCAGCGCCGGTTCTGATTCAAGGGAAGAAGTTGATTCAAGACATCTGGCGGACAAAAACGAATTGGGACGAGGAAATCAATGACAAACAGAAGGAAACCTGGTCAAGATATTTAGAAGAAGTATCGGCGTTAACTAAGTTGAAAATTCCAAGGTGCGTTTCTCCCCGCGGCAGAAAAGGGCAGCTGCACGCGTTCACCGATGCGAGCGAAGAGGCTTACGCGGCAGTGGTCTACTGGAGGGCGGTCGAAGCTGGAGGAAGAGTCCATATCTCCATGATCGCCGGCAAAGCAAGAGTTACGCCAACGAAACCAGTATCGATTCCGAGGCTAGAGTTGCAAGCAGCCTTGCTTGGCGCCAGGCTGGCCACCACGATCGAGGAAGAAACAGAGCTTGAAGTATCTAAGAAGGTCTACTGGACAGACTCCAGCACGGTCCTGCAGTGGATCAGGGCAGAGCCACGGAAGTTCAAAACCTTCGTGGCCAACCGACTGGCGGAGATTGAAGAAAGGACTAAGCCCGAAGATTGGAGATGGGTACCTACGAAGCAGAACCCGGCGGATGACGCCACAAGGGGAACCCCAGCCGAGTTCGATCATGACGCCAGATGGTTCCAAGGGCCGGCGTTTCTCCGTCAGCCAGAAGAAGCGTGGCCAACCCACGATTTCAAGCCAGAGGGTGACATGCTGGAGGAGAAGAGCAAACAAAGGGTGACAGCGATAAGGGCGAAGGAAGAGGTCTTACTAGATCCAGAGAGGTTCTCAAACTGGGAGCGACTACTGCGCGCTACGGCCAGAGTGGTTGCTTTCGCATGCCTCTTGTTGAAGAAGACCCGTAAAGCAACCAACGCCGCCGTTCGCCAGAAGGACGGGCCATGGAAACCTCAAAGAAGGACCCGGAAGGAGAAGGCCCGGATCACCACGCGGCCGACCAGCAAAGAGGGGGAAAAACGTCGGTACCTGCCCTTAGAGGAAGAGCACATAAGGAAAGCAGAACAGTTACTAATGAAGATGAGTCAAGAAGACAGCTTCGCGACGGACATCAAAAGTTTGAAGGCAGAAAAACCATTAGAAAGCGCTAGTCGACTCAAGAAGATAGACGTCTACGTAGGAAGTGACGGTTTGATCAAGTTACGAAGCAGAACGATGAAGTTTCGTGACGAAGAAAGAAGAAAAATGAATCCTATCGTCCTGGATGGGAAACAAAGAATCGCGCGCCTCATCATACAACATTACCACAGAAAGTTCCTTCACGGGAGCACAACTACGGTTATGAACGAGATTCGCCAGAAGTACTGGATTCTGGGCCTAAGAGCGACCTTAAAGGCGGTCGCACACAGCTGTCAGTGGTGCAAGACAAAGAAGAGGCTACCGGAAGTGCCTCCAATGGGCGACCTACCAAGCGAGAGGTTGCAACATCACCAGTTCCCGTTTTCTTGCACGGCCGTAGACTATTTCGGGCCCATGCAAGTCACCGTAGGGCGGAGAGTCGAGAAGCGCTGGGGGGCGTTATTCACTTGCCTCACCACCAGGGCAATTCACCTCGAGCTGGCACCTTCACTCAGCGCCAGCTCCATGATAATGGCATTGAGGCGGATGGCGGCCAGAAGAGGGACCCCGAAAGTTATGTTCAGCGACAATGGAACTAACTTCGTTGGGGCAAGCAAGGAACTAGAACAAGCCGCGCAAGAAAGGGGCATCAAGTGGAAGTTTATTCCCCCGGGAAGCCCAAACATGGGGGGCGCCTGGGAGAGACTCGTGCGAACAGTCAAGACCGCTCTGGCAGCGGTACTCAATGAAAGAAGCCCTCCTGAAGAAGTCCTCCATACATTGATGACCGAGGTCGAACACACAGTAAATTCCAGACCCCTCACTCCTCTCAGTATGGACCCCGAAGACGACGAGAGCCTGACGCCTAACCATTTCCTTCTGGGGAGATCATGCGGAGCAATGGCGCCGGGAGAATTCAACGACACAGAGTTAATCGGGAAGGCTAGCTGGCGGACTACCCAAAGGCTAGCAGACCACTTCTGGGGAAGATGGGTCAAAGAGTACCTGCCCCTCCTGATGCCAAGAGCCACCAAGGGGCGGGAAAGCAGTGACCCACGAGAGGGAGACATCGTACTGATCGTGGACGCCACACTACCACGAAACTCATGGTCCCGCGGAGAAGTCGTCAAGGTGTACCCCGGTCCAGACGGCAGAACCAGAGTACTGGACGTGCGGACGACGGGAGGAGTGCTGCGCCGGCCCACGCGTCGTGTCATCGTGCTGGTTCCTGCGTCATCGTCGCTGCAAGGGGATGATGTGCTGCGCACCGCGGGGGAGAATGTTAGCGACGAACTATGAACTTTAAGTGAAACTGCTAAAGTGTTTCGATAACGAGGAAGTAGTGTTAGTTAGTTAGTTAGTTAGTTTGTCGGGGCCTTTTTCCGCACTTAGCCACTTGATTGGGCCATTGTACGTGAAAACACTGTCTTTCCTCTTACTCCAGCCATCCCAGCTCATCCCAGAAGGCGAGCAGCCTTTTCAGGTCGCTGCAGACTTCCGAAAGTGATGCTGGAGACCGGAGAATCTGTGCCCGTTGATCCGCCACGCTCCTGCACTCCATGAGCACGTGCTGTGGCGTTTCTTCCGCCTCCATGCATCCCCTGCACAGAGGGCTATCTGTCACACCTATGGTGTATAGGTGTTTGTTTAAGGGACAGTGTCCGGTTATCGTACCTAGTACTTTACGGATTTGGTCCCTGTTCAGTCTTGTAAGGTTGCGGGCAAGCTTTTTCGAAGCCGCCGGAACAGCATTCTTCGTTTGCCTGCATCCTACGCTGTTTCTCCATTCTGTTTGGTGGTTATCTTCTGTTGTAAAGCGCAGCCATGTTCTGATTTGTGCCAGGGGTATAGGCAGTAGTGGTTCCGGGCCAAATACCGTCGTCTTTGAACCCCTTTTGGCTAGTTCGTCGGCTGCGTCATTACCCAGAGAGTTGCTGTGTCCTTTTATCCATTGTATTGCAGTAGTGTTAGTTATGAACAGTGAAAGTACTAAGTGGCTATGTTTTATTAAGGTAAAATAGTGTTAGCTTTAACCATGAAATTACTAAGTGAATATGTTTCGTAATGCATGTAAGTAGTGTACATTAATAATCGTGCGATAACTGAGTGGAATACGTTTTGTTTGAATATTAAAGTAGGGCGCTAGCAATTAGATGTAATTCTGTTAAGCTATATGTGCTGAAACAATAAAGTAAATATGTATTAAAATAAGTTTTCAGAGGCTGATCTGTAAGAAATTAAGTGAATAAACTTGTTAGTAGTTAAGGCAAATATCGAATAAAGTGCTAGTTTTGTTTTGTAATTTATTTACCTAGAAGTTTAAGGGTTTAATAAAATAAAATAGAATGGTAGTTAGGAAAATCTAGGATTTACTAAGTTTTTATATGTACCTACAAATAAAGTGAGAATTTCCTGTGATTTTATTTCCACACACTTGGCGGCGCCACATGTACCATGTGGCACATAAGTTTAAGTACTGAGAAACCTTACCGTAACGAGGACCGCCAAGGGTTTTTTGCTATTTTTAAGGGTTAAAATCTAGATATTGTAATAGGGTTTTTTGTAATTAGCTAGAGTAAGTTAATACCCATTCGCTGAAAATGTTTGTAACATTATAAGGTATATTTTACCACCAGAAATTGGCTGAAATAGTTTTCCCATACAAACGGCGACAATGGTGCCGTGTGCAAAATATTAGTGTCGAGCGCAAATTTGCAGGGCTGTGATTGGTCAGAACAGCCTATATAAGGAGGTCAATTTCGGTGGTTCGATATTCCGAATCCAGCAGTATTATAATAAAGAAGAAGTAACACTCCGAAGAAGCTTTCATTTCGCCTGAACGGTTACCGGCCCTTCCCAGATTCATCCCGCCAGCAAGCAATTCATATTCAAGCGCAACAACTTTATTTTTTTACTTACGATTTTTGTACATAAGCTAGGCACGAAACTAGGCACGCGAAGTAGTTGCTCTTGCGTTATCTAGGTCTATCTATATCTGTGGAACCATTGGTGGAAGCAACAAATTTAATATCTAGCGAAAATTCGCTAACACGAGCCTGTATCCTAGCAACCAATGTGTCAGGTACTGAGTATTTTTCACCCACAATTTTTCACGCACACTAACCTCCTTGCAATTTGTTTTACACACTACAATATTTAGTTGTCTCATGCACGCAGCTATTATTTTTAGGTAGTGTGGTATCTAGTGGGAGCACGCGGAGACCTATCAATAATCTAAGTTTCAAGCATATTTTACAATCTAGTTTGACCTATTATACTTACTTCGTGAGTTTGACGCTATTTTGGCAGTTTCAACGCAAAAAGTACGTTTAGATAGGGAGCAATTATTTCACCAATTTTCCACGGTTGGCGCAGTGGCTGAGCGATCGACTGCTGCGAAGCGTGTTGCGGGTTCGATTCCCGCCCAGGGTAAACATTTGTGTGATGAGCACTTGTGTTTGCCTTGTGTCTGGGTGTTGTTTTATCTATATATGTATGTATTTACAAAAAAAAAATGTATTTGTGTATGTATATCAGCTGTCTGACACCCATAGTACAGGGTCTCCCTAGTTTGGGGTCAGATGGCCGTGTGTGAAAATGTCCCCACATATTATATTATATTATATTATATTATATTATATTATATTATATTATATTATATTATATTATATTATATTATATTATATTATATTATATTATTACTAACTGACCCGACAGACGTTGCCCTGTCAATTGTTTTTTAAATTTTCTTACTGTTTAAACCTTGCTTGTACTTCCACAAACATTTCAAGACAAATTAGCCAAACCGGTCTAGCCGTCTAACGTCGTTGGACTAACGTACAACGATTCATTTTTATTATATAGATAGAATATAGTAGATACAGCCATACGGATCAATCGGTCATAGTTAAGCTACACTTGCCGCGGTCTGCCCGTGGATGGGTGACAGTGCATCCATTTCATACCGAGACCCCTCCGCCTCGGAATGCAGGTAAAGCTGTTGGTCCCGGCTGTCATTCGTGTATCAACTAAAAGAAAAAAAACCAGAAACTCCAGAATGTCTGACAACTAATCTTACCAAGGGCTGTTACCCAGTTACTGGGTTGTGAAGGTCAGACAGGCAGTCGCTTAAAAAAACAGTCGTATTCAGCTGCATCTGGTTAGACTGGAAGCCAACCACACACAACACACTTGGGAAATGACTAGGCAGACGGTGGAAATGGCTAGGCAGACGGTGGAAATGGCTAGACAGACGGTGGAAATGGCTAGGCAGACGGTGGAAATGGCTAGGCAGACGGTGGAAATGGCTAGGCAGACTGTGATAATTGGTTTGATGGTGGTTAATACCACTATACCTATATTTCACGGTTAAAGATGGGTGTGAAAATAAACTTAAGATCAGACGGCTATTCCTTAGTGTTAACTCAAGATCTTAGTCAAAAAAAGATTTTTCAAAAAAAATAAAACCGCCTTCAAAAACCAAACAGCGTTTGGTTATTTTGTTGTTATTTAAAGTAAAGTTATTTTTCACTTTTTGGTTTTTGAAGGCGGTTTTCTTTTTTTTTTTACTTTTTATTTTTCGCTTTTTAGTGTTGCCTCAACATTCAAATCCATTAAGAAACGGCGACACACTTAAAAGAGATTGTAAATCCTTTGAAGAAGCTAAAACGTCGTCTAAGTAATTTTTTTGGGAATTGGTTGATTTTCTAAAAAAGAGTTAGATCAATTTTGGTAAAATGTATATGGGACCATTTCGAAATAAACCCCTTACGAACAAAAAAAGAATTTTGCAAATATGACAGAGTTATGCCCGAACATACATAAAAAAAAATACAAACATTTGAATTGATAACCTCCTCCTTTTTGAAGTCGGTTAAAAATGAAGAATTAAATAAATAATAAAGTAATTTTTATTACTTCTGCCTGCAGGGTATAAAGGAATCCAAAACAAAGGGGATGCAAGTAGTATAAGTGTAGACCCATAGATAGAACTTAAATTTACATATAACTATATAACAAGTGTGTTGTATCTAAATAAAACTTAAAACTATGTTAGTATCACTTAGTTGTTCTAAATCTGTGTGCGTTCCGTTGGCACTTGGCACTTGTCCACGGAAGCAGCGGAATACCACATCCTGTGGCCAAAAGCTTTCTTCCATCACCTAATGCAGGTAGCAGGTTGGTATGCGCACCACAAACGCCTTAAGGTTGACGTTGCAATGCGACTACAGCAGCTGCACTCTCGACACGTACTTCAACCTTTGGCGCACGTTTCTCAGGATGTCTTCCGCGTCGGTGATGAGACACACTCTTTATTAGTCGCTGTTTAGGCAAAACGTACAGTTAAGCCAGCTGAAGACCTAATTTATCACAAATGTACATTATGTCGAACATTAGCCTCAGAAAATAAACCTAAGTTTGGTCGGCTAAAAGAAAGACAGAAAAATACCCTAAATATATATATACCCTTTTTTTTTTTTTTTTTTTTTTTATCGTGGGGAAATCCTCATGGACTGTCTCCCGTCTGGGGAAGACGGGAGGGTGTGCCGGACTCCTACCGGCTAAAACCACCACGGTGTTCCTCGACTGACCTATGGGCGGGGGTACGGGATTCGCTCGCGCATGCACCGCGCCCCCGCCAGGCTATGATCCGCCTACACGGCGGATCCCGTCGACCTCGGCGGTCTGAACGCCGCCGAATCCTCTAGTGTGGCGCGCGCGGAACACGGCGCGCCGCCTACACGGGCCTGCATCTGGTCGGGTGGTGGACTGCCCCTAAGTCGACCACCCGCAGCCCGGCAACTCATGGAGGCCGGAGGTCATTAAGCGCCCTCCGGCGCCCGGTGCGTCTTCTCCTGGAGGGAAGCGAGGCAGTTGCTTCCCTCACCCTCTCTGCCGCCTCTTTTGCGTGAGAAAGAGGCGACAGCCTCCCACGCACTCTCGCTCTGGACCATCGAAAGAACGATGTTCGGGAGCGAGAGGTCACCTACTGCTGCGGAGAGTTCACGGCGCTGCTCTGCCCAAGCTGGGCACTCTGCCAGCAAATATATATATACCCTAAAATAATAACCTAACCTTAAGTTTATCTTCACACCCATCTTTAGCCGTAACAAATAATTATATACCATAACCATACATGGAAATTTCAAATGTCGTAAAAGACAAATCCCTGCATTTGAATTTTCCCTCACTATAATATTGTAGGGGTATGTCCCTTAGGACGTTTGAAAGTACCACCGTCGATATAATTATACATTTTCGTAGTTTCAGCTCCACGTCAGCTACAAGAGAACTCCGAGACCCAAAGTTCGCCGATGTAGTTTTGGTGGGAACTTTTAAGGCTTCAAAGGGCTTGACTAACAAATGGAGCAGACGTAAATTCGATCGATTTTCAAATTGGAAATACTCGTCTGCACGTAAGGTTTTTTGTGTAACTGTAATGTAATCATTTACCCATTGTATACAGCGACAATGTTCACCTGCACGTAAAAAAAATGTAATATAGAGTAACATAATATCTTCACGACTGAACACTGTCTCTCAAGATACAAGCATTCGCTTGGTTCGGGAGACAATACCAGTACCCAAAGCACAATATATTTAATTGCGTCTAATTATAGTCGTCTTCTCGTAGTACCTTGTAAACTGTATATTTTTTGCGACAATAAAGATTAATATTATTAGTTTCAAATTAATATGAATAATAACAATTATCTTAATATGCATCATGTTCATGGGTGAAACTAATTGTGCTTGTAGCAAATGCTATAAAATAGTCGTATTTCAATTTCGAATCGCATATTTCTACGTCAATGCTTGTGCTTATGGTATCGGTTTCTTGTTACTTATACTACAAAATATTCTGTACTAGGTTGTTCCCGCCACTTCGTCTGCGTATACTTCAGAATGTATCTATACAAGGTGACTTCACAGCTGACATGTAAGTGTAACATAATGTAAATTAAAAGAAAAGTCCTGACTGACTGACCTCAACGCACAGCCGAATCCCTTGGCCTAAAAAACTAAAATTGCTCAGAGGTTCCCTTTATAATGTAGATAAGGAATAAGGAAGGATTTTTCGAAATTCAACCCTTGAGGGAGTTAAATAGGGGATGAAAGTTTGTATAGAAAATCGTCATATTTGTAGTTTAAACCATGAAAATTGGTGTTTATCATTTTGTAAAGCCCCACACCGACATTAACGCGAACGAAGTTGCAGGCATCAGCTAGTGGTACATATAAACGTTACGCCAATGACGAAGTACACAAATAATTCGAACAACAAAAATTAGATTGGCAGAGAGTGACACAATTTTATTACCTAGTAATTTATATTTTTTGCAGAATTAATGTCGTAAGATATACCAACGAAACACAAAAACGGGATCACGGGATCTAATATCATTGAAGTAACAGAATACCAAATTTCGACTCGATTAGACCTTTGGAAGACGCTTACATCCATTCATCAACTAGAAAAAAAAAAACGCCTGAGTTGATTGTCTTTGATCATATATTATTATCTTAAAATACTCTCGATCTAATATAAAATAATCTACGATGCCACGGACTGACACAGATTTGTACACAGATTGACCGGACGAACACATAACACCGTTCTGTTTTCAACGGAGGTTAAAAAAACAAATGATTGTTGACATACTTACAATAGGATGTTCTAATGTCTTACTGCTCAATAAAAACAGGTAGGTCACAATCAAACTGTAACATCGTACCACAGATAGACAATACACATGGCGAAACAATGGTCAGTTCAACACGTAACAAACAGACCTGTCAGAAAAGGCATGCGCTTAGGCAGTGTGTTTATGTTAATATGGGCTTGCGCACACTGGTGGCACTGCACGGCAAGTGATTTTTGTGTAACGGATCAGATTTTTGTGTAACGGAACAGATTGTTGTTTGACGAAACATATTTTTGTGTAACGGAACAGACAATATAGTTTTTCAACCCTTACGAGACTATGAAATGTGTGGAATAACCGACATTTACGCGGACGAAGTCGTGGGCAACAGCTAGTTTGAAATAAACCATTTACAGG
The DNA here is from genome assembly GCA_947361185.1 of Charanyca ferruginea. Lineage (NCBI taxonomy): Eukaryota > Metazoa > Arthropoda > Insecta > Lepidoptera > Noctuidae > Charanyca > Charanyca ferruginea. The sequence goes on from OX376073.1 coordinate 21,074,133, forward strand.
CACTTTTGAATTGTCAAGGAGTTCGTCAGAAAGCTCGTTCCAAACAGTAGGTTTCTATGGAGACGAACGAGCACGAAACTCCATGCACGTTAAAAGAGGTCTAGAGACAATCATAAACAATTCGAAATTAATTTAAATTAACCGAGACAGCTACGAGATGACTAGTCCCAACTGACGGCGCCCGTTCACGAACATGACGCACGGATTGGCACCACTTAGCTCAACCATTTTGAAGGGAACCGAACTCATGCGCCACCATCAGCAAGACATTAAAGTAAGTATGACATACTCTCAACCGCCAGGGCATATTCAAGTCAATGAAAGACATACCTCATATAGTCCTCACATGTATGTGCTATGCAAAATTATACAATACTAACACATTGAGTGTATTCAATGCATGCATGTAATTTAGATCTACATCTTCAGCAGCTCCATCAAATGCTTATAAATTAATCTATGAACCCTTGTCATTGTGGAGCAGGACCAGAATCCAGCCAAGAATTTTTATCAGTGATGTAATCACCCATCTTATAATATGCTCGGCTCGGCGACTTTCACGCCTATAAGGATGTGATGTGTGTGTGTGTGTGCGTATGTATGTATAGGTGAGTGAATTAAGCCTGTAGGTCTTCTGAAACAGTGGATATTTTGTAAAACCAGAAAATGGTTTACTTTGTAAACAAATTCTCCAAAAAACAGTCTCCAACAAGGTGGGACAGTACAATCGCTAGTATTTCAGCCCAGGTACGGCAGTAAACTTTCCGTGGACCCGTTTATTACGACACGTAACCAAACTAAAGATAAAACTTGTCTACGGACGATGTATTGCTCAGGAAAACGTAGGTAAAACTAGAGTAGGTTTAGAAAATGTAGATCTTTGAAGCGAGTGACATGGAATTTTAAATTTTAGGATTCTTTTGCTTTTTCGTTCAGTAATAAACTCTCTGTTGGTCATCTGTATAGCTTTTTTCAACTATAAAATGGGGGTTATCTACGAGCATTGACCTATTAAACAACTATTTGGCATTTCGGGGATCTGGGGGGGGGGGGGGGATGGCAAATTTTTCATGCACAAATGAACAATGGCGGACTTAATGCCTTAGGCTTTCTCTACCAGTCCACCCAGGGTGGTAAAGAGATAACACGGCAGGTGCAATTTTCGTCTTCTTTCATGAAATCCAAACTATTTATTTTACAATAATAACAAAAATATATTTGAGATCCTCATAATGAGCCCTTTCATTTTAAGGGGCTATTTAACGACTTTTACAGATTTTAAACTGACAATCACGCCAAAATGTGCAGTGTAAATGATTTGAAAAAAATATATGTTAAACTAGAACATTACTTACACTTACTTACATTACACTTAGTAAGTGAATATTTTTAATTATATTCATATTATATAGTTTAATTACCACGTGAAATTGTGTCTGACGCGGACAAAACATTGATAATCACACAAAATCTACCAGGTATAATTAAACGAAACTTACACCATCTTACAGACAATTTTATTATCTATCTTTTGATATACGCCTTTTTTTTAATTTTGAAAGAATACTACTTTTATTTAATATTTTCGACTAAACTTTGAGAGTTTTGGACGCAAAACTGATGCAGAACGGACGCAGAAGATAGATAATAAAATTGTCTGTAAGATAGTGTAAGTTTCGAATAATTATACCTGGTAGATTTTGTGTGATTGTCAATGTTTTGTCCGCGTCAGACACAACTTCACGAGTTAATTAAACTATTTAATATGAACTTAATCAAAAATATTCACTTTCTATATGATTAAGAGAATGTTCTAGTTTAACATATATTTTTTTCTAATCATTTACACTGCACATTTTGACGTGATTGTCAGTTTAAAATCTGTAAAAGTCGTTTAATAGCCCCTTAATATATGACACAGTAAAGTTTGCAAAACTTATTTTTTAATTGCCTAATTTGTTCCCCGAAATTGACCCTTATTTAAAAAAAATATTTATTCACTTTGCACATCTGTGTTTGGGTCATTGGATTACACTATACTACCAAATGTCACCTGATTTGATCCAATAGATTCGGAGCAAATTGTCTGTGACAGGCGGACGGACGGACAGACAGACGCACGAGTGATCCCATAAGGGTTCCGGTTTTTTTTTGTACGGAACCCTAAAACACTTGAATATAGCGCTGATAACCCGATTAATTTTCAATTTACTGTAAAAGTTTGTCAATTGAGTAGGCAAACGATCAACTAAAAGTGACGTAATAGATATAAATTGCCATATAATAGAATCTATGAGGGAGTCCCGTTTTGACGGGCCATTAAAAGTAAGTTAATTGGCGGAGGTGTCACCTAATATTATCTTAATGTTGATATTTAAATTTAATTCCAGTACAAAATAGTACAGAGAGCTTAACAACAATCTGTCAAATTTCTTAGATACATTTTCAACTTTATTACAATAGCTTAAGGTTCATATTTAATTGGTAAAATTTGACAGTTTGTTATGGCTTGATGTCGTGGCGTCTGTACCTAAAATATCCTGGGACGATTCACATTACCCACCAAGTGAGTGTTCCAAGTTCTTACAGTACTTCACATGTTTGTATTATTATAATTTTATAACAGTGCCTACCCATTCCACTTTTGCTGTTGACTAATAATAATCATTGAGGATAAGCAATGATCACTGGACATGGTGGCCGTGTGGTGCCGGCGGCAAATAGCACGACCACATTTCTACAATAAAATACCCGAGGAAATAAAATGCTTGCCAAAACATAAATTCAAAAAATCACTTAACGGGTTATTGATTGAAAAATGTTATTACTCTCTTGATGAGTTCCTTAATGACAAATCTTTGTAATATATTTTGTTGTTTTTTGCATTAGAAACAAATCTTCTTATTTGAAATAATTAATCAATGTACCGTAATTATATCATTACTTGATGATCATTATTTTATTTATGAATTAATAATTAATCTGAAATGTTATAATTATCAAACATGTATATCTAAATATAATAATAATCTTAATGTAATAATGCTTATAATAATGTAATATTGTCCTTATTGTAATAATTAATAGAATGTCTAATAGTTTTGGTGTTAATGGTAATAATTTAAAACACTTCGTACTACCTTAGCTAATTATAATTGTATAGATAATATGTAATATAATGCAAGAAAATAATAATAGTTGTATGTCATTAATGGCAAAGCATAGCGCACTATTTAAATGTTTAAGATTTTTTTTATATATATACCTATGTTTAACAAACAAATAAACTATTCTAAACTATTCTATTCTACCCGTGGGTGTCGTAGAAGGCGACAAAGGGATATTGACCAGAGCATGGACAGCAGCGTCCTTCTGAGTACCATAACACCTACTGCGATCGCCAACATGCCAAGCATGGCGATTACAGCTGAACCGCTCCCCTTTGGAGGAGACCTATGCCCAGCAGTCACGTCTAAAGGATGACAAGATGACTGGACATGATTTGGTTACTCAAAAAAAACTCAAATTTTTAAAAACCTTTATGGTTCAAAATGACATAAAAAAAACCAATTGTTGCCATTAAAACAAATTGTTTGAAGTGTGTTGCCATAAAAACAAATTCGAAGCATTGCGTCAAACTACATACGGACGAACATGTGCGATGTAATAACATTTTATAGTACCTTCCGACATCTGGTTTTATTATAAAATGTACAGGCACATAACTTTCTATTGACTTGTTGTTGTGGAAATTGTAAAAAAGTAAATGGAATGCAGAGATACCAACTTAGCTGTAAAATGAAAGTTTTTAGAAAGACAATAATAGATAATACATTGTAATCACAGATATAGATAGACCTAGATAACGCAAGTATCACGATCTGTATGAAAACCAAGCGTGCCATTTTTTGGACGTCACAATGTAATACGAATGTTTTGTTTTTCCTTATTATTCCTTATTACCAGGTATTACTGAGGGTATTAAAGATAATTGTTTTTTAAATTAATTACGCATAACATTAATCACAAAATGACTTACCGATATGGAAGGAAACGTTGACTTTATTTTTTTTACCTACGATTTTTTGCTGAACGTAGGCCTCCCCCAGAGATCGTCAACCAACCCCCCAGGCTTGGGCATTCGCTGACAGCCACTTTCTTCAAATCGTCCATTGTGCCGCAGGGCGTCCCACACTACGCTTGCCCAAACGTGGTTTCGACTATAGAGCGTGTCTGCTCCATCTACCGTCTGTCCGTCTACAGACGTGGCCGGCCCACTTCCACTTTAGCGTGTTAATTCGACGCGCAATGTCGTAAACTTAAGCTCTCTTCTCTCTCTTTTATTATTCTATGCAAGCAATAAATATCGTGAATTTGCATCGATCACTATAGTGATTTAAATTTGAAATTAATTTTTTGTTTTGAATTTGTAATTAATTTTCCAAAAAATGTGTTATCTGTTTATCTGTAAATATTTCGAATCCGCAACAGTAACTGTACTTACAAATCGTAATGCTTACGAATTCACGAGCAACAACAAAGTCTTCCTAAAGTAACATGTTACTGTACATGTGTCATTCCGAACATATTAATCCTAGCGCTAAAAACACGTTGAAACTCCAAACACCTAGAACATTGTTGTTTATAACCTGCCAAAACGAAACTAACGAACAGATTTGTAGCTCAAAGTAAAAACTTTTGCTATTTTGTAACAAAATAAAAAGTTTTCGTAACAAAACACAATGTTTTCGTGAAGTTTTAGTTGGTTGTAAAATACGTTTATTTTTTTATTAATTTTGCATTAACTTGCTACGAATTGTTTGGTTTCAAGTTATTATATTTATTTAGTTGGAAAAATATGTAGAATATTATTTACATGCGTAATAAAAAGAAAACCTATAATTATTCATCACCATCATCATCAGCCGAAATACATTAACTGTTTAACATAGGCCTCGCCCATATAACTATTAAACTATACTCCGTTCACAATAAGATTAGACATAAACACAAACCTTTTTACAGTCCCTTCAACCGATTTTGACTTCTATTCCGTAGGCTTAAGGATGACATTAGAGGCAAAAAAGTGGGTACTATAACAACTGTTTACTGCAGCTGCCATTAGTCATACTACTAACGCAATATAAGTCAAAATCGGTTGAACGGACTGTAAAAAAGGTTTGTGTATATGTCTAATCTTTTTGTGAACGGGGTATAAGTTAAAGGCTATTTTTTTTCATTTTTTGACCGCTACGTCAATAAAGCAAAAATTTGCCCTCGGCGCCAAGCTACGAATTAGGTTTACAAATCTGTCATATAGTCATGACCTTGGCGTGCTGGGCACATGTTGGTTTGTCATTTATACATGACTGTGGCGGATTAAAATCCTATGTTACCTTTTATTCACATACCCCGTAGAGTTACCATTACCACTACCATTTGGAATGGGCAACTAGATTAAAATTTTACAATGTGACGTTTAAAAGTGCCTTTAATGGTCTAATTGAAATAAATGATTTGACTTTGACTTTGATTGGCAGAAGCTAAATAAACCCACATTTTGACAGCTATGTTTAAGTCCCATAGGTGATAGGCAAGCCTGATGTCATCAACGGACACAAATGATAGCTACCAAGAAAGTCTCAACGAAATCTCACCACTGCCTGAAAAAGGAATCAAAACCAAAATGTTACGCTCAGCAATCACGCTTACGACCACTGGATCTAAGATACACTCTAACATGATAACGTCATGTTTTATTCAACGTTTCATAATACTAACCTCAAAGGACATAAATCACTGCTTTACCTTATTTTCTAAGCCGTTTGTTACAAAAGAATTATAATAAAAATGTCCGGAGGCATATTATGAAAACAGTTAGTATTCGTTGAATACAATATGGCTGTTTCAGAAAAGTCGCAATGAAATAAAATAATAAGCTTTATTTTTGGAAGACGTGGACAGTTTTTACGACACTTTTTGTTAGTTAGGCAAGTTATAAAAACTTCAGATCTTATTACTGGGCCTATCTGTAAGGGAATGAAAATAAGTGTTTTACGAGTATGACACAGATACGGCCCTGAATGACTGAGATTCCAAAATTGCTAACGCCAAAAAGAGATCTTGGGATCTTGGACCATTATCATATGCCTAGCCTTTTCCTAACTATATTGGGGTCGGCTTCCAGTCTAACTGATGCAGCAGAATACCAGTATTCATGGAGCGACTGCCTGTCTCTCCGTTACAACCCAGTTGCTGGGTAACTCGATACCGCTCGGTTAAACCGTTCGGTTGTCAGACTTTCTGGCTTCTGACTACCCATATCGACTTTTTGTTTTGGGACAAGCCCGTCACACTATTCTCAAACCACTGCAACTCCTGTAAGCCAGAATCAACAGTGGCGACCACTAGAAAAACGCCAAATAATAATAATAATAATTTATTTAATTCAGATTACAAAATCCATAATGGTAAAAGTCTTAACTTAATGTTAGTAAAACGACACTTTATACAAAATAGAAACGACTGACACCTACGTGTGCAGCCGTATCCAGTGCGCCAGCATGGGGCTGTCCCAGCTATCACACAATGTACTCAGGATGCAGTGGGAGCTAGCACGCAATATACCTAGAACAGAAGCGCAACGTTTCCGTATGATGGCATGAAAACCATCCAGCCTGGCTTCGGTGAAGCTCTACGAATGACAGCCAGGACCAACGGCTTTACATGCTTTCCGAGGCATGCTTTTCTCGGTATTAAATAGATAGTCACCTATTTTTGTTTCTTTCATGAATCCAACGCGGCAAGCGTAGCCTAAAATTTACCGGTCGATTCGTATGGTGTTTTCTTAGCCACGAGCCACGCTAGGCTAACCGACCAACAGATGAATGGCAAAGTTTTTTAATAGGTACCTATGTTAAGCCACACAATCGTAAAAACTTAATCTAATAAAACAAATTTAAAACAACGCATGTTCTAGGCAGCTCCATTACACGAAAAACTTATATTTTTACAGCATTTGTCTATTCAAGGTAAAAATAAAATGTTACTTAGCATTTTGCGATTTTAAACCTTAGTAAAGCTTATTACACTTGACTAAAATTTAATCGGCTGAATTCAGAAGCTTTAGAAGCAAGTTAGAAGCATGTTAGAAGCTTCTGATCACACATAATTCAGTTACTGAATCAATTATCGCGACGAACTCGGACGTGTCGTGTCGTGTACAAGAATGGCCCCAGTATTGTCCAGAAAATTAAAAATTGGCCTTAGCGTAGCCCTCGTCGTCGGTTCAATTGAAATAGAAACAAAACCCAAAAAGTGAAAAATAACTTTAAAGTAGAACACACATGACTTTAGTTTCGGAAGTCGGTGGCTTGGCTGTTCTATTTGGTGTGATGAGCACTTGTGTTTGCTTTGTGTCTGGGTGTTGTTTATCTATATATGTATGTATTTACAAAAAAAAAAAAAAAAAAAGTATTTGTGTATGTATATCAGCAGTCTGACACCCATAGTACAGGGTCTCCCTAGTTTGGGGTCAGATGGCCGTGTGTGAAAATGTCCCCACATATTATTATTATTATTATTTGTTGTTTTGTATTGCCATCGACTTCCGAAACTAAAGTCATGTGTGTTCTGCTTTAGTTATTTTTCACTTTTTGGTTTTTGAAGGCGATTGTCTTTTTTGAAAAAAAGCTTTTTATTTTTCGCTTTTAAGTACTTCCTTATCATCCAAATCCATTAAGAAACGGCAACACAGTCAAAACAGAGATTGAAAGTACAAGGTGAGAACATTACAACGTCATCCATGTATATTTTTTTGCTTTCTGTCGATTTTTTCAAAAAGTGCTAAATCAATTTCAATAAAATTTATATGGGACCACCCTTGAAGCATATCCTATCCATCAAAAAAAGAATTTTCAAAATCGTAACAAATATACAAAAAAAAAATATTTAAAAATAAAAATAAAAAACATACAGACGAATTGAGAACCTCCTTCTTTTTGAAGTCGGTTAAAAAGAAGAAGAAGAATATGGGTGAAGAAACATTTATTGCTAGCAAACATGAACATTATAAGTGATTTAGAACCAGCGGACTTCAGAAATTATCTACAAATGGGTTCGAGATTGTTCGAAATATTATTAAATCTTGTGACACTGTTAATTCAAAAGCAGGATACTATCCTACGAGACAGTATAAGTCCAAAAGAAAGATTGGTTGTAACATTAAGATTTCTTGCAACAGGAAATTCGTATTAAGATTTCAAATTCAGGTCTTTAATAAGGGATAATATTAAGTTTCTGCGTGTAATTTTTGCCAGCAGGGGGGGAACCTGCTGACAAAAATTCTCCCTAAAACGGTGAGTGAAATAAAAACACTTTTTTATAATAAGAGATTCATTTATTAAACTAGTATATCTATTATAGGAACGTAAATTACTTTTCTTAAGTTTAATTTGTAATCACTTTTTCTTATTACAAAATATCAAAAAGTCTTTCATCACATCAGCTTTGCCTTCAATGAATGACTCAGTATCGCCAGTTTCATATAGATCGGGCGTTGATGACGAAGGAGGAGTACTAGGACATGGAATGTTTAATTCTATAGATTGTGGTGATGGAGGAACAGAAGGCTGCGAAACTTTAGCTATGTATTGTACGGTTGAAGAATTTACAGAACCGCTGTTACTCTGTGTGGATGGTGAAGGATGCGGGGATTGCGTTTGGTACTGGAATGGTGAGGTAGGTGATGAACAATCCGGCGATTGGGGAGGGTAATGTGTTGGTGATAAAGCAAACGGGGACTGTATACGTTGTTTAAATGATGAGGTGTGAACAGGAGGATAAAATTTACTTTGAGAAGATGACGGTAGTAATGATATGGATGGTGGATATGATGGCCTAGAAGTAGCTTGATAGTTTTTTGTGGATGCCAAAGTAAGCCCCACAAATGATTCTTCAGACAGTTTATTTAAAGTACCATAAAAAATCACATCAGAAATTAATTTGCAGGCTATAGTATGTTGAGATTTATTTAAGTCTTTTAATTGCATTCCAATACATCTCCCAAGGATCTCCCAGTCCTCTTCCTTTGTGTTCATTAAATTGGAAGCCTTTTCAAGAATGTCATGTTGTTGTTTTAATGGACCTTCTTTCTTTTTCCTTTTGAAAGTACTATCTTTAGAAGTTGTTGACTGAGTATCTTCTGAGCAAGATAATGATGAATCCTAAAAATAATACAATTTTATTATCAATTTTCAGTTGCCGGATACAGAATCAAAATGGAGACAAGTAGCTGCAGAATTTGAAGAACAATGGAACTTTAATCACTGTATAGGAGCATGAGACGGAAAACATGTTGCTATCGAAAAATCACCTGAAAGTGGTTTTCTGTTTTATAACTATAAAAAGTTTTTCACCAGTATACTGTTTGCCGTTGTCAATGCGAACTATAAATTTATGTACGTTACATGTGGCACAAATAGATCTGTTAATGATCCGTACTGTAATCTACAAAGTTTTATAAAAAAATAGTAGATTTTAATTTGAATTTACCGCCATCTTCTCCGCTACCAAGAACAGAAACGGATGTCCCATTATGTTCTATTAGGGGATAGTGCTTTTCCATCAAAAACATTTCATGAAACCATACCCATTGAAGAACATTAGTCGTGAGAGAAAAATATTTAGCCCGTAGAGTGGTCAATATTAGCTTGACTCTTTAAAGTACTACGGAGAACCCTCAATCTAGATTTTTCCAACGTGGATGTCGTGGTTATGGCATATTGTGCTTTTCACAATTATTTAAGAAAACAGGAACCAGGTTACGTAGACAGCAATATATAGATCATGAAAATACTTCAAATGATCCGGGGCACTTTTAAAGTTGCTGATATACACCATAAGATGCGCTCGTATGGTCATATAATGCGTAGGGATGAACACCACATGACGAGACGAGTGATGGATATAGACGAGGGCAAGAGCGGCAGAGGTCGCCCGCCAACTACCTGGACTAGAACCATATCCAAGGACATAATGATGCTAGGCCTAACGCCAGCAATGACTTAAGATCGCAACCAGTGGCGATCAAGTATCAGGAGGCCCGACTCCAAATAGGGAATGCGCCAGGGCAATGATGATGATGATGCTAATGATGGCTCAATTAAGGAAGAGGATTGGCGGAACCATACTGATAGATTGATTTCGTTAAAGAACACAAGTAAATATAAGCGTAATGAAGAAAGAAACAAGGTCCGAGACACGTTCATGACTTATTTTAACTTTGTGGGTAGTGTGTCTTTTCAAGATAAAATGATTGATTCTGTGTCTATTACGCTGTTAGTACACCGACGCATTCGTATGCGGCAGAGAAACAACGAAAAAACTGTCAGTAGTATGGCAGAATTTCGCCTACGCTGTCTTACTCTAGCACTAGCTACATGAAATAGTTGCGTCCTTGTCGGTATTGTTTCGCAAGGGACTGCGGAAATCGTCGTTACACAGCGCAGACGTTAGTGGTGTTTCGCATCGAAAGGCGTCCGCACGCGTTCTGTCGGTGAGGACAGAATTTCGCACCATGGAAGCCGAAAATATAGAAATATTTTTGAATACAATTAAAAATTATCCCGAATTATATACAGTTGGTCACGCAGATTATAAAAATGCGTACAAAAAAGAGGTGGCATGGAGAGAAGTTCAAGAAAAGACGGGAAAATTACAATGACATTTCGAAACAACTGCAGTGTACTAACATCCCGCAGATAATTCATTACGCAGTAGTTCCGTAGTGATTCGCTGCCGTATACGAACGCGTTGGTGTACTAACAACGTTAATACATAATTTACTATTAACATACCTCATTTTCTATTGTGTCCCTGACTGAACGGCATGATTTCGTGGTAGATTCTAGGAAACTCAGACTATCATAGTACCATATCGTTGGTACATATACGTCTGCGTTTCTTGCACCAGTATGTTTCGACTCCTTAACCTATAAGTAATAAAAAGTTATACACAATTAGAATGTCATAAAAAACATGCAAGTCTCAAAATGTCAAATCATTATCTCGAATTAAAAAAATGGACTTAAGTGCGCTTGTCGGGATACAAAATAACTTATAAATAAACCAATAAAGGGTAGGTGTAAACTTACCTTTTTCACTTCTTTATAATAATTGGTTTTCAAATTATCAATCTTCTTTTTTAATGTTTTTGTTGTAGCCGTTACATCAACTGTTTTGTATAAATTTAGTAATACTAAAAAACCTTCGTTGCGAACATTTTTATTCCTAAAATTTTTGTCGTTTTTGTCCCAAAGATAGGGCATATCTTTATACAGCTCTAAAATGTTGAGAATGATTTCTTTTTCTTTTGACATTTCTGCAACACAAACTAAAACGTCCTCACGCACGGAGAGCTACGCAGCGACTGACATCAGTAAAAGGCTTATTACACTATACAATTTGTAGGAAATCTATTTGGGAAATTGGCAGGTGTAATCGCAGTTAGAACAAATTGGATCCGATTTAGTGTAAATTGGAGGGTCCGACGGCTCTACTTCCTAAATTGTCTACGATCTAGGACAGTGTAATTACGGCGCTACGATTTAGAACGACTAGTCGGCGTCCGCGCTTTGAACAAAGTGGACGAGTAGACTGGGATGACTAACTTATTTTGGACGAAGGCGTTGAAATCATTATTTTCTTTCTACCACATAACACAAAACTTAATATAATTTGTCATGGTTTGTGTTAGGTGTTAGAAAATCGAGATATCAACCAGGCCCAAATGTCATCACGCCAGCCGCCAGAACTCGGTCGATACGGGTGTGTAAGTTGTTGCTATTAGCTAACTAATGAAATAAAAATTGACAGTGGCTAAGTTTATTCTGAAGAAATGAAATCGATTTCTTTCAACATAAATTTATTTATTTATCTATTTATTTCTTAAAATAGGTATTAAGACATAATTAAGATATGAAAACCAATTACACACAAACAATAATTATTATCTATAGTTCGTGGCTCTCTTGGGCTGGGAGTTGTAGATGGGATTAAAAAAAATGCAGCAGGTAGACGAGTCATACTGTGACGAGTAGACCAGAAGACGAATAGATTGGGTTAGAGCAAGCCCAATCTTCTGTTTTTTTGATAAATACGTCGCCATCGATCGAAAATTTGAAACGTGCTACCCAGCACGATCCTTCTTCATGAATGCGTCGTCTGTACGAATAAGAAGTCAATTAAGTGTAGTGTGATCACCATTCACTAACAATTTAGGTTCCTAAATAGATTTTCAAATTGTATAGTGTAATAAGCCTTTAAGTAACTGAACGCGATTACACCTTCCTAAATGCGTTTCTAAATGAATGTTTCTAAATGTCTTCTGAATGATTTAGTCAGTCAGAAACCATCGTTGCTTATTGAATGCGATTACACTTTACTAAATTCAGTAGCGACTGAATTTAGTGGACTTATTTTAGTCAAGTGTTAAGAAATCCGTTTTGTGAATTTCAAAGCTCCTATATTCGCATTAACGAGCTGGTATAGCCACCGTCTTGGTAAAAGGTTTTTACATGAGTTCCCATAAACTGAATTAAAAAGAAAACATAAAGTGCTATTTAGCTAGCAATATTTAGAACTAGCTTTTGCCCGCGACTTCGTCCGCGTGAATGTCGATTATCGCAGATGTAGACGAAGTCGCGTATTAAAAAGTAGCTTAGGTCCTTCCTCAGAGATCAAGCTATCTTCATACCAAATTTCATCAAAATCGATTGAGCCGTTTCATCGTGAAAGCATAACAGACAGAGTTACTTTCGCATTTATAATATTAGTATGGATAGTATGGATTTTTCGTTTGGTGACATAGGTATAGCTCACGACTCCGTATTAATATTTTCTAGTTGATAAGATTGAGTTTAGGCATAGTATAAATATTAGTTCTACCGTACAGTAGCGACGCGTCCCGCCTCCCTCCGAAATACTGTTCCACACCTCTTCCCGCGTCGAACGTGCTGTCGAAACTACTTTTAGTTCTCGCGTCGCGCAGACACGCACACACACGCACGTATTTGTACAGTCTGTTATCTTGGTAATAGTGTGGGTAATTAAATAGTTTCGTTTGTATGGAGTGTCGTAGGGCTGATTGCCCAGTCAGTGGGGCAATTCTAGTAATAAAACGAAATTAGAAACGTTCGCAGAGACATCGTGTCGTGGCAGACCCAGGCGAAGATGGCGGGATAAGGGATTGGTCCATACTAGCTCTGGACAGAGAGAGTCGGAAAGGAAGAAGGGAGACCTATGCCCTGCAGTGAGATAATACAGGCTGCAAATAATAATTAATAACGTATTTGTCAAGATTTGGACATTGATTATTTGCGTCAAGATTTTGAACGTTTTTTATTAGTGTAATCCAACTACTTCGACCAATGAATGATTTTTGCCACGAAACAAAAGCTTCTGCGTCGAATGTTGTAAAACGAATTCGCGAAGCGATTTTTATTTATAGTACCTAGTTTATTTCCAAAAACGGCATGGCGAGCAAACCTTAAAGACAAAACATCGAAAGCTTCTGTGCACCATCTTCGCAGAGACACGATGCCTGTCGAAAATCGGCGCTAGGTACTGTAGAGACTTGCCCACCAGGGAGGCTTTATGTAATGAAGCCATAACTATTTAGTCTATGGTTAGAACCTTCTGGATACCTTAGAATATATTTGAATGATGTAGAAGATAGTTTTATACTATGACATGTGATGTCAGAGTGAGACCCAGCTAGGCTCAGAGCTGCGGTCTTGTAAATCTTACCTCTCGCTACTTTATTAATATAGTCTTCTGAAAGTCGTTAATACCTTTCATTTAATGTAGCGTAGATTCCTCGGTAGTTCGTACTTGGTACAAGTGTAGCTCAGGTGCTACAGTACTTTGGAAGCACTAGTAAATCTTCGTACAGTAACGGCCAATTTCTTCATCAAAAGTAACAGCCAAAGTAACGTCAAAAAGTCAAAGTAACGGTTAAATTTGTTTCTTCACGATTTTAGCTGTTGCTTTTACTGTTACTTTTACCCCTAACTGTTACTACTCATTAAGCTGATGTGAAAGTTAAAGTAATGGTCATGTACCTAGTAGATTTTGTTTGAACCATAGGGTAGATTTTGTACAAATACGCCATGTACCAGCAAGAGATTTAATATTCGTAAGGATATTTTTTATGGGACGAGGCTGATTTTCTGTTCCGGTACAGAATGCCAAAGTAAACTAAAAAAATGTAAAAAATAATAATAAAATTAATGAATATAATAAATCAATTATAAATAAATAAAAGTAAAATAAATTAATATAATTGATTGTGGTGTGTAAAAAAAGCTCCCCAAGATTTTATGGGGAAATTACGAAGCTCCCCTCGGTTTTTTGAAGAAATTACGACGTTTATGTGATGGCAACTCATTTGACTTTTACTTTAGCTGTAACTCGGATGAAGAAACACATTTGCCGTAGTATCAGTAAAGGTCAAGTAAAAGTCAATACTTTTACTGATTACTTTAGTTGTTGATGAAGAAACTGGCTGTAAGTGTGGATTGTGATGTAAAGGCAGCAGCATCCACCGCAACAACCTCAGTAAGGTCTGCACATTATTTTTTCCCTATGGCTATCCATAGGGAAAAAATAATGTAAAGCTTTTAAAGAGCCTAAAATAGGGGTCAAGTGTGTACAAACAGAACAAACAGATTTTTTTTGGTGTCACCGTTTCGTAATTAATTTGTATGATAAGAAGTAGGCACTAAAAAGCAAACAAAAAAGTTTTTAACAAAAGAGACAACCGCCTTCAAAAAGTAAAAAATAACTTTCAATTTGCAAGTCGATGGCAATACAAAACAACAAGAAAAACTAAAGCCACCGGCCGACTTGCGAATTGAAAGTTATTTTTTACTTTTTGAAGGCGGTTGTCTTTTTTTTTAGATAACAATTTTATAAGTTAGGTAGTAAATGTAATGTAAACGTAGGAGGAGGACATAGGAGACGTACAGCTAGTTAGAATTTGAATCACATAGAATTAAGTTAAAATTCAAAAGAGAATAACTTAGATGATATTCTAATTTTATCTACATGAAAAATGGGTAGGTATGTGAAATATTTCAGAGCAAAGATAAAATCTAATTTAGTGCATAGCTCCACTGCATAACTTTGTATCATGATGCGCTGAATATTTTAAGTTTTCAGCAAACTTTTTGGACATAAATTATTCTGTGAAGTTACCTAGATGAAAATTGAGTACAGAGCTGTGTCAGTGACTGTTAGTACATTGCAAGAAAACTAATAAACACGTCCCTCTTCGGTATATAAAAATAATACTCTCCCGACTGAATTTCAGTCCGGGCGGCCAATCTTTATGCAGACTTGCATCTCACTGTCATAGTCGGAAATATAAACAATGTAAGTGCCTAGCAAGTATCCCGCGCGTGTCTCAGTTATGCGGAAAAATATGTAAAATAATAACAATCTTCGTCAGTTGAAATAAGTCTTAATTTCATATGAACGTGATACATTCAATTTTGACGGAAAGCTTATTTGTTGTTCAGACAAAATTAAGACTTATTACAACTGACGAAGGTTTTATTTTCCATATTTCTCGCATCATTGCGACACGCGCGGGATAGCTGCGTGCCCACGCAGCTTGTCTATTCGTGGTCTGTGGATACTGGAATCCGACACAATCAGGGAGAGATCAGGTGCAGAACCAACGACTTTACGTACCTACTGCCCCAGGCACGGGGGGGGGTCAACACCACCAACTTCCAAACTCAGAACAGTTGATTAAAAATTCGTAATAGAAAAACCCTAACAAGAATTCGCATGAGCTAAATCTGGGCTGTACGAAGGATGGGGTAACATTTGTAACCCCCAATTATTTTAATAGTCTATGGTTCTAGCAGCTGTGTGAGCGGGCGCGTTATCTTGGTGGAAACCACGGACACCGCTCCTTGGTCGCTCGCTATTCAAAAATATTTAAAAAAAGAACATATTTGATGGATAATTTTCACCAAGGAGATTTGCTTTAGAATAAGCTGTCAATTCAAAATAGTTTCAATAAAAATAAATTGTATGTATTCTGTGGTTAGCCATTCGGAGAGGGCTATGCTCGGAGTTTCCTTGCGTAATAAAATCAGAAATGAGGACATCCCCAAGAGAACCAGGGCTACGGCTACGGGCGAGCAATGTGCTCTGCCCTTAACTTAAGTAAGTTAAGGGCGCAGAACGGATGGCCGATGGGGCCGAAAAGTTCTGGAGTGGCGACCGCGAACCGGAAGACGTTGCGTTGGAAGGCCTCCCACTAGGCCTCAAGTCTGCTATTACAATACTGTCAGAATGGTCTATCATTGATTTCATAATTGTTGATTTTGACAAGTTTGGTAATCTACTAATAATAATGGCGTCATTATGACTTTCCCTTTGATTATATATAATGTCTAGATGGAGCGTCAAGTGCACGCAAACGTGTCAAAAAGTGTCAGCCAACTATTGGCTGACAAGTGCTTATATAATCAAAGCCCAAATGCGTAATAATAATAATAAATGATTAATTATCCGTTTATCTGAACTGGCTATAAAAGTATCCATACAATTTTTAAGATTAATCTGAATTGGCTACTTTTATGCCCCGACGCCATTTTTTTTTAGTTATTTTAATTATGTCCAATTTACTTAATTTTTTACGTAACACATTATACTTCCATGCAATAATCTGTGGGGTCTTGAAATTCCGCTCACTGTGGTATATGACAATACTAGACGAGAATATCAGGAACATTTATTTATCTGTATCCTTTTTCTATCAATCAATCATGTCGTTCATAAGACAATAAAGCAATATTAATAGCTGGTAATGTGGAAGTTTTAATTGTATTATTATAAAACGACGAAAACTTGGAAAATAAATGAATCATCGAGATTAAAACTAATAAGTAAAACTTAAAACAAAATAAATCGCAAAATTGTGTGTTTGTGTCAGCAGTCCCTACAGCGCTACAGTTCTTACGATTTTGAGCGCCCCCCTCCAAGTGTCGTATCTGATCTATATCAGACACGGGAAAGACGAACGACGGGAAGGGAAGGAACGAAGGGAAGGGGGTACGTAGTACTATTAAGTATTCTGTGCTAATAACCTTCAGAATTTTTATGTTCTTCTTCGGAAACCGGCTTGTTCGGAAACCGGCTTGTTCGGAAACCGGCTTGTTCGGAAACCGGCTTGTTCGGAAACCGGCTTGTTCGGAAACCGGCTTGTTCGGGAGGCTGGAAGTCGGCAAACATGCGCGCGAGACGATTCGTGATGACTTTTGAAAACAACTTGCAGCCGGGCATTGTCGCCCTTTTTGGAGAGTTTGGACCTCTGCACCATGCCTGTGGCGTTTTACCCTCGATTATGACGGAACTAAAGGCCCTTAAGTACCGGTTTTCCAAGGCCCTTAAGGCCCTTGCCTTAAGTACCGGTTTTCCAAGGCCGAACTTAGCCCCCCTGCCGAAGTTAGCCCCCCTGCCGAACTTAGCCCCCTGCCGAACTTAGCACCTTGAGCCCCCCTGCCGAACTTAGCCCCCTGAGCCCCCCTGCCGAACTTAGCCCCCCTGCCGAACTTAGCCCCCTTGCCGAACTTAGCCCCCCTGCCGAACTTAGCCCCCCCGCCGAGCTCTCCCCGCCGAACTTCTCCCCGCCGAACTTCTCCCCGCCGCGCTTCTCCCCGCCGAACTTCTCCCCGCCGCGCTTCTCCCCGCCGAACTTCTCCCCGCCGCGCTTCTCCCCGCCGAACTTCTCCCCGCCGAACTTCTCCCCGCCGAACTTCTCCCCGCCGCGCTTCTCCTCGCCGAACTTCTCCCCGCAGCGCTTCTCCCCGCCGAACTTCTCCCAGCCGAACTTCTCCCCACCGAACTTCTCCCCGCCGAACTTCTCCCCGCCAAACTTCTCCCCGCCGAACTTCTCCCACTTCTCCCCGGCGAACTTCTCCCCGCCGAACTTCTCCCCCTTCTCCCCGGCGAACTTCTCCCCCTTCTTCTTCCTTCTCCGGGTTTTCTTCTTCTTCTTCTTCTTTTTCCGGGGAGAAGTTCGGCGGGGAGAAGCGCGGCGAGGAGAAGTTCGGCGGGGAGAAGCGCGGCGGGGAGAAGTTCGGCGGGGAGAAGCGCGGCGGGGAGAAGTTTGGCGGGGAGAAGCGCGGCGGGGAGAAGTTCGGCGGGGAGAAGCGCGGCGGGGAGAATCGCGGCGGGGAGAAGTTCGGCGGGGAGAAGTTCGGCGGGGAGAAGTTCGCCGGGAGAAGCGCGGCGGCGAGAAGTTCGGCGGGGAGAAGTTCGGCGGGGAGAAGCGCGGCGGGGAGAAGTTCGGCGGGGAGAAGCGCGGCTGGGAGAAGTTCGGCGGGGAGAAGCGCGGCGGGGAGAAGTTCGGCGGGGAGAAGTTCGCCGGGGAGAAGCGCGGCGGGGAGAAGTTCGGCGGGGAGAAGCGCGGCGGGGAGAAGTTCGGCGGGGAGAAGTTCAGTTCGGCAGGGGGGCTAAGTTCGGCAGGGGGGCTAAGTTCGGCAGGGGGGCTAAGTTCGGCAGGGGGGCTAAGCTCGGCCGGGGGGCTCAGGGGGCTAAGTTCGGCAGGGGGCTAAGTTCGGCAGGGGGCTAAGTTCGGCAGGGGGGCTAAGTTCGGCAGGGGGGCTAAGTTCGGCATGGGGGCTAAGTTCGGCAGGGGGGCTAAGTTCGGCAGGGGGCTAAGTTCGGCAGGGGGGCGATCTTAGCGATCAGGGGGTGGAAAACCGGTACTTAAGGCAAGGGCCTTAAGGGCCTTGGAAATCCGGTACTTAAGGGCCTTTAGTTCCGTCATAATCGAGGGTAAAACGCCACAGGCATGGTGCAGAGGTCCAAACTCTCCAAAAAGGGCGACAATGCCCGGCTGCAAGTTGTTTTCAAAAGTCATCACGAATCGTCTCGCGCGCATGTTTGACGACTTCCAGCCTCCCGAACAAGCCGGTTTCCGAACAAGCCGGTTTCCGAACAAGCCGGTTTCCGAACAAGAACATAAAAATTCTGAAGGTAATTAGCACAGAATACTTAATAGTACTACGTACAGAAGGGACACTCCCTTCCCCGCTCTATATCAGATACGACACTTGAAGGGGGCCCTCAAAATCGTAAGAACTGTAGCGCTGTAGGGACTGCTGACACAAACACACAATTTTGCGATTTATTTTGATTTAAGTTTTACTTATTAGTTTTAATCTCGATGATTCATTTATTTTCCAAGTTTTCGTCGTTTTATAATAATACAATTAAAACTTCCACATTACCAGCTATTAATATTGCTTTATTGTCTTATAAACGACATGATTGATTGACAGAAAAAGGATACAGATAAATAAATGTTCCTGATATTCTCGTCTAGTATTGTCATATACCACAGTGAGCGGAATTTCAAGACCCCACAGATTATTGCATGGAAGTATAATGTGTTACGTAAAAAAATTAAGTAAATTGGACATAATTAAAATAACTAAAAAAAAATGGCGTCGGGGCATAAAAGTAGCCAATTCAGATTAATCTTAAAAATTTTATGGATACTTTTATAGCCAGTTCAGATAAACGGATATGTATAATAATATTAATTTATGTATAATGATATAAATTATTGCTTATATAATCATTATTTACGCACACATAGACGTAGATGCACAGTGTAAAACGACGCCTGCACGCACACATACTTGAAATTGTTGACTCGTTTTCTTTGTTATGATTGTAGGGCGACGCTCCATCTAGACATTATATAATCAAAGGACTTTCCAATGGTCAACCGCTGACACGCCATTGAAAGAAATTATATGATTTAGATTGGTAATCTCGTACAAAATGACAACTGAATGACTGAATCTGCTAAAATTTTGACAGTTCCTTTGATCAGTGCCTACCATTACAACGTCATTGTGCAGTCATTGATTTTAATTCGACCGACCAATGATCGACCATTATGAATTTAGCAGATTACAAACTTTTAGCAAAATGACAATAGGATCGTGTTGGAATGACGAAATTATAAAAATAGCAGACTTGGCCCCCTGGTAAAGGTTGCGGGGATCCGCTGGATGCGAATCGCATGGGACCGGTCAATGTGGCGAGACTTAGGGGAAGCCTATGTCCAACAGTGGACGTCTTTTGGCTGAAATGATGATGATGATGAATAATTCGGAACAATCTATGTACGTTGTCAGGAAAAAAATTCCCCTACTACAACCATTTATAGATGACAACTCAAAAATTCCGCTGCTCGTACTTTGCCCCAAGTCAGAGGACCAAATTGCATACATACAGCGTACTAAAAAGTTGCAATATCTATAAAGTTTGACCACGGGGAAAATTAATTCTTGTAGTCAAATCAGTTTGACAAAATAGTTTGACTACGGGGAAGGACCCGAAAATTCAGGCTGATAATAATAATAATAACTCAAAAGTCATAGTCTGTGATATAATTATCAATTAATACATGTTGTTTGATGTTGTTTCTGATGCTGAAATGATAACAACATTTTGGTTTCAGGTAAAGGGCGGCCCTTAGGAGCGCTGTGCTAATTGACTTAAGCCTATTTTGATTATACTTTGATCAATTAATGTTGATTTCGCTCCCAGGCCGCCTTGTTAAGAGAAGTTTAATTGCCTACAGATCTTATAATATTAGGGGTTTACACGAAATATATTTTAGGTATTTTTGTACTGTATTACCTATTTTGCGATTTCAGGACGTGACTATATAGTTTAGGTGTCAAAATTAGTCAACTTAATATTGACATCAAATTAATTCCAAAGGTCAAATGTATTACTTTAAATTGTAATTAATATAACATAATTAATTAGTAATTTAAATTACATTTACACACACACACATTTTGGTTTTTTATTTATTTATTATTGTGTTTTACTATGTAGGTAAGGTCATAGTATAAAAAAAAACAAAATGTGTGTGTGTGTTGTACCTACTTGTTTTTGTTTTAATTTGCTCTGCAAGAGCGGAGTCTCCTAATACAGGCATTTTTTGCTAACAAGGAGGCTTCAATCACTAACGTCTTTTTGTTTATTTTGGTTACGAAATAAACAATGTAAATTTTAAATTAATGTAATTACATTACGATCTAGCGTCAATGTACAGACGCGAGCACATCAAGCTATCCCAAACTGTCAAATCTCAATCGCACATGAACCTTATTCCTTTGTAATAAAATTAAAAAACTATTAAAGAAATTTTCGAACCTCAGAGTGCCCCTGACGTCGGTGTGCGGCTGCACTTAGTTCTAGCGGCTATGATGAAGGCTAAACCTAGTTCTAACCGAAGATAAGTAGGATACATCTGAGTTAAACCGCATGTGATTGTTTGCACCTAGTTGTGGCCGGTTAAAACTAGGTGTAGCCGCCCTTCGGGTATTATTATTATTAAATCATTTATTTCAAGTTTGCACTCATATAAGGGTTAGTAATAATGTTTACCTAAAGCTATATTAGTAAATATAAAAATCCAATTCAATAATTTATCAAAATTAATTAAAATAGACATCATTAAATAAAATTAAATTAATAAACAATCAGACATCTACATTACACCTATTAAAATACGCATCCATTTGTTTTGCAATGGGCAGTCTGGTTTAGCGGCAATTATTTGCAGGATGCTATTGCTACTGTCTCGCAGTCGCTGTCGCAGAGACGCAGCTCTCTTACGCATGACTGCATGGAAGCCGTCTGTACGCGCCTCAGCAAACATGCCAGACAAGCTACAAAAACGAGGCAGCCGCAACAGCAACCTAAATATATTATTATATTGGATGCGCAGCGCACTAGCAGCCCGGTGAGTTACACTCACCCACAGGCTGAGCTTGTGTAAAACGATTGGCAATAAGCCTTGATCAAAGTAAGTTTTACATCACGCGAGCACCGAGCAAACCTGCAAGCAATCATATTCCTCCGGACTGCCAGCGCCCTGCGCTCCCTCTCTACGTCTGCATGATCTTTCAGGTCTTCTGTTACAATATGCCCCAGATATGTAAACCTGCTCACAACCTTCAGAGCCGCACCATTAAGCTTAGTAGGCGGAGCATGGACTGACTTATAAGTATTAGCCGTAACTATATAGGTAGCTTCAGGTCTTGTTGGCACTGTGTTTAAGGCACCAGCCTCTCAGCTTTCTTCTTTTTTATATGTACTCTCTGAGTTCTTGTACATCACTGACATCGGTGAAGGAAAAACATCGCGAGCAAACCTGAATTTATAGTTGATAAATCTCTAATCCGCCTTCAGCAAGCGTGGTGGTCCCATAATCCTCCCGTGGGTGTCGTAAGAGGCGACTAAGGAACTCACCAGAGAATGGGCAGCAGCGTTCTCTGTGCTTTTGTAACAACCATACTGCGATCGCCAACCAGCCTGTCAAGCGTGGTGCTTATGGCAAACCCCCCCCCTTTTGGGGGAGGCCTATGTCCAGCAGTAGACGTCTTTCGGCTGGAATGATGATGATGATAAACGTGGCGAACAGTGGCTGTTCCTTCTCTAAATGAGATGAGGCATTTGCCCTGCGGTGGGTCAATAATGGCACAAGACACAGCACGAAACACAGCAAGAAATCAGTTCACCAGCAAATAATAACATCGTACCAAACAATGTTCTATGTTAGGGGGGTTTGGTTTCCGCACTTAGTCCTTAAATCGTACCAAACAATTAACGTACTTAAGTTAACATTCAATTTATTTTCAAAGCAAGTTGCAATACTCAGGTACTTGGAAACACGAATTAGTTTGACCTAAAGGCTCAAACTGCCTTCTCCAACATCCAAAGCGTTATGAGCTGGTTCACATAAGGTTAAGGACAGTTTTACAGACACGATAAACGAGTCGGGTGAATCTATAGTTAATTACTAGTAGTATATTATTAATGCGAAAACAATTTTGTCTATCTTTTTGTTTCTTCGTTACGGAAACCTCTGGATCACGTCTTCTTATGCAGAGAAGATACGGGTTTTGATCACCAGGATTGCTCATGTATTTATTTATTTATTTATTGATTTAGGGACAAAAAACAGTTAAACGTTACAATTTTTGTATCAAAGCTAATTAGGTTCATTTAATATACGTATAACCCACACTATTGTCCACGGATTAAAAAAAAACTTTAAAGAGGAAAGGACGGACGGTCGCTTATCCAAATTATTAACGAAAAGAAGAGAAAAAGAAAAGAAACAAAAGTAAGTTATGAAAGGTTGTCGGTAAGTAAAGCTATAGCCATTTTTTTAAATCGTGTAGGAGTAAACGCAAAAATATCGGTATCAGTAAAGTGTGTGTTATAGGTTACTACAAGGCGGCGGAGAGGTGCCCGCTCACCTGCGTTTGTTTTGCACTTCTCAGTGTGAAACAGACGAGGAACGCGCACCTCCCGCCGTATAATACTTCTAGGTACTACGTAACATAACTTATTGGTAAGTTCATTACAATCAAACTTATTATTACAAATGCCATGCAGCATCATGGCCATGAGGAGCGTACGCCTGGACTCCAAACTCAAGAGATTGTGCTGTTTGAGTAGTTCTAAATAAGAAATTCTTGAGTGATAAAATTTATACTGCACGTTACGCAGGATTTTTTTTTTAACAATTTCAAGTCTATATGAGTATTTGCCATAGAATGGACTCCAAATAGGAACAGCATATTCTAACTGAGAGCGAATCAGGGTCTTGTATAAATATACGTAAGTAGTTTTTTTTTAAAGTCCTTTGAAGATCGCATGACGAAACCATACATCCGAAAGGCTTTGCTAATAATATTATCGATATGAATATCAAAATGTAGTTTAGAATCAAGCAATATTCCAAGGTCTCGTATGGACTCAACGTTTTTCAAAGGAATGCCATGCAGGTTATATGTGAAATAAATTCTGTTTTTATTTTTGGTAAATGATATAGAATTACATTTTGGTAAGCTGAGTTGTAACTTGTTATCTAGGCAATATTGAGAGAGTCTATGGAGATCCTCTTGAAGCAGTAGGCAGTCATGCATATTCAAACAAGATTTGTAAATTTTCAAATCGTCGGCGTACATTAGGAAGGCTGAGTTAATAAAAGAGGATTTAATATCATTAATGAATAGAATAAACAGGAGTGGGCCCAATACAGATCCCTGAGGCACACCAGATTTCACGACAACATAGTCTGACTCGTAACCGTTTATTACAACTTTTAGAGTTCTATTAACTATATAAGACGCAAACCACCTAAGCAAACTACCTCTGATGCCGTTGAAGGCAATTTTATCCAAAAGCAATTTACGGTCCACCCTGTCAAAAGCTTTTTGAAAATCCGTTTACACTGTATCTACTTGGATGCGGTTGTCTATCTGCTCAAATAAGTAATTTGTAAAAATCATAAGATTTGTGGTGGTTGATCGACATTTAACGAAACCGTGCTGTTCTGGAATGATAAGATTACGCAGATAAGGAAAAAGCGAGCTATGCACAATACCCTCAAAAAGCTTAGACAAAGTGGACAGTATGGAAATAGGGCGATAGTTTTTAATGTCGGTCTTATCGCCACTCTTATACACAGGTGTGATGAAAGCTTTCTTCCTTACAATGGGGAAAAACCCTTCGGTTAAGCATTTATTATAAATCATATGTAGTGGCAAGTGGATGGTACTGGCAGTATTTTTAAAGAAGATGGGCGGCAGACCATCTGGACCAGGTCCTTTGGTTTGGTCTAAATCTTTAAGCGCTCTTTGTACTTCATCCTTGCTAAGATAAATATTAGGGAGGGATATAGATTTATCAGCACAATTTTTGGGTGGTTGCCAACTTTCGAGGATAAAATTTGAGGGCTCATAAACAGACTTAAAAAAAGTTGAAAAGAGATTACATATTTCAGTAGGATTACTGGAAAGAATATTATCGAAGTGCATAGTAGCCGGAATACCTGACCTTCCTTTGCGATTGGATATATATGACCAGAAGTGTTTGACATTGAGAGGTATACTGTCTTCGACCGAGTTTATGTAGCGTTTAAAACACTCATCTCAACCCAATTTGAAACGTTTACGATTATTTGAAAAGGTTTCATAATCAGACAAAATAGCTCAACCATATTTTAGATTGTCTAAAGTTCATAAATCTTTTATGGGGTTCTGTGTTAAGTGTTATAACAAAATTCCTAGTGATATATTGCAACTAAATGAAAGAAAATTTAAAACATATATTAAAAGTACACTCTGTAAACAAGCATATTACAGTTTAGAGGATTATATCCATGACAAGAATGCTTGGAAACATGCTGGTCCGGGCTCCATAGGACAATCTACAGTCTAGACAAAATCAAACGGATTGCTAATTAAAACTACTTAATTTATACTTAGTATATACATTATATTTAATTCTTGCTTTGGGTCACACACTGGTTCATAGGTTCATAGTTTGTTGAAATGTATGGAGTGGTTGTCTACTTTTACAATAATTGTAAATAATAATATGTGAACACTATGTATCTATGTATACAACTTAGCTGTCATTCTTTATCTTGTAATACTTTGTACATACTTCAATATAGTGTTTTTATGCAAGGTCCATCGTATTCACGTATAGTTATATAACTGAAAACTGTAAATGCAAAATATTGTACACATTTTTTTTAAAAGAGTGAGTATGGAGTTTCTTGCCCATTCTTCTCCATACGAAGCTACCTTTTGGAATGGGTAACTAGAATCAACTTTATATTTTTTTATTATGACGTTCAAAAGTGCCTTTTTAATGGTCTAATTGAAATAAATGATTTGACTTTGACTTTGACTTTGACAAGTTACAATTTTTTTTTCCATCTTATCCAAGCACGTTCCTTTTTCTTAAGGATATTAATAAGCGAGGAGCTAAACCACGAGGGAAAACGAGTGGTTTTCGCTCGTCTGAGAGGAACATGGTTACGAATAAAAGCCTTTAAAGATCTTAAAATTAAATCAACAGAAGATCTTTGGGGAATGTCTGTAAAAGTTTGTAGGTCTACTATTGAAACTATTGCGCCCTATTTAGCTCTCATATTTAACACCAGTGTGGATCAAGGAGTCTTTCCGGATTTGATGAAACACAGTAAAGTCGTACCATTGCACAAAGCCGGTGATAGTAAAGAACCCAACAATTATAGGCCTGTGTCGATTCTGCCAGTTCTCAGTAAGGTGTTTGAAAGGTTAATGCTCAATCAAATGTTACGTCACTTCAATAAAAATTCCATCTTTCACGAACATCAGTACGGTTTCACCAAAGGACGTTGTACAACTGACGCCGGTGTCACCCTAATAAAGAACATTTTTAACGCCTGGGAGGAAGCACGAGATGCCATTGGAATCTTTTGCGACCTCTCAAAGGCTTTCGATTGCGTTGACCATGAGACACTTTTGCTGAAACTGGAGCACTACGGAATTACTAAAACATCCCTTGATTTGCTTAGATCATATCTGAAGGACAGACAGGTTAAAGTTCAGGTTAACGGCGTAAACTCATTGGGGTCTGAAATGACTATGGGCGTTCCTCAAGGATCGATATTAGGTCCATTTCTATTTTTAGTTTATATAAATGATTTACCCCAATTACTTCAAAACCAACCGAAGATGGTGTTATTTGCAGATGATACATCATTAATTTTTAAAATAGACAGATGTTCTCAAAATCTTGACGAAGTGAATAACTCTATACTTCAGGTCCAAAATTGGTTCAGGGTAAATAATTTGGTACTAAATGAAAATAAAACCAAATGTATTAGATTTACTTTACCAAATGTTAGAAGTAGCAAATGTGATCTTATATTGAATGGAGAAAAACTGGAATTTGTTAATCACACGGTTTTCCTGGGGATCACGCTAGACGAGAAGTTACAATGGGGACCACATATAACATCTCTTGCGGGACGGCTAAGCTCAGCCGCTTACGCTGTTAGAAAGATAAGACAGTTAACAGACGTCGAAACCGCTCGTTTGGTCTATTTTAGCTACTTTCACAGTATTATGTCGTATGGCATTTTACTGTGGGGTCGGGCTGCTGACATTGAATCCATTTTTATTTTACAAAAGAGAGCTGTCAGAGCCATTTATAATCTACGTCGCTGCGAATCTCTTAGAGAACTGTTTAAAAAGATTAATATTATGACAGTGCCCTGTCAATTTATTTATGAAAATATTATGTATGTAAGAAAAAACATACATCTTTTTGATAAATTAAGTGATCGACATAATTTTAATACTAGAAATAAAGATAAAATAGCTCAACCATTTTTTAGATTATCTAAAGTACACACATCTTTTATGGGGTACTCTGTTAAATGTTACAATAAAATACCTTGTGATATATTAAAACTAAATGAAACAAAATTTAAAAGATACATTAAAGGTAGACTTTGTAAACAGGCATACTATAAGTTAGAGGATTATATCCAAGATAAGAATGCTTGGGAACATGCTGGTCCGGCTCCATAGGACATAATTTAGTATAGACAAAATCAATTGATTGCTAATTCAAATGACTAAATCTAATACTACATATAATATAGGTACATACTATTCTTTATTGTACTTAATAGATTACTCTGGCTCACACACTATTCATTGTTTGTTGGAATAGAAGAAGTAATCGTCTACTGTATTATTAATTGTAAATATGTGAACACTGTGTTCTATGTTCATAACTTAGCTGTCATTTTCTTAACTTGTGATACTTTGTACATACCATAATATAGTGATTTTTATACAAGATACATCGTATTCACATAACATAATCATTCTTGTAAATGAAAATATTGTAAACACCCTTTTTTAAAAGAGTATGTATGGAGTTTCTTGCCCATTCTTCTCCATACGAAACTACCATTTGGAATGGGCAACTAGATTCAAATTTTACAATATGACGTTCAAAAGTGCCTTTTAATGGTCTAATTGAAATAAATGATTTGACTTTGACTTTGACTTTGAATTAACCCATATATATAATTATAAAACGTGGAGACCGCCTGTTCGGCCGTTAGGTGAGAAAGTAATTCATCCCAGTTTAGTTTTAAGAGTTCACTATTAATACTTTCATAGTTGGCCTTATAGTAATTATATTTCGCGGTGGTATGACGCTTCATTGGTGTAAATTGAGATTCAAGAGAACTTAAAACGTAAAATGGGGGATGGTAACTATCCTGTTGTAATAATTCCACATCCGATTGTAATTGACAGTCTACGTTAGAAATAAACAAATCAAGTGTTCTTCCTCGATTATTTTTAAATGTGTTATATTGTGTGGCATTGATGACAGACATAAAATTAAATAAATGATGGCTTGCGGTATTCGTTGGCCTCGCAAGTGTTGATTTGTCGCGGTTTAGCCACTCAATATCTGGCAAGTTATAATCACCAGCTACATAAAACGATTCGGTACTGGTGTCGATAAGAATGTCCTGCAATATATTGAAGTGGCAACCATACACATCGTCAGAAGACCGCGGTGGGATGTACGCAGCACTTATAATGTGGCGTGTATTGGCCCGCGACGCAGGCAGCTGGATCATAACATGTTCGATGCTCGCGTGAGCATAATGTGTAATTATTCTCATCGGTCGGAGCTCACGTCGCATTGCTATGAGAACCCCCCCACCCTCTCGCTTGTTTGTTGCAACACGATTACGATCATCTGTAAAAACTAAATATCTGTCATCAATAAACTCGTTATCAGCAATGCTAGGCGTAAGCCAGGTTTCGGATAGTATGATAACGTCAAAAGAGTAGGACAAAATATTCATGAACAATGTGTGTAACTTGCTTCGAATTCCTCTGCAGTTCTGATAGTACAACGATATACTGTTATTGTGCATTATGTTAGCTAAACTACAAAACGTGTACACAAGTTAAATAAAAAAAAAAATTAAAAAGTTTCGGGTATTCCTAGAAAAATTGAAGTCATTACGCTACTCCGCAATTTGTAAAACACGAATACTTTGTAACCATGATTCATAGTAACTGTCAAAATTATGTTATAAGTTACGCTTATACAAAATCGTTTGAGATTAATAAACACTTTAAAATAATGTAATACAACACCACTGATATCGTAAGAATAATTATAGTAACCACAAAAAGCGCACAATATTATATACATTATACGGAAAAGTAATATAAAATAAGTATGATTGGTTTTTATCATATTTGTTTGTTTACTTACGTTCACATCACAAAACTTAAAATAAGAACAAGAAGTGACACAATAAAAAAGGAAATCATTATCTATGTGGAGAAATGCATACAAAATGTATCTACATATTTAATTTTGTGTTTTGTTTACACTGGGTGATTCTAATAAGGTCGTCGTTACAACGTATAGCAAAAGTTTTCGAGCTATCTGTTTCTTTAGCCAGTACAGTGGCATTTTTGATCCACACATATTTAACATTATGTTTTTTGGCCAAATCACGGCACTCGCGAAATATTTTTTTATTGTACAATGTTAAATGTTCGTTAATATATATATATTTTGAGAGGTACCTGATAAGCCGATGTCGTTGGATTTTAAACTTTTAGATAAACGATAGGCACTTATAATATTATTGCATTGTATACGTGATGAGAATTTTGCGATAATATTCTTCGGGCGACTACCTTCCTCGCTGCGAGCGTGAGGCACACGATGAATAGATAGGATGTCCTGACGAGAAATAGGACACTTCAGAGCAGCACCAACAGATTCCAAGACTGAAAGCAGGTCCTCGTTACGTTTTTCGGGTAAATTACAAATTTCAATGTTGTTTAGCCTTGCCTGCTGTTCCAACGACTCCATTTTTTGTTCGAGATTGGAAAGTTTGTCACCCATCGAATTAATAGATGCGGTACGTATGTCAATCTTGTCCACATGTATCTTCAAATCGTCTTGCTGATCAGAATGATATTGAAGAGATACCGCCAATTTGGATATTTGTTGTTTGAAGGTAGAATGTTCAAGGCGCAATGCACTAATATCGCTTTTAATCTCGAGCGAGGTGTTTCTTAGAACATCTAGATCAGCCTTGATTGTGCCCACAATGTTCTCATGGAGTTTCGACAGCTTAGTATCTAGCTCCAAGCGCAGTTCCTTGAGTGCGTTGGTAAGCTCCCGGGCTGCCGTTGTACAGTCGCAATCAGGTAGTTTTCTTTTGCGCAACGTAACTGAGGGTTCCCGTGATTCACCACACGTAGTAAGGTCGGGATTTGAGTGGGATGCGCTTTGCGAGCCAACCATGACTGCACTTTCTAACTTTAGGTTTTCGTTAAAGTAAGTCGTTGTTAAGTCGTAGCACACTTAACACTCGATAATGGACCTTATTATTACTGAGATAAGACACAAATTTCCCTGTACTATATCTTTACTTTAGTTAGTAGGCAAAGGATTCTATGACACGTCCGTCGTCGATCGCTCGGTGCGAAGAGTGCTCATGGAGGATTGGCGATTTCAGAACGTGCAACCATGCTAATATTATAAATGCAACAGTGAGTTTTTTGGTTTGTTACTCTTTACTAAACTCTGTCCACTGGCTTAATCGTTTTTTGACAGCTGCAACTAGTGAACAATATTTATGTTTTTGTAAAAACTGATACGCATAACTGTATTATAATGTCTGTAAGAGGTCATAAATAAGATAATCCAACAAGATAGGGCAGTTTATATATTTATTTTATAACGCATTTTTAAGTTAACTTAAGGTCATCGGGAATAATTTCATTCTAAGGCAGCTGACAAAAAACCATTAACCCAATGGACAGGGTATAACTACTTTAATTAATTTTGATTAATGTTTGATTAAAAATAAACTTGAATAAAAAATGATCATAGGCTTCTTTTTAATCCGCGACTTCGTCTGCATCCGCGATAACCGGCATTCACGCAGACCAACTCGGAGAAAAGCTAGTACATAATAATTGTCGGCAACTACATATTTACCGGACATTTGGTTACAATTTAACGGACATTCGGTTACAATTTAATGGTCGGCTTGGGTAGTATTGGCATACAACTTTGTATTGCGCCGTCACACTTAACTGTATGAAGCGCCGACATATCCCACCTACCCCGCTCATACCCCTCACTGCCAGTACGTAATGTAGTACTGCTTTGCGACGAACCAGCCAGCTAACAATGAAAGGAGGTTTCACAATCAATCGAGGTCGGACCGACAGACTAATTGTCAGTAGCTTGTAGTGTAAACAGCAAGACCCGACGCGGCGACGGCGACAGTTGGTCAACATTGAAACTGTATGTCGGTTCAATCAAATCTTTTCTTTTTAAATATTCTAATAGGCTTGCGTCTGCTGATCTAAGTAATGATAGGGCCTAAGGTGGAGCACGCTTGCCTAGGATGAATCTGTTCACTCGTGCCTTGAAGATACCCAGATTATATGTATCGGGGAATAGAGAGGCTGGTAGTGAATTCCACAGTCTGGCGGTTCGCACAATAAATGTGGAAGCAAAGCAGTTCGTTCGAGACTTTGGAACTTCAACCATAATAGCCGTGACGCTTCGCCGTACCTCGGCGGTCGGGCTAAGTCTAATCAGCTCTTTCACAATGTTTCCAACAGGATTGTAACTTTTTACATCTACTGTATAGCGACGACGCTTTTTAACCGACTTAAAAAAAGGAGTAGCGTCCATGTTTATTTTGTATTTTTTATATTTGTTTCTTTGACACAGATGTCAAACAGGTATCATCGGGGACTTTGTGATTTTCATTTGTTTTATCGTGTACGATGGTCATCAATATGTGAGTGTTCCAGACATAGGAAAACCGGCTTTTGCCCGCGAATTCGTCCTCGTAAATTAAGTTACTTACTTAAATTTACTTACTTAAATTTACTTACTTACTTTGTATAATAAAATATTATCTCTATAGGTAATCTATAGCACCAGGGATAATCTAGTGTCCGATTGGCGAAAAAAGAATTTTCAGATTTGAACCAGCAGTTGCGGAGATTTGTGTGGTATAAACAAAAAGACATTCAAACTTTTCAGCAGAAAATAAGTGTTATCTGCCATGTTGGGGCACGTATCTAAACGTATATTCCGTAAGTTATGAGTTCTAAACACTAAGATGGATCGGAGATACAAACGGTTGTACAAGTTTGGAGTTATGACCAATTTCAAGTTATGTTGGCTTAACGTTTGGATTGTTGACAGTTTGTGATATTTGGTAGAAAATTTTGAATTTTATTGTTTTTCCATCAAAAGGAAAGATGACTTTTTGTCCGTTCCTCATAATGTAATTTTCCTCAAAATCTTTACAACGTAGACATTATAATTTCGATAAAGCGCACACATATCGCCAATTGGAAAGAAAAATAGCTTTTTTTGTAGGAAATTTATTTTTGATCTGCATATCACAGTCCTAAAATCACCACTTATTCGTTTAATTTCGGACAACATTAGGATCCATTATTGGTTCTAAAAGTAATTTATTTGAACTCTGAAAACGATCCCCTTCCAGAATAAATAATTATACAGGATGAAATTGAATTCATTAGTAAAATTTTAAGGAGTGACTCAGACCACTAACCTGAAGAACTTTCATTATGAATCCAACTCAAACAGCGCGAAAAAAAACAGCTGTTCCATACAGAAGTGCAATAGGTAGGTACTCGGCCAAAATGCATGAAACAGTTGTTTTTTTTTTTCGCGCTGTTTGAGTTGGCTCCATAATGAAAGTTGTTCAGTTTCGTGGTCTGAGTCACTTCTTAAAAATTTGCTAATAAATTCAATTTCATCCTGTAGAGAAATTTTAAAAAAATCTTTAATACCGGTCCTTGTCGTGAACTGCCTTCACAACCTGTTGCTAGACTGGTTTGTCCAATTACGTACCTACGATAGGTACTTACGCCAATTATTTGTAAATTGACACCTTGATATGTTTGCAATAAATTATTTAGTGAGACAAGGGCCCTAATGTATTGGGAGAAAGGAATTCTTTTCGAGAAAAGTGTCAGACATAAGTTTGTCTGACACTTTGTAATATTATTTGTGTTTGACATATTTATTCCATTTATCATAACTGTGACCTTTGTATACTTCTTTAGCTCAGTTTTTTCAAGCAAGAAAAATAGATTCATCTATACTATCACCAATATTTTAAATGCTTCACTGCTATATTGCTAAACCGATTTTAATTAATTTTTGTACAAACTAAGCTTTAAGCCCAAGAAAGGCTATAGGCTACATTTTAACGTGCAACTTCGTTTGTACCTACATCCGACATTCGACAGACGCGGACGGAGTCGCAGACAAAAGCTGGTTAAATCAGTAATGGTGGTGTTTAAAATAAATATGATATGCATACATACGTGCCATATTAACCTTATATTTTTTTCCAGTATAATCTGAACACGCGTTGTATAATATTTCCGTATAATGTGAGGTCAGCCTGTGCCACCTCATAATGTAGGTTTCACATGTGACTATTTAAAGAAATTATTTTACTTCATATTTTTAGTTTTATAAACAACAAGCTTTTACCCGCTACTTCGTCTGCATGTAAAGTCTAGCATTTTTTCCTATAAAATACAATTAAATACTTTACTCGGCAAAAGTCCTTTCTATCAGTGATTTTTTTTTAAGCGGACTAGTATTTTCCTTGCCGCGTGGTGCCGACCGCGAATAGCTCCACTCCATTTCTAATTGACCAGGGGATGGGCAGCAGTGTCCTTCTGAATACCTACCATAACACCTACTGCGATCGCCAACATGCATCGGCCAAGCATAGCGATTACGGCTGAACCTCCTCTTGGGGAGATCTATGCCCAGCAGCGGGCGTCTAAACGTTGATATGACGACGACGACGAGTATTTCCAGAGATTGCCACTTACAAACAAACAAACCATTTCAACTCTTTAAAATATTAGATTGATTAATAAAAAAACATATATGCAACCAACTGATGCTTACCCTACCCTAACATGATTTTAACTGCGGGTTTCCCAAAATTGCCAACTCGTCCGCATAAGACGCTTATACAGGCATTGTAACACAACTCCTACCGAATCCTGGTTTCCTGGTAACTATTCAGTGTACTTTGCAAGACTTCGCCAAGTTTCAATCTCGTTTGTGTTTCCGGTTTGTTAACCGTTATTACGAACCTAAGCTCTTAGTTTAGTATTAAATTGCTCTACAAGTTTTCTTCTGTAAATATCCTGGAGGCTTGTTCAAATTTAATTTTCTTGATGAATGTGACTGTGTTGAAGTAAAGAGAACTTTAGAGCTGTAGGTACGGTCGCTCTCAGAAATATGAACACGTAAAGAAGTTTCATTAATATGTCTGCATCCAGGGCATCATCAAAGTCAAAGTCAAATCATTCATTTCATTTATTAGACCTTTAAAAGGCACTTTTGAACGTCATATTATAAAATTTGAATCTAGTTGCCCATTCCAAATGGTAGTTTCGTATGGAGAAGAATGGGCAAGAAACTCCATACATACTCTTTTATAAAAAAGAAGTCATCAACAGATGTCATAATATTGTAGCATAAGAATCAGAATAACATTTATTGTTCATTGTTACTGAAAATTATAACAGTAATAATAAGACCTGATTAAAGTGGTAGGTTTACTGTAACTCTTTTACTATTTATAATT
Organism: Charanyca ferruginea; assembly: GCA_947361185.1. Taxonomy (NCBI): domain Eukaryota; kingdom Metazoa; phylum Arthropoda; class Insecta; order Lepidoptera; family Noctuidae; genus Charanyca; species Charanyca ferruginea. Next base: position 21,108,775 of record OX376073.1, read on the forward strand.
TTTGTGATGGTCCCCGAACTAGGCAGCGCCTGTATCTTGGGGGCCAGAGATGCGCTAGATTATATTCAGAGATTCTAAAATGGACAATGATTAATCAAAGAATTAAACAACAACAAAAAGTATTAAAATAGTTATTTCAAAGTGTCATAGTGTGTCATGGTGTGATGGTGAGATGTCAGAAAGTGATGGTGTAGTGGTGTGTGAGTGTGACTGTTGTGGTTGGAAACTTATGTGTGAGGAAGACTTGCACGGAAATATTATTATTGTTTTTATTCCTCGTCATTGTATGACAGAGAGAGGAGCCAACTTTTTGTGACTCTTTTACATGAATGTTGGTGAGATTTTTGATTTCACACCCGTGCTTGTTTGTTTTGTTGTAGATACGTGTGTGTGAGTAAGAGGGGCACCGTCTGGCCAGAAGACTATTTACGGCACGTCGGGTGATGTCATTAATGCTGGCGTGCCGTGCCATCCGGCCTGCGCTTTTACAGCAGGAAAGGCCATGGTGACCGAGGCAGTCGATAACTACACCACATTGACAGCGATGCGGGGCCCCGCAAGGAGCGCACACATATCAGGTATCTCGTTTAGTCCACTCTCGACCCCTCAACCCCTAAAAATTGATTTGTTTATTTGTTTTCACTCAACCCTTACACATAGTTCACACTCGACCCCCAGGGGATGAGACTGAATTTTCATACAAACAACAGGCATACCTTGTCCACTTTCAACCTCTAGTTCGGTAAGTACCTAAATTTTATATTTTGGTACAGTAAGGTACAAAAGCTAAAGGCAAAATTCAGGAATTGATATTTAAAAAAAAATAAACAACTATCACTTGTAGTCGATGTATCAGACATTAATGTTTGTATAGTGATAGAACTTGAGCATGCACCAATCACTTGTCAACTACTAAAACGCAAATGACTTCAGTAAGTATTATAAAAATTATATTTATTTATTTTATTATGGATTAGTATTTATGGAGTTTTTTGCCCATTCTTCTCCATACGAAACTACCATTTATAATGGACAACTAGATTCAAATTTTGCAATATGACGTTCAAAAGTGCCTTTAATGGTCTAATTGAAATAAATGATTTGACTTTGACTTTGACTTTTTATTTCATGCACACATGTAGAAAGATGGACTTAATGTCTTAGGCATTCGCATTTTATATGCAACTATGGGATAGACTGATGATTTCATGGTAACTATACTTGGGGGTCGAGAAGAAACTAAAACTTGGCTGGAAAATAAAATCCACTCTCGACCCCCAAGGGTCGAGAATAAACTATAGTTAGGGGTTCAGTATACACATTATTTATTGGGGGTCGAGGGGTCGAGAGAGTGGACTAAACGAGGTATCTAGTGATCGGAGCTACCAACCTACTTGTCTACTGTTTAATTTACTTAAAAATATTATAATTTTAAATTAAACCATTGCTAGTTAATAATGTAACAATTTTAAATTAATTTTAATTTAATTAATTGAATTAGAGAGGCAAGCTGTCTAATTCATTGGTTGGGCCTATTTTGGCAGAATTAAATTTTAATAAACGTTAACTTTACAGAGGTCACTAAGTACATTATCACTCGTTCATTTAAATGCACTTTATGACTTTCAGAATAATATATCCCACCAAAAACATTTTCATGTAAATTGTTGCCAAGACAAGAGCAAATGGCTCGCACTGTCAGTAAGTTATCAGATCTCTTTCAATAATCTCTAGTTTACTTGCCCTAACTTCACAAATTCCTTATTAAAAATATGTATGTAGCTTGGCCGTTTCGCTACCATTATATGGGCGTAAGGTGAAAAATTTATTCACTGTTCATTACTTTTCTGTTAAACAATAGTTCTTGTAGTAACGAAACAGCCAAGCAACATAAGTACATATTTTGACTAAGGTGTAGGATTTGTGAAATTAGGGCAAGTAAACTAGAGATTATTGGTAGAGATCTGATAACTTATGACAGTGCGAGCCATTTGCTCTCGTCTTGGCAACATTTTACATGAAAATGTTTTTGGTGGGATTTCACTTCTTTATGTAAGTTGCCTATAAAAAACATTTTTTTTTTTATTATTTTTTTCTACTTTAAGAATTTTTTGTTATTTGTGTACTGATACTAAGCTTACATACCAAATTTCAGCTGTCTAGGACTTCAGGAAGTACCCCATAATTTTGATAACCATCAGTGAGTGAGTCAGAGACGAAATCGGACTTTTTTAGATATTAATAAAATCTAAAGTATAAGAGCTATGCAATTTAAACTATGTATATTTAATAAGTCTACTAGGTACTGACATCATATCCCGAGAATTTTGTTTATCTGGCATAATCCAAACCCAAGTTATGAGGGTTCAAAAAAACGACAAAGGGCTTCGAGAAAAGGTAGATAGTGGCCTTGCGCTTCGCTTGGCTCGTCTTAGCGGGGGCACTACCGTGCCCCCAAATTTAGAAAGTCATGTAACCGATTTTCTTTAAAACATATCTAGCTCTAAAAAGAGTAAGGTTTCAGCAATATTTCAGGAGTAACAAATTGCTGTCGTAGAACCCTGTGATTTGTCCACGAGACAGATACATCAACCTTAGTGAAGTTACTTTTTGTTTTGAATTTATGTTTCTCGATGCTTAGTAAGAGTTTGCTCACGTAAAAGTATTCGATTCGGGTCGATGTTTCTAATTTGACATATGACTAGCAATAGCATTTTAGTTTTATTTTATGTTCCACAAGCTTGTGCCTCCGACTTCGTTCGCCAGAATTTTCTAACGGATCCCAAAGTTGATGATATAAAATATAGCCTATCAGCTTTACTCGACTCGATTCGATCGACTCGGACGAAGTCACGGGTGAATGTCGGTGGATGCAGACAAAGGCGCAGATTTAAAAGTAGCCTATGGCCTTCCCCAGGGTCCAAGCTATCTTCATGCCAAATTTCATTAAAATCGGTTTAGCCGTTTCATCGTGAAAGCGTAACAGACAGAGTTACTTTTGCATTTATAATATTAAAGTATGGAAGTATGTAAGTATAGATATGGATAAAAGTAATAATTAAAGTATGGATAGCTCTCAGGGAAGGGATAACGTAGTTACCTATTAGTGAAATATTTTTTTGAAATTGGGTCAGTCGTTCCGGAGATTACCTGCTCCAAACTTACAAACTTTAACTCTTTATAAGTAATATTAGTATCACTAGCACAGACTACCTGTCTGACTTCCAATATCCTTTAGTGTGTGTGTGCGATGTAAAAAGGAAAGTGTATAGAGAGATCATTAAAACGCTGGAGTACACTAAAGTCTTTCAATTACTCCAAAACCAGTAACAATGAATACACTTAGAATATCCGATATTCACGCGTTTGCAGTTTAAAGTACAGTACAACCTATCCGAGTACTCGTATTCGGTTACGGGACAACTGAGGCTAGCTGTGTGCTGGTTAACGAATGAACTACAAAATACATGCGTCAGCAGTCCTCTCACCATCATCATCATCATCCTGAAGACGTTCACTGTTGAACAAAGGCCTCCCCCATAATGGGGGGGGTTGCCATAATCCCCACGCTTGGCACGCGGCTTGGGGATCGCAGTGAAGTTGCAAAGTACACGGAAGCCGCTGCTGCCCGACTTCCAGATTTTCCCTTAGTCGCCTTCGACGAAACCTTTGGGATCCCAGTCCTCTACAACCCCATAAAAATATGATGTTGGCTACAAGGAATAAAAGATCAACAAACAAACAAAATAACAAATACAAAACCATTGTGATCCGTATTTAACGTTTATTGATAACTAGCGACCCGCCCAGCTTCGCATGGGCCTATAGCCTTCCTCGATAAATGGACTATCCAACACAAAAATAATTTTTCAATTCGAACCAGTAGATCCTCAGATTAGCGCGTTCAACCAAACAAACAAAAAAACTCTTCAGCTTTATAATATTAGTATAGATTTAAATCTTCTGAAATGGATTTTCGCATTTTGTAAATGCCAATGAATCAAGTTCAAATAGTCCTTCAAATTGAATTTGAGAATAAGATATTAAAATGTCTTGATGTTGATGAAATTCCCCGAAATTTTGAGCGGCTTTTATTGCAATTATTTCTGAAATAGTGTAGTTTGCTATTTGATATAACGATTCGATAATTAAGATATTGATTCTAGAGTCAAACAAATGACGCAGATCCTGTCATTTAAGCATGGCTGAAATTATGAATATAGATACTTATATGAAGACAGTGCACTTGTGCAGTTGTTCTTTATAGTTTGGCAGAAGTAACATTTTTATTAACACTTAGGATGTCACCAGAAATAAACGATTTTTATATCTGTATATGTAAAAATGAATTGCTGTTCGTTAGTCTCGCTAAAACTCGAGAACGGCTGGACCGATTTGGCTGATTTTGGAAAAGGAAAAGTTAGAATTAGAAAAAAAAAACGTATGATAATCCGTTTAGAAGTTTTTGAGTTTCTCGCGATCAGATAAGCAGACAGACGCTGAAATCCCTACGTTATTATAAAACAAAGTCCTCCTTAGTTCTTTTCTTCCATTTTTATCTCATTACTCTCATCGTAATAAGTGAAACAGAGGAAAACATTAACCTCTAGTTTCCTTATCTTACAGATTGTTTCCTTTGACCACATAACAACAAGTTCCTCCATAATGAGACCCTTATACCGCCACAGTGTGTAATTCTGTTTTTATTAAAACCTCTTCTTGTCACACCACGGTAAAATAAACCCTATAGCTTCTGCGTGAAAGGTTGACTTTCCATTGTGTAACAATAAGGTTGTCAACGAAGTTATCCTTTACTTGTTCCGTAATATTAAGACATACAATAGTACGTTTGTTTTGTCTCGGTGAAGATTATGATAAGTGAATTAGTGCGATTGTTCTTTGTGTTTGTTTGCTTTTGGTAAAGGTTGTGTGTAAAAGAGGGTTGTGTTTAGAATAATTACTGTATAATCTTTGACCGTGACTCGTGTTTGCGTTGAAGTAATATATCATAAAACATAGACTATTGACCGAGACCGAGGTGTGGCTTTCCATCAGTGAAAAAAAAAAAATTAAATAAGTAGGTAACTAATATGAATAGTGATTAATGTTCTTTTTCTATTTGCTTAGAGGGCGAACATTTTAAAGGGTTAGAAAATCTTACGCTGTCGGTGACACCTAGCCTCAGTGTCATTTAGATGTAAAACATTACAACATTTTGCTTGCAAGTCGTTTTCCAGGTAACCCTACAATTTTGCATGTTATGTCATAACTTAGCTAAACATGTTCATGCCTTATTAAGTATATCATTCGACTCTTATCCTGGGAATAAAATCACTCATTACTCAAAAGTTAGACAACTTTTCGTTTACTAAATTTAAATCCTGGAATAACTGTCGATCCGAGAGTACATCGCTATACCGCCAAAATGCATCGAGTTAACAAGTTAAAATCTATCCGAGATTACTATAATGGCGGCCGCTACATAACCAGCTGACAATGACAACTTGTATAAATATCATTGACAATTGATACCATTATAAACCGGCCAAATTATGTAAACATAGAAGCTTGAGTTCCACTGCGGTTTGTCTGGTCATATTTAGGTTTTGGTAGCGGTGTTATGTTTTGAATTTTTGACGAATATTGGGTTTCAAGGCTGTTAAAGTTTGTGGTTTATTCCATATTACAATCTCATCTCGACACAGCGTCCATCAAGAAGCCGTGTATTATAAAGGTTGCATGCATAAGGCATGCTGGTTGAAACCATTGACTAAATGTTTCGTCTAAACACTCTGGATTCGTTCGAGAACCTTTTCATATTTAGAACGTTAGTCTTATTTTTAGATAAAGGCATTATTTACGTCAGTGGTCGACGTGTTATTCTCTACTACAGTTATTAAAACAGTGTCCCTCTTTGATTAAGTAAACCCTACGACCTCCTCTAGTTACCACGAACGTGAACGGGCCCCGTCATTGGAGATTGCAACTCTTAACTCCCATTGTTTTTATTTTCATTTTTTTTTTGTAATGTTTTGTATTGCTCTTTACCTGCATTGTTTTTACATACAGATACAACATGAATAATGTAATCAATCTTTTGTTAAAACCTGATTTAAAAGAGTGTCCGTAGGGTTTCTTACTCGTTTTTCTCCATAGAGACCTACCCTACGTTTTGGAACGAGGAACTAACTTCAATTTTCTGACTAACTGACTATTTGACAATTCAAAAGTGCCTGTAAATGGTTTAATTGAAATAAATGCTTTGATTTTGACTTGGACAATACATACTACACACTACAGACACACACAGCACACACACACACACACACACACTACAGTACTCATTGGCGTTTACTTTGTAGATTTACTAAGAAAGATTTTACTATAATAATCCGTTACGATCCGTCATTAAGCTCATGTTTAATTAGGTGAGTTAGCGAGTGAGTGATGAGCGAATAACTTTAGGTAAGTGATACATCACCTACAAGATACTCGTATGAGATACCTAATATTATGTTTAATATTAATATTAAGGGTAACCCCTTAACATTATTAGTAAACATAATAGTTTCTTTGTATTTTTGTTTGTTTTGACGTTTCTAGTGTTAATCCCGAGTTAAAACTAACAAAAACAAAACATTCAAAGAAAAATATTTATTTATTCGTTTTTTATTTTAATTACCTATTGTTTTCTTTTTCATTATCATAATAAGGGATCGCTCGCTGGATGCGAATCGCACGGGACCGGTTAATGTGGCGACACTTGGAGGAGGCCTATGTCCAGCAGCGGACGTCTTTCGGCTATAATGATGATGATTAGGGATCCGTAAGAAAAATTTTAGTTTTCTAAAATTATTTATAATGAGGTGTAAAGTTTTTAAGTTCGGATGTAGTTTATCCGATTTCAAAACTTCTTTCACTAATAGAAATAGAAAACTTACACTACTGCCGAATGTTATAAGATAATAATATATTGTTTATGGTATACTATTTGTAGTCTGTAGCCTAAGTTACTTCTATTAACATCAGCAATCTGCCAGTGAAAATTCCGCCAAAATTGGTCTAGCCGTTTCAGAGCAAAAAACAATAAACGGATTGACAGACAATATCATTATCTGCCTAGCCTTTTCCCAACTACATTGGGGTCGGCTTCCAGACTAACCGGATGCAGCTGAATACCAGTGTTTTACATGGAGCGACTGCCTATCGGACCTCCACAACCCAGTTATTGGGTAACACGATACCCCTTGGTAAGACCGGTTGTCAGGTTTTCTGACTTCTGACTATCCATAACGACTGCCAAAGATCTACAAATGACAGCCGGTACCAACGGCTTTACGTGCTTTCCGAGGCACGGAGGGAACTCGGTATGAAAGGAATGGTCACCCATCCACAGACCGACCGCGGCTAGCGCGGCTAACTTTTGACCGACCGGTCAGTACGGCTTTAACGTAGCCACGAGCGCCTTAACACAGACAGACAGACAAAAATTAAAAAAAAATAGATTTTTAGTTCAGTTGCCGTTTAAAGGTACCTACCTACTTTCACAAGCATTTTGTTAAAAGCTACGAAAATTGTAAAATAAGACTTCAATTTTTTAATTTATAGATTTGGCTTCATTGGACGAAGTCGCGTGCAGAAGCTAGTACAATCAGCAAAAGAGATAGGTATGCAGGTCATCGAAAACGGTAAAAATATACTTAGAAACTGATGACTGTTTTCGAATGACATTTAATTAAATCATTGAATTGTTTATTCCCTATTAATTTTATTTTATTTTATTCAAAAACATCCATCGGTTTTCAAGTAAACTTTAACTATATCTGACGACCCTGCATACCTATCTCTTTTGTTGACTGTACATGATAAATAGGTTTATGGGATACTTGTAATATTGAATCCCATCGTCTTAACCCAACAAAGGCTTATCTCTACCCTACAAACCAGGTATAATAAACCCACTATTAGCTAAACCTAAACCGTCAAGTGCCATCGTAAAACTTACAGTAATTATAGTGAATCCCTTTTTGTTACTTGCGCTGTGACGTGGGAATTTTCTAGGTTTTGTGGCACACTTGAGGTAAATGTGAGCTGAGATACGGCAAAGCGTCACCGCTATATGGCTTTAAGTTCCGTGGTCTCGAACCAAGCGCTTTATTTCCACATTTATTGTGCGAATTGCCAGACTGTGGACTTGGAACTGGGTATCTTCAAGGCACAACTGAACCGGTTCATCTTAGGCAAGCGTGCTACACCTTAGGCCGCGTCATCAGATGAGTTTGTGTGTTTGTTGTATTTCGGCTCGTATGTGCCGGTTTACAGGGTAACACGAGCCAAAGCCAAGTGCTACCCTAAGAATTCTAGCCTATACAGTAGATGATAATGTGTGGTGTGATAATGTGATGAGATTTTGCGCTGCATGTCTGTGATCGTGTATTTGGGTGAACGATGATGGGTCTACCTACGTGTGTTCGTGTGCTGAATGATATTTGTGCGTATTATTATTATCCATTCAAATGTCCCGCGCACGTTAAATGTTGCGTCGTTATATTATATCCTCAGACGCAGTGGCAGCCCGGACATTAGGGTATTAATGTTCTGTGTTGGAAGGGCTATGAATATACAAAAATAAAATGTGCAAGTGTTTTATTTCTTTTTTTCCTAGATGTTCGGGGGTTAATTTTAGTATTAGGACGTTTGCTTTCGAATCTCAATCTGTCATAAATCACCTGAGTTTTTGACAAGATTTTGAAATTGATCGTTGCGTCGTTGAGATGACATTGCGACTATTATGAACGTTGTTACTTGTATTAGAATTATCTTTCTGCAGTGCCACTTTGTAAAAACTTCCTTCATTGATTTTAAGTGATGTGAACAAGTTAAAGCCGTACAGTAGAGCTATTCTGTTACAATCTCCCTCGGTGAACACCTCATAGGAGTGAGCTGTCATCCGACCCGATGCTAGGTTCACAGTTCACTTCACGTAGGTGTTCACCGAAGGAGATTGTAACAGAATAGATATACTGATCGTTCGGTTAAAGGATAAGTTACGCTAGCCGCGGTCGGTCTGTAGATTGGTGACCATCCCTTTCATAACCTGATCCCCCCCTGTAACTTCTTAAATAAGAGAATGATAAAACTAAAAAAATATATGATGTACATTACCATGTAAACTACTTCCACCGAAAATTGGTTTGAACGAGATCTAGTAAGTAGTTTTTTTTAATACATCATATACCGTAAACAGCGATTTACTAAAACATCGATCAAAGTTACAACGAACTACAAGAACTTTTATATTATGTTACTTGCTGCTACGGAACCATTCATGGGCGAGTCCGACTCGCACTTGGCCGCTTTTTTTTTGTCTCATCCAACGCAATGTTTGAAAACAAACTCGAATGAGTGAGAACGCGATAACATCGCACGAAAATGCGCGCGGAGATTTACAAAACTTGTTCTAGGAAATACGTGAGTTTGAAAAAGCCTTTTGGTTTAAATGTTTGTAATTTACACCCTTTACATGTGCAATGTTTCTATGACGAAGTTTAATTTATTTTTTCAATGTATGAGTACATTATGGAGTCCAAAGTTCAGGTAAAAGGAGTTGTTTCAAAATTTATGGAGCCTGGGCCCAGTCTTTGTACACCATACTTAAAAATAAGGAAACACATTTTAAATCGTTCTCAATTGTCCAATTACTTTAAATTAGCTTTATGAGCAGGTAAAACACAAGAAATTGCACTTGAAATTGCAACACACAACAAAAAAACAGTCTTGGCGGTAAACTGTCATTTTGATTGGTTAATGACGTTTGACATTTATAATTTTGATTTTCTGCGTCGATTTGTGGATAGGCAGGTAAACAGATAGGAAATAAACGGTGTTAAATTCAAAAAACGAAAGGGAGGTTATTAAAAAGAACTCCAGAAACTAGAAAAAAAAACGAGACGAAAGTGACTGAAGTGACACTGTTGTAACAGTGACAGTTGACAGTTCTCTTTCTATGATCAATGGTCGATCTATGGTTTATAGAGTAGCTAAATCTGAGTGACGCCATGTTGAAAATCCATAAAAATAATAGTTAAATATTGATTTACTACCACAACAGTATACATTTAAATGAATTTTCTGTATTTTTCCCGGATTCTACAGATTTTTCTCTTGTTTTTGAAGTGGTGTACATAGACTGGGCCCATTATGAAACATGTCCTTTGTAAAAAAAATAACTCTTGCATTTTTATTATTACATAGAAACCTAGATTTGAATTAGATTAGAATAGAACTACAAGATACCTGTATATTCGAAATATCTGCATCTCATATTTTGTTAACTACGTAATAATTACGTTCGTCGAGTGCGTTTGTAAAAGAATTATTATAATGGGTTAGCCGCTCTTAATAATCTACAAAGGAAATTCAAGGAAACGTCTCTAAAGCGTACTGCGACACTAATTGGGAAAATGCGAATGCACATTATTATTTTTGACGTGACAACGTCTTATAATTCGATAGAGCAGGCTGCACGCACGAAAAAACATGACGTCATGCGGCGTTACGGCGTTACATGACGTCATGCGGCGTTACCTCGCTCTGCGGCGTTACCTCGCTCTGAGGCGTTCCAAGTGAAAAGTGAATGTGGTGTCAATTGTTTATAGCAACGATAATTACAGCGATAAAGGTAATGATTCTTTCGCGTTGTCACGTTCAACTATCGTCAGTAAACCGATTTTACAGACAACCAGTTTTTTTATTTTAGCTTTATGCTGTATGTATTGAGGAGGGGCTAAATAAGGTGGTCATGGTTAAGATACGCTTGCCGCGGTTGGTTTGTTGATGGGTGACCATTCATTTCATACCGAGACCACAAAGTACGTAAGGTTGCGTCGCGCCCAAACAGAGATACCACTCAGAACATACCGCCATTTTTCGCATGCACACATTGACATTACGTTTATAGGCATTCTCAAGCAGTTTCAAGCAGATTTCAGTCTCGACTGTCACGTGTTGTCAAAATGAGATGTAACTGTCATTTCTTGACAAACAAGAAAATTTTATTATAAAAATTGCAAAGATTTCCAAACCAGTGCCAATAAATTATATTGTCACAAATATAACCTACAGAGTCAATACAGTTAGCAACCCTAGTGAGTCTGGTAACTTTAGGTAATTATTTTTGAAAATGGCGGGAGCAGTCTTTCTGTACCCTTTATATTTTGCGCCGAGACCGATCCGTGTCTCGGAAAGTACGTCAAGCATTTGGTCTCGACTGTCATTCGCAGATCTTTGGCAGTCGTTATAGGTAATCAGAAGGCAGAACGTCTGACAACCACACTTACCAAGGAGTATCGTGTTACCTACTAGTACTGCTGTTAATATAGCTGGTTTCTCTGAATGAGAAGAGGCTTTTCCTCTGCTGTGGGACAAAAATAGGTTGGTATCATACAAACTAAAACATACCGAGCAATCGGTGTATTCCGTAAAATCCATAAAATCTGTCTCGCTCGATGATTCGAGTTATCATTATTTATAAAATCACATTATTTTGTTGTAACGCTTTTCAAACGGCTTCAAAAAAAGAAGGAGGTTCTCAATTCGTCGGATTTTTTTTTATTTTTTTTTTATGTAGGTACGCTCACAGATTACTTGAAAACGCCTGAACCGATTTGGAAAAATCTTTTTTGTTTAAAAGGGTAGACTTCACAGATGGTCCCGTATAAATTTTATCAAAATTGATTCAGCACTTTTGGAAAAAAAAGAAAGTAAAAATTATACATGTTCTTTTGATGTTCTTTTTTGTACAAAAGCTTTTGGCAAATCCAAACGTAAATTTTCAAGCTCAACTATTTAATAAGTCATTCTTTTCTGGAATCTCGATTCATGGGGATACAAAATGAACACCCGAGGCATCCAAATAGCGTTGCTCATTTCTCCTCCCAAATACACTTACGTGCAAAAAAATTAGGCCACTCGGTAAAATTCAAAGAGCGATTGCCTCGTAGATCTTTGATTCAATTTATTCGAAGTATGCAAAATCCGGAAGTCGGGTAGCTGCGGCTACCGTGTACTTAACAACCTCACTGCGATCCCCAAGACGCATGCCAAGCGTGGGGATTATGGTAACACCCCCTTTATGGGGGAGGCCTTTGTTCAACAGTGGATATGTTCCGGCTGATGATGATGATGATGATGACGCAAAAGCTTTTTACAAAAAAGACAACCGCCTTCATAAACTAAAAAGTGAAAAATAACTTTAGCACCGAACACACATTGTCTTTAGTTTCGAAATTCGGTGGCTTTGTTCTGTTTGTTGTTTTGTATTGCCACTTTTTAGTTTTTGAAGGCGGTTGTCTTTTTTGTAAAAAGATTTTTATTTTCCGCTTTTTAGTACCTCTTTCTCATCCAAATCTATTAAGAATATATTGAAAGTTAACTACTCCAAAGATTGAAGAAACTAAAATGTCGTCTATGTAAAATTTTTGGGTATTTGTTGATTTTTTCAAAAAGTGCTGAATCAATTTCGATAAAATTTATATGGGACCACCCCTAAAGCATACCCTATCCATTAAAAAAAGATTTTTCGGGTTACGTTTGCCGGAGAAATCGCGTAACAAATCGCGCACATACTTAATGCAAATTTATGACTTATACGGTTTTCTCATGGATGCCATTGTCAGAACTGGACCAAATTAAAATTGGACCACACGGGAAGCACCAGCTTTAAAATAAAAGAAGAGAATCATCAAAATCGGTTCACCCAGTCCAAAGTTCTCAAGTAACAAACATAAAAAAAAATACAGAGGAATTGATAACCTCCTCCTTTTTTGAAGTCGGTTGAAAATGAAGATATACACCGTGGCATTTTAATTCATTTTATTTATTTTACTTAATTTATTCAATTACTACTAATCATTAATTAGAAAAAAAACCGGACAACTGCGAGTCGGATTTGCTCACCAAGGGTTCTGTACAAATTTGTCGGTACATATTATAAATAGTTCAAGAATCGAGTTCCAGAAATTCAGTTTCCGATGATGAATGATTTAATTACAAATGGATAGTTTTCTGGCAAGTATTACCTACCTACCTATTCCTTTGAGTCTCAAAACATACCCGCCGTATCTTTTCTTACGTTTCTCAGCTTCAAGGAACTGAAGATTTGAGTATATGGTTTTAATTTCAACTCGATACCTTCACGCGTTGCCGAGATAAAGGGTCTTGACAGACAGACGGACGGGCAGACAGACGAACAACAAAGTGATCCTATAAGGGTTCCGATTTTTTCCTTTTGAGGTACAGAACCCTAAAAATATGAACATTTGAAAAATTATGAAAATCTAATTCAATAACGTTGACGCGTTGAAATACCCTGTGACGAGCGCGGTCTGAGCCACGTGTTCCTAGGGCGGAATGGAGCGGCGATATCTTTATCAGAGTTCAACCACCTTAGCTCAAACATGCTTTTCTCACTATTGTTATCTTAATGTTCTCAGTATGTAGCAGTTTGCATGAATTTAAAAGCCACATAATTTGTCAGAAATATTTTTTAATTAATATTAAAAATTGAATGGTGTTTTTTTATATGGATTCATTGAGTAGACTACATTTTTGTGAGATGACTAAGATGTCACGATGTATTGCGCATGTGCATGTCTTCTTACGCATACTTTAAATTCATTGAAGATCGCTGTTGAATGTTGCCGGGTGTCCCAATTTTCTTGCACGTGAGTAGGTTACTTACCTCTGTATAAAGTTGTAAGGTAAAACGTTTCCAAGTCTTGAACAATTCTGCCTGGTCTTTATACTTTGTATGTCTTGTTCTCGACCTTTCGGCTTCTTGATTGGAGATTGGGATTCCGTATAAAAATGTAACAAGATTCGTTCTTTGTACCCTCGAGGGACTATTTGCTGAGATTACGTTTTTACCGGCCGTTAAAGAGTAAATAATGATACCTTCATTGTTTTAAGAGGTATTTTGTATGGTGGAAATACTGGTAATTATTTTGTCAGTTTCTTTTTTACGTTCTCTGGGTTAGAAAATTGAACACTTGGTAAAGCATACCGCAAGTTGATGTCTGTAACATCATTAGAAGTATGCCAGATTCAGACCGTTATTAGGACTACCGGAGGAAACACCTAATACTAAAACGTAGATACAATACACAAACAGTGTATTTTTAAATAGTTAGTGTAAAATGCCTTTTACGAAAAAGTGCTTAATTTAAACAAATATATTATTGGTGCAGTGATGGTTAAATTTTACGGTTCTAAAAGCATAAGAAACACTTATTGAGCGCACCAAACTGTCAAAAATACGTTTTCATGTGAGTTATCGTCATATTTACATGTGGCCAAGTTTCCGTGTCGGTGCGTGTAGGCCCAATAATTTGTGGTAAGTAAAATCACTGACTCCTTTATTATTACTTTTGCTTTGCTTTTGGATTTTCTTCCGCTTCCCTTATTTTTTTGATAATAAAATACAGCACATGACAACAAGGATAACGTTGCTTTGGAATTTTCAAAATGGGAACCGTAGTTTGAGAGATTAGTGCATTTAAACAAACCCACAAACTCTTTAGTTTTATGATAATAGTAGGAAGGAATAGATACTCGGAGTAAAGTAATGTTACAGTTAAACTTCGAAAAATGTAGACCGTATATTAATTAAAACCAAAGTAAATACCTACTGGTGTTACACTTCGTTTCGGGGTTTAACAATAAACCATGCAGCCTGTGGGTTGTCTATACTGAAAGGGCATACAGTGCCCTCCGTGTCCAGTACAACAACGCGTTCCGGGCGGTGTTGGGGCTGCCCCGTTTCTGTAGCGCATCAGGGATGTTCGCGATGGCGCGCACTGATTGTTTTCACGCTTCTTTGCGTAAGCGGTGTGCGTCCCTGGTGCGCCGGGTGCGGGCCAGCCCCAAAGCTATCCTGGCAATGATCCCCAACAGGCTGGACTGACCTTATATCCGGCATTGCTTTGGCAGGCATGTCGCTGTTTCAATGCCGGTTAGAAATTTGTAATTTTTGTATTAATGTTATTTATACATATGACCAGTGATGTAAATGTGAACGAATAGTTTTAATTTTAATTCAATTGAATGTTTTGTATGTTTTGTGTTGTTAATGGAATTGTATTGATTAAGATGAGTCTTGTTACTTGAATTTGAATAAATAATAATAATAATAAGGAGGTTTATATGGTTTGTATAATACAAAACAAAGGTCCTATTCACCCCAATTTGTCAATTTCGTGTCCCCCTCCTGATGGAGGCCATCAGGAATATACGAATTCTGTCATATCCTCCATGGGAGCGCCAACGGAAATGCCTTTATTTGACTTCCCGTTGTCCCCCCAATAAGATCAGGGGTGAACGGGACTTTTATTGATATTAAGTACTAGCTTTTGCCCGCGACTTCGTCCGCTTGAATTTTCTTACAGTTCCGAAGTTTTTTGAAATTAAGATAGCACTCAAGAATATCGAGCGCCAAAATCAAAAATTCGGAAAAGATGATTTTTTTTGTCACTATTCCGGTCATAACTATTTTAGTTCTTGACTTTATCGAATAATTCTATTTGCACCTAACAGCTCTTGTGAATACCCACACCCCATTTTGAATATCATATCTTTACAACTCTCCGAGATATAAGAAAATCGCACTTTTTCGTGAAATCGGAGCCTATAACGACACGGTTGGCGCAGTGGCTCGTGCGATCGATTGCTGCGCAGCGTGTTGCGGGTTCGATTCCCGCCCAGGGTAAACATTTGTGTGATGAGCACTTGTGTTTGCCTTGTGTCTGGGTGTTGTTTATCTATATTATGTATGTATTTACAAAAAAAAAAGTATTTGTGTATGTATATCAGCTGTCTGACACCCATAGTACAGGGTCTCCCTAGTTTGGGGTCAGATGGCCGTGTGTGAAAATGTCCCCACATATTATTATTATTATTATACTGGAGCGAACGAAAAGACATTTCCAATGTCAGAAGAATTTTTAAAATGGCCTTAACCAAATTGACAATCTACAATCGATAACGCTAATCAATATAACGCTAACTTATCAAACGTATG
Source organism: Charanyca ferruginea (assembly GCA_947361185.1). NCBI lineage: Eukaryota > Metazoa > Arthropoda > Insecta > Lepidoptera > Noctuidae > Charanyca > Charanyca ferruginea. Next base: position 21,124,850 of record OX376073.1, read on the forward strand.
TGAATGACGTCATCTCAACGATAAGTCACGTGATCGAAAATCAAAAATGGACTACGACGAGGCGTTAATACATTTTTGTAGGAAGAGATACGATATGAAACGTTTGTAACTTGGCTAGGCCTACAGTAATTCCGGAGATAGCGCGTTCACACAAAAAAACAAACACACAAACTCTTCAGTGTGTTTAATAATAACAATAAAAGCTTTGTAATGTTTTTAATGTCATACAGGCACAAATGATGGCTTTCGACTAATTTTAGAACATGGTTTATTTTTTTCAAGTGTTTGCTCTTCTTTTGTTTTTCGACATCATTAACATCAAGCCTTTTCCCCTTCCAGTCTAACTGGATGCACCTGAATACCAGTGTTTTACATGGAGCGACTGCCTATCGGACCTCTACAACCCAGTTAAGGTACCAAGTAACACGTACCCCTTGGTAAGACAATCTGGTCAGGTTTTCCGGCTTCTGACTGCTCGACCAGGACCAACGGCTTAACGTGCTTTTCTCAGCAACGGAGGAGTCTCGGAATGAATTGGATGATCACCCATCCACAAACCGACCGCGGCACGGTTCGCTTAACCATGACTAATGGAACCGAGTCACAAGCATCACATAGCACGAGCTATTATTTCTTGACATATTACAAAAACTTAGGAGGATTCTTAAATGAACCTATTTACAAATTTAAGCTAAGATAATGATATTTGCATAATAATCATGTCATCACTCGATACCAATGATAATTGAACAATGATCCCTGTTAACCTTAAGACTGATAAAATCAATGCATAGAATAGCATATGAGGGGCTGTGTTAACAGCACTCTGACAATAGCGCCTAATTGCTCATCTTTAAGAATGCACTACACCACATAAGATATGCAGGACAATTGCAAGATATAGTACCGGTCGAACGGGGTGAGATTGATTAGTTTTGAAATAAAAACCTACATAGCTTTTACAATATTAGAATAAAAAATCTGAAAAAAATAAAATTTATGACGACTTTTTGAATGAAAACACAATTAACTTTGTTTACTTAAAAATGATTAATAATTTAGGAGAAAAAAAATGATATCCTGTCCATTTTATTGATATTGAAAATGGGGCTGATTTGTAAACACCCACAATTTGCATTGCTGCTTTAAATTCACCCCGACGTAGAACGTATTTTTGACCAATATTCAGGGTTAACTTTGAACGTAATTTTTTCCACTTCCATCTTTTGTGTGTTACACCACATTACAAAACATGACGTAATTACTTGAATTCTTAATATAAGATTAAATAATCGGCTGTGTTTAATTAGTAAAATATTAGAATTTTAGGTAATTATCAAAGTTACCTCTTGTTTTGAAAATCACCCCGTTTGACGGTACCTACTAAAATAAAAATAATATCAGCCTATTGCTGTTCCACTGCGGGGCAAAGGCTTGCAGTTGAATAATGGTGAAGCATTGATCACCACGCTTGTTTAAGGGCGATTACTTATCCGAGCATTTTTTATATTTATGTGCGTGAATCGCTCGCGAAATCCAAACTCGAAACCATTTTATCTCACACTAGCGACCCGACCCCGCTTCGCATGGGCTTATAGCCTTCCTCGATAAATGGACTATCCAACACAAAAATAATTTTTCAATTCGAACCAGGAGATCCTGAGATAAGCGCGTTCAACCAAACAAACTCTTCAGCTTTATAATATTAGTATAGATAGTATAAAACACAGTCGCTCCCGCTGTCTGTGCGCTTAGATATTTTAAACGGATTTTAATGCAGTTTTCAGCAATAGATAGAGTCATTCAACAGGAAGGTTCATACGTATAGTTTGATATACATTGCACCCGTACGACGCCAGGGCGGGTCGCTAGTTTCATATAAACCATTAAGTCACAGGCACTTTTAAATGGTCAAGAAGTCAATCAGTCAGATAGTTGAAGCTAGTTACTGGTTCTAAACAGTAGATTTCTATGGAGAAGAACAAAAAAGAAACTTCATGAACCCTCGTTTAATAAAAAAAAATTGGTTGTCTGTATAGTCGGTTTACGGACGATAGTTTTACGTGATAACATCATAAATAAACATAACGTCTAACATATATAACATAAGCAATAATGGCTTCCGTCGAGGTGGGCGGAGCTTATTGCTTGGGCCGACCGTGCCTCTCTATCTCTTGATCCGCGCTCTCGCTTGCACGCTCCGGCTCAGGCAAAACGTGACACTTTTTCGTGCGTGCAGCTGGTGTTCATCGATTAATAAGACGTTATCACGTCAAAAATACAATGACGCTCTCTTTATAGCACGTATTTAATCAGGCTAACCCGAAACATAGGATGGCAAACAATTGAGTACTTTTACACATTTACCAACATTTTATTAGGCAAACATTAACAGCAAATAAAATTGTTATATATTTATCAGCCTTTTTATTACCCTGTCTGCTGAAATTAGTATTCTTCCCGTGCTCCTAAAGAACAATAATGTATCGCGATGTATAGCTTATACATTAACGCTTTATGTGGATCACTGACTTAATGATGCAATAACGGCTCCTACTGAATATTGCATCGTTAATTGAACAGTGGGAAGATATTGGTATTATTCCATGTGTTGGAATGTGGTTAGGGACTGATTAAGGATGATAATTAGTACTGATAATATATGAACAATATAGAGGTGTTCTGGGACAGTGCTATATATTGTTATTGCTTGCTAAATGGACGGCAATGGGCCAGATAGTATTCAAATTCAATTTTAAATTAATTTATTCGTCCTGAGTGTTGGTACAATTTTGGTCTTAAAAATAAATTTAAAAATATATTTATATTATGTACAATGGAGGGCTCACAGGGCATCAAAAAACTCGTCCGCATCGCTCACAATGGGACAAGTGCCCAGAAGGCTAGCAGCATTACCACGTTGAATAGCAATGCTAATTCTTTAGCCCAAGAAAAGGCCAGCCCTCTGGTCACGTGAAGAGTGAAAATAAATAATTATACAGGTCCATAACACTTAGTCATATGAATGTACCATGCAAACATTTGGGAAGAACAGGCGAAAGCGGTATGTAGGTCTTTAGGCGGTTGATATTACGGTGATTGCTGCAGATATAGTTGTAACATTTTTACTGCTTCTAATTGCTGTCACATCTGGGTTATCAATATATATATATATATACATTTTTTATTTAGCCGTTGCTGTCCCACTCCTGGGCAAAGGCCTCCCCCCATTCCCCCCATTTCTCTCGATGTTGTGCCTCATCCCGCCAATTCGCGAGAAAGCCATCCAGGGCGTCCCGCCATCTTCTCCTTGGTCTACCGCGACCCCGCCTGACTGTGTCAGGGCTCCATGCCCACAGCTTAGCTATCCGGCAGACATGCCCCGCCCAGTCCCATTTCAGTTTAGCGGCTTTTTGACCTACGTCGACAATTTGCGTTCTGGAGCGCAGTGCGATGTCAATCATCAATATATTGTGTAATAATAATATTCCTCGACATAATGTCAGTCATGGCGTCTAATCTCAATGGATACTAGTGTTCGGGCGTCTCCGACCACTCGGCAATCTTCGGCTGCTGTCGTGAGACAGCGGAAGGCGGCGGGCGGCGGCGGGTAGCGGCGAGAGGTGCGGCGTGCGGGACGCGGGCCGCCGGGCCTTCACTTCACTAGCGAGAACCACTGACGACATACGCGCGTCTTACTATTTTCTAATACTGTACAATTTCTATGGATATACGTTATCATTTATACAGTCCACTGCGTTTTAATATCATAGTCCAAGTCCCTGGCTGCGATGGGACCACAAGGGTAGAGGAGCTGAAGACGAAGACAGGAACGGTGATGCGGGCTTACAACAACGTCTGCCCACTTCTTCTCACTTGAATGCTTCAACCCGGGGAGGATGTTCGGGCGTCTCCGACCACTCGGCAATCTTCGGCTGCTGTCGTGAGACAGCGGAAGGCGGCGGGCGGCGGCGGGTAGCGGCGAGAGGTGCGGCGTGCGGGACGCGGGCCGCCGGGCCTTCACTTCACTAGCGAGAACCACTGACGACATACGCGCGTCTTACTATTTTCTAATACTGTACAATTTCTATGGATATACGTTATCATTTATACAGTCCACTGCGTTTTAATATCATAGTCCAAGTCAAGACCCTAACACTAGTCAAGTACGTAGGAGATGTTACAGTGCACAAGTCATTATAATCTGCCTAGCCTCACTTCACTTTCCCAAGTATATTGGGGTCGGCTTCCAGTCTAACCGGATGCAGCTGAATCCAGTGTTCACATGGAGCGACTGCCTATCGGACCTCCACAACCCAGTTACTGGATAACACGATACCCCTTGGTAAGCCTGATTGTCAGACTTTCTGGCTTCTGCCTATACCCATAACGACTAATAATCTCTCTAAAGATCTACAAATGACAACCGGGACCAACGGCTTTACGTGCTTTCCGAGGCACGGAGGGAACTCGGTATGAAAGGGATGGTCACCCATCCACAGACCGACCGCGGCTAGCGTACCTTAAACTTTGACCAATCGATCTGTACGGCTTTAACTTAGCCACGAGCTTCTCGTTACAGTGCACAAGTGTTTGCGCAAATGTAGGTGAACTCCCTTTTCTCTCAATCTTATAATCCGATGGGACGGTAATCCGACATGACCGGAGATTGGGTGCACGAGGTTGTCACACCACCAACTTATAAACTTAGAAATTCTTAATTTGATAATCCACCTAAAATTTGCTCGACTTACGACACCCAGCTTAGCATTCGCGACTATACGAGGCATGGAAGGTTTTTTTTCAACCTCAAGGGGGGGGGGGGGGTTGCCATAATCTCCACGCTTGGCAGGCGTCTTGGGGATCGCAGTGAAGTGGTTAAGGCGACGATATACGCCAGCGACCTTGAGCGACCAGAAAATCGTATGCGCTGCGTCCAAAACTCACAAAGTTTAGTCGATAAAAATTAATAAAAGATAGTATTCTTTAACTTAAAAAAAAGGCGTTAACTAAAAGATAGATAATAAAATTGTCTGTAAGATAGTCAAAGTTTCGTTTAAATATTCTTGGTAGATTTTGTGTGATTATCAATGTTTTGTCCGCGTCAGACACACGATTTAATTAAACTATTTAATATGAACTTAATCAAATATATTCACATACTAAATAATGAAAAGAGTGTTCTAGTTTAACATATATTTTTTTCAAATCATTTACCCTACACATTTTGTCGTGATTGTCAGTTTAAAATCTGTAAAAGTCGCTTGTTAACGCCTTAAGTACACAGAAGACGCTGCTGCCCGACTCTCGGATTTTCCCTCGCCTTCGACGACATCCTCGGGATGATAATGGGGGATAATTTTTCAACCTAATACCTGAAAACAAAGGCCCAGTTTTAAAACAAACAACATTAAACTGTTGTTTACCATATTAGTGACAAACTCTACCTATCCTCAAAACTTCGACATGCTGAAATGATGGAGATTTGACGGTTCTAGAAATCAAATCCCCAACATCCTAGGATCCCGTTTTTTCATCATTATTTTTCTGTAGATACTGTTCGTCTTCAGCCATTGTGTTAAATTTTGAAGTCCATTGCCGTAACCTTTCAAACAGGCGCGTAAAGTTTTTTACTACAGCTATTTTCGATCCATTTCATTTTATTGTTGGCACTTATTGTGTAATGTGTTTTGTTAAAGTTTTAAAGCAGAAAAGCTTCATTAGGTAATCGTTGTTTTCCTAATTAAATGATTACGTTAATTTGGAGCAGTTATGGGAACCTGTAATTGTTGGTAATGATTTTGATGTAGATTATAATATTGGGTGTTTGTACAAATATAAAGATGGCCACACATGAGCTTAATTCTACTAAGAGGAGTTAACGTCAGTTCATTGCGTCAAAACTAATTCAATATGCCAAATGTGTTCATTATTATTGAGCCAAAACAGTTCAATGTATATACATTCAAAAGTTATGCTTGATTTAAAATTAAGTAGGCATAGACATTTTTTTTTATGTTGTCAAAAGTTAGAAAATTTGACAAGTAGTCTTATCAGGGTATCGTGTTACCCAGAAACTGAGTTGTGGATGTCAGATAGTTACTTCTTGTAAAACACTTTTATTCAGCTGCATCCGGTTAGACTGGAAGCAGACACCAGCTTAGTTGGGAAAATACTAGGCAGATGATTAAATCATTTCAATTAGGACATATTTCGAAAATGGGATAAATGACAATGCCAGATCTTGCCCCACCCATGTACAGAAAAGTAAATTAATGAAAATAATTGTAATGAATATATAGAACCTTTGTATACTAAATTGTTTTTCTTTAGAACTTGCGTATTACGAAATACCTACCCACAAAATACAAACTCATTTTCCCAAAAATACAATTTAACCTATAATCAATGTCATTATTGTTTTTAGATTTAAACGGAAACCGCAAGTTCTACAGTCACTAAGACTAATGTTCAGTTATCAGCAATAAATAAACAGTAAGATGCTACATATTGCACGTGACTTTTATTAAGTGGGGCAAAGTTCTATAGAGTTTCTGGCATTGTCCTTTTATGGGATGATACGTTTTGGCAGAGCATATGTATATTGTGGTCATTTCTAAAACTCGTTTATTCACCTAAAAAAAAACAAAAACCACTGTACCCTAGGTAACCGTTTCAGTAAATTAACTTCTATAGGAAAAGATGAGTTGAAACCTTTTTCTATTGATATTTCTTCCCAAAAAAAATACAATCTATGGTCCGAATACCCCGTAAACATTGGATCCCTTTGATGTCCAACAAAGAAATACTTTTTCCAGACAGACGCTTCTCAAATCGATTTTTTCCAGTTCTGGGAGTTTCTGTATTCCACACTTTCATTCATTAAGAGTGTCTGTGGACCGAAGGACCAGAAAAAATACAAAACCTTTTTAGTCTGTGGGTGTATTTGATTGGATGAGGTAATGAGTTTCTTTTGCTATGATCTGGGGGTAAAAGAAAGAGCTTATTCAGCTGTGTTGGCTATAAAGAATTCTGTAAATGTTTCTCTTATAAAAACGTTCTAATGACAAGGTAAATGGATCAATTCTTACAAGAAAGAAACGATTCAATGATTATATCAAATTCGGTGTACAATGAGTGTATGTTAAAGTATTAAAAATTAGTTTCAGTCATATTAGTTTGTACTTATTGATTAAAGCACAAAGTACGTAAGGCTGCGTCGCGCCCGAGCAGAGAGACCACTCAGAACAAACCGCCATTTTTTGCACGCACACATTACGTTTAAAGGCATTCTCAAGCTGTTTCAAGCAGACTTCAGTCACGACTGTCACGTGCTGTCTAAATGAATAAATGAGAGACATTGTTTCATTACGAACAGGAAAATTTTGTTATAAAAAAAATAATAAAAAATTAGTTCCAACCAGTGTCAATAAAATTTCATATCGTCACAAATAAAACCTACAAAGTCAATACAGTAGCAGCCCTAGTGAGTCTGGCAAGTTTAGGTAATTATTTTTGAAGATGGCGGGAGCAGTACTTCTGTAACCTTTATATTTGGTGATTAATGTTTGTATAATACTAATCTTATAATTATTACACCTAAAACCTTATTTTACGTTTACCAGAAACCTGAAACCAGAACAATGACCCAGACAAATCTGCTGATCCATGTAACGTATATTTTTTTCTTTTTTGGCGTTATCTATTATTGTTGTTAGTATTATTCATAATTTTGAGTGACTCATTTTCAGGTATATATTAAATAAGAAATAAGCTTGTTTAAACGGTCAAATACATGTTTATTTCGTTGATAATGATAAAAAAACTGCCAACAATGTGAAGTTGAATACAAGTTGTACAAAAGTGGTCAACTACCAGATGCGATTGGAGTGAATTCACTTCAATAGCGCAAAAGTAAGAGTTCCAACTGACTATTTCGATATTAGTTTGCGAGATAAGCAAAAAGTTATCATGACTTGCCATTTATGTTACCAGCCTGTCTTTGCCGAATCGGAACCACAAAATAACCAAACAAAAAGATCTATGTGTTTGAAAATCCTCAAAACGGCATTCGGATCACGCACGTTGTTAGAAACACACATTATACCCGCCGATGTGTTTCTGTTGACTTTAGTCTTGAATAGGAATTGAAATACGACACCGTATCTACACTTTTATTTTCACTTATTGTCGGAATAAATGTAGGTATTTGAACTTCGAATCTTTAACTATTTGAACTATTGTTAGAAACTCTTTCTTCGATAGTCGGATTTCCGGAATCGATTAATAATTCTTAGATATTTAATTTGATCAATCATAGACATTCTTTGTTAAATTATTATGTGTTTAAATTTAATAACAATATTTAATAAATACTGTTAACTGTAATAACAAAATTAAGTGTTATCGTAGGCACTACTTCCGGTTGTGCCACCACGTTTATATATAAATGTCAACCTAGGCTGCTTCCGGTAAAAGATAACATGTGGAGGGAAGTAGTGCGCACGATGGTTAGTCAGTCAGTCGACATCGAACAGTTGAAGTGTACACAAGTGTAAAATGATTTTGTATAAAATTTAATAAATATTGTGAGTGATATTCTGACAAATTGTTTTAATTTCCCTGGACTTTAATAGTTCAGAAGTTGGATATAATCGGGATAATGGAAATGTTTTTTTTTACTTAACAATTACTCAAAAGGAGAACAATATTTTGATCGCTGGCGAATTAGTGATTAATAGCATTCTAGCTGAACTGGTGATTTAATTTTTTTTTTTTTGCCTCTACCTTATGTTATATTATTAAATATTATTGATTATTATTGAATATTATTATTGTGATATTAGAAATATTAGTATGATTATCTTGGGTAAATACGTGGGTAAATATTAAATTAAAGAACATTAACTTTTTGTAATTTATATATTTCTAGCGATCATGACTCGCAAAAGAAAGTCTCGACAACATACAAGAGAGTCATACGACTCTTCACCAAGTGGCTCTGAGCCTGCTGTGCGGAGACGTCGCAAAACTCGCCACAGCTGTGACGAGTCTGAATCGAGACCGGGTGAATCGAGAGATCGCAATGCACCTGGCAGCAGTCCTGGTTCTTGGCGCCGTGATGGAACGCGTGATGCGTTGCAGGTGCGTGATGCGACGTGTAATTGGACGCGTGATGCGACGCGTAATGGGACGCGTGATGCATCGCGTGATGGGACGCGTGTTGCGTCGCGGGTGCGGGATGCGTCGCGGGTGCGTGATGCGTCGCGGGTACGTGATGCGTCGCGTGATGGGACGCGTGATGCGTCGCATGATGGGACGCGTGCTGCGTCGCGGGTACGTGATGCGATGCGTGATGAGGTGCATGAGGCGTCGCGATCGCGTGATGCTTCACGTATGCGTAATGGCGTTGACAACACTTTTCTCCCTACTCAACTCACCGACCCCTCCTTCCTATTTAATGTCCCACTTTCAGTATTTATGCTCTTCACACGCTAGAAATTTGCGGTCTTCTAACAATCTTCTCTTGCTGTGCCCTTCTCATACTTCTGATTTTGTTCACTCTTCCTTTCATATCCAGTCCATTCTTCTTTTGAATGAGCTTCCTCTCGATATCAGGATGGCCACCAGTCGGTATGAATTTAAACGGAAATTGCGGACATACTTTCGTCACAAGTAAGCAGAGCCATCTCATAAACGTCTTTACTTTTTTTATGATATAATTATAAATATATATAATAATATATATAATTATACATATATATATTCACATAAATACATTTATATAGATATATATTTTATTAGTTATATAGTTTTGTTTATGTATTTTACCTATTTTGTTATATTTTTTATATGCACCTGCCGTGTTATCTCTTCACCACCCTGGGTTGACTGGTAGAGAATGCCTAAGGCATTAAGTCCGCCTTTGTACCTTTGTGCATGAAGTGTAAATAAATAAATAATGGGCCGCGGTTATGCGATGCATCGCCAGGTCGGGAGGTGGCTCATGGCCGCGACACATCGTGCAATCGTGACATGCCGCGAAGACATAGTCAAGATATAGCGGGAGCATCGCGTTCGGATACTACACCAGCAGCAGTGGTGAGTCCTTTTGACTCTATCAAAGACGCAGATACTAATACTAACATTTTAGTTTCGGTTTTTAAAGAGTTTATGCAGACCATGAAAGCAGACGGGGGTAGTGAACGTTTTCCACTTTTGAATGTTATACCAGAATTTGATCCCAGTAAACGAACTCAAACAATAGAAACATGGATAAGTAAAGTTAACGAATGTGCTCTTATTTATAACTGGACCGAAAGGCAGACTGTCCACTATGCTCTTCCTAAATTATCGGGATTGGCTCAGAAATGGTATCAGGGCCTACCTAGCCTTCTGTTTTCATGGACTGAATGGCAGAGCAAATTAAAATTGGCATTTCCAAGTGACCAGAACTATGGTCAGCTATTAACGGAAATGCTTGCTTGTAGGGCTGATTTTGGCGAGTCTTTGGAAGAATATTTTTACCAAAAGGTTGTTTTATTGAATCGATGTAATATACATGGTAAGAATGCAATAGATTGTATCCTGTTTGGAATTGAAGACAGGTCTGTCAGAACAAGTGCAGAAGCCGCACAGTTCACGGAACCTGATAAATTATTAGTTTATCTCAGAAATATTAGAATTACAAAGAAATTTAACAAGCCAAATTCATCCCTGCGGGCGGGCAACGCTGATAGCAGACAATCTAAGACATTAAAAGGAGCTCAAAATGATCATGATAATAGGAACAATAGAAACTATAGGCTTACAAAATGCTATAATTGTGGTGAAGAGGGGCACCCATATTTCAAACGTAAATTACCAATCAAGCGTTGTGATAAATGTCATCAAGTAGGGCATTTCGCTGATAGTTGTCCAGGCACTAAAGAATCTAATATTAATAAAACAGTTTTAAGAATTTCAAAAGAACCTGATAGTGACTTTAAATATTTTAAAACCGCCGTCGTGAATGGTCTGAATTTTGATTGTTTCATAGACTTCGGAAGACAATGTTCGATGCTGCAAGAATCTGCGGCTAAGAAATTAGTTAACTCGTGGTCGGTATCAGAACTACCTGTATTGAGAGGCTTTGGGAACAGCGTTGTCAATTGCTTAGGTAAATGCAGTGTGGAGATAAAAGTAGATTCAGTCACTGCTACGGTAGAAACTCTTATCGTTCCTGATAAATTATTACAAGTTCCTTTACTACTAGGACAGACATTCACAGAACAAGAACCTATTGTGGTTCTAAAAACTAATAACCAGCTTAAGATAACCACGAATATAACTAAAAACGTATTGGTGTATGTTGATAACTCACTTATTATACATGGGTATACCCCAGTCAGTATTTATACTAAACCTAGATATTCAGGTTACTTATTTGTTGAGCTTAGTTTTTGTCAGGATACTCATAAACAATACGAGATTATTCAAAGTGTAGTACAAGTGAGTAACGGACAGGGAACTATTGTTGATAAGGGTTTAAACTCTGGGTTCGAATTGCTGAAAGACACTTTACTGCTCCGGGCCCTTCCTTTAAGTGAAGTACAGACACGAAATATTGGCAGAATAGAACACTGTCCAGATAATACAGTAACACCCCAAATTAAAGCTTGCATGATACAGTTAGATGATGATATTGGATCTGATCACAAAACCAAATTAACTGAGTTGCTAAATGAGTTTAGGGACTGTTTCGCCTTTTCAGTTAAAGAGTTAGGGTGTATAAGTGGTACAGAAATGGATTTAAACCTTAGTGATAACACGCCTGTGGTGTACAGACCTTATCGATTATCCCATTCCGAAAGGCACGTAGTTCGCGAAATGATAAAGGACTTGACTGACTCGGGAGTAATTAGACAGTCGTCATCAAATTACGCATCCCCAATCGTATTAGTACGCAAAAAGACCGGTGACTATCGTCTTTGCATTGACTTTGGGGCGTTTAACAAAAATACCGTCAAAGAACACTATCCTTTACCCCGTATAGATGATCAGTTAGATAATTTGTCGGGTCATAAATATTTTACGTCCCTCGATCTCGCATTCGGGTATTATCAGATTCCTATGGCTGAATCGGCAAAGCATTTGACAGCTTTTGTGACCCCAGATGGTCATTATGAATTTAACCGCATGTCATTTGGGTTAGTTAATGCGCCGTCAACATTTCAAAGAGCTGTTAATAGTGTTTTAGGGAATGCGAGATTCAAGGAGGCGTTTGCTTACATGGATGACGTAATTATACCATCCAAGACAATAGAAGAAGGGTTACAAAGACTACATGATATACTGAGCCTTTTCCGATCTGCCGGCATCACACTAAATTTATCAAAATGTAATTTTCTGAAACAATCCATAGATTATTTAGGTTTTGAAGTAAGTGAGTCCGGAGTAAAACCAGGCAAAAAGAAAACCGAAGCCGTAGATCAATTTCCCAGACCAACAGACCAACATAAGATTAGACAATTTGTGGGATTAGCTAGTTTCTTCCGAAAATTTATAAGAGGTTTTTCAATTATAGCAAAACCACTAACTCAACTTTTAAAAAAGGACTCTAAATGGCGTTGGGGTGACGCAGAAGAATCTGCATTTTTAAACCTAAAAACAGAGCTAGTTAAACGACCCATTCTCTCATTTTATAATCCCGAATTCGAAACACAGTTGCATACAGACGCGTCTAAAGTCGGGGTCGCCGGAATCTTGATGCAGAGGCCAAATAAAGAGGTTTCGTATAGTGCCGTAGCATTTTACAGTAGACAGACATCCCCTGAAGAAGCCAAATTCACATCTTATGACTTAGAAACGCTGGCTGTAGTAACGTCGCTTCAGAGATTTAGGGTATATTTGTTAGGGATTAATTTCACAATTGTTACCGATTGCAATTCTCTCCGTGCAACCTTTGAAAAGAGAGACATATTGCCAAGAGTTGCAAGATGGTGGAGCACCATACAAGAATTCGACTTTCAAATAATCTATTAACCAGGCACAGCTATGTTATTCTGTAAGAACTCACTTCAGATCTCACTTCTGATTCCGCGGTGAAAACTGTTTTAGGTAGTCTGTAACTCGATAAAAACTATGCTAGCGCTACTAAGTGCTGGCATAAGTGAAGCGAACTATTATTTCGTTACTATTTAATCGAAAACCAAATACTTTTCACTTCTAGTAAGTGAAATTGGAAATGAGATAGGATTCGAATTCGCGAGTGAATTCTTACAGAATTTCATTGCAGGTATGGCTCATGTAGATGCTCTGAGCCGAAATCCCATTTCATCAGAAATAATAGAGTTACAAGTAAGACGAATTGATACAAATTGGGTAGCCACGGTACAACAGAACGATCCTGAGTTGCAAAGAATTATTGTTATATTAAATGATAAAAAAAATGACAATATTACAGAAATTAAAAATAATTGTGTTGTTAGAAGGGGACTATTATACAGGAAAACAGAAACAGGTGATCGTTGGGTTGTACCGAAAGGCGTTCGGTGGCAAATTTTGAAGTCAAACCATGATGAAATTGGACATTTTGGTCTTGATAAAACATTAGAAATAATTAAAAATAATTACTGGTTTGCTAAAATGAGGCGATTCATTAAAAAGTATGTTCAGTCATGTTTAGAAATTGGTGTGGAACTTTAGACACGACCGGTGTAAAACGTACAGCGTGTAAATCGAGTGCCGTGTTATAAATTCCATTTTACGCGCAAAAACGGTAAAACCGAATAGTGAAACATACTGTAACGTGCCCCATCAAACTACCAATGTGATAATGAAAACAGAAGTAAACAAATCTATGTGGTTATCGTTAAAAACATTAAATAAATCCTACAATTTTAAATAACGGACACTTAGAAAAAACACTGTGTCGCCTAACTGGAAAAGATCGCGTTCTGTGTTGAACTGTGTCGGCCCGTGTCACTGAGTTCGGCGTTCGGCGAGTGAATCGGGTCCCGAAGATTTACGAAGGCGGAGACTACACACACAGGTGACAGGAGGATAGCGCGTTACTCGTGCGCAACAAAATAGATAAGTCATAGCCGATAATATTTGAACAGAACTACTAATTTATACACTACCTGGAAAATTAGTTAACGTTTTGCTGAGTAATTACTGATTTGTTAAATACGATAAGATGGTTTTCTGTGAAGGTTGTGAACAGATAATCCCGAACAGGCAATATCTGACTTGCTCGATCTGTAAGAAACACTATGACCTCGAATGTGCGAATGTTCCTAAGGAACAATATGTCCGCATGAATTGCGACTGTAAATCGGTCTGGGAGTGCCAGGAATGCAGGTGTAAAAAACCTAAAAATAATAACATGAACACTCCCGCTAGACCACAACTTATTAATGCCAGCTTAAACATACCACCAGAGGCTAACATTACTCAGCGTCCAAATCCAAGTCGAAACAATTTAAATGACACTGTATGCTCAGACATAAGTATACTCGGTGATACACTAGACAATAAGACAAGTTTAAAAAACTGATTATCAACCTGAACTAACACTACATAATCTGAGTGATATGATATCTCTAAAACTAAAAGAAAACAATATATCAATAATACTGGAAATAAAATCTATCATTCAAACAGAAATTAATAAAGCTATATTAAAATTAAAGCAAGACGTGAAACAAGAAACCAACGCCTTGTTTTTACTAAGCGAACAACGTAAAACAGATATAGAAAAAATCAACACCCAAATAAAAGAACTAAATAAGCAAACTGAAACACTAAAAAACGAAATAAAATCGCTAACAACTGATAATATAATACAACAACATGCACCTGCGAACAATGTTAAGAAATTTGTGTTGTATGGACTTACCGAAATATACAAAGAGCCCGAACATGAACTACACGAAAGACTCAGAGCTATTTTTTGGGACATTCTAGGAGTAGACTTATTAGGCTATATTGAGGATACCTATAGAATCGGTCGATATTATGTAAACCGAAATCGACCCTTAGTAATTGAACTCATGAGCAAAAGGATGACTAAATATATAATAGAAAATAGTTCATATTTCCAGGGAACAAGACTGTATACTTCCGAATTTTTAAACGAAGAAGCACGGAATATTAGAAAAATACTACGGGATAAAATGCTGGTGGCAAGAAATAAAGGACAGCAGGCTACAATAAGGAATAATAAACTTTATATTGAAGGAGAACTCGCAAAATGCACAGACGAAACATTACCATACACTCAACCAACAACTGAAAATGAACTAGATAATACTACAAACGAACGAAGCGGACGGTTTAATCACAATACATTTCGAGAAGCCGAGGAACGCAACGGATTTCGAAAACAAAGAACAGCATTTTAATATTCTGTTTCAAAATACCCAAAGTCTATTTAATAAGCAACACATAATGGAAGCATTTATCAACGACAACCAGACACACCAAGCTATATGTATTTCTGAAACATGGCTCTCACGAGATAAATTGAGCATGATAGACTTCAACGGCTATAAAGTCGCAACATCCTACTGTCGAGAAAACCGTTTAGGCGGCGGAGTCTGCATCCTATTGGAAGAACACATAGAGTACATAGAAAGATGTGACATAACTGAAATGTCACTTGAATATGTTTTAGAAGTTTGTGCGATAGAAATACCTAACGAAAATTTACTATTAATAACAATGTATTGGAACCGAAGAGAAGAAAGAATATTTTTTACCTTACTCAGTGAAATACTAACTTACATCAATAATAAGTATGCTAAACTACATATAGTAATCGGTGGCGACTTCAATATAGATATTTTGAGAAATGATTCCAGAGTTAACACTTTCCTGGACCTTATGTCCGAATATAAATATACACAACACATAAAAAAGCCCACACACATAACACAAACAGCATCAACATGCCTAGACCTAATATTTACCAACTTCAAAAATAGTGATTTTTATACAAGTGTGGAGGAGCTGGGATTTTCAGATCATTGTGCTACAATTTTAAAATTTAAAACCCCTAAACGCCCGAAGCAAACCTCTTGGTATATCGAAAAGCGTCTATATAATAAAAATAACATTGAAAATTTCAAATCAGCATTAAAATTAGTAAATTGGAGAGATATCATCATAGAAAGCAACGATGCAAATCAGAACTATAATGTTTTTAGTCATTTATTAACTAATATACTGAACCAAACTATACCTAAAATAAAAACGAAACTAAGAACTCATTATAAAAAATATTGGTTAACGAAAGGCATAAGGATCTCCTGTACAAACAAGAGATTATTAAAAATCTTAAGCATCAAGTCAGACAACCCGATTATCAAAAAGTACTATAAAAAATACGAAAAAATACTAAAGCAGACAGTGATTACCTCTAAAAAACAACAATACATTAAAAAAATTAAGACCTCTCAGAATAAAATAAAAACAATGTGGAACATAATAAACGCACGTACTAACAAAAAAACGCAATCGGATAAATGTAATATACAATTACAAATCAACAACTCTTTAATTTCAGATCCAAAACAAGTTGCAAACGGATTTAATATTTTTTTTGCATCTATAGGGGAAGAAACCACCCGTCCTGTCGGTAGCCACGCGAAAGGCCAACCAGTTCTTAACCCTTCTGAAAATACCTTATTTCTTAGGCCTTTGAACTGCCGAGAAACATTTAGAATTATACAAAATTTAAAAAACAAAAAAAGTCATGGAATTGACGAATTACCGCCCTCTCTAATCAGACAATGTGCGGATGAACTTGCTGTGCCTTTTTGTGTATTGATAAATCAGTCTTTTGATGAAGGTATTTTTCCTGACCAACTTAAAAAGGCGATTATAAAACCGTTATTTAAGAAAAATTCAAAATCTGACGCCAATAATTACCGGCCCATAGCTCTTTTACCCACGGCTTCAAAAATCTTCGAAAAGGCTATGTGTGACCGGGTCTACAGTTTTTGCGAGAGGTTTAAAATATTTGATGAAGGTCAAAACGGATTTCGTAAACAAAGATCTACAACCCTAGCTGTCTATAAATATATACAGGAAGTAATTAATATTATAAATAATAAAAAATACGCGGTGGGAATTCTCTTAGATATGACGAAGGCATATGATAAAGTACAGTTTAAAATACTACTAGATAAATTATACGGAATAGGAATTCGCGGAAATACACATAAATGGTTTGCTTCTTACTTAAAAGATAGAGAGCAGTACGTAGAAATTGAACATTTTAACCATGACCTAAAACAAATAATACGAGTGAGATCCGATAAAAAAATTATAAATGCCTCTATTCCCCAGGGCAGCGTAATTGGCTGTCTTCTATTTATAATTTATATAAATGACCTTCCAAAAATCATGAAAGAACCATGTGTGCTATTCGCAGACGATATATCTATTCTTACCACATGCCATAACTATAATAATATCAATGAAAAACTAAACTTGATTATAAATAAAACTACAAAATGGATGGACGAGCATAACCTTGAAATAAATTATAAAAAAACAAAACTGATGACCTTCCACCCTCATCAAAAATCCCCTCTATCAATCAATTTCACAACAAATGGCACAAAAATAGAAGTTGTGAACGATTTCTCGTTATTAGGTCTGACAATAGACACACATATTTCTTGGAAGCCCCACATCAAAAAAATACGGTCAAAACTTTCCAAGTTTACATATGCACTTCGAGAAGTCAAAAAAACTACCGACCTACAAACTGCTCTTACCACCTACTACGCCTACGCTCATTCGTGGCTCAGCTATGGCATCATAATGTGGGGGAATAGCACGGACGCACATACGCTTTTCATTCTCCAAAAAAAACTAATTCGCATTATAGCTAATATGGAACCAACGGATAGCTGTAAACCCATATTTATAAAATATAATATTCTCACCTTACCCTCTATTTACATCTTAGAAATATGCAAATTTGTTAGGAAATACGCATACTTTTTTACAACCCGCGGAGACAAACACAGTGATCGATCTGTTAGATTTAAGAATATGTTAATGTTACCCTCCTCCCGCATGAAGCTACACTCAGATAGTCCCTATGTCATGTCAATAAAAATATTTAACAACTTACCGGATTCTATAAAGAAAGAAACAAGTGATGTAAACTTTATTAAAAACCTTAAGCAAATTTTAGGGCAAAAGGCTTATTACACACTGGAAGAATATATAAATGATAAAAAATTTGACATACAAACGGACAACAACAACACTAATTGAATAGATTATTATTTTATAAATAGATTGTTATTTTATGAATTGATTACCATTTTATGAATTGTTTATTATTTTATGGTTTGATTATTATTATTTTTTATGAATACACTATTATATTATTTTAGAATTGATTACCATTTTATGAATTGTTTATTTTTTTATGATTTGATTATAATTTTTTAGGAATTAATTATTATTTTATGAATTGATTATCGTTATTGTTTTGTTTTTATTTATTTTGTGTACTAATTTAATGTGAATGTTGCTGTGCCCTACAGGGTCCACGATTGTGCCTAGCTCTAAGCGATAATGTAAACAACTCAAAACATTGTGGAATGCAATAAATAATATGAGTATGAGTATGAATGTGCCCATTCAAAAATACCTTCTGGGAAAAAGTCAGGCAAATTGCATCCCATTGAGAAGGTTGAACAACCATTCCATACTGTACATATTGATCATTTAGGTCCTTTTGTTCGAAGTAAGCACAAAAATGCATACTTATTATTAATTGTTGACGCTTTTACGAAGTTTGTGATAATTGTTCCCGTAAAAAGTACTAAGTCTGTCCATTCCATCAGAGCTATTAAAAACTACTTTCACACATTTAGTGTTCTAAAACGTGTTATTTCTGATAGAGGTACGTCATTCACTTCTAAAGGTTTTCAAGATTACTTAAGATCATTAGGTATTAAACATGTAATGAACGCTGTAGCGACTCCGCGGGCCAATGGCCAAGTCGAGCGATACAATCGAACCATTTTAACAGCATTGACAGCTACTAATTACGGCAAACCCGAAAATAAATGGGATGAACATATTTCAGAAATTCAGTGGGGACTTAATAACACACTAAACAAAGGCACCGGGAAAAGCCCTGCTCAGGCACTGTTTGGTCTAAATTTAGTGAGTACCTCAAATGCGTTATTACAACTTAACGTCACAAACGACACAGAAAGTTCAGCCACTTCGTTAGAGGATACTAGGAAAGAAATTTCAGAACATATTAAAGAAAATCAAGACAAACAAAGAGAACGTTTCGATAAAGCTAGGAAAGAAGTCAATTATAAGATAGGAGAACTTGTAAGGGTAGAAAGAGATGTTCCATCAGTAGGAAAAAGTAGGAAATTAGTTCCTAAACTTAGAGGTCCGTATCGTATTGCAGAAGTTCTTGATAACGACCGTTACGTAATTGAAGATACACCACTATCTAAAAAGGGAAATAGAAGATTTAGCGGTATCTTTCGGCCTTAACATCTTAAGTTAAGTGGCTTATCTGAGAATATGTCTGAGGTCTCAGCTAAGACAGGTGTTAAGGATATGTTTGATGCCTTAACATCTTAAGTTAAGTGGCTTATCTGAGAATATGTCTGAGGTCTCAGCTAAGATAGGTGTTAAGGATATGTCTGAGGCCTTAACACCTTAAGTTATGGGACTTATCTGAATATAAGTATCAGGTTTCAGCTAAGATAGGTGTTAAGGATATGATGAACTCTTAATATCTAAATTGTAATCTAAAGTTAGGTAGATCTAAGAAAATGCACAAATAAGTTAGGAGTATATTTTACTATTTTAATTACGTTAAATTTTATTTTTTGTTTGTTTGTGTGAGAATTAATTTTCCCGGGACGGGAAATGTATCAGGAAAGGCCGACTGTTAGAAACTCTTTCTTCGATAGTCGGATTTCCGGAATCGATTAATAATTCTTAGATATTTAATTTGATCAATCATAGACATTCTTTGTTAAATTATTATGTGCTTAAATTTAATAACAATATTTAATAAATACTGTTAACTGTAATAACAAAATTAAGTGTTATCGTACGCACTACTTCCGGTTGTGCCACCACGTTTATATATAAATGTCAACCTAGGCTGCTTCCGGTAAAAGATAACATGTGGTGGGAAGTAGTGCGCACGATGGTTAGTCAGTCGACATCGAACAGTTCAAGTGTACACAAGTGTAAAGTGATTTTGTATAAAATTTAATAAATATTGTGAGTGATATTCTGACAAATTGTTTTAATTTCCCTGGACTTTAATACTATTGTTTGTCGAGATTCTTTTAAATTAATGTCAGCGATTTTATGTGTACTAGCCCCTGCTTAACTATATCTACGTAGGTTTTAAAATTAAGTCACAGTCCTAAATCATCCTACAGAAACACAAAAAGAGGATAAAAGTACCTTATGTGTTAGGAAAGATCAATATCGAAATAGAGATTGATCTTTCGTAACACCATAAGGTACTTTTAGTTGAGTGTGTTAGATTTCAACTCGCTGGTTAAACGTAAACAAACATCCAATCATCCATTCATTCATTCATTCGTTCATCCACTAATACATTGATATATCCATTCATCCAACCTCATAAACTTTCACTTTTATTAAGGTAGTAGGAGTATGTATTAGTAGAAAAGGAAGTGTAATTTGTTTTATTATTTCCGACAAAAAGAAAACCACTAGGAAAAATAAGTACTGATTGCTAGGCTGGACTCAATGTAGATCTATGTGATGTCTTGTTTGCACGTATTTAGATCTCTCAATTTTTATTTATAAAGTTGACTGAGGCAGACATCGATATATAAGTATATGTACTACATTTGTGTACTACGTATTTATATGGAGGCAGAATAATGTTTTAATTGCGTTTAGTGCTGTGTACTGTGAGGATCGAGAGAGGTATCGCGCAGCAGCCTTACGTACTTTGTGGAGGTATCTAATAATGATATACAATTATATGTTAGGGTAGGTAACTACTGTGTATATTGGATTATTTTTGATTATTCTCTATTATTAAGGTGAGTATACACTTGAGCATTTACTCGAGCATTTCTATGTAATGTAACGTTTTTACGAATGGTACAATAGAGGTAAAAGCCCAGTTTCCATATAATGTAACGTTCTTGCGAATGCTAGACGCTCTGTTTGACGGAATGCTCACAGCGAGTGTGCATTTACATTTCGTTTTATCTTGCGATCACTTATGCGAAGGCTCGATGAAATGTTACACCAATACGCTTGTTCGTTTGTACAATATTAGTTTGCATCAAAACGGCGAGCGTGCTCGATGTTTGGTTCGTGAAAGGGTTACACTAGAACATATCATAGAGCGGCTCGTTGTTCTGTTACAAGTAAATGCTCAAGTGTATACTCACCTTTATATTTTATCGTTTGACCTGACAGCTCACACGTCAGACGTCAAGTTCTTGTTATTCTTAAAGAGTGTTCATCTCATAACCTTAACCAATTAAATAACGTTGTATAACTTGAAATAAGCCTGAGTCTCTACGGTACTTATTGGTTTTTGAGTCATTCAGTGAATTTTATAAAGAAAAGATAGTAAGACAAAGATTTTGATATTATTATGAAAGGGTATTGCTTATAATTATTTCATAATTTCTGCCGAAAGACGTCCACTGCTGGACATAGGCCTCCCCAAGGGGGGGGTTTTGCCATAATCGCCACGCTTGGCAGGTGGGTTGGCGATCGCAATATGGTTGTTACAAAGGCACAGAGACCGCTGCTGCCCATTCTCTGATAAGTCCCTTAGTCGCCTCTTACGACACCCACGGGAAGACATGGGATGGTGCTATTCTTTACGTCCGACACCACACGAATAATTATTTGATGGTGAAATATTTTACTTACCTAATTACACTTTTCCTAACAAAGGATCACTAAATGACTCGACTCTTCAACCCAAAGGTGGCAGGGTGTGTCGGCTGTGTCACAGATGTTCGCCGGAACCCATTTGTCTTGTCGGAAAATTACGAGCGTGATATATGATGGACACAGTTCTGGCAACTTCATTCATTAAACACTATCTTCTGTGTGAGATTGTGTTCGCGTAGAAGTAAGCCGACTTGCTTTTAGTAATACCCATAGATGTATTATCATACACAGCAAAACATTTCTCAGCGGCAATAATTTTTTTTTTTTGGAATGTAGGCAATGTTTAGCATGTAAGCAAAGTTACAGCATTTGACGTACTTATTTATATCATATAATATTATATTTTTTGAATAGTTGTCTTTCTGTCGTCGGTCTGTCAGTTTGTTCCGGCTAATCTCTAAACCGGCTGAATCTATTTTGACGGGATATTTACAGGCAGATAGCAGATGTTATAAGGAGTAACTTTGGAAACTTATTTTAGAAAAAAATTAGGGTCCATCCTAAACATAATTAAAACCCCGCCGATAACCGACGATCACGCGGACGAAGTCGGCCGGCCATCAGCTAATGGGTAATATTTGACATTTTGAATTGGTTTGAATTGAGAGAGAGGGTTGGCCTGTTTTAGCACATGATCATCATCATCATCATGACAACCTATAGACGCCCACTGGTTGGCATATGGGGGGTTTCAACCGTAATCGCCATGCATGGCCGATGCATGTTGGCGACCGCAGTAGGTGTTATGATACTCAGAAGGACGCTGCTGCTCATCCTCTGGTCAATATCCTCTTGTCGCGTTCTACGACACCGTTATTTTAGCACAACTAACCTCAATAATTGTAAAAATTAAATGGACCCAAACAAAACAAAAAGGCCCTACAATAACCCTTTTCCTGCCAGAAATGAGTACAATTTCACATACGAAAGGAAAAATGTAGCACAATAAAATATGTAGCTTGCAAATGTTTGCAGCACAGCTGGTCTTAAGGGTCGGGTTACCGTGAAATGTAAATAAGGAAATTGTTCGTTCACAAACAAACGATGGAATAAGTCATCGAACATGGCTTTTTTAGTGTTAAAACTGTAGGGAAAGTAATATACTGGTCGAATGTAACTTTGATGTGGTGCCTGATATGGTATTGTCTTGTTTTCCATAAAATCATTTGTACTAATATTGTTTTCCATAATCGTCCCCCGTCATAATATTTACTTGCACTATTATCATTTATACTAATAACGTTTGTCATATCAACTTATTAGTCATAACTTTCATTTGCCATAAAATTAGTTGCCATAATAACATATGTTATAATCGTTACTTTACATAAGCAACATTTAATATAATTTAGAAACATTTATTGTTTTGTTCAAAAAATTATGTCATTAAGGCCACCCACTAACCAAATGATTTATTACAGTAATCTGCAATAAATAGACAATAAAAAGTTAGTAAAAATCGAAACGGGTAGATTAGGTTAGGTTGTGACCACACAACGCGCCTGATGTCCTCATTTGCGTAGCAAATAATATTTAGACATTTGTTTTGGCATAAATTAAATTCGCATAATGTTACTAGGCATAATGTGCAAATCTATTGTGTCACGCTAAAGTATTGTCTTAAAAAAACAATAAGTTGTGCTACAAAAGTTAGTGACAGAAACGAATCGCTGCAAAACCGACTCCACGTAGTCTTATCTGCCCTACACCTAGAGTGTAATCTAAGCCCGCGAAGGCGCGGAGGGGCGAGGCGGCCCGCGAGCTGAGGAGCAGGTGGTTTTAACGCTCGCCGCCGTGGCTGAGGCTGGCCGGCTCAGCCGGCCAGCAAGCCGAAGCCGCGGTGGTGAGCGTAAAACACATCTGTGACGATAAGCTCGCGTGGGACCGCCGGAGCCCCGCAGCGCCGGAGCCGTGACAGAAACCATGCCTGCTGCATGTTGCATGCTGCATGCTTGCTTGGATGCTGCATGCTTACTTGCATACTGCATGCTTGCTTGCATGCTGCATGCTTGCTTGCATTCTGCATGCTTGCTTGCTGCTTGCACGGTGTATGCTTGTTTACATGTTTGTGTGTTACTGCATGCATGGTAAAAATATGTTTTAATATCATTATGCGTAAATAAATGTATGCTTTAGAATGTTATGCTTAATCATTATTTATATACGTTATACGTAAATAATGTTATTGCAAAAATATAATTAGTAGAAACAAATGTACGTTAATTATATTAGGTCTTAAAATTTTATGCAAATGGATAGAGAAGGTTTATTTTTAGGTTTCCTTGTGATTAAAAAATCTGTATCTGTTATCATGATCATAACATCAACATTGCAGGCGGTTGTACTCGTACTGAACTAGTATTGTTGTACTAGTATGGGCAATGGTGAATAAATGTTATGGAAAACGAAATTATTGAAAATAAAAATTCAAGCAAATAAATTTATGGATTAACATTATTATGACACTTGATCGATTATGACCAATGAAATTAGTGAAAATGATTTTATGTAATTTAACGATTATAGCAACTGAAGCATTATTTCTAATGAAATTATGGCAAATAAAATTTTGGCATATAAAATTATGGCATGTTAAATTATGGCAAACATTAGTAAACCGCCTGATATACCAGGTGTAAACAAAAAATTGTGGGGTAAAGATATGTTTTCCCATTAATCGATTACTTTTTAACCGACTTCGTCTTTAATTGGACACGTTACATACACTCGTAACTCATTTATATATCGTTCCACTAACAATTATAATAGAGAATTTACAGCCATAGACTTTTTAACATTTCTCTTAATAGCCTTTAAACTAAAACTTAAAAGTAGATATATCACCTAATTAAAACTTACCTTTTTTACTTTGTCTACCTTCACTTTACTTTGTAAACTGATGATATAATACTCTGCCTGATGCCTGATGATATATACTAAGCCAAAAGACGCCCACTACTGGACATAGGTCTCCCCAAGGGAGGGTTTTGCCATAATCGCCACGCTTGGCGGATTGGCGATCGTAGTATGGTTGTTACAAAGGCACAGAGAACGCTGCTGCCCATTCTTTGGTAAGTCCCTTAGTCGCCTCTTACGACACCCACGGGAAGATATGGGATGGTGCTATTCTTTACGTCCGACACCATACGGACGATAATTTGATTTGATTTGTTATACAACAGTGCAAAGTTGATTTTTAAACGCGTGTTCAATTTTGATGATCAAGTCAGCGAAGGATTCTAAAATTTGCACTCGAGTGCATCACGTAACTTTTCATCTCACCTCAGCGAGGAAATGAGTAAATGCAGAAAAAGAAACATTTACAATCACAAGATACTTTTATTCCAGTTTAGATATTAACTGCTACATTATGATAGGTAGGTATTACAGAATAATCTTTAAATTATAAAAAAGTCACTGTGGCACTTGGGGACTGCCGCGGTAAAGCTATTGCATAGCATGTTATATATATACATATATATTATATACACTGGTACACCTACCCCTCCTACCACCCCTACCCCATACCACCACTACCCCCCACCCCCCTACCCCCTACCCGTAAAAAATGAGCTGTTATTTGATTCCAATATTAGGTGTGGCAAAATCGCTTGAACGCACAGAAATTAGTTCTAGTTTTTACACTACTACAAACTAAAATACCTAATAATAAAACGGCAATGGGAATTGCTTTTATATAACAGATTATAATTATTATACGTTACAATGTAATTTTTAATTTTTATTTTTCTCTTTTTACCAGCTTTTTATTAGCTTCACCTGTATGTTTGTATGTTGGTATGTTTGTATGTTTGTTTGTAACCGACTTCTTTGGGCGCGATTTTGACCCACTTTAAACGGCCAGTAGTAGATTTATCGAGGACCGATGACAATACACTAATTTGATAAAATTATTAAAAAAAAACAAAAAAACAAAAAAAAAAAAACATAAGTCGTTTAAAATTAGTTGCCGAAAAATCAGCTATTATATACTAGGAAGGTACTGCACAAGCGCCCCTGGTAGAATAAATGTACATAATATTTATAGATATAGATATATCCAAACTAAACAGTACAAAATAAATAATAGTTAAAAAAAACTAAAAACACGCTTTTTATAGAAAACCAAACTAAAAAATAGAAAATAAATTTTAATAAATTATTTTATTTTTAAAAAAGCGTGGGGTGCATGGTGTCAATAGTTATAAATATTTTATTGACAGATATGAGTAGAGTGATTATCATTTTGATAATATCCTGAAAAGCACCCCACGCTTTTTTTTAAATAAAATAATTTATTAAAAAAAAATTCTATTTTTTAGTTTGGTTTTCTATAAAAAGCGTGTTTATAGTTTTTTTAAACTATTATTTTTTTACTTATTATTTTGAAACATACGTCATGTTGCATTAACAGCTTCTAAAACAATATATGAATGATATTGGTACTCACATCTCCATTTCAGCCTCGGGCTCGGCCACGGAACCTTTTAGTCCTAATAAGGCTGTAAATAACACTTAGGAAAGTCTTAGGAAAGTTATATTCATATTTCAAGACTATGCTGACATATGCCTAGTAGAAGTGAGAAAAACATACTTAACCATACGTTGAATTACCGCTGTGTATCTGAATTTATTTAGGTACAGGAGTCTGTACAAATATTATAAAGAGTTATAGTTTAATAAATTTAGTGTTTAGTTTTTAAAGTGTTAGTCGTTTAGTTAAAGTGGCAATGGGCAGGTCACATCGCTAGAAGAATCGATAACAGATAGGGAAGAAAGGTTCTCGAGTGGCGACCACGAACCAGAAGACGCTGCGTTGGTAGGCCTCCCACCAGATGGACCGACGACATCGTCAAGGTCGCGGGTAACCGGTGGATGCAGCGACAGTTGGCGCTCATTGTGGCGTTCTATGGGGGAGGCCTATGTTCAATAGTGGACGTCTTTCGGCTAATGATGATGATGATATTTAATCATAATCATTTAAACTATTTTATTACTTGTGTAAAAGAGTATCTAGTAATTAATAATTATAGGAATGTCAGAGTAAATAGTGTAATGTCAATAAAATAAATAAACGTCATAAATCTATATATATAAAAATGAATCACCGAAATGTATGTAAGCGCATAATTTCCGAAAGGTTGTGTTCGTTATTGTCAGGAGAAGGTTTGTATAAAAGAAAATTTTAGGTAGGTAAGTAGGGCAGCTAGGTAGGTAGGTAGGGTAGGGTAGGGCCTACCCTACCCTACCCTACCTACCTACCTAGCTGCTATCCTATCTAGCTATCCTAATAGGGTAGGGTAGGATAGGGTAGGTAGGTAAGTAGAGTAGGATAGGTGGGTAGGTAGGTAGGGTAGATAGATAGGGAGAGGTCAACGTCTGTCAGCTAGTTGATAATAATTGTGGGTTTCAAAATTTGATTTCTGTAAGCCGTAAGGATTTCCTTCTAGATATTCCTTCACTCTGTAAAACACCTTATTAGTTAGACATTCGTTTAGCTTCCTCTTAAATATATGCAAGTTGTCGTCTGTAATACAACTTTGTTTGTTTATTTGGTTTGTAAGAACGTAGAACGTAGGATCACATTCTGCGAAACTCTGAGAAAAGAAGTACCTAAGTCTGAAGTACTCAGCAAGAAGAAGAGAGGAAAGTTTATTAATGTACGCAGGTTTCAAGCGTTCATAATGAAGAAGGAGAAAGTATTTTCACAAAAGCATAATAATAAAAAAACCGGCCAAGTGCGCGTTGAACTCGCGTGGAGAGGGTTTCGTACAATGCCAATTGATAGAATTCTTATATGTTTGCCTGCAATCTACAAGCAATGAACTATGTTTTGTAATTTTTTCAAAATTTTAAGCTCAGTAATTTCAGAGATCAGGGATGGTCAATTTTCGCCTTCTTTCATGAATAAATCAAAACTATATTTCACAATAATAACAAAAATATATTCGAGACTCTCATAACAAGCACTTCCATTTGATATATGGCACAGTAAGGTTAGCTAAACTTCTTTTTTTAATTTCCTAATCTGTCCCACGATAATGGCCCTTATTTTAAAAAAAATATTTATTTACTTTGCACATCTGTGTTTGGGTCATAGGATTATACCATCCTACCAAATTTTACCTGATTTGGTCAGTGCGCTTGTAGTGACTGAATGTGACTATACATAAAGCAAAAAAATAATATAAATTATATTATTGAATATGTGACTGTATGTGAGTAGGTCACTGCATGCATGAGGCAATGGCTGGAAGTACTAATCCGAATAAAAATTAAATTCAGGCTTTGTTTTATCGTACAATTGTCTGCATGATGACGAAGTCGCGGACAGAAGTGGTTACATACGAACTTAGGTATTTTAGGTTTTAATTAAGAAAATGCTAACGAAAGCAACTTTTTGTTCTTCGAGTAATTTGCGTGTTTTTTCTCAATTTCTTTCTTACCTTTTATAAAATTGTATTTCGCTTTCAAAGAAAGAGCTTGCTTCTTATTTTTTAAACAACTTCTTGCTGAAATGGTTCTAAGTTGTCTGAATTTTTTTAAATAAATTTATACTTTTTCATTATTAGATGTAAAACTTGTCAAATGAAACAATTCGTTTCTTTCTTTGTCTAATTTCTTTTCAGTATTTTTGTAACAGAAAAGACGGCTGAATATAATTTAATTTCAAATCTTTATTATGTGGATTTAAATATTTTGATAGTGTGAAGATTCCACCATTTGTGAGAGAGAATAAACAACTTTGTTGCATATTTTATTCACGTCACAATTTCATTAAATATTTGCATTTGAAAATTGCACAGTTTTTCAAGCGAAATATATGCACAAACGTTTTTTCAGAAATGTAGCTTCATCTAAAAACAGCTGATTTGTCATGCACAAAGATACTGCCTTTTCTCTGAAATAAGATTTCTTTAAATAGTTTCCACTTTAAAAAGGGGATGATTAGTTCAAATAAATCATAATAATAACATTTAATACATCATAATAAAATTTATATTTATTTTACATTTTTAAAAGATCTATATTTACGTCATTTATGTACGATCTATATTTGTATGAGTCACTTAAATTTATTTTTTCTTTTTATTTCGTGTTATTTTATTATTAGTGACTTTTTTCTTATAAAAGATTGTTTTTTTTTTTTTGTAATCCGCTGTCTTGGTGCGGCCGCCATAATATTCTTTTTATAACACATTTGCTCGTAAAGTGTCTCTAATTACACCAATTTCAATATCGTAATGTATGTGATTACGTACTTGTGCGTTATTGTAATGTAAAACGCACGGGTTTCGTAAAACGTACAGTTTATCAAGATGCTCCGTCTAGAACGAACGGTACTTTTTTAAAACTTAGAAAAGAGTTTTTATGTCAGAAAAGTGGTCAACATTTTATGAATAAAATTAACTTTGGGAGATAAAATATAAAAAAATAAACATTTCATTCTTTAATTTAATTAATTTTGACAATAAATTACAACCATTTATCTGTAACAAAAACAAACAAATATTAATTTACTTTATTAGTAATACTGGCTGTTTTTGTGCCTTTGCCTTAAAAAAAAGCGCTGATGCGCGCGCATCGCTAATTTGTGAACAAGTAAAAATTAATCCACGCGCTTTTTCTTTTCGCTGGTATATTTTTATTTGAATTATTTCCTCGCAAATATGTTATAAAACGTCGTATGACATACGTGCGCTTTGATAATTACAGCCTCTGCTTTCTTGTAGCCCTCGCCTACGGCTCGGGCTAGCAATATCGCCTCGGCTGTAATTTTCCACCTACCGCACTTACATCATAATGTACTATTACAATATTGAGTATTGGACATTGTATTGTCATCAGAACTAAAGGTGTATGCAAAATTTCAGCTCAATTGGATACCAATAATGGTCGAAAAATGGTTTGCAAATTTTGTAGCGATAACTTACAAACAGTGCAAGTTACGTAAATATAAGCTTGTCAAAAAAAAGAGGTAATTCATATGTATAGAAACCTAATAAATGGAATAATAATAATATGTGTGGGGACATTTCACACACGGCCATCTGACCCCAAACTAAGCAGACCCTGTACTATGGGTCTGACACCCACCGACTGTTATACACAAATACATAAAAAGATACGTATACGTACACAACCAGACACAAGGCTAACACAAGTGCTCATCACACAAATGTTTACCCCGGGCGAAACTCGAACCCGCAACACGCTGCGCAGCAGTCAATCGCTCAACCACTGCGCCAACTATTTCGTCAGATGATTAGGTAATATGTAAACAACAATCTCAAAAATAACGTTAAAAATGGCTGCTGAACATTGGAACTTATCATGCTATTTCACTCACACAATATAGCGAGTGACTGAGAGAACATGATAAACGCCGCCATCTTCATCCCTTTGAGTTAATGACAGGGTATCTATACCAATAAATCATACTGGCTTTTGCCCGCGACTCAGTCCCCGTGAGTTTCGGTTATCGCGATGCCGATGAAGTCGCGGATCAAAAAGTTTTTAGGCCATCAAGCTTAGATTGTAACAAATGTCATCTAAATCCGTTCGGTAGCTTAGTCATAAAAGGTTTAACAAACAAACAAAGATAAATAGAATTTAAGAAACCGCATTAAAATTAATGTAATATTAGGCTAAATAATAACTGTTTAATAAAAAAGCAAATAATGTGTTACGATAAGTGGAATTTAAAATAGTACTAAAATAAATGTGAAATTAGAATAAGTGAAATAAGTTATGGAACCTGTACTTGAGTATTAAATAAAATGTAAAATAAAAAGTTTTTTTCAAAAAAAAAGAAAACCGCCTTCAAAAACTAAAAAGTGATAAATAACTTTAGCACAGAACACACATTACTTTACTTTCGGAAGTTGGTGGCAATACAAAACAACAAACTCAAAGCCACCGCGCATTTTTCGCTTTTTAGTGTTGCCTTAACATTTTATGCCTTAAAATTCATTAAGAAACGGCGACACACTTAAAAGAGATTGTAAATCCTCCAAAGATTGAAGAAACTAATACGTCGTCTAAGTATTTTTTTGGGAATTTGTTGATTTTCTCAAAAAGGGCTAGATCAATTTCGGTAAAATTTATATGGGACCATTTCGGAATAAACCCCTTTCGAACAAAAAAGAAATTTGCAAATACGTCTATATGCCCGAACATACATAAAAAAAAATACAATAATTCGAATTGATAACCCCCTCCTTTTTGAAGTCGGTTAAAAAAGGTATCTGGTCATACACGCCAGAGGAAATACGCAACGCCCTGTAATGACGGGTGAATATAAAAAAAAAACAAACGAACATAAAGTCACTTTCGAATTTATAATATTAGTATGGGTTGCCACCACTGTTCACCTATCCTTACATTGTTAAAGCACGCGAGGCTCCTAAAAGCCACATTTTAGTGTTAATAAAAGTTTATTTTCCTCCCCCTCTAAACTAAACAACTCAGATGAAGGCCTTCAATCAGGTACCCAACTACATTGTTTGCTCATTAAAAACAGCTCTTCGAAGCTACAAACTTTGAGCAACAGAGTCCAAACACTAACAATACATTATCAGACTTGAAGTGTTTGAAAATAGCTTTGGACTCACGCGAATTCGCAGCATACTTAGACTGGCTAACAAAATTATCTAGCTTTCATTACGACACGCTCTGTGGAGCCAGTTGGCACATTGACTTGCAAATTCGTTGTCACACTGCCATTGTCGTCGGAATGGGCTGAATAATACCAATTGTTGTATTTTTTTTTCAGGGGATTACCACAAGGGATTCCTTCATTTGGTGCCCGAAAGTTTCTAGGACGATTTGGTAATTTACATGCTGGATTGGGCTTGAAAGGAAAATAAAAGTGCGAGGTTATTGATGCTGTTGCTTGAGAAAAACTTCCGGGACTTTTATTAGGTTGAAGTTTACGCAATGATGTAATAATAACAATAGTAGGGACTAACAGAGGGAAGAGTGGAGTTTCTTGCTCGTTCTTTTCCATAGAGACCTACCGTACGTTTTAGAACGTGCAACTAGCGTTAATGTTCTGACTGATCAACCGATTCCTTGGCAACTCAGAAGCTCTGACTATGACTTTATCACACCCACTGTAGGGCATCATCATCATTATAACAGTTAGAATATATAGTTTCTAAAAACAAGTTAAAAGTTAAGTTAATTTCCTTTATAAGTATCTACGCCTTTTCTTCAAGCTTTTACAAGCACCGTTTTACTTTAAAGGGGAGCACTTGATTAGTAAGTGCTTGGCTAAACAGTTTCTTTGTTGGTTTTTCTTCAAGAAATATGTAAGCTTTTTATAAACTTGATTGAGTTCGTGGGTAAGTAAAAATCGTACAGTTCATTCAGTTGATTTGTGGATAAGTGACCATTCATTTCATACCGAAACCCTCCGTGCTTCGAAAAGGATTTAAAGCACTTGGTACTGGCTGTCGTTCGTAGATCTTGGGCAGTAGTTATAGACAGTCAGAAGCCAGAAAGTCTGCAAACCAGTCTTACCAAGGGGTATCCTATTATCCAGTAGCTGGGTTGTAGAGCTCAGATAGGCAGTCACTCTATGTAAATCACTGGTATTTAAATGCATCTGGTTACACTGGAAGTCGGCCCTAAGGTTGTAGGGGAAAGGCTTGTAGGGGGAAGACAACTTTCATTATGGAGCCAACTCAAACAACGCGAAAAAAAACAGCTGTTCCATACATTTTGGCCGAGTACCTATTGCACTTCTGTATAGAACAGGTGTTTTTTTTTCGCGCTGTTTGAGTTGGCTCCATAATGAAAGTTGTTCAGGTTCATGGTCTGAGTCACATCTTAAAATTTTGTTAATGCATTCAATTTCATCCTGTATACATAAGCTTTATCAAGAATAAAAGTCAACTTTTATTAAGATCTTTTACAGGTTACTGTAAAAGATCCGTGATGAAGAGGAGGAGGAAGAGCCGTGATGCACCAATTTTCAGTTTAAGAGTTATCTT
This sequence comes from Charanyca ferruginea, assembly GCA_947361185.1. Lineage (NCBI taxonomy): Eukaryota > Metazoa > Arthropoda > Insecta > Lepidoptera > Noctuidae > Charanyca > Charanyca ferruginea. The sequence goes on from OX376073.1 coordinate 21,157,795, forward strand.
AAACTGAAAATTGGTGCATCACGGCTCTTTCTTCTGTAATGTCTTTTTAGAGTTTATCGTCTAGAAAATTGCTTGCCATTTCATTTTATGTTTGAAGAAATGTTTCAGCAGTATATTAAAGAGTGGAAATAACACCATAGCGTTGAAATTTTTCGTCGTTTGTAAAAGACAGTTGTTCTATACAAAAGTGGCAAACCTGCTAGGTAAAATTGCATGGTACTGCTTATTTAATAAAATTAGGAAACGAAAAAGTTTGTTCTTTCCATCGTGTTTTTCTAAAATGTTAAAGCATTCATAACAATAATACCATTTACAGGCTTTTATGAATTGTCAAGGCGTCAGTTAGTCAGAGAGTTGAAGTTTGCTAGTTGCTCGTTCTAAAACGTAGGAAGGTCTCTATGGAGAAAACGAGCAAGAAACTCTAGGGACACTCTTTTAAATCAAGTTTTTACAAAATACTGGTTTCGTTATTTTTGTTGTTCTAGTACCTAATGAAAAAAAATTTAATGATTTGACTTTTTGTATATTTGTTAGTAGCATGGCTAAACTAAAATAATACTTAATAAAATCACCAGTAGAGAGCCAAGTTAATCCTGAGTGCTATATTTTATTTTTAAAAAAAGAGTTCCACAAGAAAAAATATTTAGACGTCACGGCCAAAGTGCTAGTGTCAAATAAAAGTTTTACATAAAGTATTTTATTTAGGAGGTCCGGGCTCCTAAGTAAAATAATGTAATACCTTTATTCTTCTGGGATTTTTCCTTTGCGTTCGCCTTGTGTCTGGTTGTTGTTTATTTAAATATGTGTTTATGTATGTATATCAGCTGTCTGACACCCATAGTACAGGATCTGCCTACTTTGGGATCAGATAGCCATATATTATTGTGTGTGTGTTCCCATATATTAATATTATAATTTTACTTCATCATCATCATCATCATTTCAGCCGAAAGACGTCCACTGCTGGACATAGGCCTCCCCAAGGGTGGGTTTTGCCATAATCGCCACGCTTGGCAGGCGGGTTGGCGATCGCAGTATGGTTGTTACAAAGGCACAGAGAACGCTGCTGCCCATTCTCTGGTAAGTCCCTTAGTTGCCTCTTACGACACCCACGGGAAGTTAAGGGATGGTGCTATTCTTTAAGTCCGACACCACACGTACTCATTTTACTTAGCTGCTTCATAAAGAACAGACTTACAAGAAGGTGGTATAGTTCACTATAAATGAATAAGTAAACTTAAAAACCTAACCGCCTATTACGCTAATTGGATGCCCTCCATAAACTGCAGGTATCGTTAAACGGCTTGGGAGCTGTTAAAACTTGAACCCTAGTGAGGTCGATACCGAGGAACATGTGTGGTCAAAACTTATGCAATAACGTGTAATCAGGTCAGACTTAGTTTCCTACGGTTCCGTATGTGCTCGCTAAAGGTCAGCACTAATAAAGCAGCAATATTTGTTCGAACAGTAACAAGTACAATCACTTAATATACTGTAGGTACTAACACTTTTCCCGCGATTTCGGTTGTGTAGATTTCGTACTTTCCCGACACAACACGCCACTAAACCCACTGTGAGTAAATACGTCTAATTTACGTATATTATTCTTGTGACATTATATTTGCTAATGTTTAATTATTTTTACAATACCAAAATTGTGTTATTCCTTATTGAATCACTGTTGCATGTAACTGTACAGTCAACAGCAAAAGTAGATGATCAAAATCAGAAATTCAATACTAATGAACGGAGTTCGCGTCAAACTGTGTGGCATCGAAGTGATTCAAAAGTATGTGTGTGACAATCATATACTTTTAATAAATAAACTAGTAAAAAATTATATAAATTAGTGTTAGTGAATTAGTATTGAATTTCTGATTTTGATCATCTACTTTTGCTGTTGACTGTACAACAGCATTGCTATAGGCTTGACATTTGCATGCCTCAAGGCGTAATATGGTTGAACTATGCTCTATTACTTATTTTTTAACAACTTTATGTAATAACCCATATTAGCAAATAAATGATTTTGAATTTCAATTTGAATTTTATTTTTTATTAAAATAAGATTTTTCGTACAACTCCCCTTTGGATGTGTATTTCCAAAAATCTTTAGCATTTGTGATTTGAAAATTTTGAAATCAATTAGTTTCAGAAGTATATATATAGGATTTTCAACACAAAACTTCATCAGTTGTCGCTGCGCAAATGTTGGAGAAACGCCGACGTTCGTAAAACGCCAGTGGGATAGGGGCCTAACATAAAAATGATGACTTGTAAGTAGTTTTATAGATAATGTGTTTATATCTGTTTACGCAAGGATGTTGGCATTTTACATAGTGTCTACTAGATAAAGTAATAAATAAATATATTTATTACCTTGCACGCTATCTTCAACTCACTACGTGATGCATTTAAGTTTATTATCAATTAAGAAGTTTGGCGCTGACCCTTAGAAAGTGTAGATAAGTGATAGTGATCTAGACCATCTAGGTTTATTGCTGGAGATAAGTACTACGTAGCAATTTTGTTTAAGACAGCTTTAGTGTACCTACATCTGGGGCAGTGAAAAAAGGTAGGTATTCGCTAGAGGTTTTAAATAAAATAAAAGGTAAATAAAGTAGAGTAACTACTTTGTTTTCCAGTAATTGGTTTCTTGTGCTGGGATTAAAATGAAACGTTGACAGTAAAAATTGAACATAACTAAACACTCTATATTTTGTGCTCGAAAATATGGGACACCGAGTTTTATAAAAATTTAGTGAGCACTTAGAATTTAGAATTAGATTCTTCTTTTTATTTTCAACGTAAGTTACATTGTACACCACAACTTAAGACTATGTATTGATCAAAGTAAGTACTTACAATAAGTTTACAGAACACAACTTAAGAAATTGTTATCATTTTGTATGCTAGAAGTATGCGTTTTTGTTAAACTTTTAACTAAACAAAAAAACTGTTGTTAGCACTTGTTATGAAAAATAATAAACTAATTGACGGTATACAGATAAAAATTCTTTACCTTCCGCGCTAGTCAGTTAAGTCAGTGACTGTGTTACGGCAAGGTAAGGATGCTCGCTCCAGAAATACCAACTGTAAGTTAATTATCTATATATGTATGTATTTACAAAAAAAAAATGTATTTGTGTATGTATATCAGCTGTCTGACACCCATAGTACAGGGTCTCCCTAGTTTGGGGTCAGATGGCCGTGTGTGAAAATGTCCCCACATATTATTATTATTATTATTAACATATGGACAATTTTCCGTTGTTCATGGTCCTAAAGAAGTATACAAAAGATGCGATAGCGTCTAATGAGTTTGGCGTAAACAAGTAGTACCTCTATGCAAAAGTTTTGGACAACATGACTTATAACAAGCCACAAATGTCAATATGAGTTTAAACATCAAATATAAGGCTACTTAACATTATTTAAGTTGCTTTCATACCAAAACTATATAATACTAGCTGACCCGACAGACGTTGTCCTGTCCCGATCTACCTACTTACCTGCCTATTTACCTACACCTACCCTAACCCTTAACATTTGGATGGGGGATGAAAAGGGGGGAAAAAGGGGGATGAAAAATAGATGTTGTCCGATTCTCAGACCTACCCAATATGCACACAAAATTTCATCAGAATCGGTCAAGCCGTTTCGGAGGAGTACGGGAACGAAAACTGTGACACGAGAATTTTATATATAAGAAGATATTCATATTAAACAAAAGTAGTAAAATATGTAATTGACAATAACATGCTAATTTGACATGAAATCAAGGGTTATTCCCTGAGTACCCCGATCCCCGAGGCCCCCGTCCCGGAGGACCCCGATTTGTTTTTATCTTGATAAACTCAATTAAAAGTCCGTTTAGCTTAAAAGTACCGTCAGCAGATGGTTTATTCAGTAAAATATTAATACTTATCTAAATTATAATACCTACTTAACTTCAAAGTTTAGGAAAAAATCTTGCTTGGTTAAAGTAAATATTATAAATAAAGAATACAATAGGTCTCCTAGAGCAGTCAAAGGTTTTAATTTTTATCACAATAGTTCCTTTCTCAAAAATCAAAATGGAACATTTTACATAATTTAAAAAATACGCAAAAGTTTACAAACTAGCATAGTAAATAAATTACTTTAAAGTAATCTTTTAACATGCAAAATCAGTTTCACTTTCATAATTTTTTAGAATACAGGAAATAAAAAATGCTTTTAAAATTGATTGCTAACTTTAAAATCTCTGCTGTCTTAATATATTGTAAAATATATTTTATATTTTTGATACATTTTATTCTAGCTGTAATTGCCTCCATAAAACAATTTTCTACATTGTACAACATTTCAAATAAACTACTTACGTCTTCTGTACTTCAAACACATTTTAAACCACTTTTTATGTCGACCGTACAATTTGAAAATGACAGAAAAAAGAAATTAATCATAGTTATCATATTCGGGGTTCTGCGGGACGGGGGCCTCGGAGATCGGGGTACTCAAGGAATAGCCCTAAAATAAACATTTTCAAAGGTATCAGCACTGGTCTAAGTACAGTTTCGGGACGTATTAGCTCCGTTGCGATCAGACACTGGATTCTGAATGTCCTGCTCGCTGTCGGCTGAAAACATCACGACTCTGTAGAAGCGCGAAAAAATGGTGGTGGTTGATCACGTGTTCTCGATAATGGCACGCTTGCGATTCGTCGTTTCACGTTCATACTATTGACCGGATACGACATATATATTATTTATTTATTTATTTATTTTATTTTACTATTTATGTACACACAGTAGACAACACAGGAAAAGAACATTATAAAATATGAGTACATAGGTACTGCTTATTTCTTAAGAAATTTCTGCCAGCAGACCTGCAAAAGGAGAAATGAAAAAAGAAACATAGACTATAGTGTGTGAGAAAAGGAAGAGAATAAAGTATGTATGTGCCTTATTTAACTAACCTATAATATTATATATAAATACACATATAAGCGAACTGTTTTGTAAGCTCTTATGAGAAATACATTAAATGTAAATACGGTTGTTTCTACCACTTATTATAATCTTTTGTGAGACAGACCATCCTTTCTAAAGCTTTTCATATTACGCTTAGTTACTGTTTCTATACATCACTATTCAGCTCAGCTGCTCACCAATGAAAAGATGTTGGTACAGTTTTTTGTCAGATTAATAATATAAATAACTAACGACCCGGCCCGGCTTCGCATGGGCCTATAGGCTTCTTCGATAAATGGACTATCCAACACAAAACATTTTTTCAACTAGCAGATTTTGAGATAAGCGTTCAACCAAACTCTTCAGCTTTACACTCACTGTGGCCAAGCTCAATGGAAATTAGCACATTAAGAAATTGAACATGAAGAATTAGGACATTTTTTAAATCAATGGTAGCAAACAAATATTAGCTTGTATGGATTCCATTCTACTTACAGAACACACCATATTGTTGTCCAGACGGTAAAAAAAGTCAGCCGGTATATAATATATATATATATATATATATTTAGTATAGATTCTCCCGATCGAGTTTCACTCACTGTGGCCAAGCTCAATGGAAATTAGCCAAGTACGTAGGAGCTATTAGTACGTAGGAGCACAAGTGTGTGCGCAAACACAGGTGCACTCACACTGAGAGTGAGGGAAGATCACTCTCATAGTCCGGTGGGACGGCAACCTGTCACGACCGGGCAGGGATCAGGCGCAGGACCAACAAGTTAAGCTAAGGCACGGGGGTATCACACCACCAATTTCTAAACTCCAGGCTGTTACTGAGAAATCCCTAATAGAAAAACCCAATAACACTCTGCCCGACCTGGGAATTGAATCCGGGACCCCACGCTCAGCAGTCACGCTTGCAACGAGGCAGAGTAAAAACACGAAACGCAGACGGAGAGATACTGAGGACATCGTAGAGTGGTATACGGGACCTTGAGGGTGGAGAAGTTAGAAGCGCGCCTTAACACCAATTTCAAGTCGTTAGTGGTGCGCGTTCCGACTCAACATTTGGTGATCTTCCTCAAGGAAGAGTTTTGGCCGAAAGGTTGTTTTGCTGTATCGGCGTTTCCGCGGTCGGCTACGTGACACCTCGCAGCGTAACACGACGCCGTCGGTTCGTGTGCAGTAGTTTTTAAGTCTATTGTTTAAAATATGTGTTAGTTTATAGTTATTGTTTTTTTGGAACGAAGTTCCTTATCGCGCGTTGTGAAAGGGGGCTAGACGGAAAAAATTCTTACGAAAAGTTGTCACGACACTTTTTTGCTATTTTTATTACTTCACAAACGCAGACAATTCGAACAGAAAAATTGAATCGTTGGAACTGTCAAATAGAGTTCATTATTAGTTGAATGGCGGCTTTTGATGAAAATATTGGAGCGAATTAAAACCTTATTTTTACACATTAACCGTGAAATTCGGTTGCACAGGTTCTCAGAATAATTTTATCATACCTAGTTTGGTAAAATTTCAATTTTTAACCGTTTACGTTTACAAAATAAAGTCCGAATTCGCTTTTCGTAGAATATGTTTATGTATTTAAAGGCGGCGCGGCGAACTCTTTGAACTAGGTACCTACGGCGATATGTTTAGTACCTAAGTTTATTTGCTCAAATAGTGGCGGTACCTACCTCAATGACATCGGAATTATCATTGCGTGATAATTCCGATGATAACGACCTACGAGATAAGTCCACCTTTCACTGTGAGACTGTGTGGATTGTGAAAACGAGTGTAATTATTAAGTCTAGAATACGTAGGTTAGGTAGGTAGGTAGTTACTGTACCTACTTCTATGTTTTGTTTAGTAGGTACCTATTGAAAGTTTGGGTTTGGTAATCATGAGCTTTCTATCGGTCGCGGTCGTCAGTAGGTAACCACTGCACCTTATCGCTCTAGGTCACAGAGTACTTTTCTCTAGGTTTTACTAGCGACAATATTTTTTTTTTTTATTTGATTAAAATGTTTTGGTTTAAATTAAGCCAGTGGGAGCTTAGGTGGGTACCTAGGTAGGTAGTGGTACTTACTTTTATCATTGGCGAATTATTTGTAGTTGTAAGTAGGTAAGTGAGTAGGTACTCTTTTGCTAGAAAAAGAAAGGCAGGCAGGCGTAGGTACCTATAGGTGCTATAGGTAACCTATTTAAATAAATTAGAGCTATTCACAAACACAGTTTTAATCAACTTTGGCTTAATTAAAAAACTTACCTATTAGGTATAAAATTTACACTTCCCTGTATCGAAGCAACTGCTCAATATGGAGTCCATTTCGCTCGATACATAAACGGGCACGTTTAATTAAATTGTCTTTTAATTACATTATATTTGTTAATAATAATAAAAATATTATTATAACTTAAAAAAAATAAAATTTTATTACAATTCCTTCACTAATTAATCGAAAGGAACTTCGTTCCATCCGGGTGTCCCTTGACACCTCTCAAGTTTTTATACTTTTGTTTTACTTTGCCTTATGGCCAAATACTCAAACGCTACTCAATGTTAAGATGCCGTAAAGTCTCGGTAGTCTCACAGTCACATTGACTTAGTGATAGAGACAGCATGAGAGCACACGCAGCACGATCATTTGATGGAGCATAATAAAGTTATTTAATAAAATACCCTCATGTATAAAGAATGTACAGACATTCAATGCATTCAAGAATCTATAAGTACAATACGTACTAAAAAACTATACATAACTTAACTAAACTAAAAGAAAAAACAGATGCATTGGATGTGTGAATCTTTCATGATTTATTTATGCAGTTACGAACTCGATTATTTAACAACTCAGATTATGAAACAAAAGGCAGTTAGACCGCGCGGAACACTGAGAGTGAAGCCACCAAAGCAAATACAAAATCAAAAATGTATCTATCTGTCTTTTGTTTCATAATTTATAATTTTTCATAATTAAAACATTGTCCTCATGTAAATAAGTTTTTGTCTTTTTTGAGAATGAATAAATATCTATAACCTTGCAAATAAAAAGTAATAACGAACATAACAGTTTGCGAAAGCGACCGAACCGAGTCATCTAAGTAAATCAATTCAAGAATTTTGAAAGGGACGCTGCCTCGGTAATATTTATATGGGTTGAATCTACGACGCGACGTCGGGTTACCCAAAGGAATTTTGTTTACTTCATCCATATATTTCCAAGGAAGTTTTCTTAAGCTGCATTTAAATAATATTGTTGAATTTTTGGCTATCGGTTCACAAATAAATTGGGCAAGAAAATATTAGGTAGAATTTTTTATAGCGTCGCTTAGCTTTTGAATAAAATTAAAGAAACTTACCTACTATTTGATTTTATTTTATTATCTTTTTTAATTTATTTGATGCGGGTTGCCCAAGACCGGGTTGGTTGGTGATCTCTGGGGGAGGCCTACGTTCAGCAGTGAACGGCAACAGGCTGATATGATGATATGATGACCTACTATTTCGGACCTAAGTGTTGCGAATGAGTGTGTCACGATTGCATGATGTTCACTTGGCCTAAGAACGTTTGCCCGAATGATCATTTGACTGAAGAACGATTGCCCGAATGAATGATGGTTACCCAAAGAACGTTGACCGACATCTTGTCATTGAGTGGGAGCAGTAGTAGTGTCTTGCAATCGGCATAATAATAGCTGAAATCACCAAACCGTGTGACAGTTTGGTTACATTGCTAAGTTTTTTCATGTAGACACAACTACGACACTACCAAAATAACAGACTGTACAAATACGTGTGTGTGTGTACGCACACACACGTGTGTCTACGCGCCGCAAGAAAAAAGCAGTTTCGACAGCACATTCGACGCGGGAAGAGGTGAGGAACAGTGTTTCGGAGGGCGGCGGGGCGAGTCGCTACCGTACGGTAGTACTCATATTTATACTGTGCTTTAGTGAGTAGCATTTGATATAGAAGGTTTTAAGTCAAACCGAAGTGTGAGTCTATTGCTTTGTGAGATTACTAAACGACTTATGAACGCCATTGTACAGACAGCGTCAACAACTGCTAACCCCCTATCAGAAGAAATTTCATTATTTTCCCTACATGTACCCTATCATTCCGACCTCGCCGCCGAGGTCCCTCGCAACGACCTCGTAACCCCCCCCCCCCCCCGACCCTTGCTAGCGCCAGCCCGCGTCGCTGAGCCCTTAGCTTTAAAATAGCCCCTAATTAATGGAGACCCGATCCAGCCTGCCCCTTTGCTGCCCTCTCCCAGTGGCGACCTAAGCCGAGGCTCGTACCCCACAGGGGGTGCCCTTAGCGTAGTCACTTAGTTTATAAGTTTTTGCCCTGGCTGGAGGCCATAAAAATCACTTTTTAAGGCACCACAGGATTGTCCGGTTAAGCAGTAACCAACCCTCAGGTTGAACTGCGAGATGCCATACAGAAAAAAAAAAAAAAAAACATGTACCCTACTAATTATATTTTAGGAGTGCTGGGCTTTAACTCGTTAGAGGTGAGAAGAGGCCTTGAACAGCTCACGGTAGCCTGTAAATACCTTTGCGGGCGAATCGACTGTCCCGAACTCCTTGGTCTTTTCTGTCGCCTTTTTGTGCCCGACAAATACATCGGACATCGTCAGTGCCACCGGCACAATCTGTTCGCGCAGCTGTCATCCAGAACTGTTGCCAGAGCTGAGTCTCCAGTGTGTCGTACTCTAAAGATGCTCAACGCCCTCCTAACGGCCAATCCTGAATATGATGTGTTTGCGGATGAATGGAATAAAATTATGCGTGTATGTCTGGCGTTCTGTGAGAGAAAGTATGCGAGGGTGTCCACTGTTCCATGTTAGTCTTTAATTAATTTTACGATGAAATTTACAATATTGTATATAAAACCTTTATTTTGTTTCTAAGTTAATTAATGTAATTGGTATTGTACCGTTTTAATTAAATAAATAATAAATAAATAATTTTTTTTTTTTCAATGCTTGGTGGTTAAGCAGTTGATGACGCTGTCTGTACCCATTAACAGTTTCCAATCAGACGAGGCAACTAAGCAATATCAGTCTTGCTAAAAACGTAGGTAAATCAGTCTTTTAGAATTACTTCCAGGATTTCTAAACGATCAGGAATGGGTTTAGGTGAAAACGTTATTAAAAATAATGAAATTGGCCAACTGTTAATACAATTAAATCAATTTCATTATTGAACACAGGTGTACATTTTATCCCAGGTTGAACATTGATCTTAAATAATACCTACTACTACCTATTCAAACTTCGCGAACGTAATGTTTCATAAAAATAAATTGTTTCACGTTGAAAAAACTCTTTTACTGTTTTAGTTTTTCCATAAAGAGGTAATGTAAGAACTATTTTCCTCTATTATTTTATAGATAATGTTGATAAAGGCAAAAGCCTACGGGCGTACTTACCATTTTAGGTTACGAATCTTCAACCAGATAAATTCTAGTCCATATTTTTTACGCGCTATGTCTTCCAAATTTTATATGCTTTGATGAAGGGTCTCTAGCCCGCAGCGGTTTTAAGACCCGACCACACTAGAGTGAGCAACTTGCGGTCGCAGTCACGGATGCGATCAGATACTCAAACTCAACTTAAAGTCAAAACAATTTATTTTAAACTAACGATCCAACCCGGCTTTGCACGAGCCCAGTGTAGATGAACCTATACATATAGACCTTCCTCTTGAATCACTCTATCTATTGATAAAAACCGAATTGAAATCTGTAGCGTAGTTTAAAAAAGCTTATGTTTAACGAACCTCCAGATCTAGTAAATGATCACCAAAAATAGTAAATAAAATGATACTAAAAATATTAAATGATCAACAAAAAAGAATCAAGAAATAAAAGCGATTTGGTTCTGCCACGCGGCGGCCGCTGCCGCGGCACTCTCGTTCCGCTTGGTCGCCTCGTGCGTAGGGGTCACAGTTCTAACCTAACCTAACGTGTATATGTCGGATCCGCCCCAGGGGGACTTTAGGGTCAAAACGATTTTGGTTATTTTGCACACTAAGATTTGGTGATCATTCAGGTACTACATTTGGTATTTAGTTTTGGTGATCATTTTCTACATTTGGTATTTAGTAAGTATTTTTGGTGGTCATTATATTTATTCACGTTTAAAAGATCTAAGCACACGGAGGGACAGACGGCAGGAGCGACTTTTTAAGTAGAGATTATAAATCATTTGCTGGTACTTTTGAATTGTCTAAGAGTCAGTCAGACAGAAAGCTGATGCTGGTTGCTCGTTCCAAACAGTACGGTTCTATGGAGCTGAGAAACTCCATAATTATCTCTTATTTAATCAATAATATTATATTTCATGGTGGTCTACAATAATGATACTGCAAAAGTCTTTATGGGCAGGTCCAAACTAACGCGGGCAGCCAATGTCCGCATAGTATGGCTGCTCGCGTAGTACGGTTAACGCCAAAAATCGTTTTACACTTTAGAATATTGTGCTCAATAATTAGAATTTAAAAAAAACTAAATAATGAGCACAATATTTAACGAAATACGGAATTAATATAAAATCAAGATAAAATAAACTCAACTCTTACCTGAAATGTTGATAAGCATAATGCATCGATTATTGTATGAGTCTATTTAGATGATAATAATAATATGTAAAAGTAACATTGTTAATCGATTTATGTCGTTGATCGTACATGACCGCGCCTGCAAATGGTCCGTGTGATCGAGGTTTTAGTGCTCTTACGCACTAGCGGTTAACCGCGCGGCTAGCCGCTTTTCCAGTTTAATATGCAACCGCTTATGATTGTACGCACTAAACCGCCACAAAATTTTAACCGCGGCGGTTGAATGGAGTGCCTGATGAACTTCGACACAGAGAAATTCATTGTTGAAATTCAACAACGAGAAGCTATTTGGTGTCATAAAACTGTTAGTAATTCTTCAAATGACAAAACACTCATTCTAACATAGCCGAAAAATTTATCTTGGTGCTTCTTCAGTTCTTGAAAACAACTTGCGAACTGGCCAAATTCGTTGCGACGTGTTTCTAGTAAAGGATGAATCCAGTATCTTTTTTTATTTTTCTTTCGTTGTTTTTGGGAGTAAAAATAAATAAAGCTATCTCGACGGCGTCCATTTTATTTATGGGCCACGCGTCTTCGAGCGGTCCAACCGCGGTTGGACCGCCGCTTAGGCGGCCAACCGCTAGTGCGTAAGGACCTTAAGACATTTTTGGTAGCTCTCATAATTTGCCAAATATAAATAATTTAGAATTTGTGCGAATTCGTGGTAGAAAGAATAATGAGGTAATCCCCGCAGGCCTTAGAGTAATGAGTTGTTTATTTAAATTTTGACATTACGAAGGCCAATTTGTTTTATTGTATTTCGGCCTAATTTGTACTAAGGTTGAACTCCGCTGAAAAAAAAAAATATCGTGAGTTTGTTTTGTATTTTTTTTGTAAAATAATAAAACATACATTGGTAGCGGATTTTTACAAAAAAAAAAAGATTTTACATGCGGTAGTTTATGAGACTAGACGTCCCAGGGCTGAATGTTTTTTTTACGTCATTCTCTCTGCACTCGTCAGGACTCCTACGCCCCTCTTAGACGTCGCGGGGGGAGTCCATCACTTCAGTCCCCCGCTGACCTGAGGGGCCCGCAGAAGAGGGGCGGCACTAATCGGGGGTGGCGGAAGTATCTTCAGGTCCTGCGACCCCCGACGTACGTGTGAGATGGAACACCGGGGTGGTTTTTTGTAGGTAAGAGACTGGCAGACCCCTTCACCGGCCCCAGGGCGGAGGACATCCATAATGATTATCCACAAAAAACAAAAAAAAAACTTATGCAGTCGGGGGATCCCCGTAAGAAACGAAACTCCTTACGTAACTGACCAAAAAAAAAATTTAGGTTTATATAAATAAATAAAAATAAAAAATGTATAAAAATAAAAAGTAAATAATTATTATATATACACGACACGACACGATACACGATATCACCTGCTCGTGTGCTCATTTGTTTGTAGTAGATACACGCACACATACACACACGCATTTCGTTACGTGACGATTTCTACTAATTCGCTCTACCCGTAAGCCGCGTTAAGGTCCTTACTTTAGGACTAAACAATAAATGCAGACAAATGTGAGCAGATCCGACTTCACGTACAGACAATTATAAAATAGTAAGTTATAGTTATATGTGTATCTTGCCCGTCCTAACCTACGGTGCTCAGACCTGGTCGCTTACCGAGTCACAAAAGTTCCGCCTCGGAGTTTGCCAAAGAGCAATGGAGCGCAGCATTCTGGGTGTAAAACGACAGGATAGAATCAGGAACACCACGCTGCGTTCTAAAACAGGTATATTAGACGTAGGCAAAAAGGCTGCCAGGCTTAAGCGGGATTGGGCGGGTTACGTCAGCCGCATGCAGACTAACCGCTGGGCGAGAGTCTCCACGCAATGGGTGCTTGAAGATGGACGGCGCGGCGTCGCCGAGGACGGCCCAGAAAGAGATGGCGAGATGACCTAGACGCATACCACGAGGGCTGGTTCGAGGTGGCGCTGGATAAAAGATCCTGGAAGGACTTGGGGGAGGCCTTTGCCCAGCAGTGGGACAGCACAGGCTAAATAAAAAAAAAAATAAAAAAGTTTTAAAATAATAACTAAGTAAGTACCTTCTGGAAAAAATATCCTCTTAAAAAAAACATTTTACAGACACTACAAAGTTGTATCTACAAAATATTCAGCAAACGTTAAAGTTCTTTCGTTTACACCATTTGAGAAGCACGTCCTATTAATTTGGAGTACAAAATATCGACTGACTTGTTCTGCGATACTTTTAGGGTTCCCTACACAATGGATGCTGACGGGGTCTTATAACTAACTACTGTCTGTTTGTTTGTCACAGGCTAGCTAGGTGTGGAAGTAGAAAATGTGTTTGTTACTTACTCCTCAGAAGATAATATGAAATAGGAACGTGTTGTGGCGCCACTGTTCAGTAACTGTGTTGTAGCGTGGTTATCAGCTACCCGGAGTGGTATTTAAAAGGCTAAAATGAGTGGCTGAGCGATCGACTGCTGCGCAGCGTGTTGCGGGTTCGATTCCCGCCCAGGGTAAACATTTGTGTGATAAGCACTTGTGTTCGCCTTGTGTCTGGGTGTTGTTTATCTATATATGTATGTATTTACAAAAAAAAATGTATTTGTGTATGTATATCAGCTGTCTGACACCCATAGTACAGAGTCTCCCTAGTTTGGGGTCAGATGGCCGTGTGTGAAAATGTCCCCACATATTATTATTATTATTATTAAAATATATATCTATCTATTTATTAAAAATGAATCGTTGTTCGTTAGTCTCGCTAAAACTCGAGAACCGCTGGACCGATTTGGCTAATTTCGGTCTTGATATATTTGTGGAAGTCCAGGGAAGGTTGATACGGTAATCTATTGACAGGTTAACGTCTGTCGGGTCAGCTAGTTAGTTATAAATAACATACACACACACACACACACACACACACGCACACACACACACACACACACACAAACAAACAAATGAATTAGTGAAGAGAGACGATGTTGATGGTAATGACGGTGTTTTTATTTTTATTAAACATTCATTAAAAGAAAGGCGATGCCCCGATTTCGTCACAGAATAAGTAGGTACTGTAAGAGATCCTTATGGAGGATTCTTACTGGTACCGGGATATGCGTAATTGTAATAGGTTTATTCTATAAATAAAAGCACTGAAACTCGGTACTGGTTTATATTATCCGATACTTGTAGTGTGCCCGTGACGAGATCAGGCTAGGAAGTCCTAATGTCAAACGTAAAACAATACAAGTCTACTATTCAAACTTATTCTAGAAGTTTGCTGAGTGTTCCGTCATAGAGTATAATATCTAATGACTATTATCTCAGAAACACATCAGATCTCCACAGTACCGTATGAAATAAATTAAATGGTTCATATAACATTATCATTATTTATTGTGAAATTTTGTGGCCGCCTAGCCCAGTCCCTACTACGCTACGCCACTGGTACGGAACCCTTACTGTGCGAGTTCGACTTGCTCTTGGCAAGGTTTTCCACAGTTCAGTCACAACTCCGCTCCGGTTGAAGTTGTTGGGTAGTTGATACTTTCCGAATTCGTTCCTAGTTTTTGGCATGCGGCACGTTTGCACAATTTTTCTCTTTTTACTTTGCGAGTTGCGATGGGAGATATCAAAATTGATGGTGCCTACTGGTTGGATAACGTTAAATGTGGTAGACTATTGGCTGTTTGGGTGCATTGGTTAGCCAATTTCGTCGTAGTTATTTCAGAACAGTTTGTGTTTTTGACACTGTCATTTATTATGTAACTTTCTTATATGTGGAAGTTTTTAAATGGCAAATGACAGCGCCCATAGTACATTGCTTACTATAGATCTTCTTAGTCTGTAAGCTTTCAGTATAATAAATAAATAAAATAACACCTTTTTGGCTAAAACATTGAAGGTTAAACCTCCAGTACCTATGAACCAACGCAGTATAGACACTCAAGAGGGTATAGAAAATAATGTCTTGATTTTATTAATGATATCCTTCATAAATTCAATTTGCGATTAGTGGGTACTGCATACTTTTTTTGTAGCTGAAGCGCTGAAGCGCATCCGTGCCTCGGAAAGCACGTAAAGCCGTTAGCCTTAGTTGTCATTCGTAGATCTTTGACAGTCGTTATTGGTAGTCAGAAACCAGAAAGTCTGGCAACCAGCTCCCAAGGTATATCGTGTTATCGAGTAACTAGGTTGTAAAGATCAGACAGGCAATCGCTCCATGTAAAACACTCTGGTATTCAGCATGCTTTCGGTTAGAGTGGAAGCCGACCCAGCATAGTTGGGAAAAGGGTAGTTAGATGATGATGTACGCTGAAGCACTTTATAGCGCTTTCACTTTTAGCTTACGCTGCAAAGCCGTTTATTCAGTACAGCTGACTTTTCATGATGAATCTGTTCTGTAATGAGAGTTAGTTAACCAGATGTTCAATTAATGAGGCAGGTCATAATAATACTTCGTGGTAACAAAAAGTTAAGACTTATAGGTGTTTTGTTTAAAATTTACGAGGTTTCAGAGTTTGGTACGTTGATTTTAGGTTTTGAATTGAAGTTAGGTTCTGTTATAATTATATTTGTTTAGGACTCGCTAACTGTAGTTGGTAGGATAGAATTGCTAGAGGAAAAGTTTGAGGAAGTGGTTAATCAAATTCTAAATGTAAATGTAATTCTTCCAACCGAATTTCGTTCACGGTGGCCAATCTCAATAGAGATCAGCCAAGTACGCAGAAGATATTATAGTGCACAAGTGTGTGCGCAAACACAGGTGCACTCTCTCTTCTCTCAATCTCATAGTTCGTAGGGACGGCAATCAAACACAACCAGAGGGCTAATACACGTAATTTTATGACGCTCCGATGAAGTTGCTGTGCAGTTGCAGTTAAGTTCAAGTTTCTCGTAATCTTTGAAATGCGCGTAAGCTGCGCGTGAACTGCACGTCAACTGTACGACAACCAAACTCTACCAAACTTACTTAAGGTGTAGCCACAATATAATCGAATAGAATCATTGAAATTACATTTCAATGAATATGACGTTATTATAAGTACATATTTGAGTGCTTTTTAACTGTAATTTTGAGACGTCAAACGAATAGTAGAATACCGATCATGTTGCGTTCCGAAGCTCGCACCAAAGACGCGCAACAGTACAATGCCGTTATTGCGATCGCGTGACGCGAACTTGACGCGAGCGTGTCTGACAGCGGCAGAGAGTACGAAAAGCGTTGTTTAGATCGAAACTTAACTGCAACTGCACTGCAACAGCACTTTTTTAGTTACGTTAATTAGGCCACAGGGAGAGAGTAATCACAGGACCAACGGCTTTACGTAAAAGACCGACAACGGCTTGAGCAAGCATGGTGATCAATCCTCATGCCTTTTTCGTATGAAAAGACGTCTTTGTACTGCAAGACAATAAAAGCACGGTATTATTTAATTACACAACTTACTTCCTGCCCTTGTCACATGTTACTTGGGGTCAGCGCAACATGTGTTCTTCTTCCATTCCGTCCTGTCCAACGTCATGCTTTCACTGACTCCCTTTTCATTCATATCATTCCTCACACAATCCATCCATCTTGTCTTTGGCCTTCCTCTCCCTCTCCATCCATCCAAATTAATATTAATAACTCTTTTAGTCACATGCGTTTCATCCCTCCTCTTCACATGCCCATACCGAGACAAATGATTCCCTTTTAACTTTTCTGTCACTGGCGCCACTTTCAAACTTCCTCTAATGTATTCATTTGTAAGTAATACCTATTCGATTTAAATAATAAAATTGCTGGTTTAAACTTTTTTAAGTCAGTAAGCCATGGACTAGGAGAACATATTTTTAATGCCACTCAACAACGTTTTATAACCAAATGATTATAATATAAAAAAATATGTTTTATAACCGTCCTTGCTTATAAAATATTTATGGAGCAGAACATTGAAAGCGGTCGCGATCGATCGTTCCAATTATTATGTAAGTTTTTACTAAGCCTTCTGATATCATAAAATAATAAAAATCTTTATTTTTACAAAAACCTTTGTTATTGCATAACTTGGTTAACTAAAGGTCACACGGATAAGGTAAACCCTGACTCCTAAATAAGGTGATAGTGGCCGCAGAATATAGACTCGTATATCATGGGGACTTATGTGTCTATTCTGCGGCCACTATGATAGGTACCTAAAAAACCTTTTATGTTGTGTTCTAACAACAAATAGTCATTGACATTGCGGATTACAAAATACGTTATTAATATGGAAACTGACTTAGCAAAATGTTATATTTAATTTAGTAAGAGAAGAAAGGCGAAAGAGAAGTAGTGGAAGGCCATTGAAAAATGGTTGGATTGTGCGAAGATTTTTTTTTTTGTATTAAGTGAATAAGGAAACAGTGAAAACATGACAATTGACAAGAGGGAATGGAAGAGGAAAACGTTGCGCCGACCTCAAGTAACATGGGATAAGGACAGGATGATAATGACGTAGGTATAATTAATAGCTTGGCAGTAGTGTTGATTTCTTTCAGTAAAATATTTTTCGTAATATGACCAGTGCTTAAACTTAAAAGCTTAAAAACTTCTACACAAACTACACAACCATTTACAAACATTGGCTTCTAAGACACAGGCTTATTGCCTAGTTTAGGAGTCAGATGTTCGACTTTAAATTGTGTCACTGTTATACAACCTATACATAAGACTCTTTTATGTACTTTTATGTCTATGTCTTGTACAAAATAAATAAATAATTTAATTAAATAAAAAAATTAAAGGCTTAAATTACTGGTTTCACCAAGAAGAAGGGTTCATCAAGAAGATGTTTTAAAAACAAGATAACATTGTAAAGAACCGAAGAAGACCCGCCAAAATTAATTATACCGACGACCTTAAATCTGTAATCCCTTGATAAAACTTAAAACCTTAATCGGCTTAACAGACTCTGCTCAACAAGATTCTTTTTTTTATTTATCAACTTCAAACTGCCTTGAAAGCTCAAAGACATTGTACAAACAAAACTATAAGACGGGCTATGACGGGCTTTAAAAACTGGCCAAGCGCGAGTCGGACTCGAAGAAGGTTCGAAAATCTAGCAAAAAAAAAAGCCGAGAAAACACGTTTATTGTATGGGAACCCCCTGTAATTTTTGACTTTATTTTATTTGTTGTTATAGCAGCCAACTGGTTTGAGGCGGTGAAAAAAAAGACTACCTGAAAAAACTCGGTCTCCAATAGGGTTCCGTTTAGACACTTTTGGCATAGAACCTTAAAAATAAACAAGTATAAACACTAAAGAAAACTTTGGTACCATTGCATTTTACAGGCAGAAAAAAATTAGGAAATGGTGAAAGTTAGCCCTTTGGGAATTAAACATGGAACTCTTAAAGACGCGGACGTGTGAAAAGGTCTTAACGGGCAAGAACATGTAGGGACAGGCAGGGACAGGCGGGCAATCCCTAGTGTGTCACAAATAACGATGCACGAATGTGCCCACTCAATGTTTGGAGAAAGAACAAATTGCCTTTTGAATGGCAACGTGTAGCCAAAAGTGTCTTTGCGGAGAAAAATGTGCTTGGAAAAATATTTCAGGGAAGTAACGAGTAACTAGTTACAGAAGATACAGTACTTTTTAGTGAACGATAAGGATATGAAGAATTACTTACTCCGATGCCGAAGCAACGCTTTCTCAATTTATTTAATGAGTTGTAAGTACATAAAAAAACTAAGTTTAAAAACTAAAACCCGACTACAAGAAAAAGTGATCTAAAAAGTACGAAACAAGAAAATATTTCACACAGAAATCAAGACATAGGTACAAAATGGTCAAGATAAGCCGTGGTTGCATGTCTGTATCCCATAAGAGTGCGATGAACATGAATTATAATGGCATGCAACCACGGCTTACCTTGACCATTTTGTACCTATGTCTTGATTTCTGTGTGAAATATTTTCTTGTTTCGTACTTTTTAGATCACTTTTTCTTGTAGTCGGGTTTTAGTTTTTAAACTTAGTTTTTTTATTTAAACCATTTTGGCGTCACAGCTAAGTATTATATATTTAAAAGGTACTAGTGAACCCCTTTCTAATGATAATAAACACGGTATGCGTATCTAAATTAATTTGGTAATCTTTCCTTTTTTTAAATAATTTGTGACAAGTCACAACTAAATATTATATATTTGAATAGTACTAGTGAACCCCTTTCCAATGATACCAAACACGGTATGCTTGTCTTCATTTTTTTTTTTAAATCTTGGTTTGTTTGTCCGCCAGAGGGCGCCACATTGGATTCGGTGACACGTCATATAGCCTATAACCAGCGGACAATCAAGACGCTTCTAACGATACCTCATTTGTTCAGTTCTAGTAAGTGGTTTAGGAGCTATGAGCGAACAGATGAACATACATACATACATACATACATACATACATACATACATACATACATAGCCTGTCAAAATCATAACCCTCCTTTGGCTTTGCCGTAGTCGGGTAAAAATAGACAACCGCCTTCAAAAACTAAAAAGTGAAAAGTAATTTAGCATGACTTTAGTTTCGAAAGTCGATGGTTTTGTTCTGCTTGTTGTTTGGTAAAGATTTCGAAACTAAATTAAAATAATATAAACTTTAACAAAAATGCTTTAAAAGAAGATAACCGCCTTCAAAAACTTGGAACTTGAAAAATTGGAAACTGTTTTTAGTTTACGTTCCAACTAGTATGTTACTTTGAAACAACACGGTTCAATTACACATTCGGTTCGGTATGAAGCTATCAAATTGAATCGTGTTAACTCAATAGTGAATTATTGATTGTCAGTCACACCCTTAATTTCTGTCTTTTCAATCAGAGACTCCATCATATGCTAACAAAACAATTTAAAAGTTGCACTCTTATTTGAATAAAAAACCCGCTGACTTTTGAATTTCAAAGTGGCTGTATAATTATGACATTGTCACAATTCTTCGGGGACGAGAAGTCTTCACAAAGTTTAAAGATATTTTAGCTTTTCAAAGTGTAATATATTTAAAGTGAAAAGTACATTTTGAAGTTCTTGTAGTCTTCCATTTGGAGTTACAAATTCGTAATGCCCTAGTTCTATAGCCTTATTTTTAAACTTTTTCTGATGGTTGACTTTAGTCACATTTTCAGGTAGGTAACAAATCTGCTGATAGACTGAAATAAAACTGTGTTAATTCATAAATATTCGTCTACTCGGGTGACATTTTAGTACTTACATTAAAGACCATTTTTCAAAATCAAAATATGTACTAAGTTACAATGTAGGAGTTATGGATGACCGAAATAAACACCTTTCTTCTTGGAAAGCATCTATTATATTTTTTTTAGAACTTCATAAATTTGATTCGTCTATTACTATTATTTTTTTCTCTCTCTCATTCACTTACCGCAGCATTCATTCAAATTATGTTGCGTTCAGAATTAACATCCATTGTCCACTCCTGGGCAAAGACCTCCCCCTATTCCTTTCACTTCTCCAGATGTTACGCCTCATCTCGCCAATTCTTTAGAAAACTACCCAAAGCATCTTGCCATCTTCTCCTTGGTCTACTACGACACCAACTAACCGTGTCAGGGCTCTAGTCTTGCGATATGCAGGCCCACATTTCGGCGGCTTATTTGGCAGACTGTGTCTGCCCAGTCCCTCTTCAGCCTTGCATTGGTTTAAGCTACGTCGATAATTTGTGTCTTTATATAGAACAGAAAAATAATTATATGGCTTTCAAAAATTGAAGCATAAAAATAATGTCACTAAGTATAAAATATTGGAAAAAATTCAAATTTGATCCTTATCACAATGCTTACTAAAATAATAAATGTTCACATAAAAATTGCTGACACGAAAATTACATACTTGCATTGGAACAAGGTTGTACAAAATTTGGTCTTTATAACCTGAGTATTTTTATGTATTAAGTTTTTTACTGTAGTTATCATTATTATTACCATCATCCATCGTTATCATTATTGTTATATGGTATTATAAAAATAGAAATAATTCGAGTGACCAAGACTCAACAAGCTTGTTAGTAAATCTTACGACTATGTTAGTAAGCACAGACAATAAACAAAAACAAAACAAGAATTTACAAGTCACTAGCTGCAACGACATTCCATTAGAGACGGCACAACAGTGACCCAAGTATTGATGTTGTTGCTTGTCATGTTGTGCGATTACGCTTTGGGTGATAATTAGGTCAACGCCTATAATGTGAACCTTGTCATATAGTAATATTGTGTCTTTGTCACCTGTTGTAGGTAATTGCCTTTTGAATGAATAAATAATGGCTGTTCTAAAGGTCCCTCCCATAGCCACAGTATAAGTATTAGTACTACCGCAGAGTAGCGACACGCTCCGCCTCCCTCTGAAACCGTGCCTCACCTCTCCCCGCGTCGAACGACTAGCTCTGGAAATTGCGTTTTTGTTCGCGCGGCGCGTAGACACGCACACTCACGCACGTATCTGTATAGTCTATTATTTTAGTATTAGTGTAGGCAATCGTTTCATTTCTATGTAGGTAGTGTCGGGGGTGTGATAGCCTTCAACTCAGCAAAACAAAGCCGAGAAAAACACGTTTATTGTAACCCCCTGTAATTTTTGACTTTATTTTATTTGTTGTTATAGCAGCCAACTGGTTTGAGGCGGTGAAAAAAAAGACTACCTGAAAAAACTCGGTCTCCAATAGGGTTCCGTTTAGACACTTTTGGTATAGAACCTTAAAAATAAACAAGTATAAACACTAAAGAAAACTTTGGTACCATTGCATTTTACAGGCAGAAAAAAAAGAGGAAATGGTGAAAGTTAGCCCTTTGGGAATTAAACATGGAACTCTTAAAGACGCGGACGTATGAAAAGGTCTTAACGGGCAAGAACATGTAGGGACAGGCAGGGACAGGCGGGCAATCCCTAGTGTGTCACAAATAACGATGCACGAATGTGCCCACTCAATGTTTGGAGAAAGAACAAATTGCCTTTTGAATGGCAACGTGTAGCCAAAAGTGTCTTTGCGGAGAAAAATGTGCTTGGAAAAATATTTCAGGGAAGTAACGAGTAACTAGGTACAGAAGATACAGTACTTATTAGTGAACGATAAAGAGATGAAGAATTACTTACTCCGATGCCGAAGCAACGCTTTCTCAATTTATTTAATGAGTTGTAAGTACAAAATAGACAACCGCCTTCAAAAACTAAAAAGTGAAAAGTAATTTAGCATGACTTTAGTTTCGAAAGTCGATGGTTTTGTTCTGCTTGTTGTTTGGTAAAGCCAAAGCCACCGATTTCGAAACTAAATTAAAATAATATAAACTTTAACAAAAATGCTTTAAAAAAAAGATAACCGCCTTCAAAAACTCAAAAGTGAATAATAATATCTCTTTTGAGTTTTTGAAGGCGGTTGAAAAATTTGAAACTTTTTTTAGTTTACGTTCCAATTAGTAGTTTTTAGTTTACTCTGAAACAACACGGTTCAATTACACATTCGGTTCGGTATGAAGCTATCAAATTGAATCGTGTTAACTCAAGAGTGAATTATTGATTGTCAGTCACACCCTTTTCTGTCTTTTCAATCAGAGACTCCATCATATGCTAACAAAACAATTTAAAAGTAGCACTCTTATTTGAATAAAAAACTCGCTGACTTTTGAATTTCAAAGTGGCTGTATAATTATGACATTGTCACAATTCTTCGGGGACGAGAAGTCTTCACAAAGTTTAAAGATATTTTAGCTTTTCAAAGTGTAATATATTTAAAGTGAAAAGTACATTTTGAAGTTCTTGTAGTCTTCCATTTGGAGTTACAAATTCGTAATGCCCTAGTTCTATAGCCTTATTTTTAAACTTGTTCTGATGGTTGACATTAGTCATATTTTCAGGTAGGTAACAAATCTGCTGATAGACTAAAATAAAACTGTGTTAATTCATAAATATAACCTCTACCGTCTGCTCGGGTGAAGTTTTAGTACTTACATTAAAGACCATTTTTCAAAATCTTAATATGTACTAAGTTACAATGTAGGAGTTATGGATGACCGAAATAAACACCTTTCTTCTTGGAAAGCATCTATTATATTTTTTTTAGAACTTCTTAAATTTGATTCGTCTTTTACGTCTATTCCTCGCTCGCCATATTTTTTATTTTTTTTCTCTCTCTCATTCACTTACCGCTGCATTCATTCAAATTATGTTGCGTTCAAAATTAACATCCATTGTCCACTCCTGGGCAAAGACCTCCCCCTATTCCTTCCACTTCTCCAGATGTTACGCCTCATCTCGCCAATTCTTTAGAAAACTACCCAAAGCATCTTGCCATCTTCTCCTTGGTCTGCTACGACCCCAACTAACTGTGTCAGGGCTCTAGTCTTGCGATATGCAGGCCCACATTTCGGCGGCTTATTTGGCAGACTGTGTCTGCCCAGTCCCTCTTCAGCCTTGCATTTATTTAAGCTACGTCGATAATTTGTGTCTTTATATAGAACAGAAAAATAATTATATGGCTTTCAAAAATTGAACCATAAAAATAATGTCACTAAGTATAAAATACTGGAAAAAAATCAAATTTGATCCTTATCACAATGCTTATTAAAATAATAAATGTCCACATAAAAATTGCTGACACGAAAATTACATACTTGCATTGGAACAAGGTTGTCCAAAATTTGGTCTTTGTAACCTGAGTATTTTTATGTATTAAGTTTTTTACTGTAGTTATCATTATTATTACCATCATCCATCGTTATCATTATTGTTATATGGTATTATAAAAATAGAAATAATTCGAGTGACCAAGACTCAACAAGCTTGTTAGTAAATCTTACGACTATGTTAGTAAGCACAGACAATAAACAAAAACAAAACAAGAATTTACAACAATTGGTCACTAGCTGCAACGACATTCCATTAGAGACGGCACAACAGTGACCCAAGTATTGATGTTGTTGCTTGTCATGTTGTGCGATTACGCTTTGGGTGATAATTAGGTCAACGCCTATAATGTGAACCTTGTCATATAGTAATATTGTGTCTTTGTCACCTGTTGTAGGTAATTGCCTTGTGAATGAATAAATAATGGCTGTTCTAAAGGTCCCTCCCATAGCCACAGTATAAGTATTAGTACTACCGCAGAGTAGCGACACGCTCCGCCTCCCTCTGAAACCGTGCCTCACCTCTCCCCGCGTCGAACGACTAGCTCTGGAAATTGCGTTTTTGTTCGCGCGGCGCGTAGACACGCACACTCACGCACGTATATTATTTTAGTATTAGTGTAGGCAATCGTTTCATTTCTATGGATTGTCGCGGGTGTGCCATAGCCTTCAACTCTTCCTTGTGTGTTTCTCTCACCAGTCAATCCATACTAATTTTAAAAAAGCAAAAGTAACTTTGTCTGTCTGTCCGGTTCTCACGACGAAACGTCTAAACCAATTCTGATGAAATTTGTATGAAAATAGCTTGAACCCTGGGGGGGGCTTAGGCTACTTTTTAGTTTGCGACTCAGTCTATATTCGCAAGATTCCACATTTACGCGGCCAAAAGCTGGTCTCTCGTAAATGCCACTAACAGTTTAGTCATAAGTTTTCTTTTTCATTATTTGTGTAAATAGGTAATGTAGATAAATAACCATTTTCTAAATAGGCTTTTACAAAAAAATGCAATTAAAAACTAAAAATATAAACACCCTAAATAAACATTCCTTTAAACCCTCAATACCCTTTTCTTACTAACAAAACCTTACAACTTCTTTACTTTAATATCGATTTGACGTCACCAAGGCTCTTTCAGAGGGCCTTTAAAAGGGCCTTCAAGGGCCTTTATTAATAAGCTCAGCTGCTGCTATAATATTTTAAACTGCCCATTGAGTAAGGGTTTCATTCATACAAGTTTTAATTAAAACTGTTATCAGTGCATGGTATAAGCATAATGGTTTCAGAAACAATGTGCGTTGTAGATCGAAATTGGTGATTACTTTAAAGTGGTATTTTCATTATGATACCAATCATTTTGATGGCTGTCTGGGGATTTGGGATATATATTAATATGTATTTGTATTTAAATAAAATCTACCATTCGAGAGTAATACTTGTTTAATTGATAAAATATTTGTTATAGAATTAGAGTATTTTGAAAAATACGTCTCTACCTAACATCTGGTTAATACTATGATTATTATGTAGAATTTATCTAAGGTTTAAAGTAACAAAATGACATTAAAATGTTACGTACACATCTATAATAAGTTAAAAAAAAAGTCAATGGTGGATGATGTTATTTCTTTAATGCAAAAATTTAAACATACTGGCGCTCATTGCAATATTACTAATAAGTGGAGTGACATCGTCTTTAATAAAACAACTGAAGCTAATAAACGTGTTAAAAAAATATGTTTTCACATTTTCTTAAATACTTAACTATCTACTTGTTCTCACACAGTATTTTAGGTCACATTTTATTTTACAAGTATCGATGTTTTACACATACAAGTCAAGTCAAGTCAAAGCATTTATTTCAATTAAACTATTTACAGGCACTTTTGAATTGTCAAAGAGTCGCTCAGTTAGTCAGAAAGTTGAAGCTAGTTGCTCGTTCCAAACCGTAGGGTAGGTCTCTATGGCGAAGAACGAGCAAGATACGCCACGGACACTCTTTTAAATCAAGTTTTTACAAAATACTGGTTACATTATTCTTGTTGCTTCTATATGTGAAAACAATGAAGGTAATCTAGCAATACAAAATATAAAAAAGAATCAAGAAAAAAAAACCATGTCAGTTAAGAGTTGACAATCTCTACTGTCAGCGCCCGTTCACGAACATGACGCGTGGATCAGCACCATTCAGCTCAACCATTTTGGAGGGAGCTGAATGATCCAACACACGCGCCACCATCAGCGAGACAGTAGAGTGAGCATAACAATTCTCTCAACCGCCATTCTCATTTTATGTCAAACATAATAACTTACTTAATATATGACTACATGGTACTCACTTTTACAAAATTGAAATAATCCGAATCCGAATTAAGTCAAATTTTACTCTGAGGGTCGAGCGGTTGGCCTCTAGCCACAATGTGACCTTCAACTCCTTTGTGGTGAGAGTACCAACTGAGCATCTGTCGACCTTCACGACGGAAGAATTTTGGCCGAAAGGTGTTATGTTCCGGCGCTTCTGAGGCCGGCTACCTGCTGACACCGCGCGACACACGACGCCAACTTTACGTGTGAAATAAGATATTTTTAATTATAGTTGATAAGTTTTTTATTATGTATTACTTTGTTATTGTTTATTATTGTTTTGTGTATTTTATGTATGGGCCACAGTTGCCTGATAGTAAAGTTATTATTATATTATTATTAATGCTGCAAAATTATACAAAACTAAGATTTCCAATGTTTCTAAAATGTCGAAAAAGTATACGATGTTTAAGACCATCGCTAGACTAATATCTACAGTTAGGTGTACAAAATTTCAGCTACCTAGTTCCAGCCGTCAAGGTGTGAAAGGGTAGCAAACATCCATTCATCTTCACAAACTTCCGCGTTTCCAATAGTATAGTAGGAAGTTGGATTTTGTGAACATCCCATTTCCAAAGGGGTCTTAAGATTTACGTTCACCTCTGTGCTACCCGACTGAATCGAATCACCGCACTCTGGTTGGCGTTGAAATTCAATTTTGTTACATTTATTTTTACAGTTGTGTACCTATTACGGTAAAGTAGTCAGTAGTTATTCTAAAATCAGGCTTCTTTCTAAGGAAGCCAAAGGCCTCCCACCCGTAACACATGTTTTTTTTTTCTTTTTTCAAAAAACGTTACCACACTCTAGGAATTTCTTCTGTATCATGGATGCGTTTACAAACTAGAGGAAACACAAGGGCCGTTTTTCCATACAAACTTAGTCCCCTGTTTCCTCCCTGGATAATGCCAGTAGATCATTTTTTTTTTTAAGATCCATGGCTACTATTGGCATGTCCCTATGTTTTCCTTTTTCTCATAAATTTATTATTACAAGAGATATGAATATTCAAAAACCTAAAAAATTGGCATGATTTTCCGCTGTGTTCAAACATTCAGAAAACAAATTTGACTTGATTATATAAAAAATAGAAAACATAGGAACACGGCAAAAGCCTTTCTTTATTTTTTAATGAAAGAAGCAGTTAAATCGGTTAAGTTTTGGAGAAGAAATCAGGGGACTACGAATCATTGATTTTGTGTACTTTTAATTGGTATTTTCGGTCAAAGCTGCAGTTGTCTCTATCGCGCTCTGCGGTTCGTGTTCGGGCATCGCGCGACAGCAATAGATTTTACAAATACCTAATTTTCAATTCTCTAGCCCGTGGTATTTCCTCTTAAACCTATTATGTATTATATATACGTTTGTAATATTAGACCAATATTTGCACAAATAGGTACACCTACACCGGGACCGGTCAATGTGGCGACACTTGGGGGAGGCATATGTCCAACAGTGGACGTCTTTCGGCTGAAATGATGATGATGATGAGGTACACCTAGTGAAGTGCCAGCATACACAAACTGTTGTACCCGGAACAACTATCTTTAGGTCGTACAAATATTAGTTCCGCCAACCATGTCGTCAAAATGTAGGTAAAATTGAGGCGTTTTTGACGAAATAAAGCAAATTTTTATGATCCTAAAAGATATTGGAGGGTGGGCAGCAGCGTCCTTCCGAGTACCATAGCACTTCTATCGTCAGCCAAGAATGGTAATAGGGTATTTCACTAATTTTTGAAAAGTGTCCCAATTAAATTCTGTAGTGCTAATATGGCCCCAAAAAAATTACAATTTTTTTTCAATCAATAAGTGCCATAAAAATGCATCTAAATTTTAAATTTTCAAATTCCGCGCGTAGTTCGCTGAAAACGCCTCGTAGTGGACGCCATATTGCTCTACGGAAATGACGTCAGTTCACTGTTTATCAAATGCGCTGATATTATAAATGATAATTGAATATAATTTTAAAATAATTAAAATACTATTTTATAATAGTTGAAATAATTAAAAAAATACATTGTTTACGAAAATAATAAAACTACAAAGCCTATTAACGCCAATCGGTTGACAGACAGTTGACAATTGTTTACACAGCCGTACGGCGTAATAACATGGCGGCTACTATTTCGTGGTGTTATAAAACAGATAAAAAAAACTGAAAACTTTGAATTGAATTAAAAAATATATTTTGTTATTTTATGAGCTAAAACTAACATTTTCCGACTTCTTTTTGCCTAATCTTTCTTAATACTATATTTATAGATTTTTTCTTACATACAGTAAAATACCCTATTACGGCTGAGCTTCCCCTTGAGGGAGTCCTATGCCCAGCAGTTAGCGTCGAAAGGTTGACATGATGGTGATGAAAAGATAGTAAAATTGCCCCATCGTGACCGCGCTCGCGAGATGTCCACTCCGGTGTAGCCGAACCTTAAAAAAAGGACCGAACGTACCTTCGTATACATGTCATGTAGGTACCTAAGCAATAAATTTTTGATTAGTGCGTGAACGATATTTTTTACAGAAGCCCAAAGTGGTAATAAAAGTGATGAGTAATAAAATACCTATAATGGGTACGACGACGGGTGCTATGTTAGTAATAGGTTTTGGAATTCTAGCTCAGATGGAGAAGTTGGATATGCACTTAAAGTGGAAATATCGTACGAAATTACATTTACTTTAAGTATTTTTAACCGACTTCAAAAAGGAGGAGGTTCTCAATTCAATTGGTTTTATTTTATGTATACCGATAACGCTGAGATTTATGATCCGATTTACGTGATTCTTCTTTTGTTTGATGCGAAATTTTGCAGTTGTCATTTGGTCTCATAAAAATTTAACATAGTTTGGCGGTTGGCCCAGTAGTTTTCATTTTATGAACTTTTTTTTTTTTATGTTTGACCACGCATAACTTTTTTCAGTGTAGTCTGATTTCGATGATTCTTTTTTTAATGATAGTGTATACCTCAAATGTGGTCCCGCAAGAAAATATTCCACCTCTGAGGGTAGAAAATTAAGGGATGACTGAATTTATTTGGTGTCACCGTTTCGTAATTAATTTGTATGATATGAAGTGGCCCCTAAAAAGGCAACAAATAAACTTTTTAACAAAAAAGACAACCGCCTTCAATAAGTACTTCGCTGCCATTCCGGTGTGACTCGGCCCTTAATATCCTGACAACGTAAGAAGTCCCATTTGACGTTTCTTCTTTCGAACTAAACTTCTTGAAAACTAAAATTCATAATCCTAATTAATTACTATGTTACCCATACACTGTAACAACGAGTATCATTTGTGAGTATCAAGTTTAATTTTACATTGAAAAAATGCACTCAAATACACGAATTAATCGTTGATTCATAATAAAATATAGTCAAAGTTGAAAGTCAAAGCATTTATTTCAATTAAACCATTTGCAGGCACTTTTGAATAGTCAAAGAGTCAGTTAGTTAGTCAGAAAGTTGAAGTTAGTTGCTCGTTCCAAAACGTAGGGTAGGTCTCTATGGAGAAGAACGAGTAAGAAACTCCACGGGCACTCTTTTCAATCAAGCTTTTACAAAATCCTGGTTACATTATTCTTGTTGCTTCTATATGTGAAAACAATGTAAGTGAAGAGAAATCCAAAACATTCTAATTAAAAATAAATTAATATAAAAGTCATGGCAGTTAAGAGACGACCAATCTCAACTGACAGCGCCCGTTCACGAACATGACGCGCGGATCAGCACCACTCAGCTCAACCATTTTGAAGGGAACCGAATGATCTAATCCACACGCCACTATCAGCGAGACATTTGAGCGAGCATGACAATAAAATATAATATGTCAAATGGGACTTCTTATATTGTCAGGAATATAGAAACGTAATTCCATAGAGTAGTAAATAATTCGTCTGTCATATCTGTCATGTAATCGTAACCGTAGCGTGCTGGGCACATTTTTGTTTGTCATCTATACATGACTGGGGCGATCAAAAGGTCAAATTAGCTCAGGGAAATGTGTCACAAATTAAACACCTACTTATTACTTAAGGGCGCGTATTCGATTTAGCGCAACTCAAAATCTAAACGATTGCTAGAACGGCGTAACAGCGTTGACACACACCACACCAGTACAATGGTATGTTTGTGTGCATCAGAAAAAAAAATATGCACGGAATAAGCACGAATCATTGAAAATGATCGGCAAACGACATCGCGCGATGTTTTACAGTGCTTTTTAAAATAATTGTCTAAAATAAATGAGCTCGTATAACGGACTGAAAAATATTCTATATATTAAGCATAACATTTACTTTCATAAAATAAATATATCAGTTATATTTTTATTCAAAAACTGGTGAAAAAAAATTGTGAAAGTGAACCGATTTTCTACTTTTTCAACATTGTTTTTTAATACATAATAGTAATATTTTCGTAATTTTGGCTCTGTTACTGTCTTTATGACTATATATACTGTTGGAAAACCGCATAAAACAAAATATTTTGGCATATAGTAATGGTTGTATTCGTCCTGAAAGTTAACGCTGACGTCTATTTTCGTAAAACGATATGAAAGAATTGTCTTTGCTTTAAAAAACCATAATTAAAAATTATACTTTTACTCTGTAGCTGTCTAAATCAAGACTTAATCTTTCTAAAACTGTAAATTGTCTTTAAAAAATCTGCTCAAATAATTACGATATTGCTCTGGGCAAAACGCAAAAACATGAAGTTTTCGTCACGAATCGAATACGCGCTCTTAAAGTGAAAATTACTAAAAGTACAATGAAACTGTTTTGTGTGCTCGTTTATATATTTATTTACGTAACGTTACAGGTTGCGTTCAGACTGGGTTACGAAAACATCAGTGCATAAGTGATGAGGGTGTGAAGGCTGTTGTTTTAGTAAAGCTCTATGTAAACCGTAATTACATACTCCATAACCTACTGTTTGCTGTTACTGCAGTAGGCCTAGCCAAGCTACAAACGTTTTGTATCATAATATCTCTTTCTACAATAATTAACGCCTCGTCGTAATCCATTTTCAACCGACTTAAAAAAGAAAGAGGTTCTCAATTCGTATGTATGTTTTTTTATATTTGTTACGCGATTTCTCCGGCAAATGTAAAGCGATTTTGAAAATTCTTTTTCATCCCACCATCTCGGAAAGAGTATTTTTAATCTTCAATATCTGAGTGGAAAAGCCGTTTTTATTCTCTAGAGGATAAAGTAAATTTATCTTCAATATCTGAGTGGAAAAGCCGTTTTTATTCTCTAGAGGATAAAGTAAATTGAATTTAGAACATCGTGTGCACTAAGTTTGTGAATTAAAAAAAAACATTAAACCTATTTACTGCTACCTCTATGGTGCCGAATATATCATACAACTTTTTTTTAATTTGTTAAAAACTCAGACTTTGTAAACGTTTTTTTTTTGCATTTAGTCATTTCCTCGCTGAGGTGGAATGAAAAGTTACGTGTTGCACTCGAGTGCAAAGATTTTTCACCTCGTGCTCTTTTGATTCCCTCGCTAACGCTCAGGATTCTAATTTTGAATCACTCGCTGCGCTCGTGATTCAATTTTAGAATCCTTCGCTTGCTCGGTCATCAAAATTGAACACGCGGTTAAAAAGCAACTTTGCACTCTTGTATAACAAATAACTATTTTTGATGGATAGGGTAAGCCTCAAGGGTGGTCCCATATAAATTTTATCGAAATAGATTCAGCAGTTTTTGAAAAAATCGACAGAAAGCAAAAAAATATACATGGATGATGTTGTAATGTTCTCACCTTGTACTTTCAATCTCTGTTTTGACTGTGTTGCCATTTCTGAATGGATGAAGAAGTACTAACAGCGAAAAATAAAAAAGTTTTTTTACAAAAAGACAACCGCCTTCAAAAACCAAAAAGTGAAAAATAACTTTAAATAAAACAGAACACACATGATTTTAGTTTCGGAAGTCGGTGGCAATACAAAACAACAAATAGAACAGCAAAGCCACCGACTTCCGAAACTAAAATCATGTGAGTTCTGTTTTAAAGTTATTTTTCACTTTTTGGTTTTTGAAGGCGGTTGTCTTTTTTGTAAAAAAGCTTTTTTTGATTTTCGATCACGTGACTTATCGTTGAGATGACGTCATTCCCATACATTTGATTAGTTTTCTATTAGTGTTATCGATTCTAGATTGTCAATTTGGCTAATTTGTCTAGGGCTTCTGTTTTTTAGACGTGTATTAGTTGGTACGTCATATAAATATGAAACAAAAAAAAAAAATGACATGATAAAACCCAAGCTTACGGTGGTTAAGGATTCAGGGTGAGAAATAGTGCAGTACTTGTTAATACTCAATATATAACTCATACTATCACAGTCACTAAAGACCCTCGCAAATTGCGCCAAAACGTTTAGTATCGAATTTGTATTGTCTCGTCCTAGAAAATACGAAGCTAAAAAATTTACTCAGATTTAGGTTAAATTACAAAATACCAGACATAACGCCCATATTTCTTAACTAACTCGGTGTTAAAAGATAGCCATGGCTAGAGCAAGCGAGCTTTTTAAATTTCATAAAGCGAGCGTAGCAGATCGACTACGCGCTACGACAGCGTAGCACGTGTGGCTGTGTGTGACATAATTATTTTGTCGTCAGTTGCTACGTCGTAGCGTTGTGCCAATGTGTGTGTGCAGAATACCCACTTTAGTTGTAGGAACCGGGTTGATCCAATCATCATCATCATTATTTCAGTCGAACGATTATTTTATATTTATGTACAAATGTATTTCTTAATCGAATTGTTTTCTATGAGACCAGACGCATGCACAATTTATTGACTAAGCCACAAGAAATAAATAAAATAATAATTATATTTTTAATCGGCTTATGTTTAACGAACCTCTAGATCTACTAAATGACCACCAATAATAGTAAATAAAATAAAACCAAAAATAGTTAATGGTCACCAAAATGGTGTTTCCTAAAGTATTGTAGAAATGTATGAGTTTGACTGTAAAAAGCGATTTGATTCTGGCGTAGGGGGTCACAGTTCTAACCTAACCATGTCGGATCCACCCCAGGGGGGTCAAAAAGATTTTGGTTATTTTGCACACTAAGATTTGGCGACCATTTAGTACATTTAGTATAATTTAGTATATTTTTTTGTTAAGGGAGCTTAAGATCCTAAGTATTTTTTGGTGATCATTATAATTATACCCTTTTTAATACAATCCTCCTTGAGCAAGCGTGGTGGTCAATGCTCGGGCCTTCTTTGTATGAGAAGAAGCTTTTTTCTGACAATAATAGGCTAGTATTAATATACTGGTAATTCCAAATTCTTACATAGCCAATTAAAATTATAATTGATAACTAATATTAATATGTGGGGACAATTCACACACGGCCATCTGACCCCAAACTAGGGAGACCCTGTACTATGGGTGTCAGACAACTAATATACATACAGAAATACATTTAAATATATACACGAAAAAATATATACATAAATACATAAACAACACCCAGACACAAGGCAAACACAAGTGCTCATCACACAAATATTTATCCTGGGCGGAAATCGAACCCGCAACACGCTGCGCAGCAGTCAATCGCCCAACCACTGCGCCAGCCGTGTAATTATTGTGCTATAAAAAATAAAACGCGATTTAAAATAATTGCAATCACCTGTGCATTTCTCTCATTCTTGGCGTATTCTTTACCTTTTGTAAGAACGCAGAATAAAGCACATTAGTGAAGACATTTCCACCCTACACATGCTCAGTCGGCACCATTTATCAAACGAAAACCACGTCGCCTTACGCCTTTAAAAAACCTTTGACGGGAAGTAATTATTTCGTGCGGCCGCCATCTTGAAGATCTTACGTCAAATGACGTCATTATAGAGTTGTGTTTGCTTTTGGTTTTAATTTTGGAATGATTCTAAATTCATCGTCTTTCTTGTGAACAGTGATTTTTCAAATTTTAGTAACCGTTAATTCTTTTAATACTAATGACAAAATTACTTAGTCACAGCCATTTAAAAAAATATTATCTTTCACCTTGTTAATTAAAATTTTGGGAATACTGTCTCTGAATGCATGCTAGATTTTTTTTTCTGTTTGACATTATTTTAGCATTATAACGTTTGAACGTAGTGTCAAAATTCAAATTCCTACATAAGAGAGGTTTCTTACCACAACTGATACCGGTACCAGGAATCTATAAACTGGATACCGGGACTGACTATACCACGGCAGTACCGGAAATTCCCGAGTATTCCGAACTCGGGAAAACTCGAGAGGAAAGCTCTACCCTACATTGCATAGATCTTGAAAAAACCGCCTTTGTGTAAGACGAACAAAAAGCGATCTTAAAAGGGGTCTGTTTTTATTCAGGTAACTCCAAAAAACTACTCACATACACAAAACCAAATTGTTTGCAATAAAAGGCGAGATAAGTGGAACAACCCGATAACGGAGCCGTACCGCTAGTAATGACCGCGATAAATACGCTTTGTAACACATTCCCCTGTTTGAGACGAACTTATCTGCACTTTAATGGTACAATTATTACCATTTCGTTTAAGATAGGTGAAGATTATTAACTTTGCCATAAGTATATTATAATGCAGCCGCGCTCGGAGGAGCTTGTGGTTAAGTTAAAGCCGTACAGATCGATCGGTTAAGCTACGCTAGCCGCGGTCGATCTGTGGATGGGTGACCATCCCTTTCATACCGAGAAAGCACGTTAAGCCGGTGGTCCCGGCTGTCATTTGTAGATCTTTGGCAGTCGTTATGGGAAGTCAGAAGCCAGACAACCATAGTCTTACCATAACGTATCGTGTTGTGGAGCCAACTGCAACCGGTTGGTTAGACTGGAAGACGACCCCAACATATATGAGAAAAGGGGTAACATATGATGAATCCTTCTTAGTCGTACATTCTTGGCGAAATGATAGAACAACGAAAAAACTAAAATATACAACGAAACAAATTGATATGATTGCGCTATTTAATTTTTACATAAGGTTGTGCTCTTGCGGTCACTACCAAAGAATTCTTTATTTAATGCTTGTTTTAATGTGCTAGGGCTGGTTCTTAATAAATTGACTTAAAATGAGAGGTATTATTTTAAAAAGTAGCTGCAAGAAGAAGGCATTCCATCTGTTGGCCGATAGTTGCAACATTAAAAAAAAAATAAAAGAAAAATGCTTTATATTATTCACTTTTATTTATTTATTGTATTTAATAACTTTATATAATTAATAGTTATGTCGGGTTTACATATTACATAATTTTTACATAATGTTAACTTGCATATTTTTGTAGATATTCATTATTACAACTTTTTTATTTTTTTGTCATGATTGTGGCCGCCCGTGGCATCTCTGCAGGGCCCGTCAGAATACCAGCGCTACGACATTTCATGTCGTAGCATTGTGCTGAGACAGGAGCCTTTTTGGTCTCGTACAGGTTTCATAAGGTTTTTTTTTATGTTTTATATAACCCTTTTTTATGTTGTCTTTACCTGTACGAGGTAACAAATAAACAATTTGTCTTCTTTTTCTTTCTTTTCTTTTGTTGCTAGGTAGTTGACGCGAATGAAATGTGAAGTATTGGCCGCTATCGATGTATCGATAACATAAGATCCTTGACACACTGCTAACCAACATTATTTATTCCCAACCTTTCACATGCAAATGTGCGTGTGTTTCAGCCTTATTACCGTAAACTTTCCTTCCCGTTTGAGTTATAATTTTCTTATTGGTTCACAAAACGGTATGTTGTTTTGCTTTACCTCGTTACGGAAGATTTATTTAGCTCATTTGTTTAATGTTGGTGAAAGTTATAATGAGAATATTTTGGCTGTGTGTAGGCATGGTGAAAATAGTTTCAAAATAGTTTTTCTATTGTTGGCAAAACAATGTTTAGTTGCGGTGTATAATAAGAAAAGGAAAATAAAAATGCGGACACCATTTTTTTTAACCTTCTTCAAAAAAAGGAGGTGGTCAGTTCGACCCGTATGTATGTATGTATGTATTTATGTTTGTCCGCGATTGCCTCTTGTTTGGCTGAACCGAATTTGATGCGGTTTTCAGAAAAGTGTTAGTAATGTTCTGGAGAAGGTATATAACAACTAGAAATTGCTTTTTGAAAAAATCAACAAAAACCAAAAAAAATTACATAGAATACGCTTTCGTTTCTTTATCTTTGGAGGACTTTCAATCTCTGTTTTAACGGTGTTGCTGTTTCTTAATGGATTTGGGTGATAAGGAGTCACTAAAAAGTGGAAAATATTTTTTTTTTACAAAATGAGAACCACCTTCAAAAACTAAAAAGTGATAAATAACTTTAGCACAGAACACACATGACTTTACTTTCAGAAGTCGGTGGCAATACAAAACAACAAACAGAACAAAGCCACCGACTACCGAAACTAGAGTCATGTGTTGTAAGTTCTCACTTTTTAGTTTTTGAAGGCGGTTCTCTTTTTGTAAAAAGTTTTATTTTCTTACACATCGCAACTAAACATTATATTGTATTGTTGTATAAGAGTGAAGTATACATTTTCGACTAACCATTTATAAGTGTATCAATTATTAATCTTTTATTTCTGATTTACAATTAATATTAAACATCAGTTTTACTGGACTTGGCGTAATGGATTCAAATCGCCCTATTGCACTAAATAAGCCTATAGTAATTAGTATCTACTTGTTTTTCTACTTTACACATAGAACTAATTAACATTCTTTGCCTGGTTAAATATTGCATATACGACATGGGTAGACTGTACATCTTAAAACTGTTAAGCTTTATTCTAAGATCTCATTGTATTAGTACAGTTGCACAATAAATAATAATTATTGTAATTCTTACAATTTTCATTGGTCCCTGTTTATTTCTAGTGTGATCCTGTAGCCTACCTGTCTACTCTCAGTCTATGAAAGGAATTGAAGGGTAATTTCAGATTCAAAAATCCCACACTGCTCCTCCTTCGGCAGCGTCTTTTGCCCTGCTATAAGGTGTAACATACATTAAAGGATAACAGACACGAGAGGAAAGTGGAGCATGGTAGTGACAGAATGGTAACCAAGGGATGGCAAAAGGAATCGGGGAAGGCAGCCTACACGATGGGAGGAAGAAATAAAACTGATAGCCTAGGTCCCAACTGGAGGAGGATACCTCGCGACAGATTATAATGGAAGTTGTTAGAGGAGCATACCATGAGGCACACCAAAATTCGAGACATTTTGTGATTTTTGTGTTATAGTACGTGCCACGAAAGATGAGACTTGACACAGACTTGATTTGACTTGCCCAGTACTCGATTTAAAGATATAGTACCTTTAAATCGAGTACATTTATTATTTTATTATTATAAATAAGTTTCGTTACGCCTACTATGTTTTGTCTCAGCATCACCCTAAGGTAGACTGGTAGAAAATGCCTAAGGCATTAAGTCCGCCTTTGCCAGTGTTTTTTATGTACGGTCACCAAAGGAGATAAGTATCCATGTCGCCGGAAACAGTTGAAGTTTACTAAGAAACCGATAGGTTTTTATGAATAAAATAAAATACAATTTATAGAGAATAAACAGTTCAATGATTTAATAAAATTTCATTTGAAAGCCCCCATTGGTTTCTAAGAAATTTTTAAACTATTCCCGACGACATGGATACTTATCTCTTTTGCGTACTGTACATAAAGTTTAATAAATAAAATAAATAAATACTGCGCAAGTCAAATCAAGTCTGTGTCAAATCTCATCTTTCGTGGCACGTACTAAAGTATTATTGTAGACTAGCTTTTGCCCGTGACTTCGTGCGCGTGAGTGTCGGTTATCGCAAATGCAGATGATATGGTCTCGGATTGTGAAGCGGAGGGCGGATGTGCCAAGCGGGGTGCTGCGGGTGGGGCCGCCGAGGTGAGTGGGGGTTCGAAGGCGAACTCCTACCATCTCGTGATTGTATTCGCTTTCAAATTTTGATTTGTATTAGTATTTGTTTTTTTTTTATTTTTTTTCGCTTCGTGCTGTCACTGTATAAGTATTAGTACTATCGTGTGCTGTACTGACTCGTAAAGCGAATTGTGGGTGTTCGTTTTTGAATTCGTGTTTGCTTTTGTGACTTCACTCTCAGTGTTCTGCGCGGTCTGTCTGCCTTTTGTTTCATAATCTGAGAGTATGGTTTACCCTTTTGTTTCGTTTATTTTAGTTGATTTTTGTAGTGGTGTAGGTACTTGGATATCGCAATACTGTATCCATGAGAACACTGCCGACAAACTGCACAGCAGTTTGGCAGAAGATAATGTGTATCTTTTTGTATAACTTTTTGTGAATAAAATAAATAAAAAATAAAAAGACGCAGTCGCGGGTAAAAAAGTAGCCTATGTCCTTCCCCAGGGTTTAGGCTATCGTCGTACCAAATGACATCAAAATCGGTTCACGGAGTTACCTACTTTTACATTTGTAATATTATATACTTATAGTAATATAGTATATTATGGATGGATAGTATGGATGTTACTGTCTAGTTTTCAAAATAAAAGGCATTATTATTATTATAAGCACAACATACTTCATTTTACAAAGTTTCCTTAAAGACAAAGTAATCTAACATTTAATATCGCTCTACGATCATAACACTACACTAGTTAATATTTCTAAGCAATCTAAAATGGCGGCCGTGGTAAACATTGTAAGCATATTGATCATGAAACGTTAATAATGCAGGTCGTAAATGTATTGTTTTACGAAGTAATTTCACACATTGTAGTTAATTTTCGGAAATGCCTCATCATCTTGCTTTAAGCTTCTAACGGTATTGTTGAAGGTAAATATATTTTACCGGTATTTAGGTGGAACAGATTGTTGATGTGAGTCGTTCTATGTAAAATACTGGTATTCTGGTAAGACGACCCCAACATAGGTACTTTGGAAAAACACTTTAATTTAGCAAGTCGGGGGGTTTGCTTCCGTTTTTTGTTTTGTATTGCCACTGACTTCCGAAACTGAAGTATTTTTCTAGATTTTGAATGCGGTTGTCTTTTTTGTAAAAAAGTTGTATTCTTTCACTTTTCAGTGCCTACCGCCTATCATCTTATTTAAGTAAATGTAACACCAAACCAATTATGTTAACCCTTAACATTATCCATTTAAATAAAGAATCATCGATATACAACTACATTGTAAAAGTTATGCGAGGTCAAACATAAAAAATAAAAATATATACCTACGTAATGAAAATGGAATCTCCTCCATTATCGACATTATTTATTTTCCAGATTTTTAAAAAGGGAACTATGATCTGAGACACCCAGTCTTTAAGCTCTATGAAATATAATGTAAGTACCTTTAAAGGCCCATTTAAAATATAAAAGATTCCATGAATCTATAAAAACAAGTATTATAACATGTAGACAGCAATTATGAAGAATGATTGCAATGATTGTAAATATAGTATGCACACATACTATATTTACTTATAAAAAGTAAATATAGTATGTGTTACGACATATACTATAACATATTAAGGAGTAGGTATAGTCTCGACCTAAATTTTAATACTCGGTCATACTAATGCAATGTATTGTTTGTATTCTGTTTTGAACCTCCTCCTCCCTATACCCCTATACGAATCCTCCCTAATTAAGATAATTATGAACCCTGTCGGGGTACAGCAATAGGGTAGAAGTCAACAGGATGGTAGCGCAGTGGGGCTAAATGTCCAGGGTGCGCCACAACAGTCTAGCCGGACTCCATCCGAAAAAATCAATAAAAGCTTCTACGAGTGACGATGAGGCCCGAGGGTCGAGGGTTCTTATTAAAATTTTCCAATTAAGGTCATTTACATAATTATTATACCTCAATCTTATGAGCCTAAATTACTAACCTCTGACTTTTTAATTGCTCCCCATCCCCTTAACCTTTCCGTGATAACATTCCAAAATTAAAAAAGTAAAAAGCATTTCTTTACCGCTAGAACTTGTACTACTTCTAAGTCAGAAAAGGCTTGTTTGTGTAAATTCACAAAAAATGCAGATAAGGATCTTCAATCTAAAGTAATGGAGTCTCATGGGAACTATCTATAGGGCAATGGGCCAGAGGAACTAGCAGCCGAATTGGGGAAGTTTCAACCAAGTGCAATAGATTTACCTTGTTGCTTACCCATGAATGTTGAGGAGTTTTTCTCTATCTCCAAACTAATATTGAAAGTGGTAATATTGTTTGTTTCGTTATTGTTATCGCTGGAGCACGAGGAGCTTGTGGCTAAGTTAAAGCCGTGCAGATCGATCGGTCATAGGTTAAGCTACACTAGCTGCGGTCGGTCTGTGGATGGGTAACCATCCCTTTCTTACCGAGTTTCCTCCGTGCCTCGGAAAGCACGTGAAGCCGTTGGTTCCGGATGTCATTTGTAGATCTTTGGCAGTCGTTATGGGTAGTCAGAAGCCAGAAAATCTGACAACCAGTCTTACCATGGGGTATCGTGTTATCCAGTAGGTCTGATAGGCAGTCGCTCCATGTACAACACTGGTATTCAGCTGCATCCGGTTAGACTGGAAGCCGACCGAATATAGTTGGGAAAAGCCTAGGCAGATGATGGTTATTGTTAAGTCGCTGGAAGTTATCATCATCATCAGCCTCAAGACCCCGTCTTATGGGGGAGGCCTTTGTCCACTGTTGAACAAAGGCCTCCCCCATAAGACGGGGGAGTTGCCACAATCCCCACGCTTGACAGGCGTCTTGGGGATCGCAGTGAAGTTGTTAGCACACGGAGGCCGCTGCTGCCCGACTTCCGGATTTTCCCTTAGTCGCCTTCGACGACACCCTCGGGATGAAATGGAGGGTGCTATTCTAGCCCAGACACCCCACGGGGAATTAGAAGTACTAGTCCTTCACAGAATAGATAGAAGGCTTAAAGCTTACTGCAAAGTGTCATAGTATAATTTTAATGGTCTATTTGCCTTTTAACTTTCAAGTGGAAGAAGTCGAGGGAAGAAGCTGGTGCAGCACGTTTTGGCCCATTATCTTTCTCTTTGACTTTACTGTGAATCAAATCTTTTAAATATTTTGATGTTTTCAATATTAAACCTATGAATCAGGATTTACTCCGTTAGATTCGGTCGTCATGTCGGCAGAAATTGGGTTTCGTGCAATGCAAACACACTGGGTATAGGGTACAATACACGGCGTTTATTAAAAAAACAATTAATCATAAACTCGATTTAAAATTAACACAGACTCAAATTTAAATCGACATAGTAACACTTAAACACAACGAATCGAGTACAGTTCCGGGACGTCTTAGCTCCGATGCGATCAGACACTGAATTCTGAATGTCCTGTTCAAGGTGGGCTGAAAACATCACGACTCTGTAGAAGCGCGCAAAAATGGTGGTGGTAGATCACGTGTTGGCGCTAATGGCGGGCTTGCGATTCGTTTCATGTCTGTACTATTGACCGGATACGATATATGTAATATGAATCTTTTAATTAACTTCGCACGCGTGCATTTTTTGCTGAATTTCCTAAATTTTATTTAATATGCGCGTAAATATTGTACATACTTTTTGTGTGTAAATAAAGTACCAGTAAATTATTATTAAACACAAAAAGAAAACGTTATTTGGAATCATCACCTACGCTCGTCAGCACACAACAGGTACACACCCTAAGAAAAAGATACATCCCTACTAAGGTGCTTGGCCCATTTTCGCTCTACATTCATACAATAATCCACTTTGGCAAACATGAAAGCTTTCAAAGGTAACAAATTCAAAGCGCTTCCCTTTCAAATCCCTTCGAATTCCATAAGTCATCTATTCAGCTGCTTACAGCCAAAATGATTTATCTGTAACAGGAATTATTCAACGAATGTGGTCCAAAAATTGTCATTTGTCAACTTATATTGGTTTCTCCTTTGCAGATATTGGGTTTTTTTGAGCGAAGATGAGTTTGAGTAGAAGGTTTTTGTTTGAATGACATATCGATTTTTAGAAAGAAACATAACTATGACATTGGATAGCTGAAATGCTCGTCGACGCCTATATTGTTCTAAGTCTAATAATTATAATTTAGTTTTATAATAATTTTCGCCGGCAAAGTAATTCTTACAAGTTAGTTTTATTTGAAGTCGGTTAAAGATTTTTTTAAGAAAAGGTGATGTCGTTTTATTTTTATCTAAAACTATCTTTTGAACACGACTTTTCCGCCAATTTTCTTAAGCATCCGGGCTATTGTTTTACTAATAAAAAAGAGCTTGTTGCACTCGGGGATTATCCCCGAAGTGTAGTTCCCTGGTGAAAGAATTTTTGAAATCCGATTGATCACCACAGCGCTCAATGTGGATTTTCGATTTCCTATTTCCATACTTCCATACTAATATTATAAATGCGAAAGTAACGCTGTTTTTCACAATAAAACGGCTGAATCGATCTTGATGAAATTTGGTGTGAAAATAGCTTGAACCCTGGGATAGGGCATAGGGTACTTTTTCATCCGCAACTTCTTCTGCATCCGCAAAAACCGACTTTCACGCGGACGAAGTCGCAGGCAGAAGCTAGTATATTATTAATAATAATAATAATATATGGGGACATTTTCACACACGGCCATCTGACCCCAAACTAGGGAGACCCTGTACTATGGGTGTCAGACAGCTGATATACATACACAAATACATTTTTTTTTGTAAATACATACATATATAGATAAACAAAACCCAGACACAAGGCAAACACAAGTGCTCATCACACAAATGTTTACCCTGGGCGGGAATCGAACCCGCAACACGCTGCGCAGCAGTCGATCGCTCAGCCACTGCGCCAACCGTGTCGTCAATTATAAGTACAGGGCCTCAATTCTGCTATTATTCGTACAATAGTGTCAGAATAGTCTATCATTGATTTCACAATTGTTGATTTTGACAAGTTTGGTGATCTACTAATATAATGGCGTCATTATGACTTTCCATTGGTCTAGCACTGACACGCCATTGAAAGAAATGATATAGAATGGTAATCTCGTACAAAATGACAAATGAATGACTGTCTTAGGGGGTAATCTGCTAAAATTTTGACAGTTCCTTGATGAGTGACTTACCATTAAAACGTCATTGTGCAGTCATTGCTTTTAATTTGACCGTCTAATGATCGACCATTATGAATTTAGCAGATTACGAACTTTTAGCAAAATGACAATGGGATCGTGTTGGAATGACGAAATTATAAAAAATAGCAGACTTGGCCCCCATGTTTCCTCATTATTATATAATTATATAAGATTAGTTTTCCTAAGGTAAAATCTAACATTCACCCTGTACATATCATCAAGCAGCAACTCTTGGAAACAGACTAATCAATTTTCTTTTTCTTTCATTTTATAAAGATATCATGAACTAATTCCAAAAAATGTCTTCATCAATAAAACTCTCATTCTAACCTAGGTTAACCAGACGTTGATAAATGAGAGGTTTCTACCTCTAATAATATATTTTTCCACGATTGTAACGATGGTATGTATAGCAAGGGTTACAGTTGACATCTGTCATTATTTACCGTCGTGGGAAATAAGCTGTGTTGCAGGTAAACGCGTATTTCTTCTTTTTTTTTTGCTGTTTCGCTCGCTCGTCTTTTGTTTCGTGTAGTTTTTTTTTGTTTTTTATAGTTCTTGTGCTTTGAATATTTGTAGCCTTTTTTTATTCAGAGATAATTAAATGAAATAAAAGTTATTACTTTATCATACTCTATTATTATTTAATCGCACATATTAAGAGAACGAATCACGATTACGTTTTATGTGCGTTTTACACTTGCGAAAGAATCTTTCAAGCGTTTAGGATTTGTTTTGAGTAATGCTCATGATTTTCACAACCCGCATGTTATTAAATGATTTTACAACACTCTAGTTCGCAGTAAGCTGGAGACTAGTGGTTGTGTCTGCCATGCCTATACTGCGGCTCAAACACTTATGCTCAAGAAAGCGCAGAAAACTATGTATGTATGTATGTTTGTCCGCAATTATCTCCCGTTTGGCTAAATAGATTTTGATGCGGATTTCAGAAAAGTATTTGTTTTATGCTGGAGAAGGTTTTGATATACAACAAATGGTAATTTTATCTGCACTTTTTGAAGAATTCAACAATAACTTAGATGACGTTTTGTTTCTCCAATCCTTGGAGCACTTTTGAGGGTTTCAACTCGTTGGAGGTAAGAAAAGG
Organism: Charanyca ferruginea; assembly: GCA_947361185.1. Classification (NCBI taxonomy): domain Eukaryota; kingdom Metazoa; phylum Arthropoda; class Insecta; order Lepidoptera; family Noctuidae; genus Charanyca; species Charanyca ferruginea. The sequence continues at coordinate 21,202,559 of OX376073.1, forward strand.
CCATGATCAGCTCACGGTAGCCTGTAGGATAATTAACGGTCGTATTGTCTGCCCTGAGTTCCATGACCTTTCCTGTCGACTATTTGTACCTGACAAATACATCGGTCACCGCCAAAGTCGCCGACACAATCAGATTTGCGCAACTGCCTTGCAGCACGGTCTCCAGAGCTGACCTGTGTGTCGCACCTTAAAGATTTTCAATGCCCTCTTGGCGGCCAACCCTGAATGTGATTTGTTTACGGACGAATGAAGTAAAGTTAAACGCGTATGTCTGATGTTCTGTGAGAAACAGTATGCGAGGGTGTTCACTGTTCTACGCATGCAAGTAAGTAATAAATACCTAAATGTTTAAGACACAATTGTCTGCATTGTATACATTTATTAAATTAAATGTTTCGGTGTTAATTAATGTAAGTGGTATTGTACCGTATTAATCTTATATATAAAAATCTTCTGTGCGTGTGTATGAAAGGAACTCCTCCTAAACGGCTGTACCGATTTTCATGAATTTTTTTGTGTGCGTTCCAGTGGATTCGAGAATGGTTTAGGTTTACAATTGGACCCGGTAGGTGGCGCTGCAGTCGAGTTGTGGAACTTCTTAGATGTATGTCACCCTGGTACTAGGAGCCCAACGAAAAACTACGTGCTGCGAAACCGAATACCCCGGTGTATATTTCCCGTCTCCACTACACCACTGACGCGGAAGACATCGTGAAGTACGTACGCCAAAGGCTGAAGTACGCGCCGAGAGTGCAGTTGCTGGAGTCGCATCGCAACGTCAACTTTAAGGCGTTTGTGGTGCGCTTACCAACATGCTATCTGCATCAGGTGTTGGATGAAAGCTTTTGGCCACAGGATGTGGTATTCCGCCGCTTTCGCGGCCAAGTGCCACCGGAACGTGCAAAGACTTAGTGCAACTAAGTGATACTAACATAGTTTTAAGTTTTATTTACTAACACAATTGTTATATTGTTATATGTATACTTAAGTTAAGGTATTTTTCTATGGGTCTTTGTTACCTGAAAATAAATGGTTTTATTATTATTATTATTATTATAACTTAGTACTTATCTATGTCACCCTGGTACCTCTCCACTGCGAAGAGCCAAATTGCTGGGTCGAGTGGACACAAGGTAGGTAGGTAGGTAGGTGGGGTAGGGTAGGCTGGACCTGGATTTTTGTAAGAATTATTGAAATGTTAGGTTGATAGGTTAAGTAGGTAGGTTGGTAGGGTAGGTACGTAGAAGTAGGGTGGGTAGGTATGTAGGAGTAGGGTATGTTAGGTAGGTGGGGTAAGGTCCTACCCTACGGCTGCACCTGGATTTTTGTACCGATTTTCAGGGCAGGACGACGTCTGCCGGGCCCGCTAGTTGACTATAAATAAATAAATGTATGTTGAATTATGTACTTGAGGGTCAAAGATATAGATTTACTAGCTTTTTATTGCGTGCATGTTGGTGGAACGCGCGGCTTAGAAACTAGCTTAAGTCCTTTCTTGAGCTTCAAGCGTAGTCTGTACAGACTACGCTAAATTTCATCAAAATCGGTTCGTTAATATTCAGCGTAATAAACAAACACACTCTCGCATTTATAATATTACTAGCTGATGCGACAAACGTTGTCCTGTCGATTTTTCAATTTTCTTACCGTATAAACCTTCCCTGGCCTTCCAATCATACACTTCAAAACCAAAATTAGCCAAATCGGTTCAGCCATTTTCGGGTTTTAGCGGTACTAACGAACAACGATTCATTTTTAGGGTTCCGTACCCCAAAAGAAAAAAAACAGAACCCTTATAGAATTACTTTGTTGTCCGTCTGTCTGTCTGTCTGTCTGTCAAGAATTTTTATTACTTATCTTATTGTCTTTGACTATTTTATTATTTATCTCGGGAACGCGTGGAGGTGTCGAGTTGAAATTAAAACCATATACTCAAGTCTACGGGCCCTTGATGCTATAAAAAAATCAACCCTCTATGTTAACGTGAAAAAAAGATACGGCCGTTTATGTCGCAAAAAACGCATTTATAATATTAAGTAGATTAAAGTATGGATAGTAGGTATGGATTAGTATAGAAATATGGATATGTACCTACTAATATGTACGGAACTCTCGGTGGGCGAGTCCGACTCGCACTTGTCCCGTTTTATTATATAAATATAGTATGGATAATGGAACCGTTTTGAGTCCAATACTGATCGTGTGAGTAATTAATTAATACTAAGTTAGGTTGGTTCTAGGTCAATAAATTGTTAAAAACATCCTGTTACACGGCCATTATTGAACCGTAACGATCGAATCCCCAATGTTATCGCCTCTTAAGGTAATTTATTCGTTGGATTGAAGATTAAAGAGGTATCATCCAATGAGTTTAGGGTAATTATTGGGTAAGAAAATATCTAATTCTACTGAAACTTATTTAGCCCTGAAAATTACCGTGATTTTCTACTTCGAGTAGTCATGGTAATATAGATAGGTTTAAGGTTGCGTAATGAAACCTGGTCAAAACATTTTACTAAATGTTTAATTTTAATTATTCTAAAAGTAATTTAAAGATAGAAGCGTTATGCTTATTTTTTTCGGCAGTTTTTTGCCTTGAGCTGGAAGAGCTGTAACGTTTTCTTTCTCAATATAAATGAATACTGCGGTTTTTCTCTTTCAATTATGAAAATCCTCCGACTTCTCACAGACCAGCGCACGTGGAGGTATAGGACTGGACCATAAAACTGCCCCAGGGCTTTACTGTACTGGTAGGTTTGCATGCATATGGCAAGCTAGTCAAAATAATTTGACTTAATGTTTCGTCTGAACACTTAGGATTTGTTCTAGAAAGTATTTTGAATTTAGAAGCGTTATGCTTATCCATACTCAATATTATAAATGCGAAACTAACTCTGTCTGGGGCGGGTCTGGGTCTATGCTTTAACGGTTCCCGTACGGCATGCTTAACATGTTAGCATAGGTGCAGGCCTACCCTATCACCTCCTTCAGAGGTGATGGGGGGGCGTTTGGTCTTGGGGGAGAGTGACAAGTTGGTCGCAAAGATCCCCAAGGCAAGTTCGGCGGATCTAGCCTTCTCGAGGTTGCCAGCCCTGTTACTGGGTCTAGCTCATTAGGAAATAGACTCAAAACAGAAAACACCGAGCGCTTTTTGTATAAAATATATATAGTATATATCTATGTAAGGTTTATTTTATTTTATTCATATATATCACCCAATCCAAGGTGTTATCCGTACCGTGCCGAGGGATGCGTGGCTGAGGGGGAGCTCAGTCGCTAACGGTGGCTATCCGACACCTGGACGAATCGGGTAGTATTTTTAGTCCTCCCATTGGCATGCGGGGCTCTGCTGATGGGCATTTTTAGTTCCCTAGCTTCTCGTGGGTTCAGTAATGGAAGTTAATAAAAATAAAAATAATTCTAGATCGTCGTCTCCAGTAGGAGAACAGTTCTCTCCCCTTTTAGGGGAGACGATAAGCCTAATGGAGGAGGTTTTACTAGCCTCTCCGGATAGGACAACCGTGGTGGCGGGTGAGGGGATTAGTCCGGCCAGGGCAGGAGGCTCCTGTGACTCGGCCCAAAGGACGGAAAAGTCCTCTCACCGCCATGAGAGATTAGGTGGTGCAGCGCGGAAAAGGCTCCGAAGGCTGTTACCAGCCAATGTTCAGGCCGAAGAGGCCCGTGCGTTGGCTAAAAAGCCTTGGAGCGAGATCCCGCTCTCCAACCTTCCTCCGGACCCGAAGGCTAAGAAGCGTATAAGGTCAGAGGATGAATCACCAAAGGAGCAACCCAGGAAGGCTCCTAGGGTGGAAAAGCCCGTAGTGCAGGCCAGCTTCAAACAGGTCTTGGAGCAAACGCGCGTGGGGATTAGAAATGTGATCCCCATGAGCGAGGACCAAATGAAGCTGCTGCACCACTCCCTTACTCTGGCGATGCTCAGCCTCAACGATATGGGTAAGGGGCCGAGATTCACGGGCTTCACGCACAGACCTGGGTTCGTTATTATTACCTGCGGGGACCAGGCCAGCCTAAAATGGCTGTCCGAAAGGGTCCCCTCTATCAAACCCTGGAGCGGGGCATCGCTTTCCGTTATTCCGGAAAGTGATTTGCCGAAACCCGCCGTAGGGACCATCTTTATCCCCAGCAACGAGGCAGAGTCGATTGACGAAGCTGTACATTTGCTGGGGTTACAGAATGAAGGGCTCAACACGGGGCTCTGGAGAGTCGCGCACAGCAGGGCGGAGGGGAATGGGCATGTGGTGTCCTTTTTCCTTGACGATCCTTCTGTCGCGGCCCTTACGGCTAGGAACTTTGAGGTCGTGCTTGGTTTTAAAGTGCTCTATTTTAAAATCAAGAGCGACCCAAAGGTTGGCCCTTCAACGACAGCTGCGGGACCGGTGAGGGAACCGCAAAATTCTACGTCGGGGGGCGCGGAGAGGCGGCGTGGAGAGGAACCTGGTCCGCGACCAGTCGCGGCTGAGGTGACTCCCACGCCAGTGCCTCGGAGCGACCCTGGACACGCGGAACCTCAGCCTTCCACCTCCAGAGGGCTCCCTGCATTGCGGGGGCGTGGCTCTGGGAGAGCCTGGCCGCACTTCGCTGCGGGCGGAAGGGCTCGGAGCGCGGTGCCTCGCGAGCAGGTGGCAGGAGGGGCGGGGTCCGCGGGACAGAAGAGGGACGCCTGGCGTACAGGTCGGGGGCGAGCACGTCCCAAGCCTGCACGCTCGGGAAACTAGGGGGGGCTACCCAGGTGGGAATGGTGAGGGTCCTGCAAGCAAACCTCCATCATGCTGCGGCAGCGGCTGCGGTAATGGAGCGCTGTATTGCGAAGGGCATAGCCAACCTCGCCCTGATCCAAGAGCCTTGGGTAGCCAACATCCAGGTTCTGGGACTGAACGGTGCCGGTAAGATCCTTAGTAACGGTACTGGTATAAGACCCAGAGCATGTATATTATTTAACAACTGTGTTGATTTCTTGCCAATTACAGAAGTTTGCAATGACGACTTGGTAGCGGCCTTTGTCAACCTCAAAGGGTGGTGCGGGGCCAGGGTGATTGTGTGCTCCGCATATCTTCCTGGAGAGAGGGACAACCCGACGGAAGACTTGGTGAGGGTGGTGGAATACGCCGCCCGACACAACGCTGAGCTTCTTATAGGATGTGACGCCAACGCCCATCACTCCTCATGGGGGAGTACAGACACCAACACAAGGGGTGAGTTACTCTTTGACTTTTTACTAACTAATAACCTAATTACGCTAAATGTAGGCTGTGAGCCAACTTTTGTGACTCGAGCAAGGCAGGAGGTATTAGATATTACGATCGCCACTACTAACCTGGCCAGACACATAAATGACTGGCATGTCAGCAGTGAAAATTCAATGTCGGACCACAGACATATTGCTTTTGAGGTTAGGGCCGCTCTGGACGCCCAAACCATAACTTATAGGGACACAAGATCAACTGACTGGGTGGGTTTCAGGAACCAACTCAGACAAAATCTTGACACCTTTCCAAAAACAATCAGAACAATTGAGAGCCTAGAAATAGCTGTGGAAATTCTAACCAAAGGACTGAATCAAGCCTTTGAGGAGAATTGCCCGGAGAAAACAAAGACCTCAACTAGAGAAGTACCCTGGTGGAGCCCTGGACTTGAAAAGTTTAGGGTAAAAACCAGGAAATTATTCAATAAGGCTAAAAAGACTCGCGAATGGGAGGTCTACTTGAAAGAATTAACTGAATATAGTAAACTGATTAGGAAGGCGAAGAGAGCATCGTGGAGGAAGCTTTGTGGGGAGCTAAAAAGCCTTCCTCAAACAGCCAGACTTCACAAGTTGCTCTCCAAAACCAAGACTAATCAGATTGGACTCCTTAAAAAGGATGATGGCTCCTTTACGAACAATGAAAAGGAAACCTTAATGTTGCTGGCCGCGACTCACTTTCCCGGGTCTCTGAGCATAGACCTGCTCCAACAACAGCCAGCGTTCAATAGACCTCGGAACGAGGACTGGCGCAGGGCTGCCAAAATCATAAGACCCAATCAGGTTAAGTGGGCCGTTGACTCTTTCAAACCCAACAAAGCCTGCGGGGAGGATAGGATAACACCAGCCTTGTTACAACAAGGGGTAAATATCCTTCTTCCCCATCTGGTCAAAATCTTCAGAGCAAGTTTTGCCTGGGGACATGTACCAGAACGATGGACTATAGCCAAAGTCCTTTTTATACCTAAAGCTGGCAAGAAGGATTACAGCCAGCCAAAGTCCTTCAGACCAATAAGCCTCTCTTCATTCCTCCTCAAGACGATGGAGAAGGTGCTTGATAGGTATATTAGAGATGTAGCTCTGGTAAGTAAACCAATCCACGACAGTCAACATGCGTATCGTAAGGGCAAATCTACGGAGACTGCCCTCACGAGCCTGATGGACAAAGTGGAAAGAGCTACAGAAGATAAGGAAATAGCGCTATGTGCATTCCTAGACATTGAAGGGGCTTTTGATAACTCACCGACTCCTTTGCTAGTCAATGGGCTGATAAGCAAGAGTGTCGACCCAACTACTGTAAGGTGGGTAGAATCCATGCTCACCAGCAGAGGAGTAAAAATGTCCCTTCATCAGACTTCAATCCAGGTACCCACAGCAAAGGGTTGTCCACAGGGTGGTGTCCTGTCGCCACTTCTGTGGACCCTTGCAGTGGACGAACTTTTGCATAAATTGGCAGAATCTCGCATTGATGCGCAAGGCTATGCGGATGACTTGGTAATCATTGTGAGAGGCTTTTGCCAATCTACTATCTCCAGTAGAATGCAAAAAGGCCTTAGCATTGTCAGTGATTGGTGTAACAGAAGTGGCCTCTCTGTTAATCCTGACAAAACATCTATTGTACCCTTCACGAAAAAACGGCGTTTGGACAAACTGGCAATGCCAAAGCTGAATGTGAAGGAGATAGCTTTCTCCACGGAGGTTAAATATTTGGGCGTAACAATCGACCAAAAGCTGACGTGGAACCCTCACATAGACAATGTGTTAAAAAAAGCCAAGATGGCAATTGGTATTAGTGGACGAATGATGGGTAGCAACTGGGGTATTAACCCCAAAAACACTCTGTGGACGTACACAGCTATTGTGCGGCCGATCATAACGTACGCATCAGTAGTGTGGCACGATAAAGCACATCAGATCACCACTATAAAGAAACTAGACAGTCTTCAGAGAACTGTCAGTAAAATGGCTGCAGGAGCTATGTCAACAAGTCCGGGAATGGCACTGAACGCCCTGCTTGGACTACCGCCTCTACATTTATATATACTCAAGGAGGCGAAAGCAAGCATGTACAGGGCCAAGGTCCGGGGCAGTGGTTGCTGGCTCTCGCAGAAAATGAGGACCTTACAGGACTCAATATTGGAAATGCCAGTTCTCGGCATGACAACTGATGTCATGCTAGTGCGGCATGTATTTGAGAAGCGATATTCCGTGGAAATTCCTTCAAGGGACTACTGGACCAAAAGTCAGCCACCTCAGGTGGCAGGCTGCATGATCTGGTACACGGACGGTTCCAAAATAGGATCCAAAGTAGGTTGTGGGATAAATGGAGTGCGGCCAAGGTTCAGCAAAAGTGTAAACCTGGGACAGTACGCCTCCATTTTCCAAGCAGAGGTGTACGCCATCCTAGAATGTGCGGAAATAAATCTGCAAAGGCAATACGTCAACCTAACCATACACATTAATTCAGATAGCCAAGCTGCTCTACTAGCGCTGGACTCGAATTTAGTCTCATCGAAACTGGTAGAGGAATGCATGGCTAAACTCAACTCTCTAGGCAATAAGAATAGAGTAGTATTAAGATGGGTGCCTGGGCATGCAGGCATTATTGGCAATGAACGTGCCGATGAGCTTGCAAGGGCGGGGGCGCATATCACGCAACAGGGTCCGGAGCCCTTCTGTGGTATACCGAAAAGCCTAGCTCAGAGCACCCTGATTAAAGCATGCCTCGAAGCTTCCAGAAAGTTATGGAAGGAGTCTCCGGGCATGTTACACTCGAAAGCACTTATCAAAGCCTATGACAGAAGGCTTAGTAACCAAGTCCTAGCACTCAGTAGGAACAACTTGCGCATTGTAGCTAGAGCCACTACAGGACATTGTTGCTTAAACAAGCACATGTTCCACCTGGGGTTAAGTGCTACGCAAACCTGCAGACGCTGTAATGAGGCTGATGAAACGCCACTTCACCTTCTGGGGGAATGCGGAGCACTAATGCACAAGCGCAACAATCATCTGGGCAAATACCTGTTAAGCCCGGATGAACTAATGGAGATCGCCCCAAAGCAGATCCTGCAGTTCATAACAGCTGCAGGGTTTGGCGGCGATCTCTAACCAATACAAGCGGCGATCACAATAGACCAACTAATGGTCGCAGTGATACCACAGCCGCAAAAAGGAAAAAAAAAAAAAAAAAAAAAAAAACTCTGTCTGTTATGCTTTCACGATGAAACAAGTGAACCGATTTAGATGAAATTTGGTATGAAGTAGCTTGAATCCTTGGGAAGGTTGGTTACTTTCGTTCGAGATCGACTGTAATAATATAAGACATAGACGTTTACGTCTAAGTTTCAAGTTAAATTCCACGGGGCTGACATGTTCTTTCTAGAATAAAAACCCCTAAAACAAAAGACAAAAAATAAGTTACATTCTAAAAAACAATCCAGGTACTAATCAATGTTATTTATGGTTTATAAAATCTCATCTTGTGTGAAGCAAAGTAAAGGCGTAAATAAGGTCAACCAATCACTTGTTTCCACCAACAAAGCAATCACTGAATGAGGGTGTAGTCCCTCCGATCACATCAACTTCGTCATGCTTACATACAGGACGGTATTGTACCTACAAGACAAATGGTTCTATATCGCTACAGAACCTGAGATGGGGTTTGTAAAGCCGAGTTCAGCTTAAATTGATAGGGAGGTACTGGTGTATACATACATTTGTACGTTTTGTGCTGTGTTATACAAGGTTTTTTTTTTGCATTTCTGTTGTACGATTAAATGGGGTTAACTGATCGTATCCAGTTAATCGAATGGGTTTTTGTGTTATATGTGGTATACCTGTGGCATTGTCAGGTTTTTCAATAGTTATATCTCACCGTTTGGATAGATTTTATTTAGGAAATAACTATTGAAACCTTGCTATGCCATAGGTATACCAGATGAAACAAAAAACCCATTCGATCAACTCGATACCATCAGTCAACCCCCTTTAATTACAACAGAAACGGAGTGAGAATTTTCTACTAACTTTAGTTTTCTACTAAAGTCCAAACGGTGTGAGAATTTTCACCGTTCAGAAGCAAATCGAATGCAACGTGTATCACAAAATTAAATCAAACATTACATGCGCTGTAATCAACGAAAAGGGAACCACTCCACAGGCTAATGAAGCACTGCTGTGCGCTGCGCTATCCGATCTAATTTGTGAACGAACTTCATTATCGGAACGTGTGACGACAAATATTATCTACTGATCTGAAATTAAAGACGGATATATATCAACATAGGTAGGCCCCAATTTTATTTTTTATCTAAAACATGACAGCTAACCATAACGGATATTATTATATTGGGTCTCCGTAAATAATAAAAAAACCGGACTAGTGCGACTCGGACACGCCCACCGAGGGTTCCTTACAAAGGCACAGACGAAAGCACATCAAGCTATCCCAAACTGTAAAATTTTCCAAATTTAACATGAAACTTATTCTTTTGTAATAAAGTTCAAAAAATATCAAACAAATTTGAGAACAAAGAGTGATCCTATAATAGTTCCAGTTTTTCTTTTTCAACAACCCTATAAACGGCTAAACGTGAGTTGTACTGAGTTGCATAAAAATAAAAACTAATGAGTAGACTTTACTATAAGAACAAATGGAAATGACATAGAAATACTAAACATACAAAAGACTAAACAGAGAGACTAGGTGCAAAAAACAGTAACAAAATATTGTAACCCTGTGACAGTTTTTGCGCCTTTTGAGTATCTACGAGAGTTTAAAAAAAGGTCTTTAAATTATTATTTAGACAAACTAAAGTAACAGACATATTATACAAAACAATGATAATACAAAACCTTTGAATAAATACCGAAACGTCATAACAAAACATTTATGACATGATAATATCCGCGTGGTCCGGATATTGATTCGCGGTTCTGATCACATTTTCGTTACATCACTAGTGTCATAGACTAAAACCTTTATAACAGAAGGTCTATTCGATAAAATTCGTATTTAGTTTGAAAGATTTTTGATACGAAAGAAAGAAAGAAAAAATAAATGACTTCCGGTGCCGAATCGTAGACTGACCAAGGGTCTCGTCCATACATTCAAGATTGCCCAGTGTGTTAGGGAGCGATGCTCGGGATTTCTCTGGTGTCGATGTGGTGCCAATGAACTAAAGTTACTGACATTGCGCGTCTAATCATCACGCTGGAAGTGGAACTGAGCCGGTCATGTCTGCAGACGGACACACGGTAGATGGAGCAGACACGCTCTAGAGTGGAGACCGCGTTTGGGCAAGCGTAGTGTGGGATGCCCTGCGGCACGATGGACCGACGATTTGAAGAAGGTGGCTGGCAGCGGACGGTTTGTGCGGGCTGCCCAAGACTGGGTTGGTTGCCGCCGATCTCTGGTGGTGGAGGTCTTGTGTTCAGCAGAGGACGGCAATATGCTGATATGATGATGATGAGGCTCATGAAGTGGGTTTTCTGCGCCTTATAATTTCATGGTGGTTGAACCGTCGCAGTTTATATTTGGCTACCTTCATGTTTTATGATTCACGTAGAAATTTTATAGCGGGTCATTGTCATAGGAATATTTGAAAATATAGAAAAATATTCCGGCTCTTTTTATGGTAGGGACCTTCCTGGTAGGTAGGGACTTACGGTGGTGGGTTTGGGAATATTTTTAGAAGTACTTGTCGGGCACGCAGAAGTTGATTTTTAATTCACTACGCATTTTGCAGGAGATGAAAGGTACTTATGAATACGACCAACCATTAAATATTAGAAAAACAACAGCTGTTCCATACATTTTTACCGTATAATAAACAACACGATTAAATTGCTACTTAGCCCTCTTCCTCTCTCCTAATTTTGATGTGCCCGACAGGGTCCATGTTGATATTTTACTTTGTTATACCATCTAAGTAATAATCATGAAGATATAGTATAAATGGAGCCAACACTTAGAACAAAAACTTGAAACCAACTGTGGGCTGATGCTCTCTTTCTGAATGCATACATAAGAACGAGACAGTGATATGTATTTTCTTTATCTTATGTATGCATTCAGAAAGAGAGCGTCTGCCCACAGTTGGCTTCACTTAGGTATTTAGCGTGTTGCCTCCACTTTTATCTATAAGCTTCTTGGTAATAAAGAATTGAGTAATTGTTTTTTTTTTTAAGAATAGCTCTGCGCTCACGCCATACATTTTCATGTTATTACAATAAGTTATTGTTGTTTGCTAACGTTTAGTTTGTTGTGTTTGCGGTAAAACTGTGGCATTTTAGTGGTCTTACAAAGTTGGTCCACTCAATGAATCCAACATAAAATAACCTCTAGACGCGAATAAAATAGGTATATTTTTTTTTTTAATTTGTAGTAGTCATTGAGTATAATTAAAATGTCACGGTATATATCCCTCTGATCACCTAGCCAGTCTCCAGCATAAGCAGCGCGTCCCCAAGAAGATGGCGGATATTTAGAAGCCAAACATCTAGCACTTGACACCTAATACCAAGCTTTATACAGACGCCAGCACATCAAGCCTTCATTTTCGTAATATTTTAATTATGCGGGGATTTAAAAATATGCTAAGTAGGTATATATTAATTATCAATCTACTCCTGGTAATGTATTCTTCACATTGGAAAATATTTTAAACCGTCAAAAATTTTTTTTTTTTCTTACAAACGAATGTATGGATCTCACCATGATTCTTTGACAGATTGTTGTAGCTTAATATGCTGGCCTCTGTACGAAGAGAAGCTCCTGCACTTACGTGAACTTTATAATCTAATATACTTTAACGGATGCTGAAGAATATGTGCTAATTTGTGAAATTACAAGTCCGATTTGTAAATGATTTCGCTAGCAGGAACCTACGATATCCCTGAGTGCTTAAAGCTAAATTTTAATGTTAAATATTAGAGATTCCTAAGAAAAGTCACGTGGTAAGCAAAAGCTACTCAATGTTAAGGTAATTTGGACTCTATCTGACACTCGAATCTTTTGATACCCGAACCAATGTTAAAAACCTGAAACAAGAATTAAGAGACAGAAGTTTATAGCATATCTCCCGTAACAAGACACACTGAGTGTTAAATTTAGTCATGGTCACATTACAAAGAAACATTTCATCTGTCAAGGAATCCAATTTAAATGACATAGTGATATGATCCAATAGATGGGAGTGTGCCATAGAAACTCCCATTATTACATCCGTTGTGTAATATCATCTTGGTTCTGATGGGCTATTTCCCATGCTACGGATTGGTCCCTTATGGGTCCACTTCAATTCCATAACGGACCTTTATAAATCATTATTCCCTTTAGTATAATCACCTAGATTTCCAGCATCAGTTTTACTGCAAACTATTGCCTTGGTTACTATAAATTTATTTATAAATGTATGTTATTATTTATTTATTTATTTTACTATTTATGTACACACAGTAGACAACACAGGAAAAAAAACATTATTAAAACATTATTATTGTATTTTTCTCTAGGCCTCTTTCAACGTGCACGACTTGTTAGATCGTTCTCTCGTTGTACCCAAACATGAATGATGTAACTTACATTTTGTAATATTTTATTGATTTTAGAGTGTTTATAGATCTTCTTGATCGTCCTTCGCCATAAACACCTACTGTTTGAAACGAGCAACTTACTGATTAAAAGTGCCTGTAAATGGTTTATTTGAAATAAATGGTTTTGAGATTGAGTTTAAGTTTACTGTAAGCCTGCATCTTCCCACTGGTAGATAAAGGCCTCCTGCTATGATTTCCAGCTATTTCGATCCAGGGCTAGTTTAGAATATTAGCTAAACAACCATTGTCTTAGACAAAACCATTCAAAATATGATTTTCATTATGTTGGCGACAGTGTAACGGCCCGCTCGTCGACTACCTAAAGACAATGTTAAAAACTATTTAGGTCTCTTTGCTAAATTGTTTAGTAACAATATAGGAAATAAATAGATACTTAGCAACATAATAATTTAGCTTCAGTAATGATTATACTTACCTTTATATTACTAGGTATTGTATATATAACCTATATGATGATCCTATATTCCAGAATATATATAGCTATATATATAGTTTATATTTTGTATTTTCTTTTTACTTTTTAAAAATTACTTTCTGTAATGCACCTGCCATGTTATCTCTTCACCACCCTTGGTTGACTGGTAGAGAATGCCTAAGGCATTAAGTCCGCCATTGTACATTTGTGCATGAAGTATAAATAAATAAATTGCGTGTTTGATAATACATTGTAATTTAAAATCTTTAGATTTTAAACCAACCATAGACATTTTTATTTTGACATTATGATAATTTAATATTTTGACGTTGTGATTAAAAACGATTATTTTAAGCATTATGAGTAATATTTTTGATTTTACTATTAATCCATTTGGCATTATAAACAGTCTCAATTAATTGGCCATTAAAATTATAATTTAATTCATTGTATCACCTGAGATTTGCATGTTTTTAATGACTTTTATTTTCTTGCTTTTTAAATATTTTATATGAAATATATTTCTTCACCAGTAATGGTAGTGTATGTGAAACCATATTTAATGTAAGATCTTAATGTACCATATAGGTACTGAGAAATAAATACGTTATAATTATTATTATTATTAATAAACCTATGTTTCTTTACTAAAAATACGTAAGTACAATCGATGTCCATGCGTACGGCCGCAGCCTTTAAATAATTAAAAAATCAGTCTTAAAAGTATAGGGCGTAGTACATATAGATGGTCCTGTCAGATTTGTCATTTAAGAAAAAAACAGTTGTCTATCGGAGTGAGTTCGGCAGGGCTCCAAGTGTGCGCGGATCCGTGCCCCTTTAATTGTAGGTACTTTTAGGTTCCAATTACTTCTGAGTTTTATTTTAACAGTCCATCCGTTACACATGGAAAATAAAAATAGAAAATAAATCTTTTTCGTCATCATCTGCTATTAGAAAAATGTTTCTGACGGTCCTAAGTTCGTAAAAATATGAAGGAAGAATTAGTATTAAGTGGATTTTAAATACTTATAAACTGTTACATGCTGAGAAATCAAAGTCAAAGTCAAATCATTTATTTCAATTAGACCATTAAAGGCACTTAAGAACGTCATATTGAAAAATTTTAGTCTAGTTGCCCTAGAGAACATTAAGACTGCAAAACATAATATTACAACATATTTTTGCGCTAGTGTGAATGAACTCTGGTAGAGATGTTGTTGCTTCATTTCGCGCCACCCCTGGAACTTGAGGCTTGGACCGCGCTAGTAACAGGGTGTTTCAAACTACGTTATGCGTCATTCGTATTGAATAATATTTTTAATTATTCAATTATTCATAAATATATTTATTTTTTGTAATTAATGATAAGTAGTTTGTGGAAGTATCTAGTAACAGAAAATAAATACTTACCTATTAACATCCTGGTAGATAAACTCCAACTGTCACGTCGTTAATTTAGGTTGAATGTTAATTCACTGTTGTCACAGTAATTGTGTCCGTTCTGATAAAGGTGGTATTTGGCTCTTAATTAATAGGCCTTTAGACATTCGCATAGCTATTATTCCATGGCCAGATAATTTAAACTAGTTTTGTGACAGTCAATGTCAAAATCTTGTCGAAAATGTAGATTTAATAAATGGTTATTTAACAGATTGTTTCTAAAAGTTACCAGAATTACCCAACTGATTTAAAAAGTTTTTTTTTTATCAGGAGGTTATCTCTTGGTTTCGTATGTTGACTACAAATATCTATTTTATTTTATTTTATATATATTTTGATAAATATCTCACCTGATTTTAAGTGATGTTGCGGCCTATGGTGGAGCACGGTTGCCTAGGATGAACCGAATATGAATCAAAGTGAATGAGAAAGACAAACATATTTACTTTGGTATACCTTGTTTCTCGAATGAAAAATTAATGTGACAATTTGTCAAGCGCGCACTGTCGTGATTGGTTGACTGAATTATTAACAACCTATCACAGAGGAGCAACGTACAGATGGCCTGCACATAAAACTATACCACACTGTTAAATTTTTCCAATTGAACATGAACCTTATTCTTTTGTAATAAAGTTGAAAAACTATCAAAGAAATTTGACAGATTGAGGTAACTTGATGAGCTTTCTGTACTTACGTTTGACAATTCATACCTTATATTTCGAGGAACTGATACTGAAACGATTGATATTTCTAAAGATTTCAATATAATGATTTGTAAAGGGTTTTATATTCTAGTAAATGAAAGTCGTTATATTATTTACATACATTTAATCATTGCCTATTATATCTATAGTATAGCGACTTAACAAGACGAAACCTTCATAGATTTTGCGAGCTCAAAACATTTGACTAGAACAATATATATATATATATGTAATTATATTAAACATTTTATTTAGAAACATAAATATAGTACAACGGCAAACTTGACTAGAAATTCTAAGGGTTACTACAGACAATCTCGCGATTCCGATTTTAATCAAATAAAATGAGATGTTGTGCTTCTGGACACATACTTTGTAGTAACCCTTAATTCAATCTAGAAACAACAATATTAGTACTTTTAAGTAAAAACAAAGTTATCCGTTATTTTCAAAAGAGCACAAGGAGGTGTTTTTAATTCGGAATAAACCGGCAGAGAAACTTGTAAGATTCATTAGATATGACTACGAGATATGCTATATAATAATGAGTAAGTGAATAATTTCATTCGTTGTTATTAGAAAAAGTCTCTAAAGATTGAAAAGTACTAGTAAACTTGAGCCTTAGTAATAAAACGTGAATTTGAAATTGTTCCACTATTAAAGAGAAATATGTAGGAATTATTTCTATCATGAACACATACACACGTAAAATGAAAATTTATTTAATTTAACCTCTGATCCACAAGCGAGACTACTCGCAAATTTTAATTTAGTTTAAACATTACTCCAATTAGTGTTTCAATGTGACCTCAAACGATTACTATAAAAGTTTTCGAGAAATCTAGTCACAGAATCTAAACCTGGTTCGTTATCCATTGAGCTTTCCTTAACAAGCAGCCCAGACGGTCTCAAATGCGACTCGTGAATGGATCAAAGGCTGTAAGATATTGACACATAAAAGGGGTCACGTACTCGGGCTTCGGAAGCTTCAAATAGCTTAGCTTCATCGCTGCGATAACTAAAGCGCCCGTGTGAAAGACCCTTAGAAGCCGAACCTCGTCATTTTATTACATCTATTTTTTATCAATGGAATGTTAGACGGTTTGTCTGTGAAACTCTTCGATCCTCCACTCTTCTCGTGGTGCACGAGGTGTGTTGTGAACTGGCGCTTAGAAGCTAGTTCTGCCGAATATGAAGTTACCCGGAGCGTTGGGGTCCTCGGTGGAGAAGTACTCCCTCCATAGCTCCTGGAACTCCTCCCATGACACGCTGCTTTTGCCCTGGTAAAGAGAATTTGAGGATGAGTGAGTGGAAGCGAAGTCGTGTTCACCCGATACACGTTACCTACGTTTGTCAACGACCAAACTTTTACTATGGATTGAATTCATAATTCTGGCTCCCATGACACTGAAATTATTCATCCAGATTAAAAAAGAGTAACACCAAAATAGTCAAAATGTAAGAAATAGTTGACATTTATTATCGACAAAAATTTCAAAGCTTTAGATTATCAACTGGATCCTAAAGTCCTTGTTAAGAAATCTAAAGAATCCAATTCTCGTATGTAAAATCGTTCAAAATCTATAGCCACACCGTTTCTGAGGTGGCTGCGCGGTGCGGGAGGAGTGTGGTGACGTGACGCGAGAGTTCACTGATACGTCAACTTGTGACAACTGTCACCCATCCCACACCGCGCAGGTACCTCAGGAACGGTCAGTTAAGCGGTCGGGCTGAAGTCGCAATATCATCTTAACGATAATAATCATTGTCAAAAATGTAAGTCAATTTTTGACAGATTGAAACAGAGATTAGAATAGAAAGTTTCTAAAAGTTACGAGGATTACACCTCTGCCCCCTTAATTGTTCCGGGGTGAAAAATCCCCATGGATGTCCTCCGCCCTGGGGCGGGCGGAGGGGTCTGTCAGACTCCTACTGACTAAAAACCACCCCGGTGTTACTTCCGCAACCCCCGACTGGTGCCGGCCGGCTAGTGCGGGCCACTTCTCGGGTCAGGGGGGGGGGAGTAAGGTGTAAGGGCGTTTGTGCACTACAAGGAATTTTACTGTCCGCGTTCATTTTGGAATTTAACAACCTAATCTGAATCTACGAGACTCTGTATCGGACCGTAAAAAATCGGACTGGCGGACAGTAAAATTCCTTGTAGTGCACAAACGCCCTGAGACTCCACCCCGGACGCCTAATAGGGGCGCGCGTGGATCACTACGCGTCGCCACCTCGGGTCCATTTTTGATTTTCGATCACGTGACATATCGTTGAGATGACGTCATTCCCATACATTTGATTAGTTTTCTATTAATGTTATCGATTGTAGATTGTCAATTTGGGTAATATGGCTAGGGGAGTAGGTGTTACTAGGTGTCATCTAGCCAGTCGGGGGCGCGGATCATTTGTCAATCGAACACCAAGCCCCCACTCATGGTAGCAAGAGGAACCGTGAATTTACACTCTAGCTAAAGCTAGAGCTAAAGCTTTCCTATTCTCACAAAAAAGAGGAGTTATTTACACAAATTACCAAAACACAAATAAGTTCAATAGATTTCATCTGAATCTACTTTTAGATCAGCATGTAAACATGTCATGTTGGTCTATTACTGATCAGTAAACAGTAGAATGAAAATTTCGTTGTTGACATTAACCGTTGGAACTCCCCGCTCCATTGGCTGAGTCAACATCAATTTAAAACAAAATTTACGTCCCCAATTCATTCGACGGCAACAATAAAATAAAATGAGAGCATAAACTCCAGACGATGCAAAAATGAATGATAAATTGTACACCCATTAAAAAATCGTGTGAATATTATCCCAGTAATGGACGATTTGGATGGAAATCAAAAAACACGGTTGAATTGAGTATTGTACTCAATTTAATAAATTGATGATCATTATTCCTATTGGTTAAAAATGGGAACGATTTGATTTTTGAATCGAGAAGGACAACCTATTTGATAGTTTACACGCTTTTTAATAAAATAAAAATATCTGTCAATTAATTTAAACAATAAAAGTAGCAGAAATATTATTAAACCTCATCATTTGCCTAGTCTTTTCCCAACTATGCTAAGATCGGCTTCCAGTCTAACAGGAACCAGTTAAATACCAGTGTTTTACATGAAGCGACCTGACCTCTACAATCTAGTTACTGGGTAACGCGATACCACTTGGTAAGACTGGTTGTCGGACTTTCTGGCTTCTAGCTACCGACTGGGGGATTATAGATTCCACCGACACCACATGCGAGTGCAATGATCCTGACCAGACAATAATAATAATAATAAATAAATATCTTGGGACAACTCACACACGGTCAATGGCCCACTTACTACAGTAGCCAAAGTGCCCTTACACCTGCACCTTAGAGGATATTAAAAACGCCACTAATGCTGCAATTAATGAGGCTACCTACTGGGTCCAAGTAGTCTAACAAAAAAAAACATCGAAAAGAAGAAGAATTACCAATTACGACCGTCAAAGATCTACGAATGACAGACGAGAGTAACGGCTTTACATGCTATCAGAGGCACGGCGCGGTGTCGGTATGAAATATTTCAAATACCACCAAATACTTATATTCCAAATACGTAGACTGTAAATGAATTAATGAATCATAAAAATCGATCGTTTTAAAGATTACGTTAATAAAAACCAATTTTTATCTGAAAACTTCATGTGCCTCGTAAAATAATATTTTACGAACGTAAAATCTAGACTAAGTTCTCGTGCTAAAGTCTAATAATGTTTCAAAAATAAGAGTTACTAAAATATTTTAGATTTCACTAAACATTATTCGAAGTATCATGAACGAGAATAAACTAGAATTTATTGAGAATAATCACGCTAACTTAGTAGGTACTGAAATCAAAATAACTATAATACTACAAGATCCTAATTAGGTTCTCGGCACTGGCTCTTGATATTAATATCGCTATAACACAAAAGTTATGTATAATAGTTCCCGTAAAATCTAGAAAAGTAGGTACCTAGGTTTATCCAATTGTAATTTTACTTTACATTTTAGCTTGTAAGATATGACGAATATGATTAAGAAATGACCCACAAAGTACATAAAATAGTTCTATCGTAAGGGTGTTCCTAAACAGGCGAAACTGTTACTACAATTACCTGAAAGATATTTGAGTATGACCCGTCTAGAGCATGCTGTTATTCGGAAAATGCGAATAATGATCCGGACCGCTATATTTAAAACATTGCATTACTGCAGCGACATAATAAAAAAATAAATAAAGATAAGAAATCGTTTAATTGGAACCGAAACAAATACAATATTTAAACATACATAAACGATGGCAGCTGCAAAAGTTAAAACTGTGGCGCAGCTGCCAACGCCCGTATCCTAGCAAGAGGACTACGTGTTCCAGATTAAGAAAATGGTAAAAAAAACTTTGAGAAATGTTAAATATTACTAAAGACTAAGATTATATGGTCCATGTAGGCACGCCTTTACACAAAGGAGCTTGTAGGTAAGCTAAATCTTTGGAAAATGGGTACTAATTTTATAGACTTCTATTTAGCTCTGCATTTGGCTATCCCGGGGAGAACGTCGGTCTACCTACTTTGAGGGTGTCTTAGGAATGATTTATTCTAGACAGTAACGTGCACAAGCAGTGTCCAGGTCATCTTAATTTATAGGGACCAAGACATGGCCGGTCACGGTCCCCGGAAGCCTAATAGCATGAAGTACTGTTATATACAAAATATATTTAAAATTTTAGATCCGTGTCTCGTCCGCGCTCCATCCGCGCCTTGTTCGTTTCACAACTCACGCCCGCCACGGTTTAGCATATTGAATTCACCCTTTATCCGTCGTTTGCCGATTCGCGGTCCCATACGAAGACAATATGAAAATCAAACATCTACTACTGCTAAATATGAAATGTTTGTGAAGTTTTTGATCTGTGTCTCATCCGCACTCCGTCCGCGTGTTATCCGCGGCTCGTGTGTTACAAGACTCGCACCCGCCACGGTTTTGCATATTTAAATCATCCTTTATCCTACGTTTGCTGATACACTTTTTCTTTACACAAAAACACAATATCATCATCATCATTTGCCTAGCCTATTCCTAAGTATATTGGAGTCGGCTTTCAATTTAACGGAATGCAGCTGAATACCAGTGTTTTATACGGACCAACTGCCTGGTTGATCTCCACAACCCTATTAGGTACTGGGTAACACGATACCCCTTGGTAAGACTGGTTGTCAGATTTTTTTGCTTAGCGTGCTTTCCAAGGCACGTAAATGGATGGTCACTCATTCACGGAACGACCGCGGCAAGCGTAACTATAAAGACCGGTCGATCCGTACGTTTTTACTTAGCCACGCTCCTCAGAAGAACGCAAAATAAAGATGTAAAATCTAAATCTCTTGCTAAATGGTGACCAATTTGTAAGAAAGAACAACTAAAGGATTAACCAAGGCCTGTTGCTTTTGGCACTAAACTGAGAGTCCCTAATTAAACAAGGATTAAGGAGGCAACAGACTACGGCTATATAGATTTATGATAGTCACGCCTTGAACTTTATTACAGCCCTCTTGTCGTTATGGGAAGGCCTGTCCAAACTAATTACAAATGGTCTCAGTTGGCATTTTTCGAGCCTTCCAACAAAATTTTAGGCAAATTACTTTAGAGATCTTCAAAGTACCTTTAAATAGTGACGATGAAGATTTAAATTTAAAAGCCTTCTTTTTCCTAAAATTATATCGTTGTTAACTTCTAGTTAGTAAAAAAAATCCTAACTGGTACAAAAATATTACATTAAAAAAAATCTAAATTGTGTTTAATTATCATAGCCAGATTTTATTATAAAACTGTTTACGGATCTTTCAACTAAAATTCCGATATAGTAGCTAACGTTTGAATTCATGCCATCCTTAAACTTAAAGCCATCGTAGGACAGTTTTAGATTATACAGAAACATGAAACATCGCAACATTTCTTACCTTAGCCATCTTAGTGAAGGCGACCTTACACTCCTGAGGGTCGATGCCGTAAGAGGAGCAGACAGTAGTGAACTCATTACAGTCAATGGTGCCATCAGCGCTAGCATCCTCCAGTTGAAACATGAACTGGGCATACAGCTGCTGCCACTTCAGGGCAGCTGAAGGGTTCTGGGCATAGTCGTTCCACATGGATGTCCATTCTTCAACGGAGACCTGGAGGATTAAAAGGTGAGTGATCTGCTTGTCTAGTGTTAACTAAAGACATGCCTTTTTTTGGACGGATTCTACAGGGTGGATTTGGTAATTTGGAGTAATTGTTTTTATTGAGCATTAATAATATTAAATTATGACGCCACATTTTGCCCCTCTTCTCACAAGTTAGTAAACCAATATTTGAAATGGTGTTCTATTTTGGTTACATTTATATGCTCTTTAGTATGTTTAATTTTTTTTTTTCCCCTGATAGGTTTGGTTTGATAGTTTCAAAATATTCATATGAACTAGTATTATCAGTATTTTAATTTTTTGGCGTATTGTCATTTCTACCTTGTATATCTGAGGGTTACTGTCAAACAGGATGTATTCACCAATTAAATGAAATCTGTTCAATATGAGCAACACAATCAGACTGCTGCTGGAACACGCTGGATCTCAGGTCTATGGAGTGCAACCCTCTACTTCTTACAGAGAGGATCTGAGAAGAAGGTCGTATTCCATTTTGTTGACCTAGTGAGAGTTCTGATTCAGGTACGTAAACTGTTGTATAGGATAACATGTCACGTGTGTATCATGAATTTACATGGTATAGTTATTAATACTTTACCTACTTCTATTTTAAAAGTCTTTGCATATTGGAGTTTGATTCTACCAAAAAAAGATTGAGACTGTCAAATTTTACCAATTGAACATGGACCTTATTCTTTTGTAATAAAGTTGAATAACTACCTATCAAATATTTTTTACAGATTCACGTAGCTTGATGTGCTGGCCTCTGTACATCAACAACTTTAATTTAAATAAATTAACGTTACTTCTAGGCAAGCGTGCTAAATCTTAGACTGCATCATCGCTTCCCATCAGGTGAGATAGTGGTCAAACGTATGCCTATAATTGACAAAAAAAAAATTCAGAATCATTACGAAAAATGGGAGACACTGACGTGAGTTTATCGGTTTGGCAGAACTAAACCTCTACATTCTTCAAATAAAAGACGACAATAGGCAAAAAATGCCTATTGAAAAATCATCCCTTAAAAGCACAAAAAAATACATCATAATCTCACATAACCATTTCCAAAACTTGGCGAGCACATTACCGCTAAACCGATAAGCAAGCTCGAAAGTGACAACAATTGATGGAATAAGTTCACGTGAACTATGAAAACCTCTCGAGAGTTGAAAGGGTTAAGTCATGTGTAGAGCTTCGACGTTTTTGTGGTCGAAACTTTTTTGACTTATTCACGTGAATTCGATTATTTTGAGTGATAGAAGGAAAAAGGTCTGTTTGTTTGCAGAATTATTTACATTTACTTTTTTATTTTATTATTTACTAGCTGACCCGACCGCCGTTGGCCTGTAGAGACAGGTACAGAGATACCTACCCTTTTTTCTCATAAAATTTTCTCACCCTTTAAACCTTCCCTGGAGTTCCACAAATATTTCAAAACCAAAATTAACCAAATCGGTCCAGCCGTTCTCCAGTTTTAGCGAGAAAAACTCTAGTCTAGTCTAGTCTGGTATTTATTTTATTATTACTTTGTCTAAATTACTCATAATTTTGAAAAGAGACGGAAAACGTTTCTTAATTATAGTAGTTCACTAAAATATTTAGTTGTAACCTAAATATTTTAGTGAACTACTATAATTAAGAAACGTTTTCCGTCTCTTTTACACAATAAACTGGAAATTAATCAAAGATTTCTGTATATACATCACATTAATCTTCGCTTAAACTAAGATCACAAGCTTTATTAATACTAGAAGCGCTGATGATTAAACCGTTTCAGGATTAGGGGCCTACACTAGAATTACCAACTCGACAATTTACATAATTTATATCATAACTAATAAAGCTTACCTATATTACAACGTGACCTGTCGCATGACTCGTTTAAAAAGCTTTGAGGGCAGTCTGAACAATAAGTGAATTACGGAGCGAAAATTCTAATAAAGAGCCGTCATGGTAACAATGCTCGGAAAAATGGATGCGTAATTAAGCACGGCCGGTCATTTGGCTAACACCCAGCGCTGTAGGGTTGATAAATGTGATCGTGTATAATAACGATTGTTACTGCACTTATACACGTTATAATTATACATGTTATACTTATAATTATACACATTATAATTATGAGTTTTAGGAGGAAACCTTTTTGACTTTAGAATAAATTCCTAGGGTTGGTAAATGTGATCGTGTATAATAACGATTGTTACTGCATTTAAACACGTTATAATTATACAGGAAACCTTTTTGACTTTAGAATAAATTCCTAGGGTTGATAAATGTGATCGTGTATAATAACGATTGTTACTGCATTTAAACACGTTATATTTATACATGTTATACTTATAATTATACACAGTATAGTTATAAGTTTTAGGAGGAGACCTTTTGACCTGAGAATCAATTCACGCAAGGTCTAACGTTTGGGCCTTGAAAATTCTACTGCAGAAAATTTAATAAAGGCGCTCCTTGTTTAAGAAATTATAGGGTGCCTCTTGTCTGATGAGCCACTTCACTTTTATTGGACATTGCTTCAAGTAATCCCTTCTAATGATAGTACAATTTCGTTCACGCAATATATTGAAAATGTTAGAAACGCTATAATATAACTAAGTGAAAATTAAATTTTATTTCAGAATTCCCCAATGCCCTAGGTAGCTAGGGGAATGGGGAATGAAAAAGGTAAAGTGACCGGCAAAACCGTCCAAGACCCGTTTGAATTATTGCCAAAAAAATAAATAGCATTAAAAGAAATCGTTAAGGGAAAAGTGGCAAAAAGTGAATTTTGCAAGAAAAACAATTTCAACTTAAAATTCTGTTCATTTTCTTGGGTATTGCTGTTTTCCATTTTTATGAGCTTAAAATGTAAAATGGGAACTAGCGAAAAAAATAATCGAGCTCAAGCGTCCCTAGAGTATTTGATAAGACCCGAGGAAATGACTGCTCCTTACAGGTTGGGGAGAGCTGCCAAATGCTTATGCCTGAATATGTGTATGTGTAGGTATTATTGATCATCTTTTGTTTATATTTCAATTCTCCCTGCATAAGGGGCTATTAAACGACTTTTACAGATTTTAAACTGAAAATCACGTCAAAATGTGCAGTGTAAATGATTTGAAAAAAATATATGCTAAATTAGAACATTCTCTTAATCATATAGAAAGTGAATATTTTTGTTTAAGTTCATATTAAATAGTTTAATTAACTCGTGAAGTTGTGTCTGACGCGGATAAAACATTGACAATCACACAAAATCTACCAGATATAATTATCCGAAACTTACACTATCTTACAGACAATTTTATTATCTATCTTTTAGTATACGTCTTTTTTTTAATTTTGAAAGAATACTACTTTTATTTAATTTTTTCTACTAAACTTTGAAAGTTTGGGACGCAGACTGCGTCCGTTCTGCATCAGTTTTGCGTCCAAAACTCTCAAAGTTTAGTCGAAAAAATTAAATAAAAGTATTCTTTCAAAATTAAAAAAAAGGCGTATACTAAAAGATAGATAATAAAATTGTCTGTAAGATGGTGTAAGTTTCGTTTAATTATACCTGGTAGATTTTGTGTGATTGTCAATGTTTTGTCCGGGTCAGACACAACTTCACGTGTTAATTAAACTATATAATATGAATATAATTAAAAATATTCACTTACTAAGTGATTAAGAGAATGTTCTAGTTTAACATATATTTTTTTCAAATCATTTACACTGCACATTTTGGCGTGATTGTCAGTTTAAAATCTGTAAAAGTCGTTAAATAGCCCCTTAAGGTAAAAATACACTTATGTACTCTTCGCATCTTTCTCTTTCATCTTGCGTCTTGCAGCTTTTACTAAAATGATCTGCGTACAGGAACTAAGTATAGTTTTGAAACCCATGCTTTTGCATACGTTTACGTAAAATTACTATGAAAGTGCACGAGTGTAAATATAGACCTTAGATTTCCGTGAAAAGTTACCTGTCCGTCTTTGTTGGAGTCAGCTCTCTTCCTGAGTCCATCCCAGATCTTGATCATGATCTCATGTGTCTCCGTGTTCTTGGGGTCTCCAGGCTTCCAGCCTCGCAGATGGCAAATTTTCTGTATATGAAAAAGAAGTTAACAAATATATAGAAAACAGTGTTTAATCTATCACCAGGGCAACATGATTGACTTGTAGAACCTTTATGTCTGGTGTTATTAATCATGAATTTATAGATACAATTAATTATCTATAAATTGAATTAGTTTGGCAGATATAGGACATGGGATGACATGACTAAAAGTAGGTACCATTTGTTCAGATTGATTGAGAAACTTTGGCCTGCCCTAGAGTTCGCCACACTTGTCGATTATAGGACATCCTCCTCCAAGTCACACTAGCTAAGTTAGCAACTTATTCGGAGTAAAAATATAAGCCCGGCTAGTGCAAGTGGGACTGAAAGTGGTATTATATAAACTGGTAAAGACTAGAATTTAAAAGAATTTAAAAGTAATGTTTGAGTCTGGTAAGACTCAAACATTACTTTTAAATTTGTTTTAACCAATCAAATGGCTTTAAGCGCATTTCAGGTTAATGCTCTTGAGTATGGTTTTGTAATACGACACCTTCTATTCCTGTTAAATACTTGACAGATAATTTCATACAAATTCTGTTCTATATTTGAATACGTATAGTCAAATTGGTGGTGAAACAGGCCCTTAGTTTAACCTTCCCTTTTTAAAAAGCTTTTAACAAAATCTCACGACATGAAAAATAATGTACATTATTCCCTACATACCTATAAAAGAACTTGTTGATCGTACTAACACCGTCAATTTATAGCGCTAAATAAAAAACGAGTACCTACTCGTCCCACACGATTGCCCGATTACCGATTGATTGATGTTTACCAAAAATACCAAGATGAATGATGCGAAAATGATTGCTATTAACGTCGACGTCGCTTCACTTTGGCCAGCAATCAATATGTCCATCTCCGTAATGGAAGGAGAAATAATCGATGATGTTCAAATTATTATCGATCCTAATCAATCAGAGGTGACCCCACTTTAAAAACTGTGAAAGGTATGACGTCATGAGTTCAGCGGTCAGGTGCATATTGAAAAGTATGACCTAGTTTACTATCGGAAGTCTAAAGAAAGAAACTGTAGACGCTATTATTGAAGAAGAAATAGATTCAAATAAAGGTTTGACTGTTCACAGAGAGCTCGTCTATTCTTAGACCAAAGCCAGTATTGTCATACAACGTGGCAACGCTGCTAATCTTAAGCCAGCTTAAATTTGCTCATGTATCATTGAATTAATCTATGCTATGATTGAATTGTATGTATCATTGAATTAATCTATGCTATTAGTAATCGTTGCTTAGCAGTCAACTTGTATTTTTATTTTTATACTGATGCCTAAAAAATTAAGATTCTTCTTCTTCTTCTTCTTCCTGCCCTTATTCCATGTTAGTTGAAGTTGGCGCAACATGTTTTCTTCTTAAATTCCGTCCTGTCCAACGTCATTATTTCATTACATCCAAGATTATGCTTGAAAAATTTATGTGCTTTGTTTCAAAATGTTTGATTTGCTACCTAATAACAGTTTCCTTAAGCATGGTTTGAAACATAAATAAATTAAGTTAAATATAGTTACAATCGATAAAAGCGTAACTTGACATGAAAATGGGAAAAAAATTGATTGGGTTTGTTTGACAAAGTTTAAAAGTGACACTTGGAATACGAATTTGTAAAATCCTCAAATTAATGAATCCTATTTTGGCTTTCAATATCTCCAGAACCAGATGGTTCCCAGGTACAATAAGTATGTCGTTTAAATATCGGTCACTGATTATATTACCAGTCACGCTTTAGAAGGAAATACAGCTTCTATCAGTAACAATGTTTTAAAAACTAACTCACTATCAATCTCACTCGTAGATAAACCAAGCTGTCGGAACCCTACCTGTGTGGTTTACTAAGCAATATCTTCGTTTCGGTCGAAACAAATCTATAATGTATGTCTATTGGCAATCGTGGTACAATCCGAACCGATTTTGTACGATATCGGTGCAGGCAATTTTGCAATCTCGAATGATATGAGAATAAAGAATAAGAGATGGTTCGTGTATTTTGAATTTATTTGAGAGTTTATATGGAAGAACCTATCTGCACATATCATTTTAATGAGCTAAGCATACATAATGGATCATCTGTTTTTTCAATTACATGTTATATAATCACTGTTGACAGGCTTTGGGAAGAAGTAGGGATTATATTTAAATTAAACAAAATTTGGAGACTAACTTCGCATGGCTTTGCCACCAAATCATTATTATTCTGTCGAAAGACATTCATTGCTGGACACATAGTAGATCTCCCCAAAACACCGCTTCAATAACCAGAATTACTTTCCATGAAAGGGAACTCGCGCTTTGACTACGTTTAAAATCATGTTTTAACTCAACGGTCTTAAGGTGTAAGATACTTAGATCTAATCAGTATAGTACCGGTAATAATCATAACAAATGTATCCGAATAAGTTCGCAATTGCACTTTTCGCACACAATTCGTGCATGTGAGTTTATATGTTTGTAATCGCATCTACGATACAGGCGAAATTCCTAGAGCCAATGTGTTTTTTTTTAATTCGCCTAGTCGCGTTTCTTAGACATAAAGT
Organism: Charanyca ferruginea; assembly: GCA_947361185.1. Classification (NCBI taxonomy): domain Eukaryota; kingdom Metazoa; phylum Arthropoda; class Insecta; order Lepidoptera; family Noctuidae; genus Charanyca; species Charanyca ferruginea. The sequence goes on from OX376073.1 coordinate 21,230,851, forward strand.
AATACAATACTGACCTCTATAGCCAGTTCAAAATCTTTCCTCTCTATCGTGCCGCTCTGATTGACATCTGCAAAAGGGGGAAAAGTTTTAACAAGGCCTATAAAAACTCCCTTCTTAAAACTTTATAAGAAATATTCTTTTATATAACTTTACCAAAGAAAACGTTGAACACATAAAGGAGCTTCTTCCGCCGGAATTCGGAGATAGACATGTTTTATAATCTGTAACAAAAAGAAAATAGGATTAGCCAAAGACTCGAGGTTGTACTTTTAGAGGGGAAAAATAATTAAGGACTTGCAATTTCGCCCAATTAGACCACCCAGTCTAAGTTTGAAATATTTTTTATTTAGTTAATTCTTAGTCTAAATATCTACAGGGTTTTTTAGACTGGACGTTTATTAGTCTAGTAGGTTATTCTGTGTCAATTCCATTAACTTTTAGGAGCTCTTGGAACGTGGGGTCCGAGTGCTCATCTGCTTTTTAAAGACTTGTCCAAAGGGTTAGTTGACAGTTCCCGTGATCCAAGAGCTAGTTTTTACCTTGGCCAGAGAATAAGCATTGCCATCCAACGTGGCAGTGCCGCCAGTCTCTTGGGCACATTCTCTGATGGCGGCGATGGTAAGGAATTTTTTGATGCTCTATTATTTTAGTTTTTTAGCTTATATCTTAGGTTTTCTTTGATTAATAAATAAATCTATCTTTTAGGTAAATTAAAAATATACTTGTAGGAACATTCACATTCGGCCTGAATTTGTCAGAAACGCCTCTATTTACGTACATTTTTTACATTAATTGTAACTGATATGAGATATTGGTGCCAATCTTTATCTCTCTAATAAAACAAGAAAGAGACAGATATTAAAAAGAGCTATCAAATTAAGTTGATCTAAAATGTTCAATGTTCATGCTAAGGCAATTATCGGCTAAGTAATAATAATTTGACATCTGTGACTTGGTTTTTATACGTCGTCGTCATTTTCTTGAGTTGCCTGGTAGTAAGAGATGCTTAATTGTCTGATTTTGTCTGGTTTGTGAACAAGGGATTCGCCATCAATGACTAGATTTTAAACGTTGTGAGTTAGTGGAATTAAGTCCTTCTAATACTAAATTTATTCACATATATAATATTTGCTTACAATGCTTGTTCGGTCCTAAACCAATTAACCTAAAGTAAGATAGTAACAACACTAAATTTAGTCATCCATAATGTGTTCTGGTTGGTGGTATAACGTTGGATGGCTTCCAAAGTTCCAACAGCTACGATGTCTTCAATGGACTACGGAAGGCCATTATTTGCACCAATCGAACCGCAACGACACAATCAGAGACCCGAATTCATGTTGGCGTGGAAACGGAAAGGGTTATTGTAGTAAGGGAAAGTTACCTACATGTATGTTTTTGACAGTTGTCACCCGTTAGAATCTTTAGTTAGTTGACCCGACAGACGTTGGCCTGTCATTTTTTTAATTTTCTTACCGTTTAAACCTTCCCTGGACTTCTACAAATATTTCAAGACCAAAGTTAGCCAAATCGGTCCAGCTGTTCTCGAGTTTTAGCGAGACTAACGAACAACGATATTTTTTTATTATATTATATAGAAGATTTAAGATTTAAACAACTATGATTAGTTGTATAATATTATACTAGCGCGCCATGTTCGTGAACGGGCGCTGTCAGTAGAGATTGGTCAACTCTTAACTGCCATGGCTTTTACCTTGATTTTTTTTTGTGTTGCTATATTTACCTTCAAAGTTTTCACATATAAAAGCAACAAGAATAATATAACCAGTATTATGTAAAAACTTGATTCAAAAGGGTGTCCATGGAGTTTTCTGCTCGTTCTTCTCCATAGAAACCTACCTACGTTTTGGAACGAGCAACTAGGTTCAACTTTCTAACTGATAACTGGACTAACTGACCCACTCCTTGACAATCCAAAAGTGCTTGTAAATGGCTTATAGTATAGATTGCCCCGAACACGCACACAACAAAATATTCATAATCAGTTAGAAAGTGAGAGAAAAAGAATTGCTGGAGTACGGCATGAAGAGACAGAAGAAGAGCGCAACGAACGTTTGAATTCTGATCGACTTCGACATTCTCTGAACAGAATGTCGATATTATCTGAAGAATCGGATGTGTCTTAAGATATAGCCGAAGGTCATGGCGACCTTTCTTGGGTTGGTAAGGAACGGAGTTTATTTACGTATACTCCTATAATTGACTACGCCACATATTCCGTCATCGGAGGTATGATTCAAAATTGTACTTTTTGAACGTCTCGAATCATCTCGCGCATGCCGTTGTTTTCCCGTCCCCGGGCTCTTAGAATTCGACATCAGACGTTGCAGATCTTCGATTTTGCCGACCCTGTTGTCACTGGCATAAGCAACAGTATCCGCGTACAAAGTCGCGGGCAGAAGATAGTTTGAAATAAATGCTTTGCTTATGCTGACTTTCAGCTTTTGCTTGCGATTTCATTTACCTAGACTTCCAGTTTTTTTTTATTCTGCATTTATTTTACGGACTATTACGCACAGCGTATGCCAGTCCCATCGTATCCTTATCCAAATAATAATAATTTTACAAAATAACATCACTCCAAAATTACAAATTAATACTATTACAAATATGTACATAATTACAATATTTAACAGAACCACGGCAAATAAATTCTATTACTTAATGAAGAAAGTTACTTAATGTCCCCAAATTGTGATGATTGTGGAGTGGTTGATGATGTCTTTCATATCCTGATGGAGTGTGTCCGGAATGAAAATAAGAGGATCAATGTTTTTGGGCACTGTAATCTTTTTAAAATTGGTTTTTGTAACTCAATTCTCGCTTGTCCAATATCCGAGAATGCTAAACAGCTGTATTTATTTATTTATTTATTTATTTATACTTCATGCACAAAGGTACAAAGGCGGACTTAATGCCTTAGGCATTCTCTACCAGTCAACCAAGGGTGATGAAGAGATAATATGGCGGGTGCATAACAAAAAGTAATAATTAAAAAACTGTATGAATTAGTCTTAAGGTAAGGAATTATTTGATTGTTTATGTCACAAATTTGTAAAGATTTTTGTACTGGGCGATGTGGTCGCTAAGCGACAAAGCCCTTTAATCAAATAAAAAAAAAAAAAAAACAGAACCACGGATGTCTATGAACAGAACCTTCGCTCCGATACTACAGGCTGAGATAATATTTTGTGTAAGTAATATGCACGTCAGTCCTGTTCAAATTCAAGGCCACTTAAATTCTTTCTTGTAGACTCATTTCTAGCACACTCACTTTAAAATTAAGACTTATAGTCCTAAATTATTCAACGGGAACGCAAACACGGTATAAGAATTTTATTTGTATGAATATCTTAAGCTGATTCCGTTGAACGTTTCATTGTTTCTGTTGGTACCACACTCGACGCAAATTGCATTCAACCGAACGCAAACTTGAACAAAAAAGTTCTACATTTTCGCGACATAATTGTGCTACGTTCATGTGGTTTGCCTTAAACTTACTCACTTAAGGGTAGCCTTAAGTGAGTAGGATTAAGTACTTCTGTATGTTCAAAAACAGTATACTTTTTCCTGTTTTATCATTATCAACAACTTTAACTTTCTGCCCTTTTCCCATGTTATTTGGGGTCGGCGGAACTCGTTTTTTCTTCCATTTCGTCTTGCTATTACTGACATCTTTCCTTTGGCCTCTCTCTCCCTCTCATGGTTATATTCACAACTCTTTTTAACCGACTTCAAAAAGGAGGAGGTTATCAATTCGAATGTTTATATATATATATATTTTTTTTTATTTATGTTCGGGCATAACTCTGTCATATACCTATAGAGGGATTTGCAAAATTCTTTTTTGTTCGAAAGGGGTTTATTCCGAAAAGGTCCCATATAAATTGTATCAAAATTGGTACAGCCCTTTTTGAGAAAATCAACAAATTCCCAAAAAAATTACTTAGACGACGTTTTAGTTTCTTCAATCACTGGAGGACTTACAATCTCTGTTAAGTGTGTTGCCGTTTCTTAATGGATTTGGATGTTAAAGCAAGACTAAAGAGCAAAAAATAAAAAGTTTTTTCAAAAAAAAGAAAACCGCCTTCAAAAACTAAAAAGTGATAAATAACTTTAGCACAGAACACACATTACTTTACTTTCGGAAGTCGGTGACATTACAAAACAACAAACACAAAGCCACCGCCACCGACTTCCGAAAGTAAAGTAATGTGTGTTCTGTGCTAAAGTTATTTATCACTTTTTAGTTTTTGAAGCCGGTTTTCTTTTTTTTAGAAAAAACTTTTAGTCACACGTGTTTCATGCCTTCACATCAAGATTTAATTATTGCCTTTCAACATCCTATCATCATCAACATTTATCTCTATCACTATCATCATTACGTTTTCAGCAAATAACAAATTTAAGACCTGGGTATAACAAAATCTTTAAGCCACAATGTGTTTCATACTTCCTCTTCACAAGCCTATATCAAGACAAATGATTTCCTTTTTCCAGAAAATTGTTTTCCGCAAATAACCAATTTAAAGCTATGTATTTTGATTAATATCAAGCTAAACAAAATCAAGTCACAAAACCCCATTAAATTCTCGTTTGAATAATCACAATAGCACCCGGGTATAATTAAAAGTCATTAATTAATATTAAAACGATTGGATACCCAAATAATTTTATGGTATAGGACACAATAGCTGCCGCACCGGGACATTCCTACCGGAGGCTATAATTTCATCCATTTACATACACAAGTAATTATCCTTGATTGTTAACTTTAGTTTGTTAAATAATAGAAGAGTAATTATATGTATAGGGTTAAGGGTGTTGTAATGGCCCAGTAGTTAAGGGGTGCCAGCAGTTGCATGCCTTCCATTAAAGCCCAAAAGCCAGGCTTGCAATAAAAAATGCGAGACATTAAAAAAACACAGAAAGCACAAAAATACTCTAAGTACGTACTTGAATCATTATCTCATCTGTCAAGCTTGACCTAACTTTGATCCCTAGTCACGCCGCTGGGTGCCAGGGTACCCGGTGGTGACTTCAAAACCGGGTATGTACCAATGTGATTTCAAAACCGGGTATGTACGGTCACCAAAGGAGATAAGTATCCATGTCGCCGGTTGAAGTTGACAGTTGAAGTTTACTTAGAAACCGATAGGTTTTTATGAATAAAATAAAATACAATTTATAGAGAATAAACAGTTCAATGATTTCATAAAATTTCATTTGAAAGCCCCCATTGGTTTCTAAGAAATCTTCAACTATTCCCGACGACATGGATACTTATCTCTTTTGCGTACTGTACCAATGTGATTTCAAAACCGGGTATGTACCAATGTGATTTCAAAACCGGGTATGTACCAATGTGATTTCAAAACCGGGTATGTACCCATGTGATTTCAAAACCGGGTATGTACCAATGTGATTTCAAAACCGGGTATGTACCAATGTGATTTCAAAACCGGGTATGTACCAATGTGATCTCAAAACCGGGTATGTACCAATGTGATTTTTTAAATTTCAGGTGAAGTTAAGTTTATCTTATCTTGAGATTGTAACAGAATAGACATACAGTGCTATTCTGTTACAATCTCCCGCGGTGAAGCGGGAACACCTAGGTGAAGTGAGCTGTCATCTGTCCCGATGCTAGGAATTTACAAAGCACTACAATCGGTTGACAGCTCACTTCACCTAGGTGTTCACCGAGGGAGTTTGTGACAGAATAACAGTGCTCGACTTATAATGAATAAAGGTCTGCAATCACCAATTCGACTTGAGCAAGGGTGGTGATCAATGATCAAGCCTTCTCTTTATAAGAAGATGCCTTTTGCCTTGCTGGGGTGAGGTCCTTTGCTGTCCTCTCCCAGCGACGCCCTAAGCCGAGGCTCGTACCCCACAGGGGGTGCCCTTAGCGTGTAGTCGCTTAGTTTGTAAGCTATTTTGCCCTGGCTGGAGGCCCTATAAATAATAATTTTTAAGGCACCACAGGAAAGTCCGGTTAAGCAGCCGACAACCTCCTAGGTTGAACTGCGAGATGCCAATCCGAAAAAAAAACCTTGCAGTGGGTTAATAATAGGCATACGTCACCGCTATATGGTTGAAGTTCCACGGTCTCGAACCAAGCGCTTTGACTCCACATTTATTGTGCGAACTGCCAGACTGTGGAATTCCTTGCCCGCCTCTCTGTTCCCTGATAAAGTATAATCTGGGTATCTTCAAGGCACGAGTGAACCGGTTCATCTTAGGCAAGCGTGTTCCAACTTAGGCCGCATTATCACTTAAGATCAGGTGAATTGCGGTCAAACGCAAGCCTATTTAATAGTAAAAAAAAAATACAGAGAACGCACGATCGTTGATCAACACGCTTGCTGAAGGCGGATTGGCAATTTCAAGCTTATATCATCACTACATATTATAAAACAAAGTCCCCCGCCGCGTGCGTCTGTCCCTATGTATGATTAGATCTTTAAAACTCCGCAATGGACTTTGATGCGGGTTTTTTAGTAGATAAAGTGATTCAAGAGAAGGGTTTTAGAATATAATTTGTCAAGCGGCGAAGCCGTGGGCATCAGCTAGTTCATTATAATTCCAGGTTTCCTCATGATGTTTTCCTTCACTTATGTCATTGATGTGCAAAATATACTTAGAAAGTACAATTTATAAAATGTTTGGTTACGAACCCAAAACCTCGTGCATTAGTGGCGGGAGCCTTAACTACTGGGCCATTTAGATATTAAACCGCAAAGTACAGACGCCAGCACATCAAGCGATACCAAACTGTCAAATGTTCCCAACTGAATATGAACCTTATTCTTTTGGATTAAAGTTGAAAATCTATCATAGAAATTTGACAAATTGTCGTAGCTTGATGTGTTGGCCTCTGACCATAAGGCTGCGGCGCGCCCGAGCAGAGCGACCACTCAGAACAAACCGCCATTTTTAGCACGCACACATTGACATTACGTTTATAGGCATTCTCAAGCAGTTTCAAGCCATGGACTTATTTGTATTATTAAGTCCATGTTTCAAGCAGACTTCAGTCTCGACTGTCACGTGTTGTCAAAATGAATAAATGACATTTCACGACGAACAAGAAAATGTTGTTAAAAAAAAATTGCAGAGTTCCAACCAGTGTCAATAAAATTTCATATTGTCACAAATAAAACCTACAGAGTCAATACAGTAGCAGCCCTAGTAAGTCTGGCAAGTTTAGGTAATTATATTTGAAGATGTCGGGAGCGGTCCTTCTGTATGTAAGTACCCTTTATATTTTGTGACAAAACTCAGATTATGAAACAAAAGGCAGATAGAACGCGCGAAACACTGAGAGTGAAGCCAAAAAAGCAAATGCAAATTAAAAAAGATTTTTCAAAAAAAAGAAAACCGCCTTCAAAAACTAAAAAGTGATAAATAACTTTAGCACAGAACACACATTACTTTACTTTCGGAAGTCGGTGGCAATACAAAACAACAAACACGAAGCCACCGAGTCGGTGGCTTCGTGTTTGTTGTTTCGTATTGCCACCGACTTTTCTTTTTTTTGAAAAATCTTTTTATTTTTCGCTTTTTAGTGTTGCCTTAACATCCAAATCCATTAAGAAACGGCAACACACTTAAAAGAGATTGTAAGTCCTCCAGTGATTGAAGAAACTAAAACGTCGTCTAAGTAAGTTTTTTGGGAATTTGTTGATTTTCTCAAAAAGGGCTGTACCAATTTTGATAAAATTTATATGGGACCTTTTTGGAATAAACCCCTTTCGAACAAAAAGAATTTTGCAAATCCGTCAATATATGACAGAGTTATGCCCGAACATATTACATTAAAAAAAAAAACATTCGAATTGGTAACCTCCTCCTTTTTGAAGTCGGTTAAAAACGAATACCTACAATCTCGTGATTGTATTCGCTTTTGAATTTGTATTTGTATTTTTATTTGTTTTTTTAACGATGGGGTGTTTCGTGCTATACTGACTCGTGTCAGTACAGAACGAAGCGCGTTGTAGGTATTTGTTTTTGAATTTGAATTTGCTTTTTTGGTCTATCTGCCTTTTGTTTTATAATCTGAGCAACAAAACTATAAAAATAAGCTGAAAGAATATCAATACATAAAGAAACAAGTAAATAAAGAAATATTTATAAAGAAACATTAAACAAAGAACACAAATATTGAATAGTTCAGTGTCAATATTTACCCTACTACTCATGTATTTTTAGTCGTAAATTTCCTTAATCCGGAGAGATCCCTTTCAATCCCATTTAATGAATACTAAATACGACGTTGATTTAGGATAGTTCACTGAATAAATAATTGTATTGAAATGTTTTTGGAGAAATTCTGAAAGAAAATAGGACTTGCTTTGATTTTGTACCGTCATGTACAGTCGTAGAACAAAAGGTTAAGCAAGCTTTTAAATACATGTGGGAATAGGGGCTAAAATCGAAGGGAAAGGATTGCTGTGACGATTTATGATATATTTTTAACCTCGGATTAAAATATGCCCCTATAAAATATTCTCGTTCAGTCGTATTGTTTCATCGTCTTCTTCTAGTCGTTCATCTGCCACTTTCAAGTCTCTTTCACGTCATCCCAGGCATAATTATGTCATATAACATCACATCTCACACTCACACATATACGTCTAGCTCTTTTACACAGTCATGCTTTCATCAACGTTTCTTTCCTACATTCGTTTCCATTATTGTCACTTCCTCCGTATCTGTTTTTTTTTATTCACAATGTTAGGTAGAGTGAAAAAATCAATTCTTGTCTCATTCACAGTGCAAGTGAAAACTGACCAAAAGGTGCCTAACTTTCTCTTTCCGCGACAGTTCACAATTATGCACCAAAAAATTTTACACATAGCGCTGACACTCATCTTCACCCTTCCATTCCTCTGCTATCCTGAAAATCTAATCACGCAGATTTTCGCTGTGTGATTAAGTTACACCTGGCTCGGTACCATTAATTCTAAGCCGGAATTAACTCTGGGAGGTTGGAATTAACTACAGTCCTACCCGCATCAAAATGACTGACGGGAAAGAGACCCGCCGTTTAGATTTTGTGCCAACCAATAAAACTGTAATGAACGGAAATCTAGAATAGAAGGGAGTTGATGTAAAAATGTCGGTTGTTACGTTACAGACCAAAGGAGGTCCTCCATTGACTTTATTTTCAGCAATATTTATACTGTAAAGTTTATCCTTACTGTACCCCTTCACACCCCGTCACTCATACACAGTCACAGTTACAGTTTTGTGTGTGTGACACACACACACAAAACTGTAAACTAAAAAAATATTCTTATTTTAAGTTTCATTCAAATTGTTTATTTATTCTAATATGTTACAAATATTGGTTTGTGACACTAATTTCAAGGATACATGGACACCTAGTTTGTAAATCAGGGTTTCAATGTATTTGTGCATAGCATAGGTATCATAGTTAATAGTAATATAGGTAACATTGTATTATTATGAAGACTTTTCTTAAATAAACATTTTGATTATTATTATACAATTTTACAATGATTATTGGTGCTCTACTACTCAGAGCGGTGGTTGTTTTTTATATATGTTCAACTTTCTGTAGGCTATTTAAAACTAACGATTGAAATCGATTTTAACATGAACATAAATAAATAAAATCATCATCATCATCATCATTTCAGCCTAAAGACGTCCACTGCTGGACATAGGCCTCCCCAAGGGTGGGTGTTGCCATAATCGCCACGCTTGGCAGGCGGATTGGCGATCGCAGTATCGTTGTTACAAAGGCACAGAGAACGCTGCTGCCCATTCTCTGGTGAGTCCCTTAGTCGCCTCTTACGACACCCACGGGAAGATATGGGTCACTGGTCACGGGAGGATATGGGATATGGGTCTGAGGCTCTAATTAAAATAGTCAATTTTAATTAGAGCCGTATTCTTAAACGCAACTCAAATAAAATTCGCCGCTGAGTCTCATGCTGCCACTGTCACTTTTACTTGTAGTGACAGATAGACTTAATGACGTCTTAAATTTTCGTTTGTGAATTAGATAGTTAGTTAAACAAACACACTTGACATCTAGTAGTTCAAATAGCTAAATAATTCATAGCGTAAAGGTCTCATCAATTACGGATGATAACAGAGTTAGGTAGGGTAGGCCTCCAAAAGGTACCCTTGACAGGGATAGGGACCGTAAATTGCTCTAATGGAAGCCCAGAATTAGTACCGTTGGGCCCTCAAATAAGAGATGGGACTTTCGATAACTCTTGAAACAACATAAAATGTAAGTTCTGGATATATGAGTTCTTTGATGATCGTACTTGAAGATTGGCGTCATTACAAACATATGAGTTTAGTTTTGTTATAACGAGCTAATCCACATTCTCTCAATAATTATATATAACTAGCTGACCCTACACACGTCCTGTTCTTATCTACCTACCTACCTACTCTACCAACTTACCTACCTATACCTACCTACCCTACCTACCCTACCTATACCTATCTACCTACCTAGGTAAGTAAGTAGGTAATGCAAATACATCCAAGGAATATGAAAGTTTCATATAAAGTTTTATCCCCTATTTCACCCTTTTGGGAGTTGAATTTTGGAAAATTCTTCTCAATACTCATTGCTTTTCCATAAGTATAAATATGCTTAGGTGGTAGGTGTTTGGTTAGGATCATTATGGACCCTGATCGGGCACAGCAAATGGGTAGAAGAGAGGAAGCTCTGTTTTAGAGAAATATTAACGTAGGATATATACATCCTACGTTAATATTAGTATTTCTAACTAAAAAACTAAAAAATGATTAATTACATTATTGTTATTATTATTATTTATTGTCAATTATATCTATTAATATTATTATATTTATTTATTCTCAATTATATTATTATTATTATTATATTTATATTGGTTTATTTATTTTATTAATTATTATGAATTATTCTCAATTATATTATATTATTATTACATTTGTATTGCTTTATTTATTTTATTCATTATTATTAATTATTATACCTTCCTTCGTCATATGAGGAATACGAGTACGAACTTTCAATTTTCTAGCCGCCTGTGCGTTGATACATCAGTCAATCATTTTTGCCTTTTATGTATAGAGATAATTAATAATTATATACACAATTATTATACGAGCTAATGCCCGGGACTTCATCCGCGTGGTTGTCGGTTATCAGCAGGGTTTTGATATTTTTTTGCGCGGTAATAAAATAAAAGTAACTAAGTTGCTCCTTATTATACTATTTGCCAGTGAAAGTCCCGTCAAAATCAGTCCTGCCGTTTCCGAGATTAGCCGGAAGAAACATACAAATAGACGAATAGACAGACAAAAATTTAAAATATATGTACAGACAGCGTCATCAACTGCTAACCCCCTTTCCGAAGAAATGACAATGCCAGATCCTGCCCCACCCATATACAGAAAAGTAAATTAATGAAAATAATTGTAATGAATATAGAACCTTTCTATAGTAAATTGTTTTTCTTTAGAACTTGCGGATTACGAAACACCTACCCACAAAATACCAACTCTTTTTATCTAAAATACATGTAATCACAATAACCTATAATCAATGTCATTATTGTTTTTAGATTTAAACGGAAACCGACCGCAAATTCTACAGTCACTAAGACTAATGTTTAGTTATCAGCAATAAATAAACAGTAAGATGCTACATATTGCACATTACTTTTATTGAGTGGGGCAAAGTTCTATAGAGTTTCTGGCATTGTCATTGTAAGCAGTTGATGACGCTGTCTGTACCGTAGGTACCTTATATGGGTTTAGCAGAAAGCTGTTTTGACATTACAAACAGACACTTCAATTTTATCTATTTGTGTAGATATATACACCTAATTATAAATACGTCAAACTTATTTAATAATATTATGTCAAAAGCGAAAAATGTATATCCAGCAATAACAGTTTAATTCCACAGTATATCCTGAACTTATCCCTATAATACATTTGAGATTAATCAGCAACCTCACTATATAATCTATGGTTAGTTCTCCACCGGGAATCAGCAAGGATGCGTTCCAGATAATAATTATGTAGAGCGTACTAATAGGATCATTAATAACTATTATTATATCAATTATACATAGTAAGGAAAGTAATAGTATATCATCAAATCATAGTATGTCAATTATAATCCGTGGTGCTTAGCAACTGGGTTTCTCCCAGTTGTAAACGTCCCTTTGTGCCTATTGGCCTAGTTCTGTTCTGTCTCCTGCTTGATTTGGAGGGAAGTGGAAAATATGTTTTTCTTACTCCTCCGCTGTTCTTTTCTGATTAATTTCGTTGCGGGATCCAAGACAGTTGAATCGTTTCTCTGGGACTCGTCGAGCTTCATTGCTCTGGCGCTTTTCTGGTGGTCGCCACTGTTGATTCTGACTTACAGGAGTTACAGTGGTTAGGGAATAATGTGGCGGGCTTGTCCCCAAAAAAAAAAAGTAAGGAAAGTAAGCCAATTTCTGCAATTATACATAGTACACGTGTCCGTCAGGAATAGTTTCGACGCCTGAACAATCCAAATTAGACACATTATTGTTATCAGACCTCGCTATAACATATTACTTTTCCTATTATTGGTCCGCTGAGAACGATTACAATGACCGCTGTATCAGTAACCATTATTCATGGAGGTATGGTCCTGTTTCCGTTGGGAAACCAAACAAAGTTGCACAACATTGTTTGTGTTCCAAGCATGTTGCAACATACTACAACTAATATTTCGCATGTATGATAAATAAAAGGCGTGCTACATTGTTACCAGTATTTTAATAATTATGGTGTGTAGTGGCTAAAACATGTTGAGAAACTGTTCCGAAACATTGTTTTTAATGAATACGCTCATCTCTACTAAACCCCTCGACGATTCACGATGGCATTATTTTGTGTGAACGTATACTAAACTCCGGGTCCGTGTGGTGCTGTTTGCGAATAGCACCACCCCATTTCAGTCGTAAAAGGCGACAGAGGGAAATTGACCAGATGATGGGCAGCAGCGTCCTTCTGAGTACCTTATCTCCTACTGCGACATGCATCGGCCAAGCAAGGCGATTACGGCTGAACCGGGGGAGACCTGTGCTCAGCAGTGGGCGTCTAAAGGTTGACATGATGATGATACTAAACTATGACCTACTTTATCTCATAGGAATCAATCTGCCTAGCCCTTTCCCGCTCTATGTTGGGGTCCACAATCCAGTTACTGCGTAATACGGTAACACTGACTGACAGACATTCTGACTATCAATACGACTGGTAAAGGTCTACGAACAACAACGGTTTCACGTGCTTTCCGAGGCATGGAGGAGTGGTGAAATGAAATGGATGGTCACCGATCCACGCACAGACCGCGGGAAGCGTAGTTTTAACTCTCGACGTCTATTTGCTAATAGTCTCTGTAAATCCAACACTGGCTCGTGTTCACCACTCATCGTTTGGTTGAGACATACATCGATGAGTAAACAAACCGAAATAACACAAGCAACTAAAATAAAGTTAAAAGTAAATCCAAGCAACCCTAAAGGATCAGTAAAGTAAAATAAGAATAAGAATAAGAAATTTTATTAGCTCAAACATGTAGGTACAGTACGGTCAACGTAACTTGGCGCGTCTGAAGTTAGCCGATTAGCTGCGCAGTAGACAATTTCGTTCCTAAAAGTTCCATTGCGCAGCCAAACAGCTAACTTCAGACGCGCCAAGTTACGTTGACCGTATTGTACAGTATACATACAGAATTAGGATAATACATGCATGCAAGATCTTAAATATGAGTGGGTCACGACATGTCTGCCATTTCTCTTGGCGTGGCGTAATAATAATAACGTAATGTTTTTTATTATGTACACAAGCGCGTTCTTTATTCATTTATAAAAAACTAGCCGTTGCCCGCGACTTCGCCGCGTGAGTGTCGGTTATCGCGGATGCAGACGAAGTCGCAGATTAAAAAGTAGCCTATATCCTTCCCCAGGGTTCAAGCTATCTTCATGCCAAATTTCATCAAAATTGGTTCAGCCGTTTTTTCGTGAAAGCGTAACAGACAGAGTTACTTTCGCATTTATAATATTAAGTATGGAAGTATGGATTTAAAATCCAAATATGAGTTCTCGTTCAATAACTGTTAGGTATTGTATCTGTGTTGCTAGCTAGTTTTAAATACTTTCCAGTGGAATCGACGACACGGTTGGCGCAGTGGCTGAGCGATTGACTTCGATTCCCGCCCAGGGTAAACCTTTGTGTGATGAGCACTTGTGTTTGCCTTGTGTCTGGGTGTTGTTTATCTATATATGTATGTATTTACAAAAAAAATGTATTTGTGTATGTATATCAGCTGTCTGACACCCATAGTACGGGGTCTCCCTAGTTTGGGGTCAGATGGCCGTGTGTGATGATGGCCGTATGTCCCCACATATTATTATTATTATTATAATCTGTAGAGAACGTAGTGGGTAGCAAATGGTTTTAAATTTAATATTTAGATAAGATATTAAAAATAAATAAAATGTTTATTACATGACCATAGTTGTATACATTTTGTTGTTGAATGGCGTCTCTTTTTAAGCAGATAATGCCTGTCTTATTTTTTTTTTTGTTTGCCTGTGTTAAGGGCACCACTCTTTCTTAGGTGCACACACGATGAAAAAAGACTACTTAATATGTACTTAAGGCATTTTACAAAAAATGTGTGATGTAATGTGAATGAATATTTCTTATTATACTTCAGTTTGTTTCACCACAAATAAATAAAATAAAATAAAATTTAACATGACTGATCGATCCTTACTGCCGTTTACTTAGCCGACGACTCTGTATATAAACAAAGAAAAAAGAAATATAAACACGTGTCGAATTGAGAACCTCCTTTTTTTAAGTCGGTTGATAAAACAAGGTAGGATATTGTTAACCAGAGTCTCTCCAGTCCCATTACTTTAAACAACAGCTTTGGGAGTCGTTAGAACAAAAGTTTCCAAATGTTGCCTGGAGTTGTAAGGATTGTGTCCCTATTGGCTGTTGTAAGCGATAGATTGGCGACACATGTGGACTGTAATAACACGGATATTGATACCGCTTGGCTTTACGTGCTTGCGAAGGAATAGTGAACGACTTTGTAATTTTGTATTACATAAGGGCATGGACAGATGGCTTTGTATGTCTGGTTTGAATATCACGGAATAAAAGCATTGTGCTGCGACAGTAGAAGATATTACAATTTGACATGCAGCCAACTATTGGAAATATGTGAAAAAGAAATTATGTCAATGTGCAAACAACTCTCCTAAATATGTAGTTAAAAACTTTACAAATTTACGATAGAAAATACTAAATAAATAGTTTGTAGTAAATAATGATTGTCTGTTAAAAAAAAAAAAAGTACTAACTTACTTAGAGGTATAACATTTTTGGAGGTAAAATAAAAGGTTTTTTTTCTAGAAAATACTGAAATAGATATCAGAAATTACGTCCAACAACTCAATCCGGCTATCGTTACCGAACAAGAATCGCGCAGACCGATAAATCTAAAACTAACTTAAGACAAAATTCTCGTAGAAAATCGAACTAAAATCCTCATGTAAGAGTATCTACTAAAACTTTATTTAGGCCAGGTCCTCACCCACTATAACTCTGCCGTAATCTTTGTACTTACGGCCTTTCTACCAGATTTTGTTGTTTAGAATTTTTCCCAAATGTAGGGTGGATATGTTAGTCAATACTTTTAACTGGTCAAATATATTTTTGACTGGCTTCATTAAAAACCCTTAATTTAAGAGCTGTCTAATTAGCAGACACGATAGATAAACAAACGCAATATTGGTCCATGCCGTGTGGTATCTGCAGATAAGCTGTGTGGTGCCGGCCGCCAATAGCACCACCGCATTTCTACCCGTGGGTGTCGTAATAGCACGACATGATAATACAATTTTTTTAGCTGGTAATCTACTTAGAGACTTTGCAGGTATATATTATTTTTCACGTACCCCCGCCTATAGGTCAGTCGAGGAACACTTTGGTGGTTTTAGCCGGTAAGAGTCCGGCACACCCCTCCGTCTTCCCCAGACGGCGGACAGTCCATGAGGATTTCCCCACGTTCAAAAAAAGGTACCTATATTTTATTTTGAGTTACAATATGTAAATAGGCTCCCTGGAGTGTTTTTATTTCGTATTCTGTTGGAAAATGAATAACAATGTGCGTCAGTTTTCTCGGTTATTAAAAGGATGTGAATCGTGGAATTTTTGTGTCCTATCAAGCATAGCGTAAGTAAACAAATGTAAAAAATTTACCATTGACCTCAAACCTTGTGGTGCCGGCCGCGACTAGCACCACCCCATTTCTACCCGTGGCTGTCGCAGAAGGTGACAGAGGGATATTAACCAGACAATGGGCAGCAGCGTCCTTCTGAATACCATAACACCTAGGTACTGCGATCGCCAACATGCATCGGCCAAGAATGGCGAATACGGCTGGACCCACCTTGGGAGAGACTTATGCCCAGCAGTGGGCGTATAAAGGTTGACATGATGATGATGATGATGATGTACAATATTCACACGCATGATAAAAACGAATATGACGAAATGAATATGACTGCAAGAGTCATGTCACAGTCAAGAGGAACCGGTCAAAACTATTTTGGACTACAATACCAGTCAATGGAACTTTTGGCCAGTTTAAATGACAATGCCAGATCCTGCCCCACCCATATACAGAAAAAGTAACACCTGTACAGAAAAAGTAAATTCATGAAAATAATTGCAATGAATATAGAACCTTTCTATACTAAATTGTTTTTCTTTCGAACTTGCGGATTACGAAGTACCTACCCACAAAATACAAACTTATTTTACCTAAAATACAATTTAACCTATAATCAATGTCGTTATTGTTTTTAGATTTAAATGGAAACCGCAAGTTCCACAGTCACTAAGACTAATGTGTAGTTATCAGCAGTAAATAAACAGTAAGATGCTACATAATGCACATGACTTTTATTGAGTGGGGCAAAGTTCTTTAGAGTTACTGGCATTGTCCTTTATCCTTACTACTTAGAAACCCATTAGGTTAGCAGGGTTTTCATGACCCTTTTAAAACCTTTCGTTTTGTAGTGAATCTTGCCACTAGGTCGTTCCGTAACAATTGTTTTTCTAGCTGAATCGCCCTTTGTCTCGATTTGGCTGTGACAGGTACACTAAATTTTTCGGCCTAGACAAAAAGAATTGACTTCGATTGTTCGTGAAAAAAGATAATTTGTACTTAAAAGACAAATTGAAATGCTTAATTCAATCAATTGCTTAATTTTAGACCCTATTGCTCTTGTGTTTTAAGTTCTTAACAATGAATCAATGAGAACTGCTTAAAATTTTAGAACAACCACCGAAAAGAGTGCGGAAATGATAAATATTTTTCATATGAATCGGTTGAAATATTTTACAATGAAAAATATTTGAAGAAGATTCGACGTTTAATGCAACCGAATATTTCGGTGTACACTCTTACACGATAAGCTAAAATACGTTAATTGTTGGAGCAGTAGTCTAGAGAGCTCTAAATATGTACGAACTCAACAGGGAAATTACGAACTTAGTTCACCATTTTTATTTCGGCTGTATAACATCTGTGTTGCGGTTTATAAGGTGCTAGCGTTAATAAAGGCACATAAGACATTCCAAAAATCCGTCAGGTATTGCAGAATGGTATTCATAGGCAATTAAAAGTTTCTTAGGTATTAGAGATTTCTTAACGACAAAAAAAATACGTGTCGGTTCTACACGTCACGTTTTCTTGTAGTTAATGGTTAGCTACAAGCTGCAGCGTAATGGTTGAATGCATATGGTATGCTGGTCAAAAGCAATGACTAAATGCTTTGTCTAAACACTCTGCATCCTACTAGTAGTAATTTAGATTTAGAACGTTTGTCTTATTACAAGCTTTTATTTAACTTGCACTGTTCGTATGTATCTAAGTTGTCGCTTCAAAATTTGCAAACCTTTTTTCGACCATTTCTAGGTATCCAATTGAGCTGAAATTTTGCAAGCACCTTTAGTTCTGGTGACAATATAATATCCAGTACTCAATATTGTAATAAATTTAAAATGGCCATCGCTCCTAGATGGCGCATTACATATTTTCCTCAACCCCCTTAACATGGATAGCAAATGAAAGGGTTTGAAGAGTAGAAAACGATAAAGTTAGTAAGGCTAAAAAGTAAAAAATTAAATGAAAATAAAACATTTTTAAAAACAAGCTTTTAACCTAAAAAAATAAAAATAACTTGAACTAAAAGGAAAAAAATAGAAAATCTTGAGGCACTGGTGTACGCTGTCCGTTATACAGGTGTGCTACACAATATCAATGTCTCAAGCTTTTCTTTTTTCTTCCTTTTAGTTCGAGTTATTTTATTTTTTTAGGTTAAAAGCTTGTTTTTAAAAATGTTTTTTTATTTTCATTTTATTTTTATGTCAAGCAGAGATTGTCTTGTCTACCTCCGTCATAGGCACACGTATTATTCTATTACACAGAGCGTTGATAAAGAGAAGTCCTTTTTCCTTGAAGTTTTCCTCCGTCGTTCTAACATAGTACTCTATACTCCATTGTTTTATCCATGTTTATTCATGATTGATATACTTTTCTCAATGGAGAATAGATTATGAACGTCTTTCCAGAACCTCCTCTGGTGACGTTTATTACCGATTTTAACATTCATTTAAACATCTAAACTTAGTAATATTACAAAGGGGTAAGTTGAATTGTAAGAAGTAGGTAATATCTGGTAAGATTTTTCACTAACGAAAAGCTACTCTATTGCCTATGGTCATAGTGTAAGTTTTATGGTAAACAGGCAAAAGCTAGTTTTAAATAATTCAATCTAACTCTCACACTCACTCTCACTAAAATAAATCATGACGAAAATCACTCTTCATAATTATTGCTTTGTTTCATCATACATAACTATTTTGATAATAATATAACCACCCATCATAAGATTTAAAGATTAGCATTACACCCACGCTTCACACAAACTTCTAAGCAAATATCTCGCCATTAAAATCTTACGAATTATTATCATAACCCAAATATACATGAAGCAAGGTTAATAAGCTCTTATCTTTATGTAAAACAATGAATAATTCACAATTTCCAAATCCCCTGACAATGGTGATTTGTAATTTATGGTTCGCTGTAATTCCCGTGAATGAAGATTTATGTCCGTGTGTTGAGGCACTTATATAATGTAATACGATGATATTTGTATGTTTAAAAATACATTATGAAATTTAAAATAGGTGCTTTAAAAACTGATGGACGTCTTTTTTTAACCCTCTTCGTGCAACTGTATCTATTTATTGCACAAATATAAAACCAACAAAAATTATGTTAACATTGACTATAAAGTGTAGGTTCCGCGGATATACACCCTATAAAATATTTGAATTCAAACGGTGCCGTTGTGACTTATTTAAAGAAATAAACTCGTCTGGGCTAAAACCAGTTCAATATTGGGTCAATACCAAGTTCTGGACCACAATAGGCGGACTGAAAATAACTTTCAGCACGTTTGTGTGCAACAAAAATATTGATATGCTAAGAATAAACCAAGGAGAGATTTTAAAATTGAAGCTAAAATATGAATAATATGGAATGTTATCTCATTCTATAAAGTTCTTTAAATCGATTCTACATTGGCAAAATGAAATGGAAATGGTTATGACGTCTGCGTATTCAAACCATACATCTTCAGTTACCATTGTTCTCTGTGGGTCCGTTTTTAGACGTTATTAGCATTGAGCTTGAACTCCATTACCTAATACTTTCATAGTATAAAATAAAAAACTCCCTTCTAAGTCTGCATATTGTTATGGGCAACTACGGAACGATAACACTGCGCGTGATCCGATTGTTCTGCCTTGTTCTGCGTTGCCACTGCTCAACTAGATTGCTCAACTGCATAAAGTTGAGCAGTGGGTAATACCAACTGCTCAACTGGTAATTGCTCAGCTATGAATATTTGAGCAGTGGTCCCCGAGCTACCAAGCTGTCTTAATTCTATAAGTCTTTCGGATTTTTTTAAAGCTTTGAATATTCAGATCTACTGACGTAAAAAGCGTTGCAAAATACTTACGACATTGATGTACAAAATCACTACCACGCGCATCAAAACAAAAAATAACAAGCCTAAAAGCGTCTCGTAAGTCGTGACTGTCGATATTCAACTTAAAATAAATGAAGGAAACAAAAGCACACAGAATTTACCTTTCGCATGTGTAAAATGAAAGTCGAACCGAAACCGTATCAAATATTTACATAAGAAATTACACGTTCTTTGGAATACGTGAAAATTCCCGCGGCAACTGTAGGGTTAGCGAAATGGGTTTGCGGGTTCGCAATTTGAATTTAGAATTGTTGGGTAGCTAGTTTGAAGACAATGGACGTTATGTTGACATTACTAGGAGGTTCATTCATTGTGTGCGGGTATGCGGTATGTGGGGATGAACCAAATGTGGTGGGGTGTGTGTGTGTGTCAGTAAGATTGTGCGATGTAAAGCATCAACTGTCACAGAATGCCTCTCATAAATATTGATATTATCGCATAAGTTGGAGAATTTAACTAGTAATCACTTAATTAAAAAGAAAGCATTCAGACAACGGTGGCGGTCAAAATCGTACCATCTGACAATCTGAGATAATGTCAAATCAATACAATTACATTCTCACAAGCAAACACACATTCGCTCATTTATTGTGCGAACTGCCAGACTGTGAAACTCACTGCTCGTCTTTTTATTCCCTGTTAAGTATAATCTGGGCTCAGATTATGAAACAAAAGGCAGATAGACCGCGAGGAACACAGAATGAAGCCAACGTAACACAAATAAAAAAAATACAAATAAAAATACAAATGCGAATACAATCACGAGATTGTAGGTATTCGCTTTTGAATTTGTATCTGCTTTGGTGGCTTCACTCTCAGTATTCCTCACGCAATCTCTGCCTTTTGTTTCATAATCTGAGAATCTGGGAGCTGTCCCAGATTCTCAGATTATGAAGATTCAAGGCTTGGGTGAACCGGTTCGTCCTAGGCAAGCATGTTCCACCTTAGGCCGCATCATCACCTAAGATCCGGTGAGTTACGGTCAAACGCAAGCCTATTAGAATATACTTAAAAAAAAAACACTTGTGCATTATAATAATATTATCTCTTGTGTACTTGGGTATTCTCCATTGAAATTGGCCGCCGTGAACGAAATTTGACCAAGATAATTATTTTTTTGTGAACAAAAATTTGTTGATAGAACGTGAGAAAAAGTCTTTTAAGAAGATTATGAAATAATTAAGACTTACGAAATGATTCCTGAAGACGATTAATTAGAAGATACTGAGTTCCTTAGCATAATAATTTTACTTAAGAAAATTAATTTTAGCAAGCTTATTATTTTTAGGTGCTTAATGAAATATTTTTAGAAGTCCTTGAATTTAATATTTAATTTATAAGTACTCGTATTCGACAGTTTTCCATCTACAAGATGAGGTTTAGACGGGCCCATCAAAAAAAAAAAAAGAATGAAAGTAAATGTGTACAAAAAATGTCTCAGATATTCCACCTTTTAGAGAGACTGGTGTCTAGGTTTTTGGAGAAAACCTATGTATAGGTCTCCAGGCCCCTTCCACGGCTAAAATAACTCTCACAGAGATACCTACCATGAAAGAGTCTAAGATAAACCATAAGCTTAACCGCTATAGGGTTGAAGTTCCAAGTTCCACATTTATTGTGCAAACTGCCAGACTGTGGAATTCACTGCCCGCCTCTATTCCCCGATACATATAATCTGGGTATCTTCAAGGCACGAGTGAATCGGTTTATCCTAGGCAAGCGTGTTCCACCTTAGGCCGTATAATCACTTAAGATCAGGCGAGTTGCGGCCAAACGCAAGCCTTTAAAAATATTAAAAAAAATATTAAAACTAAGTAAAAGTTAAACAATAAATGCTTAACAACAAACAAAACAATTAAGAA
This sequence comes from Charanyca ferruginea, assembly GCA_947361185.1. Taxonomy (NCBI): domain Eukaryota; kingdom Metazoa; phylum Arthropoda; class Insecta; order Lepidoptera; family Noctuidae; genus Charanyca; species Charanyca ferruginea. The sequence continues at coordinate 21,252,899 of OX376073.1, forward strand.
TACCCACCTATAATTCTGCAGAAGCTATTAAATCATGTTGTGAGACGACATGTGAGTGAGTGTTGATCTTGTCTGAAGTGCTATACTAGTAGGATATGTGACAGGTGAAAAATAGAAAAACAAAATAAGTACTTTTCGCTATCGTAAACACACAAAAATATACTTATGTAAAAAACATCTTTACAGGTAGCCAAAAAGTCTGACAACCAGCCTTACCAAGGGGTATTGTGTTACTCAGTAACTGGGCTGTGGGGGTCAGATAGGCAGTCGCTCCATGTTAAACACTGGTATTCAGCTGGATTTGGATAAATTGAAAGCTGACCCCAACATAGTTGGGACAAGGCTAGGCAGATGACATCTTTTACTAGGAGACCATGCTCTAAAATATTGTAAAGGTATTAGCTAAGTAGTTATTGCAATATTATCTGAAATAGCCAACGTTTTTTTTTGTGATTTCACTTTTGGCATGAAAGATCTTATTCATGAGTTTCACCCCCTGGAAGGGTGCTAATGAATTCAAAGTGAGCCGGTATTAGGTCCCTGACAACCCTGCGGGACCGCCGACGAATATTTGCGATTCTATTTCACATGACATAGAAACAAAGTTATGTCGAGAAAGCGGGGAACGTGACATTTTATATCTACAAATAAAGCTGTTCTGTATAAAAATAGGTGTTACGTTGTTGGTGTCAGAAGAAGCCTAAATTGTTATTTTATATTTCTTTATTTTCAAGTTAAACATAAACATTTCCTAGTAATCAGCTAATAATGAAACGCGTGTGACTAAAAGAGTTATGAATATTAAAGAGGATGAATGGAGAGTGAGAGGAAGGATAAAAACAAGATGGATGGATTGTGTAAGGAATGATATGAATGAAAAGGGAGTCAGTGTTTGCATGACGTTGGACAGGACGGAATGGAAGAAGAAAACATGTTGCGCCAATTCCAAGTAACATTGGACAAGGGTAAGGAGATGATGAGTAATCAGCCAATAAGATTCCTAGTACTAAGACTCAGACCTTCACTCTGTGAGAAATAGTCGGCTGTAATATACCATACATGTCCAGTGAGGGCTGGTCGAAAGCCTGTGGGGATTGATAGATGGATGTCACGCTTAAAACAGTTGAACGAAATTAGACGAAATTTAGCCTATGGCCCGACTCTTTATCTGAGATCGTTCCTAAGGTAGCTGCGCGTTGCAGGAGGGGTGTGATAACGTGATGCGAGAACTCACTGATACGTCAATTTGTGATAACTGTCACCCCTCCCGCACCGCTCAGGTACCTACCTCAGAAACGGTCTTAGATAAGTGGTTATTAGTTCAAAATCTATAGCCGGACCCCTTATCTGAGATCGTTCCTAAGGTAGCTGCGCGTTGCAGGAGGGGTGTGATAACGTGATGCGAGAACTCACTGATACGTCAATTTGTGATAACTGTCACCCCTCCCGCACCGCTCAGGTACCTACCTCAGAAACGGTCTTAGATAAGTGGTTATTAGTTCAAAATCTATAGCCGGACCCCTTATCTGAGATCGTTCCTAAGGTAGCTGCGCGTTGCAGGAGGGGTGTGATAACGTGATGCGAGAACTCACTGATACGTCAATTTGTGATAACTGTCACCCCTCCCGCACTGCTCAGGTACCTACCTCAGAAACGGTCTTAGATAAGTGGTTATTAGTTCAAAATCTATAGCCCGACCCCTTATCTGAGATCATTCTTAAGGTAGCTGCGCGTTGCAGGAGGGGTGTGATAACGTGATGCGAGAACTCACTGATACGTCAATTTGTGATAACTGTCACCCCGCTCACACCGCTCAGGTACCTCAGGAACGGTCTCAGATAAGTGGTTATTAGTTCAAAATCTATGGCCCGACCGCTTAACTGAGACCGTTCTTGAGCTGCGCGGTGCTGGAGGGATGTGATGACATGATGCGAGAGCTCACTGATACGTCAACTTGTGACAACTGTCTCCTCCCGCACCGCGCAGCTACCTCAGGAATGGTCTCTATCAATCTAGCTTAACACATAGAATTTTTGACCCGTTTTTTCGTTCTCATGGAATAATTCAGGTCTTTGGCTAAATTCTGAACGCTGCATAGAATCTAGTCTTTGAATATTTTATGTCTAGGATGAGGCAGTTCCTTTACTATGTTTCTGTTATAAATTTATTCATAATTCAAGCACAAAGGTACAAAGGCGGACTTAATGCCTTAGGCATTCTCTAGCAGCCAACCAGGGGTGGTGAAGAGATAAGGTGAATCGTTAAAATGTACTAGAAGTTTAACTAAAATAGGTCTATAAGTAGTTTAACTATTTTATAAGAAAAGTCAAAGTCAAAGCATTTATTTCAATTAAACCATTTACAGGCACTTATGAACTGTCAAGAAGTCGGTCAGTTAGTCAGGGAGTTGAAGCTAGTTGCTCGTTCCAAAACGTAGGTAGGTCTCTATGGAGAAGAACGAGCAAGAAACTCCACGGACACTCTTTTAAATCATTTTTTTTACAAAGTACTGGTTACATGATTCTTACTATATTGATTTTACTATATATGTGAAAACTATGAAGGTAATCTAGCAATACAAAACATAAATAAGAAGCAAGATAAAGTCCATGGCAGGTAAGAGCTGACCAAGAAGTTTACCTATGGGTTATTCACCCTATAATTCATGTTGAATTTGTTCCTCATCATCATTATTCATCATCGATTATTATTATTACTTTACTATAGCGACCCGCCCTGGTTTCGCACGGGTGCAATTTATGCAGATCAAATGATACGTATAAACCTTCCTCTTGGATATTTAAAGCTATTTCAGAAAACAGCATTAGAATCCGTTGCGAAGTTTAAAAGATCTAATGCGTATAGACAGCGGTAGCGACAGTTTGTTTCTGTGAGACCAACTCTATAACTACTGGCTCGATTAAAAAAACATATTCGATTGAAAGATCTTTCTTTTAATCAAAGTTAAAGTCATAGTCAAATCATTTATTTCAATTAGACCATTATGTCACTTTTGAATGTCAAATGGGAAAAAATTGATTCTAGTTGCCCATTCAAAAAATAAAATTGTATAGAGAAGAATGGGCAAGAAACTCCATACTTACTCTTAGTCAATTATTTTATCATCAATTGTCATAGACTGTGTTTTACTATGTATTAAGTAATATTTTACCATCGCACGAACGAAGTAGCGAGTAGAAGCAAGTATTTTTATAATCGAGTCAGCTCGTTAACGAGATTTTCTGAACCCTCGATTCAGAATTGTACGCATTTGGATTCCGTTTATTTGCGTTCACCTTGTTAGGTGTGATTTATTATTACACATTTCGTTTTTATCATTTGTGTTTCTACCTTTAAATTTTCGGTGACATTTTGTTAGAATGTTGTTGATTTTTCGTATTAGAGGCCATTAGGTGGTTACCAAATGGCCTCTACTTTTCGGACAAAAAATTTTAAAGGCTTGAAACAAACGCTTTGCTTCCATACTCATTGTGCGATCTGCCGGACTGTGGAATTTACTGCCCGCCTCTCTGTTATCCGATAAATATAATCTGAGTATCTTCAAGGCACGAGTAAACCGGTTCACGCCAGTTTAGCGTGCTTTAACTTAGGCAGCATGATCACTTAAGATCAGGTGTGTTGAGGCTAAAAGCAAACCTACATAGAATTTAAAGGCATTAAAAATAGGAAATTTAAAAAATCTACTGAAATGAAAAATCTAGCTGTTATCGTTCTGTGTGTTTATACAATATTGTATGAACGACTTCCGTCAATGTAGACTTAAAATTAAGCCTAACTTATCCTACACAAAAATGGGAGAAGTCGTGTCTTGGAATTATTGATGTGTCAACTAGCCCAATTACGTTTAGCAATTTGAACGTGAAAGAGTAACAAACATCCATTCATGCTCACAAACTTTCGCATGTATAATAGTAGTGAGATAAATAAAGAATATTTAACGGTGTGGGCCGGCGAATAGCACCACCCCATTTTTACCCGTGGGTGTCGTAGAAGGCGACAGAGGGAAATTGTCCAGAGGATGGGCAGCAGCGTCCTTCTGATTACCATAACACCTACGGCGATCGATGCATCGGCGAACCATGGCGATTACGGATAAACCCCCCTTGGGGAAGACCTATGCCCAGCCGTGTGGGCGTCTAAAGGTTGACATGATGATAGTGACAGGATGAAAAAGAGAACCGCCTTCAAGAACTAAAAATTGATAAATAACTTTAGCACAGAACACACATGACTTTAGTTTCGGAAGTCGATGGCTTTGTTCTGTTTGTTGTTTTGTATTGCCACCGACTTTCGTAACTAAAGTCATGTGTCTTCTGTGCTAAAGTTATTTAAGAATCACTTTTATGTTTTTGAAGGCGGTTCTCTTTTTTTCAAAAAAGTTTTTATTTTCCACTTTTTAGTGCCTCCTTATCAACCAAATCCATTAAGAAACGGCAACAAAGTTAAAACAGATTGAAAATCCTTCAAAGATGGAAAGATGGAAGAAACGAAACCGTCTCCTTGGTTTTTGTTTTTTTTTTTAAAGCGCTGAATATTTCTCTTTGTTGGATACTAAAACCTTCTTCAGATTGTAACAAACACTTTTCTGAAAACCGTATCAAAATCGGTTCAGCCAAACAGGAAATAATCGCGGACAAACATACATATATACATACATACAAACATACGTGTCGAACTGCGAAACTCCTTTTTTTTTGAAGTCGGTTAAAAATATTAAAAAGATGTTTAAAGCGATATTTGGTGGACGAGAAAATCTGTTTTTAACATGTACCTCTGAAATCAGAGAAAACAAATGAAATGAGCACTGACTGAAAACCCTCGTAAATGGCCAAAAGTTAGGCACTTGAGGAAACCTAAACGACTCCCAGTGCGCTGAATCCTAAATACTGGTTTGAACTTAGACTTGTGTTTTTGGTTTAACTAGGTCTAGTAGCAGTGGAAATGTCTGTATTTTAGCTCTGCTCGGTTTATATAACCCTTGTCTTATGTAGAGCTCTTACTTAGGTACATAATTTATAGCAAACCAAGCAAAATTATTGTTCTAAATTAATTAAATCAGTATGGGTGAAATTTAATTTATGAGCTTTTTAAGGAGCCAACTCAAACAGTGCGAAAAAAAAAACAGCTGTTCCATACATTTTGGCCGAGTACCTAAGCTATTGCACTTCTGTATGGAACACCTGTTTTTTTTTTCGCCCCCCCCCCCCCACTAGTGTGGGGCCGGCAGTAATGGCCATGCTTGGCCGATGCATGACGATCGCAGTAGGTATTATGGTACTAAGAAGGACGCTGCTGTCCATCGTCTGGTCAATATCCCTCTGTCGCCTTTTACGATACCCACGGGTAGAAATGGGGTGGTGCTATTCGCGGCGGGCACCACACGGCTTCAGGTAAATTTGTTACATTTGTTTACTTGCGCTAAGCTTCAAAAAACACTAAAACTCCACGATTCACATCCTTTTAATAACCGAGAAAGCTGACGCACATTGTTATTCATTTTCTAACAGAATACGCAATAAAAACACTCCAGGGAGTCTATTTACATATTGTAACTCAAAATAATATATACCTACAAAGTATCTAAGTAGGTACCAGCCAAAAAAGTTGTATTATCATGTCGTGCTATTAAAGCCAGCTGATGTAAGAACTCTTTGGAGCCAGAACAGGACGGGTGTAAAAAAGGTAATTTGAGAACTTTATGATAATATTCAGTTGAAGAGCTCTTGTTATAAAAAATATTTCAGTTCTTTGTATATTGGAAAAAGTGAGATAAAGAAAACGTTTGTACTTAGAAACTTGAGGCACCTGAGAACAAAATATTTTAATGTAAGCTTGATAGACGCCTAGGAATGGAAAAAGTTAAAATCATAATTTTGTTACAAAACATTATCTCTGAAGATCATGGTCAGCATTAGAATTGCATCTGGAGCGTATGATCTGCCTCCACCGATTTCTGTCCAACGCGTCTCTTACAACCGTGTAGAATTTGGATGATGAGTCTTTAATTTGGTCGGTCCATCTTGTTGGTGAACGACCGCACGATCTTGTGCCTTCGGTATTCCCAACCACAATAAGTATTTCCAAACTTTCGTCGCCTTTGCGCACAACAACACATTACAAAACGTTGCCTATAAGTAAAACTATAAAAACATATCAAGTTTTTTCCAAAAGCTTATTTTTCTACCTACGCTGGTTACGTCTATATTTCTACTTGAAACAGTTTTCACAGGCGGCCATGAACAAAAAAGTAACGCAAAATGTCGAAGGCAAAAAGAAATTGACACAAAGAAAATAATGGAGTTATTGCATAAAAAATATTTCCATACTGTGACAGTATTGTAACAAACGACAAAGGAAAATGAGTTATGGTGGCACTCGCGAACGATGGATTAGCGACCTGCTTTTACGTCATATGTAGGTATTGGCTTATGTTTTTACCAGTCAACCAAAAAGTAACGGATTATAGACACAAACGCAGCCTTACGTATTTTGTGCTATAGATATACTATACATCAAAAAGTACCGGGGCTGACTAACAGATGGCGCAGCTAGAGATTTTTTTTATTTTTCGATATGGCATCAACCTAGAGGTTGTTAACTGCTTAACCGGACAATCCTGTGGTGCCTTAAAAAGTGATTTTTAGGGCCTCCAGCCAGGGCAAATACTTATAAACTAAGTGACTACGCTAAGGGCACCCCCTGTGGGGTACGAGCCTCGGCTTAGGGCGTCACTGAGAGAGGGCAGAAAAGGGACAGGCTGGATCGGGTCTCCATTAATTAGGGGCTATTTTAAAGCTAAAGGCTCAGCGACGCTAGCGCTAGCCCGCGTCGCTGAGCCTTGAGCAAGGGCTTCATACCAAATTTTGTTCAAATCGGTTCAGCCGTTTCATCGTGAAAACGTTACAGACAGAGTTACTTTCGCATTTATAATGTTAAATATGAAAGTATGAATAAGTCCATGTTTCGTCACGATGTTTTCCTTCACCGAATGCCAGTGATATCCAAGGTAAACTTAGAAAGTACCTACATTAGAAAAGAGGAGGCGAAACAAAACTAAACTAGAAAACTTAAAAATAAAAAAGCTTCGTCGAGTAATTTGCATGGTCTAACTAGCTCGAAGACCTACAGAGAACTTTTTTGTTGTACAGAATATTTTCTCAAATAAGACAATTACCTACTTACATAATTCTCCTACTGTAGCATTGTTAAAGAATGTGTCCCGTATTTTCTTTTTTGTTGAGTGCAATTACTGTCCCGGCAGAATCGTGAATTAAATTCATTAGGAAGGTATTAGAGAGCACACATATAGAGCAAACTTGAGAACACAGCATATTGGTCATACCAAAATTAGTTCTCCATTATTATTATGTCAACCTTTAAACGCCCACTGCAGGGCATAGATCTCCCACAAAAGGGGGTTCAGTCATAATAGGGTATTTTACTCTATACGAGAAAAAAACTATAAATATGTTATTGAGACAGTTTAGGCATAAAGCAGTCGGAAAATGTAAGTTTTAGTTCATAAAATAACAAAACAAATTTTTAAATTCAATTCAAAGTTTTCAGTATTTTTAATCTGTTATAAAACACCGTGAAATAGTAGCGGCCATATAATTACGCCATACGGCTGTGTAAACAAAAAATCGTCAACTGTCAGTCAACCGATTGGCGTATTATAGGCTTTGTACTTTTATTATTTTGGTAACCAACGTAATTTTTTCATGATTACACCCATTACAAAATATGCTTTTAATTATTTTGAAATGATATACAATTATCATATATTTAATATGAGCTCATTTGTTACAAAACTAATTGACGTCATTTACACTGAGCAATATGGCGTCCAGTAAGAGGCGTCTTCGTCAAACTACGCGCGAAATTTGAAAATTTAAAATTTTGGTGCATTTTTATGGCACTTATCGATTGAATAAAAATTTTGTGTCTTTTTTGGAGGCATATTAGCACTACAGAATTTCATTGAGGCACTTTTCAAAAATGGGTGTAATACCCTATTGCCATGCTTGGCCGATGCAAGTTGCCGATCGCAGTAGGTGTTATGGTACTCAGAAGGACGCTGCTGCCTAACTCGTCTGGTCAATGTCCCTCTGTTGCGTTCTACGACAACCACGGGTAGAAAAAAAAAACTTGAGAGGTGTCAAGGGACACCCGGATGGAACGAAGTTCCTTTCGATTAATTAGTGAAGGAATTGTAATAAAATTTTGTTACAATTCCTTCACTAATTAATGTGATGCGATAAAGTGAATTTAAGTGGCTTTAAGCCAGGGCAAAAAAAAAGCGAGGAATGAAAAGTTATTATGGCTGCTTACATTGTAAGTAATTTTAAAGATTAACATTATCTAACATGTTAGTACAATGCGTAGTTATTTAGATAGAAAGACCAATAAATTATTTCTGCGCCATCTATTGGCCGTTCGTAATTCGATCTCGAAGAGCACAGTTGCGCCAATAACGTTAATAGATGGCTCTTAAATCAAATATACAAAAGTGTCGTGACAACTTTTCGTAAGAATTTTTTCCGTCTAGCCCCCTTTCACAACGCACGATAAGGAACTTCGTTCCAAAAAAATTGCTAGTAGCAGCCAGCACCACACGGTTAATGAGTTTACTTTTGTCATAAATTAGACTTTCTTGTTTTTAGGGTACCGTCCCCAAAGATTCGAAACAGGACCAAAATACACGTAAGTTTGACACAACACAACAGGCTAAAAGAGTGGATAAGTAAAATAAAACTTTAAGATTGAACCAAAGAAAATTACCTGTTTGCGTGTCCCTGTACGGGAACGAAGTGTGGTCTTAATCCTTCAAAAGGAATATTATGGGATTGCGTGTTTATAAGAAGAAGTATTTAGTTATGTAGGAAAAAGGAATGAGCGTGCGTAGTCAATCAGAATCCATGAAAAATAGCCAAAATTACTGAATCTCATGGCCGGTTTTGATGAAAATAAAGTACGTCCTTCAAATTTTGAAGATTTTTTCCTACATATCCAGGTTGCTAAACCGTTGGTAAAAAAACACACACACATGACCGTACCTCTTATTACACTATTCGTAAGCCATCTAGTTCTGAGAAGTAATATGACATACTCACAGTATAATGAAGGAAAGTATTTCAATTTGATATTGTCATCATCTTTAAGTCGTAGTTTAAAGATCATAATTTTGTTATTCAACTGTTAAGATCGCCCTATTGATACTTATGCAGGTTGGCCTATTCACTTAGACGTTCCTATAAATTACATGCAGACAAAATCACCTTTGCGAGAGACTGCAGTCCGTAATCAGGAAATCCTGTGTTACGGTTCTCCAGGCTCCGACCCCTCCCAGTGTTGTAAATCGACCCTTACGATCACGCGCGGTTGACAAATATTGATCGTTGATGGCTGTACAAATAAACAAAGCCAAATCTCTCTTAATTAAACCCTTTAAATACAAATAAATAACTTCAAACGACAGAGCATTATTTAACAAGCTCGCCAAATCTTCCGTTACTTCAAACAAGGGACTATTTTGCAATGTAAATCAGTCCTACTGATTATATACGGTTATTTACCACATCACTACGATTCGACCAACGGATATCCGTTGATTTATTTAACAATTAGTTTAATCTCTCGTAATAACGAGGGTCGGTTTTAATATTAAACAGCTCAGAGGTCAGAAGAAGGTCATTTATTGCTTTCCATGAATAGTTAGGGAATATTATGAATATTTATATCGAGTCGTTTGCCTTCAGAAGTAACTTAATAAAGCGGTTTAGGGGTATGAGGAGATAGTTTCGTATCTAATATTATCTATGGTAAATGTTTTAGAAAGGAGTAAAGCAAAATGGTATATCTTTAGTAGGTACTGTAGAGTCTGGCTGGTTTGCCAAATAAAACCTTATTTTATTAGTTTAAACCTCGGTTCTAATTTTGAAATAAGGATTTGACAATTTACCACGAGGGCGGTCAGCTTGGAGCAATATGCATTTATTAGTTTAAACCTCGATTCTAAATTTGAAATAAGGACTTGACAGTTTGTTACGAGGGCTGTCACATTGGAGCAATATACAAGACTAAAAATAATTTGTTAGTACAATTTCGAGAAAAAGGGTGGGGGGAGCTCATACAGTATCAAAATCTGGTCCACATCGCTGTCAACAGGACACGTGCCCAAAAGACTGACACCATTGCCTCGTTATACGGCAATGCTGATTCTTTGGCCCAAGTAAAACCAGCCTTCGGGTCACATTAAGAGTCGTTTTTATATTATATACAATACTAGCTGATGCCCGTGTCTTTGTTTGTTTTTGCTGGGAATCCTGTTTCCAAAATAAAAGTAGCCTGTATTACTCATGATAACATCAGCTATTTGCCAGTAAAAGTCCCATCGAAATCGGACTAGCCGTTTCAGAGATTAGCCGGAACAAACAGGCTAGACAGCTTTTTTGTCATTAGTTGGTATACCGTGTAAACATTTTAATTCATTTAGTAAAAGGCTGTTATTTTAATATTATAAACAGACACTTGAATGTTTTTTTTTGTAGTAATGTAGTAAGAAATGCTCAAAATATTTTGTGTTTTTATTTTTTAGAACCGTGTAAACATTCAAATAATATAATAATAATAATATGGACATTTTTCACACACGGCCATCTGACCCCAAACTAGGGAGACCCTGTACTATGGGTGTCAGACAGCTGATATACATACACAAATACATTTATTTTTTGTAAATACATACATATATAGATAAACAACACCCAGACACAAGGCAAACACAAGTGCTCATCATACAAATGTTTACCCTGGGCGGGAATCGAACCCGCAACACGCTGCGCAGCAGTCGATCGCTCAGCCACTGCGCCAACCGTGTCGTCCGTGTAAATGCATTTAGTAAAAAGCTGTTATGTTAGTCTAAAAGATAATATTGATTTATGTATAGATAATATGACAAGTTAAATTGTATTTCATTCAACTAGATTGAACCTCCACGACTGTAATCATATCAAAGTGTTCCAACAACAATAAAAACAAACAATCAATATATGAAAGAATCATGGCGAGATTTGTACAAAAAAATTTAAGATATTTAGAGACGTTGAAATTCTAATTCTTATGTTCTTGGGTACATAAAGAGTCTCTTCAGGCATTTACAAAATTTTTAAAACCCCGGAAAAAAAAGTTAATAGTTTAACGAAAAACTCATTATTTCAGAACAAAACGGCGACTGATAGTAACAGTGACACCGATAGCTGCCGTTTCGCAGTTCTTACATTGAAATTGCATCGTTTTATGAGAAAAAATATCACAAAATAATGAATATGTTTTTCCACACACTTGTCACATCACTTGTCTACCAATTTTATAGATCCGTTAACATCGCTTGTCACTTTCTTTTTTTTTATAAACACGAAATGGGCATCGAGATGAAACGAAAAAGTGTTATTTTCATTTCGTAATATTTTAATTCTGCGGGGGTTTAAAAATATGCTAAGTATATCAAACTACTCCTAGTAATGTATTCTTCACATTGGAAAATATTTTAAACCCTCTAAATTACTTTTTTTTTTTCATACAAATGAATGTATGAATCTCGCCATGATTCTTTTTATGTAAGTTGCATGACTGGCTGTGGTTTGTCATCATCTGCTTTTGCAACTATGCCTGCACTCTTTCAAATTGCAGAATAAGCATATCAATATGTTAATGGACCAGTAAATTGCCTACTGACATTTAGATTGCGGTCCAAATGTCACTTAGTCATGGCTGAAGACACACGGAAGGTAGTAAAATAAAAATAAAAGCACATCGAGCTCTTTTCTGCGTACGTTTTTACGAGGATGCTATTATCGACATATTCATACAAATGTAGGGTTTTAATATTTGGGTCAATAAGTAACAAAAATTCGATAAAATATGCTCGTAACTTCATCTGCATAGACTAAAGTCCTAAGTTATCCCACGGGAATATAAAAAGGGATAGAAATTATCCTGTGTTATATCAATATCACTATGTGTCAATATCACTATGTGTCCCAAATAATCATGGCAGGATTTGTACTTATAGATGTTTAGAGAAGTAGAAATTCTGATTCTATATCTGTGAGTATACAGATATAGACAGACCTAGATAACGCAAGAGCAACTACTTGGAGTGCCTATTTTCGTGCCTAAGTTACGATAAAAATCGTAAGTAAAGAAAATGAAGTAAACGTTCCCTCCATCGGTAAGTCATTTTGTGATTAATATTATGCATAATTAATTTAAAAAACAATTATCTTTACTCTAATACCCTTAGTAATACCTGGTAATAAGGAAATAAGGAATAATAAGGAAAAACAAAACATTCGTATTACATTGTGACGTCCAAAAAATGGCACGCTTGGTTGTCATACAGATGCTTATACTCTTGGGTACAGTCAACAGCAAAAGTAGATGAACAAAATCAGAAATTCAAAATTGATTTACTAACACTCATTTATATAATTTATTACTAGTTTCTTTACTAAAAGTATGTGATTGTCACACACATACTTTTGAATCACTTCGACGCCACACAGTTCTGACGCGAACTCCGTTTATTAGTATTTAATTTCTGATTTTGATCATATACTTTTGCTGTTGACTGTACCTAAAGAGTATCTTCAGGCATTTAAAATATTTTTTAAACCCTGAATAGTAGCAAAAGAAGTGAATAGTTTAACGAAAAGATCATTATTTCAGTACGAAACGCCAGTCGTTACACTGACAGTCGCCGTTTCGCGGACTTTACACTGAAATTGCATCGTTTTAAGGGAAATAAGGTCACAAATAATGTTTTTTTTTTACACACACTTGTCACATAACTTGTCTGCCAATTTGATAGATTCGTTAACGTCGCTTGTCACTTTCTTTTTGACCCGTATGTTTGTATGTATGTATGTTTGTCCGCGATTATCTCCCGTTTGGCTGAACCGATTTTGATGCAGTTTTAAGGAAAGTGTTTATTACATTCTGGAGAAGGTTTTCGTATACAAAAAATATAAATTTAATCAGTGCTTTTTGAAAAAATCAACAAAAACCAAAAAAATATACATAGAAGACGTTTTCATTTCTTCCATCTTTGGAGGACTCAATCTCTGTTTTAACTGTATTGCCGTTTTTTAATGGATTTGGGTGATAAGCAGGCACTAAAAAGTGGAAACTAAAAACTTTTTACAAAAAAGAGAACCGCCTTCAAAAACAAAAAAGTTATAAATAACTTTAGCACAGAACACACAAATGACTTTAGTTTCGTAAGTTGGTGGCAATACAAAACAACAAACAGAACAAAGTCACCGACTTCCGAAACTAAACTCATAAGTCTTCTGTGCTAAAGTTATTTATCACTTTTTTGTTTTTGAAGGCGGTTCTCTTTTTTGTAAAAAGTTTTTTCCAATACGTCATCATCTGCCTAACCTTTCCCGAACTACATAATATGTTGGGGTCAGATTCCTGCCTGACCAGATGCAGCTGCCAGTGTTTTTTATAAAATTACTCCCTATCTGACCCCCACAACTCAGTTACTGAGTAGCACGATACCCCTGGTAATGACTACCCATAACAACTGTTCAAAATGGTTTCTGAAACAACTTTTACTCAATACCTTTCAGTCAAGGTTTTTGCTGTCGCAACTAAAAACTCACTTTGTGCACGTAGAACAAAGACCCAGCAAATTAAAGAACGTAGACAATAGAATTAGGTAGGCTTAGAGTAATGAGATGAGAAACTTAATCGTTTGTTAAAAGATAAATGGTGAACGTTACGGAAGTACGTGTTTTTTGTTTAGTCGGCACTGCGGTGTAATAAATTACATAACATTTGAGGTGTTTCTAAAAAAATGGACGTCTTTCTTATAAGACAGTGTTTTTACGACTCACAGATGTCTTGTTTTCCTTTGGAGGACGTAAGTTATCTAAAATCACAATAGAGAAAACACGAACATAGAACACAAAATACAGAAAAGTTTAAAGGGAATCGTTTGTCTTGGTATGGTCATGTGAAGAGAAGGGATGAAGCGCATATGACCAAAAGAGTTATGAATATTAATTTGGATGGATGTAAAGGGAGAGCAAGGCCAAATAAAAGATGGATGGAATGTGTGAAGAATGATATGAATGAAAAGGGAGTCAGTGAAAGCATGACGTTGGACAGGACGGAATGGAAGAAGAAAACATGTTGCGCTGACCCCAAGTAACATGGGATAAGGACAGGAAGACGATTATGAAGTTATCTAAAATAATGTTGCAAATATTTTAAGCAAATTCACCAAGTAATCTATACTAAATACTTAGGTATTATAAATGCCATTGTCTGTATGGTGTCGGACGTAAAGAATAGCACCATCCCATATCATCCCGTGGGTGTCGTAAGAGGCGACTATGGGACTCACCAGAGAATGGGCAGCAGCGTTCTCTGTGCCTTTGTAACAGCCATACTGCGATCGCCGACCCGCCTGCCAAGCGTGGCAACTATGGCAAAACCCCCCATTTCTTGGGGGAGGCCTATGTCCAGCAGTGGACGTTTTTCAGCTGAAATGATGATGATGATTTTAAATGCGTGAGTGTGTTTCTTTATTCCGCGTATGTCGCGACGGAACTACAGAATCAATTTTGATTGATAAAGTCTAAGCTTAGACCTCAAGAAAGGACACAGTTTATTTTTAATCCGAGATTTCTTCGCGATAACTCTCGGAAAGCTCGCTAAGACGTTGGTTCCGGCTGTTATTTGTAGATCTTTGACAGTTGTAATAGGTAGTCAGAAGTTAGAAAATCTGACAACTAGTCTTACCAACTGAGTTGTGGAAGTCAGATAGGCAGTTGCTCCATGTAAAATACTGTGTACAGCTACGTACTGTTCAACTGGAAGCCAACACAAAAGTAGTTGGGAAAAAGCAAGGCATATGTATGTATTTTTTTTTAAATAAGTTCCAATTAAGGAATTTAAACTTTTAGTTTATTTAACTTCAGGCTAACAGTAAGCAAACCATTTGTTTAATTTCTTAAGGTACACCAACAGCAATGCACGCAAAACAAGACCATTACCTGCTATGTCATTGAATAATGTAGCCACTGAAAGTATCAATGTATGTAATGACAAAAGAATTATGAAGATATTAAATGACGCTAATTATTACATTAATAATTTATTGAGTACAACACAACATGAAATAGCACACGCACGTTATTCAAAATACGATTTCAACTTCATCAAAAACAATCTCTATTTGTAGTCGACTAAACACACAGTCAATGGTGCCGATTGCCTTGTTCACAAACTTAATTAAAATTAGGCATTTGGCATCTCTTACTACCAGGGAGCTGAAGAAAAGGACGGCGACAGACAAGGACTAAGTTATAGATGTCAAATTAGTTTTTCCCTTGAACTTCGCAGTGTTTTTAATCAATACGTTCAGAAATGACAACTATAATTGTATGAACATTTTAGATCAACTTAAATTGAC
Source organism: Charanyca ferruginea (assembly GCA_947361185.1). Classification (NCBI taxonomy): domain Eukaryota; kingdom Metazoa; phylum Arthropoda; class Insecta; order Lepidoptera; family Noctuidae; genus Charanyca; species Charanyca ferruginea. The sequence continues at coordinate 21,268,407 of OX376073.1, forward strand.
AGCTCTTATTAATATATGTCTCTTTCTTGTTTTATTGGAGAGAAAGAGATATAAATACCTTAAAATAATTTAGTTCGTGCACAACAGAATTGGCACCATTATACGACTACAACTTCATCAAAAACATAATCTCCATTTGTAGTCGAGTAAACAAACGGTGAATGAGTGTTTTATGCAAAAAAGTCGGATCACCACAAACAAAAGTCAACGCTAAAAAACGCTCGCGTCAATTCAAAATTGAATGACTGCTAACAATTTTTCATTTTGCAATGGCCGCGTATAGGTCCCGCCTTTTGTCCGGATGCGATAACTCAGTCGACAAAGCCGGGCTTTTTTTTAATTTTCCGAATAGTTAATCCGTGACTGGCGGCCATGACTTTTCTCTTTTTTTTCCTATTCATTGCTTTCGGGCAAAGGGAAATAGTGGTAGACGGATTTGTTTTGTTTTCAAACTAAACGTTTAAAATAAACGAGTTATCTATGGTTTCTGTTTTGTGTTACGCACTCGCTCGTTTTAAAAATGGATTCTCTTTTATATTGTTGTGCTCGAAACCACCCTTTAACCAGCTACTTAAAGTAGTTGAAATACTATGTACAGATTACCCAATTTTCTAAGATATTTTATAGGTTTGGTGTACCCAATAGATGCAGCTATACTTTGGCTTTAAAAGGTAAAAAGAGCCTAACTTTTTGTCTACGGTTTTTTGTATTTTGCAGCACTATCATAACTAATCAGAAATACTGATTGCTGAGATTTAGTACTTCAATAATAACTTATAATAAATAGTTATTACATTACTATCTTACTCGCACTAGACAACTTTATAATTTGTGTTCAAACTTTGTGTAATAAATTAGTGCTATGAGTTGTCAAACTGTTGTAGCAGTTGGCAGAATTGTAACATAAGTTAGGTACAGACGCCAGCACATCAAGCCATACCAAACTGTCCAATTTTCCCAATTGAATATGAATCTTATGTTTTTGTGACAAAGTTGAACTTGAAGTTGTGGCCTCTAAAAAACCTAACTATCAGTGGTAAACAGAAGGGTTAGAAATAATGAATTTTGTCAGAGGTGTAATTATTGTTAAGTACCTATAATCTTTATGTACGAGAATGAGACTGTCTGACTTTGACTTGGTTTGACTGGGGGGTCAAACCGTCTAGACGGTTTTTGGGAGATAATTTTTCTATTTGTAAGATTTCTAAGTTTCGTTGAATAATAAAAATAAAGACTTTTAAATCCAATTAAAAATATACACCAATAAAACTAGCTTTTACTTATGTTTTTGTCCGCGTTAAGATACTCATACTCGTATTATTTTAAAATCACTAGCTTAAGCCCGCGACTTCGTTCGCGTAATTTTTTTTAATCTCCAAATTTTTTTTTTATTTGAAAATTATAAGCACTAGCCTTTTGGGCACTTGTCAATGAGAGCGGTGCGGATGAGTTTTTTGATGCCCTGTGAAGTCTCCATTGTACATAATTTATTTTATGTTGATTATTTTTAAGCTTTCTACCTCCTCAGGTGTTTATATTATTCAAATAAATAATAAGCACTTAAATATATACACTGGCTATTAGCTCTCAAGGATAACGTAGCTTTTTATTTGCTATTGTTATTAAAGTATGTATATATACAGAACTTCCAATGGAATATTTTAATCCTTCAAACTGCAAAGATTAACGATATAATAAAATAAAACGTGAGAATTATCGTTTTCTAATCGTACAGACCTTACCATTTTTCATATAGCTGAAATCATGCTTATCATGCCCCATTCCAAATTACCACCCTGTATATCACAATTACGTTTAATTTCCTCACGAACTATAGTTACGTCATGACGCAAACCACTCCTAAATTGACATTACTATCACGTAAAGATAAATTGACATTCCTCTGCGAAAATGAAAATACCAAAAGAAACTAGTAATAAGAAAAGCGTGTTCGAAGAATTTGTTATCTTACCCTCCATATGGTAACATCGATATATATACGAAATATTGATGTGGTCGATGTTGCCATTACAGAAATAGGTTAGCTGAACTTTTTACCTCAGGTAATTTATTATTCGGCACGAGTATCGTTAAGATTTCAAAGGACAAGAATAAATTGTCTTTTCTTTCTTCCTTTTTTTAACAAAAGCCGTAATTTATTAAGAAACAGAACAGCTAATGCTCGATCGGTTTTCATTGATTAATTGATAATAAACTAAAATGCCAACATACTAAAGGGCCAACTTTGAAAAAGAAGTCAGTCGTCAAATCGAACTCGGGTGGGCAGCGTTCGGGAAGCTGCGAAACATCTTCTCGTCCAATATACCGCAGTGTCTCAAGACGAAAGTCTTTGACCAGTGTGTGTTGCCAGTGATGACTTATGGCTCAGAAACATGGTCACTCACTTAAGGCCTCGTAACACGCCTAAAGGTCTGACAAAGGGCAATAGAAAGAGCTATGCCCGGAGTTTCTCTGCGGGATCGAATCAGGAATGAGGAGATCCGCAGGAGAACAAGAGTCACCAACATGGTAAAAAGAATGGCCAAGCTCAAGTGGCAGTGGGATAGGCACATTGCTCGTAGAGCCGATGACTGATGGGACTCAAACAAAGAGAATATAACCACTGTTTTTATAGTCTTTGGGCTCAAAGGTCCTGGGGGCCAAGTCTGCTATTTTTATAATTTCGTCATTCCAACACGATCCCATTGTCATTTTCCTAAAAGTTCGTAATCTGCTAAATTCATAATGGTCGATCATTGGTCGGTCGAATTAAAAGCAATAACTGCACAATGACGTTATATTGGTAGGTCACTGATCAAAGGAACTGTCAACATTTTTGCAGATTACCGCCTAAGTCCAATTCATGTGTAATTTTGTACGAGATTACGATTTTATAATATTATTTCTTTCAATGGCGTGTCAGTGGTTGACCAATGGAAAGTCATACTGACGTCATTATATTAATAGATTACAAAACTTGTTAAAATCAACAATTATTAAATCAATGATAGACTATTCTGACACTATAGTAATAGCAGAGGCACTGGAGTGGCGGCCGCGCACCGGCAGACGCAGAGTCGGCAGGCCACTTTGAGGGGACAAGGTGGATCGACGGCCTAGTCCAAGCCACGGGAAGCCGCTGGACGAACGCGGTGCGGGGGCCGACACAGGTGAAGGTCTTTGGGGGAGACTTATGCCCAGCTGTGGGCGTCTAAAGGTTGATTATGATGATGATGATAAAACTAAAATGTAAGAAAAATAGAATTTAATATTACATAATAACGAGCATGATAATAAATGACATTTTGCATACAATTTTCAACTGTATTTGTAATCAATTTTAGTTTATTATTCATATTAGTAGTAATATAAGCGAAAGTGAGCTTATTTGTTTTTTGCTACGCTTTCCTTTAACTGATTTGGAAGAATCTTGCACTATTCCCTGATTGATAAAATTTGGTATAGACATAAGTTTGACCCCAAGAAAGGATATTAACCTATTTATTAATCTGCGACTACTGAAATAATTAACATAATTATTGAGACTGTATTTTTTTGGCATTAATTTATGGCAGGGTTTCTTAAAGTCCGTGGTTCGTGGACCCCCTACGGTAGCATGTGTATCATGGATCCGCAGTAGATCAGTTAACTCGGCCAAGCCACGAACTCGAAATAAGGCTTGTTTGTTTTCTTGGAATTCGTGTTTTCGTGTCCGTGGAATTGTTTAAATTGTGAAAGTTGTCCGTGACTACAAAAAGTTTTAGGGTGTTACTACACCAATCGATCGATCATCGATTGATGCCATCAGTCGACATCGATCGACGTTGATCGATTGTTGTAGTAAGTAGCTTTGACTGATCGACGGATACCGTTCGACTAACTAATCGATCAATTGCCGGTCGATGGCATCGGTCGACGTTAATCGATTAACTCCAGCAATAATCCACTACTAATAATAATACAGCAGCTCGATCGACGTCGACTAATCCATTCTACCATCGATCGATGCCGTCCATCGACAATCGATCGATTGGTCCGGTAGAAACTATCGATCAATGTCGACTAATCCATTCTACCATCGATCGACGTTGATCGATTGGTGTGGTAGCTTTAATTGATCAACGGATACCGGTCGACGTCAATCGATTAACCCCGGCTATATTCCATCAGTTTCTTTCAAATGTATTCACAAGTGGACGCGTTGGCCAGTTCGATATTGCTCGTACTATTATTACGGAGACGCAAACTCAGAAGACACATAAACACAAGTAGGCCAGGTAGATAATTAGCGCGTGGGGCGCAGGCGGGCATCAAGTGATAATGGAGCGGACGGCACACGGTGCGGCTAATCAAGTAGCTCGATCGACGTCGACTAATCCATTCCGCCATCGATCGATGCCATCGATCGACGATCGATCGGTCGATTGATCTGGTAACACCCTTAGAAACCATGATTTATGGGAACTAGAAGTCATAGTATACCTCTTTACAAGAAAACAAATTCACTGACAGTTGTTCTCGTTAATTAAAGAATACTTGAATACTTTTTATTGTTACATTTAAAAAAACATTCCACGTCTTTCTTTTTACACGCTTTTTATTAGCTTCGGGTACACTACATAAATACGAAAAACTTTATTCCGAAAGTCAGAAATACGAATTTCAAAATACCGATTTTCATAATTCCGAATAGTTCAAAATTCCTAATATGGCAACTCCAATTTATCATTCTTCCTATTTTTAACCCCCGACGTAAAAACGACGGGGTGTTATAAGTTTGACGTGTCTGTGTGTGTGTGTGTGTGTGTGTCTGTCTGTGGCATCGTAGCTCCCGAACGGATGAACCGATTTTGTTTTTGTTTTTTTTATTTGAAAGGTGAATTAGTCGGGAGTGTTCTTAGCTATGTTTGATGAAAATTGGTCCAAGATGGCCGCCGCTACAAAATAGCTAATCATATATTTTTTCACAACTCCATCAATATGGGTATCCAATGAAAGGGCTTCACTAGTAGAATACTTTACACTATGATAAATTTCAAGGCCAAGATGACCGGCACCACAAAATGGCGAATTATATATACCAAACGCATTCTCAGGGTGATATCTTTAATATCAAAAAAGATCCATGTGACGAAATACAACTTTAGACGTATCTACAACTTCTCAAAACCAGACTAAATTACATTTAAAAACTTTCAAATAAAAATTAAATTAAAAATTTAAAAAACCCCCAACGCAAAACATAAAAGCTATTATTTAAAAAGTAAAAAATAATATCTTTTGTTGAGCCATCAAATGTTTGTTCGTTGAAATGGCGCTATAATGTCGCGGCGGGGTACCGCTAAGTCAGCAATAGCTAAATAGGTAAAATAGCGAACTCATGGATTTGCAATGAGATTTGACTTACGCGGTACCCCGCCGCGACATTATAGCGCCATTTCAACGAACAAACATTTGATGGCTCAACAAAAGATATTATTTTTTACTTTTTAAATAATAGCTTTTATGTTTTGCGTTGGGGGTTTTTTAAATTTTTAATTTAATTTTTTTATAATACTAAAATTTCAAAATTCCGTACGTTTATAATTACTATTCTCAAAATACCGAGTTTCAAAAGATCGAATAACAAAAAGTCCGACATAATGAAAATTCCGAACATCAAAAATACGAATTCCGATTATTAAAATTCCGATTATTAAAATTCCGATTATTAAAATTCCGATTATCTTTATCGTTATCGTGCAATCGTTTATCGTGCAAGCAAGCATGCAGCATGCAAGCAAGCATGCAGCGTGCAAGCAAGCATGCAGCATGCAAGCAAGCAAGCATGCATCATGCAAGCGAGCATGCAAGCGAACATGCAACATGCAGCAGGCATGGTTTCTGTCACGGCTACGGCGTTGCGGGGCTCCGGCGGTACCACGCGAGCTTATCGTCGCAGATGGTATTCACGCTCACCACCGCAGCTTCGGCTTACTGGCCGGCTTCGCCGGCCAGCCTCAGCTGCGGCGGCGGGCGTTAAAACCACCAGCTCCTCAGCTCGCTGGCCGCCTCGCCCCTCCGCGCCTACGCGAATTTAAATTACACTCTAGGGGTAGGGCAGACAAGACTACGTGGAGTCGGTTTCACAGCAATTCATTTCTGTCATTAACTTTTGTAGCACAACATATTGACTTTTTAAGATTATTTTTGTTATTGTCTTTCTTTTTATACCTATATATTTTTGTTGAAATAAATTCCATAGAAAAATACACCGAATAAACAATATTTGTTAAAAAGTAATTCTACTGTTTGATAAGTTTGTTAAACAAAAAAATTTGATTAAAAATTCTTTGAATTGTGTTTCTGTGAAATATGTTTCATTCAAGTAAATAGTCTTTAAACAATAATAGTCGAAATAAAAATACAAGAACCAATTAATAAATGAAACATTTTCTGGGAAACGAAATTCTATGAAATTTCTGTCTGCGAAACAAGGGGACACCATTTTGAATATATATGCGTAGCTGAATTGAATCAGAATCCTAATTTTAACAGTTTATTCGGAATATTGAAATTCGGAATTTCGTTTTTCGGACCGAGAACTCATCGAGCATTTGATTCTTCGAACATATGAAAATCGGAAAACAAACAAATCGGATTTACGACATTCGGTAAAATAACTTTCGTGATTTTAAATAATAGAGATTATAATTTTTAGGTATTATGAAATTCGGACTTTTGAAAATCGGAATATCGAAATTCGGAATAAAATATTTCGGAATATTTGGTTGTTCCCATTAGCTTCACCTTTAAGTTTGTATGTTTGTTTGTAACCGACTTCTTTGGGCGCGATTTTGACCCACTTTAAACGGCCAGATTTCGTTCAAACTTTCTAGATTTATCGAGGACCGATGACAATACACTAATTTGATAAAATTATTAAAAAAAACAAAAAAACAAAAAAAAACATAAGTCGTTCAAAATTAGTTGCCGAAAAAACAGCTATTATATACTAGGAAGGTACTGCACAAGCGCCCCTGGTAGAATAAATGTACATAATATTTATAGATATAGATATAACCAAACTAAAAAGTAAAAAATAAATAATAGTTAAAAAAAACTAAAAACACGCTTTTTATAGAAAACCAAACTAAAAAATAGAAAATAAATTTTAATAAATTATTTTATTTTAAAAAAAGCGTGGGGTGCATGGTGTCAATAGTTATAAATATTTTATTGACAGATAATTATGAGTAGAGTGATTATCATTTTGATAATATCTTAGAAAGCACCACACGCTTTTTTAAAAATTAAATAATTTATTAAAATTTATTTTCTATTTTTTAGTTTGGTTTTCTATAAAAAGCGTGTTTTTAGTTTTTTTAAACTATTATTTATTTTATTTTAGCTGTCAATTCGATTTTTATTACGACTACAGAGTGCCTACAAAGTTAGTAGGTAGGTACCGCTCAAAGCTGACATAGAGGTTAAAAAGACTATTTCCTGAATGTGTCATTACTTTAAAAGAGTTTCCTAAGAATCTCAAAGTACAAGTACCTACATACCTACCTACGAAACGTAACATTTACGTTAAAGTTTACTGCCACAATTTTAGATAGGAACTTGACTTTTGGCTTTTACGACAGTTTATAGTTTAAATGCACTGAAAACTACTTCACTTACTTTTAAAGCACTGAATTGCAGGCTATTTAAGATTAAATTTAATTACTATTGGCTGAGTGAAAATAATTTATATAGGTAGTATTAAGGAAATTCTTGAATATAAAATGTACATAATGTTTTCTTGTTATATAAGCACGTTTTAATTTTAAGCAAAACATGTACGATCTCATATAGTGTTTTAACAGCTTTGACTACCGTATTTTATGCAAATAAATATATACTAGCTTATAAGTTTAGCTAATAAAGGACCATGGCAGGATTTGTATAAAAAAAAGATGTTTAGAGAAGTCGTAATTGTAATTATTGTACTCTTAGGTACTTATACAGTATCTTCAGGCATTTTCAATATTTTTAAATTCCCGCAATAAAATGGATGTTAAAAGTAAATACTTTAATGAAAAGCTAATTTTTCTGAACAAAACGGCGGCTGACAGTAACAGTGACACTGACAGCCACCGATTCGCAATTTTCACATTGAAATTGCATCGTTTTATGAGTAATATTGTCATAAATATTGATTATTTTTTGCACACACTTGCTTGCTTTGTCACTTGTCTGCACGTTTGATAGATCCGTTAATATCACTTGTCACTTTAATAATAATAATAATCTTCTTCTTTTTTTAGGAACACAAAACGACATGAAACGAAAAAGTGTTATTTTCATTTCGAAATGTTTTAATTATGCGGCGGTTTAAAAATATTGTAAAATATGGTAAGCATATCAATCTTCTCCTGGTAATGTATTCTCCACATTGGAAAATATTTGAAACATTCTAAATGATTTTATTTTTTCATACAAATGTATGTATGGATCTCGCCAGGATTCTTTCGGTGGTATCACTGCGATCTATCTATTGTGATCGCCACTCGCCACCAAACCCTGCAGCTGTGATGAACTGCAGGATCTCCTTTAGGGCAATCTCCATTAATTCATCCGGGCTTAACAGGTATTTGCTCAGATGATTGTAGCGCTTGTGCATTAGTGCTCCGCATTCCCCCAGAAGGTGAAGTGGCGTTTCATCAGCGTCATTACAGCGTCTGCAGGTTTGCGTATTACTTAACCCCAGGTGGAACATGTGCTTGTTTAAGCAGCAATGGCCTATACTGGATCTAGCTACATTGCGCAGGTTGTTCCTACTGAGTGCTAGGACTTGGTTACTAAGCCTCTATTATGCCTCACTATCCGACATACGTTTGTCGGTCCGGTAAAACTGCCGGTCCCAGCTAATGTGAACCCGCTCTAAGAGCTCAGCACGGTCTGAGCTTCTACAGTAGGTACCTTTCAGTAACATAGCTCTAATATCTTCTATCACAGTATGCAGGATGGGTAGCCGGGTAATGTAAGGTGTGGTAACTCAGAAGCTATTTGCATAAGTAGGGAGCCGTAGATACCGCGCGAATGTTAGCTACGACCGAAATGCTTTGCTGGCATTTTGTTGGCTTTATTTTCGAGATTACCTACCTACTATGTTTATGAATGTTTTTTTTGGGAATCGAAAGATGTGTATATGTTACTATTTAAAGGAAACATTGGAATCTAGCGTTACTTCAATAGGTACCTAGACCTTAAGGTCTTCTTGTTTATCTTTTCAAATTGACGGTTAAATAATAATAAATTAATCCAGCCTATTAGTCCTCTGCTGGACAATGACCGTTATCCGTGTGGTGTCGGACGTAAAGAATAGCACCATCCTATATCTTCCCGTGGGTGTCGTAAGAGGCGAATAAGGGACTTACCAGAGAATTGGCAGCAGCGTTCTCTGTGCCTTTGTAACAACCATACCTACTGCGATCGCCAACCCGCCTGCCAAGCGTGGTGGTTATGGCAAAACCCCCCCTTGGGGAGGCCAGTGGACGTCTTTCAGCTGAAATGATGATGACGATGAGGACAAAAACCTCTTTTTATACAGACATACATACGTACATACCTGTCAGTATTGCTTATCACCTACATTGTCTTCACTTAATAAAGCAACAAGAATAATGAACCAGAATTTTGTAAGAAAAACATTGAAAGGAGATTTAATGTAATTTCTTGCTTGATTAACTTTCTAAGTCCTTGACAATAATTCAAAAGTGCCTGTAAATGGTTTAATAGAAATAGCTAAATGCTTATGTATGTAGGTAAAGTATAGGTCAATCCTTGACTTAGAGAAGGTACGAGCATTTATCACTATGCTTGTTCAAAGCGGATTAGCCCTTTCGGGTTTTTATTAGTTGTAAAGTCCTGACGTGTCAAACACCACTGTCAGTGATGCCAAAGATAAACTTATAAAACACAAATGAATTGAGTTCACATTTATGCCTAAGTGCCCTTTTGCAGTCAGCAGTTTCACTCTTTGCATTCGCCTAAAACGTAACTTTCTTTATCATAAGTTGTTACTCACTAAGTAGGTACTAAATTAAAAAGTAATTTCAGAAAAAAAAAGTAAAGTAAAGTATTTTCTTTCTCTATAAAACTTGGATAAACACTAAGGAAGTAAATTGTACTTTTTAATTATGAGTTTTAAAACAAACCCTTGTTCAAAAAGTGATTAGGGTCGGCGGACATTTCTCATCGAAAACAGTTTTAATTTCCCCAAAGACAAGACTAAAGAAGCGGACACTCCATTCGGGTTTTAAAAGTAGGCTGGATAAAAAATTCACTCAAAGAATAATTTTAAAAGAAAATTCTTGAGTCTTGCTATATTTTTTTGTTTATCAAAAGTTTGTCGAGATGATTAGGGTAATGTTACTAACTTTTACGAACGACCACAATCTAATCTCAGTCTTAATCTATCAAAAATGCCTCGAAACCTACAATTTTTTTTTCATTTTGCTTAAAGTTTCTTTACGCGATAGAATCCGGAACGAGGAAATTCGCTGAAGAACTAACACCGACATAGCTCTCAGAATATGCAAGTTGAAGTGGCAATGGGCAGGCCGCATCGCTCGAGGAACCGATAACCGATGGGGAAGAAAGATTCTCGAGTGGCGACCACGAACCGGAAGACGCAACGTTGGTAAACCTCCCACCAGACGGACCGACGACATCGTCAAGGTTCTATGGGGGAGGCCTATGTTCAACAGTGGACGTCTTTCGGCTGATGATGATGATGATGATTTTGACATTGATATTAATATTAATATTTTTAGTCAAAATATTACGAATAATTTAATCTCATCTTTTTTAAATCAAATTATATTTCTAAAACTTCCGTGCCTGAACTAGGTTACCCTGTGTTAGAGACGAGAAGAGCTTATATAATGTTATAGACAATCAAATCAAATAATCAAAAAACGTTGTCAATAGACAAACAGCTGAGTAGCTTAACTATTAATTCCTTAATTAAATAAATATATATATATATATAGTCCTCCATATCGATTTCGATAACAGCGACCCTTTATAAAAAAATATTTCCTTGCGTGTGCCCTAATATGACTCGCCAGACCGAATTTGGATTTAAATACCCGGTCACAACGAATGCAGTAAAGTTGGCCTGCAGAGTTAAAACTATAGGTGTAGGAGGTTTTAGGTCTCTCTTTACGTATTTGGCACTTCTCGTTCAAAGTGTCAAGTCGCTTATGCTCAAATTATTTTACATGTCATAGTAGAGCGCTAAGATTCGATGCGAGCCTCTCCCAACCTATAGGTAGGTACTTAATGTAAGTGAAATTTGGTTTACTTTATCACAATCATCATCACTACATTCTCTGTATCTTAGTAGGATATACTTTCGACGACACGGTTGGCGCAGTGGCTGAGCGATCGACTGCTGCGCAGCGTGTTGCGGGTTCGATTCCCGCCCAGGGTAAATATTTGTGTGATGAGCACTTGTGTTTGCCTTGTGTCTGGGTGTTGTTTATCTATATATGTATGTATTTACAAAAAAAAATGTATTTGTGTATGTATATCAGCTGTCTGACACCCATAATACAGGGTCTCCCTAGTTTGGGGTCAGATGGCCGTGTGTGAAATGTCCCCACATATTATTATTATATTATATTACTTTGGAGAGAATCCTTGAGAATCAAATCGCGGATTGCTGAAATGACATTGGAACTAAATTTTTAACGATTTAATAACTAGAATGGCCTTTTAATTTAGTAGATTGGTCTAAGATCATTCATTTATAAATAATCTACTCACCAGTAAGATCTGATACTCTGCAAATTGAACCTGAAACAAAACATTTCAATTAATTGGATACTAAATTATTAATAGACGTCCAATTAAAACCTAAGTACAGTTAAACAAAGAGATTGCTAAACAATTTTGTGAGCGAATAGAATAATGAAATCTTTAGGTACAAAAGCATCTCAATCTAATTAGTTTTAAACAGAGTAGAATAGAATATTTTATATACTAAGTCACAAGGACTGGCAGACGAGACTCTGTCAGAGACAGACGTAATATTGTTAGTCTATCTTCAATATAGAGCAATATCAACAGTATACTTAAAATTATTCATCTCATTTACAACATTTAAAAGAATTAAATATGTACAAAGTTTAAAATAAATTAAAAAATATATATATATTATGTACAATGGACGGCTCACAGGGCATCAAAAAACTCGTCCGCATCGCTCACAATGGGACAAGTGCCCAGAAGGCTAGCAGCATTACCACGTTGAATGGCAATGCTAATTCTTTGGCCCAAGAAAAGGCCAGCCCTCTGGTCACGTGAAGAGTCGACCAGCCGCTTAGAAATGTCTTTAAAAACAAGGTGAGCACTCGGACCCCATGGCCCTAGTGTTTCAACCCCAAACGGCTCAAACATATAACTTCCAAGAAGGTTGTTATATTTACGCCGTTTGAGGTTTTCGGCACCCGCAGCAGCCGCCCCAGCACAACACGACGTACTAGGAAGATGGGATGGCGCAAGGGTGTCGACACAAGTTGCATCCCACACCAAAGGTCTACCCAACTTCCACGGCATTATGGTCATTCCATCTGGTCTCTTACCATCGTCACGTGCCAACAGTATTATATTTTTAATTCCTAGTAGGTAGGTCCCGATAACTTACAGTACGAAGGTGAACATAGGCGGTTGACCATATTTGAACCTTAATACAGGTGGGGTTGATAAGTGGTGACATAGGCAGCAGATTCGTCGTTTACCATCAGCATTATTGATAGCAGCATCAATAAGTTAAGTACAATAACATTGAGTTTTTTTTGTCACCCCACAGATAACAAAATATTCCAATACTAAACTTAAAGCTAGACATTTCACAAAGTTACTTTACAAAATATTGTTACAATGAATATTATTCAAATGAAGAAGATACCGCAAAGTTTTTGTTTTATATTAATTTACGTTCCAACTGCCAACCCTTTTAAAATATCATTTACTTTTTTCATAAAGTCCAACTGGCAACACAGACAGACATAAAAAAAACTGACAACATTTTAAAACCGGCCAAGTGTGGGTAGAATTTGCACATGATGTGTTCCGTACAACACTACATCTATGACACATAAGGCAGATAGACCGCGCGGAACACTGAGAGTGAAGCCAAAAAAGCAAATACAAATTCAAAAGCGAATACCTACAATCTCGTGATTGGTTTTTTCACGAAGCGCTTTATAGGTATTCGCTTTTGAATTTGTATTTGCTTTTTTGGCTTCACTCTCAGTGTTCCGCACGGTCTATCTGCCTTTCGTTTCATAATTTGCAGAGCACTACATACAAAAAAACGAACGTTTCTTGTATAGGGAGATTGTTTTTTAATATATTATATATATATTATTATTACAGCATTTCCAAACCACTGCAACTCCTGAAAGTCGGAATCAATATGGCGACCACTAGAAAAGCGTCAAGACACAGAAGCTCGACGAGTCCTGGAGAAACATTACAACTGTCTTGGATCCCGAAACGAAATTAATCAGAAAAGAACAGCGGAGGAGTAAGAAAGACATGTTTCAAGTGTCTACCTATTACGGTTCAAAAGATACAGTCCTGTGACTGATGGACGGACAGGCATCTTTTTTAATTAGGACAATCCCGTCACTCTTTTCCCGAACCACAGCAAGACCTGGAAGCCAGAATCAACGGTGGTGACCACTAGAAAAGCGCCAAGGGAATGAAGCTCAACGATTTCCAAAGAAATGTTACAACTCTCTTTGATCCCGCAACGAAATTATTTTTCGTACAGGCTCATCGCTTCTAAGCATCGTACAGAGAGACATCCATTTGGCAACCTTTGGCCACAGAACCCCAAAAAAGCTCGACACAAAAATAGGAATATAAATCCGTAATCCCGTATTCGCTGAGCTAACTGTAATTGGTCTTTTCTCTCTAACTTTTTATTCAGTTCCATCCACACGGCACGTTTCTCTGAATTTCTTTTGAATGCTTTGACAGTTCATAAATTCACACAAGTTCCTTGACTATAGACCGAGATCCCAAAGTCGCCAAACCTTCGTCGTTTTAACATCTTTACTACGGTCTCCGTACTTGCTTGGTCTGAGCCTGTATTCAGGTATGACGCACAAAAGGTACCTTACTCATTTACGTTTAAGTGAGACAGAATAATGGTAAAAAACCATAAGAGCGTGTATTCGATTCGTGACGAAAACTTCATGTTTTCGCGTTTTGTCCAGAGCAATATCGTAATGATGTGAGCAGATTTATTTAAAGACAATGACAGTTTTAGAAAGACTAAGTCTTGATTTAGGGAGCTACAGAGTAAAAGTATAATTTTTGATTATGTTTTTTTTAAAGCGAAGACAATCCTTTCATAGCATTTTACGAAAATAGACGTCAGAGTTAACTTTCAGGACGAAGACAACCATTACAGTATGCCAAAATATAACGTTTTATGCGTTTTCCAACAGGATATACAGTCTTAAAGTGTATTACAAATCCAAAATTACGAAAATATTACTATTATGTATTAAAAAACAATGTTTTAATAGTACAAAATTGGTTCAGTTTAATAATTTTTTTTCACCAGTATTTGAATAAAAACATAACTGATATATTAATTTTATGAAAGTAAAAGTTATGCTTAATATACAGAATATTTTTCAGTCCGTTACACGAGCTCATTTATTTTAGACAATTATTTTAAAAAGCACTGTAAAACATCGCGCGCTTTGGTTTGCCGATCAATTTCAATGACTCGTGCTTATTTCGTGCATATTTTTTTTCTCTGATGCACACAAATAGACCATTGTATTGTACTAGTGTGTGTCAATGCTGCTACGCCGTTCTAGCAATCGTTTAGATTTTGAGTTGCGCTAAATCGAATACGCGCCCTTAAGTGAGACAGAATAATGGTAAAAAACCATAAGTTTTTTAACAAAAACCTTAAAATCTTTTGGTAGTTTGTGAGTGTCTGTGTGTAAAAAAAAAAATATTTAGTTGTTCTTTTTATCGGAATGGTATCTAGCTGGTCAACCTAGGAGTTTGTCAGCTGCTTAACCGGACTTTTCTGTGGTGCCTTAAAGGGAATCACCAGTGAGGGCAAAACACTTTTAAACGAAGCGACTACACGCTAAAGGCATCCTCTGTGGGGTACGGGCCTCTGTTTGTTACTGGGGAGGGCAACAAAGGGACAGGCTGGATTGGATCTCGATTATTTAGAGACAAATTTAAAGCAACAGGCTCAGCGGTTGGGCACGAGCAAGGGACGGGAATAATTAGTACTTTAACCAGACGCTTTAAAATTCCTACCTTTACAGCGTCTACACTAGCATGTATGTGTCACAGTCAACACTTTTAACCAGTCAAAACTACTTTTGACTACAAAAATCAGTCAAAACTACTTTTGAACGGTTTAAATATTAATTCCTTAATATTTAGAAACCCATTAGGTTGGTAGGTCTTTTTTTTGTGACCCTTTTATTTACATAGTGATTCTTATAACTAAGGCGTTCCGTATTTTTGATTTTGTAACGCAAACGCGTTTTGATCTTAATAAGGGTTTTGACTGAACCCAGTCAAAGTAGATATGAGTGGTTAAGAATTTTGACTGTAACATATTATGTATATATTATGTATACATGACGACATAATTCTCTAGAAATCTCCAAACAGCCATACTTAAATGACATAGGGCAACTTTGGGATCTTGGACCTTAATGGTTTGTCTTTGGCAATCTTTTGCCCCACCAGCCCTAGGGATTGACTTAATATTTTTAACGTTATATCCCCGGCTGAAGCGGACCTCTAATTTATCAAACTGCCAATATTTTTGCGGGACCCTTTTTCTTGCGTTCTGATAAATTATCTTCCTTCTTTTAATGGTTATGGTGTGAAATATTGAGTGTTTTTCGGATATGAATAGAAGCACTTTATGGCTATGTTATGGTAGGAACACGCGAAAACGTTACGTATGTTTGTGCAATTCTAAGCGGGTCATTTTTTCCCGGGAATATGTAGGTGCAATACGCCAGCAACCACCAGCAATGTTTTTATAATATCCCAGATATACTTTAAATGTTGCTGAAATACCATTTTGTACTGCAGGCGCCTAGAAGAAATTACGGCAGACATACTATTCTGTATGAAGGAGCACAGCTTTATAACACTTTGCCTCAAAATGTGAAAGATCAAAAATCCATGTACGCTTTTAAAAAATATCTAAAGAAGTGGGTTTTTTTAGAATAAAAAACCTAACCTATTTTTATTTGTGTAGCCGTTGCATCGCCAAATGTAAAGAAATTAGATATAAGTTTCTCATATAAGTGAATGTTATTCTTTTGAGAAATAAAGTTCTTAAACCTTTAATACTAAAGAATATTTTCAGTATAGTTCGGCCGATCCGGCAAGTAATGCTGCAATGTTTTTTAGTATGTTAATTAACGAAAGGCGTTCCCTTTAAATAGTAATAGTACATCGTCCATAGATAGGTAGATACAAAAAAAAATTCCCATCCAAAAAATTAAAAATCATACAAAATCGAATACATAAAAGAATGAAGAACTCTGTACATGTTTGGATATTTTTTATACTTATTTTTTATGCTGATAATTATATTTTTTTAAATCTATTAATAATGAGGATTTACGAATTTAATAGATCAAGTTTAACTTAATAATAACGTTTTTACGTAAGAACAAGGCAGTAAGTCATTGTTCCTTTGCCTGATCTCTCTCCGGACATGTTGGAAAATCATCTCAAAGTCAAAGTCAAATCATTTATTTCAATTAGACCATTAAAGGCACTTTTGAACGTCATATTGTAAAATTTGAATCTAGTTGCTCATAGGACTATTAGCATTCTACCACTGCTCAGAATGCTAGTCTTAGTAGGGTACCGCAGGAAAGACAAGAAGAGGGCCACTGACTGAAAGTCACAAAGTTACGTTACTTCTGATCCCATAAGTCTGGCGCAGCCTAGGTAACAATCAGCGGTTACATCTGCTGATTGGCCAATCTTTCACCACGATGACAAACCCAAACATTAGTCCAGGGGGCCAAGTCTGCTATTTTTATAATTTCGTCATTCCAACACGATCCCATTCTCATTTTCTTAAAAGTTCGTAAACTGCTAAATTCATAATGGTCGATCATTGGTCGGTCGAAATAAAAGCAATGACTGCACAATGACGTTCTAATGGTAGGTCACTGATCAAAGGAACTGTCAAAATTTTAGCAGATTACCGCCTAAGTCAATCATTCAGTTGTCATTTTGTACGAGATTACCATTTCTTTTAATGGCGTGTCAGTGGTTTACCATTGGAAAGTCGTAATGACGCCATTATATTAGTAGATTACCAAACTTGTCAAAATCAACAATTATGAAATCAATGATAGACTATTCTGACACTATTGTAATAGCAGACTTGAGGCCCAGTTCTAAAGCCGGACCTGCTTACCACCCATACGATGGTCACATCGTACCCTACGTGCAGTGCCCTGCGTAACAGTTGCATACAAGAAGATTTATATATAAACAAAAAGAAGAAGAATAATACCAGCCCCACTGCAGGGTGAAGGCCTCTTCTCATACATTTTTTTTTTAATAACTATTTAACAATGTTATGAAGTAGACTACTTTTATTGTTGTATCTGAACCGATAACTGTTGGTCCTTGTACTTCACTTAAAAATTTGCACGACTGGAAAGTCGAATATAGTGAAACCTTATATCAATTTTACCATTATACAATGTACCTATATTCTAGCAAATAAAGCATTCATTCATTCATTCATTCATATAGAGAAGGCAAGAGCATAGATCACTACGTGCGCTCAAGACAGATCGGCGATTTCAAACATATAAAAATTATAAATCCAGGTTTCCTCACGATGTTTTCCTACACCTATAGTGTAGTCCAAAATAAATTTAAAAAATCATCATCTCCCGAACCCTTTATCCCAGCAATGTTGGAGTGGGCTTCCAGTCCCGATGCAGTTAAATGCATTTTTTAACGGAGCGACTGTCTATCTGCCCCCCATGAGTTACTGGGTAACATGATACCCCACTTTCTGGCTTCTGACTACCCATAACGACTATTTTATCTACAGTACGGTCAACGCATCTTGGCGCGTCTGAAGTTAGCCGATTAGCTGCGCAGTAGACAATTTCGTTCCTAAAAGTTCCATTGCGCAGCCAAACAGCTAACTTCAGACGCGCCAAGTTACGTTGACCGCATTGTACGAATGACAGCCGGGACTTACGGCTTTACGTGCTTTCCGAGGCACGGAGAGCTCTTGCAAACTTAGAAAGTATTAGGCATAATGAATATGAAATTGTTAAAAAGCTTTTTTACAAAAAATACAACCGCCTTCAAAATCTAAAATGTGATAAATAACTTTAGCACCGTACACACATGACCTCAGCTTTGGAAGTCGGTGACTTTGTTCTGTTTGTTGCGTTTAATTGCTACCGACTCCCAAATCTAAGGTCATGTATGTACTGTGCTAAAGTTATTTATCACATTTTAGATTATGAAGGCGGTTGTCTTATTTGTAAAAAAACTTTTTTTGGAACGAAGTTCCTTATCGCGCGTTGTGAAAGGACGGAAAAAATTCTTACGAAAAGTTGTCACGACACTTTTGTATATTTGATTTAAGAGCCATCTATTAACGTTATTGGCGCAACTGCGCTCTTCGAGATCGAATTACGAACGGCCAATAGATGGCGCAGAAATAATTTATTGGTCTTTCTATCTAAATAACTACGCATTGTACTAGACTAACATGTTAGAAAATATTAATCTTTAAAATTACTTACTTACAATGTAAGCAGCCATAATAACTTTTCATTCCTCGCTTTTTTTTTTGCCCTGGCTTAAAGCCACTTAAATTCACTTTAACGCATCACATTAATTAGTGAAGGAAATGTAATAACATTTTATTACAATTCCTTCACTAATTAATCGAAAGGAACTTCGTTCCATCCGGGTGTCCCTTGACACCTCTCAAGTTTTTTATTTATCACTTTTTATTAGTAACTTTGTATTATTCAAATCCATGAAGAATCGGCAACACAGTTAAAACATAGGTACTCCAAAGATTGAAGAAACTATTAAAACGTCGTCTAAGTAGATTTTTTGGGGATTTATTTGAGTTTTCAAAAAGTGCTGAATCAATTTGGATAAAATTCATATGGGACCACACCTGAGGCATACCCTATCCGTAAAAAAAGAATTATCAATCGAATTCAATTCACATTTGCCGGAGACGCTCGTACGCGATTACGGCGTTAGGCGTTATAACAAATTATTTCCTAAATATTTTTAACACCCAGATACTTGTGGTTAAAATCTAGGTTTGTATGAAGAAACTTTTTTGAGAAACTAATTCAGTAAACACGTCCGAAAATTAGCTTTTTTGCACATTTTTTTCAGAATTTTAGCCGTTCATAATGCTCTCATACATTGAAAATGTAGGAAAACAGCTTCATACAAACTTTGCACATGTAATGGTGATTCTAAATTACAAACGTTATTACCAAAAACCTGTAAGGCTTTTTCAAAAACACGTATGTCCTGGAACAAGTTTTGTGAAATTTCCGCGAGCCAATTTTCCTGTGATGTTATCGCGTTCTCACTCACTCGATTGTTTTGGAGCTTTGCGTTGGTTGAAACAAAAAAAAAATAAATCACGCTTGCGTTGGAGTTCGTTTGATGGGGAAGGGCGCTCAAGAAAATTAAGCAAGAAGCAGACTATAAAGTTTAATAAACCATACATAAATCTGACCGATATTTTTACAAACCATTGCTCGCGTGTTGGTGCTTGTTCATTACAATTCAATTATAGATACGATCAGTACCTACCTACGCCTGAATTTCAGGAATTGTCGACGTACAATGTAATAACTTATCGATTCGACAGAAACTCTTGCAAATGATTCGAAAGTAGATAGAAGTACCTAAATGATAGAGACGGAATAAATTGGAAATGCAGATGAAAAATTCATTTCAGTAGCAAAAGATTTCTGCGCGTTGAATAGAATACTGAATGAAGGGTTTACATTTTTAAAATATTTCCATATTTATTTTAGGATAAAAGTAAATCTACCTACCTACATTAAGGTAACTGCAGTCCTCTAATCCGTACCGCATGCTATTGTTTAAGTTACATACATACACGTGATGATAAAGATGATACTCGTGATAGAAATTTTTAAAGAAAATATTATTAACTAGCATTTTCTCCGCGGCTTGGTTCGCGTGATTTTTCTTACAAATTCCTAATTTGTTGATATTTAAATTTCAAACTAACAAACTCTTCAGCTTTGACATATTATTATTAAGTACTAGCGACCCGCCCCGGCTTCGCACGGGTGCAATGGTGATACTAAATATACTACAGAATGTCTTTATATACAAAGTTTACAGCTTTTTTGTCATTAGATAACACAAACATGTTTTCTTTAGAAGTTACTCTTGAAAGAGCGACATATAACTGGCCATGTGAAAAACACTCAACGCTCAAATCTAAGCGCCAGCCGCTCTACCCCCGCTTTTTAACACTGTGATATCTTCTATATTGATTTTAATGATATGCTGTAAAGGGCAATTTTAATCTACATGAAATGCACAACGTATCTAAGACATTTAATTTGGTAAGGAATAAAACTGTATTGTTTAAAATAGCTTGGCAAGTAACCCACGTAACCTATTTATCTGTTCCGTGAAGTAACCCATATCTTATTTGTAATATGTAAAAGATAAAAATGGTTACTGTGGGTTATCCAATAAGAGATAAACATATACCATCGCGGAGTTTTTTATTGATCTTTTTAAGATATACAATTCCGTAGTATATTAATTTGATATATCTCGCAAGGTTTAGTCAGCGTTTGCAATGTAAGCGCACAAAAATATGTTTATTACGACCTCACATTACTCTTGGAATTTCTCGGTTTTCTTCTACTATAATATGCATGTAT
This sequence comes from Charanyca ferruginea, assembly GCA_947361185.1. NCBI lineage: Eukaryota > Metazoa > Arthropoda > Insecta > Lepidoptera > Noctuidae > Charanyca > Charanyca ferruginea. Next base: position 21,289,412 of record OX376073.1, read on the forward strand.
TACACCTATAAACCTTCCTCTTGAATCACTCTATCTATAAAAAAAACCCGCATCAAAAACCGCTGCGTAGTTTTAAAGATCTAAGCATACATAGGGACAGACGCGGCGGGTGACTTTGTTTTATAATATGTAGTGATAGTGATGATAGTGATAGTGATGATAGTGATAGTGATAGTGAAGTGATACATGACAATGGGTCGTGGGTTTTCATTGAAAAGTGACTAACTAAGAAAAAGCAGGGGTTACGGTTAAAGGTGGTTTATAGGTTTTTATGTTTAAAAACGCATTAAACATTAACTCAATACACGATTACGTCAGCTTCGTACTTTAGGTCGATTCTGTATCTCACTTCGCAATTCACTCTCACTTCGCATAAGGTTCAAAATGACCTTGATATATTTGACACTTTGAATCGGGTTCGAGTGCGAAGTGAGCGTCGAAGTGACGGGGAAATTACCTTACAGAATGCCACTTCTTATGTTATCTCATACTTTATCTGTCAATTTAGTTCAACTCGCTGACACGCTCGCAAGGTTGGCGCTAGTGTAAATTCGAATTGTCAACAGAGTTTTTAGAATGCCAATCAAGAAACTCACAGCGTATTCAGATTCGAAGTTTAGAATGAGGTCTTACAGAATCACACCCCTGTTGTAACTACATTGCACTAGGCAAGCTTGCTTCATCTTAGACCGCATCATCGCTTCCCATCAGGTGAGGCGCGGTGCATGCGCGAGCGAATCCCGTACCCCCGCCTGGTCAGGTCAAAGAACACCGTGGCGGTTTTATCCGGTAAGAGTCCGGCACACACCCCCGTCTTCCCCAGACGGGACAGCCCATGAGGATTTCCCCACGTTAAAAAAAAAGAAAAAAAAATGGTGACATAGTGGTCAAACGTATGTGGTAAAACGTACTATCTATCAATAGTAAAAAAAAACTATGTCTTTTTTTCTATCCTGACATCTCCTACAAGTTTATCTCAGAAACGAAATGGTTATACAACAAAGTACCAACATAAACGGCCTACTTTGCACAATTTCATTTTCGATAAAAGCGCGATGCGCTCGTCCGTCCAATAATAATATTATTATGTTGGCAGATGCCCTGCTAACGTCGACGGGTATTTGCAAATTGTATTTGAATATTTCAAAAGGCCGACGATACTTTAAATATTTTGATGAACGTTTAGAAAATGCTTCAGCAAGAAAATAACAACTCTATAAAAGTTATTATTTTATTATTCTACTAGCGACTCGGCCCGGCTTCGCATGGGCCTAAAGCCTTCTTCGATAAATGGACTATCCAACACAAAAATATTTTTTCGATTCGAACCAGTAGATCCTGAGATTAGCGCGTTCAACCAAACAAACTCTTCAACTTTATAATATTAGTATAGAATAGTAACGATAAAAAGAGCTGGGTATTATGTTACCTAGTAACTGGGTTATGGAGGTCACACAAGCAGTCGCTCCGAGTAAAACGCTGGTTTTGGAAGCCGAGTTCAGCATAGTTGAGAAAAGGTGATGATGACCTGAGGGCTAATAAAATTCACGTAATTTTATGACGCGCCGATGAAATTCCAGTGCAGTCGCGATTAAGTTCAAGTTTGAGTGATAAACGGTATTCTTGTAATATTTGAATTGCGCTATAGCTGCGCGTGAACTGCACGACAACCAAATTTTACCAAAGTTACTTATGGCTTAGCCACATGAGAGAAAAACTTTTACTCACTAAATAATCGAATAGAATCGATTACATTTCAATGAATATGACGTTAATATTATAATATTAAAATAATACCCTAGTACAGATTTTAGTGCTTTTTAACTGTCATTTTGAGACATCAAACGAATAGTAGAATACCGATCATGTTGCGTTGCGAAGCACGCACCAAAGACGCAACAGTAGAATGCCATTATTGCGCTCGCGTGACGCGAACTTGACGCGAGCGTGTCTGACAGCAGTAGAGAATACCAAAAGCGTTGTTCTGATCGAAACTTAGCTGCAACTGAACTGCAACAGCACTTCTTTAGTTACGTGAATTAGCCCACAGAGCTGAGCTATCCTTCTCCCATACAGTTAGCCGAGAAACCTGACCCGAACAGTACATCAACATTTAAAATATTGAATATTTGGTAGTGCAAACCGCTGTACTGTTTATGTAAGATAAATCAACTTTTGAAGTTAACTTTTGCACTAGGGATGGAACAAAATGTACCCACACTAATGATTTGTATCACAGATAATAGTGTCAATTACCTAATTCGGCAACAACTTTCAGCTGTCCATTAAAAAAAAATGGTTGAACGTACGAAATATTCCGACCAAAAAAAACATGTACATCAGATAGAGCGATGAATGGATGGTAGAAACTGTTACTCATACTCTAACATTTGAGATACAAAGTCATTGCACCCAGACTTGGAATATTTTTTTCTCTGGTATCTGGTTCGTCTCCTTTCATTATTATTTTCAGAAAGTTGAAGTTCTATTTACCACGATACTACAGTTCGAAATTGCCTTCTGAACGGACTGACAGACTTTCAATTAAATCGACCACAGGATCTTGTCATGGCAAGGAAAGCCATCATTCAAGTAGGTAGGTACATACTTGAGACCTACGGCGCCGCGTTTCCGTAAATAACGTTTCAGTATTACAAACTTTCTTGAAAACGTCAAACACTTGGGGAAATGAGATAAAAACATAGGCCATTTGATACGCGGGGAAGCTGTAATGTATGTATTCCCCACTGACAGGAAAATGGTCCCCAAGCGACCATCAGCGCTGAAAAGTAGTCATAATATGGGGTATTGTAAAAAAGGAATCTACCGCTAGGTGAAAGAACCTGAAGGCCGATTGTTATCATTAAAAACTTTAATACTAGATTTTTAACGTTTTTAGCGGAATCTTATCTCAGCAACAATCACGAAATAGTTAACGGTTTGGCAATGAAGAAAAATGCTATCACGATCTCAAAGAATAAATGTCAGATTACGGAGAAAGAAATTAATATCTATAACATGACCAAATTGTCCTTAATCTATACTTTGAGATTATAATAGTTAGGTATGACATTAATAGCCAAATACTCAAACGCTACTCAATTTTAAGATGCCGTTATTTTTTATCTCTATACTCTATTATTTTTTAACAACTTTATGTAATTACCCATATTAACAAATAAATGATTTTGAATTTGAATTTTAAGTCTCGTACTATCTCCATCACTTTATGTCATAGTGACTGTGACAGCACGAGACTTAAAGGCATTTAAAATAGAATATAATATAATAATTGTTATAATAATTACTATTTGACCATATGAATCACAATGGTTTCAAAGATAAACAAATGTCAGTTCAAGATATACCTACCTGAAGTTTATTAAAATGTCAGATTAAGAAAATTTAATGAATAAAAATATATATCTATATAGGGTGACTGGTAATTAGTGTACGATACTTAAACACGTGATCGTGTTCATGATAACAAACAACTTTCCCGAAGTAAAAATGTTTTTTGTACTGGTTCACTTTTATCAGAATAATACAACAGCCGTATGAAATTCACGCGCGCGCACTCCTGTGACCTAAAGTGTACCAGTACAAAAAACATTTTTACTTCGGGAAAGTTGTTTGTTATCATGAACACGATCACGTGTTTAAGTATCGTACACTAATTACCAGTCACCCTATATAGATATATATTTTTATTCATTAAATTTTCTTAATCTGACATTTTAATAAACTTCAGGTAGGTATATCTTGAACTGACATTTGTTTATCTTTGAAACCAATAATTTAATTAATTTGTTCTTTCAAATTCTTAATGCTGTTTTTGTCTTTTTACTTTATTTAATAAAAATATAGCATTGGGTAAGACACAATTAAATATTTTCACACTTAAATGTAATGATCATTGTAAATCTACATTCGAAATGAATTTAAAATTATGACAAAAAAAATGTACAAAAGAAACATTTTCGACAGATTGAAACTGAGAAATGCGAACGATTCTAGAAGTCACTAGAAATGCCCTCCATCTGTGCTCACTCGTAATCATTTATAACTTCTAAAAACTGGCCACAGAGCAAAGTTGTTTACAAAACACTTTAGGTAAATTTGAAGAAACAAACACATAAATCAGTTAGAGTGGTTTTAGAGTTATTAACGAACCAACGGAGAGATGGATAGAAGATGTGTAGCTGAAGGATGTTAAACTATTAGGTGAAAGATATTAAATCTGGTTTTAGGTCAACCACTTTTGGGGTAGGTAATGACAAAGTCAAAGTCAAGTAAAAAATATTTAAATTGGTCTGGCTAACTTATAGGACAGGTAATATCAAAGATAATTCGGACCCGTTTAAGTAAATAAAAAAGAAATATATAACATTTTTAATTTCTAATTTTGGTTTTGTATGTATGTACGCAGGTAATAAAAAGTTACGCCCTTTGTAAATTAACGTATACATGGTTATACGTGGGCAGAGAAGAGAAGCCTGACCACTTTTTAAAACCTACAATAAATAAACTCTTCGTAATTTTCGGTAGGAAACTCTAAAAAGCAGAAGCTACATCGCTAATTAGTACTGCAGTCATTATTATAAATTCAATTCCAAACTCAAGCCTTTAGTCCGTTTAACGGTAATAACCTCTGTATTTTTTTATTCAATTAAATTGAATTGGATGTTGCAATCCAATTACATTGAAAGCCCGAGGAAAACGAAGCGTAGAAATTGAACAAAGATATTTTTGTGTAGTAAAAATAATGAATTATATAAAATCGGGGGTGATGGACTAGAAGACGAATTTAAGGGACAATGAAATCTTCTTTGAAACACAGAAGAACCGAGGGTCCATTGTTAACACGATAACCATTACATGTGAGTGATTATTTTTAATGACTGCTTTGAGAATATTATCCATACTCTCAGTTATTTTGCTTTGATAGCGCTTAAGGGCACGTATTCGATTTAGCGCAACTCAAAATCTAAAAGATTGCTAGAACGGCGTATCAGCAATGACACACACTAGTACAATACAATGGTCTGTTTGTGTGCATCAGAGAAAAAAATACGCACGAAATAAGCACAAATCATTGAAATTGATCGGCAAACGACAGCGCGCGGTGTTTTACAGTGCTTTTTAAAATAATTGTCTAAAATAAATGAGTACGTATAACGGACTGAAAAATATTCTGTATATTAAGCATAACCTTTATTTTCATAAAATAAATATTATTAGTTATATTTTTATTCAAATACTGGTGAACAAAAATTGTAAAAGTGAACCGATTTTGTACTTTTTCAACATTGTCTTTTAATACATAATAGTAATATTTTCGTAATTTTGGCTCTGTAGTAGACTTTAAGACTGTATATCCTGTTAGAAAAACGCATAAAACATAATATTTTGTCATACTGTAATGGTTGTATTCATCCTGAAAGTTAACTGTGACGTCTATTTTCGTAAAACGCTATGAAAGGATTGTCTTTGCTTTAAAAAACCATAATTAAAAATTATATTTTTACTCTGTAGTTCCCTAAATCAAGACTTAATCTTTCTAAAACTGTAATTGTATTTAAATAATCTGCTTATATCATTACGATAATGCTCTGGGCATAACGCGAAAACATGAAGTTTTCGTCACGAATCGAATACACGTTCTTAAGTAGGTACAGCATGTAAAGCCCTGTCTGTCATTCATCGATCTTTGACAGTCATTATAGGTAGTCAGAAACCAGAAAGTCCTACAACCAGTCCTATCAAGGGGTATCGTGTTATCCAGTAACTGGGTTGTGGAGGTCAGGTAGGTGATCGCTCCGTGTAAAACACTGGTATTCAAATGCGTCTTATTTGACTGGAAACCGACCTCCAAACATAGTTGTGAAAAGGTTAGGCAGATTGGACTTGCTTTGACATTTTTGTTTTTATTTGAATAATAAATTATCAACTAATTAATATCAAATTGTGTTTTCAACAGACTTCAAAAAAGGAGGAGGTTATCAATTCGCCTACATTTTTTTTTTGTTTGTTACCTGATTTCTTTGGACTGAGTGAACCCATTTTGATGATTCTTTTTTTATATGAAAGCTAGTGCTTCCCGTGTGGTCCCATTTTAATTTGGTCCAGTTCTGACAATGGCATCTATGAGAAAACCGTGTAAGTCTTAAATTTGCATTAAGTATGTGCGTGATTTGTTACGCGATTTCTCCGGCAAACCTAAACCGATTTTGAAAATTCTTATTTTTATGGATAAGGTATGCTTCAGGGGTGGTCCCATATAAATTTTATCGAAATTGATTCAGCACTTTATGAAAAATCAACAAACACCCAAAAATTTTACATAGACGACGTTTTAGTTTCATCAATCTTTGTAGTAGTTAACTTTCAATCTCTTCTTAATAGATTTAGATGAGAAGGAATGCGGAAAATAAAAACCTTTTTACAAAAAAGACAACCGCCTTCAAAAACTAAAAAGTGAAAAATAACTTTAGCACAGAACACAGGCGGTTGTCTTTTTTGTAAAAAGCTTTTTTTTTGACATTTTAAGATTTTGTTACGGACATGCTGATTTTTTTTATTAATTTATTATCTACCACCTTACACATCTTCACCTTAATTAGTCTACGACTTTTTACGGATCTCTAAATTTTAAAATAAAACTATTTGACACGGCAAACGTTGTTTTACCATATAGAATAAAAAAGACTACGACCTATTCTTAGACCTAAGAAAAATATACACAAAATAAAACATAAAAATCATGTCAAACCGTTTCGCAGGAGTTCGGTATCAAACGCACTCAAGGATAATGAAGCTTTAAAATAATCGAAACAATTTACAAAAACGGACCAGTAGTTCTCATTCATCATCATCATTTCAGCCGAAAGTCGTCCATTGCTGGACATAGGCCTCCCCCAAAGGGGGGGGGGGTGCCATAATCGCCTTGCTTGGCAGGCGGGTTGGCGGGTTCTGGAGATTAACTCGAATGATCACAAACTCAACTTTAATGGATAATAAATAGTGATGATAATATAAGGAATTATACATATGTATAACGAAGTAATCTTACTTACTTAATTAATTTAAATTTGAAATTGATAATAATGATTTGCACGCCTAATGGCAAAACATAGAGAATCTATGTACATTTTGTAACACCTCTCTGTGTAACTTTACCTATGTTTATTAAAAAAAAGAAGATTCTGATTACGATTCTCAATAAGATACATCTATTAATTTTTCGTTTTAGGGATCGTAAAACAAGGAACTTAATAGTTATAGGATTTAGAAATACGTTAGGTTTCTATTCTCTTCCCTCCTGATGCAATATGCAAAGATCATGGCAGGCAACATGGAAAAAAATAAAGATATTTAGAGAAGTTGAAATTCTCATTCTTATACTCTTGGGTGCCTAAAGAGTATCTTCAGGCATTTAAAATATTTTTAAAACCCCGCAATAGAATTGGGTTTTAAAAGTGAATAGTTTAACGAAAAGCTCATTATTTCAGAACGAAACCGCGGCTGACAGTAACAGTAACACTGACAACCGCCGTTTCGCAGTTCTTACACTGAAGTTGCATCGTTTTATAGGAAATAATGTCACAAATAATTTTTATTTCTATCCACACACTTGTCTGCCAATTTGATAGATCCGCTAATGTCACTTGTCACTTTCTTTTTTCTTTATAAATACAAAATAGGCAACGAGATGAAATGAAAAAGTGTTATTTTCATTTCAAAATATTTTATTTATGCGGGGGTTTAAAAATATGGTAAGTATATCAATCTACTCCTGCTAATGTGTTCTCCAGATTGGACAATATTTAAAACCATCTAAATGATTTCTTATTTTTTCATACAAGTGAATGTATGGATCTCGCCATGATTTCGTTCACTATTACCGTTCTCACTAAACTCATCATCGACTCAACTCAACTTATCATCACCGAAACATAAATGCGTTTACATCCATTACCTAACCCTTTACCCGCTCGATATGTAAAAAACGACAATTTATTTAAGGCAAGCGCACATTAATATTGAATCGTGATATATTTTTAAACTGCCCGAACGAAATCGATCGCGACCCTTGCCCGATTTATTGCAATATTATGCGCATAGAAACGGAATTTTCCCATATTTTCTAGAAAACCAATTACGTCACTTTTCTGGTTCGTTATGCGAGGTGTATCTATAAAAGCTTTCACAAAAGTAGAAGTTACTAAGACAACTTGTAGGCGAATGCCTTTGAACTGTTCGCAATAAAATCCTTTACGTCTTACGTAACCCGCCCTACATACCAACGTGATATTACGGAGGCATTGTGTACTAAAATTCAAGTCCCTAGAGTATTATGTTGGAACAGAACATGATGCCGACTTTTGCTGTCACGCGATTGTTCGAAAGGTACCCGAAAAAAAGAAACAATACTTTTTTGTGAAGGGTAATTTAAAGAAAGGTTTCACTGCAGTTTTCTTGAAAACTATTAATTTAGTTTTGAAGAAAACTGTAGTGAAACCTTTCTTTATTATTACCGCTGACAAAAGATTATTCGTTTAATGGCTATCGAAATACGAAATAGAAACACGAGCATTATATTAAAATTCAGTAATTCAATTGTTTTTCTATAATCGTTCCTTGTTTAAACCCTATCGTTCTATTTTAAAACGAGATTTTCCAACTATCCACCGTCAACAATGCCGCATAGAAATATAAGTTATATTTTGTAATTATCAGAACAAAGGTTATATGCTTTTTTTTTTATTTTTGAGCTTCTGACTATCGTCATTAGTAAATTGCACCCGTGCAAAGCCGGGGCGTTAGATAGAAATGAAGTCCAACGTGGTCAAATCAGCACGAGCCACTAGAGTACCTACATTTGATGAAGAAATAAGTGAAACGTTTAAAATCACGATATTTCGACGAGGCAGAACTCGTCTTGCCATCTCTAATCATCTTAACTGGCTTAGGTATCGTTAAACCCGGCACTAACTATTCTTGAGATCGTACTAGAGATAACAAAGAAAAACCCTGTTCGTAATTCAATGAATTTAAACTGACTGAATACTATCACAAACGTGTGAAATAAGTGAAACGTTTTAAAATCACGATATTTCCACGAGGCAGAATTCGTTTTGCCATCTCTAATGATCACTGACTTAGGTATCGTCTAACACGGCACTAACTATTCTTGAGATCGTACTAGAGATAACAAAGAAAAATCCTGTTCGTAATTCAATGAATTTAAACTGACTGAATACTATCACAAACGTGTACAACAAAGGCATTAAAAAACAGCCTCATACCATTGCCCCATTGCGAGGCAATTTTAAACGCCTCTTTTCATACCATAAAGACAAGAGCAATGATTACCACGCTTGCTTAAGGCGGTTTGGAGATTCCAGGCTTTAAATAAATTATACGTTCAGTTTTCTCACGATGCGTTCCTTCACCGATGTGAAAAAAGGCCTTATCTAACATAAATTACTTTTCCAATTTAGCCAATAAGTTACATAAATTCTGCGGACAGACACGCTCCGACAGATTCCAGACCTCTCAGAAAAGTTTCACCGAGCTCTCTACCACATCATGTGAAACTTCATAACGAGCAACAAGACTTTCCGACCATTAACATTACATTTGTAGACTCGCAAAACTTTTTAACAGCACTTTTTAAGTAAAAAGTCAAAATGAACACTTTTAAAATGGACTGGCACGTTTTAATCTTGTTTTTTAAATTTAGAAAATCTTCTAATTCATTACCGCGTTTTTCTATTTGTTATAATGATTCTAAATATTTAAATACACTTTAAAATGTTCGTACAAGCAAGCACAAGTCGTGTATAGGGACGTACCTGGTAAGCGGGTAGCTTCGCTGACGCCGGGACGTAGAATGCCGTGCGGCGAGCCCCGATCCTCCTACAATACTTCCATCACACTGCAGTTGCAAAGTACCAGAGAGCCGAAGATTGATCGGCAGTGCCCTGGCTGCTCTGCACCTTCGACTCACGCACAAATTGACTCCGTGTGAAGTTTAAACGAGGTTTCCGCAAGATCAACCAGAATGACTAGAAAATTCGATTAATTTCGATTTAAAAGCTCATTTTGGGGGAACACGATGTATGACCTAATTTTCGCGGCTTTCTTGCCTTTTGTGTTTTATATTAATTAAGGTGTTTAAAGGAGTAGAATATGCAAGGTAATGCTTACATTAAACTTAAACTTGAAATTAATAAGGTGATATTGTTGTTTGTAGGGTAAAACCAGGATAGTTGCCCCAGGGGTATAGTTGCCTCGATTGTAATTAGGTACTCTAGTTTTGTGGATGAATCACATATTATTTTATTTATCTATCGAGAGACTCTACCACTATCACTTTGCTGACCGTGGTGCATGTCTCTGTGCCATTGCATGGGAAGGCAAGGTGCGATTAAAGTTTTTGCGAGACAAATGTCCTCTTTCTCGGCGGGGCATCTATCCAAGACGTAATTTATAATTAATAACATGGACTATGCAAAAATTAGAGGTTTACCCTGTCTAGACATAATACTGTCAAATATCCATAGTTATTAGGTTTGTTTCTTAGCGTGTTAATAGCATTGCTATCGTGGTGAAAGGATTATAGCTAATCAGCACAGAAATCTCACTGATTGCCCAGGGTGTGCCGGATGTATAGGTAGTGGTTCAGTAGATACGGTCGCTCGGGGAGGTTCCTTCCTTGTACTCCAATTTTTAGATTATATTATAGAAACATTTTGATGATATTTTTTTATTTAATGTCATCATCCGCCTTGCGTTTTCCCCACTATACTGGGGTCGATATATCTTCCAGCCAGAATAAAAATAAATTAACCGAATGCAGCTGAATACCAGTGTTTTACATAAAGTAAATGGCCATCTGACTTTCACAGCCCAGTCACTGGGTAACACAGTACCTGTTGATATTTTTGCAATGTGAATGGCAAATCCATACTTTATAATGTTATACCTAAATGAGACGGCTTATTCACTATAATATACAAATCATAAAAATCAAAATAATAAAATTATTTACAATTCTAAGAAAAAGGCAGGGAGCTCAAAGGGCATCAAAAAACTCGTCCACATCGCTGTCAACGGGACACGTGCCCAACAGGTTGGCAGCATTGCCACGTTGTATGGCAATGCTGATTCTTTGACCCAAGAATAGACCAGCCTTCGGGTCACGTGAGGAGTCGACCAGCCGCTTGGCGATGTCACGAAAAACAATATGGGCACTCGGACCCCATGGCCCTAGAGTTTCCACCCCAAACGGCTCAAATATATAGCTTCGAAGAAGGTTATTATATTTGCGCCGTTTGAGGTTTTCGGCACCTGCAGCAGCCGCCCCAGCACAACCCGTTGTGCTAGGAATACCTAAATGCAAAAATAACTCTGTCTGTTACGCTTTCACGATGAAACGGCTGAACCAATTTTGACCAAATTTGGTATGAAAATAGTTTGAACGCTGGGAAAGGACATAGGCTACTTTCTATTCCGTGACTTTGTCTGCATCCGCGATAAGCGACATACACGCGGACGAAGTCGCAGACAAAAGCTAGTAAACTATATTGCCTTGCATTTGTGGTAAAGTAATGAACCCTGCATTGAAATAACGAGATCTTATCTAATGTTATAATGGGAATAATCTGACGATGGTAGTATTTTTGCGATAGGTACTGTAAAGTGTGCATTCATTTGGCATGCTGGTCGTAACGATTGACTAAATGGCTTCGTCTAAATACTCTGGATTCTTTTTAGAACTTTTTCGTATTTAGAAGCATTAGGCCGGGCATACACGGACTGCTCGAGCTGTAAGCCAGTGATCAACATATACAGACTGCTCGTGCAGAGAGATTCAACAGCTTGAAGCTGCCATTGATAACTGCTCAAGAAGTCATAATTTCAATTTCATTCGCGGGCGGAGAGGCTACTCTAGAGCAGTCAACAGCTCGAGCAGTCAGTGTATGCCTGGCGACTGCTTAACCGCACGATAAAGTTTCACCATGCTGCCGAACGCCCGAAGCAGTCGCGACTGCTCGAGCGGTTCCGTGTAGGTGTATACGTAAAAGCCTGTAGGTTGCTATGCAGTCGCAGCTTGAAGCAGTCGATCCTGACTGCTTTAAGCTGCTCGTGTATGGCCGGCCTTAGCTTTATTTTTATTTGACCAGGGAAATGTTAGACGTGAGGCCATCAGAGGCTGACGTACTATTCTATAATAGAGTAATTACGACAGAGTCCCTCTTTGATTGAAGTATCCCTCCAACCTCCTCTTAACACAGTAAATCGTACACCGATCCGGTACCGTAAGGGCACCTCAGATTGTGCTCTTACAGAACCTACTTTTGTTGCCGTTATCGACGGCAATCGACCGCAGTCTAGTTACACCCTTAGGCTAAAAAGCCAAGGAGTGTTATTTACCCGAGCCCGCAGCGGAAGTGGGACCGCAACCCGTAGAATGTTGGGAAAAAATAGTAGCTAAGGTAATTTTCCGACGCGATATACTCGCGAAGTGGTTTTTGATCCGCTAGTACTTTTTCTGCTTTTCTGATAGATGGTTTATTTATTTAGACAACGGTAGAAAAGATTTAATGCTTTAAGCATTATCTACCAGTCAACCAAGGGTGATCATGAGAACATCATCATCTGCCTAGCTTTTTACCACCTATGTTCAGGTCGGCTTCTAGTCTAACCGGATGCAGCAGAACACCAGTGCTTTACATGGAGCTACTGGGTTGTGGAGGTCAGATAGAATCTGACCTCCACAACCCAGTTGCTGGGTAACACGATACCCCATGGTAAGACTGGTTGTCAGATTTTATAGCTTCTGACTATAAAAAAAAAATCTAATAATAAAATATTGTGTTTTTGTGACTGTATGGTTCGGTTCCCACAGACAAACCGTAAAAACGGTTTTGTGGGGCATAGTTCTAAGTTAAGATTTTTGTAAACTTTGTTTATAATAAATAAAGTAAATAGTAGTAGTAATATCTATAGACGACTGTCAAAGATCTATGAAAAACAGCCGGGAAAAACGACGTAACGTGCTTCCGAGGCATGGATGGTCACCCATCCATGAACCGACCGCGGCAAGCGTAGCTTAATCATAACAAACGGTCGATCGGCACGGCTTTTGCAAGCCACGAGCTTCTCCCCAATTATAAAGTAAACATATAAACGATTTCGTCCATGTTCAACCCTCATAATTTTTACCCTCGTCCATGTTGAACCCCTAAATGATGTCCATGTTGAACCCCTAAATGCTGTCCATGTTCAACCCCTGGGGGTTGGACATGGACTTTTATTTTTGAATGTCTTTAATCCATGTTCAACCCTTTTTTTTTTTTTTTTTTTTTTTTTTTTATCGTCGGGAAATCCTCATGGACTGTCTCCCGTCTGGGGAAGACGGGAGGGTGTGCCGGACTCCTACCGGCTAAAACCACCACGGTGTTCCTCGACTGACCTATGGGCGGGGGTACGGGATTCGCTCGCGCATGCACCGCGCCCCCGCCAGGCTATGATCCGCCTACACGGCGGATCCCGTCGACCTCGGCGGTCTGAACGCCGCCGAATCCTCTAGTGTGGCGCGCGCGGAACACGGCGCGCCGCCTACACGGGCCTGCATCTGGTCGGGTGGTGGACTGCCCCTAAGTCGACCACCCGCAGGCCGGCAACTCATGGAGGCCGGAGGTCATTAAGCGCCCTCCGGCGCCCGGTGCGTCTTCTCCTGGAGGGAAGCGAGGCAGTTGCTTCCCTCACCCTCTCTGCCGCCTCTTTTGCGTGCATGACATGCTGGCAAAAAGAGGCGACAGCCTCCCACGCACTCTCGCTCCGGACCATCGAAAGAACGATGTTCGGGAGCGAGAGGTCACCTACTGCTGCGGAGAGTTCACGGCGCTGCTCTGCCCAAGCTGGGCACTCAGCCAGCGTGTGCTGCGCCGTGTCCTCCAGGCAATCTCCGCAGTAGTGACAACCGGGCTATTGTTCACGGCCTATGCGACACATATACTTCCCGAAACAGCCATTTCCGGTCATTATCTGCGTCAGCCGGAATGTAAGGGCGCCATGTCGGCGCCCTAACCAATCCTCCATGATGGGCCTTACCGCCGAAATTACGGCGTGCCCTATCCATATTCAACCCTCAATGGACAGTAAAACACAAAAGTTTTTCTCAGGATTGCCATTAGCTATATTTTCAGTCTGCCTATCCTATTTTTGCCCTATACAGTTTGCTCTGCAGTTACTTTGAAATATATCATCTGCCTAGCCTTTTCCCAACTATATTGGGGTCGGCTTCCAGTCTAACCGCATGCAGCTGAATACCAGTGTTGTACATCGAACGACTGCCACTCGGACCACCACAACCCAGTTACTGGGTAACCCCTTGGTAAGACTGGTTGTCAGGTTTTCAACTTACAATGGAGTGAATGGTTTAAATTATCCTTTTTTTCAGTCATAGTGCTTGGTTCCAGTAAGGTAAGTGACCACGTTTTTCCCGGGATCAGTCCGTGGTCATGTCCTGTAAGGTGCAGGTGTAGGGATATCTACTACACCTATATGTATATAGGTGCATTTATATACCCTCACTCGCTAGCACTCCTTCCAGGCAAGACCACCAACCAAACCAAAGACCACCAACCAAAAGGTACCAATTTTTTTTTATCAAGTTGTTTATTTTGTGTTAAACAAAACGTTTACCACACCAGGAATATCTACTATATCGTGGGTGCCGCCACAAGAATATAAACCCACACATACAACAATCGAGACCCGGAAGAACACGGAACAGATAATTAGAGTCGGAAGAACTACCTACCTATATGCTAAGTACAAATATTTGTTCCGTGCGGGAATCGAATCCACGAGATACAACGCAACAACCAATTACTTACTCAGCGACTACGCCGACTGTATCGTCAATATTGCTCCATGACTTTTAACTTTCAGCCTTACACATATTGTGTACTCTTTCAGTAACATTCCATCAGGGTTCTAATATATCCGATTCACGATCAGAATTTAAATATAGCTGTATTTTGCAATGCATTTTATTTCCAATGACTGCGGTTTTTAGTTATGTGGTCACTTTGAAAAGCGAGTGATGTGGGTAAGTACCTACTGCTGTCTGGTTTAAAGAAAATTCTTTGATGAAGGAGAGGCTAATGATTCCAACGTTTTCTAATATAAATATTGGTTAATATCGTTGGATGAACGTTTAATTTTATAGAGGTCATAATTATGTGTACAAAACATTTTATGAGGTTCTTGGAATATCCAAATCTAACATATTTTTATATTTATTTATCTGTGCAAATAAATAAAATTGAAGTGTCTGGTTGTAATGTCAAAATAACCTTTTACTAAATGCATTTGAAATTATGTAGGGTACTTAAAAAAAAAATTTTTTTTTTTGTCTTTTTGTTTATTGCGGCTAATCTCTGAAACGGCGTGACCGATTTTGATGGGTCTTTCACTGGCATATAGCTGATATTATAAGGAATAGCTCGGCTGCTTTTAAATTAGAAAAACAATGAGGGTTCCGTGAAAAAAACTTAATACCTTGCTGATAGCCGACTATCACGCGGACGAAGTCGCAGGCATCAGCTAGTGCTATTATGAACGCGGACACTTGTGAGGAGGGATGGATGGTATGGATGTTGTTACTCTTTCACGTTTAAACTGATGAACGGAATTCAGCTGAAAGACACGCCCATAGATTTTGCTATAGCTACGTTTATATGGGACAATTTGTACCCCATTTTTGTATTTCACGTAGTGTACGGTATTAGGATGCTATGATCACAAAATATAAAGGTTACAGAAGGACCGCCGGCTCCCGCTATCTTAAAAAATAATTACCTAAACTTGCCAAACTCACTAGGGCTGCTGCTGTATTGACTCTGTAGGTTTTCTTTTTGACAATATGAAATGTTATTGACACTGGTTGGAACTCTTTGCATTTATTTTATTACATTTTTTTTCTGTTCGTCATGAAATGTCAATGTCTCTCATTTATTCATTTAGAGCTCTGCCTCACCAAGACGCCATGGCGACGTCGCCGGCTACGTATCCAAGCAGTTAATATTGAAATGTATGGTACCTAACTCAGTTGGCGACGGTTTGGCGACGTCGCCAAGTTGGAAGCGGGGCCACGAGCTACAGCTTCCTACGTGGCGTCTGGATACTCTGGTGGCCTGGCGACGTTGCCACTATAATGTACACGAGTAAACTGAACCTCGCTCACTCAGTCGCCAGTCAGCCGCCATTTTGGACGCTCGATCGGAATATAGTAGTTGATATTGTTGTAAATAATGAGTAATGTGTTATGTGTAATATGTAATAATATATATTAATAATGATAAATAATAATAATAAAAAAAATCAGGATATTTTCGTAAATCTCCATATAGTTTAAAAAATATACCACTTTGGCTTAGTTCTATCTGATATAAAAGGATGAACCCATAGTTTCTTTTTTTCTTTTTCCATTTTTCTGCGACGTAGATAACAAAGAAGTGCGTGAAATTTCTTCTACATCCATTCCTGACGGTCGTAAACAAACAGACTGTCGACTTGTCGAGACGCCATGGCTACTCGACTTGGCGACGTTCGGATGCCAGAAGTAGCCAGGCCTGCGCCGCTGGCGACGTCGCCATGGCGTCCTAATGAGGCAGAGCTCTTAGACAAAACGTGACGGTTGAGACTGATGTCTGCTTGAAACTGCTTGAGATTGCCTATAAACGTAATGTCAATGTGTGCGTGAGTAAAATGGTGGTTTGTTCTGAGTGGTCTCTCTGCTCGGGCGCGCCGCGGCCTTACGTACTTTGTGCTATGATATTAAATGATACGAGTCTATGAAGGTTCAACAGTTTATAACACTTATACTCCATTTACAATAGCATTAGACAGAAGTTAAAAAAGGTTCTTTTTAATGCACACTTTGTAACAAAAGTACAATAAACATGTTAAAGTTACGATAGACACCAAATTTATTATAATCTATTTTTATAGTAGCTGTCGCGAGCATTTGTAACTATTCTAATAATTTATCTTCTAAAATTATGTGGCTTTCATTTAGTTGTATATTTAAATAAAATGTAAAATTACAGTGTCAATGCTAAAAACCTAACAGAACCAGGGATGAACAATACCCGGAACATTATTCGTTTTACTGTAATTCTACCAAATTTCAAATGTTTCCTAATCTTTATAAGACTTTTATTCTGTTTATATTATTTATACGTCTATATTTAGTACTATCTTAGATCTATTTATCAAAATTATCTTGGAATAAGTTAAATTAAAATTGTTTTAACTTATCTTTGATAGAGATAGTTTTAAGAATAAATGATAGATCTATCATTTATTCTTAAATCTATCTCTATTTGAGTTTTGGTGTTAACTATACTCCATTTATAATAGTATTAGAAAAAAGAGGCTCATAGAAGCAAGAATGCAAAACATTTTATTTCAAAGATAAGTTAAAACAATTTTAATTTAACTTATTCCAAGATAATTTTGATAAATAGATCTAAGATAGTACTAAATATATGATACTGATAATGATATTGATACGTGAGAACACGCGATGCGTTCGATGACCGGTAGTGAACTAAATTGTAAGTAAGTGAAAATTAATTATTAATGTTGGTGGATATGCTGACGCGGTATGTACAATAATTTCGCAATGTACGGTTGCACCGTACACGTAGAATAAGTCAGGAATATGGCTTAATTCTTAAGTCTAAGCAGGTGAAGTCGCGGTACCTAGTATTCTATATAAACTTAGCTGATACTTGCAACTTTGTCCGCGTGATGGCCGCTGTAATTAGCGGTAATTATTAATTTAATTTTAATGCGCAGTACTCTAATTATTTTCTTAAATAAAAGCCTAAGTTACTCCTTATAACATCAGCTATATACCAGTGAAAGTCCCGTCAAAATTGGTTCAGCCGTTTCAAAGAATATCCCGGACAAACAGACAGACAGGTAAACATTATAATTTTTTTCTTCAAATAGGTAGGTACCGTATCACACTTCCATAAGCATAATTTAGTAAAAAAACTGTTATTTTGATATTACGAACAGACACTTACAGAAAAGATATAGATGTATAGATATAAAGTGTGTTAACTATAGGTACTAAGACCTACTATAATTTTCGATTATTAAAATGTCACATTCAGGTTACCCATTAGCCTCGCATTTATCTCAGATTAATTATCTTTTACAAAGCAATTAGAATAATAACAATGTGAATAAATGAACCGGTTCAATCTGGTAATTGGAACGTCAAGTACTTACATTTTATACCTTTAAAGTGTCTGTAGCAGAAATTAGGGATGGGCGCACGTTTATCGACATATTTCAGCTTTTTAGTCAATAATCGGCATTTTTTTTTCTGCAATCGCAACTTTTTAGCCGAATGATTAATACTACATAATATTATATTTTAAGGGGGATATCGATGACTATTTAGGTCTACTTTTGTTGTTTTTTTGAAGTTATACTTCTTTAGGCGCGTTATGAAAAAATGATGAGAGTGAAATTTTACGATGCGCGCGCACAGCGTCACACAAAATTCTCACGGGAGTAATTGTAAACAACGCCATCTCTGACGTACATGCTGAACTACTTACTGCCTTCGTTGCTATTTTGTGACTCGAAGAAGTATAACTTCTCACGCGCGTACATAAGTACACACTGAATTTTTTTTCTATACACATGTACTAGTATTCGTATAGTAGAGAATTTCTTGCCGTGTGGTGCCGGCCGCGATTAGCATCACCCCATTTCCACCCATGGCTGTTGTAGAAGGCGACAGAGGGATATTGACCAAAGGATGGGCCGCAGCGTCCTTCTGAGTACCATAACACCTACTGCGATCGCCAACATGCATCGGCATAGAACGCGGCGATTACGGCTGAACCCCCTCTTGGAGGAGAACTATGCCTAGCAGTGGTCTTAAGGTTGACCTAATGATGATGATGTATAGTATTGAAAAAAATACAACGATTTATTTATTTATTTATGCTTCATGCACAAAGGTACAAAGGCAGACCTAACGCCCAGGGCACTCTCTGGTAGTCAACCAAGTAAGATAGACAAATCGATAGATCGATATCGGTGATAGTGGTAGATTTGTAAGTATTACTTGTGATCTTTCTCAACTGTGTAAACTAATGTTACAGTCAAAATTCTTAACCAGTCAAAATGCTTTTGACTGGCTCTGGTAACTGGTACTGGTAAAACGCGTTTGCGTTACAAAAACAAAAATACGGAACGCCCTAATCACAAGAATCACTACAAATCAAAAGTTTTAAAACGGCAAAAAAAAATTCAGTGTGTACTTATGTACGCGCGTGAGAAGTTATACTTCTTCGAGTCACAAAATAGCAACGAAGGCAGTAAGTAGTTCAGCATGTACGTCAGAGATGGCGTTGTTTACAATTACTCCCGTGAGAATTTTGTGTGACGCTGTGCGCGCGCATCGTAAAATTTCACTCTCATCATTTTTTCATAACGCGCCTAAAGAAGTATAACTTCAAAAACTACCAACCCAATACCTAGGTTTCTAAGTATTAAGGATAAATTTAAACCGGTCAAAAGTACTATTGACTTATTTCTGCAGTCAAAAGTGCAGAAGTGCGAAGTGCAGTGCGTGAAGTGATTTGGTGACCTTCCTCAAGGAAGAGTTTTGGCCGAAAGGTGTGCTGTATCGGTGTTTCCGCGGTCGGCTACGTGACACCACGCAGCGTAACACGACGCCGTCGGTTCGTGTGCAGTAGTTTTTAAGTTTATTGTTTTAAAATCTGTATTAGTTTATAATTATTGTTTTTATGCTTATGTATGTATTGTGTTTTATGGGCCTTAGTTGCCTGAAATAAAGGATTAATAATAGGATTAATAAAAGTAGTTTTGAATGGTCAAGCGTTTTGACTGTGATTTAAATAGACATAGTTAAGAAACTATCACCTTATAAGTTTCTCTAAAAAACTATTTATTTTGCAATTAACTGTAAAATTATATATTCAGTTACTTTGAAATCAATAAGGGCGGGTTGTTTCAAACAGTCGGTTAACGTTACATACGGTCGGTTAAAAAGTTACTATGACTGATGATGTTTATCGTACGTTAAATGTAACGGGTTGGTTCATGACATAAAAATCCGTCAGTTAAAGTTATTCAAAAAGAGATTCCATAATATTTTGACGTTTGAAGTAGCTGTTTGACAACACAAAATTACGTTGACTGGTCGGTTATGGTAATAGTAACTTTTTGACGTATGATTTTGTGAAACGACGCCATTTTTTACTATTACCGGTCAGTAATGGTTAGTTGAAGCAACCCGCCCTAAATAAGTTTATTAAAATGACAAAGAACACGACTGTAGTGACGTCACAATAGCCTTTTTCCATATAAAACCTATGACAAAATCGCGTTCTGATAGTTCATAAAAAGTATGTCAGTTGATTGGTGTTGACACCCATATTCTTTCTTAAGGGAAAGTAACAGTCTGCAGATTATAAAAAACCGGACAAGTGCGAGTCGGACTCGCTCACCGAGGGTTCCGTATAAATTTATAGGTACCTACATAACCATACTTCCATACTAATATCCATACTAATATTATAAATGAGAAAGTAACTCTGTCTGTTACGCTTCCACGATGAAACGGCTGAACTGATTTTGATAAAATTTGGTATGGAAATAGCTTAAACTTTGGGAAAGCACATAGGGTACTTTTTAATCCGGGACTTCGTCTGCATCCGCGATAACCGACATTCACACGGACCAAATCGCGGACAAAAGCTCGTTATAAATAAAGAATATATTTTTTATGATTTAATTACAAATGTATAGTTTTCAGACTTTGTCCTGAATTTATAGTATAAATTTGTCAAATTTCATAGTTCTTGGTCAACGGAAAGTACCCTATAAATTTTGATTCCCTTGAGTGTTGAAATGTATTTTTTTTGCGACATAAACGGCCGTACCTATCTTTTTTTTCATGTAAACTTAGAAGTTTGATTTTTTCACAGCTTTAAGGAACCGTGGAACTAAGTATATGGTTTTAATTTCAACTCGATACCTCTACGCGTTCCCGAGATAAAGGGTCTTGACAGACAGACAGACAGACTTACAGACAGACGGACAACAAAATGATCCTATAAGGGTTCCGTTTTTTCCTTTTGAGGTACGGAACTCTAAAAATGGCCAAGTGTGAGTCGGACTCGCGTACGAAGGGTTCCGTACCATTATCCAACATAAGACACTAAATTAAAACATTTATTTTGTTGTATGGGAGCCCCCTTAAAATATTTATTTTATTCTGTTTTTAGTATTTTGTTGTTATAGCGTCAAAAGAAATACATCATCTATGAAAATTTCAACTGTCAAGCTATCATGGTTCATAAGATACAGCTTGGAAATAGACAGACGGACAGTGGAGTCTTAGTAACAGGGTTCTGTTTTTACCCCTTGGGTACAGAACCCTAAAAAACACTGTTTTAACGTGTTATAACGTGAGAACGACATCACATGTTCTTTATCGATTGATTCGCTTTCTACGAATAATAGAAAACGAAGGGAAATAATGAAAATAACTTCATTTTCGACATGAAAGGTTGATGTCGAACGTTTTCGACGTAATTGGGTCATATTTGAAATTTCATTTACCTAAGCGTCAAACGTTGATTGTAATCATTATTTGAAATAATTTATGCTTCATTATAATCGAGAATCATTTTGTTTTAAAGTTATAGGTTCTTCATGTAACTTCGTCTGTTTTATTTTCAGAACTAAACCTAAGTCCTGAATGGAAACACAAAAATGGCATCAACATAAAATTATCATATACCTTTTCAGCTAATTCTGTTTAAACGTTTAATCGTGACAGTGTAACAAACATACATCCATTCTCACAAATCTTTGCGTTTATAATAGCAGTAGTACATTTGTAAAAAGTGTCTTGTATAAATAGGGTAATTTACCAAAAAAATCAAATTAGCAGTTAGATTATCGAAAAATATTGAATACGTATTTTTTGTTTTAGCAAATCAATAAAAACTGACGAAGATAAAACGCATCAAAGATCATGAGCGGGGGTTTGTGACGTCACTTCGCCAATAAAAGTGTACTGACATAGTCACGTAACACGAGTGTTCGACGCACTGTATCGTCTTAATTTTTTGAATACGTGAAAAAAGAAAAAACACGTTTCCTATATTTTTTGTAAATTTATCTGACGGACTAATTAGACATTTTTTGGTAAAATACCCTATTCATTGGTATATTAAAAACTAGCACTTTGCTCTCGACTTCGTCCGCGTTTATTTTCGGAAGGATCTCTTTTGATAATATAGGTACCTAGTCTATACTCAGGGATAATATAACTAACTAGTGGTGAAAGAATTTTGTAAAATCTGACCAGTAGTTTTGGAGTTAAATTGTAACAAACAAACAAGCAAATCTTTCCTCTATATAATATTAGTCAGTATAGATTATTATTATAGAAGATTATTATAAGTATAGATGTTAACTTTATTCCATAATAATAATAATAGAACGTTTAAAGTTATTTAAATAATTAGACCTTTAAAAGGCACTTTAAACACATCAAACAATTCATAATAATATTGAATTAGTACTTAGCTCTCTTCCTCTCTCTTATTTATTTATTTATACTTCATGCACAAAGGTACAAAGGCGGACTTAATGCCTTAGGCATTGTCTACCAGTCAACCAAGGGTGGTGAAGAGATAACGTTGCATAGTTAAAAAACAACATAGGTAAACTGAATAAACGAAAATATATAACTACTATAATATATACCAATACATATACATATATATATATATATATATATATATATATATATATATATATAAAAATACATAAAAAAGACGTTTATGAGATTAAAAATGCATACTGACTGGTGGCCGTCCTGATATCGAGAGGTAGCTCGTTCCAGAGTAGAATAGACTGGATATGAAATGAAGAATGGACCAGATCAGAAGTATGAGAAGGGCACAGCAAGAGAAGATTCTCTGAGACTTTCTTAATTTTGCTTTGCCCGACAGGGTCCATATTGATATTTTACTCGTTATATCACCACTATGTAATACACATGGAATGCAATCAAGAATTGAATTGAAAGAAAGATGGAATCTAGTTGTACCTACCAAAAGGTAGTTTCGTATATCGTACAGTCTTACTTCAAACTTACTATATAATTGAATTGATAACAGTATTTTGTATAGTTACAATAATTAAATAATAGTAATACGTGAATATACCTACCTAATGTGTTCGTACCTTGCCTTCCTTGTCGATGTAGGTACGTTCCCATCACTAGTTGCAGTAGTTAAGAATTTAAGAACTCATTTTGTCGATAAACAGGCAATTAGTGGTAAGAACTCTGCAGTAGTTCTCATCCAATGAAATCTTTTCGTAGATACGACATAAGACTTCAGATTGCATATTAACATGATTACTGTAATTATATAAAATCTTGTTATGAATATTTTTTTTAATAGTTCCCGGAGTTTCTTGCAAATTCTCCTCCATAAGAAACTACCATTTGGAACTACTAAATTCCATAACAACTAAATTCACTTTTTCTTTTATGATGGCCAAAAATGCCTTTTATTGGTCTAATCGTTGTCCAGCAATACCACTGCAATAGAATCCATAAATAAAATCCCTCCTCAGCGGCAATCAATTTCGACAATGTCAAATGTCAATGTCAATGTCAAACGGCGGATGCATTTTTGACAGATTGCTGAGGCGAAAGTTCCCAAAAGTTTCTAGAATTACTACTCAGATTGCAACATCGTTTCAAAAATTTAATTATAGGAAGGTATATCTGTATATACCTTCCTATAATTAATTTTTTTTTATTATAAATACACTGAGTAGCTGTCTACTCAGTGTATTTATACGAAGTTTAAACTCACAACACGTAACTTCGATTCGACCTGAGTGGTCACGTGAGTAGATTTCAATGTGAGTTAACATTAATGACGTCATCACTGCCGACAGTCCCGTGGTCACGTTGTGCCGACAGATGCGGAACTTGGTATTTCAATCGAATACGTAAAATTAGATTGAAAGGATTTTCTGGGCTGAAATAACAAGATGACGGCTCTAGAAAGAAGATTGACTTAGCAGTAATGAGTGTTGTTGAGACTATTATTAGCACAAATTGGAACGTAACTTGCTTATTGTCGCTTAGCAAACAATACCGAAGCAACTCAAATTGTAACATCTTTTGAAACGAATCGAAAAAGTCTTCCAACAACGTATAAAACGCTAGATAGCTAATTTTTGACTTGTCCAATTTTGTTAGATAAGCGACGATATTTAAAACTTCCATTTCTTTACCCATTTTGACTTACTTTTGTCACTTCTCTGTCTATAAAAATAATGCCTTAAATACACATTACAGTGTTTACCAAGGAAAGCACGTAAAGCTGATGGTCCCGGTTCTCAATCGTAGATCTTTGACAATCATTACTAGAAGTCAGAAGCCCGAAGGTCTGACTACCTGCCTTACTAAGGAGTATCATGTAACCCAGTGGAGTGGGTGGTAGAGGTCAGACTGGCAGTCGCTCCATGTAAAACACTGGTATTGATCCATATTCGGATAGCCTAGAAGCTGACCCCAACATAGTTGGGGTAAGGCAAAAGATACAGATACAGATTCATCATCATCATCATTATAGGTATATACAGCTACTCAGTGTATTTATACGAAGTTTAAACTCACAACACGTAACTTCGATTCGACCTGAGTGGTCACGTGAGTGGTCAAAAGTAGTCCACTGCTGGCTCAAAGGCCTCCCCCAAGTGTCGCCACATTGACCGGTCCCGTGCGACTCGCATCCAGCAGATCCCCGCAACCTTCACCAGGTCATCGGTCCACCTAGTGGGAGGCCGTCCAACACAAAGTCTTCCGGTTCGCGATCGCCACTCCAGAACTTTTCAGCCCCATCGGCCATCCGTTCTGCGAGCAATGTGCCCTGCCCACTTCCACTTATGTTTGGCAATTCTTCGGGCTACGTCGGTAACCTTCGTTCTCTTGCGGATGTCCTCATTTCTGTTTTTATCACGCAAAAAAACTCCAAGCATAGCCCTCTTCTTTGCCCTTTGGGTGACTTTAAGCCTTCTGATGAGGCCTATTGTGAGCGACCACGTTTCGCATACAGATTACCACTAAGTATCTTCTGATCCCCCAACTTATGGTAGTGATAGAAACCACCTTACTTAAATCGACGACTGTCGGGCGAAAAATGTGAAGGTCAAACCTCCGCTACTTATGTCGGACTGTGTAACATAAGACATTCGAAAGGTTAAAAAATAATAACAATACCAGCTTGTTACTGTCCCACTACAGAGATTTTCATAACAGAGAAGACACGAGCATCGATCGCCACGTTTGTTCAAGGTGGATTGGCGATTTCAGATATATTAATTATAATTTCTCGAGAGAATTTCAGATATATTAATTATAGGGAGCTCCCACGAGCTCCTTATAATCCGAACTAGTCTACCAAGGGTTATCGTGTTAGTTGTTACCCAGTTACTGGGTTGTGGAGGTCAGATAGGCAGTCGCTCCATGTAAAACACTGGTATTCAGCTGCATCCGGTTAGACTGGAAGCCGACCCCAACATAGTTGGAAAAAGGTTAGGCAGATGATGAAGTTCAGGATTTCTCACGAGGTTTTCCTTCACCGATATCAGTGGTCGTCCAAGAGAAACGTAGAATTTAGAAGACCATATGAAATTGAATAAGTCACGTTGGTACTTGCTTGTGCCAGATTGTGAACCCACAACCTCGTGCATGAGAGGTGGCTGCTTTAACCATGCCATCACGACATCATCTCAAAAGACGACATTCGTTTAATTTCGTCAAAACGTTTCTTATCTTGCTCTAAGGCGTGTCTTAACTTGCAACGTTTATACGTAAAAGGGTTAGTCGGTAAGAGTCCGACATTACATAACTCCATTTAACCTAGACAGGCTAAAAGGTGCAAGTATCTCTCAACACAATTTTGTTTTACTGTCTTAGCATAACAATGACGGTTTGTTTACATTATGTCGTAAATTCGTGCTAAGCTCACTGAATTACTTTGCAAGGCAAACAGGGCCAGAAATTGCACCAAATAGAGAGGTTTGAAAATAGGGAGAGAGGCCTTTGCCTTGCAGTGAGACACAATGGTGCCGATTCCCTTGTTCACAAAGTAAACTAAAATTAGAGAACTAGCATCTCTTACTACCAGGCAGGTGATGAAAAAGACGGCGACAGACAAGAACTAAGTTAGAGATGTCAAATTAGTTTTTTCCGGGAACTTTGCCGTGTTTTTAATCAATACGTTCTGAAATGACAACTATAATTGTATGAACATTTTAGATCAACTTAAATTGACAGCTCTTATGAATATCTCTCTTATGAATAGGACGACACGGTTGGCGCAGTGGCTGAGCGATCGACTGCTGCGCAGCGTGTTGCGGGTTCGATTCCCGCCCAGGGTAAACATTTGTGTGATGAGCACTTGTGTTTGCCTTGTGTCTGGGTGTTGTTTATCTATATATGTATGTATTTACAAAAAAAAAATGTATTTGTGTATGTATATCAGCTGCCTGACACCCATAGTACAGGGTCTCCCTAGTTTGGGGTCAGATGGCCGTGTGTGAAAATGTCCCCACATATTATTATTATTATTATTATATCGGTCTCTTTCTTGTTTTATTGGAGAGAAAGAGATATAAATAGCTTAAAATTAGTTTAGTTCGTGCACAACAGAATTGGCACCAATGTAGGTCCAATTTTCCAATGTCCCTGCTGCACAGTTCAATTTTCAACATTTCATTCAGTAGCACACTTCTAGTTACTTAGTTGCTTTCAGACATTGAAATAGCGAGAAATAAATTAGATTCCTACTCGCGTACAAGGAACTGTAAATTAGCTATCAGTTATACTGACGGCTAAATTATACTGCGCGTTTGTTTCAAGTACCTACATACGAGCAAGCTTCTTGTTTTTGTTTCTATTGGTTCAGAGAAGAGTTTTGTTTTTTTTTTCACATTTTTACAAAGGGTAATAACAATAGAATTTAAACTAAGAAAGCGAGGTTAAAGTAGCAGGAAGGTCACGGCAGCAGTGAGGTACATGACGACAGTGGAGTAACAACGGTAGTACAGTGACGATTACAGTAAGGTTTACAGCGATAGCTGGTATATAGAGGCAGCAAGGTCACAGTGGCAGTAAGGTTTATGTCAGCAGTGGAGTTACAACGGCGGTACAGTCATTGGTGGCAGTACCTACGGTTTACAACGATAACTGGGCTACAGAGCCAGCATGGTGATTTCAGCAGTGGGGTTTATGACGATAGTCTATTTACGAAGGCAGTACTATCACAGTGGCAGTAGGGTTTTCAACGATAACGGGGTTACAGAGGCAGCAAGGTGACTGTAGCAGTGGGGTTTTCACGGTGGCACTGATATATATGATGACAGTGGAGTAACAACGGCAATACAGTCACGGTGGCAGTGATATTTATGACGATTATTGAGTTACAGAGGCAGCAAGGTCACGGCAGCTATAAGGTTTATGACGACAGTGGAGTAACAACACAGTTATGGCAGTGGTTTAAACCGCTCGACACACGCTTACACATAAGTTCATAAGCAGTGGAAGTTTGACCTACCTATAACATTTTTCGCCCGACAGTCGTTTGGAGTTGGGAGGGTTTTGATCCTCAGTGGAGTAACAACGGCAATACAGTCAAGATATCGGTGGATTTAAGGAAGACTTTATTAACTTAACAGTTAAACTAAACCGATGGCCCACCTGATAGTAAGCCAACAGAGCTGAAATATAAAGGCATATAATCAAGCATACAACATCAACATCAAAACCATTTATGGAGTAACTTAGTCAAACGTTTAGTTCACCATAATCAACGAATAATATTCGCATAAACATCAGAAAATACATTATCCTTAATGCTCGTTTTCCGTGATGGCAGTTAAAGCAAAACACACATTAGAGATGTCATTTCACGCAAGCAGAAGTAATCAAGTGATAGTTAGCAGTGTGCTACTATTTTAAATAACACTTTATTTTCAGTACAAATGCCGAAACATGCCAAAAGGATATTCACAGCTTGTGTTTTAGATGACACCCATGCCAAAATTACACGATGAAATTTTGCGACGGGTTTACACCTGCAATATTTTACCAGCAGTGTTGCTGGCTGAAAATTTGCCGAAAAACTAAGGTCACCGACATAGCTCTCAGAATATATAAGTTGAAGCGGCAATGGGCAGGCCACATCTCTCGAAGAACCGATAACCGATGACCAAGAAACGTTCTTGAGTGGCGACCACGAACCAGAAGACGCAGCGTCGGTGGACGGCCCACCAGATGGACCGATGAAATTGTCAAGGTAGCAGGTAATCGACGGATGCCAACGGCAGGTTGCCGCTCGTAGTTGAGTTCTATGGGGAAGGCCTTTGTTCAACAATGGACGTCTTCCAGCTGATGATGATGTTGCTAGCTGAATCAGGCTGAAATTACGTCGCGTCATAAAATTCGGAATTTGGCTTTCATGTGATTTTCTATGTCTGTCATATTTTTCATGATTATTTAAGGTAACATTACCTATTTACTACAGGGCCCTTAGTTAAAACCATACTTATTTGTATCCCAGTCATAGCATCTAAATACCCAGAAACACATGTATGCGTCGAATTACGCGACCTAATTTTTACTTCACAAAAACAATGCGTCATGTTAGAATGAAAAATAACAAACAAGAACTGACAAAGTTGTTTTCAACCGCCACCTATTACAAAGCTAAAGCTGTGACAGACTAACAAACAAACGGACAGACAGAAAGACATAAGGTCTGATCTTAGTCTGAAATACTTATCAAATAAATCTTTATCACCAACTCCATCTAGTACACCACCTGCTTTTTATAGCTTTGTATAGATTTCAAGATTCTATTCTTGGCTTATATGGACGGTCTTAAAATCAAATTTTATTACCTATAGAACGATTTTGTTAGCGTTTATAAGGTATAAAAGCGTCTGTGGGTCTAGGAAAAATGTGGGCGTGATGTACAGTCATCTAAAGATACAAGTACCTAACGTCGTTGACAAATAGTTGAAGTTTATTTAGAAACCGATGGATGTTTTAAAACGAAATTTAAATCATCATTGAACTGTTTTCGTTAAAAATTGTAAAATTTATTCAAAAACGATATCGGTTTCTTAGTAAACTGGATTTTTATCTCTAACTGGATATTAAAAGAGTGTCCGTGGAGTTTCTTGCTCGTTCTTCTCTGTAGAGACCTACCCTACGTTTTGGAACGAGCCACTAGCTCCAACTTTCTGACTAACTGACTCCTTGACAATTCAAAAGTGCCTGTAAATGGTTTAATTGAAACAAATGCTTTGACTTTGACTTTTGGTGGCTGTACGTCATGCTTACATTTTTCCTAGACTAGATTTATCTCTCGACTATATCTGACGACTCCAGTTACTTATCTCTCTTGGTGACTGTACGTATGGACAAAAAAGATTGTCGAGCTATTAATACCTACACGAACTTGCTCGTACGCCTATCGCTTTATTAGTTTTCAGTTTCTTTTTAGAGTTCCATACGTAATCGATGCCTAACGGGACCCTATTACTAAGACTTCATCCTCTGAGTGTCTGTTTGTCACAGGGCTGCATCTTTTAAACTGTTTACTAGGGTTGCAATATTTATAAATACTGGCCGCTAACAACAAGTAACATAAAAATAAAATATAGGTAATTAAAAATTAAAGCGGGTTGGCATAATTATATCGAACCTAATTTTTCTGCGTTTTTGCTCGATCTTAATATTGAATCTTGGGACGGAACCCTATGTGAGCTAGTCTGACTCGTCTTAACGGATTTTTTTATTACCCTGTTCTGTTTCATACCCGAGCAAAGGCCTCCACTCTTTCCATTTTTCTCGATTCCGTGTTTCAAAATTCCCGTTTTAGAAGAATTCTTCTCTTTCGCTCCGCCATCTCCCTCGTGGCCTGCCGCAGCCCCGTCTTTCATTATTTTTCTTATTATTATTGGAAAAAGAAAGTATGCAAAAGTTGATATTGGCGAAGACGATAATGGATTGAAAAAAAAAATGAATATAATAATAAATAAATAAAACTCTTTATTTGGAACTTAAAATACACATTTTTTTTCCAACATTATTTATATTATTGAATTTTTGTGACTAATGTCAAATACACACCTAGGTACCTATTAAATACTAAGCTGAACTGTTAATAATAATTGTAGTGGTTGTATTATTATATTAGTGTTATTGTTATAAATAAATTCCATTTTAATATTTTGCATGCCGCAAGGTAAAATGTATCGGGACAACTTAGAAATATACCAACTTATGTATACCTACATTATTAGCAAATAAATGATTTCTTTCTTTCTTTCTTTCTTTCACATAACATTTATATAAATAACGATGATAGCTGCAAAACTGTGGTGCAACTGTCAACGCTCGCCTCCAGAAACAAAAGAAAAACGTAGTTCCATAAGTTATAACTAACTAGCGGACCCGACAGACGTTGTCCTGTCAAAGTCAAAGCATTTATTTCAATTAAACCATTTAAAGGCACTTTTGAATTGTCAAGGAGTCGGTCAGTTAGTCAGAGAGTTGAAGCTAGTTGCTCGTTCCAAAACGTAGGTAGGTCTCTATGGAGAAGAACGAGCAAGAAACTCCACGGACACTCTTTCAAATCAAGTTTTTTACAAAGTCTGGTTGGTTACATGATTCTTGTTGCTTCTGTATCTGTATGTATTATATGTGAAAACTATGAAGGCAATCTAACAATACAAAACACAAAAAAGAAGCAAGATAAAGTCCATGGCAGATAGAAGTGCTGACCAATATCTACTGACAGCGCCCGTTCACGAACATGACGCGTGAATCAGCACCATTCAGCTCAAC
Source organism: Charanyca ferruginea (assembly GCA_947361185.1). Taxonomy (NCBI): domain Eukaryota; kingdom Metazoa; phylum Arthropoda; class Insecta; order Lepidoptera; family Noctuidae; genus Charanyca; species Charanyca ferruginea. The sequence goes on from OX376073.1 coordinate 21,320,442, forward strand.
CATTTTGAAGGGAGCCGAATGATCCAACACACGCGCCACCATCAGCGAGACATTTGAGCGAGCATGACAATACTCCCAACCGCCATGTTAATTTTTGTCAAACATATAGTTATTAATATACTACTGTCCTTATCTACCTACCCTACCCTACAGTACCTACCTACCTTATCTACCTACTTTACCTACCTACCTACCCTACCTACCTAAAATTTTCTTTAATACAAATCTTCTCCTGGCAATAACGAACACAATAAAATAAATAATTATCCAATTTGGTCCAGTCAGTAGATACATTTTTATATAGATAGATGATTACCCTGAGAGTAAGAAATAAAAATAACACTAAAATTATATGGAAGTAGCAATTTGCCCGCGATATTAACCGCGTAAATTGTCTTGCGGAACCCTAATTTTATTAATAAAAAAATAGCCTATGATAATCAGGGATAACGTAGCTTCGCGGGTTCGATTCCCGCACGGAACAAATATTACACATACCTATTGGTTCCGTGCGGGAATCGAGTACAGCACGAAGCGCGTTGTATGTATTCGCTTTCGAATTTGTATTTGCTTTTTTGACTTCACTCAGTGATCCGCGCGGTCTATCTGCCTTTTGTTTTATGAAACACATACGAACATTCACCATTAAGATCTGCCTCAGATTATTGTAATATATGTTCCGTGCGGGAATCGAACCCGCGAAGTTGGCCTACAGATAGTTGTTCCGGGTCTGGCTGTTTGTGTATGTGAGTTTATGTTTGTAAACTCACCCACGATACAGGAGGAATTCCTAGTGAGGGGTAAAGTCTTTGTGAGTTAAAAAGAAACATACAAAAAAAAATACGAGAGTGCTTTAGATCACACGACTGAAGTAAAACTTTTTTAGCTCGATCTATATGTATGTATGTATACGATTTGCAACTGGCTATGAGAGAAAGAGAGAAACAAAATGTGTTCTCGCACCTCTCTCTCCTGCCCCTACAGGAATATACGAAACGTAACTCTCTTTCGTTCTATCTTCACTTACTTATATCTCCCTCTCAACTTCCATTCGCCTCGCCCGTTCACACTTCCTTACGCTTTCGCCACAAGCTTACTCCCCAAGTCAAGAATGCGTAAAGAGGTCTCACTTCAAAAATCAAGGCTTTTCTCTTCATAATAGTTATAAGTTTAGACACTAGTTATAGTAGTAGTATAACGGGCTTGTGTCCGAAAATAACTAATAAAAATTACACGAGCATTAATCACCACACTTGCTCAAGGCGGATTGACGATTACAGACTTATATTATTCTTCTTCTTCCTGCCCTTATCCCATGTTACTTGGGGTCGGTGACACATGTGTTCTTCTTCCATTCCGTCCTGCCCAACGTCATGCTTTCACTGACTCCCTTTTCATTCATATATATCTTCACACAATCCATCCATCTTTTTTTGGCCTTCCTCTCTCTCTCTCCATCCATCCAAATTAATATTTATAGCTCTTTTGGTCACATGCGTTTCATCTCTTCTCTGCACATGCCCATACCAAGACAAACGATTCCCTTTCAGGAAAGAAAACCTTAGTGTTACTGATCGATGTCATCGGTCGACATCGATCGACGTTGATCGATTGGTGTGGTAGCTTTCGCTGATCGACGGATAGCGTTCGACTAGCTAACCGATCGATAGCCGGTCGATGGCATCGGTCGACTAATAATAATCAAGCAGCTCGATCGACGTCAACTAATCCATTCTACCATCGATCGATGCCGTCGATCGACGATCAATCAATTGGTCTAATAAAAACTATCGATCGTCGTCGACTAATCCATTCTACCATCGATCGATGCCATCGATCGACAATCGATCGATTGGTCTGGTAACACCCTAAGAATTAAGTTAAAAAATAAGGAATTTTAATTACTTGTAGTAAGTTTCCAAAGGGACTTGCATTATTAAAACATAGGAAGTGTACTCTAATGTATAATTATTATGGCAGACGCGTACATGCAAATTTTTATGCTTAACGAAAATTCTGCTCTGATTGGAAGGAGCATGTAAAGTAGATTTTAGCCGCAAAGTCCAAAGAATAAAGGAATTGATTGCATTGCATTGAACTCTGTCCTAACCTCTATTTTCAACCGTAAACCTAAGTGATAAAGTTCAAAATGTTAAATCAAAGTTCTATAACATCGTACAACCTGATAACAGGCTTTACACTTTTCAGCGTGATTGCAAAGCGATAGCGTTTAAAACTTAGTACAAACTTTACCAAAATTTCCTTCTCACATAATCGGAGAAATTCCAACTTTATTCAGATAGTTTTAAAGTTTAAATTGAACATTTTGTATGACTGGTTGTAAGTTCGGCAGAAGAAGTTGTTTTGGCGTGTTACCAACAGAGATGTCGGCGATTCGATTCTGTTCTAGATAAGTGACTACTCTTTGGACAGTTAGACGGACTAGATTTAAATTGAATCCTTGCAACTTACAATCAACAAGCAAGACTATACTTAAACCCAGACTATACAGTCTAATTCTTCTATGTAGGCATAGGTGAAAATGATGATGTTGATGATCATAATGACGATGATGATGGTGTCATGTAGCCTACTTAGATTTCGACCACATCCACTACAATTCGAACGTCTCTTCATGGTGCAATGTTTGACTTAGGGCGGGTTGTTGCAAACATACGGACGGTTAAAAAGTTACTATGACGTGCGATGTTTAACGTACGTTAAATGTAACGGGTTGTTTCATGACATAAAAATCCGTCAGTTAAAGTTATTCAAAAAGAGATTCCATAATATTTTGATGTTTGAAGTAGCTGTTTGACAACACAAAATTACGATGACTGGTCGGTTATGGTAATAGTAACTTCTTGACGTATGATTTTGTAAAACAACCCATTTTTTTGATTTGACTATAGTTAGCGCCATTTTTGACTATTACCGGTCAGTAATGGTTAGTTGAAGCAACCCGCCCTTAGATGTACTGCCCCCCTAGCCAAGTTACAAACATTTCGTGTCGTTTCTCTTTCTACAATAATTAACGCCTCGTCGTAATACATTTTTGATTTTCGATCACGTGACTTATCGTTGAGATGACGACATTACCATACATTTGATTAGTTTTCTATTAGCGTTATCGATTATAGATTGTCGCTTTGGGTAATATGGCTAGCGGCTGCTCTTTCATGTGCCCGGCGACTGGCAGATTCAACTTCAACAGAAATCATTGTAACTAAAGAAACGTGTTTTTTTTTCAATTTGAATTTTCTGCGAAACAAACCTTGAACTTACTGATACTTAAATCTTAAAATCTTTCTAATAACAATGATTTGACTTTTCATTGTGTTAAATAAACCAATAATTCCTAACTAATACATCTAAACTAATATAAAGAGGATAGATTTGTTTGTTTGTTTGTTGTAATTTAACTCAAAAACTACTCGACCGATTTTAAAAATGCTTTCACCATTAGAAAGCTACATCTTTAACGAGTAACATAGGCTATATTTATCAATGAGGGATCTTTGAGAAAGTTCATGCGGGCGAAGTCACGGGCAAAGTGCTAGTTAGTAATATACATACGTAGGTGCAGCGACGAATAGGCTGATAATGTACTCCCAGCTTCTTGCTTTTTTATTATATTTTACATAGATTTACTTTTACTCAAATCTAGTTTATTTTAACTTTTACAAAGAAAACATAACTAATGAATGACAACATTTTGAGACTTGAATTTTGAGACAAGATTTTTTTGATATCTTTCTGTTTTTTTTTTTTATAATAATATGTGGGGGACATTATCACACACGGCCATCTGACCCCAAACTAGGGAGACCCTGTACTATGGGTGTCAGACAGCTGATATACATACACAAATACATTTTTTTTTGTAAATACATATATATATAGATAAACAACACACAGACACAAGGCAAACACAAGTGCTCATCACACAAATGTTTACCCTGGGCGGGAATCGAACCCGCAACACGCTGCGCAGCAGTCGATCGCTCAGCCACTGCGCCAACCGTGTCGTCTGTTGAAAGGCATCAAATAATTTCTCCACATCGCCATCATCTGGAAAGCTGCCCAAGAAACTGGTGGCATTGCCACTTTGGTTGGCAATACTTAACCTCTGACCAAAGAAAAAACCAGCTCACGGGAAGTGCCAACTAACCATTTGAACATTACCTTAAAAAACGTTGAACACTCAGACCCGACGACCCGAGGGTTTAAACCTCCTTTAGTTTGCTATGTTATTCTGTTGTAAAAAACAATGTTGCACAAGTTTTATTTGCACGAAACTCTCTCCAGTTAAGCTCGTCTTTAATCTTAACACTGCAGGTACTTGGGAATGTTCCCTTTTATCGCGAGCTTTATGCCCTGTTCCTATTTGATTAATGTTGAGTTGGTTTGATTAATGAAGGGCTCATAATTAGGGTTAAGGTAGGGAATATATGTATGTAGCCCCTTGTTTTGTTGGCGTGGTGAAAGTATTTTTGTTTATTTTGCTTGCAAGAAGTTATTGTTTTCCTTACGTTTTTATCAGTTAATCCGTTGAATTGGGTTAGTTTTTTACAAAATGTCAAAGTCAAAGTCGAATCATTTATTTCAATTAGACCCTTAAAGGCACTTTTGAACGTCATATTGTAAAATTTTAATCTAGTTGAATCTAGTTGCCCATTCCAAATGGTAGTTTCGTATAGAGAAGCATGGGCAAGAAACTCCATACATACTCTTTAAAAAAAAAGGGTTTACATTGGTAAACCCTATGAACTTCACATTCTGATATTGGTGACACACACACAGAGTTGTACATTCATTTAGGGTTTATGAACCCTAAATGAATACTGCCTTAAATTACTTACTCCAATTATTGTATTTGGCAAGACAATCATCAGCCGAAAGACGTCCACTGTTGTACAAAGACCTCCTGTCAAACTGTGATAAATGGAGTATCATCATCATCATCTCAACCTTTAGATGCTCACTGTTGGGCATAGGTCTCCCCCAAGGACCTCCACCTGTGTCAGTCCCGCGCCGCGTCCATCCAGCGGCTTCACGCAGCCCGGGCCAGGGCTGTGATTTTGTAAGACCTCATTCTAAAATTCGAATCTGAATCCGCTATGAGTTTCTTGATTCGCATTCTAAAAACTCGGTTGATAATTCGAATTCACACTAGCGCCACCCTTGCGAGCGTGTCAGCGGGTTGAACTAAATTGACAGGGAGATTTTGACAGATAAAGTATGAGATGACGTAAGAAGTGGCATTCTGTAAGGTAATTTCCCACTTCGACGCGCTCACTTCGCACTCGAACCCAATTCAAAGTGTCAAATATATTAAGATCATTTTGAACCTTATGCGAAGTGAGAGTGAATAACGATGTGAGATGCGAGTTGTTGTTTGAATTTTACAGAGTCGACCTACAGGTCATCGGTCCACTGCAATGCCGGTACTCGGCCGCCTATCCAGGACCTTTGGAGTATAAATGATTTCTTGATATTTTGCCTACTGGTCCAATCGGATCACAACCAAAAGCTCTTCAGTACATATCTCTTGTATTAAAATTTCAAGGTAAGTAAAGAAATCTGATCTTCAACTTATTCATATTTAACGTTCGTAGCGTTGCGGAAATCTGGTAGACTCGGATTGAACACTCTTTCAATATTTCAGATACCAAAGTGAGCACGCGCGAGCTTCGCAAACGGAGGTATTCAAAGTGCTATACACGAAATTATTAATCGGATAACATAACAGGATTCCCGTTGTGTAACTGTAAGAGCATATCTGTACCTACGTACCTACCCAGTTACCTATAGCATTGGAATAGGAGATTTTCCCTTGTGTCTGACAAATCTGTGTATCAATGTTCTACATCTGACTGTGAATACGAACAATTTGTACACACATCATATCTTATGGGAGTGTATTCTTTAGCAGTATAAACGCAATATTACGAGATGTTAGATAGTGCACCAGGTTACTTCCGGAGTCTAACTATGCGGACCTTGTATAAACTAGAACTAATTTCCGTGCGTCCGTATAATTTGGATATAAGTCAGAAATCTATCTAGAGCGGTGATCAATGTTCATATGATCTCTGTAGGAGAAGAGACGTTTTTCCTGAAGGAACAATAATAGCGGGTATTATTAATTTAATTTTGATATAAAGTAAATAAATAAATGTTTATTAGTACATTCACATCTAAAAATACAAGTACACAGTTACAAAATGAAATGTCGTACATAGAGACAAATTAAATGGGGAACTGCTGCCTCCTAAACTAGGCCGAGAGCGTGTTTTAGGAGCCAATGTTCCTCCAGATACAATAGTCACAACTTTTTTTTTGACGACACGGTTGGCGCAGTGGCTGAGCGATTGACTGCTGCGCAGCGGGTTCGATTCCCGCCCAGGGTAAATATTTGTGTGATGAGCACTTGTGTTTGCCTTGAGTCTGGGTGTTGTTTATCTATACATGTATGTATTTAAAATGTATTTGTGTATGTATATCAGCTGTCTCACACCCATAGTACAGGGTCTCCCTAGTTTGGGGTCAGATGGCCGTGTGTGAAATGTCCCCACATATTATTATTATATTATATTATTATTAACTTTTTTTTTTTATTTTTATAAATAACCAACCTATACTAACAGCTTACACCAGACATATAAGTTATTGGTTAATAATAATATAACTTAAGTACTAAACATAAACAAAAGGAGAAACATAACATATCATAAAAGAACATAGAATATGACTGAATTACAGTAAATGAACAAAATCGGATGATCATAAACGGCACGATAAATAATAATAATAATAACTAATCAATTCAACTCAAGGAGATTGTACTGGGAGTGGCAATTGTCTCCAGGTAACGATTAGCGGCAGTCAGGAGTCTCAGCTCAGTACTCGCAAAGACATCCAATGATTCGTCATACAGCAATATGTTATCAATAAGGGAAAGGGCTAGGTACAGTGGACTGGTTTTAAGGGTTACTGAACTTGCCTTGGGTATCGCAAATAGAGGACGTTGCTGGCGAGGGCGAAGTGCGTGATTGATGGGTAACGGAACCCTAAAGGAAATGTATACGAGTAATGGGGAATTGAAGTGGGAACCACGAATTAGCCGGATAACATATTTGACTAAAGCAAAATTTCTCCTAACTTCCAAACTCTGATAAGCCACCATACCTTGCACGAATGGTGTTGGGTACATATATGGGTAGTATCCATATAATTTGAGGTAGAGGTAGCGGACAAAACACTTCTGTACCTGTTCAATAAGCAGGGTGTAGGATTTTTCATGAGGGCACCAGATTGAACTGTTGGTTTCTAGCAAACTGCGGACGTATGCATTGTATATTATGGTTATGGGTAATCGGTTATTGAAGATTTTAGCCTGCCGCAGGACAAAACCTAGGTTTTTTCGGGATTTGTTGCAGGTCTGTATAATATGTTGGTTAAAGGTAAGGTGCGGATCAAAATGAGTTCCAAGATCGCGCACAGTCATTACACGCTTCAGAGGCACATTATTAAGTGTATATATGTTGTGTACGGGATGTGTGGCTTTTGAGAAGGTCATGATTGCGCACTTGTTTACATTTAAGCTAAGGTTGTGTTTAGTGCTCCAGGTGTGAATGTTGTCGATGTCGAGTTGAAGTGTGGCTATATCGTTCGAGTTAGTTATGGGAAGAGCAACCTTGACATCATCAGCATACATCAAAACTGTTGAGTGCTTTACAAATGTGGGTAGGTCATTGACTACTATGAGGAAAAGAAGGGGTCCGACGTTAGTGCCCTGCCCTATTCCAGAGGTAACAGAGTAGCACTCTGAATAGGCATCTTTATATGCAACATATTGCTTGCGGCCGTGTAAATAGTTCGCAAAGAATTTTAGTAGTGGGACAGAGAAGCCAGCCATTGCCAATTTGCTTAAAAGAATATCATTATCGACTCGGTCAAAAGCCTTCTGAAAATCGAAATAGGCCACATCAGTCTGTCTTTTGTCATTCATATTTGTAGCTAGAAGTGTAGTAATGTTGAGTAAGTTAGACGTGGTTGAGCGATTTGGAAGGAAACCGTGCTGTTCTTCCGCGAACCACCCTTGCAATTGGTTATATATTTTTTTATACAGAACCGATTCAAATACCTTGCCGAATATTGATAAAACAGCTATTGGCCTATAATTTTTAACGTCACTTTTTGAACCGCTCTTATGCACCGGAAGTACTTTTGATGTTTTCCACTCAGTTGGATATGTGTGTGTAGTAACAGAGAGGTTGAAGATAAATTGCAAGGGTAGTTTGAAAATATCACAGCCATCCTTAACTAAATATTGTGGTATTCCATCTGGACCTTGGGTAGATTTTGGAGGAAGTCGAGCCATAGCTGCACGTACTTCGGATTCGTGGATGTAATCGAGATTTACCAGAGGAGAAATATTATCAGGCGACGAATTCACAGCAATGATAGCGTGTTCGGGATCTAATAATGGCACGTTTGGTAGGAAAACGCTACTGAAATACTCTGAAAACGATTCTGCCACTTGCTTTGAAGACATATCTCCAAACGTAGCCTGCTCATTATTTTCCCTGTTACTTTTCACAAAAGACCAGAAAGTTTTGGGGTCACGTTTGATATTACACTGGATTTGACTAGTATAAGTTGCAAAATCTGTTTCAGTGCTTTTCTTTACTAAGCGCCTATAATAAGTAAAGAATGCATAATGCATCTGATTATTATGGTTCTGTTTGTACAGTTTATGATAGTGATTTTTAAGGTTATTTAGCTTAATAGAAGTAGCTGAGAACCATTTGGGGAAATTATTTCTAATTGCCCTGGTCTGTTTTAGAGGGACAGTGTTACTAACAATGCTGTTAATTAATTGGTAAAAGGTGTCAACAGCAGCGTTAACTTCTACACATGAGTAGACTGGCTCCCAGTCTATATTAGCCAGCTCAGAGTATAGAACTAAGAAGTCTGCTTTACGAAAGTTTCGCTCTAAAGTAGTACTAGTGGTTGAGTAATGTGGGTAACGGAAATTACTTTTATTCAAACTTGTGTAAGGCGTATTAATATTGATAGAGATGTCTAACGGCTTGTGATGCATTTCAGACGATACAATACCGGAACATGCCGAGACTGAGACTCCTGCCACACATGAGTTAACCAAAATCAAATCTAACATTCTGCCAAGGTCATTTAAAACTACATTTGCCTGTACTAAATTAGATTCAGAAAGAAACAATTCAAAATCGTTACGTAGGGTCACACTAGCAGAGCACAGGTTAAAATCACCTAGTATAATTAGAGGCAGTTTGTTAATGTTATTTAAAATCCTTCTTATACAATTAAAAATTGAGTAATATCTAGTATCGGGTACGTTAGGCGCTAAGTAAACAACACAACAGGCGAAGCGTAAACGACCTCTATTAACCATTGCACATATTATTTCGTCGCACTGTTCGGAGTTACAGTCCAAACGCATTAGTGAGAAGGGCGAGCGCGCGGCCAGCAGAACGCCTCCGCCGCCACGCCCCACCCGGTCACACCGCAGCACCGCGTATTCTTGCGGAAACACTTCTGAATCAAACACGCTATCATCAAGCCGTGTCTCTGTTAAGGCTAATAAATTACTTTGGAAGGTGCGTAGTGTATTTTTAGTTTCAGAACGTCGTGACTTTAATCCCCGGACATTCTGGTAGAAAATCATATCAAGCTTTTTGGTTTTCCTCACGAAAAAACGTTTCATTTGAGTCATTAGATTCATTCTTTTTCTTCGCATTCCGGTATGTGAACCATTCCTGTAGTGATGTATTTGCGGGCCAATTGTTAGGTGACAGATAGAAGTCGAACAGTTGCAATGGGACTCCCAGTACAAAACAATTATGTCGGGAGTGTTCAGGATCAGGTTTTTTTATGGAGAAGGTATTAATGTCTGGATGTTTTTTATAAAGGAAAGAACGAATGCTCTCCACAGTTACGTCTGGATGGAAATTCCAAGCATGAATGTGCTTAACAGGCTCTAAGGTTTTCAGCTCAGCATCGGCAGCACCAGTCGCACGTATGACAGATCGGCGCGAGCGCGGTTGAGCTTTTCCCGTCGTAAATATTCTGGTGTTGTAAGTGTTTGCGGAGGGATGTACACCGCTTATCTGTGATGCCGACACTCTACGGCCGGCCGATGCCGGTGGTGAAGACGGTGGGACTGAGTTCGGTAACTGTACAGACGAAGCCATGGAGCCAGGCAAATCCAAGGACGTATGGTGATTATAACCAATTAACGGAGTTGCCTGTGCGTGCAAAGATTTTTCATTGCCAATTATGTTATTTTCCGGGTCATCAACAAGCAGTTTCTGGAGCTTAATCTCACAGTCAAAATCCCTCATTTCCAGGTCCGCTATACGCTTAGTATTTTGTTCACACTGCAGTTGCAACATGGCTTGTGTACTAGAAGCAACATCCGAGGTTTCCATTAGCTTGTCGACGTCCGTCCTAAGTACGTTATATTTGCTATGAAGATTGTTTATAGAACATCTCAGTTCCCTTATATCATCAGCAATTCCATGAATTGAGGTTTCCTGGGCATGATATCTAGCCACACTTTCTTCTCGAAACGCACGCAGCTCCATGAGAACAGTTTCAATACTGCATTCATTTAGAACTGGGCAGTGCGCGCTTGGGCGATGAGTATCTGACATGGTCGTGGCTAACGCCGTTTTTCGCCTCACTGTTACATTAGCTGAGTCGTCAACATACTCTGTGTGCGAGGATAACATTGGACTCGCTGGTGTGGCAGAACTTATTCCTTTCGGTCTTTTACAGCGACATTCGTGACATACCCAGCTGGATTTTTGTATAGCGGTCATGGACTGTTTAAAATGATTCTGAGGAACATTAGCGCATTCCAAATCATACAAATATTTACAATTATAACAAGTTAGGAACAGGCGATCTTCCAAAAGTTGTTTACAACCAGCGCACACAGATGCCATCTTGCGGAGAAAGGTGACAACTCCAAATTATAAAATTGACGAGGCACGCAATTCGATTAGTAGGTAGACCAAATGTATTGCATAGAGCTGGCTACAAATCGTTAGATTAGTTCATCATAGTTATTGTAGATGGCGCTAATGACTTGCACTTATGTCTAGCACCAAAATAAAACAAATTGAAAACACAAAAAGTACTTGCGCGTGGTGAGATGCGAACTACGTACAGCCACTTTGACTCAGTTTTACCTCACGAAATTAGATATAATTAGCAGTTAAAAAGTTCGTTATTGACTTGAATTATGTTTGGACTTTGGACGTAACATTGTAATCTTTGCCAACACTTTTTTATGAGTTTTTATGTTAGTCACTTGAAACCCATGGTTTGTTCACAGTAATTTCAATAAGGTTCGTAATGTTTGAGACACTATAAATAGCACAGTATGGTTCGTAATGTTTGAGACACTTTTATCAAGACAGTAGGTATTAGTTCACTTTAAAACACTTATAACTTTGTTATTCGCGACAATCAAGTTGAGATAACACTTTCACTGGCTATTCACAATATTAGAATGACATTATTAATCAAGTTAGAAATATACAATTAAGTTTTATAATTATAAGAGAAAATAATAGCGGAGCACAATGTTTACATGACTGCCAGCGCCATCTAATTTTGATGCCAGCGCCATCTAATTTTGAACTGATATTGGCTGTTATGCAAGTACTTAAAAAAAATCCTTACATGACAAATACTTTGTTGACTCCCAGTCTTTTCATTATTCCCGAGAACATCACATTCTTTATCCACCCACGACACTGGCCATGAATGGCATCACCTAATCATACAAATAAAGTACATTTTATCACAAAATAAATGGCAATAACAGAGTGTTGTGCCAGGTTTTGGCACGCTAGTACCCCGTAGCCATGGCGACGTGCCAGTCGTTGACCGGTAATTGTTGGCATTTGTGCTACAACTGCCATTTCGATGTCACTTCACGCTTCGGTGAGTTAGACAAGACGTGAGGGGGTTGTTTTCAACATACTGAGCTACCTTTGCAGGTTTTGGTCAAATGAACTGATATTTAGGTAGAACATGAAAGTATTATGTACTCTCCTTCAGTGGTGAATTTTTTTTTTAAACTATTGATAGGCATACGTTTGACCTCTATCTGACCTGATAGGAAGCGATGATGCGGTCTAAGATGGAGCACGCTTGCCTAGAAGAAACCTATTCACTCTTGACTTAAAGACTCCCAGGTTGTAGCTATCAGGAAACAGACTGGGGCAGGGAATTCCACTCCTTAGCAGTACGCACATTGAATGTGTTCCCGAAACGTTTTGTGCGTGTGGGTGGGATGTCCACCAGAATTCTGTTAGGCCCAATATTAAGTTTACAATTTTACTTTCGTTCACCAATATATGGTGTCAAACTCAAAATCAAAAGCATGCATTTCAAATTAACCATTCAAGGGCACTTTTGACCGGTCAAGGAGTCCGTTAAGCTAGACAAACACTAGTTTTCTATGGAGAAAAATGAGCAAGAAACAAACCATTTTGAAGGGAACCAAAACTAATCAATACTAGACTAATATCAGTAGAAGTACTATCCAAAAATATCAGTCAGTATTATCTTCTGCCTAGTAGGTTCTACCGGCTTCCCTTTGGAACAACAGATATAGGTAACTGTTGTTCCTAACTTCCAAAGGGAAGCCAGTAGGGATCGAGTTGTATTTATAGCTCATTTTTTCATTAAGATCATGAAAAGGTACTTTTGAACGTCATGTAAGAAAATTCGTACCTATCTATTTACCCCTTCTAAAAGGTAGTTTCGTATGGAGAAGAAGGGGCAAGAAACTCCATACTCTTGTAGAAAAAATTGTTTAAGTACAATACAATATTGTACTTAAACAATTTTATTAAGACGCATGTAAAAATCATGAGGCATGCCATATGTCGGAAATGATGCTGCTTCCTGTCATCATCATCAGCCTGAAGACGTCCACTGCTGAACAAAGGCCTCCCCCATAAGGAGAGAGGGGTTGCCATAATCTCCCCGCTTGGCAGGCGTCTTGCGGATCGCAGTGAAGTTGTTAAACACACGGAAGCCGCTGCTGCCCGACTTCCGGATTTTCCCTTAGTCGCCTTCGACGACACCCTCGGGATGAAATGGGGGGTGCTATTCTAGCCCGGACACCCCACGGGTGATCTTCGTGTGATCATCGTTAATACGGCGAATTTCATTCATTTCTTAATCACCCACTACAAAATTGACATCCCGCAACAAAAACAAATAAATGCACTGCCAGATAATCTAACCGACTGTGCGTACTCTACGTACTGTCGGCTAAATTAAAACGTGGATAGAGTGATAATGATCGGGCGAAATATGGCGGCATTTTGTGGTGACGTCATCAGTATTAGACTAAGATCCCAGTGTTTAGACTAACGCCCTTTTTGTACGACGGATATTTGGAGGTCAAGAAAAGGAACTCTTCAAAAAACTTATAAAAAAGTACATAGTGTTATTTTTACTGTGTAGTTTTTTAAGGCAGTTGTCTTTTATTTTAATAATTTAAAATACAAAGGTACAAAGGTGAACTTAATGCCTTAGGTCATCCAAATCGCTATTCACTCTCACTTGGCTTAAGGTTCAAAATGACTTTTATATATTTGACACTTTGAATCGGGTTCGAGTGCGAAGTGAGCGTCGAAGTGACTGGAAAAATTACCTTACAGAATGCCACTTCTTTCGTCATCTCATACTTTATCTGTCAAAATCTCCTTGAACTCGCTGACGCGCTTGAAGGGTGGCGCTAGTGTAAATTCGAATTATGAATCGAGTTTTTAGAATGCCAATCAAGAAACTCACCGCGGATTCAGATTCGAAGTTTAGAATGATGTCTTACAGAATCACACCCCTGGACACGGCCCGCATTGCCAGGAGGTTTCTCTCTTTGGAGCCCTGACCTGTTTTGTAGCTGTTCTGTAGCTATTTTTTATATTTTTAAATGTTTTTTTTATTAATATTTAAAAATGTAAATTATTATATTAGGAATAATAAATGGAAATAATAATATTAATCTTTATTCATGAAAATGAGAAAAAACCACACAGAGTAACTTAATAGTAAATACAGAATAGACAAAAAAAATCGTTAAAAGTTGTTGATAAGCTTTTCTTCTTCAATACCTATACAAAGCAAAAAATGGCTGCCTTTCCTTTAAAAGAATCCGTGCTCTTCTTATGAAACCCAAAAGGATAATCAGAGCAGAGTAACGCTATCTATACTCATTCTTAAACCTGAGAAATAAGACCTTTTAGAAATAAGTTCACTTAACGTTTACTAGATGTCGCTTTATAAAACAATAACACGAATAGCTACGAGAGCTACGCGGGACCATTTCGTAGTCACGTAGCGCGTAGACGCTCTCGTAGCAGCGAGCGGTCCACACTAGATGGAGCCACGATCTAACATTGAGATACAACCAAGTTCAAAACTGGTTTAAACTATGCTTTAAACAAAATCTGGCGATATTAAACAAGCTTGTACCCTCCGAAGGATGAAGAAATATTGGCACATTCACTTTAATTTGACGCTTTGGCGATTTCCTGGGTAGAAATTCAATTATTTATTAAAGTAACACACCACAGAAATTACAATGCATAGGTAAATTATCTTAAGGGGCTATTAACCGACTTTTACAGATTTTAAACTGACAATCACGTCAAAATGTGCAGTGTAAATAATTTGAAAAAAATATATGTTAAACTAGAACATTCTCTTAATCACTTAGTAAGTGAATATTTTTAATTATATTCATATTATATAGTTTAATTAATACGTGAAGTTTTCAAAATTTCAAAAATTTCAAGATTTAGTCGAAAAAATTAAATAAAAGTAGTATTCTTTCAAAATTAAAAAAAAGGCGTATACTAAAAGATAGATAATAAAATTGTCTGTAAGATAGTGTAAGTTTCGGATAATTATACCTGGTAGATTTTGTGTGATTGTCAATGTTTTGTCCGCGTCAGACACAACTTCACGAGTTAATTAAACTATTTAATATGAACTTTATCAAAAATATTCTCTTTCTATATGATTAAGAGAATGTTCTAGTTTAACATATATTTTTTTCAAATCCTTTACACTGCACATTTTGACGTGATTGTCAGTTTAAAATCTGTAAAAGTCGTATATCGTCGCCTTAAGTCATAAAGGATAAACTCAATAAACATGTAGATGTAGTGCATTTTCTTTAGAAAGCGACTGCCAAATGAGTGACTGAGATGGTTTTGTAGAGCTTTAAAACTATTTAAACTAAATGAGAGCAGATTGAAGAGTATGGTATTAAGGATAATGCTGGGTCTTTTTTTCAGGAGAATGATATACAAATTAATCCTGATACCGAAAATATACATAATTTGTATATTTTCGGTATCAGGATTAATTCTAATAACGAAAAATGGCCTCACTACCACTAGCATGAATGCATACCTCTTAACGACAGATTCCTCTATTTATTTAAAAATATATAGGAATATGTAATAATACATATATTCCAGCTATGTTCTTGGCTACTGTGATATCTCAGTTCAGATTTTTTTAACTAGTGCCAAATATAATACGTCATTTTATTGTGTTACTAGCTTTTGCCCGCGGTTTCGTCCGCGTGAATGTCGATTATCGCGAATACAGACGAAGTCGCGGATTACAAAGTAGCCTATGTCCTACCCTGGGGTTCAAGCTATCTTCATACCAAATTTCATCAAAATCGGTTCAGCCGTTTCATCGTGAGACAGAGTTACTTTCGCATTTATAATATTAAAAGTACTTATAAAAGTATGGATTAGCACTTTGTTCGCGACTTCGTTCGTGGGAATTTTCTCAAGGATCCCTAATTTTTTGATAATGCAATATAGCCTATAGCACTCAGGGATAACATAGCTTTCTGTTAGTTAAAGAATTTTGAAATTGGGTCAGTAGTTTCGGACATTGCGCCCTACATACAAACTTACAAACCAATTTTACCTCTTTGTAATATTTGTATCTAGATTATTATTTTTAGGAGAGTGTGATTTCTATGAATAATAGAACAATTGTCCTATTCTGTATCTTATTCGGTGAACTCTAAGTGAGTGAGCTAGTGTCATTCATACCGATGCTAGCGATTGACAAAGAATTACAATCATAATCGAAATTTTATTTTATAACTATTTTGGCAAAATTTTATTTACTATTTTATTTTGTACATTTCTTTTGGATTTAAAAATTATTAAGCTTCTAAACATGACTACTTAAGCTGTTTGATTTTAAAAAGCAAGACCATTTAATAGCTTCCTCTCTCCTACTTAGTTATTTACTGTGTCCGATAGGGTCCATAATGATTTATTATCTAAGTTACCACCTAACTTTACCTTGTGGAATGTAATAAAGTATTGAGTATTTATTTATCGATATGAAACTATTTTTCACATCGATCATTTTATTTGTTTCAATTTTTTCGAAGCTATTAATGAAGCGTCTAAACATCAGTACGCAGGCATTTTTTATTTAAAAAAGCCAAAGTCAAAAAAGTATTTTTTGTTTAATGAATCAGTAGAAATAATTAAATATCGATTATGATTGTAGTGCTTGGTCAATCCTTAGCATCGGCTTGGATCACAGTCCACTTCACCTAGCAGTCATCGAGTAAGAATATTACAGAATAGCATACCAGATTTCCGATATTTTTATAACTAGCCATGTATAAAAAAGCAAGCTTGACCAACTAAAATCATAGAACGTAATTTACGGAAACATATTTATCTTCAAATGTGACCTTTCCAGGGTCGTTTTAGTACCTACCATTAAAAACGAGTGACAAATATTTTTAACGTCCTCTATCTACTCTTTTTGCAAACAGTCGTAAATTAGTTAGGAAATCTCTGTGTTGCCAGGTTTGAGAAGTTTAGAGCGTACTAATAAAAATATGTAATTTGTATTTTTGTTTTGTGAAAATTTTGGTGTTTTATGGCTATAAAACAATAAAAAATTAATCAGAGTCATGTAAAAGTTGTAAATATTAAGGAACTAAACACTGAGAATATTATTAGTAATTCGATGCATTTCTTGAAGGACGATAAACTACAGCTTGTTTGGATAACTTTGAGTCGATACTGAATTGATTTTGACGTACATATAATACCTTTTAAGTATCTTCTTCTTTCTCCTGGCTTTTCCCATCCCAATTGATTTGGGGTCAACCCTCCTAGTATTTTTGCGCCACAAGGTACGGTTCTGGGTTGTCTGGTGGGTTAGGCCGCTCGCTAGCATGTCGTTTTTGATGGTATGTAGCCAGGTTATCGGTCGTCGTCCACGGTCTATTTTTCCTTCTACCATGTTTATGACACTTTTAGTCACATGGTCATCACCTTTTCTCATCACATGTCCATACCGGCGCAAACAGTTTTCTCTAAGTTTGTCATGTATCTTAGTGACTTTGTGACAACCCCGGATATATTAATTTCTTATCCTATCCATTTTAGAAACTCCAGCGGACCAGCGTAGCATTTTCATCTCTGTGGTGTGAATTTTTGGTTCATCCATCTTCCTCATCAGCCAGCACTCAGATCCATTAAATAGGGCTGGTCTTACTGTCCTCTTGTACACATTGCCATTGACTTTAATCGGCATACGGGAGTCGCATAGGATGCTAGATCATTTGAGCCAGGCTGCAAGTATTTCAATTATTATTTTTACCTTTCAATCAAAAACTGGTATAATAAATGAAATGGTTGCCGGAAGATTTATTATTTCATGAGCTCTCAGAAAAGTTGCAAATTATCTCTAGTTTACTAAACTCCCTGTATATTTGCGAAATACGGTACCTATACAAAAAATAAAAACTAATCAATTTCAACACATTTCAAGCTGTATTCATAAACCTACTCAAAACACTTCAAACCTACCTTCAAAATGTATAAGAACTAAATTGATAAAACTGGCAACACTTTACCCCTAAACTCAGATACAGACGTTGATCGTAAAAGCGTATGTATACCTAATAAATTGGCACATCATTACGATGGAGTGTTTGATTTGCCATTTTATCTGGCACTTTATTGCCAGACAGAGTCAGGAGTTATTGTCGTGTAGTTTTGATTAGTTCCGATATAGGCAAATGTGATGAATTCGAAACTCTTAGATTTTTCAAACTTCGTAAAGTTGTTGGTTGACACTTCACGTAGCCAAGAGTGAATCAGCATTGCCATACAATGTGGCAATGCTACTGACATAATGCTAAAACTAAACGCTAATTGCCAGAACAGGGTATCATACACAATTACTACAAGTAGTAGGTAACTGTAATGCCAGAAGAATTAAATTAATTAAAATAGTTACCTTAAACACAATTGTCATGAAGATCAAAAGTAATAATTAACAATATCATGCATAATAAAATACATGTTCCAGAAAAATAAATGACGACACGGTTGGCGCTGTGGCTGAGCGATCGACTGTTGCGCAGCTTGTTGCGGGTTCGATTCCCGCCCAGGGTAAACATTTGTGTGATGAGCACTTGTGTTCGCCTTGTGTCTGGGTGTTGTTTATCTATATATATATATATATGTATTTACAAAAAAAAATGTATTTGTGTATGTATATCAGCTGTCTGACACCCATAGTACAGGGTCTCCCTAGTTTGGGGTCAGATGGCCGTGTGTGAAATGTCCCCACATATTTTTATTATTATTAAATAAAAAAGAACGATTTCTCTGATATCAAATCAACCTTGCGTGAATAGACTAGAAAAATCCTATCTATTATTATTATCAGTCTAAATTTTTCAATTCCAACCCTCGGAGCAGGCCGGGTTTCGAAAAGCCACCGTAGGCTTCATACTCACCCTCAGGCAGATTATCCAAAAAAAAAACAATAAATACAACCAGCCTCTCTGCCTTGCGTATGCAGACTACGAGAAAGCCTTCGATACCGTCGAGACCAGTAAGTCGATTCTGTAAAATTCAAACAGCATCTTGCATCTCACATCGCTATTCACTCTCACTTCGCATAAGGTTCAAAATGACCTTGATATATTTGACACTTTGAATCGGGTTAGAGTGCGAAGTGAGCGTCGAAATGACGGGCAAATTACCTTACAGAATGCCACTACTTACGTCGTCTCATACTTTAACTGTCAAAATCTCCCCGTCAATTTAGTTCAACTTGCTGACACGCTCGCAGGGATGGCGCTAGTGTAAATTCGAATTATCAACCTGTTGTGTAGTAACCTCTTTGATGTGATTAAAAATAATAAACAGTTGTCAACTCGACTTACGTGTTTTACTTACATGACATGGTGGCAGCGGTGGGATAAATTATATAATAATTAATCTAGTCAATGTTGTGAACGGTATTGAGGTAAAATCGAAATGGAACACGCCCGGCCTCCGCCGGAACTAAGTCTTGAGGGCAGCTCCGTCAGCCGGGCTGACGAATGGAAGCGCTGGCGGACGCAATTTCTATTATTTATAAAAGCATCGGGGGTGCATAAAGAAGAAACAAGCGTGCAGGCCAGTCTTTTAATAAATTTAATCGGACCCGAGGGGTTCGACGTGTTTGAGACCTTCACATTTGAACAGGAAAGTGACAAGGAGGATGTCACTTTACTATTGAAAAGGTTTGATAAATATTTTGGCGTTAAACAGAACATTACTTTGGCTCGATATAATTTCTTTACCAGGGATCAAGAAAGTGGTGAGTCAATTGATCAGTATGTAACTGCGTTGCGCCTATTGAGCAAGATCTGTGAATTTAAAACCTTAGAGGAGGAACTGATTCGCGACCGTGTGGTTTGTGGAATACGCAGCACGGCCGCACGCGATCGTTTGTTACGAGCAGATGATTTGACGTTAGATAAAGCGATTAAGATAGTTCAGGTTGATGAGATTTCACAAGAGAATAAATGTATGTTGGAGACACGTGGTGCAGCAGGCACATCGGCATCGGGACAAGTTGATGCACTGGACATACGTCGTGCAGACAGTCGTGGCGGCCGTGGTGGTTGGCGCGGCAAGGGATGCCGCCGTGGACGTGGTATGACCAATATTGCCACGGGTTCCAACACGACGCGGCGATATGTCAATTCAAGTGAACCTCGACATTGTCTTAGGTGTGGTGGTTCATGCGCAGATGCTAGCTTGTGTCCGGCCATTTCAGTACAATGTTATCTGTGTGGAAATCAGGGTCATTTTGCTCGAGTGTGTAAGTCTAGAACTGGAGTCAAGAAAATGTATGATATAGGTGTTGATGAAGAAAAAGTAGTAGATGAAGATGATTGTGAGTCATTTTTTATATCTGTGTTGTATAATATGTCTGAAATAAGATCCTCTTCTGAGGATTGGTATGAAACCCTCCAAGGGGAATGTGGTTATGAAAAGTTCAAATTAGATACGGGGGCAGACATTAATGTTATATCATACAAACGTTTCATGTCCTTAGGTTACAACAGTAAAATAATTAATAGTAAGCAGCATATTAAATTGCAATCATATAGCGGTGATTGTATTCCAATAAAAGGTATTTGCAATTTAAGATGGCGTTATAAAAATAATTCTTATGACTTAAAATTTGCGATTGCTGTTATTAGTTGTCAGAGTGTGCTGGGATTGCAAGCTTGTTTATCTTTAGGTTTGGTAAAAAGAATTCATAATATAAATTTAACTGAATATCAAGATTTGTTTAATGGATTAGGCTGTTTGCCAGGAGAGTATCACATTGTTGTTGACAGAACTGTCATGCCCGTGATTTGTGCAACCCGTAAGGTACCTTTAGGGGTACGTGATAAGTTACAAGATGAGCTGAATAGGATGATTGAATTAGGAGTCATTAGAAAAGTGAGTCATCCTACTCCATGGGTGAATTCATTAGTGATTGTTGCTAAGAAAAATGGCCAGTTGCGCATATGCATGGACCCAAGGCCGCTTAATAAGGCCATACAACGTGCGCATTTTCAATTACCAACAATAGATGAATTGGCAACTAAGTTTTATGATGCTAAATACTTTACCGTTTTAGATGCATACTCAGGATTTTGGTCAGTTAAGTTAGATAAGGCTAGTACAGATTTATGTACGTTCACCACACCGTTTGGGCGATATCAATATTTGCGACTACCGTTTGGTTTGAATTGCGCACCCGAAGTGTTTCATGCGAAGGTCAAACAACTACTTGAAGGCTTAGAGGGGGTTGATTCATTTATTGACGATATAATTTGTTGGGGTAGAAATAAAGAAGAACACGATAGGCGCCTACGAGCTTTGTTAGATAGGGCTCGAGAAATTAACCTTAAATTTAATAAAGATAAATGTCGCATATGTGTTGAGGAAGTTACATATTTAGGTCACATTTTTAACAAAGATTGTATGAAAGTAGATTCCGAGAAAGTAAGGGCTATAACTAATATGCCAGAGCCAACGGATAGGAAAGGTTTAGAACGGTTTATAGGGGCAGTTAACTATCTTTCTAAATTCATCCCGAATTATTCAGAACATATTTTTCCACTAACAAGATTGTTGAAAAAAGATATAATTTGGGGTTGGGAAGCTGGTCACAAGGACGCATTTAATAAACTAAAAGAACTAATAAGTAAAGCACCGGTTTTATCTTTGTTTAATGTTAGGAGCCCAGTGGTGCTGTCGGTGGATGCGAGCAGTGTTGCTTTAGGTGCGGTGCTCATGCAGGAGGGGCGTCCAGTCGAATATGCGTCACGTACACTCACTGAAACACAGCAACGGTACGCACAAATCGAAAAAGAAATGTTGGCAATCGTTTTTGCGTGTGAGAAATTTCACCAATATATTTATGGTAAAAGTAATGTGGTTATAGAATCAGATCATAAACCACTCGAAAGTATTTTTAAGAAGTCTTTGGATTCAGTCCCAGCACGCTTGCAGCGTATGTTGTTAAGAGTACAAGGATACGATTTGTGTGTTATGTATAAGCCTGGGAAATATATGTATATACCAGACACACTGTCGCGAGCGCCTCTTTCTGATTTATATAACGACAATATTAGTAGGGCTATTTTGTGTCAACTTACAATGGCAGTCAGTAATGTGCCGATGTCGCGGAATAAGCTTACTCTTATCAAGAATGAAACGAGTAAGGATGAGTGCTTGAAAATGTTACTAAAATATATTAATCAGGGTTGGCCAGATAAATTTAATATACATAATGGCTTAAAATATTACTGGCCTATAAGAGATGAACTGTACTGTGTTGATGGTGTAATATTCAAAAACAAGCAGGTTTTGATACCGTACTCTATGCAAAAAGAAATGTTGAAGATTGTTCACGAAGGGCATTTAGGCATTGATCGTTGCAAAAGACGCGCTCGTGAAGTGATATTTTGGCCGGGTATAACTAGAGATATTGAGAATTATGTAAAAAGATGTAGAGTATGTCAGGAAATAGCAAACAAACCAAGTAAAGAACCTATGATTCCAGTAGCTATACCAGAATTGCCTTGGAATAAAATTGGAACGGATATATTTGAATATGGAAAGAAAAAATATTTAATTTTAGTTGATTATTTTTCCGGTTTTATTGAAATAGCATTGTTAAGGGACACTACGTCTAAGTCGGTAATAAATGTTATGAAAGAAAATTTTGCGCGTTATGGAATACCGGATACTGTAATCAGTGACAATGGTCCGCAATATTCGAGCCGTGATTTTAATAAATTTTCTTTAGAATGGGGTTTCGATCATATAACTTCATCTCCATATTACGCTCAATCTAATGGAAAGAGTGAAAGAGCGGTGCAAACAATTAAGAATATATTAAGGAAATCTATCGATAGTGGATCTGATTTTTTTATAAATTTATTAAGTTATAGGAATACACCACGGGAAAATTTGAATTCTCCTGCACAGCTAATGATGGGACGTCGTTTAAATTGTAGACTACCAGTTCATCCTGTTTTATTAAAACGAACAAATATTAATGATACATTACAGCACAATAACCTACTCGAAAAACAAATTAAAATAAAGAATTATTATGATCATCATTGTAAATCACTACCTGAGTTAAGTGTGGGCGACGACGTTATAATGTTGGCAAATAAAAACGGACGAATGCGTGGCAAGGTTGTGGGAAAAGCGCCTACTCCACGTTCCTATATAATAAAAAATAGAAGGGGTATTTTTCGTCGGAATCGCCGACACTTGATGAAGTGTATTGGTCCTGTAGAAAAGATAAAGGATGATGATAATTTTGTCGAAGTAGAGGAAGATGAATTTGTGTCGGGAAGTGATGAGGGTGATGATGAGTATAAGCCAAATTGTAATATTGATCGTTCATCATACTCACCACCCTACACTCGAAGCAAGAAGAATAAATAGTATGTTGGGTTGGGTTAGTAGAAGTATATACAGTTAAGTTTTTAATGGGTGTTATTGTTTTATTTTATTTTATGGGGAAGATGTTGTGTAGTAACCTCTTTGATGTGATTAAAAATAATAAACAGTTGTCAACTCGACTTACGTGTTTTACTTACATGACACAACCGAGTTTTTAGAATGCCAATCAAGAAATTCACAGCGGATTCAGATTCGAAGTTTAGAATGAAGTATTACAGAATCACACCCCTGGGCTGTGCTGGACTTCATGCAGAGATGCCTCGCCGACTGCCGATTCGTCAAGGTGCTGGGGTGTGATTCTGTAAGACCTCATTCTAAACTTCGAATCTGAATCCGCTGTGAGTTTCTAAAAACTCGATTGATAATTCGAATTTACACTAGCGCCACCCTTGCGAGCGTGTCAGCGAGTTGAACTAAATTGACAGGGAGATTTTGAAAGAGAAAGTATGAGATGACGTAAGAAGTGGCATTCTGTAAGGTAATTTCCCCGTCACTTCGACACTCACTTCGCTCTCGAACCCGATTCATAATGTCAAATATATCAAGATCATTTTGAACCTTATGTGAGATGCGAGTTGTTGTCTGAATTTTACAGAATCGACCTACTATACCAACAAAGACCGTCCAAGTACAAGAACGAAGCACAAAACAAATTCAAGGCCTATGTTCAGCAGTGGACAGCAATAGGCTGATATGATGACGATGAAATGTTTTCACTGCAGGGCAAAGGCCTCTCTACTTTCCTTCCAAATCTCTTTATGAAGCTATTATTATTAGGCTATTACTAGGCTAGGCTATTACAATTATTAGGCTATTTGGGATAAGTCTTTGAGGAAGGAGTTTAGATCATTCCGCTATCTCCGCTTGGGCCTTTCGATGTCGCTTGCCATGTAGAGAAACTCATTGGGTCGTAAGTATGGCCCAATGATCGTCTGACATGCGACATATATTTCCAGCCCAATTCCATTTCAGCGTGACAGCTTTCCGAGTGACGACAGCTATTGATGTGATGAAACGGATGGTGGTATTTCTAACCGAATCTTGCAGTTTTATACCTAAAATACTCCGTTCCATAGCTTTCCCGAGTCTGAACCTCTGCTGCTACAAAATAATAATCTACTATGTCCATTAATAACGATCTGCTCTTATTTTACTCTCAATAGAAATAGGACCACAATAATTTAGAGAAACACAGGTGTTTACAGGCATGAATGACTACAAAGCCTTATTCATCTCGACTTACAATAACCACAACCAATTTGTAAGTAATTAATCAATGAATACCGATTTAAATAATTACTAATTCAATCAATTGAGGCCCTCTTCGAGTAGAAGTTAAATCTTGTTAACAAATGAAACTTTGAAAGACTAAGAAAATGAGATTTAAGTATGGTCTAAGATCCCTGAGCGTTCAGAATTACGTCATTTTAGAATCTATAATAGATAGAGGAATATGTATACAGGATGAAATTGAATTCATTAGCAAAATTTTAAGGAGTGACTCAGACCACGAACCTGAACAACTTTCATTATGGAGCCAACTCAAACAGCGCGATAAAAAAAAACAGCTGTTCCATACATTTTGGCCGAGTACCTATTGAACTTCTATAGTGTGTAATGTTTTTTTACGCTGTTTTAATGTATTGTGTGTGTATTAATGTATTTATTTTCTGTAAGTAGTAATAGTGAAGAGGAACCAATTATTATTATAATGAGATACGTCTGATAGAGATGCTGAAAATAAAGCTGATAATTGTGCTGTTTGTGGCGAAAACTATTATAAAACTCAGCTCATAAAACATAGGATTGAATGTGACCTGACATTTTGATAATATGTGCTCTGAATGCGGACAGAAGAAAAAAAACGAAACCAGCAAGCACTTATTACAGAAAAAGGGAAAGGCAAAGGGAAATCTAGTACCGGCCATCTATCCCGTACTTCTACGGCCATTATTCCCGCTTAAGCCGGGTGAGATGGTCAATTATGTTTTTTATTTTTTATTAAAAATTTTCGTATGTTCCTCTCATTATAAGGATATCTTTATACTCACTTCTTAAAGTTAACTTTTTAAATTTAAAAAATGAATGTTAACTTTTTTCGAAATAAAAATTTCCTTTTCATCTCATTATTTTCAGTTTCATTTAACCTTAAAAAGAACTATGGCCATCTCTAACGAATTCACCCTATTAACATAAGATTACAAAATCTAATACCAATTACAGAAATAGGTATTAAAAAATGAATTCGTAGTTAAAGAATAATGCAGTCACACTTGAACATAGTGTGCAAGGAACTTTTTGCAAACGATATACAAAAGTAGCCGAGCTGAAACTGATAAGTACGCACCTTAAGAGCGCGTATTCGATTCGTGACGAAAACTTCATGTTTTTACGTTTTGCCCAGAGCAATATCGTAATTATGTAAGCAGATTATTTCAAGACAATTTACAGTTTCAGAAAGATTAAGTCTTGATTTAGACAGCTACAGAGTAAAAGTATAATTTTTAATTATGGTTTTTTAAAGCGAAGACAATTCTTTCGTATCGTTATACGAAAATAGACGTCAGAGTTAACTTTCAGGATGAATACAACCATTACAATATGCCAAAATATTTTGTTTTATGCGTTTTTCCAACAGTATATACAGTCATAAAGAGCCAAAATTACGAAAATATTACTATTATGTATTAAAAATCAATGTAGAAAATCGGTTCACTTTGACAATTTTTTTTTCCAGTATTTGAATAACTGATATATTTATTTTATGAAAGTTAATTTTATGATTAATATACAGATATTTTTCAGTCCGTTAAACGAGCTCATTTATTTTAGACAATTATTTTAAAAAGCACTGTAAAACATCGCGCCCTGTCGTTTGCCGATCAATTTCAATGATTCGTCCTTATTTCGTGCATTTTTTTTCTGATGCACACAAACCGACCATTGTATTGTACTAGTGTGTGTCAATGCTGCTACGCCATTCTAGCAATCATTTAGGTTTTGAGTTGCGCTAAATCGAATACGCGCCCTTAACTACATAATAATAATTCTTGTACCTTTTGCCAACATAGTTGGGAAAAGGCTAGATATCGGCAGATGATGACCTATTGTCAAAAGAAGGATGGCAGAGCTGGACCCACGTATTTAAAAAAATAACAAAGCGCCGTTCACCGACTAGTATTGATTAATTATAATAATAAGTTTACAAGAGTTCCATATAAAAATATTGAGTCTCTGGGCGATGGGAATTAAAAGTTATTAATGATTTTAATTTATTGAAAAATATGTCATCGTGCAGTTTCCGAACGCAATGTTTTATGTTACTCACATATAACATACCAATCTGTTTTTACATCTTGTTAGTAAAACCAGAAACATATCGAAACATAAAAATACTTTGCACGAAATGACGAAGGACCGACAACACTGGGACAACTTTGGGAAAGAAACGTGTCTTGTGCTTTCTATCTTCAGTGGTTAAGGTGGAAATAGAAGCAAATGGAAGTATTTTATGATATAATCGGATTCTTTCTATGACCCTATCATAACAGCCTTAAGTATTATATTTGAATAGAAGATAGTTGCTCTGCTATTTGGTTTTAGCACCATCGAGTTATGTGTCCGCATAAACTGGCAGTTAAAAGGTTTTATTTAAGCCATATGTGGGCGGTATTGTTCACTAAATATGTTCGTTAACCCTTTGCGAGGCGATGTCCTATTTTCTGTATATATCCATACTTATATACAATTTAATAATGATGTTTGGTATATTTACATATTGATATCTGCACGAATATAATAGGTATAAGTCATTAGTTTTGTCTGTATATTGTGTGTTGCAATCACAGATATAGATAGACCCTAGATAACGCAAGTATCACGATCTGTATGGAAACCAAGCGTGCCATTTTTTGACTACCTATAATGAGGTCACAATGTTTTGTTTTTCTTAAATTTGGTATTACCATGTATTAGAGGGTATTAGATTAAAAATAACGGTTTTTTTTTATTAATTACGCATAATATTAATCACAAAATTACTTACCGACGGAAGGAAACGTTTACTTTATTTTTTTGCTTATGATTTTTGTACGTAAGCTAGGCACGAAACTAGGCACGCGAAGTGGTTGCTCTTGCGTTATTTAGGTCTATCTATATCTGTGGTTCTAATATTGTGTGTTATTTTAAACATACTAACGAAAACCTTTTTTTTTATGACTTTTTCATACCTTAATTAATATAATAACTAATTCTTTATTGAAAACAATGTAGGTAAGTACATATTTACATAAAAGCGCTGCCGTCTGATCTAAGTTGTTAGTCTGTATCGCAGGAAACAGTTCCCTTCCAGTATACGTTTTACAAAAAGTTAGAGTTCTAACTAAACAAAACAAAAAAATAACAATGTACAAGAAAATTACTAAAAGTATGAATGTTCGCGATTTAAGGGAAACAACTATGTAGAATTTACACACTCAAGACATGTACACTAAAATTTAAATAATAAGATGTCTTAAAACAAATATAAAAATACGAACTAAAACAATATGAAATCAAAAATTCCTTCCCATCGCTATCAACTGGAAATGTGCCTGGCGGCATTGCCACGTTTGATGGAAATGCCTCTAGCCAAGATAAAAGTCATCCCTTTTGTCACGGGAAGTCTCAACTAACCGTTTGGATTTCATTTATTTATTTATTTAAACATAATAAATGTTGTAATATATTCATGTTTGTTTTGTACCATTAAACCAGAGATGGTTTGTAAAAAACTTATTATCATACTTTTATTATTTATTTAAATCAATAATAAAGTATCAAATCCAAACGGTTAGGTTAGGTTACAACGATATTGTAAATACTTACCTATTTAAGTACATAATTTCTATTTAATCATTGATAGTATCGAAACCACATAGAAATTAATATTCAACCCTAATTTTGAAAATAAATTTGATTTCCATTAATGTTCTTTACGTGAGGGTTTGTTCAAATATTTAGAATAATAATTGCTTATCCTAATTTGGATAAAGGGCATTCACCTTTTATGTATATTTAGAGAATTTACCATCTACCTCTTTTATTACATTTTGTAGTCAGGATTCTTACTGTGGACTGTATATATATAATGATGATTGTTATGGTGGATTAGGAGTTGCTATTGCAATAAAGAACTCTAACTTCGCAATACAACAAATACACAATACACAATTACACCAATACACACAATTTATAGACTTTTTTTTATTTCACCAGGACACGGAAGTCAAGAATTCACCTTGTTAAATGATATTTATTTTCAGTCGGTCTTTTTTTATAAAAATCATCCTCGGTGAATTAAGTGAAGTGATAATGAGGTGAGCTGTTATTCCACATATAATTGACACTTCACTTCACCTAAATTCATCGATGAAGATTTTTACAGAATAGCACTGCGAATGTATACATAGGTACACAGTGGTATTTATTCGAGAAAGTTTATCAACTAAAACAGAATATATGTCAACTAACCTAATCACATTACCGCATAGTCACTGTTTTCAGTTAAAACTTATATGTACTCTTGAACGGGAAAGCTGTCGTCAAAATTAATATGTAGGTAACGTCGAATTGTGTGTTTGTCTTTGCAAATATTCTGCGGATGTCAAACTTTACATTGTATAAATACATTTTGAAACTTAAACTTAGATTGTTTGAGTTTAAATTACTCTTACGAGATCTCCTTTCACAGAGCGGTGGCCTAAGATGCGACAGTAAGAATATTATAGGCATTATGTTGAAATCATAGGTTCTAATTATTTCCAGAAACATTTATTTACTAACAGATTAAGCACTAGCACTATTACTGAAATGAAACTGAAAAGGCTTCGACTCATACAGTACGGTCAACGTATCTTGGCGCGTCTGAAGTTAGCCGATTAGCTGCGCAGTAGATAATTTCGTTCCTAAAAGTTCCATTGCGCAGCCAAACAGCTAACTAACTTCAGACGCGCCAATATACGTTGACCGTATTGTACACACTGACAATATTTATTTGATAGACCGGATGGCGTTTAGCTCCTATCGTGCACTGCGAGTGTCAACATAATTATCTGTTCAGGAAAGAAAATTGTGACTTTATATAGAAATTCTCACGAAAGAAATATGAAAAACAGAAAAATAAATATGAAAATAACATATGGTGATCGAATATTCTTGAATAAAAATAGGAAATTCCAGTCTATTAGAAGTGGGCCACTTTGAGTGTTGCTGTACACACGATAAATATCATTCGTTATCGCGTAAAACTATCAAGTCAATACGTATGTGGATGAATACGTACCATCATCTTCCTGCCCTTGGCCTATCCCATCGGTCGTCGCAACAAGTTTTCTTCCTCCATTCAGGGGTGTGTGACTCTGTAAGACCTCATTCTAAACTTCGAATCTGAATCCGCTGTGAATTTCTTGATTGGCATTTTAAAAACTCGGTTAATATTTCGAATTTCAATAGCGCCACCCTTGCGCGAGCGTGTCAGTGAGTTGAACTAAATTGACACTGAGATTTTGACAGATAAAGTATGAGATGACGTAAGAAGTGGCATTCTGTAAGGTAATTTCCCCGTCACTTCGACGCTCACTTCGCACTCGAAGCCATTCAAAGTGTCAAATATATCAAGGTAATTTTGGCCCTTATGCAAAGTGAGAGTGAATAGCGATATGAGATGCGAGTTGTTGTTTGAATTTTATACAATCGACTTACTGACCTGTCAATCCTCATCCTAACACTGACTACCTTTTCTTTCATATCATTCTTCACATAATGCATCCTTTTTTTCTTTAGTCTTTATCTCCCTTTCCATCTATTCACATTTCTATTCGTAACTCTTTTAATCACATGTGCAAGAAGAATATTAATTAAGATTTAAAATGTCATCTATTATTATTCGCTCAAATTATTTATTTTTTAATGTTGAGAACCTCTGTAATATTTATTAGTGTTTCATCTGCATAGAGCGGTAGTGCGCGAAATTACCACGGTACAGTCGCAGTGAGTCAATGGTAACAATTCATAGTTGACAGTGTCTTTATGTAGTCACAGTAAGGGCGATTTTTAAGTGGAATGAGCGTGCGGTTCACCGTACTAAATGACACTGTGCACTGATTATTTGTTATTGTTTATGCGACTGTAGTGAGAGGGTTGACAATTGACAGTTATACTCTGGTATAGGAGGCCGTGTGGTGCCGGCCGAAAATAGCATCACCCATAGATATCCGAGCATCACCCCATTTCAGACAGAGTGATATTGACCACAAGATGGGCAGCAGCGTCCTTCTGAGTACCATAACACCTACTGCGATCGCCAACATGCATCGGCTAAGCATGGGGATTATGGCTGAACCCGGGGGGGTTCAGCCATAATCGCCATGCTTGTCCTCTTGGTGGAGACCTATGCCCAGCTGTGGGCGTCTAAAGGTTGACATGTTGATGATGATGATGACTCAGGTATAATCTCTGGTTCCATTTTCCTTTTATTTTCATATAGCGTTATCATCATATCGACGTAAATAAATATGTTTTCTATCCATCACTAGCTAGACTCTTCCTTGAAAAGTTTACAACTAATACAAATACGAAAGTCTGTGTGGATGAATGGATATTTGTTACACTTTCAAGCTTAAAACACACATACACACACGCACACACACACACACACACACACGACACACACACACACATACACACACAAAACACACACACACATACACACGCACACACACACATGATTTAGTTTGTCACATAAGATATTTTTTGCGTTTTTGTGTCTCCTTAGGATAATTTAAGACTAGCTTAATTTTCTGAACAAGCGGGCATAAACTGGTCTCTCATACTATTAATTAGAACATTATGATATATTTTCTAAGAAGTTGTCCTAGATTCTGCGTATAAATACCAAATTTTATGCATAAAAAAGTCTAGATTCCATACGTGTCTCTTGATGCCATTTTTATTTCCATTTCTAAATAAAATTAGTAATAAACAAAATTTTTTTCATTAGCATTGCATCCAAGGTTACATACACTATTTCTAGAAATTATTAATTAGAGATTCCATACGTGTCTCTTGATGCCATTTTTATTTCCATTTGTAAATAAAATTAGTAATAAACAAAATTTTTTTCATTAGCATTGCATCCAAGGTTACATACACTATTTCTAGAAATTATTAATTAGAGATATTCATTCCTCTACTGCAAATTTAAAAATAGACTCAGTTGATATGTGAAGAAACTTCAATCGCTAACGGCAAAATAAATCTTGTGTGGGCAAAAAGAACTCTTCGAACGGAAGAAAGTAATCAGGCTTTTGCAAGAGAATTCTTTGACGTATCCTTTGAATATTTATTTTTAAAGCGCATCGTTACGTCGACGCTTGCAGGTTTTAATAAAAAGGTTTTAGCACAAATACATAATATACAGATGGACGTTGTCAATTCTTTTTAAAATTAGCAAATTAAATTAATAAAAAAATATTTTTCTACTCATTTGACCATATTAAACTATTTAAGCTAACATAGACTGAAATTCGAAATTTTATATTAACACGAATAATTGTATAAAAATGTTTACCGCTAATTACATAATGTTAGTTGATAAGGTAGTTTATTCATTTATGGGCAAATAAGTCTATAAATAATAGGTTTCTATTCTATTCTAATTGTTATTTCTGTTGGTAAAACTTTCTGGTTATCATTTTAGTTCATAAGATTTGTATTAATCTATAGGCCAAACTTGAAATCAAACTCAAATCATTTATTCAAACTAGCTTTTGATCGAGACTACGTCCACGTGAATGACGATTATTGCGGATGCTGTGTATATTTACAAATCCTTATATGAGGCTCAAGCAAAGTTTGTACAAAGCTGAATTAAAATCAGTTTAGTAGTTAAGCCATGAAAGCATAACAAATAAACAAAATTTATTTTCCATTTATAATATTAGTATGGATTGCAAACCGTTTTGAATTAACCTGAAAATATAGGTTTTCTATTCTATAAGACCCCAAGAATAATTCTGGTAACCATTTTTCTATTATACGTATTTGTATTTCGGTCAAAGGTTAAGCTAAGCTAGCCGCGGTCGGTCTGTGGATGGGTGACCATCCCTTTCATACCGAGTTCCCTCCGTACCTCGGAAAGCACGTAAAGCCGTTGGTCCCGGCTGTCATTTGTAGATCTTTGGCAGTCGTTATGGGTAGTCAGAAGCCAGAAAACCTGACAACCAGTCTTACCAAGGGGTATCGTGTTACCCAGTAACTGGGTTGTGGAGGTCCGATAGGCAGTCGTTCCATGTAAAACATTGATATTCAGCTGCTGTATCCGGTTAGACTGGAAGCCGACCCCAATATAGTTGGGAAATGGCTAGGCAGATGATGATGATGATTTGTATTTTTTTTTTCATTTAACGGGTAATCTAAAGCCATATAACATTATAAGCTACAGGGTTATGACCCTCGAGGGATTTCCGATCAAAATTTGTATATGTGGTCAAAATCGCAATAGACGGGAATGTGTCTGCGGTTTGATCTGACGATTTTATTCAATGAAATGTTGTACAATTTTAATTTGGATGTGATCTCGCGCGTATGGATGGTAACCATGGTAACAGTGAGGTCAATGCACAATGTAGATCTGTCCTTTTTTTTAATTTGTTTTTTGCAAATAGGTTCTCAATGAATGGCAGACATTCCTAGCCTAGTTTGGGGGTTATAATCAGATAATACATACGTATATTGTTTTTATGTTTGGTCACCCAAAACTTTTTGGAGTGTAATCCAATTTTATTTCGATGATTCTTTGTTTGATGGATGGATGCCTCAAAGTTGGTCTCATATAAATTTCATTAAAATATTCCACCTCTAAGGGTGGAAAATTAAGGAATGACATACGTTTCTCAATTAATTGCCGGATTATTGCCGAATGAATGATTCAGTAAGACAAAAACGTA
This sequence comes from Charanyca ferruginea, assembly GCA_947361185.1. Taxonomy (NCBI): domain Eukaryota; kingdom Metazoa; phylum Arthropoda; class Insecta; order Lepidoptera; family Noctuidae; genus Charanyca; species Charanyca ferruginea. The sequence goes on from OX376073.1 coordinate 21,353,830, forward strand.
TACGGGACATCATTAATGTTTGTTTGATTGAATTGTAATTCGCGTCCTTCTGAGTACCATAACACCTACTGCGATCGCCAACATGCATGGGCCAAGCATGGCGATTATGACAGTGGGCATTTAAAGGTTGACGTGATGATGATGATGAGGACTGCGTAATTAAATATATTAACACTCATCATCACTTCAGCTTACTAACGTCCACCGCAGCAGACTGATCCTGCGCTGCATGGGACGCCCTCTAGTTTGAATATACGAGTACTAACGCTCATATTATTTTGTATGGTATCGGATCTACTATGCAAATAATCGGTCATAATTAATATCTGTATTGAAATATGTTATTTTTTTAAGAAAAGAAAAAAACCTATGAAATTACCGATGAGTTTGAAATATAGCAAGTTTTTCCAACTCTTTGATAATGTCTCCGTATTTTTCTGTCATTATTTAAAAGAGATTGCATTTTTTTTACTGCTGAAGGTATAGTATAAGTGAGTTACTAATGATAAATATTTTTAAGCTAGTGTATTTTTTTGTCTTTGCGTGCCTACATGGTAAAATATGACTGAACTTACTATAATTTTTGTCATCTTTCATCTTCTATATTAATTCAATAATAATTTCTACCCCTGCCTCTTATCCTGTTCCTGTGTTTTGTGCCCTTTTTTATCATGATCATTTAAAAACCAATCAGTCAAATAACACTATCTTCATTTTTAGGTTTCCGTACATTAAAAGGAAAAAACGGAACTCTTATAGGATCACTTTGTTGTCCGTCTGTCTGTCTGTCTGTCAAGAATTTTTATCTCGGGAAAACCATATACTCAAGTCTACGATCCCTTGATGCTGTAAAAAAATCAACCCTTTATGTTAACGTGAAAAAAAGATACGGCTGTATATGTCGCAAAAAACGCATTTATAATATTAAGTAGATTAAAGTATGGATAGTAGGTATGGATTAGTATAGAAGTATGGATATGTACCTACTAATATGTACGGAACCCTCGGTGAGCGAGTCCGACTCGTACTTGTCCAGTTTTTTAATAAATAAATTCTCATCCCTTAATACAAAACAAAAACAAAGTGACTCATGCTTTAGTGAAATTTAACTTTTCACAAATTTACTGTGAAATATAACTTGTTAAGATTATTGCTACAGTTTTAGTGCCACCTCCCACTACCAATGAATATTTGCTTTTATTAATTCAAATCAATTAAAAATCAATCAGTCAAATAACTTTATCTTCATTTTTAATAAATAAATTCTCATCCCTAAATACAAAAAAAAAAACAACCGCCTTCAAAAAGTAAAAAATAACTTTCAATTCGCAAGTCGGCGGCTTTGGTTTTGCTTGTTATTTAGTATTGCCACTGACTTGCGAATTGAAAGTTATTTTTTACTTTTTGAAGGCGGTTGTTTTTTTCGTAAAATTTTTTTTTTTCGCTTTTTAGTGCTTGCTTCTCATCATAGAAATGAATTATGAAACGGCGACACCAAAAAAAATCTGTCATCCCTTAATTTTCAACCCTTAGGGGTGGAATATTTTCTTGAAATTTATATGGGACCAAATTTGAGGTATACATCATTTCATCATTTCAGCCGAAAGACGTCCACTGCTGGACATAGGCCTCCCCCAAGTGGCGCCACATTGACCGGTCCCGTGCGACTCGCATCCAGCGGATCCCCGCAACCTTTACCAGGTCATCGGTCCACCTAGTGGGAGGCCTTCCAACGCAACGTCTTCCGGTTCGCGGTCGCCACTCTAGAACTTTTCGACCCCATCGGCCATCTGTTCTGCGAGCAATGTGCCCTGCCCACTGCCACTTAAGTTTGGCAATTCTTCGGGCTACGTCGGTAACCTTGGTTCTCTTGCGGATATCCTCATTTCTGATTTTATCACGCAAGGAAGGTGAAATATAAAAATAAATATATAAAAAATAAAAAAAATGTTTATAAATTGAAAACTACTGGGCCAAACAATGTTAAATTTTTATGGGACCAAATGGCAACTATTTCGCATCAAACTAAAGAAGAATCACGTAAATCGGATCATAAATCTCAGAGTAATCGATGTACATACATAAAAAAAAACAACGGAATTGAGAACCTCCTCCTTTTTGAAGTCGGTTAAAAAAGAAAACAAATTGACTCATGCTTTAGCGAATTTGAACTTTTCACAACTTTACTGTGAAACATAACTTGTTAAGAATTATTGCTACAGTTCTAATGCCACCTCCCGCTTCCAATGAACATTAGTTTTTATTATTTCAATATAAGTAAGTGATATTGCCACAATTATACTTCACGGCAACCTTGCATTGTCTTTTTTAAAATAAAAGCAACATTGAAACTTTAAAAGAGGTTAGTTTTAAATATTATGTTACTAGCGGGCCCGGCAGACGTTGTCCTGCTGAAAATAAAAAAGTCCTACAACCGGACTACAACGCCACCTACCGGGTCCAATTGTGAATCTAAACCATTCTCGAATCCACTGAAACACACACAAAAAAAATCATCAATATCGGTCCAGCCGTTTAGGAGGAGTTCACTTTCATACACACGCACAGAAGATTTTTATATATAAGATGGTCATGGCCGCCAATCTCAATAAAGACTAACCAAGCACGCAGAAGATGTAATAAAAACTTGCTCTAAAATACAGTCTTGCGGAATCAGAAGTACCTACCGTACTATAGGTATGTGCCCGACCCAATTCTTGAAATTGGCAATATCACGTTGTATTGAGATCGATCTATCATCACTAACAGAACGATTGTTGCAAATAAGCCTGGCATAGTGGTAGTAAATCGATTGGAGCATCGCGCAATGATTGTTGATTTAGCGGTTACGCATGACGAAAACCTTGTGAAGGCCGAGCTAGATAATCAGATCAAGTATCTTGACTTGGCCCGCGAGGTGGTTGACATGTAGGATGTGGACTCTGCTACAGTCAATAGCTTAATAGCCAAGAGCTTCGATCAATATCTAAGGAAGCTCTCGTTGGGTGGTTGAGTTTGGTTCAGAAACAGTACTTCTTTTCACGACCCGCATTGTCAGGAGGTTCCTCTCTTTGGAGTCCTGACTGCCGGTAGTTGGAATCCTGTTCCCGATACAGATATTCAACGGGACGACCGTGAAGTAAGTATAATAGATAACAGGGGTAAGTCATCGTCTGCCTAGCCTTTTCTCAAAAATGTTGGGGTCGTCGTCTAATTGAATACAGCTTTCCATGGAGCGATTAACTGTCCGCCGTCCACAACCCAGTTACTGTGTAACACGATACCTCTTGGTAAAGCAGTTGTCAGACTTTCTAGCTCCTGACTACCCATAACGACTGTCAAAGATCTGCGATTAACTGTCCGCCGTCCACAACCCAGTTACTGTGTAACACGATACCTCTTGGTAAGGCAGTTGTCAGACTTTCTAGCTCCTGACTACCCATAACGACTGTCAAAGATCTACGAATGACAGCCGGGAACAACGGCTTTACGTGCTTTCCGAGGCACAAAGGGGTCTCGGTAAGAAATGAATGGTGGATCGACGGGCGGACAGTGGTAAGCGTAGCTTAATCACGACGTAATGATCCTTATGTCTATTCTGTTACAATCTCCCTCGGTGAAACTGAAGTGAGCTGTCATCCGTTCGTCTGCTTGTGTCAATCCCTGACATCGGGACGGAAGACAGCTCACTTCACCTAGGTGTGATTGTAACAGAATAGCTCTACCGTACAGCTATGTTATTTTGTAAGAACTCACTTCAGTTCTCACTTCTTCTTCTCATAAAAACTACGCTCGCGCCACTGAGTGACAACATAGGTGAAGAGAACTATTATTACGTTACTATTTTAGCGAATACCGAAAACTTTTCACTACAGGTAAGTAAAATCGGAAATGAGATAAGATTCGAATTCGCGGGTGAATTCTTACAGAATTGCGCTGCTGCTTTAACACAGTCAAGAGCTCAACATAATAAAGTTAAAGCATAACAAGTACCTTATATGATAAGAAAACAATTGTTGACAAATTTTATTGAAGAGTAATATTATTATGACCGAGAACAAAAGATTTAATCTTCACCTCCAAGCCATTTAAGTGTCCAAAATATAATAAAATTGGGGAGGTATTACAATTCTAAACATGTATGCCTACAACGGCCTACGCGCTACGAGGAGCTACGCGCATTGGCTACGAAGTTTCGTAGGCCGGCGCGCGCCTACGCAATGTCTACGTCTCTCCGCCCACTCCATAAAGTTATAACTTTGTGTTCTAAGTTTATCATTTACTAAATATTGGATTATTTTGGTTGACAAATTTTACGTGGGATACTATTACTATTTTCAATCGTATTACAAGACCAGTAAGATATTTTTTGCAGCTTATCGCGTCTGCTGAGCTGGGTTCGATTCCTGTATGAAAACAAGATTTTTTCTAGAAATAATTCTTAGTAAAAGTCCAGATTCTAGGTTTCAAATTCAAATTCAAATATTTATTGCTCAACACAGTACATCAGTTTGTTCATGGTTTAGTTAGTCATGACTATTTTGAGAAATTAAGAAATATAATCAGTTAGCCTAACTGCACATACTCCACAAAGTGGTAAACACAGCCTGATATTTTTAAACAGTAGCTTAATCCATATTTTTAATATAAAAAATGCGTAACGTGTTACGTTTTCACGACAAAACGGCTGAACCATTTTTGATGAAATCTGGCATGAAAATATCTTGAACCCTCGGGACGGACATAGGCTACTTTTTAATCCGCGACTTCGTCTGCATTCAAGATAACCGGCACTCACGCGGACGAAGTCGCGAGCAACAGTTAGTATACCATTAAACATGAAACACACACACACACTCTGAAATAGTGTAGATCAATAAAATACGTTTTTTAGGGTTCCGTACCTCAAAAGGAAAAAACAGAACCCTTATAGGGTCACTTTGTTGTCCGTCTGTCTGTCTGTCCGTCTGTCCGTCGAGACCCTTTATCTCGGGAACGCGTAGAGGTCGCGTAGAGTTGAAATTAAGACCATACACTTAAGTCTTAAGTTAATAAAATCTTTCACCATTAGAATGCTACACTATCCTTGAGTAACAAAGACTATATTTTGAAAAAGCTATCGATCCTTGAGAAAATAAACACGAACGAAGTCGCGGGCAAAGTGCTATATTATTATATAGTCATTACACATTTCGTTAGTTATAAGGTCCAATGTAATAAGGACCTATCCTTTCCGAAAGTCGGGTAGCAGCGGCTTCCTACAACCAACAACAACCTACTCCTCCTTAACAAACTCACTGTGATCCCCAAGACACCTGCCAAGCGTGGGGATTATGGCACCCCCCCCCCCCCCCACACTCATGGCAAGGCTCAAGTCAACAGTCAACAGTGGACGTCTTCCGGCTGATGATGATTAATAAGAACCTGGCCCAAGACCAATAACTGGACTCAAATATCAACAAATTTCGGAATTTCGCCTACTAAACTCCTGACAAAGTAAGAAGTCCCATTTGACGTTTCTTCTTTCGAACTAGTACGTAAGCAATTGAAAAATAAAATTCATAATCCCAATTAATTACTATGTTACCACACATACTACTAAATTACTAATTAAATTACTACTCTAGCACACACTACAATCATACACTACACACACATTCACACATCTTTTTCTTTTTTAATTTATCTTTACTTTTTTGTTTGTTTTGTTTGTTTTACCACATTGTAAGTGGATATTGGTATTCTTACAATATTATTGTCCAACGGTATTCGAGAGGTGGAAATCTGGTGACCTGTAATACAGGTTTTAATTACCTACCACAGGCACCAGCGATTCACAAATGTATTTGTAACTTGTGTATGCCAATAAATATTATTATTATTATACTATAACAACAAGTATCATTCGAAACCATCAAGTTTAACTTTATATATTGAAAAAAATGCACTCAAAAACACGAATTAATCGTTGATTCATATTCAAAAATGATACTATGTCAAATGGGACTTCTTGGATTGTCAGGAATGTAATTAGAATCTCTTAAGGATTTTTTTTCACCGAGGTGAGAATCGATTGACCGACGTGGTAGAGTGGTTGAAAGCGCGTCCGCTGGTGCTTGTAAACACTACTCCTAGTGATATATTGCAACTAAATGAAAGAAAATTTAAAACATATATTAAAAGTACACTCTGTAAACAAGCATATTACAGTTTAGAGGATTGTATCCCTGATAAGAATGCTTGGAAACATGCTGGTCCGGGCTCCATAGGACAATCTACAGTCTAGACAAAATCAAACTGATTGCTAATTAAAACTTCTTAATTTATACTTACTATATACATTATATTTAATTCTTGCTTTGGGTCACACACTGGTTCATAGTTTGTTGAAATGTATGGAGTAGTTGTCTACTTTTACAATAATTGTAAATAATAATATGTGAACACTATGTATCTATGTATACAACTTAGCTGTCATTCTTTATCTTGTAATACTTTGTACATACTTCATAATAGTGTTTTTATGCAAGGTCCATCGTATTCACGTATAGTTATATAACTGTAAACTGTAAATGCAAAATATTGTACACATTTATTTTTAAAAGAGTAAGTATGGAGTTTTCTTGCCCATTCTTCTCCATACGAAACTACCTTTTGGAATGGGCAACTAGAATCAACTTTATATTTTTTTATTATGACGTTCAAAAGTGCCTTTTAATGGTCTAATTAAAATAAATAATTCGACTTTGACTTTGACTTTACACAAACTAAGACATTAAATTCCATACTAATAACTTATTACGGTTTACCGCTGAACCGCAAAGGCAATTGGACTGATAAGACAATTAAACCAAGTGAGGTGAGTGATTGCAGTATAATATTAAGGCCACGTTCATATCAAACGTATAGTCAACCACCAACTGACTGTCAGCGGGTGTTACGTTTGGTGTAAACGCAGACTTAAAAAAAAACATTTTTTACAAAAAGGTTGCCTGTTTTGTAAAAAATTTAAAATCTAATAAGTGAAATAACTTCAGCATATAACACACATGACTTTAGTTTTGGAAGTCGGTGGCTTTGTTCTGTATGATGTTTTGTACTGCCACCGACTTCCGAAACTAAAGTCATGCCTTAAAGTGGTTGCAATATAAATTTCATGAACATATTCCACCTCGAAAGTTGGAAAATTAAGGGATGACTTAATGGTGTTACCGTTTCGTAATTAATTTGGATGACAAAAAGTAGGCTCAAAAATGCGAAAAAAAATACCATTTTTACAAAAAAGACCTTAGTCTTCAAGTAAGTAGTACAAAATAACTCTAATTTCGGAATCAAGAAAAGGTCGGTGGCAATAGAAAACTACAAGCAACAAAGCCGCCGACTTGCAAAAAAAGTTATTTTTCACTTCTCTTGCTCAAAAAGGCCGTCATTGTAGCATACCAGAGCGGGGATAAAATAGCATTTCATCCTCTAGGGGAAAAAGCTTTTTTTTTAATTTTTGTGTGTCAAATATGACAATGAGCCTACAAAAACGAAAAAGTCTTTAGTCATAAGTAGAATAATCATGAATAAAGACTCGACTTATTACTGTTTCATAAAAAAGAACCTCATTTTAATTTTGAAAATGGAACTAAAATCGGCGATCTCTGGTAGAATGCATGCAATGTGTTGCGGCTACAGAAGAAACAAAAAAAAGACATTGGCGCGAAATCTTTATAATTTTTCACTAATTGCAAATTAATTGGTAGTGACCGTAATTAATTTCTCGCAATCGTAGTGAAAAGTATAGTGTAACACACGGCGCTAAAACCCATCAAAACTCGGTTTCTATTTACTCCCTCGCTAAAGCTCGGGAGTAAAACTACCTCGTATGTAATGGGTCATTTTAGCTCCTTGTTTAACAATCTACTATTGTACTTTTTGATGGCCTTTTTTGTAAATAATTATTTTTTTAGTTTGGATGTCGGTTACCTACCGCAGACGCTGAAAGAGACATGAAAAAGTAGCCTATGTCCAGATAACAAGCTATCTCTTTTCCAAATTTCATAACAATCGGTTTAGTGGTTTTGTAGTAATGCGATATCAAACAAAAGGGTTAAAGTCAAAGCATTTATTTCAATTAAAACGAGAGTTACAAAGTTTCAGTTATTTAGTAAGAAAGTTGAAGCTAGTTGCTCGTACTCGTAGGATCCAAAACGTAGGATGAGGAAGAACGAGCAAGAAACTCCACGGACACCCTTTTTAATCTCTTTTTATATTATATTTATTTTTAATTAGAATGTTTTGGATTTCTCTTCACTTAGGTACATTGTTTTCACATATAGAAGCAACAAGAATAATGTAGCCTGGATTTTGTAAAAGCTTGATTGAAAAGAGTGTCCGTGGAGTTTCTTGCTCGTTCTTCTCCTTAGAGACCTACCCTACGTTTTGGACCGAGCAACTAGCTTCAACTTTCTGACTAACTAACTGACTCTTTGACTATTCAAAAGTGCCTGCAAATGGTTTAATTGAAAGAAAGAAAGAAAGAAAAAGCATTTATTAGCCCGCACAGGACGAAACACTCAAATAACAACAAGGTTTAAAATTATTACAAAATAAAAAACGAATCGGTCCTGTACGATGCCAAAAAAAAAAAATAAATAAAAAAAAAAAAAAAAAAAATAAATTGAAATAAATGCTTTGACTTTGACTTTGAATCAAGTTTCTGATTACATTATTCTTGTTGCTTCTATATGTGGATGCACTGTAGGTGAAGAGCAATCCAAAGAATTTAATAAATTATTAATAACTAGCTTCTGCCCGGGGCTTCGCCGGCGTAAAAAAGAACGATTATCCCAAGGAACACATTATCGGGATAAAAAGTATCCTATGTGTTAATCCAGGAAATGGTCTACCTGTGTGCTAATTTTCATGCAAATCTGTTCAACAGTTTACGCGTGATTGAGTAACAAACATCCAAACATCTTCACAAACTTTCACATTTATAATATTAGGTCCTTACATATGAAATTGCCGATACTTAATACTGGCAACTTTGAAATCAAATATTTTGTGTTTGATTAGGAATTCCAAATTCAAAATTATTTCAAAATAAAGACTAAAGAATATTGTTTTAAAATTCGTGTTTCATTTGTTTTATCGTCATTTGTTTGGGCTTGAAAATTGCTATTGCAACAACAATGGAGAAATTAAAAATTCACGATATTTACGAATATGAGTTCTACCGTGGCACCAGTGCAGCAGAAACGGCTCGAAGGATTAACGACGTGTACGGGCCAAGCACCGCTAACGAACGAACGGTGCGTTTTTGGTTTCAACGTTTCCGTTCTGGAAATTTTGATTTACAAAATGAGCCTCGTGGACGACCGGATACTCAAGTGAATAATGAAGAATTAAAGGCGATAGTTGAAGCGGATCCATCTCAAACCACTTCTGAATTAGCAGCAGCCTTTGGAGTAAGTGACAAAACAATCACTATCCATTTGCGTCAAATTGGAAAAGTAAAAAAGCTCGAAAAGTGGGTACCGTACGAATTGACTGAAACACACCAACAAACACGCGTCGGTTGCTGCGCTTCCTTGCTCAATCGTCACAATAATCAGGGAATTTTAAATCGTATTGTCACTTGTGATGAGAAGTGGATCGTGTACGATAATCGCAAGCGATCATCACAATGGCCTAACCCTGGAAAACCGGCAAAACCTTGCCCCAAGCGAAAACTGACCAAAAAGAAGATTCTAGTTAGTGTTTGGTGGTCCTGTGCTGGTGTCATCCACTACAGCTTCATGAGATCAGGCCAAACGATTACTGCAGACATGTATTGTCAACAGTTGCAAACAATGATGGAAAAGCTCACCATTAAAGAACCGAGATTGGTCAATTGCTCTAGCCCATTGCTCCTTCAGGATAACGCTCGACCACATACTGCTTATCAGACGGTCGCCAAGTTAGAGGAGCTGCGACTGGAAACTCTGCGTCACCCACCATACTCTCCAGATCTTGCCCCAAACGATCACCATTTATTCCGAAATTTGGACAACTTTTTACAAGGAAAAAAAATCAATTCTGATGAGGCAGTTTAAACAGCCTTCAAGCAGTTCATCGATTCTCGCTCCCAGGATTTTTTTACCAAAGGGATCAATGAGCTCCCGATAAAATGGCGAAAGTGTATCGATAACAATGGTACATACTTCGATTGACTAAATATATAATTTCTTTTAAAAATGTTATTTTTAATTTTTTGATACCGAGCGGCAATTTCATATGTAAAGACCTAATACTATTATTCACATTCATTTATTTTATATACATATTAAATTACATTTTTAAATATTCATATAAAAACAAAACATTTAAAAATATAAAAAATAGTACCTCACCGGTATCGGGAACAGGGTCCAAGCTACCGGCGGTCAGGGCTCCAGAGAGAGAAACCTCCTGACAATGCGGGCCGTGTCCAGAAGTACTGCCTTCTGAATTAAGCCCTTGATCCAGCCGTCTAACGAGAGCTTCCTTAGATGTTGGTCGAGGCTCTTCGCAATTAAGCCATTGGCTGTAACAATTATCGGCACAATGATCGCTGAGTCCACATTCCACATGTCGACAACCTCATGGGCCAAGTCAAGATACTTTATCTGCTTGTTATTATTATTATTATATATATTATATTATTTTATTAAATTATAGTAGGATTATAAATATTAATAAATTAGTTAATTCAATTGATTAATTATTGATATTTTATTAATTATTTTTATATCTTTATTTTTTTATTATGTTCCTCATTTATAACTTACTAGCCACCCGCCCCGGCTTCGCACGGGTACAATGTAGTATAACTATCCGTATAAACCTTCCTCTTGAATCACTCTATCTATTAATGAAAACCGGATTAAAATTCGTTGAGGAGTTGAAAATATCCAAGCGTACAAACAGCGGGAGCGACTTTGTTTTATATTATGTAAATATAACTATTAATATTTATTAATATTAACTTATTAATTAACTAATATTATAAATACGAAAGTAACTCTGTCTGTTACGCTTTGACGATGAAACGGTTGAACCGATTTTGATGAAACTTGGTTTGAAAATAGCTTGAACCTTAGGAAAGGAGATAAGCTCCTTTTTAATCCGCGACTTTGTCTGCATGCGCGATAACCGACAATCACGCCAACGAAGTCACTGGCAAAATCTAATTTATTATAAATGCCAATGAAAGTAGTGAATATGTATAGTATTAGGCAATTACCTTTAAATCTGAAAAAATAACTTAAGGTTTTTGCATCTCAGTACAGCTATGTACTTAGTAAAAATCACCCTCAATGAATTTAGGTAAACTGCAGTGCTATTCTATTACAATCTCCCTCGGTGAACACCTAGGTGAAGTGAACTGTCATCCGTCCGCCTGATGCAATCAATCCTTAGCTATTAGGTGAGATAACAGCTCACCTAAAGATTCTTCTTCTTTACTTAAATTCACCGAGAGAATTGTATAAAGAACTAGCGAGTCCGGCTGGCGAAGTCCTGCCTTGAAATTTAAAAAGCCTCAACAGTAGCGCCACCTTCCTGTTCCAATTGTGTTTTGAAACCATTCAGGAACCCATTGCAATATACACGCAAATTTTCATAAAAATCGGTCCAGCCGTTTAGGAGGAGGAAGGGGACAAACACACGTACAGGATAATCGTAATATATTAGCTTTTGCCCGCGACTCCGTCCGCGTGAATGTCGGACATCGCGGATGCAGACAAACTTGCGGATTAACAAGTACCCTATGTCGTTCCCCAGGGATCAAGCTATCTTCATACCAAATTTCATCAAAATCGGTTCAGTCATTCATCGTGAAAGCGTAACAGACAGAGTACTTTCGCATTTATAATATTTGGATAGATATTATAGTATCTATAGATTTAGATACCATTGCGGAACAAATTCATTTTAGTATTTTTTACTTGCGCTTAGCAAAGCTTACTATCAATCACACTCTAAATAAAGCTTAATTTTATTATTACGATTTTACAAAAAGCATTTTTTATTGTGAAGTAAATCACACGATTGTTGAGTGACAAATATTGTTATGTAGGTACGGGAATCTAACCCGCGACACATAATGTACTTTGGCATATTACGCGCCTTCTTTAAACCCCATATAAAATGCAGAAGGTATACCTATCTAACTATTGCTTTAATGCACTACTTGAACCACAAACAATTTAGTGTGATACCTAAGTTTCAGTCAATCGTTTGTTTGTTTGTTCAGGATTGGATAAAATGCAAGTTTTTGTAAGAAGTTGAAAATGAAAATAAAATCAGATCATAATAAGAGAAATTAGTCAAAGTACAAGAAATCGTTTGCGCTGCAGCCATATTCCATCGACAAAGTTCGGACAATTATGATGAAAAACTATGATGCACCTAATTGTGAATCATGTGGCACCTGTGCCACATGATTCAGAATTCATTACAGATTATACATTATACATTACAGATCCTGATCTGTAATGACAGACGATATCCAACATTGCTTGATGGAGTGTGACCAGAATCGGAGAAAGAGGGAAGCTATTTTTGAATTATAAAATAAGCAAGTAAGATATCACTATGTCAACCTTTAGACGCCCACTGCTGGGCATAGGTCTGCCCCAGGGGGGGTTCAGCCGTAATCGCCATGCTTGGCCGATGCATGTTAGCAATCGCAGTAGGTAAGTAAGATATAGGCGTATTTAATTGCATACTGTCTAACTTTAACTCAGATTTGGCGAAATCAGTGTATAATATGTGTACTGAGTAAGTAGGTAGATTTAGTTTTGCCACAATTGAACTGGATCTTGTTAAAAGTCCTGTAAATAAATAAAGTTATAAAAAAACAGTAGAAAAATATAATTTAATATCTATAAACTTATCAATAACTCTAGGGCCATGGGGTCCGAGTGCCCATATTGTTTTTCGTGACATCGCCAAGCGGCTGGTCTACTCTTCACGTGACCCGAAGGCAGGTCTATTCTTGGGTCACAGAAACACCATTGCCATACAACGTGGCAATGCTGCCAGCATGTTGGGCACGTGTCCCGTTGACAGCGATGTAGATGAGTTTTTTGGTGCCCTTTGAGCTCCCGTGCCATTTTCTTGGAATTGTGCATAATATTATTATTTAGATGTATTGTTTGTTTAATAAAGTTTTTCTAGCATAATAAATAAATGAATATAATTTTGATTGGAATTAAATACTACTATTAATTTTACTTACGCTGATAAGTTTATGTTGCACACAAACTGAATGACGGAAGTATGTTTTATAGTTTAATTTATGGTAATAAACTGTAGATGATTCGGGAAAAGCTGTAAACATACAGTTAAAACTGTAGGGTTAGTAGCACTGCGTACAAATGATTTAATAAATTGCAAGATGCTTTGCAAACCATTATATTATATCCAATCAAAACAGATAACAGTAGCCCATTTTAGACTAACGTGTTGACCATTTTAGTCATTCCTACAATAAAATTGAATATTATCGTTTTTTCAATTGGTTTCGAAGTCTTCTAGTTCGCGAAATACTATAACGGAACATAAACTCGATAACAAGTTTATTTCAATATTCATTACTTTAACTTACCGTTATAAACTCACCCCTAATTGTCACCAAATCATATCTTAGAGATATATAGTGTAATATGACGTCAGAAGTCGTTATAAAACACATATTACTTTTTAATCTGGCGTTGCTCGTTTACGAGTGATGGTCGCTCACGGTATATAAGGCGAGGCGATGTAGAGCCGAGGAGTAGACACCTGTTTATCGCCGACTGTGCGGACGGGACTTGCGGACGAATGTGAGTACAACACTATTTTTTATATAAATATTTTAGGTCTTCTTTTTCGGTGCGGATAAATCTCGTGTGGAATAATGGTGTTGATATTTAATTTCCGTTCGTTTTTAGGGGGGCATTTTTTACGTAGATTTCAATTTAATAATTTGACACAATATATATTTTAAAAGGTGATAATAGTTACTATACTAAAACCTACGTTATAATTACTATAAAACATCTCTCAATTGTTTTCCTTTAAACCTGAAAACAGAAACGCGTTTCAATTACTTTAAGTACTGTAAAGAAAAACTTTTAAATGCTTTGGAAACTTTTTCACTACATAACTTTCGTATTAATGCTCTCTTTAATTCTTTAATAAAAAGTGATCCATACTTCTTCTATTTTGACGGTAGTTTAAACGACTTCAAAGAGCTTCAGACGCATCTTTTAAAGGCCTTATTGGCTCTGAAAAATCTTGTGACTTGATGAAAAGTGGCTTACCATTTTTCTTTTACTAACTTGTAATCAGTGAACTAAGTGACTGATATATCAGATACCTAATATTTACGTTCGATTCTTTTCTCTAACGTGAAGATATATTCACTATTCTATTAGTAAATTTTGTTCGCAATTTCAGACATTTATGTTCCAAAAAGAATACAATACAATTCAATTATTTTGAGAAATACAAATTGATCTTAAAGACTCAATACATGAACTGGTAAACTATCAAATAAGTATGTAGTAGATTTTATACCAACATTATAAGCTAATTTTTCCATCATCAGATAACTTTTATCTGGTGTATAAATATGGCGATTCGACGTATTTTCTATACAACCACTGTCAATCTATTATATAACTATTGAAATATAACATACTAGCTATTGCCCGCGACTTCGTCCGCGTGAATGTCGGTTATCGCGGATGCAGACAAACTTGCGGATTAAAAAGTACCCTATGTCGTTCCCCAGGGATCAAGCTATCTTCATACCAAATTTCATCAAAATCGGTTCAGTCGTTTCATCGTGAAAGCGTAACAGACAGAGTTACTTTCGCATTTATAATATTAAGTATGGAAGTATCGATTAATATAACTATTTAAAAATCAGTCTTTAGTGTTATAGGTACCAAGAAAATTCATGTACTATTACGTATACCGATATTTGAAGACAAGTATATAGCAATTTCACATTGTTCTTAGATTAATATCTAGCAAGCTTTATTAGTTCATAATCCATACTACCTAATATTTTAAATGCGAAAGTAACTCTGGCTCTCTGTTAAGTTTTGACGACGAAACGGCTGAACCGATTTTGGTATGAAGATAGCTAGAACTTTGGGAACGGACATAGATTACGTTTAAATACGCGATTTCGTCTGCATCCACGATAACCGACCGTCCAATGCGGACGAAGACGCGGGTAAAAGCTAGCTTTTTAATAAAAGGAATTCATTATTGAATAATTTCAGGCTGGCTTTTCATTAAAAAAAAATACATTTTTGTAAAATGCATTCTTAGTACTAATTATCCTGCGATAACCAATTGAATATACCTACCAAACAAAACTGTTAGAAATTAAAGAGAATTAAAAATAGAATTAATAGAGAATCAAAAGTATTTTAACTCATTAGAATTAATTTCTGTTAAAATAGACCGAACAAGGTAAATAATATTATGTTATGTTATAGTATTACAAATAAGACCTCTGAAATAGACTTAGATCCCGAAAAAGTCAAAACTACGTAATTTTAGCATTACAAAAATTGAGATTAAATAGATATGGAATATGTAGTGCCTACCTATGCCGCGAATAGCTCTATCTACCACATTACCCCGTGGGTATCGTAGAAAGCGACAGAGAGATATTGACCAGGTGGTCAAGTCTGCTATTTTTATAATTTCGTCATTCCAACACGATTCCATTGTCATTTTGCTAAAAGTTCGTAATCTGCTAAATCCATAATGGTCGATCATTGGTCGGTCAATGGTCTCAATCGGTCTTATAATAGAATTGTGTTATAATGACATTGTCAACAAATTTGAACATTTATTCATGCCAGATTTCATTTATATATATTTTTACATATTATTTATAAAGTGTTATAAGCAATCTGAAGTAGTAAGAAGTTCGTAAACTAAGTCAGTCAATAATTTGTCATTATGTACGAGATTACCATTCTATATCATTTCTTTCAATGGACTGTCATTGGTTGACCATTGGAAAGTCATAATGACGCCATTATATTAGTAGATTACCAAACTTGTCAAAATCACGATTATGAAATCAATGACAGACCATTCTGACACTATTGTAATAGCAGACTTGAGGCCCAGAGGATAGACAGCAGCGTCCTTCTTAGTACCATAATACCTCCTGCGATCGCCGAAAAACAGCACAAGCATGGCGATTACGGCTGAACCCCCATTTGGTGGGAGACCTATGCCCAGCATTGGACGTGTAAAAGTTGACATGATAATGATGATGTAGTAAAAATATATCTTTTTATACTTGATACTACAAAAGGGCCTAGTGTTGAATTTAGTAAGAACGCTTATATATCTTCTTATCTACAAATTCCTCTATCTATTAAAAAAACTATCATGGCAGGATTTATAAAAAAAAATAAAGATGTTTAGAGTAGTTGAAATTCTAATTCTTATACTCTTGGGTACCTGAAGAGCATCATCAGCCATTTAGAATATTTTTAAACCCCCGCAATAAAAATAGCTGTTAAAAGTGAATAATTTAACGAAAAACTCATTATTTATGTTATGTATTAGTGACACTGACATTTCTTACACTGAAATTGCATCGTTTTATGGGAAATAATATCACAAACAATGGTTATTTTTTCCACACACTTGTCACATCACTTGTTTGTCAATTTGATAGATCCGTTAATGCCTCATTTTCTTTTTTTAGGGTTCCGTAGCCAAATGGCAAAAAAACGGAACCCTTATGGATTCGTCATGTCTGTCTGTCCGTCCGTATGTCACAGCCATTTTTTTCCGAAACTATAAGAACTATACTATTGAAACTTGGTAAGTAGATGTATTCTGTGAACCGCATTAAGATTTTCACACAAAAATAGAAAAAAAACAATAAATTTTGGGGGTTCCCCATACATAGAACTGAAACTCAAAAATTTTTTTTCTTCAAACCCATACGTGTTGGGTGTTATGGATAGGTCTTCAAAAATGGTATATTAAGTTTTCTAATGTATTTTTTTTCTAAACTGAATAGTTTGCGCGAGAGACACTTCAAAAGTGGTAAAATGTGTCGTCGTCCCCCCCGTGTAACTTATAAAACAAGAGAATGATAAAATTAAAAAGAAATATTTGATGTACATTACCATGTAAACTTCCAACGATAATTGGTTTGAATGAGATCTAATAAGTAGTATTTTTTAATACGTCATAAATCGTAAACCGCAATTTACCTTTCTTTCAATCAACTCAAATATAAAAACAAAAAAGAAATTATATTATGTTACTTGCTGCAACGGAACCCTTCATGGGCGAGTCCGACTCGCACTTGGCCGCTTTTTTTATAAACACAAAATGAGCAACGATATAAAACGAAAATGTGTTATTTTCTTTTCAAAATATTTTAATTATGCGGGGGTTTCAAAATTTGGTAAGTATTATCAATCTACTCCTGGTAATGTATTCTCCACATAAATATATTAAACCCTCTAAATGTTTTTTTTTATTCATACAAATGAATATAGGGGTCTCTCGCCATGATTATTTCAGTCATGCTAAAATGACATAGGTTTGACAACGCTGTGATCTTGAACCATATGTAATCTTTGTTAGATAACATATTATTAAATTAATAAAGTTAAAATATGTGCTCGCATGCTTCTTGTGGGTTCAAACCGGGCACGAGAAAGACCAATGTGACTTTTACAATGTCATATGCACTTTCTAAGTTTATCTTGGACTTCACTGAGATCGGTGAAGGAAAAATCAGACCTTATACTTAATATAACAGACAGTACAATAAACGTTCTAGTCAGCTATATAATAGGTTGAATAGAGAGATATATATATATGATAAACCACTATATGAATGTACAAAGAGATTATTATTTGGATAAAAAATTTAAGTTACGCAGATACTGAGGCACTGTTACAACACATGAAATAGCACACCCACACACACACACTCACACTCAGACATACATAAAACATGTAATAAGTAATTATGATCAAAATGTCTTTAGGTATGGAAGAGCGGAGTCTCTTACTATAGGCATTATTTACTTAAAAGGAGTCTCCAATCACCAAATTTTGTTAACCATTAATTGCTTATGCTTTTTTTTCATTTGAATAAGTCTGAAATCGCGAATTCGCCTTGCTTTCTCTGTATTAAAACAGGTCTTTGCCCAGCAGTGGGACAGTAATAGGCTGGTATTATTATTAAAATAGTAATAAATCATTAATATATTTCTGTTGTAAAAAAGATACGATAGTTACTTGGATATGCGACTATCCGTGGATTGCTATATAAAAATATTTGCCATCGATACAATAAGAAGAATTTAATTCTACTATGCCGATTATACTAAGCCAAAACTAACACGTTCTTTCTTAGGACTTCTTTACTGTCACGATCACGGTTTTGTTCTAGACCATACCTGAGAACCTTTTGGTTAGGCATCTGCCTAACCAAACAACATACCTGCCTAACTTTAAATACTCCACGACCTCTGCACAGTTGCATGCACTCGTAAGTACAATGTTTTGCGTGCGTTATATTCATTGAGCTGCAGCTGCAATTAAAGTAAAAATGGTTTCCTAGAAATATTTTTAAATCAATGTTACATATTATTATTTTGATGGAAAGCGTTAGTAGTTAACGGCTATAATATGTGTCTTTTTATACCCTGTATACCTAATAATTTATGATGTTGGCTAACTGACATTGAACGGTTAAATGTTAAATCGCCAAAGAAATTCTTTTATAATTTTCGGCTTACACATTAGAACAATTAGGAACAAAGTAGCAGACTCCCTTATAACTTACGAAAAGCATATGCCAGTACATTCAAACCGCGTAGCATATAATCTGATGGACGAAATTCCCAAATATAATTTTTCAAAGATAGAAAGAAGAAAAGAAGAAACCATTTATTCACGGGAGAGTGACGCACATTACAAAATAGTTTGTACAACAAGACTTAAAACTATAACAAGTGGATACATGTTGAGAGAAGGGAAATCTCTAAAAATATCTTAAAAATGTTTAGTAGGTAAAAGTTTTTTTTATTGTTCATTTTAGGTATTTTATAATTCTATGTTCTAATATTTACTGAATTAATTGTTGTTTTTAAATTCCATTGTCAAATTCTTTTTATTATTAGGTAGGTATTTAATTTGTTACCTTAGTTGTTCATTTTATTGTGCGTGCTATCATCATCATCATGTCAACCTTTAGACGCCCACTGCTGGGCAAAGGTCTCCCCCAAGGGGGGTTCAACCGTAATTGTCATACTAGGCCGTCGTGTTGGCGATCGCAGTAGGTGTTATAGTACTCAGAAGGACGCTGCTGCCCATCCACTGGTCAATATCTATAATAATCTCTGTCGCCTCCTACGACATCCACGGGTTGAAATGAGGTGGTGCGTGCTGTGGTCTCCTGTAATCCATGGATCTACAATATACTTTATAGTTGGGTATTAACAATATGTAATGTTTTTTGTATTACTTTTGCAGTAGGAGTTCCTAAAATAAATAAATAAGAGCACCACAGGATATTTATCGAAATGAGATACTCCACAAAAAATATATGGGACCTCAATGGATTTTGTTCCATGGACGACCTAGTTAGTTACGTAACCTCCAGTTAAATGTAAAGTACCACGGGTCGCAGAATAAGGAAGAGTAAACAAAAAAACCAACGAGGAGCTCTTTCCATCGACGACAGATAACAAATAATAATTAATTTCCTACAAATCCTATAATTTCTTAAACTTAATTAAAATTATTATTAATAATATTGTTGCAATATTTCAAACTGAAAATAAATTAATGTTCAAAGTTTACCAATTCTTGCACATTGTTGAAAACAGAGACTTGGTACTGTTCTGTTTTCTACCAAACGCGGTCATGGGAGTAAATAATGATTTCTGTTTCATATACCAAGGAAAAATCTTCATGTTAACATCATCTGCTTAGTTTTTCCCAACTATGTTGGGGATGGCTTCAGTCCAGCCAGATGCAGCTAAATACCAGTGTGTTACATGGAGCGAGTGCCTCTCTAACCTTCGTAACCCATGTAAAGTTTTTTTACCATATGTAAACATTAAAAAAAAAGGCCAACACTAATATGCATACATAAATTACTGTTGTAAAGACAAAGTTTATGGTTGTGGTACCCAACCAGTCTTGGCCTTCTTTTTGTAAAATGTTTGAACTCCAATGAATCATTGGAGTTCAAATATTTAATTTATGGCTTATTCCATAAATTAAATTATAAAAATAAAGTTTACCTATATCATGATTGGAGTTTCATAAACTTTTAAATCAACGTCCCACACATAGGAACAACTCATAGATTTACAAAATGACTTGTATAACTAAACAACTAACTACAGTTTTAATAAAAGGACTAGCTTGCGTTTGGCCGCAACTCACCTGATCTTAAGTGATGATGCGGCCTAAGGTGGAACACGCTTGCCTAGGTTAAACCGGTTCACTCGTGCCTTGAAGTTACCCAGATGATATTTATAGAGGAACAGATACATATTTATCCAAGCAATTAATTCCACAGTCTGGCAGTTCACACAGTAAATGTGTAAACCAAAGCGCTTGGTTCGCCAGCTAATTAGCGAAAAATAATAAGCGATTATTTTTGATTATGTCAATTATAATCCGTGGTGCTTGGCAATTAGGCTTCTCTCAGTTAGAGACAGAACAGAACTAGGCCAATAAGTACGGGACACCCCTTAATGCCTATTAGCCTATACCCTATTCACAATAAGATTAGACATTTACAAAAACCTTTTTTACAGTCCGTTCAACCGATTTTGACTTATATTGCGTTGGTAGCATGACAAATGGCAACTGCAGTAAACAGTTGTTATTGTAACCACTTTTTTGCCTCTAATGTCATTCTTAAGCCTACGGAATAGAAGTCAAAATCGGTTGAAGGGACTGTAAAAAAGGTTTGTGTTTATGTCTAATCTTATTGTGAACAGGGTATAGTTCTGTTCTGTCTCCTGCTTGATTTGGAGGGACGTGGAAAATATGTTTTTCTTAGTCCTCTGCTGTTCTTTTCTGATTAATTTTGTTGCGGGATCCAAGACAGTTGAATCGTTTCTCTGGGTCTCGTCGAGTTCCATTGCTTTGGCGCCTTTCTGGTGGTCGCCACTGTTGTTTACAGGAGTTGCAGTGGTAATAGTGTGGCGGGCATGTGGCAAAAAAAAAGTGATTGGCCTTTTGACATGAGAGAAATCGTCTATTCATGCACGTCATTTAAAAAAAACCACTGACGAAAGCTCTGCCTTTTAATCCAGTATACTTAAGTTGTAGTCCCAACACACCCGCACATACGTCCGGTACACTAATAACGGTGCAATGATTACAGTACCTAGGGATTTCTTCTGTGGCAGTAGGTTAAAAATAGTTCTTCTTACTTCTTCAAATATAAGGACTCATTACACTGTAGCTAGCCTCAGCATCAAAGCTGTGGCGTGACAATAATTGCAGTCGCGTCTTTGCGACAGTGAAGCGCTAAAAAGCGGAAGGAGGCTTTAAGTTTTAAGCTACGTGCAGCGCTTTAAGCGCGGCTAAGCTATTCAAAAATTCTCTATAATAATACCAATATCAATATTTTTGATTGCACTC
Organism: Charanyca ferruginea; assembly: GCA_947361185.1. Taxonomy (NCBI): domain Eukaryota; kingdom Metazoa; phylum Arthropoda; class Insecta; order Lepidoptera; family Noctuidae; genus Charanyca; species Charanyca ferruginea. The sequence goes on from OX376073.1 coordinate 21,375,502, forward strand.
TCAAATCTTTTCTACAAAATCAAACTCTTCTAAATTTTCCCATTTATATACTACTAGTTGGTGTCCGCGGCTTCGCCCGCTTGACAAATTATATACTTAAACCTTCCTCTTGATGTCTGTTTCTATTGAAAAAACCCGCATCGAAATCCGTTACGCAGTTTTAAAAATCTAAGCATACATAGGGACAGACAGACGCGGGGGGGACTTTGATTTATAATACGTAATGATAATCGAAATATTTTATTTTCCATATATCTGAACTCCGAAATCTATATTCCATTAATTTAATAACAATAATAATTCCAATCTGTAACTAAACCAGTCTTTAATTGTCCCACTGCAGGCCAAGGGCCCCTTCTCAAACAGAGAAGGCACGAGCATTGACTTACGAGTACGAGTATATTAGTTACTAGCTGCCGCCCGCGACTTCGTTCCCGGTGTTTCCTTGCGAGAGCCATTACACTTCTTTAATCCGGCCCTGTCGCAAAATCCGTTCTCAGTGGTCGTCTACTAACTATAAACTACTTCCCTGCCAATTTTTTTTTTTATTGTTTTTTTTTTCAAGCGCTTTTCGATATTTTGTGATGAGTGAGTGAGTGACCTTTCGCTTTTATATATTTAGAAAAAGATAAGACCAGATTTCCTCACAATGTTTTCCATCACCCATGTCAGTGATTTCTAATATAAACTAAGGAAGTGCATATGAAATTAAAAACGTCACATTGGTACTTGCACGTGCCCGGTTTCGAACCCACAACCTCGTGTATGAGAGACTGGCGCCTCAACCGTAAAGCCGTCACGACAACAATGCTATAGTAAATGTAGTATAATTACCTATTGGAAAAAACAAGGCGGACACTCTTCGTTTAATGGGACTGGTGGCACAGGCCCGTATTGCCCAACATTAAATCAACCGGTAACGTATCTATTTAAACAGTCTTCATCAAGTTTCCTAAAGAAATTTTAAATATAGAACTGTTTAAAAACAATGTAATACTCTTTGATTATATAATGTCTAGATGGAGCGTCGCCCTACAATCATAACAAAGAAAACGAGTCAACAATTTCAAGTATGTGTGCGTGCAGGCGTCGTTTTACACTGTGCATCTACGTCTCTGTGTGCGTAAATAATGATTATATAAGCAATTATGTATATAATTAATTATACATAAATTAATATTATTATACATATATTAATCATTTATCATTATTATTACGCATTTGGGCTTTGATTATATAAGCACTTGTCAGTCAATAGTTGGCTGACACTTTTTGACACGTTTGCGTGCACTTGACGCTCCATCTAGACATTATATATAATCAAAGGTAATACTATGATACTAGCCGTAAATGTGTATCTATATTGCATCGACATGCTTGAGCATTGATGTCGATCGGATATGTCGAGTGTGGTGCATTGAAAAATAAAATAAGGTTTTATTTGCTACAAAATCGTGCATAACTATGTTATGTCGTATTTAATTATAGTCTACTTGCTTATTATAACTAGTAATTAAACAAAAAGCAGCCAAAAACTAAAATGTATCCTAGGTTATATTGTTAAAATAACTGCATTTTAGTATTTTATTTTAAACTAGCACTTTGCTCGAGTTTTCATTCGCGTGAATTTTCTTAGCTTCCTATTGGTGAATGAATCTTTAGATATATTTTCTAATGTGGAGAATACAGTAACAAGAGTAGATTGATATGCTTACTATGTTTTTAAACCCCCGCATAATTACAATATTTCAAAATGAAAATAACACTTTTTTGTTTCTTCTCGTTGCCCGATTTGTGTTTATAAAAAAAAAGAAATCAAATTGAAAAATATTGTAAATGCCTAAAGAAACTCTATAAGCACCCAAGAGTATAAAAAAGTTTTTTCAAAAAAAAGAAAACCGCCTTCAAAAACTAAAAAGTGATAAATAACTTTAGCACAGAACACACATTACTTTACTTTCGGAAGTCGGTGGCGGTGGCTTTGTGTTTGTTGTTTTGTATTGCCACTGACTTCCGAAAAGAAAGTAATGTGTGTTCTGTGCTAAAGTTATTTATCACTTTTTAGTTTTTGAAGGCGGTTTTCTTTTTTTTTGAAAAAACTTTTTATTTTTCTCTTTTTAGTGTTGCCTTAACATCCAAATCCATTAAGAAACGGCACCACACTTAAAAGAGATTGTAAGTCCTCCAGTGATTGAAGAAACTAAAACGTCGTCTAAGTAAGTTTTTTTGGGAATTTGTTGATTTTCTCAAAAAGGGCTGTACCAATTTTGATAAAATTTATATGGGACCTTTTCGGAATAAACCCCTTTCGAACAAAAAAAGAATTTTGCAAATCCGTCCATATATGACAGCGTTATGCCCGAACACATATAAAAAAAAAAAACATTCGAATTGATAACCTCCTCCTGTTTGAAGTCGGTTAAAAATAGAATTTCAACTTCTCTAAACATCTTTTTTTGTACAAATTCTGCTATGACTTTTTAAAAATATAATGCAAATTAGATTTAAAGTTTTATGCTGGCCAGTCGGTTTGTCGAAATACAATCAAAATTTATACACAAGTCTGACAGTTGCGGCAACGAATTTGAACAAATCCCCCCGGAGGTTGTGCGGATGGTAAACTACTACTATTATTATAATCAAATTTAAGACAAACCCGTATTTTTTTATAAAAAATAATTTGACGATACATTTAGACGCTGTGTTTACCAGTTCTTTCAGCAAGATATTACACCTAATCATTATTTTAAGGATCATTTAATAAAGTCACAAAAATAAATATAAATGTAAGTGACCATGTTTTCATTGAGCAAAAGACTTAGAGTTATCTTCTAATATATAAAAATCTTGTGTTATAGTCCTTCAAAACGGCTTGACCGATTCTTATGTTTTTTTTTTGTGCATTTTGTAGGTCAATAGAGGCAAAACAACGTTTGTCATGTCAGCTAGTTTTCTATAAAAACTTATTAAAGTCAGAAAAAAAATTTGTTTGTAATTTCAATGATAAAAATATCCCGTCCTATGAAAACAACCTCTTTGGCGGTTAAAAATCAACATTCTTTTTTTTTTTAATTTTAGAAGATTTACGTAAACCGTCACTCAAATTCCATCAATAAGGTAAATCAATTTTATTGAAAGGCGACTTTCAATACCGTACCGGCCTACTCAAAAAACGTCTAACGTGTTTGTTTAAAAAAAAAACCGGACAAGTGCGAGTCGGACTCGCCCACCGAAGGTTTCGTATATATTTGTAGGTACATACTTCTATACTAATCCATACCTACTATCCATACTTTAACCTCATCATTTCAGCCGAAAAACGTCCACTGCTGGACATAGGCCTCCCCCAAGTGGCGCCACATTGACCGGTCCCGTGCGACTCGCATCCAGCGGACCCCCGCAACCTTTACCAGGACATCGGTCCACCTAGTGGGAGGCCTTCCAACGCAACGTCTTCCGGTTCGCGGTCGCCACTCTAGAACTTTTTGGCCCCATCGGCCATCTGTTCTGCGAGCAATGTGCCCTGCCCACTGCCACTTAAGTTTGGCAATACTTCGGGCTACGTCGGTAACCTTGGTTCTCTTGCGGATATCCTCATTTCTGATTTGATCACGCAAGGAAACTCCGAGCATAGGCTTTGGGTGACTTTAAGCCTTCTGATGAGGCCCATGGTGAGCGACCACGTTTCGGTCCCGTATGTAATCACTGGCAACACACACTGGTCATAGACTTTTGTCTTGAGACACTGCGGTAAGTTGGACGAGAAGATACCACGCAACTTCCCGAACGCTGCCCAGCCGAGTCGGATTCGACGATTGACCTCTTTCTCGAAGTTAGACCTACCTAACTGGACCGTTTGTCCCAGGTAGACATAATCGTCTACAACTTCGAGTGAAGAGTCTCCGACCTTGATAGGAGTGTGTGTTACATGGCCATTCAACATGACCTTGGTTCTGTCTATGTTTATTTTAAGACCCACTCTTTCGGAAACTCTACTGTGGTCATCGAGCATTGTACTGTCCTCCATGGATGGATGTACTTTAACCTACTTAATATTATAAATGCATTTTTTGCGACATAAACGGCCGTATCTTTTTATCACGTCATAGAGGGTTGATTTTTTTACAGCATCAAGGGACCGTAGACTTGAGTATATGGTTTTAATTTCACTCGATACCTACACGCGTTCCTGAGATAAAGGGTCTTGACAGACAGACAGACGGACAACAAAGTGATCCTATAAGGGTTCCTTTTTTTCCTTTTGAGGTACGGAACCCTAAAAACGAATTTTAGAATCTCACAGTCCATCGATCACAAAATTAATTAATGCATAATTTATCGTACACTTGTTTTGTATACCTATTTATATCTTTTTAAGTTCCTGCCTTTGTTAGGACAGAAATTTAAATATTTACTGCTAATAATAGAACGCTTCCCGTTTTAATCGATTACCAGTCTTGCCAAGGGGTATCGTGTTATGTCAGTAACTGGGTTGTGGAGGCCAAGATAGGTACCTACCTACCATGTAAAACCTTTTTACAAAAAAGACAACCGCCTTCAAAAAGTAAATAATGACTTTACATTCGCAAGTCGGCAGTTTTGATTTTGTTTGTTGTTTTGTGTTGCCACCGATTTGCGAATTTAAAGTATTTTTTTTTTACTTTTTGAAGGCTGTTGTCTTTTTAGTAAAAATTTTTTTTTCGCCTTCTTGTGTTTACTTCGTATCATACTTAAATTAATTACGTAAGAAAGAAGAAAGGAAGAAAGAAAAACCACGTTACAGTGACACCAAAAAAATTTAGTCATTCCTTAATTTTCTATCCTTATTTATATGGGACCAACATTGAGGTATACCTACAGTATTAATTAAAAAAAGAACTATAGAAATCGGATTACCTACACTGAAATAAGTTATGCATGGTCAAACATCAAAATAAAAAAATCGACCTATATCGAATTCGAATTGAAAACCTCCTTTTTTTCAAAATACAGGTATGCCCCGCAGTCTATGTGTTAAATTTCATCTTATTCCGTTCAGTCATTTAAGCGTAAAAGAGTTACTCCTTTAGACTATCTCCTTTTTTGTAGTACTTAGTAGGCTTTTTTAACTGTTTATCTATGTACGTAAATGTAAGCTAGGCTTACCAAAATGTTTATATTGAGTCTAACCTATAATTTGAACAGGTTTGTAATATCATTTTAATATGCATGATCTATTAGTTTGAACTTTCCATTAAGTAAATAGGTACTGTTTATTCTAACTATTGTAACAAGTGGCTCAAAGGTAGGAAGTTTAAGCAAATGTTATCGACAAATCAGCCGATTGAGCGGTATGCCGTCAGTGCGTTCCATTGAAAATTTGACTAGCAAAATTTTGGTCGAAAACGGTTCAAGTTCGAGTCGGACTAGTGCACCAAGGGTTCCGTTACTATCGTCCATAAACAAAATTAAGTTTGCTGGTATTAGAAAAAATATATATCCCACCCATACGCACAAAACGTTTTGGGAACACATTCATTGTGCGTACTGCTAAGGAGTGGAATTCCCTGCCCGAGTCTGTGTTTCCTGATAGCTACAACCAACCGTCTTTAAGTCAAGAGTGAATAGGTTACTTCCAGGCAAGCGTGCTCCATCTTAGACCGCAACATCGCTTCCCATCAAGTGAGATAGAGGTCAGACGTACGCCTGCCATTGGTAAAAAAAAAACATGTATTTAAATTCATGTTTTTTTGGCGTCAATAAACATCTGTGATACCTTATTAACATAGTTTTTCAAACCAAGATCTACAAATTAATAAATTATGTCAAATATTTATACTCCTCCACTGTCCAGCAAAGTTAAACCGAGTTGGAAACTAATTTTATTTAATTAAAAAGTAAGAAAGTGGGAGTGATAATATTTATAGTAGGCAGTTAATGTTGGAATAAAGTTAGTTCTTATCCAAAGATCCCTAATAGATTTTCATACTTTATAAGTTTCTGTACTTATTATTTTTTAATTTTGTTAGACGTAAGCACAGAATACTTAATAACGTAAGTAAGGACTTAAATCTTTTAAATGACGTGTAATTTTTTACTTTATACAAATACTGTTCTACGCTAACTGTAACTAAAATACAGTTTAAATATAATGTTTTTTTTGTTATTTGGTCGCTAATCCATACTGATATCACAAAAAGGTTTTTCAAAAAAAAGAAAACCGCCCGTGGCAGTATAAAACAACAAACACAACAAAGCCACCGCCACCGACTACCAAAACTAAAGTAATATGTGTTCTGTGCTAAAGTTATTTATCACTTTTTAGTTTTTGAAGGCAGTTTTCTTTTTTTTTGAAAAAACTTTTTGTTATCCGGTTTTTAGTATTGGTTGCCTTAATATTCAAATCCATTAAGAAACGGCGACACACTTAAAACAGACATTGTAAGTCCTCCAAAGATTGAAGAAACTAAAACGTCCTAAGTATTTTTTTTGGTATTTTGTTGATTTTCTCAGTGCGCTGAATCAATTTCGATGAAATTTATATGGGACAATTGCGGAATAAACTTCTTTCGAACATAAAAAGAATTTTGCAAATCCGTCTATATATGACAGTGCTATGCCCGAACATACATAGAAACAAAAAAAAAAAACAAAATACAAACATCCGAATTGAAAACCTCCTCCTTTTTGAAGTCGGTTAAAAAGTAACAACGAACTATGTCTGAAACAAGCCCACCACAATATTCGCAAACCACTGTAACTCCAGGGGGGCAAGTCTGCTATTTATACAATTTCGTCATTCCAACGCGATCCCACAGTCATTTTGCTAAAAGTTCGTAATCTGCTAAATTCATAATGGTCGATCATTGGCCGGGAACTATCAAAATTTTTGCAGATTATCGCCTTAAGTCAGTCATTCAGACCAGTTGTCATTTTGTACGAGATTACCATTCTATATCATTTCTTTCAATGACGTGTCAGTGGTTGACCATTGGAAAGTCATAATGACGCCCTTATATTATTAGATTACCAAACTTGTCAAAATCTACTAATATGAAATCAATGATAGACCATTCTGACACTATTGTAATAGCAGACTTCTATACTAATCCATAATGCCCTGTATGCCAGAATGGACAGTAGTGACCACCAATAAAGCGCTAAGGCAACGAAGCCCTAGTCCCGGATAAACGATTCAACTGTCTTGTATCCCGCCTAAGATTATGAAACAAAAGGCAGACAGGCCGTGCGGAACACTGAGAGTGAAGCCTCAAAAGCAAATACAAGTTCAAAACGAATACCTACAATCCGCTTCGCGCTGTACTGACATGAGTCAGTACAGCACGAAGCGAAGTATTGTTATAAAAAACGAATACTAATACAAATAAAAATTCAAAAGCGAATACAATTACGTGCTTGTAGATATTCGTTATTGAATTTGTATTTGCTTTTGTGGGTTCACTCGCAGTGTTTCGCACGGTCTATCTGCCTTTTATTTGATAATCTGAGGATTCCGCAATGAAATTAATCAGAGAAGAACAGCGAAGGAATAAAAAAATAAAAAAAAAAACCACTTCCTTTAGTTACTCTGTCTGTTTCTTACGTTTTCACGACGAAATGGCCAAACATATTGACGAAATTACACGAGCACTGATCTACGCTGGCTTTAAGTTTCAAAGTTGGCAAATCAAATAAAACAAAATTTTGTTTAGTAGACAAAATCAAACTGATTGCTAATTAGAACTACTTAATTTATACTTAGTATATATACATTATATTTAATTCTTGCTTTGGTTCACACACTGGATCATAGTTTGTTGAAATGTATGGAGTGGTTGTCTACTTTTACAATAATTGTAAATTATAATATTATTATGTGAACACTATGTATACAACTTAGCTGTCATTCTTTATCTTGTAATACTTTGTACATACTTCAATATAGTGTTTTTATGCAAGGACCATCGTATTTACGTATAGTTATATAACTGTAAACTGTAAATGCAAAATATTGTACACATTTATTTTTAAAAGAGTAAGTATGGAGTTTCTTGCCCATTCTTCTCCATACGAAACTACCTTTTGGAATGGGCAACTAGAATCAACTTTATATTTTTTATTCTGAGTTCAAAAGTGCCTTTTAATGGTCTAATTAAAATAAATGATTTGACTTTTTGACTTTGACTTTATGCAACAAAAATTTTTCTTTATTCGATATTTTTTAAAACACAAAGTAACTAACAAAGTAATCCACGCTAGTTTCAGTAAGCTGCCACAAGCAATCCCACGTTAGTACCTCAGTAGTCGTAAATATGCTTAAAAACATACGTACATATAAAAATAAGCCATTCAGTTGCAAGATACGACTGTCTCGACGGTCGGAGACATGCAAATGTATTGTTTAGATAAGTTAAACACTACTCCTACGCGATGTGGTCTAAGTTATGAACGCGAGCGGGTACTAGGAGTATTGTCTTTTTTTTACAAAATTTTGCCCCCTACACGAGGAATTTCTCCTGTGTCGTGAGTGCGTTTACAAACATTTAAACTCACATACACAAACAGCCAGACCCGCACAGAGCAAATATTTGTAAGCCCTACAAATAATTTGCACTGTGCGGGAATCGAACATGCGACACGCAGCGCAGCAGCCGATCGTTCAGCCACTGCATCAATCCTGTCGTCGATTTATAAAATAATTTACAAGTTATATGAAAATTGGGAAGTAGCCCATTTTTTTATCTTTGGTAAAAATAACACTTTCCTGATTAAAACCAAATAAACACATTTTGTAGCCGTTATATTTTAAATTAAACAAATACAATTGAATAAAACATCCCTAGTCTTAGACAAAACCAGTCAAAATATGATTGTCATTGAAAATAATAATAATACAAATTGTAGTTATTTTTCAACCGAATTCAAAATAAATAGGAGTTCCTCAATTCGACATGTACTCGTATATTCTTTTTTTCTTTTTTATGTTTGTCCACGCATTACTTTTTTCAGTGAAGTCTGATTTCGATTTTTTTTTTTAATTGATGTTGGTCCCACTTAAATTTCATGAAAATGTTTCACCCTTAAGGGTGCAGCTTCTTACCACTCGTAGGACGAACGGGAATACACCAGAAAATTAAGGGATGACTGAATTTTTTTGGTGTGTAAATATTTTTTTATACTTTTAATATTCGTATAATATACATACTGTCTCACTGCTGGAACCCAATCTCACCGATATACGGTCAAACAGTAAAGAATGAGATCAAGTCCCAGTGGCCAAGTAGACTCAACGCTGAACCAAACTATTTATTTTGTATAATATTATACCTAATCAAAAATTACAAGTACATTGTGCTTTGTTTTGATGTTGATTCTGGCTTTCAAGATTTGCAGTGGTTAGGGAAGAGTGAGGCATGTCGCATATAAAAAAACCGGACAAGTGCGAGTCGGACTCGCCCACCGAAGGTTCCGTACATATTTGTAGTTACATATCCATACTTCTATACTAATCCATACCTAATATCCATACTATAATCATGTTAATATTATAAATGCGTTTTTTGCGACATAAACGGCCGTATCTTTTTTCACGTTAACATAGAGGGTTGTTTTTTTCAAACACATTTTGCTTAAGTGTAAATTATTTTTCTAAGACTTCGATGCCTGAACTAGGTGATCCTCTCTTTCAGGCGAGAAGAGCTAAAATAAACTTATGAAATTAATTAATAATCAGAAAATCAAATCAAAAGAAAGTTAACAATAGACAAATAGCTGAGTAGCTCAACTAATACACAAATTGATATTCCTAAATTAAATATATGGACAAAATGTAAGTGAAAATGAAGATTGTTGGACTAGGTATATATTTACTTCATCACAATTAGTAAATTTTCTGTATCTTCGTAGGACATACTTTGGAGAGCATTCTTAAGAATTATCTTACAATTTATGTAGTTCAGAGATTGGCTGATGATTGCTTTCGAGTTTAGTCTATTAGTCTATAATACAGGGCAGCATCGAGGAACAAATAAAATGCGCATGTTTTGTGCTTGGCCTTTTCGCCATCGTCACATGGACGTACGGTGAAAAATGTATTCACTGTACATTACCTTTCTGTTATACAATAGTTCTTGTAGTAACGAAACGGCCAAACTACATCTTTTGACTAAGGTGTAGAGTTTGTGAAGTTAGGGCTTGTAGAGTTAGAACGTGTAGTATTAGAAGCTTGGGTCTACATGAGATCTGATAACTCTTTGGCAGTGCGAGCCATGTGGTCTCGTCTTGGCATTTTGCATGAAAATGTTTTTGGTGGGATCTTTACGTCAAGAATAAGATTTATTAGATATTATATTTTTTTTTTTTTCTACTATATACTGCGTGGGTAGTGTGAGGGTCGATCCAGGGCGTTAGGTTATAGAATATCTTATACATAAAAATGAATCGCTAAATGTGTTGGTAAGCGCATAACTTGCGAACGGCTTTTGTAGGGTAGGTGTAGGGTAGGTGTAGGGTAGGTGTAGGGTAAGAGTAGGGTAGGCGTAGGGTAGGCGTAGGGTAGGCGTAGGGTAGGCGTAGGGTAGGCGTAGGGTTGGCGTAGGGTAGGCGTAGGGTAGGCGTAGGGTAGGCGTAGGGTAGGCGTAGGGTAGGCGTAGGTTAGGCGTAGGGCAGGCGTAGGGTAGGCGTAGGGTAGGCGTAGGGTAGGCGTAGGGTAGGTGTAGGGTAGGTGTAGGGTAGGTGTAGGGTGTAGGTGTAGGTGTAGGGTAGGTGTACGGTAGGTGTAGGGTAGGTGTAGGGTAGGTAAATAGGCAGGTAAGTAGGTAGATAAGGACAGGACAACGTCTGTCGGGTCAGCTAGTTGTAAATAATTGTAATTATTAATATTTTTAAGTTTATTACTTAAGGTCTTTACTAACACTTTATATGGATTCACTGTCTGAAATAAATGTTTATTATTATTATTAGCATTTATTCATTGTATACACATATTCTATTACATTTTTAAATATTAGTAAACAAAAAATAAAAACATTTAAAAATATATAAAACAGTAGCCCACCGGTATCGGGAATAGGGTCCAAGCTACCGGTGGTCAGGGCTCCTGAGAGAGAAATCTCCTAACAATACGCGCTGTGTCCAGGAGTACCGCTTTCTGAATCAAGCGCTTGATCCAGCTGCCCAACGAGAGCCTCCTAAGATGTTGGTCGAGGCTCTTGGAAATTAATCCATTGGCCGTAACGACTACCGGCACAATGATTGCTGTATTCACATCCCACATGTCGACAACCTCGCGAGCCAAGTCTAGATACTTTATTTGTTTATCTTTCTCAGTTTTCACGAGGTTCTCGTCATGCGGAACCGCTATATCGACAATCATTGCGCGACGCTCTAATCGATCTATCACCACTATGTCGGGCTTATTGGCAACAATAGTCCTGTCAGTGATGATAGATCGATCCCAATACAACGTGATATTGCCATTTTCGAGAACTGGGTCGGGCACATACCTGTAGTACGGTACCTCCGACTCCACAAGTCTGTATTTTAGAGCAAGTTGCTGGTGGATAATCCTAGCTACAAGGTTGTGTCTATGCAAGTAGTCTCCGTTCGCCAGACGAGAGCACCCAGAGATAATGTGACGGATTGATTCTCCTGGTCGGTGGCATGCCCGACAAATGTCAACCGTGCCGTCCTTCACAATATACCTCCGGTAGTTGTTCGTCATCATAACTTCGTCCATAATCGCACAGATAAAACCTTCGGTTTCCCCAAAGAGGTCACCGAAACGCAGCCAGGATACGGACGCCAAGAAGTCTACATCAGGCCCATGTAGGGCCCGGTAGAAGCGCCCGTGAAGCTCCTTACTCTGCCATACCTCCCTGCGGTCATTAGTATCTAGTACTAAAGGTTTGCGCCAGTTCTCGTTCGCTAAGGAGAGCGGGGTGAGGCCCTTGTCCATTGAGACTACATCTCGGTGCATCCCCACGTCGGCGGCTTTAAGGAAATACTCCCTGAGACTGCATATCTCACGGTTGTGCAGGGACTTAGCATTAAGAAAGCCTCGACCTCCGCACTTCCGCGGGATATACAGTCTCATTACCGATGACCGTGGGTGATGCATCCGGTTTGCAGTCAGCAATGTACGTACCCTCCTATCCAGGGCGTCAAGTTCCGTCTGAGTCCACTTGAGTATGCCGAAAGAGTACATCAAAACCGGCATGACCCATCCGTTGAAGGCGCGCACCTTGTTTCCGCCTGATAAAAGACTATTTAGCACTTTATTCAAGCGGCCAAAGAAGCGCTCCTTCAACGATTGTTTCATGTCGGCAGCATTGATGCCTAACGCTTCCGACATACCCAAATACTTGTAGGTTTCGGTTGAGGAGAGGGATCTAAGGCGTATGGAATCCGAGAGTTGGGTTCCCATGGATTCCATAATCTCCCCTCGCTTCACATGCATGACTGCACATTTGTCCACACCAAATTCCATCCTGATGGCGCTACTGAAATTTTCTGTTACTTTCAGTAGCTCCATCAGTCGCAAATTGTTGGGGGCAAAGAGTTTCAGATCATCCATGTAAAGGAGGTGAGATATAACCTGACCTCCTCTTCTCAACCGATAGCCCAGACCTGAACCCTCCAGCAACGTGCTTAGAGGGTTCAAAGCCAAACAAAACCACAGTGGACTCAGACTATCGCCCTGAAATATACCTCGCTCGATCCTTATCGGTTCGCTATTCTCCCGGATTTGCCGACATCCTGGATAGCGAAGGACCGTCCTCCATTGCCCCATACACGACATCAAGAAGGTGCGCAGAGTTGTGTCAATTTTATACAACTCCAACACCCTCATGAGCCATGTATGTGGCACAGAATCATAGGCCTTCTTATAGTCTATCCAACATGTCGACAGATCCCTTCGGGAACGACGAACTTGCTGGTTAATGGCCATATCAATGAGGAGTAGCTCCTTAGTACCACGAGACCCGTTGCTACATCCATTTTGTGAGGCAGACATGATAGAATTTTTGTCAATATGTTCGTTAATTTTAGCTCTCAAAATGGATGTAAGAACTTTATAGACCGTTGGTAAACAAGTGATCGGCCTATAATTTTTGGGTTCCGTAGTACTACCTGATTTATGGAGCAGGTGGGTTATTCCAGTTGTTAGGAATTGGGGCAACGATCCTGACTCTAAGGCTGACTGGAACTGGGACGCCAAGCGAACGTGCGATCTCTGGAACCATTTAATCCAGAAATTGTGCAGCCCGTCCGGTCCTGGAGATTTCCAATTCGGCAACGGACGAACTGCACGAGCTACGTCTAGGGGACCGATGGTTATTGCCCCCATTTCTGGTATTGGATCACACGCTCGCTCAACCTCCCTAGTCCAGTCGCCCTCAGTGTGACTAACAGGCACCGACCAGATGCTGCGCCAAAACGAACACATGGCATCATCATCCGGCAGATGCGTATCAGTCACACCGTGATCCGGTCGCTCCCAAGTCCTATACACCCACCTCTCATCACTCTGGAAAATGCGATTCCGAGTGTACCGCTCCACTCGCCGCTTGTACCGTCTGATACGGTTTGCCCATGCACAGATCTTCTGCTTCAGGAAGTCGATACGCTCTGTGATGCATGACAAATAATCTCGAGGACTGATATCAGTCCCCGAAAATGCCCGCCTCACAAAGCGCATCACTCTAGGGCGAGTATTGCCCTCCCTGAAGCAGATAAGCTTGCCGATGAGTGCTCTAGCCTCACCAATACGACGCTCAATCCTGCACTGCCATGCTGGTACAGCTGGTTTTGGTCGTGCAGCTCCGTCACTGTTGGGAAATTTGACATGAGCTACACGACATGCTGCTACAGCCGCGCAGTACAAGATCGAGTGGGTATCAGCGAGGTCTTCGCTGCTGTCAAAATAATTTGACAGCTGCGAATCTAAAGCACACACCAGTGCCCTATTTTTCTTGTGCATGGGCAAACGAGGTAATCGCGGCCTTAGTTCAGGCGGTGTGGAACGATACTCTCGGAACGCGTCCTCCAAAGCACTCCTCAATTGATCATTGTACTGGGTACTCACAGATATAGCCTCGTCATTATCCTCTTCACCACCGTCGTCAGGTCGCGGTGAAGCACGGGGTAAATCTTGCGATTTTACCGCGACCGCAACCAGTGGCAAAGCAGACGTGACACGGCTACTCCGTGATTCAAGACGTAGTCGATCAAGTACAGCGTCATCGAGCATATGATTACGCTGGATGACCCGCACCTGATCCGATAGTCGGATATTATTATTATTATTATTAGGAAATTAGGAAAATTTTGGTATAGCGGCTTTTAGTTTGGTATAGCAAGACGTGCTGGCGTCTGTACCTAAATCGCTTTACCTCTTGCTTTATACTGGACGTTTGGGACCGATTATGATCTTCTACGTTATTCTGCGGAGACATCCTCGATTAAAAAGCTTACCTGCAAAGTTTTACATAAATATTCTAAGCTTATTGAGATTCATTACTTAGATACAGAAGAGATAATTTGAATGAAAATAATTTAAAACTTGTTATATAATGATTGTGCCATCAATATATGCGTTTAAAGTCGAGCTCACACTTCGATACCATTGTTTACAGCACGATTTGAATGTCGCACTGACAAAATTCTGAATACAATTTGACCAAACCAACAAATAAAATCATCAAACCGAAAACGTACGAGTAGGTACGGTCAAACAAGCTATTTGCTTTACAGTCAAAAATATTCATCTATCTACAGTATCTACTACACTAACAATACTTTTTTTTTGTCTTGATCACGTAGGTAGGTACCAGGGATACCTAAGAGCTCTTACACACGAACGGCATGTCACCAACGGCAGAGGTAACTGCTGCCGTTGACATGCCAACTTCAATCGACGGCAGCCGTTGACATGCCAATTTCAAACGACGCCGCTGATCTTTGAAGTTGGGATGTCGACAGTTACCTCTGTCGTTAGCAAAATGCCGCTCGTGTATGAGAGCCTAAAGTGCTCAAGATAAAAAAAGAAATAAAATACTATGAGTGCAGTAGAAAAATGAATATTTTTGCCTGTAAACTAAACAGCGTGTTCGACCGTACTAAAGAGTTCATACTTCCATACTATCATAAATGCAAATCGTCGTTGATACTGCTGTAGCGGCATCGCCGCCACACAACACGACTATTTCCTTCTTGGATTTACTACTTGTTAATATTTTATATTGTTTGTTTCTTTTATTCTAAATTCAAGTACCTGACAGTCCGCCTCTTGACAAGCGTGTTACATGTAAAATCTATTGAAAATCTAATAATATTATATTACTTACAATTCACTTTTACTTTTATTTGGTGGACGTAATACCCTACATATTGGTGACCCCGACATGGAAACGCCTAAAGAAAATTGTATGACTGCGGAAACATCGCGTGTAGGCGTTCGTCCACCACCATTTTGGCCAGATGACCCGGAAATGTGGTTCGCACAAATGGAGTGCCAGTTCGCGTTGGCGAACGTTACCGTCGACCTTACCAAGTATTACCAGGTCGTCTCGGCGCTGGAGCACCGCTACGCCACTGAGGTGAAGGATGTTATCACCAACCCACCAGCCGAAAATAAATACGAGAAATTAAAGACGGAACTTATCAAGCGATTGTCAGCCTCGAGGGAGCGAAAGATTAAGCAATTGCTAATGCACGAGGAGCTAGGTGACCGTAAGCCATCACATTTTTTACGACATTTACAACATCTAGCAGGACCGTCAGTACCAGAGGATTTTCTTAGGACATTGTGGTCGAATCGATTACCGACCAACCTACAGACAGTTATAGCGTCGCAACCTGACCTTCCGTTGGACAAATTAGCCGAACTAGCGGACACGGTTAATGAAATCGCACCGACGAGACCCATGCATGTAGCAAGCGTATCAGAGGCAGGTACATCTACACTTATTAAAGAGATGGCATGTCAGATAGCAGAATTAACCAAGCAAGTGAGTTCTCTATCTACTAGAGTGGATAACCGAAGGCAGGTACGTGGTCGTTCTCGCTCACACTCAAAGAGCGGTAACTTGAGAAACAGATCTAGATCCAGGCCATGTCAGCCTCCTGAAAACCACCCGCATTGTTGGTATCACTTCACATACGGCGCCCGTGCAAAGAAATGTATACAGCCATGTGCATGGAGATCGGAAAACTCAAAAGGCAGCCCCAATTAGCGGCCTACGACTGCCCATTAGCATCAGGCCGACTTTTTGTGACTGACCGTTATTCTAAAATGCTATTCCTTGTCGATACAGGCTCTGATTTGTGCGTCTACCCTCGGTCAGCCATCAAGACGCCCTGCAGTATAACAAAGTTTAGTTTAACGGCAGCCAATGGAAGTATCATTAATACCTATGGACCAGTGCAACTCAACCTCAATCTAGGTCTTCGCCGTTCATTTATTTGGAAATT
The DNA here is from genome assembly GCA_947361185.1 of Charanyca ferruginea. Lineage (NCBI taxonomy): Eukaryota > Metazoa > Arthropoda > Insecta > Lepidoptera > Noctuidae > Charanyca > Charanyca ferruginea. The sequence continues at coordinate 21,391,954 of OX376073.1, forward strand.
TACTATAGCCGACGTGTCCAAGCCAATTATAGGTGTAGATTTCCTAAGTTATTACAATCTGCTTATAGATTGCCGTAATCACAGACTTATAGATGGCACCACTTCACTCTTCGTGGCAGCGTCCTCGCAGCGGATTCCTGATGATATGGCATCTGTCAAAACTGTAACCGGAGAAAGCGAGTTTCACCAGTTGCTTCGTGAGTTTCCAGAGGTTACTCGTCCTGCAGGTATTGTGAACCATAACAAACCTAAACATAATACGGCACATTTTATTAAGACCACTCCTGGACCGCCTGTGGCAAACAGACCTAGGCGCTTGGATCCAGAAAGATTAAAGATCGCAAAGAAAGAGTTCGACGACATGCTAGCCTGCGGAACTGCAAGGCGCTCTGAAAGCCCGTGGTCGTCGGCTCTGCACCTGGTGAGAAAGAAAGATGATGGGTGGCGCCCCTGTGGTGACTACCGTGCACTAAATGCACGTACTGTGCCTGACCGCTACCCCATACGTCATATTCAAGACTTCTCACAGCGACTTTCTGGCTCTACTATATTCACAAAAATTGATTTAATTAAAGCATATAATCAAATACCAGTAAATGAAACGGACATACCAAAGACGGCCATAACAACACCATTCGGATTGTTTGAGTTTCCATTTATGACCTTTGGTCTTAGGAATGCAGCTCAAACTTTTCAACGCTTTATAGACGAAGTACTTACCGGCTTTGACGACTTCTGCTTCGGATTTCTTGATGACATTTTAATTTTTTCTTCTACTCCAGACCAGCATAGACTTCACCTGTGCCAACTGCTGTCCCGCCTGCAAGAATACAGCGTTCTCATCAATGCAGCGAAATGTGTGTGGGGCCAACCCGAGGTAACTTTCCTTGGATACCAGGTATCAGCTTCTGGTACCAAACCTCTCAGCACGAAAGTCCAGGCGATACAGGACTATCCAGTTCCACGCACGGTGAAGGAGTTACGGAGATTCCTTGGCATGCTAAATTTTTATAGAAGATTCGTACCCAATGCTGCAAAAAGCCAAGCACCACTAAACTCGATGTTGTGTGGAGAAAAAGTCAAGAACTCAGATCCTGTACAGATGTCGCAGCTCCAGCTGGATGCATTTGAAGAATGCAAATGTACACTGTCTAACGCTACGCTTCTAGCACACCCAAGAGAACAGGCAGAGCTCTCTATACTCTCTGACGCATCTGACGTTTCCATAGGAGCAGTTCTACAACAACGTGTTGATACAACATGGGAGCCACTCGCGTTTTTCTCAAAGAAATTAAATCAAGCGCAATGTAAATACAGCCCCTACGACCGCGAACTGCTAGCTGTCTACGAGTCAATTAAATATTTCCGACATATGGTGGAAGCCCGGGAATTTGTTGTCTTCACCGATCATCGCCCACTGTCATACGCTTACATGAATTCGAGAGAAAATTGCTCGCCGCGTCAATACAGATACTTTGATTACATCGCGCAATTCACCACAGACATACGCTACATACCAGGCGCTGAAAATGTTGTAGCTGATGCTTTATCACGTATCGATGAAGTCGCAACGACTATTGATTACAGCGCCTTAGCCCAATCTCAAGAGTCAGATCCCGAACTTCAGTCGCTATTAGAAAAAGGATCGTCGCTACAACTGAAAAAGATTACTCTAGCTGGCTCAGACATCAATCTCTACTGCGACGTTTCTTCTCAACCACCAAGACCATACGTCACGCCTGAGCTGCGTAATCAGGTGTTCGACGCGCTTCATGGGCTGAGCCACCCTGGACGTACAGCTACCGTGCGACTGGTCACGCAAAGATTTGTGTGGCCAGGGATTCGTAAGGACTGTAGAGAGTGGTGCAGATGCTGTCTCCACTGTCAGCGCTGTAAAGTTACTCGACACACATCCGCTCCTCTTTCACATTTCCCTTCAACCTCGTCGAGATTCTTCCACATTCATCTCGACATCATAGGACCTCTAATACCTTCTTCTGATTACAGATATTGCCTTACCATCGTTGACCGATTTACGCGATGGCCTGAGGCTATACCACTTAAAGATATTACTGCCGATACCTGCGCGGCCGCTTTGGTATCCGGATGGATATCGAGGTTCGGTTGCCCCTCGCAGATCACTACAGATCGCGGAAGGCAGTTCGAGTCCGGCTTGTTTAAGGCTCTGACATCCCTGCTCGGCGCACATCACTACCGTACCACAGCCTATCACCCCGCCTCAAATGGGATGGTTGAGAGATTGCATCGGCAACTTAAAGCAGGAATCATGTGTCACAACAACACTCAATGGACAGAGGTCTTGCCTATCGTTCTGCTCGGCATACGCAGTTCCTGGAAAGACGACGTTCAAGCATCCTCAGCCGAGCTAGTTTACGGTGAGCCTCTACGCTTACCAGGTCAGTTTCTGTCGCCATCCACCAACCACACCGTCGAAGACATCACCAGCTTCGCTACTCGCCTAGCTAAACACATGGCTAGCTTGTCGCCGAGGTCAACAATGTGGCACAGAAACAACACTTTCTTCATACCCAAAGACATGCAGCATTGTACCCACGTCTTCGTAAGGCTAGATTACGTGCGGAAGTCTTTGGAGCCACCGTATGCAGGTCCATACAAGGTACTTAAAAAGAAAGATAAGTACTTTGAAGTTGAGATACGAGGCAAGAGCACCAACATATCGCTAGATCGTCTGAAACCAGCTTACGTCACTCAAGACTGTCACAAGGATAACTCAACTGCAAATCCAATCAGCGTACCTCCACTGACTGACTCGTCTTTACCATCTACCGATGAGCCAGAGACACGCACACGCAGCGGAAGAAGAGTACGCTTCCCAGACTTGTATCGACCGTAGTCACGGTCTCGCCGGGGGGCTACTGTAGCGGCATCGCCGCCACACAACACGACTATTTCCTTCTTGGATTTACTACTTGTTAATATTTTATATTGTTTGTTTCTTTTATTCTAAATTCAAGTACCTGACAGTCCGCCTCTTGACAAGCGTGTTACATGTAAAATCTATTGAAAATCTAATAATATTATATTACTTACAATTCACTTTTACTTTTATTTGGTGGACGTAATACCCTACACTGCAATTCCTTGTAACTAACATTTTTAAATACCGCGAATGAGTACACTAATTTGACTTAAGGTCGAAATTTGCGGTATTTCACAATTTTAGTATCAACGACGAAATTACTTTTCAGTTAGCATAAGAGTGAGTTTGCTTGATACGGTTTCACGGCTAAAACTACTGAACCGATTTTGATGAAATTTGGTACCGCGGACTTAGCGTGAACCCCAATAAAGGATATAGGGTACTAGTTAAAATATAATATTTATTATGATAAATAATTGAGATCCGTTCGAAAATTTACGGGGAAAAGGTATTAATGTAAAAAACCACATTGTTAAACACGTTTTACGCTCCTTCGACCGTAAAACTGAACAATTCAAGAAATACATTTGTATTTGTAACTATTATTATTCATCCTTGGAACGGGCCAAGTTCCGGTTAAGTTAATCAGTTCCTGCAGTTAGATTACAATATTATTATTGCAAAACTTGCCAAGTGAGGGTAAAGCAGGCAGGTAGTTCAGGATTGTACTAATTAGTCTGGTGTACGCAAACTGCCCAAGTTTGCAGCGTAGCCTGCATTAAAAGTAGTCGTAATGTTTGTTGTACAGACTCCAGCACCTCAAGTCATACCAAACTGTCAAAGTTTGCCAATTGAATAGGAACCTTATGATTTTGTAATAAATTTGAAAATCTATCAAATAAATTTGACAGAAAGTTGTAGCTTGATGTGCTGGCCTCTGTAACTATTTGTAAACAGTCATCATCATCATCATCATGTCAATCTCTAGACGCCCACTGCTGGGCATAGGTTTCCCCCAAGGGGGGGGGGGGGGGGTTCAGCCGTAATCGCCATGCTTGGCCGATGCATGTTGGCTTGTAAACAGCAGTAGGTACTATTGTAGGTAAAATATTTACTTGTTAATCGTTTCGTTATATACTAGAGAACCTAAATAATCTTTTGATATAGCAATATCTAATAACCATTTAGAATGAACTGAATTTAAAGAGAAAAATAAATTTACGTGTAAAGTATACCATATTAAATTTTAGGAAGAATTTATGTAGCCTATATCAGCCGGACTATTATTACAAAACTATCAATTAGGCTCATTCATCAAAATCTTCAGTAGTTTAGTCACTTGCAGCAAAACACACGTTTAGTGTTAGCTATTTCGCGCGGTAGTGACGCATATTTCCGTCTTGGACATTATATTTGTATTTTTTAGGCATATTCACTTTCACGTGAATAAACAGTTTCTCTTTATTTCTTTCTTTTCATTATTTTACAAGCATTGACTGCTAAAATGATAACCTTCCTTTTTTAATTTGCCCTAATCGGGTGTTTAGTTCCAATTTTCAAAGAAAAAAGTATGACTCTGTCAAGGAATTGAAACTATACTTTTGATATTATTCTTAGTCAAAATCTTTTTTGTTACAGTAATTGGCAGAAAAAGTACCGTTATGGATCGCAAATCAACCAAGACCAGCTCTATGGGCAAGGCTGCTGTCACCAAAGTGTTCGCGCTCCTCCTCGTCATATGTCTCGTGGAGTGTGCTACAGGTATGTTTGAAGTTTTTAAGGCAACTGGCACTAAAAGTTCCATATCGGATAGAGAGTGACGAATAGCTTTGGGATATAATATGACACAATGATTCATATTTTGTGCTTCGGGTAAGTTGGCCACTTGGTACTAAAAGTACCATCAAGGATTGTTGTTCACTGATTGACGTTAGTTCGTGACATTAGGCTTGTTTCACACGTACTACAACCACACCACATTACAGCGTCAAAAGGTGGTCCATCACTTACGTTAGGTTACGTGTGAATAATGACGCTGCGGCTTTTTGTAGCTAAATTGTTGTACCGACAAAGTGGTCAGTGTGATTTAACTATTCATGTTTATAAAAAAAAGTGTACTTGTTTTTGTTGTGGTTGTGGTGTGGTTGTGGTACGTCTGAATAGACCCTTAAAGTGACGTGATAGATCACAAGATATTTTATTATTCACAATATTCACATAATATTATATCTCGCTACTGCAACCAGTACTTACCTACATTACATACAACACACATCTTGATCTAACTACATCAAATATTCTAGCTCTCAAAAGTGCCGCAATAGATCACATTCACAAGACAATATGGCAAGTCATGGTCTCAGGAAAAAAACTATTAGAAATGGCTTGTTTCTAGCGTTTCTACTGGAATGTTTATCGCTAAAAAAATAGTTATCAATCACATTCATTTTGTCTTGTAAAGTCAACAAAAGCTATAAGGGACCAGGCATGTGCTTCAAAGTAAAATTTTTGACTTTGTTCATCTAAGTCTTAAGTTTGGAAACTGTATAAAAATGTATTATTAACGTCATACAAAAATCTTTTTTTTTTCTGACAAATCACTTGAACCTTCATGGGTTAGTTGGGCCTTTTTGTTTGTTACCCCGTGGAGTGTCTGGGCTAGAATACCACCCACCCATTTCATCCCAAGGGTGTCGTAGAAAGTGACTAATGGAAAATCCGGAAGTTGGGCAGCAGCGTCTTTCGTGTACTCAACAACTTCACTGCGATCCCCAAGACGCCTGCCAAGCGTGGAGATTATGACTGTATATTTCCGATATGGCAACCACTGCTACCTTTCAATGTTGGTATACAATGAATTTTAAGATTCACACAAGAATCTTTCAGAAAAAGTACCACTATGAATCACAAAGCGTGTAGAAGCCCCATAAGTACCTCTGGGACTAAAACGTCTTTTATAATGTCTCACTGAGTGCCCGACAAGTAACGCGCTTAAAACGCATCATTTGTTAAACTGCATCAAACAAGAATAGTCGTATCTGTAGCCTAGGTGGTAGTGTATCTGATTTTGACGCACAGGATTGCGGCAGGGCGAGTTCGAATCCCGCCCAAGGCAAAACATTTGTGTGATGAGCACTTGTGTTTGCCTTGTGTCTGGTTGCTGTTCATCAATACACGTATATATTTATGTATTTGTGTATGTGTTTGTGTGATAAAAAAGATATAAAAACACGTTTTATATGATTGAAGGTGTGCATGTGAGATAATCCCAGATTCACTCGTGTAATCTATAGTAGTAATTATCCTATTTTTAATTTTGCGCACTCAAATTATGAAACAAAAGGCAGGTAGGTATTCGCTTTTGAATTTGTATTTGCTTTTATAGCTTCATTCTCAGTGTTCCGCACAGTCTATCTGCCTTTTGTTTTGCCATTGTTTGTCTTTTCTTTTTTTTTATTTATTTCCGTGTAAATATCTATTTACAGTAGTATATATGTAGTCTGATGTTATATTTATATAGTATTTATATTATATATTTATAGTATTTTATTTTTATATCCTTGTAGTTTAGCTTAGTCTTAATTTAATTATTTTTTCTGTTACACCTACCACTGCTCGTCTCTGCATCACCCAAAGGTTGACTGGTAGAAAATGCCTATGGCATTTAGTCCGCCTCTGTACATTGTGCTTAAAGTGTTAATAAATAAATAAGTAAACAAATAAATAAATAATTGTTACATTTTTGATCGTTACTGTAGCTAAGTAATAAAACTTGTCAGATATTAAAAAAATTGGCGATAAAAAATGTAGTGATGAGTTAAAGAGCGCAAGACTTACGGAAGGACAGACAGAAATATACGGTTTAGATAATGTCACGATAAGCGAGAACGCAGAACGTCTTTTGTTTCGTTTTTGTAAGCAACATCACTTTGCCGTTTGAATTTCACACGATGTCGGATATTTACCTAAAGCAATGAATCATGGCAAGATCCAAACATTCATTTGTACGAAAAAAGAGTTAATTTAGAGAGGGTTTCAAATATCTTCTTATATAAAAAAGAAACTGACAAGGTGACATTTACTGATCTATCAAACTGACAGACAAGTAATGTGAGTACTTAGTTTTTACAATGGCGGAGTTGACAAAGTACATTGATTAATAATTATTTGTGACATTCCCATAAAATTATGCAATTTCAGTGTAAGACCTGCGAAACGACGGCTGTCAATGTCATTGTTAATGACTGAAATAAGCTTTTCACTTTTAATATCCATTTTTATTACGGGTATATAAAAATATTGCACATGCCTGAAGGAACTCTTTAGGTACCCAGAAACATAAGAATTAGAATTTCAACTTCTCTAAGCATCTTTATTTTTTTGTACAAATCCCGCGATGATCCATTGTACGCCTAACTGCTGTATTGGTTTCGTAGACGCAAGCACGATTGTTTAGCGTGGTATCCTGGGTTCGAGTTTCATGTCGGACTAAGCATTTTAATTGTGATTTTCCAGTTTGAATTTCTCAGAAGCATGAAGTTAGTGGTATGTCGGGCAGTCATCGGGGCTCGAAAAATATACATAGATTGCTGTAACATTGGACAATAAAAGTGAGGGAAGAGAAATACATTTAGTCCGCCTTTGTGTCTTGTGCATGAAGTAATAAATAACAAATAAATAAAGCACACTTTCAATTTTGCACATACTCGTGCACTATAGGGTAAAAGCCGGGTAGTTGTCAAACTTTTTGAAATTGCTTCATAGCTCTCAGTACAAAAAGCAAAATATCTTATTTCTAAAACGGGTGGGAACTTTTACGGTTTTCTTCAAAAAATCATAGCGACATCAAAATCATAGTACATTCATTTGTATGAAAAAAAAAAGTTTTTAGAGAGATTAAAATATTTTCTAATGTAAAGAATACATTACCAAGAGTAGATTGATATACTTAGAATATTTTTAAACCGCCGCATAATTAAAATATTTCGAAACTAGCTTCTGCCCGCAACTTCGTACGCGGATCCTGTTGCTTTTGCCAGCGACAACGGGGTCGGCAAAATCGAAGATCTGAAACTGTTACCGCCCTCACCGCGTGGAGGTACTCCCAGCTTATGTTATTTTATAAGATACAGTGAAATTAGTGATAGCTTTGATTTTGACATCAGATGTTTCTGATCTTCGATTTTTAGAAGTCAACAGGAAATGCCCATCAGGCCGAACACCTTTTGCTAAGACGTCATTCCTGTATGTGTCATGGTGTAGCTGGGCTCTTGGAGTTCCACATCAGGTGTTCCAGATCTTCAAATTTATTCTCTCAGCACAAAATGCTCATCACGTGGAACAATTTTTGCTATTGTACCATTTTTGTATCTCTTATAGTTTAGCTGGTCTGTTGCAGTTCTGCATCTGGTGTTCAAGTTTCCAAGATAAATTATAGCCTATATGTTGCCCAGACTTAATACCTATACCACAAAAGAATAATCATTCAAATCCGCCCAGTAGTTCCGAAGATTAGCGTGTACAAACAAACAGACAAACAGACAAAATTTTTTTTTTGGATTCGTGCTCTATTACTGTTCCTAAACCCCCCTCAATTATTTATTTTTTAATATATTCAATGTACAGACACAGTTTTGTTACTGTTTTATTATATTATGTAATATAGATAGATAATACTTTTTCGTTTCAACATGATGCCCATTTTGTGTTTATAAAAAAATAAAGTGACAAGCGACGTTAACGGATCTATAAAATTGGCGGACAAGTGATGTGACAAGGGTGTAGAAAAAAAAATCATTATTTGTGATATTATTTCCCATAAAACGATGCAATTTCAGTGTAAGAACTGCGAAACGGCGGTTGTCAGTGTCACTGTTACTGTCAAGCGCCGTTTCGTTCTAAAATAATTAGCTTTTCGGGGGGTTTTCCCTTTTTTTTGGGGGTTTCAAAAATATTTTAAATGCCTGAAGATACTCTTTAGGTACCCAAGAATATAAGAATTAGAATGTCAACAACATCTTAATTTTTTTTTTGTACAAATCCTACCATGATCCTTTGTGAAAGTAAGAAAAACATTATCTTTAATATTTCCAGAGTATTGGCAATTTCTGCGGACCTCTAATTTTGCCTAGTCCATATAAATTACGTTTATTTTTATTTTATTTTATTTTATTAATTTTAAGAAAACTTACAGCTAGTATATTCTAGTAGTAAGAGTAATACATAGAAGAAAGCCAATTACAAGTTTCCACTTATACAAACTTATGTATAACATTGTCAAAACGGTACACACAGCGTGAGAGATTGAACATACACAGAAACAACTGAAGAGAATAAACAAAATACTTAACACAATAAAGTTACACGGTTACAGTGCAAAGAAAAAGTTACTTAACATTTTTTTTAATTTCTGGACACTATTTGTGAATAAATCAAGCTCAACATCTCGGCACACACTGTATAGATACCCCGCGGAGAAACAAGACATTTATCCCGCAAAATGAACCTTGCCTTCCCATGCAATGGCACAATACATAAAACACGGTCTGCAAAGTGGTAGAGTCTCTCGATAGATAAATAAAATAACATGAGATTCATCCACGAAACTAGAGTAATCACAATTGCGGCAACTATACCCCTGGGGCAACTATCCTGGTTCTACCCTAATATCGCCTGCGTACCCAGGCTACTCTTCATTGAGATTGACTGCCGTGAACGAAATTCGTTGGAATCAAATCAAATATTCTATTATCATTATTAATTTGCAAACATAATTAGTACATAGATGTTCTTTTTGACATAATAAAATCCTACATATTCTACCGTCGCCTGGGCATGCATATAACATTCAATTCTAAAATTGAAATCAAATAAAAAAAAATACATTAAGTAAGTAAGTATTCGAATCGTGACGAAAACTTCATGTTTTTGCGTTTTGCCCAGAGCAATATTGTAATGATGTGAGCAGATTATTTAAATACAATTACAGTTTTAAGAAAGATTAAGTCTTGATTTAGACAGCTACAGAGTAAAAGTATAATTTTTAATTATGGTTTTTTAAAGCGAAGACAATCCTTTCATAGCGTTTTACGAAAATAGATGTCAGAGTTAACTTTCAGGACGAATACAACCATTACAGTAAGCCAAAATATTATGTTTTATGCGTTTTTTCAACAGGATATACAGTCTTAAAGTCAGACACAGAGCCAAAATTAGGAAAATATTACTATTATGTATTAAAAAACCATGTTGAAAAAGTACAAAATTGGTTCACTTTGTCAATTTTTTTTCACTAGTATTTAAATAAAAACATAACTGATATATTTATTTTATGAAAAAAAAGTTTATGCTTAATATACAAAATATTTTTCAGTCCGTTATACGAACTCATTTATTTTAGACAATTATTTTAAGAAGCCCTGTAAAACATCGCGCGCTGTCGTTTGCCGATCAATTTCAATGATTCGTGCTTATTTCGTGCGTATTTCTTTTTCTGATGCACACAAACCGACCATTGTGTTGTACTAGTGTGTGTCAATGCTGCTACGACATTCTAGCAATCATTTAGATTTTGAGTTGCGCTAAATCGAATACGCGCCCTTAAGTACGAAACTTAAATGTCAAGTCATAAAAACTAAAAATGACAAATTTAGTTAAATAAATGTTATACATGGCATTTTTTTAACTAACTGAAGTTATAAAAGAAAATGTCCGATTGGTTATAATGATAAAATAAGTCAGTCGAGAGAATATTATTATTACCTACACTGCTTTGACGGACACTAAGTAGAAGTCAAGAGGTAGACTACTTCTAAAATAAGAAAAAGGAGACCCTTTTAAAATTTAATTAAAAGGTCAAGAACCTAATGTGGTGACCACTCATGATAAACGTTTCTTTCTAAATACCACATTCAGTTGGCAACCAGTAATTTTCCCGCACCTATTTTGATTAAACACTCTTTTAAATGAATATGATAGAATTAAATTTCCTTTTTGTTTCACGATACGGTGTAACATAAAAGTACAAAAATGGATCATCATAATATCATCATATCAACCTTTAGATGCCCACTGCTGGGCATAGGTCTCCCTCAAGAGGGGGTTCAGCCGTAATCGCCATGCTTGGCCGATGCATGTTGGCAATTGCAGTAGGTGTTTTGGTACTCAGAGGGACGCTGCTTCCCATCCTCTGGTCAATATACCTCTGTCGCCTTCTACGACACCCACGGGTACAAATGGGAACAAAAATGTGGACAAAAATGGAAGCTAGTGTTGTATATACGTAGGTACAGTCAACAGCAAAAGTAGATGATCAAAATCAGAAATTCAATACTAATGAACGAAGTTCGTGTCGGAACTGTGTGGCGTCGAAGTGATTCAAAAGTATGTGTGTGACTATCACATACTTTTAATAAATAAACTAGTAATAAATTATATAAATTAGTGTTAGTAAATTAGTATTGAATTTCTGATTTTGATCATCTACTTTTGCTGTTGACTGTACCTATATAGTCCTACGTATAGACAACACTAGCTCTTGCCCGTGATTTCGTCCGCGTTTCTTTTTATATTAATAGTATAGGCATACAAAAATAACTTAACGTTCCTACGAGCTAAAGAATTTTCAGAATCGAAGCAGTAGTTCCAACGATTAACGAGAAAAGTCTTCAGCTTTCTATTACTAATACCCTACATCTTGTTGTGTTGATTTTTTTTAGCTCAATACCCATCTAATAATAATAATAATATGTGGGGTCATTTTTCACACACGGCCATCTGACCCCAATCTAGGGAGACCCTGTACTATGGGTGTCAGACAGCTGATATACTTACACAAATACATTTTTTTTTGTAAATACATACATATATAGATAAACAACACCCAGACACAAGGCAAACACAAATGCTCATCACACAAATGTTTACCCTGGGCGGGAATCGAACCCGCAACACGCTGCGCAGCAGTCGATCGCTCAGCCACTGCGCCAACCGTGTCGTTCACTTCAATCAATCAATCTTTCATTTTTCATTTTCTTTCATACAACTTTAGATAATGAAACAAAATGCATATAGACCGTGCGGAACACTGAGAGTGAAGCCTCCAAAGCAAATACAAATTCAAAAACGAATACTTACTATTCGCTTCGCGCTGTACTGACTCGTGTCAGTACAGCAGCACGAAGGGAAGCATTGTTAAAAAAAAATACTAATACAAATAAAAATTCAAAAGCGAATACAATCAGGAGAGATCAGGAGGTATTTGCTTTTGTGGCTTCACTCGCAATGTTCCGCATGGTCTATCTGCCTTTTGTTTGATAATCTGAGCAAACAACACTGTCAAAATTCTTCCTTTTTCTTTCAATTTAGGGTTAGTTTCATAATAAAAAACCAACATTTATGATTGTTAACTGAAGGGAAAAAGCCTCTGTTCCCTCTTCAATCAATAGCTGTTATATAACAATGGCATGTAAGTTAACTTGCATACTTTTGTGCGAGCAACAGGCATGTGTAGTTGCAGCTCAAATTCTGTTTAGTAAATGTCGCAATGGCAAAGACAAACTTGAAAACCATTTATAAACACAACACACTACAACTCAACGGATACTCTTCTCAATATACTTTTGTCAAAATTTTAGTTACATTAGTCATGTTGCTAGCTATGTATTTGTGATAACAATGAAGGTAAGGAGCAATGTAAAAAATTAAAAAAATAAGATTTATGCCATGACAGTTAATATCCCAAGTAACAAAAACTTCTATAACCAAGGCGTTTTATCACCAAACAGTGATATAGTAGGCCTATAATGGTAACCATTGTGTCTTTTTGTACTATAAAGGTTTTTAGAAAATAGTTCTGGTTCTATAAGATTAAAGAGCATTTAAGTTCTATTATTTTGCTCTTAGAACGCTTAAAGGACCACACAAAAGAATATTTAAAGTATTGCGTTGTAATAGATATGAAAATATTGATTATGGTACTATTTATTACTAAATACGACCTTACTGAAACTTTAATGTACCTATTTTGCACTAATAAAGCTGCCAAATAACTATTACAGTACTAGTATTGTAGCAGTATCGAAATCACTATTACAGCATCAATCTGCACTATAAAAGTACCTTGCACAACCATAACGTAACCTTTTAGCTTCTTAAAAGTTCCTTCAGCATTGCTATTGGGCTAGTTCTGTAAAAGTCATGAAAACTCTTCTATGGTATTAAATAGTACCATAGCAACTCCTAGTGTAGTTGCTGAGTAACTTCAATCGTTTTCAGTGAAAATATGGCTGCTGTTTTCTGCCATAATAGCACATTAGCAACACGACTGGAGCCAATTTGTACTATAGCAGCCATGGTCGGAATAACTCTTTATTTTATTATTTTAAATTTAATTAAAACACGAATTTTATGAGGGCGCATTGTCAAATTTGAAATCAGCATAATACTTTTATCGATACAATTATTTTCGCAAGTGGAAGTTATGGCAGAATTACGGTCCATGAAAGTTTTGTATTATATCCTTTTCTTACATGTTACGTTAAAAGCAACGATGTCAAATGATATAAAGTATTACACACGACCATGAACGGACAACCGTAATGAAAAAGATTTCTGAACTCGTTTACGGTGCAAAATAGCACTATAAACATGTTTTACATTTCAACTATAGAACTGATTTATCACCGTGGGGACCTTAATGTAATGTTTATAGAATAAATCAGCGATAAAACTAGGGCCTTTTTGAGGTTCTGTAAATGTTAACAACACCATTTTAGTATTATCATGAACCTTAATTATCACGCTCTAAAATATTCTCACAACTGTTATAGAACCAAATTTTGTTAGATTACAGTTTCAGCTGAAAGCGTTCGTTCATGAACATGACATGTGGATCATCACCATTTTGAAGGAAATCGAATGATCAAACACACGCGGCAACATAAATGGGACATCTGAGTACACGCAATATACTAGCATCCAATCCAAAAAAAAAAAAATACCAATGTTAAGTTACATGAAGTTCTGTGAAAAAAAACCAACCACTCTTTTATACCCGATTATTGTACGCTTACATTGATTTACGAAAACATGGTTTATCGAAAAACGCGTTAATATATTTTTGTGTTACGCCAATGAACTCCAACTGCATATCTACTGTGATAACACAGAAATGACGCCGAACGTAGACAGGAAAGAATTGTAGTACAAATGTCATGATAAAAAAAAAAAATAATAAAAAAAAAATTAAATAAAGCCATAATTTTTATATATGTCATCTGCCTTTTTCCAACTATGTTGGGGTCACCTTCCAGTCTAACCGGATGCAGCTGAATACCAGTGTCTTACATGGAGTGATTGCCTATCTGACCTCCACAGCACAATGTACTGGGTAACACGACATCCCTTGATAAGACTAGTTGTCAGACTTTCTAGCTTCTGACTACCCATAACGACTGTTAAAGTTTAACCAATCGTCATTGAGCGTGCCATTCCGCGAAACTAACATTTTTAAATACCGCAAATTTCGACTTTATGTTAAATCAGCGAAAGTGTACTTTCGCCGTATTTAAAAATGTTGGTTACGCGGAATTACACGTTCATCGACGCAATGACATCTGGGATCAACGGACGAACGTGCTTTCCGAGACACGGATCTCGATATTAAGGCGCTACCCCGACCAAAAGTGCATTTTTCTTTATTCAGGGGCTATTAACTCATTAATTAAGAGAAACAAACTACATCTAAAAGCATATTATTAATGTTCAATATCCTATCATCACATTCCACGTTCTTATTTTTTTTTATGTACAGTCAACAGCAAAAGTAGATGATCAAAATCAGAAATTCAATACTAATTTACTAACACTAATTTATATAATTTAATACTAGTTTATTTATTAAAAGTATGTGATTGTCACATACATACTGTTGAATCACTTCAACGCCACACAGTTCTGACGCGAACTCCGTTCATTAGTATTGAATTTCTGATTTTGATCATCTACTTTTGCTGGTGACTGTACCCTATATACACCTAAATCTCCCTGTTAAAAATTACTAAAATAATTGAAAACATGTATCTTTTACTAAAGTTGACGTGCTATGAATTTGAGGATTACACTAATAGATAGGTTTCTTAAAAATCTTTATAATTCACGTTTTCATGATCGTCATCATTTTAACCGAAAGACGTCCACTGCTGGACATAGGCGGAGGCCTAAAGAGAAACGATCTTTTGAAATAAAATAAAACGTGAAAGTGGTGACACTCTTTTTTTATAACAAAAAAAAACTAAAAATGTGCGAATTTCGATTCTGCGGCAAAGAGGAAATGTATGGTCAAGGGTATTTGGTCAGGGAAGCGCCTTAAATGGTTACCCATCTACGGGTCGACCGATCCATACCTACGGCTTTTATTTATCCAAGAGCTCCCTAACTTGTACTCTCAGTATAGAAAATAAATCATAAAAACATGTATGCATAAATGGGTTTATCCACGGAATCCCCGTGGAATCTCATAAACACCCATTTTGCTTGCAAATGGCTTACAACAGAAAACCCCGTAAAAATGTCTTGACAAAATACAGGAGTTACTGTAATTTCATAACGTTTATCCCTATGCCAATTTGGGGCGAAATGAAACAATTTGATGTGTACAATCTTTCATGATTATTATTTGGAGCTGGATAATCCTATGCACGTTTAAGTAACATTGAGTAATCATCATTCATCTTCATGTCAACCTTTAGACACCCACTGATGGGAATAGATCTCACCCAAGGAGGGGTTCAGCCGTAATCGCCATGCTTGGCCGATACATGTTGGCGATCGCAGTAGGTGCTAAGGTACTCAGCAGGACGCTGCTGTCCATCCTCTGGTCAATATCCCTCTGTCGCCTTCTACGACACCCACAAATGGGGTCTTGCTATACGTGGCCGGCACCACACGGTGCGGCATCTCATCTCAATAAACAATAAAAATTAGAACTACCTATTTATTACTTTCTAAAAACTCAAACCACTACAGCCCAAGTATGTTTTTTTATGTTAGTTTATTTAAAGAATGGAGCTCCCTTTGTCCATCCATGGGAAAGTACGGGCTAATTATAATAATATTATAATATTATTATAGTATTCAAACAAATAGAGCACCATCCTACGTTAACGCTACGTGCCCCTTTCCATCAAACTTTCTTGTTTTTTTACTAATGTTCACTAGATTAGTAAAAAAACAAGTATGTAAACTATCTTGTAGTAAATAGTCTGTTAAAATTGCTTAGAGAATTTAGGTGAAGTAAACCTGATGCTACCACTTCACATGGCGTATTTGTGCAAATATTCGCCTTACTTGGATAATACAAAATAGACTTTATTTCAATAACTATAGGGTATACTCAAACTCAAACTCAAATCATTTATTTCAAATAAACCATTTACAGGCACTTTTGAATTGTCAAGGAGTCAGTCAGTCAAAAAGTTGCAGCTAGTTGCTCGTTCCAAACAGTAGGTTTCTATGGAGAAGAACGAGCAAGAAACTCCATGAACACTCTTTTAAAATCAATAGAATATTACAAATTTAGGTTACATCATTCATGTTGAATCTAGAGGTACAATGTGAGAACGATGTAACAAATTGTGCACGTTGAAAGAGGTCCTAGTGGCAATGAAATTAGACAATTCAAAATAAATTTAAAATAACCGAGGCAGCTAAGAGATGACCAGTCTCAACTGACGGCGCCCGTTCACGAACATGACGCACGGATCGGCACCATTTAGTTCAACCATTTTGAAGGGAACCAAATGATCCAACACATGCGCCACCATCAGCGAGACATTCAAGTGAGCATGACAAACACTCAACCGCCAGGGCATATTCAAGTCAACGAAAGACATCTCGTAAATGGTGGCTTTAAAGTACATAGTGCTCACATGTATGTGCTATGCAAAATTATATAATACTAATAGTTTGAGTTTATACAATGCAAAGATAATGTAGTTCTACATCTTCAGCAGCTCCAAAAAAATTGTCACCAATGCTAATCAATAAATCTATGAACCCTTATGGCTGTGGAGCTAGACCAGCATCCAGCCAAGCATTTTTATCAGTGATGTAATCATCCAATTTATAATATGCTCGGCTGCATAGTGTGCGTTTAATATAGGACTTAAATTTTGTCTCATTAAGTTGAACAATGTGGGGAGGTATTTTATTGTAACACTTTAGACAGAACCCCATGAAAGAAGAATCTACTTTAGCCAACCTGAAACCTGGTTGAACTAGTTGGTCCCTGTTTCTAGTACTATAGTTATGTCTGTCACTTCTTTTACCAAAAAGATGCAGATTTTTTCTAGCGTACATAATGTTTTCATAAATGTATTGACAAGGTACCGTCATTATGTTAATTTCCTTAAACAGTTCCCTTAGAGAATCGCGCATACGTAGATTGTAAATGGCTCTGATTGCTCTTTTCTGCAGAATAAAGATAGACTCGATGTCTGCAGCTCGCTCCCAAAGTAAAATACCGTAAGACATAATACTATGAAAGTAACTAAAATAGACCAGTCTCGCGGTATCCACATCAGTAAATTGCCGGATCTTTCTGACAGCATATGCTGCCGAACTTAGTCGTCCTGCGAGAGATGTTAAATGAGGACCCCATTGTAGCCTTGAGTCGAGCGTGATTCCCAGGAAAACAGTTTCATCAACGAATTCCAGTTTCTCTTTATTCAATACTATATCGCAATCACTATACTTTGTATTATCCAAGTAAAGCGAATATTTGTACAAATACGCCATGTGAAGTGCCGGCATCAGGTGCTAGCCGTGTGGTATGTGGTGGCCGCGAATAGCACCACTCCATTTCTATCCGTGGGTGTCGTAGAAGGCGACAGAGGGATATTGAAAATTATTATTATTTTAAAATATAATTATTATTCATTAATTAGTATTCATTCGGATATCTATGGTATTCATTATTATTTAATTTTTTATTCAATATTATTTCTGACCACTTAATCCATAGACGAGTAAATGACAGAAAAAATCGAGATAATCTCATGTTAAACATGACAAAAGTGACAGAAATGACAAAATATTATGGACGTGAGAGAGACTATAGACACACGACTATAGTACACACGGCTACACATCAAGCTATAGGTACATTTCCAGTATAAGCTGACATCTCATTGTATGGAAATTTTATACAATGCGAGATCAGCTATAAAACTGATTCGTATTACTTAAGAGCGCCCATCCCGTCATGTTTCCCATACAAACGCTCGTACGCGATTACGGCGTTATAACAAATTATTTTTTAAATGTTTTAACACACAGGTATCTTGTGGTTTAAATCTAGGTTTGTAATTTTGTATGAAACCAAAAATAAACGTTTTTGAGAAACAAATTCAGTAAACACATACGAAAATCTGTTTTTTTTGCATAATTTTATCTGAATTTTGGCCGTTCATAATGCACACATACATTGAAAAAGTAAAAAAACAGCTTCATAGAAACCTTGCACATCTAATGGAGATTCTAAATTATAAACATTTTTACCAAAAACTTGTAAGGCTTTTTTAAAAACACGTATGTCCTGGAACAAGTTTTGTGAAATTTCCGCGCGCCAATTTTCCTGTGATGTTATCGCGTTCTCTTCTCACTCGTTTGTTTTTGAGCTTTGCGTTGGTTGAAACAAAAAATTGTCAATCACGCTTGCGTTGAAGTTCGTTCGATTGGGATGGGCGCTCTGCGCAACTCAACATCTAAACGATTGCTAGAACGGCGTAGCAGTATTGACACACACTAGGTAGGTAGTACAATACAATGGTCTGTTTGTGTGCATCAGAAAAAAAATACGCACGAAATAAGCACGAATCATTGAAATTGATCAGCAAACGACAGCGCGCGATATTTTACGGTGGTTTTTAAAACAATTGTCTAAAATAAATGAGTTCGTACAAATAACTGAAAAAAAAATTGTGTATATTGAGCATAATGCAAAGGCGGAACAAGTGAAACGACAGGTTGCTTACTAAGGACTGACTTTATTCAGTATCTTACACTTGTTTATAATATGATTTACTTATACACTACATTCTTTACTAATTTCCGACTGTGTTCGTAACTTATCTAAGTCGCTATGACTTGCAAGTCTGAGCTCTACCGAATTCTTAGGTTTATTATGTGTCTCCACAACTTTCGGTTGATCAGGCCAATCGTCATTTGAAACAATAATATCTGGGGAATTCGACTGCATCTCCCTATACTGAGCTCGCGTCATTACACATAATGACGTCACCTTTTCATTCATCTCTTTTAAATCTTTACTTGTTACACATATCCGAGATAATGCGTCTGCCACCGCATTCTCTTTCCCTCTTACATATTCCACTGTGAAGTCGTATTCTTCTAACGCCAATCTAAATTTTAACAATCGACTCGACGGATCTCGCATGTTAAATAAATACACAAGTGGTTTATGATCTGTTCTAATTATAAACCTTCGTCCGTATAAGTACGGTCTAAAATGCTTTACAGCCCATACAATGGCAAGCAATTCCTTTTCAATTGTTGGGTATATTATTTCCGATTTATTTAGACCCCTGCTTGCATACGCTATTGGTTTTCCATCTTGGTTTGCCAAAACTGCTCCTAGGGCAAAACCTGATGCGTCAGTTTGTACTATGAAAGTATTGCTATCTGTTAAGTCTGGATATTGAAGGACAGGAGAAGAAATTAGTTTTTCTTTTAGAGAATTAAAGGCAATTGCACAATCTGTATCCCAGTTAAAATTTACATTCTTCTTACTCAATTTGTTCAAAGGGTATGCTAATGCAGCAAAATTGTTAATAAATTTCCTGTAGTAGTTTGCAAAAGCTACAAATCTACGTACATCCTCTGTGTTTTGAGGTTGTGGATAGTTTTTGATAGTGGTTATTTTTTCCGGATCTGGTAAGACGCCATCTTTTGACACTACGTGTCCCAAATATAAAATTTCCTTTTTGAGAAAATCACATTTCTGTGGGCTTAGTTTTAGATTTACTTTCCTAAGCCTCGTAAATACATCCTGTAAATTCTTACAGTGGTCATTTAAATTTTTCCCAAAAACTACAAGGTCATCTTGGTAAACAAAACATTTTTCATACGTTAGTCCTGACATTGCCATTGTCATCATTCGTGAGAACGAACTGGGGCTTGTTTTTAGACCCATAGGCATTCTAGTTAACTGATATTGTCCTGAAGAAAAAGCTGTGTACTTACGACTACTTGGTTCCAAATCAACATTATAATAGCCTTGATGTAGGTCTAAATGTGTGAAATAGATGCATCCTGATAGTGAATCTAGTATTTCGGTTATATTGGGGAGGGGGAATTTATCATCAATAATTGTATTATTTAATTTTCTATAATCTATCACCAATCTAAATTTTTTATTACCTGCACTGTCGGGTTTTTTCGGTACTAGTAACAAAGGGCTAGACCAATCGCTATTAGCCGGCTCAATTATACCTTGCTGTAATAAGTCACTAATTTGTCTCGTAATTTCGTGTTTTTGCGAATGTGGTAACCTGTATGGTTTCACATATACCGGTTCCGCGTTTGGTTTTAGAATAATTTTGTGTTTATATATGTTTGTGGTTGTTAATCTGTCGCCTTCTAAATAAAAAATATCTGAGTACTTGGCGCATAAGTTTTCTATAGACTTTCTCTCTTCTAAATTCAAATGTTTTAATTGTATCAATGATAATAACTGCTTAACTCTCTGTGCGTCCTTATCACACCTATCAAAACTACAAATATCGTAATCTTTCGCGCTGTATATGAGAGGCTGTATGTTCCCTAACACTAAATCTTTCTCGGTAGTGTTTAATATTCTAATAGGGATCTTGCCATTGTTGGGTGTAACTAAACTACTAGCCATGAAAACACCATCATATAGCTGTGACGCACACACTACAGCATCACTGTCAAAAGATGTTTCTACAAAATGCACCGACTCTGATCTCGCTGGTATATATAAAGAATCCTTATTCATTTCCGTCATTATTGGTACGTTAATTTCATCACCTGATGACGTTTTTAGCAATAACATATTATTTGATAAGTTTATGGTTGCTTGATACCGTTTTAAGAAATCGCATCCAATAATACCGTTTGCTTTACACGGTAAGGAATCAAAACATTTCTGTGTAAATATAACATTACCAATAACCAATTGTAAGTATAAGTATCCTGTTGCACATATTTTCCCACCTATACCGTTTATTACTACGTTGCAATTATAAATACGAATGTTTTTGTGCAATATTTTATTATATCTTACTACAGAAATTGAAGCTCCCGTATCAAGTAGCCAAGAACATTCTTGTCCGTTTACTGTAAATTGTACGCGTAATGCTTCGTTATAAGAAAATATTGTATGTTCTAGATTAGTCTCGAAAAAACGTATTCAACTCCAAATTTTTCTCAGGCTTTTCATCCATCACATTTACATTCTCTCCTCTTTTATACTGTCTATTTCCTCTGCTATTGTAAAACCTACCTTTCCTGTTCTGTGGTGGTGCAGATCGACGTTGTCCCGTAGTACTACGTCTCCACACACCTGTATTGCCACGATAAGGCTCATTTTGACTTTGATAACTGTTTCTGTTTACGTTTCCTCTATTAAAGCCTCCACGCCTATATTCCTGATGCTGAAACCTATTGTTTCCTCTGTAATTCCTATTATATTGGTGATAATGTCGCTGTCCCATGAACACATTTGTAGAAGTAGATGGTGAGGTTATTTCCTCATCGACTGCTGATTGGATAGCTTCATTCAAAGATTCAAACTTTCTAGCTGTAATTATTGTACTTAACCTTCGGTTTCGCAATCCGTCGGCAAAGCATTTAATAGCAAGTTTCTCATTGACTCTTTTTAGTACATTGTAATTTTCCGAATGTCCTTCTGATTGCGAAATCGTTAAGTCAACAAATAAATTTGCAATTTCCTGACCAAAATCTGAGATTGTTTTCTCTTGCTGCTTAATATGTTGTAATTTACTATGCATAGCAGTATACGACTTTTTCGGCAATAAATGTAACCTCATCGCTTTGACTAACTCAGTGACATTATTATAGCTAGATTCAAGCCGCAATTTAGCTGACTGTGATAACCGGCTTTTTACGACAAATTCAATTAAGTTACGTTGAGACCCTTCTTCTAAAATAGAGCTGTAATACTCAATGCCATCGATTAATTGCGTTGTGACCTGCTCTTGGTCATTCATTACTGGTAGCAAACTAAGTGCTGCTTTTAAGTTGAACTTCTCCATTTCGCTACCGCTTGTCTCTTTACTAGTCTGACATAAAACAACAATTTCTAAATATATTTTATTAAACCTTTCACATAAGTCGTCGATTAATTTATTTTCAGTTGGCTCTTTAAATGCCTTAACTCGACTGATTTCCTCTATATACTTATTATACTGAGTACATAATTCATTAGCATCTGTAAATTTTTTATTACATGCTGAAATATTTTCTCGCCTCCTAGCTGGTCCGATTTTAACTAAGTACGTTCTAATTTTCAATAATTCATCGCACAATTTCTTTAGAAAATCTGCCATTAAAATACATTTCTATAAGTACCTATATTCTCTAGTTAATTCTAAACATAGTGTTATTCCTTACAATTCTTCTTAACCTGAAAATCTTATTAACTACATACCTGGCACGCACGACGTATAAGTACCTGCCTTTTTTCACATGATATTTTAATGTCTTTAAAACGCGTTATTTTTTTTTTTATCTATATATTTTTTAGCACTATTACCGACACGCACTGGTTTTATTTGGTTTTGACCAACACAACACTTTTAAACGTACGCACATTCTTCTTACGCCCAGCGCCTTATACCTTCCACCTGCTGCTGTCTGCTGCTGCTCTTCAATGGGTTTCAGGTAACGTCCTCGTAAAAAGGATCGTCGCGTCGCTCTCTCCTCAAATTCTCTTCCTATCCATTGGACGTGGCATTTCTTATATTGGCGATAAATGTAATAAAATACCACAAGTGCTATAAATACTACGATGATAATCAGCAGGATGTTAACTGTGGTGAGATGGTAATTCAGCTGTTCTGCATGTGCACTATTATTTCCTCCTGATGCATTCTGTGCTATCACTATCTCTTCTTTTGACTGCGTTTTTCCCATAGTGAAATTGTCCAAAAATACTTTTTAAATTTACAAAATTTTGTTTTACTCGTTAGACAGGCAATCGGTATTGTCACTTAGCTCGTTTTTTTTCACTTTCACACGGAGTGTCCGCCGCGCTTCTCGGAAGCGCCACGTGCGAATACGACACCATGGTCACGGTCGCCATGCAAAGGCGGAACAAGTGAAACGACAGGTTGCTTACTAAGGACTGACTTTATTCAGTATCTTACACTTGTTTATAATATGATTTACTTATACACTACAATAACCTTTATTTTTATAAAATGAATTATATCAGTTATGTTTTTATTCAAACACTGGTGAAAAAAAATTGTTGAAGTGAACCGATTTTGTACTTTTTTAATACTGTTTTCTATTATCTAATAGTAATATTTTCGTAATTTTGGCTCTGTTATATACTTTGAAACTGTATATTCTGTTGGAAATACGCATAAAACATAGTATTTTGGCATACTGTAATGGTTATATTCGTCCTGAAAGTTAACTCTGACGTCTATTTTCGTAAAACGCTATGAAAGGATTGTCTTCGCTTTAATAAACCATAATTAAAAATTATATTTTTACTCTGTAGTTCCCTAAATCAGGACTTAATCTTTCTCAAAACTGTAATTGTCTTTAAATAATCTGTTCCCAGCATTACGATATTGCTCTGGGCAAAACGCGAAAACACGAAGTTTTCGAATCGAATACACGCTCTTAACCCCAAACTTTTAAGACTTACCTCACGTTGTTTAGTTTGTTTTTTTCCTAACACAAAATAATAAAAACCAGTCTAATCACGTACGAAAAGAATTCAAAACAATAACTGTCACGGTAACTACTTACAACATTTATTTTTTGATAAAGTTACAAGTTCACACTTGACACTAATCAAATGATTCGATTTCGTTTGATTTGATAAAAATCGGTTCTTTTGTATTACTTTTAAGAAACTGTTTTTGTTTCTGAACATTTAAAATATAGTTTTTTAGTAACTAGGGCTATTTTTAAGTCACAAAAAGCTTTACGAATAGGCAAATCGAAAGTTGGTTTTCATGGAAGACTTCGTGAAGCATGAGCAAGAAAGAGCATGAACGCGTTAACCGAAAAATATTCGATTTGAATCGATTATCGAACTGGAAATATGACTTAGTATCTTGTTAATAGCAGTTTTGTTTAATATTATAAGACAAGCTCAAATAAGTATGCATATTAATAAATCCTTCAAACTAAATAGAAAGAAAGAAAAGTAAGAAAAACCATTTATTCACGAGAAAGTGACGCACATTATTAAACATTTCAATAAATATAAAATCAAAATAATAATATTATTTAGAATTGCAAAAAAAGGCAGGAAGCTCAAAGAGCATCAAAAAACTCGTCCACATCGCTGACAACAGGACACGTGCCCAACAGGCTGGCACACAGATATAGATAGACCTAGATAACGCAAGAGCAACTACTTCGCGTGCCTATTTTCGTGCCTAACTTAACTAATAAAAAATCGTAAGTAAAAAAATAAAGTAAACGTTTCTTTCCATCGGTAAGTCATTTCGTGATTAATATTATGCGAAATTAATTTAAAAACAATTATTTTTAATCTAATACCCTCAGTAATACCTGGGAATACCAAATTTAGGAAAAACAAAACATTCGTATTACATTGTGACGTCCAAAAAATGGCATGCTTGGTTTTCATACAGATCGTGATACTTGCGTTATCTAGGTCTATCTATATCTGTGGGCTGGCAGCATTGCCACTAAATATTATTTGCGATACGAGAATTTCAAATTTAAAAATCTGTCCAATTTACCTACGTTACACTTGCTTGTGCTATGCCTCTGGTCTAGTTATTATTATCGTTGTGTTTTTTTTAATTCATGTGTTTATACAATCATTTATTTTGCTTTGTCACAAAAATCGCCTGTACCTACTTAATAAAGTAAAATCTACTGTAATGATCTATGGTAACACATACTATCTAATCTAGAGGGAATACAATAGTTACATGCTTACTCAATTACCCTAACCACGCACCAATTAGTTTGAAACTCGAACCTAAATCCTTATCGTAAAAACACGTTATTTTATATACCTAATGCCAAGAAAGCTGAATATCATTGAAACCAATTAATTCATTGAATACAACAATAGACACTTAAAATAACCTTAATATTTAAACAAATAAACATCTTGAAATAACTTCTCTTTGTATTCGAATTATACAATAAATAATTTAAATTATTCAAAATAAATAGCATTATTCAGAGTTAGAATAAAAACAGAATACAAGTAATTATTTATTTATGAAGTAATAAAGCTCTTTGTAAAAGCATTACTTAGGAGATGTCACATACCACCAAACTTAAAGTATCTGTAAAAAGTTTTAACTGAGATACATGCTATGAGTGTTGAGTTTAAGCAGAAACTCAAAACAATTTTAACTTTGATGGTAAAGTTGGCAACGTACCCTTAACGTATTGCAGTAATTCTGGATTTGCTAAGTACCGTATAAAGGAATCGCATAATCCATTATATTTTAAGAATTCGTTTGCCCTACAACATACTTGAGGAGTACAATGAAGTATTTAGCCGAGTGAATACTCATAAATTACCAATAATTATATGAAGTAACTAAATATACAACATGTTTCTTTTGATATCCCATAGGTAACTTTTGTCAAAGAATCAATTGGCATAATATGAATTATTTTTCAATTAAATAATATTGTTTCTTAGATGTGAAACATTTCATCACATCAGACGGGCTGTAATAGAAATACGCATCTGACTTTGCTGATTCTCTGTGGTGTAATTAAATGACAATTAAAGGTCTTTCCTGGAAATAATTCTCTGGAGATAGGTATTTAGATCTAATGCTGATAGTTTTTCCAATATTCTAGACTAGACTGGCTCAATGTTGGCTACCTAAGAAGAATTTTTTAATTAATTTTTTAAATTTAATTTCGGCAGATTAATGTGCTACTTCACAGTCCATCATTAACAATTCAATTTACATCCAAAACGTAAACTTAGAATATATTTAACACTTTCACTGATTCAAAGCAGGCGCAATAGTTGAACAATCAACCTGAACCGTATGTGACAGGGATCATGAAACAGGGAAAGGGTTAAAATGAATAGTGAAAAAGCCATTTATTTTACTACCTAATTAATTACACTTATTTAATAAAAAAAATATGAATGTTTAACAGCAGTTTACAAGGGAAGATCTTATAGCGTCAAAGTCATAGTACTCCAATCCAATCCAATCCCAATCCCAATCCCAATCCCAATTGTAGATGATTTTTTTTTATTATGTTATTTTTGTTTGTTTTTGTCCTGGGGGGCGAATAAACGCTATTTCTGTCTTTCTTTCTTTATTCTGCCTGCAAGCAAATGTCCAAATATTTATGTTTAAATGTTATGATTAGATTATATTATAACACTACATTACTATTACATTATAATTACAAAATGTTTGTAGCATGAGAAGAAATAAGGTCTAGGGGACGCCAAAGGGAAAGATAGGCAAACCTATTTATACAAAGGGTTAAAATTATTCAGTGTTAAATATCCAAAATCATGAGGTACAATTATTTCGAATAATGAGACTAATTGTGACGTGGGTTGGCTTATTTTGCCAGAACTAAACCCATTTGGTCGTATCATCAAGAACTTTGCTAGCGTTTGCGTGTATTTCGAACTAGCTTTTGTCCGCGAGTTCGTCTGCATGAATGTCTGTTATCGCAGATGCAGACGAAGTCGCAGATTAAAAAATTGTAGCCTATGTCCTCCCTCAGGGTTTAAGCTAACTTCATATAAAATTTCATCCAAATCGGTTCTGTCGTTTCGTCGTAAAAATGTACCAGACAGTCAGAGTTACTTTCGCATTTATAATTTTAACGTATGGATCTAATCCCTATTTCATCCCGTCAAGGGATGTCCTGGTCTTGATTTCTCTTTAACAAATTACATCAAGAACGATTCAGTGATTTAGACGTAAGAACTGAGATACTTTCGCTTGGATTTTAATTATGCTACTTACATAAGAGTATATTGGCTAGTTGTATTGGCGATCGTAAATCAGGAGAATGTTTGTCAAAGATATTAAATGTCTCATTTAATGGTGTCGCAAATATATAAAATATTATCATGGGTTTGGGTAATAATTTAGTAGGTATGGTAACCTATCTAAATACTTCAGTAATTGTAATTCATCTATATATATAAAAGGCAAAGGTGATTGACTGATGTATCAACGCAAAGGCCAAACCCTTAAGGCTAGAAAATTGAAATTTCGTGCACGTATTCCTCATATGACGAAGGCATCCGCTAAGGAAGGATTTTTCAAAATTCAACCCACAAGGGGGTGAAACAGGGGGGGGGTTTGTAGTTTGTCTTTTTAGGTAGGTAGGTAAATAGGGACAGGACAACGTCTGTAGCGTCAGCTAGTCTGTAATAAAAGTGTGTACAGAATGCACGAGGAGTGATCATCACGCTTACCTAAAGCGGATTAGCGATTTTGGACTTACGAGTAAATTTATTTTAAGTCCAAGTCCAGTACAGGCTTATCACAATAAGAATGCGCTTCAGCAGTCAGTGCCTACATTGGAAAGTCGGTCCGTGAATGGGTTATCATCCATTTCATACCGACACCCCCCCGTGCCTCGGAAAGCACGTAAAGCCGTTGGTCTCGGGTGTCAGTCGTTGATCTTTATTTATTTATTAACACTTCAAGCACAAACTACAGAGGCGGATTTAATGCCATAGGCATTTTCTACCAGTCAACCATTGGGTGATGCAGAGACGAGCAGTGGTAGGTGTAATCTGAAAATAATTAAACGATAAGGTAAACTACAAGAATATAAAAAAGTATATATAAATACTATAAATTTAATATCAAACTATATATAACTGTAAATAGATATTTACACGGATATACAAAAATAAAAAGACAAACAATGGAGAAAACATTACCGTTGTGATGAAACTGACAGCTTCTTGCGCTAAACTAACTAACAACTAACGATTGGTTGCCATCCTGATTTCCTGGGGAAGCGCATGCCACAGAGAAATAGATTGCACAAAGAACGAACGGTGAATGAAGTCAGTGCGGTGAGAGGGACAGTGAAGAACACCTATTATGGTTGGCACAAATGTACTGAAAGTGGTGAAGAAAACAAGGTGGTTAGCGCCCTTTGCTCACTGCTTTGCAGTCGTTACAGGTAGTCAGAAGCAAGAAAATTTGACAACAAGTCTTACCAAGGGGTATCGTGTTACTCAGCAACAGCGTTGTGGAGCTCAGATAGGCAGTCGCTCCATGTAAAACACTGGTATGCAGCTGCCTCTGGTTAGACTGGAAACTGGCCCCAACATAGTTGGGAAAATGCTAAGCAAAGGACGACGATCAGTTCTTACATCTATAAAAGTATAAAACCATCCAATGTCAGTCTTGTCGTGTGCCTTGGTTTATTAACAGTAGTTGTAACAGGAAATGACTTGTTATAGCTCGCAGACTCAGATCCGGACACATGTAGAAAATTTTGCTTTATGATGAAGAAAACAGAATTACTTAACTTACAGCAATTGTACACATACCATACATGCATGACAATCCGAAAGATTCTTAAGACCAACATACACACAAATATTTCATTCACACAAAAGACTCATAAATATAATACCCGTAATCGAGACGACCTAGAAGTACCAAGAGTGAGAACCTTGTACGGTAGGAAAACTATACAGTATGAGGGGGTTCGGCTATACAATAAATTACCTAAAAAAGTCAGGGAGTGTACAAGCATACCAACATTTAAAAAAGGCCTAAGGAATTATATATTAGACACATAAGTTCACCTTGAGCTATTTTGCTATATTATATCTTGCTATATTGTATCATACATTAAACTATGGTGTTTCAGTTCCTTGGATAGCTTGAACGTCGTAATGTAAACTACTTACAACCTATTATTAATTTAGTTAAGTTTCTCTTTAAGTGAACTGTAATTTGTTCTTTGAGAAATAAATGTCGTTAAACCGAAAACATTATCACCCAACTGTGAGGAGTGTGGAGTGGTTGAAGATCTACACCACTTGCTGATGGAATGTGTCCTATATGGTTCCATAAGAACAGATATACTCAGGACTTTGAATTTGAACAAGACTGATGTAGGCACCTTTCACCAAATCTTAAGTAATCCGAATTGTGACGATGCAAAAGACTTGCTTGAATTCACGGCCCAGATCATTTAGTTTAGTGTATATTATAAAATTAGGTTACGATGGGACCGTCATACGCTACGCGGAAAAGTCCCTTAAAAATTTTAAAGAAAAAAAAAAAAACTATAAAAGTACGTAGTATTTTATAAGAAACTAGGGCACTCCGGGGCACGACATTCGTACATATTCGAAATCACGAAGGTTGTCGTTCGACAATCCCCGGAAAAACCGGTAAAGTTGGTAGAAGTAGGTTCCTGCTTCTACCAACTTTACCAGTTTTTTACGTGTAATTGCTATTTTCTAATGACACACAGTAAGCGGGTAATTGGTGACAAAGGTCGTGAACTTCCATGTAAAAACATTTATTATTCATTAATTAGTCGCAAGTACGATGTATGACGTGTATATTGTTCATTGAGGTAGGTCTGCACGATATTAAACAGAGTAATTAAAATTGTTAGAGGTTTTTTTAATTTAATTTTTTTAGGTATTCTTTGACTCATTGTATGTATAAAGTCAACTTATTCCAAGTACTCACATAAACACTTATCTATAGTTAAGAATTAAATTAAAATTAAAAAAAAAACATTAAAATTCTAAGTAAATGATAAAAACAACATTTTAATGCAGCGGTAAACGATGGGCGTAAGTTTAATTACAAAGTACTTGTAGCAAATATTTGGACCTTCCTAGTCTACAAATGGACATTTCTTTTTTCGATTTATATGTAGGTATACACTTTGCGTCACAATACAAGTATACATAGGTTTACTTTCACACGAAACTGACATCAAAAATTAATACTTTACAAAAAAGACACCAAATTCAAAAATCCTTCTAAATTCAAAACAGACACCAAATGACGCATCTAACCCTTTAATCAGCAACTCAATTCGACCATAAACAATACAATTCCAATAAGACAATACATTTAGACACCATTTTTAATCTGTCAACGGCGTTGGAACGTTTTAAAGGCAATATAGCCGCATGAAAGCGCGTCTCGATGGTTGACACGCTGGGGACTGCCCATTTCCGATCGCAACGACCAACAATATGGACATAAATGTCACTTTTCATCTTAAACGTTGTTTAGCCGTTGATTAAAAATTATTTAGAATTTTCTTGTTATAAATGGAGTGTTTTGGGGTGAAAAAGGGGTGTTATGGTAAATTTGGGGGTGAATTGACTAGGGTATTGCAAATTGGTCTAGTATTATTCTATGTCAATAGTTGGGGCGATGTAGAATAATCTATTAAAATTCGTGGTAAAAGCAATTCCGTTTTGAGTGTATTACAAAACTTTGACACGACAGTAAAAAAATATGCTGATTTTATTGCTTTAAGCAGCGTTGAAATTTTCACCGTAATTATACAATAGTCGAAGCTAATTCAACAAAAGAAATATGGCATCGACATTTGTATAAGATTACTTTGTTTACTCAAATGAATACTTCAATATCAATCAAAATATAAACCGAACTGACTTCGATTAATAAGCGACAGACGCAGAAAATATAGTAATAATGTTCAAAACTATTGATATTATAAATAAAGTAAAAATTATTAATTAACGGTCTGTAAAACATAGACCCATTTCTGAAAAACCATAGTATAAAAGTTCATTTATCTTCTTACATAGCTTAAACTAATGTCGTCTCTTTCATCCACAGAGCAGAGAATTAACAGTAGAGGTAGCAAAGCGTCGACCCTTTTAGAGAAGGTCGGCGGGTGGCGCAGTCAACGTGGAGGTATGTGAGGAATGAACGAAATGAATAACATGTGAACGAAACGCATGCGCTTTCGCTGTACATAATGCATCAAACGTAGAACAGGCTGATTAAAAAAGTGAATGAAATTATTTGGTGCACGTAGTGTTTTCTGTTGTGTACCTTAAGTTGTTATTATGTGTCTTATTTTAAGGGAAGTATCAAAAGTTTCTCAACACAAAATGTAGGCGTTATTTTGTGTGTCAAGTAGAAAACAAATAATAGACTGTTACTCGAATAATTAGTTTGAATTAAGCGCTTTGTTGAAACAGGAATGAAGGACCAATCAGCCATTCTTCAAATTAATCACACCTTTGTTCTTATTGTAACAAAACTTTGATAATAGAATTTAAGGGGTCCCACTTAAAGTAATGAAAGGTAACATTGTGCTAGAGTCATAGGATCTCGGTTATTGTCTTAATTTGATTTTGCGAAACCATGAATTTTAAAAAGGGTTCTAATTGCGTCTTGTCTTTTGCGGTAGAAAAAAATTAATATATCCAAAGATAAAATAAAAGGTTTCGTTTTTATACGACTCGTGCGCCTAGTAATAATAATACCTATTTATAAACGAAGGTAGGGACACTGTGATACAAACTTTTCCTTTGGATCCAGCATATTATTGTATACCAGGGTTGAAATTTACCCCCTAGGTTTGAAATTTCTCGTACGTTATTAAAAAAATCTGCTGATCCGTGCAAAAGAGCAACACCTACGCCGTAGTTAAAATATATGAGACAAATGATTTTTGTTTTTATTACTGAAGAAAACTTTTAACCCTAGGGGGTCTGGAATCATGATCTGATTGTATGGTAAAATTTTACGTCACAATGTACACGGTGGCGTGTATAAATACCAACATAAAATAAAAACACATAAAAATACAAAAAATAATCTGCTACCTCTGTGTTCATTCTCTACTCTATACAAAATTATTCTAGGAGCTTGTTCCAAGTCACGTGTCAATTGTCATTTTTCTAGTTTAATAGGAAACACGCCATGGTTCGCTGTTACCAAGCATGTTGCTAAGCATGCGTTTGCATACTGATTCCAACATTTCCATTATGTTTTCCATGAAATCGAGAATTTTTAGTTCTTAGAACACTATTGCATTAAACGCTTGCCCAGTAAATTAGTTTTCCGAAGTGCATCAAGGGCTAATTCAGGGTTGTTATTTATAATTAATAAAATATTATTGTACAATGAAAAAATCTGTTTAATCAAACTTCACTAAGAAGTAAGAAGGGTCCAATTACGGCGAGGAATAAATAATATAGCACTATATCGGTATAATGAACGTATATTATATCCCAAGAACACAATACCAATAGGTTCACAATAGGTTCACACTCAAAAAATTAAAACTCTGACTTCCTATACTTTGCACGGTAACGAAACCATAGCGCGATCTAATTCGACGCCAATGCCATCTGTCGAGCGCGGTGACAACTCTTGACAAAAATTAATATTAGATCGCGCTATGATTTCGCTCCAAACCCCAACAAATCAGATTTTGATAAAGACTGCGCATAATCTATGAATAATAATAGGTAATCATCATCATGTCAACCTTTAGACGCCCACAACTGGGCATAGGTCTCCCACAATAGGGGGTTTAGCCGTAATCGCCATGCTTGGCCGGTGCATGTAATAATGGCGGTGTATAATAATAACACCAGTCCATTTGTCCCACTGAATGGCACAGGTCTCTTCTCATATCACCATGCTTGCTTGGCGATTTCAGACATATCCTCCTAAGTCACAGGTATTCCTAGTTTAGGAAGCAGGGTTTAATTTCTTCGTAAGCCTCCTAGGGCGGATCCGACATGGTTCAACTTTCGCGACAATGTACGTCGGACAGATGCGACAGAGACAGACGGACGGTTGGGAGAGATCAATAGGGCACCCTTATTAATAGGTTCTGAACCCTTTGGGCTCCAATCCATAAAAACTAAATGATTCAACACACACATTTAAACAGCTACACCAACAGAACCCATCAGAAAAAAAAACAATTGAAATATAATATATCAAAATGTCTTTATAAAAAACCAATGAACAAATTGTTTCCACTGAAGAGAAACGTTTTATTCAAAGGGAACTCTTATTATAGGGCCATAGGGAAATCTGTATGCATTCACAGATTTATCTTCGTATGTTCAAAGTCGATTGGATTGAACCAGTAATTGTGCCTTTCCTTTCAATTACATATAGCACAGTTGTATTGTATGTTGCTTCGTTTTATTTGAGTTTTCGGCTGATTATCTAACTCACTAAAAGCTCAGTTTATTCATCATTATCAGCCGAAGGATGTCCACTGTTGAACAAAGGCCTCCCACATAAGGGTGGGAGAAATTGCCATAATACCCACGCTTGGCAGGCGTCATGGGGATCGCAGTGAAGTTGTTTAGTATGTAACGACATCTATCGCACATGATACGACTACAACCGACGCTTCCTAGAACGTACAAGCAGAGATCCCGACTAGAACTGTCGGGCAGTAGCCCGCTAGATACAACACCCGTCTGGCCAGAGGATCCTCCCTTTACTATAGAGGATGAGGAATTTTTCACTCTGTTCCTCATACCTCTTAAAGTACATGGAAGCCGCTGCTACCCGACGTCCGGACTCCGATTCTGACTCCAATTTCCGATTTTCTTTATTAATTTATCTATAACTATAGGTACTGTAGAAGCTTTGAACTACTCGGGATGCTTTTAAGGGGTTGTTCCACTGCGCTCCAAAATAAAATAAGTAGAGTCAGCGTAAAAGGAAAACCATAAGTTGTTTGTTGCAAAATGTGCTGCTTTGGCGCATTTGCCTCATGAATTCATGATATAACTCATGATGCGTGGATGATAATCATGGCAGAAGCACCACAAAGTGAAAATACTTCCAAGTTTAATGATAACTTTACTTTGTTGGTCAATGGTTAGACTATGGATATTTACATACAGAAATTTGAAATTGTTGGGGATATAGACACTGAACTAAACTTAGTAGAATCATGGCATCGTAAAAAATATTGCTATATGACGTTGTAATTGACTGAATAAACATATTTGATATGCATTTTTTTCTTTTTATGATATATGTTAAATTTTTCATGCTCAATTTATTTTTTTGCTATATCTACTCAACATTTCTTGGAGCACGGTGGAATCAATGTATGAACATTACAATTTTATTATGAGAACAATGGGATTTGGAGCACAGTGGAACCACCCCCTTTTAAGTACTATTTTCTTTCGAAATTAAATGCTAATATTAAAATGAGGTGATCATTATTGGAACTCAAGTAAAAACCGCCTGAGAACCGTATAGCTGGACTGATTATCAATTTCTGTCATTCTATTTTAAGAATCGTGTTTATCTTATATAGCTTTTGCCCGCGATTTCGACCACGCGTATTTTCTTACTTTTGGGTAATTAAATAAAGCCTATATATAGCACTCACATAGTAACAATCCTCTCCGTTCCTGATGACGTCATAACCCTGCTCCAGGAGAGTAATAGGGCCACTAGTACAATAGTTAAACACAAAAGCAGATCGCCGTCATTCCGACCTCGCCGCCGAGGTCCTTCGCGACGTCCCCGTAACGCCCCCCCCCCCCCCTTGACCCTTGCTAGCGCCAGCCCGCGTCCCTGAGCCTTTAGCTTTAAAATCGCCCCTTAATTATGGAGACCTGATCCAGCCTGTCCTTTTGCTGCCCTCTCCCAGTGACGCCACTACATAACATTTATAGGCATTCTCAAGCAGTTTCAAGCAGACTTCAGTCTCGAATGTCACGTGTTGTCTAAATTAATAAATGAGATACATTGACATTTCACGACGACAGGAAAATTTTGTTATAAAAAAATGCAAAGAGTTCCAACCAATGTCAATAAAATTTCATATTGTCATTTGTCACAAATAAAACCTACAGAGTCAATACAGTAGCAGCCCTAGTGAGTTTGGCAAGTTTGGATAATTATTTTTGAAAATGGCGGGAGCGGACTTTCTGTAACCTCATTATTTTGTGCTCGTACCCCGCAGGGAGTGCCCTTAGCGAGTAGTCACCTAGTTTATAAGTTTTTGCCCTAGCTGGAGGCAATAAAAAACATTTTTTAAGGCACCGCAGAATTGTCCGGTAAAGTAGCCAACAACCTTATAGGTTGAACTGCGAGATGCCATATCAAGAAAAAAAAAGTAGGTAGTCATAACGTAGCTAATAAGCGAAAGAATTTTTAGAACCGGATCAGCACGCGTAGCATGACCACGCTATGTCTACGGAAGAATAGACATACTGACAGCAAGAATAGACAAGTTAGTACAGTTTGTCTATTCTTCCTGTCAGTATGTCTATTCTTCCGTAGAGTTTGTCTATTCTTCCTGTCAGTATGTCTATTCTTCCGTAGAGTTTGTCTATTCTTCCTGTCAGTATGTCTATTCTTCCGTAGAGTTTGTCTATTCTTCCTGTCAGTATGTCTATTCTTCCGTAGAAATAGCGTGGTCATGCTACGCGTGCTGGAGTTCCGGAGTTAGCATAGATTATACCGACCTGTAGACTACTAAAATAACCAGCCAGAATCTACGGACACGAATCTGTATTGATCGAGAAAAAATCTGATGTCTATAAGAGCATGAACTCTTGAACTGAGCATTGTAATTTAATACGAAAACCTGACACATTTATTTATTTTTTATTCAATTGATCTTACGAGCTAACAGATTTGACATCCAAAATGCTCATACGATTAGTTTACTTACAATTCAATTCAATTATGGCTTAATTACACATGCTCGTTACATTATACAATAGATAATTATAAAATAGCAATATGATGTCAAAGTCTATAAATAATAATAACAATAAATTACAACGATGAATTAATAATATGTAGAATAAAATAAAATGTCAGTTTGGTGTCAATTTAAAAAAAAAAGAAACTCAAAAAAATAGTTCTAAATAATGATAATAATAATATATCAGTTTAACAGTACCTAGTCAATTCAATTCCATTATTAGCTTAAGATATATTATTTAAAATTATACGAAATTGATTATACAAATGTCCCAATCCTCGATGGATTGGGACATTTAAGTCCAGTTCGTGGTGCTGGGCAAGTATGTCCCCCATAGTGCGGAGTGCGCGGTTAGTGAGCGCGTGTCGGCTCATGTGTTACTTTTATTGTCAATTTACTTAACTATAGATAGCCCTGGTTGTACATTGCAGCTAAACCTCGAAAACTTTAGATAGGTCATACTATTAATCTCAGATTATGAAACAAAAGAGGAAGGGGATACCCCGCGCGGAACACAGAGTAAAACCAAAAAAGCAAATACAAATTCAAAAGCGAATACCTACAATTTCGTGATTGTATTCGCTTTTGAATTTGTATTTTAATTTGTTTTTTTTTTTTATAGGGTGCAGCGTTTCGTGGTATACTGATCGTGTCAGTACAGCACGAATCGCGTTGTAGGTATTCGCTTTTGAATTTGTATTCGCTTTTTTGGTTTCACTCTTAGCGTTCTACACGGTCTATCTGCCTTTTGTTTTGTAATCTGAGTTATTAATAATTATATTCTCAATTTAAAAATTACGCAATGAGTTTTATCAACAACTTCTTATATATTTCATGATTTAACTTTGCTAATCCTTTAATAAAGCTTCCTCTTATTTCTATTGTAGTTTGTTAACAGTCTTATCTTGTACCTACTTAGTTACTACTTATTCCTTAATGTAATCTTTTTGTGTAATTCTTTGTTCATTGAAACCACACATTTACAAAATTTTCTTGCACGGAAACCGCATAGTCGATGAATGAACTGGCTTTGCAATTTTGTACCTTCCGCATAGCGGGCACACTATCATTTTTTTTTTTTTATTGCGCCTATTGCCTTGATTTAACATGCAAGACTTGTTACATTGTCACATTGTACCTTTAGATTCAATGCGTAACCAAAATTATTTGTAAAATATTACTGATTTTAAATGAGTGTTCATGGAGTTTCTTGCTCGTTCTTCTCCATAGAAACCTACTGTTTGGAACGAGCCACTAGCTTCAAATTTCTGACTGACTGACTCTGACAATTCAAAAGTACCTGTAAATGGTTTAATTGAGTTTGAGTTAGGGTTTTTGAATTTACAAACTAAACTAAAATTAGACAAGTGTCATCTCTTACTGCCCTCGGATTTCTTCTTAATTCCTTCTACGATCTACTTTGTAAACGTTACTAAAATCATAGGTCAACTACATTGTAACTAACGGCTATGATCTGAAAGTATCGTTTGGAGGTCAGGTATTCACTTACAGGACAACTCGATGCCACTATGATTGTGTTATCGGAACACTCACAGCTAATGCATCTCTAGTTTGTAAAGACGAGCATCAAAGTGGTGTTAGGGATGGGACACAATGAGACCATAGTATTTAACGTTTGATTGAATACTTTTTGGTCATGTCAGGTTATAATCATGTTTTTTTTCAACTAACAGCAGTATTCTTAACCACTTCCCTGTCCCATGAGTCACATATGATCCATGTTCATTGTTTAACTATTGTGTCTGCTTCGCGGACAGTGAAGTGTTAAGGGACTCTTAACTTAAAGATGTTTTTTAATTAGGTGTAAAAAGGTGTATCTTATAGTTACAGAGAAGATATTGAGGATTCGGCTTTAAAACTTGATACTTGCTATACTCCATTTATAATAGCATTAGAAAAAAGAGTCTCATAGAAGCAGAAATGAAGTTAAAACAATTTTAATTAAACTTATTTTAACATACTTTTGATAAATAGATCCAAGATAGTACCTACTAAATATGGACGTATAATAATATAAACAGATTAAAGTCTTTTAAAGATTAGGTAACATTTTAAAGGCAGAATTATTTAAACAAATATTGTTCCAGGAATTGTTCATCCCGGCTTCTGTAAGGTTTTTAGCATTGACACTGTAATTTTAAATTGGAATTAAATATACAACTAAATGAAAGCCACATAATTTTAGAAGATAAATTATTAAAATAGTTACAAATACGCGCGACAGCTACTGTAAAAATAGATTATAATAAATTCGGTGTCTATCGTAACTTTAACACGTTTATTGTACTTTTGTTACAAAGTGTGCATTAATAAGAACCTTTCTTAACTTCTGTCTAATGCTATTGTAAATAGGGTAAAGTGTAAAATTAAAAAAAAATAAGAGTTATTTTTGAGCTGCAAATTGAAAAGAACGTAAGAAACTTGGAATTTCCCGGGCTGCCTTTGCGCATTCCCCTTAATTAGAAAAAGTGCTAGATTCGATTCTGGGTCCTTTTCAGGTATCAAAAATACATATAATATGTTGTAAAACATAGTATAGTAATCCAGGCGAATGTAAGGGAGTAAGGTACCTTTTGTATCTGATATCTAAAAAAAAATTGTCTAGCATTGCAAGAGGTCCTCTCTACATATTCCTCTATATATTTTCAAAATCTAAGCCATTCTAAAATGAAATAGGTATATCTGGGGACGCTGTGATCTAGGACCATAAACAAGGACATAAAAATGCATCACAAGCGTTAAAATATAATTTACTCTTCGGGATTTATTTAACGAACCTATCTCTGATGCGCTCATGCAAAAACGTAACGAATTCTTTTTTAATTGATTAAAATGGCACCAGATTTAAAAGTTGCTTAAAAAAACAATTTCAGTTTTTGGTGCAGATTTTTAACTATTAAGTCC
This sequence comes from Charanyca ferruginea, assembly GCA_947361185.1. NCBI lineage: Eukaryota > Metazoa > Arthropoda > Insecta > Lepidoptera > Noctuidae > Charanyca > Charanyca ferruginea. Next base: position 21,430,760 of record OX376073.1, read on the forward strand.
TCTACCGCAAGATTCTACCAAAGCACATATTAGCGTATTCTTGTAGATGAAAAATAAATAAAATTGAAGTGACGATAGAATCCATAAAATTATAAATGTTTATCTTTCAAAATATTAAAAAAACTTCTCAAAAGAAAAGATCCTTACTTTAATCACAAGAATACCCTGTGACACACGGCAATAAACTTGCTTTCTATCAAGGAAAGGTTTTTGTAATGAGCCCAATACTTTCAGAGAATACCCATTATAAACAAATCAACAATATTACCTCTTTCTAATAGTAGTACAGATATCTAAATGCATTCTTATTTTGTACAATTTTGAGAAAATATGTAGGTGCAACAAATACAAAAGGCTCTCATTGGGCATTTATTAATTGAATCAATAATGATATTAGGCAACTAAGTATTGTTCTTTAATGTTTCAGGTTCCTGCTTAAGCTACGGACATTCATGCTGGGGAGGTAAGTTCAAAGATTTTTTTTTTGTTTTCAAGATCTACTGAAATAGATCAGTATAATGAATTTGTTTTGGATTTTTTCTCATTAAATTAGTTATCCTTGTATTCTTAAGGCGACGATATACGCCGGCGACCTTGAGCGACCAGAGAATAGTATGCGCCAAAACTCTCGGTCGGCTCAAAGTTTAGTCGAAAAAATTAAATAAAAGATAGTATTCTTTAACTTAAAAAAAAACCGTATATTAAAAGATCTAATAAATTTAAAGACCAAATAAAATTGTTTGTAAGATGGTGTAAGTTTCGTTGAATTATACCTGGTAGATTTTGTGTGATTGTCAATGTTTTGTCCGCGTCAGACACAACTTCACGAATTAATTAAACTATCTAATATGAATATAATCAAAAATATTCAGATACTAAATGATTAAGAGAATGTTCTAGTTTAACATATATTTTTTTTTTTCAAATCATTTACACTACATATTTTGACGTGATTGTCAGTTTAAAATCTGTAAAAGTCGTTAATAGCCCCTTAAGAGACACCTGAAGACGGTAATTTATTTAGTTTTTTCACAAAATCCACAGCTTTAAAAATGTACCTTTACATATTAGGTATATTAAATAGTGTTACAGCTAATTACAAATTTACAATGCAGAACTTATACGAATACATGCAAACAAACAGAATGAAATACTGACACCATCTATGCATAGCTAAGTAAAAAAATCCGTCGCTACAGTTATTAGTAAATTATTTAAATAATAATACCAGCCTATAATTATCCCACTGCTGGGCAAAGGCCTCTTCTCATACAGAGAAGGCGGAATATGAGCGAGAAATAAATGCATTTGTGAATTCGGCGATTAGCTTTATAAATCTCTTTCACCAAGATAAAAACACCGTCAAATAATTCGTGGCTCAATCGAATATCACCTACAATAACCTACAATAGACGCCGTCGTTTTTATAACACAAACCGACGCACTATTATCATGAATATTGGTTTCATTTTAATCCAGCGGCTTATTGCACGTAATATTACTGGACACTCCCATACGCCCATGATATTATGGGATTATTACCTTTTATTGGCACTCGTGTAGTTTCAAATGATATCTTTGGATCTGCATCGGGTGATTTGAATTTGAATATGGTATTTTTTTCTAGATTATTCCGGTGCGGCGCTAAGTTTAGGAGTCCTAAGATTCGGACACAATATATTCGAACACAGTGTCCAAAACGATATTTTTTGACTGATGATTCGAACATCAATAAAAAAGCTGTTTTGTATGTACAGTAATTTACTGAAATTATGAGAAAACAGAGAAATATGTTGTAGAGGCGGTATGCGTATTTGTTAGCTTCATGTAATTACCTAAATAGGACCCAGCATTCAATCTAACAAGAAGCATTTCAACCTATATTCTTAACAACTAGGCACATATTTCTCTGCTTATTTTCAAAACTTCATGACGTAAGTCTGGCTATTTTGGTATCTCTGTCCATAACGGAAAAATAATATTTTTTCTTATAGAAAACATAAATATTTTTCTTTTTTATTTAAAGGGATGTCTACTTTGCATATTGGTTCCACTGGAAAGGTCAATAGCATACCTCAAAGAGCTATGTATATGATACTGAATATGTTTTGCACTTGTTATTTATTTTTCGAACGTCCTCCGTCAGTATGGGACTTTCCATGCTTAAAGAATTTTATTAAACGTTCAAGATGCCATCAGCAATAAATTTTGTGAAGAAATTACAATTAAAGTTTAGTACCGTCAAAACGCCGCGTGTGGTGCCGGCCGCGAATAGCACTACCCCTTTTCTATCCGTGGGTGTCGTAGACGGCGACAGAAAGATATTGGCCCGAGGATGAGCTGCAGCGTCCTTTTGAGTATCTTAACACCTACTGCGATCGCCAACATGCATCGGCCAAGCATGGCGATTATGGCTAAACTCCCGCTTGGGGGAAACCTATGCCCAGCTGTGGGCGTTGAAAGGTTGACATGATGATGATGAAAACTTTACAGAAAAGTACGGAATGGTCTTTTGAATTGGGTTTAGTCTGCCAAAACGAATCAACAAAAATGTCTTCTATTTTTAAAAGTAATAATTGTAATGATTTTCAACCGACTTCAATAAGAAGGAGGTTCTCAATTCGTACGTATGTTTTTTTTTTTACATTTAATTTAATTTTATTTTTTGTATATTTGTTACGTGATTTCTCCGGCAAATGTAAAGCGATTTTGAAAATTCTTTTTTTGATGGATAGGGTATGCGTCAAGGGTGGTCCCATATAAATTTTATCGAAATTGATTCAGCATTTTTTAGAAAAATCGTCAGAAAGCAAATAGAAAAATACATGGATGATGTTGTAATGTTCTCACCTTGTACTTTCGATCTCTGTTTTGACTGTGTTGCCATTTCTTAATGGATTTGGATGATAAGGAAGTAGGTACTAAAAAGCGAAAAATGAAAAAGCTTTTTTACAAAAAAGACAACCACCTTCAGTTTCGGAAGTCGGTGGCAATACAAAACAATAAATAGAACAACCAAGCCACCGACTTCCGAAACTAAAGTCATGTGTGTTCTGTTTTAAAGTTATTTTTCACTTTTTGGTTTTTGAAGGCGGTTGTCTTTTTTGTAAAAAAGCTTTTTTTGATATTTAACACTCATCACACTGCTCACTGTCGATTTTTAGATACCTTTAATATTCCACTGACATGCCTGGACCTAAAAAGAGTCCACGGCGAAATCGTCAGTTTGCAAAATTTGGTAGCCGCTCATATACTGAAATAAAGAGCATGCAACTCCTAATAATTTAATCAAATGTTAAAACTTGCAATAAATTTTAACTTAAATAAAACAAACAGTTGCTAAATCATCAAAATCATTTAACAAAAAAAACCTCTTCTATTTTATTAAATATATTTTCGTTTAACAAAAGTATCCTGTTATTTCTACCTAATAAAGATCCTTTGAGTAACAATATTACATACATTACATTAAATACATCATAGGCGTTCAACAAAAACTAAAATTCTCATCTATATTTATTCAAGTCTAAATATATTTCCGTACAACCAAATTTTCCGGCTTTTCCTACCAAATGTTACCCACACACCAAAATCCCGCAAGATCCCCGAGTAGCAATAACAATATACCTCTTAATCTCTGATATGTTAAAACTCTAATACAAGTCACCTGTCGACGTTTTAATCCGACATCAGGCCGTAATGAGCATAATCAGAGCCCACAGCAATTGCTAAGGCTTCGTCCAGACAAGGCTGTAAATAGTTGCGCAACTTAGTTGACCTGCAGCGTAGGTACCACAAGTATTTCGTAGTATATTTTTGTGTATCTTGTGCATGAGTACATGGTTAAATATGGTTGAACCTGCTATAATTTTAATAAATTAAATTATCTTTATCTTTTACATATCGAGACAAGTTCTCGGAAAAAACAGATTTATTAAAAGAAATAGAATTATGAACTCATGGTTGTTAGTAAGATGTATAGGTTGGACTATGCTAGTATTGTTTTTGTCAAGAAAATAAATTTTGTTAAATAAATAAGCCTTTTAATTAATTACTTCGGTTCTAGATATGTGACGAAAAATCAAAAGAGGTAGCCATAAATAGTATCTTTACACAAAGGCCTATCACTTACTGCCAAAAATTACTCACATACTCGTACATCTCCGACAACCTAGACATCTCGGATAAAACTGCCTTTAAGTTTTGAACAATGTTTGAAAAAGGAACACCAAGGTTGTTGACCTTTTCTGCACCTACTCTTAAATATTGTTGTGCAACATCTGTTGCCCAGTGTGGACGTTGCTTATGATGTTTTGGGAAAACATGTGCCCGTTAAGGGATGAATATTAATTTGTGGGATATATTGAAAATAATCGAAAGTATATCGTCGGAATTCTAAACAGTATAGAGAGTAGAACACTGAACAGCTGGAAATAAATTCTGCCTTGCACTCTTCTTTTACCTACATAAGTACGTATAACTTAGACAGTAAATTAATCATCATCTGCGTAGTAGTTTCCCTACTATACAGCAGGGTTTTACATGGAGCGACTGCCTGTCTGATCAACATAATCCATCATCATGTCTGGCTTTAGACGCCCACTGCTGGGCATAGGTCTCCCCCTCTAGGGGGGCCCGTAATTGTCATGCTTGGCCGATGCATGTTGGCGATCGCAGTAAGTGTTATAGTACTCAGAAGGACGCTGCTGCCCATCCTCTGGTCAATATCCCTCTGTCGCCTTCTACGACACCCACGGGTAGAAATAAGGTGGTACTATTCGCGGCACTCCATAACCCAGTTACTCGGCAGCACAATACTTACCCCATGGTATGACTGGTTGTCAGACTTTCTGGCTTCTAACTACCCATAATGACTGACAAAGATCTACGAATGACATCCGAGTCACGAAAAGGAAGAGGTTTCGACACAGTATAAATATTAGTACTACCGTACAGTAGCGAAACGCTCCGCCTCCCTCTGAAAACCGTTCCTCACCTCACCCCGCGTCGAACGACTGCTTTGGGAACTACGTTTTTGTTCGAGCGGCGCACACACGCACGTATTTGTACAATCCGTTATTTAAGTAGTAGTGTAGGCAATTATATAGTTTAGTTTCTATGGAGTGTCGCGGGTGTGGTTTCGGTATGAAATGGATGGTCACACTCATCTAAGACTGACCGCGGCAAGTATAGCTTAACTATTACCAATCCATACGGCTTTTAGTTAGTCACGGGCCCCTCTTAGATGGTAAATTAATAGAGACCTTTAATTGTAATCGTCTTCAATAATAAAAGATATATTCCCATCTACCTATTGTAAATAATTAGCCTTTGTACTTACCTTTTTAAGGTTGATATTTTCATGATAAATTCATAATATTCACAGTATTTTTAAGGCTGCAATAAGTAAGGTGGCTCATAAAAAACGCATTAAACAAGGTTTTGAAAAGTATAAAGAATTTTTATGTTTACCTCCATCACTCTTTAGGCGAAACGATTACCGCCATTGCCTTTAGAGTGCATCGTTTTTAAAGAAATCTTAAATTATACTGCATTAAAATTTATCTTTGTTCTATCTATTCTAAATTCTCATAAAACTTCTTTTTTAAGAATATATACTTACTTACAAAGTTATAAGATAGGTATAGCTAACACTAACACAGATTTTTTATTAAGATTAACGATGTGTCAAAATTAGGCTGCTAACATGTGATAGCCTATCTCTTTCACTCGTAAGCAAACTGAAAAGGACGGGACGGGTTATGTCAAAACTTTCCACTGAAGACAGGATATTGAAGGATTGAAAGGAACATGTCCGTTCGAACATGTTCGAACTGTTTTGAATTTCGAATTAAAGCCGGCGCCAGACATAGTTTCAGTAACTTTGAGAGTTTGTTTTAAGGTCGTAGCACACATATCAAATCGGAAAGGGACCGTCACCGTATCGTCTTTCGTCTCGCCGTCAAACAGGTATCAACATAACGTAAGCAACGTAACCAAAACGGATCAGCAGCTCAGATACGTCGACTCGGCTACGGCAAGGCGACGCTGCGCTTACGGCTCGCCAACCACTGGTTGGCCTGGCTGGCACCAGATCACCAGATCAAACACGCGCGTAACAAGACTGAAAGTTGCCTTGTGAATGACATCACGTGTGGCAACAATATTGTGCTGCAGGCAGGTCGCGGGAGGGGAGAGATGGGCAAGGGTGGAAGAAGTGACACAAGCGCGGCGACGCCGCGACGTAGAGCCGTAAGCGTGTGGACGACGAGCCATAGGCGCGGGGACCGCTGGTTGACTACGCCCGAGGCGAGTCGTTTACGTTACGGTTCCAATTAGTGTGCTTTGCAGTAAGGAGTTTCATACAAATATTACTAACCGGCTAGAGCCAATACGGTTATGAGCCGTTTCCGATTTGATAAGTGTGCTACGACCTTTAGGGCGAAGCCACACAGCAAGGTGCTTCGCCTAGTGGTATGCTCCGTGTATGACGTGTGCTTGTCAAAGCAACACATGGGTCCACCCCGTGGGTCCACTTTTACATTTGAGGTTGTGAGCGCAAGAGTGGCCTATTATATCCAGACGCAATTTAAAATGCTTTGTGTCTGGAAAGGATAGACCACTATGGCGCTCACCGCCTCATTACAATGCTGCCTAGCTGTGTATCTTCGACCTTAAATGACGCTATACAAATAAGCGTATGCCCACCTGATAACGTTCTATTGAAATGGCGAACTGATTGTGCCGACTAAGTAGCTGGAGTATAGATCGACGTAAAGACCATTAAAGAAGTTCTGGTCCACTCGCCTGACGAGGCCTGACGAGGCATAGCTTCAAATACCTTGAAAAATCTTAAATGTGAGTGATGTGACAGGTGACAATTTGTCGTGAAGAACTTGTCATATCTGCTTTATTAAACAGAAAATTGTCATGACATATTGACATATTTGTAGAATTGCCCGACAATTCTGACAGGAGCGTTACCCTCTGTCGCGAAATCATATTATAGAAGTTTTATTACAAAAACATTTAAAAAATAATAATATAAAGTTATACTTTTGATTTTTTTTATTCATGACATAAAATATAGTAAAATAAGAAATTACTCTGTCTCAGACTTTCGTCATTTTCAAACTCATCAATACCTACTATTTTATGAGTAGCCCTTCTTCAACAAATATGTCCTTTTGTTCTTAAAACATTTCTATGTAATTCTATAGGCAACTTGTTGTCGAATTGGTTATACCCTTGTACTATAGTCTTGTACTAACATCGAGCAGTAAGATTAGTGATGAAGAAATCTAGCATTTACACCTGATACACAAATTTTATGCGCTCTGCATTGGATGGGTTGTGGTTCACAGTACCTGTGATGCACATAGGCTTCGTAAAACAACCGTACATCATGGTAAACGAAGGGTGTGTGGAGCCGACATAATTGTCACGACAATCCCATAATTGTCGGCAACAATTGTCAGAAATAATTTGACTGTGGTTTTTTGACATAATAATATGTCGAATTTTATTAAACGCGTTTTTAAATGACAAATATGTCAAGATTTCACCTGTCGATGTATGAAATATTTGTCACCTTTATTAAACAGCCTAAGCGCGGCAATTCTACAATTTTGGTACATTTTTGACATTTAAGTCGATTTGTCAGCTTTATTAAACAGGGCTCGGATCATGTTCGATAATTCGAAGTTTCTACTTGTGGTTTTTATTACACCATTTTCCCGTCTCTTCATAGACAGTCAATTAGCTTAACATGCACTCTCATTGACCGAAGCCTTAGAATAATCAGTAGGTAATTCAGTTGCAGTGGCTGTAGGTAAACAGATAAATATTATCTATGGTTTTCTTCCTTACAGCCCACGGCAAGAGATCCGGCAAGCCACCGGCGTCAGCCCCTGACTGGTACCTCACCAGACTACTCCGACGCATGGCGGCCAATGCAGAACTGGTAAGAACCTTCAATAAATACTCTTTTAGCCGTTTTTTTTTTGGATTGCATCTCGCATGTCTACCAAGGAGGTTGTCGGTTGCTTCACCGGATTTTCTTGTGACCGGATCTCATAAAGTGAATTTAAGAGGTCCCATCCCCATCGATCTAACTCACCGCGAGTGTGATTGAAAAGTTTTTTTTTTCCGCCAACGCAATGTTCGAAAACCAACGAGTGAGTGAGAACGCGATAACATCGCATGAAAATAGGCGCGCGGCGATTTCACAAAACTTGTTCCAGGAAATACGTGTTAAATTGTGAATAATTCAGAATCTCTAGAAGAAGAAAAATTGTTATAACTGTGTGTGTGTTTGTTGTTTGTTTGTGTTGTCACTTACTCGTTTAGAGTTTATATCGGAACCATAATGGGATGGGTGCCCTTAAGGCCTTCAACCGGGGCAAAATACTTATATACTAAGCGAGTACACGTTAAGGCTAAGGCAACACCCTGAGGGGTACTGACCTCAACTTAGGGCGTCTCTTGGGGAGAGCAGCAAAGGGACAGGCTAGATTGGATATTTCATGGCCCCATAATGGTCATCGCTCACTTTTATAGCACCGCTCCGACACGGCAACGGTCCGGCAAATCCTACCGCCGATGTCAAAAGGATCTGCTAGCGTGGAATCCGCGACCTTTTCTATCTTGTGACATTATAAAAAAAAATAACGCTCATGATTGAAAGCCCAAATTCAATAGCAAATTGTTTCCTGTATTGGAGCCGTTCTTTTAGAAAAAGTTTTGCCGGTGGGGGGGGGTTGTGTTGTTGGTGGTGGTCATCGTTATCACCTTCCCATGAGTCTGTAAACTTTTCTGCTATACGTACACAGACATATAGATACGTATCAAGGGTGCGAAGTTAAATACAATTTAAAACAGCGCCATCTACCTTTAATTTCCAGAATCACGTGAACCAGTTGACTTTAAGAAACGACGACATTGACGCCATCTACCAGATGACTATCCCAGACGACTCGCCCGCGAATAACAAATTGATGTGAGTATTGTTTAGCGACTGTTTATAGATGGCGCTACCTATATTTTGCTATGCAAGTCCTGTATCGAATTACTGTTTGCGAATATGAGTTACATACCTACTACTCGTTCAATATAAGACCCAGCTATAATAAAATTATACAATTGGTAAATCTAGAATTATTAGCATTAACACTCAATGGGCCATGGCCCATTGAGTTGCGTCAGTAATGTAGTAGAAAAATCAGTAACTATTAGAAATAAATAATAGATTCTAAAGAACAAAATAATCATTATAGACTGAGAAAAACGGATTAACTCACTGTATAGCCAGGTTCGTACGATGGCTTAACAGTCTATAATGTGTAAACATACACACGTTTCGTATAAACTGCATAATCGACTTTAGGGGTAAAACTGTATAAAATAATCTTGTACAACACTCGGAAATCGAATTTGATTATTGTCTGTGAAAATAAAATAGATCATAGTGTCCATTCCTACATTCAAAAAGAAACATTTTTAATTTGAGAATTTAAAACATATAAATCAACTCTAGGTACCTCTAATAGTTTCAGATTTGTCCATACTGACACATTTCAACGGATTACCCTGAATTAACCTATATGGGAAACCCTTTCTTTACTTACCGGCCACAACCAAAAAGTTTTGCTTGGGCTAGTCACTACTTCACCGCTACTTTACATAATATTTGGTCCAGGATAGGGTCAATATTTGGAATAGCCCCACGTGAGAACGGCGATTCTTTCTTCTGGATAAACTTAGAGGGTTTTATCTACGTCATCACGTATCCAAGTTATGTAGATATTGAAATATTTTTTATATTGTGAATGAATAATACATGTAGGTACTGGTGTGAAGATATGGGTAATAATTGAAAACTCCAGTAACATATTTAGTTACGGAAAGTTGAAGAACTTCCGACCGTAGGTCCAATTTGAAAAGTTTTTATCTAAGACATTTCCTATAGAATTTGTTTTTAGAACCGAAAACTACCCAATTGTTTTGATTAAATTCTGGCGCTCACAAACTTTTTGGTACTCGTTTTCCCTTGTAACACTTAAAATAAGAATCCGTATTCTGATTTAACAATATTCTTTTCAGGGTTGATAACGACGAGGGCCCTGTAGAACTGCCACTCAGCCGGAATATGGAAGCCAAACCCATGCTGGATGACGACCTGTTATCTAAGATGAAGATCTGGCAAATCATGGTAAATATAATAAACTACTTTTTTTCGTTACGTCATCTTTCGGGTCAAGAGTAGTTGCCAGTTGCTTAACGGGACTTTTCTGTGGTGTCTTAAAGTGAATATAAGGGCGGCCTAGGGCAAAACTTATACGCTATTAAGGACCCTGTGGGGCCACTACACGCTCTGGGGTACGGGCCCACCTAGGGCATCGCTGGCGGAGGGCAGCAGAGGGACAGACTGGATTGAATTTTACTATTCTTAAATTTGCAAGGGATATTAGAATATAGGCCTCCGCCACCGGCGCTAGCCAATGATTTAGTCGAGGGTGCTAGTTAGAAAACTCAGAATGCAAGTGCAAGCAAAGCAAACTAGGGAATGTTATTCTGGATCATTTATTTACATATATGAGCCTAGTTAAGCAGGTTTTTCTCTACATACTTTCTTACAAAAATATGCGAAAGTGAGCGATACGAGCTGGGCAGTTGAGTATATAATCTTCACTTCGTGTGCAGTAGATTTTTAGTTTAAGTTTTATTGTGTTTGTATCAGTCTATAGATATGTAACTATTATTGATGTATATATTTTTATGGAGTCTTGTTGCCTGAAGTAAATGAGTAAATAATAATGCATTGTGTCTTTTATGATTTCTTCTTAAAACACTTTGTTTTTTTTTTTGTTACAGAGAGAATCGCCCGAAGAGAAATAAATTAAATAAACAATAAACAAATTATACCAAATATTGACTGACGTTATTAATTTCAAACTTTGTTTTATCATACTTATATTATTATTGTAATTCAGTACAGTTCGTTCCATATAATTTAATTTAATACTCTAATTTTAATTATTGTATTTAAAAACGTCAATTGTAAGGTTGGGTTGCAATTGGCAAATAGTTGTATAGAATAGAATTTAAGATAAAATGTGCCATTTATCAAAGTATAAGGACTTTCATGTATCCTTAAAAAATCAACATTACACACAAAATATTAATAATTTATTGTTTACAATCTTTAACATTTTATAATGATTGCCCCTGTTATAGAAAATTCAAATTGTATATTTATTAAACGTTATAATGCATAGCAAACCGAGAGATTATTAAATATGTAACATAATATATTAATCTATATTATTTAATTGTATAGTACTGGTATTCAACTGCATCTGGTAAGACTAGAAAACCAACTGGCTGGGAAAAATGCTATATTAATATTGTGATTACAAAATGGAAAGTTTAGACACCCTAATAAAATTATTATTTTTATTTTGAGTCACTTTTTATTTGAAAATGGTGCCATTCTGTTGTGCACAAGCTAAACTTATTTTAAGCTATTTACATCTCTTTCTCTCCAATAAAACAAGAGAGAGACAGATATTAATAACAGCTGTCAATGTAACTTGATATAAAATGTTCATACAAATATAAAGCTGTAATTTTAAAACTTATTGATTAAAAACAGGGCTAAGTTCAAGAAAAAAACTAATTTGGCATCTCTAACTTAGTTCTTATCTGTCGCCGTCCCTTTCTTCACCTGTCAGCAGTAAGAGATGGCAATTGTTTCATTTTAGTTTAGTTCGTGAACGAGGGAATCGGCACCAATATCTCACTAATTTGAATCTTTTAAGTGATTACCGATAGATGTCACTATTATCAATACAAGTAAAATAATACGAGATAAATGTCAATTGTCATATATGAATAATTTTAACAAAAGATGTCGCTACTGTTCTGATCTTAAAATTACCTACCTAGGAAAGTATCAGCAAAAATATTGATAAACATTAAATCTTATAGGTGTACGAACAAAAACACAAGTTCTTAAATCTATTTCATATTTGTACCCAATTATTTGTATAATATTGTAGAGACGCAAATGTTCATAATTGTTGGTGTTATTATATAAAATGAAACTGTAAAATATAAGGCAGATTCATCTTGGATTGGTTTGCTGTTTTATTTGTTTTGTATTTCTTACCATGATCTTATAAAAACATACCACCACATACCACCACCTTCACAAGAATAAAGAACAGACTATCAAAAATATCTGTTCTCCAAAATCGTTACACTCAACAAGTCATTTAAATTTATTTATTTGCCAGAAACATGGTATGTTTACATAGATGGTCATATTAATACAATAGCGCTGCATGTGTCACCATTTTAACGGTATGCAAATGAATTTAAAAGAACATCTAATTTCAATTTAAATTTAGGTACAATTGCATCACAATTATTTTAGAATTTAATATTATTTCAATTATATAATCATACTCATATATCACACACTTAAATTTAAACACATTATAAGATAAATCAATAAATTAACATAATTAATATCATCAATAACAAATAATTATTCATGCCTGTATTTTGATGTCAGATTAAGAGTAAAGAATTTACAGGGACATTTCACAAAAATCTCGTGAATTGAATAAGGTCATTCCTGCAACAACCACTTCCGTAGTGCCGAACAAAATTTTCTAAAGGGTAGTTGGGTAATTGACTTCGGCAAAGCATTATAAATTAGGGGAGCCATGTAGATACAACTCTTACAGAAGAGTTGCAACTTCAGAACAGGTATTTCAAAATACAAATGCTAAATGACTGTGCAAACGTTTGATTTTACATTGGCTTTTTAAATATCGGATGCTAGTTCAATGATAATGGTTATATTTACGATTGCGATTGACTGCTACGCAGCGTGATGCAGGTTCGGACCCCGCCCAGGGTAAACATTTGTGTGACGATCACTTGTGTTTGCCTTGTGTCTGGTTGTTATTTATCTATATGCGTATGTATTTTAATGTATTTGTGTATGTATATCAGCTGTCTGACACCCGTAGTACAGGGTCTGCCTAGTTTGGGGTCAGATGGTCGTGTGTGAAATGTCCCCACATATTATTATTATTATTATTATTATTATATGTGATAAACTGTGTGAACTATAATATAAAACAAAGTTATATTAGTTCACACAGTAATTACAACCCATTCACAAAGATCGTTATGACAATAGCTCGGAACTTTTAGTTTTCGACGCACAAATGTTAGTTTGCACTAAAAGCATTGTTGGGGCAGTCTCATTGGGATAAAGGTAAAGTATAATTATTGTGCCCTCTTTCAAGCTACAGTGTGGTACAAGTAACAATGTTAGACCGATCAATGATAGAAAAATTAAAGCCGTCGTGATAATTGAAGAAATAATGACACACAATAACATCACATCTTCTCATTATTTATTTAATCTTTGAATGTTGGTAATCGCGGACGCAGACAAAGTTGCAAATTCAGAAGGACTATGTTTTTATCTAGATCTATAGCTACCTTTTCGTCAAATTTCATTACAATTGGTTCAGAGATTTTGCTTCAACTTTGAACGGAATTTTCAAAGGTTTTCAGACGTGGCATCGTCGGAAAACCTGTGAAAATTCTGTCAGTTTCAAAATTCATTCATCTTCAGTGCTCAAGTTATGGTCCACCTTCTACCTTGCGCCGCATGCCCTGTCACCTGCTCATGTGCGGACCTAATGACTACATCAGCGGATAGCGTTGCTGTGGCCGAATACTGGGCCGAACAAAGAATCTGAGAAAAACAAATACAACACACACATACACACACACACACACATCATGATACACATCCGTGTTTGCCATCGGTATGCAAAGAAGAAGAAGTATATTTATGTATAAGGTAACAAAGAAACCGATGGTACTTTCACGTTTATATTGTCAACGGTACCTCCGTTGACAATATAAACGTGAAAGTACCATCACATTTATAATGTTAGTGTAGATTGATAAAAGGTTAAATTCCAAAGGGCTGCATCACTTTCCGTTTTAATGGGAAAAGTCTAAGCTTACCAATTATGTTTTAACCTATTCAATGTGGCAACAAGTTTTGCTCTCATTAGCCAGATGCGGCTCGTTTTTAAGGCTGCTCTCTCGAAAAAAGCTTGAAAGAAGCATGCAGATGAAGCAACTTTTCGTCGGCATTTACAAAAAAATTACATCTGAAAAAAATTGTTAGTAATCTACATGATATGATACGTAATTTGGTTTAGCCACAATTTTTCTATCGGTATCACATAATAAGAAAAAAAATGTCAAATCACCTTCAAATCATTGAGATGAAACCATGTTACTCCTTAATTTCTTATCAAAAGAGTATAAAAAAATATCTATTGCTATGCAATACAAAGGAAAATGATTTGGTTTTGTTACTATTTTTTAATTATATATATTTTTTAAAATGCGTCCGATTAAAAACTGCGTCTACATCACCCCCGCACTCGTCCACAAATTCAGTACGGACCAAATGCTTAAGGTTATTGGCATGTATACAAGCACAGATATAGATAGACCTAAGTAACGCAAGAGCAACTACTTCGCGTGCCTATTTTCGTGCCTAATTTACGATAAAAAATCGTAAGTAAAAAAATAAAGTAAACGTTTCCTTCCATCGGTAAGTCATTTTGTGATTAATATTATGCGTAATTAATTTAAAAAACAATTATTTTTAATCTAATACCTTCAGTAATACCTGGTAATACCAAATTTAGGAAAAACAAAACATTCGTATTACATTGTGACGTCCAAAAAATGGCACGCTTGGTTTTCATACAGATCGTGATACTTGCGTTATCTAGGTCTATCTATATCTGTGTATACATACAAGCCTTAACGTAAGCGCCGATCGACGTGAGCCGCAATTGATTAATAAAAAATAACACGGTAATCGGCGTTTTCAGCACTTTGTTATGAATTTGATTTTATTAATTTCGAATCCATGAGGAATCTCCAGTAGTGCGCTATACTTGTTGCAATAACCACGGTTTTTAGCGAGCAGCAGAATTAATTTAATTACGCCGATCCGTATGGTGCTCGTCCGTGTGGTGTCGGACGTAAAGAATAGCACCATCCCATATCTTTCCGTGGGTGTCGTAAGAGGCGACTGAGGGACTTACCAGAGGATACGCAGCAGCGTTCTCTGTGCCTTTGTAACAACCGTACTGCGATCGCCAATCCGCCTGCCAAGCGTGGCGATTATGGCAAACCCCCCCTTGGGGAGGCCTATGTCCAGCAGTGGACGTCTCTCGGCTGAAATGACGCCGATCCGTATGGTCTGAATCTGACTATGTAAAAATAATACGCCGATCGGCGTGCGCCCCATTGAATGTGTTAAAGTTCAAATAAGGGAGTGTAATTTTTATACTAGGTTCTTTTATGTCATTGAATGGTGAACAAGAAGGCCCTTGATGTTGAGAGGTCACCGGTGTCCATTATTATCTACAATATCAGAGTCCTTGGAGATGCGATCATCGTCATCATAAGCCGAAAGATGTTTACGGTTGAACAAAGGCCTCCCCCATAGAACGCGAACGAGCGGCAACCTGCCGCTTGCATCCACCGGAGACCGCTAGTTGCCCGACATAAAGTTGAAATATTTCATGATCCTGTAATTACATCGAAATTTATGTTCGATCCCATGCAACACTGGTGTGCTTAAGAAATACGTGTGGTGGAAGCCACACCTCCATAAAAAAGATCTCTACTTCCCTCTTTCCGCTCCAACCTTGTACCATTATTATACAAACAATAAACAGGTAGAGCAGACCTATTTAGAACAACGCTGATAGCGTGTCATTACTTGCCAACTTTCTGCATTTATTTTCATTTGTATTATCGTACCGATTTACCTATGACAACTAACTTGCTACTTTAAACGATATTGTAAGTGTGCTCTGTCAATACCTTTACAGCTACCTAAATTTTAAAACAATTCACATTAATAATACTTAATAAAATTCATACTTCCATACTTATAAACTAATATTATAAACTAGCGACCCGGCCCGGCTTCGCATGGCCTTCAACGATAAATGGACTATCCAACACAATAACAATTATTCAATTCGGGCCAGTAGATCCTGAGATTAGCGCGTTCAACCAAACAAAGAAACAAACAAGCTTTATAATATTATATACCTATTAAGTATAGATAGTATAGATTTATTTATTTATTTATTTACTTGTTTATTTATGTATTTTTTTTATTTTTTATTTTTTTATTCTTTTTTATTTTTTTCTTTATTATTCGGAAAGCTTACAGTCTAATATCTATATTAAATAAATTACAAAAGGCGCTATAATTTGCCATATAAAAAGTTTTACAATTTAGCGACTGTATACCTAAAATTAATTAAAATACACGTAACATCAATTAAAATTTATAATAAAATACCAAACGACATAGACGAACAAAATGCAAAAATATTTATTAAACGGCGCAGAAAACAATTAGTGGAAAAATGCTATTATTCGTTAAATGATTTTAAATTGAAACGTTGAATTGGGATGATACTGAATATTATTTTATTATACATGTATTTTGATTTAGCCTGTAAATGATTTTTGAATTGATTAACATTATTTATTATATATTAGATGTGACATTATTTATTTTAAATGAACTGTGAATAATTTGTAATCAATATATTATATTTTTGTATTTGAATTATTGTCCTACTACTCATCTTTTATTTTATTATATTGTTGTGCCCGACAGGGTCCATGTGGACTATTTTATCATTATTATTAAGACCTTATGAACACATGTGAAATGCAATAAACATTTCAATTGAATTGAATTCATTGTTCATTCATTCATTCTTGTTGTTGTTGTTGTTGTTTGATTTTGTTGTTGATTGTCTGTTACGCTTTCACGATAAAATGGCAGAAACGATTTTGATGAAACTCCAAGGAAGAACATAGGCTACTTTTTAGCTAGCTAGCAAAAGCTAGTAGGTATAACAATAATCTTAATTAAGACTAGTCTTCAAAGAAGTTAGAAGTTTAATCGAAACAAACACACAAACAAACAAACTAATCTTTATTATATTAAGATTATACAGTACTACCGTACAGTAGCGACACGCTCCGCCTCCCTCTGAAACCGTTCCTCACCCTCCCCGCGTCGAACGACTAGCTCTGGAAATTGCGTTTTTGTTCGCGCGGCGCGTAGACACGCACACTTACGCACGTATCTGTATAGTCTATTATTTTAGTATTAGTGTAGGCAATTATATCGTTTCGTTTCTATGGATTGTCGCGGGTGTGCCGCGAGTAAGAGCGTTTGTAAACATTATTTTTATGCACCAAGGAAACTACATCGATTCGCATTGTTGATGAATAACCTATGGTAATGGTACTTATTTCCTAATTAATGAATCCCTATTTCCTTGTCCCTTTCTACCGTGAGGAACATTTACCATTTTATGATTCACGCAACAAGTTTCCGAACATTACGGGCACTGAAACCAGTCGGATAATTAGGAAACAAGCACGTGATTAAAACATGCATTGAAAATATTAATTTATCCACTCTAAAGGACCGACCTTTAAAGTGTCTGGCTGGAGTAATAGCAATAATGGATGTTGGTTTTTAATAATATTCTATAAAACATAAAAATCTCTGTTGTCTAACTTGAACGTGAAGCGGTGATCTTCACCGCTATACAGTTGAAGTCCTTCCACGTTTTATTGTGCGATCCGCCAGGCTGTGGAATGCACTGCCCGCCTTTCTCATCATTATCTACCTAGCCTTTACTCCACTATTTTTACGTATTGAAAGAGCACAAAGAGCGGTCCTTAAAGTCATGTGCCGAAAACCCTTCCGATATCCTACCGCCCTACTCTATAAAGAGTCCGAAGTCCTAACGGTTAGACAACTCTTTGTGCTCCAAATAACATGCCACTATACCACAGACCATACGGCAGCGAGAAGGGAAACGCATGAGGACGAGATTGTATGGCACGGACATATACAGAACTTCTCTAGTTCAGCGGCATTATTGGATACTGGGTTCACGGGTTTACAATAAAGTCAATGCTGTCCTAAGTATTTGTTTACTCACCCGACATCAAAGTGCTTGGCTAAATGGTCTCACCTACGTAGAGTCTGTGAGACTTCTACAATTGGTAGGTTAATTGTCTATTTTATTAACGCATAATTACTCATACCATCTAGAATTCAGGATACACACTACCACACACACACACACACATACGCTCACATACACACTCACCCACACAAACCACAGCACAATTATGCAACCAAAATTATGTAAAGAACTACCAAGCTGGTCCGGAGGAAGGTAATGGGATTCGTGATACAGGGTAATCCTAGTACGAGTGCCAAAGCACTCCTTTGACACTTAAGTGAACATTATAATAATAATAATATGTGGGGACATTTCACACACGACCATCTGACCCCAAACTAGGGAGACCCTGTACTATGGGTGTCAGACAGCTGATATACATACACAAATAAATTTTTAAATGCATACATATATAGATAAATAACACCCAGACACAAGGCAAACACAAGTGCTCATCACACAAATATTTACCCTGGGCGGGAATCGAACCCGCAACACGCTGCGCAGCAGTCGATCGCTCAGCCACTGCGCCAACTGTGTCGTCAATTATACATATTAAATTAGTATTTAAGGAGATATCTGTACCCTTATAACTAGCAATAAAGATTTTTTATTTTATTTCTATTTTGGGGTCGGTTTCCAGTGTAACCGGATGCAGCTGAATACCAGTGTTTAACGTGGAGCGACTGCCTATCTGACCTCCACAACCCAATTACTGGGTAACACGATACTAGTTGGTAAGACAGGTTGTCAGACTGCCCGCCTCTCTGTTACCCGATAAATAAAATCTTGGTATCTGAAAACCGGTTCATCCCAGGCTAGTGTGCTCCACCTTAGGCCGCAGCATCACTTAAGATCAGATGAGTTGCGCTTAAATGCAAGCCTTTTAAAATATATGTCGTATCCGGTCAATACTACGATAGTGGAATGAATCGCAAGCCCGCCATTTTCGAGAACACGTGATCTACCACTACTTTTAGCGCGCTTCTACAAAATCGTAATGTTTTCAGCCCACAGCGAGGAAGACATTTATCATCCAGTGTCTGATCGTATCGGAGCTAAGAAGTCTCAGAACTGTAGGTACTCGATTTGTTGTGTTTAAATGTTACTATGTCTCTTTCAATATGAGTCTGAGTATTTAAATTGAGTTTGTGTTAAATTGTGGTTTTAATAAACTCCGTGTATTTATACCCTATACATAGCGTGTATTGCACGAAACCCAGCTTCTGCTCATATGATGACCGAATCTAACGGACTAAATCCTGACGATCCGACTTACATTATAAAAAATTAGTGGTAGCGCTGTTTGCCACCAAGCTTAAATCTTCAAACAAAAGACGAACTTATGTCTTCAAAATATTCGTTCCGAAAACTGCCATTTTCCAGATAATTTTAGGATCTCTGTAAAGTAACTTTTGTCCGTATTTCCTTTGGCTCAAGAATTATGATTTAAAAATCCTGAAATGTTAATCGACTTTCGTTGCTGACCGTACCTTTACATGCTCAACCTACTTAGTCTGTACAAACACAGGAACGACATCCTTTTGAACGAAAAAGTATAAAGAAACATCGCCATTTCTCCTTAGTGTCTAGTTTTCGTAAATAATAGTGTGTTACATTTTAATAAAAGATAATTTGTCTTTCATTCTTGTGTAGACACAATTTGTGGTAGAAATACGGTGAAATTACGCAGAGATTTTTCACAGGACAGTGGACAAAGGAAGTGGACAATGCAATGGTGGACAGTTCTTTTTAAGGCTTGTATACATGCCAATAACCTTGAGCATTTGGCCCGTACTGAATTAGTGGATGAGTGCGGGGGTGATGTAGACGCAGTCTTTAATCGGACGCATTTTTAATTTTTTGTAATAAAAATAATACATATTTGTAGAATGTAACGAAACCACATCATTTTCCTTTGTATTGCAAAGCAGTAGATATTTTTTTTATATTCTTTTGATAAGAAATTAAGGAGTAAAATGGTTTCATCTCAATGATTTGGAGGTGATTTGAATTTTTTTTTCTTATTATGTGATACCGATAGAAAAATTGTGGCTAAACCAAATTACGTATCATATCATGTAGATTACTAACAATTTATTTATTTTTTTAGATATAATTATATCTATAAATTATATTCTGTAAATGCCGACGAAAAGTTGCTTCATCTGCATGCTTCTTTCAAGCTTTTTTCGAGAGAGCATCTTTTGCACGTAGAAGGTGACCAAAAAGTATTTTAGTGCTTCCTAAAATAAATTAGTAGAGCAGGTAGAGTAGGTTTCTGTGCCTTAGCTGTTGGTCACCACCACATAGTATGGATAAGATAAGATAAGATAATTTATTTCGCAAATATGGGTACAGGTACAGTACATGATCAGATCATCTACAATTTCATTTGCGTGTCGCGGATTGGATTCCTGTAAGAAACCAATATTTGTATGGCCTACAGGTAGTTGTTCCGGCTCTGGCTGTGTGTGTCTGTGAGTCTTTATGTTTGTAAACGCATCTACGATTCAGAAGAAATTCTAGACTGAAGCAAAAATAAAAATAACTTGTGTGGTCGGGGGACCCCCGTAAGGAACGAAGTTCCTTACGTACCTGTCTACAAAAAAAATAAGAAAAAAAGATGTATACCTATAGGTATATTTAAATATATAAAAAAAATATAAATAACAATAATTATACAAATATTTATATATACACGAGTAGTTGAGTGAGAGAGAGAAGCCGCGCTTAATATCAGCCCATGTAAAAGTTTTCCATTCATTATTTTGCGAAGAAAACACCTGTATCAAAATGCATTCGGTTTTAAACCAAACAATGTATGCAGATGAGGAGGGATGTATATAGATCAAAACATAATGAAAGAAAATAGCACAGACCCCGTCGTCACTCACCGCGTCGCGGCATGGTCAGAATAAGAATAGTATTTAATTGTTGGTAAACAACAACTGATTTCAGATTTGCTGGAACTCAATGACTTAGTTTTATTTTTATTTATTTATTTGCCAGAAACATGGTATGTTTATAAAGATGGTCATATTAATACAATAGCGCTGCATGTGTCACCATTTTAACGGTATGCAAATCAATTTAAAAGAACATCTAATTTCAATTTAGGTACAATTACATTTAAATTATTTTAGTGATGGAAATATTTTCAGTATATTTTCACACGTAATAAATAATGTATCTTTTAACACTACACATACATATTTAGATATGTCTATATAGTAGGTCCGAGGCACTTATAAACAATCTTTATTTTTGTGTACTGAAAAGGGGTCATTGTCAAGGGGTCAAAGGGTCATCATACACATCATACTGAACAACGTATAATTAAGAAAAACCGCAATAAAAATCTGCTGATTTATACTTAAAGTTGTTCATAATGAGAAGTACAAAGACCCCTTTTCAGGTTTCTGGTAAACAAAAAATAAGATTGTGTAAGGTGAACTTGGAAACGATAAGACAATCTCTGCCAATTAACCTATTGTCCGTTTCGTTATTTATTTCCGAACAATAAAAACAACGTGTTTATAGAGTAGGTAGGATTAGGCGCAATTAATTTCTACACAACAACATTTTTATGTTAGAATTATAGGTATCTATATACCTATAATTCTAACATAAAAATGTTGTAGAAATTTATTTAATATAGGTAATTTAATTATATATTTTTTTTTTTTAATGTTATCGATACGAAAATTCACATCTCTCAAATGAGGGTAGCGTAGAGATGCATACCGGAGGGTATCGACATCGATAGACACAAGACACTCATGGCGTCGCATCGCAACGATACGAATTGCAGAATCCGAGCACTCGATTTCACTGTAACGAAGATGTAAAATTAAAAGTTGGGTCTGTTTGTGCATAATTCAAGAAGGAAAATCGGTTTATGTAGAGCTTCTTTCTACTTTGACCGTAGGTACAATTGAAGGTCTTTGTTGAAGAGATTATTAGCAAATTATTGGATTTTACTTTGACTTTGACTTTATACAAAATCCCGACTACAACCTTGGGTCAGTATAGCCCACCAGACTGCGTCGACTGCCGGGAGGACACGGCGCGGCATACGCTGGCAGAGTGTGCCGCTTTGGAGAAGCCACGCTGTGCCCTCGTCTCAGAAGTAGGCAGTGACCTGTCGCTGCCGTCCGTGGTCGAGTCCTGGAACGCAGTGGTTTCGTACTGCGAAAATATCGCAGACGGAGGTTGCGGATAGGGAGAGGGAGATCACTACCTGCCACCCGGCCCGCTGCAGACGCACCGGGCGTCGGCGGAGGGCTATAAGTATATGTTTAACACATACTATATTTACTTTTTATAAGCATGCAATCATTTTTCACAATTGCTGTTTACATTTTATAATACTTGCTTTTTATAGATTCATGGAATCTTTTATAACTTAAATGGGCCTTTAAAGGTACTTACATTATATTCCATCGAGCATAAAGACTGTGTGTCTGTTAATTAAATATAATATATTATAGTTTATTTTATAAATCTGAAAAAATAAAAATGTTTTGTTGTGACATGTTTTCTAATGACAGTTGTCAACCTTGACAATTGTCAGTAATTCTTTTAATTAGTTTTCGGCTTATATAACTTAAAACCTTCAAACTGATATTTTGTAGTCGAATATGTGTGTATTGATGTATTTTATACTAAATTTTAAATACTACTTACTAAATTTTTGCTTTTTCGACTATTGTTTCCATTTTTGTTGTTAAGTTTTTGTAGCTGTAAGTCTTCCATGCATAGATAAATAAATAAATAAATAAATAAACAGCTGGACACCCGCTAATGTATCTGGTGTTCTTAAAAATCCTATACGCACTAATCGAATAAAAATAACTGGCAGACTACAATAATTGAGTCTGGCCGGTACTATAATACCCCGCTATATGACGATACGGGCGTTCCAGAAATAAAATTCATACTTGGAAAATAATATGAATTTCGGAAGAGCCGACAGGAAAGAAACCTGTCAAATGGGTCAGTCTAGATCTCGCTGTCGCTTAAGTAACACGCTGATTTACTTAAAGTCTACCGGTCCACAACCAAAAGTCGGTAACAGTCCTGAGTCGTGCCATCGAGCTGTCGCGTGCCTGCTGCTCCCAGGGCGGGTCTTACTGTTAAGATCCCCGGGGACTTCCGTCCCAAAGCTAGGAGCCGACCGCGGCAGTCTTATCTTCGGCCGATCCTGTTCCCCGGCCAGGCTGTGGAGCCTGGAAATCTCTGCCACAACTTAGTGCGTCTAGGTTATCGTATATTATCGCATTCTTGTGAGAGCTATTAAAATTTTAACGTACCAGTCTGCTTAGCCTTTTATTTCATAAAAGCAGTAAAAGTGTTACAGGGCGGACAACGCCCTCTTCCGGCCCCCCCAAATGGGTCCAAGGGCAGCAGACCCGGGGACGTCTGTCGCCCCCCACATACATCAGAACCCGAGGTGGCGGCGCCTAGTGTTCCACGCGCGCCCCTCTTAGACGTCCGGGGGAAGTCTAACACCTCACGCCCCTCCCTGACCCGAGAAGTGGCTCGCACTAGCGGGCCGGCACCAGTCGGGGGTTGCGGAAGTATCTCCAGTTCCCGCGACCCCGACGTAGGTGTGAGATAGAAGACCGGGGTGGTTTTTAGTCAGTAAGCGTCTGACATCCATGAGGATTTTCCACACTGGAACAAAAAAAAAGTATAGCCCACCAGAAAGCACCCGTCTGAAGGATCTTCCCTTTCCTCTAGAGGATGAAGAACTTTCTACTCTGTTTTTCATACCTCGAAACGTTCAAAAGTAGATCGTTCTTTTTTTTTAATAAAAGTAGCACCTATTTCATGTCTCACATCATCACAGAACTAAAAGCCACTAACCTAACAATGCCATCTTTACTTTACGAGTCCCACCGGAAAAGTGGATACACGTACGTACATAAAGACCACGCTTACAGTACTTTCGTCACATCCAGCAAGAATTAATCATCGAAGCTATGACCACTCGAGCAAATTGAATTTTTCACGTGTCGCCGGATTACCTGCAACTGTAATCGGTGGATAGAAGACTTGGCTCTAATGGTAACTGCGAGAAAATTATAGCATTTGATTCTGAATTTTCTCTTTATCTTGATTAGATAGACTGAAACCCACCTGCCCTACCTCATTTTTTTTTCTGTTCTGATAGGCTTGCGTTTGGCCTCAACTCACCTGAGCTTAAGTCATGATGCGGTCTAGGAACTCCCTTGCCTAGGATGAAAAAGGAAGGAAGGATTTTTGGAGATTTTTGTTACTTTTCGGAATCCTCGTTGGATGAGGGTTCCGAAATTCCAAAATTCGTAATTTCTAAAACATCGTTCCTTACTGTGTTTCTACTGCACGGCAGAATTTACAGAGACACGTTTTGGCACGATTGGGCCTTATAAAACATTATAGTGATAGAAATACGTAAGTACATAATAGTACATGAAATATTTAGTAAAAAAAAACTGGCCAAGTGCGAGTCGAACTCGCGCACGAAGCGTTCCGTACTACCTATACAACATTAAACACGATTAACCTTTTTTTTAATATCGAGCAAAAAAACACATTTGTTGTATGGGAGTCCCCTTAAATATGAATTTTATTATTTGTTGTTATAGCAACAGCAAAAATACATCATCTGTGAAAATTTCAACGGTCTTGCTATTACGGTGCTTGAGATACAGTCCTGGTGTCAGAAAGCCAGACAGATAGACAGACAGACGGACAGTGGAGTCTTAGTAATAGGGTCCCCTTTTTACCCAAAAAAACACGTATTTGAAAACCAAATCTAACCCACCATTTTAACGCTACCGTGAACTAAAAGTACCAGGAACCCATAAGGGCGAGTTAGTCGTATCGTTAGCGAGCTCATTTCCTTATTCAGGCGTGTAACAGTCGCGCCGTAAATACCGGAAAATGAAGAGACGGCTCGCACACATAAGAGATACGTATACATACTGGGTGGCGCAAAAGTACTGGCACTAAAGAAAATACTTTTTTTTTTTTATATGACATTTTCTGTCATTCTGTTGTTGAAAATTGTGTAGTGAACAAATGTAAAATACACTGAAAATAAACATGGACCGTTTTACTCCCCAAGAACGTGGAATAATTGTGTCAATGTTCTTACGGAATAATTCATCAGTGATAAGAACACAACGTGAATTTCGTCGACGATTTCCCCACCGTCCGGCACCGATTGGTCGCACAATTCGACGCTTTGCCACACGCCTTGAAGCAACTGGCTCAACATTGGATAGACCTAAGTCTGGGAGACCAAGAACAGGCCGTTCAGCTGAAAATATCGATGCTGTGCGCGAAGATGTGGAAGAGTGTCCAGAAACATCAACGAGGCGACGTGCCACGCAATTGGGCATTTCCAGACGGACCCTGCAGCGTATTTTGGTGAAAGACTTAAAGATGTTCCCGTATAAAACTCAAATGACTCATCAGCTGCTGCCTGCTGACCACCGAGCTCGTCTAGATTACTGCCAGCGCGTCATAAACCTCAACCTTGAAGAGGATGATTTTCCTTCAAAATTGGTTATGAGTGACGAAGCGCATTTCCATCTCTCAGGGCATGTCAATAAGCAGAATACTCGGTTCTGGGGCACTGATAATCCGCGCATTATTCAAGAAACACCTCTACACCCACTAAAAGTTACTGTATGGTGTGGCATCTGTGTTGACAGAGTGATCGGACCCTATTTTTTCGAAGACGCTGGAGGCAATGCGATTACTGTCACTGGAGAACGCTACAGAACTATGTTACGTGAGTTTTTGATACCCAGTTTGGACGAATTGGGGCTGGAGCACATCTGGTTTCAACAAGACGGCGCTACGGCACACACAGCGCGCGACACTATGGACTTAGTGAGGGACGCTTTTCCAGGCCGAGTTATCTCTCGTTTTGGCGATTTGCCTTGGCCTGCAAGATCACCCGATCTGACCAGTCCAGACTTCTTTCTTTGGGGTTTTTTGAAATCTCGGGTGTATGTGAACAAGCCACAGACTCTCGCAGCTCTAAAAGAAAACATTCGTCAAGAAATAACGAACATATCGCAGGAAGTGTTACGGCAAGTTATGCAAAATGTCATAAATAGGGCTCAAATGTGTATCAACTCTGGAGGTCACCATTTAAAAGACATCATCTTTAAATCCTAATGGTACGAAATTTAATGGCACAAATATACATTTAAAAAAATCTAAATCTAGTTTTCTAATTTAGAAAAAATGTTATAGCTGAACCAAATAGGGTCTTTACTTTTGCGCCACCCAGTACAAGCTACAAATCGAAATGTGATAGTGAACAATAATATGTACCGGGTCACACTGAAAGTTTTTAGTAACCCAGGCCAGTAAGAAAGCAATCCGATCATAAATGTATTTAAATTTTGAATGAGGAACTCGTTGGGAATCTGTAAAATTAAATTTGTATGAATGCACTAAACGTGCGAAGCCGGAAAAAAACATGTGTAAGAATTCATATGTCATTATTTTGTTTTGGCGGCAATTTAATAGTGTCTTTCGTGCGTCGAAATAGATTTGACCAGACATTATTTTCGCTCAAAGACTTTTTCGTTAAATTAACGGATCGAGTTCGAAACACTATACTGCGCTCCAAAACAGGGATAGCAGACGAGGCTCATAAAGCTGCCCAACTTAAATGGGACTGGGCCGGATATGTCTGACGCATGTCGGACAAACTGTGGGCTCAGGTGACACAGAACTGGCGCCCTGAGACAGTAAGACGGCGTCGCGGCAGGCCACGAAGGAGATGGCGGGATGAACTGGATGGATTCCTCCAAAACTGGTGGGAGTAAGGAAAGAATCGGGAAAGATGGAAGGCATGGAGGGAGGCCTTTGCCCAGGAGTGGGACAGAACAGGCTATCAAAAAAAAAAGATTTTTTCGCACGGAAACTTTATCTTTTGTCGCGGCCTTACTCAATCGGTTGGTGACCCACGTAATGTAATGTTTTAAAATTAGTTTTTAATCCTATGTTTTTAACGGACAGCAATGAAGCAGGCGGTCGTCAGTTGACAATAAGGTTTTATAAGTTGCCAGGTTCAATATCTAAAATTTTACTACTTATTCATTTATTTTAAAAGAAACTATCAATTCAGTTCACAAAAAAGTGACGTTACAGTTTGCTATTGGGCGTGTTGACAGTTCATTAAAAAAAACATTTGAGCGGTGGTATCTAAACAGTATAAATTTTTAACCAGTGCGTAAATTCTAGGGACTGATTTTGGTCCTCAAATACAATAACTTTTTCTATTGACAAACATCGAAATGTCAAAAAAATTTAACGTTTTCATACTAAGTGATCAATCATTTGTTGCGATTTCTATTAGGAAGTGAAATTTGTTTTTTATATTTCTATGTTGGTCCCATAGGAAAAGTTGTTGGTTTTAAGCACCAGAATCAGTCTCTAGAATTTCGGCACTGGTTAAAAAAATATCCAGTATATACAAAAACCAAAATGAGTGCACATTTAAAAAATAAAAATTTAAGAGAACCTGAAATAAATAATCGAGAACAATACTAAACATTATTTAATTTAAAACGTAGGCATTATATTCCCATGTGAAATAGAAACATTAAGCCCTACCAGACATACGAACTAACCGTTTAGTTATTCGACGTAAATAATTTTGTAGTTCCTATCAAATATATAGGTAAATACATTCATTTTACAACTGAAACAACGCCATTTTATACAGGTTATTTTATTTTATTTTCTGCACTTGACAAAGTATGTTGCCGCATTACCGTCAACACAATTTAAACTCTGAAATTCACATTTCTACTGCCTTGTTGAAGTCGTTGATCTAAAATTGGACTCAAGCCCGAATGTTAAGGGTCCAGGAATTTAACTTCTAAGTTGTGCTAATGAGTTTTAAAGTATTTTATCAGCAACATTCTGTAGTTTAGATGTCAAAATAGCCTCGATAGGACGAATAGAATAAACTTCAAGAATTCACTGTAACTAAATTAAAATGAGAGATAAATACATTAAAGCACTCGTACCTAGAAATCATACATAATATATTTTCATGTGTGGCTTTACTGATTAGAGATAACTAATTATGGAGGATTTTTGATGACAGGACAGAACTCAAATACAAATTCAACAGTCATATTATGATAGTCACCTTCGAAACCGCGCGATAGTTTCTCTCGTCTGTCACTGCCATAACAATATTATTTCACTTCAACAGTACCACGTTCGGTCACGTATAGTGCGCTTCTTAATTAAAACTTCCGTTCTTTTCCGTTTAGCGCTTACTTTAACACGTTTTCACTACATTTTAACTGCTAAGTTCCTGAAAGTTTCACTTGGTGTAATTTGATGATATAATAAAATACAGGTAAGAAAAGGTAGAACTAACTGCTTTAAAGAAGTTATAAGAAATGGATTTAGGTAGATAATTTGATGTTATTATTATTTATTTGTTTCTATTTTTCTATTAGTGTGTGTTCTCATTTATTTTCTTTTGTTTTTGTACAAAATTTGACATGTAATTGACAGTTTTAATCAAAACAGGTTAATCCGGCATAGTCCTAGAACCACATGTTCGAAGACATGAGTTATCAGATCCCCCAATGAGTCCGTGTGATGGAGTACGTCCTGTATCTTCCTACGAAAGGAGATCTGTGTAACAGCAGCAATTATAGGCTGAAAAAAAAAAGAAAAAAATAAGAATTTAAGTTTATTCAAAAATATCTTCATGAGTCTCTTATTATACCAATCAGAGTTCGGTATAGATTTAGCTCATGACAAGTGCTATGATGGAATCACAAAATTAAATTAAATTTTAAATTTTGTGATAATAAGAGATTCATGAAGACTTGAAGATATTTTTGAATAAACTTAAATTCTATTTTTTTTATTTTTCTTGCTTCTTAGAATTTTGTGATTCCGAAAAGTTTCAATATTGCAGTGGACAGCAATATTGCATTTTAAATTATATGTGAAGTGTATTTACGGTCGGTAGAATATCAGAAGCTTTTGGTCGAGAATATTTGACAACACGTCATCACGTTAAATATTACCTTAAAAATATAACCGACACCAGCAATGTGAAAGATAAACTTAGAAAGTACCTATAGGTACATGAATTGGAAAAATCACATTAGTACCTTGTCTGATACCGTACACTAATTTTTATCCCGTTGCTATGTTCCCGTGGGAGATTCTTTTTCGTTAAGGCATCTTGCAGTCCAACCTATGGTTTTTGGCTGCTTAACAGGACTTTCCTGTGGTGCCTTAAAAGTGACTTTAAGGCCAAGGCAAAAAACTTATAACAATAATAATAGCATTTATTTCGGGCTACGCCCATAGTGTTACTAACAATGATCTTATCAACTAATGTTAGTAGACATACACATTTTATTGAGTGTGGAGTTTCATCCAATGTCGAAGCATTGGAGACTCCCACCTATCTGCAAATAAGCTCAAGATAGTGGCACTGCCACGGAGACGAGCAAGTAGGGAGGCGCTTCTTTTGCGTATGATGGCTGCAAAACCATCAATATGTCTTTCAGCAAACATCTTAGAAGCGCTACATCGCCATGGCAGCCCCAATAGTATTCTGAGTGCGTTATTATACTGAACCCGTAGATCGCTGTATGCACGCAAACTAAGCTAAGTACGGTACGATTCAAACTTAATGGCGGCTCTGAACACGAGGCGAGTGGCTGCGCAGTAAAAATTTCACGTGACAGCGGGGATGAGGGGCGGGGTACTGCGCAGCCAACCGCTCACTTCACAGCCGCCATTAAGTTTGAATTGAACTGTAACTAGTTTCGTCAACATGCTAGTAGCCCTATTGCTCTCCTGGAGGAGAGTTATAACGTCGTCAGGGTCGGTCAAGGTATGTCTCGATCGTCGACTCTTACTAATGCGAAAGGACACCCGATACGATCAACGGGTTGGAGTGCTTTTTAGCAGAGTCAAAGAGGCACATGGAGTTGCGTTTCATAAATTGCTGGATGGTGGGGACTTTTATGTCGAGATGGCGGTTCTTGTTGGGAACGTAGAACGGGTCTCCCGTAATTTTTCGCAAAAATCGGTACGATTAATTTAGGACTCTGGCATAATTAGATTATTTATTATTTAATTCTTAAATCATCGCAGACAAGGTCGTAGGCAGAAACTACTCATAAACCTACAATGTAGTTACATTACAATAAGGGTGCCAAACAATTTTTATGTGTACAAAGTAACTTAAAGTAACACGAAGAAGTCTGTAGATGACGACTGTTTGATTATGAGTAACTTTTAATTGCTACCGCGACTGTGTTGGGTAATGGAATATGTTAATGTGGAAGCTCTTATTTTTAAGAAATTCAGAACCTATGTTTATTTTGTATATAAGGTCTGATAATGCAACTTTTCATTTTATATGTTAGTTCTATATTTATCATGGATATCACTGGCATTGGTAAAGGAAAAGGTCGTGTGGAAACCAGAACTTGTAATTGCGCAAGCCTGGTGTGGCTCATGCCTTATTTGTATGAGAAGAGACCTTCGCGTTGCGGTAGTCCAATTGTAGGCTGATATTATTAATGTTATATGAAATTATTCTAAGAAAAATCCTGTAATAATCCTATAATCATTGTTGTGATTATAAAAAAGGTTATAGTAAAAAAAGGAATCCGAGTTGGATTAGTTTTTTAATGGCATAACAATATTTTTCTATATATGTGTTAAATGAGTGGTTCAGTAATAATATTAAAACTTAGGTATCTATACTAATATTATAAAGCTGTAGAATTTATTTGTTCCGACTTTAAAAAAATGTTTCGCTAATAGCAAGCAACGTTCCTATCCCTGAGTGCAATAGGCTATATTTTATTATCAGTATAATTAGGGATCCGTAAATAAAATCACGTGGTCAAAGTCGCGGGAAAAGGCTAGTAAATTATATTTCTCTATTCTGTTAACACCAAATACGTAAATAAATAGTCTATTTGACTGGTACACAATAATCTGTTCCAATAAATTACACGAAGAAAAGATTCCGCTGAGCTATGGTTCCTGTAATTATCCTCAAGTTGTCGATATATCCAGAATGGTCGAGATATCTAACACAAGCTCCTCACGTGGCCTGTATTTGTTACTTTACCGAAAGTGCCTAAAGCTTTAGCCACTTACACAGCCTACAATTTTAAAACCAAACCGGCGAGATGATTTTTTTTTATTTGACCTTATTGACATTATTTTTTTTTACAATATTTCTAAAACTTGTTTTACTTTAGCCATTTTAATCTTAATGTTGTTGTTTTTATTTATACAATTTTAATATTCAATTTTGTTGCATGCATTTTATATTTGTTATGTAGGTATATTCGGAACAAACAGTGCGATTAGCAAATGATGTGAATGTTCATATCTGTAAACACAGTCCACTCAAATTGTAAATAATGTCCTAATTCGTTATTTCTCTCGTCGATTTGCCGGCTTACTGAAGATTCGGACACAATATATTCGGACACAGTGTTCGAAACAGTATTTTTTTGACTGACGATTGGGACACCAATTAAAAAGCTGTTTTGTACAGTCAGTGACACTGTGTCTGAATATATTGTGTCTGAATCTTCAGTCAATGTGTCATTTTAAAATAAATAAATATTCTACTTTGACTACTCATATCCATATTTTTGAATTCCAAGACGCGTCTACGAATTATAATAACATTCAGTCACATTCACACACTTCATTTTCTGTGTTAAAAAAGTGTAATGTGTAGCTGTAGAATATTAAATTATTTATTTAAATAATTTATACATTTTAATCAAACTAACAGAAATAATAATTCACGCCTACTAGGTATTTAGAAAAGATAAAACATTGTAGCTTTATGTTAATTGTCCTAGAATCTAGGACCTAGATTTACAAAAAGCCTTACTTAGCTTATACATCTTCAACTGAATAATAAACAGTTTCGATTCGAAAACCAACGGTTAAAAATTATTACCAAGGTAAATTATTGCTATTTTACCAAACCAATCAAGGAATTTTAAGACCTAATTACCAATATTACTCGGTAAATACGAAAAAAAATCATCACTAGACATTTAGGCACGTCTCTTAAAATAGCCATGGAGGTATACTTGCCCTACAAGTCCTTTCACAAGGAGCTTTTCTTAATTGAACTTCAAACAATTTACTAACACTTAGAACTTATCAGCTGAGACTAGACAAGTGCGGCTTTGATAAACATTCCATAAGAACCTCTTATTGTTTCAATACATAAAATAACTATGTCTATACTTCATTAAATTTAAAGGAGGTCAACAAAATCCCGTACAACTTTGTCCAAATATGTGCCTCGAGGTACACGTGCACCAAAGCGTAGAGAAAAAATAGAGGAATTCGAAAATAATTGTACTTGTATTCATAAATCATTTTTAGCTAACTATTAAATAATATAATAATCTGTAATACAATTAAAACATGTGGCAACTATGAAAGCACGATTGCGTTTTATTTGGTTGTCAGTCGGGTTGACAATTCGTAAATGTCAATTTGTTTTGTTTTTGTTAACACTTCACACATGCCATTCCGTTCATTTCTGCGTTTGACAGAAGAAAGAAGAAACTTGACAGTTTTTTTTTTATTAAGGTGGTTATTGGTTAATGTGCTAAAATGGCGTCCTTTTTATTACGATGAAAGTTATTTTATTCTCTTCCCCGGGCAACTATGAATAATTTAGGAGTGCAATATTATTCAGTGTAATCTAGTGTATTTTATGCCACTAAGTGTACCTTCTGTACTAAATTGGGCAGATATTTTGTTGACATCCTTTTAGTTGTCTCGTCTTGATTTAAGAAGTTTTGTTATAAATGTGAGCAAAATTATTTTTAAGAAAATAGACAATATGTAATAAGTATATACTTATCCAATGTTAGGGGATTATGTGTCGACGAGTAATAATACAAATACCTGTGTAGCTGCATCGTCATACAAACCGAAGAAGCCGCAGCGCGCCGCGCGCGCCTGCCGAGTGACCGACCGAAGCGCCCAAACTTTGCGCTACCGCCATCGCGATGGTGGCGCCCCCGTCGTGAGTTTTGTGAACTACAGATTTATTCGTGTTGTGCAGTGATTGGTTTAAATTTAAGTTGTGTAGTTTTTCGAAATCACCCTCGTATTTTGATTTTTGTTATGTGTACGGTCACCAAAAAAGATAAGTATCCATGTCGCCGGAAACAGTTGAAGTTTACTTAGAAACCGCTGGGTGTTTATGAATAAAATAAAATACAATTAATAGAGAATAAACAGTTCAATGATTTAATACAATTTCATTAGAAAGCCTCCATTGGTTTCTAAGTAATCTTCAACTATTCCCGACGACATGGATACTTATCTCTTTTGCAAATAAATCAGAACTATTTATTATCCCGAACTGGTCGTTTCGATTGCCCTGACTCTCAACACCTGCATAAAAATTATTATTTTTAATCATGGTCATATCAGCCTATTTATTAAGATGCAGTCCACTGCTAAACGTAGGCCTCCCCCAGATATCACCATCCAACCAGGTCTTGGAATAATTTTTATAAAAATGAATCCCTATTTCCTTGATCACGGCATCACACGTGAACTGCTGGACCAATTTCGCTAATTCTTTTTTTTGATGTTATTGTAAAGAGAAGTGCGCGAAACATTAAAAAAATCAACAAAAACCAAAAAAAATAAACATAGATGATGTATTCATTTCCTCAATTTTTGGAGGATTGGCGCAATTACTGTAGGTAGGGTAGGTAGGGTAGGAACAGGACTCGGTCGGGTCAGCTTTAGCTAGTATTAGTATAAAAATACACAATATTACAAATAGGTATAATAACGCTGTGTTATTATACCTATTTGTAATAGGGTATTTTACTCTATACGAGAAAAAATCTATAAATATGTTATTGAGACAGTTTAGGCATCAAGCAGTCGGAAAATTTAAGATTTAGTTCATAAAATTACAAAACAATTTTTTAAATTCAATTCAAAGTTTTCAGTATTTTTAATCTGTTATAAAACACCGTGAAATAGTAGCGGCCATGTTATTACGCCATACGGCTGTGTAAACAAAAAATTGTCAACTGTCAATCAACCGATTGGCGTAATATAGGCTTTGTACTTTTATTATTTTCGTAACCAACGTAATTTTTTCATTATTACACCTATTACAAAATATGCTTTTAATTATTTTTAAATGATATACAATTATCATATTTAATATGAGCTCATTTGATACAAAACGAACTGACGTCATTTACGCTGAGCAATATGGCGTCCAGTAAGAGGCGTTTTCGTCAAAATACGCGCAAACTTTGAAAATTTAAAATTTAGATGCATTTTTATGGCACTTATCGATTGAAAAAAAATTTTGTGTTTTTTTTGGTGGCATATTAGCACTACAGAATTTCATTGAGACACTTTTCAAAAATGACTGTAATACCCTATTGTGTATTTTGATACTAATACTAGCTGACCCCTTATTTTAGTTTGTTGGTTTGTGGAAGTACTGGTCTGATTTTGACAATTCTTTTCTAAAATTAGGGATCCGTAAGAAAAATCTCGCGAACGAAGTCGCGGGGAAGGTGCTATTATTAATATTGATAAACTAGCTACTAAGTTTAAAAAAAAGTTTTAAGACTATGTGCTTGAATAGACTAATATCTACATGTGTGCCAAGTTTTAGCTGATTTCGTGCAACCATTTAAGCGTGATAGAGTAATATACATTGACTCATATGACGACGGTTGGCGAAGTGGCTGAGCGATCGACTGCTGCGCAGTGTGTTGCGGGTTCGATTCCCGCCCAGGGTAAACATTTGTGTGATGAGCACTTGTGTTTGCCTTGTGTCTGGGTGTTGTTTATCTATATATGTATGTATTTACAAAAAAAAATGTATTTGTGTATGTATATCAGCTGTCTGACACCCATAGTACAGGGTCTCCCTAGTTTGGGGTCAGATGGCCGTGTGTGAAAATGTCCCCACATATTATATTATTATATTATATTATATTTAGCCAAGCACTTTGATGTCGGGTGAGTAAACAAATACTTAGGACAGCATTGACTTTATTGTAAACCCGTGAACCCAGTATCCAATAATGCCACATATTATTATTATATTATTATTACTCATATTTTTTTTTGCGTTTTAGTAGGAAGGATACAAGATAATAATTGTTTTCGTATTCAAACTCAAGGCTCAAAAGCTCCAAATGTGGAGCAGTATGTAAAACACAAAGCTACGAGAATATTTTCTTTAAAAAAATAAACAAATACTCTGGGATTAAGTACATTGTATACCACTTTCTGCCTCCCATTGTTACCGTGACATAGTCGCAAATTAAAAAGTTAAAGAACTGAAAGGCCGTATGTGTTAATCTCTGTCCCCGTGCAAGGTTCTTTCTATTTATTTTATGAATTAAATTCTCATTAAAAGTTGTTAATTAGTGACGAAAAACAAACATTTATTTTGCGAGTGACGGCTGGCTGGTATGAGGTTATTTTAGTAGATTTGTGTGTGGAAAAGGGCAAATAGAATTCCGACAAGTACAGTGTGCTATTTATAAAACATGATGAAGAATAAAACCAACAAACGATATCAGAAAAGTAGCAGACATTACCTGGAGAAGGAAGAGACATGATCGCAGTCTGTGGAAAGTTTTTGGGGAGGCCTATGTTGACTGGGAAGCAACACAATCTTCGCGAAACAGATGTACAATAATAAAACTTAGCATCTATACTAATAATTATATTCAATCCGTGGTGCTGCAACTGGGTGTCTCCCAGTTGTAAACGTCCCTTTCTGTTCAGTTCTGTTCTGTCTCCTGCTTGATTTGGAGGGAAGTGGAAAATATGTTTTTCTTACTCCTACGCTGTTCTTTTCTGATTAATTTCGTTGCGGGATACAAAACAGTTGTAATGTTTCTCCAGGACTCGTCGAGCTTCAGTGTCTTGACTCTTTTCTAGTGGTCGCCATGTTGATTCTGACTTTTAGGGGTTGCAGTGGTTTGGGAATAGTGTGGCGGGAATAGTGTGGCGGGCATGTCCCATTTAAAAGACAATCTATACTAATATTATAAAAACGTAAAATTTGTTAATAAGTTTGTATGTTAGGAGTAATCTCCGAAACTACACATCCGATTTCAAAAATTCTTTCACCAATAGGAAGCTACGTTATCTTTGAGTGCTATAGGCTATGTATTATCAAAAACCGGACAAGTGCGAGTCGGACTCGCCCACCGAGGGTTCCGTACATATTTGTAGGTACAGACAGCGTCATCAACTGCTTACCCCCCACGCATTGAAATTTCTTCGGAAAGGGGGTTAGCAGTTGATGCTGTCTGTACATATCCATACTTCTATACTAATCCGTACCTACTATCCATACTTTAATCTACTTAATATTATAAATGCGTTTTTTGCGATATAAACTGCCGTATCTTTTTTTCATGTTAACATAGGAGGGTTGATTTTTTCACAGCACTAAGGGACCGTAGACTTGAGTATATGGTTTTAATTTCAACTCGATACCTCAACGCGTTCCCGAGATAAAGGATCTTGACAGACAGACAGACAGACAGACGGACAACAAAGGGTTCTGTTTTTTTCTTTTGAGGTACGGAACCCTAAATAATAGGGAACCTTGAGAACATTCACGCGGGTAAAGTGCTAGTGTAAGATAAATATGTATAAGGTAAGATTGTTGAATAAAGGCTATTATTGTTATTAGAAAAAAAATACTAGCGTATTATTGACTCATTGGAGGGCAAATGCCTCTTCTCGTACAGAGAAGACATGAGCATTGATCGGTTTGCGATTTCAGACTTAGGTAATTTAGGGTTTTACCAGACCAATCGATCGATCGTCGATCGACGACATCAATCGATGGTAGAATGGATTAATCGACGTCGATTGATAGTTTCTACCAGACCAACCGATCGATTGTCGATCGACGATAAATCGATGGTAGAATTTATTAGTCGACGTCAATCGAGCTGCTAGATTATTATTACTAATAGATTATAGCTGGGGTTAATCGATCAACATCGACCGATGCCATCGACTTGCAATCGATCGATTAGTTAGTGGAACGGTATCCGTCGATCAGCTAAAGCTACCACACCAATCGATCAAGGTCGATCGATGTCGATTGATGGCATCGATCGACGATCGATCGATTGGTGTAATAACACTCTTAGGTTTCCCCCAGATATCACCAGCCAACCCAGTCTTGGGCAACCCGCATCCATCCACTGCCAGCCACCTTCTGCAAATCGTCGGTTCATCATTCCGCAGGGCGTCCTACACTACGCTTGCCCAAACTCGGTCTCCACAGGTATTACGTTCAGCAATAGGCTGATTTGTTGAAGATGATGATATTTAGGATTACTCATGATGTTTTCCGTCTCCAATGCCAGTGATGTACAAGATAAACTTAGAAAGTACACATGACTTCAAATAGTCGGATTGGTACTTATCCGATTTCGTACCCGGCTAATTTTTAACCCCCGACGCAAAAACGACGACGGGGTGTTATAAGTTTGACGTGTCTGTGTGTGTGTGTAGGTACGTATGAGTATGTCTGTCTGTGGCACCGTAGCTCCCGAACGGATGAACCGATTTTTATTTTGTTTTTTATTTTAATACGCTCTAAACCCAGGTATGTACCCCACAGGGGGGTCTGTACCGCTAAGGGCACCCACCCTGAGCGTGTAGTAGCTTAGTAATTAAGTTTTTCGCCTTAAATTCTCTTTTAGACGCCATCATGCCACAGGAAAGGCCAGATAAGCAGCCACGCAGACCACCTTCAAGGTTGACCTGCGAGATGCTTATACCGAAAAAAATGGTAGGTACCTGCTTAATTTTTATCCCGTTTTTGTGGTCTCGTGGTATGATTTAGAACTTTGGCTTAATTCTATAGTGTACACGTGGTCTACACAGACGAAGTCGCAGGAAGAAACCAGTCTTTATTATAGGTAGTTTTCGTGTCTTAAGGCGACGATATAAGCCGGCGACCTTGAGCGACCAGAGAATCGTATGCGCTACGTCCAAAACTCTCAACGTTTAGTCGAAAAAATTAAATAAAAGATAGAATTCTTTAACTTAAAAAAAAAGTGTATACTAAAAAATAGATAATAAAATTGTCTGTAAGATAGTGTAACTTTCGTTTAATTATACCTGGTAGATTTTGTGTGATTGTCAATGTTTTGTCCGCGTCAAACACAACTTCACGAGTTAATTAAACTATTTAATATGAATATAATCAAAAATATTCACATAATAAATGATTAAGAGAATGTTCTAGTTTAACATATATTTTTTTCAAATCATTTACATTACACATTTTGACGTGATTGTCAGTTTAAAATCTGTAAAAGTCGTTAAATAGCCCCTTAATCCTAAATGATTTAAAGGTAGGTACAGTCAGCAAAAAAGATAGGTATGCAGGTCATCGGAAATGGTTGAAGTTTACTTAGAAACCGATGAATGTTTTCCAATGAAATTTAATTAAATCATTGAAATGTTGAATTAATTTTATTTTATTTTATTTAAAAACATCCATCGGTTTCTAAGTAAACTTTAACTATATGTGACGACCCTGCATACTGCTCTTTTGCTGACTGTACACAGACCATTATTCCCAAAAGAACATCTAGCTACTTAGAGACTTACCTACTTAAGAAAACGTTTTCATGCTCAATCCACATCCAGTTTTAATACCCCGATGTATTGTTTGATATTAGGGGTAAGCGTGATCATTATTTTCATAGATATAGATACACAAATACTTAAACCTTCTTTTGTAGTTAAACCCTGCCTATTATCTTCTATAGTCTTCATCATATTGTTAAGCTTATGGGTGTTTTACACAGTGTATAAGAAAATCCGATTTGATTGTCCATAAGTAACGTGATATAGAGGTTATTCATTTGTTAAATAAAACACATATAAATATTTACCCCCCAAAATAATGTATCCTATGAGAAACTTGCATGGCGATACATGCAGCGCAGGCGGCTGTCAAAGGGTCTACAAGACAGTCATGGATATGTCTAAAAAATTGCGTCTAATTTTGTACTAGCTTTTTTTTGAAGTGCAAGTGAAGATTGATTTACTGTCAGTAAATGACCTTTCAATTTTAAAATGAAATTATTAAAGAACTTTGTACTTTTCTTCTTGATTTTACTCGGTGCAGCCAATCAGGATCCCTTAAAGCGACTAAATCGCCGATAGCCCATATTAAAAGTTGCTAATCTACTTACGCCCTAAGTTTAAGTTTCCGGTGGGTTTTTATACCAAAATATAGTTACCTACAAAACTACTTCATTCAACCTGTACCCTACACTTTGTAAACAATACATCTCTAAATGCGTGCGATATTATCCGAGAAAACTCTTTCTTTAGTAAACGGAGTGTCGTTTAGTAAATAGGTAGCTACTAACACGCTGTAAGTGCGTGTTCATCAAATCTCGAAAAACCTTCGTATAAAAGGTTGCTACGGATCTCAAAGTATATTTGTGTATTATGTATAAAGATTGGGATTGGTCCACACTAGCTCTGGACAGAGAGAGTTGGAAAGAAGAAAGGGAGGCCCTGCAGTGGGACAATACAGGCTGAAAATAATAATAATCTATATAATAAAAATAAATCGTTGTTCGTTAGTCTCGCTAAAACTCGAGAACGGCTAGACCGAATTGGCTAAATTTGGCCTTTAAATATTCGTGGAAGCCCAGGGAAGGTTTAAACGGTAAGAAAATTGAAAAATCAACTGACAGGACAACGTCTGACGGGTCAGCTAGTAAAATAATAAATAATAAATGTATAAAGAGTTCGTGGCAAAATATTAGCCAGTAAGTACAGTGACCATCCATTTAAAAACTGTAATTTTTACACCATTTTACCTCTCCGTGCCTCGGAAAGCACGTAAAGCCGCAAGTCCCGGTTGTCATTCGCTGACCTTTGACAGTAGCCTGAATCCAGAAATACTGACAACCAGTGGTATCTTGTAACCCAGTAATTGGATTGTTTTTTTTTAACCGACTTCAAAAAGGAGGAGGTTCTCAATTCGGTTGGTTTTTTTTAAATGTATGTACATCGATTACTCCGAGATTTATGATCCGATTTAAGTGATTCATCTTTTGTTTGATGCGAAATTGTTGCCATTTGGTCCCATAAAAATTTAACATTATTTAGCACAGTCGTTTTCATTTTATGAACATTTTTAAATTTTTTATATATTTATTTTTATGTTTGACCATGCATAACTTTTTTCAGTGTAGTTCGATTTCGATGATTCTTTATTAAATTGCTAGTGTATACCTTAAATTTGGTCCCATAAAAATTTTAACAAAATATTCCACCCCTAAGGGTTGAAAATTAAGGGGTGACAGATTTTTTTCAGTGTCGCCGTTTCGTAATTAATTTCTATGATGAGAAGTAGGCACTAAAAAGCTAAAAAAAAAAAATTTTAACAAAAAAGACAACCGCCTTCAAAAAGTATAAAATAACTTTCAATTCGCAAGTCAGTGGCAATACAAAACAACAAGCAAAACCAAAGCCGCCGACTTGCGAATTGAAAGTTATTTTATACTTTTTGAAGGCGGTTGTCTTTTTTGTTATTTTTTTTTTATATTGTTATAAGCTTGCGTTTGGCCGCAACTCACCTGATCTTAAGTGATGATGCGCCCTAAGGTGGAGCATGCTTGCCTAGGATAAACCGGTTAACTCGTGCCTTGAAGATACCCAGATTATAATATGTATCGGGGAATAGAGAGGCGGGCAGTGAATTCCACAGTCTAGCAGTTCGCACAATGTGTGTGTGTGGAGGAGATAAGCAACTGCTTCATGTACTACACTGGTATTTAGCTGCATCCAGTTAGACTGAAAACTAACTATAGTTTGGAAAAGACTGGGCAAAGATATTTAGTCATCGTCTTCAGACGCCCACTGCTGGGCATAGGTCTCCCCCAAGGGCCTTTAGCCGTAATCGCCATGGCCGCTGCATGTTGCCGACCGCAGTAGGTGTTAATGGTACTCAGAAGGAAGCTGCTGCCCATCCTCTGGACAATATCCCTCTTTCGCCATCGGTGTTTAGTAGGTACAACCAGTACAACTAAACGATTACTTCTATGTAGATCTCGATTTTCTTAATTTCTTACGTTTTTTTTTTGCAAAATCGGAGCGGTGTTTTTCGTTGTTAGGGCAAAATTATGGTGATATATTATATTAATTAAATGATCATTATTTAAAACAACGCAACAGCTCTACCTTTACGGGTCTCAAATTATTTGTTATTCACATATCTATACTCTATCTTCTATACGAGTATAATAAAAAATAATCGTTGTTCGTTAGTCTCACTAAAACTCGAGAACGGCTAGACTGATGTGGTTAGTTTTGGTCTTGAAACGGTCAGAAAAAAGAAAAATCTATTGACAGGACCACGTCTGTCATTTCATCATCTAGTATGGTCATCAAGTAATGAATACAAATGTATCTACACACAAGCAATATAATTAAAAATTGAAGAGCTAGTGGTGAAGAATTTGTATCAGACCCGTTTCTAATTGACTACAATTGACAAAGCTTTTAAGTGTCATAATTGTAGATGGTCGGCGTCGCCGAGGCCGGCCCAGGAAGAGGTGGCGAGATGACCTAGACGCGTACTGCGGGGGCTGGGTCGAGGCAGCGCAAGACAAAAATAACTGGAAAGACTCGGGGGAGGCCTTTGCCCAGCAGTGGGACAAAACGGGCTACTAAAAAAAAAAAAAAAAAAAAAAATTGTAGCTCCAGTATACTTTTCAGTATCAGAGTAAGTATCGTAGTAACTAGCTTTTGCCCGCGACTTCGTCCGCGTGAGTGTCGGTTATATCGCGGATGCCGACGAAGCCGCGGATTAAAAAGGCCTATGACCTTTCTCAGGGTTTAAGCTATCTTCATACCAAATTTTATCAAAATCGGTTCAGTAGTTTCATCGTGAAAGCGTAACAGACAGAGTTACTTTCGCATTTATTATATTAGTATGGATTTACAATATTTACACTAATAATATCGAAAAAGAACTTATAACATAAAAACTGATATAATAATGTATTAAAAAATTCCTCCACATCGTCGCTATCAGGGAATGTGCCCAAGAGACTGGCGGCCGTGAAAACCAGCTTTTGGACCACGGGAAGTGTCAAATAACCTTTTGAACAAGTCCCTAAAAAGGAGATGAGCACTCGGACTCCACGACCCGAGAGTTTCAACCCCAAACGGCTCGAAAATAAAGTTATCACCAAGGTGACTATACTTTCGTCGTGAGGTTTTCCACAGCAGCAGCACCAGCACAGCACGCTGATCTAGGAAGATATGATGGGGTAAGAGTATGGACGCACGTAGCGTCCCACACGTGGCCAATCCAACTTCCAAGGAAACAGAGACATACCGTCCGGTCTCTTACCATCGTCGCGTACCGTAAGTCTTTGTGTTCTAAGACAGCCGGAACGCCGACGGCGTGCACGACGAATAATAATTTCAGTATCTACTTCTTCATCTTTAATTTTTTTTAATAAAGTGCACATTTTGCTTTGCTACTATTTAGCTAAGCAAAGTGTGAACGTGTCCATGTACAGTCGGGTATAAATAATAGTCGGGTGAGCAATATTAATGTTAGAAGCCGTGTGGTGCCGGCTGCGAGTAGCACCACCCCATTTCTATCCGTGGGTGTCGTAGAAGGCGACAGGGGGACATTGACCAGAGGATGGGCAGCAGCGTCCTTCTGAGTACCATAACACTTACTGCGATCGCAAACACGCACCGGCCAAGCATGGCGATTACGGCTGAACCCCCTCTTGGGGAAATCTATGCCCAGTAGTCATGGGCGTCTAAAAGTTGACATGATGATGCTATACAGGTTGATTTTTAATTATTTACTGATTATTCAGGGATTAAAAGTAGGTACTTATAAATAAGAACTTCTTTTATAATGTAAAACATTTAATTTAAAAAAGGTAAGTTTCGTGCTCTACCTATATATTATCTTCGTACAAATCTTATCCCTTTTAGAAGGGACCAATTATTTTTCCAATTATTTTTCTTGTAAATAGTGCCTATTAACGGTCTAATTGAAATAAATAATTTGA
The DNA here is from genome assembly GCA_947361185.1 of Charanyca ferruginea. Classification (NCBI taxonomy): domain Eukaryota; kingdom Metazoa; phylum Arthropoda; class Insecta; order Lepidoptera; family Noctuidae; genus Charanyca; species Charanyca ferruginea. Next base: position 21,474,060 of record OX376073.1, read on the forward strand.
TTTTGACTTTGACTTTTATGGAAACAATTCGGAAGCATATAAGGAAATCGACTATTCGTTACAGTTTCATCGTTTCGTACATAGGTATATATAGTGCATTTTAGAAAATCGTTGCTTTTTTGTCTGATATTCGGATTCATGTCATAATGGCCCAGCGGTTAATTAATTAATTATTAATCGTTTAATTCAGGTAACAAAGATCCATGCAATATATACCTTACATATAGACAAACACACATAACTACATTATTATTTATTTATTATTTCAATTACTCTCTGCACTCACAGTTAACACCCAACACGTGCAGAGAGTTAACAATTACAATTATAAGTTATCATTATGATATCAAAAACAGAATAATAATAAAAAAAATTAAATATCAATTTGAATTTAAAAACAAAATAAAATAAAATCATATGAATCACAGAATTAAAAATTAAACAAAAAAAATTAGACATTAGAATTGAGAATCCACAATAAATGGCAACTAATTTAAACACTTATTCAGTAATAATAATAATAAGCACCGTCTTACGCAGAAAAACAACACAGTTTAGTGGCCGCCACACGCTGCAAATCGTCGCTGCTCGCTTCTTGTGGCCCGCACCGGCCACTAAACGCCGCCACACGCCACTCGCGCGATTTCTAACCCTTTTTCCCCTAAATCTTCTTCGACAGAGTTCATTATATGGGTTAAAAAGTAGCAACCACCGACCGCAGGTGTCGACCATCGGCCACAAGTGGCTGTCGCGCGCTTCAGCTACTTTTGTGGCCGTTTCTTGCCTCTTGTGGCGGCGTTTGTGGCCGTTTCTTGCCTCTTGTGGCGGCGTTTGTGGCTGTCGCGTGTGGCCCGTGTGCGGCGACCCTTACAGTTTTGCAAACATCATCGCTTCGCACATTGGAGTGGAATATGTAGATTTCTGAGCAATCAGTGTGTTGAGCAAAGCCACCGCCTGGTTTGTTGCTGCGTATTGTGCGGTTCGAGTCCGGACTCTGGGACCCGCTAGCAGAGGGCGCGATCGCAGTCGCGTGTATTGAGCCGGTACATGACATAACATGTTAGTATAGTAACTTAAGGCACCCGCCTTTCATGTACGAGGTGGTGCGAACAGTACTCCATGTACTGCATTTACATTGTTCTCACTTATAGAAGCAACAAGAATAATGTTACCAGGATTTTGTGAAAACTTGATTAATAACCTACCCTATATTTTGGAACGAGCAACTAGCTTCAACTCTCTGACTAACTAACTGACTCTTTGACAATTCAAAAGTGCCTGTAAATGGTCTAATTGAAATAAATTCTCCAACTTTGACTTTGAATTAATGACTTACTTTACCCCCTGAAAGAACAATACTGATTTAAAACTCATGCATGATGTATATGTTGTAAAGTGTGAAACCTCTCTTATTTTTATTTGGCTTATGTCTAACGAAAGTCCAGGTATAGTAAATGACCTCCAAAACTAGTAAATGATCACCAATATTTTACCCCATTTTAATGTTTAACGAACCTCCAGACATAGTAAATGACCTCCAAAAATAGTAAATGATCACCAACATTTAACCAAAGTATTGTAGAAATGTTTGAGTTTGACTGTAAAAAGCGATTTGGTCTTGGCACTCGGCGGCCGCTGACGCGGCACGCTCGCTCCGTTCGCTCGCCTCGGTCGTAGGGGGTCACAGCTAACCTAACCATGTCGGATCCGCCCCAGGGGGGACTTAACGGTCCTAAGATTTGGTGACTAAGATTTGGTGATCATTTACTATTTTTGGTAACTGCCTGCGACTGCAGAGCGTGGGGTCCTGGGTTCGATTCCCAAGTCGGGCAAAGTGTTATTGAGTTTTACTATTAAGAATTTCTCAGTAACAGCCCAGAGTTTGGAAGTTGGTGGTGTAACACCCCCGTGCCTCGGAACGCAAGTAAAGCCGTTGGTCCTGCGCCTGATCTCTCTCCGGTCGTGTCGGATTGTCGTCCCACCGGACTAGGAAGAGGGAATGCACCTGTGTTTGCGCACACACGTGTGCACTATAATATCTTCTTCGTACTTGGCTGATCTCCATTGAGGTTGACCGCCATGACCGAAATTCGGTCGGAAGATTACATTACATTACACTTTTTTGGTGGTCATTTGATGACTAAGATTTTGATTGAGAAAGATGATTGGTGATCATTACTATTTTTAGTGGTCATTATGTTAATTCCCATTTTTTTTTGTAGGTCGGTATGTATGTCAGTTTTCGAAAAAGGAACAGTAGGTCGATTCTGTAAAATTCAAACAACAACTCGCATCTCACATCGCTATTCACTCTCACTTCGCATAACGTTCAAAATGACCTTGTTATATTTGACACTTTGGTTCGGACAATCGGGTTCGAGTACGAAGTGAGCGTCGAAGTGACGGGGAAATTGCCTTACAGAATGCCACTTCTTACGTCATCTCGTACTTTATCTGTCAAAATCTCCCTGTCAATTTAGTTCAACTCGCTGACACGCTCGCAAGAGTGGCGCTTGTGTAAATTCGAATTATCAACCGAGTTTTTAGAATGCCAATCAAGAAACTCACAGCGGATTCAGATTCGGAGTTTAGAATGAGGTCTTATAGAATCACACCCCCGGATATTAAATAAAACAGCGTTGCCAGCACATTGTATGTATCTAACCATTTAATAAATACACAAAACATTCTTATTTCATAGAGACAGTCAATTTCTACATTAATAAGTTAATAATTATTTTTTAATCCGTTTTCTCGATGGTAAACTTATGTTAGTCAAACATTCATTTTAATATATATTATAAGTAGTCAATAGTTACAATATTATAGAACGTATTGTGAGAATGATGTGAAATTTGGAAAAAGAAACAAAAATAAGTTTTTAATTTTTTGTTACAATGATTGATAGATTTATACAGATTTTTTGTATTACACAGAAGATTATATTTAAAATAATAGCTGCCAGCCTTCATCCAAGAAACAATTCATCAGTTATTATATTATTATAATTTTTCTAAATAACATTTTTTATATTTCATGAAAATATTTAATTGACAATATATTTTTTTATTATATTTATAATGTAACTATCATAAAAGATAACACGATTTCAATGGAATAAATTTAAATTAGCTTGATTTTCATAAATTATGCTTAAAACATAACATTTTTTTTTATGAACGACCAGATACATAGTTATTTCGGTCATAAGTTGTGTTGTAGGTACTTACTGTCCTTATTTGTTTTTTTTTATTATATATATATATTTTTTTTATTTCATGTTATTTAGAAAATCAAGCTGACTTTCAGGTAGGTAGTAGAAAGATTTGTTAGATACAGGGTAATGTGTCAAATATATTACGTTTTTAGATAATTTACAGGGATTCAATGTAGTAACCATCGTCTGGGTTTTGCTGTGACCGCCTGTAGTTTTCCACCTGTAAAAACACGAAATAAATATTAAAAAAAAAATAACTTCTTATTTTTATTTGTTTTTCTCAATTCGACAATATTTTATTTTTGGTTTTTATTGTGCAGTGAAAAAAAATTCAATTCGGACACTGTGTGTGTGTGGCACACTGTGTGTGTGTGTGTGTGTGTCTGAAGTCCTTACATTCGTGGCAAAGATCACAGATTCATCACAGAGTTACATAAACCTTATGTAGATAATAGATAACTCATGTTAAAAACTTAACGTGAAATTTTCATTCATTTCCCACGTGTGAAACCACCAAACACCGCCGTGGTGTGTAAACCACGTCAAAGTACAAAATAACTTAAACAAATTACAAAAGTTTTTACTCAGCAATGCGAACTGCACGACTATGCTCGCTAATAACTTTGTTTCATTCATATTTCAATGTAGGTAAGTATGCACTGAATCTACAAGGTATAACGTTAAACACGCAAAACCTCAGACACCCCAAATGATTTTAATGCAATTAACCTAATTCTGAGAAAAAAAATATTTAAAGGTTATAATTATGTGCTGTTTTGGTTTTACCAAGACTCGTATAAATTTGCATTGAAATAAAAACTATTATTATCACGAGTATGAGAAAATTTAAATTGGACGACAACCATTTGTGTTTGTTTACCTATTTTGGCAGGTTTGCGCACGTGATGGCTTGACTTATTAATAAATAGACAGCGCAACATGTATAATGAAGATTTTTTAAAAATTTGACCTATATTAAAAAGTGGTTCAATTGATTCTGCTCGTTATTCTAATCAAACTATTTAATAACAAAGAAATGAATATCGAAGTGTCTGTTTGTAAATTCAAAATAACAGCTTTTTACTAAATGCATATGAAAGTATAGACGGTACATACATATTTCAACAAATCAATTATTACATTTTTTGACTGACTATCTATTTGTTCCGGCTAATCTCTGAAACGGCTGGACCGATTTTTTAGGGCCTTTTACTGGCAGATAGCTGATGTTATAAGGTTTCTTTAATTTTAGAAAAAAAATGGGACAACATAAACCCAGCTGATAACCGACAAACACGCGGGCGAAGCAAGTCAATTAATAATTCTCACCCAATGTTTGAAGATGTTTCGAAGTTTCATTTTCATGACCTCCCGTGCGGCGCCACCGTCCTCACGATCGTATACACCTGCAGACATGAATAGTGATGCATTTGTATCGTAAATTAAAATTATAAAGTAAGGAGTTTTCACGTGGTTAAGATCTCCCCTCGTCCTCATGCATGACGTTGTGGGCTCGATACTATACGAGTACCTACCAATGAGATTGTATGAATTCATTTGTATTTTAATTGTTCGTTTAACTTGGACATTAATGACTACGGTGGAGAAAAACATCGTGACGAAACCTGGACTTCGAAGGCAAGTGTCAAATGTAAACAAGTTTAATTAAATTACATAATTACGAAAAACTACGTGCTGCGATGCCGAATACCCCGGTGTATATTTTTCGTCTCCACTACACCACTGACGCGGAAGACATCATGAAGTACGTACGCCAAAGGCTGAAGTATACGCGCCGAGAGTGCAGTTGCTGGAGTCGCATCGCAACGTTAACTTTAAGGCGTTTGTGGTGCGCGTACCAACATGCTACCTGCTTCAGGTGTTGGATGAAAGCTTTTGACCACAGGATGTGGTATTTATTAAGTGCCACGGTGGCACTTGTCCATGTCCATGTCCATGTCCTTGAATGAAAGACATAGTGCAACTAAGTGATACTAACACAGTTTTAAGTTTTATTTACTAATACAATTGTTATATTGTTGTATGTATACTTAAGTTAAAGTATTTTTCTATGGGTCTTTGTTATTTGAAAATATGGTTTTATCATTATAATTATAATTTATAACAATCTAAATAAAATAAATGTTAACCTAGTAATTAACCTTATTTAAGTTTGACAGGTGCCTAGTTGTCTTGGTGGAGTAGCAGGGATCGATGCTCGTGCCTTTGTATGAGAAAAGGATTTTGCCCTTCAATGGGCCAGTAATTGGCCATTATTATTATTAGGGAGTTTTACCACAAAATATAGAGGGTACAGAAGGACCGCTCCCGCTATCTTCAAAAATAATTACCTATACTTGCCAGACTCACTAGGGCTGCTACTGTAGTGACTCTGTAGATTTTATTTGTGACAATATGAAATTTTATTGACACTGGTTGGAACTCTTTGCAATTTTTTATAACAAAATTTTCTCGATTGCCGTGAAATGTCAATGTCTCTTATTTATTGATTTAGACAACACGTGACAGTCGAGTCTGAAGTCTGCTTGAAACTGTTTGAGAATGCCTATAAACGTAATGTTAATGTGTGCGTGGTAAAAATGGCGGTTTGTTCTGAGTGGTCTCTCTGCTCGGGCGCGACGCAGCCTTACGTAGGTACCTACTTTGTGGTTTTACATACTGGCGTGATGCAGTCGTTGCACTTTTGTTTTACTTCAGAGAACATTATCCAACCAACGCTAAAAAACCGCGAATACCTCCAACGCGCTTCGTGCTGTACTGACACGAGTCAGTATAGTACGAAACGCCGCATCGTTAAAAAAAAACAAATAAAAATTGAAAAACGAATACAATCACGAGATTGTAGGGATTCGCTTTTGGATTTGTATTTGCTTTTTTGGCTTCACTCTCAGTGTTCCGCGCGGTCTATCAGCCTTTTCTTTCATAATCTGAGCCCAGAATGCTACAACGCTATCATGGCCAGGTTCAACACTGGGCTAGTATTGAAACTAGCCAAACCCTTCAGTAATTTTAACCACACTAAAATAATGTAGGTACGTCTGTCGACTCTGCTATCTTGGACCAATAATTTGATGATGTATCATGCTTTTAACAGTAGGACGAAAAGAATAATATATTATGGGCTGTTCCAAAAATTGATAGTGAAATAAAAATAGTTAGGATATGAATAAAGTTTATTAAAATATTTATAGCTTTTCAAAATATTTATACGAAGTATTAATTTACTTTTAAGATTTTTAATGTTTGTGGAGATAGGAACGATAAATTATCCCATAAGGCAGTCTTTTGAGAGCCATTACAAAATTATCAAGTCGTGGCTATACCTACGTCCAGTGTCCATTAACGCGTTAATTAAGGGCATTAAGCATTATTGTCGCCTGGGCTTTATGAATTTAGCTTTAAGCAAAGAGAAAGTGTCATTATTGTTTTAAGGTTTCCGTACCCAAAGGGTCCAAACGGAGTTCAATAGCTTTCGCTCGTCCGTCCGTCCGTTAGTCTATCTCCACTGTGCTGTATATTTTTAATCGTTGTAGGTAGACATTTGAAATTTTTACAGAGTCAAACTAAAACTCAAACTCATCATCATCATCATCATCATTTCAGCCGAAAGACGTCCACTGCTGGACATAGGCCTCCCCCAAGGGGGGGGGTTTGCCATAATAGACACGCTTGGCAGGCGGGTTGGCGATCGCAGTATGGTTGTTACAAAGGCACAGAGAACGCTGCTGCCCATTCTCTGGTGAGTCCCTTAGTCGCCTCTTACGACACCCACGGGAAGATATGGGATGGTGCTATTCCTTACGTCCGACACTATACGGACACTGGAAACTCAAACTCAAAACCATTTATTTCAAATAAACCAATTACGGGTACTTTTGAATCATGGAGGAGCTCGTGGTCAAGGTTAAGCTACGTTTGCCGCGGTCGGTCTGTGGATGGGTGACCATCCATTTCATACCTAGTTCAATCCGTGCCTCGAAAAGCATGTAGGCTCCCGGCTGTTTTCATTCGTTAAGAGTAGTCAGAAGCCAGTAAGTCTGACAACCGTGTCTCTTTTTATTCTAATAGGCTTGTGTTACCCAGTAACTGGGTTGTGGAGATCAGATTACCGACCGCCGGTTAGCCGACCCCAATACAGTTGAGAAAAGGCTAGGCAGATGATGAGGTACTTTTGAATTGTCAAAGAGTCAGTTAGTCAGAAAGTTAAAGCTCAATTAGGACGGGTTGCTTCAACTAACCATTACTACTATTAAGTAAAAAATGGCGCTAACTATCGTCAAATCAAAAAAATGGGTTGTTTCACAAAATCATACGTCAAAAAGTTACTATTACCATAGCTCACTTCACCTAGGTGTTCACTGAGGGAGATTGTAACAGAATAGCACTACTGTCATCGTAATTTTGTGTTGTCAAACAGCTACGAACGTCAAAATATTATGGAATCTCTTTTTGAATAACTTTAACTGACGGATTTTTATGTCATGAAACAACCCGTTACATTTAACGTACGTTAAACATTGCACGTCATAGTAACTTTTTAACCGTCCGTATGTAACGTTAACCGACTGTTTGAAACAACCCGCCCTTAATCAATTCTTTATTGCATACCATATGTATTACATACATGGTATAACAAATTAAAGATCAATATGGATTCTGTCGGTTAGTTAGTTAGCTAGTTGCTCGTTCAAAACAGTAGATAGGTTTATATGACACACTTACTGATGACACGGCTGGCGCAGTGGCTGAGCAATCGATTGCTGCGCAGCGTGTTGCGGGTTCGATTCCCTCCCAGGGTAAATATTTGTGTGATGAGCACTTGTGTTTGCCTTGTGTCTGGGTGTTGTTTATCTATATATGTATGTATTTAAAATATATTTGTGTATGTATATCAGCTGTCTGACACCCATAGTACAGGGTCTCCCTAGTTTGGGGTCAGATGGCCGTGTGTGAAATGTCCCCACATATTATTATTATTATTATTATTATATGGAGAAGAACGAGCAAGAAACTCCAAGAACTTTCTTTTAAAATCAATAATATATTACAAAGCCCATTTCTACCCGTGGGTGTCGTGCAAGACGATAGAGGGATATTGACCAGAGGATGGGCAGCAGCGTCCTTCTGAATACCATCTTTGACAATTTAAAACTTCCTGTAAAAGGTTTAATTGAAATCCGTTCAACTTCTGACTTATATTGCGTTGGTAGCATGACAAATGGCAACTGCAGTAAACAGTTGTTATTGTAACCACTTCTTTGCCTCTAATGTCATCCTTAAGCCTACGGAATATAAGTCAAAATCGGTTGAAGGGACTGTAAAAAAGGTTTGTGTTTATGTCTAATCTTATTGTGAACAGGGTATAGGACATTTTCATATTCTCCAAAAAGACACTAAAACCAATGCGATGTAAGTAATACTTCACAGTATTTCAGGTCATAGCCAAGAGTTTATTTCTCTTATTATCTTCTTCTATATCTTGATTTTTTATCCTGTCCGTATATTCTTCTGCTCAAGAATTATGATTAAAAAATCTGAAGTGTTAATTGACTTTCGTTGCTGACCGTACTATAGCCGCTTTAACCGGTCTTTTTTTGCCATTAAGAGCGCCCATCCCGTCATATTTCCCATACAAACGCTCGTACGCGATTACAGCATTATAACAAATTATTTTCCAAATATTTTTAACACACAGATATCTTGTGGTTTAAATCTAGGTTTGTATGAAGCCAAAAATGAACTTGTTCGAGAAACAAATTCAGTAAAAACGTCCGAAAATCATATTTTTTGCACAGTTTTATATGAACTTTGGCCGTTCTTAATGCACTCATACTTTGAAACAGTACAAAAACAGCTTCATAGAAACTTTGCAAATGTAATGGAGATCCTAAATTACAAACATTTTTACCAAAAACTTCTAAGGCTTCTTCAAAAACACGTATGTCACAAGTACGCGCGCCAATTTTTCTGTGATGTTATCGCGTTCTCACTCACTCGTTTGTTTTCGAGCTTTGTGTTGGTTGAAACAAAACATTTTTCAATCACGCTCGTGTTGAAGTTCGTTAGATGGGGTTCTCTTATTTCATCTTCTCACCCTCATCCCATGATACTAAATGAATGATCACTACGTACTGTCTTCCTCACCTCCATCCCTGATGGGTATGATGTCGTCACCAGATGGCAGCACGTTGTAGCCCGAGTGAGGGTACACGGGGTGCGGGGGGGTTTCCTCTTGCCCGAGCTGGTGCCGCGCCATCAGGTCCTGACTTGATAGTTGCTGAACAAAGAATAGAGACACAGCTTTTAGTATATCCACACCAATCCTACTATTATTGTAAATGGGAAACTTTATGACGACGGAAAGATATATGTTACTCCTTCACACTCAGAGGAATTAGTTGAAAGAATCATGGCGAGATCCATACATTCATATGTATGAAAAAAAAAAACATTAAGAGGATTTCAAATATTTTCCAATGTAGAGAATATAAATGACCAGGAGTAGATTGATATACTTATACATATTTTTAAACCCCTCCATAATTAAAATATTTCGAAATATCAACTCGTTGCCCATTTTTATAAAAAAAAAGAAAGTGACAAGCGACATAAACGAATCTATCAAATTAGCAGACAAGTGATGTAATCGTTGTTTACAATGGCGGAGTTGAAAAAGTACATTGATTATTCAGTATTTGTGACATTATATCCCATAAAACGTTGCAATTTCAGTGTAAGTAACTGCAAAACGGCTCCTAGTGTCACTGTTAATGCCAGCCGCCGTTTCGTTCTGAATTAATGAGCTTTCGTTAAACTATTCATTTTTAACAACCATTTGCCTGAAGATACTCTTTAGGTAGGTACCCAAGAGTATAAGAATGAGAATTTCAACTTCTCTGAACATCTTTATTTTTTTTGTACATATCCTGCCATGATCCTTTTTGGCACACATGTAAATATTGATCTATATGTGTAAAAAGCCGTAGATATAGATCGGTCAAAGTTTAATATACGCTTTCTGCGGTCAATCTATGGATGGGTGGCCATTCATTTCATGCCGAGTTCCCTTCGTGTCTCAAAAACCACGTAACCCGTTGGTCCCCATTCATAGATCTTTGACAGTCGTTATGGGTAGTCAGAAGCCAGAAAGTCTGACAACCAGTCTTACCAAGGGGTATCGTGTTACCCAGTAACTGGATTGTGGAGGTCAGTACAGGCAGTCGCCCCATGTAAAACACTGGTATTCAGCTGCATCCGATTAGACTGAAAGCCGACCCCAACATAGTTGGGATTTGGAGAGAACAACATAGTAAGAAGGCTAGATGATGACATTTGATGCATGCCGATGCCTTAGCGCTTTTAAATATGATGTACCCTGTTTGTACGTACAGTCGAACAAGCTATTTGGTTTACAGGCAAAAATATTAATCTTTCTACTACAATTACAATATTTAATTTATTTGCTTTATATTGTGCATATAGGTAGCTACCAGGGATACCTACGTCCTCGAGTTAAAAAAATAAAATAAAATAAAATATTGTGTGTGTGGTAGAAAGATGAATATTTTTGCCTGTAAACCAAATAGCTTGTTCGACTGTACCAGATTTTAGGCAGATGCCTAAATGATTTTGCTTTGGAAACCTTAGTTTTGTATAATTTAGCAGCATTATTTCAATTTTGTAAATGTGAATACCATGGAGCCATTTACTAAGTATATGACCTTTATGTTTATGTTATGTTTGACAAAAATTAACATGGCGGTTGGGAGTATTGTCATGCTCGTTGAAATGTCTCGCTGACGGTGGCGCGTGTGTTGGATCATTCGGCTCCCTTCAAAATGGTTGAGCTGAATGGTGCTGATTCACGCGTCATGTTCGTGAACGGGCGCTGTCAGTAGAAATTGGTCAGCTCTTATCTGCCATGGATTAGATGCCACTTTATCTTGCTTCTTTTTTGTGTTTAGTATTGTTAGATTACCTTCATAGTTTTCACATATAGAAGCAACAAGAATCATGTAACCAGACTTTGTAAAAACTTTATTAAAAAGAGTGTCCGTGGAGTTTCTTGCTCGTTCTTCTCCATAGAGACCTACCTACGTTTTGGAACGAGGAACTAGCTTCAACTCTCTGACTAACTGACCGACTCCTTGACAATTCAAAAGTGCCTGTAAATGGTTTAATTGAAATAAATGCTTTGACTTCGACTTTGACTTTGACTTTGATTTTCAAATCACCAACATTAATAGACACTTCAAAACAAAAGTAAAAATTAGGAACTCTTAAAATTAACCGTCCCGTGTTTATTTAATATAGAGAACAAAGTTTGACACGAAACAATTTCTCAAATGAGGGCACCTAATAGTTGTAGGTAACGCCTAACTTAAGAGCCCCTTGACGGACATGCTTCAATTACAAAAGTTTTGCTAAAAGCAACTGAAGGTAGTAATTAGGAAATATAGAGGTTAAAAGGTCCGGCATTATTTATTTATTTATTTAGACTTTACGCACTAAGGTACAAAGGAGGACTTAATGCCTTATAGGCATTCTGTACCATGAGCTATTTATGATATACAGTCAAAAAAGAGATAAGTGGGGGCCTCAGATATAGTTGAAGTTTTCTTAGAAAGCGATGAATGTTTTCGAATGAAATTGCATTTAAGTTATAGAAAAGAAACAGGTCGTAAATTTAATTACAACTATTCTAAGTCCTGATTATCTATTTCTTTTGGTGACCATACACCCGTACGGTCACTAAAAGGAATAGATTATCGGACGGAGAATAAACTATAATGTATTTCTTTTCCATGTAGCGCATACATTTCATCATTTCGAACTGTTTTTTTTTTCGACGCTCGACGAGTCCCAGAGAAACGACTCAACTGTCTTGGATCCCGCAACGAAAATAATCAGAAATTAAAAAACCCCCAACGCAAAACATAAAAGCGATTATGTAAAAAGTCAAAAATAATACCTTTTGTTGAGCCATCAAATGTTTGTTCGTTGAAATGGCGCTATAATGTCGCGGCGGGGTACCGCTTAAGTAAGTCAGTCCCTTAATTTCATTCACTGTCTATTAATTTACCAGCATTTCCGACCAATTTGCTTCGATATTATCAAATTTTTGTTGCTAATCTAGTTGTAAATCTTGTTGCAAATCTAGTTACCATCAGTTCGCTATTTTAGCTATTTAGTTATTGCTTTAAACTTAGCGGTACCCCGCCGCGACATTATAGCGCCATTTAAACGAACAAACATTTGATGGCTCAACAAAAGGTATTATTTTTGACTTTTTACATAATCGCTTTTATGTTTTGCGTTGGGGGTTTTTTAAAATTTTTAATTTTATTTTATTTTAATTTTTTTAAACGTAATTTAGTTTGGTTTTGTACCTTTATGAGTTTACAAAAATAATTTACAAGTTTTTAGTTTTCATTTCGTTACTTATTCCTCATTCCCTTGCAATATAGTATACATTATTCTACTAGTCAAGGCCTTTCATTTGATACCCATATATTGAGGGAGTTGTGAAAATAGAATGTAATTCACTATTTTGTGGTTGCGGCCATCTTGGATTTAAAATTTGTCATAGTGTATAGTATTCTACTAGTCAAGCCCTTTTATTTGATACCCATATTGATGGAGTTGTGAAAAAATATGTGATCCGCCATTTTTTGGCGGCGGCCATCTTGAACCGATTTTCATCAAACATAGCTAAGAACATTTCCGACTAATTCACCTTTCAAATAAAAAAATTAAAATCGGTTCATTCGTTCGGGAGCTACGATGCCACAGACAGACACACACACACACACACACACAGACACATATACGTCAAACTTATAACACCCCATCGTTTTTGCGTCGGGGGTTAATTAATAAAATACTGATTAAAACGAATCCAAATACGATATATTATTATCTGCTACTAGGTACTAGTGTGCTGTATAATCTGGCTGCAGCATAAGACCAAGAATTCTATAATCTTGCATAGTTTTATAGCAAACATGGGTGTTTCAATGGGTGGTCAGTGTGGGCACCTATAATAATATGTTTGAAAGCAAAGGAGACAGAACAGGACTAGGCCAATAGGACCAAAGGGACGTTTACAAGTGGAAAAAGCCCAGTTGCCAAGCACCACGGATTATAATTGACATTATTAATGGGTCCTAAAAACTTTTTCGAACTGTCATTTTCATTTTTAATGTGCATTAGCACATTAAAAATGAAAATGACAGTTCTTCGGCACTACCACATCGATTTTGAAAATTCTTTTACTAAATAATAGGAAAACGCTATCCCTCAAAGTCAAAGTCAAAGCATTTATTTAAATTAGACCATTAAAGGTATTTTTGAACGTCATATTGTAAAATTTGAATCTAGTTGCCCATTCCAAATGGTAGTTTCGTATGGAGAAGAATGGGCAAGAAACTCCATACATACTCTTTTAAAAAAAATAAGTTTACTATATTTTCATTTACAAGAGTTATAATAAATGTTACATGAATTTAAAACCTTGCATAAAAATCATATATTATGGTATGTAGTGAGTGCTTTATTTTATTTTCAATGATAATTAGGGATTCATAATAAAATTCCGCTCGAAGCCACGGGTAAAATCTAGTACTTGGGTATAACCGACATACATTTTTAGGTATAGTGGTGATGGAGGAGCTAGGTCCATTATCTTCAACATGACCATCAAATTAGGTTAACACGTTAATGGGGGGTCAAGTGAGTTTTAGTTTGTTTCACTGGACACGATTATAAGTTACGACAAAAGCTAACAGCTTCGGAAGTCTTAGGAGAAGTTTTCGTACACCTCGTTTCGTACAAAAGTATATAGTCTAGCCGTATTTTGGTACATAAATAATTACACTCGATGAAATGTTATGGATTGGATAAAGGCACTACTTCTTCTTGCCTGTCGATGGATGAATGAAACACAGATATCATCATCATCATCAGCCAAAAGACGTCCACTGTTGAGCAAAGGCCTCCTTCATTAAACGCCACAACGAGCGATAACCTGCCGCTTGCATCCACCGGTTACCCGCGACCTTAACAAAGTCGTCGGTCCATCTGGTGAGAGGCCTACCAACGTTGCGTCTTCCGGTTCGTAGTCGCCACTCGAGAACATTTCTTTCCCATCGGTAACATAGATATATGTTCATTGTTTTTGTCAAATTCCTTGTTTGGTCCAATATTCAGCTACGGCAACACCATCCGCTGACGCAATTATTAGGTCCTCACATGTGCAGGTGACAGAGCATTGCGGCGTATGGTAAGAGGTGGATCATGGTCTGCGGAGAGACGTCGCGTAGGCACTGAAGATTGACATCATAGAGAACCCCCCAGACAAGTAGTTCAAAATTGGAAAGACAGCAAACTGACTAATCATAACTCCAAAATATTAGTTCTCTATTCCTACCTACAAAACTTCACCGAGTCTATATACTTATTAACCAAAATATACTTAGGTAACTATAGCCCTACCACTTATTTGAGACCGTTCCTGAGGTAGCTGCGTGGCGTGAGAGGGGTGTGGTGACAGGACGCGAGAGCTCACTGATATGTCAACTTGTGACAGCTGTCACAAGTGACGGTCTCAGTGAAGCGGTTCTACTATAGACTGTTTCATTTTGTATGGAGCGCTCTGCCGAAAGAGTGCTCGAAAATACTCCTTGAGAAAAGAAACATACTTGACGACTTTTCTTTCTTTACAAAAGAAAGGTAAGCCTATTTGAAACTAACCTGGTATTGGAATATTCGCTAACTTTGAAAACAGTTAGTCGCCAACATAATTCGCGATAGCTAAAACACCATGCTTGTCCATTACTATCACACACTGTGTCGTATTGTGGTCGTTAGTGGACACTAGTATGTGATCCCATTTTATTTACAGTCATAGGCACGCGATGGCACGGAGATTTTAATGTGTGGTCGTAATTATAATGGCACTATCATTTACCACTAAAAGGCATGGTTTCAACGTAGTGTGAAATGCCTGTAATTAACCTTTTAATATAATTGTACTGTAGGCAATTTTTTTGCATGGCATGGCAATACAAAACAACAAGCAAAACCAAAGCCGCCGACTTGCGAATTATATTATTTTTTACTTTTTGAAGGCGGTTGTCTTTTTTGTTAAAAAAAATTCTATTATCTTACGGGTATCTTCTTCTATACTCTATTAATCTTAATAGATGTGTGAATTTTGTTTGTATCGAAGGTTTCATAAAATTTTAAATTGTATCTTGTAATAATGGCAATAGGTTCGCTCCTTATTCTATGAGATTTGTAACATAACGGTCAACGCAGACAGAGCCCTACGTTTGAGCAGTTTCATTGAAATTAAAAACAACAAGCATAGAGTTGATAATTGCGTAATTACGTGCGAAATGATAACTTACACACAATTTTAAACTCTATATGTAATGGGTTTTAGTTATTTTTTAATTCATAAATAAAAACTGCTTGAACAAGGAAAAAGTAGGCGACGAAGAGAAGAGGTGTACTTCTGCCTATCCTTTCATATATTTCCAATCACCTTTAATTTATTCTCTGAATTTATTAAAATGGACACACACTTCCCTATGTGTTTAATATTCTAGTGAATGGCACTCGTGGGCTGCAGCTGAAAATCAGCGTCAGATGGCGAACTTCGTGGTGTCATCTGACATCATGCTGAGCTGAGGCCCTTTTGGCATTATAATCATTGTTTTTGTAGTTTTAAGGTGTATTTTAATTTTACTGTCATGTTAATAAACGCATTTTTTCTTTATTATTTTTCTTTTCTTTCTTTTAATAAATTCTGACATAATGTTAGTATTGCATTAAACTGAATTCACACACATCCCTCCAAAACATTGCCACTTTGTGTTTTTCTTCCATTATAGGGGAAGTTATTCCAGTGATGTAGATTTACTTAGGTGACGTCTGAGGACCCTCCATTCTTCCTCGTTTTACGTTTATCATCCATATTTGAATTGTGACGAACAACTTTGGGGTTAAATTGAAGTGAATCAATTTAGGTTGATATATTTTTTTATAGGATATACAGACGCCAGCTTATCAAGCCATACCAAACTGTCAAATTTTCCCAATTAAACATGAACCTTACTGTTTTGTAATAAAGTTGAAATTCCGTCAAAGAAATTTGACAGATTGTTGTAGCTTTATGTGCTGGCCTCTGTACAAAAAGACCCAACAAACATACATTAAGCCAAATGATTGCCGATCGCACTTTACCTGCGGCATCGTCCACAATCGGTAATGTATTTTTATAAATATGATTATTATTTTTTCAATTAAACCATTTACAGGCGGTAGAAAGCTCAAAAATGAATATATGTAAAATAAATTATGTTCAATGGAGGGCTCACAGGGCATCAAAAAACTCATCCGCATCGCTCTCAATGGGGCAAGTGCCCAAAAGGCTAGCAGCATTACCACGTTGGATTGCAATGCGAATTCTTTGACCCAAGAAAAGGCCAGCCCTCTGGTCACGTGAAGAGTCGACCATCCGCTTAGCTATGTCCCTAAAAACAAGGTGAGCACTCAGGCCCCATGGCCCTAGTGTTTCAACCCCAAACGGCTCAAACATATAACTTCCAAGAACCTGCACCTGCAGCAGCCGCCCCAGCACAACACAACGTGCTAGGAAGATGGGATGGCGCAAGGGTGTCGACACAAATTGCATCCCACACCAAAGGCCTACTGAACTTCCACGGCATTATAGTCATTCCATCTGGGCCTCAAGTCTGCTATTACAATAGTGTCAGAATGGTCTATCATTGAAATTGAAGTTGATTATGACTTTCTAATGGTCAATCACTGACACGCCATTAAAAGAAATGATATAGAATGGTAATTTCGAACAAAATGACAACTGAATGACTGACTTAGGCGGTAATCTGCTAAAATTATGACAGTTCCTTTGATCAGTGACCTACCATTAGAACGTCATTGTGCAGTCATTGCTTTTAATTCGACCGACCAATGATCGACCATTATGAATTTAGCAGATTACGAACTTTTAGCAAAATGACAATGGGATCGTGTTGTAATGACGAAATTATAAAAATAGCAGACTTGGCCCCCTGGTCTCTTTCCATTGCCACGTGCCAAGACATTTGGTTCTAACACAGCTGGCACCCTGGTGGAGGCAAGAGCACGACGGATAATGTCATTAATGTATTTTTTGAGTTTATAATAATAATATAATACCTGCTATAATTGTCCCACTTGTGCCCGTGGGGTGTCCGGGCTCGAATAGCACCCCCCCCCCATTTTATCCCGAGGGTCTCGTCGAAGGTGACTAAGGGAAAATCCGAAAGTCGGGCAGCAGCGGCTTCCGTGTACTCACAAATTCACTGCGATCCCCAAGACGCCTGCCAAGCGTGGGGATTATGGCAACCCCCCGTCTCTTATGGGGCAGGCCTTTGTTCAACAGTGGACGTCTTCAGGCTGATGATGCTGATGATGAATTGTCCCACTGTAGGGCAAACTGTAGGGCCTCTTCTCATACAGAGAAGACACGAGCATTGAACACCACGTGCGCTCAAGGTGGATATATTAATTATAAGTCCAGGCCACGATGTTTGCCTTCACCTATGTCAATGATGTCCCAGATTAACTTGGAAAGTACATATGACATTGGAAAAGTCACATTGGGACTTGCTCATGCCCGGTTGCGAATCTTCAACCTGAGAGGTAGGCATCTTGACGATTATAATATAATCACATGGCTTATTTTATCTATCGAGAGACTCTACCACTACCACTGTGTTGACCTTTTTTATATTCTTATAGGCTTGCGTTTGACCGCAACTCTTGTGAAGTTAAATGATGATGCGGTGGAACTAAGGTGGAACACGCTTGCCTAGGATGGACCGGTGCACTCGTGCCTTGAAGATACCCAGATACTTATCAGGGAACGGAGAGGTGGGCAGTGAATTTCAAAGTCTGGCAGTTCGCATAATAAATGTAGAATCAAAGCACTTGGTTCGAGACCGCGGAACTTCAACCATATAGCGGTGACGCTTCGCCGTATCTCTGCTCGTCCAATGATGGAATGGGGATGGAGGCATTAAATTGTGCAATACCTAATTGATAATGATAATATGATATTTTATCTAAGTATGACCAACGGACCGACTGCGACAAGCGTAGCTTAGCTATGTCGGGTCGATCCACTTAAGGGGCTATTAACGACTTTTACAGAGTTTAAACTGACAATCACGTCAAAATGTGTAGTGTAAATGATTTGGAAGAAATATATGTTAAACTAGAACATTCTTTTAATCATTTCGTTTTTTTTTTTTAATGAGACAAGCCCGCCACACTATTCCCTAACCACTGTAACTCCTGTAAGCCAGAATCAACAGTGGCGACCACCAGAAAAGCGCCAGAGCAATGAAGCTCGACGAGTCCCAGAGAAACGATTCAACTGTCTTGGATCCCGCAACGAAATTAATCAGAAAAGAACAACGAAGGAGTAAGAAAAACATTCCTTACCCCTTCCTAAACATTCATTTAGTATGTGAATATTTTTGATTATATTCATATTAAATAGTTTAATTAACTCGTGAAGTTGTGTCTGACGCGGACAAAACATTGACAATCACACCAAATCTACCAGGTATAATTAAACGAAACGTACACCATCTTACAGACAATTTTATTATCTATCTTTTAGTATACGCCTTTTTTTTAAGTTAAAGAATACTATCTTTTATTAAATTTTTTCGACTAAACTTTGAGAGTTTTGGACGCAGCGCATACGATTCTCTGGTCGCTCAAGGTCGCCGGCGTATATCGTCGCCCTAAGAGAAATAAATAACTGGCTCAAAAAAACAACGTCCCTGCAATATTATTTGACATTCTAAGATTTGTAAGGTACATTCATCAACCACACTTATCCTCCCACCAGATTTCGGTGACAATATAAAATTTTCAAACTTGACAACATTTATAATACGCACAAAAAATATTTTTCAAAAGATAATTGCGATGCAATTAAGCTTTTACGATTCGTCTCTGCTTTAAGGGGTGTACCTGAAATGGCGTTAAAATTTTCCTCTTCACAAATGCTTGGGAGCGTGTTAAAATTTTGATTTCGCTTACAATGTTGCTTAATTATTATTTCGTGTCGAATTCAATGCAAGGAAATACGCATTTAAATTGAATGAATAATTATAATGTTTCTTTTATCAGCTTTATTTTGCGTCAAAGCTGTGAAGTACTGTAAGTCCTATGAATGGGTTCCCGATACCAGTCTTTGATAAATAAGTGCACTAGTATGTGAGGTGAGGAGTTTCAGAGGGACTTAATTAAAAAAGGGAAAAACTGTGAGAAAACTGAATTCTCTATTAAACGTGCGCACTCATGATATTCTTAAAAATAAAAAAAATGCACAAGTAATTCTATCTGTCTCTTACGTTTTCACGATGAAATGGCTGAACCGAGTTCAGAACCGATAAAATCAGGTATGAAGATAGCTTGAATTCTAAGGAAGGACATAGGCTGCTACAGTTTAATCCGCGACTTCGTCTGCATCCGGAATAACCCACATTCAAAAACTATTGAGTAAATAAAAATCATGTCTCTGGGTCATTGAACTGTAGGATAATTCTAACGAAAGACATCAACACTGTTGATGTGATTTTTAGAGGTGCTATATAATAGATATGGTTCGTATATTGAACATAAGGATACGCGTCTCTTGGTCGCTTTTAAAGTGCAATGCAGGTCAGGGGCTAAAGACCCCTCGTTTCCCGCTCACTGCTGCCCCGCTTCGGCAGTTGCAATGGCCTGCGGAGCTCCGTTTTGTCTCCAACAAAACAATTACTGTTATTCTACTGTTCCCATAGTTACAATTACCCCTTAAAACCTAAATGTCAGAACTCAGTCGAAATAGCCTAACTTCTACCGGTCAAATCCAGTTCCAACATTTTTTTTTGTGTTGAAATTAGCCACTTTCATTGTGATCCATAATGGTCCCTGGTAAAGAACAAGTAGGGTGATTGGCTAACAACTTACATCCATAGCCGAAGTGTCACCCGACCTCTTGCCGTGGCCGCCGAAGCACGAATGCCCGAAAGCAGAGCAGCCACCTGTGAACAAATATATAAACATTATTAGACAATGGTGCTCATTCTTTTTTTTCGGATTGGTACGAGTATCTCGCAGGTCAACCTACAAGGTTATCGGCTGCGTAACCGGACTTTCCTGTGGTGGCTAAAACCTAAAAAAAGATTATTTTTAGGGCCTCCAGCCAGAGGAAAATAACTTACAAAAATAAGTTTAGCTCGTGCACAACCGAATTGGTACCATTTTCTTTTTAATTTATTGATACTTGTAAATGACCTTCAATTTTGTATTTTCCACAAACACTGTTTCATGCGGTCCCCTCCGTGCCTCGGAAAGCACGTAAAGCCGTTGGTCCCGGCTGTCATTTGTAGATCTTTGGCAGTCGTTATGTGTAGTCAGAAGCCAGAAAGTCTGACAACCAGTCTTACCAGTCTCCATGTAAAACAGTATTATACATGGAGCGACTGCCTATCGAACCTCCATAACCCAGTTACTGGGTAACACGGTACCCCTTGGCAAAACTTTTTAATAATAATAATAAACCTTTAATTCGGACAACAAAGATCCTTAGAGTGTTAGTACCTAACATAGAAAAACTTATCACCTAGTGTTAGTAAAAATCAACCTCTGCACAAACTGCTGTACATTCGGAGAGCCGAAGCTCTCAGCAACAGTTTTCAGGATGCTGTTTTGACTGTCCCTCACTCTCCTCAGTAGCGACACGGTTTTCTTGCGTATAATCGCATAGAAACCGTCGGTACGGGTTTGCGCAAACATTTCCGACGCGCTACAGTAACGAGGCAGTCTCAACAACATCCTGAAAGCATTGTTATATTGGACGCGCAGGGCATCCAGCGATCTCTTAGTATAATTGACCCATAGATTGCTCATGTACAGACTTTGGCAATAAGCCTTGAAAAGTGTTAATTTCTTTTCTGTGTTCTTTCGTGCAGATTTTCTGGCGTTTGACCATGACCACAGGCAAAGATAAACGAATATCAGCCGGGACAAACAGCTTTACGTGATTTCCGAGGCACGTGTGTCTCAGTAGGAAATTAATGGTTACCCATCCCAGGAGCGACGGCAAGGTGACCGGTCGAACCATATCACTTTTACTGAGCTACGAGCTAGTTCCGCGAAAAAAAAATTTTTAATTTTTTTTTTTTCGACTACCTTGTTGGTTTAATCTATACTCCATTTATAGCAATAGAAAAAAGAGGCTCGTAGAAGCAAAAATGCAAAACATTTTATTACAAAGATAAGTTAAAACCATTTTAATTAAAACTGTTTTAACATAACTTTGATAAATAATATGTGGGGATAATATATAATAATATGTGGGGACATTTTCACACACGGCCATCTGACCCCAAACTAGGGAGACCCTGTACTATGGGTGTCAGACAGCTGATATACATACACAAATACATTTTTTTTTTTTGTAAATACATACATATATAGATAAACAACACCCAGACACAAGGCAAACACAAATGCTCATCACACAAATGTTTACCCTGGGCGGGAATCGAACCCGCAACACGCTGCGCATCAGTCGATCGCTCAGCCACTGCGCCAACCGTGTCGTCATAGGTAGGTATGGTAAATAGATCTAAGATAGTACTAAATATGGACGTATATATAAATGGTACAGTAAAAACCCGTTCTTAGTAAAAACGCGTTTTCTCTAGTTATAACTAGTTTTTAGTAACTGCCTCAGTTACAACTAGAATTAACTGCTGTTTAAAAATTAATATCAGTGAAAACTAGTTTTTCAATGTTATATTGATCCCGAAGTCAGGCAAAGTGATAGCTATAAAGAATTTCTCAGTAACAGATAGCAGTCCAGCTCTTGTAAAAATTGATAATTATTGTTTTGGCGTCTTTTGTTATCATTGAAATTTGTGTACTTAAGAAGTTTTATATCTTCGGTTTAAAGAACTTTATTTCTCATTAAGACAATCGTCATTTACATGAGAACAATAAATCTTATTACTAATTTTATAATAGTGCAGGTAGAAGAACAAAAAAGTAAGTATGATTATTGTCAACAAAATTTGAAGCGAGTTCACTGCATTCCTAAGATAAGGCGGTGGCACAAGTTATAAGATGTTGCAGTTTTAAGCGAAAATTACGATGATACAATTAATATAATGTTTCGTCATTGCAAATATAAGTAAGTAATTTCGTTTTAAATATGTTCAGTGAAGTCGCTTCTTTTACATCATTTGGAAGTTTATTATATAGCTGCGCTCCTCCATATGTTAGGTTATTTTTCCCGTAGTTAGTTCTTACTCTAGACAATACCAGGTGACAAGCTCGACGAGATGAGTATTTGCTTATTTCACCTTCTGTTATGATATCTTAACAAACTGTACCAACTGTTCATTAATTAAAGTAAAACTTTGTAGCATTTTAAGACATTGGTCAACAAATTAAATACTTTCAAACATTACAAAACATTTTAAAAAGTTTGTTATTTATGTTTATTATAAATTTATACCTAATACTCGGTCCATTTTAGTACACGTAGCTTTCAAATATTACTGAATAACCACTTACTTAATACCTTTCCACTTTTCATAATGTACCTCCCCCCCACCCCTCCGTGACGAAACCAGGACTTATTGACGTAAGTCTGAAATCGCCATTACCTAACAGTGTGACAATAATTAAATAGACTGGTATTGTTATTTATTACGGTATTACGTCTTGACTTATCTTACTAAAAACAGTGACCGACCGGCAAGTATCCCAGTAGGTCGATTCTATAAAATTCGAATTGCTGTTTTAACGAGCAGCTATGTTATTCTGTAAGAACTCACTTCAGATCCCACTTCTGATTCCGTGGTGAAAACTGTTTTAGGTAGTCTGTAACTCGATGAAAACTACGCTAGCGCTACTAAGTGCTGGCATAGGTGAAGCGAACTATTATTTCGTTACTATTTAATCGCAAACCAAATACTTTTCACTTCTAGTAAGTGAAATCGGAAATGAGATAGGATTCGAATTCGCGAGTGAATTCTTACAGAATTGCACTGCAGCTCAACGCTGTTGAGGACTGTACGTCGAATGTGGTATCATAAGAATGTTGTGTTCTGCGAATGTGGTGTTTTGAGATTATGATATTTTGAGAATATGATGTGTTGATAATATGATGTTCTGATAATATGATGATTTGCGATTATGATGTTTTAAGAATATGATATTCAGAGACTGAGCGGGTTCCCGCATTTAGTCCTTACATATGGACCATTGTACGTACCGATTTGGCTAATTTTGGTTTTAAAATATTTGTGGAAATCCAAGGAAAGTTTAAACGGAGAAAAAATTTGAAAAATTCATGAAAAAGAAAGGGTCAGGGACAGGACAACGTCTGTCTGATCAGCTAATCATCCATAATTTATCAATGACTTTCAAAATCATTATGACGACAGATTTTATATTTATATATGTTTGCTACAACGTATATAAACTATGACGTCATAATTAAAATAAATTCGTAGAACTTACTCAAAAGGCAATACTGAATGAGGTTTACAAAAACTGTCAATACTTTCGAATACAAAGAGTGTTTCCAAACTATTGTGCGAATTGTGTTCATGTATTTTGCAGTTTTTTATTAATTGGCTATCGATTTGTAAAATTAGGTCGAATTATTGATGTCATAGGAATCCACAATATTTGCCGAATGTATCTTGAACACTATTTATCAACAAACATAATTTTGCTGTAATTTCTCAAATTGTGATATTTTGTATCTATTGAAGTACCTACCTACGTATATTGATGTTTTTAAAATATTGGATTATATTTAATTTCTGATTAATTATGGAGATTCTTGCCCATTCTTCCCCATACGAATCCAACCAACAACTAAATTCAATTAATTTGTCAAATTTGTTCGCATGGAAGTTAAGTACCTATAACATAAATATATGACACTGACATTGATTATGACACTTGTCGGCAAATAGCGTAGCTTTTCATCAATGATAGATTTTTTTAAAAGGACAGGAGGTCCACTTCCAGAAATCACCTCCAACAAATAAACAAGAACATACATAACAAACAATCTTAACCTCTATTAGTGTAGATATAGATATAATTTTACATTGGCGCCGATTCCCTTGTTTACAAACTAAACTAAAATTAGACAATTGGTATCTCTTACTGACAGGCAGCTGAAGAAAAGGATGACAACAGATAAGAACTAAGTTAGAGACGTCAAATTAGTTTATTCTTGAACTTTGCCGTGTTTTAATCTATATAATAATAACACGCTACATTTACTTGGCTCCGGCCCGTAATTGCAGCTGAAACCAGCCAAAGAGCTGAGAAAGTGAGAACAAAGAAGACAATCACAAATAATAATAATATTTATTTGCTAACATGGTGTACAAAGTTGTTTTAAAATACATTAAAGAGCATACATGTTTTGCTTAATATCATAGCATGCAAATTTTAATTAGGTATAGGTTAAATTAAAAAATGTTACCTGTCAAAAAAATCTTTTGTACAATAAAAATTATTGGTGCTTATCCATTCGAATAGGTAGTTTTTTAAAACAATCTCAGATCGAAAGTTTTTAAATCACTTGGAATCACATACGTTCTAACATGGCAATTATAATTGTTAGAACATTTTAAACTCATACTTATATCTGTCTCTTTCTTGATTTATTGGAAACAAAGAGATATAAATAGCTCAAAATAAGTTTCGCTTGTGCGCAACAGAATTGGCACCATTGACTCTAAATGACTTCACTTTATCCACAGAAACACAGTTACACATGCCTGTAACATGCACACTAGAATAAAATCACGAAACTCCATCGACTACGACCAAACTAAAATTGAAAGGCTTATGTTTAACGAACCTCCAGATCTAATAAATGATCACCAAAAATAGTAAATAAAATAAAACCAAAAATAGTAAATTATCACAAAACTTGTGTTTCCTAAAGTATTGTAGAAATAAAAGCGATTTGGTTCTGGCGTAGGGGGTCTTTTTTTTTTTTTTTTTTTTTATATTGTTATAGGCTTGCGTTTGACCGCAACTCACCTGAACTTAAGTGATGATGCGGCCTAAGGTGGAGCACGCTTGCCTAGAATAAGGTATATGTATCGGGGAATAGAGAGGCGGGCAGTGAATTCCACAGTCTGGCAGTTCGCACAATAAATGTCTCAGTTCTAACCTAACCTAATCATGTCGAATCCGCCACAGGGGGGACTTAAGGGTCAAAAAGATTTTAGTTATTTTGCACACTAAGATTTGGTGATCATTTACTACATTTGGTATTTAGTTTTGGTGATCATTTAGTATATTTGGTATTTAGTAAGTATTTCTTGGTGGTCATTATATTTATTCCCAAATTGAAATAGGTCGTCATCGGATTACAAAGCTACGTGTGTCGGAATGCATCAGTCAACACGTGTACAACGCCGTCCGTGACGTAACTGATCCGAACCGGCCCGCATGCCGCCGGATTACTCCTAACGAAGCATTGTACGGGTGATCTAAAGTACGCATAGAGATTTAGATAATAAAGTGTAATTAGGATTCTAATTTATGAGCTTCTGCTGGTATACCTACGTTCTAATGAACTCTTGCAAAATCATGAACCAATCAATATTATCTATTTTGTGAGGCGGTATATTTTTAAATGCTATTGCCATGCAATATTTGAAAATGAAATCAAATTCTGACGTCATCGTACGCTCCGGATATTTTTTCAAAATAGTCTTGCGTTTTTCCGCAACTTACCTGGGCCTCAAGTCTGCTATTACAATAGTGTCAGAATGGACTATCATTGATTTCATAATGGTTGATTTTGACAAGTTTGGTAATCTACTAATATAATGGCGTCATTATGACTTTCCAATGGTCAACCACTGACACGCCATTGAAAGAAATGATATAGAATGGTAATCTCGTACTGACAACTGAATGACTGACTTAGGCGGTAATCTGCTAAAATTTTGACAGTTCCTTTGATCAGTGACCTACCATTAGAACGTCATTGTGCAGTCAATGATCAACCATTATGAATTTAGCAGATTACGAACTTTTAGCAAAATGACAATGAAATCGTGTTGGAATGACGAAATTATAAAAATAGCAGACTTGGCCCCCTGATCTTAAGTGATGATGACGGCCTAAGGTGAAGAACGCTTGACTAGGATGTATCGGTTCACTTCTGCCTTGAAGATACCCAGATTATAGGTATACTTATTGGGGGACAGATAGGCGGGCTGTGAATTCCACAGTCCGGCAGTTTGTACAATAAATGTGGAAGCAAAGCGCAAGTGCATGGTATTATCCTACCTGCCGCAATGTCACCTCCTAGTTCTTTTATGTGTCTATGTCCACTCTTTTGCTTATCGTGAAAATGTTAATATACATCTCCTACTTTCTCTTATCGTATTTCATCTCTATTTACCGTACTCCTATTCGTCTCCACGGTATCATCATCAGCCCGAAGACGTCTACTGTTGAACAAAGGTCTCCCTTAAAGGGGGGGGGGGGGGGGGGGAAGGCGTCATAATCCCCACGCTTGGCAGGCGTCTTGGGGATCGCAGTGAAGTTGTTGAGTACACGGAAGTCGCTGCTGCCCGACTTCCGTATACAAAGGATGTATGTGATGAAGGATGTATGTGTAGTTTATATATTATTATTAATTTTTTTACTTTTTAAGTATTACTTTTTGTAGTGCACCTGCCATGTTATCTCTTCACCACCTTTGGTTGACTGGTAGAGAATGCCTAAGGCATTAAGTCCGCCTTTGTACCTTTGTGCATGAAGTATAAATAAATAAATAATGAATAAATAAAGGATCAAAACAAAGTTTTTGTTGACAGAAATCATAACATTGTATACTTAGTACTGTAGTCCTAATATGCCACCAAAAAAAAACACAAAATTTTTACTCAATCGATAAGTGCCATAAAAATTCATCTAATAATATAATAGAATAATATAATAATATGTGGGGACATTTCCACACACGGCCATCTGACCCCTAACTAGGGAGACCCTGTACTATGGGTGTCAGACAGCTGATATACATACACAAATACATTTTTTTTGTAAATACATACATATATAGATAAACAACACCCAGACACAAGGCAAACACAAGTGCTCATCACAAAAATGTTTACCCTGGGCGGGAATCGAACCCGCAACACGCTGCGCAGCAGTCGATCGCTCAGCCACTGCGCCAACTTGAAATTTTCAAATTTCGCGCGTAGTTTGACGAAAATGCCTCTTACTGGACGCCATATTGCTCAGCGTAAATGACGTCAGTTCGTTTTGTATCAAATGAGCTCATATTAAATATGATAATTGTATATCATTTAAAAATAATTAAAAGCATATTTTGTAATAGGTGTAATAGTGAAAAAATTACGTTGGTTACGAAAATAATAAAAGTACAAAGCCTATATTACGCCAATCGGTTGACTGACAGTTGACAATTTATTGTTTACACAGCCGTACCGCGTAATAACATGGCCGCTACTATTTCACGGTGTTTAATAACAGATACAAAATACTGAAAACTTTGAATTAAATTTAAAAAATTGTTTTGTTATTTTATGAACTAAAACTTACATTTTCCGACTTCTTTATGTCTAAACTGTCCCAATAACATGTTTATAGATTTTTTTTCGTATTGAGTAAAATACCCTATTCGGTTAGCAGGATATAAATTATCGTCACTCGCCGTCCTAAAATTCTCTTTGTTCCGAAATTTTATAGATACCGTTGCATAACTCTGCCGGATCCGTAACTATACGATTAGTGAGGACCGGATTATTCGATTCCGGCTAATGATAGTAAACCGATCACGAAAGTCATTAAGTACAAATGATCAGGGTAACGCCTGCTTGACTTAATATGGAGTTCGTTTTCCTAACAATGAAAAACTTTGAGTATTAGGTATCAGTAATACGTAGTTCCGTAATCCTCATGCATCGGTTACTATAGATGAAGTTAGTTATCAATCCTGTGGAATGACAGCTCACCTCAAGCTCACCTTACCGCGCGTTGGTAACAGTCAGTTTTTTATCCACTTTTCACTAATTTTTTACAGGATTTTCAAGCAAAGTTGAAACACATATTTTTTAAAAACCATAACGTAATTTATTTACGTGGGTACCTATATCATTTCAAAAAATTTATTATCTATAATTTATTTTTTAACATAATAATAAAGCGGTAAAATTTTAATTATTTTTTTAATGTCATAAAGCGGTAAAATTTTAGTTTGATAAAGAGGTAAATTTGGTTTAATATTATAAAGAGGTAAAATTTTAATTTAATTTTAATATTATAAAGAGGTAAAATTTTAATTTATTATTTAAATTTATATTAATATTATTAAAACGTAAAATCCGAAACTACTCATCCGATTTCAAAAATCCTGTCAACAAATCAAGAAATTAAGGATCCTTGAGAAAATTTACGACGGCGAAGTCGCGGGGAATGTGCTAGTTCTTAATAATTATTAATAAAAATATCTTACAAACTACAACCAACAAACCTACTAAATACATAAACACGGTCAACGAACCCCTCTTAAGTTATAAAACGATTATCTTAAAACATTGGCATAGGTAGGTATTTCCGTGTGACTTGGTAATTCAGTTTACATAGTAATTTACTTCATAAATGTAATTATATCCCATTAGGGGCGGTTTGGAGACAATTAAACAAAAGTGTTTGTAACACCCACACAAGTATACCTAACTTACTTTGTGTATATGAGCTTAAGGGACAAATTGAAGGAGAGTATAGCAGTCGAATAAATTTTATTCCATAGCGTTTAATTCAAAAATTTGCGTATGTGTGACGATGAGGCGAGGTTCCTATTATGTACCTTTTCTAACCAACATAACGTAGATAAAAAAAAACAAAGAAACATCAAAACATAGATTACATACTGTTTGTTTGTAAGTAATCCATGTTTTTATGTTCAAAGTATACAAATAAATCGCAAAATAATATAGATAGCAAACAAACCGTTTGTAATGTATGTTTTTATGCTTCCACCTACTGATGAAATTATTAATTATTTGAGTAATGGGGATTTGACATAAGCAAATTAAAGAAATAGGCTAATGACAATAGCCTATTCCTCACAATTTGCTTATGGTTACTATTTCCTAAATTTAACACAAATGGGTGCGACCCATTTGTGTTAAAAATATGAAACTATCTTTTAAACAAAAAACGATAGAGTAAAAAAATTAAATTAAAAATTAAAAAAAACCCCCAACGCAAAACATAAAAGCGATTATGTAAAAAGTAAAAAATAATACTTTTGTTGAGCCATCAAATGTTTGTTCGTTGAAATGGCGCTATAATGTCGCGGCGGGGTACCGCTTAAGTAAGTCAGTCCCTCAATTTACCAGCATTTCCTACCAATTTGCTTCGATATTATCAAATTTTTGTTGCTAATCTAGTTGTTAATCTTGTTGCAAATCTAGTTACCATCAGTTCGCTATTTTAGATATTTAGTTATTGCTTTAAACTTAGCGGTACCCCGCCGCGACATTATAGCGCCATTTCAACGAACAAACATTTGATGGCTCAACAAAAGTATTATTTTTTACTTTTTACATAATCGCTTTTATGTTATGCGTTGGGGGTTTTTTTAAATGTTTAATTTAATTTTTATTTTAAATTTTTTAAATGTAATTTAGTTTGGTTTTGTGTGGTCAGTGTGGTCACCTATAATAATATGTTTGAAAGCAAAGTAAACATCCGGTATGCGTCTAAGATCCCTACCGCAGCAAACAAAAGAGCTGATAACTTTAAAACTGCTGAACCGATTTTGATGAAACATGTCTAAGAACCATCGCTAGAGAATCTACTTTCAAATAAAAAAAAACCGCATTCAAATCGGTTCACCCGTTAAAGAGCTACAGTGCCACAGACAGACACACAGACACACAGACACGTCAAACTTATAACACCCCTCTTTTTCGTCGGGGGTTAAAAACAAGATTAAATAGGTACAGAGAGAATTCTGAACAAACTTTTTGTATAAAGTACGATCAAGTTTAGTAATACCGAAATAGAATTTAGCAAAAACGTTTGATTGTCTGTTTTGCGAGTCGCGATCTACAACATTATTAATTGTTTAGTAGTTTATTTATTGAACAAAGTAACTCCCCTTCATCGAAATTAACAAATTTGCAAAGTTTATACAGTAGGTCGATTCTGTAAAATTCAAACAACAACTCGCATCTCACATCTCTATTCACTCTCACTGCGCATAAGGTTCAAAATTACCTTGATATATTTGACACTGAATCGGGTTCGAGTGCAAAGTGAGCGCCGAAGTGACAGGGAAATTACCTTACAGAATACCACTTCTTACGTCATCTCATACTTTATCTATCAAAATCTCCCTGTCAATTTAATTCAACTGGCTGACACGCTCGCAAGGGTGGCGCTAGTGTAAATTTGAATTATCAACCGTTTTTAGAATGCCAATCAAGAAACTCACAGCGGATTCAGATTCGAAGTTTAGAATGAGGTCTTACAGAATTACACCCCAGATGTGATGTGTTCTTGTGGAAGAATACTTTTGTCATCTCCTGAATTACACAATAAATGTCATAGAACTTTGAACAGTTATTCATAGGAATCAGCTGATAGACTATAGTCTAAACTGCGATTTTCAACGCTTATTCATCAAATCTTTTTTTAACAAAAATAACATAACTTTTATTATTTATTTATTAATTACGATCTGCCAAAATATTCAAACCTACGTCTAAATGATTCGTGGAACGCTCCCCAGCCTGATGGACCGATGACCTGAAGAAGGTAGCCGGTGGTGGATGGATGCACAGGCACAGGACCGGGAAAAATCGCGTGTCATGGAGGAGGCTTATGTCCAATAGTGGCTCTCGAAATATGTTCAATTTTTCCAACGCCAATATCACATACATTGGCGTCTTCGTCAATTTGGTCCGAATTGGATAGACGACACCACCAATCAATTATTGACATAGTTTTCATGACATGTGTGACGCTATTCCTCCCAAGATTATGAAACAAAAGGCAGATAGACCGCGCAGCGCAGAACACTGAGAGTGAAGCCAAAAAACCAATTACAAATTTAAAAACGAATAGGTACCTACAACGCGCTTCGTGCTGTACTGACACGAGTCAGTTTAGCACGAAACGCCGCATCGTTAAAAAATAACAAACAAAAATACAAATACAAATTTAAATGCGAATACAATTACGAGATTGTAGGTATTTGTCTTTCAATTGTATTTGCTTTTTTGGCTTCACTCTCAGTGTTCGGCGCAGGCTATCTGCCTTTTGTTTCATAACCTGATATTCCCCATAGATTTTGTAAGGAAGTTGATACTTTTACTTATGACGTCACTTGTAGTTACTAACCCTTTTCATTATACAAAGAAACAAAGTAAACATATGCTTTAATTGCTTTCTTTAATATGCTCGCGAAGAAATTTCCGAAACATTTTTCTATTGATATTGAAATGTAAACCATGCACACTGGCCATTCATTGGTCAAGTTTCATTCTCTGCAGGAACAGTGTAGGGTGTGAGTTGATATCAAAGCACTAAAATTCGTTTTTGGTAAACTAGTTTCTGCCATCGACTTAGTCTGCGTACGCTTCCAAATTATACCAAAGTCCTAAATTATCCCACAGAAACCCAAAAACGGGACAAAAAATATCCTATCCCAGATCAGTGTGCCAAATTTTAGCTATTTTCGTTCAACTGTTGGAGCGTAAAAGCACAAAGTATGTAAGGCTGCGGCGCGCCCGAGCAGAGAGACCACTCAGAACAAACCGTCATTTTTAGCACGCACACATTGACATTACGTTTATAGGCATTCTCAAGCAGTTTCAAGCAGACTTCAGTCTCGACTGTTACGTGTTGTCTAAATTAATAAATGAGATACATTGACATTTCATGACGAACAGGAAAATGTTGTTATAAAAAAAATGCAAAGAGTTCCAACTAATGTCAATAAAATTTCATATTGTCACAAATAAAACCTACAGAGTCAATACAGTAGCAGCCCTAGTGAGTTTGGCAAGTTTAGGTCATTATTTTTGAAAATGGCGGGAGCGGACTTTCTGTAACCTCTATATTTTGTGGTAATAGAGTAACAAACATCCATAGATCCTCACAGACTTTCTCGCCCCTGCTTCGTACGGGTGCATTGTAAACATACGTGCAAACTATACATATAAACCTTCCTCTTGAATCACTCTATTTATTGCTGAAAACTGCATTAAAAATCCGTTGCGTAGTTTAAAAGATATAAGTGTACAAACAGCGGGAGTGACTTTGTTTTATACTATGTAAAGATAAATAAAGAAGATAAAGATAATCTATATTTACATTTTTTTTTATTTTATAATTTTGAATCCTACAGCAGTGCAATCTTATCTCATTTCCGATTTCACTTACTTGAAGTGAAAAGTATTTGGTATTCGCTTAAATAGTAACAAAATAATAGTTCGCTTCACCTATGCCAGCACTAAGTAGTGCTAGCGTAGTTTTCATCGAGTTACAGACTACCTAAAACAGTTTTCACCGCGGAATCAGAAGTGAGAACTGGAGTGAGTTCTTACAGAATAACATAGCAGGTCTTGGAAACTATACGGTGGTTTAACACCATAAAAGCTACCATCTTTCCAAATTGTAAAGATTTTAGATATGTTTACGCTGGTTTATTTTAAATCTATTCTAAGCATTAGTTTGGGTGGGACCTTGGGAAACCTTTCCGTTAGCCTTTTTTAGCGAACACTGACAGGCAATAGCGGTTTGTGATAGAAACACAAAGTCTGCCTGCCAGTGTTCACAAACTACAATGAACTGAACTCACACACTCTACAACAGGTGCTATTTGTGCAAACGTTTTTCACGTTATTTTATTGTCGTTCGATAAATAATAAATGAGTAACCACTTTATGTGGCAATCATTTCAATGTAAATACTATTTATGGTAATGTTATAGGGGAAAACGAATAAATGATACATTTTGGAGGTAAGTACTGATATTTTCGCGACTATGAGACAAACAAGGCAAGAATGGTAGGTAGGTACTTATTAATATGAGTGGTTCAAAGCTACCTTCACATATTGGTACTCATATATCTTAAAAAGTTTCATATACAAGGTGGAGATGAGATACGACAAAAAATTCCAGCACTAATAATACTACTTCATATGAATATTTTGATTTAATTTACTAGTTAATACTAGTCTATAAGTTTGTCTTCATTTTTTGGCGTATCGACATCTCCACCTTGTATAAGACGATATTGTCGGAATGTTTGAATATTTACGAGAATATTGCATAACTGTGGTCACCATTATCATTCATCATTTCAGCCGAAAGACGACACACATTGACCGATCCCGTGCGACTCGCATCTAGCAGATCCCCGCAAATTTTATCAGATCATCGGTCCACCTAGTGGGAGCCTTCCAACGCAAAGTCTTCCCACTACAGAACTTTTCGGCCCTATCAGCCATCCGTTCTGCGAGCAGGTCAATGTGCCCTGACCACTGCCACTTAAGTTTGGCAATTCTTCCTTATAACTGTGTTAAATAAATTATATTATTATGTGTAAATAGTGTAATTGGTTTCGGCCGTTCTATTTAAAATAAATAAATCTTTTTTTTCTCCCGGAGAAGTTCGTTGCTAAAAAAGTAGGTAAAAGCCGTACGGATTGACCGGTGGTGGTCACCCCTCCATGCCATGTTTTAAAAACATATTACTCGGTGCTTCCCGCACAACTTAGCAATTTAGTGTCATTTTTGAAGACTTCATGAGGAGCTCATTTTTTGTTAAATTTATGGAAGATGTATTTCTGTCCCGCTACTTTGCATTCATGACAGAAAAAACACTTTCTGTGGCGGGAACAGAAAGAAGTAATAATTTTGTAATTTTTAAAATTCTTCTGTGGAAGTGTGTGTGTGTCTTCTGCGAAAAGTGGAAACATTAATTGATAGTAAACACTATCAATTCATGTTTCCACTTTGCGCCAGTAGGTACTCATTTGGATACATTTTTTGTCCTCTTCTGATACTCTTTCATAAATTACTTTGAACTATTCTAATTCTGAATATAAATTATCCTTGCTAATACAATAGTACAGTTTTTTCAAAATGCGTTTGCGTTCTGAAACGAAGGAGGGCCTGCACTGCATGGACTAAAAAACAGTATTTTTATACTGTTTTTTTTTCCGACAGAAAAAAGTATAATATAGTGAAAAACAGTATAATACTGTTTTTAACGGTATAGTTGGTAACCCTAGTTATCATTGAGAGAAAAAATCCGTAAAAAAAAAAAAATACGATTACGCGGGAAAAGGCTACTCATTTTTTAAATGAAATACTGCGTTATCATCACCAATTAGTTTGCCCCTTTTCTGAGGTTTATTAATATTAAAAGAGCAATAATGAATCTTTATGCACCTTTTTCGACAATGAACAAGACGGTCACAAACGTGTTTTCTTAGTATCCGTACCTTAGTGGAATGTTATGTAATAATTATAGCTCGTTAACTACGTTGAGTCTTCATGAATGTCAAACTAAGGCAATCTTGTCCTGCACTAATGAATGAACCAAAGGAGACCGTCTGTCTTATAAGTAATGCTGGTTAAATTGTTAGTGGTTTTAGATCATTTTGGTTGGATATTGTGGGTCAAAATGCTTTTTATTTTTTTGTTATGTTCTAACTCATAAGGGCCTGTAGACAAAGTCCCTTTCTGTTAGCGTTAACGCCAACGGAAAAATCACATTGTATGGAGTTGACGTTTTCTTACCAGATGTCACGTGATGCAAATATGTCAGATCATTTTGGATGGATATTGTGGGTCAAAATGCGTTTTATTTTTTTGTTATGTTCTAACTCATAAGGGCCTGTAGACAAAATCCCTTACTGTTAGCGTTAACGCCAACGGAAAATAAAATTGTATGGAGTTGACGTTTGCTTACCAGATGTCACGTGATGCAAATATATCAACTGCATACAATTAGATTTTTCCGTTGGCGTTAACGCTTACAGAAAAGTGATTTGTCTACAGACCCTGGTCTTTAATAGTGCGGTGCAAGGTGGAGCTCCTATTTTGTATCAATTTATTATTATTACTATTTTAATTACTGGATATTGTTGATCTGAAAAATGTTTTTGTACTAGCTGATGCCCGGGTTTAACTTTATTTGCACGAAACCCTGACTGTTTTTCGAAAAGAATAGTCGGAAAAACTCAAAATATACTTAACTGTTATTCCTGATTGCTAGCTATATTCTATTATCAAAAAAGACAACCACCTTCAAAAAGTAAAAAATAACTTTCAATTCGCAAGTCGACGGCTTTGGTTTTGCTTGTTGTTTGGTATTGCCACCGACTTGCGAATTGAAAGTTATTTTTTTTACTTTTTGAAGGCGGTTGTCATTTTCGTAAAAAGTTTTTATTTTTCGCTTTTTACAAATTAATTACGAAACGGTGACACCAAAAAAATTCAGTCATCCCTTAATTTTCTACCTGGCTGGAATATTTTTTTCAAATTTGAGGTATACATACCACCAATTTGAAAAAAATATTCCAAAATTTCCAAAATTGATAGAGTACTATCAATTAAAAAAAAAGAATAATCGAAATCGGACTACACTGAAAAAAGTTATGCGTGGTCAAACATAAATAAAAGTGGTTATAAAATGAAACTACTGTGCCAAACTATGTTAAATTATGGAATCAAATGGCAACTATACCGCATCATACTAAAGAATCACGTAAATCGGATCATAAATCTCAGCGTAATCGGTGGGTATTGTCTTGTTTTCCATAAAATCATTTGTACTATTATTGTTTTCCATAATCGTCCCCCGTCATAATATTTACTTGCACTATTATCATTTATACTAATAACGTTTGTCATATCAACTTATTAGTCATAACTTTCATTTGCCATAAAATTAGTTGCCATAATAACATATGTTATAATCATTAGTTTCTATAAGTAACATATTACATAATCGTTATTTGACTTAGGCAACATTTAATGTAATTTAGAAACGTTTATTGTTTTGTACAAAAAATAATATCATTAAGGCCACCCACTAACCAAATGATTTATTATAGTAATCAATCTTTAGACAATAAAAAGTTAGTGAAAATCGAATCGGGTAGATTAGGTTAGGTGGTGACCTCGCAACGCGCGAAGGCGAGTGAGCGTAGCGAGCGTGCCGCGGCAGCGGCCGCCTAGTGCCAGATGTCCTTAGTTGCGTAGCAAATAATATTTAGACATTTGTTTTGGCATAAATTAAATTCGCATAATGTTACTAGGCATAATGTGCAAATCTATTGTGCCACGCTAAAATATTGTCTTAAAAAACAATAAGTTGTGCTACAAAAGTTAGTGACAGAAACGAATCGCTGCGAAACCGACTCCACGTAGTCTTGTCTGCCCTACCCCTAGAGTGTAATCTAAGCCCGCGTAGGCGCGGAGGGGTGAGGCGGTCCGCGTGGGACCGCCTGAGCTCCGCAGCGCCGGAGCCGTGACAGAAACCATGCCTGCTGCATTTTGCATACTGCGTGCTTGCTTGCATGCTGCATGTTTGCTTGCATGCTGCATGTTTGCTTGCATGCTGCATGCTTGCTTGCATGCTGCATGCTTGCTTGCATGCTGCATGCTTGCTTGCATGCTGCATGCTTGCTTGCATTCTGCATGCTTGCTTGCTGCATGCACGGTGTATGCTTGTTTACATGTTTGCGTGGTTACTGCATGCATAGTCTACCTAATCATTCTCCTAATCATCCTAATCATTATTATGATTAGAAAAATTATACGTAAGCTGTAATACGTAAATAATGTTATTGCGAAATATAATTAGGAAGAAACAAATGTATGATGTATGTATGTATGCAAATTTTATGCAAATGGATAGAGAAGGTTTATTTCTAGGTTTCCTTGTGATTAAAAAATCTGTATCTCTTATAACATCGACATTGCAAGCGATTGTACTGAACTAGCATCGTTGTACTAGTATGGACAATGGTGAATAAATGTTATGGAAAACGAAATTATTGAAAATAAAAATTATAGCAAATAAATTTATGGATTAACATTATTATGACACTTGATCGATTATGACCAATGAAATAAGTGAAAATGATTTTATGTCATTAAACGATTATAGCAACTGAAGCATTATTTCTAATGAAATTATGGCAAATAAAAGTATGGCATATAAAATTATGGCATCTTAAATTATGGCAAACATTAGTAAACCTAATCGGTGTACATACATAATCTCCTTCTTTTTGAAGTCGGTTAAAAATTAGGGATCCACAAGAAAAATCACACAGACTAAATCGCGTTCAAAGTGCTAGTTCATACCTAAACTTAATGCGTAAATCTGAGCATTATATTTATGAATAATTATATTTTCTGGAAAGGTCAGACGCTGCCCCATCAAGCCATACCAAATTTTCAAATTTTCCCAATTGAATATGAACCTTATTATTTTTTATTAAGTTGAAAATCTATCAAAGTTTGACAGATTGTTGTACCTTGATGTACCGGCCTCTGTATCTATATTATATTATAACGTAACGAGGCGACTATTTCCTTACTTAATTCATTCTACTTGTTAATCTTTTATATTGTTTATGTTCTTCCATCTTCTTATATTCTAAATTCAAGCGACTTGACAGTCCGCCTCTTGACAAGCGTGGTATATGTAAAAATCTATATACAATCAAATAAATATTATATTACTTACAATTCACTTTTACACTTTTATTTGGTGGACGTAATACCCTCCAATACAAAAGACGGAAAGACGGTATTACAGCACATAAATTGTCAAATACAAATATTAACAGAACAGCAAGCTAGAAGTTAGATTCTTCAGAGCATAGGTACGTACGTGAAATGCATTTTAAAGCAACAGGGGACTGAACTTCATAAAAGTTGATCTAAGATGTTCAACATTGAAGATATATTTTCTCTTTTACAATACTTTTAGTATGGATTTATGACAGTTTGCACTAAAGAGAGATATGAGGTGTCATTTTTTTTTTTTAATATAAATTTTATCTTTCTAGTCCACCGACTAGAAAGCTAAAACTTTTATTCAAAAAAGTTTCATAATGAAAACAAAAGGAGGAAACGGATATATTTCTGTATATTATTTTATTTACCCCAAAAACTTCTGTAATACTGAATTGACTTCGAGTTATATATAACACTTTTTAAGTTTTTTTTATTATTTTCACCTTTTAACCAAAACCTTTAATAAATGAATAAATTTATTTTGGGGGGTGCGTGTATATCAAACGATATTATATTAATACATCAATTAAAATTATAGATTCAGTTGTTTTATCTTGTAAATATTAGAGTTTTTGTAATTGTATTACATTACTTACAAAACTCAATCGTCCATGATTCAGAAAAATAATATTATAATTAGAAAAATCTAATATGTTGCGTCTAGAGTTGAACAGATTTCTTACAATTATTATAGTAGTTTTTGGTAACCTAAAGAAGTGTTATAGTCAACACATAATCAACTTAATTTCGACGCCAAGTTATTGTGGTCTTTGTAGCAAATCAGCTCTAATATCCCCTTTAAAGCAAAAAATACCAATGACCCAGTACTCATCTGTTTATACGAATTTGAAAGCTACCTATCCTAAAAGCGCATTGCATCTGTTGCATACATTTTCATTATGTATTACCTACCTTGCATGACACAGACGATATTTTTGTCCATGATAATAGTTATTCTTCAAAGATAGGGTGTCGCTTAAATGATCGTACTATGGTGATCGTGATCTGCTTTAACTGTCTCATGTTCCATGTTCAAATTCATGGTTTCATTTTTAAAATGTTAGACGCCAGGGCTTTTAGCTCTTTGAATTAAGAAACCAGAATTTATAAACTTCCTAACTCCATACGTTTCAACTTCAGGTGCTGGTATTTTACAGACGTTCTCATCTCAAATTCTATCTAGGATGAACTTTCACAGCATAATTAGCCTGGAGACCAATTACTGCTAGAATTAGAAGCACCTATTTAACCTAACTTCACAAAATATAGGAATGATGTAACTTGACTTTTAAAGAAGTAGGATGCAAGTGTAGTGTTGTTTTTTCTCTAGTGAATACTTTTACTTTGCATACGTTAAATAACTTCATATAATAAAATTCAACGACATTCTTGATATTAATTCCCTTGACGAGGTTTCTAGACCGAACTTTCTGTTCTAACGTGACTTCTTTCTCTGTTTTGTCTTTTTTTTTCCACCAAAGCGTTAAGCAGAAAACTGTTCCGACAACACGTTCTTTATAAAAGAAGTCTAGTTATGTTAATGTTAGTCGATTAGTAATTTTAACACTATAAAGTTTTGTAGAAAACTTAATTTCAAAATGATACGTCATTCAAAATGGATAACGTCAATCAACCTTGAGTAAGACTGGTGGTCAACATACCTTCTCTGTAATATAAGAGGTCTTTGCCCTTCAGTGGGGCAATAATAATACCCACCGGTATTACATTAGCATTTTCAGTTAAACACAATAGCGGATTGATTAAATAGTATAAAACATAAAAAAGGACTAGTGGAGCATTCATAGTGGTGTTTCAGGGTTTTCATGTAGACTTAAATTCTATCAGAAATAATAATAATAATCAACAAACAACAACAAAACGATCGTTTTGTCAACAATAAACCACTAACTAGGTACACTTCCCACTACTACAATTTCATCAATAATAATAATATAATAATAATGTTTATTTTATTTACAGAAAAAAATTGTACATCATTTCACAAATAAAGTGCTTAGTCTACAGTTATTGTACACAAAAGTATTAGCATCATATAAATATCCAAGTTATGTGTTTTAATGAACCCATGTTTCAATGTACGTGCCTAACATATTACAGAGAAAAAAAGAAGAAAATATATGATAAAAAAATAAAAAACGAAACATAATGTTACAAGTTAGATAACTTAACTTGGTAAGTGTTTGACCAGTCCTCTCTTTGTGTGAGATGGGGGTGTGCATGAGTGAGTGTAAGAGGTTATGTGATCAATAGACACTACCACCTAAGCCTATCTATTCTATCCTTTGTATAAGATTATTCCCGAGTGATTTTATTTTTTCTTGTCTATCTATTATCTACTGGTTTTATTCTCATAATGATTTGTGAAAACTTGTAATTTGCCTTCTTTCATTAATGTTTTTACTATCTGTTTTGCAGGTGTTGGTTTTTTAAAGAAACAACATAAAAATATGAAAATAAGCGCTTAACATATTTAGCACATAATTCTCGTCTTAACTACAGGTCGCTTAGGTACTTCTGAGGAAATTTCTTACAAAAGATCCAACCCGTTTGAGTTTTGAATCAGAAACTTACGCGAATACCTACACGAAAATATTCCTTTGCCTACTTTTACATCCGTAATTTTCTTATAAGGAGTTTTTGGTCTTCTCACAGTTCCCTTAAGAATTTGCAAGGTTACCTAATACGCTTAAATTGATGAACTATTTTATTCGCTGTATGCAGGGATAGGGTTTTTTTAAATATTGCGTACGATATATGTAATTATCATCAATATATCTACATATTTGACTTAAAAACTTCCTCGAGCGTTTCTATTTTTATTAATTAAACTGTACTGATTTACTTAAAAACACGTACAGACCCAGATCAAGGTGGCCTAAATCTAATGAGACCAAAATTGTCCCATTTCGCAAAGGTTACGGGGGGGGGGGGGGGGGAGAGAACGCTATCGCCCAAAATCATATTTCTAAAAGGAAGTGTGGGTAATTGCCTCCTAGACTTGCAACTCTCTCTATCGCACGATATGTTCACCCGGAGGAAGGCAGAGCGAGCGGTATGAAACAGATAGCATTTTTAAAAATACCTAGTTGTGCCGCGTATCGGCACCTCACAATCCTTTTAAAGCCCCATTTACTTACACACAATATAATTGCCTGTTCAGTGCAATAAGTTGAAGCAGCAATGAAAGTTGCACCGTCTGAACAGTGTTAAGACGATGCAAGTTATTGGTTATTTCAATTTCATCGTATGCTACAGGCGTAATTATCGTGTAAATAAGACTTTCTTGTACCCACTTAATGAATACAGCTGTTTGTATACAGGGCATTAGGAAAAACTTAAAATAAGTATACAATAGCCCGCCATACTAACCCAACCACTGCAACTCCTGAAAGGCATCATCAACAGTGGCGACCACCAGAAAAGTGCCAAAGCAATGAAGCTCGTCGAATCCCAGAGAAACGATTCAACTGTCTTGGATCCCGCAACGAAATTAATCAGAAAAGAACAGCGGAGGAGTAAGAAAAACATATTTTTCATTTCCCTCCAAATCAAGCAGGAGACAGAACAGAACTAGGCTAATATAACTCCTGAAGGCCAGTATCAACAGTGGCGACCACCTGATAGCCACCGAGGCAATAAAGCTCGGCGAATCCCGGACGTTACAAATGTGTTAGATGCCGCATCGAAACTAATCAGCAGTAACTGATTGTTAATGCGGTATTAGGATTAGTTACGTCTGGTATAGTAAATGTTTGTACGTGGTAAACTCCGATCAAATAAGCACGTAACAGGGTTGTTTAAGTTGAACTTTAAGCTTGGTTTATACAAGGAATATTCTACAACAATCTTATATGTTGTAACATATTTTTCAATAAATAATGCAGTATAATATCATTTAATATTCATCAATTAGGTAATTAAATAATGTAGGTTTTGAAATCACAAATAGATTTGTAAAATAATGTGCGTAAGACAAAACACGTCGAGGCATTTAAAATAAATAAATAAATAAAATACAATAAATACATAATATCTCACACGCGATTACGCAAATTTCAACAAAATTTTTATAGAGTTTTGTATTCAATTCATCATTTTGGCAAGTCTTTTCTCACCTAAGTTGGGGAGTCGACTTCCATTGTAACTAGAAACAGCTGAATGCCAGTGTTTTACAAGGAGCGACTGCCTATCGGACCTCTTGATCCTAGTTACTGAATGGCATGATACCCCTTAGTAAGACTGGACTTTCTGGCTTCTGACTCCCATAACGACTGCCAAATATCTACGAATGACAGCCGGGATCAATGGCCATTAACAATTAATCAATAAAAACTGAATGAGCATTTCGGAACTGATTTAATTTGCTGTGAGGTGCCAGCCGCGAATAGCACCACCCCATTTCTACCAGTGGGTGTTTTAGAAGGCGATACAGGGATATTGACCAGAGGACGGGCAGCAGCTTCCTTCTGAGCACCATAACACCTACTGCGATCGCCAACATGCATCGGCCAAGCTTGGCCATTATGGTTGCACCCCCCTCTCCTATAGGGAGACCTATGCCCAGTGGGCGTCTATTGGTTGACATGATGATGATGATGATGATGATAAGCATAATGATGCTCTCTCTGCGATGACTGTAATTCGAACTAAAGCTTG
Organism: Charanyca ferruginea; assembly: GCA_947361185.1. Lineage (NCBI taxonomy): Eukaryota > Metazoa > Arthropoda > Insecta > Lepidoptera > Noctuidae > Charanyca > Charanyca ferruginea. The sequence goes on from OX376073.1 coordinate 21,516,916, forward strand.
GTTTAAACGAGAATAAAAGCTATGACGTAAGCGGCCATTTTTTAGCTCATTTAACACTTTGAACGCCATGGGGGACACCGTGTGTCCGACGCTAGTGGAGGTTTTACCTTTAACGTTTTTGACCTGGCAGTTAACGTATTAAAGAAATATTACACTAAGAGAAATTATTTTAACATTAGGTATCGTGAAAGAAAATAACGTTAATCCGGAAATATTTGTTTTATACCCGATACTCGTATTTGTTAAGCTATAATAAATGCAACACTGTGAGAATGGATGGCATGGACATTTAATTTTGTCATTCTTTCACGCAAAATCTACTGAACGTACTTTGATGAAATTTTACAGTAATATAGCTTTTACATCAGATGAACACATTAGGGTGAAATGGGAAAGTGCAAATTGGTAAGACTGGTTGTCAAACTTTCTGGCTTCTGACTACCCATAACGACTGCCAAAGATCTACGAATGACAGCTGGGACCAACGGTTTTATGTGCTTTCCGACTCACAGAGGGAACTCGGTATAAAATGGGTGGTCATCCATTCACAGACTGACCGCAGCAAGCGTAGCTTAGCCACGAGCTCCTCGAACTCCTTATGACATTGTAATGATAGGAATTAATGTTTCGTCACAAATAAATCAACATTATTTCGTTGACTTGAATATGCCCTGGCGGTTGAGAGTTTGTCACGCTCACTTGAATGTCTCGCTGATGGTGGGCGCATGTGTTGGATCATTTGGTTCCAATAAAAATGATTGAGCTAAATGGTGCCGATCCGTGCGGCATGTTCGTGAACGGGCGCCGTCAGTTGAGACTGGTCATCTCTTAGCTGCCTCGGTTATTTGAAATTTATTTTGATTTGTCTAATTTCATTGTCACTAGACCTCTTTTAACGTGCACAACTTGTTACATTGTTCTCACATTGTACCCCTAGATTCAATATGAAAGATGTAACCTAAATTTGTAATTGATTATAAAAGAGTATTCATGGAGTTTCTTGCTCGTTCTTCTCCATAGAAACCTACTGTTTGGAACGAGCAACTAGCTGCAACTTTTTGACTGACTGACTCCTTGACAATTCAAAAGTGCCTGTACATGGTTTATTTGAAATAAATGATTTGAGTTTGAGTTTGATTAAAACTTTCTGTCAAATTCTCAAAAATCTATAAAACTAAAAACCATTAGGTAACTAACTAGTTTAGTATTATAGATTTTCGACTTTAAATTATTTAAATTCTATTTAAAACCTTTCGCTTCTATCAAAGGTTTCCGTCAAATCAGTTATGGTGTCCCTTAACTTTTGTTTCAACACTGCGGTTGGAATTACAACTTTTAAATATTCTCTTTGAAAATTCGAAACAAATGAACGTATTAATTTAAATAAAGTACTTTCTACCTATTGTTTTCATACTGTAACAATACTCGTAAGTCTTCTAGCATATTTTATTTATAAATCGGATTAGAAAAAAATACGAATGACTGGCTGTTTACAAAATACGGTCGTAACGTTATTTTAACACGTATGAAATTCTCATTACATGGCGGCAGTATTTTTTACATTTTGTATCGATGTCAAAAGACTGTAAATCCATATAAAATTTTAGTATTCAGCTGCATTTAGTTAGATTGTCAATCGATAGTGTGGAAAGTGCTAGAAAGATTAGTTATATAAGACAATGGCAAAAGAATTTGGAATTAAATTGAGTCGTTACTAATTTTAATGATGACAGGTGCTGTAAGAATCATAATTATCTAGGATTTTAAATCTCCTAGTTTCTTAAAAAAAATACGTTACTAACATTGACATATACCTATACCTATATTACTGCGTAAGGATCTGGCAAACCGCACAACCAAATGGCACCAGTGCGTTGGCCCTAAAACGCGACTCAGTTGACAATTGTCCGCGCGCCTCACGCAGGAGAGAACGACTATTTTTAACAGATGTCGCTATTTTTCCTTGTTCCATGAACGTTTGTTTAAAATGTTCTAATAGGCGTATCCTTCCTTTTGAAATCATTGGTTACTAAATATGGTCGGTTGAAGTTTCTCACTTAGTAAGTTTAATGGGGACCTCCTGTGTCTCAGAATGCACGAATAGCTGTTGGTCCTGATTACTCTCCGGTAGTGTCGTGTGAAGTGGGAGTGCACCAGTGTGTGTTAGCACCCACACTTGTGCTCTATAATATCTCCTGGGTACCTGGCTACAATCTCCATTGAAATTGTCCACCGTGATCAAAATTCTGTACGTAGAATATTTTTTTTTATATTGCTGCCCACGACTTCGATATTGTTTTCTTTCATTGCAAGGTTTTAAACGTCCGAATGAAAAACTGAACCCTTTTAGAATCCCTACATGTGTCCGCCTGTCCAACTGTCACAGCCAATTTGCTCCGATTCTGAGAATCTACCAACGATTAAGTTGAAATTCGGTATTTAGAAACGCATAGAGGACAAACAAACATAAAACATTCGATTTTATTTATGTAGATTACAAACTTTACCTCTAACAAGCAAAATGGCAGGCATTTTAATTTTTCAAAAAAAGACTTCAACGTCATAGCATCATAGAGTCCTTATTTCTTCTAACAGACTCTCTAAGAACATACAAGTTTCTAACCTACCTCTCAAGACACTTGTATACCCCAAGATTATTATCTACCATGTAAAAACATCCCACTTCTAACTTTTCGGAGTGCGTGACGAAAGGTAAACATTATTCCTGTTGCCAAACATTGTCGTGACGAAAGATGAAGATTGCTCACGTTGTGACGTTACCAATAAACTTATGAACATTGGTAAGTACTTGGGAATTATGTAAGACTAGCATTTGTCTCGCGAGTTTTCTCAAGGATCCCTCGTTTTTTCAATTGATAAAAAACGCCTATGTTACTCAGGGATGTAGCATCCTAAAACAATTATCAAAATCGGACCAGTAGTTTTTTAGTTTATTCGTTACAAACATATAAAAATACAAATCTTTCCTCTTTATAATATTAAGTAGCGTAGATTAAAATATAGATGTCTTAAGTGAGAATTAAAGAGAAACAATTTTGGTTGTAGATATCTATACTGCATTCAATATAACATTATTCAATATAACATAATATCGATCGTTCTTCTTATTCATCTTTTGTGACTGACCTACTCTTCGACAATTTAAAAGTGCCTGTAATTGTGTCTGTGTGCGTGATGTCACTTATGTGCTAACTCAGTTGACGAACTATTTCTAAATTTCAAAACAAACAAAAAATCAATTTTACGCTTAATTGAAAAGTAATCGTGTTTTCATAGCCAAAATAAAGGGTTTTTAAAGAAGTAGTTTCTTGGAATTATTAGTTAATGCAGCCTACACGTCGTTTGGGTGCCGGACGTGAATAGCACCACACCATTTCTACCCATGGGTGTCGTAGAAGGCGACAGAGGAATATTGACCAGAGGATAGGCAGCAGCGTCCTTCTGAGTACCATAACACCTACTGCGATCGCCAACATGCATCGGTCAAGCATGGCGATTACGGCTGAACCCCCTTGGGGAAGTCCTATGCCCAGCAGTGGGCGTCTTAAGGTTGACATGACAATGGTGATGGAGCCTGAATTTCAGGGATATTTTTACAGAAGATACCGGCTGAAGTCTACTATAACTTACCTAAGTATAGTACCTTATAGTTTCTGCTTATAATGGCCCTTGTATTGTCAAACTATCTAACTAATTTTGATAAATGAGGTGCTCATCGATTTGTCTCAATGACGTAACTGTCATTAGATGATAGAGTTATTTTGGTGACTGCCAATCATAGTCTGTCATTGCTTTAATAACATTATTACTAACACTGCAACAAGTCTAGTAAGTAAATAAAAATAAAATAAATAAAATAAAAAAGCCTTTTATTTCACACCTAATAATTAACTAATACATTTTACATATTTAATCTTTTTTTTTTTTTTTTATTATTATAATTAATGAATATACTTAAAAATGGAAATGAAAATCATCATGCAATGTATTTTGAATAATATTATTATTATACATTTTAAATATTTTTGAATTATTTTATTTATAAATTATTATTATTGAATTATTATTATTATTATTATTTTAAATAGCGTGAACCCCTCTATTTGAGGGTAAAGGCCTCCTCCAAAGATACCCAGTGGTCTCTATCTGTGGCGTTTTCTTTCCACAGTTTACCAGCCGTCCCTTCAATGTCGTCAGCCCATCTGCTTCTAGGTCTTCCTCTTTTTCTATTTCCCTGGGGGCCTGGCCACGATGTCAGCCGAGAAGTCCATCTATCATCGCTCATTCTTGCTACGTGGCCCGCCCATCTCCATTTCAAACTCAAAGCATAGCTTAGTGCGTCAATTACTCCTGTTGTTTCTCTTATAGTAGAGTTGCGAATTTTTTGAATTTTTCGAATTTTCATCATGCTTCTTTCCATGCTACGTTGGCATGAGTTTATTTTGTTTTTAACATTGCGTGTGAATTTCCACGTTTGGCAAGCGTATGTGAGTGACGGTAGGAGACAGGTATTCATGACATTTCTCTTAATTTTGATAGGCATTTGACTTTTGAAAATTTCTTTAAGGCTCCAGTATTTTTTCCATGACCCTTTTATTCTTCTTTCAATTTCCTGGTCATTACTTTTATTCTCGAAGGAGAGTTGTTTGCCTAGATAGATGTATGAGGTGACGAATTCTATCGGAGTATTATCAACTTTTATTTCATTTTTCACTGAATTTGTCATCACTTTTGTTTTGTTGAAGTTGATTTCTAGGCCTGATCGTCTGCTTGATTGTTGAAGTGTATCTATCATGTGTTCTAGCTCTACGCTGTTCTCAGATAGCAAGACAAGGTCATCAGCGAATCTTAAATGATTTAAATATTTTCCATTTATATTTAAGCCCATCGTATTCCATTTTAGTTTGTTCATTATGGACTCTAATACTGAGATGAAAATTGTTGGAGAGAGGGGGTCCCCTTGCCTAATACCCCTTTTAATTGGAATGGGAGTTCCAGTTGTCTCTAGTTTCACTCTGCTGGTGCCGTTTTCATAGATATTTTTTAGGACCTTGATGTATTTAACCTCTACATTCTGAGAGTTTAGAGCTTCCCATATTGATGAATGGAGTATAGTGTCGAAGGCTTTTTGGTAATCTATAAACCCTATGTAGAGCGGTCGCTGGAATTCCTGGTATTTCTCTATAAGTAGCTCCACAGAATGAATGTGGTCGACTGTAGAGTAACCCTTCCGAAAGCCGGCTTGTTCTATTGGCTGGTATGAATTGAGTGTAGCGCTAATTCTATTTTTTATAATTGACGAGAAAAGTTTATATAAGGACGGCAGAAGGCTGATGGGTCTATAGTTGTTTATGTCATTGGGATCGCCCTTTTTATATAACAATATAATGTCTGACTCTGACCACTGCTGAGGCGTAGTAGAGGTGTCTAGTATTTTGTTGAAGAGATTCATCAGCGGTGTGGCTAGGATTGTGCAAGCCTCTTTTATTGCTTCATTAGTTATTTTGTCTGGACCCGGGCTTTTTCCTGATTTTAGGCGCTTAATTTCTCTTATAATTTCAGATTGCTCTATTGGGATTATTTCAGTGGTGTTATTTTCATTTTGCTGATGTAGATCGCTTACGTTGTCTATTTCTGGGGCGTCATATAAGGTTTTGTAGAAGTTAGTGGCTATGTGGAGTATGTTTCTTCTATTGTGTGTGACTCTATCCGATTCACTAAGACCCTCTATCCACGTTTTGTGAGATCTTAGTGCGTTGTATGCTCTTTTTAAGCTCCCTGATGTGTTGACGTGTCTTTCAATGGTTTGTCTTCGATGGTTTTTGTAGTCTTGTCTTATATACTTGCTTATAAGTTTGTAGAGGGCACTTAGTTCATTTTTCATTGCTCTTGATTTAGGCTTCGTCTTTTGTAGGTCTTTTCTACGTGCTATTAATTTTCTTGTGCGTTCAGATACAGCGCTGCAGTTTTTATTGCTAGGTGGTAGAGCCGTTTTCAAACTGTTTTCAATAGCGGCTGTTATTTTATTGTAGTAAGTCTGGACTGTGTCACCTTCATGGTTGTCAAAAGACTCTTGGTAATTACTCAGTGTTTCTAAATATCTAGCAATTTCTGCATTATTTTTCAATGAGCTTTTTGAGTAACTCGAATAGTTGTTTCTTCTTTTTTTGATACATTTTAAGTTAAAAGTTGCCCTTATGCACCTGTGATCTGACGGATATTGAATATTTAGCACCTCTACATTTTGAACGTTTTTATGTAGGTTGGTAAGTATGTAGTCTAGTTCATTTTTGGTGTTTCCATCGGGAGATCTCCATGTCCACCTATGTTTGCCTTTCTTATTAAAGAAAGTGTTCATTATACTGAGGTTATTTTCGTGTGCAAATTGAATTAGTCGTTCTCCACTGCAGTTTCTTTTGCCATATCCATATTTGTTCACCACTTGACTGTCCTCGCGTGTCGATTGTCCTATTTGCGCGTTAAAATCGCCCATAATTACAACGTTTCCATCAGATAATTTTACAGCTTTTTCGATAGTGTCATAGAAAGCGTCTTTTGTTTCTTCAGTGGCTCCGTCTGTCGGCGCATATACTTGTATAAGGTTTATTTTGAATTAATTTATATTTAGTTTTAAGAGCGCCACTCGCTCTGATAAGCCGATAAAACTTTCTATGAAATTTTTGAGATACTTTTTCACCAGAAAACCCACACCATACAGTCCTGGAGTTTGTCCTATGTAGTAAAGTATTACGTTTTGGTATTCTTGTATTGTATTACCCAGTCGTCTAACTTCCGATAAGCCAACAATGTCGAACTTAGTATTTTCTAGTGCATCCAGTAGCTCTAAGAGGTGTGCATGGGTTGATAGAGTTCTGACATTGTACGTAGCTATATAACATAGGTTTGGGTTTTTTGTTACAAAGTTATTTATCTTTGGAGGGTTTTAGTCTAATTCTCCCGCGGTGACCAGCCGTCTTGGGAGATTGGGATTGAGAGGGGTTCGTGCTAATTGTTATTGTGTTGTATTCATATTGTCTTGTTCTGGAGTAGGCTGAGAGGGGAGCCCATGAAATGTTAGCGTTGGTTTTTTTATAAGGTAGCTAGTCATGTTATTTTTTTTAATCATTTTTGATGATTGTTTTTTGTTTCCACTATTGCTGGAGCCTCTCAGTGATTCCGGCGATTCTGATGAGTTCCTTTTCTTATCTTTTTTCTCATGTTCAATTTGCTCGTTTGGAATAACATTTTCCTTTTGTTTATTTTTGGTTCCTATGACGACAAGTCTATCATATTTTATGATTGCCCTGTTTCCGGATTCTCTCTCCTTTTTTAGCTCAATTTGAAAGTCTAGTAAGTACTACCTACCTATTTGTTGTTTTGTTTGAATAATTTGTTGTTGTAATAATTTCTATATTTGATTATTTAATGTAACTGAGTGTCTATGATTATTTAATGTTAACAAGTCTGTGAAACTTTAAATAAATTATTAATATTATTCACATTAATTTATTTTATACACATATTAAATATTCATATAAAAATAAAAACATTTAAAAAGCTCCAGAGAGGGAAACCTCCTGACAATGCGGGCCGTGTCCAGAAGTACTCCCTTCTGAATCAAGTCCATGATCCAGCCGTCTAACGAGAGCCTCCTTAGAGGCTCTTGGCAATTAAGCCATTGGCTGTAACAACTATCGGCACAATGATCGCTGAGTCCACACCCCACATGTCGACAAGCTCATGAGCCAAGTCAAGATACTTTATCTGCTTGTCTTTCTTGGCCTTCATGAGGTTCTCGTCATGAGGAACAGCTATGTCAATAATCATTGCGCGCCTCTCCAATCGATCCACCACCACTATAACAGGCTTATTGGCTACAAGAGTCCTGTCAGTGATGATGGATCGATCACAGTACAATTTGACATTGCCATTTTCAAGAACTGGATCGGGCACATACCTGTAGTATGGTACTTCTGATTCCACGAGGTTGTATTTCAGAGCAAGTTGCTTATAGATAATCTTGGCCACAAGGTTGTGCCAGAATTATTAGAACTCTTTGAAATGGGTAGATGAAAACACAAATCAATTGACATACTTTTTATGAAATGTCAAAACGCGATTCTCCTATAGATTTTTTAAAGCAATTAATACTTATGACGTCACTTGTAGGTAGGGGTTTACAGGGAAATGAAGCGTTTTTTTAGAGAATTTTTGTCTTGATATTATTGGTTAATGATGTTATTTACCCAATTGAAGGCACCTGTATAACCACCGACGAGAAGTGATAGCTGTCAACTATATTATCGCTCGTCAATAAAAGAGATAAATATATTAATAGTTGATCTCTTACTGTTCACACTGCCGGGGAGGGCTCTCTCGCCACTAGCATGTCGCGGCGACAAAAGCTTGCAAAGAAAAATCTCGCTCAACGATGCTCGCGTGGCTTCACTCTCGTATAATTATGCATACCAGTAGTGGCGGCTGAGTGAGTGATAGTAAAGTCAAAGTCAAATCATTTATTTCAATTAGACCATTAAAAGGCACTTTTGAACGTCATATTGTAAAATTTGAATCTAGTTGCCCATTCCAAATGGTAGTTTCGCATGGAGAAGAATGGGCAAGAAACTCCATACATACTCTTTTAAAGAAAAGGGTGATTACAATATTTTCATTGACAAGAATGATTATGTTATGTGAATACGATGTACCTTGTATAAAAATCACTATATTATGGTATGTACAAAGTATTGTAGAGACTTGCCCAGCAGAGAGGCTTTATGTAATGAAGCCATAACTATTTAGTCTATGGTTGGAACCTTCTGGAAATATATTTGAATTATGTAGAAGGATAGTTTTTATACTATGACATGTGATGTCAGAGTTAGTCCCGGCGAAGCTCAAAGCTGCGGGCTACCTAAAGTTTTCCTCTCGCTTATCTGATTAATACAGTCTTCTACAAGTCGATCATATCTTTTATTCAACGTAGCTTAGACTCACGATAGATCGTACTTGCTACTAGTGTAGCCGAAGTGTTACAAATTGGCGAGAGGCGCCGGTTAGAAGTTTTTTTTCAGATGCGCAAAGCGAGTGCTCGCCCCCAGAGCGTTTAATATTCCAGCAGCAGTAGCTGTAAGGCCTAATTAGTGAGGCCAGATTGATGATTACGCTGGTATAGCAGCCAAGTTTAGAAATGACAGCTAAGTTATGTACATAGACACACAGTGTTCACATATTTACAATTAATAATACAGTAGACGACTACTTCTTCTATTCCAACAAACAATGAATAGTGTGTGAGCCAGAGTAATCTATTAAGTACAATAAAGAATAGTATGTATATTATAATATGTAGTATTAGATTTAGTCATTTGAATTAGCAATCAGTTTGATTTTGTCTACACTAGATTATGTCCTATGGAGCCGTAATCGCCAGTCGCACTCGCACGCTTGCTTATGTCCCAGCGACAAAACTATCGAAGCTACAAACTAGCTTCTTTCTGCTTGCAAACTTGTTTCTAATAATGGTACTTCATTTGGCGTATTTGTGGAAATACTTGCGTTACTTAGTTCATACAAAATATACCCTAACGATTACATATACCTAATGCATTGAAATAAAGTCGATTTTTTGTTATCCTAATAATTCGAATATTTGCACAAATACGCCAAGTGAAGTGCCAGCATTAGTATGTTACTCTACTTCTCACCAGTCAACATACATAGGATGAGTGTAATAAGTGACCGATACGTAAACCACAAATTATACCAATTACAGGATATTTTTTTTCAACTAGGACACACATGGGAATCCACTGGTTTTCGAGATGTTGATAGATAGTAATTTCTTTTTTGCCTTTTGCATGTACGACTACGTATTCCAAGTGCCCTTACTAAACTTTTTTCCAAACAAACATGATTTGTTAAGCTGACAAGTACAGTGCGATCGATATTCATTGCGTTATTGTAAAATCAAAGCGTAATTTGTTGTTTGGAAGAGGTTTAGTAATTACACTTGCAATACGTATTTGTAAAAAACTTAAAAACAAATGCGATCTTGGTATGTCTTTATACTATCTGCAATTATACTACATTTAAAATATACATTATAAGTTTAAATTTTAATATTCATTTATATTTTACGTAAGCAGCATATTTTTTTAAAAGACTCCTCTTTTAAGCAAACAAAACAGTTTTTTATTAATTTTTATCACGGTTGTGGTCACCGTTTCTCTTGTATTAATAAACTAAATTAACTCGTTTAATTAACATGGGTGTTATTTCAACAATCCCACCTTTTTAACACACTTTTATAAAAACGTAAAAAGGTGTAAGTACGTACCTAAAACGTTTTTATATCTCAAAATAACATTATAATGTGTGATTTTAAGATTTGATTAGTGTTAATTAATGTTGAGGCAATATGAAATTAGAAGGAATTAATTATATTTAAAATAAACTTTCCTAACTACAAAATAATAACTATAATTAGATAAATATATTTCTGAATTGCATCAAAAATATACAAATACTGTTACAAAACAGTACTCTATCATTCAAACCGTATTATTTTTCCGAAAATGTTTATGTTTTTAACCCGAAGTTATTTTCTAGACTGCGGTCCCTTGGGTCCCATGAAGAGTGAGAAACTTGGCTCATTTATGGTGGAATCCCTTCGACTTTATTGCGCCACTGTCGTTGACATATGACAGTCATATTTTTGACTACTTTGTCATAATATTTGATCTTGTTTTTGTTTGTTTCTCTACATTTTTATATGTTTACCTACTTCGTTTTTGCTTTTAACAAAGTGAAGAAAACAAATTATTGTAGATATTCTTAAATATTATCGTAAAACGTCAGTTCGAGTAGTTTTTATTTCGAAATGATTTAACGTTTAAAAAGGTTAAAATGTTTTTATATCAGTGTAACTACAAAATACTGGCCACTTTATGTCAAAAAATAATACAAATGCCACTAAATCAAAAAAAAAATGAATAATAGTTTTTCTTAAAAGGCATTTCATTTCTTTTTTCGCTGTAAACAGCCGATGAGCAGTTGCTCAACAGTTGATCGTACCTAATAAGTAGTTACAAAAAGTTGTTATTTAAATGCATTAAATACTAATTATATCTGTATGCATGAATTAATTGATTGTTGGCAATTTCAATTATTATTTTAGGGATTCGATTCACACATTATAATTTTATTATAAAAATAAAACTATAAAAAATGTACCTACAACAAAAACCCTTCGCCCACATTGAGGTGGTAATATCCAGACAACACATCATTATTAGTAATTGTGCGTACGTGATGCATAATACAATACTGAATAATTCATTCTGTATTACACCTAAAATAAAATTTCAAACAAAAAAAACTTAGTTGTTCAAAAGAAATAAATACAATATTGCCATAATTTACAACATAGTTCTCAAAATGTATGCCCACGTTGTGCCTAACTAAACACTAAATAAACGTTTGTAAGAAATATACGAAACCTAAATGTTACTTATTGCTAAAATCAACATTAAATATGGCTATAAACATAACTTTTACATACTTACCTTACTCCGGGGGGCGAGTTTCTCTACTTAAGTTTAGCACATTTGTTCAGGGTGTTAAGTTAGAGCAAATTTGTGGCAAGTTAAACAATATCTAGTTTACTAACAGGGGTGATCGGGAGGTAGGAATAAACAGAAATTGTTGATTCAGTTTGGTAACGGCCTTATAATACTATTATAAAGTAATCATACGTAGACAGATACAGTATATCTTAAGAGGTTCTTGAAGTAGTAAGTAGTAGAATTGGTGTTGGAGCGCCCGCAGGAGTTCAAGAGCAACGATTTTTGATTCGCTTTCGTTAGGTATGCTAATGAGCCGTATTTTTGAATGGTTAAATGTCACTGTTCTTGTAGTCTTATACTCGGAATACACGATTTTGCAATTTTAACTATTTTATACACCTTGGAGTCTTCTACAAATGGTAATTTATGCAGTTTGGCATTCATTTTATGAGCATGTAAGTTTAAGCATGCTATTTGCTAAAATGACGATAAATGCAAAAAAAAAAACATAATCACACACAGAGAGAATTTGTATGCCGAATTTAGTACGCGGTATATGAAGAACTAATGTGTATGTGTTATAAAATCTGTAATATACCATATTTCAGGCAAATAAATAAATCTATCTTTCTATGCGAATTTTGTTAATATGCGAATTTATGATCACGTTTGCCATAGGACGTGTCTTTGTGATGACGTGTTTGATTTGTGCTAGTAGGTGCACTTGCATATTTTATAATGTGATAAGCTCACGCGCTGTCATATTGTTGACGCACTTGCGTATGCCATGCTTGGGACATACGCTTTATTTATTTATTTATACTTCATGCACAAACGTACAAAGGCGGACTTAATGCCTTAGGCATTCTCTACCAGTCAACCAAGGGTGGTGAAGAGATAACAAGGCAGGTGCATTACAAAAAGCAGCCCCCCCCTGCATCGCAGTAACCGACGTGGAACGGAAGCGCGGGAGCGCCCTCTGGCGGCGATGCGCCGAACTACTCTCTACGACCACCATCTTTAAAGTCGTGTGCGCATACCATTTTAATTTTATAAGGATTTATACAAGTTTACACCTTTACAACTTTACAGTGTACAGTCAACAGCAAAAGTAGATGATCCAAATCAGAAATTCAATACTAATTTACTAACACTAAATTATAAAATTTATTATTAGTTTATTTATTAAAAGTATGTGACTGTCACACACATACTTATGAATCTCTTCGACGCCACACAGTTCTGACGCGAACTCCGTTCATTATTATTGAATTTCTGATTTTGATCATCTACTTTTGCTGTTGACTGTACTCTGTTAAAAGTAGTAAATCTTGAATGTCGTTATTCTGCGTTTAATTTTCCATCAAGACTAAATTCCACCCGCACACTGCGAAGTAACTTGGTCTACACATATAATATAGCTATGAAGTCCGAAACGATGAATTCACACTTCACAGAATTTTGTAACTACATCTAATTTGTGCTAAATTAGCATTCGCATGTCAATAATGAATGTTAATGTTAAATAATTCATCACTAGTAAGGAGTAAGGGGCCGTCTCCACGAGCGAGAGAATTGCGACGATTCCGCGCGTCTATCGTAGAGTAATCTCGGTCTTAATAGACGGTGATACGATGATATTTCGCTCGCACTCAGCCACTAGTCGCATCGCTGCGATAAAATCACCGTGTGTAGACACGTTCTAAGAGAGTGTATCGAAATACCTAGCACGACGATAATAACGCCGCGTTTCTCTCGCTCATGGAGACGGCCCCTAAGATGTACAGCACAACGGTCCTAGAGTGGCGGCCACGCACCGGCAAACGCAGGGTTATTAGGCCCCCTACAATTTGGACCGTAGACAAAGTAGTCGCGAGAAGTTGTGACAGGCAGCGAACCGGTTCGTTTGGAAAATCCTGGGGAGACTTATACCCAACAGTGGGCGTCTTACGGTGAACATGGTAATGATGAAAGCAGTAAGAATCGAAAAAAAATTATCTAAGTAAAATATTAATTGATTACTAAATCCGATCATCAGTATTGAACTGTTCCAATGAAGAGAGAACGGATCTTACTGAAGAAGGTCGGTCAATTCTCGTAATTAGGTAGTAACTTTCGAAATCTAGTTCCTTATCAGCGAAAATCAATGTCAAGAGTGAAGATACGACGCTTTTTTGACGGTCGGAAGAATTACATGCAGTTGTTATCTATATAATAAAAACGAATCGTTGTTCGTTAGTCTCGCTAAAACTCGAGAACGGTTGGACGGATTCAGCTTATTTTGGTCTTGAAATATTTGTGGAAGTCCAGGAAAGGTTTATACGGTAATAAAATTTAAAACTCAATTGACAGGACAACGTCTGTCGGGTCAGCTAGTTTAAAATAAATAGTACTCACGTTTTGCGCTGACACCGTGTGAGATCGCTAGCAGCGCAACGATGGTGATAGCTAAGTACATCTGGGCCATTTTTCTTTTCCTGTAACAAACAAAAAACAATTTAGCATGATTTGGACCTAATCATTTGATATTCGAGTAAAATTAGGAAGCTGCAGGTGGTCTACTCTGTAAAAAATGACCAAAGGTTATTTTACAGAATTACCCTGCTGATGCAGGATTTCCCGCAACAATTGTAAAAAAGCATTTAAAACTTAGTTTAAGCCAACATAGTACTAAGTTACTTTCTGAAAGAAAGGCTTGAAGGATAAAAAGTTATAATTATTTACACTGCACAGTTTGTTCCTCTTGCTACGCCGTAGCTCGTAGGTCTACGTCGTAGGCGATACAGCAAGCCAAGCAACGAAGTTTTAAATTGTTATGTTAAAATATTTAAAATGTACATTTTGGTGATTATAATTTTTAGGTCTACGTCGTAGGCGAAGCTACGAAGTTTTAAATTGTTATTTAACAAATATTTAAAATGTACAATTTGGTGATCATAATTTTTACGATAAAGTTATCAAATAAGTGAGTGGGCCCAAGTTATTTTATGAAAAGGATGAATTCTGTTTATGTTAACGGATACCCATAACTTTTCAAACTCACTGAAAATTTTTGGGAGTTCTATTCTCACAATTTCTGTGTAGGGGTGATTGTTGTAATTTTTTTATTTATTTTTATTTCCTTGTTTCAAAGATCCATAATATTATAATAATTGGAAATTGAACCTAACGTACTTTAAATATTGCCTAGAATTAACACTTAAATTTAATATCGACACTCAGGTTGACTATCAAAAAACATAAACATTTGAATAATTTAGCAAATTGTTAGTTTCAATATTAGTGTTATTAATTTATGCCTGTTAGGGTGTTACCAGACCAATCGATCGATCGTCGATCGATGACATCGATCGATGGTAGAATGGATTAGTCGACGTCGATCGATAGTTTCTACCAGACCAACCGATTGATTGTCGATCGATAATAGATCCATGGTAGAATTTATTAGTCGATGTCGATCGAGCTGCTTGATTATTACTACTGATGGATTATAGCTGGGGTTAATCGATCAACGTCGACCGATGCCATCGACGGGCAATCGATCGATTGGTTAGTGGAACGAAATCCGTCGATCAGAAAAAGCTACCACACCAATCGATCAACGTCGATCGATGTCGATTGATGGCATCGATCGTCGATGACCTTAACTGATTAATTAGACTAAAATTGACTTTTACAAATATTCACCAAATTCTTATGGTCCAAGATCTTACGAGTCGCTACACTTGCGTCATTTTAGAGGGGCTGAAATGTTTAGTTATAATATTCTCCCATCCTCATTTCAACATCGAACGAGCAGAGATATGACGAAGCGTCACCGCTATACGCCTGAAATTCCAGGGTTTCAAACCAAGCGCTTTGCTTCCACACTTCATGGAATTCACTGCCTCTCTCTGTTCTCAATATTATAATCAATAGTAAATAATATAATCTGGGAATCTTCAAGGCACGAGTGAACCAGAGCGTGCTCCACGTGTTTAGGCCACATCATCAGTTAAGATCAGGCAAGTCAAACGCAAGCCTACTAGTTTAAAATATAAAATATACAGAGGAATATGTAGATGAAAAGGTATGCATACGCGAAGCTAGCAAATAGATGACTTAGGTCACAAAGTAGGTAAGGCTGCGGCGCGCCCAAGCAGAGAGACCACTCAGAACAAACCGCCATTTTTGGCACGCACGCATTGACATTACGTTTATAGGCATCAAGCAGTTTCAAGCAGTCTTCAGTCTCGACTGTCACGTGTGTCTAAATGAATAAATAAGAAACATTGACATTTCAAGACGAACAAGAAAATTTTGTTATAAAAAATTGCAAAGTAGGTACTCTTTGCAATTTTTTTTAAAAAGATTTTGTTTGTGCCAACCATTGTCAATAAAATTCCATATTGTCACAAATAAAACCTACAGAGTCAATTTAGTAGCAGCCATGGATAGTAGCAGCCCTAGTGAGTCTGGCAAGTTTAGGTAATTATTTTTGAAGATGGCGGGAGCGGTCCTTCTGTAACCTTTATATTTTGTGCTTAGGCGTAGAGACTCTGGGTCTCAGTCCATAGTACCAACTCCATTGTGATGATTCATAATTTTTTGAAATCAATTGTTTTTTCAGTCAATAACACCAATTACTTATTTACAAAACAGTACTTCTTTTGTTTCATTTGTTGGCAACATCGCGGAATCTTTACAAATACTTTTACTTTGGCTTTGAAGCTTGTTTCGGTAAATAATAAATGTATAACCTACTAATAATTTATCAAAGAAAATCACTGCTTTAATTTGAGGTACCTACCTACACTGTTGTGGACTTCAAAATCACTGATTTATGTAGATGTTAAAGTACTTAAAGACACAACACACATATGACATCATTATCATCTGCCATGCCTTTTCCCAACTATATTGGGGTCGGCTTCCAGTTAACTGGATGCAGCTGAATACCTGCTAAGTAAACGAATAGCTAAAGATTTAAATCTTATTGTACTAATATTTTTAATTGTATGTTTAGATTTTTCTATGTTTGTTATTTAATCACGCTTTAAGGGTTAAACGGAATTGGATTAAATTTGCCACACATTAGATATTAATCTCACTAAGCATGGAGGACTTAGTGTTTTCTTTTTCCGTTTTCGTGTTCCTGTACGAAAACGGAAAAAGAAAACAGGACATTTCTTAATTATGAAATTCAATTTCTCGATCGATTTTTCTTTTTGGCTTAATTCTGATTCTGATTTTCGTCTTGATTCGGAATAGAAGAAGAAAACATGTTTGACTCCAAGTGAAATAAAATAAGCTTATGATGCTTAATTCGCAAGTTTACGCAGATAAACTCGCGGGCAGAAGCTAGTGTACCCATGCCAAATGAAGATCACTTTTTGTTTCATTTGTTTATCATGAAAACAACAATTGTATTAGAACTAGATGTGTGAGCTCACTGTCTGTCTCTATTTCCATTTTCCGCGTGACAAAAGTACGGTTATTGAAATCCTTGAAAAGAACTATTAAATACTGGCAGTTTATTTTAAAATAATTTAAATACGAAAAGGTTACTATAGAACCACCTGACGCACTTTGAAATAGGAACACTAATTTAAATATTCAAATACGAATGGAATATCATTATTAGCCAATCGTGTTTTGTTGAGGGTTATTGAACTGTTTTAGAATGATTTCATTTTAAATGGAATACTAAGTGAAATAGGTTCGAAAATTATTCATTAATTATATTAAAGTAAGACAATAACATTGTTTTCCAAGGAAAACCACAACCTTCAAATTAACTTCTTCAAATTATAACAAATTTTACACAGCATGGTTTTTTTTATTTTATTTAAATTCGCGTTCAAAACCAGTATTCAGTACAAATTAAAGATATTTCCGTCATGTTACGACCAGCAAACCGAGAAACACGGACCAGCCGATCCGCAGCGAAACGTAATCAGAACATTCCCACCGGGAAAACAACTTAGTTACACATAACCGGACGTCCGGAGACACCGTTATCGTGGCCAATGTAACTTGCACTCCCTCGATACCTCTTCACCTCCACAAAGTTCAAGCAATCACTTGAATGAGAGGTCAAGATGTAATGGTAAATGCCCACTGGCGACAATGTGATTTGTGGCCGTGCGTCTGTCCTGAATTCTGGAGTACTTCGATGCATTTTGCCGTGGAATTGATTTTATCGTTTGCGTCTCAGTTCAAGCGTGTTTTCCAACTGTATTTGCGAATGTTCGTGTTGCAATGTCATTTGGAAATATCTGGTTGGACATTTAACTAATTTTTGAGTAAATAGTTCTAGTTTAGGTGATCGAATGTTCTTAGGATAGAACTGTGTTCGTCGCGGTTATGTTTGGATGCAAGTAGAGTTTTCTGTGCCAATTGAATCTTCTTTCCAGTTTAAATTGAAGGGTGAGCATTGAAGACATTCTTTTGTAATATTAACGTCTAAAAAGTACTGATTCTCAACCTTATTTCGTTAAGTAAACTTTTTTATCTACGGATACAATACAGTCACGAGCGAAAACATGTAAACAGTTGATCTCATTCTAAACTGATTTTCTCTTAAACTATTGATTAACATGTTATGAGGTTACGAATAGGGTATTTTTGATCCCTAACTACTATAAAATAGGTTTTATCTATAAGTTGAAATAGTTATTTCATGAGAAAATTGCTTTTGAATTTTGCAATCTGTATACATATTTACGCTCGTGACTGTAAGTTCATAAGTTGACTGTACAACAATACTAGAAACTATATGTACTGCATTTATTTACATAATTCTTTGTCACCGAAATATGAGAAAGGCCACTGATTTCTGTAGGTCATTGAACCTAGCCTTTTTATGTGAATAAAGATTTATTATTATTTTTAACCTTAAAACGAGTTAACAAACTATCAATTTTGTTTAGGCTGTGCATCCAGCTTCATCCATACTTCCATACTTTAGTTACTCTACTTTTTTATATTAATGCGAAAGTAACTCTGTCTGTTACGCTTTCACGATGAAACGACGGAACCGATTTTAATGAAATTTGATATGAAAATGCTTGAACCCTGGTGAAGGACATAGGCTACTTTTTAATCCTCGACTTCATCTGCATCCGCGATAACCGACATTCTGGCGGACAAAGTCGCGGGCAAAAGCTAGTTTAAAATAAAGGAGTTGTTCGATTTTGGGCCACCACTATGTACACTACATAGATGAATAAGGATAAATAAGGGGATTTCCATAAAAATACAAACATATTAATTTGAAGAAGAGTTTAGGTGTAAGAAATGATTATTTGGGAAGAATTTTTAATATGATAACCCAATTTTTAGGACAGCCATGACGTTGCGTTTGACAGTTTTGGACAGTTTGACGTTTGACAGTTTGTGACATTAGCGACTTTCTTTGACTTTGTCTTTGAATGATTGAGTCGTGTTCGCGCGCGTTGGTTTGGATGTGTTTCGAAGTTGTCAGTGATTGTTTTTGTTTTGTAGCTTACTACTACGGA
This sequence comes from Charanyca ferruginea, assembly GCA_947361185.1. Taxonomy (NCBI): domain Eukaryota; kingdom Metazoa; phylum Arthropoda; class Insecta; order Lepidoptera; family Noctuidae; genus Charanyca; species Charanyca ferruginea. The sequence goes on from OX376073.1 coordinate 21,536,003, forward strand.
TATTGATTGAATACTTCTCTGTTGACCCCGGCTTTGTTATGTAGTTTCTGATTCGCCTGTGATTTGAATTACGTCGTTTATGGTAAGTATATTCTACAATAACAAGTTCACATTCAGGTATGTCCCCTATAACCTATGTATTGCCTTGTTTTTTCTAAATCCTTTTTCTATCAGATGTTTTCTTCCCTTGTTCCATAATCTAACAGATTTTAACTCATTAATTCCAGTTTATTAACAATGGCGTGCCTATAATGCAACTCTGTAATAGATGAAAATGAACAATAATATGTTGCCGATGATAGGGGTCCAGAAATAATTTCGTTCATCAAAGGGTATCTTCATATCGGGTAAAAACATTTTATTTATTTCTATTCTGTAACATATCTATGAAAACTGTATAACCTCTTATTTGTTTTGTTTTAGGTTGGGGTAATGAATGGGGTAATGTGCTCACAATGTTTTGACGTTATAATGCAAGAAATGTTTTGTGATAATCATGAACTCCAGCATCGCCATGATAGTCATGTTTGTGTTAGGTGTAGGAGGTCTTTGTTTAATAGACGTGCTCACTCTATTCCTGAGGGTGCCGTAAAACAATATATTCCTGAAACCATTGCTCCAAGAGAGGTAAGCACCTCTACTATTTTTCTTTTTTGTTCATAAACGGCAGGCATAAATATAAAACAAATGCAGATATTTCTTGATTATAATCCAAAACAACAACGTTGCAGAACAAAAAAGAACAGTCATTTAAAGTTATCCAAATAACTATCTTTAAACTATGCTTATTTTATTACTATACATATATTACTATATCTCAATTTCATATTTTTTATATTAGATACCCGAGGCAGGCTTGATATGTTTTGCTTGTTGGGTACATACTCGGAGTATAATTCAAGAAAGAGGAATTGTAGCAGCTCCTGTAGTTAACACAAATTCATGTGTATGGTGCCGACGGTCTCTTACCCATTGACACAGACACTCTATACAACAAGGACCTGAACGCACCATAATCACAGCAAGAATATATCCAAGAGAGGTAACAGTAACACCTTACTTAATTACCTACTTTTAGAATGAAATAATTGTGCGAATAGCCTATACACCTACAGCCGCTTTAAGTCAGCCTTCGTATGTTTGTGCATGAAGTATTTATAAATAAATAATACATAATGCATTCTTTTGTTTTATCTAGATTCCACCAGGACGACTGGTTTGTTATGCTTGCTGGGTAGCAGCACATAGAAATGTTGAGCATGCTTCAAGGGCTGAGGATGACCGGCAAAATTCGGGCCCATCTAACCTTCATCAAAACACTATGTGTGCATGGTGTGGAATGTCTCTGCACCGTAGGCAAACACACTTGGCTAGTGGTCCATGGAGAGATGAAGTTGCAGCAAGAATTTATCCGAATGAGGTAGGTTAATTTTTTTTTTTTATTAAAGCTCTGTACACTGGTTACGATATTGTATGCTTGAAAGACTAACCAGTGACTATTAGTCAATTGTAATTCTTAAAGCTAAATTCTATAAGCTTCACATATCAGTGCCTATTTGCTTTTATATTTAACAACCCTTTCTGTTGCTACTATAACTAAATTATTTTATTGTTTCAGTTACCAGAACATGCGCTTCTTTGTTCCTACTGCTGGAGACTTGTACAGTACAATATAAGAATGGAAGAAGAGGCGCAACTTGATATCCAGCCACCAAGTGCATCAATAACACTTGATTGTTTTTCACACACAACACAGACAAGTTCTCATTGTTTTGTGCCAGCTTGTACCAATTTAGAACGAAATAGAGTACCGGAATATTTAAGAAAAATTATATATTAAAATCTGAAGAATCAAGTCTCTAATTAAAATAATTAGTTATTATTGTAGTTTTATCTCGGGAAAACGGACTGTGGGTTGCTGTGCTCATATAATGACCATTGTGTGGTATTTGGGTTGGGTGCGGTACCAAAAGAGCATAGAAGCACTAGCGTCATTCTTGAATGGAATATTATTATGGGGTGATGTAGAAAATGAATACGTAAAATAAAATCACAAATCCTAACAAGTTGTTTTATTTATATTCCTCACATGACTGATGTCTCATCCTCTTACAAGTCGCTAATATTAGAAACTAAATATCATGAACTTGATTGAAAATAGTTACTGTCTAGTTGGAATAGAGCAATTGATGTCTTCCCAGCTGTTACTGTGTAGATACAACTTTTACAATAACTTGTTACGTTTTCTGGTGCTGCACAGCTCACTATTCTATGAATCTTCGAAGTCCAGAATATATTGATCAGCAGCAAGGACACAGTTTGATAAACCAAATGCGTTCAAGTCTTGTTTGTTTGCTCCTTTTGACACAGGTAACCAATCTCTAGCTGCTCGAATAGGTTATATAAGATTTGCTGCCGTAATCAAGTAGAACATTCTGTACCTAGTACTATTTTATTATTATATCTCAAAACCCAAGTATTTTTGGAATTATTCATGTGTTTTTCGCAGTATACAGTAGACACTTTAATCAAATGTCATTGTCAGTCAAAATGTCATTTGGCATAATACTGATCCGCCATATTTATATGTTGTGTTGCTCTCCTTGGTCGAGTTAATTTGTTTTTACACTAAAACGAAGTAAAATTATACACAATCACCATAATAAAACGGTTTCTATATTGTGTAGCCATATTTACATATGGTGTACATAGTGCTGGCCCAGGCTCCATACATTTTCCGAACATCTCCTTTAGAATAACCGAGGCAGCTAAGGGCGGGTTGCTTCAGCTATACTTTACTGACGGGTAATAGACAAAAATGCCGCTAACTATAGCCAAATAAAAAAAAGGGTGGTTTCACAAAATCGTACCTCAAAAAGTTACTATTACCATCAGCGTAATTTTGTGTTGTCAAACAGCTACGTCAAACATCAAAATAGTATGGAATCTCCTTTTGAATAACTTTGACTGACGGATTTTTACATCATGAAACAACCCGTTATATTTAACGTACGTTAAACATCTTAATAAAAACTTTTAACCGTCGGTATGTAACGTTAACCGACTGTTTGAAACAACCCGCCCTAAGAGATGACCAGTCAAAACTGACGGTGCCCGTTCACGAACATAAGTAATAAGAAATAATAATAAGTATTTATTTCTCACCACAATAAACATTGCAGAAATTGTTACAATTTCAGATCATACATTCGTACGTTTAGTTTACTGTGGGAGACTGGTGCCTAAGCTAGACTTTAAGACTACTTTAAGACTACTTTAAGACTAGACTGATGGTGATGGTTTTGTAACGGTGCAAAGGAGGAAGCGCCGTCTGAGAACCTCCAAGAACTGCTGCGGCACGGCTCCCGTGGAGCCCAATACCATACGTGCCGCGATGCCGAACACGCCGGTGTACATCTCCCGCCTCCACTACACCACTACGGCGGAGGACATCGTCGAGTACGTGCGCCGAAAGACCAACTACACGCCGAGAGTGCAGCTGTTGGACTCGCATCGCAACGTCAACTTCAGGGCGTTTGTGGTGCGGCTACCAACGTGTTATCTGCAGCTCGTCATGGTGGAGGACTTTTGGCCGAAGGGTGTGGTGTTCCGTCGCTTCCGCGGACAAGTGCCACACGATCGCTCAGTGAAGTGAAGTAACTAACATAGGCATAAGATACTATACCTACTAACAAGTAATGTAATTTAGTTATGTATGTTAGTCTATAAGGTATATATTGTATGGGTCTTGTTACCTGAATTAAATGATTATTATTATTATTATTATTATTTAAGGGCCTGTGGTTCAGGTCACCAAACCAAACATAACATACTGATCGACGTCATTTCGAAGGGAACCGAATAGGTATTCCATCAGGCACACAACATAACCCAATCCATCGGTAAGTTAGCAAGGCGTTAGGTTAATAATTGAGTTTGTAGCAGTTACCACTTTCACTTACAGCGTTTCTGACCGCCGCGGTACAACTTGACATGTTTACTTGTAACTCTATTACCATAGGGTCTGTTTCCTCTCAAGTAATTGGGCCTTAGTACAGTTTATTTTACATACTAGCAATCCGCTCAAGTTTTGCACGTGTAAAATAGTATGGGTACTACTAAAACTTTCGTCAAGAATTTCTTTGCATGATCTAATAAAAAAAGTTTTTTCAAAAAAAAAGAAAACCGCCTTCAAAAACTAAAAAGTGATAAATAACTTTAGCACAGAACACACATTACTTTACTTTCTGAAGTCGGTGGTGGTGGCTTTGTGTTTGTTGTTTTGTATTGCCACTGACTTCCGACTTTTTTTTTTTACTTTTTATTTTTCGCTTTTTAGTGTTGCCTTAACATCCAAATCCATTAAGAAACGGCAACACACTTAAAAGAGATTGTAAGTCCTCCAGTGATTGAAGAAACTAAAACGTCGTCTAAGTAAGTTTTTTTGGGAATTCGTTGATTTTCCCAAAAAGGGCTGTACCAATTTTGATACAATTTATATGGGACCTTTTCGGGATAAACCCCTTTCGACCAAAAAAGAATTTTGCAAATCCGTCTATATATGACAGAGTTATGCCCGAACATATATAAAATAAAATAAAATATATATATAAACATTCGAATTGATAACCTCCTCCTTTTTGAAGTCGGTTAAAAATACATTGTAAATGAGTTTAACTAGGATTCATAAATAGATATTAGAATGACAATATTATTATCATCAAACAAGCCTATTGCCCAATGCTGTCCACTGCTAGGTACTAAGTAGGTATACTTCCCCCAGAGATCGCTAACCATAGAATATTATTATAAATAATATATAGAATGACATATAGTTGTTCATTTACCTTTAAAACTTTACCTTCTAGTGTCTATGACTTGACATTGTTGGCAAATAAATAAATCTGATCTGAAAACTACACCCAAACTTGTCATCCACCGGTTTCTCGAACCAAAAGCAACAAAAATGTGATTGATTGACTGAATGATCAACTTAGCCACAAACTTTAACAGCCCTAAAAAACAATATTCATCAAAAATTCCAAAACATAACACCGGTACTCGGAGAACCGTGATGGAAAATGCTTTAAAAAGAGCTTTAGCATTGAAGTTGGAGGTCATCATTTCATCAAACAAAACACTAGTATTCAGCTGCATTCAGTTAGACTGGAAGTCGACCCCAACATTGCTGTAAAAGGCTAAGCGAATTACGACCTTACAAAAAAAAACTGTCATTATTTACGCGCAGTAGGTATAACATGAATTATTACTACAAAAGTTACCAAGTTCTCTTATGTCAAGAGAGTGTGTTCTATATTGAACTAAAACTTACTAATGATCAGTCTAAACTACTTCAGTTAAGTTTAAATATTTGGTAGTCTCGCTAACAGTCATCATTTCAGCCGAAAGACGTCCAATGCTGGAAATAGGCCTCCCCCAAGGGGGGGTATTGCCATAACCGCCACGCTTGGCAGGCGAGTTGGCGATCGCAGTATGGTTGTTACAAATGCACAGAGAACGCTGCTGCCCATTCTCTGGTACGTCCCTTAGTCGCCTCTTACTACACCCACGGGAAGATATGGGATGGTGCTATTCTTTACGTCCGACACCATACGGACACGGATGTTTGAATAATATCACTTTAGATTATGAAATTATCGTTGTCTAGCGGTGTGCAGTATCAAACGTACTGCACAATATTATGTTTAAAAATGTGTGGATAAATGGAGAGGGAGAGAAAGGCCAAAGAAAAGATGGATGGATTGTGTGAAAAATAATATGAAAGGAAGGGGAGTCTGTAATAGCATGACGGTTGACAGAATGGCATGGTAGAAGAAAACAGCTTGGTCTGACCTCAAGAAATGAGGCAGGTAGGTCGATTCTGTAAAATTCAAACAACAACTCGCATCTCACATCGCTATTCACTCTCACTTCGCATAAGGTTCAAAATGACCTTGATATATTTGACACTTTGAATCGGGTTCGAGTAGAAGTGAGCGTCGAAGTGACGGGGAAATTACCTTACAGAATGCCACTTCTTATGTCATCCCATACTTTTTCAGCCAAAATCTCCCTGTCAATTTAGTTCAACTCGCTGACACGCTCGCAAGAGTGGCGCTAGTGTAAATTCGAATTATCAACCAAGTTTTTAGAATGCCAATCAAGAAACTCACAGCGGATTCAGAGTCGAAGTTTAGAATGAGGTCTTACAGAATCACACCCCAGGGCAGAAAGGTGATGATGTTGGAGTGAAAACTAGAAAAGTATGATAAGTATTGATTTGTCAATGACTAGCTTTTGCCCGCGACTGTGTCCGCGTGAAAGTAAAGTAAATCATAAAACACAGATAATTTGATTTGTTCCAACATGAGTACAGATAAAATTAGCATATAAGTTGTTAAAAATATCATAAACAGGTCGTCATGCTTGCCTTAGACAATGAAAACCTTAGAAAATAGTAATATAACCACAATTCCGTTATCCAAATTAAATTGATATAGTTCATATAAAAAATATAAAAAACATGCATCTATATAAGTAGTAGTCAAAATAAATAGGTCAAAATGATTATTATGATTCACAATATTTTCACATAAAAAATCATGAACGGTGTAATACGCTCTTTCTGCTAAGAATTTTAGCATTCGGCAATAGCGTAGCTTATCAAAATATTGTTTTACTGATAAGTAAAACAATATTTTTAATCAGACGGGTAGTTTCCAAGACTACTTCCTACATCCAAACTTACAACCTTTATCTCTTTATAATATTAGTATAAAGTACACTGAACCAAAAATAATTTCCCCAAAAATCGACTGATGTCTAGACGTTAGTACTTAACTAGGGCATGTCCTACATTCCTCGATGCTGATTGGACGCGATACATTCAACGGGCTTTTGCAGCCGTCCCTTTGATTTCAAGGAGTTTAGGAGATTATCGGACATATGGAAAACGGCGGACAATCCGATTGGCATTTGTTCCGGTTCCATATTCACAATATCGGAATATACATTTTTGGTATAAAGGCCGAATATATGGTTTTGGAAACATGTATTTTTGGATTTGTTGACTAGAGATACAATTTTATTTAAGCACGTTTGCACCACCAAAAAACTCTTCTAGCCATGTTTTAGCTCTGAACGCTTTTCGTTCTAATCTGTTAATTGTTTTAGCTTCATACAGAAAACATAATGTACACGTGAGTGTGTCATGTGTGTGTTTGCTTGTGTGTGTTGCGTGTGTGTGTGTGTGTGCATAATATTTCGTTTCTAATATATTGCAATTTGACTGTTTTATTGCTGTTCTATTACAGTTGATATAAATGCACCGAAACTGCAACCGACTACATTTATAGGCGCTACACGCCAAATGCATTTGAATGCAGTCTATGTGCAGTTGGCGTAAAGTTCTAATGCACTCCATCTGTCTAGACACTTAGGTACTTGCTTCCGAACAATTACATTTTTCGGTTCAATGACAGCAAGTTCTTTCAAAGATTAGTAAAATAAAATCATAAATCTTTTGGTCTTTTGAACAAATATTTGTATGGCCTACAGATTGTTGTTCCGGGTCTGGCTGTTTGTTTAAGTGAGTTTATATGTTTGTAAACGCATCCACGACACAAGAGTAATTCCTAGTGTGGGGCAACGCTTTTTTTTATACGTTTTTTTTTCGCCACAGTCATGTTTAGATGACAAACCTAAATATGCCCAGCACGCCACGGTCACGACTAGATGACAGACTTTTATAATTGTAAATAAAGATAGTTAAACTTGTAAAATAACATTGTGTACTACTTATGTACCATCCTAATTTACTCATGATACTTTTTTATTGACTCATCCTAATTTATATTGAACTTAATTTATGTTGAACTTCTTTCTTTATAATAATAATAATTGAATAATAATAATAATTTACTTCAATAACAGATTGTAGATTTACACGTTTTTGTTTTCTCAAATAATAGGTAACACAATTATAGTCTACAATAAGGTGGGTGAAGCTCTTTCCTCATAGCTAGGCTGCAAAATAGCTTGTGTTTAGAAGACACAGTTTCGATCCCCAATAGTTAAAAAATTACTCAAGTACGTGTCACATCAGATTGGTAAAAATGATAAGAACAGACTGCAGTGCATGGAAAATCTACATTGAATAAATACTTGAAAAATAAGAACTATCGCATGCATATGTGTGAGAGATAGTGTGTGTGTGTGTGTGTGGGTGTGTGTTCGTGCGTGTGTATATGTGTGTGTGTTGGTTGTCTTTATATTTCATCTATCTACATAAAATGTGAAAAAGTTTACCAATTATAGGAAGGATATATTCGTAGCTTGACGCCGAGGGCACACTTTTGATTTTTTAACGTCCCGATTTATAATCGGATGGCAGCTCACTTCACCTACGTGTTCACCGAGGGAGATTGTAACAGAATAGCACTGTTGGTTAAAAAACTAGTCGTTGAGATTTCAAGTAGGTAACCGACGTTTGTCCTCAGTTAATTAATGATTGCACTCAATGCATGCAAACATTAAATAAAAATAACTAACTCAACAAAAACTTTGCATGTTGATAAAGTCTTGAACTATAAAAAGGAAAGTTCAAATTCCATGATAAATTAAGTAAATCATAAATGTTTATTTTTAACCGACTTCAAAAAGGAGGAGGTTATCAATTCGAATGTTTATATTTTTTTTTATGTTTGTTCGGGCATAACTCTGTCATATATAAACGGATTTGCAAAATTCTTTATTTGATCGAAAGGGGTTTACTCCGAAATGGTCCTATATAAATTTTACTAATATTGATCCAGCCCTTTTTAAGAAAATCAACAAATTCCCAAAAAAAATACTTAGACGACGTTTTTCAATCTTTGGAGGACTTACGATCTCTTTTAGGTGTGTCGCCGTTTCTTAATGGAGTTGGATGTTAAGGCAACACTAACAAGCGAAAAAAAAAGTAAAAAAAAAAAGAAAACCGCCTTCAAAAACTAAAAAGTGATAAATAACTTTAGCACAGAACACACATTACTTTCGGAAGTCGGTGGCAATACAAAACAACAAACACATAGCCACCGCCACCGACTTCCGAAAGTAATGTGTGTTCTGTGCTAAAGTTATTTATCACTTTTTAGTTTTTGAAGGCGGTTTTATTTTTTTTGAAAAACCTTTTTTTATTCCCCGTGTCTCAAACACAGAATGCTGTTGATCCCGGCTGTCATTCCCGGTTCCCGGTTGTCAGTCGTTATTGGTAGTCAGAAGCTAGAAAATCTGACAACCAGTCTTACCAAGGGGTATCGTGTTACCCAGCAACTGGGTTGTGGAGCTCAGACAGGCAGTCACTCCATGTAAGACACTGGTATGGAACCTGGACTGTATGTACGTGGGTCACTGTTGTGCCGTCCCTCATGGGACGTCGTAGCAGTGACCAATTGTTGTTAAGAGGAAACACAAGGGCCGTTTTTCCATACAAACTTAGTCCCCTGTTTCCTCCCTGGATTATGCCAGTAGATCAATTATTTGTTTTTTAAATATCCATGACTACTATTGGCATGTCCCTATGTTTTCCTTTTTCTCATAAATTTATTATTAAAAGAGATATGAATATTCAAAAACCTAAAAAATTGGCATGATTTTCCGCTGTGTTCAAACATTCAGAAAACAAATTTGCCTTGATTATATAAAAAATAGAAAACATAGGAACACGGCAAAAGCCTTTCTTTATTTTTTTTATGAAAAAAGCAGTTAAATCGGTTAAGTTTTGGAGAAGAAATCAGGGGACTACGAATCATTGATTTTGTGTTCTTTTAATAGGTATTTTCGGTCAAAGCGGCAGTTGTCTCTATCGCGCTCTGCGGTTCGTGTTCGGGCATCGCGCGACAGCAATAGATTTTACAAATACCTAATTTTCAATTCTCTAGCCCGTGGTATTTCCTCTTAAGAGCGCCCTTCCCCGTCGAATGAACTTCAACGCGAGCGTGATTGAAAATTTTTTGTTTCAACCAACGCAAAGCTCGGAAACAAACGAGTGAGTGAGAACGCGATAACATCTCAGGAAAATTGGCGCGCGGAAATTTTACAAAACTTGTTCCAGGACATACGTGTTTTTAAAAAAGCCTTACAAGTTTTTGATAAAAATGTTTATAATTTAGAATCTCCATTACATGTGCAAGGTTTCTATGAAGCTGTTTTTTTACTATTTGATTGCATGAGTGCATTATGAACGGCTAAAGTTCGGATAAAATTGTGCAAAAAAACTGTTTGTGGGACGTGTTTCCTAAATTTGTGTCTCAAAAAAGTTTATTTTTGGCTTCATACAAACCTAGATTTAAACCACAAGATACCTGTGTGTTATAAATATTTGGAAAATAATTAGGTATAACGCCGTAATCGCGTACGAGCGTTTGTATGGAAAATATGACGGGATGGGCGCTCTTAATACTTGTTTTATTTGCTTTTTTTTTGTTTAGTGTCTGTTCTTACTAACATAGTCGTAAGTTTTACTAACAATCTTGTTTAGTCTTGGTTACTCGAATAAAGAAAAATTCTATTCTATTCTATTCTATTCACTTGCATCCGATTAGACTCGAGGCCCACCCCAATATAAATAGTTTATGAAAAGGGTAAGTTTAGGGAAGAATTTCAGGCTAGGAATTGTTATTCCAAATATTATTGTTGTTATTTGTTGTTTGAATTTTAACTGTAACGGGGTCAATAGTTGTGAATACTTTAGCTTTAAGCCTTATGTAACACTGTAACACTAGCACTTAATCCTTCGTTCGCGTGAATTTCCTCAAGGATCCCTAATTCTTTGATAATGCAATATAGCCTATAGCACTCAAGGATAACGTAGCTACTTATTGGTGAAAGAATTTTTGAAATCGGATGAGTAGTTTCGGAGATTACCCCCTACATAATCGGAGGAGTAAATCTTAGGATTAACCCACACAAGTCAGTAAATGTAAGAATATATAAAAAGGAACGATTTTATAGGGATTTTACCATTAGAATTTAGTGCATGCTGGGTTTTACCAGTGACGGTTGGTAAATGTTGGTTTTGGGAATAAAGCAATGAGTACTTCTTAATCATTTAATTATTTCCGACGACGACATCAGGGGCACCCCGAGGTTCGGTTTGGTTAGGTTCCTTTAAACCCCGCAGACAGAAAGAGAAGGCCCGCGCAGCGGAGCTCCGTCGACCGTCGTTGTGCCAATATTTGACTGTCGTAAATTGTTATTTTCCCCTTAATGCAGCTTTTTACTATTTGTTTACAAGTCTATCATTTCGTTTTTATTCTGACGAACGCGGAATCTGAACAAAACTCCGTTTTCTGACAAATTTATTTCAACATTTACCGTGTGTTTGAGGCAATTCCTAAGATTTGCCAAGTGAATGGTGGTAAATGTTCGAAATAAACGATGGTCATAGAACAGTTCGGTCTTTTACCATTAAGAGTTGGTAAATCTTAGGTTTTACTAGAAAATCTTAGGATTTTCAATTTCAATTCAATTACAGTAACATAAATATAAAATATTTTCTCATTTCATGCTTTTCAGTCAAGTTGTCGTCGAAGTCAGGTATTAACTTCAATTTTATTGTTTACTAGCATCTTTCCCGTGACTTTGAACGCATATATTACGTAGGTATATTCTCTTAACATGCAATACATGTTTTTTGCTGAAAATGTAGATTTTTATAGATGAAAGATTTGTTAATTCGGTGAAGTATTTTTCGAGCTTATCCAATACAAACAATCAAATAATAGATCTTTATAAAGAAGTAGTATAGTAAACATCCATTAAAAAAACCAACAATAACAAATAAGCAACGTTATATGAAAAAAACAGAGTTTCAGAACAATCAGTTTTATGTTCTCGTAAAAATATTCATCAGTTTATGATTACCTTCGTTCGGCACTTAAAGTTATTATTGAGAAACGCGACACAATCTTTTTACATGGAACACGTTTTTTTTTACATAATGGCCTTGAAAAAAAATGTTATAGAAATTATTGTTGTTTATCTATATATGTATGCATTTACAAAAAAAAAATGTATTTGTGTATGTATATCAGCTGTCTGACATCCATAGTACAGGGTCTCCCTAGTTTGGGGTCAGATGGCCGTTTGTGAAAATGTCCCCACATATTATTATTATTATTATTATCATTTATTTATTTTATTTACATATTGTATTATATTTTTAAATATTAGTAAAAAAAATATAAAAACATTTAAAAATATAAAAAATAGTAGCCCACCGGTATCGGGAATAGGGTCCAAGCTGCCGGTGGTCAGGGCTCCTGAGAGAGGAATCTCCTGACTATACGCGCCGTGTCCAGGAGTACCGCTTTCTGTATCAAGCCCTTGATCCAGCTGCCTAACGAGAGCCTCCTTAGGTGTGTATTATTATTATTATTTGAAAGAAAATAATACAGTCAACGTAATACCAATACATACACCGTGACTGATCATTACCAATTTTATCTACATATAACAATCGGTGGGCGTGCTAGTTTGGAGCCTAAAATCCATTAGAAGTCACGACTAAGACCAATCAATCCTGTAATATATTACCTATAGCAGCTATACCTAAGACGTTCATAGGAGTACTCATGTCTTATAGAGATATGAAACAAGACGTTAAAAAGAATAAACAATCTTATTAAATGTGTTTATAGGATGAAAAATGACATTATGTTAGATCGTTTTATCAAACGCTTTTATAGGACTACAAGTCTAGTTAGAATAATAAAGTGATCCTGCAAACGTTTATAAAACTACGTTATAGAATCAAAAGTGCTTCTAAAAATCGCCTCATAGGATGCTCTATTTGGATCAGCGATCTTTGACAAACCGTTTACTGGATTCCTATAGGACGTGCCAACCCGCCAAGCGTGGCGATTATGGCAAGACCTCCCCTTGGGGGAGGCCTATGTCCAGCAGTGGACGTCTTTCGGCTGAAATGATGATGATGATAGGACGTTTAGTCTTATTAGTTAATGATTATAGGAGAATTTTGCTACTTGGGTCGTATATCCCCAAAAGAGTATGCAGTAGGTCACGCAAAAGACTGGCTAATACTGATCACTTATTTTTTTTTTTTTTTTAACTTGTTAAATTGTTCTCACATTGTACCTAAGTTGTATACTCATACAACATGATACACCTAAAGTAATATTTTATTGAATTTAAAAGAGTGTTGGCTCAGAGGGTCAGGTTGGTTGTGGGTTCGCAACCGAACGCGGGCAAGTACTAATGAGAGATTTTTACATTTATGTACTTTCTAAGTATATCTTGGACATCACTGGCATCGGTGAGGGAAAACATCGGATCCTGGACTTATAATAAATAAATTCGAAATCGCCAATTCGCCTTGAGCGCACGTGGTGGTCAATGCTCGTGCCTTCTCTGTTTGAGAAGAGGCCTTTGCCCATCAGTGGGACAGTAATATGCTGGAACTATTATTATAAAAGAGTGTTTATGGAGTTTCCTGCTCGATCTTCTCCTAGGAACCTACTGTTTGGAACGGGCAACTAACTTCTACTTTCTGACTGATTGACTCCTTGATAATTTAATAAAAAGTGACCGTCGTAAATGAATTATTTGAAATAATATAAGGTTTTGAGGAGTCCTAATGGAAATACACAATAACACTTTACCCTACCTGGGAATCAATTCCAGGACCATGTTATAACTTTATCCAGGTAACAACAAAAATCTACGTTAAAAGTAAAATAAATAAAGAATACAGCTGCCGATCCATTAAGAAAGACTTTCAAAACATTTTGTGGAGAAGAATAAGAAACAAAATTAAAACGTTTAGCGAAGTGATAGCAAACAATTGTAGGTTAATGGAACTATAAATAATATGAAAAAGTGTTGTTCGATATCTGACAGCTCTCTTTGATATTTTCAAATCGATCAAGAAGTAGTACTCGGCTTAATTGAGCTTAGACTGAATTCGGATGCAGTTAAAATGCTATATTATTAAGTCAACCAAGAATAAAAATAAAAAGATTACCTATATTTTAGATAGAAGAAGAAGAAATATTTTAGATCTGCAGCTAACCTCTCTCTCAATAAATTAATTAATTATTTAGAACTGATTCAATATTCTAATTACATTATCTACTATTCAATACCTATAAGTACCTATCCAGCCACAATAGGTCGTCCCAAATGTATACCTACTTAGAATAGCTTTAAAATTGCTGAGCGTTTATTTATCCAAAATAATTTAAATTTCTTCGAAAAATTGGGAGACATTTTACAAGGGCCAGTTCATAAAAAAAAAATATCCAATTTTATAAGTAAATTATTGAATGTGGATATTAATTATTTAAGACGAAAACATGTTGCGCCGAACCCAAGTAGCATGGGATATGGGCAGGAAGAAGAAGATTGAGTGTGGATAAGCATAATATATTTGTTACCAACCATTTTAAACCGAGAAAAAATAAAGGAAAGGAGGTTCAAAAGTCGACACGTATTGTATATTATTTTACACTTAACTTTTACAGATAACCTATCCGATTTTCATAACAGATTTTTCATCACAAATGACGTTTTAAGCGTCGGCGTCGTCTGAAAGAGAAGAGCAAGATTTATGACATGGAGTTTAAAAAACCAAAATAATTTATAATCATTTACTACTTTACATATTTTGTAAGATTTTGTCTAAAAAAAGAACGAAAAATAATGGAAATATGACGCGCCATGGAGGAGGCTTATGTCCAAGAGTGGACCTCTAGTACGAGTAAGCTGAAGTAAAGATGATACCTTACATTTTTTAATTTTTAGTTTTTGACCTATGCGGCTGCCATGTGATCTCTCACCACCCTTTGTATAATAGAGAATTCCTAAAGTTCGTCACATGACACGGTTGGCGCAGTGGCTGAGCGATCGACTGCTGCGCAGCGTGTTGCGGGTTCGATTCCCGCCCAGGGTAAATATTTGTGTGATGAGCACTTGTGTTTGCCTTGTGTCTGGGTGTTGTTTATCTATATATGTATGTATTTAAAATATATTTGTGTATGTATATCAGCTGTCTGACACCCATAGTACAGGGTCTCCCTAGTTTGGGGTCAGGTGGCCGTGTGTGAAATGTCCCCACATATTATTATTATTATTTAGGTGTGTTGTTTGTTCTTCTCAGCTCGAGGCTGGTATTAGCTACATTTACGGGCCAAAGCCAAGAAAATGTAGCGTGTGGTGTGTAGATTGTGTGTTCATGATGGTGTATTGTGATGAGGATTTATTTCGTGTTCTTCTATCTGCATGAACTTTCTGACTATTCTGCAAGTGTTTAATATTGCAGCTTTTTGTAGGGTTACATAGAGGGTTTCTTTAAGATCTAATAATTTCAGGCTATGGAGAAGGTGATTTGGAATAACGCCTGTGGTGGAAAGGACTATTGGGACTACGTATACTTTTTCTTGCCGCCAGATTCTAGTAACTTCCTCCTTCAGCTCTGTGTATTTACTTATTTTTTCAGTGATTGTTTTCTGTATGTTGTGTGTGTTGGGGACTGCAATGTCTATCAGGTAAGTAACTTTATTTATTTTATCCTGTAGGGTTATATCCGGTCTATTATAATGGATGGTTCTGTCGGTTAGTATAGCGCGGTCGAAGTAGAGTTTATGTGTGGTATTTTCTAAGATTGTTTGTGGAGTATAATTGTAGTAAGGTGTGTTGGTGTTTTGTATGAGTGCGTGTTTGAGTGCCAGTTTTTGATGAACGATGTTGGCTACCTGATTGTGTCTGTGAGTGTAGTCTGTCTGTGTAAGTGTAGTGCATGCGCCTGTAATGTGTTGTATCGTTTCCGGTTGATATTATTATTATTATTATACGTAGCTATAATATAATTATATTAATATAATTCATAGCAAGGCATATTAATATACATTTTAAAAATGTGAAACAAACAACGATCGCAGACGTATTATGGGCGAAAATATATTATTATACTAGCTGACCCGACAGACGTTGTCCTGTCCCGATCTAGGGGGATGAAAAAGGGGTGAAAAAAGGGGATGAAAAATAGATGTTGGCCTATTCTCAGACCTACCCAATATGCACAAAAAATTTCATCAGAATCGGTCAAGCCGTTTCGGAGCAGTACGGGAACGAAAACTGTGACACGAGAATTTTATATATAAGATTATAGCTACGTATGTGACGGGCTTAAGGCATTAAGTTCACCTTTGTACCTTTGTGCATGAAGAATAAATAAATAAATAGTATTTCATTCTTTCTTTTTATACCTACGTAACTTTTATAGTTTACTCAAGCCGACGTTATCACCAAAGTCAAATAAAAATATTAATTAAATTAGAAACTGTTAAGCTAATATCATTGACGTTTATCAATTACAATGATTAAAATTTCAAGTCATTTATCACTTGGAAGTTTTGACGGCTCGACTTCAAAACTTTCACTCACCTATCAAAACAATGTAAACTTGAAGCCGCTGCGGAAATTATTGAAATATTTCTATGAGGATTGATTTCTCTGACATATTTGTATGACTAAATATATATTAGCCATGATATATTGCTACTGGTTGATCGAAAATGTGACAGTTTACTTATTTGTTCGAAACTTTGTCGAATTCTGTAAAGCTCACATAAAATATGGTTTTACACGATCGAGCAAACACATCTTCTGCCCAGCTTTTTCCCAACTAATTTGGGGTCGGCTTCCAGTCTAACCTATCGGACCTCCACAACCCAGTCACTGGGTAACACGATACCCTTGGTAAGAGTAAGACTGGTTGTCACACAGGCTTTTGACTATGACTACCCATAGAGACTGCCAAAGAAGTACAAGTGATAGTACGGAGGGTTCTCGGTAACAAAATGGATACGGACCCCATCCTTTCCATTTTCATTGTCGAATTTAAAATACGACTATCCTATAGTATTTTGGCTTTCTTTTATACGACATGCACAATTAGTATTACATATTAATATGAATAAAGCCTTAATAGGGGTTAAAGTCTGAAATTGCTGTTTTATAGTAATAGATACTTTGAGTTGACATTAAACCTTCATGGCATAAGATATTCGAGTGAAACTTTTTGATATCATACCTAAGATTTTTCATTTAAAAAATGTGCAACATTCGATTTTTGAATTTATACTTCGAAATTTGAATATAAGTTCCTACGCGGAACTAACGCAATAGAAACGGCTCGCAATATCAATGCTGCGTTTGGTGAGTAGACTGCTAATGATTATTATATTATTATATTACACTAGCTGACCCGACAGACGTTGTCCTGTCCCGATCTATGGGGGATGAAAAGGGGGGGAAAAAGGGGGATGAAAAATAGATGTTGGCCGATTCTCAGACCTACCCAATATGCACAAAAAATTTCATCAGAATCGGTCAAGCCGCTTCGGAGGAGTACGGGAACGAAAACTGTGACACGAGAATTTTATATATTAGATTTCTAAACGCTTTCGTAATGGAAACTTCGATTTGAAGAACGAAATGGCCATTTTCAATTTGAATATCAGAAATTACGTTATGACAGTTTGCCTCAATACCGACAGACTGATTTATAAAGAGATATTTTTACAGAATAGCACAACTGTTGAACCACATTTTTTATTGAGTTTATTCCTAAATAGAATATAGCATGAATAAAGTATTATTATTTCAAAAGCTCAACTAAGAAAATTACAAACTTATGAGCAAGATTAGTCCTCTTAACTTCTAATCTCTTGGGAGAAAACAAAATCATTAAATATTCGAACACGTTACTTGAAAAATTATGAAACTTAAAACTGTGTTAAAGACTATAATACTTATACCTACCTGTCTATTCGTTGATCAAAAAGTTAAAACGATTACCTACTGACTTTGACAATCTTTATTGAATATGCTAATTATTTTTACTTTCGGTATATCGTACTACTATTGAAGATGGATATGTCACAGACAAATCTCTTAATCGGTTAAAACTACTTTTGACTTCAAAAAGTGCCATAAAGAATGGTACTGTTTGATCATATTAGACCAACAAGAGCAGTCAATGAAAAAATAATAATTCTAGAAAAATAATACTTTGCGTAGGTTATCTGCAAACACATTTTATTTAGAGTGTATCATAGACTGCAGCTGCGTGTCATATCGTGTTGCACGTTGCACGATTCTATTACATGTGACATGTTACGGCTTCCGATAGGGATGTCCTAATTACTTATACTTACTACTCGCACGATCCTAGTGGACGAGAAATGAGAATATAATTATGAGAAAATACGTGTGTTTGTGAGTTTTCTATGATCCTGTTTGAGATTAATTTTAAAGCTATAGTTTAGACTGCAACTTTATTTAAACATATACATATTCGATATTTTTATAAGTACGTACGTACTTTAAAGTTTCCATCAGGATATCGATCTTATCTTTCAAAAGTAAGTGTATGTCTTTTGAGGCGGAGTTCGAGCTGCTCAATGCCGCAAGAATCCGTTAAGTTGTGTAAATACGTAATAGATGAAGATATACACCGTCGGATTTATAGTACAAAATAAGTAATTAGTAAATTAAAATTGCAATACAAATCTTCCGCTGAAACACAAAATAATAACAATATGTGGGGACAATAATTCACACACGGCCATCTGACCCCAAACTAGGGAGACCCTGGACTATGGGTGGAAGACAGGTGATATACATACACAAATACATTTTAAATACATACATATATAGATAAACAACAATCAGACACAAGGCAAACACAAGTGCTCATCACACAAATATTTACCCTGGGCGGGAATCGAACCCGCAACACGCTGCGCAGCAGTCGATGGCTCAGCCACTGCACCAACCGTGTCATGTCTCAATATTACGTAATACATAAATAATTTGACAAATTAATGTGTATCATAATTTATGTGTATTATTAGCCAGTATAAACAGTTTAATACATATCCAAACTATACTTAGGATAAATTTAAAATTAATCAGCGGTAAATATTCTTTCTATCATCGTCAAGCTTTGGTGCTTTTTTTTTACAAGTTCAAGTTTCAACTGTTTTAACAAAACTTTAAAAACCTCCAGGACTCTGTACGGTTGCAAGCAATCGTAATCACAATGTGTTCAATCACCGCGTGCATTATAAACAGGGCTTTTTCTCACCAGAAATTAAAGTCATTTTAAATATTTTTGCTCAAGTTCACTTAGTTTGATGGACTGTGTACGTAGTTAATTACCTGCTATGTGCTGTATCTTTTACATGCTGTATATGATTCGCGAATAATATTTCCATTTAGTATTTCCTGAGAGAACTAAATATCATGCCAAAGGAGCGGTTCTCGTTTCAGACAACTGTTGCTTCCCGCGTGAACACTGCTATTAAATTTATGTGCTAATTTACAAATGGATGCAAACATTATTAGTCTTATGTCCTAATGCAGCTTTTAAATGATTTTTTAGAAGGGCACTTTTATTAAAATGAACGTTAAAAACGACTTCTAAATATTTTTATTAAGTTGACTTTTGGAATAAGTTGAAAATGTTCATGAAGTAAATACACTACTACTGTACTATCATTTTCTACGACTTTTAATATGTTCTTCTGTGTTCATTTTTAAATAGGTACAGATACCTATAAAATCAAAGAAGGTTTAAGATATAATAAAATTACTTAATATCTATGTCAGGTTTTTAGATCAAACATAGGGATAACTGTACGTTTCTAAAAGATTTTGTAGATAATAATAAAATAGGTTTATTATTAGTTTAAATCTTATGTCCTAGTGCAACTTTATCATGAATTTCTAGATTGCTAATATGTGGGCACTTTTATAAAAACTAACGTTGAATACTTCTTCTAAATATTTTCACTAAGTTGATTTTTGGAATAAGTCGGATATTTTCATGAAGTACCTACATACTTACCAATAATTTGTTTTATTGGTAAGTACGAGTATGTACGTAAAATATTTCCAAATAGTGCTCATCATCTTTTTAAAGAAATGTCCAAAAGGTTGGTTTACACTTCCCGTGATCCAAGAGCTGATTTTTACCTTGGTCAGAGATTAAGCATTGCCATCCAACTTGGCAATGCCGCCAGTAACTTGAGCACTTTTCCAGACGACGGTGATGTGGACGAATTTCTTGATGACTTTTTGTATTAGTTTAATAGTTACAGACTTTCTGTTTATTTTACGTGTAAGTTGAAAATTCGTTTAGGTAAAAACTTAAGTTCTCTTATTATTATGTTTTGGTGGAATACGCCGTTTAAAAAACCTTTAAAAACCATAAAATACCTATCAAAGACATTTGTTCGTGTCTGGATAGAGAATATTATAATATATATAAATCTAATAAGAACTGTACTTATTGAACTGGATTCGTATCTCATAAAATGCTCATAAAATTGTGTTCACACGTAGAAGGTTTATTGCATTTATTTGAGCTTTTCTAAGGCGATAACCAAATCTTTTTATAAAATTATCAACGGTTATGCAAAACATTTATTTACGACTGGTTTTATTTTTAAGCTTTCATTTATCTTACATTAAGAGTTAGAACACGAATTAGGTAAGTTAGCGTTGATTTTAAGTAAAAATTGTGATTAGATTGCCATTAGTATGCAATTTTGAATTTCACATAATAAGCTTCGGAATGCTAATTACAGGTGTTTGTGAAATGCAAAACCTAAACTTTTTGGTGATTGTTTGATTAATTATACTTTAAAAAGATTATGATTTATAATCTTAACTTGAAAGTTACTTTTAAAACTTTTAATACGTCGAAAAAGCAAAATTGAACCAATATTTTACCAATATTGCTTTCAGAAATAATTTGAATATTCACCTAATAACACATAAAACTTTTCTAAATCACGCGAAAAAAAAATCAGTTTAACAAAAAATATCCTAAAAACTTTCTATATAAAATGTATTTAAAAACTTACCTTTTACCGAATGAAGGTTTTCTTATCTTCGTTATTTCACCACAGGTTGTACTTGTAACTGATTAGTGCATGGCCTATGCCCTTAAAGTTTAGCTGTCGAGTGCGCTTGGGCGGGAAAGAGCCGCGCTTTTAAACGGCTACCATAGACCTTTGGCTGTATAGAAAGGGGCTGCGTGGGATGAGTGACGTCAGCAGATGTGTATTAAAACATTTGTTTGTATTGTGTTTTTGATAATAATATGTTTTTGTAATGGTGGTTGAATGATAGCGTAAGTGTGAGTCATATTTGTAGGTAAGTTTTTTTAAATATGTCCGTGTTACACGTTCGATACAGGTATATATTTGTAGAAATAGTATTAGTATGTGGGTTTAGATATTCGTAGAAATATAGTTTTACTCATATTTAAATCAATATTTTGGTCATTTCAATCTCATACAAAGCCACCAGACATTTATCAACGTTGACAGTTTTACATTAGGTACTTAATCGTTTAAGTTAGTCGTTTTTTAAATAAAAACATCTGAAAAACTACCCTCGCAGTAGTTTATTTCATATATCAAAATATACTGTTTCATTTATTAATGGAATGTAAAAGATTTACGATCATTAAGATGTTGTTTGAAACTATAACTTAGGTACATTTTAGGCAAAAGATTAGACGATTTGAAAATTATACTATACATGGAACAATCAAAGATTAGCGAACTGAACTCTGACATATTTAAGAGATTTTATTCACATTTCTCTTTGTAATTTAATATTATTTCTATGTTACAATATAAATGTTAAAATTCAAATAGACAATTGAAAAAATGACACATTAAAAGCAATTTAAAACGACAACCTCTTTCTAGTTTCCATACAAACAATTAATTACCTATTTTAAATTTGAACACCAGCATAAACTAATTCGTAAAGTAGGACTGTACATTACAAATACAAACATGAAACACATCAATAACGTTGACCTTTAAAAAATACACAAGCAAAAACTTACAAAAAGTACATATCTATACAATGACTAGCTCTATGTTCCCGCCCTACGCTCGTCGGCCACTCGCAACACAGATTTCAACCTCAGCGAGCAACAGAGACGGCACGTCACCGCTCTATGTCCGTCTCCCTCACACCCAAACTTGATGGCTGCCAAGTTATTAAAACGTGCAATCAGTTGATTGTGGGTAGTTTTTACCACTTTATTAGACTAGGAAGCACTCAACCAGCATATTAATTACAAAGTTGATGTGCTGTTTACATGTAGCGCGTAGCAGTGATTACAAAGCACTCGTGGCCGCGTAGCACTAGTACTGCGTAGCGCGGTTTCACCTGTCCTTTTAAAATATGATACAATACATTGTCGTCTTATAATAATACGATGTGTGAATTGGTAAGTAATATTAATAATTTAAATCAAGAGTTTTAAATAAATAAAAAGTATTGTTAATTTATTTTCTTAAGAATTGAATTCGTATATTTTTGTTAAAGATTCATCTGCTATGTTAGAGTCGGCTTCCAGTCTCATCAGATGCCAGTGTTGTACATGAAGCGACTGCCTATCTGTCGACCACAACCCACTTACTGGCTACCACGACACCCCTTGGTAAGACTGGTTGTCAGACTTTCAGGCTTCTGTATACAACCATACCACTGGTGGTATGTCCAGTGGTCTAAAGCTATACCACTGAGAAAATCATTTGGGTTAGTTAAGTTACAAAAAAAAGGTTAGGTTAGAAACTGTGACCATTAAAGCGCGAAGGCGAGTGAGCGAAGCGAGCGGTGCCGCGGCAGCGGCCGACGAGCGACAGATTCCCTCAATTGTTGGTGAATAATAAATAACCTAAAAAAATAACCTTTTTTTTTTTAAGGTAGGTTAGGTGAGTGGAACAGTTTTAGACTCATCATACCACCAGAGGTATGGCCAGTGGTGTGGTGGCAATGAATGTAACTAAGTTAATCTTCCAAAATGTATTCCATGTATCTGAAGAAAATCCAAAACAATCATATACACGGAAAAGGCGATGTTTGAATAATGAGTGAGTATATCAATTTAGTTCCTACATATAAACTGGATACCAATCAGGAGTTTCTTGTTCCTGCCCAGCCGCCGCGATCCCTCGGGCTATCGCCATCGAATAAAGTAACATGATTAGCATATTATACGAGTACTAGTTATTTTAATGAAACTGTTTCGTTGGTTCAGTGGTCGTATTGCATAACTGTTAAACGTTCTTGAGTGCGATATTCAGGTCGCGAAAAGTGTTGGGCCAAATTGGCTTAAAGAGACGTTTACAACTTGGGAAAGCCCAGCCGCCAAACACCACGGATTACAATTAAAATTGCTTAATAGGTCTAAAAAAAAATTTTTTTTTTTTATTTAGAAATAGGTGATGGTGGTGGGATAGGCAGTCGCTCCATGTAAAACTCTGGTATTCAGCTGCATCCGGTTAGATTGGAAGCCGACTCCAACATGGTTGGGAAAATCAAAAATCAGCCATTTTATTTTGACAGACATATAACATTTTGACAATATTACGAACCGCGTCTAAATATTACAAACTGTGTCTAGAATAATGCAGGTACTGAATAGCTAGGTTATGGCTCTAAAGGGGGCTGTGAGGCTGCTGTACACGCTTTGTCGACCTACCTAAATTCTGGCAAAGGAGAGGTCATCTTGAAGGTTGACATAAAGAATGCTTTCAACTCAGTTAATAGGGACACCTTGCTGGCAGAATCTAAAAAAGAAATACCCCAAATTTATAGTTTCCTTTGGCAATGTTACAGACATCCGTCTAAATTACTATATCGTGACAACCTTTTAGAATCTGCTGTTGGCTGTCAACAAGGTGACCCCCTTGGGCCAGTGATTTTCAGTCTGGCCATTCATCCAATTATTCGTCAGCTAAATTCCAAATTTAACGTTTGGTATCTCGACGATGGTACCTTGGGAGGTGATGTTGACAGTGTTTTAAAAGATTTGATTTTCATTAAAAAGGAACTGCATTCCATAGGCTTACAACTCAACCTTTCGAAGTGTGAATTATACTTATCGGACAATACAGACAGACAATCGACACTTTCCAAATTTAACGCAATAGCCCCAGACATTAAAATTATAGATAAAAGCACTCTTCGTCTCCTTGGGACTCCCATCTTCGAGAATTCCTTTCCCAGTTTTATAGAGGAAAAAATACAAAATTTTAATGACATCTCGGAAAGATTACTCCAAATTAACATGCATTCGGCCATCACCATTATTCGGTTCTGTTGTTTCGGCCCTAAATTAAATTATTTCCTACGCGCTTCCCATTTGTGGAAACACAATCACCTTTTAGAAAAAATGGACCAAATTATCCGTCATACTTTAACATCTGTTTTAAATTTG
This sequence comes from Charanyca ferruginea, assembly GCA_947361185.1. Lineage (NCBI taxonomy): Eukaryota > Metazoa > Arthropoda > Insecta > Lepidoptera > Noctuidae > Charanyca > Charanyca ferruginea. Next base: position 21,560,319 of record OX376073.1, read on the forward strand.
GCAATGGACGACCGTGTTTGGGCCCAAGCTACTCTACCTATTCGTATGGGGGGCCTCGGCGTCCGTAAAATTTCAAGTATCAGTTTGCCTGCATTTATATCCTCGGTCCACGGCACTGAAAAATTAATCAGGAATGTTTTAGCTCCTACACTGGTTGATTTTGATGTGCCGTGCTTCGCCGAGGCCATGGACGCCTGGAAACTTGCTTGCCCGAGCACTGATTTACCCGACAATCCATCTTCTCAGAGGCGGTGGGATGAGCCGCTCTGCAGGTTAGTACAGAATAATTTACTTTCCACTTCTTCTAATTCTGCTGAGCGAGCGCGTCTGCTGGCTGTGGGTAAATGGGAGTCGGGTCTTTGGCTTCTGGCACTTCCGTCGTCAAACGTAGGTACTATGTTTGACGACACTACTTTTCGCCTCGCTGCTTCCTTACGTTTAGGAGCATCTTGTTGTTCTCCTCATCGCTGTCGCTGTGGGGAAGCTGTCAACTGCCTCGGACACCACGGCCTATCGTGCAACCGGAGTGCAGGTCGCATAGCGCGGCACGCGAATATAAATGACATCATTCGTCGTGCTCTCGTCGCCGTCGGCGTTCCAGCAGTTTTGGAGCCCAACGGCTTGGCACGCGACGATGGCAAGAGACCGGACGGCATGTCATTATTTCCTTGGAAGTTGGGTAGGCCTTTAGTGTGGGACGCTACGTGCGTCGACACTCTTGCGCCATCCCATCTTCCTAGCTCAGCGTGCTGTGCTGGTGCTGCTGCTGCGGCTGCAGAAAACCTCAAACGGCGAAAGTATAGTCACCTTGGTGATAACCTTATTTTCGAGCCGTTTGGGGTTGAAACCCTCGGGTCGTGGGGTCCGAGTGCTCATCTCCTTTTTAAGGAAATTTCCAAAAGGTTAGTTGACACTTCTCGTGATCCAAGAGCTGGTTTTTACTTTGGGCAGAGGTTAAGCATTGCCATCCAACGGGGCAATGCAGTCAGTCTCTTGGGCACATTCCCAGATGACGGCGATGTGGAGGAATTTTTTGATGCGTTATTATATTAGTTTATTTTTGGTTTAATAGTTATAGGTTTTTCTTTTTTTAATTGTACGTGTAAATATTGTATATTTGTAAAGTTGTTTAAAATAAATATTTATTATCCGTTTTTTTTGGTACTGAATTCAAGGTAAAAGTTTTACACATTGATGCCTTCTACCGTGTTCCCATACGCATCTAATTCAAATTATTAACCCATCCAAAACTCCATACACCACCACTCCACGCACATACACTGGCCCACTCATACTTTTAAGAAAAAAGAACTTAATTTTTTAAGCAAATTGCAGAATGTTAAAAGTCTTTTTTCTATCCGTACTGTACACAGATTGGTGTAGAGATACGTTTCAGATTACACCAAAATATTACGAACGGTAAGAGTTTAGGTAAATACAGGTTTTACTGAATTCTCTACGTGCATAACTGAAAATATCTGTTTGTTCACCCACCATTTTTATTTAGTTGTTTAAAAACGATGTAAAGGGCAAACGCTTTGGCTTACTCATTTATTTTCGCGAAACCACTGAATATAGAAGATAGAAGAGAAGAATAGTGTAGTGGTGTATAGTATCCGGAATAGTGTATATTTTAGCCTGTCGACGCTTGCAACAGAGGCTACGGAGGTCATCAAACGCGCGTTGTTGACCTTGCAAAAATCTTTTCACACCCTTTTTAAAGACCCCCTTCTGTAATTCCATGGGACAACCATAGCTGGAAACTCATTCAATAAAAGGCGATTCGATTTTTATCCCAGCTCTTTCAATTAACTCACTTTTCCAGAGGTCAATAGGTTCAATCTATTTTACTTTTCTAAACGATTTCTCACTTTTTATATTTCTCCTATATCGTGGGTACGTTTACAAACATATAAACTCACATACACAAACAGCCAAACCCGGAATAATTATCTGTAAGTCATACAAATATTTGTTCAATGCGGGAATTGAACCCGCGATATGCAACACAATAGCCAATCACTCAGCCACTGTGGTAACCGTGCCGACAAAAAACCAATCCAAGCCAAACTTTATTACTGGGATCCATTTACCTTAAAAATAACAACATAAAATCTACTTTTCTTCTTTAACATGTTATGTTATAACTGTTAATTATCCCTTTGCAAATAAAATTAAATACTTAATTATGTTTCTTGCTGCTTTATTTATTACCCATCTATGTCTCGAAGGACCACTTTTAATTAAAAATATTAAACTAAGATTCAGTCCCTCTCATAGTGAAACAAAACAATATTTATTTAGGTTTCATATTTACTTACAACCAGTAACGCCATCTGTGGTCCTACGCATAAATTACAAAGGAATTCATCTGCAAGTTTATCTTACAGCAACGGTTTACCATACTCTGTCTACCTCAACGTTCACAGAGTTAAGATATCAAATTAAGAAACGACACAGTATTAAACGTTTATTTACATTGCCCGTCTTTTTAAACCTTAGCCGGCCATGGATCTTTTAATATTTATTTTATTTCTTTCAATAATTATTTCCTTTCTGCAATCAACTGGTAGATCGGCACAGTTCACAATTTTTCATAAATACTTTTTTATTCATATACCTTTATAGTTGGACACCGTCTCTCAAGATACTGGGAATCCTAGTTTGAGAGGCAGGGCTCACTAATATTGAGTACCTGCAGATTTTTCAACATAATATAAATACGCACCTGTTTTAAACCTCTTTACCACCCATTTACCTGTTTTACCAGTGAATTTAAGTCGCATATCCACCCATATCCACCAACCTTAAGTTTTTTGTTTTAAATTTAAGTCAATTAGATTGTTAAGTCTGTAATGTTTTTATGAATAAATAAATGTATTTTTATTTTAGTTTTACCTAATAATATAATATAATATAATATAATATAATATAATATAATATAATATAATATAATATAATATAATATAATATAATATAATATAATATAATATAATATAATATAATATAATATATGTGGGGACATTTCACACACGGCCATCTGACCCCAAACTAGGGAGACCCTGTACTATGGGTATCAGACAGCTGATATACATACACAAATATATTTTAAATACATACATATATAGATAAACAACACCCAGACACAAGACAAACACAAGTGCTCATCACACAAATATTTACCCAGGGCGGGAATCGAACCCGCAACACGCTGCGCAGCAGTCGATCGCTCAGCCACTGCGCCAACCGTGTCGTCATTAATGAACATCTCTTTGTCATAAAAGTCACTAGCAGACCACTATGCATATCCTGCATGGGGGCAGACGAGATAGCAGCCCATGTGCTCCTGAACTGCCCTGAGGTCGCTTCATACGGGGCAAAGTACCTACTTCGGTAACCCAGGTAACCTGCGGGAGATCGCCAGCGCCGTCAAAGCGCTGCTGGTCTTTCTTTGGGAGCTGGGGTGGATCGAATGATTTACTTCCCACCTGTACGCAATTTACGTGCTGAGACGTGGACTTGCGGACACCTGCCTGTTATAGGTACTTTACCACACCATACCCTTTTTTTGGGGACCGCCGCTGTCGGGTAAAAACACAATAGAAATGCTTCCTTTCGCGTGGCGCGTCTGAAACTGTTAACATTTACATAAGTAATACCTAGTAAGTGTTTTTGCCCTCCGCCATTTGCATTTTAGGTCCGATTCCAATTTTCGTACAGCCCTTTGGTTTGGACATTGGAGTACCATTACGCTGGCACATTTTGGAGGTAAGCAAAGATTCTTCGATTGTTGAGATTTTATCCTTTCCTCTAAACGTCTATTTCGGGTGGACTCAGTTAAGTTCTTACGTATTTTTTATATTATATTCTTAGTTTCATTTAAATATATTACAACACCTAGTCTTGCCATAAATACTGTAACGAAGAAATTTTTTTTTTTTATTTGCCTATTATATTTATTACTTTTACAGTGTGTTAGTTTAATACATAAATATAAACAATTTAAAATAAAAAAAGCTTACTCGAAGTGGTCTCTATTGGCTGCAATACAGTCCTTTAAACGTTGGGGCCAGTTATCAATAGAAGCACGCACTCTTTCCATGGGAAAATTCTTCACTGCAATCGTATGGATTGTTTTAGGGACTCCAAATTATCATGGCGTTTAGAGCAAGCCGTACTCTTTAAAACTGACCATCAATCATAATCCAGCGAATTAAGATCGGGACTAGACGACGGCCAGTCTTCAGCTCTGATGAAGTCCGAAACGTTCACTTCCAACCAAGACTGCGTGGACCGAGCTTTATGACTCGGCGCCGAGTCTTGTTGGAAGGACCATACTTAGTTATTGAACATGGTGTTGTTAAGGGGCTTAACTACCTTCTCAAGAATGGTATCTTGATACACTTGTGACGATGATTTGATACCTTTTTCACAAAAATATGGCTCAGTCACTCCTTCATAGCTAACACCCCACCAAACTATCACTGAAGTCGGATAATGCCCACGTTGCACTCTGTCGACTAATTGGGAAGCTTCCTTAGAGCTTTGAGCATAAATACGGTCATTTGGTTTGTTAAAATGTTGCTCAATTGTAAAGATTTTCTCATCCGTAAACAATATTTTTCTGTAACCTCCCTTTGCGTACCGCTTCAGTAGTTGTTTCGATTTTACCACCTTATTCTTTTTTTAATTATCAGTTAAAAAATTACCAATGCGTCTCTTATAGGCTGCAAGTCCTAAGTCATCTTTTAAAATACGCGACATGGTTCTGGGTGCTATCTTCATCTCCCGAGATAAAATCTTTCGCTTTCGGACAGGATTTCTTCGAATTATTTCCCTTACTGCCTGCCTGCCTTTTTCGTACGAACACTACGTGGACGGCCAGATCTTTTTCTGTCACAAACAGAGGAGGTCTCATTGTACCTATTAATAGCCCAGTACACAAACATTTGACTAATACCAAGCGTATGGAGAGTTTTAAAAATTGCATTTGGCTCCATATCAACTTTGTGTAATGCAATCACAGCGATTCGGTTCTCTTTCTCACCCCACTCCATTTTAATATCCCAAAATATTGTACGATGTATTGGCGCCAAAATTAGAAAACTTGATAAACAATCGTATACAAATGACAGATTTCAAATTCAAATGTAATATCTTTCTTATTTTTAATTGGAACAGTATTTATGGCCAGACTAAGTATAAAAACATTTAATAAAAATTTTAAAAACTAGCTCTTACCCCGCGACTTCATTTGCGAGATTTTTCTCATGAATAATAATAATAATAATACACGCCAACCATTTACTGTTCATTTTATTTACACTTAAAATTAATAAAACTGCACTAAACGCATTGGAAACCTATTATACATTATATTATTTCGGTCCCTTATATATATAATCTTTAAAAAAAAACAATAATTCAACGACAACAAGGAACGGACACAAAAATGATGAAAATTTTATTATGACATAATATGTCAAAACAATATCAATACAAATGGAAAATACTTTGGAAAATACATAATATCGATGGAAAATACGAAACGAAAAGCAGGTAAAAAACGATGTGAACAGTGATGTTGACGCGAGCAGCGGCACGACGAGCACGCCTACCATCTCCGGACCCGTCGCTCAGCTCCGCCTCGCCGCCGCCGGAACCCAGCCCTTTAGGAGTGCTGTGACACCGGCCTCGGCAGTTGCGTCGAGCTCCAGCGACGAGTATTTCTCTCCGCCGACGACGCCACCACCTGTGCGTCGGCGGGGACGACGCCGGCCGCCGGACAGCTTGGAGCCCCGAGACCCACCGGTCTCTGATAGGGTCCCCGCTCCCGGTGGAAGTGTGCAGCGCATGAGATGGACGCAATCTGTTAATGAAAGTGTCATGCGCTCATACTTTGGGGCTACAGAGGGGGGAAGTAACTTGACTGCGTACCGTGGTCGGATGCTCTCTCTGTTTCAGGTGCTTGAGCCAGCTGTTAACGTGTCGGCGCAGCGACTATCGGATCAGGTGCGGGTCATCCAGCGTAATCATATGCTGGATGACGCTGTACTTGATCGACTACGTCTTGAATCACGGAGTAGCCGTGTCACGTCTGCTTTGCCACTGGTTGCGGTCGCGGTACAATCGCAAGATTTACCCCGTGCTTCACCGCGACCTGACGACGGTGGTGAAGAGGATAATGACGAGGCTATATCTGTGAGTACCCAGTACAATGATCAATTGAGGAGTGCTTTGGAGGACGCGTTCCGAGAGTATCGTTCCACACCGCCTGAACTAAGGCCGCGATTACCTCGTTTGCCCATGCACAAGAAAAATAGGGCACTGGTGTGTGCTTTAGATTCGCAGCTGTCAAATTATTTTGACAGCAGCGAAGACCTCGCTGATACCCACTCGATCTTGTACTGCGCGGCTGTAGCAGCATGTCGTGTAGCTCATGTCAAATTTCCCAACAGTGACGGAGCTGCACGACCAAAACCAGCTGTACCAGCATGGCAGTGCAGGATTGAGCGTCGTATTGGTGAGGCTAGAGCACTCATCGGCAAGCTTATCTGCTTCAGGGAGGGCAATACTCGCCCTAGAGTGATGCGCTTTGTAAGGCGGGCATTTTCGGGGACTGATATCAGTCCTCGAGATTATTTGTCCTGCATTACAGAGCGTATCGACTTCCTGAAGCAGAAGATCTGTGCATGGGCAAACCGTATCAGACGGTACAAGCGGCGAGTGGAGCGGTACACTCAGAATCGCATTTTCCAGAGTGATGAGAGGTGGGTGTATAGGACTTGGAAGCGACCGGATCACGGTGTGACTGATACGCATCTGCCGGATGATGATGCCATGTGTTCGTTTTGGCGCAGCATCTGGTCGGTGCCTGTTAGTCACACTGAGGGTGACTGGACTAGGGAGGTTGAGCGAGCGTGTGATCCAATACCAGAAATGGGGGCAATAACCATCGGCCCCCTAGACGTAGCTCGTGCAGTTCGTCCGTTGCCTAACTGGAAATCTCCAGGACCGGACGGGCTGCACAATTTCTGGATTAAATGGTTCCAGAGATCGCACGTTCGCTTGGCGTCCCAGTTCCAGTCAGCCTTAGAGTCAGGAGCGTTGCCCCAATTCCTAACAACTGGAATAACCCACCTGCTCCATAAATCAGGTAGTACTACGGAACCCAAAAATTATAGGCCGATCACTTGTTTACCAACGGTCTATAAAGTTCTTACATCCATTTTGAGAGCTAAAATTAACGAACATATTGACAAAAATTCTATCATGTCTGCCTCTCAAAATGGATGTAGCAACGGGTCTCGTGGTACTAAGGAGCTACTCCTCATTGATATGGCCATTAACCAGCAAGTTCGTCGTTCCCGAAGGGATCTGTCGACATGTTGGATAGACTATAAGAAGGCCTATGATTCTGTGCCACATACATGGCTCATGAGGGTGTTGGAGTTGTATAAAATTGACACAACTCTGCGCACCTTCCTGATGTCGTGTATGGGGCAATGGAGGACGGTCCTTCGCTATCCAGGATGTCGGCAAATCCGGGAGAATAGCGAACCGATAAGGATCGAGCGAGGTATATTTCAGGGCGATAGTCTGAGTCCACTGTGGTTTTGTTTGGCTTTGAACCCTCTAAGCACGTTGCTGGAGGGTTCAGGTCTGGGCTATCGGTTGAGAAGAGGAGGTCAGGTTATATCTCACCTCCTTTACATGGATGATCTGAAACTCTTTGCCCCCAACAATTTGCGACTGATGGAGCTACTGAAAGTAACAGAAAATTTCAGTAACGCCATCAGGATGGAATTTGGTGTGGACAAATGTGCAGTCATGCATGTGAAGCGAGGGGAGATTATGGAATCCATGGGAACCCAACTCTCGGATTCCATACGCCTTAGATCCCTCTCCTCAACCGAAACCTACAAGTACTTGGGTATGTCGGAAGCGTTAGGCATCAACGCTGCCGACATGAAACAATCGTTGAAGGAGCGCTTCTTTGGCCGCCTGAATAAAGTGCTAAATAGTCTTTTATCAGGCGGAAACAAGGTGCGCGCCTTCAACGGATGGGTCATGCTGGTTTTGATGTACTCTTTCGGCATACTCAAGTGGACTCAGACGGAACTTGACGCCCTGGATAGGAGGGTACGTACATTGCTGACTGCAAACCGGATGCATCACCCACGGTCATCGGTAATGAGACTGTATATCCCGCGGAAGTGCGGAGGTCGAGGCTTTCTTAATGCTAAGTCCCTGCACAACCGTGAGATATGCAGTCTCAGGGAGTATTTCCTTAAAGTCGACGTGGGGATGCACCGAGATGTAGTCTCAATGGACAAGGGCCTCACCCCGCTCTCCTTAGCGAACGAGAACTGGCGCAAACCTTTAGTACTAGATACTAATGACCGCAGGGAGGTATGGCAGAGTAAGGAGCTTCACGGGCGCTTCTACCGGGCCCTACATGGGCCTGATGTAGACTTCTTGGCGTCCGTATCCTGGCTGCGTTTCGGTGACCTCTTTGGGGAAACCGAAGGTTTTATCTGTGCGATTATGGACGAAGTTATGATGACGAACAACTACCGGAGGTATATTGTGAAGGACGGCACGGTTGACATTTGTCGGGCATGCCACCGACCAGGAGAATCAATCCGTCACATTATCTCTGGGTGCTCTCGTCTGGCGAACGGAGACTACTTGCATAGACACAACCTTGTAGCTAGGATTATCCACCAGCAACTTGCTCTAAAATACAGACTTGTGGAGTCGGAGGTACCGTACTACAGGTATGTGCCCGACCCAGTTCTCGAAAATGGCAATATCACGATGTATTGGGATCGATCTATCATCACTGACAGGACTATTGTTGCCAATAAGCCTGACATAGTGGTGATAGATCGATTAGAGCGTCGCGCAATGATTGTCGATATAGCGGTTCCGCATGACGAGAACCTCGTGAAAACTGAGAAAGATAAACAAATAAAGTATCTAGACTTGGCTCGCGAGGTTGTCGACATGTGGGATGTGAATACAGCAATCATTCTGCCGGTAGTCGTTACGGCCAATGGATTAATTTCCAAGAGCCTCGACCAACATCTTAGGAGGCTCTCGTTGGGCAGCTGGATCAAGGGCTTGATTCAGAAAGCGGTACTCCTGGACACAGCGCGTATTGTTAGGAGATTTCTCTCTCAGGAGCCCTGACCACCGGTAGCTTGGACCCTATTCCCGATACCGGTGGGCTACTATTTTTTATATTTTTAAATGTTTTTATTTTTTGTTTACTAATATTTAAAAATGTAATAGAATATGTGTATACAATGAATAAATGCTAATAATAATAAAAATATTTATTTATTCCAGAAAACTTAAAATCTATGCTACAAATAATTAGGCATTTAATATTTAAACAGACAAAAGAAGTGAGCATCTGTAACCGAACTAGGCAGTGCCTGTATTTCGGTTATCAGCGCCTGGCCCCTCGAACTAATTTGTTAAGCACAAGCCTACAAATCTATTTTATTTCTTGCTGAAGTAACTTATTACTTTATAACTTGCTATTATTATACTTATTATAAACTTAATTACATTATTACATCCTCTTTCTTGTGGATGATGTGAAGTGATGATTTCATCTCTTCATGTTATGTGCAAGAATGTATGTTTGAAGAGGGTGAGTGCTTAATAAATAGATAGTGTCATTAAAATTTGTGTAATTGTGAGTGTGCGATGTGTTGGCGTGTATGTGTGTACCTATGTGTGTGTGTGTGTGTGTGTGTGAATAAATGACGTGTGTGCATGTGCGATATTATTATTTGAACACCAAATAATTTTTTTACTGTACTATTCGTAAAAGATTTTCAGTTTCATCGTAAGTAAGCTTCTGTAGATATTGGCGTACTGTCTGTTTGCATTTTCTCACTGTCAACGGATAGATATTTAATGTTTTGTTAACTTTGTTGTATAAATATGGCCCAATGAAGCCAGCAAACCTAGCACTAAATTTTGTTTTAAAATTGGTTGGTTTCGTGCATACCATATGTTTACGGCGTTTTTTTAGCAATAGTGGATCGTACTTAAAGCTAACATGTTGTTGTAAGATGACGTTGAGAACGAACAGTTGTCTGACAGTTAGAACCTCGCACATCTGGAAAAGTGTCTCAGTGGGAAAGTAGATTGGTTTGAAATTGCTAACCTTCAGAATGGCTCGCTGGGCGATTTCAACCGATTTTATCGTGGTTTTGCACGAGCCTCCCCACGAAGTTATACAGTAGGTAAGCAGTGAGCGGCAAAGGGCGTAGTATACCCGTTTTAGAAGGTCAGTGTCAGCAACATGACGCAGATTTTTAAAAACATATATGAGTTTTCGTACTCTGCCACAAAGAAGCCTGATGTGTTCTTTGAAGTTGAGTCGAGAATCTACTGTGACGCCGAGGTACTTGAGGCAGTCTGTACGTTCCAATGGTAAGCACGTGCAGGTCCTATAGGAATTACAATTATGATATACTAGCTGTTGCCCGCGACTTCGTCCGCGTGGTTATGAAGATATGATGTTTAATGATATTGAACGGAAACTATTTTTATATTTCAGTCAACAGAAAATGCCAATTTTAAGGCACCAATTTAAAAAAAAAATATATGTTGTTTACGTAAAACCTACAACCTACCTATACACCACATTTATGATTTAATTTTCAGGCTGCAGTTTATTTCAATTCATTATAATATTTAAAGAGATGGCATTTGTGATTATGATAAAGTGGTCTTCTTCGTTTCGAATCGATGTTTGTGTTCTTTTTTTTGTGTTAGTCTCATATCCGTGGTTAGACTGCTTGGACCCAGTAGGAGCTGCATTAATCGCAGCATTAGTGGCGTTTTTAATATCCTCTAAGGTACAGGTGACGGGTCACTTTGGGCACTGTAGGAAGTGGGCCATTGTCTGGTCAGGAGCACCGCACTCACACTGGGTATCAATGGGATCTATAATCCCCCATTTTGTTAGGTTGTGTTTACAGCGGCCTTTTTGGGAGCACACTATTCACTGCTTTCCATTTAGGCCACTGCAAATCACTTCCGAGTGCCAAGTGTTCCTGGGTTGAAAGAAGTTCAGTGGCGGTGGGTGATATTCCCACAACTTACGTCTGACCGTACATGGTCGGTCCTGGATGGCCTGTGTGCTGCGGAGAAAACTTTTCCGACTCTTAAGTCTACTCGAAACTGTTTAAATGTGAGCATTTTAAAATTAAATTTATAGTTTTACAGAAAACGATGGTCAATGTGGGATAAACAAAGATGTATAAAATATTGTCTGGAATTTGGTAATTAATATGGTGATATGTGAATACCAGGTTCTACGTATTATAAGATACTTTTATCCACAAAAAAGCGTCACAGTAGTACCCAGGGGAAAAACAAAGAAATATTTGAGCTACAGCTTTACGAATGTCATAACAAAAAATATTAAGGCCTTGATTCGTCTGAATTTCATTAAGTTGTATTTTCTATTTGTTGTATTATAAGTAATCAATAAATGTTTGTTGAACACATAGAGTTAGGTTATATTCCCTTAAACTGGCCCTGTCGTAAAATCGGTTTCTCCGTGACATAACTTAACTATATTCTATCTCTTTACCAATTTACAGATGCAAAAAGCCAAGGATTTATATATATAAACTTGCGAGAGCAAGTTCAGGCTGTCACAAAATTATTTCTTAGCAAATGTCTCCAACTCATAAACTCTAGACTTGCTAAATTTCAGGTCGATAGTTCAAAAATGAATCAAAACTTTCATACGAAGTTGCGAGAACCATTAGACTTCCTTAATCCAGCCCTGTCGTAAAATCCGTTCTAAGCGGACGTCTACTACTAATTACCTACCTCTCTGCCGATAATCAAGTTTGTAGTGCAAAAAATGAAGGACTTTCATACAAACTTGCGAGACCCATTAGACCTCCTTAATCCGGCCCTGTAGCAAAATCCGTTCTTAGCGGACGTCTACTAACTATGTACTACCACTCTGCCAAATTTCATCTTAATATGTCAAGCGGTTTTCGATATATCGTGATGAGTAAATGAATGACCTTTCGCTTTTATATATATAGATACGTACACAACAAATGTTGAAACTCCAAACCCAAATATGTTTGAAAAGAAGAAAACACATTAAGGAACCTTAGCTATATATTTATAAAACCTCTCTGTAAACTATATTTGTAGTTTTGCCGTTAGTCAAAATGTACAAAGAGTCAGGACTGGTGACGCGAGACTCCACGAGAGCAAGCGACGTGTAGTTGGCCGTAGGCAAAGCAGCTAGTCCTGAGATCGACAACCGCAGCCTTCAGTGTGACAAACACCGACCGACCTGAGACTTGTTTATAGTCATGCCAAAGCACACGCTCACAGGGAATTGCGCACGCTTGAATTGGAAGGGGTAATTGTGGGGAATCAGTGGTATACGTGATATAAACACTCTTACCAACGCCACAGCCTGTTACAATTTCAGCTTTAATGATAATTATTTATCTGCAGCTGTCTGCAGATAAATAATTATCATTAAGTCGTCTGTACGACTTCGAGCCGATTTCTGTTACACAAAATAATAGGTACACCGACCTTCAGCTGGATGATGTGCGCTAGAAGTCCACTTGCCGTAAGCGAATTCTATTCCAAATTCTACGGTGTCGTGTGGCGTCATCTTGCTCGACTACAGTGTTCATTGAGATATATACTACTTCTCTCCCTTCAATTTGAGAGAAACAAAATGCTTTTATTGATCGCTGCAGCTTGATCAATTTTGTTATAATAGCCTGTTCACACACCCAAATTCTGTTGATGCGGTATTTGACTGATGTCGCTGTACAAAACATGAATCAGTTGTTCTATTGTAGATACTACAATACGAAGAGTCTCTGTTAGATCCACCTGCCCTCTCTCCTCTGGTAGAGAGCTTTCACCAACTTTTAAATGAACATCGGAGAATTCTTGAACACGTGAATTACCTCCAAGCTGAGCACGCATATTGATGGTCAAGCGGGATTTATAAACACGTGACCGTTGATCGTTTCAACGATGCATTTACCTCGTCAGCTCTAGTTCCTCGCGTCACTACAGGCAGCGTCTGCCGGAAATCGCCACTAAACAGAACTGTGACCCTACCCATCATGTCTTGGTTTGAACACGCTGACGTGGTTATTTACGATAGTACTCATTGCACCTGGATCGTAATTGTTTTCGACAGTGTATTCCACGATTTTAATGTGCCAATGATTGCGGGGCCGGTAACCCAAACTTGGCCACAGGAATGACGCCGATGTAAACGACGACGTTTTGAAGAGAAGTAAGAATTGTTAAGAATACGTTTCTCATTGTGTTCAATGCCACCTTTAGTAGTTGATCTCAAAACTCGCAAGAAGTCATCGGACAGATGATGCCGATATTTCTCCTACAAAAGTACTGGGTTTGCAATTCCACAAAACAAACAAATGTCTCCGACGAATGGGAATTTTCGAAAATTTTTGAGTGTTTCTCTTCGCCACACTATTTTTATAATCGTTTAATTTAATGTATTCAAAATTATATGTAATTCTTCTGCAGTATCATGTAATAATCACAGAGTAATATATTATGTGCGTTATTATTCTAAGATAATAATATGGTAATAATATTTATTTTGAGTTGAGTTTTCAAACATGACATGTGTCAAAATAAAATGTATTTAAATCAAAAGCACTAAGGAGTATTGATATCAACTTCGATGCAAATCACCCTCAAAATATTTTTCTACCCATTTTTAACTCCGTTATGTGGTGAATTTCAATAAAATACGAAACCCATCGTCCATCAATTCTGTTAAAGAATGTTTATGCGAAATTTGAAGTAGATTGGACCAAGGAATCACGTTGTCCCATACAAACTTTGCCCCCGTTTTTCACACCCTTAGGGGTAGAATTTCGGAAAATCCTTTCTTAGTGGATGCCTACGTCATACAAAGAATACACCTTTCAAGTTTCAGGTCTCTACGATCAGCGGTTTAGGCTGTGCGTTGATACATCAGTCAGTCACCTTTGCCTTTTATATATATAGATTATGCTGTGTTTGTTATTAAGTCCAATAGTCTGCCTAATGCTGAAGCATATGTATTTTGTTTTGTCAACATTTAGGGTAAGTATATTTTCTTTAAGCCAGTTTCCAGTTATATTAAAGCCCTGTTGAGCAGCATCAAAGGCCTCATCCCAAGTGTCTGCGGCAAAAACTAGGGCTGTGTCATCCGCAAAGGAGATAACTTCGCCAAGATTGAGTTTAAGCCGCGTGAGCTCGTTTATCGTAGAATCCCTAATTTCTTAATTTATAAAATATATAGATAGATAATAAAATATACCCTATATAATTTTCAGAATCGGACGAGTAGTTTCGGAGACTAGTGCGTTCAAACAAACAAAGGAACAAACAAACTCTTCAGTTTTATTATCATCATCATCATCATCACTGCCTATTGCCGTCCACTGCTGAACGTAGGCAGAGATCGCCAACCAGTTTTATTATTTTAATGTATAATTATGTAGCCGTGTGGTGCCGGCCGCGAATAGCACCACCCCATTTCTACCCGTGGCTGTCGTAGAAAGCGATAGAGGGACCAGAAGATGGGGAGCAGCGTCTTTCTGAGTAAAATTACACCTACTGCGATCGCCAACAAGCATCGGCCAAGCATGGCGATTACGATTAAACCCCCCCTTCCTGGAGACCTATGCCCAGCAGTGGGCGTCTAAAGGTCGACGTGATTATGATGATAATTATGTAGATAGGTCATCAAGAACAGGGTTCAAGCTACCGGAGGTCAGGGCCCCGAGAGATTCCTCAATGTAAATATTATATCGATATTTTTATTATTATGACGAATTCAAAATGTCGGCCGAACAAGGGAGCCTATCATGCCAGTAAAACTAGCGGTAGAGAGGACTTGATAAGCGCGGCCATTTTCAATTTGTTTCTTTTTTGGTCTGACTACCAATGCAGATATTTTCAGGTATGGCTAGAATGCTAGATAATATTGTTAATGGCAGGGATCGGATGGTAGTCAGTCACGCTGCAAAAGATAGATAATCAGCAGGATCCATCATCGGACGAGTAGAGATACAGTCACTATGTTGTTGACGTTCCACTGTCTCGAAACCAGCGCTTTGCTTCCACATTTATTATGCGAACTGCCAGACAGTGGAATAAACTGCTCTGTTCCTGATAAACAAAGTCTGGGTTTCTTTAAAGAGTACATAAGTTCATCCTAGACAAGAGAGGTGAGTCTACTAGAATATAAAAAAACCGGACAAGTGCGAGACGGACTCGCCCACCGAGGGTTCCGTACTTATTTGTATATCCATACCTACTATCCATACTTTAATCTATTGGATATTATAAATGCGTTTTTTGCGACATAACCGGCCATATCTTTTTTTCACGTTAACATGGGGTAACGAGGGTTGTTTTTTTTTTACAGCATCAAGGGACCGTAGACTTAAATACATGGTTTTAATTTTAACTCGATACGTCCACGCGTTCTCAAGATAAAGGGTCTTGACAGACAGACAGACAGACCGACAGACAGACAGACGGACAACAAAGTGCTCCGCTATAAGGGTTCCGTTTTTTCCTTTTGAGGTACGGAACCCTAAAAAAGGATGAACAGGCTGATGTTTTATCAATGGGCTATTTTTCTGGAAGTGAAAGTACTCTAAAAAATAATAAAACCCAGGCGATCGTTATATTATCATTATTTTGATAGTATTGTAGTACATTTTTGTTAGGAATAGCATTTTTTTGTAGTAGTTACGAGTTGGTTCCATCACAATAACAATTCATATTCTTGGATACTTTCACCCGCTGGAAGACGGCTAGTGTATTGAAAGTCAACCTGTATATTATATGTCGCAGACTGTCCCACTATTTCGAATGAAAAATAATGTGACTTTACATTGCTATAATATGGTAAACTGTGTGATTGGTGGTTTATGATTCAGTCAACCAGTTACAATACTTTACACAGGCTTGACGACTACACATTTTCAATTGTGAAGCAGACTATTTGGCACTTGTTGAGAAGAAATGTTTCTACACCCAAATGTGTCATGGTCAAATGAAGAGAAAAAATGGTCGTCATGTTTGACATTGTAGACCTTTGTCGGCTGAAGAATAGAAACATTTCTTCTTTTCATCACCATTCTTAAGCCCGTCACAGACGTAGCTATAGTATATATTAATATAATTCATAGCAAGGCATATACCGATATATTTTCTATAGTAACCTTGGAGTGACCACGCAGATAGAATATATATCTTTATTACGTCACCAAAATATGTGGAGAGATATAAAGGCAAGGCATATAAATATATATTTCAAAAATGTGAAACAAACAACGACCGCAGGCATAATAAGGGCGATAATATATTATTATATTATAGCTACCGTGTGGTGACAAAACCCGTTTCAATGGTGGTCATGCTACTCGTGCAGGGGTAAAACACCTTCGGTTATTCTTCTGGATGAATCCGTTTGTTTCTAAACCTTTTTAGCAATGAAATCAATCTAGCTCCTAAAACTCGATTGAAATGAGTATCCGTAGAGTTTCTAGCTCGTTCTTTTCCACCTACTTTTTAGAACGAGCAACTAGTTTCGAGGTTTCTGACTGCTGACCGACTACTAAACGATTTTAAACTTCCTGTAAACGGTTTAAATTTAAATACTTTGATCTACATACTTACTCTTGGCCTTCTACTAACCATGCCGTCTGGTTTATCTTTAGTTAGCTTAGGTTTAGGGTTGAGAAGCAAAACAATACAATTCATAGCAAATAGAGGCTAGACTCTGCGTTGTGCAATTAACCTGACACTTACACTTCTAAACATAAGTCCTCTTACTGTATTTACCCTCTGCGGCTGGCACCACCTTCTATGTTCGGGTGGCTTGTTAAAATTGCTCCAAGTTGTAACTATGTTAGTCCAAGTAAGTTTGGCGAGTTGGCGTAACCGGTGAGTTTTCATGAAATACTTAGATTTTAGATTTAGAAAATGCAGTGTTTATTTTTGGACTCGAGATCTGTATAAATATGGTCCACCACTGTACGCAAAATACGCGCTGAGACGTGGAGTTGCGGACACCAGCCCGTCATACTACTACTATATGATTGCAAAATTCAATGTTGAGCCCCTTTACAAGTGTCAGGTATGAAAAGACCTTACTCAGTTACGTTAAATTTTGCCAGTTGGTTTTTGTACTTATATGTTATACATTTTAGCCTAATGTATCAATGTTGTTTACACAAGGGCTATGAGTTTATTTTTATTTTTTACGCAAGTAGCTAGAGCAACTAAGACCAAAATCTAAAGCGATGCCCATTTTTTAAAATTACGATCCTAAGATAACAGGACGTCTTACGGATGCCTTCCTCAAGAATTGACGAGTTGAGTAACAAGCAAGTTGAGTTGAGCATTGAGAAATGGCTAGGAAAAATATTTTTTTCTTATAGCCTACGTACCCTATCGAAGTATCGACTGTCAATTTGTTTTAATGCAAATTCCAGCAGCGTTATTCTGTTATAATCTCCCTCGGTAAACACCTAGGTGAAGTGAGCTGTCCTCCGATTGTATTTCTTTGTAAATCCCTAGCATCGGGACAGATGACTGCTCACTTCACCTAGGTGTTCACCGAGGGAGATTGTAACAGAATAGCACTACAGTTCTTAATAAGTTGACACGAATAAGTCTTAACGGATTTATTAAACTCTCAAGAGTTTAGTAGGGTTTTCACTCTGTTATTGTATCTATAGTATACCTAAATATCGTTATCTGTACGGATAAGAGTCACCATCCTTCTCATGATTTTCTGAATATTATAAACTTAAGTATTTACAACCAAAATTAAATTTCACAATAAATTTTAACCACAGAAAGAAAATAAAACTTTGGCCACAATTTTTATGCCAATTAATTGATTTCACTTGGAAATTCCAGT
Organism: Charanyca ferruginea; assembly: GCA_947361185.1. Classification (NCBI taxonomy): domain Eukaryota; kingdom Metazoa; phylum Arthropoda; class Insecta; order Lepidoptera; family Noctuidae; genus Charanyca; species Charanyca ferruginea. The sequence goes on from OX376073.1 coordinate 21,578,311, forward strand.
CCCGCCGTATTGATTGCAATCCTCATCGGCTATTTAAAAATCGCACAATAAGAATCGCGCCATTTTGTTTTCTTTTTTTTTCGCCTAGAAACGTGCTCCGCGCAATGGCTCCACGGTTAGTTCAAGATTTTAATAAAAAGTGGGCAAATAATAATCATAGAGTGGTAGAATTGAATGAACACTACCTTTAATTCTAATAGGTATTATTGATGTCATAAAGCAGATTTGTGTAATTGCAAACAGAGCTAAGAGCACAGCATAATAAAATTATGACCGTGGAATAAACATATTTTATCGATTTTTTAATTGGAAATACCTACCCATTTCGCACATATTTATCAATGGGTGATATTAACTGTATATTTCAACCGACTTCAAAAGGAAGGAGGTACTCTTCGTCTGTATGTTGTTTTCTTTTTCTGTTTATTTTGTATGTTTGTTACGCGATTTCGCCGGTAAATGTAAAGCGATTTTGAAAATTCTTTTGATGGATAGAGTATGCCTCAAGGGTGGTCCCATATAAATTTTATCGAAATTGTTTCAGCACTTTTTGAAATAATCGATAGGAAGCAAAAAAATATACATGGATGGTGTTGTAATGTTCTCCAACCTTGTACTTTCAATCTCTGTTTTGACTGTGTTGCCGTTTCTTAATGGATTTGGATAATAAGGAAGTACTAAAAAGGGAAAAATAAAAAACTTTTTTTACAAGAAAGACAACCGCCTTCAAAATCTAAAAAGTGATAAATATTTTTTTTTTTTCTGAAGTTTCTTTAACTTTAGTTTCGGAAGTCGGTGGCAATACAAAACATCAAACAGAACTAAGCATTTTTTAACCCCCGACGAAAAAGAGGGGTGTTATAAGTTTGACGTGTCTGTGTGTCTGTCTGTGGCACTGTAGCTCTTTAACGGGTAAACCGATTTGAATGCGGTTTTTTTTAATTGAAAGCAGGTTCTCTAGCAATGGTTCTTAGACATGTTTCATCAAAATTGATTGAGCCGTTTTAAAGTTATCAGCTCTTTTGTTAGCTGCGGTAGGAATCTTAGACGCATACCGGATGTTTACTTTGCTTTCAAACATATTATTATAGATGACCACACTGACCACCCATTGAAACACCCATGTTTGCTATAAAACTATGCAAGATTATAGAATTCTTGGTCTTATACTGCAGCCAGATTATACAGCACACTAGTACCTAGTAGCAGATATATCGTATTTGGATTCGTTTTAATCAGTATTTTATTAATTAACCCCCGACGCAAAAACGATGGGGTGTTATAAGTTTGACGTATATGTGTCTGTGTGTGTGTGTGTGTGTGTGTGTGTCTGTCTGTGGCATCGTAGCTCCCGAACGGATGAACCGATTTTGATTTTTTTATTTGAAAGGTGAACTAGTCGGAAATGATCTTAGCTATGTTTGATGAAAATCGGTTCAGGATGGCCGCCGCCAAAAAATGGCGGATCACATATTTTTTCACAACTCCCTCAATATGGGTATCAAATAAAAGGGCTTGACTAGTAGAATACTATACACTATGACAAATTTTAAATCCAAGCTGGCCGCAACCACAAAATAGTGAATTACATTCTGTTTTCACAACTCCCTCAATATACGGGTATCAAATGAAAGGCCTTGACTAGTAGAATAATGTATACTATATTGCAAGGGAATGAGGAATAAGTAACGAAATGAAAACTAAAAACTTGTAAATTATCTTTGTAAACTCTTATAGGAACAAAACCAAACTAAATTACGTTTAAAAAAAATTAAAATAAAATAAAATTTAAAATTTAAAAAAGCCCCCAACGCAAAACATAAAAGCGATTATGTAAAGAGTCAAAAACAATACCTTTTGTTGAGCCATCAAATGTTTGTTCGTTGAAATGGCGCTATAATGTCGCGGCGGGGTACCGCTAAGTTTAAAGCAATAACTAAATAGCTAAAATAGCGAACTGATGGTAACTAGATTTGCAACAAGATTTACAACTAGATTAGCAACAAAAATTTGATAATATCGAAGCAAATTGGTCGGAAATGCTGGTAAATTAATAGACAGTGAATGAAATTAAGGGACTGACTTACTTAAGCGGTACCCCGCCGCGACATTATAGCGCCATTTCAACGAACAAACATTTGATGGCTCAACAAAAGGTATTATTTTTGACTTTTTACATAATCGCTTTTATGTTTTGCGTTGGGGGATTTAAAAAAAAAAAAAAGTTTTGTAAGAAAAGCTTTTTGTCGTATTAAAACTGCTATACCTAGTATAGTTTCCAATTCCAAAATCAACCAGAACATACTTTTTCCTTAAAGTTAAATCATTTAATTTAAAAAAATATATTATAGAAATATTATGAAATGAAGTTAACTGAATGGTTCAACGTTTTTGTTGAACGCAACCGGTTGATGATGTGTGTGATGTGATGTATAAAATTTGTACGTCTCGACAGGTAAAACTTATACGTAGTTCATATTCCTATTCTATAATTTTGCATACTTTGATTTGTGTGTAAATGTATGTCTTTATCAACGTTTCCATTCTAGGGCTTAGCTAATAGCCGTAGGCAAAAAAATAAGGGGAACGGTAATAAAGTATTTTCTGAATAACTTTACCTTCCTCTGCAAGTATACTGTTGTAATTTGCATCGCATTACAAAACGGACGACTCGTTACAGGATAATGCATGATAATTGTTGACAAAAGTTGTGTTGGTTAGCGGCCATTTTTGTGCTAAATCCACGTGAGAATTCCGAGAGTTCCAAACTTGTATATAACGAAATTCTAAAATATTTTACATGAACCTAGTAACTGTAGACATTTTTGTAACACTTTCTAATATAAAAATAAAAAACATGAAACAAAATCAATGGCGATTGGAAATTATACCACAATCATGATTATGAAAAATTTGTTATAATTAAAAAAACATTTGAGAGCAACTTCAAAACACATACCTTAACGATTTAATCAATAATTGGAAAACAATTAAGTAAATCACAGGGTCGCCAAATCCACGTAATTGCAGCCATACCGCTTATTGCATATTCTTCTACGAGTACCTACTTATAAGAATTTGCAGTTAGGAAGGTGTGCATATACTTGCTAGCTTTAATATACAAGGTGTAACGTTAAACATGCAAAACCTCAGACACCCCAAATGATTTTTAATTCAATTAACCTAATTCTAAGAAAAAAAAACATTAAAAAAAATTAAAGGTTTTAAGTGCTGTTTTAGTTTTACTAAGACTCGTATTTGCATTGAAATAAGAACTATTATTATCACGCGTATGAGAAAAATTAAATAGGATGACCACCATTTGTGTTTGTTTACCTATTTTGGCAGGTTTGCGCACGTGATGGCTTGACCTTTTAATAAATAGACAGGGCAACATGTTTAATGAAGATTTTTTGAAAAATGTGACCTTTATTAAAAAGTGGTTCAATCGATTCTGCTCGTTATTCTAATGAAACTATTTTCAGGTTTTGCGTATTTGACGTTACACCTTGTAGAATCCTTTTTCAGGTATGTGGTATAAGAGGTACATTACTCATTGACATTCAATTGTGAAGGTTGGTTTTTAATTCTCTTTACAAACAAACAACAACAATACCAGCCTATTACAGTCCCACTGCAGGGCAAAGGCCTCTTCTGATACAGTTCTCTGTATGAGAAGAGGCCATTGCCCTGCATGCATGCTTTGTCGTGCCTTCTGGCACGAGCATTGATCACCACGTGTGCTTAAGGAGGATTGGTGATTTCAGAGTTCAAGTTTGCTCACGATGTGACTTTCTCAATTCATTCATTATTTCTAGATTTATCTTGGACAGCACTAACATCGGCGAAGGAATTATCTGTGACACAGTTTTAATTGTAATTTTTGTTAGTTTCAAACAATACACCCTGTACTTCATCATCAGCCGAAAGACGTCCACTGTTGGACAAAGGCCTTTTTTATTTGCAAATAGGCTTGCGTTTGACCACAATCCACCTGATCTTAAGTGATAATGCGGCCTAAGTTGGAACACGCTTGCCTAGGATGAACCGGTTCACTCGTGCCTTGAAGATACCCAGATTATACTTATCAGGGAACAGAGAGGTGGGCAGCGAATTTCACAGTCTGGCAGTTCGCACAATAAATGTGGAGATAAAGCGCTTGGTTCGAGACCGTGGAACTTCAACCATATAGCGGTGACGCTTCGCCGTATCTCTGCTCGTCCGATGATGGAATGGGGATGGGGGAATTGAATTGTGCAATTCCAAAGCCCAGTCTCCGAAATGTACCCGATAAAAGACCGACAGGCTAGCAACGGTGCGGCGATATTCAAGGCTCTGGAGCTTAGCCCTAACCAGGGAGTCGTTGTTAATGAGCCTCTTGGCACGTCTATCAATGACTTCCAACGCCTCCAGTTGGTATTTTGATGATTCATCCCAAAGGTGCGTACAGTACTCCATGCATGATCGAACTTGTGCTTGGTATAAGTTGAGCAGCTGTTCCGACGTGAAGTACTTTCGCACCTTTGCGAGGATTCCCAGCTTTTTGGCAGCTAGTTGAGCCTTGGATTCAATGAATGACCCAAAGTTAAGATTCGACGTCAAAGTAACGCCAAGAAGCTCAAGCTGGTCAGTGATCGGAACGGATACATGTCGGAAAGTAGGGGCCAGATGGAAAGGCCTCTTCTTGGCAGAGAAAAGACACGCCTGGGTCTTAGCTGCATTGAACCTGACCAGACCAGGCCTCCCCCAAGGGGGGGTTTCCATTATCCCTACGCTTGTCTTGGGGATCGCAGTGAGGTTGTTAAGTACACACGGAAACATTCTGTACCTAAAATATATTATATAAAAGCCAGTCATCAGCCGTGAATGTAACTGAATAATCTACTTTGTATATCTTATACGAGTACCTGTATAAAAAAGGTCCCAACATTTTGGCTATTCCACCATCTATTTAAGGCTGCGCCGAGCAAAATCATTCAAAACAGTCGTCACTGTTAAAGTGATATAATCAATACTTTTACCATAATTGCCATAAAAAATATGTAATGAATACCACAGTGAATGTGTTAACCGATTATCGTTGGCAAAAAATAAGAATACTGTTTAATTTAATAAACAAAAATACGTAAACTTGTACAAAAATCTTTAAAAAAATCTCGTGTTTAGTTGAGTTTTGTTAGTAAACTGTATTTTTTTAAATAATAAAATAACTAAGCGACATTTCGAAAATGTAAAAACTACAAATTGTAGTATGAATGTTAAAGATTAATATGAATTCAAGTTTGTGAAAAAAAAATACAGTTTACTAACAAAACTCAACTAAATACGAGATTTTTTTAAAGATTTTTGTACAACTTTACGTATTTTTGTTTATTAAATTAAACAGTATTCTTATTTTTTGCCAACGATAATCGGTTAACACATTCACTGTGGTATTCATTACATATTTTTTATGGCAATTATGGTAAAAGTATTGATTATATCACTTTAACAGTGACGACTGTTTTGAATGATTTTCAGCCATGTACTTAACTAAAATATAAAAATCTTAATTTATTCCTCGTAATCATTCCAATTATACACTGAAGATGGCACAGATTGTTCCGTGTTTACGTTATCCAATCTCATCTCCGGGTGCGCCTTGATCATATCTTGCAGATCCACCTTCTGCATTGTAACCCTCACGAGGTCTTTCAATATCTTCCTAATGTCATTATCTTGGGCTAGCACCCCTTTTATCCTTTCTTTCGTCAACCCTGAGAAGTCTCTTCTCTTTGGTAGTGAGACCTGCAAATCGTTTGGCCGAAATTTCTTCTTCTTTTTGGAGTGTTTTATTGGAGGTTGAACTGCTCCCATATCGGGCAGATCGGCATTTACGATGGATTGTTGAAGGGAGGATAGATCCGGATGGTTCCGGGTTATGGCTGGTTGGCTGCTGCCGCATTCGTTGCCGCATGTCATGGAACAGCACATCTTCGGGAAAAGGCACTCGGGCTGCCTCGGCGGCGGTGGTGGCGGGGGCGTCGATAATGATACGTACCGCAAAGGTACCGGGATTTCAGGTTTTTGATTGCGCCGGCAATCTTTAATATACAGAAGATTCTCTATGCTGCCCTCCTCTGATTCTCTTGCTTTATGTTTCCTGGACCTTGACTTTGTAAATGCTTGTGTGATATAAAGTGTTAATACAAACTGAAACAAGAGATAGAAGATCGTTACAGATATTTTTTACAAAAAAAAACAACCGTGTTCAAAACTACATAGTAAAACAATAACTTTAGTTTCGGAAGTCGATGCTAATACAACAAATAAAACCATAACACAATGGTTATTTTTTATGTATGGAAGTATATTTTTCCAATTCAATTCGGTTTAGAATATTCGGAGATATTATAATGAAACAAACTCAAAAGAAAAAAAAAGCATACACGTCGAATTGAGAATTGATTAAAAAACAGAAAGGGTTTTTTTTATAGAATTTAAAACAGTTTTATAAAATAAATGTTAAGTATAATCTGGGTATCTTTAAGGTACGAGTGAACCGGTTCATCTTAGGCAAGCGTGTTCCAACTTAGGCCGCATTATCACTTACGATCAGGTGAATTGCGGTCAAACGCAAGGCAGTTTATTAGTAAAAAAAAAAAAAACTAGAAGTATGTCTGAAAGAAATAAATAAATTAAATAAAATTAGCTAACGAATATTTCATTGCTGTCTGAAAGAATTTGGGGAAAGCTCAGTATTGGGACAGTGTAGATAAATACAAAAACAGTATACTCAGTGACTATAAATTTGATGCAACCCGAAATCTCGATACAATACGAGCAAAATAACCACTCAAATTTAGCTTTCTAGGGGTCCGTAAATTACTTCTAATCTTCGAATCTGAATCCGCTGTGACTTTCTTGATGGGCATTCTAAAAACTCGGTTGATAATTCGCATTTACGCAAGGGCGAGCGTGTCAGCGAGTTGTACTAAATTGACAGGGAGATTTTGACAGATAAAGTATGAGATGACGTAAGAAGTGGCATTCTGTAAGGTGATTTCCCCGTCACATCGACGCTCACTTCGCACTCGAACCCGATTCAAAGTGTCAAATATATCAAGGTCATTTTGAACCTTATGCGAAGTGTGAGTGAATAGCGATGTGAAATGCGAGTTGTTGTTCGAATTTTACAGAATCGACCTACAGAGATCTTGCAACCAAAAAATAAGAAATACACTTCTTTATTATTTGATTTTTTTATGAGATAAGCCCACACAAACCACTGCAACTCCCACAAGCCAAAATCAACAGTGGCGACCACCATAAAAGCGCCGAAACAATGAAGCTCGACGAATCCCGGAGAAACGATTAACTTGTCTTAGATTGCAACGAAATTAATCAGAAAAGAACAGTGGAGGAGTAAGAAAAAGATATTTTCCACTTCCCTCATTATCAAGCAGGAGACAGAACAGAAGTAGGCCAATAGGCACAAAGGGACGTATACTGGAGAAAGCCCAGTTGCCAAGCACCACGGATTGTAATTTACACAATTGATATTAAAAGTATGCTGTTACATTTTATTCCAATAATTTATCATTTGAATAAAGACATATCTTGATAATTTAGATCGTCGTATTGTGACCTTGTGATTACTAATGCTTTGGGATTGCAAAATTTAATTCCCCCTTCCCCATTCCATCATCGGACGAGCAGAGATACGGCGAACCAAGCGCTTTGATTTCACACTTTTTGTTTGAACTGCTAGACTGTGGAATTCACTGCCCGCCTCTCTGTTCCCCGATATAATCGGGGAATCCTCAAGGCACGAGTAAACCGGTTCATCCTAGACAAGCGTGCTCCACCTTAGGCTGCATCATCACATAAGATCAGGTGAGTTGCGGTCAAGGGTAAGTATAATAGAATATTTAACAAAATATACTAAAACAAATCAGAAAAATTGTTAATAAAATTTATGGCTAAGCCACAGCAGAGCACCCATAGTTTAAATCAAAAACAAAATCTTTTTCTTTTAATTTGGTCAGACCTGCTACCACGAGGCTTGATCTTAGCCATAATATGAGTCTTCAATAAACATACATTTTATAACGAAAAACAAAACAAAAATTCAAATCCAACATACCTCACAAAAATAAAAATATAATCATAATAAAAGAAAAAAACAAATAAAAATAACCGTTTCTAACACGAAAATGTCCTCAAGTTACTCACAATTTGAAATAAATCCATTGTTTGCCACAGTTTACATTGATGCAGGCTTATGCGCATGCGTTATCGACACACTAGTGACCGCAGGAAATCGGTCTCGCCGTGTTGTGTAAACACAACTGCCTATTTGCAAGGATCGTCACACGTGCCCGACATACAGACCGACAGATTAACCAATACCTTAGTAGCTTTTCAGCACAAAATGGCCTTGCTTGGGACCTTGGGGGTAATTCTATTAACTTTTAAGTACGTTCTCAGTCTCAATCTGTCAAAAATGCAATGAAATTACCTACATTTATTGTATATTTTTTTTATTATTGAGAACAATGTAATAGGTACAGAAGCCTGCACTTAATGCTATCCCAAATTGTCAATTTTTCTCAATTGAACATGAACCTTTTTATTTTGCGATAAAGTTGAAAAACGTTCAAAGAAATTTGACAGATTTGCGTACCTTGATGTGATGGCCTCTGCACAATATTTTCACGAATAATAAAAAACAAAAGCCTAAATCTATGAAACTAAAAAAACAAACAATGAAACAAATATATCCATCAAAAAAAATCCTCAACGTCGAAGCATCTGGTAATGTGCCCAAGCCGGCATTACAACGTTGGATGGCAAAGCTTAACATCTGACCGAGCTAAAATCCAGCTCTCACGGGAAGAGTCACCCAACCTTTTGGAAATTTCCAAAAATAGGGTAGGGGGTTTCAACCCCAAAAGGCTAAAAAAAGTTTCTTGTAATTGATTGTCGCTGAAATGAAATTTTGGCTAGAATTTAAAGTTTTTTTATCTTCTTGCTGACGATTCGGAAACAATATAAATTCAGACACAGTGTCCGAATCGATATTTTTTTCACTGATGATTCGGACAACAATAAAAACGCTGTTTTGTACAGTCAGATAAAAAACTTCCCAAGATAAAATCTGATTAAAAATGTTTTTGTACAACTACAGGCTGGGCGAAAGGATTTCTACAATTAACGTATCGTTGAATTTTCTTTATCTGACTGTATTTTCTGTTTTATTGAATTTCACTGCAGAGTAATGGACTCTTTTCATACAAAGAAGGTATGTATGAAGACATTGATTACCGCGCATTTAACTCATCATCATCATCAGCCGGAAGACGTCCACTATTGGGCAAAGGGCTCCCCCAGCGGGGGTGGGCTACCATAATCCCCACACTTGGCAGGCGTTTGGAGGATCGCAGTGAAGTTGTTAAGTACACGGACGCCGCTGCTGGCCAACTTCATAATTTTCCCTTCGTCGCCTTCTATGACAGACACCCTTGTGATGAAATGGGGGGTGCTATTCTGGTCCAAACACCCCACGGGTGTATTTAACTCATCAACCCCAGAATAATAACATGCACTTCATAAACCACAGTTAAACGAACAATAGTGATGTTTAGTCAGCGGTGGAGTACAAATTAATTACTGCCGACCTTATCTAGGTAAAATAAAAATGATAAACATAGATTATCGACCTCATTATTTTTCACTCCAGTGTAAGTAGCCACTTCAAAAATATTAATTACACTGCTTTCGTGATAACGGGATGTTTTTGTTTAAACGAGTTTAGATGTTGTTTTTGCAATATACGATTATTTTTCTTAAAGTTCTGTATCAGGGTGGATAATAAAAATATGACTGTATTGGAAACTCTACCTTAAGCACGCCTACGACACTCCATACAAACGAAGCGATTTAATTACCTACACTACTACCAAAATAACAGACGTTCAAATACGTGCGTGTGTCTACGCGCCGCAAGAAATAAAAGCAATTTCGAGAGCACGTTCGACTCGGGAAGAGGTGAGGGAGGCGGGGCGTATCGCTAATGTACGGTAGTACAGACAGCGTCATCAACTGCTAACCCCCTTTCCGAAGACATTTCAATGCGTTGGGGGTAAGCAGTTGACGACGCTGTCTGTACCTACTAGTGCCTTAAAGTTACGTTTCCACAAGGGACGTGCGAGCATGTCTAGCGAGGGATATGTGTAAAACTGACCTTATAGTGCTTGCATAGCTCAAATTATGAGGTTTTTTTTAAAGCGCACCTAAATATGGAGTATGGTACCCATTCTTCTCTACACGAAACTACCTTTTGCAAGTAATTCAATTCTGTTTTTTCTTGTAGATAACATTCAAAAGTGGTTGTAACGGTCTAATTAAAATAAATGTTTCGACTTTAGCTTAGATATTTCTGATACACACATATCCCTACGCACCCCAGCACAGATCTGGTGGCAACGCAACCTAATAAAAAATCAAAATAATTCGAGAAGACATTTATTTTGTTTCTGATATTCATATTCTTTTCTTTTTCCAGAATTATTCGGTTATTTCCGAATCTCTTTTTCATTAATTCCACTTCATTTGAGATGAATTCACGAATTCCTCGAATGTTGACATACTTTTGAGGAACATATTTAGAATGATGGTTCTTTACACCCGCGCAATACTCGGACCACCAGGAAAGGGGCGAATATTCATTTTCGGGTACATTCGGCATTTGGGAGCAAAACTCCTGATGAGTTATTTTAATGTTTTCTAAGTCATTCACGCTGGTTTCCAAGAAGGTTGTTAAGAAGTCTTTGTCATTTGTGTCGGGCTCTGCACGGCGCCGCGGATCAGGCTGCAGAAAGCGGGCGTCGATTACCGCTAGGTAAATGAAGGTGAAGAGACAAAATCGCTGGGGACAACGTTATAATTTGTTAAAAAAATGTTTCTCCTCATACAAATTTTCATATTCTAACTAACGACTATAGTAGTTAACCGTTTTTTAGCTTCGGGTCCGGAGAAACGTTGGTGGACGGGATCTCTTTCCAAGTCTTTTTAGCCAGTGCACAGGCCTCTTCGACCTGAACATTGGCTGCTAACAGCCTTTGGAGCCTTTTCCGCGCTGCACCACCAAATCTCTCGTGGCGATGAGGGGACTTTTGGCAGAGTCATAGGAACCTCCTGCCTTGGCCGGTGTAATCCTCTCACTGCCCACCACGGTTTTTCTATCAGGAGAGGCTAGTGAAACCTCCCCCATAAGGCTTATCGTCTCCCCTATAAGGGGAGAGACCTGCTTTCCAACTGGAAACGACGATCTTGAATGATTTTTGTACTTTCGTCTTACAAATTGTTCCCACGAGAAGCTAGGGAAATAAAAATGCCCATCAGCAGAGCTAGCATGCTAGAAGGGAGGACTATAATACAAACCGATTCGTCCAGCACGCGTAGCATGACCACGTTATGTGTGTAAGAATAGACATATTGACGGGAAGAATAGACATACTGACAGGAAGAATAGGCATACTGACAGGAAGAATAGACAAACTGTACTGACTTGTCTGTTCTTGCCGTCAGTATGTCTATTCTTCCGTAGACATAGCGTGGTCGTGCCACGCGTGCTGGTGTCGGATAATCGCCGTTATCGACTAAGATCCCCCTCAGCCACGCGTCCTTCGGCACGGTACGGATAACAACTTGGATTGGGTTATATATAAAGAAATACTGTAAAATTAACCTTACATAGATAAATACTATATATGTACTAAACTAAAGCGCTCGGTGTTTTTTGTTTGCGTCTATTTCATAGTACCTAATAACAGGGCAGGCAACCTCGAGAAGGCTAGTCCACCGAAATTGCCTTGCGGATCATATCGACCAACTTGTCACTCTCCCCCAAGACCAATGCCCCCCTACCACCTCTGAAGGAGGTGATAGGGTAGGCCTGCAACTACGCCACCATGCTTGGCATGCCGTATGGGAACCGTAAAAGGATAGTCTCAGACCCGCCCCTAAAGGTATAGACTTTTAGGTCTAAACTATCCATTAACAAAAGAATCATCGAAATCGGGGTACACTGTAAAAAGTTACGCGTGGGCAAACAAGAAAGAACCTCCACCTTTTAATGAAATTTGATAAAAAAACGTACCAACATTATTTAGTTAGTTGTAGAGTTATATCCACAACGACCACAAGAACAATTGCTAACCAATTTAACATTTACATTAAAACCCTTTAATAAAATTAAATAATAATTATGAAAACAGAATAACATAGTTAAACGTAGTTAATGACATATTTGATTGTATTTTGCACGTGAAATGAGAATAGGCATTTGACAGGTTTGGTGTACGGTCACGAGGAGGGGCTCGTGGCTAAGTTAAAACCGTGCAGATCAATCGGTCACAGGCTAAGCTGCGCTAGCCGCGGTCGGTCTGTGGATGGGTGACCATCCCTTTCATATCGAGTTCCCTCCGTGCCTCGGAAAGCACGTAAAGCTGTTGGTCCCGGCTGTCATTTGTAGATCTTTGGCAGTCGTTATGGGTAGTCAGAAGCCAGAAAGTCTGACAACCAGTCTTACCAAGGGGTATCGTGTTACCCATTAACTGGGTTGTGGAGGTCCGATAGTCAGTCGCTCCATGTAAAACACTGGTATTCAGCTGCATCTGGTTAGACTGGAAGCCGACCCAAATATAGTTGGGAAAAGGCTAGGCAGGTGATGATGGTGCACGGTCACGAGCATAAATATGTAAACAGATTGCAAAATTCAAAAGCAATCCTTGAAACTATTCTGTAAATCGATTAGATGTTCGTTTGAGAAAATGATATTTGAATATTATAGGCCTTCGCGCTGCCAATAGGCGCGCTGTCGTTAGGCAGGTAAGGTAGGTAGATAGGGACAGGACAACGTATGTCAGGTCATTTCGGACAGTGTGCTTTGGAATTGCACAATTTAATTCCCCCATCCCCGTTCCATCATCGGACGAGCAGAGATACGGCGAAGCGTCGCCGCTATATGGTTGAAGTTCCACGGCCTCGAACCAAGCGCTTTGACTCCACATTTATTGTGCGAACTGCCAGACTGTGGAATTCCCTGCCCGCCTCTCTGTTCGCTGATAAGTATAATCTGGGTATCTTTAAGGCACTAGTGAACCGGTTCATCTTAGGCAAGCGTGTTCCAACTTAGGCCGCATTATCACTTACGATCAGGTGAATTGCGGTCAAACGCAAGCCTATTTAATAGTAAAAAAAAAAAAAAAAAAAAAAAGTACCAATATGCTGATCGTTAATTACGTTTTAATATGTAAAACCATTTTCATAATTATAATTTGATAACAAGATTGTATTGTATTGGTTATTAGCAATAGTTCTTGTCGTCGTTGTGGATATAACTCATGTGAGATTTGTGAGCAAAATAATGCTGGTACGATTTAAGAAAACTTTCAATGATATTTATTAGTTGTAGTTTTTATTGTTCAAATTCGTCTCGTTACACGTCCATTTTGGATCTCGTTTTTATACCTACGCGTTTCATTCACATTGTTTATTTGCATTCTACTGGTCAACATTGCACTGAAAAAATTAAAGACAGTTGTAGTTAGACGTTGTTTAAAATATTTTTACAGTGTTGATAGCATTCCGCGCAACAACTCTGAAAACTGACTAAAACTACATTAAGCACACATTCACATACACACATACTCGTACGCACACCACAAACATACCACTGGCACAAACGGCTACAGTAATATATTTTATAGGCACTCAGAATCATTATCATCATTTCAGCCGAAAGACGTCCACTGCTGGACATAGGCCTCCCCCAAGAATTGGGAGGTTTTGCCATAATCACCACGCTTGGTAGGCGGGTTGGCGATCGCAGTATGGTTGTTACCAAAGGCACAGAGAACGCTGCTGCCCATTCTCTGGTGAGTCCCATATTCGCCTCTTATGACACCCACGAGTAGATATGGGATGGTGCTATTCTTAACTTCTTTTTTCTTATAGGCACTACGTCCAAGTAAATTATGATCGTTTACACCACACGGTTTTTCATACAATCTTTCAAGTCTAGTCTCCCTTAAACGTTCTAAAAGAAATTAAAAAAATATTTCTTTAACAAATCGTAACGTTGTCCGCAGCGATTATGTCTCTTCACCTTCTTTTACTTAACGGTAACCGACTGCGGCTTACTGCAGCCCAATCTGCCGGGTCGAGTCGAGCCCGATCCGCCGACACGACCCAAGCCCGAAACACAAGCCCGTCGTACATTAGAAAAACAGATCGATCAAGAAGTCCCAGAAAACGTCTTGGATGCCGACGAGAATCCCCTCGAAAAAATTAAATTACCCAACTGGGAGTTTTGCTCTGAAATGTTCGTTACACCCGAAGATCACTATTTGGTCCTTCCCTGGTGGTACCACTACTGTGAGGATGTAAGAAGCCAGGGTGCGAAATATGCCCATCAGAATATCGACTTCAAAGTATTTCCTAAATATATTAAAGCTGAAGCGGATTTGTATAAAAAGAGATTGAATAACAGCGAGTACCGGCTGACAGATCTGGAGAAGGAGATATTAGGACAGCGCAGGTTCAAAGATTTAGAGTCAGAATAAAATCATTCTTGGATTGTTAAGACTTTTAATTAGGCTGTGTTTCCACCAGAGATGTGCAGTGATGCGTAGCGAGAGATCATCCTCTTCCTGCCCTTATTGGAATAAGGATGATGTTACTTCGGGGTCGGCGCAACATGTTTTCTTCTTTTATTCCTTTCTGTCAACCTTCATGCTTTCACTGACTTCCTTGTCATTCATATCATTCTTCACACAATCCATCCATCTTTTCTTTGGTCTTCCTCTCCCTCTCCATCTATCCATATTAATGAGAGATGTGTGTCAAAGTTACCTATGATATCAATACATTTTCAATAATTTGAGTTAAGCCAGCGCTGTAATTGGTCAGTCTCACACATACCTCGCTACACATCTGCGCACATCTCTTGTGGAAACTATAGCCTAAAGGTTGAGTATCCTTTACCGTCAAATGGTTACTATTATATTCACATGCAGACCACAATAATTGTATTTTATAATAATACAATAAAAGTTGGTTTACCATACCTATATCAATTTCAAAATTCAATGAGCGCAACACTCAATTTTGGAAATGACTTTTTGATTTTATTGCAATAGAACACCACTCAGATTCAATTCCAGCAGATTTTAGAGAATAGACTCAAAAATCATTTATATATAATAATAGTAAATAATATTATATCATTTAATTCAGGTAACAAAGACCCATCATCATTTATTTATTTATTTCCTTTTACCAACTATATTGGGGTCGGCTTCCAGTTTAACCGGATGCAGCTGAATACCAGTGTTTTACATGGAGCGACTGCCTATCTGACTTCCATAATCTAGTTACTGAGCAACACGATACCCGATACTATTGGTAAGACTGGTTGTCAGACTTTCTGGCTCCCAACTACCCATAACGACTGCCAAAGATCCACAAATGACAGCTGGAACCAACGATTTTATGTGCTTTTCGAGGCACGAGGAGGAGGATTTCATACCGAGGAACTCTGTATGAAATTGATGGTCACCCATCCACAGACCGACCGCGGCAAGCGTAGCTTAACCTTTACTCGATCGATCTGTACGGCTTTTACTTAGCTAGCTCCAGACCCATACCATAATATAATTATACCTTAAACACAACTATATTATAACATTACTAGCTTCTGGCCACGACTTCGTACGCGGATCCTGTTGCTTATGCCAGCGACAACGGGGACGGCAAAATCGAAGATCTGAAATGTCTGATGTTGAATTCTAAGAGCCCGGGGACGGGAAACCAACGGGATGCGCGAGACGATTCGAGACGTTCAAAAAGTACAATTTTGAATCTCCGATGGCGGAATATGTGGCGTAGTCAATCTTAGGAGTTTACGTAAATGCACTCCGTTCCTTATCAACCCAAGGAAGGTCGCCATGCCCTACGGCTATAACTGAGACACATCCGATTCTTCAGATGATATCGACATTCTGCTCAGAGAATGTCGAAGTCGATCAGAATTCAAACGTTCGCTACGCTCTGCTTCTGTCTCTTCATGCCGTCCAGCAATTCTTTCTCTCTCACTTTCTAGTCGTGCATCACGTTCATCACTCGTTTCAAAAACCTGTTAGTAGATGTGAATACGCTGATAACTCAAGCGTGATTCTGTATCGGTAAACGTTTCCGATTCGCGAGACAATGCATGTCGCTCACGATCAGCGGACAGTCGCGCATCACATTTATTGATGTGACTTTCACTCCGGATAATCATTTAAACTAGTTTGTAAGACAATAGAAGGTAGTAATATAGCTATACCTACAAACAACAAGGTCCCTTCTTGCTCTCAAAAAGTTAAGATGCAAAAAAAGCAGAATACCTTGAAATTATTTCATCAAAATATTCAAGGTATTTCATCCAAATTATTAGAAATTGAATTGTTTTTAGAAAAAAACATGTTTGACATTGTTTGTTTTACTGAACATTGGTTGAAGGATTACCAAATGCTAATTAACTATGAAAACTATACTGTGGGCAGTTGTTTTAGTCGTAAAGCTAAGTCACGTGGAGGCTCATTAATCTTAATTAAAAATTGTTTAAAATATAAACAAAGGAATGACATTGTTGGCCTATCGGTTGAACATTGCATTGAACTATCCTGTGTCGAGCTGGATAAGCATATTATAGTGTGCGTGTACAGACCCCCATGTTACCAAAACTATTCCTTATTTGAGTCGGTAATGGAAGATGTCCTAGCGAAACTCGCACCGTGTAGCAAATCCATAATTATTTGTGGTGATTTTAATATTAATATTTTAGAAAATAATTTGAATAGTAGTCAATTATTAAGCCTTTTTAAGTCATTCAATTTGTCAAATGTATTTATGGAACCTATTATAGTAACTTCAACTACTGCTACCTGCATCGATAATATTTTTTGCGATTGTGACTATTTGGATAAAGCTATTGCTAATTATCTGCCATCGGATCATGCGGACAAACGGTAATTTTTATGTTTAAAATGTCTATGACAAAAGTGCAAATACAATTTAGACCATTTACAACTGGTAAATTAAATAGTTCCCTAAATGATAAGTTAAGTGCTCTGGACGATAATAATAACAATGCAAATAAATTATATGATGATTTCTTTTCTGTGGTGGAGACTGAATTTAATAATACTTTCGAAAAAAAGGTAAAACATATAAGCCCTAAGTTTATATTTAGTGACTGGGCAACTAGGGGAATTAGAAAAAGTAGGGAAAGATTGTTTGAGCTGTATGACCTTAAGCCTTATATTAATACAGATACTTTCAACAAGTATGTTACTACTTATTCTAAAACTTTTAGAAATACTTGCAAGGTAGCTAAAGCCCTATACATTAGCAATAAGATTAAGTCGGCAGACGATAAAATAAAGACAGTTTGGAAAGTTATAAATAACGAGACTAACAAGAAAAAAGTTCGTAACACTGAATATACATTGGAGACATCACATGGTCCCATAAGCTCTAACCTAGAAGTAGCTCATGAATTTGTTAATTTCTTTACTAGCATACCAGCTAAAATCACGGAAGCTTTAAATTCCTCACCTGACGTCTCAATTGCGTTATTAAAAGCGAACGTTCCAGGCTGCCCGGTAGAATTTCAATTTAAACATATAAACCCCGTAACAGTCTTAAAAGCATTTCGGCAAATCAAAATAAAATTAACTGAAGGTTTGTGGGGCATGTCTATTAAAGTTTGCACATCTATAATTGAAACAATAGCGCCTTATTTGGCTATAATATTTAATATGTGCGTAGACCAGGGAGTTTTCCCAGATCTAATGAAATTTAGTAAGGTCATACCACTTTTCAAATCCGGGGACAGTAAAGATACCAATAATTATAGACCCGTGTCCGTGTTGCCGGTTTTCAGCAAGGTATTTGAAAAGATAATGCTAAATCAGATGCTTGTTCATTTTAACACAAATGACATTTTACACGAGCATCAGTATGGTTTCACCAAAGGACGTTGTACGACTGACGCCGGCATCACTTTATTAAAACACATATTTACCGCGTGGGAAGAGGCGCGAGATGCCATAGGTTTTTTTTGTGACCTCTCCAAGGCATTCGATTGCGTAAATCACGACACGTTACTTTTGAAACTTGAGCATTACGGACTGGGCAAACTTGCGCTTAGTTTAATAAAATCTTATCTGTATGACAGACAGCAGCTAGTTCAAATAAATGGGGTGAATTCATATGGTTTAAAAGTAGAAATGGGAGTCCCACAAGGGTCAATATTAGGTCAATTTATTAATGATCTTCCCCGTTTATTTAAAAACCAACCACAAATGGTGTTATTTGCCGATGACACTTCTTTAATTTTTAAGATAAATAGACGGGCTAATAATCTCGACAATGTAAATAACGCCTTACTTCAGGTCGAAAATTGGTTCACAGCCAATAACTTAGTATTAAATGGAAAAAAAACGAAATGCATCAGATTTGCTTTACCTAATGTCAAAAGTAGTGATTGCGATATAGTATTGAATAAAGAGAAACTGAAATTCGTTGATGAAACTGTTTTCCTGGGAATCACGCTCGACTCAAGGCTACAATGGGGTCCTCATTTAACATCTCCCGCAGGACGACTAAGTTCGGCAGCATATGCTGTCAGAAAGATCCGGCAATTTACTGATGTGGATACCGCGAGACTGGTCTATTTTAGTTACTTTCATAGTATTATGTCTTACGGTATTTTACTTTGGGGGCGAGCTGCAGACATCGAGTCTATCTTTATTCTGCAGAAAAGAGCAATCAGAGCCATTTACAATCTACGTATGCGCGATTCTCTAAGGGAACTGTTTAAGGAAATTAACATAATGACGGTACCTTGTCAATACATTTATGAAAACATTGTTTACGCTAGAAAAAATCTGCATCTTTTTGGTAAAAGAAGTGACAGACATAACTATAGTACTAGAAACAGGGACCAACTAGTTCAACCAGGTTTCAGGCTGGCTAAAGTAGATTCTTCTTTCATGGGGTTCTGTCTAAAGTGTTACAATAAAATACCTCCCCACATTGTTCAACTTAATGAGACAAAATTTAAGTCCTATATTAAACGCACACTATGCAGCCGAGCATATTATAAATTGGATGATTACATCACTGATAAAAATGCTTGGCTAGATGCTGGTCTAGCTCCACAGCCATAAGGGTTCATAGATTTATTGATTAGCATTGGTGACTATTTTTTGGAGCTGCTGAAGATGTAGAACTACATTATCTTTGCATTGTATAAACTCAAACTGTTAGTATTATATAATTTTGCATAGCACATACATGTGAGCACTATGTACTTTAAAGCCACCATTTACGAGATGTCTTTCGTTGACTTGAATATGCCCTGGCGGTTGAGTGTTTGTCATGCTCACTTGAATGTCTCGCTGATGGTGGCGCATGTGTTGGATCATTTGGTTCCCTTCAAAATGGTTGAACTAAATGGTGCCGATCCGTGCGTCATGTTCGTGAACGGGCGCCGTCAGTTGAGACTGGTCATCTCTTAGCTGCCTCGGTTATTTTAAATTTATTTTGAATTGTCTAATTTCATTGCCACTAGACCTCTTTTAACGTGCACAACTTGATACATTGTTCTCACATTGTACCTCTAGATTCAACATGAATGATGTAACCTAAATTTGTAATATTCTATTGATTTTAAAAGAGTGTTCATGGAGTTTCTTGCTCGTTCTTCTCCATAGAAACCTACTGTTTGGAACGAGCAACTAGCTGCAACTTTTTGACTGACTGACTCCTTGACAATTCAAAAGTGCCTGTAAATGGTTTATTTGAAATAAATGATTTGAGTTTGAGTTTGAGTTGAGTTTGAGTTTATCACGTTCCGCACTTGTCTCTATAAACCTAGAAGCAAATGCGTAGATACGCTGAGAACTCAAGCGCACTTCTCTATCCGTGAACGTCTCCGACTCGCGAGACAATGCGTGACGTTCACGATCAGCGGTCAGTCGCGCATCACGTTCCCAACTTGTCTCTAGAGACCTAGAAGTCGATCCGTTGATACGCTTGGAACTTAAGCGCAATTTACTATGCGTGAACGTCTCCGACTCGCGAGACAATGCGTGACGATCAGCGGTCAGTCGCGCATCACGTTCCCCACTTGTCTCTATAGACCAGGATGTAGATGCGTAAATACGCTGAGAACGCAGACGTGCTTCGCGATCTGAAGAGGTTTCCACGGAGCGATTTGCAGCCTGATGTTTTCTAACAGCATCAAGTCTCTCTTGACGCTCTTCGGTAGATTCTTGAGAATTTATGATCCTCAATCTTTTAGCTCCTTTGGAACATTGGAAAAGATTTGACTTCTTTTGTAGGCATGGTTATAGTTTTATTGTGAAGAGATACCTGATCAATTAAAATCTAAATGACTGCTCCCCTGCGTTACCGGGTAGGCTACCGTGTAAAGGAAATGAAACACTCAAATAACATAAGCAGGAAGTCATATTTATTCGATAAAATAAAAATAAAAAATGGGAGTTTTGACCAGTAGAGTCAAATTTTCAATGATATACCAGCATCATCAAAAATCAGTCCTAAACTGTTACCGCCTTCACCGCGTGAAGGTACTCCCAGCTTATGTTATTTTATAATATACAGTGAAATTAGTGATAGCTTTACAGTAAAATTAGGGATAGCTTTGATTTCCACATCAGATGTTTCTGATCTTTGATTTTTATAAGTCAACAGGAAATGCTCATCAGATCAACAACTTTTGCTAAGACGTCATTCCTATATGTGTTATGGTGTAGCTGGGCTCTTGGAGTTTCACATCAGGTGTTCCAGATCTTCAAATTTATTCTCTCAGCAGAAAATGCTCATTACGTGGAACAATTTTTGCTATGGTACCATTTTTGTATCTCTTATAGTTTAGCTGGTCTGTTGCGGTTCTGCATCAGGTGTTCAAGTTTCCAAGATAAATGATAGCCTATATGTTGCCCAGACTTAATACCTATACAACAAAAAAAAAAATTCAAATCTGTCCAGCAGTTCCGAAGATTAGCGTGTACAAACAAACAGACAAACAGACAGAATTTTTTTTTTTGATTCGTGCTCTAATACTGTTTCTAAACCCCCCTCAATAATTTTTTTTTAATATATTTAATGTACAGACACAGTTTTTTTGCTGTTTTATTATATGTATAGATGATACAGTAATTTGATAGACAGTTTTTTAAAATCTGTTATTCCAAGTAAATAAATATTTTCAACAACAATCGGCTGTAAACCAGGGCCTCTAATCCACTTACAACAAATAATTTCATAAAACATGACACAGCGGTAACTTCTGTGATAAAGATTTGAAAACTATTTTCTTAATAAAATCGAGTAGGGCTATTTCGACTGTAGGGTAATTGTAACTATATCAGCAGGCCTAGCCAAGTTACAAACGTTTCATATCGTATCTCTTTCTGCAATAATTAACGCCTCGTCGTAATCCATTTTTTATTTTCGATCACGTGACTTATCGTTGAGATGACGTCATTTCCATACGTTTGATTAGTTTTCTATCAGAGTTATCGATTGTAGATTGTCAATTTCACGTGATTTGGCTAAGGCCTCAGAACAGTAAATAAATTGTTATTGTATAGATGTCGTTCTTTAGAATTAACAGCAACCGCCGAAGTGCTGCGCTGCGTGTTGCGAGTTTGATTCCCGCACCGAACAACACGGTTCTTTGCCTATCTGATTTTATTGTGTTTGTACCCATGATGTAGAAGAAATTCATAGAGTGGGGTAACGCATAATTACAAAAAAAATGGTATGTTTACCTTATCCTTACAAGACAAAATTCAAGACAACTTTATCATCATACACATTAGGAATTTCTTCTGTCGGAAAGAGAGACAGTTATACATGATAGTACCATCTCTTTTCACAGTACAATGATGGCATTAAGAGGTTTACGAACCATTTTATGTGTGATAAAATATTTCGTAAAGAAGCAAGACGTCTGCTTACCTACATCCTGTTACTAAACTAGGCAATATAGTGAGGGAAAAAAACATATTTCCTTCACAGATATTGAAGAAATTTAATATAAATAGGACGTGCGTATCGGGGAATATGATAGCAAATAGCTGCGTTATTGCGACTGCAAAGGTTTCTGAGTTTTTGTATTTGGTACCTTTATAACAACATGCTCTTTTGTATTGGAATAGGTATTGTTTCTTTTTTGCGCGTGGTTATAGCTGTACGTATAGTCACGAGCAGAAACATGTAAAAAGTTGGACTCATTCTAAACTGATTTTCTCCTTTTTTTTTATTCAAAATAAGCACAAAACATAGTAATATGAATTCTGCCAAACTGCATAACAGTTTGTCGGCAGCTGTTCTCGTAAACAATAATAAAAATAATATCTTTACAAACATATTATGTGTGTATGTTACTAAGGGCGGGTTGCTTCAACTAACCATTACTGACCGGTAATAGTCAATAAAAATGGCGCTAACTATCGTCAAATCAAAAAAATGGGTTGTTTCACAAAACCATACGTCAAAAAGTTACTAAATAACCGACCAGTCATCGTAATTTTGAGTTGTCAAACAGCTACTTCAAACATCAAAATATTATGGAATCTCATTTTGAATAACTTTAACTGACGGATTTTTATGTCATGAAACAACCCGTTACATATAACGTACGTTAAACATCGCACGTCATAGTAACTTTTTAACGATCCGTATGTAACGTTAACCGACTGTTTGAAACAACCCGCCCTTAATCTATCCTAAGTTATAAGATACTAAATCTATCTTATCCTATATGCTACTAAATCTATGTTATCTATTAAATAAACATACTTTTACAATTTCCACAAAGAAGGACTATGGGCACAATGACAGATAGGGTTTCCTAAACTATTGATTGAAATGTTAAGGGGTTACGAATAGGATATTTTTGATCCTCAACCACTATAAAATAGGTTTTAAAATATGGTGTTGGAAACGCATGCTTATAAGCTCTAGCTTATTCTATAGAATAAGCTCTAGCTTATTCTATAGAATAAGCTTGACCGCTCACCAGACTAACGTGTCAATACTTCAAAACTAGAGTGTTTTGAAGACAAGCCACGACAGTCTTTGTTTAATATTGATCAATATTAAACAAAGACTGCAATTACAAATCGTCTGATTCTTTGGACACGTTACCTGCGACAATGATTCTTCGGAGCGTTTGGTGAGTCGAGGACACCAGACCACATGGTCGATCGCCAACCTGATGGACAGACTCCATCAAATTTGCCACCAAGATCCCTGTGGCAGAAAGTGACCAGTGATGAGACCAGTGGAAAAAAATCGCGAAGGCTGCGACCGCAGTTATAAGTGATGTCCTATGACCACGACCACTTCAAGAGTGAACGCCTAAGAAGAAACTCAACAAAATGTTTGGATCAACTGATTTCTTTCAGGGTTGGTCCCATAGTAAAACTAGTTCATAATTATGAGTACAATGACCAGGGGTGTGATTCTGTAAGACCTCATTCTAAACTTCGAATCTGAATCCGCTGTGAGTTTCTTAATTGGCATTTTAAAAACGATTGATAATTCAAATTTACACTAGCGCCACCCTTGCGAGCGTGTCAGCGAGTTGAACGAAATTGACAGGGAGATTTTGACAAATAAAGGTATAAGATGACGTAAGAAGTGGCATTCTGTAAGATAATTTCCCCGTCACTTCGACGCTCACTTCGCACTTGAACCCGATTCAAAGTGTCAAATATATCAAGGTTATTTTGAACCTTATGCGAAGTGAGAGTGAATAGCGATGTGAGATGCGAGTTTTGTTTGAATTTTACAGAATCGACCTACAGTTTTCGTATTTTCAATTTATGCAAAATTACATCTTGTATCACATCACAGCACATCTCATCATCAATGTTTGTTGCCATAACACCCACGCTTAGCAGGCGTCTTCGGGATCGAAGTGAGGTTGTTAAGCACATGGAAACCGCAGCTGACGACGACACACTCAGGATGAAATGGGTAAGTGCTATTCTAGCCCGGACACCTCAAGGGGATATCTTGTATATAGGGTTTCAAAAGACAGCGGAACCGAAAGTTAGTCAAGTTCTCTACATTATAACGAATTTATTTTGGTTCTGAACCATCCCTGGGAACCATCTCAATTTGATGAAATTGAAGGTCAAAATTGCCACCATCTTTATCGTTTTCACTGTATTTTGTATTGATACCTCTCGTCCCCCCCCCCTCTCCTCTCCTTGTTTGTATTGTTTTTTTTTTAGTTATCTAGTTTTAAATGTTCTAATCAAACTTTAAATAGCCCCACGACTGTTTTGTGTAGCCAATGCGCAATGCAACCACTGCGTAATAAACAGTGATTTCACACCAAAAAGAAAGTAGTTTCTCAGTTCAATTTTATCAATAAAACTTAATTTTTAGGGGAATATGCGTAGCTAAGAGGGCCCTCACCGATTCGTCTAAAGTGAACGCGAGCATAGCAAAAAATGTAATATAAAAATAAAAATATTTGTCGCAGCCCTGCCCAGGCTGGTCACTCCTCCAACGTGTGCTGCGCCGTATCCTCCGGGCAAGCATCACAGTGGTGACATACCGGTGTCTGCTCCCGACCTATACGACACAGGTACTTCAGGATAATAAATAAATAGATTACGAGCAACTGAAGTGTTTTTACTAAATACATAATAATACTGGAAGTTGAAATAAAATTCCTGCAGAAAACTGAATTACCGAATTCGTTTCTCAAAAAGTATTCTATTTTGTTACCTAGATATAAACCTGGAGGAACGTTTGTTATACTTAACACCATAATCACGTACGAGCGTATGTGTGGGAATTATGATGAGTGGGCCGCTCTTAACGTTGTTTTAAGACTAGTATTGTAGTCTTGGAAAAACAGTACTTAGTGTACTTACCTAAATAGTTAAATTTGATATGTGTATCGACAAGCTCATTAATTAAACAATGTACGTAATATATTATCGTATCTAGCGCGTCACCATTATTCGAAAGGTCACACAACTATAATAATTGATCAATTAGATAATTTGCGGCATCCCTCAGGGGTGTTGATGTCTCTACGATGTTGACGATAGCGCTCTAATGTAACTTCTATTAGTCGTGAATAATTTACATATTACATAAGATTAGTCTCACTTATTTATTTATTTATTAATTCATTATGCACATATAAGAAACTAGGTGGACCGATGATCTATAAATGTTGTGGGGACCCGCTGGATGCGAGTCGCACGGGACCGGTCAATGTGGCGATACTTGGGGGAGGCCTACTTCCAGCAGTGGACGTCTATCGGCTGAAATGATGATGATAATGATGATGTCAGAAACACACCGTACAAAGGCGGACTTAATACCTTGGGCATTTTGTATTAGTCCACCTTAGGATAATGGTATGGTATAACATGCTGGTGTCCGCAACTTCACGTCTCATCGCGTATTTTGCATGAAGCCCTTTTTTTTGCGCGGTGGAAATCCTCATGGACTTCCTCCATCGTGGGGGTGACGGAGGAGCATGCCGGACTCTTACCGGCTAAAACCACCGCGGTGTTCCACCTCTGCCTATGGCCGGAGGTGCGGGTTTCGCATAAGCATTCACCGCTCCCCCGACAGGCCGTGACCCGCTGAACCTCAGCGGGTCCCAACTCCCAGTGCGGCCATTCCTATAACGACCGCACCCACTCTAGAGTACCGCGCGTGGAACACTGTGCCGCCAACTCGGGCCTATGTGGTCGGAAGACGGACGCCCCTAGTCCGCCGCCCGCAGGCCACCTCTCATGGAGGTCGTAGATCGTTTTGCGCCCTCCTCGGGCGCCCGGTGCGTCTCCTGCGGGAGGGGAGATATGATGCGGCTTCTCTCTCCCGCTCAGCTGCTTCCTTTGCAGATATGAAATCCTCGCAAAAGGAGGCAACCCCGTCCCATGCACTCCCGCTCTCGACCATCGATTGAACGACGGCCGGAAGCGAGAGATCGCTCCCGCCTATTGCCACAACGAGGCCACGGTGCAGCCCTGCCCAGGCTGGTCACGCCTCCAACGTGTGTATCCTCCGGGCAAGCAGCACAGTGGTGACACACCGGTGTCTGCTCCCGACCTATACGACACAGGTACTTCAGGATGATGTAGAGACAAAACATGGTAGGTAGGCAAAGATGCGGAAAATGTACAAGAAATCATACTTACGTATACATACGTGCAAACAAAATATACAAAGTAGAGTGTATATTTTGTAAGACCAATGCTTTACATGGAGCAACCGTTTAACTGACCATCACAACCCAGTTAAGTACTGGGTAACACGATACACCTTTGTATAACTGGTGGTCAAACTTTCTTACTTCTGACTACCCGCAATGACTGTCACAGATCTACGAATGACATCCAGGTTTAACGGCTTTGTGTGCTTTCCAAGGCACGGAGGGGTTTGGGTATGAAATGGATGAGATTGAGGACATTTGTCTCAGTACATCTAATTAATTTAATAAATTAAGCTTTCTGGTCTAAGCATTATCTATATCTGAATGTCCACACCAGATATAGATGATACTTCGCAGATATACCTACTAACAATGCTAATAACCAGATTTTACTTTTATTCTATTTATTAGTACATCTGTTTGGTAATATGTGGATAACGTTGTGAGTAGTGTATTTGTTACCTCTATTGTTAAGTTCTAACCTATGTGTACTTATTATTACACTGCTGTTGGTTGTCCCTAAATAAATAAATGCATTATCATCTGGGTATCTTCAAGAGACGAGTGAACCAGTTTATCCCAGACAGTCGTGTACCTTAAATCAGGGGTCCAAGTCTGCTATTTTTATAATTTCGTCATTCCAACACGATCCCATTGTCATTTTTCTAAAAGTTCGTAATCTGCTAAATTCATAATGGTAGATCATTGACCGGTCGAATTAAAAGCAATGACTGCACAATGACGTTCTAATGGTAGGTCACTGATCAAAGAAACTGTCAAAATTTTAGCAGATTACCGCCAAGTCAGTCATTCAGTTGTCATTTTGTACGAGATTACCATTCTATAATATAATTTCTTTCAATGGCGTGTCAGTGGTTGACCATTGGAAAGTCATAATGACGCCATTATATTAGTAGATTACCAAACTTGTCAAAATCAACAATTATGAAACCAATGATAGACCATTCTGACACTATTGTAATAGCAGACTTGAGGCCCAGGGCAGGTGAGTTGCGGCCAAACTACTTCTAGAAAATGATGTAGATGGCCAAAAATGGTAGAGATTTATTTTTAACCCCCGACGAAAAAGAGGGGTGTTATAAGTTTGACGTGTCTGTGTGTCTGTGTGTCTGTCTGTGGCACTGTAGCTCTTTAACGGGTGAACCGATTTGAATGCGGTTTTTTTTATTTGAAAGTAGATTCTCTAGCGATGGTTCTTAGACATGTTTCATCAAAATCGGTTCCGCAGTTTTAAAGTTATCAGCTCTTTTGTTTGCTGCGGTAGGGATCTTAGACGCATAACGGATGTTTACTTTGCTTTCAAACATATTATTATAAGTGACCACACTGACCACCCATTGAAACACCCATGTTTGCTATAAAACTATGCAAGATTATATACAAAACCAAACTAAATTACATTTAAAAAATTTTAAATAAAAATTAAATTAAAAAAATCCCCCAACGCAAAACATAAAAGCGATTATGTAAAAAGTAAAAAATAATACTTTTGTTGAGCCATCAAATGTTTGTTCGTTGAAATGGCGCTATAATGTCGCGGCGGGGTACCGCTAAGTTTAAAGCAATAACTAAATAGCTAAAATAGCGAACTGATGGTAACTAGATTTGCAACAAGATTAACAACTAGATTAGCAACAAAATTTGATAATATCGAAGCAAATTGGTCGGAAATGCTGGTAAATTAATAGACAGTGAATGAAATTAAGGGACTGACTTACTTAAGCGGTACCCCGCCGCGACATTATAGCGCCATTTCAACGAACAAACATTTGATGGCTCAACAAAAGTATTATTTTTTACTTTTTACATAATCGCTTTTACGTTTTGCGTTGGGGGTTTTTTTAAATTTTTAATTTAATTTTTTGGTTTGATAGGAGAAAATTAGTTGTCCCACTAAATACAATGAATGACTGTTTTTTATTTAGTTTTTTATGAAAACTGGTAACAAAACTGGTTAAAAGTTTTCTAAGGTCGAAAATACATACACTATCATTATTTAAATAAAAAGCTGACGATTTTATTTACTACTAGCTGACCCGACAGACGTTGTCCTGTCCTTATCTACCTACTTACCTGCCTATTTACCTACCCTACACCTACCCTACACCTACCGTACACGTACCCTACACCTACCCTACACCTTCCCTACACCTACCCTACACCTACCCTACACCTACCCTACCCCTACCCTACGCCTACCCTACGCCTACCCTACGCCTACCCTACGCCTACCCTACGCCTACCCTACGCCTACCCTACGCCTACCCTACGCCTACCCTACGCCTACCCTACGCCTACCCTACGCCTACCCTTTTTATATATAAGATTTATGTCGCCCGCACACAGACTGCCATCACCAAAAAGTTATATATAATTATGTTTAAATAATGATGAAAATGTTGTAAATGTATCATCATAATGGTATACGTATTTTTAGATTTAATTAACACACAGCAACAACGTAAATCATTTATGAAAAAAGTTTTTTTTTTTTTTTTGCATGTTTGTTTGTAATGAATAATCTCAAAAAATAATTCACCGATTATAAAAAAACTTTTACTAAAGCTACATTATTACAAATTAATAAAACATAGATATATATAATATTTTTACAAAAAAAAATAGGGATCTGTTAAAAAAACACGCTGATGAAGTCGCGGACATAGTGCTAGTGTAGATACACATGGCTAAACATAAAGCAATACATTTCCAGTATAAGCTGATCTCGCATTGTATAGAATTCCCATACAATAAGAAGTCAGCTTATACTGGATATGTACAGCTTGATGTGTAGCCGTGTGTACACTAGATACAATATTTAAAGTGTGTGATTCATTTAAGGTATTTTTGAATGTACATACAAAAACTCCTTTCATTCAATCCAGGAAATACCACACCTCAGTACTATTTTTATTTCCACGAGCAGGTACAATTTAACACTTCACTTTCAAAAGAGATAGTTGTCTTAATACCAACTGAATACCGACAAATATAAATAAAAAAATCTGGTCTTTACCTTACAACTTTTAAAAAGATCCAGTTGTAAGAATTCCCTGGAAGTGGAAAACCTCAGTACTACTCTTATTGCCACAAGCAGACGTACCTACACTTTAATATGAAAAAGAGATAGTTGCCGTGAGTCAAATAAATACCGACAAAATATAAACAAGATCCTGTTGTAAAAACAATAATAATAATGAAACCAGCTTTATTGTTGTAGGGCAAAGGTCTCTTCTCGTATAGAGAAAGCACGATTGATACTCAAGGCGGATCGGGTTCGATTTTAGACTTATACCTACTAATTACTACTTACTCTTGTTCTTCTTCTTCCAGCCCTTATCCCATGTTACTTGGGGTCGGCGCAACATGTTTTCTTCTTCCATTCCGTTCTGTCCAACGTCATGCTTAATAGCAATTATTAATTACTAGCTGTTGCCCGCGACTTCGTCCGCGTGAATGTCGGTTATCGCGGATGCAGACGAAGTTGCGGATTAAAAAGTAGCCTATGTCCTTCTCCAGGGTTCAAGCTATTTTCATACCTAATTTCATCAAAATCGGTTCAGCCGTTTAATCGTGATTACGCACTTTATTCGCGAATTTGTCCGCGGGAATTTTTTTAAGGACCCCTATTTTTTTAATAATTCAATATGGCCTATGTTACTCAGGGATAATGTAGCTTTCGATTGGTGAAAGAACTTTCGAAATCGGACCAGTAGTTTTTGAGTTAAATTTAAAAAAAAAAAAATTAAATAACAAACAAACATGTTTATACAAAAACGCCACCATGTCTGTCCGACTTCAAGACCAGACCTGGGAACCTATCCTTCTGCAGCGAGGTGTGAGACAGAGAGACGTCATATCTCCGAAACTGTTCACCGCTGCATTGGAGGATGTCTTCAAGTTTCTGGACCGGAGAGGGCTAGGCATCAATGTCAATGGTGAGTACATCTCTCGCCTTCGGTTTGCCGACGATATAGTGGTCATGACTGAGACCATAGAGGACCTCAGTACAATGCTCGATGACGTCAGTAGAGCTTCCGAAAGAGTGGGTCTTAAAATAAACATGGGCAAAACCAAAGTCATGTTGAATGCCTATGTAACACCCACTTCTATAAAGATCGGAGACTGTACACTCGAAGTTGTAGACGATTATGTCTACCTGGGTCAAACGGTCCAGTTAGCTAGGTCTAACTTCGAGAAAGAGGTCAATCGTCGAATCCGACTCGGCTGGGCAGCGTTCGGGAAGTTGCGTGGTATCTTCTCGTCCAACTTACCGCAGTGTCTCAAGACGAAAGTCTATGACCAGTGTGTGTTGCCAGTGATTATATTGACTTGAGTATATGGTTTTATTTCAACTGTATACCTCCACGCGTTTCCGAGATAAACGGTTGACGGACAAACAGACAGACGGACAACAAAGTGATCCTATAAGGGTTCCGTTTTTTCTTTTGAGGTATGGAACCCTAAAAGTAGGTACATATTTATTGGAAAAATAACAATGGTACTAGCCCGTGATCGAATCTGCAACCTCATGCATTAGAGACCAGATTCTTAACCACTAGGCCATCACGACTTCGACGACAGACGATGTAAGAATACAAAAAGAAAAACATTGAAACAAAAACCAAGCTAGACCTCTCACTACAATAATTCCTTAACTGTTTGCGATTATGACCTAGGTACTTGTAACAGCTGAAGTATGAGACAAGAAGACGAAGAAGGTTCAGCAACAGAAAACAGAAAGAAAATTATAGTTATAGAAAAAAGAATTTTTAAAATCGGCATACCAAATATATCGTTACATACATAGAATATAATACAAACAGACAAACATAAAACTCCTCTTTTTTGAAGTCGGTTAATAACGTACTAAATGTAATCTCAAGTTTTTTAAAAAAACTTGGAACCACCAACCACCTCTATTTTACCAAAATTTAGAAATAGAGGAATTTTTGATATATTGACACTGATATTAGAATTTGAACATTTCTAATAGTAGTAGTAGCTCCGTGATGACGATTCATTTTGTCGGTACGAGCATGAACTTCAAAACAATAAAAAAAAAAATTTTTTCAAATTCTTTCTGTAAATAAAATAATTACCTAATTCAATATGCAAAATTATATCCAAACATTCATCATAACTACAATCAATCAGTCAATGTACAGACGCCAGCACATCAAGCCATACCAAACTGTAATTTTTTTCCAATTGAATATGAACCTTATTGTTTTGTATTATAGTTGAAAATGAATCCAAGAAATTTGACAGATTGTAGCTTGATGTGCTGGCCTCTATACAATTTACCTTCAAACCCTTAAATGATATTTTATTTTATTTTTTATGTACACTTTCATCCCCAGTACTTACATCATAAGCCATTTAAATGAAGCTGTCAAAGTTAAAGCATTTATGTCAATTAAACCAGTCTCTTAAACTTTTTGACGATTCAAAAGTGCCTGTATGAGTCGGTTAGTTAGTAGAAAGTTGAAGCTAGTTGCTCGTTCCAAAACGTAAGGTATATAGACCTTCTATGGAGAAAACGTGCCAGACATTCCACAGACACTCTTTTAAACCATTTGGTGCCAAAAACTGGATTATACCAGTATTTCCGTACATTTACTCCGCAAATATGCGGAACTGGCGCTCAAAACAATAATCAAGTCTTTACTAAAATCTGGTTACATTATTCTTATTGGTCTGTATGTAAAAATAATGTAGGTGAAGTGCAATACGAAAACTTTAAAAATAAAAAGATTAAAGATAAAAGTCAAATGGTCCTTCTGTTTTTCTGCATTTCTGTGGCTAACGCCAACTTAGCTCGCATACGGGTCGGGTCGGCGCAAACAAATTAGCAATCGACTCGAGCAATTATCATGTATTTATTGATACATGACACGTGACAATACGTAATAGCTATTTGCTTCTCTATCTGCACTGACTGCAATGGTCAGCTCAGTGATACTCGAAAAGTTTTAATTGATTCATCATGTCAACCTTTAAACGACCACTGCTGGGCATAGGACTCCCCCAAGGGGGGTTCAGCCGTAATCGCCATGCTTGGACGATGCATCCAATGCTTGTTGGCGATCGCAGTAGGAATAAAATTGGGGGTTAATTGATTACTTAATCGTTAATGAACAATATCACAAATAAAGTACAAAAAAATATGCAAAAGGTCTGTCCGCACTGCATTGATTATCTTATTAATAATTAAATTTTAATTATAATTATCACCGATGTTACACAAAAAGCAGCCAAGCTTAAGTGGGACTGAGCCGGCCACATCTGCCGCATATCGAACGGATCATGGGCTAAAACAACCATAATGTGAGTCCCGGAATAGGTCCAGCGACATGGTGGTAGACCTAGGCGAAAGTGACAGATGACGGGATGAGCTAGACGCTTCCAGGAGGGATTGGTTCACGCTAGATCAGGTTGGAAAGTAGAAATCCTAGGCCTTTGCCCTACAGTGAGACAATACAGGCTGAAAATAAATAATATAATTACTATATTTCTGTAATATTTTAGTTTTTTTTTTCTTTTTATATAAATTAGGGACTTTTAAATAACAATATATGGCAGTCCCATCGTACCTTTTCACGAGACTACCACAGGAATACAAAATTTCGTGATTAACTAAGGCACAGATGATATAATACTAAACTACTAAGCTAAGTAGACATAAAACGTAAACTAACAAATCTAAAAAATCTTTTAGCAGCATCTGACATTGGCTTAGAGAAAATTTCGTGAAACAATCCTAAATTATTTAACTGTAGATTCTTTATTAACATTTCTCTATCAGTTTAAAACTGCACACATTCCGTCAACAAATGCACGACATCTTCCACAGTTCCACATACCTCGCAGTTATATTTCAGCTATAGTTAATGTGTAGTGTGTGTGTGTGTGTGTGTGTTGTAGTTAGTGTTTTAGTTCTCAATACATCATTTGCCTAGCCTGTTTCCAATTACGTTGATGTTTAGGTCGGCTTGAAATACCAGTGTTTTACATGGTGCGACTGCTTATCTGACCTTCACAACCCAGTTACTTGGTAAGACGTTATAAATTAGTTCACTTTCATTTAATAAAAAATTGGTTGTCTGTAAAGTCGGTTTACTGACGATAGTTGAACGTGACAACGCGAAAGAATCATTACCTTTATCGCTGTAATTATCGTTGCTATAAACAATTGACACCACATTCACTTTTCACTTGGAACGCCTCAGAGCGTGGTAACGCCGCAGAGCGAGGTAACGCCGCATGACGTCATGCGGCGAGGTAACGACGTCAACGCCGCATGACGTCATGTTTTTCCGTTCGTGCAGCCGGCTATCGAATTATAAGACGTTGTCACGTCAAAAAAAATTGCTTGAGCATAAATATAGTTGCACTGTCTGCGTTGACCGTAACACGGCGTACAAAAGACTCAACGGCGTATTATTTGTCTTTGTTTATAGTAATGCATCCATTATTATGATGAGAAATATGAATTGATTCATCACTGCACTGCGGGAACTGTTTACATTGACATTAAAATGATTTGAAGGTAGACTACTGAAGGAGATAGTTGCCTAGCACTAGTAAAGAAGTTTTATTTATTTTTGTACTAGCTAAGTGAAAGGCGTACAGTTTGATTGGTCAGGGTTAAACTACGCTTGCCGTGGTTCGTCTGCAGATGGGTGACCATCCATTTAATATCGAGACCATCCCGTGCTTCGGAAAGCACGTAAAGCCGTTGGTCCCGGCTGTTATTCGAAGATCTGTGACAGTCGTTATGGGTAGTCAGAAGCTAGAAAGTCTGACAACTAGTCTTACCAAGGGGTATAGTGTTACAAGCCCGCCAGACTATTCCTAAACCACGACAACTCCTGTAGGCCAGAATCAACAGTGGCGACCACCAGAAAAGCGCCAGAGCAATGAAGCTCGATGAGTCCCGGAGAAATGATTCCACTTTCTTGAATTCCGCAACAAATTTAATCAGAAAATAATCACAGAGGAGTAAGAAAAAATGTTCTCTCATTATCATGCAGGAGGAGCACCACGGATTATAATTGACATACTTATAGTGTTACAGTTGTAGAGTTCAGACAGGCAGTCGCTCCATTTAAAACCCTGATATTCAGCTGTATCCGGTTAGACTGGAAGTCGATCCTAACATAGTTGGGGCAAGGATACGCATATGATGACTAGCTTCTGCCCGCGACTTCGTCCGTATCGACTTCAGAACTAAGCCAATGTCCTAAATTATAACACAAAAACGGAATAAAAAAATATCCTGCCATCACCACCACCATTAAACCACCACCATCACCATCCTGCTCCTGCATCCTGTCCATCCTGCTACCATTCAATATGTGTGCTAATTCTGTTTAGCCGTTTAACCGTGAGAGAGTAACAGACATCCATCCATCCTCACAAACTTTCGCATTTATAATATTAGTAGGATAACTCGTAGGTATGTAAAAACGCCTACACATCAAACCATACCAAACTGTACAATTTTCCCAATTGAATATAGACCGTATATTTTTGAATTAAAGTTGAAACTCTATCAAAGAAATTTGACAGATTATTCTAGCTTAAAACCAGGGCCACTGCCACTAAGTGCGCGCTCCAATCAGTGGCGGTTTTTGGGCGAACACAGGGGGAACTCAGTCTGTTCGTGGACGAAAGCAAAATACCACGTTTAATGCGTACGTGTCGTGGTTCACGTTCCACTCCGTGACGACATGTTCGCTCAATGTTCGCAAGGGGACTCTGGAGCATGCGCGTACTGTCTCCTTCAGAGCGGTTGCAGATGCGCAGAGTTAGTTCGCGAACATAGTGGATACCCGGTTTAATGTGTTGGCCCTGTACATAAAACCATTCGTGTAATATAGCCCCTTTTATAAAAATATTTCAAGGAAAATAGAGAGGTGATTGTAGCGAAACTTGATGCACTGTTAAATACCTAGACCAACAGTTGCTAAGCATTCAAAATGTACATTTCATACAAAAACCGCACCCTTCGTCTTACAAGTTTTCAAGTCTAGAAATTAAAAACTTGATTTGTAACTGTTTTGCAAAAATGTTCTTACTGACTCTTTACACAAAGTACCTTGCGTATACGTTTCAAGCTCGTAAAACAGCTGTTGGTCCTGTGCCTGATTTCTCTCCGGTCCAATCGAACTATGAGAGTGAGGGAACAGGGAGTCCACCTAAAGGTATACAGTTTCCTTCCAATTCTTCTCAATACGTAACTATCTTCTGGAAGTGGCAACTAGAATATTTTTTTCTTATGATGTTCAAAAGCTCCTTTTAATGGTCTAATTAAAATAAATTATTTGAATTTGACTTTGACTTTTGAGAAATGCTAAAGAGCCGTTTATAGCCTAAACTAGTATCGTCTATTTCATCCACAGAGCAGACAATTGCCAGTAGTAATGGAGTTTCTTGCCCATTCTTCTCCATACGAAACTACTATTTGGAATGGGCAAATAGATTAAAATGTTATATTATGGCGTTCAAAAGTGCCTTTTAATGGTCTAATTAAAATTTGGTCTAATGATTTGACTTCGTTTTTGTCTTTGACTTAGAGGTAGCAAAAAGTCGACGCTTTTAGAGAAAGTTGGCAGATGGCCGTTGGCTTTTACGCCATAAATAATTAAAAACAAAATATTCTTTATATCAGAAGTTATTCAATTTCTTCAAGCTCTTCTTATACTGCAGCACTTCATCCAAGGTCTTCCTGAAGTACGGATGTATCGTGCTCGTCTTCGTTGTTGACGCTGGTGGCAGCGTCACCACCCACTGACAGTAGAAATACCACCACGGTATTGGCATGAATGGGCTTAAAATGATAAATACAAACGTAAGCATTAGCATGTGAAAGAAATATAAAACGTTTTTATGACACAGTTCATGCTCTACACAAAAAAAAATTAATAAAAAGACAAGAACACCTGGAAAGACGCAAAAAGACGCCTTTGCCTAACAGTGGAACATTAGAGACGGGGGAAAAAGTTGAAAATTAAAAAAATTAAATTAAAAATTTAAAAAACCCCCAACGCAAAACATATAAGCAATTATTTAAAAAGTAAAAAATAATATCTTTTGTTGAGCCATCAAATGTTTGTTCGTTGAAATGGCGCTATAATGTCGCGGCGGGGTACCGCGTAAGTCAAATCTCATTGCAAATCCATGAGTTCGCTATTTTACCTATTTAGCTATTGCTGACTTAGCGGTACCCCGCCGCGACATTATAGCGCCATTTCAACGAACAAACATTTGATGGCTCAACAAAAGATATTATTTTTTACTTTTTAAATAATTGCTTATATGTTTTGCGTTGGGGGTTTTTTAAATTTTTAATTTAATTTTTATTTGAAAGTTTTTAAATGTAATTTAGTCTGGTTTTGAGAAGTTGTAGATACGTCTAAAGTTGTATTTCGTCACATGGATCTTTTTTGATATTAAAGATATCACCCTGAGAATGCGTTTGGTATATATAATTCGCCATTTTGTGGTGCCGGTCATCTTGGCCTTGAAATTGATCATAGTGTAAAGTATTCTACTAGTGAAGCCCTTTCATTTGATACCCATATTGATGGAGTTGTGAAAAAATATGTGATTAGCTATTTTGTAGCGGCGGCCATCTTGGACCGATTTTCATCAAACATAGCTAAGAACACTCCCGACTAATTCACCTTTCAAATAAAAAAAACAAAAACAAAATCGGTTCATCCGTTCGGGAGCTACGATGCCACAGACAGACACACACACACACACACACACACACACACACACACACAGACACGTCAAACTTATAACACCCCGTCGTTTTTACGTCGGGGGTTAAAAAATGACCCCATTCAGCAAAAATTAACCTTTAAGTGTGAATCGCTTGTCCACAATCGAAATTGTACACAAGCAATTGTTATTATACATTTTGTATAATAATGCTCATTTAAAAAAGTGTTTTTGTGTTTTTCTCCATGAAAAAAAAAATTAATAAGTAATTCTTTTGTATTTTCGACTCTTTGGTGTACGAGTTGCGGGCATTTGTGGTTTGTTAAACTGGCAAAACGTTCATCACTTTGATATTTTTGTTGTAATGTTAGGTATGTATGGACAGGGTCATCAACACTTTACCCCCTTTTATTAAGTTTGAAAGAAAGAAAGAGTGTAAAAAGACAGGACAGACTCCGGAACGCCACGCTGCGTTTCAAAACAGGCATAACAGATGTGGGCAAAAAGGCTACCAGGCTTAAGGCGCTACTCCGACCAAAAGTGCGTTTTTCTTCGATATTCAGGGGCTATTAACTCATTTAAGAGAAACAAACTACATCTAAAAGCATATTATTAATATTCAATATCCTATCATCACATTCCACGTTCTTATTATTTTTTTATGTACCCTATATACACCTAAATCTCCCTGTAAAAAAATTACTAAAATAATTATAAACATGTATCTTTGACGTGCTATTAATTTGAGGATTACACTAATAGATAGATAACTTAAAAATCTTTATAATTCACGTTTTATTTTATTTGAAAAGATTGTTTCTCTTTTTTTATTAACAACAATACCCAAAAATTATGTGAATTTCGATTCTGCGGCTGCGGCGAATGTATGGTCAAGGTTATTTGGTCAGAGAATCGCCGTCAAAGGGATTGGGCGGGTCATGACAGTCACTGTAAGGCAACAGTCTCCACATAATGGGTGCCTGACGATGGACAGCGTCGCTGAGGACGCTGAGGACGTCCCAGAAAGAGCTGGCGAAGTGACTAGGACGCGTCCGAGCAGGGTTGGTTCGAGGTGGCGCTGGAAAAAAGTTCCTAGAAGGACTTAGGCAAGACCTTTGCAGATAAAAAAAGTTGGATTTGCAACACTGACCGTCATCCTCGAAGTTCGTTGCTATTCTACTAATTGCTAAATTTTCGATGTCACAACTAAATGCTACTGTGCTCACTCACTTTAAGGGTTTTGTCAACTTTTCTCTACAAATCTTCTTCGTAGGGATGACCAGACAGGAATATTGGTTGGTCTCCGTACACTCGGTTGCCAGTTCCGTGTATGTCGGATTGAAGGGTCCGAAAACTGGGCCGTAGTCACGATGGTAGCAATGCACTGATGCTGATAGTGTAATGATTACTGCTAGGATGTACATCTGAAACCTATACTAAATTTGTAAAGAGGTAAAGTTGTTTACAAAAGCTACTTAATCTCTGAAAGTGATTTCACACACATTTCGGAGAGTGTGTTTTGGAATTGCACAACTTAATTCCCCCATCTCCATTCTATCATCGGACGAGCAGAAATACGGCAAAAAATCACTGCATTAATAAAATAATGTGAATGTGTTTTATAACTAACTAGATTTTGCCTGCAACTTCGTCCGCATGGATCCCTCATTTATTTAATATTAAAATATAGCATTCTGGTCTAGCCCATAAGCGAAAGAATTTACAGAATCGGCTCAGTAATTCTGGAGATTAGCCCATATGAACACAAACTCAATACACACACACACATTTTTTACACACCATCAGTGAATGAAAATGACAGGCTTTGTCACTTTTCAACATTCAGATATTACGAGAATTTGGCTTTCAGATAAGCTTGCTGCATTTTAAAAATACTAATATAAAACAACTGTGTTGGGTCATTTCCCTGAAGAAAGTTAGTGATTTGATAAAATCCCTAAATTAATTCAGTGAAATGGTGTAATAACTAAGCTTGGACTAGCATAGCTATATTATGTATTGTGAGCACGGAACTAAGGAATACTTATTAAACTTCTAAATATCGTCAATGAATTTTTGAAGTTGTTTGTCCGCCTTCGGAAGAACTGTTTGTCTTGCAAAGTTTTGATTTAGTTGTGGATGAGCTGACGGTTCTGATTGATTGCTTTGATGGATATCTATTCTGACTATTTATCGATTTCTTTCGACTCCCACTACTCATTTATTCCTGACTAGCTTTTGCCTGCGAATTCGTACACGTGAAAGCCGGTTATTGATGCCGGATGCAGACGAAGTCGCGGGTTAATAAGTAGCTTATATCCTTTCTTGGGACTCAAACTTAGTCTGTACGAAATTTTATCAAAATCGGTGTAGTGGTTTAGCCGTGAAATCCTAACAAACAAACTTACTTTCGCATTAATAATATTAGTATATTATGAATACGGGTCATCATCTAGTCAGAGACTAATTTTGATCACGGATTTAGAACAAAATTCTAAGCCCTAAAAGTAAAAAAAAACTTGAGAGGTGTCAAGGGACACCCGGATGGAACGAAGTTCCTTTCGATTTTTTTTAAGTTATAATAATATTTTTATTATTATTAACAAATATAATGTAATTAAAAAACAATTTAATTAAACGTGCCCGTTTATGTATCGAGTGAAATGGACTCCATATTGAGCAGTTGCTTCGATACAGGGAAGTGTAAATTTTATACCTAATAGGTAAGTTTTTTAATTAAGCCAAAGTTGATTAAAACTGTGTTTGTGAATAGCTCTAATTTATTTAAATAGGTTACCTATAGCACCTATAGGTACCTACGCCTGCCTGCCTTTCTTTTTCTAGCAAAAGAGTACCTACTCACTTACCTACTTACAACTACAAATAATTCGCCAATGATAAAAGTAAGTACCACTACCTACCTAGGTACCCACCTAAGCTCCCACTGGCTTAATTTAAACCAAATCATTTTAATCAAATAAAAAAAAATATTATTGTCGCTAGTAAAACCTAGAGAAAAGTACTCTGTGACCTAGAGCGATAAGGTGCAGTGGTTACCTACTGACGACCGCGACCGATAGAAAGCTCATGATTACCAAACCCAAACTTTCAATAGGTACCTACTAAACAAAACATAGAAGTAGGTACAGTAACTACCTACCTACCTAACCTACGTATTCTAGACTTAAAATTTACACTCGTTTTCACAATCCACACAGTCTCACAGTGAAAGGTGGACTTATCTCGTAGGTCGTTATCATCGGAATTATCACGCAATGATAATTCCGATGTCATTGAGGTAGGTACCGCCACTATTTGAGCGAATAAACTTAGGTACTAAACATATCGCCGTAGGTACCTAGTTCAAAGAGTTCGCCGCGCCGCCTTTAAATACATAAACATATTCTACGAAAAGCGAATTCGGACTTTATTTTGTAAACGTAAACGGTTAAAAATTGAAATTTTACCAAACTAGGTATGATAAAATTATTCTGAGAAACGTATAGGCTGGTGCCCGACCGGACAATAGGAGCTATGTGCAACCGAATTTCACGGTTAATGTGTAAAAATAAGGTTTTAATTCGCTCCAATATTTTCATAGAAAAGCCGCCATTCAACTAATAATGAACTCTATTTGACAGTTCCAACGATTCAATTTTTCTGTTCGAATTGTCTGCGTTTGTGAAGTAATAAAAATAGAAAAAAAGTGTCGTGACAACTTTTCGTAAGAATTTTTTCCGTCTAGCCCCCTTTCACAACGCGCGATAAGGAACTTCGTTCCAAAAAACTGCTCCATACAAAAATTAAAAAAAATAATTTGCTAAGTTTTGTTTTTAATTAAATTATCGTCTCTTTCACCGTCTATCCATATTTTACTAATATTCAAAATCCGAAGGTTAAAATGCATGGAACAACGTACACCTTTGGCCTTCATATTTATTTACAGAAATCATCGTCATCAGCAGCCGGAAGCACTCTCTGTTGGACAAGGTCTCCCCCATAGAACGCCACAACGACCATCTACCTGCTGCTTGCAGACACCGGTTACCCGCGACCTTG
Source organism: Charanyca ferruginea (assembly GCA_947361185.1). Lineage (NCBI taxonomy): Eukaryota > Metazoa > Arthropoda > Insecta > Lepidoptera > Noctuidae > Charanyca > Charanyca ferruginea. The sequence continues at coordinate 21,619,442 of OX376073.1, forward strand.
GCGATGTCTTCTGTCTATCTGGTAGGAGGCTTACCTACACTGCATCCTCGTGGTCGCCACTCGAGAACCTTTCTTCCCCATCGGTTATCGGTTCTTCGAGCGATTGCCTCTTCCACTTGCACATTCTGAGAGCTATGTCGGTGAATTTAGCTCTTCGGCGAACTCACAAATACACAAGTAAAATATTATCTATTTAATTAAAAATACTTTATTAATCATATTTATTTACAATCATTTATAAAATTTACAAAAATACAAGTAAAATATTGTTTACAAATACATGTTAACCTAATACAATTGGCACCATCACAGGGTAGTACATGACTGGGTAATAATAAGCAGGATAGTAAAGTGGGAAAGTGATAATTTTCTTATTGATATTCTCCTTGTCATCGCAATCATCGATGCCGCTAGGATTTTCCGTCGTTGGTTGACTGTCCATGTATTGACAGTAAGCTGAATGTAACACTAATATTACCACCAAAACTTGGAATGTGAGCTGCATTTCTGAAAAAAGGAAATGAATTTTCATCAAATGCTAGGTAGGTACGACTCCTTCCTAAATTAACATAAGAAGGAAGATTTTAAAAAAGAAGGGGGTTCTCAATTCTACCATGTTTTTTTTTCTATGATTGTTAGGGTGTTACCATACCAATCGATCGATTGTCGATCGACGATCGATCGATGGTAGAATGGATTAGTCGACCTCAATCGAGCTGCTTGATTATTATTAGTGATGGATCATAGCCGGAGTTAATCGATCAACGTCGACCGATGCCATCGACCGGCAATCAATCGATTAGTTAGTCGAACGGTATGGGCGCGCATGGGCCTATAGCGTTCCTCTATAAATGGACTATCCAACACATAAATAATTTTTCAATTCGAACCAGTAGATCCTGAGATTAGCGCGTTCAACCAAACAAACAAACAAACTCTTCAGCTTTATAATATTAGTATAGATAAACCTAGAAAGTAGAATACATAATTTATATTAAATTGAAAAAGTCCCATTGGTATCTTGCTTGTGCCGGGTTGCGAACCCACAACCCCGTGCATGAGAGGCGGGCGCCTTAACCACTGAGCCAACACGACATTCTAATATTTCATTAGACTTATTAAGTTTTAAATCTATTCTAAGCATACGCCCATATTGAACTAAACCGACCCACTTCATTTATAATACATTAAATATTAAGTTTGTATTGTGTACAGTGAAAACATTACTTACAACACATACCATAACATTACTTATACATTGTGATGTGCTGGCCCATCAAGCTACAACAATCTGTCAAATTTCTTTGATAGATTTTCAACTTTATTACAAAGGAATAAGGTTCATATAGAAGCCGTGTGGTGCCGGCCGAGAATAGCACCACTCTATTTCTACGTGGGTGTCGTAGAAAGCGACAGAGATATGGCACTTGCTGCGATCGTCAACATGCTATAGCCAAGCATGGCGATTACGGCTGAACCCCACCTTGGGGGAGACCAATGCCCAGCAGTGGGCGTCTGAAGGTTGATATGAAGGTTCATATTCAATTGGGAAAATGTACAGTTTGGGATGACTTGATGTGTTGTCATTGAACCGTTATTGAAGGATTGTTATGTAATACATTCGTAAATTCATTTAATTATGTAGAGATTGCTTTTTTCCTTTTCGTTGTATCCTTTAATTTGTCCCTAAGTTAGTCAGACCCTGCTTTTTTTCTGTTCTGTAGTCTGACTCACTCTAGAATACAGAAGTGACTAAAGAAGACTTCCTGGCCTCTTACAGCCTATAAGCCTTATAATATAAATAAAAAACAAAATAAATTACACTTACTTGATTCGAATGTGAGGATTTTAAATAAAAAATATTTGTAATAATTTCAGTTTTTGTTCATCATCTTCTGACTGCGATATTCATCACTAAAGTAATGGGCCCACGAGCATCACACGAGGTATATTTTTAAGTGTGCTAAAACCTTCAAATTCTGCTCAAAGGTATTTAATTAAAATTGGCAATTATTATTCAATTCCATTAAACCGCAATAAAAAAATACATGATTTTTGCTTTCAGCGGCTTTCGATAGGCAAGCTAGCATAGTATAAAAATACTATGTTGGAAAGAAGAAGAAAATAGTTTTCATTTACCTATCTTTACTTTTCCTGCGTAAGAAGTACTCAGATTACTTAGTTTAGATTCCATTTTTTTTTTTCCTGATTCGTTAATATTTAATTTGAAATCACATCAGGCAAATATTTCAGAACAATGTACAATATTTACACGAATAATAAAAAGAAAATCTTTTTACAATTAATTAAAACTAAAAAACGAATACAATAAGGCATCAAATAATTCCGCAACTTTGCCGTCATCTGGGAACGTATTCAAGGCTGCATTGCCACGATGGATGGCAGTGCCCATGACCGACCGAGGTAAAAACCAGCTCTTGGATCACGGGAAGTGTCAACCAACCTTTGATTGAAATTTCCTTCAAACGTTGGCCCCACTACTTGAGGGTTTCAACTTCAAAAGGCTCGAAATAAAGATAAGTATTACAACAAAAAAAATACAGACGAATTGATAACCTCCTCCTTTTTTGAAGTCGGTTGAAAAAAAGTTTTCATTACACACTAACAAAGGATAACTAATAAATACAGCCTTTGTTGTCAAATGTACATATCACACCCGTGTCTATTCTATTACAATCTCCCTCGGTGAACACCTAGGTGAAGTGAGTAGTCATCCGACTGTAGTGCTTTGTAAACCCCTAGCATCGGGACACATGACAGCTCACTTCACCTAGGTGTTCATCGAGAGAGATTGTAACAGAATAGACTTACTCAAGTTCACTTCACCATTCATAAACCGCTAGAAACGAATGAAGGACAATATTTTATAGTGTCCTTGTATTTTACCAGATTTTACCATAACTTTACAACTGTCAAATGTTGTAACATGTGTAAGTACAATTTTATCGCTAACGATAAATGTTTATAGTCATAATGCAATTCAGTTGAAACATACGTAATATTCGAGTATTTTGTTCCATATTTGTTCACAACCCAGTTACCTACTGGATAATACGATACCTCTTGGTAAGACATGGCTGTGAGACTTTCTGACTTCTGACCACCCATAACGACTCAAAGGTTTACGAATGAGATTTTCTTTACGTGCTTTTTGATACACGGAGGGCATGATTGATTTAACTAATGCAAAATAACTGAGAGAACAAGGTAGGTACTGTAAGAGGTCACTAGGTAGACTTGTCGTTATAAACGATCTGTAATAGAGTAATACGTGTGTCTGTGACGGCTGCTGGGTAGACAATCTGCCTGACACATCAAAATAAGCCTTTCTTTTTATCAAACTGTTCTATAAAAATGCAGAGTGTTTACATTAAGCCATGTAGTTAATGGTTTCCACCAGCATGCCAAATGCATGCAACCTTTACAGTACCGACGTACTAAATTACTTAGTATTATAAGATAACTTTTCATTTTGACCAGATTTTGTTACCTCTCGAATGTCGATTATACCGCATAGGTGCATAAGCAGCGAAGGCTTGTCCTTCAACATTTTTCACCCGACTGCAGTTAAGTCAAGACTGGCTCATAGCAGACTGCTTCAGAGACAAAAACATTCATTCAAAGACGCTGACATTTTCTTGCATGGATGTTGTTAACACCGTTACAAAATAGTAGATATCTTTCATAGTCTGCAATATTAACTAGTAACCAGGTTATTAGCAAGTAACCAGAGGCATCAGATATACTTGAAGTTTACTAAGAAAACAATGGATATTTTCGGTTTTAAATTATTTTTTTAATAGCACTTTGTGTCTCACTGCTGGGCAAATGCCTCCCCTGAGTCTTTCCAGGTAATCTTTTTTTGCTCCGCCTCGAACTAGCCCTCGCAGTACGCCTCTAGGCCATCTCGACACCTACTTCTTTTTCTCTTTAATAATTAATAGAAAATAAACAATGCATTAATTAAAATAGATTTCATTTGAAGACATTCATTGGTTACTATATATACTTCAAGTACCTATATCTGACGACTGTGGTTACATATCTCTTTTGTTGACCGTACCTAACTACCCACACGTCGTATCAGGATTCCTTGCTGATTTTAAAATCGCCACATGTATTAATTACAATATGACGTATAATAATGTAAATGTCAAATAAACACGACACCAGAATATTAAGTTCTTAAAATAATACAAAATTTGTTGACCCCGGTTAGGTCAATACATTCTTGATTTTAATAAACATAAATAATAAATAAATAATACTTATGATCATTCAACTAGTCATTGTTACTTACTTATTTTTAGATTAAAAGGTTGAATACACCGAAGTATAATTATGTAATAAACGTTCATGTCATGTCATTATAATAAACATAAATAATAAATAAATAATACTTAATGGTCATTCAACTAGTCATTGTTACTTACTTATTTTTAGATTAAAAGGTTAAAGACACCGAAGTATAATTATGTAATAAACGTTCATGTCATGTCATTACCGTCAATTCTTGATTTAAAAGCCGAGAATGCGAAATGCTCACTCGTTTTATACGAAGTTTACCACACACTTGATAATTGTCACCTTAATTTAGACCAAGAATTTGTTAGCAAGTCACATCTTCATTTGAGCGCCCGCCGTGTAGTTGAAGAGACACGAAGGAAGACGCCAAACAGCCTCATATTCAAAATATACAAACTTATCGCGTGGGTGCTATTTAGAAGGAATCAAACTATAATAATAATAATAATAAATTTATTTATTTGCTCTTACAATGGTTATGATCTAATTACATTCAGATGTTTGGTTGAATATAGGTAGGTATTCACATTGTGAGAGCTGGTGCCTGAAGTAGGTTTGAAAAAACTTGTATCACGGTTACCAGGCCCCACTCAGTGGCACCGTACAGACAAGGCATCATGTAATTGTGATATTAGTACAAAACAAATAAAAACTAAAATTAATATAGGGGCAAAAACTAAATACAACATATAAACAACATTAATAGCAGTAGGTGTTTCATGTGGAGTGTGAGGTAATTGTAATGTAGGTTAAACTTTGAGTTAAGATGTATGTGTGAATGTTGGGGTTATGGAGCTAATAAGCATACAATGTTGAAAAAAGGATACTGAAAGGGATAAACAAGTCAGAATTTAAGCAATTTCTCTGTGTCATCATAGCTAAGAGTTTTTAAGTACTCAGTAAGTTTTTGTTTACGACTCTTACTTTACTACTTTACTCTCAACTACAAACTCTTTGACTTCTAAGACCTGATTCTTTACAACCCAGGATAATTTAAAAACAACAGCTGGTCCATACATTTCGTCTGTAAAGTGTTGCACTATATTGTATACTACAGCTGGTTTTTTTTGCTAACCGACAAAAACTTTCGTAACTGGGGTTTCATGTACTGTACTGCATCCATATTAACAGTCTGTCTCACGGTGTTTGTCCACCCTATATATGAAAATAATTTCATTTAACATTCACACAATTTCCTCTGTGAAGGTAAAAACAGGTGACTACAATATTTCATTTAAAATCCACACAATTTCTTCTGTCAAGGCAGTACTATATTCATACTTTGGTCAAGGTGTCAACAAGATACTTTACAATATTTCATTTAACATCTTCACAATTTCCCCTGTTATAATAACAACAAACAGACTACAATATTTCATTTAACATCCTCAAAATTTCCCCTGTTACGGTAACAACAAAAAGACTTTACAATATTTCATTTAACATCCTCACAATTTCCTGTGTCAAGGTGTCAACAAGATATTTTACTATTAGAACCAGAAGTGGAAAGCATTAAAGAAAAGACAATTATAAACAACCTAAGACTAATTTATTCCAAAATAGACTTAGTTCCAAAAATATTTCAATAACTCGAGCGAACACAAATATCCGTTAGCATTTATATCAAGAAATACACAAGTACACAATATATGGAACGAACTCACTGTAAGGAAGTGTAGGTACCAAACCCTTTCTGTAGGACGACTCAGCAACAAGTGAACCTGAATCTTATCGAGCTCGCGCTTTTATAGTATTCAGGTACCCTCACGACCAAAAAATAATAAAATGCCTAACACGGCCTCTCCTGACCGTGCACCGTCCTCGGCTGCACCAGGGACGCTGTCTTCGGAAGCGCTGGTAGGTACGGCGAGAGTATGAGCGCCGTCTTCGTCTGAATTGATTCCGTCTGTACTTGAAGCGCCAGCAGAACCGGCAGAAGCACCAGCATTAACAGTAGAAGCAGCAGCAGCACCAGCAGTAGCACCCGCAGCGCCTGCAGAGGCAACAGCGGCGCCTGCAGAGGCACCAGCGCCTGCAGAGGCACCAGCGCCTGCAGAGGCACCAGCGCCTGCAGAGGCACCAGCGCCTGCAGAGGCACCAGCGCCTGCAGAGGCACCAGCGCCTGCAGAGGCACCAGCGCGTTCAGAGGCACCAGCGCCTGCAGAGGCACCAGCAGCGCCAGAGCAAGGTGGTGTCATAACCAGCTTTTCACGGAGTATTGTTATTTCAAGTCAACGGATGTTTGTGTTGGTATCAAAGCTAATTATTGTGAGCAAATGAGTTGAATCCCACTTCTGATATTAGAAACCAGAAGTGGAAAGCATTAAAGAAAAGACAATTATAAACAACCTAAGACTAATTTATTCCAAAATAGACTTAGTTCCAACAATATTTCAATAACTCGAGCGAACACAAATATCCGTTAGCATTTATATCAAGAAATACACAAGTACACAATATATGGAACGAACTCACTGTAAGGAAGTGTAGGTACCAAACCCTTTCTGTAGGACGACTCAGCAACAAGTGAACCTGAATCTTATCGAACTCGCGCTTTTATAGTATTCAGGTACCCTCACGACCAAAAAATAATAAAATGCCTAACATTACAATATTTCATTTAACATTCATACAATTTTCTCTGTCACGGTGTCAACAAAAGACTTTCACAAGCAGTAAGTAAAACCAAAAAGGTGAAAAGTAATAGGTTAGGTCATGCATGATCTCTGGGAGCTATATTACATTGGTACTTCGTGGAGTTAGCCGTGGAATTATTATTCAATAGTGCAGTGCTAACGAATAGGTCGGCCATGTCATGAGAGTACCATAAGAAAAGGTGTGAACAATGATGATTTATCTCACTGAGCTGACAATTATAATCTTTAAGTAAGGCTATATAATGATACGTACTTAGCTACCTTTTAGTTGCATGCCTCTTATCTGTAACGAAAACTCCAGAAGATTCGCGTCAATTGTTAAACTATTGTGTCTGCTAATTGGATAGTTGAGCTCATAGATATATTATTAGATACTAGCCTTTGCCCGCGGCTTCGCCCGCGTAGATGTCGGAAATTGTGTGACCACCGTCTGCGGATATCCATCGTCTCCTGGCTGGGTGTCCTTGAGAAGTGGTCAAGGATACTTCTTAGTGCAGCTACTATATTCCATGATGCAGAGTGATTTGTAGTTGAAACTACCACAAGGACAATGTATCATGTTTGCCTTCACAATACCGTAAAGGAGTGAGTCTTGTTTAGAGTCAGGTATTTTTGCACAAATGACATTGTCCATTTGATCTGGGTTGATACGCTGCTCTAGCCACAGCAAGATGTGGATGTGAGGAAGACCTCGTTTTTGTCATTCCACTGAGTATACAAAGGAAAGCATCCCCCTAAACCAAGTACCTGTGGTCAGAAGAGCCATCATATTTTTCAACTTTAAGTGGAATACCCTGGCAGTAATGTCGTGGCGATCGTGTGACTTTTCACCCGTTAAAAGTATATCTGTGATCTCTCTCCATCGGGGATTAGGATGCATGTGAATGTGATAAAGAGTTCAAGACGGCTGTACTTGCGCACGTATGTCATGGTGTCTTGTGTTCGCTTGTGCATATAACGTGGTCCCCCGGTAAAATATGACGGGAGCACCGCCTTCTGACCCAGGTGCTCACCATCAACGTCCTGCCTCACTATGCCGTCCCTCAAGTGTACATAACTGTCAGCCCTCAGCTGCACCTGGTTGTTCCTGATACAGGTCAACCTTTTCGTCCCTGTTTTAGCGTCTATACAAATTTTTCATCCCCTATTGTACCCTCCTCTGGGATGATTTTTCAAAAACGCTGATACATGTAGTGGTCCTGACATAAGTCAACCTTTCCGGCTCTGTTTAGTGTCTATACCAATTTTTCATCCTCTTTTTTACCCTCTTCTGGGATGTATTACAAAAACGCTGATACATGTAATGTTCCTGATATAAGTCAACCTTTCCGTCTCTGTTTTATTTTCTATACAAATTTGTCATCCCCTATTTCATCCTCTTCTGTGATGATTTTTCAAAAACGCTGATACATGTGATTATTAATTACCAACCAAAAGACTAAATACAAATTTCCATGGTTTGAAATACAAAACTAACGGGTTTTCCCATTTATACATTCATCCCCCATTTTACGCCCTCAGGGACTGATTTCCCAAAAACACTGAAACACGTGGTTTTTTATTGTTTAACTTTCATGGTTTAAACTACAAAAATTACGATTACCCATACAAACTTTCATCCCCTATTTAACTCCCTTAGGGGTTGAATTTCGAAAAATCCTTCCTTATTCCTTGTCTACATTATAAAGGGAACCTCTGTGCAAAATTTCAGCTTTCTAGGTCCAAGGGTTTGGGCTGGGCGTTGATGAGTCAGTCAGTCAGTCACTTTTCTTTTTATTTATATAGATAATATATCTTGCTGCTGGTTTTGACTACAAACATCCGTCAATAGTCCTTATGACCAGTTTAAATTTATGCTTACTATTCAGAAGCCAAAATAATTCAGAAGCCTATTCAGAAGCCTAATATTTTCTTCTTCTTCTCTTTTATTTTGGCTTCTGAGCCAAAATAAAAGAGAAGAAGAAGAAAATATTAGGTAGGTAGGTTTATTTTTTCGTGACCTTTTAATAGTAGATTATGCACTAAGGGGATAAAGTAGTGTCTTATGTAGCGGGCGCCGTATTCAATCCCGAGAAAATCGAAGGATTCTAGCATTAACTCTCTGTAATAAGCGCGAGGGAGTGTAAAGTTAACTCCCGAGCAAAGCGAGGGAGTTAAGACAAGAATCCTGAGTGAAGCGTTGGATTCAAGGTCGCCCAAGACGAAGGCACCTATATCCCCGAGGACCATACTCTACTTTTCACACCATCTACGAGACAATAAAAAGCAATAGTACTAGAATCAAAGTATAAGCTATTTGTTTTATTTCCGTTCACTGAGTATAAGTATATACAAAGCAAAGCAATTTTCAGCACTCGTACTTCTTTTTTTTAATTTGTGTTCTATTTTTCTTTTATTTATATTCCACTCGTGGTGGCCAGTTCGATTTTTTGAACAATTTATTTTTTAATGCAGATTCTATCGTGCATAAATGTCCGTAACTATGCGATTTCTACTTTATGTTCCAAATTTAAATCACTTTAATGACCAGCGGCACAAAGTACGGAAGGCTGCGGCGCGCTATATTTTGTGCCAGCGGGTAATAATGAAATTCAGTACAATATTCATGCCCTGCCAGCCCTGTCTTAAATGACTTACTTTAGGTTAGGTTTGGTGACATAATTTGACATTAATTCGTGCAGGTGGTGTGAAATAGTAGATTATGCATCAAGGGGATAAAGTACTGTCTTATGTAGCGGGCGCCGTATTGAATCCCGAGCAAAACGAAGGATTCTAGCGTTAACTCCTGAGCGGAGCGAGGGAGTTAAGACAAGAATCCTGAGTGCAGCGTGGGATTCAAGGTCGCCCAAGACGAAGGCACCTTTATCCCCAAGGAGCATACTATATTTTTCACACCATCTACGAGACAATAAAAACAATAGTACTAGAATTAAGAGTAGATTGTTGGTAGTACCAATGGCTTAAATTGGGTATTAATGTACTCCGGAGTCAAATCAGTATTGTCAGTCGACATTTTTGTGAGAATTTGCTGATATGTAATTTGTCGTATAGCAAAGCAAAGCAATTTTCAGTATTCGCGCCTCAGATTATGAAACAAAGGGCAGTTATACAGCGCGGAACACTGAGAGTGAAGCCGAAAAAGCAAATACAATCACGAGATTGTAGGTAGGTAAGGATTCGCTTTTGAATTTGTATTTGCTTTTTTGGCTTCACTCTCAGTGTTCCGACCGGTCTATCTGCCTTTTGTTTAATAAATAAAAATTTAAAAGCGGATACAATCACGAGATTGTAGGCAATCGTTATTGAATTTGTATTTGATTTTGTGGCTTCACTCGCAGACTCGCAGTGTTCCTCACGGTCAATCTGCCTTTTATTTGATAATCTGAGCTGTAACATATAGGTATATCTTATTTGAATCCGGGCATACTCTTATCAGTGTCCGCAATATCATGTCTTTCCACTTCAATAAACCGCCAAAGCTGCACGAATCATTGCTAGACACTCGATATTGGAATGAACTGCTTGTCCCTATCACTCTTTCCAAAAAAATTGAGACAACGCTTTGTTGAGTTGGAAATTCGTGCGTCGTGACTTTGAATAAGCGTACATACCGTAATGAAGGGACGTATTCTTAGCCAATCAGGCAGAAAAGGTAGGGTTTTGTATCAAGATCAATGTATTATTAATAAATAATAATATGTTCTTGTTTAGGTTGGATTGTTTATCAGTTCTATTTTTGGATATTTATATTCTATTGTGTGTATTCATTGCGATATGCAGAAGATACCTAACCCTTTTATGCCTTCATTGAGCTTGGTATCTATTTTAGGATAATAGTTTGTGCTATGCGACCTATGTTATAATAATGTTTTAATATCTTCACTCGTAGAGCCTCGTTGATCTAGTGACTGCTCAGCGTGTCTTGATTTGATTCCCAGGTAGGGCAAATATCTCATTTTCCATTAGACTCGATGGTAGTTTGGAAGTTGGTGGTGTGACACCCCCGTATCTCGCAAAACACGTAAACCCATTGGTCCTGCGCATAACCTCTCCTCGATCGTGTTGGATAGCGGCCCCATGTATTTGCGCATTATTGTGTACTATATTATCTCCTGGCTATTTAGCCGTATCTAATATATTTCAGCTTAGTTACCAACTCACATTATTTCTACGCACGCCGTCATATAAATATGTCCAATAGAAAAATAAGAATTCAACCAATTTATAAATTCGAAAAAAGATGAGGTCATTCTCAAGGTTGACGTAAAGAATGCCTTTAACTCTGTTAATAGAGACACTTTGTTGGCCTAAGTCAAAAAAGAACTCCCAGATATTTATGGTTTTATGTGGCAGTGCTACAGGCACCCTTCAAAATTACTATACAAGGACAATATTTTAGAATCTGCAGTCGGATGCCAACAAGGTGACCCTCTCGGGCCAGTTATTTTCAATTTGGCTATTCATCCAATTATACAACAATTAAATTCAAAATTTAACGTGTGGTATTTAGATGACGGGACTCTGGGAGGTGATATTGACACCGTTTTGAAAGATCTGCAACTCTTAAAACAGAAATTTAAATCTATTGGCCTGGACTTAAACCCTTCTAAATGTGAAATATACCTTACTGACCTTACTGACCGACAATCAACTTTAGAGAAATTTAATGCAATAGCCCCAGACATCAAAATTTTAGACAAAAGTTCTTTACACCTCCTAGGTTCTCCTATTTTGAAAGATAGTTTTTCACTTTTTATTGAAGAAAAAATTTAACATTTTAACGATATTTCGGAGAGACTTTCAAAAATTAATCTACATTCGGCTTTTACTCTCATTAGATATTGTTGTTTTGGCCCAAATTTTATGTACTACCTCCGCTCTTCACCTTTGTGAAAGCAGCCAAACCTCTTGGACAAAATTGATCAAATCATTAAAAACACTTTAACATCAATTTTGAATGTAGCCCTGGACGACCGAGCGTGGCTACAAGCCACACTACCCATTCGTTTTGGTGGTCTCGGCGTCCGCAAAATTTCCAGTGTGAGTTTACCGGCTTTCCTGTCCTCCGTCAACAGCACCGAAAAGTTAACCAAAAAAATTTTATTCCCATCACTGGTTGACTTTGAAGTGCCGTGCTTGACTGATGCGGTGAACGCCTGGAAAGTGGCTTGCCCAGGTACAGATCGGCCCGTGAACCCATCTTCCCAGAGACAGTGGGATGAGCCGCTCTGCAGGTTGGTACGGAATAATCAAATTAATACGTCCACCAATTCTGCTGAGCGTGCCCGCCTACTGGCTGTGGGGAGTCGGGCCTCTGGCTTCAGGCACTTCCGTCACACAACATCGGTACTATGCTGTGTGATAATACCTTCCGACTCGCTACATGTCTGCGTCTGGGCGCTTCATGCGGGGCTCCACATCGCTGTCAATGTGGTGAAGCTGTCGACTGCCTCGGACATCATGGCCTATCCTGCAGTAGGAGCGCAGGCCGAATGGCACGGCATGCCAGCATCAATGACATCCTCCGTCGTGCTCTTGCCACCGCTGGGGTGCCTGCTATTTTAGAACCCAATGGCTGGCACGCGACGATGGGAAGAGACCAGATGGGATGACCATAATGCCTTGGAAGTTGGGTAGGCCTTTGGTGTGGGACGCAACATGTGTCGACACCCTTGCGCCATCTCATCTTCCTAGCACAACATGTTGTGCTGGGGCGGCTGCTGCAGGTGCCGAAAACCTCAAACGGCGCAAATATAATAGCATTCTTGGAAGCTATATATTTGAGCCGTTTGGGGTAGAAACTCTAGGGCCATGGGATCAGAGTGCCCATATTGTTTTTCGTGACATCGCCAAGCGGCTGGTCGACTCTTCACGTGACCCGAAGGCTGGTCTATTCTTGGGTCAAAGAATCAGCATTGCCATACAACGTGGCAATGCTGCCAGCCTGTTGGGCACGTGTCCCGTTGACAGCGATGTGGACGAGTTTTTTGATGCCCTTTGAGCTCCCCTGTCTTTTTCTTGGAATTGTACATAATAATATTAGATTTTTAAGATTTGTACATTTATAAAGTACTAGCACTTTGCCTGCGACTTCGTCCGCGTGAATTTTCTCAAGGGTCCCTAATTTTGTTGATAATGCAATATAGATTGTAGCATTCAGAGATAACGTAGCTTCCTATTGGTGAAAGAATTTTTGAAATCCGATGAGTAGTTTTGGAGATTAACCCCTTCATACAAGCTTACAAACAAAATTACCTCTTTGTAATTATTAGTACAAGTCATTGAAAGTTCCATATTATCCCAGGTCCTTCATAGGGCTCATTTTCACTTTTGCTTTGAAATAGTCGTTTTTTTTTATGATTTTCGTACAAAGCGAACTGTGACTGCATCGTGAGATTCATTGTGTGGCATAAACAATAGTTAGTTGTAATTCGGTTAGATGCAAAGATACGGCGCCGCTCATGCGTTCACTCCGTCACGATATTAAAATACTATTTACAGTCCAACGCAGTTCGGCAGTTCGTCAAAGAACTGAGGTCACCGACATAGCTTTCAGAATATGCAAGTTGAAGTGGCAATGGACAGGCCACAACGCTCGAAGAACCGATAACCGATGAGGAAGAAAGATGGTTCTCGAGTGGCGACCACCAACCGGAAAGTCGCAGCGTTGGTAGGCCTCCTACCAAATGGACCGACGACATCGTCAAGGTCGCGGGTAACCGGTGGATGCAAGCGGCAGGTTGCCGCTCATTGTGGCGTTCTATAGGGGAGGCCTATGTTCAACAGTCGATGTCTTTCGGCTGATGATGATGATGATGATGATGATGATACAGCCCAACTAATTAGTTTGTTAAGTTATTCGTAAAATGAGAGGCTGTCCGTCAACAAACTTAAAAGTTCAAAGAAAGGACGACCTTATATCTTTAGTATTAGTTCCAAAAACTGCCATTGTACAGATAACTCGGTTTCTCTGTATACGGTGGAAGGCATCGTGACGCAGAATTGTACCATGAATACAGTTCATGATTCTGAAACCCCAGGGTCTCTTCGGTTTATTATGCGAATGGCCGCACGGGGAGGTGGGACCCGCTGAAAAACAGCGGATCAAAGCCTGTCAGGGGAGCGGTGAATGCTTTGCGCATCCCACGCCCCCGGCCATAGGCAGAGGTGGTGGTGGTGGTTTTAGCCGGTAAGAGGCTACCCTACGATGGAGGAAGTCTATAAGGATTTCCGCAGCGCAAATAAAAAAAGGGTATCTTCGGTTATTAAAAAAAATCTGCTGAACCTATACAAAAGTAAAACATTTACACGTTCAAAATGTATGGATCAATTGATATTTTTTCACGTCACAGCATATAACTATGTGAGTAAGGGAAGTGGGAGAGGACTTATGTAATCACAACGCCCTTTCATCTACTTTGAAGATATACCGTCATCTCCAATATTTATAATTCTACCAAAAAAAAATGACGTATACGAGTACATAGAAATATGTACATATATATCAATGGACGTATACAATGAAAATGCAAACAGAAATAGGAACTGTTGCGTAGTATTAGTTAATTATTTAAGTCATTGTTTCAATATTAAATAATATGATGTTTATTCTTTTTCTCAATAAAAATGTAAAAAAATGTAAAATGTATTGAAAAACGTCGTACGTATGAACGTCGTTTTGACGTGAGCATTTATAATTACAGTCTCGGCTCCATTACGCCGAGTAAAAACAAGCTTACCTCACTAATATCATAATGTAGGTAGTTTTGTGAAATTTTTGGAAAGTATCACAATGATTTTAATCAAATTCTTTTGTGTTTAACATACCGTAGGTTCGTACTGTTCTTTGTTCATAGTAACGTATGTTTTCTGTATTCCAAAAAAAACATGTAGTTAAGTTACGCCATTTTTGGGTGAAAGTTAAATTAATTCAAATAATTATAGTAGAATATGAATGTTTGATATTTTGATTTCTAAGTAAAGAGTAAAGTTGAAATATAATTTTATTGATGAAATTGTATGGGTTGCCGCTTTTAAATTACATCACATAGATCATAATAATTATCTTTATTAAATTATTTACAACAGAAGGTAGATACTTACATTTATTTTATTGAATGGTACCCATTCCACAGGAATGACTTGGTAACTTACTAAATACATGACATATAAATAATATCTATAAGTAGAGAAGCAATTATATACAATATAATAGGTACTAATAATGTACAAAAAATCTTGACAGTTTTTCCTGGACCTTATACTCGGAAAGGACAAAAAACTTACCAAAACACTCGCCAAGTTAATAAAAGCTTATGATGCTTATTTGAATTGTACTAATAGTTCCTTCTTAAAACCAATGAAAACTACTTTAAGTATTGATTTTGGTAAACATTTGTCAACTTTTATCTGCATATCAAAAGCCAATTGAATTATAGTAAAAGGTGTTCGTCATCGGAACATGAGTAGATTCTGCAACAGTCGTATCGGCGATGAGCGACATAAAGCTCTCTTCCTTGGACATCGGTACTTTCTGACGCACATCGCGAATTGTCTGGAATGAGAAAAGTCCATTAATAGGGGTTCTACAAAGTATATTTTTGCTTATCGTAGACCTAGAGGTAAAGCCAAGAAATAATAATAATAATAACCAGCCAAAGAGCTGAGAACAAAGAAGACCACCACTGATAATAATATGTGGGGACATTTCACACACGGCCATCTGACCCCAAACTAGGGATACGCTGTACCTACTATGGGTGTCAGACAGCTGATATACATACACAAATACATTTTAAATACATACATATATAGATAAACAACACCCAGACACAAGACAAACACAAGTGCTCATCACACAAATATTTACCCTGGGCGGGAATCGAACCCGCAACACGCTGCGCAGCAGTCGATCGCTCAGCCACTGCGCCAACCGTGTCGAGTGGTCAAGTCAAAGTCAAATTCAAATCATTCATTTGAATTAGACGATTAAAAGGCACTTTTGAACAGCCAGCGTCATCAACCGCTTACCAGTTGCAGTTGACGATGTATGAACGTCATAAGAAAAACTTGATTCTAGTTGCCAGTTTCAAGAGTTAGTTTCGTATTCAATGAAGAAGAATGGACAAGAAACTATAAATTAGGTACTCTTTAAATGACTTATATAATCCTCTTTATTTAACAATGGCTTATTCACTATATACAAATCATAAATATCAAAATAATAAAATTATTTACAATTCTAAGAAAAAGGCAGGGAGCTCAAAGGGCATCAAAAAACTCGTCCACATCGCTGTCAACGGGACACGTGCCCAACAGGCTGGCAGCATTGCCACGTTGTATGGCAATGCTGATTCTTTGACCCAAGAATAGACCAGCCTTCGGGTCACGTGAGGAGTCGACCAGCCGCTTGGCGATGTCACGAAAAACAATATGGACACTCGGACCCCATGGCTCTAGAGTTTCCACCCCAAACGGCTCAAATATATAGCTTCCAAGAAGGTTATTATATTTGCGCCGTTTGAGGTTCGGCGACTCTTTAAAAAATATATATCCATACTAATATTATAAATGCAAAAGTAACGCTGTCTGTTACGCTTTCACGATGAAACGGCTGAACCGATTTTGATGAAATTTGGTATGAAGATAGCTTGGACCCTCGGGAAGGACATAGGCTACTTTTTACTCCGCGACTTTGTCTGCATCTGCGATAACCAACATTCACGCGGACGAAGTCGCGGGTAAAAGCTAGTTTACTATATTTTGCATTTTTAATGGCATGCATAGGTCTCTCACTAGGTATCTAGATGGAAGGAAGAGGTACGTTCCCTCAGCGTAAAGGGTTACATATGACAACATTCCTCCACAGTTATGATGAAGTATGAAAAGTTGATTTTTTGACCAAGGATCGGTTGGTCTCAAAGTTATAAATAAGTATAATCTGGTACTTGTGCACAAGAGTAACACGATTGCAAGACAACTGACCCTGAGATAATAATATAATATAATATATGTTGGGACATTTTTCACACACGGCCATCTGACCCCAAACTAGGGAGACCCTGTACTATGGGTGTCAGACAGCTGATATACATACACAAATACATTTTTTTTTGTAAATACATACATATATAGATAAACAACACCCAGACACAAGGCAAACACAAGTGCTCATCACACAAATGTTTACCATGGGCGGGAATTGAACCCGCAACACGCTGCGCAGCAGTCGATCGCCCAGCCACTGCGCCAACCGTGTCGTCACGGTTGGCGTGAGTGAGATCACTTATAATTAGGTTAACCTATCTTCGTTTTAAGAAGAGCTTAAGTTTGATTCAGAAGCTTCACGTAATTTGATAAAGTAAAGGTGGAGAGAAAAGAACACAGGGCTTAGTTTAATGGTAGCTATTGCTTCATACCTGTCACACTCGCACAGCCTGCCCGCACAGCCGTTAATGAACTCGTACTGCGAGTCAAAGTTCTCGAGCGCGCACAGCGGTTGTCCGTGGTAGCACTTCCAGAAGTAAGGCTGAAGGTACACCGTGTAGAATGGACAGTAGATATCCTCGTAACATTCGTCATGTTGCTTGCAACACCTGCAGGAAATTAAGACTTTGTTGAAATATTTGATAAGAATCCTGCATGTGACGCACTTCGTAAGCATGCTTCAAAAGGAAATAAATAGACATGTTAAAAAAGAGGAGTCAGTCAGTCAGAAAGCTGAAACTAGTTGCTCGTACAGTAGGTTGCGATGGAGAAGAACGAGCCAGACACTCCATGAACACTCCTTTAAGATCAAATATTACAAATTTGGGCTCAGGTCATTGTAGCAGAGATTGGGACCCCAGGCATAAATCCCGTGTTTTTCTACTGAGTCGAAACCACCCCTTCACAACTCTTAAAGTCACCACAAAATGTCTCATCACCAATGAATGAGATCATTTATTAATTGATATTATTAAGTTCTCACCTGTCGATACCGTCGGTAGGTCTCCCTGAGCCCAGGAACCCGCAGTAGCAGCCGTAACCCTTGTAAGAGAGGGGATCACAGCCAGTGGCGCAGTACATCATGTTGTAAAGGTGGAAGACTCCGCGTTTGCCGCGATTCTCAGTCTTGCTCATATACACTTGAGGGTCTATATTTCTGAAAAGAGTTGGCGATCATTATGGCCTTTTATTGTGAAGAAGATACCTATCTAAACAGAACGCTTGTCTACATTTTATAAGGAAGGTCTCGCCGTATTTTTTGTGGTTCCCACTATTGATTCTGGTTTTCCAGAGTTGCAGTGGTTGAAAATAGAGTGACAGAAAAAAAGCAAGGTAGCAAACAGTCCAGAAACTTTCAAAATCCCTTGTTGACCACAATGACCTTTTAGTCTTACTAAAAGGTCCAAATATAGTTATTTCGTTGATATCCTGGGCAGTAAACCTGACTGTAAAACTGATTGGTAATGGAACACAGGAGCTGTTCTTATGACGTCAATACAGGCAAACGGTCTAATAATATAGAAAGAACAAAGGTACTATCGTTTTGAGGACTCACCTGACCCCTTTCTTATAATCATCCTCCGGTACTGAATATCTGAAAGGGTCTCTAGCAAACCCAACGAGTAGGGGACCGCTGGCATCCTTGTAACGTGGTGGATCATCTACTTCATTGGCTCTAGTGTCGTTGGAACTATACTTATTGCTATTACGATGGCCGTTAAAGCTATTGACTGGGTTGTATGGCCTGTGTATGGGTGGTAACTGGGCGTAGTGTGTGTTGTTGTATATGTGGTCGAAAGTCAGGTGGCTTGGCCAATCTGGAACAAGAGAAAATTGGTTGAGGGAGAGGTCAGTTGGATGTCCATGACTATTACCAGCTACGGACCATAGTCGTGATAGTAGATGCAAATACAGGGAAATCACCATATCTGTGAAATGGCAGTTTTTGGTTTTTAGTCATTTGTTTGAACTTACACAGATAGTTAATGAGTGGTGTGATATATAGAGCTCTTAGTTGGACTTTATTGTTACTGTAGTCACTAAGAGCCAGCGCGCATTTATGATTTTTAGTTGGGCGTTAAGTTCGATTGTGCTAGGATTCAGTATGGAGTTATAGTCGATTTTCAATCGTCAAATGCGCACACTGCCATATAACTCTATACTGAATCCCAGAACGAGCGTAGTTAGCGTTAGTTTTATAGTATGTAGAAAAGCAGCACAAAAATGTTGTACCTCATCTTTGTGTTATTTTATTTTTTCTTTGCTAGTCCAATAACAAAAAAGCGGCCAAGTGCGAGTCGGACTCGCACATGAAGGGCTCCGTAGCAGCAAGTAAGGTAAATTGCGGTTTACGATTTACGACGTATTAAAAAAAACTGCTTACTAGATCTCGTTCAAACCAATTTTCGGTGGAAGTTTACAATGTACATCGTATATTTTTTTTAGTTTTATCATTCTCTTATTTAAGAAGTTACAGGGGGGGGGGGGGGGACACATTTTACCACTTTGGTAGTGGCACTCGCGCAAACTATTCAGTTTAGAAAAAAATAATATTAGAAACCTCAACGTCATTTTTGAAGACCTATCCATAGATATCCCACACTTATGGGTCTGCTAAAAAAAAATTTTTTTGAGTTTCACTTCTAGTTCTAATTTTTGTGTGAAAATCTTAATGCGGTTCACAAAATACATCTACTTACCAAGTTTCAACAGTATAATTCTTATAGTTTCGGAAAAAAGTGGCTGTGACATACGGACAGACAGACAGACATGACGAATCCATAAGAGTTCCGATTTTTGCCATTTGGCTACGGAACCCTAAAAACAAATCGCGAGTGAAGTCGCGGACAGAAGCTAGCTAAATATTTGATAACACGAATGCCAACCACACGCAAGCTGTCCGCTGTTATATTTAGGGTTCTCTCAAGCATCGCCACAATATAAAGTATGGAAAATCATTAATTTGTATGTAGGTGGGTTACCTATTAAATAATTAGTGAGATTTAGTCTATCACGCAAACTTTTAAAAAAAAACATATTACCGGATCTAAATTACCAAGGAACGATAATCCTATGAATATCAAATGAGTTATTGCAAACAAACAAACAATTCAGATTATTATCCATATAACAACGTACCTATATATGTATTTTGTGGCAAAAATACTATTCCAGTGTTCACGGCCTGATTGTCATAGGACAATGTGTAATAATTGAATAGGTTCGTTTACAATGAAGATAAAGTGATACGGATCCAGTATACAATAGTGATGGATGTAGCGGAGTATGAAAATGTATATTTAGAACATTGATAGGATAATAATAGCAAGCAAGGCAAGTAGAAAACTGGGTTTAGTTTTACCAACTCGAACGAAGCTACCTTAAAATGACCCACATTTTTCGAAGTAATTGTAATTTAGGACATTTAACGCTCCTTATCATGATCATGACAACCTTTATCTGTCCACTGCTGGGCATAGATCTCCCTCAAGGGGGGTTCAGGCTTACTCGCCATGCTTGGCCGATGCATGTTGGCGATCGCGGTAGGTGTTATGGTACTCAAAAGGACGCTACTACCCATCCTCTAGTCAATATCCCTTTCATACGCTGAATCATTTTAAATCTACTCAATCCAAAGTTTTGGATGTACGGCCAGCTTTATCAACAGGCACCAGCCATGTTATCTCTTCACCACCCTTAGTTGATTGGCAGAGAATGCCTAAGACATAAAGGCCGTTTTGTACCTTTGTGAAATAAGTATAAATAAAAAAATAATAATAATTTATTTGTCAAAAATGCAGGTTACATTAAAAACAGAGATACAGGTTAGTTTTTAGGAACTTTTCTTAAAATTAGAAAAAGACATTTATGCCTGAACTAGATAAAAGCGGCCAAGTGCAAGTCGGACTCGCCCATGAAGGGTTCCGTAGCAGCAAATAAGGTAAATTGCGGTTTACGATTTATGACGTATTAAAAAAAACTACTGATTAGATCTCGTTCAAAC
This sequence comes from Charanyca ferruginea, assembly GCA_947361185.1. Taxonomy (NCBI): domain Eukaryota; kingdom Metazoa; phylum Arthropoda; class Insecta; order Lepidoptera; family Noctuidae; genus Charanyca; species Charanyca ferruginea. Next base: position 21,640,415 of record OX376073.1, read on the forward strand.
CAATTTTCAGTGGAAGGTTTACATGGCAGTGTACATCATATATTTTTTTTACTTTTATCATTCTCTTATTTTAGAAGTTACAGGAGGGGGGACACTCATTACAAGCTTTTATTTAACTTCACTTTTGTATGTATGTTTGCAAATCTTGCAAGGAAGATTTGAACCACTTCCAATAGACCGATTGAGCTGAAACTTGGTATACCTACGTAACTTGGATGACAATACAATAATATAGTACCATGGAGCTGGTCTGATGATGAGGTTGGACGGTGACCATAGAAACGTCGGTTCTTGTGGACCGATTGAGCTGAAATTTGGTATGTCTTCGTAACTTCGGTAACAATACAAAAATATGGTATCATGGAGCTGATCTGATGAGGAGTTGGAGGATGCCCATAGGAACTCCGATTCCTGTGGTCCAATTGAGCTGAAATTTGGTTTGTCTTCGTAATTTCGGCAACAATACAAAAATATGGTATCATGGAGCTGATCTGATGAGGAGTTGGAGGATGCCCATAAGAACTCAGATTCCTGTGGTCCAATTGAGCTGAAATTTTGTATGTCTTCGTTATTTCGATAACAATACAAAAAAAATATGGTATTATGGAGCTGATTTGATGAGGAGTGGGAGGATGCCTATAGGAAGTCCGATTCCTGAGGTCCAATTGAGCTGAAATTTTGTATGTCGTCGTAATTTCGGTAACAATACAAAATATGGTATAATGGAGCTGATCTGATGAGGAGTTGGAAGAAGCCCGTAGGAACTCCGATTCCTGTGGACCAATTAAGCCAAAATTTGGTATGTCTATGTAATTTCGGTGACAATACAATAACAAGGTATCATTGACCTGGTGTCATGAGGAGTTGGAAGGTGCCCATAGAAACACTAGTTCCCATGGACCGATTGAGTTGAATTTCGGTATGACTACGTAACTTTGGTGACAATACAATAACAAGGTATCATTGACCTGGTGTCATGAGGAGTTGGAAGCTGCCCATAGGAACACTAGTTCCCATGGACCGATTGAGTTGAATTTCGGTGTGACTACGTAAGTTTGGTGACAATACAATAACAAGGTATCATTGAGCTGGTGTCATGAGGAGTTGCAGCGTAGCCACAGGAACAAGAGATCCAGTAGGTCGATTGAGTTGAAATTTGGTGTACTTACGTAACTTTGTTGTCAATACGATAATATGGTACGATGGAGTTGGACGGTATTTATAGGGTCACCACTTCTCGTGGACCGAGTAAACTGAAAGTTGATATACTTACGGAAATTTGATAACAATACAATAATATTATGGTACGATGCAGCTGCTCTGATGATGGAGATGGAATATAGTCATAGGAACACCACTTCGCGTGGACAGTTTGTGCTGAACTAAGGTATACCTAAGTTACTTTGGTAACGTTGTGTAGTTCGGCGAGATTGGCGTCGATAGCATTGGTTTGCAACCAGTCTAGGAGAAGGAAAACTCCAAAATCAAACACGGATCACAGTATTCGTGAGGCACAAGTAAGGTACAACCCGAAACAAGTGGCGCATAATTCTAGTACTCAATTTAAGGTGAGGCCGTGCCGAGAAATGAGTGGCATCAGGGTCGAATATGATGTCATGAACACCACCTCAGGGAACCAGGGCGCACCCTGTTGTATATTTTGCCCTTGCCCTTTTATTCGAAGCTCTGAAAGGGTGGACGCTATAATTCTTCTATACTCGTGGGACTAAGATGGGAAAAGAAACAGCAACAAAAAAAAAAAGAAGATTGGCGAAGGAAAAATTGAAACGGCAACAGAAATTTGCCAATGAAAGTACTGATGCAAAACGTCAAATGCTCGATAACGTGAAACAACGTATGAAGCGAACAAGAGCAGATGAACGGTAATGTAATGGCCGATGGCACCGGCCGACACCGATGTATGTATGTATTGACACCGATGTATCAAAAGGACTGGTGAATGGTGCTATCGGATGTATCGAAGAAATTATATGGCCCTGCTTCCGTAGAGCACAAATGTACGATACTGATATTCCATCAGTTCGTATAAACTTCGGAAACGATGGTGTGCATGTGATACAATCCAAATCAGTGCAGTTTCAGACCAAATATAGTCACGGCACCGCGGAACGAAGAATGTTACCCATAGTATTATGCTGGGCTTCAACAGTACATAAAATGCAGGGGAGCACTGTTGAACATGCCGTGGTATATTTGGGTTCAAAACTCTTCGCTGCTGGACAAGCGTATGTAGCTCTGAGTAGAGAAGTTAAGTCTTTAGACGGTCTACAAATTGAAGAATTAGATTGCACAAAATTAACTAGAAAGAGACCTTGTAACAATGAAGCGTTAATGGAAATGGATAGACTAAGGAATATGTCCAACTAAAAAGTTAAAAATAAATTAACGGTAAAAAAAATATTTTAAAAACAAGCTTTTATTATGCACGAAAAATTAAAAAAATAAACTAAGACATTCATAAAATTCGTAGTTTCTTAAACTTTATAAGTAACAACCTACAAAAATGTTCAGTTTAACTGACAAACATATATTATCTATAACCAGTATATTAATATTCTTACGCGATTTAAAAGCTTGTCGCGCAATTTCGTTAACGCATAGTCCTCGGCCGCGACAAGCTTTCAGATCGCGTAAGAATATTAATATACTGGTTATAGATAATATATGTTTGTCAGTTAAACTGAACATTTTTGTAGGTTGTTACTTATAAAGTTTAAGAAACTACGAATTTTATGAATGTCTTAGTTTATTTTTTTAATTTTTCGTGCATAATAAAAGCTTGTTTTTAAAATATTTTTTTTACCGTTAATTTTTTTACCACTTTGGAAGTGTCTCTCGCGCAAACTATTCAGTTTAGAAAAAAATGATATAGATATACCACGTATGAGTTTTTTGAAAAAAAAATTGAGTTTCAGTTATAAGTATAGGGAACCCCCAAAATGTATTGTTTTTTTTTTCCCTATTTTTGTGTGAAAATCTTAGTGCGGTTCACAGAATACATCTACTTACCAAGTTTCAACAGTATAGGTAGTTCTTATAGTTTCGGGAAAAAAGTGGCTGTGACATACGGACGGACAGATAGACAGACAGACAGACAGACATGACGAATCCATAAGGGTTTCGTTTTTTGCCATTTGGCTACGGAATCCTAAAAATTTATCTGTATTTCAGACATCAATTTCTTTCTATAATGACCATTTTACTACAAGCTAAGTCGGCCAGAAATTTACTCATATCTATATACAGCGATAACCTCAGTTAAAATGCACAAAGTGGAGAGTTTATACTCTCCACTTTGTGCATTTATACCTCTTGATGAGTAGTGTGTGAGAGGGAATGAACTGGGCCTCAAGTCTGCTATTACAATAGTGTCAGAATGGTCTATCATTGATTTCATAATTGTTGATTTTGACAAGTTTGGTAATCTACTAATATAATGGCGTCATTATGACTTTCCAATGGTCAACCAATGACACTCCATTGAAAGAAATGATATAGAATGGTAATCTCGTACATAATGGCAAATTAATGACTGACTTAGTTTACGAACTTCTTACTACTTCAGATTGCTAATAACACTTATAAATAATATGTAAAAATATATATAAATGAAATCTGGCATGAATAAATGTTCAAATTTGTTGACAATGACATTATAACACAATAATATCACGAGACCAATGACCGACCAATGATCGACCATTAAGGATTTAGCAGATTACGAACTTTTAGCAAAATGACAATGGGATCACACGAGCCCATTGTCATTTTGCTAAAAGTTCGAGTAGTAAGTCTGCTATTTTTATAATTTCGTCATTCCAACACTGGAATGACGAAATTATAAAAATAGCAGACTTGGCCCCCTGGTAGCCCCTTTTCGATGGGAATTTTATGCGTGTGGGGGTACCACAGATACAATCTATATCTGTATGTCTATTCTGTTACAATCTCCCTCGGTGAATACCTAGGTGAAGTGAGCTGTCATCCGTCCGTCTGCTCTGTCAATCCCTAGCTTCGGGATGAATGACAGCTCACTTCACCTATGTGTTCACCGAGGGAAATTGCAACAGAATAGCACTGCTGATATAGATTATATCTGTGGGGGGTACCCAGTTGATGACTGAACATGGGACTGTTTTGCTGGATAGCAATATAACACTTTTGACATATTAATTCGTAAGTGACATATTGACCTTTGCAATGCATTCTTTAATATACCAGCTTATGGTCGCTCATTCGCATAAATGTCAGTTATCGCGGATGCAGATGTAATTGCGAATTAAAAAGCCTTAGCGCCTTGAGGTTCAAATGTAGTTTGTACCGAACTTCATCAAAATCGGTTCAGTAATTAATCCGTGATATGGTAACAAATAAACTCACTCTCGCATCTAGAATATTAGTATGGTTATAACGATGCTTTTGTAATAACGTAGATATAATATTTGCTCGTATATTTTAGTGTTAATTGTTATATCGATTCGATGTCATAATTGATTCGATATTATATTTCATAATTTTAGCTAAACACTCTGAAGTTTCGTTTTCAAATAACACTTCGATTTTCGGGACCTAGGTAAGTCTCAATTTTAAGATATTACGATCGTCATTCAAATATACATATAGGATCCCTAATTTTTTTATAATTAAATGTAATCTATAGCTCTCATGGATAACGTAGCTCCTATTATCGAAAGATTATTCCAAATCGGACCAACAGTTTTGGAAATTAGAACGTTCAAAAAACAAAGAAACGCTTCAAGTAGGGGAAGAAGATAAGATTTAAACGAACGATTGAATTCAATATTATGTACTTACAATTACAATGTAAAAATAATATACTCAGTACCTACAAAATTATACCACAGAGGTCATTGCCAAATTACTGTTCCTTTGATGATACTTAGTAGAATTGATTAAGAACTATTAGTAAATGTTAATGACACATCCATCAAGGTATTATTCTCACATCATATTGACTTCTTATAGCGTCACGGCAAAGGATCAACGTACGATGTCCTATAGACAGATCATTGGTTGAAATAACAGTAAATTGCAGACAAAGTAGATACGCTTAATAGGTATAAATAACATTTGACTTGGATATTGTGATTTTTCCAATTCATGTCGTACCTTATAAGTTTACCTTCGACATCTCTGATATCGGTGAAGAATACAATAGTCGGACTTATAATTATTATATCTCTGTAATCGCTAATTCACATTGAGCAAGAGTGGTTACCTATCAGTGCTCGTGCTTTCTCTAGAAAAGACTTTTGTGCTGCAGTGTGATAATAAGTTTAGCTAAGCTTTTATTTCCATTTAAATATAAGTACCTGTTAATGGTTTAATTGAAATAAATGATTTTGAGTTTGAGTTTGAATGTCAAGAAATTCCTTGATGAAAACTTCATCGCGAGATGGCGAAGTCTTTTGACCGATTGGTCACTTAAAAATTCAAAATTTTGACAGAACTTAAACTCAACGCCCTCTGGCAGCAAAGTTTTCAGCGAGGAAGCCCATTCAAAACCACACCTTGGACGAAAGAAAATAGAGTTGATTATATGAAACCTTTGTGAATGAATACGCCAATGATAGGGCTTTCAGATCTCGAAAAGCTACGCATCATAGTGTTTACAAAGGCGCCTTAATTAAAATATGCTATACTTACGCAATTTTGTTATTGATTGGTTTTGATGAAAGTGTCTACTATTATAGAGCTGTTGAATGCGGGTCAATTGTACAATATAATATTGATTGGATCGTAGAAGGACTTTTGTATGAGAAAAATAATACTAATGCGACGTGCATGAACTGTGTTCAATAGTCCCTTAAAATAATAAAGATATAAAAAATAAATAAAATAAAAAACTAGATTAAGGGCGAATTTCACTTAAGTGTTGAACGTAGTTAGGTAGTATTTTCTCTGTGAAATAAAATCTAAGTCTAAGCAGTATCACGAATTATAAATCATTTATTGATGGGTTCTTAATGGTGACACTAGGTATAAAATTTGGTGAAATTCACCATAAGGGTTTCAGTAATTCTATGGTTTTAAGTCATCTTGCATACCTACGTCTAACTAGAGTTTAATTAAGGCTGCTCTCTAGAACAAAGCTTGAAAGAAGCATGCAGATAAAGCAACTTTTCGTCGGCATTTACAGAGAAATTACATCTGAAAAAAATTGTTAGTTATCTACATGATATGATACGTAATTTGGTTTAGCCACAATTTTTCTATCGGTACCTATCACATAGGAAAATGATTTGGTTTTGTTACTTTTTACAAATATGTATTATTTTTATTACAATAAATTAAAAATGCGTCCGATTAAAGACTGCATCTACATCACCCCCGCACTCGTCCACAAATTCAGTACGGGCCAAATGCTCAAGGTTATTGGCATGTATACTCGTACAAGCCTTAAAGCGACACCACATAAAGATGACATCAATTGACATACATTTACTGAGCTGTCAAAATGGGATTCCCCCATAGATTTTGTATGGCACTTCATACTTATGACGTCACTTCTAGTTAGTTATTTATCAACTCAATTGACTAACTAATTATTGATTTTAAAGCAATTACAAATCAATATGTACAGTAAATTGAAAACTAATCGGATTTTCAGGGCTAAAATCAAGGGTTTTTTTCAAGAAGTTCTGCCTTGGAATAATTGGTTAGCATCATCTACCCAATTTATGAAAACGGGTGTAGAGTAGGTACCTATGAAATACTAAGTACTAATACTAATATTAATTATCTTATTTTACAGAAATCATACCTACGTAAGCACCTAGCTACATAGGTAAGAATTAGCGAAATGTGATACAGTTAATTATACAAAAATTAACATTTTTACATAGATAAAAGACATTTCGCTTCCTGTGATAAAATGGAAGTCACCATTGTATTTGCATGAAAAAATGTCATTATTTATATCTAATTAGCTGTTACATAATTTTGTTAGATTGCTCTGAATACTTAAACGTTCATTAGGTGGGAAACCTATTCAAATAAAATAGAACTATAATACATCCACGAAATAAGTATTCATACTTCAATGAAACAAAAGGCAGATAGACAGCGCGGAACTTTGAGGGTGAAGCCAAAAAAGCAAATACAAATTCAAAAGCGAATACCTACAGCGCGCTTCGTGATGTACAGACTGACACGGGCACGAAACGTAGCATCGTTAATAAAAACAAATACAAATTCAAAAGCGAATACAATCACGAGATTGTAGGTATTCGCTTTTGAATTTGTATTTGCTTTTTTGGCTTCACTGTCAGTGTTACGCGCGATCTATCTGCCTTTTGTTTCATAATCTGAGTCAATACTAATAAGTATTATAAATGCGAAAGTGTGTGTTGTTACGCTTTCGGGGCTAAACTGCTAAACCCATTTCGTTGAAATTTGTTGTAAGCTTGAACCCCGAGAAAGGATATAGGGTACTTTTTAAGCCGCGACTCGTCTGCATCCGCAATTTCACGCGAACCAAAATTTCAAATAAAATTTGTATATAATTTGTATCCCTTAACATCAGAGTTCTATAACTGTAAAAGGGTCTATAACTGCACACGAGTTCAACTGTCAATTAGGAGACACAATAGTTAAACAATGACAAGTGACTAATATTTGGCTTCTGAACAGACGAAGGGATCAGCGAATGAAAAAAATGGAAACCGTTTGTGTTTCAAATGCAAATATATAAATTTCAAGAAACCTTACTGACAGTGATAGATCGCCCCATAATCATAATAATCCAGTATTTTTTCTATTGATATGTAGTCTAGATATACATTATTTAATCAAACTCGATGTTTTGTAAATAGGATTCGTGAATTTGTTTCAAACAGTTGGGTAACGTTAGGTACATAGGACGGTTAAAAATTACTATGACATGAGATATTTGACGTTCGTTAAATGTAACGGGTTCTTTCATGACATAAAATCCATCAGACATTTAGTTATTCAGAAGGAGAGTCCATAATTGTTGTTAATTTTGTTGGGGTTGCCGCGATTTTGTAGCGCAGCAGGTATGTTTGCAGACGTAGGTACGAGTGGATGGTTTAATAGCGTCCCTGATGCGGCGCTTGCGGGGCAGCCCCAACAGCTTCTTGCAAGTCATTGCGGAAAGAATGGACACTGATGATCCCTTCATGGAGTACTGGACGAAACAACATTTCAGGCGTTCCTAATTTAGTGTGTATGTGTGCGTGTATTACTATAATTATTGTATGTTTTATGATTATTATTTATTAATTAATGAATTCACCCAATTTTGGGTAATTTATATATTTGACTATGTATATTTTATCTGAAATAAATAGTTCGAATTGAATTTTTTTGAATTACAATATGATTTTTTAATACAAATGATGAAAAACATAATTATATACAAATCAAAATAATATTTTTTTTTACAATTCTAGGAAAAACGCAGGGAGCTCAAAGGGCATCAAAAAACTCGTCCACATCGCTGTCAACGGGACACGTGCCCAACAGGCTGGCAGCATTGCCACGTTGTATGGCAATGCTGATTCTTTGACCCAAGAATAGACCAGCCTTCGGGTTACGTGAGGAGTCGACCAGCCGCTTGGCGATGCCACGAAAAACAATATGGGCACTCGGACCCCATGGCCCTAGAAGCCCGGCTCAAATATATAGCTTCCAAGAAGGTTATTATATTTGCGCCGTTTGAGGTTTTCGGCACCTGCAGCAGCCGCCCCAGCACAACACGTTGTGCTAGGAAGATGAGATGGCGCAAGGGTGTCGACACATGTTGCGTCCCACACCAAAGGCCTATACCCAACTTCCAAGGCATTATGGTCATCCCGTCTGGTCTCTTCCCATCGTCACGTGCCAAGCCATTCGGTTCTAAAATAGCAGGCACCCCGGCGGTGGCAAGAGCACGACGGAGAATGTCATTGATGCTGGCGTGCCGTGCCATTCGGCCTGCGCTCCTACTGCAGGATAGGCCATGATGTCCGAGGCAGTCGACTGCTTCACCACACTGACAGCGATGTGGAGCCCCGCATGGAGCGCCCAGACGCAGGCATGTAGCGAGTCGGAAGGTAAACTAGTTTGAATTGAATTGAATAATATTTTGATGTTTGACGTAGCAGTTTGACAACACAAAATTACGTTGACTGGTGGATAAAGCATCGGTTATGGTAATAGTAACACACCATTGACACCATTTTGTGGAACAACCCATTTTTTTTTTGGTTTGACGATAGTTAGCGCCATGTTTACCCGACAGTAAAGTATAGTTGAACCTTTTTAAGTTTCGTATCATTTTGACATTAAGTTATTTAACATGAAACATTGCGTTTCTGAAAACACATGCCCTTACTATCTCATCTCAAAAATGTATCTTGTATAACTCTGTCGAAGACTTTAGGTGAAGATCTCAGAAATCATGCTTCTGTGACCGAGAAACATATTTACAGTGGCAAAGAAATGTAATTTAATCATAACTATTATTTAATCATTCAATTTTAATTACGCTATTAATGCAAATCGTGTTATGCAGCATGCGATTATTTGAATAAATAAAATACATAATGATAATAGGTACTATTTTATCAAGATTCTCATTAATATTGTGGTTTATCTAATAACTAGCTTTTGCCCGCGACTTCTTCGATACGCTTGCCGGGGTCAATCCGTGGATGGGTGACCATCCATTTCATACCGAGACCCCCTCGTGACTTATAAAGCACGCCGCCGCCGTCTGATCATTCGTAGATCTCTAGCAGTCGTTGTGGTTGTCAGAAGCCAGAAAGTCAGACAACCATGTGAATCTTGATATCAAAGGGTATCGTGTTATCTAATAACTGGGTTGTGGTGGTGAGCTCCATCGCTCCATGTAAAACACTGGTATTCTGCTGCGTCTGGTAAGACTGGAAGCCGATCCCAACGACGGAAAAGTTACGCAGATAACGGATCCTTTCTTAAGGTTCAAGCTTAGTCTACACCGAATTTCATCAAAATCGCTTCAGTGGTTTGGCCGTAAGGCCTCTGCCTCGAATCTTGCGGGCAGCGAGGCAGCGGCGGCCGCGGCACGGTAGCGGGGCGGGCAACGCAGACCCGTTCTCGAAGCGAGCGGGCAGATCAAGCGGCAATAAAGCGGCGTAGTGTCGTGTTCGTGGTTGTGTCGTCGAGATATTTATTTTTATTCGCGAACGACAACATCTTTTTGAATCAAATTTATTTCCTAACGCTAAAAATAAATTGCACAACACAGCAATGCAGACGCGCGGGCGGTAACCGCTTGACTGGAGTGCCCCTCGCGCCGCTGCCGCGCCGCTGTTTTCGAGGGTCGGTCCATTTGATTTTACGCATTAGATCCTGCCGCCGCCGCACCGCAGCCGCCGGCGCCGCCCCGCTGCCCGCAAGATTCGAGGCAAAGGCCTTAAAGCGTAACAAACACACAAACAAACTTTCACATTTTATCTTTTATTAAAGTGACGTTGAATCTCATTGTATTTCTTTAGTATTGTTGTTTGACCTAACCTTGTCCTATGTTCGCGATTTGTTAATCCTACATTCAATTTAGTCTTTGTTCTTTTGTAATGATAGACGTGTAAGTATGAACAATATAGAGGTTTTGCTGAATGTTATTTGGTGTGAAAGATGTTGGTTGGAAAGGAGAGATTATATCTGAGATGACGTGGGCATAGAGTAAGTATAAAAGAAGAAAACATGCTGCGATCATCGCAGCATATTTTCTTCTTCTGCACTGACCAAGCACCTAAATTACTAAATTGACTCGTCCAACGGGGGTTCCGTACAAACAAATATACGTTTTTTGCGGCATAAACTGCTGTATCGTTTTTTCACGTTAACTTAACTAGAAGTTTGATTTGTATATGGTTTTAATTTCAACTCGATACCTCAACGCGTTCCCGAGATAAAGGGTCTTGACAGACAGACGGGACAGACGGACAACAAAGTGATCCTTTAAGAGATCCGTTTTTTCCTATTGAGATACGGAACACTATAAATAGTGATGATATTTTGAAAAAGTACATTGCTGCACACTAGCAATTTCTCTTGTAGGTATCGATAGTGCGTTTACAAACATGTATAAACTCAGAAATAAAACCAACCAGACCCGGAACAACTATTTTTATAGGTTAATCAAATCCGCGCCGCGCTGAGCAGCCACCATTCGCTCAGCCACTGCGCCAACCGTACCATCAATTTTTTTTTATTTTTGATAGGCATACGTTTGACCACTATCTCACCTGTATTTATTTATTTATTTAGGAACACAAAACAGAATACAGACAATAAAATGCTTAAGTAACAGTAAGTATTAAAATTCAGGTCGATACAGTAAAATTCGAGCAACAACGGAAAATAAATAAAGGTTTAAAATGACCTTGATATATTTGATACTTTGAATCGGGTTCGAGTGCGAAGTGAGCGTCGAAGTGACGGGGAAATTACCTTACAGAATGCCACTTCTTACGTCATCTCATACTTTATCTGTCAAAATCTCCCTGTCAATTTAGTTCAACTCGCTGACACGCTCGCAAGGGTGGCGCTAGTGTAAATTCGAATTATCAACTGAATTTATAGAATGCAATCAAGAAACTCACAGCGGATTCAGATTCGAAGTTTAGAATGAGGTCTTACAGAATCACACCCCTGATGGGAAGCGATTATGTGGTCTAATGAATTGAAACTGAATTGTTGTCAGTTTGACGACACGATTTGCCACAGTTGCACACACACTAACCGATCACAGTTGACCCGGTAGGACTACCACGAGCGTGTAATATAAATGTATTCGATTTTTGAATCCAAAATACGATATATCCTAAAGCATTTCTATGTCTGCCACGATTGGTGTCACCGAAGGTATCACCCACTGATAAGAATGAAACCTTCTTCGTCTTCCTGCCTTTGTCCCATGTTACTTGGAGTCGCCCCAACACGTTTTTCTTCTTCCATCTCGTCCTATCAACCGTCATTGGTCATATCTCTGACTCCCTTCTTTTACATTTCAATCTGTCACACAATTCATCTATCTTAATGTTGATGAGAATAAAGCCTTCATACTAAATAAATGTAAGGTATTCAGCTGCATCCAGTTAGACTGGAAACCGACCCCAATGTAATGGGGAAAAGGCTTGGCAGATGATGACTAAATAAATGAAAGGGAACGCTCGAATTTACATTAAATACGTTAAAAAATTGTCCGTGTGGTGTCGGACGTAAAGAATAGCATCATCCCATATCTTCCCGTGGGTGTCGCAAGAGGCGACTAAGGGACTTACCAGAGAACGAGCAGCAGCGTTGTCTGTGCCTTTGTAACACCCATACTGCGATCGCCAATCCGCCTGCCAAGCGTGGCGATTATGGCAACCCCCCCCCCCCCCCCCCCTTTGGGGAGGCCTATGTCCAGCAGTGGACGTCTTTGGGCTGAAATGATGATGATGATGATGTAAAATCGCGCAATTCGATAAAACCTCGACATTCGATAAAAAAGTCTATGATAAATACTCATCCGTATCGCTCTCAATGGGACAAGTGCCCAAAAGGCTAGCAGCATTACCACGTTGGATCATTACCAAGAAAAGGCTGCTAGTCTTTTGGGCACTTGTCCCATTGAGAACGATGCGGATAACGGTTTTTGATACCCTGTGAGCCCTCTATTGTACATAATTTACGTTTTCATTTATTTTTAAGTTTTAAACCACCTAAAGTGTTTATATCAATATAAATAAATAAAACTTGTGTTAAATACAAATACATATTTTTATATGTTCAGTAGCGAGTATTACTACCCAGAAATACCAAGATCTACGTAAATAAGTATAGAAGTTACGTAATAACAATAGACAATAATCTTTGATAGTAACAAAATGTAATATGCATTATAAAATTCGATTTATCTTGATAGCCTAGAAGAATTTTAAAATTATAGGAACTATCATCTTAATTACTAACGTTAGTTTAAATTGCTTTTACACGTTACCGCATCATATCAAGGTTTGCAAGATATTTCACGTTGTTAGAATTTAACTACCAATCTCTTTTATTTTCAGTTTCAAGGTTTGCAAAAGAGCAATGGAGCTTATACCTACTAGGTGTTAAATGTTAAGAAAACATCATGTCGAGATCCATACATTCACTTGTATGAAAAAAATAAATCATTTAGTGGGTTTCAAATATTTTCCAATGTGGAGAATACTTTACCAGGAGTAGATTGATATACTAACCATATTTTTTTTAAAATATTTTAAAATGAAAATTACAGTTTTTCGTTTCATCTCGTCGCCCATTTTGTGTTTATAAAAAAAAAATGACAACGGATTTATCAAATTGGCAAACAAGTGATGTGAATCGTTGTTTACGATGCAATGGCGGAATTGAAAAAGTACATTGATTAATCAGTCAATTATTACTATCAGCTGCCGTTTCGTTCTGAAATAATGAGCTTTCTGTTAAAATATTCACTTTTAGCATCTATTTTTATTGCGGGGTTTTAAAAATATTTTTAATGCCTGAAGGTACTTTTTAGGTACCCAAGAGTATAACTTTTTTTGTACAAATCCTGCCATTGTTCTTTGCGCTCCAAAGCTGGGCATAGGTATAGTGCTATACTCATAACAACCTAAAGCTCGACACATTTTCGTATTCATTACCTTAGCTTGCGCAGCGCTAGCGTCACGTGAATTAACGACTTTTGGTGGAACTACTCAAGGTTAAATAATTTGACACTTTTGACAGTTCAATATATAATGTAAAACGGAAGCAAAGTAAAAACAGGCCGCCGATTTTAGGGTTGATACGTTGTGGAGTTCGCCGTCGAACACAGCCACGAATGGTAACGTTAGAGAATAGCATTGTTGGTTTGGCTCAAAAGGCTGCCAAACTGAAATGGAACTAGGCAAGAGATGTGAGCCTGTAGGTCTAAGTAGCACAGACCTGGGCCTCAAGTCTGCTATTACAATAGTGTCAGAATGGTCTATCATTGATTTCATAATTGTTGATTTTGACAAGTTTGGTAATCTACTAATATAATGGCACCATTATGACCATTATTCCAATGGTCAACCACTGACACGCCATTGAAAGAAATGATATAGAATGGTAATCTCGTACAAAATGACAACTGAATGACTTTCTGCTAAAATTTTGACAGTTCCTTTGATCAGTGACCTACCATTAGAACGTCATTGTGCAGTCATTGGTTTTAATTCGACCGATCAATGATCGACAATTATGAATTTAGCAGATTACGAACTTTCAGCAAAATGACAATGGGATCGTGTTGGAATGACGAAATTATAAAAATAGCAGACTTGGCCCCCTGTTGCCTTGACACTGTGAGATGGGGTCTCGGCAGGTCACGAAAGAGATGGTGGGACAAGCTATAAGAATTCCTTCAGAACTTCAAAGAGTAGGTAAGCGCAGTATCGAGAAAGATGAAATGAATGGAGGGAGGTATTTGTCCACGAATACGACAAAACGAAATGGGTTAAAAATAAGAAATCTGACAAGCATTTATTTACCCAAGACCAAAGCTAGCCAAGTAGGTACACAGAGGAAATTATAGTGCTCTAGAGTGTGTGTAAACAAAGATGCAGTCCCTCTTCCCTCACTCTCATAGCACGCCATAGGACGGTAATCCCACATGACCAGGGAGAGATCATGCGCAGGACCCCCGTGCCTAGGAAAGCACGCTACTCCAAATTTCTGATGGAATAACCTTCCACCATTTGGCATTTTTCCCGAGTTGTGAATCGAAACCAGCAGCCCACGCTCAGAAGTCGCACTTGCGACCACTACAACCACGAGGCACGGCACAAAAGCTCCATTAATTAAATACGAGTACTCTCACGAATTAAAGCAGCTACTTTAATAATTAAAATAACCTTTACATGATTCATTGTTGACACAGAGCTACTGTGTTCCATCTCAGCATTGTGTGTGTTTAAACAATCAGGTTTAGGCAACACCTCCTTGACCAATGTTTGCCTACTATGTCTCAAGGTACACTGTCTATACGTATATGGTAATTTTATATACGCAGTAAAATGGTCTAGAATTTAACGAATATGGTGTAGAGGTGGGCGATCTATATTTGCCCTTTGATAGAAATTGATGGTCTATAACTTTAAGGTTAATGATAACAAGCCTTTGGTGAGGTAGGTTCGCGTGATTTTCTTCGGATCCCTATTTTTTTTTTAAATGAAATATAGCCTATAGCTCTCAGGAATAATGTAGCCTATTGGTGAAAGAGTTTTTGAAATCGGATGAGAAGTTTCGAGGATTATCCCCTACAAACTTTACCTCCTTATACTCGTAATAGTGTAGATAGATAGTGTGTAGTAATATTACTGTAAAAATCTCCATTGGTGACTTTGGGCAAAGCATGTTTGAGGTGATCGTGAAACGTTAAAACTACCGTTTCACAGATAAGATCAAAGTCACGTTTTTTTTCAGGGTAAATAGTGAAGAATTTTCAGTCAAGAACATTGGACTGCATAGTGAAATAGATTCCTTTTAAGAAAGTTATTACCTATAATTACACTTATAGCTACTCTATTTATCCTTGTTCCTACTGATTTTACTAGGTCAAACTACCATTTCCCCAATGTGGCTTCTGGGCTATCAGATTATAAATTCAAAAGTGCTTGTAAATGTCTTAATTTTAAAGGAAATAAAGGTTGTTTGTCGATGTGACTTTATAAGTTTGTAATCGCCCCCGCGGTATAGGAGAAATTCCTAGTGTGGGCCAACGTTTTTATATAACACACATATTTGAATAATAACAATAATAATAATCATTTAATTCAGGTAACAAGACCCATACAATATACCTATATACCATATAGACTAACATACATAACTAAATTACATTACTTGTTAGTAGGTATAGTAACACCACACCCTTCGGCCAAAAGTCCTCCACCATGACGAGCTGCAGATAACACGTTGGTTGGTTGGTTTGTGACTCATCTTTACATTTTAAAGTTCTCAAGTCTACGACCTCAATTGAAACTTAACCCAATAAATGGGATCCACGTTAAAACGAGTACCACGGCCAGATTGGCTAACAGATCTTGCACTGTGCTCCGAGCAAGTGGTATCGGTCCAAATCTGGATCATATCCCATTGTAAAGTACCGGTTCTCTCCGGTCAGCTGTTATGTAATGGAAGACTGTTTGGTCAGCGATCAGCGTGCTGTGTTGTTGTGCGTTCATGGTATTCAATGGAATTGCGGTCCTTATATTGTTTGCAAAGTAATGTAAACCTGTTCAGAATATGTGCATGGAAATAAAATGGTTCAGCCGATACTACCGGTCAATGCCAATTCCCGTAAAAGAAAACGTTCATGATCTAGTCCCAATTTCATTTCAGTAATGTCAATATCTTGTTAAAAAGTAGGGAAGAGAGGCATTTCTGACAGATTGTGACTTAATACGAACATTCTTTATTCATTTCATTAACTGTATTCCGCGCATTTACTTTGCAAACATAATAGATAAATTATAAAATGAATTTCCATAAAAAAGTCTATCTACGTCACGTAGATACACGGATAATTTGATAGTATAGTAGTATGTTATGCTACTTTGTTAATTAATCTAACCGCATATGCCTCAGTTTTGTTTTCATTCCAGTGAGTTGAACCTGATCTTGCTGAATAAGCTCCTGTTTAACAAGCTACTTGACATCATTATATTTACACATTACACAATATTGACCATCTTCATTGATGACCATATCTTTGGCTCTTGACCCAAATGGTTTATTTCCAATAAATATTTGTTCAGTTACTGAGAATTTCTGAAGAGTGTGGCGATATTGATCTTACGACGAGCCAGGGTCGACTGCTGTCTAAAACAATTTATATGCGCCAAAATCAATGCCAATGAGTCAGCGTTCTAGATAAGTTCTTCGTGATTCTTGTTTCTTTTTCTATTTACCCCGTTATTCTGATCAATGGTCAAGTTCCATCTTGAGATCTGTCTTTTTCTATAATTTGCACATCGTCGACACTCAAATGTCTTCTTATTCTGTCTTTTTACGGCACGTTGTCGATGTTTTTTGAGCTTCGAACATAGGTTTTTTTTTACGTTTTCTACATGCGACATTCGAGTCTTTATTTCACAGTCGGAATGCGGTCTTACTGTAGGTTGTACTAATAAATTAAAATCTTGGCTAATACTAATCTTTGTGCCCAATCAGTTCATTGCCGCAACAATTTGGACACTTTGAAATTTCATCGTACGTGTATTACTGGTAATATTGTCAGTCATTTAGATCGAACATAATTTAGTTACATAAGTGAAAGCGTGATTATGTCGGCTGCGTCGTAATTCTTCACATTTTGGCGGTTACAAGCTACTGGTTGACCGCTAACGAAAGTGGTTCGATACGTTTCCATTGAGCCACGGTAATTTGAGAAATTGATCACTTTTTTACTTGTTTCTGGTGTTAGGAAAAGTGGAAAGTATTACGTACTGACGATTTACTGGATCATCGATTAGCATAGCATGCAGTTTTCTCTTAAATTATGGTGGACCTTCCACTGATGCAACAGACGTTGGGCACGAAAGTCCAGATTTACCTAACCCTATTCAGACACCGCGGTATATACGGAAACCGTCATCAACTGGTTGGTTACCTTTTCGAAGGAATTTGAAAGCATGCAACATATATAAAACGCATGTCAATAAGAGCAATTGTCAACTGCGGTTTGTCTGAACAGGTAGTAAAAAGTTATTTTGTGAATTGTCCAAATTAGGAAGCTTGCTAATGATATGGTAACAGCTTATGAGAACAATCACATTCCTTCTGACCTTGTTGAACGATATTATGTTTTATTTGTAAGGAATTGATAAAAGTAATGGTATCTCCGACAGTTTAAACTTTAAATAATGAAGCCGTTCACTTAAATTAAATTAAAATGCGATTCAGTGGAGTGTGAACTTTTAAAGCAAAGCTTGCAGAACTTTCGACTGTAGATGTACAGTTCAAGGACTAACTTGTAGGTTAACTGCATAATTTTATTAAATGTTATGTATGACGATATTGTATGATATAGATATTTATTTTAATTGTATTTCCTAGTTATTGATTTATTAGGAAATTAATATCTATTGATTGGCTAACATTTCTCATTTTGGTTTTTATATATTTTCTAAAGGTTAATCTGACAGTTTAGCAATAGATCCTTTCACAAATTTGAATGCAGTAAATCAATATTTCTGCAGTTTTGGCGAAATCGTTCAAGTTATGTCGATAATGGCGTTTACGTGTTATTATAAGTGTGTAATGTACGTACGAATAATTTCTATGTGAATAGAAAGTGAAGGTGTCCATTACTTTACCATGATGCTGCACTTATAAGTGAAATCTACTAGGTTATAATAAAGGCTATTTTACGTTTTCTATAAACCATCAACTGTAGATAATAAGTACCTCAAATGTAACCGAAAGAATATGACTGCTGTGCAAAAGTTGGTCGTTCCGTTCGAATAGATTTTGTTGATCACCACAACTTTTTATTACAAACTAAAATATTTGTGTGCTTTGGATACACAGAATACACTTACTAAATTGTAAATATACAATTTCAACTTAGTACAACTTGCCCACTCAAAAGCAGACAGGATTTATTTTCTAAAACATAAAATTATAATACATTAACATTAATACAAATTGCCCACTTGCACACACACACACAAAAGCCACAAAAGCCACAAAAGCCGTGTGGTGCCGGCCGCGAATAGCACCACCACACCCCATATCTACCCGTGGGTGTCGTAGAAAGCGGGCAGCAGCGTCCTGAATACCATAACACCTACTGCGATCGCTAACATGCATCGACCAAGCATGGCGATTACAGCTGAACCCCCTCTTGGAGGAGACCTATGCCCAGCAGTGGGCGTGTAAAAGTTGACATGATAATGATGAAAGCGAAAGGTCAAGTCATTCACTCACTGACCAAACACCAAACCTCAAGAGTTCCTTGACATATGAAACTGAAATTTAGCCTAGGTTCGCAGGCAAAGCTATTAATTTATGTTGTGCAAAAGATTGTATCCCACACAAGTAACAACCTTCCTCTGCTATATAATTATCATTAGTATATGCATGCTACACAAACATTAAGTATATGAAGTGTTAACAGTGCATTTTGTATACGTACTAGCAATTCGCCCGCGACTTCGTCCACGTAAATTTTGTTCTTCCTTAACAAACTCAACACCCCTCGACCCCCATCAAAGAGGTAATTTGACACCCTTTGTCATCATCATCATGTCAACCTTACGACGCCCACTGATGGGCATAGGTCTCCCCCAAGGTGGGAGGGCCTTGGGGGAGACTTTCGGTTCAGCCGTAATCGCCATGCTTGGGCGATGCATGTTGGCGATCGCAGTAGGTGTTACGGTGCTCATTAGGACGCTGCTGCCCATCCTCTGATAAATATTCCACTGTCGCTTTCTACGACACCCACGGGTAGAAATGGGGTGGTGCTATTTGCGACCGGCACCACACGGCACACCCTTAGGGCACACCAACGACACTCCGTATAAACGAAACGATTTAATTACTTACACTACTACCAAAACAATAGACTGTACAAATACGTGCATTTGTGTGCGTGTCTACGCGCCGCGAGAACTAAAAGCAGTTTCGAGAGCAGGTTCGACGCGAGAAGAGGTGAGGAACAGTGTTTCTGAGGGAGGTGGGGCGAGTTGCTACTGTAGGGTAGTACTAATATGATACTATGCTTAGGGGCTGTTGTCACCCTTAGGGGTTTAGACCCCGTTCAAAGAGGTAATTTTACACCCTTAGGGCACACCTACGACACACCGTACAAACGAAATGATTTAATTACTTACACTACTACCTTAACAACGGACTGTACAAATATGTGCGTGTGCGTGCGTGTCTACGCGGCCGCGAGAACTAAAAGCAGTTTCGAGAGCAGGTTCGACGCGGGAAGAGGTGAGGAACAGTGTTTCGGAGGAAGGCGCAGCTTATCGCTACTGTACGGTAGTACTAATATTATACTGTGCTTAGGGGCTGCTGACACCCTTAGGGGTTGAACTTACAAAAAAAAAACTCAATACTCGTAAAAACAGCATAAAAGGAACCCGTGAGCAAAAATTTCATCTTCCTAGTTCTAGTAGTTTCGGCTGTGCGCCACTCAGTCAGGCAGTCAGATTTTTATATAATTAGATGCATTCAAAACATAGCAACCAGGATCCTATTTTGCGAGTAACCGCAAATTACATAGACAAAAACATGTCGGCGGATGCTGAATGTCAGAACACAATATCAAATTGAATGCAAGTGATGATTAAATAACATTAGGTAGACGGGTCAGTGTCACACGGTAATAGGTGCTTAAGGCTATATGCACGCGGCTGATAATGATAATAACCTCGAAATGGATGCACTATTTTTGTTTTTGCGATCATGTGTGATTTTAGTGTAGGTAGTGTTTTTATCAAATCCCTAGGTAATTAGCTTTTTTATTTTTATTTTATTTTATACAAGGTGACTTTACAAGTTACAACTGACATTTAAGTATAACATAATTATAATTCTGAATGTTACGCAAATGACAAAGACGAAGTACACAAAAAAATACAAATAAGACTTATTAAAATGTATTTATTGGATGTGGTATGTGTGTGCGTGCATGTGTATTCTGGTACAGTGTGGGAATTTGTAAGATGTGTGTGTGATGATGTGTACCTATGTAGGCACGTAGATATGACTAAACTTACATTACTGAGATAGCTGAGTAACAGACGTTCGATGGAGTATTTGGATCATTAAGTCTGTTCCGTGAAGTATTAAAGAAGTTCAATGTTGGGAATTTATCATTTATAATACTAGCTGTATTATAAATGATAAATTCCCAACAAGGAAGCATCATGTATGATGACATTTTTAGATATTTAGTAGAAGCTTCTTTAAGACTGTTTTCACAATTACCTACTTCTAAATTTCTACCTATATAAGTAATTTAAATAAATATTTGAGGTACTTAGTAATATTTCGTTACTTCCACAAAAAACTTACTTCGATTAATATTAATAGTCTTTGTAGTCTTATTATTTTACTTTACTACCTACTCTTAATTGTTAACTTGTTGATATTTCTTCAAATTTTGAAGGCGTATTATGAACTGTTCTAAATTAATACCTAAGTAACCAGTCGGAGTTTACCTACTCTTCGAAAGAGATAGCTAAGGGTGCGTTTCTACCGGAGATGTACGAGGAAGCTGAGTGGTGCGACGAGGGGTATTGGACATCGTTTCCCAATGCGATATGACTCCTTCAATCAAAGTTGTACGAGGAAATTGAGTGGTGCGAGAATGCGTAACGGACTCTGCTGTGTGAGGAAACAGTGTGCTACGAGTTTGGGGTAGGCAAGCGGGGTCAACTAGGAATTCCACGCATCGCGCACATTTCCCGTATGGGTCTCTTGCAGACAGGGGGCCAAGTCTGCTATTTTAATAATTTCGTCATTCCAACACGATCCCATTGTCATTTTGCTAAAAGTTTGCAATCTGCTAAATTCATAATGGTCGATCATTGGTCGGTCGAATTAAAAGCAATGACTGCACAATGACGTTCCAATGATAGGTCACTGATCAAAGGAACTGTCAAAATCTTAGCAAATTACCTCCTAAGTAGTCATTTTGTACGAGATTACCATTCTTTATCATTTCTTTCAATGGCGTGTCAGTGGTTGACCAATGGAAAGTCATAATGATGTCATTATATTAGTAGATTACCAAACTTGTCAAAATCAACAATTATGAAGTCAATGATAGACCATTCTGACACTATTGTAATAGCAGACTTGAGGCCCTCTCGAGTCACTTGTTTTATATGTATAAGAACTCGCCTGCGCTAAGCCCGTAACCACCAGACTAGAGGTAAGCTGTTCGAGGCTAGGAAAGTTAAGTAGGTACCCATCCTTCACTACGCATCCTGCCAAGCACATCGCTGATGGAAACGCACCTTTATCGTATACTTTCAGTTATCCCTTGTCTGTTCACCAAACTATATTTATTATCCTTGCTCCATCGATTATAAACGAGAAAGTTTGTGAGGGTGGATGTATGAATGGATGTTTGTTACTCTTTCAAGCTTAAACTGTTGAAAGGAATGCACTGAACTTCGCCACACGTATTGATGTAGCTTTACCTACACTTAGGATAATTTTTATATTCGAATGGAGTAATTTAGGACTTTGGCTTCGTTCTGAAGTCTACACAGATGAGGTCGCGGACTATAATCTATATCACTATATGTATAATCTATAATAAGCTATAATCTATATCTCTGTATATATAGTGCGTGCAATCCACGAAGACGCGCCCTACTATACCTCCTAACCGTTTATAGTATATGTGTGCAAGCTTCCGTCAATGTATGAGTGTTATCGGTACACACTAATTACCTATGAGTGGAGTGCACGCGCACACTACAATGAATAGACTAATCAGGACAGAGCGACACGAAAATCCGAAAATCCCGTAAACCAAAAATTGGTGGGGCGCGTCTTCGTGGATTGCACTATCTATATCTATATAGATATAGATAGTGCAATCCACACCTCAATTATATTTATTTGTACAGATATAGATTATATATATATATATATATATATAATCTATATCTGTACAAATAGATATAATTGAGGTGTCTGTTTTTAATGTCAAAATAACAACTTTTTTAAAATGCATATGAAAGTATATACGGTTCAAAAAATTGTCTGTCTGTCTGTCTGTCTATCTGTTAGTTCCGGCTAATCTCTGAAACGGCTGGACCGATTTTGTCGGGACTTTCACAGGCAGATAGCTGATGTTATAAGGACTAATTATATTTATGTTATAAGGATTAATTATATTATATTATATTTTTCTAAAATATAATACTAATTATATTTTAGAAAAAAATTAAAACCCCGCTGATAACCCATAATCACGCGAACGAAGTCGCGAGTACTCGCGAGCATCAGCAAGTGAAACATATAAGTAGGTACATTGTTTAGTAAAGCGCTACCTACAATTATAAGATTTGTTCTTTAACAGACACTTTCCATATAGATACAAAATTAATTTAGCTTGTAAATTGGAATATTGAAAAGCTTTTAAGGTAAACACAGCGTAAGCCTTGTTACTGGTGATAATAACTTTGACAGAATAATGATAATACATGATAGGTACATTATTATTTTATTTAAGATTCTTGATAACCACAATATTGTATTATTACTTAATACTTCTTGCTCGTTAGTAACTGGTTACCTATGCGATTTCTTGCGACTGTTCAAGGAAGGTTACAGGGATAGGTAGGGAGGCTTCCGGCGACTGGGACTGATTAACTCGGACAACAGTCCCAGTTGATGGATTATTTTTAATATTTTTCTTCCGGCGACTGAAACCACGTATAAATGAATAACAAAAAATCTATTGTTCAAGCCAAAAACAGTACGGTCAAACGAAAAAATATTTAAAATAATATTTAAAGATAAAAAGGTAATCAAAGGGTGTTTTTTAAATATTTTGTTTTTTATTTTACATGTTTTTTCGTTTGACTATACTGTTTTGGACTTGAACAATAGGCTTTTCATATTCTTTTAGGCGTGGTCGCCGAAAGAAAAATATTGAAATTAAATGGATCCGGCAACTGGGACTTTAGTCCGAGTTAATTGCAGTCCCAGTCGCCGGAAACCTATAAGTAGGTAGGTAGGAACAATGATACCTACACAAAATACCTACAATCAAGAAGTAGTAAGTCCGTATGGTGTCGGACGTAAAGAATAGCTCCATCCCATATCTTCCTGTGGGTGTCGTAAGAGGCGACTAAGGGACTCACCAGAGAATGGGCAGCAGCGTTCTCTGTGCCTTTATAACAACTATACTGCGATCGCCAACCCGCCTGCCAAGCGTGGCGATTATGGCAAACCCCCCCCCCCCCCCCCCATTACTTGGGGGAGGCCTATGTCCAGCAGTGGACGTCTTTCGGCTGAAATGATGAATGATGATGATGAAGAAGTAGTAAAACTGGTTTTATTCTCATTTAATTTCCTAACAATAATTACCAGCCTATTACTGTACCGCTACAGAGCAAAAGCCTTTTCTCATGCAAAGAAGGCACGAGAATTGATCACCACAATTACAGATTTATAGCTTACGCCTGCAACTTCGTCCGTGTAAATCTCGGTTGTCTGCGGGCTTTAATTCTTTGCGCGGACCCTAATTATTTCTCTACAATAAGTAGCCTACGTAACTCCTTAGCTATCTACCAGGGAAAGTCCCTTCAAAATTGTACAGTCAACAGCAAAAGTAGATGATCAAAATCAGAAATTTAATACTAATTTACTAACACTAATTTATATAATTTATTACTAGTTTATTTATTAAAAGTATGTGATTGTCACACTTATACTTTTGAGTCACTTCGACGCCACACAGTTCTGACGCGAACTCCGTTCATTAGTATTGAATTTCTGATTTTGGTCATCTACTTTTGCTGCTGACTGTACCAGCCGTTTTGGAGATTACCCGGAACAAACAGACACTTTTGCATAGATTATAAGTCCAGTTGTCTTTACGATTTTTTCCATCCCAACGTCAGATTTCTTAACAGCATTTTTGAATAAAATCTAATCCGTAAACATCCTAATGTTACTAGTAGTTTAAATGGCCATACCTGTATTATTATGTATTCTGAAGCCATCCGATGTTCCCTGGACCATACTAAAATTAATTGACATTACGATAAGTATCCGTCATCCGTGTTATATTTTAATAAGATTGAATGTTCTTTGTTTCAATAACCATGTACGGCTTTATGGCCTATTTCCTGATGTGACCCAAAGAGGAAGTGCAATGAATGCCAGTCGTCACATAGACAATTTTCTGTCGTGCATTGTAATTGTCTAATTTATGGTACAGTAGACCTACTGCCTTGAGGCTAACAAAAAGATTACTTATGTAATGAGCATAGACTGTATTAATTTGTGAGAACCCTCATGTTTATGTATTTTGAAAAGCAGTTTTTGTGTGAATTCTACGTGGTAAACTTTATATCTACTTAGGGATTTACCTACTGATTTAGGTAGGTATAGGTTGGAGTCATAGAGATACAAAAAACAAAGGAGCCCTGACACAGTTAGACGGAGTCATGGCTACCCGGGGAGAAGATGGCGGGACGCCTTGGATGGAATTGGCGAGATGGGACGTAACATCGGGAGATATGGAAGGAATAGTGGAAGCGGTGGCGCGGTGGTAGCGTGTTCCACCTTAGGCCACGTCATCACTTATGATCAGGTGAATTGCCGTCAAACTCAAGCCTATTATATTATTTATAAAAAGGTTTTTGCAAGGTACGGTATTCTAGTACGATAGTAAAATTACTTAAACGATTATTTGAATATGAATTCCCTACTTATTTATTTGTTGACATCATTGACTTAAAAAGATTTCTAAGTGCTAAGTTAGCAACATTAGTACGATAAACTTTTTACTACAAAAACATACCTCGGTAAGCACCATTCATGTGAACAGAGATCTTTTACGACGTATTAAATAAATCAATTGGTGTAAGACGACATCTGTTACAAACAATCGCGTCGGAAATGCATTGTGTAATCGAGTTAATGGGAGAATCGATTATAGGACTCGTCGTTCCGTTGCGTTTGCGCGATTCTGCTCGCGGAAAAGTTCATTTCACTACTTGACATCATTTTTATGTAATAGTGAGGTACTTACCTGATGTTTCACGGTTACTACAATTGCGTTACTACGCATTGTTGTGTCTACTATAATTTTGGGCATTCCCACACTATGGCAGTAGGTAGAGATTTTCAAACGAACTTGATACTTTTATATTTTGTTTATTCTTATAAAGCATTGGGATTTTATGATTTTTGAGAATACAGGTAAATAAAGATAATAAAAATATATATTTGCTTTGTGCAACATAAGTAAAATAATGCAGGTTATACCTAATTGACAGAAAAGTTAAAAGGAAATCGTTTGTCTTGGTATACGTACTCTCTTCGTCTTCTTAAGTCCATGAAGGGGTGAGATGGAATACATGTGACTCAAAGATTTACAAATGTAAATGTCAATTTGGATAGATGGAGAGGGAGAGGAAGGGCAAAAAAAAAGATGGATGAACTGTATGAAGAATGATTCGTAAGAAAAGGGAGTCGGTGATAGAAGATAGAATGACGGCTGACAGGACGGAATCGGAGAAGTAAACGTGTTACGTCGACTCCAAATAACATGGGAGAAGCAAGAAGATAATGAGTAATAATAATCCAGGTCTTGAAATGAGAAAACAGCTACATGACTTGCCATTTAGAGGTATTGAGTAACAAAACATTGTAGAAACTCATTTCTACAAAAAGGATTAAAAATTCAATTAACAACCCCAACTTTGTCGATGTAAAAAGTTGAATAGATTCCCGTAATTTATTACAAATCCCAAAAAGGAGTGTGTTAACATAAATTGGACATGACATTCAAAGGTTTTGTAGCGGTTCACGGTCTGGAGGACAATCTTTCAAAATGGAATAATTTAGAGATGACAAGCTGATGAAGGATATACTTATTCATATTGGTCAACGATCGACTACATGACCTTAGTTAACTAAGTTAACAAAACTAATTAATTACGACAAACTAATACAAAATGGACCCTATTTGTACCCGTGGGTGTCGTAGAAGTGTGAGGATGGGCAGCAGTGTCCTTCTCAGTACCATAACACCTACTGCGATCACCAATATGCATCGGCCAAGCATGGCGATGACGGCTGAACTCCCTTTGGATGAGACCTATCTCCTATCTCCAGCAGTGGGCGTCTAAAGGTTGACATTATTCGCCCACTAAAGTGATCTTAGAGAAGACGGTAACATAGTGGTCACTGGTCATGTACTATCGTACGCAGCGGGGTTTAGGGGAGACCCCTTTACAGTCTCCCCGGGAAATGCCCTAACAGGCGTTGTAAAGGAAGGGTTCTGGTGCGGGCTCATAACAGGAACCAGAACCCTTTCTTTGTACCATCAGCCGGGGTGGTATTTCTGAGGTAGGAATCCCACACTTCACGGTCTTATGCCTAAAAGCCCGGCCTTTGAGCCTGTGGAAGTTTTCCACCGAAAACAAAAAAGAAAACTAAAGGTGCAATAACGAGCGTATCAACAAAATTGCTAATTAAAAATAAAAGTAAAAGAAGAGGAAAACGTGTTGCCGACGCCGACCTCAAGTAACACGTGACAAGGGCAGAAAGATGATGACCTATGCAAAGTGAAATGTATAAAAACTTACAAAATAAATAAAATACCTACACACCAATAGACTTAATAATACCAGCCTATAACTGTCCCACTGCAGGGCACAGGCCACTTCTCCTACAGAGAAGGTACGAGCATTGATCACCACGTGCGCTCAAGGTGGATTGGTGATTTCAGACTTATATCAATTGTAAGTCCAGGTTTCCTCACGATGTTTTCCTTCACCGATGTCAATGATGTCCAAGATAAATATATATAGATAGATATATACAAGGTGTAACGTTAAACACGCAAAACCTCAGACACCCCAAATTATTTTTAATTCAATTAACCTAATTCTGAAAGAAAAAAAAATCATATTAAAATATTAAAGGTTTTATGTGCTGTTTTAGTTTTACCAAGACTCGTATTTGCATTGAAATAAGAACTATTATTATCACGCGTATGAGAAAATTTAAATTGGACAACAACCATTTGTGTTTGTTTACCTATTTTGGCAGGTTTGCGCACGTGATGGCTTGACTTATTAATAAATAGACAGGGCAACGAGTTTCGTGAAGTTTTTTTGAAAAATGTGACCTATATTAAAAAGCGGTTCAATTGATTCTGCTCGTTATTCTAATCAAACTATTTTCAGGTTTTGCGTATTTGACGTTACACCTTGTATGAATTGAAAAAGTCACATTGGTACTTGCCCGGTTTCGAACCCACAACCTCATGCATGAGAGGCGGGCGCCTTGACCATAAGACCATCACGACATTGTTGTATGTATAGACCTCAGATTATGAAACAAAACACAGATAGACCGCGCGAAACACTCAAAGTGAAGCCAAAAAAGCAAATACAAATTCAAAAGCAAATACCTACAGCGCCCTTCGTGCTGTACTGACACGAGTCAGTATTGCACGATACACCACATCGGTAAAAAAATAAAATAAAAATACAAATACAAATTTAAAAGCGAATACAATCACGAGAATCAAGGTATTCGCTTTTGAATTTGTATTTGCTTTTTTGGCTTTACTCTCAGTGTTCCGCGCGGTCTATCTGCCGTTTGTTTCATAATCTGAGGTGTAGATTATGAAACGTCATCGCCATGCTTTGTCGATGGATGTTGGCGATCTCAGTAGGTGTTCTGATACTCGCAGAAGGACGCTGCTGCTTCTCTGGTCAATATACTTCTGTCGCCTTCTACAACACCCACGGGTAGTAATGGGGTGGTGCTATTTCCGGCCGGCACTACACGGCGATTTTCTCATGTATCTTAGCAACTTTTAAACTACCACGGAATATTCGTTTCTTTTATTCATATTTGAAACTCCACCGGACCAGCGTAGCATCTTCATAAGTGGTGTAGGTAGGTGTGGTAGGTATAAGTATAAAATAACAACATTAAAAAAAAAAATAGTGCTAACGCATATGCATAAGCTCAATACAAATTGAATGATACATTTTCTCAGTTACTCATTGCATGATGGTCCTAACTTAGTACTTAGTACCTACCTACAAACTCCTAGGTAACTACTAGGTGCCTGCGTTTCAATAAGTGTCATTGTCTGGAACTAATATGGAAAGTGAATGCTGCATATTCTGCCCATGATCAGAACAATGCTAGCTATTATTTGGAAATTACTCTGGCCTTATAGATCTAGATATAATTATCTTTAATCTTTAATAGTTTGTAGTATTGTTGCTCAATTTGCTCCTTGTAAGTCCAAGGTTTTATGATACACCAATCGAAAATATAGATCCATTTTGGTAATATACAAAACTTGTTTGAATGTGGGATAGATTAAACATGGCACCTGTGTCGACACCCTTGTGCGACAAAAATAAAGGCAGACTTAATGCCTTGGGCATTTTCTACCAGTCTACCTTCGGGTGATGCAGAGACAAAACATGGTAGGTGCAAATAACAATTAAAATTTTCTTCAATGAAATAATATATACCTACAAACAAAAAATACAAAGTAGAGAGCTAAAATACATAGATAGAGTAATAAATTAATTAATAAAAATGCAAAAGGTAAACCTTTTAAATGTCTCGTTTATTTTAAGAAACCCATTTTAAATTAATATACTTGTCGGTCAGCAGTAGTTTTACTTTGCCGTTAATATTACATAGATGTTAATGACCGAATTGGGTTCTGACAAAACAAACCTTTTATTTTCCATTTTTAGAGATATGTAATTCTACTGAATTTAAAATTAATAAAGTCGTTAAGTAGTTAATTTTAAATTCTAAGCATACGTTTGTGATATAGGTACATTAAACTGTTAATACTGAATAATAATGTAAGTACCATTATTTGGAATATTGCAATAGCTTGACAAAATTAATTCTGCCATTCATGAAATTTCGGATTGGTTTGTTATGATAGAACTAAGTATAATTTACCTATTGCTATCCTGTCCTACCTACCATTCATAGTATTCAATGACTTTTTTTCTTTTTTCTTTTTTTTTATATTGTTATAGGCTTGGCATTCATAAATCTCTTCTGAAAAGGGGTGTGTAATATATGGCATAATAACAGATAATATAATATCACTTGAAATAACGTTCACATGATATAATTTTCATATGCTATAAAAACTAATAATCTAATTTCATGTGATCTAATGTTATGTTTCATATAAATTTCTTTTGCGCTAATAACATTTAGTGTAACGTTCATTTCATATAATTTTCAATTTGTATAATGCTCTTTTTATATAACGTTCAGTTGACCTAATTTTCATATTTACTCATTTTCAGCCAAAATTCTGTAATGAATAAGTAATTATCAGGAAACATCTTACTGTTATAACCTCATCTAACCCAAATGATTCACCAACACTAGAGGGGATCTGACGTTAATGGTCACTGTTCTAACCTTTTATTTTTTGGTACGGGGTGGAAAATCCTCATGGATGTCCTCCGCCCTGGGGCGGGCGGAGGGGTCTGTCAGACTCTTACTGACTAAAAACCACCCCGGAACCTAACCTAACCCAAATGATTCAATAACAGTAGATGATATCTACGACGCTGGTATAATGCGTATATCCGCCACCAGCACGGCTAATGAAAATGACAGGCGTTCGAAATCTAATCAGTTATTGCAAAAATTTACAAACAAGGTAGAGGTTTCTAAAATATATTAAACATTACATAGATTTTGAATATTATAGTAAATAGATATTATACTAATTGAATATTAATTTTAAATGTGCATTATAGAAAATGTTTATTTTACCATAATAAAGTAGGTAAAATGAAATTATATTTCCATAATTCATTATATCATTTCATCGTTATATCAAACAAAAGTATATTTAAATGAAATTAGGTCAAGTGATCATTAGAACTTTTGATATTATTTCAAACGTTATACACGCTCTGAAAAGATAGTGGCCTTTTTTATCGGAGCTGATTTACTTTATTTATTGTTTCTCTCACCTGTTTCGCTGAACACTGATGGCACAAGCAACACAAATAGACCCGCATAAACGCTCTCAAACCTAGTTAATTTTCGACACGCACTGATAAAACATGTCACCATTCTTCTAACACTCGTATTTTTAAAAGTTCCGATTGTTTTTGAATTTGCTAAACTCATTTTTGTTTCTTTTTTTTATGGCTGCACAGCACCAAATAAACACGTCACATCACTGATGGAATTTAAAGTGTGCATAATTCATTTACTGCAAGCTTTTAGTTTTTATTTTTAAAGTATTTATCTTTTTTTTTATTTAATGTTGTCTAGAACATAAAATCGAGTACCGAACTCAACGGTTTTCAATTTAAAAATAAATCGCAATATTTTTTCTTTGTCAATAAATACGTAAATATAGTTTTTAAATTTCGCGCTCAAAAAGCGCGGGAAGACGCGCGCGGAGCATGCGCGGTGTGCGTACAATGATCTGTATTTTTTTCAATAGGTACAGACCTCCCGCTATAGAGCCTGATCTGAGTGAATCTGTACTGAGATCGTGAGCAATTTTCTGGTCTGCACACATACATTAATAATGCGGAAGCAAGATAATATCGTATTTGTTTGTTTTGTAAATAATATTGTAATCTAGTTTTTTTTATTTTCTGGTGTGTGCAGAGAAAGTAATTTTTAAACTATTCAGCAGCATTCAGCTTTAATATTGGAGGAGGTGATACTACCCGTCATATTAAACCACTTTCCAATTTTGATAATGAATTTATAAATAATTAAAAAAAAATTATTGCGATATCACTAAATTGCTAGCCGCACTGGAGTTCTTTAAGGGATTGGTTTCCCAAAAGGTATACAACAGCACGTTGTAGAGAATAATAGAACACAAACATGTACCTAGGCTATGCCGTAGAACTTACTATGCTGTCAAATAAATATAAATTATGGGTTTAAAGTTGTTTAATATGACGGGTAGAATCACCCTTTGAAGGCTGCAGGCAGCTGCAGGTGACTAAATCGGCAGCCTGAGTAGCTGCCAGGTGCGCTGCAAGTAACTGTCGGGATCGAACCGATAACCGTAGCCCGCGATCGCTAGGACAAGCAAGCATTTTTCTGTTTGTATTATTTTCTACTCGTTTTTCAAACCATTTTAAACTTACGTTATGCATTCTGCTGACCCAAATAAATACCTATTGGGTTAAAAAAAACACGTCTTTTTAAGTATAAATAATAAAATAAAATATATTCTATCTAGTACACCCCTATTGTGAGGTTTAGTGACAGATTGTGCTTTTATGCTGTGTTAGTGTTGTTCCTACTTAACCTCTCCCCGCCCCAACCCGGGGTTACGCCTGTCCCTATTGGGGGCCCCTTTTTTGTGTGTTAGCCTCTGCCTATTACGGTTCAAAAGTACGGACAGACAGCTAAATCTTAGTACTAGGGACAGTCCTGTGTGGCACGCCTTGAGTACGGGACCCTAAAAGTAAGCGCGCAAGTTGCCAAGTAACACACATAGGTACAGATTTCGGTCTGCTACTGAGAATTTCCGATTAGAAAAACCCATGACACTTTGCCCGCCAAGATCAATGAACGGAATGAACCCAGAGCGCCTGGCACACAACCGCGCTAACGAAAAACACGAGTTGACGCAGTGGCTGAGCGATTTGCTGCTGCGCCGCGTGTCGCGGTTTCAATTCCGACACGGAACGGATTTTCTTTTTGTAATAAAAAACGTTGCCCTACTGTAGTGTTAGTGTATGTAGGTAGGTTCGTCTCGTGTGTATTGTATAATGTCACTAAGTGTCACGAGAGCCGCCGGCGAGAGTGGACGTAGCTAGACGGTTACACAGATCGGCTCGAGAAATTTATTTATTTATGGCACTCAAACGACTACTAATACATTTTTGGGGTACTGTAACAATTAAGTTTAAAATCTAGAGTGAATTTGTCATGTGCACAGCTCTTACATTTTTCAAGTTATATAATACTAGCTTTGGCCCGTGACATCGTCCGCGTGAATGTCGGTTATCGCGAATGCAGACGAAGTCGCGGATTAAAAAGTAGCCTATCTCCTTCCCCAGCGTTCAAACTATCTTCTTACCAAATTCTATCAAAATCGGATCAGTCATTTCATCTTGAAAGCGTAACAGACAGAGTTACTTTCGCATTTATGATATTAAATAAGTAATAAGTATGGAAGTATGGATTATATAGGGTGACTGGTAATTAGTGTACGATACTTAAACACGTGATTGTGTTCATGATAACAAACAACTTTCCCGAAGAAAAAAGTTTTTTGTACTGGTTCACTTTTATCACAATAACACAACAGCCGTATGAAATTCACGCGCGCGCACGCCTGTGACCTGAAGTGAACCAGTACAAAAAACATTTTTTCTTCGGGAAAGTTGTTTGTTATCAAGTTATCATGAACACAATCACGTGTTTAAGTATCGTACACTAATTACCAATCACCCTATATAGAGTACATAATTTATAATATATAGGTCTCTTGCTTGATATTGAGGGAAGTGGAAAATATGTTACTTCATACTCCGTTGTTCTGTTCTGATTAATTTCGTTGCGGGATTTAGGACATCGTTCTTCCGGGACTCGTGGAGCTTCACTGCCTCCTCGGCGCTTGTTTGGTGGTCGCTATTGTTGATTCTGACTTTCAGGAGATGTAGTGATTTGGAAACAGAGAGGCAGGCTTGTACCAAAAAAAAACCTAAATAATAAATATATTAATAAAATAAACTGGTATTCCCAATTTAAAAAACTATTAGATTAACGTTACGTTTTGCCTTCGCAGTCGCGCTCTATGTTTAAAAGCAGTTTTTAGGTACACCCGTAGATATTAAGAATACTTGAATGCTCATTTCTTGCTTGCATAAGTAGGTAATTAACTTTTTGCCTAGGTACTGTACCTACAGCCCCACTTCAACGCCATTAACTAATCAATCTAAGTGTTTGTCCGGACTTCAGACCAATCTCTGTAATTGCTGCGCCGAATTTGATGTAAAACTGACCTCACTTGAAGTAATACTTGTCGGTACTTAAACCAAGGTGTTTATTAAAATTTCAATGAGATGATTAGACAAATTTTAAGTAACTATAGATACAAGAAATATAAATGACCTTTACAAAGTAATATAATGTTTCTCCATTCAACTATAGGTAAATAGCCAATTGCGTAGGTGTGTAAGAAATGTCTTGTCAGCGTGATGGAACATTTAGCAATTATATTATTTTCTTCCGACCTTTGAGTAAACTTACTATGAAGTATAATAGACATTAATGTCTTAGTTAATCTTTTTTTATTAAAATCTTTT
This sequence comes from Charanyca ferruginea, assembly GCA_947361185.1. Classification (NCBI taxonomy): domain Eukaryota; kingdom Metazoa; phylum Arthropoda; class Insecta; order Lepidoptera; family Noctuidae; genus Charanyca; species Charanyca ferruginea. Next base: position 21,674,500 of record OX376073.1, read on the forward strand.
TCAAACGTTAGAAGTAAACTTTAAGTACGCCCCATAGATATCCGAGAGATATGCCTTCATTCTATATTTGTTCAAAAAGCTGTCGCCTGTTTTTGTCAATTGTTTTAACCCACACTAAAACAAAAGAAATAGATACGGCACACATAATACTTTTGCGCGCGCACACAATAAAATAATATGCGTAACAGGAACGAAAGGGGAGGGCACTAAACAGTATAGATACAGGCACTGAATGCACACACGCACCAGTAGTCTGAAACAGGCAGTTGGTAAAATATGTCATCGATAAAAATATCGATGAAAATCGACTGTAAAAAAAGAGAAGTGTATTTTGGGCATATTTTGTAACGTTTATTGTAATATCGCTACCTATACATACACTACGAAGGTTAACCAGACTACCTACCTATTTTGGTACAATGTCAAAAATATGTGAAAGAAAGATTTCTATATATTTATATTTATCAATAAAGTGTATTAGTTTTTGTAAAACAGGTTCACAAATATTATTTCTTATTAAAACATTTTTCAATCAACAAGGATTAGTAAACTAAAAATAATATCATACCTATAATCTTTTCGATTAGCCTATTATGGAAATATATATTAACAAAATATAAATATTATTTTATATTATTACGAAAGTGTTAGTAATTTATTTATTTTATTTATCTTTTTTAATGAAATAGTTCATTTTGAAAGAACAACTAACATATAACAATTATTATCCATAATGTCAACGCTGCACACCACTAATTCGTCGCGAGCTTTTGGTCAATTCGAGCATATGCAGGCGACATGTGCCACGCCCCCATGCCATATCCCTCGTTATCCGTGGTACGCCCTGTAGGTACCCGTAAACATTATGTTTTCTATGCGTTACATTACACGCTGCGCATCACTACATATTATTAAAAAAAAACCCCGCCGCGTCTGTCTGTTCGCGATAAACTCAAAAACTGTTAAACGAATTTTCATACGACTTTCACTATAGACAGAGTGATTCATAAGGAAAGTTTTGTGTAAATTGGTTAAAATATGACGGCAACACAATTAAACTTTTCTTTTGGTGTGCTGTGGAAATCCTCATGGACTTCCTTCATCGTGGAGATGACAGAGGGGCACGACTCTTACCGGCTAAAACCACCGCGGTGTTCCACCTCTACCTATAATCGCGGGTGCGGGATTCGCATAAACATTCATCGCTCATGAACCTAATCTTACTACGAATAGAAATGTATAAAGCCGATGATTGTGTTCCAGGATTTCAAAGTTGGTCCCAAAATAAAACTGTTCGTCATCATGAGTTCAATGAACCTCACGTCGCGTCGACGCGCGTATAAGTACGCGGTTCGAACGCAACTAGTACTTCATTTTCAAGTTTACCAAGGCAAAAAACGGCATGTACAGTCAGCAAAAGAGATAGGTATGCAGGTCATCGGAAATGGTTGAAGTTTACCTAGAAACCGATGGATGTTTTCGAATGAAATTTAATTTTAAGTTTTATTTTATTTTGAAGTTTATTCTCTATTAAATTTATTTTATTTAAAAATATCCATCAGTTTCTAAGTAAACTTTAACTATATCTGACGACCCTGCATACCTATCTCTTTTGCTGACTGTACAACAAACATGCGTCGTGCTCCCAGAGCCAAAAGCCAATCTTTGGGAAAAAAAAGGTAAAAAAAATCTCCAAGTTTGTATCAAATGAGCCATTTATAATTATATTATAATAATGTATAGAGTCAACTATTTACAATAAAATACACCATTTTATAAGAACTTAACGCCACCTATAATGTTGACTGGCCGCCCTTTATACTTCTTCGAAATGTCGCTCTCAATCTGTGAACAATATTTTACAGTCAGATTTTTATAATACAACATATTATACTATGGAGCTTGTGACTAACTTAAAGCTGTACAGGTCGATCGGTCCAAGGTTAAGCTACGATAGCCGCAGTTGGTCTGTGGATGGGTCACCATCGCTTTCATACCGAATTCCCTCAGTGCCTTAAAGGTGTCTGTCTTTTCACTCAACACTCGTGTCATTTTTGGCTGAGCGATCGACTGCTGCGCAGCGTGTTGCGGGTTCGATTCCCGCCCAGGGTAAACATTTGTCTGATGAGCACTTGTTTGCCTTGGGTCTGGGTGTTGTTTATCTATATTATATGTATGTATTTACAAAAAAAAAATGTATTTGGGTCTCCCTAGTTTGGGGTCAGATGGCCGTGTGTGAAAATGTCCCCACATATTATTATAGTTATTATTATTTTTAGATCTTTGGCAGCCATTATCGGATGCCAAAAAGTCTGACAACCAGTCTTACCAAGGGGTATCGTGTTACGCAGTAACTGAGTTGTGGAGGTCGAATAGGCAGTCGCTCCATGTAAAACACTGGTATTCCTCTTACAAAAATAAACAAACATCTTTATCAAAGTCAAAGTCAAATCATTTATTTCAATTAGACCATTAAAACGCACATTTTGAACGTCATAAAAAAGAAAAAAAGTTGATCTAGTTGCCCCTTCCTAACGGTAGTTTCGTATGGAGAAGAATGGGCAAGAAACTCCATATTTACTCTTTAAAAAAAATGTGTACAATATTTTGCATTTACAGTTTATAGTTAAATAACTATACGTGATCTCTTAATAATATTAGTATCTAGATAGTATACATAGATGAGGTCTGACAGTCAAAAAGTATTTATTCGACTTGTGCGTTTATCGCTCTCCAGCAGTCAAGTGCTACATCTTATAAATAAAAATCTTCTGTGCGTGTGTATGAATGTGAACTCCTCCTAAACGGCTGGGCCGATTTTGATGACAATTTTTGTGTGTGTTCCAGTGGATTCGAGAATGGTTTAGTTTCACAATTGAATCCGGTAGGTGGCGCTGCAGTCGATTTGTAGGGCTTCTTAGATGTTTGGCACCCTTGTACTAGGGGCGCATAACTTAGTAATACTTATCTATGTCACCCTGGTACCTACCTCTCCACTGCGAAGAGTCAAATTGCTGTGTCGAGTGGACACAAGGAAGGTAGGGTTGGTAAGTAGGTAGGTAGGTGGGGTAGGGTAGGCAGGACCTGGATTTTTGTACCGATTTTCAGGGTAGGACAACGTCTGCCGGGCCCGCTAGTAATATCTAATGTGTCACCTGTGCCTGCAGCTCCTTGGTCCTGAGCACGATGCGCGTGAGCACGGGCCTGAGCTCGGCTGCGCGCGCGCCGGCCGCGCCGCGCTGGTCCGCGGCGCGGGTCGCGAGGCGAGACAGTTTGTCGCAGAGGGTCAACTTCTGTTTGAGTTGAGCTGTTAACACGTCTACGTATCTGTGGGTAGCAAACGTACGACGGTTAGGAAATGACAAAACTACTAAGAGACTCGAAATAAAAAAAATGACTGACTTGTGTTAAGTTACCTTTAAAGTTTTTGATGTCAAAAAGCTATTATAGCCCGACCTGATTCCTGAGGTCGCGGTGCGGGAGGGGTGACAGTTGTCACAAGTTGACGTAATCAGTGAGCTTTCGCGTCATGTTAAAACACCCCTCCCGCACCGCTTAGCTACCTCAGGAACGGTCTCAATTAAGCGGTAGGGTTATATAGAAACCTAAAAACTAATTTTGTTTTTTTTTTTATTACAAATATCTCAGGAAGTAATCAAAACACAAATACTTCCAAATTATTCGACTATAGGCATGAAATATACAGGCTGCTGCAAATATATAAATTTCGTAGCTTATTTTGAAAAGTCCGCTTTTCTATACATTTAGACATTGCAGGTTTCAGCTGTTAAAGTTGCACAAAGATATATCCATTAGTTATTTGTTATTTATTTCTTATTTGTAGGTATTTACCACAAAGTACCTACGTAAGGCTGCGGCGCGCCCGAGCAGAGAAACCACTCAGAACAAACCGCCATTTTACTCACGCACACATTAACATTACGTTTATAGGCAATCTCAAGCAGTTTCAAGCAGACATCAGTCTCGATTGTCACGTTTTGTCTAAATGAATAAATGAAAGACATTGACATTTCATGACGAACAGAACAAAATGTTATAAACAATGCAAAGAGTTCCAAACAGTGTCAATAAAATTTCATATTGTCACAAATAAAACCTACAGAGTCAATACAGTAGCAGCCCTAGTGAGTCAGGCAAGTTTAGGTAATTATTTTTGAAGATGGCGGGAGCGGTCCTTCTGTACCCTTTATATTTGTGTATTTACGGTGATTCGTGACTTAGCATGGAAGGCGCGTCCGGCGTTTATGCTTCTGGCGTTCAAAAAGGTTAAAATGGTCACAAACCTAGGCGAGTGTTTGACATTGTGCAAATGGTTGATCTCTGGCGCGGTCATGTCGGCGGTGGCGATCTGCACGGCGGTCAGCATAGCGGTCAGCGCAGCCGAGCTTTCTGTGGGCAGCTGCTGCAGCAAGCTCAGCGAGAGATTGTCTCCCGACGTATTGGTCTCGTACAGACGCATCTTGAGGAACGATTCCAGCTGGGGAGATTGGATTTCAATTAAACGGAATAAAAGATAATGTTGTAAAAGTGCAGTGGGTAAAGGCTCCCCCACACAGGCACAAAGTACCTAAGACTGCGTCGCCCCCGAACAGAGACCGCTCAGAACCAACTGCCATTTTTACCACGCACACATTGACATTACGTTTATAGTTTCAAGCAGACTTCAGACTCGACTGTCTCGTGTTGTCTAAATGAATAAATGAGAGACATTGACCTTTCCCGACGAACAAGAAAATTTTGTTACAAAAAAAAGATTTTTCAAAAAACAGAAACACACATTACTTTACTTTCGGAAGTCGGTGGCAATACAAAACAACAAACTCAAGGCCACCGCCACCGACTTTTAAGGAGGTTTTGAAGGCGGTTTTCTTTTTTTTTTGAAAAAACTTTATATTTTTCGCTTTTTAGTGTTGCCTTAACATCCAAATCCATTAAGAAACGGCGACACACTTAAAAGAGATTGTAAATCCTCCAAAGATCGAAGAAACTAATACGTCGTCTAAGTAATTTTTTTGGGAATTTGTTGATTTTCTCAAAAAGGGTTAATTTTGGTAAAATTTATATGGGACCATTTCGGAATAAATCCCTTTTGAACAAAAAAATAAATGCAAATCATTTGCAAATCCGTCTATAAATGACAGAGTTGTGCCCGAACATACATAAAAAAAAATCGAATTTATAACCTCCTCCTTCTTGAAGTCGGTTAAAGATTACAAAGAGTTCGTACCAATGTCAATAAAATTTCATATTGTCACAAATAAAACCTACAGAGTCAATGCAGTAGCAGCCCTAGTGAGTCTGGTAAGTTTAAGTAGTGAGTTTGGTAAGTTTAAGTAAGTAATTATTTTTGAAGATGGCGGGAGCGGTCCGTCTGTACCCTCTATATTTTGTGACACAGGTGCGTTATTACCGCCGATAATATCGCATGCGTTTTTGCGATATTTCATTTCAGTACATTTTGTGCTAGGACGGCTACGAAGTTACACACTGCTGCGATAATAACGACGAAATAGAAGTACGAGGAATCGGGACGCAGTATCGCAAAAACGCTATGCGATATTATCGGCGGTAATAACGAACCTGTATGGGGGAACCTTTATACCGGCAGTTGCAATTTATATATCGATACTTTCTAAGTTTATCTAGGACATCAATAACGTAAATTAAGGAAAACATCGTTAGGAAACCTGGACGAATAAAGCGTTTTATTTTTATCAATATATATACATATATATGATAAAAGCTCTGTGTTATAAGTGTGTTCAATTATTATTATTATTGCCTATACTCCATTTATAATAGCATTAGAAAAAAATGGCTCATAGAAGCAGGAATGCAAAACATTTTATTTCAAAGATAAGTTAAAACAATTTCAATTTAACATATTTTAACATTATTTTGATAAATAGATCTAAGATAATACTAAATATGGACGTATATTAATATAAACCGAATAAAAGTATTTTAAAGATTAGGTAACATTTTAAATTTGGTAGAATTACAGTGAAGCGAATAACGTTCCGGGTATTGTTCATCCCTGCTTCTGTTAGGTTTTTAGCATTGACACTGTAATTTTGAATTGGAATTAAATATACAACTAAATGAAAGCCACATAATTTTAGAAGATAAATTATGTAAAATGGTTATAAATACGCGCGACAGCTACTGTAAAAATAGATTATAATAAATTCGGTGTCTATCGTAACTGTAACATGTTCATTGTACTTTTTTTATTTATTTATTTATTTTTATTTATTTATTAGTAAGGGTTTGCTACAGAGTGTGCATTAAGAAAACCTGCTTTCAAATAAAAAAAGCCGCTTTCAAATCGGTCCACCCGTTTAAGAGCTACGGTGCCTCAGACAGACACACAGACTCACAGGCACACAGACACGTCAAACTTATAACACCCCTGTTTTTCGTCGGGGGTTAAAAATAACCTTTTTTTACTTCTGTCTAATGCTATTGTAAATGGAGTATAGTAGGTTTTGATGTTTTAATGAATAGGTACTTCTGTAAATACTTACTAAGCTTCAAATTGCAAAAGAAGTGAAGAAATTTTTGGGCTACCTTATCCTCCTTACATATTTCCACCTACTTCCTCATCTCATACATACCTCAACCAGCTGGTCAATGATCTGGTTCCTGCTGGTCGGGTTATCCAACAGGGTCAAGGCGTCCTTCCCGCGAGCCACTCCACCACACACTCCCTGCTCTTCCACCACAATGCCGGACTCCTCCAGGGAGACGTCTGCTAAATCAGCTGACAGGTCCTGGGAAAATAATTCCTTGCAGTAACGTCCATGATCTGCCTAGCTTTTTCCCAACTATATTGGGGTCGGCTTCCAGTCTAACCGGATGCAGCTGAATACCAGTGTTTTACATGGAGCGACTGCCTATCGGACCTCCACAACTCAGTTACTGGGTAACACAATACCCCTTGGTAAGACTGGTTGTCAGACTTTCTGGCTTCTGACTACCCATAACGACTGCCAAAGATCTACAAATGACAGCCAGGACCAACGGCCAACCAACTCGGTATGAAAGGGATGGTCACCCATCCACAGACCGACCGCGGCAAGCGTAGCTTAACCTTTAACCGATCGATCTGTACGGCTTTAACTTAGCGACAAGCTCCTTGCAATAATGTCCATTGTCTTGCAAATGCAAGCCATAGAGAAAAATGTTTCTTACAACATTCTCAGGTGCTTCGACGTCCATGTTGCCCCAGTCGATCTCTGCGCCCGCGTCGCCGTCACCGAAATCTATGTCGGCGGCCGCTACGTCTATTGAACCGAAATCTATTTCGGCAGCATCGCCAAAGTCTATCTGAAAAAATAATAAAGAATCTTATAGTTTAAGACGGTTTACCAAACTTAATACCTAGTGGTTGTAGAAATCTTGCTTCTTTTTTGTGTTTTGTATTGTTAGATTACCTTCATCGTTTTCACATATAGAAGCAACAAGAATGTAACCAAACTTTGTAAAAACTTGATTTAAAAGAGTGTCCGTGGAGTTTCTTGCTCGTTCTTCTCCATAGAGACCTACCTACGTTTTGGAACGAGCAACTAGCTTCAACTCTCTGACTAACTGACCGACTCCTTGACAATTCAAAAGTGCCTGTAAATGGTTTAATTGAAATAAATGCTTTGACTTTGACTTTGACTTTGAGAAGCCGCTTGTTACCAATTCTAACAACATCTAGCACGAGTCGGGAATCGTACCTCGTATGATACTCGCTTCACTGAACCTACAGGTACCCTACCGGAATGTGAATTAACACTCGTAGCTCGATAGGTTAGGAATTACTCTACGATTTTGTCGTGTGCCATGATGCAAAAGCAATCGCGATTTCGTGGTGGTGAATAATGGTTCCTACATGGTAGAGAAACATTTTACAGCTTTTGTCATCTCAATTTGCTATTAAAATTTGTATTACTGTGTTAAATTGCTTATACCTACAGGAGATCACCAGTAACGTCAAGCACCTGCTGGCCTTTCTCGAGGAGCTGGGGTGGATCAAATGTTTTACTTCCCACCTGTGCGCAAACGTTACATATCCGAAATCATTAGAATTACCCCGACAAGTGAGAGAAATTGAAACTTCGTTTTGTTTTACTTCATGTGATACCATGAGAAACAATAAAACTATAATATTTATGAATAAAGACTTAACAAAGAAGTTCATATAAAAACGATTACTAAACATTATTAAGTTATAAATACGGGCCTTATTCCAAGTTATATTACCTGATCGCCAGCCCCCTGATCTTCATCATCAACTTCAATATGCAGCGGATCTGGCTCCACACTTAATGGGGCTTCCCCGTAACTCCACTCATACACCGTGGTGTTGCCATGCTCCACCACATATTGTAATAATGGCAACACCTCTGATGCTCTATCACCCAAAATGTACTTTGAAAACGCTGAGTAAAGGTCAATGCCAGATTGCAGAGGTTTTAATGATTTGCTTATCTGTAAAAAAGCGAGATATTTGATTATATTACATGTGTAATAATCAGGGATCGAATAATCAGATGCATATTTACCTAAATTTCACGTGTTGGTTTAGTATGGATTCGACTTTTGTATCTGTTATTAGTATCAGGATACGAAAGCAGGGGGATAAACACGTGCAATCAACTCGCGAGCCGAGAAACCATGTCATATTTTATTGATGTCTCTGTCGCAAGCGTGATCATGAAGCTGCGCATTCAGATGGTTCGTTTATATGATTTTGTGCTTGGTATCTTTTTCTGCCGTTAAGCCTACATGTATAGAAAAAATTCCGACATTGTCGTGGTATTTTTTTTTGTAATCAATTATTTCAATAATTATTATCCATACATCATCCAACCATCTAGCGAAATATGAACTTTAATTTGATAATGCATCGGTTTTTACTTCATATCAATAATGTCTTAAAGTCGATTTTCTAAAACCCCTATTAATAACAGAATAGATTAATGAATGAAACATGTATATTATATGTATAAGGTGAGACCCATTTTTATACAGGAACATTATTATATCCTCTTAAACTGGCAATATTTAAATGCATGTATCCTGGAAAGCCAGGCTAACCCAGCCCTACGCCGCGCAAACAAGGTAACATTTTTATTACAGCAATAGATATATGACTTTTAAACCTACATAAATATCCTCCCGACTCCCGATAGACTTTACCTTTGTAACACAGACCTACCTTGTCATAAATTTCCGGCAATTCCTGAATCCTATCCACTAGTTCTTTTTTGATCCTGTCACCCTGGATACCGAGCTGTTTACAAAGCGTCAGGAATTCCGATTTATTTGACGCTTCATTCTTTAGGAAATCTGTGTGCTTCTTCTCACATTCCTGCAAATAAAGGATAGGGATTTGTTTCAGTTTCCTCATAGATTTTAGGGATGAATTTGGGTGCTGTCTTTCATAGACTATATATTAGTCTAGATTTCTGGTCAATGAATTGCAATATGCTTGCCCAACACATTGTTCAAATGCATTGCTTTACTTCCAAAATTTTCCAGGCTTTTTAAGTAGTTTCTAAAGTGAAGATGATCAGTCCAAAAATTTAGTAAGTAAATAACTAAACACAAAATCAAGAGGGTCTACTGCACCATCTCTCAATAGACACTATTACAATACAGGTATATTGACAAACTCCATGGTTATTTAAATGGACTTAACTTATTTGGAGATTTTGTATGTAAAAAAAGTTTATTTTTATGCATGGAATTAAAATTCCTAGCAAATTATGCATCTTCAATGGTATGCCTTTGCCCACTTTGGCCCTGTTATTACAGGGCGAAGTTGCAGGCAATACAGAATGAAGTGTATATGTTATCTCAAAGGTATACAAAAAGTGGTAAAAAATTATAATATCATAATATATGAGGGCAAAATTTCAGCTAATTCCGTTCAGCCGTTAAAGAGTAAAAGAGTAACAAACATCCATCTGTCCTCATAAACTTTTGCATTTATAATAATAATAATAGGAAGCAGTAATACTAACAATTTGCAACTGGTCTTCTTTAGCAATCTGTTTCTTAAGGCCAGGGATCTCATAGTTGATGTTCCTGACCAGGATTTGAGCCGCCTCGGCCAAGTACAGGTTCTCTCTCTCATAGTTTCGGACAATGTCTTGCCAGTCCTTCATTCTCTGTGATCCATACCTACAAAGAAATTGTTAAAATCTTATTATGATTCATAATACAAGCAATCCTACTCAATTATAATGAATTGTGTTTTGTACAAAATAAACTTTTTCTCTATAGAAACAACCACTATTTTAACGAATAATAAAATTAAAATAAATGAGTAATAATCACCTTCCAAAGAGGTTCTTACTATCTGCTTCAGTCTCTTTCAATATGTCAATTATCTTTAGGCAATGGAAGTAGTTGATATAGCTGCCAGCTAACAAACTAGCTATGTCGTCATGTTTGGGCATGTCCTGCAACGCATTGTTGATCTTCTCCCTCACAGCCGGCACGCTCTTCTGCCATTCCTTGTTCACATGACGACGACTAACTAACCAGTCTTGTAACTTCCCAATATTAATATCTATGGGTATATTGCTCTCCTAAAAACAGGTTATAAATTTAAATAGCTCCTTTTTGTTTGTTTTATGCAATTCAAACCACAAAAGCACTTACGTCCATGTCGTTAGATGCTGTAATTTACTCCAACTAATAAGTTTTTAAGTTACAGTTTTAAAAATTTAATTTTCGCGTTAAATTATTTTGCCACAGGCTGTTGTTGTTCTATGACGTGTCACTGTCAAGCAAGTGTCAACATCAATCAACAACAGCAACACAAACGAATGATTACGAATGACCGATGACGTTAATGATAACAATGTTGCTATAATTTAAGTAATAAATCTACGATAATTCTAAGATAACTAACAATACGTCGGCGTCGTCGTCGCGACTCGCGCGTCGTGTCATAATTTTTATTTTTTTAAAGTACTTGTAAACTATTTCGTTGAACTGACATCAAATAACTGTATTACTTTATTCTCTTCTTATTACTTGCAGCGGCCTACTTGGATATTGAATGTGTATAGGTACATATATCAGCCTCTTGCCGTCCACTGCTGAACGTAGGCCTCCCAGAGATCGCCAAGCAACCTCGTCTTGGCGAGTTCGTCGAATGAATGTGACCCTATGTTTATTTTTATTGTCTTTGTGTTTTTCTTTTCTCTTCTATAATTATTATTCTCTGTTTTATTTTTTTATTATTCTCTAGAATAAATTTTGATAAAAAGAGAGAAGAAAAATTCAAATCCACCATCCGCACAGTTAGATACGGAGTACCTCAAGGAAGCGTCTTAGGACCTTTACTGTTTATAATATACATAAATGATTTACCAAAAGTAACCAAATGTCCCATGACGCTATTTGCCGATGACAGTACTGTAATTATTGAGTCCAAAAATAATAATACTTATGAACAAGATATAAATGACACCATCAAATCTTTAATCACTTGGATGAATAACAATAACTTAAAAATAAACTTAACAAAAACAAAAATAATGTACTTCAGCCAACGTATACAAACACCAAACATTGATATTAGCTACCTCGGTACCGCAATTAGCACAGTTGATAATACAAAATTTTTAGGTGTTATTATAGATAAAAATATGAATTGGAAGTCACACACTGAGCAACTCAACAAGAGAATCAGTTCTTCTGCCTATGCTCTATATAAACTTGCTTCAGTAGTCAACCACGAGACTCTCCTTACAGCATACCATGGCATCGTTGGCTCTCTTCTAAGATTTGGAATCATATTTTGGGGAAACTCTACTAACAAAGAATTAGTTTTCAAACAACAAAAAAGATGCATTAGAGCAATGTTTGGACTAGATATGATCGACAGCTGCAGACAATATTTCATTAAATATAAGATTTTAACTCTCCCGTCCTTATTTATCTATGAGGTAGCTGTTTTCGTAAAGACCAATCCCGGTCTGTTTCAGCGTCTATCAGATGTAGTTATGCGCAATCGTAGGGATAAGAATAAACTGTGTATCGTTAGAGCCAATACGACATTAATGCACCAAAGTGTCGTATGTCTGGCACCTATAATAATTAACAAAATACCAAAACTAATTAAACAATTAAACGGAAACAAATTTAAGCAACATTTGAAAAAATATTTAATTGCTAAATGTTACTATAGCCTTACAGACTTTCTGGATGATCATCCATAGTAATATAATGACATTTTGTTTTCTGTTGAAAGAAATTGTTGCTGGATTTGACTGAATTTATTTTTATGTCACTAGGTATACCTATCATAAAATAGGATAATTATATTAATTTGCATTGTTTTGTTACAGATAGATTATTTTATATACTTACTAAGTTTGTTTGTCCAATGGTACATTTGTCATTTTGTACTTTACTCTTATTTATGATAGATAGATCTATTTAGTTTTCGTCTACTCGTGTACTTTTTACTTTGTACGCCATATTCTATGGCAAAACATGTAGGCCAAGTTATATCCCAACATCTTGCACTATAAACCTGTGTATACTCATGTTTTACAAATAAAATATCTTTTATCTTTATCTTTATCTTTATCTGTCATTAATTATTGTAAGTGTAGTATAAGTACCTAAAACAAATAAATAGTTAAATAAATTATATGCTCAATCTATTGAGCGCTTTCAAACTTTTTTTTCTCTGCTGCAAATCACATTATAGTGGCCGGTGATCTTGGGATTGAATGAAGTTGGGTGATGATGGGTGATGTTCCTCGCACAACTTGCGTCTCACCGTTGATGGTCGGTCCTGGATGGTCTGCGTGCTACGAAGAAGGCTCTTCCAACTTTACCCGGAGCTGTTGTAATTTGGTAAAGGGGATGTCGGGAATTGGATTCTTAGTTTTGTCTCAAATGCGCATGCGACATCCCTACGAACGAGGGGTAGTGCAATACTAGCTAGCGGGCAGATCTTGTTAAGAGGAATCTTTTTCAAAGACCCCAAAATAGTTTTACATCGCACGTCTCGTTCACGGCGATGTCGGTTTGCTTTGAATGAGCGGATCGGTGCCACACTGGGCATGAAAGCCAGCAGAAAGACATAAGGACATGCCATTTGTGACTATGTCTTTCTGCTGGGGTGCTGCTCCACAGTTGATAAAAATAAGGGTGTCGTAGCAGAATATTTCAGGCAGTTTTTTTTAACGAATGTGAATAAATATTGAAAAAAAATGGTTGTCTGCAAAGTCGGTTTACGGACGACAGTTTTACGTGATAACGTCTTATAGAAACAGAATGGCTAACATATACTATACCATAAGCAAATAATGGCTTCCGTCGAGGTGGCGGAGCTTATTGCTTGGGCCGATCGTGCCTCTCTATCGCTTGATCCACGCTCTCGCTTGCACGCTCAGGCTCAGGTGGAACGTGACACTTTTTCGTACGTGCAGCCAGTGTTCATCGATTTATAAGACGTTATCACGTCAAAACATACAATTATTGAAAGTTTATTTCAATACCTTTCTAATGATATCAAAATACAGTGTAAAAAACACCCATAAAGGCTTTTAGAGCACAAAAGCAATATAAAAATATGGGTAAAATTACCCAATTTCGCTGAAAGAATAAAAACCAAACTCAACATTTTCAATATGAGGAAATTGTCGGCGCTCCAGATCTTATGGTGACATTCAAATTCAAATTCAAATTATTTATTAATAATCAAGTACATTACATATGTAGATTTAACGGTGATCCCCGAACTAGACGTTTGTCTGTATCTTGGGGGTCAGAGTTGTACATTTTATTGAATCCATAATAGTGGTACTCATTGAATATTAACATAGTAGTTTTAGAAGTGAAGTTGATAATTTATGAATGACTAAAACCAAATAAAATGCAATAAAATAAAAAAAAAAAAACGAAAGTAGTTTAAATTCTTACATAAAATAAAGAAAAGGAAAATAGAATATTAAAAAATCTATCTTTAAATGTGTGTGTGTGTGTGTGTGTGTGTGTGTGTGTGTGTGTGTGTGTGTGTGTGTGTGTATGAATACGTGTGTGCGCGTGTGTGTGTTTGATTTTAGGAGTGCTGTGTTGTCTTACATAATATTGTGTTAATTTATTTAAATATGATCTTTTCTGTTTCGTCATAGGATAAAGAAAGCAACCATTTTTTAATAATATTTTTACATTGGGAGTATTTGAGGTCTATTATTCTGCAATTCTTAATAGCTTCATTATAAATGCGTGGAAATAAATAGTCTGAAGAGCGTCTTGCCATAAGAGAATTCGCTTGAGGAGTGGGTACCCTAATTGTGCGTTTTGTTATTAACTCTTCGTAGTCAGGCCGGGATTTAAATTTTTTGTGTGTATGAAGTATTGCGCTAAGTATGTAAAGCTGCCTGACACGGAGGACGGGGAAGTCCTTGTACAGCTTGTCTGTTGGATACAGAAACGGTTTCTTGAGCATAACTTTAATGACGGATCTTTGTGCTCTTTCGACTTCAATATATCCGGTTTTACCGGCACCGCCCCAAACAGAGATTCCATATTGGAGGACTGACTGACAGAGGCCAAGGTAAACAGTACGCAGTACAGGAGTGGGTGTGCAGTCGCGAAGCTTTTTCATTATATAGATAATTTTTCTGACTCTGCCGGATAGTGCATGTATATGTGGCTTGTAGGTTAAGTTCTCGTCCAAAGTGATTCCTAGATAGTTAACGGAGTGCGCACGATCAATCACAGGACACGAACAGTCCACTGTTTGAAGGTTGGAGTTATGGGAGCAAGTATGAAGTTTGAGAGTAAGATGTTGGGGGGGTCTTGACGTCTTGGTTTTATGAAAAGTTATGATCTTAGTCTTTTTAACGTTCAAGGTTAGTAAATTCCTGTCTAGAACTTTGGCTATTGTGAATAGTCCATCCTCGGCGATCCTGTACACCTGGTCCCAGGTTTTACCACGTAAGATGATTGCTGTATCGTCTGCGTAGGCTATAATTTCAGCATTGTTAAGGGGAGTATTTAGGATATCATTGATATATAGTAAGAAAAGCGTCGGGCCAAGTACGCTTCCTTGCGGAATTCCGAAATTGATAGAAAGTGGACTGCTAGTGAGGTCTCCGAGTTTAACAAATTGCTTGCGATTGCACAAATAGCTTTTGAACCAGTCAAGGGGAGTACCACGTATGCCTGCTGCTTCCAACTTCCTTATAAGAAGATCTATCGAAATAGTGTCGAATGCTTTGGCTAGGTCTAAAAACACGCACATAGCATGTTCGCCTTTTTGGATGGTAGACGTCACTGTGTTTGTTAAAAGCCTAGCTGCGTCTTCGGTTGACCTGCCCCCTCTGAAACCAAACTGCCTATTGGAAATAATATTGTGTTTCTCAAAAAAAGTTGTGAGACGTTTGTTAACAATTTTTTCGAGCAGCTTAGATAGAATTGGTAAAAGGGCGATAGGTCGGTAGTTATCAGGGATGTCGGTTGCGCCACTTTTGTAAATTGGACTGACAGCGGCAACTTTCCATCGCTCTGGAAATATTCCAGATTCTAAACTAAGGTTGAATATAAAATTTAGGGGTTTTATAATAGCTGTTTTTATTTTTTTTATTAGTCTGACGTTGAGTTTATCGGGTCCAGGAGCACTGTCATTGTTAAGCTGGGTAATAAGGCTCTCTATTTCAGTTTCATCTGTGGGATGAAAGAAAAATGTATGTGGAAACGTTGTAAATGGAGTATATTTATCGGCAAGAGAGGCTTGAGTTTCGGAGAGTCTAGACAGAATAGAGTCGGACATTTTTTCCCCCAAAGTAGTAAAGAAAGTGTTGCATTTGTTAAGTGATTCTAGTGGGTTATTATTGGTGACCAATTTATCAAAATTATTTGGTGTCTTGTTGTTGTTGCTGTATATAGTTTTTAATGTCTTCCAGAGCCTTTTTGTATCAGCACGGCTATTGTCAATTAAGTTGCTGTGGTAATTGGTTTTTAATTTATGAAGCAGGTTATTACAAAAGTTTCTGTACCGGGTGTAGATTAGTCGTTGCGTTTGATCGTCTGGGTGCGCACGTGAAGCTAAATGCAGTTTATCGCGGTGCCGCATGCATCTTATCAAGCCTGGAGTAATCCAAGGCTTGATGTTAAAGTTACTTCTGCTCACTTTTACTTTTTTGGAGTGTTTTTTTAATGAGGTCGTGAGAATTTCGAAAAAAATATCAACGGCGTTGTTGGTGCCGTGTTGGTTTAAGACATCAGACCATGATTGATTATTTATCTCGGCGACAAACGCTTCCTCATCTATTTTTATTTTCCATCTAGGTCTGGACGAGCAGGGGTGGTTGTTTTTTATACAGGTAGCAGCCATCACTATGTCGTGATCGGTAATGGAGCATTTAGATATAACTCCTATAGATTTATTTTTAGATTTTATAAAAATATGGTCCAAACACGTACTGTTTCTAGTAGGCATAGTTATTGCTGGCAGGAGACCGTGTGCGGCCATTATACGCAAATAGTCCGTGTTTTTGTTGTTAATTTCATTGCATATGTCGATATTTATGTCTCCCGTTACAAATATTTTGTCATACTTGTTTAACCGGTTCAATATGGCGTCTAAGGATGAGGTAAAGTTATCTGGATTAGTATAGGATGGGGATCTATAGATACCTAGAATAGCAATATCGCTGTTAATTTCGATTAAGAGGCTATCTGCATCCGCTAAAGTTGGTTCACTGACGGTAAAATTCCACGAAGATTTCGTATATACAACTACTCCACCATTTTTGTTAGACTGTAAGTGCGTCCTAGAGCCTGTGTAGCCTGGCAAGACTTCTAGCAACAATTCATCGCTTAGCCAACATTCCGTTAAAACGATAACATCGAAATCGCAATCGTGACGTTGTAGTACAGAGTAAAAGTTATCAAAGTTTCGTTGGTAACTCCTAATATTAAATGTTAATATTTTAAAGTTGTAACCAGTATTTAGTAGCTGTTCCCTGCAGTTTTCTATCAGGTCGTAACAGTGACATTCAATTCGAAAACTTTCTTCAATATCTTGAGATATGTTAAATAAAGCCAGCTGTGTAGGTTTGGAAAATTAATATAGAAATGAAAGTCGTTTTAAGGAACGTCACTGATTGGCTAACGAAGAATGTTGACATGAAAATAGCAGGGATGCGCATGTGTGTTTGTAAGATCGAAAATGTGTTTAATTTTTGTGTGGTTTTTGAAAAATGCTTGTACTGGTGGTGTGAGTATATGTATGAGTTGTTGTTTGTTAAGGTGACGAGGGTATACAAACTGATCAGAAATTGAGCAACAGGCACCAAATGCCCAGTTGAATTAGTACTATTGAAACAAAATATTATTAGGAAAAAGGTAAGCAAATAAGCTGTGAACTGATCTGCAGATATTTTAGACGTTGATGTCCCGCTGCAGTAGGTATTTGGTTGCGCGTTCCTAGGTGGACGCTGCGGTCGACACAACTTCCACGGTGTTGTCCGGTGGGGTCGCTGATTCAAGCAGGCGATGCAAGTCGTTAGTATTTTTGATGTGGATCGACGGATTCCCTTCTTGACGGATTAAACGTAATAAAGCTTGAGAAAAATAATACTTACTCGACCCGTTTACATTACGTAGGCACTTATTTGGATATTCCTTGATTAACACGGATGCTCTATTTTTTTTCTTGAAGTTTTAAACTAATTACTTTGCCAACCAATCTATCTTTCCTTCCTTAATAAGCCATACTTCGATACCTACTAATAATATTATAAATCCGACAGTAACTGTTACGCTTTCACGATGATACAGCTGAACCGATTTTAATGAAATTTTTTAATCCACCACTTTGTCTACATCCACGATAACCGACATTCACGCCGACGAAATCATGGGCAGAAGCTAGTCTTCCATAATGTTTAATAATCTAATTATAAGAAAATTAGTACGACACAAAGGTAGGTAATAGGTATGATAGGTACATCTCTTTTCATGTAGTTTTACAAGCTGCATGTTTCGTATACAGACTAGATTACGTCTCGTTAAAGGAATAATATGTTCTCAATCTTAAAAAACCAAATGTATTATCAAGTGTCAAACCTCTATTTTTCTTATCAGTCTACGTACCTCGTACCTAGCTGTACAAATAAACAATTTTACTTATCTCTGCCTCCGCTATTGCTTTACCGAGTCGATAGATAACCACGCACATGGACGCATTAAATAACTAAAGATACCTATTTATTACTTAAAAACATTGTGTAATTGTGGCACGGATCGTTCGTCAAATAGATTCAAGGACATTTTCCTAACAGTGTTTAAATAAATATTATAAAAAATAAAATATAAATAAGTAATCTCATTATACATAATGGATGATGATCAATCATATATAAACAGGTATGTATATGCATGACGTTGGTTATAGCCTTAGGCAAGTTTAATTTAAATTTCTCCAATGAATGAAAAAAAAATAGGGTTCCTTGAATAAATTTATGCGGTCGAATTCGCAAAGGGCTAGTTTCTGTTACTCGAAGTACAATATACTTAGCACGCACGCTTATCACATACTCGTGTGAACATGCGCAGTGTCATATAAATATTTAATTATTATTAGGACCTGTTCTATTTTTACTTTCACACAAAACCTTTTTTTCAAAGTTGTTCAGTATTCACTGATTCAGTACCGCGTGTATTGTAAATGTCTATGTGGTCGATATTGTCTTCGAAAACAGACTCTTTTATTATGAGGTTTATGATGGGTTAGTAACATTTCTAAGGAAACAAACACATGAAAGGAAATATTGAATTTAATGCGAGTGAATCAGTGAATTTTTTTTGTACTATTCACAGGACAAATCAAACCTACCATGTCCCTTAATACTATGTTATTTTATTTTTTGGTGACGGAAACACTTAACTTTTTATGTCATTATTATTTAATATTTATGTCATGTCATCAATGTCATGTACTGTCATACTTTATTGAGGTTTTTTTATGTTGTTGTTGTTGTTGTTGTCTCTGAAAAGTGAAAGTTGTGTGTATCAATAAAATATAAATTTGTGCAAGATAATTTCGGTAATGCTCATTTAGTTTAGTAAACAAGTTTTCATAAAATAAACTTTTTTGTATTCTTTGTTGTTGTACATAAACCTTGAAGGTTTAAAAATTATTCTTTTATGTCATTTTATTTAATTAGCTGACACATAAATACATTCTCAGTCATTACGTATAAAAGACAAAAAATAAACGTCGTTCGGGTTAGTGGGTCGTCTTATAAGAAATGTTCACAAACTTTGAAGTCAAAAAAAGTTTCATGTTTTCTATCAAAGCCTATTTATTATTGCTAATTCATTAAGAAAGCACCCGTGCTACAAATAGTACATTAACATTACCAGTGCTTGTCCGCAGAAAAACATTGGTAATAAGTAATTAATAGGCATTATTACTGCAACATTAAACCAAATGTTTATTTTTTTCAGTTTTCCAAGTGTGCAGCCTGCACCGGATGACGGTGTCATATCGGTGGATGTCTCAAGAGATGTGCTAGTGGACTCCATGACAGACATGTCGGAGACACCAATATCCCCTGATATTATCGCGTAGGTGTATGTTACATCTTTTTTCCTTCAAAGATGCTAAATTACTTAATGTTTTTTTTATTTGGACATCCAATTCCTATTTAAATTATATGTTTGACCTGATTTTGGTTAGTGGGGGTCAGTGGGTTGTCTTAGGGGTAATTTTGGAATTTAAATTTATTTTTTAAATATGTGTTTTTTATTCAACTGTATTTTATGCATATTTTCAATACAAAATAGTTTTGATGTTGCTCATGTGCCATTCATTGCCAGCTCAATTTTTTTAAATAATAGAAGCGTTTTACCTGCCAATAAAACGCATATTAATTTACTTACCTTATTCAAAGCTTATTTAATTTGAGATAGGCACTACGTTTCCCGCCATCTATATCCGTCTCTTTCTTTCCTGTATTCTTCTCTTTCCAACCCCACCACCTGGCAGAGTGGAGGCGCACTGAGTGAGCCGCCATTGTTATACCTCATTGAGTCGAAAATCACCAGGCAGACTTTAAAATATAAGCTTCGAATAAGGTAAGTAAATTAATATGCGTTTTATTGGTAGGTAAGACACTTCTATTAATTTGACTTGACCGTTATTCGAAGCTTATTTAATTTGAGACCTGTTTGTTATCGCCTGGTGGTGGCGACATGGACGCCAATGTGAATGATTTGTTAGCAAAATAAGATATATTACTGGTTATATTTACCATTTAAATTTAACAACTGCATCTTGATTTAAGGAAAGAAAAGGAAAATCTCACATAATTATGTGAATATTAATCACAATGATAGGAATCAACATTATATCAGCAACATCAATCAACCCGATTAAATAACATAGTTAGAGGTAGTTGCAGCTGAGGGTACAACTGTCCGCTTATAGAATTTACAAAAACTATTTTGGGACTTCCAATTTACTCTCGCGAGAAGACCCTCTAGTGGGAGATGGTCTAGCCAGTTTTTTGAGGCAACAGCAGAGCGGAAACTCCCAGGCGTTGCAGTTATACACGCATTTTTAGTACAGGCTTAATCCACCCTGATATTATTGTCATTGAATGGGCTTTTGCTTCACCTCTTGTTGAAATGAACAGATTATGGACCGAATCTCTCCAAATTTTCAACAAAACAATTGTTCTATGTATTTATTCAATAAACTGGATCTAAATGATTGCTATCTAGATTAATAAACAATTTCCAACCTGATTGCCTGTGATCCAAAGAATCAGTCTTTGAACCAAAAACAGGTCACAAGGCGATAAAGATAGTACTTTGAATACAATGCTCCAAATCAGTACTTAATATAGTCCAATTGTGAATTCTTCGTCCTGAGCATAGGAGTAATAATGTCGCAGTATGTCTTTGCACTTGGAATATATTTAGGTAAGCAGCTAGGCTATCTATGTTTCAAATCGGTGGTTTAGATTTAACTGGTTTCTCTAACGCTGTTTTACTAAAATAAGAGAACTAATTTGGCCAGCAATGTCTGGACTGCAAAGAGTGGAAATTACAGATTTGTGCAAGAGAACCATATTATATGATAATTTATTAACCAGATAAAGATCCGACATGAATCTGGCTACTTCTCCACCGTTAGGATTATGAGGATTAATTTGGTGTTGCTCAGACCAGATTAGCTATTTTTTGAAGCAACATCATAGGTCTTTAGTAGAAGCCGACCAGACTTCTTCAATAGCTATATTTGACTATCATTCTAATCTTATAGTGTCTCGGCCCACCCCCACATTTCCATACCTCGAGAATCATGTTCTGTGTCCTCGGAGGTGGGAGTCCTGTCGACATGTCTATTAAGACTTGATCGAGATTCCGAAGTGTGAATGGGGCTGCCAACGCTTGGGCCATCAGCAAGGGCGTCGCCAGGACTCGCCAGCTGATGGCCTAGGGGGGGGCAAATTGATATTTGGTGGATAGGAAAAGTATGAATTTTAAATACAGTCAAAGGCACATGAACCTTTTGGAATCTCTAGGGGGGGGGCAGCTGCCCCTACCGCCCCCCCTTGGCGACGCCCTTGGCCATCAGATCTGCCCGCCAATATACTTGATCCCAATACAGAACTACTAACAAGTATATCTCCCGTGTGCACTGTTTAAATGGGATGGCACTTTGGGATCAAGTACGGTGGTGGGAAAAGCCACGACCGTTGAAAATTCTACTGTCGGGAGATAGCGTCGTAAAACAATGCTTGACGATCGTTCAGATCCAGGTACGCATAATTCATTACGATGTGTGCTCGACTGGAGGCAAAGAGATCTATCAGAGGGGTGCCCTATTTGGCAAACACTGTCTCTGTGGCTCTGGCCGAGAGATGCCGCTTCGGATTGAACCGAAGTCTCGACAAATGCTCCGCATAACCGTTGTACATCCCGAGAATATGAAAAATATTTACGTGACTTTGGTACACTTCCAGAATTTGAAAATCTTGGTATGTTAGATACATCAGTGGTGTGGATCTCGTGCCCCCTTCGTGTCGCACATATGCGACAAAAGTTTTATTGTCACATTGAATTAGTACTGTGCTCCGGTGCAGGAACTTACAAAATTTTTGTAACACCTTTAGGATGGCGAGCATTTCTTTCTGGTTGCAGTGTAACTGTTTTTCGTGATCTGCCCACAAACCTGTCAAATGAATGAATGGCTGAACGGCGTTTGCAGTTCTGAAGCCACCATAGTATGTTGTTCCGGGCTTTCGATAGGAATTAAATGGTCTGATCTCAACATTTCGTTGAGGTCCAATAAAGGCCGATAATTGAGTTGGCCTCCTGGAATGGTAAAATTTGCAAAATCAGAAATCCAAGTAGACTCTGAACCTTCTTGAGCTTTGCATGTTCTTTGTCTAGCAATTGGCACAGCTTGACAATCAGCGACGTCAGTTTCTCCTTGGGGAGTTGCTTCTGATTTGTCCAGGCGTTCCACTGAACGCCCAGATATGCCAATGTTTTTGACGAAGCTAACACAGATTTCTGGTAATTTATGATCTAGTCTAACGTCTCGAGAGTCTGAATGACAATATTTAGATGATCCTTTAGGCTTCCTCGTGTTGATGAGCAATCAGGAAGTCGTTCAAATATACCAGTAGTCGTATTCTTCGTTTTCTGAACATTTGGGCAATCCAATTTGTGACTGATGCGAAGGTCTTAGGTGCATTACTTAGACCAAACAGTCAACATGTCATTTCCAATAGCTCCTTTCGATAGACTAGGCATAGGAATCTTCTGTGGCTACGAGCTACTCGAACGTGAAAGTACGCTTGTGAGAGAGGGAAACGTAGTGCCTATCTCAAAATAAATAAGCTTCGAATAACGGTCAAGTCAAATTAATATTTATGTTTTAAATTTATTATTTAGTAGTTACTGATTGTATTACATGTGTTTTCAGATCTGTAGATACAACATGTGACAATGCAGAAGAGGACAGTAAACTAACATTAGCCTATGAGAGGCTGTATGAAATACCTAAAACTATTGTAGAGAGGTTTTCAGACCACATCAAGTACCTGGATATAAGTCACAATAAGATTACGTAAGTAAGAAACAAACTTCATAATTTTGAGGGTCAGCTAAACATTTCCTTAAACAAACAGTAGTGTTTGTACTTGACTTTAGTGTTGTGCAGTGGATGAGGCACCTGGGTTGGGTTTGATACCAGGGCCTCAAGTCTGCTATTACAATAGTGTCAGAATGGTCTGTCATTGATTTCATAATTGTTGATTTTGACAAGTTTGGTACTTAATTAATTGGTTTGCCCATTAATTATGTCAATTATAATCCGTGGTGCTTAGCAACTGGGTTTCTCCCAGTTGTAAACGTCCCTTTGTGCCTATTGGCCTAGTTCTGTTCTGTCTCCTGCTTGATTTGGAGGGAAGTGGAAAATATGTTTTTCTTACTCCTCCGCTGTTCTTTTCTGATTAATTTCGTTGCGGGATCCAAGACAGTTGAATCGTTTCTCTGGGACTCGTCGAGCTTCATTGCTCTGGCGCTTTTCTGGTGGTCGCCACTGTTGATTCTGGCTTACAGGAGTTACAGTGGTTAGGGAATAGTGTGGCGGGCTTGTCCCAAAAACAAGTTTGGTAATCTGCTAATATAATGGCGTCATTATGACTTTGCAATGGTCAACCACTGACACGCCATTGAAAGAAATGATATAGAATGGTAATCTCGTACAAAATGACAACTGAATGACTGACTTAGGCGGTAATCTGCTAAAATATTATAAATTATTATTATTATTATTATTAATCAGTGACCTACCATTAGCACGTCATTGTGCAGTTATTGCTTTTACTTCGACCGACCAATGATCAACCATTATGAATTTAGCAGATTACGAACTTTTAGCAAAATGACAATGGGATCGTGTTGGAATGACGAAATTATATAAATAGCAGACTTGGCCCCCAGGCCAGTGCCAATGTGACTCTTTCAATTTATTTTTCACAAATTCAACTATATACCATTTGACGGGAAACCAATTCCAACATATTTGGGAAAAAGCTAGGCAGATGATAATGTTATGTACATTCTAAGTACAGGTTTGTTACTTATTATGTGGGTTAAGTTTATCTATCACATCAGTCAAGGAAAACATGGTGCTAGTGCCTTCTCTGTAAAAGAAGAGGCCTTTACTACAAAATATAGAGGGTACAGAAGGACCGCATCCCGCCATCTTTAAAAATAATTACCTAAACTTGCCAGACTCACTAGGGCTGCTACTGCATTGACTTTGTAGGTATTATTTGTGACAATATGAAATTTGATTGACACTGGTTGGAACTCTTTGCATTTTTTTTATAACAATTTTTTCCGTTCGTCATGAAATGTCAATGTCTCTCATTTATTCATTTAAACAAAACGTGACAGTTGAGACTGATGTCTGCTTGAAACTGCTTGAGATTGCCTATAAACGTAATGTCAATGTGTGCGTGAGTAAAATGGCGGTTTGTTCTGAGTGGTCTCTCTGCTCGGGCGCGCCGCAGCCTTCGTACTTTGTGCCTTTACTCTGCAGTGTGGACAGTAGGGTATTTTACCAAAAAAATCTAATTAGTCCGTCAGATAGATTTCCAAAATATTGGACACGTGTTTTTTCTTTTTTCACGTAAACAAAAAAGTGAAGACAGTAAGTATACAGTGCGTCGAAAACTCGTGTGACATCACTATGTCAGTACACTTTTACTGGCGAAGTGACGTCACAAACCCCCACTCATGATCTTCGATGTGTTATCTTATCTTCGTCAGTTTTTATTGATTTGATAAAACGAAAAATGCACAAACACCGTTCACTTGTTGCACTAAATTGTATTTTTATATAACTTGGCCGAACACTGTCTCTCAAGATACAGGTCACCCTAGTTTGAGAGGCAGGGTAACACAATATTGTACAGATTTTGCAACACATCGGTAAAATGTTCAATAATGTTCTCTTCTGTATATTATCTCTCTTTTTATGGTGAATAAACATTTTTTATTATTTTATTATTATTAAAAATACGTAGGTACCTATCCAATATTTTCCGATAATCTATCCAACGGACTATTTAGATTTTTTTGGTAAAATACCCTATTAAATAGGCTGGTAATACATAATTATTATTATTCACTGTTAGCTTTCAAAAGTGTTGCAAGTTTGATTCTTCTGTGGAACAAATATTTGTTTGCCCTATAGATAGTTGTTCTGGGTCTTTACTGTTTGTGTGAGATAAGTGTGTATTAACCTACTCTCAAAACAAATGGAATTTTTTAATGTTAACAACATAATTTTCTACAAATTTTTGCAATATTTGTTTAAATTTATTTACAATTAACCCAGTCTTACTGTCTTATTTACTACCAACATAGCCCAGCAAATATGTAAGTTGAAATGGCAGTGAGCAGAGCACAAAGCATGCATAACTGATAGCCAATGGAGCTGCAAACTTCTCGAATGAAGACCATGAGGTCGTCCAGACCACTATGTCGAGCAGTGGACACCCAATGGCTGATATGATAATGATGAACTTACATGTATTTTCAGTTTGAATTGCACAACACATTGATGTTATTGGTCAATATTATGTAGTATTAGTAATATACTTAACTAATAAATAGTAAACAGTATAAAAACAAAAATATAAATGTTTTAAACATTCATTTTCAGAAACTTGGATGCCCTGGTGTACTTCAAGAGCCTTACGTCTTTGATAGCTGATGACAACCCTATCACAGAGAACTGCTGTCTACCACCTTTACCTAAGCTAGAACTATTGTGGTTAGTGCCTTTTATTTAATAATTACTAACAACACTAACATAACATATACTCCACATACTGCGTCTCAGACACTGATGCTTGAGAAAGTTCAGAAAACCTTCCTGAGATTTTTGTATCAAAGGCTGTACCACTTCTTTCCATTCATGTACCCAACGAATTATCTTCTAGGGGTATTGGGATTTAATTCGTTGGAGGTAAGAAGGGGCTTTGATCAGCTCACGATTGCCTGTAAAACCCTAAGCGGTCGTACTGACTGCCCTGAGCTCCACGGACTTTTCTGCCGCCTGTTTGTGCCCGACAAATACCTTGGGCACCGTCAAAGCCGCCGTCATAATCTGTTTGCACTACCGCTATCTAGATCTGTTGCTAGGGCCCATTCCCCAGTATGTCGAACCCTAAGGATGCTAAACGCCCTCCTGACTGCCGACCCTGAATGTGATGTATTTGCTGATGAATGGAAGAAAATAATGCGTGCTTGTCTGGTGTTCTGTGAGAGACAGTATGTGAGGGTGTCCACTGTTACATGCTAATTTATGTTAATTTGTTATGTATTTAATTTATTCAGTCATTTACTCCAATAATTATTAATAATTTTATCCACGAACTGTTTAACTTTGAATTTAATTTTTGTATTGTATGTTATTTTAATGCTTATTTTATTTTAATTTCTACAATTCTATGTTAATTAATGTAATTGGACCTGTGCCATTTTAATTAACTATAAATAAATAAATAAATAAATAAAAAATATACACATAATTTGTTACTAACAACTTACGGACTAAACTAGGTCTGAAATATAGTCTTTTTATTTTTTTGTGTTAATGATCACTCAAGAAACTGTTCTGCTTTGTTTTATTACTACTATATTTAGCATTGTATGTATATTGTATACTGCATTCACAATTTATATTAGTTTCCAAGCATTTAACAAATTAACATTAATTGCCTACACAAAAAAAAACTTTTTTACAAAGGATACAACCATCTTCAAAAAGTAAAAAATAACTTTAAATTAGCAAGTCGGCGGATTTGGTTTAGTTTGTTGTTTTGTATTGCCACCGACTTGCGAACCTCCTTCTTTTTTTGAAGTCGGTTAAAAATTGTCAAACATTTTATAACATAGTCTATCTGAAATTCACACTTGTTGTAAAGTGAATACAGTAATTTATTTATTGACACAACCCAAAAGGTGGGCATACTGTTAGTCTTATCTAAGACATGTAACATCCACCAACTATCTTAGGACCCGTGTGATGGATTTGGCCTCACTTCCTCCCAGGCCTGTGCCTAGGCTAATTATTAAGATTCTCCTAACATTTCAGGTTAAATCGTTGCAAGATTGCATCGCTTTACCCGTGGGTGGGCAAGCTGAAGGAGTCTTGTCCCAACCTGCAGTACCTCTCACTGATGGGCAACCCGGCTGCACCAAGCTACTTCAATGGAGGAACTTTTTACGAGTACCTACAATACAGGTAATTGTAACTTGACAGTTTATTATGACACAAACCTCTTGAAGTCATATGTAGATGAAAATAAAACGAAATGTGTGCTGGGACACATATTAGAAGCACACCCGCGACACTCCATAGAAACGAAACGATATAATTGCCTACACTACTACCAAAATAACAGACTGTACAAATACGTGCGTGTGTGTGCGTGTCTACGCGCCGCTCGAACTGAAAGCAGTTCCCAGAGCAGTCGTTCGACGCGGGGAGAGGTGAGGAACGGTTTCGGAGGGAGGCGGAGCGTGTAATACTTATACTGTGGTAGAAGTGAAACTCCAACGGACAAGTGGAAAGATACGCGATATATCGTCTACCCCCTCCACGCGGCCCTAACGCTTTTTCGTGACAGAAAAATCCTAATAGCCCCCGTCTATATAGAAGTTTCACCTCAATAAACGAAATTGTGCCCAGCACGCCACAGTCAACGACTACATGACAAGCTATATTTCTAACTTAGCGCCGAGGGCACGTTTTTGTTTTTTGACGTGGCGGTCAAAAGGTTAATATTAGACATGCGCAAAACAATGTACTATAAAGAGATGTAATATGACATTAATTTTCGCACCAACCGAGGAATATGACATTACCATGATTCCGAACATGACGCGAAATGAAGCGCCACACGATGGCTATTGTATTGAAATGCTCGCAATGTAGAATGCAATATACATCATTACATGAGATGATATAGCGCGTTATGTTATGATGTGATATTGTGATGTGACAATCGTCAAACGCAATGCGCCCACGTACTACACTAATAAACACTTGTCATATACATAAAGTCAATTTTCCTTCATACTTAACCCCAATCTACGGAATAATTTAATCGAATGGGCATTCCAGGTTTAGGACTGGCAGTGGCTAAACATGTATGGCAATATTGATTATTGACCAAGAGTATGAATATTGGCGTATTTAATTTTATCGTGATATTATTAATTTTATCGTTTTCTACTCTTCAAGCCATTTGATTTGACACCCATATTAAGGGGATTGAAAAAAAATGTATTCCGCCATCTTGGAGGGCCGGCCATGTTAAATTTAGTGTGCTATTATTAATTTTATCGTTTTGTACTCTTCAAGCCCTTTGACTTGATACCCATATCAAGGGTATTGATAAAAATTATGTAATCCGCCATCTTGGAGCGGCGGCCATATTGAATATAGTGTGATATTATTAATTTTATCGTTTTGTACTCTTCAGGCCCTTAGATTTGATACCCATATCAAGGGGATTGATAAAAATTATGTAATCCGCCATCTTGGAGCGGCGGCTATATTCAATTTAGTGTGATATTATTAACTTTATCATGTTCTACTCTTTAAGCCCTTTCATTTAATACCCATATCGAGGGGATTGATAAAAATGATGTAATCCGCCATCTTGGAGCGGCGGCCATATTGGAATTATAACAATATTGAGTATTGGACATTATAATGTCACCAGAACTAAAGGTGCATGCAAAATTTCAGCTCAATCGGATAACAGCAAATGGTCGAAAAATGGTTTGCAAATTTTGAAAGGACAACTTATTTACATACATACTTACATATGAACAGTGCAAGCTAAATAAAAGCTTGTAAAAACCTTAAAAATAGTAGCCCACCAGTATCGAGAACTAGGTCTAAGCTACCGGTGGTCACGGCTTCCAAAACAGGAATCTGTATCCTAAAAATACTAGCCGTGTCCGAGAGTACCGCTTTCAGAATCAAGCCCGTGATCAAACAGCGAAAAACGAGAGCCTCCTCAGGTGTTGGTCAAAGCTCTTGGCTGTTATCAGCCGTACCGTTATTACTATCTCATTTATTTTAACATTCCAGGCTCTTCATAATCTCGCAATTTCCATCGCTATACCATTTGGACGACCGGCGAGTGACCGAAGACCAGAGGCTTGAAGCTCAGCGCCTCTACAGAAGACCTTTCTTCGAGAGGATCGTGAAGCCAGCAGGCTTGTCGCAGATCGTCAACTCTTCAGTCACTTCCTTCCAGAACAAAATTAGCACCTTGCTTGGTAAGGATAAACAAGGTAATAGGAACCTGCTGATTTAGTTTTATTTTAGATTTGTTTTTGTAAATTAAACATTAGGTGCATGGATTAAAGTAGACTTTTGAGTTTTGTAAATTGTAGAAAATCAGAAAGCTTTCTATAGTATGTAAATAGATAAAATTCCTCATATATTATGTAAGTTTTTAAGGTAAGTGGTTTCTATCTGTTGTTTGAATTTTGCTTCGCAATTAGTGAATTCTTTTTAATTCACTAGTTTGGTTTTGTATCCTTATGAAGTTAAAAATCTAGCAACTGATATAAGCCTTTAGTTAATTATGTTATAACCAAAGGTTGTTGAAAGTCATCCTGCCATTAATAAATATTTTATTGTGCAATAAATATTATACAGCACATGTTTTAATTAAGCTGCAGATATTTTATAAATATATAAAAATATAGTAATAATTATTATCTTGTTATAAATATTGTTGATAAATAAGGTTTTAAATAAACATGACAAATGGTGAACCGTTATTTTTAATAAAATCATTTTATTAAACAAATTGTGTTTTCTCTTTTATGTAAAAACTTAACAAGTTTTAATAATAATATAGCATTTAGTGCTTACTTAAATAATGCATAATGTAATACTGCAAAATAATAAAGGTAGTAGGTATCTTAACTAGGCAGATCTAAGAAGAAAATCATAATTATTGCAGTATAGCCAACTACCTTTTTTACCTACGAAAAAATGTACTTAAAACTATGGTACAGGTGTACAGGTAAGGAGCACCTCTGCTGCTGAAAAAGTGTGCGTTAAGGGCGCGTATTCGATTTAGCGCAACTCAAAATCTAAACGATTGCTAGAACGGCGTAGCAGCATTGACACACACTAGTACAATACAATAGTCTGTTTGTGTGCATCAGAAAAAAAAATACGCACGAAATAAGCACGAATCATTGAAATTGATCGAAAAACGACAGCGCGCGATGTTTTACAGTGCTTTTTAAAATAATTGTCTAAAATAAATGAGTTCGTATAACGGACTGAAAAATATAACATTTCCTTTAATAAAATAAATATATCAGTTATGTTTTTATTCAAATACTGGTGAAAAAAAAATTGTCAAAGTGAACCGATTTTCTACTTTTTCAATATTGTTTTTTAATAAATAATAGTAATATTTTCGTAATTTTGGCTCTGTAGTACACTTTAAGACTGTATATCCTGTTGGAAAAACGCATAAAACATAATATTTTGGCATATTGTAATGGTTGTATTCGTTCTGAAAGTTAACTCTGACGTCTATTTTCGTAAAACAATATGGAGTATAATTTTTAATTATGGTTTTTTGAAGCGAAGACTATCCTCGCTTCAAAAAACCATAATTAAAAATTATACTCTAGCTCTGTAGCTCCCTATATCAAGACTTAATATTTTCGAAAACTGTAATTGTCTATAAATAATCTGCTCACATCATTACGATATTGCTCTGGGCAACACGAGAAAACATGAAGTTATCGTCACGAATCGAATACACGCTCATATAATGTATCACAAAAGGGTGGGGCGCTTCAATCGCGACCGGGTAAACATATTCTAACTCGGCATACTTCAATCCGTTAACAACTGCTACATTCGTGGATCTATGAATTCATACCATAACCTGTGTCTACATTAGCGCCATTTCCCTACCTCTATCCAAGAAGCATATAGGTAAAAGTGGAGGCAAAACTCTGAACACCTAAGTGAAACCAACTGTGGGCAGACGCTCTCTTTCTGAATGCATACATAAGATAAAGGAAACACATATCACTGTCTCGTTCTTATGTATGCATTCAGAAAGAGAGCGTCTGCCCACAGTTGGTTACACTTAGGTATTTAGAGTGTTGCCTCCACTTTTATCTATAAGCTTCTTGCCTCTACCTATACTTTAAACCACCGACCAATTGACATACTGTCAAAACGTGATTCTCTCCCTTAGATTTTGTATGGCAATAGGGTGACGTCACTTATTTTCCAACTCAAATGACCATTTATTAATTTAAAAGCAATTAAAAATCGAATTTAACAGTTAATTGGAAATTTATCGGGTTTTCGGGAATACAATTAAATTAAGTGCTTTTTTATCTGTGGAATAAAACTTGGACTTCTAGTTTTCTTTTTTTTAAACAATAAAAGTTGTAATACATTCATGTTTGTTTTGTACCATTAAAACCAGTTTGTATTGGTACTCACATTCGCTAAAGCAACACTGCTTAATCACTAGGTACTAAACAAAATATAAGTAAAAGTATAGGTAGGTACATGATAAATATTTTGCACATAACATTTTAGCCGTAAACATCTATCTGTAAGTAGGTACGCGAGTCACAAGTAATGTTTTGAATCTGAGCTAGTTCCAGAGATTGGCCCTAAGCCCCAACGATCACAAACTCAACCTATTTTTATAATACTTTAGTGATAGTTATTTATACCACCTTCTAAGAAAAGGCATAAACAATTGGTGAATTCGCCATTACATGTAATAACTAACAACCGGGAACATACATGCAATACTTAGGGTAAACTGAACTCGAAATTGTCAATTTCCTCTTCAATCAAAGATTGAAGGTTTCTTCCAAGCAGTGAGATCCACATATGGAATAGCGTTATAATCGTCACACCGATACTTCGGATTGTGGGTGGACTCCACCTCGAAGGCCTTTCGCTGCACGTAGTACACACCATCAGTGTTGTCGCAGATCAGGCGAGCCATAGACGCTTTCTTTATCTCTTTTAGTTGGTCTGGAAGGAAAATATCTCGTCATAAAGTGACATGCGATATACGATATCAGAGTTCTCCGTGACATTAGCATTTAATACATTACAAGAACCATCGGGCAGCAGTCCGTAAATAATCGAAATACGAAATCGGATCCAGCCTGTCCCTGACGACCTAAGCCGAGGCCTGTACCCCATAGGAGATACCCTTAGCGTGTAGTCGACTAGTCGCTTAGTTTATAAGTCTTTTGCCCTGGCTGGAGGCCTTAAATTCACTTTTAAGGCACCATAGGAAAGTTCGATTAAGCAGCTGAGAACCTCCTAGGTTGAGGTGCGAGATGCCATTACGACAAAAAAATAATAATCGGGCAGCAGTTCACCAGATACAACACGGCCGAAACTCCTCCCTTTCAATGGAAGATGAGAAATTTTCTACCGTGTTCCTTTCCTCATACCTCTAAAACAGGAATCTCAGAATATTACGAAGGAAGTAGGTACACTGCTAGTCCATCAAATTTCGCAAGGAAATTACACCTATCTATATTTATTCAATAGTAGGTATATGTCTAGTCGCATGAGACATTTCAGTTTTGTATCTAGAACGGCAACGCATCTACGATGCCTTTTATCTGTAGGCGGCGCGGCGGTGGCAATTTCACATTGGGTAAGCCCTCGCCGGCTGAATTGCCACCCGAAAAA
This sequence comes from Charanyca ferruginea, assembly GCA_947361185.1. Lineage (NCBI taxonomy): Eukaryota > Metazoa > Arthropoda > Insecta > Lepidoptera > Noctuidae > Charanyca > Charanyca ferruginea. Next base: position 21,707,327 of record OX376073.1, read on the forward strand.
AAGAAATTAAATATACCACACGTCAGATATCTCCGAAATACGAAATTCTCAGCTAGCAACACGAAGCCTTGAGTCCTGTTTCGTTGTTTAAAATAGGCTTGCCCTCATATTGCATGGGGGCTTAAAAATTACTGACAACATATGGATGTTCTATAAGAACACTACTGCCCAATTAATTCTTGGGGAAAACAGTCATAATGTTATGTCAAAACACACCAGCCGTAAAAGAATGCGGCATCTCCCCATTATCATAGAAAAACCGATCTCCTATCCTGGTCCTGTAGAACTGCTCTGCGACGATGCACTGGAATGTGTGGCCCAGGATGGAGCCATACACTTCTCGCTCCATGGCACCTCCGACGAACAAGTCGATGTCGTCCACACACTCGTACAGATATTGGAGAGCATTTATACGCTGAAATGTAAAAAAGTGATTTTTGAAAAAGGTTGAATTGTTTTTGATTACGAATGTAACAGAAAGAAGTTACCGTTTGACGTAAGCATAATCTAAGCTTCGCCAAAATCTGACAAATCCTCAGCTCATAATGTAGGTACTTAATTTTCTTCAAATACATAGTTTCATTATTCATCATTTCATTTCAATTTTTCTACCGCCCCTGCCATGTTGCGTGGTTATAAGTATTGTAGTTGACCTACCTTTGTGCGTTTACTTGTGTTGGAACATAACACAAGTTAGATCTTACTTTGAGTACCAGCGTTCCAAATACGCTAAAGTTTTATATATTTTGGTAACACGATTCATAGTGCATAATCATTACTACTGTTATTTTTTATTGAAAGCATCAGGACATTATTTTTGTACTTACGTCTTGTGGTATCTCATTTGCCAAATCCTGAAAACATCTCGCCCTTGGTAGACCGCAAATCTCCCTGAAAAATTTAAAATAGCTTGCTTAATTACTTCAGTTCGGTTTACATTGGTATCTGAATTCCTTATACAGCTGTCAGTCCTATTTAAAGCTGTGCAATATCGATCAATATTATTATTGCGAAAGTAACTCTGTCTGCTACACTTTCACGACTAAATTACTAAATCCAAGGGCATCGCCAAGGGTGGGGGGGCAGGGGGGGGCAGTTGACCCCCACCCTGAGAAATTTCAAAAGCTTCATGTGTCTTTGCCTGTATTTAAAATTCATACTTTTCCTATCCTCCATATATTAGCTTGCCCCCCCTAGGCCATCAGCAGGCGATGGCTGGCGGGCGACGCTCTTGACTAAACCGATTTTGATAAAAAACTACGGTGTAAACTTGAACCCCAAGCAAGGCCATACGCTACTTTTTAATTTACGAGCTCGTCTGCCTCCGAGGTAACCGACTTTAACGCCAACAAAGTCATGGCACACCTACGTCACTCCATACAAATGAATCGAGTGTATACGCGCCGCGAGAATTTAAAGTAATTTCGAGAGCGGGTTCAACGCGGGAACAGTGTTTCGGATGGAGGTGCTACCGTACTGCAGTAGCGGCGTGTCGCTACAGGGGGCCAAGTCTGCTGTTTTTATAATTTCGTCATTCCAACACGATCTCATTGTCATTTTGCTAAAAGTTCGTAATCTGCTAAATTCATAATGGTCGATCATTGGGCGTTCGAATTATAACCAATGACTGCACAATGACGTTCTAATAGTTGGTCACTGATCAAAGGAACTGTCAAAATTTTAGCAGATTACCGCCTAAGTCATTCATTTGTCATTTTGTACGAGATTATCATTCTATGTCATTTCTTTCAATGGCGTGTCAGTGGTTGACCAATGGAAAGTCATAATGACGCCATGATATTAGTAGATTACCAAAATTTACAAAATCAACAATTATTATGAAATCAATGATAGATTATTCTGACACTATTGTAATAACAGACTTGATGCCCAGTACGGTAGTTCTAATATTTATAATGTGGTCATGGGCAAAAGTTAATTACCTATAATCATTATAAGAGGCGATGCCATGGTCCCTGCCTCGTTGTATGTCCATAGCTATGAGGTCCATGCCCCATCGGTTGTGTGACTTGAACAGCAAGTTGGTGATCTCCCCCGAACAGAAGGGGTCTGATTCTCCTTCATTCTGAGCTATTATTCCGCGGACAACATCGTCGAAAGAGGTAGGAGTTGTTTCAAGCAGGCTTGGGTTGAAGTAGTGGTCGCTTAATCTGAAAATTACAAATTTAAATTACAATTAATCGGTACATTAAAAAGCAGTAAAATATTCTTATTAATATTAAGGCAACCGATTTTCTTGCAAGACAGTTCTCTGACAAATTCGCAAACATGCAAGGGAACGATAAGTAGACAAAATCAAGAAACTATAGCGAAATCGAAGAACATACTGACGACGATCGTTCTTTAAAAAATGCTATCCTGAGGAAGAAACTGCGTTCACGAGATTTGAGAAACAGGCTGGAAACTTGTCAGCCTCATCTATACTAATATTATAAAGCTGAAGAGTTTGTTGGTTGAACGCGCTAATCTCAGGATCTACAGGTTCAAATTGAAAAAATCATTTAGTGTTGGATAGTCCATTTATCGAAGAGGCTATAGGCGCAGCTGGGTCGGGTCGCTAGTTCTTCATATAAAAGGGAGGATCCTCAGGCTACGGGTGCTGTCTGCTTGGCTACTGCTCGAGGGTTGACGGGATTTTAAAAAAATGTCGCAGAGAACTTCTTAACCTTTTGCACGCCACAGTCATGTGTAGATGACAAACCAAAACGTGCCCAGCACGCCACGGTCACGTGACAGACATTACAGACGAATTACTACTTTATGGGATCGATTACATTTATAAACGTAATTCGTAGCTTGACGCTGAGGGCACAAGTTTGCTATTTTGACGTGGCGCTCAAATGGTCAAAACGATACAATTACCTGTACAAATAAGCCGCGTTGTAACTACTGGGACATGTCATTATGTTATCGCTGATGACGGTGTGTAGGAACCGGAAGGCGCCGGCTCCAAAGCCGTTGATCACGCCAGCGTTCACTTCTGAGTTGTAGTCGCGAGTATACAGGGTGGACGGCGATATGCCGTAGTAACGGAGGTAGTATTCCCCTAAGAACATAAACAATAAAAAAAAAAACAAGTGTAGAAACCACAAGTGGAAGTACCCACGCAGCTATCGCGTGTGTCATAATTATGCGGAAAATATGTACAAATAATAACAACCTTCGTCAGTTGTAATAAGTCTTAATTTTGTTTGACCAACAAATGAGCTTTTCGTCAAAGTTGACTTTTTCTAGGCGTTTAAGACTGCGACATATTAAAATGTTGATACATCAACCACTGACGCAGAATCAAAACAGGACCTGTGGGCTAATTCACGTAACTAAAGAAGTGCTGTTGCAGTGCAGTTAAATTTCGATCAAAACAACGCTTCTCGTATTCTTTACCGCTGTCAGACACGCTCGCGTCAAGTTCGCGTCATGCGAACGCAATAACGGCATTCTACTGTTGCGCGTTTTTGGTGCGTGCTTCGGAACGCAACATGATCGGTATTCTACTATTCGTTTGAACAACTTAATACGCGCGTATTAAGCTGTTCAAAGTTCAAGTTCAAAGATTATAAAAATACCGTTTATCACTCAAACTTGAACTTAACTGCAACTGCACTACAACTTCATCGGCGCGTCATAAAAGCCCTCTGATTTTAGGAATCCGCTTCACGCCTGCATCGTCATTATCATTCTTTCTAAAAGCTAAAGCTCCAATTATACACATCAGTAACTCTCACTCGCTAACCGTTGTAATTGGCTGAGATATGAAAATGAAACCGGATGGGTTTCATCTTCTGTCCTCCCAGTCAACCTTTATCCCTATAATTAATTATATTTGAGGTCATATTATTCAACGCTATCCTCTCACCAAAGTTAGCAGGCAGCCATTCCTGGTACGTGATATGCTGGATCTCAGCTATGACGATCCTCCGTGCCTCTTGATACAGTCTCTCATCGCTCCACAGCGGGTTCAGGTCACTCAAGAGGTCCGCTATGCGGTTGTGTTCCCGTAAGAACAACGTGTGTAACATGGCCAGAGTCGGAGTCTGATTGATTCTTACGTCACCTGGAAATGTAGATAGGAAACGCGAAAAAGAAGGTTGTCTGTGAGGGAATGTGCTAAGCGCGTGTTTATTTAAATTTAAACTAGCATGACTAATTGATTATAGTCTCCTTGTTTTTACATAGGCAGAATTTTTATTACCTACATATTCAGGGGGTGAAAGTAAAAATGATCTCATTTAGTCAGTAAAAGTTGTTATAGTCCGACCGCTTAACTGAGATTGTTCCTGAGATATCAGCGCGGCGCGGGAGGGGTGACAGTTGTCACAAGTTGACGTATCAGTGAGCTCTCGAATCACGTCACCACACCCCTCTCGCACCGCGCAGCTACCTCAAGAACGGTCGGGATGTAATATTCAGGAGTGGGTATTTGGACCCCCTGAAAAATGACCAGTAAATTAAAAGTGCTCATGCGCTATGGGTTTTGTTTATATGGTTTTAAAGTATCGGCTTTATACATCGAGAACATGTTTTCATACTTCATCGGTTCGGTCGATTCTTCGTCGGTATTCATCGGTAGTCGACATTTCGACAATGTCCCATGTGTAGAAAGATGCACTAATTGTAGTAGAATATCTTAGTCTCACTCCTAGTCTAGGAGATCTCCTACATATAAACCACTAGAAACTTATAGAGATATATCTTAGAACTAAAAGTATAAGTTTACCAGCAAGATAGCAGGGATCCGAGGAGTTCCTCAAGTCGCAGACAGCAAACTTGTCACTAACACTGGGCAAGAAACCTCGGAGACAGTCCTTCCTCGATTCCTGGCGCAGACGCCCGCCAGACCTGCTGCGGAGCTTCGAAGCTAGCTTCTTGTCAGACCCGTAGATAGTCGAACCGTCTAGATAACTGGTTACCGTGTTCATCTAGAAGGGGTAATATATAGGGTGACTGGTAATTAGTGAACGATACTTAAACACGTGATTGTGTTCATGACAACAAATAACTTTCCCAAAGAAAACATGTTTTTTATACTGGTTCTCTTTTATAACATTAACACAACAGCCGTATGAAATTCACGCGCGCGCACGCCTGTGACCTAAAGTCAACCAGTACAAAAAAAAAAATTTCTTTGGGAAAGTGGTTTGTTATTATGAACACAATCACGTGGTTAAGTATTGTACACTAATTACCAGTCACCCTATATTAATGCGCAGTTAGTGTTTGCAAAAGCCTTTACATTTTACTGTTTGCTAACACTGGCTGGCGAAATGTGGATGTGGATACCGTAAACTGCTTACATCGGGGAATACAGATGTATGAAATAGATCTTCCTTCCTCATAAACAAACGTCAAGGTAGGTAGGGTAAGGCACATGCCGCTCTGACATTTCTTTTGGCTAAAGAAACAGAACATTTGAACAAATGCCTAAGGCATTAAGCCGCCTTTGTACAGTGTTTTTTTATATAATTACATAAAGTTTAATAAATAAATAAATAAACATTTACCTGTTCCGCATGTCCCAGACTACAGTCGTCTCTTGGCGTGGTGACACTTCGAACGAAGTTAAGGCACTTAATGCCGTGGTACCGGTAGAACGGGTCGTCCTCAGGCACGGAGATAGGTATGCACTTATCGTTCAGCCACTCCGAAGGCAGAATACCGTCGCCGTTCCCTAAGCAGCATTGGATGCCTTGCCCTTTGTCTAAAAATGGAATGAATTAATAATGCATTGAATACCCTGATCTGAATAGAGAACGTGGACTACTAGTACATTTTTATTTGGCTCTCAGCTATACCAAACATTTAGCATTGGTCACAAATAAGCTGGAAAGAAAACGTATAATTATTTCAAGGAAAACCTTAGTAGATAATAATGAGTTAGTAGTGTCTTCCAATTCAACGCTCTAATGTGGAAACCACACTCGTCCGCTGGTAAGAAGGCCTTTAACCGGCCAACCTCATGGCATTATTAGATACGTAGTAGTTGATGCATGACCAAGTTACCAGTTACTTCCATGACATGGAATAGCAGATCATGCGTGACGAACTGCCCCCACTGCATATTCATGTTGCTGAGCACTCTGCTTCCTATTGGCTGGTCGGAAAACAGTCGCGTGGAGAGAACTCGAGGGTTGGGCAGCTGACGACCACTCTTGGCTACCGGCATTGCGAAGATGCCTGAAATTCAGCGTAATGGAAAAGTGTAGCATTATGTAAAGGCATAACACCACTCACCAATCAGCGGCAACGGTGAGCCCTTATTCAAAATCTTTTCATCTCGGAATGATAGCCATTTGTTCATATTGTAGTACCTATAGTAGTTTTTACTTTAGTTACATCGTCTTCACATGTTTTTTTAAAGGTGTTTCTTCCCCTTCCTTAGGAAACTACCTTTTGGGAGGGGTAACTTTTTCTTAGAAATTATGTTCCAAAGTGTTTAATAGTTTAATTGAAATAAATATTTTCACTTTGACTTGATTGACTTTCTTTCGCGTTGAATTTTTATCATTTCGTCTCTGTTAGTCTAATTCCACGGAACTAAAATTGTAAAATACTGCAAACGTACACTCCGCTCGTTGCTCGTTCTTCTCCATAGAAACCTACTGTTTGGAACGAGCAACTAGCTGCAACTTTTTGACTGACTGATTCCTTGACAATTCAAAAGTGCCTGTAAATGGTTTATTTGAAATAAATGATTTGAGTTTGAGTTTGAGTTTGACTATCGCTGATTTAAATAAGGTAGAAATTCTTGGTATTCAACAATGCTAGTTACGCAGAATTGGACTATTAACGATGATTTCGCCGTTTACACTCCAGGAAATTAAGGTCGCAACCATAATTTGTGACATACTCACCATCTGCGTACCGTGGTGTCGCGAGCCTGGTCAAGGGCACCCCCCTTCGGCCCCACTCAGGATGCTCCTCGTTGTTGCACGTGCCGTCAATCGTTCGGTATTTGTTGCTACTGCTGCTGCAGCATATCTTCACTGGCTGGCAGTACGCGGTATCCTTCAGCCGGACTCTTTGGTGCTCCAGGAACGAGATAAATGTGTTCGGAGTTTTACTGCCGGGAGAAATGAAACTGAGTCTTGGCCAACGACAGCGTCATTAACTGCTGCGCATTAAAATTAATTCTTCGTAGGCCATAGTGTAACCGTCGTAGGAAGTTATTGTTGTGATTATCCAACAATTGCATTCGACCTTTACTTCGGCGGATCTCGAACAAAAATCAGATAGATTTCGGTGATTCAAAGCAAAACCAGCTTTATACGATATACGTTCGTATCGTACATAAAATGTAGGTAAACCAAACCATTTCATAATGCGGTGATGTGCAAAATTCTGATCCTGTAACCCCAGAGCACAACGTTTGTTGCGACCATTGTGTGAAAATCTCCGCCAATCAAAAAGCTTTACTTACGTACTAAACACTAGTTCATATACATATTTACGATGTTATACCCAGTACACGTTTTCATCTGCAGCAGCTTAGTTGCGGAGAGAATCTCATGAGAAGTATCAGACGCCTTCTTGATGTCTGAAGGTAAGGCGCCAGAGAAGAAGTGTAGCATGGATGGAGAAGCTGTTTCCAGGCTGATGCCGTTGCCTACCAGCTCGTTCCCTCGTCGAGCCGCTGCTCGGGCCAGTTCTCGACCACGTCGGATGCACTCGGCTACTACATCGGAGGAGATCGGTTCTTCTTCGTAGGCTGTGTTCGAATATTTGAATTTATATCTGAGTAAAAACCAGCAAGCAATATCTTTTACAAGGGGTTACCTATCATAAGGTCGAAAAATATTTGACCGAATTTCATTTCACCTAAAACTTTTCAACTATTATCGTTTCGTTTTTTTTTACTTCATCGAAGTCACGTCTGCCACTGTATCAGTTGACCTATTATCAATTCGATTTTTTTCGTTATTCCGACGTTTCATTTGGTCGATAAACTTTTTACCGAAGTTAGACTTAGCCGAATAACATTTGTTCGAAGTATTATGATTCCAAACATTCATTATGCCACTGTTTTAATTATCATATTTTCATTTCATCAAACGCCTAGAAAGTTTGTGCACACTATTTCATATCTGCTTCAGTCTGCTATCTGCTTGCTTGCATGCAGCATGCAAGCAAGCAAGCAGCATGCAAGCAAGCATGCAGCGTGCAAGCAAGCATACAGCGTGCAAACAAGCATGAAACATGCAAGCAGGCATGCAACATGCACAAGCATTGTTTCTGTCACGGCTCCGGCGCTGCAGGGTCTGAGCGGCCCCACGCGAGCTTATCGTCGCAGATGGTTTTAATGCTCACCACCGCCTGCTCCTCAGCTCGCGGGCCGCCCCACCCCTCCGCGCCTACGCGGGCTTAAATTACACTCTAGGGGTAGGGCAGACAAGACTGCGTGAAGTCGGTTTTGCAGCGATTCGTTTCTGTCACTAATATTTTGTAGCCTATTGATTTTTTATGACACTATTTTATTTTATATTGATAATGCTACCAGGTAATCTTCTTCTGTGCGTGTGTATGAAAGTTAACTCCTCCTAAACGGCTGGACCGATTTTGATAAAATGTTTGTGTGTGTTCCAGTGGATTTGTGAATGGTTTTGATTCACAATTGGACCCGATAGGTGGCGTTGTAGTTCTAGGACTTGCTTTTATTTTCAGGCAGGACGTCTGCCGGGCCCGTTAGTATCTGTAAAATGTTGTTTCGGTGTGGTGAAAATATGGCAAATAAATCATTGGGCAAATGAAAAAAGTTCAAAAGAGGCTTCGGCCAATAGCAAAAAGTTAATTTGTAAATCGACGAAAAATAGTTCGGTAAAATAATACTTAATGACACATGATACTTCGATGATATAAAAATATGTCAAATAATGCATATAGCAAAAAAGACATCGGTTAATAGTTTTCGGTAAAATGAAATTCGGAAAAAAACATTTCGGAAAAGTGATCGGTTCCCTTTACAAGGCGAATGTCCAAATACTCCAACGCTACTACTAATCTCGTGCAGCAGTGCTGTTCTATTACAATCTCCCTCGGTGAATACCTAGGTGAAGTGAGCTGTCATCCGATTGTAGTGCTTTGTAAATCCCTAGCATCGGGACATCCCTAGCATGACAGCTCACTTCACCTAGGTGTTCACCGAGGGAGATTGTAACAGAATAGACACACTGTTTCTATCACTTTACGTCAGACTGACTGTGATAGTACGAAATTTAACGGCATGTTAATATTAAGTAGCGTTTGAGTATTTGGCTGTAAGACCTACAACACACTTGCGGCTGGTCGCAACGCGCCGCATTTCAATTTTTATATGAAACCGCATGATGTCAACGCACTGACTTGCGGCCAGGTGTCAACGATTGTCTTGGAGCTGTGGCGGGCCACACGTCTATTGTTATGAATTTGTAAGTGCTGTCGCATACAGCCATCAAAGAAAAGAAATGCTTGTACAGACGCCAGCACATCAAGTCATACCTAACTGTCAAATTTTCCCAATTAAATATGAACGTTATGCTTTTGTAATAAAGTTGAGAATATATCAAAGAAATTTGACAGATTTTAGTAGCTTGATGTGCTGGCCTCTGTACATAATTGACGACGACATGCCGCAATAGAACCGGAACGATAGGGTTAGTCGCAATACTGCGTGCCGCAAGTCTTGTGCGTTGTGTAGGTCTAATCATACTTCTGGTCAACCTCCAACTTAACCAATTATCTAGGTACTTAGCTCATTACTTTACTTACTATGCTTATAAGTTTATAGGAGCTACTTTAATAGGGATTTAAATGATACAAAGACGTTATATAAAAGTTCTGAGAAAGTTGCCACACCTATCGATCGCAAATTCTTTGAATCTAAACGTGGTTGTCATCAAGTCAATATCGATGGGTTAGCAACTTGGCACCATAATTAGTGTCCAGGAACATTCGAGGGGTAATTGTTTGATATTGCAGTCATGGATACCACGTATGATAACAAACAAACATTTTTGTACTAAAGATTTGAAGCGTATCTTTGGAATGAGGTTTTCAAATGGTTCCACCATATAGGTACCTACAATATTTCATCGCCTTGTTTTCGTTTTTGAACGGATTTAAAGTATCTAATGCGGATTGCAATGCAATGCATTCAGATTAAATAATCAACCATAAATTATAATTATTTTCACCCTAAATTTTCCCACTGCACGACAACGGCCTCTCCACTCTCCTTGTGTGCGTTTCGACCGCGCGGCCACGGCGATATATCGAAAAAAAAACTTTTCCAAGATTATGTAAAATTTTGTAAAAGTTGATTCCCAAAACCATAAATTTGTCGAAGATATGGTTAAAAAGTTATAAGGGTTTGAACGTGGCCGCGCCATTGAAACGCGGAGAACCGCGCGGCCACGGAGATCTTTAAAACTAAGCGTAGCAGAGACCTAAAATTCTGGTAAATAACAGATTGAATTTGTAAAAAAAATGTAAAAATACAGAAAAAAATCCTAGGTTTATATTTTAGGAGCTGCAAGACAAAAACCCCATGGCCGCGCCATTGAAACGGTGAATAACACTCTAGCGCCGATATCACGCTGAAAATGCATCGCAGACGTCTGAAATTCATTGTAAAATCTAGATTTGAATTTGTAGAAAATGTAAAAAATATACAAAAAATACCCAGGTTTAGATTTTAGGAGCTGTAAGACTAAAACCCCATGGCCGCGCCATTGAAACGGTGGAAAACACGTTATCGCTGATATCTCGCTGAAAAAGCATCGCAGATGTCTGAAGTTTTTAGTAATATCTAGATTTGAATTTGTCGAAAATGTAAAAAATATACAAAAAATACCTAGGTTTATATTTCAGGAGCAGTAGTGCGGTATCGTATAAAAATAAGTTTTGATTATCTATCGAAGAAAGTAAGTATTAGTGAGTTTTTTTTTTATAAACAACACCTATTAATATGTAGAACTACCGATAATATGCAAAACATATTTTTTATTCATAATACAAAGCCTTGCAATGTGTTTTGAATATTTCGATAGGGTGACCATGCCTTGTTGTATACAGAAAACTTTCCACCTGTTGTAATAGAAATCATGTCCCAAGGATTCTAAATTGAATTAAAATGAAACGAAGAGATACAAAAACTTAATAATATATCCTTATTTCTTTAAAAATCACATAAATCACAGATTGTTTACTTACACTAAGATATAAACTTCTATTAAAATCACAAATCACAGATTGTTTACTTACACTATGATAAATATTTTTTTTTAATTAAGGGGATAATATTGTCAAAATCATGCAAAAAAAAAATTACATTTCACACAAACCAAAACTAAATGAGGTAACCACCTCGTATAAAACGTCAATATTTTTGAGATTTCTAATAGATGATGATTAACATATTAAAAATCAGGGTAATATTATACTTTACCTTACATTGGGAATAAGCTCGCTAAGTGGGAATATGCAACCACTTTTATTCTTGACCTTCGATTTCTTGGTGGAAATCTCAAAAATATTGACGTTTTATACGAGGTGGTTACCTCATTTTATAGTTTTGGTTTGTGTGAAATGTAATTTTTTTTTGCATGATTTCGACAATTGTCCCCTTAATTAATAAAAAATATTTATCTTAGTGTAAGTAAACAATCTGTGATTTGTGATTTTAATAGAAGTTTATATCTTAGTGTAAGTAAACAATATGTGATTTATGTGATTTTTAAAGAAATAAAGATATATTATTATGTTTTTGTATCTCTTCGTTTCATTTTAATTCAATTTAGAATCCTTGGGACATGATTTCTATTGCAACAGGTGGAAAGTTTTCTGTATACGACAAGGCATGGTCACCCTATCGAAATATTCAAAACACATTGCAAGGCTTTGTATTATGAATAAAAAATATGTTTTGCATATTATCGGTAGTTCTACATATTAATAGGTGTTGTTTATAAAAAAAAACTCACTAATACTTACTTTCTTCGATAGATAATCAAATCTTATTTTTATACGATACCGCACTACTGCTCCTGAAATATAAACCTAGGTATTTTTTGTATATTTTTTACATTTTCGACAAATTCAAATCTAGGTATTACAAAAAACTTCAGACCTCTGCGATGCTTTTTCAGCGAGATATCAGCGATAACGTGTTTTCCACCGTTTCAATGGCGCGGCCATGGGGTTTTAGTCTTACAGCTCCTAAAATCTAAACCTAGGTATTTTTTGCATATTTTTTACATTTTCTACAAATTCAAATCTAGATTTTACAATGAATTTCAGACGTCTGCGATGCATTTTCAGCGTGATATCGGCGCTAGAGTGTTATTCACCGTTTCAATGGCGCGGCCATGGGGTTTTTGTCTTGCAGCTCCTAAAATATAAACCTAGGATTTTTTTCTGTATTTTTACATTTTTTTTACAAATTTAATCTGTTATTTACCTGAATTTTAGGTCTCTGCTACGCTTAGTTTTAAAGATCTCCGTGGCCGCGCGGTTCTCCGCGTTTCAATGGCGCGCCACGTTCAAACCCTTATAACTTTTTAACCATATCTTCTACAAATTTATGGTTTTGGGAATCAACTTTTACAAAATTTTACATAATCTTGGAAAAGTCTTTTTTTCGAAATATCGCCGTGGCCGCGCGGTCGAAACGCACACCTCTCCTTCCGTGTGATTGACACTGGCTTGGTCACCATCAGGGATTTTAATTTTGAGAACACAAAAAATTAGTCGCAAAATAGTCGAAATTTGTCGCCAAATATCAGAATTTGTCGGTCACTGGTTTAAAAAATGGCCGAAGAAGGGTTTATAGGTGGTCGATCTGGAGAGAGTTTCCCCAGCTTGGTCACATTTATATCTCAAAAACTAGGGCACCTAGCAAAGATCTGTTTTGTTCCAAATGTTGTCGCTAATTGGTCGTAATTTGTCGCCAAGTCATAGATTTAATCAGGTCTTAGTTTAAAAGATATAATGAGTTAAATTAGTAAGGTACCGTCTAAGAGCTAGATCGAAGAGTTCACGACAATCTCTTCGATCTAACTTCGACTTCGATTTGGGATTAAATCTGGGACTTGGCGACAAATTGCTACTAATGAGCGACTAATTTTTTGTGTTATCAAAATTAAAATCCCTGATGGTGGCCAAGCCAGTGTCAGTCACACTCTCCTTCCAACTCTCTCTATCAACCTTTTGACCGCCACAGTCATGTATAGATGACAACCCAAAATGTGCCCAGCACGCCAAGGTCACGACTACATGACAGACGTAATTCCATAGAGTATGTAACTTAGCGGGGCGCCGAGGGCACGTTTTTGACGTGGACGTCAAAAGGTTAAGGGCTATTTGGGAATCTTTGTCGAAGGAGTCTAGATCATCCCACCATCTCCGCCTGGGTCTTGCCATGTAGACGGACCCATCGGACCGTGAGTTTTGGTTTGGCCTAATTGAGGCGGTGAGCGCCAGAGTGGCCTATCTTTTTCAGACACAAAGCATTTTAATAGTGTCTGGAAAAGATAGGCCACTCTGGTGCTCACCGCCTCAATTATGGTCAGCCAAAAATTAACACGTTGACTGTCCGTCAAGCAGACACAATACTTAAACAATTACAATGCATTATATGTAATTCCAAAGACGTCGCCAGGGCTCGCCAGCTGATGGCCTAGGGGGGGGCAAGTTGATATATTATGGTAGATAGGAAAAGTATGAATTTTAAATACAGTCAAAGACACATGAAACTTTTGGAATCTCAAGGGGGGAGGGCAGCTGCCCCTACCTACCCCCCCTTGGCGACGCCCTTGTGTAATTCATTGGACAGGGAAAGGGTTAATAACTTGAAAAACATTTTTACATGTTCTGAAAAAACTTACCCACACACGGTTTATTGATCTTAAATAAATCTTCTAATAAAGATCTAGTATTGGCGAGTATAGATGGCAATGTAGGTATGAGGTCATCAGTCAAGAAGTCTAAGTCCCACTCCGAAAAACAACATCCACTGGCATTTATTATTAAACACAGAAATACAGACGCGCGCAACACTCTTCCATGTTCATTAGAAACTCTAATCATTTTCCTTATTACTGGCAGTATTCCTAATGAGAATAGAATTAGGAATGGAAATTTAGTTACCATAAAATTGTTCATAAATAAAATATCGCTTTTTAAAATTAGAACTATTAACCCCTTTTTCGCGGTCAAATAAGAGCATAGGTAATTACCAAAGAACTAATGGAAATAGGTACAGTCAAACACAGAATTGTGGTCCTTTTTGTCGAAAGTTTTAGTAAAAACTAAATTAGATATTTAATTGTAAAAAAGTCGATTAAAACCCATCTAATCGTGTCACGTACATTGCGTTAATTTTATGTAGATGTATTACAGTTTGGAAGGATAAAGCATGTACAGGTGTTATGTTAGGTAGTACATACCTACATTGTTTTCACAATTCTCTATATTTGTTAAATTTGCATAATTCATCGATTTACCTAATTCACATGTTAATGATTCTTATCTAAGTATTCGAAAAGAAATGCTATTTCATTTAGCAATCGAATAGTTTTATGTACGGTCACCAAAAGAGATAATATCCATGTCTTCGGGAATAGTTCAAGTTTACTTAGAAACCGATGGGTGTTTATGAATAAAATAAGATCCAATTAAAAGTGAATAAACAATTCAATGGTTTTATTAAATTTCATTTGAAAAACTCCTTTGGTTTTTAAGTAAACTTCAACTATTTCCGACGACACGACACTTATCTCTTTTGGTAACTGTACGTATAATTCATTTTCACTTACCAAGTCATTTTCGTCGCACAAAAAAGTTTGTAAATATAAAAAGTAGGTACAAAATAGGTATTTCACAGAATAAAAGTACCAATTTAAACAAAACTTTTTATTAAAAATATTCATTTATGATTCTAAAGGTCTTTTTTGCCACCTTTGAATAAGTTCCAATTAATTATTTGGCTAAAATAAAAATGGCTTGGTTATAAATGGAACAGAAATCGATGCAAAGCCGTAAAGCGGAGCTAGTACAGACTATTTATAACCATTTGAACCGAACTTGTCTTAGACAAAGTGTGAAAGAACAATGGCAGCCACCCATACATTGTTTTAGTTGAGATTAAATTCCTACGTCTTTAAATGAAAAATATCTTATTAAATTCAGCATCACCTTCTGGATTAGTTTGTGCAAGATTTTTTGTTCAAGAAGGCCGAGAATAATAGATATTCAGTCATGAACTTTTGTAGGTTATGTCTATGGTAACTTTTATATTCCAAATTGAGGAAGTAAAAAGGCAATATCGCATTAGTATTTTCTTTACCTTGTTAATTCAGAATGAAATGTCTTGTAAAAATATTGTTCAAGGTTGGTAATCCCAGTGGTTATAAATACTCTTTGGCCTTACCTTATGTATACAATAGGTATCTACTACATGTATACATCGATCGTATCGTTTTTACTCTGTGCACAGATCTGTCTATGACTCGTGTGTCAATTACCAAGCAATTATTTCTAGATTTGGGCTACTAGTCTTTTTGCTAGTCATTAATCGAAACTAATTGATTTATTTTTATACCACAGTATTTTTACATACCTGCAAGAAACCTACACTTGGAAATAAACTGTATTCATTTACTTACTCCGTTTAATTGTAATAACAAACTAAAACTGATTACAATACTTTAAATGCTTGAAGTACTTATTACTGTCACTTGGCAGAATAAATGTAAAATGGCAACACTAAACGTTAATGAAAAGTCAAATAAGTTTTCATTTACATAATTTTTTTATCCGGCCCTAACTGGTTAATGTGATACTTTGAAAAATCGTAGAAAAATAATGTAATTTCTTTCGTATGTAAGTCACTTTTAGACGCTCAAATTTAAGTCAACTACGTTTTCGCCATTGTTCTTTAATGTTTTTTGATAACAAAACCCAAAATATTACAGTTAGCAAATAGTGGCCAATTTGAAAAATACATCATTTATTTTTATTATTAGTTTATTAAAGTATTGTGTAAACAATTTATTCATACATGATAAAGGCATGTGTCATGCATGACACACTGAAAAAAAAAACAAAATAAATGATTTTGACAAAATGAATAATGATAAATTCTGTTCCATTTTTTTAATAGATAGTGTACATGTAGTGTGAGTACCTAGAGGTGGTAAAATAGACCCTTAATGGCACAGTTTTAAATACTAATAAAGTAGGTATAGTAAAGTCGTAAATTATGTCGTGTCGCGCTGCTCGCGCGGCATGCGGCAGAGGTTGCACCCTTAATTTCACCATAACATAGGTAGCACCCAACTGTCTTTACTGACGTCACTGGGTATTCCGGTCCAGCGCCCAGAGTTCCTAGAACTGAATAGGTACGTCTACCTAACCTTCGTAAAGCGGAAATACGATAAGTTGCCACAGTAAACTAGCGATATTTTTTAACAATTTTCTAGGCATGTACAGTCAGCAAAAGTGATCGGTATGCAGGTCATCGGAAATTATTGAAGTTTACTTAGAAACCGATGGATGTTTTGGAATAAAATTTAATTTAATCATTGAAATGTTTATTCTCTCTTAAATTTATTTTATTTTATTCAAAATCATCCCTCGGTTTCTAAGTAAACTTTAACTTTATCTGACTACCCTGCATTATACCTATCTCTTTTACTAACTGTACTTCAAATTCAATCGCACGAATAATTTAATAATGCCATTTGACGAAATTCACATCAAATTTATCCTGCTAAATGGTTTACAAAAGTTTTTAGGACTTGGCAACCCTAACCACAACCACACCACATACAGGTAAGTACCTACTTATATATTTTAAGTAGGTGTTTAACTTATCATTATTTCATCACAGACTGTAAAGTATTACTCACAAAAAAGTTTCCATTATGACCTTTGAGGTATTATGAATGACAGACGGTTACCCAATAATACACCTTAGGCGCAATAGAGGCTGAGCAATTGAGAGGCTAAATAAGAAAATAAAGTTTGGGGTACGGGTACCTATCTACCTCAATATAGGCACTTGGCTGACTGGTCAACAACACTTTTATGATTTTGACCGCCATAGTCATGTACTTGATTGCATTACCGTAAACTCCAATTCGTATTTAAAGTAGAACAGCGCAATCTAGTGGCAACAATAGGAAACACGATTATTCCATACAAATTGATATAAGAGATCGTTTACGTTAACGCGATCGAGTTCGAATGAAAACTCACACTAGGCCCTCTGTTCATGATTGTACTTTGAAGGGCAACTGACTCACAGTAAGTCACAATTTATTATTAACATAACGTAGATAAACGCACCCAATTGTTTTAGAAAGTACTTTATTATCTGATTACCTACCTACTTATTCTTTTACTTCGACCTTGTAAAGTTGTTACCCTGTTTGTAAGGGCCTATGCACACCACGTTTTTTAAACGCGCCGCGTTCCGTGAATGTGCTTCGTTAATTTATTAAAATAATAGAGATACCTATACCTACTTAATAATAATAACAACAGCCTATTATTGTCCCACTTCTGTTATTATTATCATTATTATGTAAGTATATCTCTATTATTTTAATAAATTAACGAAGCGCATTCCTGAAACGCGCGTCGACGGCGCGTTTAAAAGACGCAGTGTGGATAGGCCGTAAGTTCAACATACATGACAGCACTGTCACAAATCATTACCTACAACGAAAATCTAGATGATATACCTACCTACTACCTATTAAAAGTTTAGGAGCTAAGGCTTTTAGACTATTTACATTAAATCTACAACGAAAAATAAACATTTGTGACGGAATTAACATATAATTAACAATAGAAAGATATTGAAAAATCCTTAATGAAACACAAATCTTATTTTCGAGTAGAAACTGAACATCTTAAATATGGTGACTAAATAACAATAATCTTACCCTTACGTGGTCACGTCCTCGTACGTAAAGGTTTACATAGTACTAAGTAAACACGCCATGGATGGTCTCATCCGCAAGATGCACTAGTGACGGTAGACGGTAAAATCTCCATCCGCGAATTTAGGTGAAGTGAACATCAGCCAGTGGCAACTTCAAACTTTATACAAGCCGAAAAGCCGGGCTTGCACTAATCAGCATAACATGAGCTAATCAATAAATTAACAACTTTCTGTTTTTTCTTAGTCGTAAAAAATCTGTCGGGCTTGCCCTAACCTTGACCCCTAGACACGCCACTGACTTCAGCAGTCATGTCTGATGCTCACAGGATTGACCTCACCCAAAACTGAAGGAAAGATTTTACAGAATACCACTGCAAGTACTTTAAAACAATTAAATTAAGGCAGAATATCAACAATTAAACTCGATACCTACAAATTATTTCTACCAATGTAAGCTAAAACCCAACTTTTTAACGTGCACAAACGTTTTGAAAACGTGGTCCCAGATACTGCTGCTGATGCCGAAGGCTGAAACAAAGCAAAATTATAAATTAGGTATAGACTTATAAACATTCCTATCTGTCACCCATTGTCACGCAACCGTGGAACCTTATCGATATAAGTTTTATCTTTTCGAGTCACTGATAAAATCGTAATAACAGTCAAAATTATAATCGTAATGAATGAATCATAAGTGTACAATAATGTTCAAGCACATGAATAGTTTTTTATCCATGTGGTACAAGTACAAGTCTGCTAGATCCACTTCAGTCTTCGAATGTACCTACCTAACTACTTAAAATCGAATTTTAAACGATTTCAAACGATCTACTAATTACATAATCGGTAATCGTTTAATTTAACATCTTAAGTATTTCAGTGTATATTCACATATAACTATGCTTTTTTTTTTGTAAAAGCAACGTAACAAAATTTAAGATAGTGTGACCAAGACCACACAAAAAAAGTAAAAAGTCCTTTTTTATTGGTTTGAGAGTGTGAGCATTGCGTCTGCGATCGACTATACCCTGTTCACAATAAGATAAACACAAACCTTTTTTACAGTCCCTTCAACCGATTTTGACTTCTATTCCGTACGCTTAAAGATGACATTAGAGGCAAAAAAGTGGTTACAATAACAACTGCTTACTGCAGTTGCCATTTGTCATGCTACCAACGCCATAGAAGTCAAAATCGGTTGAACGGACTGTAAAAAAGGTTTGAGTAAATGTCTAATCTTATTTTGAACAGGGTATAGTCTAACAGCCGCAATCGACCGGTTGGCCACCCCTGATGGAGAGGATCTAACTAGGGGCTGCCATCCGTACGGGATTCCCCGGATTTGTTAAGTTTTAGTAGAAGGCGTCAGGAGGTTTTCTTAATAGTTCCAATTAAAAGATAATGAAGGAGAAAAGAGAAGTTCCAATGTTAAGCAATATTGTAAAATATTTTGCACAGGGACGTCCGGAAAAATTCTAAATTTCACCCAAGTATCCGGGGTTTTTGAAGTTTTTGTCTGGAATTTAAGTGATGGCAGTTCCAGGTTTGACCAACACCCACTTTAGCAAGGCTGTGAGGCAACTTTTCGAGAAATATTTTACAGGTCAGTTTTGTAGAGTTTAGTTACAGATTGCACTGGTTCTGGCGTCTGTTCCTGAGATGGTCTAAGTATTTCATATTATGGTCTGTACATACCTTTGTCATGGTTAATAAAGTGATGGTTGGAGTGGTATCTCTTCATGGCGTACAGATAGGTGCCGTCGCGAGGCGAGCCGTGGTGCACGTAATAGTGAATCATGTCGTATGTCAGGTATCCTGCGAGCAAACGTATAATATATAAGAAAACGTATTGGTAGGATAGGAAACGACACACGACTTCGAGGCATTCTCTAAGGCACACGATGACATAGCGTTTAACCGTCGAACACGCGCATAATGTCCGTTACGTTTTAAAACAAAGTTATGTTACATTGGTGCCAATTATGCCATACACGAGCGAAACTTATTTTAAGCCATTTATATCTCTTTCTCTCCAATAAAACAACAAAGAGACAGATATTAATAAAAACTGTCAATTTAAGACGATCTAAAATGTTCGTAGAATTAGTTGTGATGTCAGAACGTATTGATTAAAAACGACGAAATTCTAGAAAAAACAGGTATGCTACACTTTCGTATAATAAGTGTATAAAATAGCCGGCTTTGTGGTGGTACTTGCAGTTATTGACACCTACATAGTGATAATCAAGACCTACCTATGAAGCTGAAAGGACTACCTATGCCAGAAACTCTATAGAACTTTGCCCCACTCAATAAAAGTCATGTACAAGCTTGCAATATGTAACATCAACTGCTTATTAATTGCTTATAACTAAACATTAGTCCTAATGATTGCAGAACTTGCCGTTTCTGTTTAAATCCAGAAACTGTATTTGAATTCCTTTTAGCAAAGATTTGTAATCCGCAAGTAGTAATAAAAATGATAATGTTGTTTATTTGCCAACAAAAAAAGTTCTTTACATTTCCTTATAATCTACATTATCAATTACAAAAAAACAAATATAAAACACAAAGGAAGTATTTTGCTAATGAACCCCACACAACTCCACACTCGAGCCTGTCTCCTGGAAACAAGCCAATTTAAGAACGCAGGCAAGTTCTAAAGAAACACAATTTATTATAATAAGGTTCTTTAATAATTACAATTATTTTATTATTTTACATTTTCTGTAAATGGGTGGGACAAGATATGGCATTCTCAATTGGCGGGTAGGTAGTTTATAAGGAGGAGAGGGGGAGACGTCTGCTAAGAACGGATCTCCGTTCTTAGCAGACGTCTCCTGTTCTACGCGGCAAAAGCATTTTTTTTTATGGGCAAGCCTGCCTCCCTATTCCCAAGCTACTGTAAGTGCCTCAGACCAATAAAAAAGTAAAAAAAAAAAAGAAAAAAAAGAAAGAAAGTAAAAAAAAAAGAAAAAGAAAGAGAAAAAAAGAAAGAATTAAAAAAAAAAAGTTTTTATTGCTCTGACTATAAAGCCTTCAGAAGTAGAATCAACAGTGGCGAGTGGCAACCACTATAAAAGCTTCGACGCAATGAAGTTCGACGAGTCCCAGAGAAACATTACAACTATCTCGGATCCCGCAAAGCAAAGAACAACGGAGGACTAGGAAAAACATATTTTCCACTTCCCTCCAAATCAAGCAGGAGACAAAACAGAACTAGGCCAATAGGCACAAGGGACGTTTGCGTACAGCAAAAGCTAGTCAAAAATGTAAACCCATGGAATGATTGACCGTTGCCTATTTATTTAAGTTTTAAGAAGTACATTAATTAAGAGTTTACTACAAACGGCGGACAATTGGGTTCACCAGTGACCTCTGCATAAATAGTTATGAAATGTTCTAAACTAACCTGCGTAATAAGTAGATACACATAAATTAAATATCGCGCCCTATGTTACCAATAGTTTTTTTTTTTTATATTTATGACTATTCGATGATAAGAATTAACATTATTACAGCAGTTTTGAGAATGACTTATCCAACTGATAAAACTGATAAGAAACCTATCTACTTATTAGGTATCTGATAGAAACCCTATACAATTGAGCATATCGCATCTAAAGAATTCGTTCAAATCAATAATTTTATAACTTAGTATTCATGAAAAAGGGGGGTTAACCTGATAACCTCTAGTCACTTATAGTCATGTCGCGGAATGCACCACACCTAGGTGCACTTAGGCGTAGGTACAAATCTACCTCGGTGAATTTAGGTGATGTAGGTATCATACATTCATACCATATTAGCCAAGAGTTGCTGGCCGCGAATACCACCACCCCATTTCTACCCGTAGGAGGCAACAAAGGGATATTGACCAGAGGAAGGATAGCAGCGTCCTTCAGAGTACCTACTACCTATAACACCAACTGCGATCGCCAACATGCATCGGCCAAGCATGGCGATTTCGGCTGAACCCTTGGAGGAGACACAGCAGTGGGCATCTAAAGGATGCCATGATGATGATGATCGCACAGGAAGCAAGCCAATTGGAGCAAGGCACTAAGGGACATTTTTACAGAAATCTCTACCTACTATTTTTGCAGCAAATGTGCAATGTCTTCTTGGGAAATAATGAGTATGGACCGACATGAATGCTGAAAGGTCCTTAAAGAATCGTTTGTGTGTTATTTTTTGTTTGGATATCAAAAAGTTTCAGAACAGCTAAGTAACAGCGTTACCTCTTGCGCTTAAAAACAAAATAAGTATACAACTCTTACCTATAAGTGCTCCGGTTAGTTTAATTCTAGGATAGTAGATGATTGGTCCCAGCATTGAGTATAAAATGACGGCCAAGAAGAACGCTGGCACTGGAGGAAACACTTGACGTAGGCCGTCGAAGGGAACCTGTGACAAACAATAAAATATTTATAAATTAGAATTAAAAACAAGATCAATTTAAAACACCTCCGACGAAACAGAACTCTTATAAGACTTATGGAAAATGCCCACCTACATTAATCAACCAGAAAAGACCTGACAATCTTCAAACGGCCTAACAGATTTTCTTGAATCATAATAATAGCTCGAGAGGAGCTCGTGGCTAAGTTAAAGCCATACAGATCGATTGGTCAAAGGTTAAGCTACGCTAACCGCGGTCGGTCTGTGGATGGGTGACCATCCCTTTCATATCGAGTTCCCTCCGTGCCTCGGAAAGCACGTAAAGCCGTTAGTCCCGGCTGTCATTTGTAGATCTTTGGCAGTCGTTATGGGTACAGTCAGAAGCCAGAAACTCTCACAACCAGTCTTACCAAGGGGTATCGTGTTACCCAGTAACTGGGTTGTAGAGGTCCGATAGGCAGTCGCACCATGTAAAACACTGGTATTCAGCTGCATCCGGTTAGACTGGAAGCCGACCCCAATATACTTGGGAAAAGACAAGGCAAATGATGATGATGATAATAATATAAGAACACTCTCGATAATATTTTTTGTTTAAATGTGATTTGACTTTTCAACACGACACGGTTGGCGCAGTGGCTGAGCGACTGACTCCTGCGTTGCATGTCGCGTGTTCGATTCCCACACGGAACAAGTTTTTGTATAGCTTACAGATAGTTGTTCCGGTTTACGGTCCTGACTGTTTGTGTATGTGAGTTTATGTGCGTTACGTGAATATAAGTGTAATACTACAATGTGAATTAGATGATCTATGTAGGAAACTTACCTACTTGGGCGGGTTGCTTCAACTTTAGGTACTTTTACTGACGGGTAATAGTCAAAAAAGGCGATAACTATCGTCAAACCAAATAATGGGTTATTTCACAAAATAGTGGCCTTAACGTACCTTTTCTTATCTTTGTCAACGAGCGATGGAGCGCAGCGTACTTAATGATAAACTTACAGACCACATACGAAACACCGCACTGCACTCCAGAACGCAAATTGTCGACGTAGGTCAAAAAGCCGCTAAACTGATATGGGACTGGGCGGGGCATGTCTGCCGGATGCCAGCTAAGCTGTGGGCATATCACAAGACTGGAGCCTTACACAGTCAGGCGGGGTCGCGGTAGACCAAGGAGAAGATGGCGGGGCGCCTTGGATGGCTTCCTCGCGAATTGGCGGGATGAGGCACAACATCGAGAGAAATGGAGGGAATTGGGGGAGGCCTTTGTCCAGGAGTGGGACAGCAGCCGCTAAATAAAAAAAATAAGTTTAAAAACTAAAACCCGACTACAACAAAAAGTGATCTAAAAAGTACGAAACAAGAAAATATTTCACACAGAAATCAAGACATAGGTACAAAATGGTCAAGGTAAGCCGTGGTTGCATGCCTGTGTCCCATATGAGTGCGATGAACATGAATTATAATGGCATGCAACCACGGCTTACCTTGACCATTTTGTACCTATGTCTTGATTTCTGTGTGAAATATTTTCTTGTTTCGTACTTTTTAGATCACTTTTTGTTGTAGTCGGGTTTTAGTTTTTAAACTTATTTTTTTTATTTAAACCATTTTGGAGTCACAGCTAATAGTATTATATATTTAAAAGGTACTAGTGAACCCCTTTCTAATGATACTAAACACGGTATGCGTATCTTAATTTATTTGGTAATCTTTCCTTTTTTTAAATAATTTGTGACAAGTCACAACTAAATATTATATATTTGAATGGTACTAGTGAACCCCTTTCCAATGATACCAAACACGGTATGCTTGTCTTCATATTTTTTTTAAATCTTTGTTTTTATGTCCGCCAGAGGGCGCCACATTCGATTCGGTGACACGTCATATAGCCTATAACCAGCGGACGATCAAGACGCTTCTAACGATACCTCATTTGTTCAGTTCTGATAAGTAGTTTAGGAGCTATGAGCGAACAGATGAACATACATACATACATACATACATACATACATACATACATACATACATACATAGCCTGTCAAAATCATAACCCTCCTTTGGCTTTGCCGTAGTCGGGTAAAAAAAACGTATCTACGTTAAAAAGTTACTATGACCATAACCGATGCTTTATCCACCAGTCAACGTAATTCTGTGTTGTCAAACATCAAAATGTAACTTTGACTGATGGATTTTTGTGTCATGAAACAACCCGTTACTTTTAACGAACGTTAAACATCTCACTTCATAGTCATTTTTAACCGTCCGTATGTAACGTTAATCAATGAAATAAACCGCCCTTAGGTATAGGGAAAGTATTGGCTAATAAATCCTATTTATTAGCCAATACTTTCCCTATACCTAAGGGAATTATTTGTATAGATACCTAATACTTACTTTATGATGCATCCCATGTATGAGGAAATGTAACTTGATCATGGTGACTGAAGACCCAGGGTCGAGATGGAACACCCATCGATGGAGGGTGTATTCTATCGCTGTCCAGAGCAGTACTCCTAATCCTATGTGGTAGATGTACTGGAAGTTTGTGAGGGGTGTGTCTTGACAAGAATCTGGAAAAATTAAAATAGGCAGGGTAAGGATAGGTACTCTGAGGAATTTTGGTTGGGAAACGTTTTTTTAAAGACAATTAGGTACACACGGCTACACATCAAGACACACATTTCCAGTATAAGCTGACCTCGCATTGTATTGGAAATCCTATACAATGCGAGGTCAGCATTAACTGCAAATGTATAGCTTGATGTGTAGCCGTTTGTACTTAACCCAACAACTGTCAGTGTCAGGCCAAAAATGTTGAAGGTTAAGTAAATCTCCAAACCTATGTGGCATTATCAACACTAGGTAGGTATTCAAGAAAATTGTTAAGTAGGTAAGTATTAGATTTCAGCCTAAGTAAGAACGAAATAATGAACAGTAATTAAGAGGGATGCGCCAGGACAACCCGCGAAATTTAAATTTTTACGTTGTTTGCAATTTACAGCTCAGTATCAGGCTTTAAGGTAATAAAAAATGTGCCTATTTAGTTAAAATGTGAAGTTTAAAAGCATTATGTTAATTGGAAAGTGATGTTGCTGAATTTAATTATTCTAATTCTGTAAATGCATATTTGTTACTCAGGCGTCTAGTTTATTGAAGTGAAACTTCTATACAGGATGAAATTGAATTCATTAGCAAATTTTTAAGAAGTGACTCGGACCACGAACCTGAACAACTTTCATTATGGAGCCAACTCAAACAGCGCGATATTAAAATACACTGTGGCACTCGGGGACTGCCGCGGTAAAGCTACTGCATAGAATTTTTTGACTTTGAAATTTTACTTTGAAATTTGACTTTGACTTTGACTTTTTACTTTGACTTTGACTTTGTCAAAAGTCAAAGATTATATACATATAAATTATGATTAAATATACCATATACATACACGTTAAGCGAACGCTCGGCCGTGCTACATGGTAGGCGGAGTGGGGGTTGTCAGGTTTTATTTTCGTCACGGAATTTCTTGATTCGGTCGCCGCGCTCAAAGCCCGCGATAAAAGCTATGCAATAGCTTAAAAACAGCTGTTCCAAACATTTTGGCCGAGTACCTATTGCACTTCTGTATGAAACAGGTGTTTTTTTCGCGCTGTTTGTGTTGGCTCCATAATGAAAGCTGTTGGTCAAGTCCCTCCTTAAAATTTTGCTAATGAATTTAATTTCATCCTGTATAGACGGGGGGTACCTATTAGGATTTTCCTGTCACGAAAAAGCGTTACGGCCGCGTATCGTTTACCTCCTCGGTAAACGATATATCGCGTGGTGAGAGGCGGCAGCGGTGGAGCCACTTGTCCGTTGAAGTTTCACTTCTACTATGTGACCCAACCCAGCACACATTTCGATTTTCACCTACCATACAACCTGATACTGAGCAGCAAATTACAAAAAAACGTTCGTATGAGAATTTGAATTTCGCGGACTACCCTGGTGCCCTGTAACGATTGTGGTTGCAAGAATACTTAGTAACTTTTTATTGTGATTGGTAAAAAATAAAAAAATATCACTTTTCAATCACACCTATTAATATATCGCATTATCTTGTTAGTCGGCACACTCTCGATGTTTTTTATTAGACGAACAAACAACAGCGCGGTATAAATAATCTAGTTGTCTTGCATTGACTTTGTTAATTGCCGATGGATAGTAACAAAATTAACTCTTATTACAACACGGATAAGAGCAACTTGCATTTAAACTGATTTGCATGTAAGTCTTATGGCCAAATACTCAAACAGTCACTTTGACATGACATGACATAAAGTGATAGAGACAGCACGAGACTTAACGGCATCTTAAAATTGAGTAGCGTTTGAGTATTTGGCCATTAGATCCCCGGAGGCCGTGCAAATCGTGATAGGTTAAGCCCGTCACAGACGTAGCTATAATATATATTAATATAATTCATAGTAAGGCATATTACGAAATATTTCAGACACAGCTATAATATATTCTAGCTGTGTCTGTCTCTTCTACTCCGTATATAACAGTCAGGAGGCGCGATTGGATGTAGATGCTGCAGTGGCAGCGAGTGGGGGGAGCAGTGCACGTGTTCACATTGACCAAATAACGTTGGAAGAGGTATATGACGCACTAGCTCGGTTAAAACCGAAACGCTCAGCGGGACCGGATGGTATTCCAGCTTTTGTAGTTAGGGACTGCCGTGCGGTCTTAGCCAAGCCACTGTGGCATCTTTTCAACCAGTGTTTAGCAGCATCATATTTCCCTGAACGTTGGAAAATCACGCGTGTGGTACCTGTACCGAAGGGTAGCGGGGGATCGGACGTAAGTGGCTATAGACCGGTGGCAATCCTGTCAACACCAGCCAAGGTCTTCGAGTCAACAATACATAAGTGCGTATTCGATCAAGTGTCCAACTTACTGTCTGACGCTCAGCACGGATTTCGGCCAGAGCGCAGCACGACCAGCAATTTGTTAAACTTCATGTGTTATGTGACCCCGCATGTGGATGCGGGAGTACAAGTCGATGCTGCTTACTTTGATTATAAAAAAGCGTTCGATTTAGTGGATTGTAAGGTACCCTCTACATTATTATAATCTATGTCATTAAAGACACCTTATATACCATATTATTATTGTAATAAACTCAGTATATTCTCAGCAGTCATTGGTTTCATTTACTGTCTTTGCCTACCGTACATGGCGACCCTGCGCAAAGAATCTGCTATCCGAGCGTCGCGTATTTGACACCACCCGGCCAGCGCTGGCTGGCGCCGCACCGTATATGGACAAAGAATGTAAAACAATTCAGTGGATCTAGTACAAAGTGCATCCAATATGAATAAAATACTTTTATTAGTGGTTTATGTCACACGTACTGGTGCAAAATATACGGAAATTCATAAAAATGGGCTCAACACAGTCTCATGAAGAAGTAATCTTGGCACAAAACGCAGCTGGAGGCTCGAACCAAGCGACTGTCGAAGAAATTCGTTTTCATCTAAGTACTGCAAATATTATCCTCACAGTTATTGCTCTGGTAATCGGAATTGGGTTACTTATCTTTATATACCGAGCGTATAGGAAGTGTCATAAGCGCTGGATGCAGCAGGAGATAAATCGAAATAATTTACGACACTCTAATTTACGCCGCCGCGCCGCTGATGAGATGAAAACAGCCGGAATCGTTTAAAGCTAAGTGAATATGGAGTGCAAAATCAATAATAATGAATAAAACACGCGTATAATAAAATAAATGCAGTGCAGTGAAAAGTGAGTAATAGTGCAAAAAGTGCGGAAAATAAATAAAACCACATAAATAAATAATAATAATCAAAAGAATACAACGTAGGAAATATCAAACAGCAAAAAAAAAAAAAAAAAAAACAATCTGCGGAGATAACTTATTAAAATACTCGCGTTGCTTGCTAAAAAATTATTGGACCAGAATAAATTGGAACGTTATGAACATTGTAGTGGACTATACGATAAAAATATCATATTATTCGATAGTTTAATTTAAATTAATATTGTCAAAGAAAAAAAAGAAGTGCATTATTTAAATAAAGTGTAACTTATAAGGTGCAAAATAGTAACCGGGCGAATGGATATCGTCTCTGGTAAGTTATGACCAGAACTTTAAAAGATTTGTATCAGAGTTTAAAGGCTATCAGAGAATATTTGATTAAAATTGGACCTAAAAGGCGCCAAGGGAAGATAATCATTCAGAAGTTAAAAGAAGCTAAGGATTTATATGAAAAATATATATTAGTTATAAATGAGTTAACTGTCGATATCACGCAAGGAAAATTATCTTCCACTGACGCAGAATTAGTTACTAATATATCCACGGATTTTCAATTACTTTATAGTAGAATAGTGCATCTATGTACGGGCGAAAGTAAAGAGGAGGAAGTATCAGATACTAGTGAGGAATTTAAGGACTCAGTTGAGGACAACAGTTGTGTAACCATGGAGTTGTTTGATTTAAAAACTGCCTTATCTTTGACGGATGAGGAATCTCATACCAAACAACTGATTGATAACATTGAATACTATGCAACCATACTAAAAAATGATGATTGTAAAAATAAATTGATAACATTCGTACTCAAAAGTAGATTGTCTCAAGGTGCAAATTAAAACTAAAAGAAAATTATTTAAGCATTGGTGATCTGATTAAAGATATGCGAACAGAACTCCTACCTCAAAAATCAGCTCCAGCTATTCAAAATAAATTACAACAAATTAGGCAAAATGATTTAAGCATACAAGATTATGGGAAAGAAATAACAGAATTGTTTACAGAACTTACGATTACGCAATCCAATGGCAACTCAGCTTGTTACAATGTATTAAAACCGGTAAACGAAAAATTCGCAATAAAAAAATTCGCGGACGGGCTTCGTAATCGTAGGCTCAGCACTGTTATTGCAGCAAGAAATTACACATCCCTGAAGGACGCCATACAAGCTGCCAAGGATGAGGAAACCGACACGGCCTCTACATCAGGAGACGTTTTGGGTATGTATCGTAATAATTTTTATAACAATAGAGGAAGACAAAACCACAACCGTGTATCACGAGCTGGTTTCGATACCAGGATTTACTCAAACCAAGGAAATCGCAATCCAAACTATCAAGGTCAAATTCCCAGCGGTAGTTCGCAGCAGCACCAGTCCACACGAGGTGTGTCTGGCCGGAGACCTTGGCAAACCAGAGGTAGGTATAACAATTATTATAACAGACGCGAAAATCAGTGGATACGCAACGAACGTATGCGTGTAGCCGACAGTGAAAAATCAAATGAAAATTCAGATGAAAAACCAAATGAAAATCAATTGCAAAATGATATCGAGGAAAATCAGTTTTTTCGTGAACAATAATATTATTTTAGCGACCAATAGTAATTGTTCGATTAAGTTATCAATAAATAACGTGTCATACACTAGGTTACTTGATACGGGTTCTACCATATCAGCTTTAAAGTATAAATATGCGCTCGAGCTAAAACTTTCTATCCATCACGAGAGGATTATTATAAACGGAATAGGTGGTAAAGTAAATGCAATCGGATACACATATTTGCAATTACGTACCCATGACCAAAATTTTAACCACAAGTTCTACGTATTTGATACATTACCAACTAAAGCGCACGGCATTATCGGACAGGATTTTTTAGAGAAATATAGCGCGATCATAGATTTAAAAAATAATAATTTAACCTTGTGGACAGACCAAAATACAAAACTAAACTTACCTTTCGTGCGGAATTACAAAAACAAATGGGAAATACCATCTAGAAGTGAATCGATACACTATATTCAAACTGATTTGACTGAAGAATGCGTAATATGTGCAAAAGAATTGGGTGAAGGTATATTTTTAGCAAGTTCCATAGCTATTCCACGCAATGGTCATGTGCCTATTCGAATATTAAATACTACGGAAACTACAATAACTTTGACAAACATTGAGCCGACTGTTCATAAATTATGTGACTATACGATATGTTCGTTTCAAAAGACAAATAAGAACGGTGAAAGAGTCAAGCGATTATTTTCACAATTAAATCTAATGCATTTAAATAAAGAAGAACAGGTGTCTATCGAGAATATATGTGCCAAGTATTCAGATATTTTTTACCTACCGGGAGACAAGTTGTTGACAACTAATATTTACGAACATAGCATTACTTTAAAACCAAACGTTAATCCCGTATTTACAAAACCATATCGGTTGCCACATTCACAAAAGAACGAAATAAAAACCCAGGTAAATAAATTATTAGAAGATAGCATTATTGAAAAGTGTAATAGTAGTTGGTCAAGTCCGGTACTATTAGTGCCAAAAAAGACAGACAACAGTGGCCAGAAGAAATTAAGATTAGTCATAGACTACCGTAAGCTAAATAATTTAATCGAGGATGATAAATATCCCCTTCCAAATATGTCAGAAATATTAGATGCGTTATCAGGAAGTATATATTTCACTCATTTAGATTTATACAATGGATTTTATAACGTAAAACTAGAGAAGGAAAGTAGGAAATATACTGCATTTTGCTCAGGGCAGTACCAAATGGTGCGAATGCCTATGGGATTGAAAACTAGCCCAGGGTCATTCTCGCGCATGATGAATATGGCAATGGCGGGCCTCACATATGAAAAATGCTTTATTTATATGGATGATCTAATCATTTTTGGAAACTGTTTAAATACTCACAATAAGAACTTACAAGAGGTATTTGAACGATTGCGAAACGTAAATTTGAAGTTAAATCCGGGAAAATGCGATTTTTTAAAGAAACAAATATTGTATTTAGGCCATGTGGTTTCTGGTGATGGAATATTACCAGACCCATCAAAAATCGATGTAGTAAAAAACTATCCACAGCCTAAAAACCTCGATGAAGTCAAAAGGTTCATTGCATTTGTTAATTACTATAGAAAATTTATTCCGAATTTTGCAAGGAAGGCAAACCCCTTAAATAACTTGTGTAAGAAAAACGTACCCTTTATATGGGATAGTAATTGTCAGGAAGCATTTCAAGTATTAAAAGAGTGTATTATATCACCACCTGTATTGCAATACCCGGACTTTACCGAGGAAAATCGGTTTGTTTTACAAACCGATGCATCAAATTATGCAATTGGTGCCATTTTGTCTAACAAAGACCTTAAACCGATAGCTTACGCTAGTAGGAGTCTAAACAAGGCAGAGAAAAACTACCCCACAATAGAAAAGGAGCTGTTAGCAATCGTGTGGGCCATAAAACATTTTCGACCATACCTATATGGTAAACCATTTAAAATTCAAACAGATCACAGGCCACTGGTCTATTTATTTAACATGAAAGACCCCTCAAGCCGTTTAATGAAGTTCAGGCTCTTACTTGAAGAATATAATTTTAGTGTTGAATATGTAAAAGGTATAGATAATGCAGCGGCAGACGCCTTGTCTCGAATTAGTATAACATCAAAAGATCTAAAAGAGATGAGTGAAAACCTAATAAGTGTTATGACAAGAGCGCAAAGACAAAAGCAAGCACAGACTATGACAGACTCCGTAGCCAATAGCAACGACTGGCTTCACCAACCGAAAGTTGTAGAGTCACACATCAAACCAAAGGAACACACGGAGTTAATATTTATAGAAAAAAAAAAGTTAGACGCCATGCGAAAAATAAAAAATATTTGCTATGAAAGTAGAACGTTTTGCTATATTCCTGATATGCAAACAATGTATATAAAATACAAGGAATCTCCATCGCAAATTACGCCAGCCGAATTTGTGAGAGAACTCGATACGTCGTGTAAACAAATAGGTATAAATGAAATATATTTCGTGAAAAGTAAAACAAACAATATCTTTGTAGAAAAGTTAATAAACGAGCTAAAAAAATGCGGCAGCACAACTATTCCGCGTGTATGTATATTAAAAGACGTACAAAGAATAGAACATAAAGATGACCAAAGGGTGATTTTGAACGACTTCCATCTCCTGCCAACCAGCGGTCACGCCGGTATGAGGAGGATGTTGAGCAATATCAAAAAATATTATTTTTGGCCAGGCTTAGAAAAGGACGTCAATCAATTTGTGAAGAGATGCGACAAATGCCAAAGGCATAAACATTCAATACCGGTAAAAGAAGCAATGGTTATTACGTCAACAGCTAAAACTGCATTCGAAAAAATATATTTAGATATTGTTGGGCCATTAGATCGCGATAACAATAATTATACGTACATATTAACGATACAATGCGAACTATCTAAATACGTCGAAGCCTATCCACTGATTTCTAAGAGCACCACCGAGGTAGCTAGATCGTTTGTTAATAACTTCATTTTGCGCTATGGTATACCACAGGAGATTGCAACGGACAGGGGCACAGAATGTATATCTTCCACCATGAAGGAGGTATGTACCCTTCTACATATTAATAAAATGAACTCGACAGCTTATCACCACCAATCAATAGGTGCCTTAGAAAACTCACACAAACATCTTGGTTCATTTCTTCGTATCCAATGTGATAGTCACCCCGAAATGTGGAGTCAATGGCTCCCATTTTGGTGTTTTTCGTACAACACCTCGGTACATAGTGAGACCAAATTTACACCATATGAACTGATTTTTGGAAAAAAATGCTCTCTACCAAGCAACTTAAGCTCCAATATAGTAGAGCCATTATATAACCACGATCATTATCCGCTAGAGTTAAAGTTTCGGTTGCAGTTATCACAACAAGAGGCTAGAGACAATTTGCTTAAGAGTAAAATACAAAGAAAGCAAAAGTATGACAAAAACAACAGACCTGTAACGTATAGTCCTGACGATTTAATCTTAGTTAGAAATGAAGTAGGAGGAAAATTAGAAAGTGTATATTCAGGTCCATATGTGGTTGTTAGAGATATGTCACCGAATGTGGAAATTATAAAAAACAACAAACATGATGTAATACATAAAAATCGCACTAAAATGTACCATTCTATATAGTTTTACTAGCTGACCCGACAGACGTTGTCCTGTCCCTATCTACCTACTTACCTGCCTATTTACCTATACCTACCCCACACCTACCCTACACCTACCCTACACCTACCCTACACCTACCCTACACCTACCCTACACCTACCCTACACCTACCCTACACCTACCCTACACCTACCCTACACCTACCCTACACCTACCCTACACCTACCCTACACCTACCCTACACCTACCCTACACCTACCCTACACCTACCCTACACCTACCCTACACCTACCCTACACCTACCCTACACCTACCCTACACCTACCCTACACCTACCCTACACCTACCCTACACCTACCCTACACCTACCCTACACCTACCCTACACCTACCCTACACCTACCCTACACCTACCCTACACCTACCCTACACCTACCCTACACCTACCCTACACCTACCCTACACCTACCCTACACCTACCCTACACCTACCCTACACCTACCCTACACCTACCCTACACCTACCCTACACCTACCCTACACCTACCCTACACCTACCCTACACCTACCCTACACCTACCCTACACCTACCCTACACCTACCCTACACCTACCCTACACCTACCCTACACCTACCCTACACCTACCCTACAGCTACCCTACACCTACCCTACAGCTACCCTACACCTACCCTACAGCTACCCTACACCTACCCTACACCTACCCTACCACCTACCCTACACCTACCCTACACCTACCCTACACCTACCCTACACCTACCCTACACCTACCCTACACCTACCCTACACCTACCCTACACCTACCCTACACCTACCCTACACCTACCCTACACCTACCCTACACCTACCCTACACCTACCCTACACCTACCCTACACCTACCCTACACCTACCCTACACCTACCCTACACCTACCCTACACCTACCCTACACCTACCCTACACCTACCCTACACCTACCCTACACCTACCCTACACCTACCCTACACCTACCCTACACCTACCCTACACCTACCCTACACCTACCCTACACCTACCCTACACCTACCCTACACCTACCCTACACCTACCCTACACCTACCCTACACCTACCCTACACCTACCCTACACCTACCCTACACCTACCCTACACCTACCCTACACCTACCCTACACCTACCCTACACCTACCCTACACCTACCCTACACCTACCCTACACCTACCCTACACCTACCCTACACCTACCCTACACCTACCCTACACCTACCCTACACCTACCCTACACCTACCCTACACCTACCCTACACCTACCCTACACCTACCCTACACCTACCCTACACCTACCCTACACCTACCCTACACCTACCCTACACCTACCCTACACCTACCCTACACCTACCCTACACCTACCCTACACCTACCCTACACCTACCCTACACCTACCCTACACCTACCCTACACCTACCCTACACCTACCCTACACCTACCCTACACCTACCCTACACCTACCCTACACCTACCCTACACCTACCCTACACCTACCCTACACCTACCCTACACCTACCCTACACCTACCCTACACCTACCCTACACCTACCCTACACCTACCCTACACCTACCCTACACCTACCCTACACCTACCCTACACCTACCCTACACCTACCCTACACCTACCCTACACCTACCCTACACCTACCCTACACCTACCCTACACCTACCCTACACCTACCCTACACCTACCCTACACCTACCCTACACCTACCCTACACCTACCCTACACCTACCCTACACCTACCCTACACCTACCCTACACCTACCCTACACCTACCCTACACCTACCCTACACCTACCCTACACCTACCCTACACCTACCCTACACCTACCCTACACCTACCCTACACCTACCCTACACCTACCCTACACCTACCCTACACCTACCCTACACCTACCCTACACCTACCCTACACCTACCCTACACCTACCCTACACCTACCCTACACCTACCCTACACCTACCCTACACCTACCCTACACCTACCCTACACCTACCCTACACCTACCCTACACCTACCCTACACCTACCCTACACCTACCCTACACCTACCCTACACCTACCCTACACCTACCCTACACCTACGCTACACCTACCCTACACCTACCCTACACCTACCCTACACCTACCCTACACCTACCATACACCTACCCTACACCTACCCTATCTTTCGAGTTGGATCAAACTGCACACGGTGTACAAATTTCATTAAAATCGGTTCAGTAGTTTAGGAGTCCATCGCGGACAAACATCGTGACAGGAGATTTATATATATTAGATAATATAATGCTAAGTGGGAAAAAAAAAATGTACCACTAGTTTGTAATTTTTTTTTCTTTTAAGAGGGGAGGTGTAAGGTACCCTCTACGTTATTATAATCTATGTCATTAAAGACACCTTATATACCATATTATTATTGTAATAAACTCAGTATATTCTCAGCAGTCATTGGTTTCATTTACTGTCTTTGCCTACCGTACAGGATAACGACATACTATTAACGAAGCTGGCAGCAGTCGGGTGTACTCCCAAACTGCTTCGGTTCTTTGCTGACTACTTGAAAGATAGGCGGCAGTTTGTAGATTATGCGGGATTTAAATCTGAGCTTTATTTTACTAGATCGGGAGTTAGTCAGGGAAGTAATGTAGGTCCATTACAGTTTATTATTAATATGATAAATGACCTGCCTGATGTTGTCAGGGATGCCACATGTTTGCTATTCGCGGACGATCTAAAATTATTAATGGCTGTGCAAACAGAGGATGACTGTATTCGATTGCAAAAAGACATAGACGGAGTGGTAGCACACAAATGTTCAGTCATAACTTTTGGTAGAATGAGAGATCCACTTCTTCATGGGTATGTACTGAATAACGTGTTAATTGATCGGAAGAATGATATACGCGATTTGGGGGTGCGTCTTGATGCTCAACTAACTTTTCGTGAACATATTACATCTGTTTGCAAGAAATCCTACAGAAGCTTAGGTTTCATACTTCGTAGGTCAGTAGGCTTTAAAAACATAAAAGCTATAGTACTCTGTACAACGCACTCGTAAGATCGCAATTAGAATTCAATGCGGCTGTATGGGCTCCGCATGAAACCAAGTATGGCCTAATGCTAGAGCGCATACAAAATAAATTCACACGGTACTTGTACATGAAACTTTATGGAGTCTATCCTTTTTATCCATTGATGTACCCAACCCTATTTGTATTGGGTATGGTTGGGTACAACAAGCTGGAAACAAGAAGGGACTTGGCACTAATAACATACTTTTTTATGTTATTGCGTGGTAAAAAAACTAACCCTGGTGTGCTTAAGCATGTGTGTCTGAATGTGCCGGATAATTACGTGTCGCGGCGACGGAGACCGCGGTTGCTGGCGGTGCCTCGCGGTAGAACCAACTTGCTGGGTAAAGCACCAATGACGCGCGCCTTGCATACTCTTAACGAAATCGCGGAAAGGCTAGACGTATTTTCCTGTTCTCTGAATGAGTTCACAAAAATTACCTTACTTGTGATATGTCATTAGTTAGTGTTAGTATTGTAATATTGTTTAAGGGCCACGCCCTTGAAATAGATTTAAAAGAGGATCAAACTTGGATAATCATTCAAGTATATGCACCTACCGAATGTTACAATGACGAAGAAATTAGTTCATTTTATCAGACTGTAGACGAGGCGGTAAAGTCGACTAATTCAGGAAACATAATTTTGATGGGAGATTTCAACGCCAAAATAGGAAAAGTCCAATCGGGTGAGGAAGGAATCTTCGGGAAACACTCGTCTGGCAAGAGAAACAAACGTGGCCAACTATTGGTAGAATACGCTCTCGAAAACAACTTGAAAATAGTAAATAGTATGTTCCCTAGAAAGCCTCATAAAAAATGGACATGGCGGTCACCAAATAATCAACATCGCAATGAGATAGACTACATACTAACGAGCCAACCAAAACAAATGCACAGCTTCGATATAATAAACAACCTTAACTTCGAAACAGACCATCGTATGTTAAGATGTGCACTCAACCTAAGCATTAAAAAGAAAAGGAAGTTTATCAAATCGAACAGTCAATACACAAAGAAATTGCCAACTATCTCAGGTGAAACTGGAAAATTCTGGGAAACTAAACTGATGCAAGCCATAAACAAATCACCAGATATACAATGTCAGTACAATGCTTTCGTGTCAGAAATAAAATCTCTAATTCTAAAATTACCAAAAGAAGAACAAAACATCACAAAAAAAGTTAGCACAAGAACTCATGAATTATTAGAAGAACGTAAAATACTATACCGAACGAAAAGAACGAAGGAAGTACGAACAAAAATTACTCAAATTAGCAAGGAAATAAACCGAAACCTAAGGAAAGATGACAGAAAACATAGACAGTTTATTTTCGAATCCTTTGTACAAAAAACAGGAGCCATTAAGAAAGCCTTTAAGGAGCTAAGAACCAAATCAGATTGGGCACCTAATATAAAAAACAAAACCGGCAAACAAGTAACAAAAAGACCGGAAATATTGAAAGTAGCAACAGACTTCTATAGTGCTCTCTATGAATCCAACGAGCCAAGTCTAGAACCTATAAATCACATTGAACACGATTTAACCATGCATCTTAATGTACTAAAAGATGAGATCAGATATGCTATAGATTCACAAAAAAATAACAAAACACCGGGGGAAGATAATATCTCAAACGAGCTAATGAAATCCCTCTCGGAACCATTGCAAAGCGTTCTTCAAGCACTATTTGATAATATTTTGAGAACTGGATCTACTCCGGAGCAATGGTCGAACTCGACTACAATACTTCTTCACAAAAAAGGCGACCGTAGTGACCTTAACAATTATAGACCCATCAGTCTGATGTCAAACGTGTACAAGGTGTTTTCTAAATTGATTCTCAACAGAATTACGAAGGCTTTGGACGAAAATCAGCCAAGCGAACAAGCAGGTTTCCGGAAGAATTATTCAACAATGGACCACATACAGGTGGTAACTCAAGCCATAGAAAAAGCTAAAGAGTATAATAAATCACTTTATATGTGTTTTGTAGATTACAAAAAAGCGTTTGACTCGTTGAATCACAACTCAATATGGGGCACGCTACAACAACAAGGTGTGAATGCAAGATACGTAATTGTGCTACAGCAAATATACAAAAAAGGCTGTGCAAAAATTAGGCTAGAACGAGATGGTGAGAAGTTCCCCATAAGAAGAGGCGTTCGGCAAGGGGATCCAATATCGCCTAAGATATTTACTGCTGTCCTAGAGAGCATCTTCCGGAAACTTGATTGGACAAGAAGAGGATTGAGAGTCAACGGAGAATACTTAAGCCACCTCCGCTTCGCGGACGACATAGTCATCTTCGCAGAAGATACGTCAGATCTGGCAACTATGCTAAACGACTTGACAGAAGAAAGTAAAAAAGTGGGCCTGTCGATCAACATTACCAAAACTAAAATAATCACGAACAATAAAGAAAACGATCCTATAATGGTCGATGGTCAGAATGTAGAATTTGTCGAAGAATATGTTTATTTGGGCCAATCAGTTTCATTTAATAATAATACTGAAAATGAAGTGCAGAGAAGAATCGCCATAGCATGGAAAAAATACTGGGGATTAAAGGAAATCATGAAAAATAAATCAATACATATTAGTATAAAGAAAAAGCTCTTTGAAGTAGCCATTCTACCGTGTCTGACGTACGGTTGTCAAAGTTGGTCGCTAAGAAAATGCGAGGAAGACAAGCTAGGAATATGTCAACGAAAAATGGAAAGAAGCATGTTGGGAATCAGACTATCAGACAAAATTAAAAACCAAGAAATTAGAACTATTACTAAAGTTACTGACATTGTCGAAAGAGTGAGGACACTAAAGTGGAACTGGGCTGGTCACATATGTAGGATGGGAAATGATAGATGGACAAAAAAAATTATAGAATGGATCCCAAGAGAAGGAAAAAGGTCTAGAGGACGCCAAAGAAAAAGATGGGCAGACCTATTTATACAAAGACTAGGGTCGAACTGGATGACTAAAGCCAGAGACAGGCACTACTGGAAAGTAATGGGGGAGGCCTACGCCAAAGAGGCGACTACTACTTCTAATTTAATTAATTAATATCCAATACAAATAAGTTATATTTAGCACAAAATAAATAAATTATACATGTATATATTATTATGTATTAAATAAATAAATAAATACATTATACGCAATATACAATAAAATAATTAATAAAATAATAATAAAATTAATAAATGTATAATTCAATTAAGCACAGAGAGAAAAAAGAAAAATGTATATAATCATTTTGCATGTTAAGGGATCTCAATCATGTATTTTATTTAGGTATACGCATGCTACAAACATTTTTGTAAATGAAGTGTAATTGGGTAGTAGAATAAACGGCTTTTTTATTTTATTTTATTTATTTTATTTATTAAGGGCCACGCTACCGATTTGGGGTAACCTGTTATGGTAGTGGTGATGATGTAAAAATAAATAAAATAAAATAAATAAAAATATTTTTACTACGTCACCAAAATATGTGGACAGATATAGCAAGGTATATTAATATATATTTCAAAAATGTGAAACAATTACAACGATCGCAGACGTAATAAGGGCGAACATATATTATAACATTATAGCTACCGTGTGTGGTGTGGTGGCTAGCTATAATATATATTATAGCTACGTATGTGACGGGCTTTAAAGTCAAAAAAAAAAATTACCTCCACAAGCAACCTGCTCAAAATACTGTGTGAACCCAAGATACAGTATGATGGGTATCCAGAACATTGGCACCAGGTACCAGGGCGTGTAGGTCAGGCTCTCCATTATGGGGCTGGCGAAGAGTCTGCACTTCCTGTACACGGCGCTGTTGACCCAGGTGTCGTAGTGAGGGGCGATGGCGTCTAGCTGGGTTAGCAAAGGCTTCGACCAGTCTAGCCGAGCCTGAAACCAAGAAAAAAGTAGGTCAGAAGAGTTTTAGTGTGCCAAAGTAGCGACCCGACGTTTCAATGGAAAAAGATATAAAACAAAAGGCAGATAGACCGCTCGGAACACTGAGAGTGAAGCCAAAAAAGCTAATACAAATTCAAATGCGAATACCTACAACGCTCTTCGTTCCTTTACTGACACGAGTCAGTATAGCACAAAACACAAGTTTTTCAGTTTGTATTTGCTTTTTTGGCTTCACTCTTAGTGTTCCGTGCGGTCTATCTGCCTTCTGTTTCATAATCTGATAAGCTTTAAGCTAAGATATAAGCTTTAATTAAATATCGATTGTATATACTAAGTTATAGATAGGTTCTAGATGGTTCTAGGTTCTAGGCGTAGATTTCAAAACTAAGCCAAATTCCAAAGTTTTGCCACGGGAACACAAAAACGGAATAAACAATATCCTGTGTTAAGCTAGATCAAGGGAAGTTAGGCCTTTGCCCTGTAGTAGGACCAAATACAGACTTAAAAAAAACATAAATTATGTTTTTATTTATAATAAGCTAGAACAACATCAACATGTGTGAAAAATATCAGATAATTTGGTTCAGCCATCTAAGCGTGAAAAAGGAATACACATCTTTCTCTTTTATAATAATAGCAAGTATGATTATTTCCTATTTAGCGTAAAACCTCGCATCAACTAAACTCCCACCACTCTGTGGTCATCTTCAGGACTGTGACTAAGTATACATATTATAGCTTGAAGTTCACTAATGTGAACCTGTATCCCTGCAAGGATCATAGGATATGCTTGGAAGCCAAGATGCCGCCAAGATTTTGGCAAAGTCCTTGGAGAAACTTTACTTATAATTACATAATTAAACGAACTTACCTGAAGTGAAGTTCTATTGTAATTATACGAAGAGCTTAGTCCAAGATATCTTCTACTTATATTCACTGTGTAGTTCCACAATCACCGCATTGTGTGTGCCGCGAATATTTAGAGAAAGCGAAAAGCTTCGTATTCAAAGCTGACAGGCTGCCAGTTGGCAACACTATATTCGTGACGAAAACTTCATGTTTTCGCGTTTTGTCCAGAGCAATATCGTAATGATGTCAGCAGATTATTTGAAGACAATTACAGTTTTAGAAAGATTAAGTCTTTCTTTAGGGAACTACAGAGTAAAAGTCAAATTTATAATTATGGTTTTTTAAAGCGAAGACAATCCTTTCATAGCGTTTTACGAAAATTGACGTTAGAGTTAACTGTCAGGGCGAATACAACCATTACAGTATGCCAAAATATTAGATAAACAGTCTCAAAGTACAGACGCCAGCACATCAAGCCATAACTGCCAAATAGTCAAATTTTCAGTCAAGCTAACTGTCAAATTTTCCCAATTAAATATGAACCTTATAGTTTTGTCATAAAGTTGAAAATCAATCAAAGAAATTTGACAGATTGTAGTAGCTTGATGTGCTAGCCTGGCCTCTGTACATAACAGAGCCAAACACGAAAATATTACTATTAGGTATTAAAAACAGTATTAAAAAAGTACAAAATCGGTTCACTTGAACAATTTTTTTTCAGTAGTATTTGAATAAAAACATAACTGATAAATATTTATTTTATGAAAATAAAGGTTATGCTCAATATCTAATTCAGACTTGTCTGACACGTGTAATTACCGGCCAATATCTTTAGCTACAGTGGTGGCTAAGGTGCTGGACAGTGTGCTTGACTCTGATCTGGAGGGCCAACTCCATATTCATGACGCATAGTTCGGCTTCCGACGTGGACTATCCACAGAAAGTGCTGTACTAGTCTCAAGCACACTGTGCAGTACTACACAGGGAGACGTACACTTGTATATGCATGTTTCATCGACCTCTCGAAAGCCTTCGACCTTGTATCTTACGATCTTTTATGGCAGAAGTTAAGGCATACGAACGTGCATGCACAGGTGCAACGCCTTTTCCAGTTTTGGTAGGGTAATCACACAAACTGCGTCAGATGGGCGGACAGTCTCTTCAATTCGTACAGGGGAGTGCAGGGTGGCTTGAGTTCACCGAAGCTATTCAACTTGTACGTAAACGAGCTTTTGGTTGAGCTCAGCAGCACTCGGGTCGGATGCTCGGTTGACAATGTTTGTGTAAACAACGTAAGCTACGCGGACGACATGGTGCTGCTGAGTCCAACAATAAGCGCCTTGAGGAGACTGTTGGCCGTCTGTGAAAACTACGCAAGACAACACGATAAAAAAAGCGAGTTTTTGGTTTTGAAGGCTTTTTGTAAATGCCCATCCAGTGTACCTCCAATTCGACTGAATGGAGTAGAGCTCAGTCGAGTGTATCATTTTAAGTATCTAGGACACTATCTTACAGAGAGCCTTGACGATCAAATTGATATTGAAAGGGAGCGCAGGGCACTGGCGGTCAGAAATAATATGCTGGCACGCAGATTTGCTCGTTGCAGTTCACAGGTCAAAATCACCCTGTTCAAAGCATACTGCCAAACACGAGTAGCCTGTGGACCACATATACCTACTCAGAGATCGATCAGTACCTTGCGAGTCCAATACAATAATGGCTTTAGGATGTTGTTAGGGCTACCGCGTTACTGCAGTGCTTCGAATAAGTTTGCGGAAGCAAGGGTTGATGGCTTCCACGCCATCGTACTAAGCAGGTTGCGCGGTAGCTCTAACAGCATCTTACAGGTTATTGCGGAGAAATTCGACTCTCCAATTATGAAAGCCTTCGTTCAGGTGTTGATTGAATAACCTCGTATCGTTGTAGGATATTCGATCGACCCCTGAATGAATCACCCTACTTTTAATTTCCAATTACCTACTAACATAGTTTATAAGTTAAATTGTTACTAACAAAGTGGACTAGTGGTCTAAAATAAAGAATTATTATTATTAAAATACACAATTTTTTTCAGTTCCTTGTACAAATCATATATTTTAGACAATTATTTTAAAAAGCACTGTAAAGCCTCGCGCGCTTTCGTTTGCCGATCAATTTCAACGATTCGTGCTTATTTCGTGCGTATTTTTTTTTCTGATGCACATAAACAGACCATTGTATTGTACTAGTGTGTGTTTCAAAGCTGCTACGCCGTTCTAGCAATCGTATAGATTTTGAGTTGCGCTAAATCGAATACGCGCTCTTCAGCCTTGCACATTGTAAGCAGAAATACTACATAATGCACAATACAATTAAGTATATTTAATCTGATATCTCATTCATGTGTGAAGCACTTTATTAATTAGGTATTATCCTAAGGTATAATTGATTAATTTAAAATGATTAGGTAGGTACTTTACTAATGTGGGTAAAAAATTGGGTTGCTAGAAACCGACCTTGGCTATCGGTTGGTATCAGGCCACCTACTGATAATTTGATGATTATTAACATCGGTATTTCGCGTCCGACCCAATAGCTGAAACGCCATCTTTTTACGAATACAAAACGTAGGTAGGTAGGTACATATGGTACAGACAGTAAAAAATATAAGGCAAGGTATACCTATTCCAATTACAGGCGGCAGGCTGTTAATTCTAATTAGGTACCTACTCAAAGTTTTTAAGTAGTCAGGTCATCATCATCATCATTACGTCAGCCTTTACACGCCCACTGCTGGGCATAGGTCTCCCCTAAGGGGGCTTCAGCCGTAATCGCCATGCTTGGCCGATGCATGATGGCGATCGCAGTAGGTGTTATGGTACTCAGAAAGACGCTGCTGCCCATCCTCTGGTCAATATCCCTCTACGACACCCACCCACGGGTAGCAATTTTTGAAGTAAAGCTTATTTACGCACGTGACGAAAGCGTTAGGAAAAGTGTGATCGGTCGAGGCGAACGGAAGTTGAGAGGGAGATATAAGTTAGTGAAGATAGAAATAGAGGCAAGCACTGTAGGGGCAAGAGAGAGAGGTGCGAGCACACATTTTCTTTCTCTCTTTCTCTCATAGCCAGTTGCAAACGGATACATACATACACACATATAGATAAAGAAGTTTTACTTCAGTCGTGTGGTCTAAAGCACACTCGTATTTCCTTTTTTCCTGTTATTTGGCCTGTCAACACTGGAAACTGAAACGTTTATAGTCATATCGAGAAAGCATCTTGAAATATTGGATACTAAAACCTTCTTGTTATGACCAGCAGAATTTGAATACTTCATTAGGGTTCTGTACCGAAAGGGTAAAAACGGAACCCTGTTACTAATTAGACTCCATTGTCCGTCTGGCTGTCTGTCACCAGGCTGTTTTCTGGTAATTTCCACAGATGATGTTGACGTTATAACAACAAATACAAAAACCGAATAAAATAAATATTTAAGAGCTCCCATACAAAAAACGTGATTTTTTTTCCCGTTTTTTTACTCTATGTCTAATGTTGTATAGATAATGGTACGGAACCCTTCATGCGCGAGTGCGACTCGCACTTGGCCAGTTTTTTTTTTAAAGTGTCCTATACCCTGTTCACAATAAGATTAGACATAAA
Source organism: Charanyca ferruginea (assembly GCA_947361185.1). Taxonomy (NCBI): domain Eukaryota; kingdom Metazoa; phylum Arthropoda; class Insecta; order Lepidoptera; family Noctuidae; genus Charanyca; species Charanyca ferruginea. Next base: position 21,752,192 of record OX376073.1, read on the forward strand.
CACAAACCTTTTTTACAGTCCCTTCAACCGATTTTGACTTCTATTCCGTAGGCTTAAGGATGACATTAGAGGCAAAAAAGTGGTTACAATAACAACTGTTTACTGCAGTTGCCATTTGTCATGCTACCAACGCAATAGAAGTCAAAATCCGTTGAACGGACTGTAAAAAAGGTTTGAGTAAATGTCTAATCTTATTGTGAACAGGGTATAATTTATAAAAATACTACTTAGGTAGGTTGTGTGTAGTTGTATGTTTATTTCTACTCAACTGCTCGACAGCAAAGGCAGGTTTTGTTTGTAGACTGTACCTATACTTAATAAGTAACACAAGTATTTACACGCGATCACAATTATTTACTTCGTTCTAGGTTAAAGTAAATACATAACACTTAGAGCTAAAAGAAAATGCAGGCGATTTTAATAGATACCCTATTGTTTTATATTGTGAGATAGGTAGATACAATTTATAATTAAACTCACATTGACATGGGTCTATCGGTCTATCTAATGGCAAGCGATAGTACCTACTTAGGTTGACTCCTTGACTCTGTCTTGTCTGTCGTGTCGTGTCTAGGGTTGCCAACTTTATTTGCAAGAAAAACAGTAAGTATATTCAGGTTAGAGAAGGAAAATCAACAGTACCTATTTCAATAAAATAAACAGTACTTACTTTATTTTTGTAATGTTTTAAAAAATAAAGCTGTTCTGACTTCTCACGTCTAGAGCCGTCTGTATATACAGAATAAAGACCCGTCTAACTTCCGAGAATCCTCCAGCAACGTTCCCGAATTAAAAACATTAGGAAGGTATATACAGACGAGATTATCACACACTAGCGACCCGACCCAGCTTCGCATGGGCCTATAGTCTTCCTCGTTAAATGGACTATCCAACACAAAAATATTTTTTTAATTCGAACCAGTAGATCCTGAGATTTGCGCGTTCAGCCAAACAAACAAACAAACTCTTCAGCTTTATAATATTAAGTATAGATTGTCCCGAACACGCACACAACAAAATATTCATAATCAGTTAGAAAGTGAGAGAAAAAGAATTGCTGGAGTACGGCATGAAGAGACAGAAGGAGAGCGCAACGAACGTTTGAATTCTGATCGACTTCGACATTCTCTTAACAGAATGTCGATATCATCTGAAGAATCGGATGTGTCTCAAGATATAGCCGTAGGTCATGGCGACCTTCCTTGGGTTGATAAGGAACGGAGTTCATTTACGTATACTCCTATGATTGACTACGCCACATATTCCGCCATCAGAGGTATGATTCAAAATTGCACTTTTTGAACGTCTCGAACCATCTCGCGCATCCCGTTGTTTTCCCGTCCCCGGGCTCTTAGAATTCGACATCAGACGTTTCAGATCTTCGATTTTGCCGACCCCGTTGTCGCTGGCATAAGCAACAGGATCCGCGTACGAAGTCGCGGGCAGAAGCTAGTACAGAATAAAGACCCGTATAACTTCCAAGAATCCTCCAACAACGTTCCCGAATTAAAAACATTAGGAAGGTAGGTACTCTCTTTTTAGTCGCCGCTGCAATGAGGTATACATAAACGACTACTGCCCGACATGACACGGCTATACATTTCCAGAATAAGCTGACTTCTCATTATATGGAAATTCTATGCAACGCAAGATCAGTGTATACTGGAAATGTATAGCTTGATATGTAGCCGTGTGTGTGTACTACCCAAGAAGCTTATAGATAAAAGTGGAGGTAACACTAAATACCTCAGCGAAACCAACTGTGGGCAGACGCTCTCTCTCTGAATGCATACATAAGAATGAGACAGCTATATGTGTTTTCTTTATCTTAAGTATGCATTTAGAAAGAGAGCGTTTGCCCACAGTTGGTTTTACTTAAGTATTCAGAGTGTTGTCTCCACTTTTATTACCTATAAGCTTCTTGGTACTACCGAGTCAGTAATCATTATTCGTAGCGTCATATTACACGTAAACCAAAACAGACCAACAGAAGGCATTATATTATTAAAATGAACAGTATCGTAGTTGTAACGTAATAAAAACAAATAACCTTTGAGTTTCTTTGAAGCAATAAATTACTGGAATGTTGGTACTTGTTTCAGGCACGGTATTTCAGGTATCTGAATGGGTCTATGTTTTCTCCTTGAACGTAATACTAAGAATGACGGCACGGTTTGGCGCCGTGGCTGAGCGATTGCCTGGCTGCTGCGCTCACGTGTCGCGGGCTCGATTCCCGCACGGAACAAATATTTGTATGGCCTACCGATAGTTGCTCCGGGTCTGGCTGTTAGTGAGCACCCACGATACAGGAGAAATTCCTAGTGTATGACAACGTTTAAAAATAAATAGTAGTCTTCTTCTTAGCGTGTTAATGGCAAATACGAATGTGTATTATGCTGGCACTTCCTACGGCGTATTTGTACAAATATTCGCCTTATTTGGATAATACAAAATCGACTTCATTTCAAAAACCATGGAGTAAATTTTGTATTATCCAAATATGGCGAATATTTATATTCATTGTGTGTAGATTTTGTACATAAGGGTATCTACACACAATGAAAAGGAGAAATAAACTTTTTTTGAATGCAACAAACCCGGGTTACTCACTTCCCCAATCACTGCAACTCCTGAAATCCATAATCAACAGTTGTGACCACGAGAAAAGCGGCGAGTGAAGCTCGACGAGTCGAGAGAGAAGTAGAAAATATGCTAATCCTTGCAAAAACATATTTTCTACTTCCCTGTATATTAAGCAGTAGAAAGACCAGAGTTAAGCCCTTATTACACTTGGCTTTTAGTCACAAATTCAGAAGCAAATCTAGAAACAAGTTAGAAGCTTCTGAGATCACACTGTCCTTAATTCAGTTACTGAACCCAGTTTAAGCGCGACCAAGTTGAACGTGTCGTGTCGTGGCCTCAATATTAAAATACTTCAAATGGCTCAATTGGCGGAACCATATTGATGAATTCAGTAATACTTGGAAACCTTCATTGCGAACATTTTTATTCATTTTTTTTTTCATTTTTTATACAGCTCTATCAAATTGAGCATGATGACTTCTTTTTCTTTTGAAATTTTTGAAGTAAAAACCAAACCAAAACGCCCTCACGCATGGAGTGCTACGCGTACGCAGCGACTGACATCAGTAACTAAATGCGATTACACCTTCCTAAATGCGTTTCTAATTAGGCTTCTAAATAATTTAGTCAGCCAGAAACTGCTTGCTTCTGAATTTAGAATGCCAAATTACTGAATGCGATTACACTTTATTGAATTCAGTAGCGACTTAATTTAGCCAAGTGTAATAAGGGCTTTAGGCCAATAGGCACTGGCACATAGGGACGTTTAGAACTGGGAAAAGCCCAGTTGCCTAGCACCATGGCGCACGCGGGCGCACGGATTACAATTAACATTAAAGCTGCTCTCTCGAAAAAAGCTTGAAAGAAGCATGCAGATAAAGCAACTTTTCGTCAGCATTTACAGAGAAATTACATCTGAAAAAATCTTAGTAATCTACATGATATGATACGTAATTTGGTTCAGCCACAATTTTTCTATCGGTATCACATAATAAGAAAAAAAAATGTCAAATCACCTCCAAATCATTGAGATGAAACCATTTTACTCCTTAATTTCTTATCAAAAGAGTATAAAAAAAATATCTACTGCTTTGCAATACAAAGGAAAATGGTTGGGTTTTGTTACTCTTTACAAAATAATATGTATTATTTTTATTACAATAAATTAAAAATGCGTCCGATTAAAGACTGCGTCTACATCACCCCCGCACTCGTCTACAAATTCAGTGCGGGCCAAATGCTCAAGGTTATGGCATGTGTACAAGCCTTAATGAATATATATAATATTTTCTTCCAGAATATTATAAAAATGACCTATGTGAACTATACATAGATACTCATACTTACATAGATTTATTTTTTCGCTTTGCTGTGCTCACGACTCGGAAGACAACTTACATGATAACCATCGATTTGTGCCAAGGCCACAGCAGAATCTAGGTAATAAATACCGCTGTGTGACTGCGAGCTTGATATTATTACGTATTGCATATTTTAGGAATTCATAGTATCGAGGACAAATATTATAATGAAATAGAAGATATTAAGTGGGTAGGTACTTAAACCTACACACGCACTTAAGCTTCTTATGATACGCACTTAAATTCAAGTGGTCAATCTAACGCTTAAGAGGTAAATACTTGAAAGTTAATTAAGTGTCAGAAGAAGTGAAACACACATTTTAGACTAAAATACAAGAAATGCTTTTAAAACCAATAAGTGGATACTTACAGATTGAAAAAAAAAACGGACAAGTGCGAATCGGACTCGCCCACCGAGGTTTCTGTTCAAATTCCGTGATTTCGTCACCCATACAATTATGACGACCTCACGAAAACTACACCATGAATTAACTCGACGATTGATTACGTACTTTAAATAAATACTAAATTTTTATGATTTAATGACAAATGAATAGTCTTCAGACTTTTCCCTATACTTGTAATATAAGACAATATTTCAATTCATAGTTCTAGGTCAACGGGAAGTGCCCTATATATTTTGATTCCCTTGAGAGTGTCGAAATATACGTTTTTGCGGCATAAACAGCCGTATCTTTTTTCACGTTAACTTAATTAGTTTAATATCATCATCATCATCTTTTGAGCCGAAAGACGTCCACTGCTGGACATAGGCCTCCCCCAAAATGGGGGGTTTTGCCATAATCGCCACGCTTGGCAGGCGGGTTGGCGATCGCAGTATGGTTGTTACAAAGGCACAGAGAACGCTGCTGCCCATTCTCTGGTGAGTCCCTTAGTCGCCTCTTACGACACCCACGGGAAGATATGGGAATATGGAATGGTGCTATTCTTTACGTCCGACACCACACGGACGTATGGAAGGGTATTGCCAGTCACTTAAGCAAAAAGAACTACAATTCAATGAAAAATCAACATTTATTTAAGAAACTTTTTTGAAACATAACTTAAGGTATTATTCTAACATAATCACAACAATTGAGATCAATATTAATTCAAAAAAAAAAACTGACTTTGACCGGTATTGTCCGACATGGCAGACAATACCGGTCGGCAGGTTAGCAAAACCGGTCAAACTTTTAGCGGCACAAGTCGCACACGTAGCCTTCGGGAGACTCATAACCCGAGCACTCAGCATGAGCCCAAAGTCTACATTGTACGCACCTGTACCAAAGCTCGTTGTTCCGGCCATAATCGTCACATAACATGCATCTGTTCTCCAGATCTTCGACTCAGTGTCATCATCATCATCGCTTACGTCAGTCATTTCTTTTATTGCTTTTTTTTTATTTCAGCCTTTTTTGTAGGGTTGAGAATGGGATGCCATGAGACCGAGCTGCCTCTCTTATCGTTGTCCCTTCTTCGACAAGTTCGAATGCCCTACTCAAATAATTTTGGCTCCATTTCACCTTCAATCCTTTGTTCCTACTTCGAGTCCCCGACATCCTAAAAAGGAAAATAATATCAATCTTAACGGAATAAAAGGTCAAAAATATAATCCACTTGCAAACATAACTTGGGGTTAATACCGGTCAGCATGACCGGCGTTAGCCACCCGTAGGTATACTGATTTACCCGTAGATGATTACATGGGTAGATAGATAACTACACGACAATAAATAACACTGACAATTAATGCAACATGAAAATTAAGACACTCACCTCTTATGTTCCGTGGCCAAAAAATTGCAAAAAAGTGGCGCGAAACCAATTGACGTGCGGTTCTCCCTGACACGGTGCGTCGTCGACGCAGGGAACACTCACGCCATGCGCCACCCTCAATCAATATGAGTGTGCGCAAAACGCTGTAATTTGGAAGATAGTGTGGTGACCGGCATTGTTGCCCGACCGCGGATACCCTCCTTTACCCTACTACTACTAACTATGTATTATACTACTAATATATTTTTTATTAATTTTAATTTATGTTTAATTTTTTACAGCTTCAAGGGACTGTAAACTTAGCATATGGTTTTAATTTCAACTCGATACCTCATTACCTCATTACCTCCACTCGTTTCCGAGATAATGAGTCTTGACAGGCAGACGGACAGACAGAGGGACAGACAGTCAGACAGACGGACAACAAAGTGATCCTATAAGGGTTCCATTTTTTCCTTTTGAGGTTCGGAACCCTAAAAATGGATGAAGTACCAATTGAAAATGGTGTGAAACTAGAGTATTATTGACGGCCTTAAAAATATCAACAAAAATTAAAAACGCTAGATATCGGAACACGAGCTATCAGTCACGCAAGTACCTGCCGATACCACCTTCCGAACGTTTCGATAACGCAATCACTGATAACACACTACGGTACTATAATATGACGACAAAGGCGGATATACTTTATAACAGGTGTAAAAATAGCTGAAAATCGGTTAGTGGGTCTAGAGCATACCCTAGGAACGACCCGATTGCATGCCGTAATCATAATGTTTTCCGTGCGTACTTTACTTTGCTCACTACGTACTAAAACAGTACACACCAATAATAAAAAAACTTTTTTACAAAAAATTTAAGACAACCACTTTCTGAAAGTAAAAATTGTTAGTAGTAGAAGAAAAAAAAATCTGTTTGTTTTGTATTGCCACCGACTTCGGCCATTAAAGTATTTCTTTACTTTTTTGTCTTATTTGTAAAAAACGTTTTCTCTCGCTTTTTAGCACATACTTCTTATCATCCAAATTAAAGAAATAGTATGAGTGCACCAAACAAATTCAGTCATCCCTTAATTTTCCACCGTTGCGAGGTGAAATATTTTCATGAAAATACGGGATCAATTTTGAGGTATATGTACACTATAAGTATAAAACAACATCTGACTACACTGTAAAAAGTTATGCGTGGTCAAAAAGAAAATATACGTGTCGAATTTGAGAACGTCCTTTTTTGAAGTCGGTAAAAACGGCATTTCCCAGCAATCATTTTTGCTCAATAATCAGTAATACTGTAATAATTTGATATGTCTACATTATAAAGGGAACCTCTGTGCAAAATTTCAGCTTTCTAGGTTGGTTTGGGCTGGGCGTTGATAAGAGTCAGTCAGGCAGTCAGGACCTTTCTTTTTATTTATATTGATTATGCGTTGTGAACGGCTTAGTGGTGTGTCTTTACAACCGACTTCAAAAAAGAAGGAAGTTCTCAATTCGACTCGTATATAACGATTTTTTTTATGTTTGAACACGCATATCTTTTTCAGTGAAGTCCGATTATACGATGTCTTTTTAATTTCATAATATTCCACTCTAAGGGTATAAAATTAGGGGATGACTGATTTTTTTTAGTGTCACCGTTTCGTAATAACAAGTAGGCACTAAAAAACGAAGAAAAGAAATATTTTTTATAAAAAATCCAACCGCCTTCAAAAAGTAAAAAAAGTCTTTAAATTCGAAAGACGGTGGCAATATTAAGGTCGTAGCACACATATCAAATCGGAAAGGGATCGTCACCGTATCGCCTTTCGCCTCGCCGTCAAACAGGTGTCAACATAACGTAAGCAACGTATCCAAAACGGATCAGCAGCTCCGATACGTCGACTCGGCTACGGCTACGCGACGCCGCGTTTACGCCTCGCAAGACGAAGAAACACAAGCGCGGCGACCGACGCCGCGACGTAGAGGCGTAAGCGCGTGGACGACGAGGCGTAGACGCGGGGACCGCTGGTTGACCACGCGCCGCACCGCGGTTCATGAGCATGCCCCGAGGCAAGTCGTTTACGTTACAATTCCAATTAGTGTGCTTTGCAGTAAGGAGTTTGATACAAAGAATACTTAACGGCTAGAGTCGATACGGTTACGATCCGTTTCCGATGTGATATGTGTGCTACGACCTTTAAACAACAAACCCACCAAAGCCGCCGACTTGCGAATTTAAAGTTATTTTTCACTTTTTGAAGGCGGTTGTCTATTTTGTAAAAAAAAAAACTAAAAACACGCTTTTTATAGAAAACCAAAATATTTTTTTTTTATTCACACTATTATTAATTTATATTTATTGAAATTTTTTACACTTTTCTTAATTTAAATTTATTAAAATTTATTTTCTATTTTTTAGTTTGGTTTTCTATAAAAAACCGAGTTTTTAGTTTTTTTTAACTATTATTTATTTTTTACTTTTTAGTTTGAAAAATGGAATAATTTTATCAAATTAGTATATTGTCATCGGTCCTCGATAAATCTACAAAGTTTGAACAAAATCTGGCCGTTTAAAGTGGGTCAAAATCGCGCCCAAAGAAGTCGGTAACAAACAAACATACAAACATACAGGTGAGGCTAATAAAAAGCGTGTAGAAAAGCTTTTTACACCTCTTAACTAGACATTAAGACCAGTCAAACACGCAAAATCATTGCTCGCAGAATGGTTGGCCGACTGGGCTGCAAAGCTCAGTGTGGATAGGTCTTCCAAAAGGTCAACCGATGATCTGGTAAAGGTCATGGGAATCCGCTGGATGTGAGAAACATAGGACAGGGGGCCAAGTCTGCTATTTTTATAATTTCGTCATTCCAACACGATCCCATTGTCATTTTGCTAAAAGTTCGTAATCTGCCAAAGTCATAATGGTCGATCATTGGTCGGTCGAATTAAAAGCAATGACTGCAAAATGACGTTCTAATGGTAGGTCACTGATCAAAAGAACTGTCAACATTTTAGCAGATTACCGCCTAAGTCAGTCATTCAGTTGTCATTTTGTACAAGATTACCATTCTATATAATTTCTTTCAATGGCGTGTCAGTGGTTGACCATTGGAAAGTCATAATGACGCTATTAGTAGATTACCAAACTTGTCAAAATTAACAAATAAGAAATCAATGATAGACCATTCTGACCATATTCTGACACTATTGTCACAGAATAGTACTTAATTGCTATTGTATATCATTGAGTTATATGTTGTATATTAAGGATTTGTGCATGGTGTAGCCACTCGTCACCTATTATGTGTGGTACATAAACATAGTGGAGGCGATTGTCGCACTCTCTTTACAATGTTAAGAGCAACCTCACCGGAGCGGCATCGGCATGAAGGCCCTCGGCGAGACGTGGTGCTTGCGCTGCTGTATCCTGAGCCGGATGTAAACACCCATTTAAGATCTCAAAATTCAGCGTAAGAACATATACAAGCGTTGTGGGACTGTATGTACTGAAGCTTTTTCAAAGACCTATGTAAGAGACCTCTCTTTATTGCATTTTCTTTTTTTTTAAAGATTACGTTGCCTCACACTAGGAATTTCTCCTGTGTCGTGGGTACGTTTACAAACATGTAAACTCACATACACAAACAACCAGACCCGGAACAGCTACTTATAGGCCTTAAAAATATTTATTCCGTGCGGGAATCGTACCCGCGCTACACAGCACAGCAACCAATGAACCACTGCGCCAATCGTATGGTTCGAAAAAAATTGCATGATGAGTCACTGAAAATGAATACAATATTCCTATGCACATTTTAATGATGTGTAAATCTCGTGTCCTTTTTGCTGTTACGAAAAGTAACTTTTTTATTTCCTGTTAATTGAACTTCTTTGAGTATCCTACATTTTTCTGAGGGCGACCGTACACCTCTACGGCTCTACGCCTCTACCTGACTGATGGAATGTGGAGGCGATGAATCAGCTCTAACCTAACTTAACATCCGGTGAGATACCCCACCCATCACCAAGCCAAAAAACGTCTGAATCAGAACTTCTAAACTATATCGATTACCTAGAACTAAAAAGATTGCTATCGACATCGGTATGACGTCCATTTTGTTTTGATATCGATAAAATTTGTAGCAATAAGCATAGTTAACACTTGACACGTCTATTTCGAATTACTTACCTAAATATTACTAAACACTATCTAATCGAAAGAGCGACGATTATTGATTGAGTCATCGTAAGTTTTTATTATGTAGGCATGCAGGTACAGTTCGCTGGGAACTATAAACCTGCAGAGAATTTATTTGTATAAGCAGAGCTTCCAAGACGAGAAAATGAGACTTAAGAATAAAATTTGAAGAAATAGCTCTGGAAGGACTCATCATCATCAAAGACCTCCACCTGTGTACATGTGGATTCCATTGGGGGGGGGGGGGGGGGTTAACCGTAATCGCCATGCTTGGCCGATGCATGTTGGCGATCGCAGAAGTGTTATGGTACTCAAAGGATGCTGCTGCCCATCCTCTGGTCGATATCCCACTGTCGTCTTCTACGACACCCACGGGTAGAAATGAGGTGGTGCTATTCTCGGCCGGCACCACACGGCTAAAGGAAGGAAGGACTAGTCCTGTACCATGTAGTATATGTACCAATAAATTGCGGATACGGGACATCGGGCAGCATTTCTTTACTCGATACTCCAAAGATATTTAAAAGATTGGTTATTTTCATTGTGTTTTTTTTTCGATACACCTCGCAGGCACCTCGCAGGTCATCCTTGGAGGGTTCGGCGACGGTTCGGCGAGTGTCAGCAGCGAAGAGTCCTGGCACGCGGTGGTCTCAGTCTGCGAAACTGAAGTCTGGGAAGTGGAAAACATGTTTTTCTTACTCCTTCGCTGTTCTTTTCTGATTCATTTCGTTGCGGGATCCAAGACAGTTGTAATGTTCCTCCGGGACTCGTCGAACTTCAGTGCCTCGACGCTTTTCTAGTGGTCGCCACTATGGATTCTGGCTTTCAGGTGTTGCGGTGATTTGCGAAGAGAGTCGCGGGCATGTGACATAAAAAAAAAGGTCTGCGAAACGGTCATCTCGCAAATGGAGGTTGCGGAAAGGGAGAGGGAAATCACTACCTCCCACCCGGCCCGCAGCAAGCGTACCGGGCGTCGGCGAAGGGCGCCTAACGCCCTCTTTCAGCCAGCTTAAATGGGTTCAGGGTCCCCACATATCAGGACCCAAGGTGGCGGCGCGTAATGCCACGCGCGCCTCTCTTATAGACGTTGTAGCGGGCAAGAGTCCGGCACCCCCCTCAAGACGCGAGATAGTCCATGCAAGCGCGGATTCACCGTTGTGGGCACGGTGGGCATGCCCACAACCCTAATTTTCACGAAAAAAAACGTTAGGTTGAATGTGTTATACCTACCAGGTCATACCTCTCGAGTGTAGCTATGATACCGCATAAGTTCATAACAAAGAGAATAAAACCAGTCTTTGGTTCATAAGCAGTGGAGGTTTGACCTTCAACATTTTTCGCCTGAAAGCCTTTCTAATTTAAAGCTAGTTATTATTAATTTACTACTGTTCGCCCCACAGCTTTGTAGGGATGCATTTGAAGCAACAAAAAAGGTGCCCTCAAAAAATTATATCGTAACCACAACCTTTTTTGAGGGCTAGATCCGCGCCTGAGTCCATGACGATTTACCCACTTACCCACGACAGATAAAAATAAAAGAAGGTTGTCGGCTGCCTATCGGGACTTTCCTGTGGTGCCTAAAAGGTGAATTTAAGGCTTCCAGGTAGGGTTCCTTTTGTGTAAATATCTTACTCCTTTTATACTCTATAGAGGGACCAACAGGAGTGGGATCCAACTCGAAACCATGTCGTCATGTTAGCTGGGTAGACCGCAACCTTGAGCTCACTAACCAGACAGAAACATTTTTTAAGCATTCAAATGCTCTTTCGTATCTATTTCTTACAGATTACCCATTTACGATACTTTTATCAGTATGACACACTGACACCTGTGGTGGACACGTCAAATATCCTATCGTACTATTTATTTCAACTGGTACCAAGTACAGCCAACACATCAAGCTACAAATGTCTGTCTTTCTTTGAAAGATTTTCCACTTTATATCAAAAGTTTAAGATTCATATTCAATGGGGAAAATTTGACAGTTTAGGATAGGTTGATGTACAGGCGCGTCTGTATCAATAAATTTTTTTATTTACCTACTTTTACATTGACGCATATAGAAAGAATAATCTCGTTACGTTTCACGATGAATAATATCTTCGAATGCTTTAATATTATTTCATTGACCATGACTAGGTAACCATTATAATAATGAGTTGATAGTTACTGTGAACAAAATAATATATTACTTATATATGAAAAGGAAAGTCATTTTCCTACCGTACCTATAACCTTAGTGAGCTCACTCATTCATTACAAACCTGATATTTTTTTCCTGTAAATACTAGATTAGATCTAAGCTTACTTACCTACTGAGTTTTTAGTATTGTGTCACGAACACTGGCACAGATTAACTAAGCACTGGTACCTACCTAGTAGACAAATCTACGCATAAATCCTTACAAAAACAACGTATTATTAGATACAATTCCATTTCAGGTTTTTATCACCTCGAATTTATGAAACCTCAGAGAAATATGCGAATAGATCTATTATAATTATTACGCTAATATATAGGTACCTACTTAAAAATAAACCGAGGTATCTACAATGTAATAACTCCTATAATTTAAGTAGACACGCTCTTACTAAAGCGGTTGAATCGATCAATAGGTTTTTAAAACATCAAGTAGAATAATTTAACTTCAGCTTAGAAGTCAGTTGAGAAAAAAATAACTTATAGTATATATTTTTTTTAATTTAACAGCTATTTAATATGAACGCTATACTAATATACTAAAAGGACAAAAATACAAGCGTATTATAAGTTCTTGCAATTCATGAGTGCGCGACATGTGACTGTCATAGGGTTGTTCCACTGTGCTCCAGCACGCGTAGCATGACCACGGTATGTCTACGAAAGAATAGACATACTGACAGCAAGAATAGACAAGTCAGTACAGTTTGTCTATTCTTCCTGTCAGTGTGTCTATTCTTCCGTAGACATACCGTGGTCATGCTACGCGTGCAGGAATGCATTCCACTGCGCTCCAAAATAAAATAAGTAGAGTCAGCATAAAACGCAAACCATAAGTTGTTTGTTGCAAAATGTGCTGCTTTGGCGCATTTACCTCATGAATTCATGATGTAACTCATGACGCGTGGTTGATAATCATGGCAGAAGCCCCACAAAGTGAAAATATTTCCAAGTTTAATGATTACTTACTTTACTTTGGTGGTCAATGGTTAGACAATATACAGAAAGAAATTGTTGGGGAGAAAGACATAGAACCAATAACTTAGTAGAATCATGGCATCGTAAAAATATTGCTAGATATGACGTTGTGATTGGCTGAATTAACATATTTAATATGCATTTTTTTATTTTTTAAAACAAATAAGTATCATATAGGTAATTGTTTAATTTTTCATGCTAAATTTATTTTTTTGCTAACTCTACTCAAAATTTCTTGGAGCGCGGTGAAATCAATGTACCTATATGAACATTACAATAGCACAGACAATAGTGAGAACAATTGAATTTGGAGCGCAGTGGAACAACCCCTTTCATACAATGTGTAAAAAGAACTTTTTTTTTTAAAGACATCCGCTTTCAGAAACTACAAATTTAAAAATAACTTTAATTTCGGAAGTCGATGGCAATACAAAACAACAAATAGAATCAACCAAAAAGATTTTCATTTTTTGCGGGTGCGCGGGTGTTGTTTATCTATTATACATATATGTATATATTTACAAAAAAAATGTATTTGTGTATGTATATCAGCTGTCTGACACCCATAGTACAGGGTCTCCCTAGTTTGGGGTCAGATGGCCGTGTGTGAAAATGTTCCCACATATTATTATTATTATTATTATATACCATATCTATCTATTAAAAAATAAAACGCAGTACACTGTAAAAAGTTACCCCTATCAATAAATTATGCCAATCAAAAGAATAAAGATTTCAAACAGAGATCAACCCCTAAAATGCATATCTAAAGGTATTAGAGTAAGCTGCAAAACCAAAAGATCGCTACGAAAGAAATACTTACCTACTACGCTAACAAAACCATTAAAAAAAATAAAGTTTAAAAAAGTACTCTAAACTATTACGGCGTTGCATACATGGGTCAAGGATGGGTCTATGGGAATCAATCAGTAATCTTAAAAACAAATGTATAGCAGCATGGCAACAGCTGATAAAAAAAATCTGTCCGTACTAAGATCAAACAAGTCCTAAAAAACGTACAAAGGAACAAAAAGGAACTGTAGTTAATAGCCCAGACAAAATTGTTGAAAGAATCAATGAGTAGGTATTGGATTAATTAATCTAACAAACAATACTCATAGAAAAGCTCGTGTTAGCCTTATACAATTAGTCAGTGATAGCATTTTCCTAAAACCATATGGATATGAAGAGATACACAGAATTATGTTATCTCTAAACAACACCAACTCAGTAGGTTACGAATACGATGGTTTAGCAACAAAAATTCTAAAATATTATTCAGTACCAGTCTTAACGTTTTTAGTAAATCTAAGGTTTTCAAAAGGGAAAGTCCACAACATTAGTATATTTTAAACTAATTTACACACAATTTTATTGTTATTAATTTAGATAAGCGGATTCAGACAACAGGCATACTATTTGAAATGTCAAAGGCCTTCGACTTAGTATCACACAAACTGCTAATTAATATACAACATAGAAAAGTACCTACGGGATGCGGGGCCAGCACTTCAACGAATAAGTAGAAACTTATTTAAATAACAGAATTCAATGTGTAGAAATCGAAAGAATCGATAGTAAACTAGAAGTAAAATCATACAGATCAAATTATAAACATATAGGTCTGGTGTAGGTACTCAAAGGGTTCTTAGTTCAGTATTAATTCTACTCTATAAATGACCTTCCTGAAGTTACTAATAATCACTCACCTATGTTCTCTGTACGCTGACGACATATCGTTTTACACACAATCGAATAATACTGACATTACTAAATATACAACTGACTAAAAACAATACAATTGAATCGACAATAACTTAATGAAAATAATCTACGATAATCCTAGCAAAAACGAATCTTATTCAATTTTGTACCTACATATGGACGAGAAAATAGGACCTTAGACATCAGATAGAGGAATTAAATTAAAAGAATTAAATGAAACGACATTTCTTAGTATCGATTAATAAACTCTGCAACTGGAAGGCCCACCTCAAGAAAGTCAGATCATCGCACAGAAACACCTAATTAACAGAAAGTCAGATCATCGCACAGAAACAAATGTATCTGGCGCTGATGCATTATTTCTGTGTTATGCTCTCACTCGTTCTGCAAAAATGCATAGCAGTAATGCGCCTATGGGAATCTTACAAACCTTTTTTTAACCCCCGACGTAAAAACGACGGGGTGTTATAAGTTTGACGTGTCTGTGTGTGTGTGTGTGTGTGTGTCTGTCTGTGGCATCATAGCTCCCGAACGGATGAACCAATTTTGTTTTTGTTTTTTTTATTTGAAAGGTGAATTAGTCGGGAGTGTTCTTAGCTATGTTTGATGAAAATCGGTCTAAGATGGCCGCCGCTACAAAATAGCTAATCACATATTTTTTCACAACTCCATCAATATGGGTATCAAATGAAAGGGCTTCACTTGTAGAATACTTTACACTATGATAAATTTCAAAGCCAAGATGACCGGCACCACAAAATGGCGAATTACATTTTTTTTTTTCACGACTCCCTCAATATGGATGTCAAATGAAAGGGCTTGACTAGTAGAATAATGCATACTGTATTGAAAGGGAATGAGGAATATTAATTAACTAACGAAATGAAAACTAAAAACTTGAAAATTAATTTTATAAACTCTAAACTAAGGGCCAAAGCACCGGTTCCCTGCAGTTTAAACAGCCGGCTGTTTAAACATAGGGTAGACTGGGTACGATTGTGCCAGAGTACGGTTGTGCCAATTGGACGTAGTTACGCAAAAAGAATCCAATCCACACTTTTTCCAAAATTGAATTATACATAATATTATATACCAAACGCATTCTCAGGGTGATATCTTTAATATCAAAAAGATCCATGTGACTAAATACAACTTTAGACGTATCTACAACTTCTCAAAACCAGACTAAATTACATTTAAAAACTTTCAAATAAAAATTAAATTAAAAATTTAAAAAACCCCCAACGCAAAACATAAAAGCAATTATTTAAAAAGTAAAAAATAATATCTTTTGTTGAGCCATCAAATGTTTGTTCGTTGAAATGGCGCTATAATGTCGCGGCGGGGTACCGCTAAGTCAGCAATAGCTAAATAGGTAAAATAGCGAACTCATGTATTTGCAATGAGATTTGACTTACGCGGTACCCCGCCGCGACATTATAGCGCCATTTCAACGAACAAACATTTGATGGCTCAACAAAAGATATTATTTTTTACTTTTTAAATAATTGCTTTTATGTTTTGCGTTGGGGGTTTTTTAAATTTTTAATTTAATTTTTATCTAGAGATTGAAAGTAATATCAAGAAGATGAGATTGCTCCAGATTTTTAATAAAAAGCATACAATAAGTTCAAGATACTAATATACTAAGACTTTAGGTGACGGAATCCTTTGCAATTCAGTCACCTAAAATGTCTTAGGGGTTACTTAAAATTTAGGGGTAGTTGGTGAAAACGGGCATAACCCTCCCAAAAATAGGTCTCCCCCAAGGGCGGGGTATAGCATGTTATCAAGGGCGTCCATGTTATCATGCAGGTATTGTGGTACTCAAAAGGATGCTAGTGCCCATCACTCTGTCGGCTTCCTAACCAAACCGGCGCGGTGCCATAAAAAACAAATATGTATTTGTATGACCTACAGGTGGGTGCTACGGGTCTAGCTGTTTGTGTATGCGGGTTTATATGTTTGTAAGCGCGTCCACGATACAGTGGAGTTTAGGCAATGTAAAAAGAAATTGAACAACGGAATTGTTACAACGAAAAATTTTCACGATTTTTCTATACCAACACTACGCTATCGGGTCTTATAAATTAGGGTACATTTTGAGGTAGATCGATAACGCACAGACTGATAACAAACGATAACCGATCCGACAGCCGTATTTAGCTATAGACACATTTTTTTGACGCACATTACAATAACTCAAGTGATTCTTTTGTATGCATTACAAAATGAATAAATAACAATCAATTGCCGCAAGTATGAAAGATCGTCATTTGATAACGGCTCGACCGATTTGGCAGATGTCTTTTTTTCTATCTTCGTAACTATAAATCTTTTGAAAAATCTACTGAATAGTTGGAAATATGTAAATTTTTGTATGAAAATGTCATTAATAAAATGTGTCGTTAGTAAATTACACCATTTAGGAAGTTGAAAATAATGATTGACTCCAATTTTCACATGACAAACATCATCCTCGTTTTCCAATACCCCATAAGTTAAGGCAGAGGTGTGCACCCACTCATAAAAAGAGAGAAAGCAAAACATCTTTAGTATAATTGTTCTGTGCGTGTGTATGTGACTAAACTCCTCCTAAACGGCTGGATCGATTTTGATGTAATTTTTGTGTGTTTCAGTGGGTTCAAGAATGGTTTAGATTTACAATTGGACCCGGTAGGTGGCACTGTAGTCGGGCTTTAGGACTTTTTTTATTATAAGGGCAGGACAACGTCTGCGGGTCCGCAAGCCATCAATCAAAAGGGAGAAAGCAAAACAGTTTACCTTCTATGTGAAAAATTACCCCACTTTATATCCTAATGAATATATTGCGCATTTAGGAAGTAGGTACCAATCTACCTAGGTACCTACTGTAGAATATACATGGACAAAACATTAGTACATTGTAAATTGTGACACTG
Organism: Charanyca ferruginea; assembly: GCA_947361185.1. Classification (NCBI taxonomy): domain Eukaryota; kingdom Metazoa; phylum Arthropoda; class Insecta; order Lepidoptera; family Noctuidae; genus Charanyca; species Charanyca ferruginea. Next base: position 21,769,913 of record OX376073.1, read on the forward strand.
AAAAATAATGTAGATATATTTACCTATTTAGTCAAATGTGGATCAGGTGAATTTAAGGGTGTTATGACCTAGGAGAGGTACGGTCGACGTTTGTCGCTGATTGTTATAATTTATATCTACATATTGCCAAAATAAAAATAAACTAATATCTCTCCGCTTTTTAAGCAATTTGACTCCCGTTCATTATCTAAATTATGTAATATAGCATAGTTTTATTGCCACCTTGACACTATCGGCCGATACCATCTCATGATCTACACCCGTAACAGACTTTCTTTATTGTCTATTCATTATTCAAGAACTAATGGACAGCTTGGTAATAACTTAGTTTTGTAGATTATTGGTAATCTGTACCTACCTCAACATTGTGTTGTACGTGCATTAAAGTCTAATAGTTTTTTTGACACTATTCCAGTGCTACGCCAAAACTAGGTACAGTCGCCAGCATTCCAAACCAAACTGTCAAATTTTCTTAATTGAACATAAACCTTTCAACTTTATTCTTTTGTGATGAAGTTCAAAAACTATCAAAGAAATTTGACAGTTTGGGGCAACTTGATGTGCTGGCCTCTATACATAAAAAAAAGAAAAAAAACATACCTCAAGTTCTTCCAGAAACTTGATCTCGTCCACATTTCTGGCGTTCTCCTCACTGGTAATGATTCTCCCGTTCGCACTCACTGCACCGGTCAGGTTTACATCCTTCAAGTGATCACCATCCACTTTAAAGTCATTCATCATGTGGTACGCACTGCTACTGTGTCCGAACTTCTGCATCGCATGCAGTATAGACTGGCCCTCATAATTTTTTAGCGTGTTCACACCACCGGGGTGGTCTCGCATGAATTTTTTCAAGTCATAATGATCACCGTTAAATTTGACCGGAAACAATTCGCGGGGTTCGTCCATGGCTGAGCTGTGATGGCGGCAGCCGCGCCCACGAGCAACCTGAAGCGACTAAAACACGTTATCAGTTGCTGTGTCCCGTGTGATATGAACAGATGTTTCAGTGCGCCTACTATTGGTGCGTGCAAACTGATTCACGGGCGCACCTTGCTACCTTGTCGATTAATTTAACATCAGAGCTATAAATGCTCATAAGAAATTAGTGGCGCGCCTAATTGTCCTGAAAGTGCGAATATTTTGCGGATCTATAAGTGCTACTGTGGTACATATAGGTAGGTTGTATTATGATTAGTAGTGAGAGCTACGCGTTCGTTTATGGCCAGGACGTGACTGCTTGTTCACTGCTCTACAAAATATTCGCTATCGCTTTTGACAATAGGTACCTGCCCACTTCAGTGACTGAAGTGCATGCGTTTGAAGGTGAAGGCAGTCACGATTTTTTGTTAGTAAAGACTAGCAACATAATTAAGTTCTCATAATAAACGAAGTAAAAGAAAAAAACGCTTATCCACAGGATTGTTAAAACACAAAACGTTTCAAGAGTCAAGATTTTTGATTACAGATTTTTGATAGATTGACGACACGGTTGGCCCAGGGTAAATATTTGTGTGATGAGCACTTGTGTTTGCCTTGTGTTTGGGTGTTGTTTATCTATATATGTATGTATTTAAAATGTATTTGTGTATGTATATCAGTTGTCTGACACCCATAGTACAGGGTCTCCCTAGTTTGGGGTCTGATGGCCATGTGTGAAAATGTCCCCACATATTAATATTAAAAATTAAGATTTAATGAACCTCTTGACGAGAGATTTATTGTCTCTCAAGTTTTTCTGCTATGTTAAATGAATGGAATTCTGATACAATAACAGTTTTAAGCGAATTCCGGCCTATCAGGTTGCTCAGCATGCTATGAAGAGTTCGATGCTCGGGGTTTCTCTGGTGGATACATTCGCAATGAAGTCATTCCAGAGAACTAAAGTCCCTGACATAGCGCGTAGAATCAGGCCCGAAGTGAAAATGGGCCGGCATGGCCGTTTGCAGACGGACAGACGGTAGAGGAGCAGGCACATTTTAATAACAGTGGAGACCGCGTTTGGGTAAGTGTAGCATGGGACGCCCTGCGGTACAATGGATTGACATTTTGAAGTGTAAGTGACTGTAAGTGACTGCGCAGCGGATGAATGCGGGCTGCACAAGACCGGGCTAGTTGGCGAATTATATTGATCGTTCTATCGATTCCAATAAAGATTTCATCAAATTTTTCAAATTTTTTGTGTTTTTTTTGAAAATCAAATCCTCCCCTCTTAAAAAATCACCCGTTATAAGTGAAGAAGTTGGAGTAAGAATTAATGCTCAGAAACTGAATGATTCGTCTATAACTTTCCTACAGACGAACAAAACGCTATTATTTTATATCAAGTCAATTAGGGCACATTTAGGGTCTGAACCTTTGATAGCGACTTTTGCTCAGAGGGCTAATTCACGTAATTTTATGACGCGCCGATGAAGTTGTAGTGCAGTTGAAGTTAAGTTCAAGTTTGAGTGATAAACAGTATTCTTGTAATCTTTAAACTGCGCGTAAGCTGCGTGTGAACTGCACGTCAACTGTACGACAACCAAACTCTACCAAACTTACTTATGGTGTACACACATGAGAAAAAAATATCGATCGATTACATTTCAATGAATATGACGTTATTATAATATTAAAATAATACCCCAGTACTGGATTGTCAAAAATATGCAGCAGCCAGAGAATTACTGGTGCGTGAATTTAAATTAAATATGATGGATGTTGGTACATTTACATCAGTTCTAGCAAATCCTACGTCATCCGCTGCTGCCACTTTATTTAAGATGTTCACGCATCAGTGAGGTCTTGTTACTTATATCTGATTGATATAATATAATATGTTGTGTAATTGAGATGTGACTTAAGGGGGCTGACATGTTCACGAGAACAAAAGCCCCTAAAACAAAAGATTAAAAAAAAAAAAAAAAATAATACCCCAGTACAGATTGTAGTGGGGAACACCCAAATATTCCGAAATATTTTATTCCGAATTTCGATATTCCGATTTTCAAAAGTCCGAATTTCATAATACCTAAAAATTATAATCTCTATTATTTAAAATCACGAAAGTTATTTTACCGAATGTCGTAAATCCGATTTGTTTGTTTTCCGATTTTCATATGTTCGAAGAATCAAATGCTCGATGGGTTCTCGGTCCGAAAAACGAAATTCCGAATTTCAATACTCGAAGTATTCGTTTCCCAGAAAATGTTTCATATAATATTTGGTTCTTGTATTTTTATTTCGACTATTATTGTTTCAAAGACTATTTACTAAAATGAAACATATTTCACAGAAACACAATTCAAAGCATTTTTTATCACATTTTTTTGTTTAACAAGCTTATCAAACTGTAGAATTACTTTTTAACGAATATTGATTATTCGGTGTATTTTTCCATGGAATTTATTTCAACAAAAATATATAGGTATAAAAAGAAAGACAATAACAAAAATAATCTTAAAAAGTCAATATGTTGTGCTACAAAAGTTAATGACAGAAACAAATTGCTGCAAAACCGACTCCACGTAGTCTTGTCTGCCCTATTCTCCTAGAGTGTAATTTAAATTCGCGTAGGCGCGGAGGGGCGAGGCGGCCAGCGAGCTGAGGAGCAGGTGGTTTTAACGCCCGCCGCCGCGGCTGAGGCTGGCCAGTAAGTAAATAATTTTTTGCAATTAAATTGTAACTTTACGGTTTGTGCACTAACGTCCTAATATTACACCGGCCAGTAAGTCGAAGCTGCGGTGGTGAGCGTGAATACCATCCGCGACGATCAGCTCGCGTGGTACCGCCGGAGCCCCGCAACGCCGTAGCCGTGACAGAAACCATGCCTGCTGCATGTTGCATGTTCGCTTGCATGTTGCATGCTCGCTTGCATGATGCATGCTTGTTTGCATGATGCTTGCTTGCTTGCATGCTGCATGCTTGCTTGCACGCTGCGTGCTTGCTTGCATGCTGCATGCTTGCTTGCACGATAAACGATTGCACGATAATGATAAAGATAATCGGAATTTTAATAATCGGAATTCGTATTTTTGATGTTTCGAATTTTCATTATGTCGGACTTTTTGTTATTCGATCTTTTGAAACTCGGTATTTTGAGAATAGTAATTATAAACGTTCGGAATATTGAAATTTTAGTATTATAAAAATAGGATGAATGATAAATCGGAGTTATTGAGAACCATTCGGAATTATGAAAATCGGTATTTTGAAATTCGTATTTCTGACTTTCGGAATAAAGTTTTTCGTATTTATGTAGTGTACCCATTGTAGTGATTTTTAACTGTAATTTTGAGACGTCTAACGAATAGTAGAATACCGATCATGATGCGTTCCGAAGCACGCACCAAAGACGCGCAGCAGTAGAATGCCGTTATTGCGCTCGCGTGACGCGAACTTGACGCGAGCGTGTCTGACAGCGGCAGAGAATACGAAAAGCGTTGTTTTGATCGAAACTTCACTGCAACTGTACTGCACCAGCACTTTGTTACGTGAATTAGCCCACAGGACGCGAAAAAGAAAAGCTCAAGACCACCTTCGATTCAAAAACTTCAAAATTCTATTCGGTTCGACTACTCATAGTTTCACCGCTTTAAATAACTTATTAGATTGATTGCACCAAAGAGCCAGTTGCAATGACACAGGGCGTCTCGTCCTTGGCCCTATAGCATCAATAAAAATTGATTTCTTCGTTCATTCTGGGTTACTGGATATGCCCATATTTTCGATAGATGTGGATCAAAACATCCTCATTATTTTTGGAAGTATATTACTGGTGATACATAAATGGGGCTCAATTGTCCACCCAGGATCATTTTTATAGGTAAAGGGCAGGAACAAATGCTCATATCAGGGTTCTAAATTCTGACGATTGTTTCAACACCTACCGGAATCAACAAAAGAAGAATATTGGAGGACCAATTTTTTGGCGGTATACTTGGTGTGATTTTGTTTAAAACCAGTTTGTACCTAACAAATTCGGCCTAAAAGTTGCCAATGACAATTTAAAAAAAAACGAAAGTTACCACGAGGACATATTATTATTATTGATCGATACCTATCTACCTACTTTATGCTAATTTGGGTGTCGAAACAGTTATTTTAAATGGAAGGTAAAAAGTGCTTAGTGCTATCATTTTATGATCGTTGTGTGTTGACCAAGTTGACCATGGCACGATGTCACGATGTCATGAATAAGATAAGTCTCGTTTCGGTATTTTCGCCTTGAGCACGGTAAACCTAAACGTTGAGGTGCAGTTTGGTACCGAAAGAGGCATATGACAAAGCATTCATCATCATTTCAGCCTATTGCCGTCGGCGTCCACTGCTAAACGTAGGCTTCCCCCAGAGATCGACAGCCGACCCGGGACAAAGCATAGGACGATAGTATCTACTAATACTTATACTGTGGCATAGGGGAGAGTTATTTTCCAAGATGCTTAGGAGATAAGATACTGTTGTGAGGCTGTTAGGTACGTTACATCTTACTGATCGGTATTACGGGAGACTTTTGCTTTGACTTCTACCAAAAAAATAGTTGACCACAAAACAATCTTTCCACAGTTCCCATAAAATAAAGTCGCTCCCGTTGTCTGTATGCTAAAGATCGTTTAAACTGCGCAACGGATTTTAATGGGGTTTTCATCAATAGATAGAGTGATTCAAGAAGAAGGTTTATACGTATAATTTCACCCGTCACACATCTACATTGCACCCGTTCGAAGCCGGGGCGGGTCGCTAGTAACATATAACTAGATAATTACTGAAAGAACACCGAAGCAAGTAAGTAGGCAAAGGGCCCGAGAGAGTTTTAAGTACTTAAGTAGCTTTTGAAATGACCAGTGGTTTACCAGAACCACTGTTAACCACCAAGTGGTGAAGTTGAAGTACAAATGGCAGTTACCTTTTCAAAATTTGGTGGTTTATCACCTGTATACCTATCTGTTTGACAGTCATGCCAATCCCTTAATTATTAACGTTAAAAATAGTGAAGCTCGTGGCTAAGTTAGAGCCGTCCATATCGATCGGTCAAAGGTTAAGCTACGCTAGCCGTGGTCGGTTTGTGGATGGGTGACCATCCCTTTCATACCGAGTTCACGCCGTGCCTCAGAAAGCACGTAAAGCTGTTGGTCCCGGCGGTCATTTGTAGATCTTTGGCAGTCGTTATGGGTAGTCGGAAGCTAGAAAGTCTGACCACCAGTCTTACCAAGGGGTATCGTGTTACCCAGTAACTGGGTTGTGGAGGTCCGATAGGCAGTCGCTCCATGTAAAGCACTGGTATTCAGCTGCATCCGGTTAGACTGGAAGCCGTTCCCAATATTGTTGGGAAAAGGCTAGGTAGAATAGAAAATAGCGGACTTACGTTGATCAGTTTATTAATATTCCGACGTTTATTAAAATTTATGAACCTAGGTAACGCTAAATAAAGTTTATTTGTATTATAACCGCAATAAGTAATCAAAGAAAAATACAGGTAATTGACTCAAACAGCTTGACGTCGCAAGATGGGAATTGTGACATCTAAATAGTATGATCATAGAGAATGTTTTCTTTTGTCTTCTTACCTTCTTTTTAAAACTCTAGACCTACAGCGCGACCTAGCATTTCAAAGTGAAAACAACTTTGAAATGCTAGGTCAGGGTTTCTTAAAGTGGGGTTCACGGACCCCTTGGGGGTCCGTAGCATGTGTATCAGGGGTCTGCAGTAGGTCAGTTAACTCACAACATACTTATTAGGAAATTGTGTAGTAAACTCTGCATTTCTGGGCGGAAATCATGAACTCGAAATAAGGCTTGTTTTCTTATTAAACAATAATATATCCCCCCCCCCCTTTCAAAGGGGTCCGTGGAATTGTGGAATTGCAGTGGCTGAGCAATTGGCACTTGCGTTACGCTGCTTGTCGCGAGTTGGATTCCCGCTTGGATCAAATATTAAGCAAGCGTAGTAATTAATGCTCGTGCCTTCTCGGAGCGAGGACTTGAACACTTCTTTGTTCGGAACTTTACCAATTTTATTGCAGTATCGATCTTTCGGCTTGCGTAGCTATCCTTTTCTTTTTCAATATTTGCGTGGTTTTTTTTTCATATATTTATATGAATATATAATTATATTTCATTGTTTTTGACTACAGCAACAAATTTTTTTCAGTAAAATTTTTCATCTAAGTTACGATTTCGGAAAAATTGAGTTTCATAATAAAAAAAGAAAGTTCCTAACTCGGAAAAGGTGCATAATAAGGCCAGGCTTCTCAGAAAATAAATGGTTTTTATGGTCAAGGTTAACCCGATATTATAATAAAATTGGAAGGTTAAAAAATTAAAAATTTTACTGTCCCAAATAATTTGAAAAAAAGAAATGTTTTCTTTGCTGCTTCTTTGCTCCCCCTAAGTGCAACACCAACTCTGCTCACAAGATAACCCCCTGACCGACCTTTTCCCGCAGTGGAACTGTAATAGGCTTGTATTCAGTGGCGTAGCTATCATAGGGCCTCTGGCCATCAAACCTCGAACTAACTTAGCAAAAAAAACTTAATTGTCTAGTACCTATGTCTTCCCTATGTTATTTGTTTCATGTCTGTTGTTTTCTCTTTCATGTTGTTATGTAGGTACCTATTGTCATACTGGTATGTTGCTGGTGAGTGTTGCACAGATATTCATGTTGCACCATGCAGTTGCACTTAGTCGCATTTTTGCATGATAGGTATTTATTTAATTTTATTTTTATATCATCTGATAATTTGGGAGCACCGTAGTGCCCCCGCCAAGACGAGCCAAGCGCGCATACTCCTTTCACTCTACCAATTTAGATTTCTATGTTGCCAATGCTTCCTTTATTTCTTTCGCTGATGCAAGTTTTAGTTCATTGACCGATACCCTTGGTAACTTTGTGCATCGGAGCTGCAGTCAACTGAAAGCTCATTTGTTTAATGACTCATCATCGTTATCATCATTTCAGCCGAAAGACGTCCACTGCTGGACATAGGCCTCCCCCAAGAAATGGGAGGTTTTACCATAATCGCCACGCTTGGCAGGCGGGTTAGCGATTGCAGTATAGTTGTTACAAAGGCACAGAGAACGCTGCTGCCCATTCTCTGGTGAGTCCCTTAGTCGGAAAGATATGGGATGGTGCTATTCTTTACGTCCGACACCATACGGACTAATGACTTAGGTTTAATGACTGCCATATCAATACTCAACTGTAGGTAACTTTTCCAACTTTAAGAATCTGTAGGGTCAGAGTTACTTGCGCATTGCGTCAGGGCGTTTTCAACACAAATCTTGCGCACTCAACCCTTCGTCCCCGTAAACTCCTACACATCATCGAGTCGACAGAGGTCACCGAGGCATCTATATGTTCCTACTACCTACCTACTCATCATTAATATCTCAGAGAAAAACTCGTGGCTTCACTTAGTCCTAACGACCTCTCCCTTTAGGGCTTGTACTATCGTGGACACACCCGCCTGACCTACACTAAGTTCATTTTAGCTTGCACTCAAAAGATGGAACCGCTCTCTACCCCGCCCCGTTGACTTCGCAGGCGCCAAGGGATTTTTTTTTAACTGAGCAGGCGGGTAAGTCCGCTATAGAGCCTATAGTACACCAAACTGCAATGCGACGTCGCATCGCACACGTCTGTGAGAGAGAGAGAGAGTAACCCGTCGTAACATACTTTTACACAGCAGATTTCTGTGATGCGACGCGTCGCATCGCAGTTTTGTGTACAAGGCCTAAGGCCGGCCATACACGGACTGCTCGAGCAGTTATGCATTGATCAACATACACGGACCGCTCGAGCAGTCATAGTCAACCGCTTGAAGCTGCCATTGATAACTGCTGGAGTAGTTCATACCAACTGCTCGACAAAGCAAAACAAAAAGCGGGTGGCGCGCGTGACGTGGAATGATGATCGCGGGCGGAGAGACTGCGCGAGAGCTGCCGACAGCTCGAGAAGTTAGTGTATGGCTGGCGACTGCTTAACCGTACGATAAAATTTCACCGTGCGGCCGACCGCCCGAAGCTGTCGCGACTGCTCGAACGGTTCCGTGTACCTATGTGTGTACGTAGAAGACCATAGTTCATCATGCAGTCGCAGTTTGAAGCAGTCGATCCTGACTGCTTCAAGCTGCTCGTATATGGCCGATCTAAGAGAAACTCTTATTGTGGAGCAACGATTTTTTTTAAAGTATCATAAAAGATGTTGTTTGTTTAAGTTCACAAAAGGTTGTCTAAGCTGTTCATCTATATTTTGCCAAAAGTCCCCAAATGGAAATCCTCACAACCTATTAAAAATTCAAATTTTCTTATGTCGCGCCTATTAAAAAAAGCCGTTTACGAACTTTTCTAACTTGAAGAGTTATATTGATTTGAATTATTATAATTATGTAAATAAATATTTGTTAATACCGCGTTTTTTTTTGTTACTTTACAGCCTGAAAATTGCTAAAACCTGAATATTTGAATTCGCGGGTTACCCCAGCAGTTTCACCTTATTAGCTAATGAAACAACTTAAAAATGGAGTCGGCAATGAAACAACACTTATTATGTAAGCATTTTTATTGAAGTAGGCACTACTATGTAAATAATTATACTAAAAAATATGTATAAAAAAATATTCATAGAAGTCTTCCTTCAGACGTGAGCAATTTATTAGACTGATGATAGTGATTATGTTTTAACACAATGTCCCCATTTATCAGTCTTATTACACGTTATGCAATATACTATACCTAAGCAAGTTAGACTCAATTACAATAAATTAAAGTTAGTTTATCGATATTTTATTATTAAAAACTACCTTTTGCCCATGACTTCGTGAATGTCGATTATCGCGGATGCGGACAAAGTCGCGGTTTATTAAGTTACCTATGTCCTTTCCCAGAGTTCAAGCTATTTTCATACCATCAAAATCGGTTCAGCCGTTTCGATAAAACGTAACAGACAGAGCTACTTTCGCATTTATAAGTATGGATAATAGTGATCCATATGAAAATTTACGGAGACGAAGTCGCGGGCAGAAGCTAGTATAACTAGGACCAAAATCTATGTGCGTGGCGAGAACATACTTAAATAAAATTCTAAGTGAAATAAATCTAGTTATTAAGAGCGTGTATTCGATACATGACGAAAACTTCATATTTTCGCGTCTTAAAGTTTACTACAGAGCCAAAATTATTAATAATAATTAACGAAAATATTACTAATAAGTATTAAAAACAATATTAAAAAGTACAAATTCGTTTTTGACAATTTTTTTCACCAGTATTTGAATAAAAACATAACTGATATTATTTTATCAAAATAAAGGTTATGCTTAATCACAGATGATATAATACTAAAGTAGCTTAATATACAGAATATTTTTCAGCCCGATATACGAACTCATTTATTTTAGACAATTATTTTAAAAAGCACTGTAAAACATCGCGCGCTGTCGATTGCCGATCAATTTCAATGATTCGTGCTTATGTATTTCGTGCGTATTTCTTTTTCTGATGCACACAAACAGACCATTGTATTGTACTAGTATGTGTCAATGCTGCTACGCCGTTCTAGCAATCGTTTAGATTTTGAGTTGCACTAAATCGAATACGCGCTCTTAACTTATTTACCTACTTATTCTATGACAAGTTGATGACAACATTGGATAAATACCTATCAAGTAATAAGTTGATTAATATATTAATATTATTTTTTTGTATTTTTATTTCATAATAAGGCTTCCTTACTTTTGGAAGCTATCTTAAAATATTTAACAGGAGTAAAACTAAAGCTAGAACTATCACAATTATCTGACTTAGAATAACAATTTTGCATGAAAACCATGCAAGCACCTGTGTATAATCCTTTACTTTTTAATTCATTAATTTGTGATAAAACTGGTTGTGTACAATTTTTTAAAAGAGGAACCATTTTGCTATTGTCAAAAGACTTGAATGGGCATCCACCCTCAGAGCATGAATTGTCTATGCTCTGGATTCTTTGGCAGTTCACTGAAGCATAGTTTTTTTTACATCCTTCTAATCCATACATATGTCTTATACCATACATGTATTTCTTTTCATCCTTCTCCCAGTTATGGCAACAACTGTGATTGCCTGTCGGATGCAACCTGTACTCTGACCTCCAAAAGTTTACAGCTTCTTCTACAGACATGCCAATATCTTTTAAAAATAAGCTGTAGTGAAACCTCTGTGTATGAGACAGTCTATGCCTTCTTCGCAGGTTTTGATGCAGATTTAGCATACAAGGCGGGAAATACATAGATGCTGAGTCCACATCTTTACTCAATAATACATTAGTCATATCTTTAGAAAAAGTAAATTCTTTTTTGACCTTGTGAAGAAGCTCCATTATTCTTGAGTCACTCTTGAGAGGTGCTACATCAGTTTTGTTTATATGGTTAATTAAGTTTTCTCTAAAAAGATGTATCAAATATTGTTTCCATCGTCCACATGGTATGACTGCCATACCATTTGTTATTTCAACTTGTCTTCTAGCTACAAGGTGTAGACATTGCTTAAAATTCAAACTAATATTGTGCACAGAGCAGTTGCTACTATGTGCTGAACAAACATGCTGGGCCACATCTTTTAACATCAAATGTTGACATAATATTTGCAGCGATTCAATAAGTTTCGGTACGTTGCCGTACTTCTTAATACTCCTGAGTAGTTTTTTAGCAAAAGATCTCATTTCATAGGCAGTTAGAAATGTGAGTCGACGTTTGAATAGCTCCAATTCAGCCCTCAAAATATATCCAGAGAACTCCTTGTTTTCGCTTAAAATCGATATAATGCACAGTATAAAATGGCCAATGTTATCGTATATACTTCCTTCTACAACATATTCGTTGTATGTAGGGGGCTTCTCACTTAAAATCGTTTTTAAATGCCCTAACCTGTTAACAAGAATAACTTCTAATAAATGTGCGGGCAAGTCACCTTTAACTGGGGTTAAATAGAAGAATGACATTTTGGCTTCAAATTGTTACGTCCCCTATCATTTTAGCTTCACCAAACAGCAATTTAAAATAAAAAAACATTTTTTTGCGGATTAAGTGCACAATAATGTTTTGTTGTTTATATGTCATTTGTCATTTTGTCATAATACAGAGCACAGAACATACAGAGTAACAGAATACAGATTATCACTTTAGCAGATTGACATCATGTCAAAGTCAAATTCAAAGTTGCGATCTCCATTGCTGTGTTACCAATGTACTCTGTGTGTGTTACTACGGTGAAAATTATTGGTGCTGCACCTTTCGCTCTCGAATAGGAACGATTTAGTGCAACCAATATTTTTTCTATTATACTCAATTAAATCACCAACCTCTACAATAGAATATTGTTATTGTTTCTTGTTTTGATAATGAATTTCACACTCAAAAAAGAAATTTCAAACAGAAGAATAACGGCTACTTGTCATCTCACACTCCCATTCTTTGACTAATCGCATTAAACCACACATCATACTTACATTCTACACCTGCACCTAAGCTTAGCGGATACCTATTCAAAACGCCACTAATGCTGCGATAAATATGGCTGGCTACCTACGGCCCAAGTAGACTAACAAAAAGGAAAACAATCTATTTGAAGAGAAGAAGATCGCATCGCATTCGCGTCACTATAAACGTCAAAAAAGTGAAGCCTCGTACTGCGATTTGTATGATGCTCTTTATTTTCGGAAATACTAATTGAAATCAATGCAATTGAGATTATTGGATTAATTTAAATTGGTCATCGTGCACATTGCAACATTCCTTGTGTAATTGTATGCAGTGGACGTGTATGAATTAACCATATCGGAATGTGCGTTGTTTATCTGCCATGTACTTATGTCGGAATTTCCTAAATAGACTAGACGTTTGATGTCGGGGCCGCGTATAAAAATAACATTGGATTGTCGCGTCGGGTCCGGAGGGCTGTACCCGCTTGCGCCATGGTTCTGATGATGGCTCCGAGGATATTGTACCTCACCGCGGTGCTAGTGTTAGGTAAGCCTTGTGTATATTTATCATTGTCTTCATAAAACCAATGTTTGAACTCTGATAAAAATAATAATTTATTGTGATATGCAGGTTTTTTCGTGAAAGATAAGTTCTAATAGCCTATGTTTGTTTTTTAATGTTCCATTGTCTGGTGCCACTTTGTTGACAAATACTAGGTATAACTTTATTTACATTACAATACTTAGTTTTATTTACTGAACACATTTTATAACATTAAGTACTCATTAATTTCGTAAACTTATATGTGTAATTCAGAACTTGGTTTGATTCAAATAAATCATGTGATGTTGTTTAAAAGGTTTTACCTAATCAAATAAAATTTATTTATTATCAACTTGTAATATTAAAATATTCAATCAGATTGAATGTAATTATCAATTACATGATCGTAGAACCTTTTGATAAACATTTATTAATTTAAATACTTGTTTAAGAATGTAAACATTTCTACTAGTTTCCTAGTTTCTGCATTTACATTTAATTATTTATTTACATAAAACATGATGGACACATTATAATACAAAACATTAATATATACAAATCATAAATATCAAAATATTAAAATTATTTACAATTCTAAGAAAAAGGCAAAACTGGTTTTAGTTTAAAATATTTTGGTCTGTTGCCATTGATCGCCAACATGTATCGGCCAAGCATGGTGATTACGGTTGGACCCCCCTTGGGGGAGACCTGTGCCCAACAGTGGGCGTCTAATGGTTGACATGATGATGATGATGATGATGCCATTGAAATAATCTACTAAATCTTTATAAAGATATGTAAGTTATTTGCAAATTTTATCCAATAAAAAAACTTAAGCATGCATTCATCTATCCTCCAACAAGAGGCTAATATGCCTGTTTCATATCCTCTAAGTATGTAAATGTAACTAAATATCTGAAAAACAAAACAGTGACAGGTATGTTGTGGCACCAAGCTGCAGTAGCTGAGATACCGTTATTAAACCCACTATGGTGTTAATAAAAATGTAAAAAATGATCTTAGTACATCAAGGAGGTTTATTTAAACTATAAATAAAAAGGTCTTGATGTACCTCATCTTCTAATATATAAACTTCTCGTGTCATAGTGTTTGTTATCGAACTCCTCCGAACAGCTTGACCAAATTTTTATTTTTATTTTAAATATATATTTGGTAGGTCTGAGAATAGGCTGTAGGCTACTTTTTTTTTTATTTATATGGCAAAGCAAAGGTTTCCGTGTCTTTTAATATTATTTGTAAGCAATACAAAAGAACAAATGCAGTAAATTGTATATAAGCAGGGTTAAGAGCATATTCTCCCTACAGTATCTTAGACAAACTTTCAAGTACAACATGTTGGAAATTAATTAACTTTTTTTATAAAACATTGCCCCACACAAATTTACAAACATAAAAACTCTCATACCCTAACAGCCAGACACAGAACAAATATTTGTAGGTAGGTCACACAAATTTTTTTTGCTTGCGGGGATCCAAACTCGTAACACCCAGCGCAGCAGCCGATTGCTCAACCACTACGCCAACCATGTTGACAAATTAACTGATTTAAATTTAACTTGATATGTTTACATAAATATATGTCTAAAGCAGAAGAGAATACCTATTAAAAAAAAAATGGTATTTAGAATAGAATAGAATAGCATTTATTTGCAATTATGGGTAATACATAAGTAGATAGTAGTAGGTATACATCAGAGTTCTGCCATATTTCACCATTCGGCATGCAAACATTTTCATTAAGTATACAAAATTGTTAAAATTTAAATAGGGTATTTTACTCTATGCGAGAAAAAATCTATAAGTATGTTATTGAGACAGTTGAGGCATAAAGCAGTCGGAAAATGTAAGTTTCAGTTCATAAAATAACAAAACAATTTTTTTAATTCAATTCAAAGTTTTCAGTATTTTTAATCTGTTATAAAACACCGTGAAATAGTAGCGGCCATGTCATTACGCCATACGGCTGTGTAAACAAAAAATTGACAACTGTCAGTCAACCTATTGGCGTAATTTAGGCTTTGTACTTTTATTTTTTTCGTAACCAACGTAATTTTTTCATTATTACAGCTATTACAAAATATGCTTTTAATTATTTTTAAATGATATACAATTATCATATTTAATATGAGCTCATTTGATACAAAACGAACTGACGTCATTTACGCTGAGCAATATGGCGTCCAGTAAGAAGCGTTTTCATCAAACTACGCGCGAAATTTGAAAATTTAAAATTTAGATGCATTTTTATGATTATTATTATGTTATATAAAAAATTATTGATTCACTAATTGATTGAATAAAAATTTTGTGTTTTTTTTGGTGGCATATTAGCACTACAGAATTTCATTGAAACACTTTGGGTGTAATACCCTGTTCTCTTTAAAACATTAAATTAATTATTACATTCAATAAATAAAATTATTAAAATTGTCATTAAAAACATTAACTTAATTATTACATTCAATAGGTAACAAAACTTATTACTATATTAATACTTATTTGAAGTTTGCATGGGACGCTGTGCAGTAGTAACTAGTAAACTCCCTTAAAAGCTAATATTATCCCTATGTGTCACACAGGTACCACCAAAGCTAATAGTTATAGAATATTATTGCATTCAGGTTAGTGAGTAATTATTGATAAAAGCAGTGGTCACTAATTTCTGGATAATTGAATCACCATGAAAATTATGTCTAATGTTAGTTTTATCATTAAACAACACAGCCTTGTTTAATGTCAATAATATCTTAATTTATCTAGTGAGTTTACACAGGAATATATAATTAAAAGTTTTATTGAATCTCTCGGTCTGTGAACTGAATAAGACTTTTTAGGGTTCCGTAGCCAAATGGCAATAAACGGAACCCTTATGGATTCGTCATGTCTGTCTGCCTGTCCGTCCATATGTCACAGCCACTTTATTCCGAAACTATAAGAACTATACTGTTGAAACTTGGTAAGTAGATGTATTTTGTGAACCGCATTAAGATTTTCACACAAAAATAGAAAAAAAACAATAAATGGGAACCCCCATACTTAGAACTGAAATACAATTTTTTTTTTTTCTGAAATACAATTTTTTTTTTTTCATCGAACCCATACGTGTGGGGTGGGGTATCTATGGATAGGTCTTCAAAAATGAAATTAAGGTTTCTCATATCAGTTTTTTCTTAACTGAATAGTTTGCGCGAGAGACACTTCCAAAATGGTAAAATGTGAGTCCCCTCCCCCCCTGTAACTCTCTCAAGAGAATGAAAAAACTAAAAAAATATATGATGTACATTACCATGTAAACTTCCACCGAAAATTAGTTTGAACGAGATCTAGTAAGTAGTTTTTTTTTAATACGTCATAAATCGTAAACCGCAATTTAAAAAAATACACTATTATTAAAATATCGATCAAAGTTGCAACGAACTACAAGAACTTTTATATTATGTTACTTGCTGCTACGGAACCCTTCATGGGCGAGTCCGACTCGCACATGGCCGCGTCCGACTCGCACATGGCCGCTTTTTTTTATTCGCTTGTCTAATGATAAATTAATTTAAATACTAAAAAAAGTAGTACACAGGCCAGCACATCAAGCTACAACAATCGGTCAAATTTCTTTGATAGATTTTCATCTTTATCACAAAACTATAAGGTTCATATTCAATTGGGAAAATTTGACAGTTTGGTATGACTTGATGTGCTGGCGTCTGTACAATATTTCCACATAACTATACACATGAATAAAATTGAAGTGTCTGTAATGTTAAAATAACAGCATTTTACTGAATGCATTTGAATGTTTATATGGTACTAATAATAACAAAACAAAATATTTTAAACATTTTTGTCTGTCGGTATGTTCCGGCAAATATCCGAAACGGCTGGTCCGATTTTGACGGGACTTTCACTGGCTGATTATATTAGCTGATAGTATTATCGGGCGTAACATAGGCTACTTTTATTTTAGAAGAATAATTAGGGTTCCGTGCAAAAAAGTAAAACCCCACAGATAATGAGATAACCTAAATTAACGTGGACGAAGTCGCGGGCATCAGCTAGTAAATCATCATCTCAGCCGAAAGACGTCCACTGCTGGACATAGGCCTCTCCAGGTGGGGGTTTTGCCATAATCGCCACGGTTGGCAGGCGGGTATGGTTGTTACAAAGGCACAGAGAACGATGCTGCCCATTCTCTGGTAAGTCCCTTAGTCGCCTCTTACGACACCCACGGGAAGATATGGGATGGTGCTTTTCTTTACGTCCGACACCACACGAACTCTAAATAGATAGAGAGCTAGTAAATGAATAGATAGAATCTATAGGTCTTTTGTACACGACAATTTTTACACAGCTTAGCTCTATGGTTTTATGAATCAGATTTTGAGAACTTTCTGTCTATCATTCCGGTTTGTATTATAATAAGAAAATATTTTTGTTAAAGGTACTCAAGTATCGTCATTAACTGCAGCGCCGCCTTCTGACGAGAATTTCCCGCCTCGGCCGAAAGAAGGCCGAGTCACCACCAGGTACTGTGAATTCTTCAATGGTTCCCAAACGTCCACATGCGATACCGCCAAGAACTCAACATGCGTCCCGAACGTTATCAAAGAAGAGTGTCAACCTGTTGAAGCAGACAAAAGTAACCACTGCTTTGTACTATGGCAGTTCAACAACGTCACAGCATATCCGAAGGTGAAAGGATGCTTCGTGGATACTGTGTCATGCACAGACAGGACGTCCAACTGCAGACTGCACAATTCCAAGCTGCCGCTCCTCCACTGCTGCTGCGAAGGTGATATGTGCAATCAGAACGTAGTGTTCCCTGGTGTAGAAGCTGGAATGTCCTCGCAGACTGACATGCCTCCAGAGATAGTGCACGCATCTCCAGTCCCTAGCGCTGACGATGACACGAAGGCAGTCATAGCTTACACATTAACTCCCCTGTTTCTGCTATTTGCTATCCTCGTTGGTTGTTACCTGCTGTATAGGAAGCGCAAAGGAACTTCTTTTGCTGAACTAGCTAATGGGGAGGCGTCATTGTCGAGGCCTCCATCAGCTGGCGCCGGCATGGACAACGAAGTGGTCGGTCTAGTGGGGCAGGTGACGTTGTGCGAGGTCAGGGCAAGAGGACGATTTGGAGCGGTATGGAGAGCCAAGCTCGGGCAGCGAGACGTGGCTGTCAAAGTCTTCCCTTTACAAGACAAACAGTCGTGGTTAGCAGAGCAAGAGATCTTTAGACTCGCGAGGATGGATCATCCAGATATCCTTCATTATATTGGCGTGGATAAGAAAGGCGACAACCTCCAGGCTGAATATTGGCTTGTCACAGCTTATCATGAGAAGGTGGGTAATTTTCTACTCTTTATAGCCTATTTTACGTATACATGTACCTATAATGTCGATAAACTGACAAACAATGTTTTGTCAGGCAAGCAATGTTTTCCAGCATGCATCACCTCTCATGTGTAAAATCTATACTAATATTATAAAGCTGAAGAGTTTGTTTGTTTGTTTGGTTGAACGCGCTAATCTCAGGATCTACTGGTTCGAATTGAAAAAATATTTTTGTGTTGGATAGTCCATTTATCGAGGAAGGCTTTAGGCCCTGCAAAGCCGGGTCGGGTCGCTAGTATTACATAAGTCTTGATCGTCACTCGGTAAAATATGGGAACGTTAAAAATATCCACCTGCATCTTGATCGATATCTTCAATAAGCAATAAAGAATTTACACTTAACGCTCTTAACGCTACTATATTTTGATAAAAAAGTTTTAATATGTGAAGTCCTAAAATATCTTATAGTATTTTCGCAGTTAGAAGTCTAGCTACATGTTTTTTCCAGGGCTCCCTGTGCGACTATTTAAAAGGTCACACGCTAACTTGGGTAGAGGCTTGGCGTATTGCGGCGTGTGTAGCGCGAGGGCTTGCCCATCTTCATGAAGAGGGAGGTGGCAAACCAGCCGTCGCTCATCGCGACTTTAAATCCAAGAACGTCCTCCTGAAAGCTGACCTAAGCGCTTGTATTGCGGACTTTGGCCTAGCCTTAATATTTGTGGCAGGGAGAGGATGCGGTGATGCCCATGGTCAGGTCGGGACAAGACGGTACATGGCACCAGAAGTGCTGGACGGAGCTATCAACTTCACGAAGGACGCTTTCCTAAGGATAGACATGTATGCGTGTGCGCTTGTGCTGTGGGAGATCGCTTCAAGGTGAGTCTGTTTTTGTCATTTAAGTTGCAGCGTCAAAAATTTTAATGCAATGTTAAGAAATCGTATTAATTTGTATTACAATATGTCTTCATTACCACTATCGAATAACAAATATCACATTGACGTCATATATCAGATTTCGCCTACACCGCCACTTTTGGAGCTGTATTTTATTTTAATCAGTTTCTAACTAGAAATAACAGGGCTTTATTTAAAAACAAGATTCTTTGATTGTATGATTTCGATAGCAAGAATAACCCTACAACCTATGCATTCAGTATATTGGCAGACCTTTCTAGTGCACTAGACATCGAATATACGAAAACTAAGTTTAGAAACGCTCCATTTATGTTTTAGGTCAAATCCATCACTTCTGGATCGAGCTTTTGCGTTTGAATGATTGATTCAGCGAAAGTATTTATACTTTTGAGAGAATCGAATGTATTGATAGTATTCATGAATCTATTTGAAGGAAAGTTGTGGCGGCAGTAGTGACTTTACATTTTTGCCGCCCTTACCTCTACAATTGTCAATTCCCAGATTATTTTTACAACAATCCAGCAATTTGGTAGTGGGAAGACTATCGGCCTAAGCATGACGCTTTCACGATGAAACGGCTGAACCAATTTTGATTTAATTTGGTATGTTAATAGCTTGAACCCTGGGGAAGGACATGGGCTACTTTAGAATCCGCGACTTCGTCTACATTCCGCGATAACCAACACTAAGGCTAAGAACTCACGTTGCGGTTTTCACCCGCGTCCGGCTGCGGTAGCTTTTTGTAGAATGCAGATATAAATGTAAAAAAAAAACCAACCGAATTGAGAACCTCCTCCTTTTTGAAGTCGGTTAAATATTAAAGCACATTTTACGACGCGGTTTACGCCCGCGGTGTGCGCGGTTGTTTGCGGCTGCGGGCGCGGGCGCGGGTGAAAACCGCATTGTGAGTTTTTAGCGTAACGTGGACAAAGTCGCGGCCCGCGGGCAAAAGCTAGTTATATATATTTTTATAGAATAGATGTTTTACCATAGAATATAGTAGTTTGTGATATCAATGGTACAAACTAGAAAAAAAAAACAGTCAAGTAACGATAGGTATTACTTTATAATATATTATATTGTTGAAATAACTACATTTTAGTGGTATTTAAAAAGTAAATCGCAAATTGTTTACATTGCTTTGTTTTTATCGTAAAATAACAGATCTTATTACATGCTGGCATTGAAATATTGATAATGTTATAACGATATTTGTTTAACGTCATAATTAAAAATAAGGCGCACGGATCGACCGGTCATGATGGTTATGCTACGCTTGCCGCGGCCGGCCCGTGGATGGGTGACCATGCATTTTATACCGTGACCCCTCTGTGCCTCGGAAAACGCGTAAAGCCGTTGGTCCCGGCTGTCATTAGTGGATCTAGAGCCGGTATTGGTAGTCAGAAGCAGAAATTCTGACAACCAGTCTTACCAATTACGGGTATCGTTTTACCCAGCAACTGGGTAGTGGAGGTGGTGTTCAGCTTAGACCAGAAGCCGACCCCAACATATTTGGAAATAGGCTAGAGAGATGATGATGTTTTAATGAATGATGTATAGAATACAGTATACAGTAACTTCGAAAGCTTGAGTCAAATGCATTTCCGACACTTCACCACAGGAAAGCTGCACCCTTTACATTATTATATTATTATATTGAACATTTGTAGATGCAGTGACGCGGCTCCAGAATTACCAGGACAATATCGTCTGCCTCTCGAAGAGGAGGTAGGCTCACATCCTAGTCTTGAAGATATGCAGGAGGCTGTGGTGCAGAGGAAACTCAGGCCGCATATACCACCGCACTGGCGAAATCATCCCGTAAGTAGAACTGTAACACCTCTCCTAATTCTGTCTTCTGGACACCCAAAAAGGCAGCCCACCCAGCAGTCGGATTCTTTTGACCAGAAGCAGGATCGTATAGTCTACTTTCAGCAAGGTAACACAAAAATGTAAAATAAATACAATTATGGAATCCGCGATCGTGGTCCTGGTCCTGATAGCCCCACGACCCAAAGGGCTGGCTGACTGCCCAAGATGTACAGGATATAAAATATATTTTATTTATATAAATAAACCTATTAATTTTTATAAAAATCAGAAATTCTATTTCCAACGTATACTTAGACATAATAACATGAAAATCATTAGAAATGGCAGGCCTTTTTAAACTTGTCAATAATTAATATTATTTTAAATATTAAAACGTATATTATAAATAAAGCGATTGCAGATTTACACAAAGGTTACGATTACGGCTAATCGGGCTCGCTAATCAATAGCTGCAGCAACATCCTTCCTTCATGCGTGTGTTTCAGATAAAAATGAATGTTAACCACGCTTTATATGTCCCTGTAATTAGCAATGTGTGATTTGCAGGAAGTTGGTCATATCTACCATACCTTGACGTTTTGTAATAATGGACGTTAATAATTAATTTTAATTTAGCTTCTTCGACTCAGCTAAGAAAGTTTCCCTATCTATATTATTTATTTTTCAAAACACCTCCGTTAAAACTATCATAACAGGTATCTAACTATAATGCTATAGCGTGGTCTTAATATTAATTAAAAACTTAACCAAAAACGAATAAGAACAATATTATCTATCCTAAATTACATAAACACTAAAAACAATAACAATCATTACACAATCAAAACATTTAACCTACCCTAATCTTATTTATAACATAAAATAAATAGCAGAAGTTTTGCTAAATTACCCAAAGGATAAGGAAATACGTCTCTTAATACGAAGATCGTTAATAGTAAGTATAAGAATATGGGTACCTATGTTTAGAGGTAGATACTCAGACTTTACAGACATCTGCTAGGTACACTCGTTTAATCGTAATTCCCAACAGGCGAAATTACTATCAAGATCGGACTCATTATATAAAGAATCATGGCGAAATCCATACATTCATTTGTATTATGAAAAAAGAAAAAATAGTAATTTAGAGGGTTTAAAATATTTTCCAATGTGAAGAATACATTACCAGGAGTAGATTGATATACTTACCATATTTTTAAACCAGACAACGGACAAGTGATGTGACAAGTGTGTGGAAAAAAAAAAGATCATTATTTGTGATATTATTTCCCATAAAACGATGCAATTTTAGTGTAAGAACTGCGAAACGGTGACTGTCAGTGTCACTGTTACTGTCAAGCGCCGTTTCGTTCTGTAATAATGAGTTTTTCGTTAAACTATTCACTTTTTTTGCGGGGTTTTAAAAATATCGTAAATGCCTGAAGATACTCTTTAGGTACCTACTCAAGAATATAATGATTAGAATTTCAACTTCTCTAAACACCTTTATTTTTATATACAAATCTTGCCATGATTCTTTACATAGATAGATAGATAAATCATTTATTTAGTGCACCCAAAAGTCATAATATCACAACATTCACAACACAAAAAAAAAACAAATCAATTAGGGGTTAAACAAAGTGCGGTGTGCGTCTCGAGGTTGCACCAAATGGCAGTTCAGCTCAGCATTGTGTCAGGCAAATGTACCTGACGCTGATATTCTGCTGAATCCCTGTAGTGACATACGGACGTCGAGCAGATAAGATAAATTGATCTTGACGGGTGTTGTGGCAAAGTTTTATTCAAAGTTCTGTCGATATTCTAATTCTAAAAGCTAGTTCTTCCACAGGGTTTAATAGTCCTCTGTGACACGATGGAAGAGTGCTGGGACCATGATGCCGAAGCTCGCTTGTCGGCGTCGTGTGTGCTTGAGCGGGTCTGTGCACAACAGCCCGCTTGCGCTGTGCCCGCGCTAACCCCCGACACCACCCCCCTCCTCATCCACGAACTGGCCGACCAGCAGCCCTGCTGACGTCACTACGTAGAGCTGCCGCTCATACAGTTCTGAACACATCACTGAAGTAGGGACAGTACTTTGGAGTGGGCGTGCGTGGCTGAGTCATCGTAGCTTTATTTCGGGGGGAAGGGGGGATACTTATTATAGTCAAATGCGTTTTTGATTTGAAAAAAAAAACAGATGTTTATTTTTGACCTGTGTCTGATGAAGTTGTGTGCGGGAAAAAAAGCATCGGACTATAATAGTAATGAAGAAAAGATGAATGTATTGTGTTCGCGATGATACGAATGAAAATAATGAGGAAAACATTTTGTGCCAACTCTAAGGGACAAGGGCAGGCGAAAGACCTGACTCATGCTGCATCTCCAATCTTCTCTGTACCTATCTTGTATCTTAAAAGTTCAGTAAAAAGCGGCAGCGATTGATTGTCGAAGGTAAAGTACAAAGTATATTGTTATGAATTGGACAATCAAAATACAAACTGTATTATTGAATCGGATGGTGGTTTCGATCGGATTCTCGCATTTGTGTACGAGTCCTGGAAAATTCGAATTTCGTTCCATCGATCTACGGTGGTGACATAGTGAATAGGTACGGTAAAAAATTGGGCTATTTAAAAAAAACTGCAGTCGTACTTTGGATACGATTTTTTTACGAACCGACAACGGCCAATTTCCGGTTGAGTCACTTTAGATTTATTCTCAGCATAGAAATACACCGAAAACTATCACTTATCTATTAAAAAACGAAACATCTGATAAATAAATATAAGAACTTGAAGTAAAAGGTTTTAAAGTCGCCCAATTTTTTACAGTAAAATTATTCTGAAACTACACTACATGATCGTGCTACTTATTATAATTATTTCCAACTTTCTTTTTACTTTCTTTAATTATTTACTTTCATTAGACTCTCAATCATATTATATTTTCTTCAAAGTCTAGCCCGACTTCGTCCGAGTGAATTTTCTAACGTATATAGGGTGACTGGTAATTAGTGTACGATACTTAAACACGTGATTGTGTTCATGATAACAAATAACTTTCCCGAAGAAAAAATGTTTTTTGTACTGGTTCACTTTTATCACAATAACACAACAGCCGTATGAAATTCACGCGCGCGCACGCCTGTGACCTAAAGTGAACCAGTACAAAAAACCTTTTTTTTCTTCGGGAAAGTTGTTTGTTATCATGAACACAATCACGTGTTTAAGTATCGTACACTAATTACCAGTCACCCTATATATCCCTGTTAATTTTTTTTTGTGATAGCGTAGCTTCTTATAAGCGAAATATTTTTCAATATTGGACTTATTCCGAAGATTAGCGCGCTCTCTTCAGCTTTATAATTTCTCTTTTAAACTTGCGTCCATGAAGTGTAGTGTCACTATGATTTCTTAAATTTAAGAGGACATTGTTTGAACAACTGATTTAAATTATAATTTAATTTCTAATGATTTAAGCACACTGTTATGAATTATTATGAAACAATTTTGACCACAGGAATTTATGAATCGAGCATATTTCAAATAATTTATTTTAATAAATGACGACTAAATGCACATGAATTATCGAAATACTAATAAAATACACAGTCCCATATTTCTACGATAGTAATTTTATAATGGGCACAAAATAATAGGTACCTATTGAATGTGGAAATGAAAAGTCACTATTAGCGTTTATTTAATTGTATTCAAGATCCCTGTTCCGCCTTGACGTTTAGAAATCGAGGCTTCAAATCTAGCTTCCTTCACTACTGAACGACGACGATATGATACGTGTACGGTGTACACCATTTGCCAACCATTCCAACAAAGGACTTCTTTACAAATAGGTGACGTCACAGTACCCAATACAAAATCTATGGGGAATCGTGTTTTGACAGCTAAAAAGTAAGTCAATGAATGGTGTTGTCTACATCGTATTATATTGAAAGATGGCAGCCAATCTGTGAGAAAATTAAGTCTAGTATTCAAACGGGTTTTTAGACACGAATTAAAGAGACAGCTGTAATAACTTAAATCTATTCTCGTAGCGATCGGGTCGATCCTAAATTAGAATGCGTCCTTTTTAATGATCTATGAGATTCCGACATGACTAATTAAGGGCAGCTTGCGTTTTAAATATTTAAAAAGGGCAAAGACATCAGACGGACATTTCAACGCGTCCTTGTTTTTTGCGAATTCAATTATTAAATTCCATTTTCAAAAAATACTGTCTAACTTAAAAAAGAAAAATAAACCGGCTAAGGGCGTAGTTCCGTATCACCGCAGTATAAAGTACGCGTTATTTTATTATTATCATTATTTCTTATAGCAGCTATAGTATACGCACTGTGAAAAATCAAGACATTATTACGATTCATTAGGTACGGCCTGTGACAGACAGACAGACAGACGAACGTTTAGACCCTTTGGGAACGGAACCATGAAAAAAGACAATTATACAAAGACAATAACTGTTATTTTCTACTGGTGAATGTCGAATGAAGACCGGTTCATTTGTTCTCGGTCCAAACAATCTTACGGACCTATTATGGGCCCTAGACTAGACGTTAAATTGATTGCCTCACAAACGACTTACGCAGCTATTCATAAACATCCTACTATGATCTAATGTATGGTAATTGTCATCGTTCGCGCTCCCTTTCCTGATCCGACGCCGTTTCCTCTCGCGGCGTCAATGTAATCTAGTAAATGTCGCAGTTAATGTACCTACTTTACAATGGTGTCCCTGATAAACAACCGGATTATATCAAAATAGAACTTTGCCCGGGTATTATTTTTATATCAAAATTTATAGTGCATAGCCGCAAGGGATATCGTAGCGACTTGTTGGTGAAAAGAAATTTAAAATCGATTTAGCATTTTTTTAGTTTATCCATGAAAAAATCAAATCTTATCTCTACATTATTGTCACTTATTACATTGTTTTTTATTTTCAAAAGGATATCTACTTTTTTTTAATAAATAATTATCCGAAAAACCACACACTTGCTGTAATATTTTATTCTGTATTTTTTTTTCTTTGATATTTGTGTAGAGTATTTCTTTATTTTTATTTCGAGTTCGACTCCGACTCGATTTTATTTATTTGATCAAAAAAATCGTCTATATTTTTTTTATAATTTACTCTGCATGTAGCTTCGGTATGTTTAAGTACTAACAAAATTAATATGATTTAAATGCAGCTTAATCAGGCTACGCTATTTTATTTAATACTCGTGTTATTGTTTAATTTAGTAACATTGTCATATCCGTGCTTTATTTTTAGATAAATATTTTTTTAATATAATGGGGTCCCTTGTGTAGTATAATATTAAAGTAGATAGTATGCGCTAAATAATACATGTATTTCAATTATATTACAAGTAAAAAGGTGTAGATAATGGCACACTAATGCACAACATAAAGGACGTATTATTGTAATGTCAAACTATATTAGGTGACAAGGAAACGTCAAATTTCAAAATGGGCGGGAAACCGGAGACGCCATTTTCAGTTGTTTGCGCAATCTGACACTCTGGACAAAACATAAACCTACCTACTTTCGTTGACGCCGACATAACTGAGCTCAAGTGAGCTAATTAGCAAAGTTGCAACGTGCCATTCGCGGAGAACTTATCACTTATCTACACCTTTTTAATTGTAATATCATTGATGTATGTATTATGGGGCGCTTACACAAAGCCATTAAATTGGTTCTAAATTGTGCAATCATTGGAAGCAATATAGGTATTTTAAGATGCGCCAGCATCACTTTGTGTGAAAGCTCTGTAATGTTGCATTAGTATGACGGCAAACGAAAGTAATTTTGTAACTTGTGTCGCGTAATTCAATTTCTACTGAGAGTGACAACTCATTTTGCGTCGCACAAACAGGACTTTTGTTTGAAAAGTATGCGGACACACCATACCACTGAAAAAATCGTCAGAAACTGTGTCCATTAAACCGCGAAAGCGAGTCAGCGAAGCGAGCGGTGCCGCGGCAGCGGCCACCGAGCGCCAGATCCCCTCTGTTGTTGGTGAATCATTTGGGTTAAGTTAGGTAAGTGGTATAGTTTTAGACCAACTATACCACCAGGGGTATAGCCAATGGTATGGTGGGTAATGCTGCGTAAATTACGCGACTCAGAACTCAAAAAACTGCGTTTGTTTGGAGTCACCCTTACTGGTGATATGTGGGTGTGCTTACTGTAGGGTAGGTAAACCTCTGCCCAACCCTTCGGAAAATATTATATAATATTACCTACAATAGACAAATATGTATGGTTTTATTGGCCATTGCTCCACTGCTAGAATAAATGGAAATAAATGGAATTTGTTGATAGAATAAATGGAATTGTTACGACAGAACTAATCTTGCCTGATTCTCTTAAACTGGGACCTCTTACTTAGTAAGACTGGTATTATTTTTATAATTGGCTTTATTTACTTAGTTTATTGGCTCTTAATTTGTGAGGTGTTCTAAAAGTGCTAAATTAATGAGAAATTGAAGCAATGAAATTAGGTGTTAGTATTTGCGTAAGTGGATGTCATTTGCTAAGTTAATTTTAATGTTATTTAGCGCTAATCAGTCTTAGGTCGTGCTACTGTTAGTCTTATAACTATGAAAGTGAAAGTAGACGATTGTATCAAGGTGCGATACACCTGATAAATGAGAATCACCAAAGGCCGGCTTGTGCCAGCCAGGGTTAGCTTTTAACTGTAGTTGCTAACACGGGCCTATTCTATGACACTTTGTAATATAACCTCGTGTTACCAACTAACTCTTGAGTTAAGTTTTTAGCACAAGTTGACCTTAAGTGTTAAAGTATGTAAAAACAGTGTTTTTAAAACATTGGCCAATGCATTTGAATGTAAAAATATACATTCATGAGATCGTGTGTCTTGGGCCCGGCGCATACTGGCGGCACAGTAAGGGAAGGACAATTTCAACTATAATGCCATAAGTTTACGGTATATGTTTTGTCACATAATAATTCCTTGCCGTGCTGTACCGCCAGTTGGCGCCAAGTCTTAAGTCGTAATAGGAGCTAGTCGTAACATCGTTGCAAAATAAACAGTACATGTTGTGCCATACCAGACTGGTTATGCTAACTGCACATAGTAGAGTCTCGCAAGAGAGAACAACAACTTCGATAAATGTGGTCATCTCTCTCTCAAAATCTAGAATTAAAATAATGTTGAACGCACTTTATTTGTAAAGAAAACTGTGATTTTGAACTCTTATGCCACTTTGGAAAATTGTAGCAAGTTTATCTTGAGGTCTAAGGATATTTGAAAAATGACACAAGAGAACAAACCCTTGAAAAAGAATATCATTGAAAATATTGTGATTTTAGAACGTAATGGAAATATCATAATGGGAAATCATAGCGAATTTGATTTACCTATGCCGTGTGCATATCACCACACATAGACTAAGTAATGTTGCCAAATGTAAATATTCTAGATTTAAGTCTAGTATAGGATATTTTCGTCTGAATGTCAGAGTTTTAGGTTGTGAACACACTTTCCCAGAAAATTAGATCAATACGAAATTAATTATAGGATCTGTAATGGTTTTCATACAAATGGTTTTAAAAGACGATTTGTCGATAGCTTATGTAAATCGCATAGTTTTGTCTTTTAACATTCATCTTTGTAGAAAATCTTTTTCTATGGTTCAATGATGTTAGAAAAGGCCTAATTCCATTGTAAATTGTCCAGTGTGTTCACAACTTTAGTGTAAAATAACTATTGTAAAAGAAGTAGTAGAAGTCTTTAGATTGGGTAGTGTGTAGACACTATTAGACATTACGTTTGATGTCGATGCCTCGTCTCGTGTTTAGTCGAATAACGAATGTCTTAATGGCCATGTTTATCATTTATTTTTTATTTTAAATTAACAAACGTGAATGTCTGTTGAAATTTGATGTATTAAAATATATTTTCTAGACAATTAATACATTTTATTTACAGTTCATTGTCCTCGATCTTTTACACCACGTCAGATCTAATTTAAATAAAATAAGTATCCAATAGTTTTTACCTATGCAGGAATATGATTGACATGCGCGTTAACATCGTATAATGGTAGTTAAAAGGAAACAACATTTAAAGTATACAAATTCTGATTCTTTATTTTTTATTTAATTCCAGGTCTTTTCACTGTACAATATGTAGCGTGTGGGGCGCTCGGCCTCACGGCTCGGCGCCGCTTTTACAAATTTGTTTAATTTACTTCGAATTTCACTATATGTACATCGGCAGCGCGGGCCGGCCGTGAGACGCCGGCGCAACTATTGCAGGCAGCAGTCGTCATCTCACTCAGATTCACAGTTAATAATACAATATCGTTTAAAAACTCAGCGCTAGCTAGTGTAGTATGGTAGTAGAAGGTGAACTTTAGCCTATAACAAAAGTTTTTCTAAGTTTGGTACTGATTAATTAATCAACAAACGGTCACAAGTCTCGTTTTTATGTCGTAACGGCGTAGTAAAGACAAGTACATCCGCGGCGGCCGAATAAACTGAACGGTGCACCACTTTACGGCTACGATACGAACAGATCGGAAAGTCAGAGAGAACATAAATCCTTCACTCGATATTGTATCACACGACGGTGCCTCTAGGAGCTAAGTGGAGGGGGAGGGGCGGCTAGGAGGAGGGCGGCGGGCTCGGCGGGCTGGGCGGGTCGTCCGGGGCGGCGCGGCCGTCCGGCGCGGCGCGGCCGGCCGACGCCCGCAGGCAGTCGCCGTGCGCCTTGTACTCGATGGGCACGGCGGCTGGCAGCTGCAGGATGCGGCGTAGCGCGTCCCGGACTCGTGCTGCCGCCGCCGTGTCCGACGCCGTGCGGTGCCACACCGCTAGGTGGTCGTCCTGCAACAACACGCGTGTCTTAAGGTGCGTACGGAGGCAGCCTCGGGGTGAGCAGCCTCGCCACGCACGGCACGTGTGTGGGCTGCCTCGGTACAAAATTAAAACAACACGAGGCAGCAGGCCGAGGCAACTTGCCTCGGGTCGAGCCACGAAGGCGCGTAGGTAGGTAGGGTAAAAAGGTATGCAGAAACATTGCTTCATAAGATTATTTTCTTTTCGTCATTGTGCGTGCCTCGATAAAACCCTGCTCAAATCACGCCCACACTTGCGAGGCACGTACGCCGAGGCGCCTTTGAGCATAGTCAAAAAACCGACAACTGATGGCTCACGCCGCGGCAGCCTCGCGCGAGGCACGCCTCGGGCTGAGGCGCGTACGCACTTGAGGCAACAGGGCAAGCCGTGCGTGCCTCAGGCGAGGCTGCCTCAAATCCGTACGCACCTTTAGGCTGCGTTTTCACCAAAGATATGAGAGGTAGATGAGCGATGCGAGGATGCGTAAGGCCCGGATTCCACCGAAGCGGAGGAGAGGAGATGTCTCGTAAATAACCAATGGGACTCTGTATTGCGATGAAATTAAGTGGTGAGATATGAAAATAACGCAAGCCGATTGGCTGTTCGAGACCTCTCCTCTCCGGTTTGGTGGAGTCCGTACCTAACGAAACGGTGCGCAGCAGATGAGCGGTGCGAGGATGCGTGGCGGGCTCTTCAGATGCGAGCGAGTCGACTTTTTTTAATAATAATAATAATAATCTTTATTTTCTTAAACAAACAGAGTACATCATTATTCAAAAATATGCTATAAAAAAAACAGTTGGTTGTACACAAAAGTTTTAGCATCTGTAGCCGAACTAGGCGAAACCTGTATTTCGGCTTACAGCGCTATCCCCCTCGAGTCACATTTAATTAGGTTTCTTAAGTGCTAGCATTTTACTGTTCTATTAGCAAATGTTTATTAAATAATTAAAAGTATAATATTATTAGAAGTCTGTTCCTCTCTTTGTGTGATGCGCTAGGATGAATGAGTGCGTGTGAGAGGGTGTCTATGGTTGAATGTGAGTGTGAGATATGGCTTATATGAGTAGGCAAACGAGTGACTTATCCATATATTCCGTACAATACACATCTACCTCTAACAAACTCCGTCTGTACTCGCGTCTATCCTTTGCACACATCCCTCGCGCACATCTCTCGCACACATCCCTCGCGTTTTGTACGTATAAAAACCTTGCTCTGCTATGCCGTTTCCACCAGGGCTGCGCTGACGACTGGGTAAATGAAGTGATTCTATTGGTTCTTAACAAACACATCCCTCGTTACGCATCCTGGCTCAGCCTTATACCCGGCATACAAAAGATCATCGCTCATTTGCTCCGACACAGCGACTAAACTTTGAGCTTTGGACGCAGAAAGGACGCAGTCTGCGTCCAAAACTCTCAAAATTTAGTCGAAAAAATTAAATAAAAGTAGTATTCTTTAACTTAAAAAAAAGGCGTATACTAAAAGATAGATAATAAAGTTGTCTGTAAAAGTTTCGTTTAATTATACCTGGTAGATTTTGTGTGACTGTCAATGTTATGTCCGCGTCAGACACAACTTCACGAGTTAATTAAACTATTTAATATGAACTTAATCAAAAATATTCACTTACTAAATGATTAAGAGAATGTTCTAGTTTAACATATATTTTTTTCAAATCATTTACACTGCACATTTTGACGTGATTGTCAGTTTAAAATCTGTAAAAGTCGTTTAATAGCCCCTTAAGTACGAACGTCTGGCACTCCTTGAACAGTCAACCTCATACCTTCCTGCCTGGTCAATCTCTTACACTACAGCATGAGCAAAATTTCATGTAACAAAATAACAGGGAAGAATTCCTCACCTGGAACCGTACGGAGAGCACGACCCCGCAGAGCTCCTGGCCGACCATGAACTGCTCGCCCAGCATCGCCATGCACAGGTCCTCCCACGCGCGACCCGTCTGTGTTTTACGTAGTCGTACAACCTGAGAATCCAGCCAAATACATTTTAGTGATGAGCCCTCATACTTAAGTCAACATCACCATTGGCATTTCTAATCACATGCCTTTCTACTCGATCCTCGACAACTCACACTCGAGTTGCATGTCGCTAATATGCTAAAACAATTTTGTTTCAGGTTTAGACTACCTACTTAGTACTAATGTACACACGGCTACACATCAAGCTATAATGTCCAGTTAATGCTGATCTCGCATTGTATAGGATTTCCGTACAATGCGAGGTCAGCTTATACTGGAAATGTATAGCTTGATGTGTAGAGTGATATAATAATAATAATAATACTTTATTACAGACAATCGGAGTCCACTATGTTAGTAACAATGTTCTTATAAATTAGAGTTAGTAAATACCTAAAACTACCCAGAGTAACATATAAAACACAACAATCACTGCCGTGCCATTCCATGACTAATGGCGCAGCATTGATTGACGTAACTGCAGTACAGCCGACTAGCTATCATGCTAAGGATGCTGTTGGAGCTACCACGTACTCTACGCACCAGGGACGCGCATCTTTTACGCATCGTAGCGTAAAAGCAATCAACGTGATGTACAGCAAACATCCCTGATGCACTACAGAATCGCCGCAGCCCCATCAGCACCCTGAACGCATTATTAAACTGGACTCGAAGGGCACTGTAAGACTTTTGAGCATAGTCAGCCCACAGGCTGCACGTGTAGAATGATGTACAATAAGACCTAAAAAGTGTAATTTTGACTTCTGTCGAACAACGTGCAAACCTGCGAGCTATCATGTTCGCTCGCACTGCCAGCGCCCTCCGTTCCCTCTCAATGTCGTCATTGTCCTTGAGGTCAAAGGTCAGCATATGTCCTAAGTACTTAAACTTAGACACCCTACGCAAAGCTGTACCATCAAGCATAATATTGGGAAACACGTTAGCTGTACTGTCTCCTCTGGCCTCAAATACCATGACCACACATATAGCTTTGAAAAGATGCATGATCATTTTTAAGCAGTTCCATAAACTTTTTTTTAAGTATTTCACAAGCATTGCAGTTTATATTTCAATGATCAAAGAAAACGCATCCACTAAATCCTTACCCATTTCCCTCCATTGACATTGGCGGGGTCTTCCCACATGGGCTTGATGCCCAGTTTGAAGAGGTGTAGGTCGGAGAGTGGCGGCAGCTCCGATGGCCGCGCCAGATGGGTGTACAGACCCCACCACTGTTCCACGCTCGCCACCCTACCCACCAGACGTAACGCCTGAAATTGATGTGAGAAATATCATTATTAAGTTATCATCTACATAGTCTTTTCCCAACTTTGTTGGGGCTAGCTTCCAGACTAACCGGATGCAGCTGAATACCAGTGTTTTACATGGAGCGACTGTCTACCTACCTTATTTCCACTACCTAGATACTGGTATGACTAGGGCTAAGCGCGCCCTACGAAATTAATTCGTTAAGATTTTTAAAATGCGAATTGAAATCTATTGAAATAAAGGGAAAATCGCAAACGTCTCGCAGTGCGCAAACTCTAGAATATTGTCATTATTCACAGATTGGCGATTATTATTCGCAACGATTAAAATTCGTAGTGCGCGCTTAGCCTAGTTGTCAGACTTTCTGGCTTCTGACTACCCATCAAAGATTCACGAGTGACAACCGGGGCCAGTGGCTTTGCAAGGCACGGTTTCAGTACGACCAAATGACCGATCAATAGTAAAAATAATAATGTTTATTAGTCAAAAGGTAATACAAATATAATTATGACATAGTCGGTGAGCCACGAACTAAGCATAGCTTGTATCTTGTGACTCAAGGGGTTACATACCTACGTGGTGATTACCTTACAGTTTAAACAATATAGACAAGAGATACAAACAAAAAAAGAGAGAAACATTCTTAAGTCATTCACTGCCGGGCCAAAAATGTTGAAGGTAAAACCTCCACTAAGGTCGGTCACGGGTGACCTATATGGCGTTCAATGTGTTAAAATTCTAAACTTAAAATAAAACAATAAAATAAATGTTTTTCAATTATTGGGGCTTGTGTATTTGTGCGTAAGTGAAAGAGAGACAAAAGAGTGGAGAAATAGAGAAAGAAAGTAGAAGTGTGCGTGTGTGAGTTCGTGTGGGAGTGTGGATGTGTGTGTAGTGAGTTAGGTGTAGGTACTAGGTATCAAGGCTAACTCACTACACACACATCCACACTCCATACAACTTTTACTTAGTAGTAGTAGTAGCAGTATCACGGGCTGGTGTCTGCAACTCCACATCTCAGAGCGTATTAGCCACAAGCTTATCAAAAATCACAAAATATTAATATTGAGTAAACTACACAATTATTATGTTTCCTTTCTCACTCATACTCCTTTCTGATGCATGAATCATAAATAATCAGCTTGGTAAGGGGCCATTCATTAGTCATGTTCATATGACATTCAAAAGCCCCTTTTACACACCGATTTGGTTCTAAGCTAATAAAGGTGGGCTACCTATCTAACATCACAATGTACATTTGTTTTTTTTTTTAATTTTAATACTTAAGAGGACAATTCAATCATACTTAGTGAAAATTTTTAGATAATTTATTAAAATGTCTACATAAAAAAAATTTTATCATATTGACATTTGCATGCCATGTAACGTCTATTGTACCATATTCTAGCAAATAAATGTTTTGATTTAAAAAACTACTTATTAATTTTAAAAAGCAGTGTTCTTGGACTATAGGTTTACTTGACTGTTTTGGACACTGATGCGTGGACAAGCATCTGCATCAAGCTCAAAATATAGGTACCCATACATAATAATTAGCAACAACCCCTCCTGCCTCCTGTGATCGATAGTGACATTACCCAAAGCTTATTTGGTTCTCCAAATACAGACTAAAATAACAATTTAGATGTTACAAGTTACAACAATTTAGAATGTAGGTCATGCTAATAAATGCAAATGAATAGAGCTAAGGTTGTCTTAAATATGCATTGCAAGTTTCATGTTCAATATTTTTTTTTTATGGAAAAAGCTACACTGGACTAATATTTAGTGATGTAGATTACTTAAGCTACATAACTTAAATCAAGAACAGAACAGCATAGCCACTTATATCAACTGTACACCGAGATCACTTTTGGTAAGATCATAAGGTGGTTGTCAATAACGTAATGAGTTGATAAAGATTTTAATTGGAGGAAGGATAAAAAATATCATTCCTAGAGATTGAGTTGAACTTCTTACTGCCAATAAACTCTATTTAATTAATCTAGCCTTCATTTAAAAAATTAATACACCTGTAACAAAAAAAATTAGAAAGTTTATTCAATATTTAAATGTTTTGAAACTTTGAATGTATTTCATGCAGTCACGGTACATGACATGAATGTGCAAGATTGTACCTAAATGTATTCTGCAATTATTATTAAAGTCAGTAAACTGTTGAACGAAACTGTGCAATATTGATAAACAACTAGGCATGTAAATTAATATAAAATTGCATAATTATACAAACTATGTTTAATACTATGTAAGTAGTAAGTACACTACTGTTCAGATGCAAAACAAATCACAAACTCAATAATATTGGACCAACAACACCTTGTCGTGGCCAGTGCATTTTACGTGTAATGTATACTTTTAGAAATGCACCTTCTTGTCAGCATGGCAGTGCTAGCATGGACATCAACAAACCTGTACGTAACCAGTGGTGGACGCGGAGAGCTCGCGCGCGGGCGGGCGGCGCGAGAACCACATCCAGTAGGAGTACTCCAGCTTGTGCTCGTGCGCCGGCACGGGCGGCGGCGTCGCCTCGTCCGAATTCCTGTCATCCTCATCATTATTGCCGTGGTTTTGCGCAGCGCCACCACCTTGCCCACCCTCCCCAGATCGACGTTCAGGCACGTTTAAATTGTAAAACTTGCACATTTTCCTCTCAGTCATGTTATTTCAAATATACTAACATGTTTCACTAACGGCCTAACCTAGGACACGTTGCTTTATTTGAACTTTCAGAATGTATACAATAATCAAACTGTGATTCTATAATTACACTACACAATAAAAAACTAGGAACGCCTAATTAATATTTAGTGTCGGTTAATAAATAAATCTTAATCAGCCTATTCCCTCTTTTACTGTGTATAACCTTTTTCTTTCCGTCATCAAAATTCAAATCTGTCAATTGACAGCATGGGTACATTCGTCCAAATTGAATTGCATTTGTATTCAAGATAACAAAGATAAAGAGATAACGAATTAAGTAAAGAGCGAAAGAGAAAAGAACTAAAATGTTTCTCCCGAATTCGGACGTATTATTTGCAACTGAACAGAGGCAAAGCTAAAAAACTGCGTTCCTCTATCATACATTTAAAAAGATGCATTTTATTTTACAATAAAATAAAAAGATTGAATAAATAATTTAAAAAATCCATTGGAGCCCAGTGACAATTTTATTGTTTTACTTTACATTATTCGTGAAATGGTGACTTGTGGCTGTATAATATGCTGAACAGGTAAAATAATAATCTGCATTTCTGAATGTTCAAAGTAAATCTGTCAAGACGAATGACGAATGCTGTATTTATTACTGTCACAAGTGTCAAATGTGTCAACAATCATCACAATGGTGAATAACGTCAAATTGGCGGCGGGACAAACGAAAACAGTGAATAAAATATTAAATAAAACGCTATATTAGTTAAAACTATGCTTTTGCTAGCTCACTAAACTAATTGGTACTGGTTTTGAGAAATTTTGTTACCATTTTCAAGCTTTACACTTAAAAACTACATGTTGAAGTTGCACTTGTTAGTTTTATACATACTAGTTTGATCAGAGTGATGGATAAATCTGAACCTACCAGTAGAAATAGTATAGAAGGGTGCATGAACATCGATTTCATGCGGTCACTCGTCAAACAATACTCTGAACTGGTAAATATTATGTTTTATGTGTTACAGTTTTATGAGATCTGTTTAAGTAGGTTATTTTGCCTACAAACAATGGCAAAAGTTTTGTTATCAAACAATACATTGTTAACAATATACTAGGGGCACAGACACCACGATATTGGACTAATATGCTGCTGAAAACTTTCCTAAATGAGATGTAAGGTCTCAAAGAACCCTTTGCCATGGTTCCTAATCAATGCTTCACATGTTTGTCAATTTTTTTTGTTATTAGTCGAAGATTCCATAATGAAACTTAATGAAGTACATTAGAAACCACATTTTTTCTGTTTGGATCAATACAAACCAAAGTTGGCACAACAAGGTACAACTCTGTACTTGAATAATCCTGTATTCTAGGGCCAGTGGACCAGTGCCTTGTTCTGGGCAGATGCAGCTGCGGCAGCAGCAGGAGGAGGGCTAGACTCAGCCAGTGGGGACGATGTGTGGCTCCTGGCTAGTGCGATGCTTGCTAGAGGAGAACTGCATAGAGCAGCATATGCAGTCACTTCTAGAGGCCTGCATAGGTGATCATAATGTTATTAAACTGTTTATCGACGAGTCATTCAAAGCGTGAAATTCTACCTTTAATTGAGTTCAAAATTGGGAAGTGTGTTATATTATACAATAATGTACCAGTGCTGTGTATTTCGATGAAGAAATGAAGGGAATTATTCATTTCCAAAAGAAGAAAATGTTTGAAAACTTTGGGAAGCAGCTAAAAATCGCTCTAAAATATGTTCAGGTTAAGTATTCAGGTGAGATAGTCTCATTTACAGAATAACGTTCACATTTATCATGTAAGACAGCCAAATATTATTTTAACCTGAGCATAACCTAGAATCCACTTTCAAATGGTCGTAGGACGCCATAATATGGTTAAAGTACAGTTAGGTAAGTAAGATTAATTAAAAGTTTGATATATTTTCACAAAATACCTAGTTATTACACTTAATAACATAATATAGCAAGAATACGAGGTTATGATTTACGGAATGTGCTAGTGGCGCCCTCTGCGCCGAGTTTCGCGTAATGTTCCCTATTGTCAAGGAGTCAGTCAGTGAGAAAGTTGAGGCTAGTTGCTCGTTCCAAACAGTAGGTTTCTATGGAGAAGAACAAGCAAGAAACTCCATGAACACTCTTTTAAAATTAATAGAGTATTACAAATTTAGGTTACATCACTCATGTTGCATTTACAGGACACAAATGTGAGAAATTTATTTTAGTGTGTTATACTACTAATAGTTTAACAAACTAAATGGTGGCTTTATGAGGTGAGTAACTGACTACTAACAACTTTATATGCCACTGGAGTTGAGAGACCAGGTACAACAAGTCAGGCAGTGCATGTATTGTATAAGGCTGATGTTCACAACTCCAAGTCTCAGCTTGTATTTTGCATAAGTGCGAAGTACGTAGTAGTAGGGCACTTCAGATCTGCCGTAAAGTTTGACACTTACTGTATTATAGTTTGCAGCATGGTCAGTCCACAGCCAACACATATAATCAAGGTCAGCTAAGCTCCTGTAATTGTCAAAAGGTGGAACCAGCACATTCTTAATAGGGTATTACACCCATTTTTTAAAAGTGTCTCAATGAAATTCTGTAGTGCTAATATGACACCAAAAAAAACACAAATTTTTTATTCAATCGATAAGTGCCATATGCAACAAAATTTTAAATTTTTAAATTTCGCGCGTATTTGACGAAACCGCCTCTTACTGGACGCCCGCGCCATATTGCTCAGCGTAAATGACGTCAGTTCGTTTTGTATCAAATGAGCTCATATTAAATATGATAATTGTATATCATTTAAAAATTATTAAAAGCATATTTTGTAATAGGTGTAATAATGAAAAAATTACGTTAGTTACGAAAATAATAAAAGTACAAAGCCTATATTACGCCAATAGGTTGACTGACAGTTGACAATTTTTTGTTTTCACAGCCGTATGGTGTAATAACATGGCCGCTACTATTTCACGGTGTTTTAGAACAGATTAAAAATACTGAAAACTTTGAATTGAATTTAAAAATTTGCTTTGTTATTTTATGAACTAAAACTTAAATTTTTCGACTGCTTTATGCCTAAACTGTCTCAATAACATATTTATAGATTTTTTCTCATATAGAGTAAAATACCCTATTTAATCAATTGTCCCTAATTCCCTATAGGTAAGGTAGTCATTGACGCATACTGCAGAAGCATTTGATCCCTATTAAGTTAATCAGTCATGACAACACTGTTGGTGCAGTGGTTGAGCGATTGTCTGCTGCTCAGCGTGTTGCAGGTTCAAATCCCGCCTAGGGTAAACATTTGTGTGATAAGCACTTGTGTTTGCCTTGTGTCTGGTTTTTGTTCATCTATATATGTATGTATTTACTAAAAAAAAATGTATTTGTGTATGTATATCAGCTGTCTGACACACATAGTCCAGGGTCTCCCTAGTTTGGGGTCAGATGGCCGTGTGTGAAAATATCCCCACATATTATTATTATTAAATGGATGTATTTAAATGTATTTGTGTATGTATATCAGCTGTCTGACATCCATAGTACAGGGTCTTCTTAGTTTGGGGTCAGATGGCCACGTGTGAAAGGCCCCTACATTAAAAAAAAGGCATGTGGTGCCGGTCGCGAATTTATAGCACCACCCCATTTCTACCCGTGGGTGTCGTAGAAGGCGACAGGGGGATATTGACTAGAAGGTGTGCAGCAGCGTCCTTCTGAGTACCATAACACCTACTTACTGCGATCGTCAACATGCATCGGCCAAGCATAGCGATTACGGCTAAACCCCCCCTTGAAGGAAGAGTTATGGCTCAGCAGTGGGCTGACATGATAATGATAAAGGTTGACATGATAATTAAAAAGAAAAAAAAATCGCTGTCACAGAAGTAACTAAAAATGATGTAATTTCAAAATATGAGTTGCTAAATAAGTTTTTTATATTTCAGACGTCACCTGCTATGCCTGGGCGTGGCGATGCGCGCTTACCTAGCAGCTCGCGAGCCGGCCACGGCACTCAACTTAATGGACGAGTGTGACCCCATGCTTCTTGAGCCCAAGAACACTGACCAGACACATAATGTAAGTGTTCTGTTCCATGTTATTATTATCATCATGATCATCATGTCGACCTTTAGACGCCCGCTATTGGGCATAGGTCTTCCTTAAGGAGGGGTGTAGCAATAATCGCCATGCTCGGCCGATGCGTATATACTCAGAAGGACACTGCTGCCCATCCTCTGGTCAATGTCCCTCTGTCGCCTTCTAAAACACCCACGGGTAAAAAGGGGTGGTGCTCTTCGCGGCACCACACGGCTATTATTATTTTATTACTAGCTTTTGCCCGCGACTTCGTCCACGTGACTGTCGGTTACCCCGGATGCAGACAAAGCCGCGAATAAAAAAATAGACTATGTCCTTTTTCCTCAAGAAAAGACATAGGCCACTTTTTAATTAGTTTACTAAAAAAGGCCGAATACACCACCGATCTGTGGACATAATGTACCATATGAACCAGGGAAATAAACATCTTTCTATTCTATTCTATTCTATTCTAATTAGTTTACTAGGCTGCTTTTCAATTCAAACTTATTGTATACTAAATAGAGCTGTGTCAATCGTTCATTTTCAGTGATTCGATCATTCACGACCCGGGTCATTTCAGTCGTTCGATCACTGGTTCAATACATGTTCAATACTGATATGAACCACACAGATCAAACGATTGATTGAACCAAATTACTTTAGTACAATCAATTGGTTGCTCTGTGTTTGTCTGTAACCCATTCATTCGCGCATTCGTTATTGGTCGGTTTTCTACAAATCTGCAACCAGATAAGTTGAAAAGGATCTGTCGATTGTGAGCGATGGTTTGAATCGTATCATTGAATGATTGAAAATGAATTATTACAATCTTAGATCGACGATTAGTGAACCGGATCATTGAAAACGAATGATTGCAATCATCAATACTTCTACGCGACCCGGGTCATATGATCGGATCGTTCATGATTGACACAGCTCTAATACCAAATTGAATCAAAATTGGTTCAGTAGTTATGCCGTGAAAGCGTAACAAAAAAAAAAAAACACTTTCGCATTTATAATGTTAGTATTGATTTAACAAAACAGTTCCATAGTTCACAAATCTTTCAATGCTTTGACCACTCTACATTTTGCAGTATTTTTTTGCTCTACATCACTCGACACGATTGGCGCAGTGGTTGAGTGTTCGACTGCTGCGCTGCGTATCGCGGGTTCGATTCCCGCACGGAACAAATATTTGTATGGCTTACAGATGGTTGTTCCGGGTCTGGCTGTTTGTGTATGTGAGTTTATATGTTTGTAAACGCACCCACGACACAGGAGAAATTCCTTGTGTTAGAGCAACGTTTTTTTTAAAAAGAAGAAATTCTTAGCAACGTTCTTTTTTTTTAAAGTAATTAAGTATCCTTGTATCCTCTAATGATTACATTTGTGATGATGATAAAGATCTTAGTAGTAGTAGTATGATCTTAAGAGCGCCCATCCCGTCATATTTCCCATACAAACCCTCGTACGCGATTATGGCGTTATAACAAATTATTTCCTAAATATTTTGAACACCCAGGTATCTTGTGGTTAAAATCTAGGTTTGTATGAAGGCAAAAATAAACTTTTTTAAGAAACTAATTCAGTAAACACGTCCGAAAATCAGCTTTTTTGCACAATTTTATCTGAACTTTGGCTGTTCATAATGCACTCATACATTGAAAAAGTAAAAAAAAACAGCTTCATACAAACCTTGCACATGTAATGGTGATTCTAAATTACAAACATTATTACCAAAAACCTGTAAGGCTTTTTCAAAAACACGTATGTCCTGGAACAAGTTTTGTGAAATTACCGCGCGCCAATTTTCCTGTGATGTTATCGCGTTCTCACTCACTCGTTTGTTTTCAAGCTTTGCGTTGGATGAAACAAAAAAATTTTCAATTACGCTCGCGTTGAAGTTCGTTCGATGGGGAAGGGCGCTCTTAAAGTAAGATTATGTTTCCAGCGCGCTCTAGCAGGCGTGCTAGTGTGGCAAGCGCGCGCCCTCACGTCGCTGGAGAGGCGCGAGGCAGCGGCCGAGGCGCTGTCGGCGGCGCTGCGAGCTGACTGCGCGCAGTACGAGGCCTTAGACCTACTGCTGGAGCAACACGCACTCACGCCGCATCAAGGTTTGTACGTCGAACGTAGACGGCTAAGGGCTCTTACACACGAGCGGCATGTTGCCAACGGCAGAGTTAACTGCAGCCGTCGACACGCGTCAGCGACAGCCGTCGACATGACAACTTCAAAG
Source organism: Charanyca ferruginea (assembly GCA_947361185.1). NCBI lineage: Eukaryota > Metazoa > Arthropoda > Insecta > Lepidoptera > Noctuidae > Charanyca > Charanyca ferruginea. The sequence continues at coordinate 21,812,141 of OX376073.1, forward strand.
ATAAGCGGCAGCTGTCGTCGACGACGTTTGAAGTTGGCATGTCGGTTGCCGCTGATGCGTGTCGGCAGCTGCAGTTACCTCTGCCGTTGGCAACATGCCGCTCGAACCCTTAGCAGTTTACGTTAGAGGGTTTACAATATTTTCCAATGTGCAGAATACATTACCAGGAGTAGATTGACATACATATTTTTAAACCCCACATAATTAAAATATTACGAAATGAAAATAACACTTTTTCGTTTCATCTCGATGCCCATTTTATGTTCATAAAAAAAAGAAAGTGACAAGCGACGTTATCGGATCTATCAAATTGGCAGACAAGTGTGTGGAAAATAATAATAATTATTTATGATATTATTTCCCATATAACGATGCAATTTCAGAGTAAGAACTGCGAAACGGCGGCTGTCAGTGTCACTGTTACTGTCAGTCGCCGTTTTGTTCTGAAATAATGAGCTTTTCGTTAAACTATTCACTATTTTTTTTGCGGGGTTTTAAAAATATTGTAAATACCTGAAGATACTCTTTAGGTACCCAAGAATATAAGAATTAGAATTTCAACTTCTCTAAACATCTTTAGTTTTTTTGTACAAATCCTGCCATGATTCTTTACGCGGTCATCTACAGTCGTATAGTGTCGATGCACGCTCCATCGCTAACCGCATACGGTTATACCCTGTTCACAATAAGATTAGACATAAACACAAACCTTTTTTACAGTCCCTTCAACCGATTTTGACTTCTATTCCGTAGGCTTAAGGATGACATTAGAGGCAAAAAAGTGGTTACAATAACAACTGTTTACTGCAGTTGCCATTTGTCATGCTACCAACGCAATATGAGTCAAAATCGGTTAAACGGACTGTAAAAAAGGTTTTTGTAAATGTCTAATCTTATTGTGAACAGGGTATAGTAATTAAAATAAATTTACACTGAGCTCCTGGGCTAGATGTGTGGCGTCAACTGCATGCAGTTGAATATATCGACTGCGCGCGTTTGCTGCGATGCAGTTTGTCTAATGGCAGCCTTAGGCTCGATTAACACCGGGATGGCAGCAGTCCGCAGCGCAGTTTTGCTGACAAACCAGGTTTAACTTTGTCTCTAGACGTAAAGGCCTAGTATGGCTTAAAGACTTGCTTACGAGGCGTCAAGGTGACGGCACGCCACTGATTGCGGCCGCTGTGATCTCTGCCATCCCTGTGTGAATTGAGCCTTACTTGACGTTATTTCTTAGCATCTTTCCGAAGAAAATCAGGTTATGTACAGTACGCAAAGGAGATAAGTATCCATGTCGTCGGGAATAGTTGAAGATTTCTTAGAAACCAATGCGGGCTTTCAAATGAAATTTTATTAAATCATTGAACTGTTTATTCTCTATAAATTGTATTTTATTTTATTCATAAAAACCTATCGGTTCCTAAGTAAACTTCAACTGTTTCCGGCGACATGGATACTTATCTCCTTTGCGTACTGTACATCAAGCTAGTAATTACTGTTGTTATGTAAGAGTAAAATAAATGTGATAAATAAATAACAATACAAGAATGTCTATGCAAATGCATACATAGCAAGTTCTTGTATTATTATACGTTACGCAGCGATTACGCGTTGTCTACATACTAAATATAACCTGCAGTGCGAAGACACTTTTCTTTTAATCATGTTCCTTGGTCATTTATTTACAATAGGGTATTTTTCTCTATACGAGAAAAAATCTATAAATATGTTATTGAGACAGTTTAGGCATAAAGCAGTCGGAAAATGTAAGTTTTAGTTCATAAAATAACAAAATAATTTTTTAAATTCAATTCAAAGTTTTCAGTATTTTTAATCTGTTAAAAACACCATGAAATAGTAGCGGCCATGATTCGCCGTACGGCTGTGTAAACAAAAAATGTTCAACTGTCAGTCAACCGATATTTCATATTTAATATGAGCGCATTTGATACAAAACTAACTGACGTCATTTCCGCTGAGTAATATGGCGTCCAGTAAGAGGCGTTTTCGTCAAACTACGCGCGAAATTTGAAAATTTAAAATTTAGAATATGCATTTTTATGGCACTTATCGATTGATTAAAAATGTTGTTTTTTTTTGGTGGCATATTAGCACTACAGAATTTCATTGAGACACTTTTCAAAAATGGGTGTAATACCCTATTAACAATATGTTGCAGAGAGTGAGCTGATAGAATCGCTACCTATAAACAGTCAGCTGAGCGCCGCAGAGGGAGCACTACTCCGCGCGGCGTACCGCGAGCGACTCAACCGATACTGTCCGGCGCCGGTCACCTTGCCCGCGCCTGACACTGACTGTCCTGTAAGTATTCAATAATGGACCACAGTACTTGGCTCTCAGCTTGCGACATCCAGTCTGTCAGAACCCCTTGACACTAATAGCACTTCGTATTTGCTTATAACAGCCTTCTACCATTATCATAGTATTTAAATAGGTTAATCTCTCGAGGAGCTGCTGTGTATAACCTGCTTGGATGGACCCAGCAACAAGGATAGTTTAGGTAATTGTTTAATAAAGACCATCATTCATCTTCCATACCATCTTCCATAGTGTCTGGGTGTTGTTTATCTATATATGTACGTATTTACAAAAAAAAAATGTATTTGTGTATGTATATCAGCTGTCTGACACCCATAGTACAGGGTCTCCCTAGTTTGGGGTCAGATGGCCGTGTGTGAAAATGTCCCCACATATTATTATTATTATTATTATACATTTTTAGGCTAAAATGTAAGGCATATTTTTTTTCCTGCTGGATCAAATCTGTAGGGCCATTCTCGATCATGTTACATAAGTTCAATTTGTTTTTTTATTAACGCTTAGGAGTAATGTAATGAAAACGTATTTTTATTCAATGTAGGTTAATTAATCCATACTTCCATACTATTTATTTTGATATTATAAATGCGAAAGTAACTCTGTCTGTAAAAAGTGTAATGTGCATGGCATCAGTAGTGTATAATAAGACTAACCTTTAAGACTAACATCCTTCCTAATAAATAAATGTTATTATTCCATATCAGATTTTTAGCAAATAAATTGTAATATTTTGGAATCATTAGTATAAAAATGTATCTTATTTATTTAAGACAAATTTTGCATGCTTAACGGCAGAATGTACCAGGCGCTTATTTAGTACTTAAGAACTCATCGCACATTCAGTGCAAATAAATAAATCTATTATATTCTATTCTATTCACGATGAAACGGCTGAACCTATTTTGATGAAAATTGGTATGAATATGGACATAGGCCTTTTTTTTTCTGCATCCGCTATAACCGACATTCACGCGGACGAAGTCGCAGGCAAAAGCTAGTAATTTATACTTTTCAAACTCGTGTAACAGCACAGAGAATGACCCATAGATTTGGTCCCTAGTAAAAATGAAAAAAATTATGAAATATAACTTTTCTTCTTGTTCCCTTTCCTTATTTATTTTTTTTTTCTTTTCTCAAATGATTGATTTTTGTCCAAGTTGTAAGTTATTCTACGAACAATAACGTGACAGATAACAGCGGAGGCTAGTGCGGTAGGCTCTCGCATGCTGGAAGCCGCGGCATCCCGCGCGCGGCGGCTGTGCGCCGCGTCCCGCTGGGCAGAGTGCCTGCGCGCGCTGGACGCGGTGGACCCCTGGTGCTGCGCCGACGTGCGGGCTGCCTGTCTGGTGGAGCTCCGCCGCAGCGCAGAGCTCTTCGCCTTCGCACACTCGCTGGTAGACGCCTACCCTAACTCCTGGACCTCCTGGTACGCTGTTGGCTGCTACTATTATCTAATTGGTGAGTGTTTTTGTTCATCATCATCATCATTTCAGCCGAAAGACGTCCGCTGCTGGACATAGGTCTCCCCCAAGTGTCGCCACATTGACCGGTCCCGTGTGAGTCGCATCCAGCGGATCCCCGCAACCTTTACCAGGTCATCGGTCCACCTAGTGTGAGGTCTTCCAACGCAACATCTTCTGGTACGCAGTCGCCACCCCAGTGTTTTTCTTGTTGTTGGTGTATTCTCTTTAAAATCCATTTTTTTTAAAACGTTGCAATACACTAGTAATTACTCGTACGATAAAGTCATTAGCATCTAAATAACAAAAAACTTCCTGAACAGTTTTCATTTTTTATAATTTAAACTATACCGAATTAAAAAAAAACATCTAGATTAAGGTGTATTGAATGTAATGAGACCAAAATTGACTCATTTTGTAAAGGTTTAGGGGGCCCATAACAATATTTCAAAAAGAAAATGTAGGTAATTGCCTCCAAGACTTGCAACTCTATCGCACAGGGAGGGAGGCAGAGCGTGTGGAATGAAACAGATAGTATTTTTGGAAATACCTACTTGCACCGCATATCGGAACTTCACAATCCTCTTAAACCTGTACAATTACAAGTGCTATCTATACCCTATTCTTATTTAATTGCTCATAGATATTATTTCAACAAGATTCCATAAAAAGAAGAAGAATAGATTTCGTCCGTGTGGTGTCGGACGTAAAGAATAGCACCATCCCATATCTTCCCGTTGGTGTCGTAAGAGGCGACTAAAGGACTTACCAGAGAATGTGTAGCAGCAATCTCTGTGCCTTTGTAACAACCATACTGCGATCGCCAATCCGCCTGCCCTGATAATCCTCCTGATAATGGCAAAACCCCCCCTTGGGGAGGCCTATGTCCAGCAGTGGACGTCTTTAGGCTGAAATGATGATGATGATTATTTCAACACCCTTCAAATCATTTACGGTGTTACTGAAAATAAAATGATTAACAGGTAAAAGCGAGTTAGCACGTCGTTACTTAAGCAAGGCTAAGAGTTTGGAGCCGAGCGCTGGCTGCGTGTGGCTCGCCTACGGACACAGCTTCGCGGCCGACAGCGAACACGACCAGGCCATGGCGGCTTACTTCAAGGTAACACATGCTCAATATATTTATGTATTATGATGAAAGTAATTACTTATTACAATTAGGAGCTCGTGGCTAAGTTAAAGCCGTACAGATCGAACGGTCAAAGGTTAAGCTACGCTAGCCGCGGTCGGTCTGTGGATGGATGACCATCCCTTTCATACCGAGTTCCCTCCGTGCCTCGGAAAGCACGTAAAGCTGTTGGTCCCGGCTGTTATTTGTAGATCTTTGGCAGTCGTTATGGGTAGTCAGAAGCCAGAAAGTCTGACAACCAGTCTTACCAAGGGGTATCGTGTTACCCAGTAACTGGGTTGTGGAGGTCCGATAGGCAGTCGCTCCATGTAAAACACTGGTATTCAGCTGCATCCGGTTAGACTGGAAGCCGACCCCAATATAGTTGGGAAAAGGCTAGGCAGATGATGATGATGAAAGTAATTACTGACATAAAAGTCGTTATTCTAGCTTAATTGTTGAACTTATTACTTTTAATTAAAAGTATTTACGGTGCATGCAGCTAGTGTTCCCGTAAAGCTCTGTTATAATATCTCATGTTCCAAGGCTGATACAAAGAAAAGTGCTGATTTAGCTTCAGTTGTTTACTGCATTTAATACTTGGAATATGACGTCAATAAAAGTCCTCGTCGGCATTTCCGCCAATATACATTTTTCAGTTCGGACTCAGATTTCGGTGTGGACACTAATACAAATTATTCTTGTATTTTTGCTATTTTTCGTGATTAAACTCTTTCAGTTTATCAAAAGTTGTTTTTTAAAAAGTCTCCAGCATTCCACCCCATAACAGCTCCCTCAAAAAAAAAGAAGACCGCTTAAGAAGCGTTCTCAGTATTGTTGGTGGGTTCATAAACTTCTTGAGTCCTACGACGCGACGACAGTTGCATCATAATATTGCTACGTACCTAAAATAAAGTAAAAGGGTCAACATTTTATTATTTTACTTTTTAAAGGTACGTTTTTGTGCCGGATGTTTTTTTAATTCTTAATTTATATTTTAACCTTTTGACCTCAAAAAAAGCAAAAACGTGCCCTCGGGGGCGGCCAAGCTACGAATTATTAACAACTCTTTGAGAAGGCGTGCCTCGGAAAGCAGTCATTCGTAACAGTGGCGTGTCTAGGGTTCCAGGTTAGGGCAAGCTCGATAGACATTTTACGATTAAGAAAAAAATAGCAAGTTGCTCGATTATCATAAAATAGATACAAACTCTTTATAGCTACATACACATTACTAAATACATGCACCACACACATATATACAGACATTCACCACACATACACCCTCACATCTATTACATAAATTCACCACACAACATTTCACACATTATCCAGATTTCATAATAATTATAAGTAGCACTGTATGTACTTTTCTGTTCTTGTAATTAATAACATGTAACACTAGTTTATTCTCCACCCCAGAGGGATACGGCACTGTTTCTCTTTATTACAGGCTATTATGTAGCCTATTTAAGAGGACAGTACCTCAACCGTTTAGTGTAGTGTACTAGTGACTAGTTAATTATTTGTTTATGTATAACTGTTTACTGTATTGTACTACAGCACCATTTACGCAATAAAGTTTTTATTTATTTATTTTATTTATTTATTGATTAGCTCATGTCATGCTGCCAGCCCGGCTTTTCGACTTGTATAAAGGTCCCGCCACTGATTCGTGGATCTAAAAAGTCTGACAACCTCTTATCAAAGAGTATCGAGTTACCTAGTAACTGGGTCGTGGTGGTTAGACAGGGAGTCGCTCCATGTGAAAAAACCGGACAAGTACGAGTCGGACTCGCCCACCGAGGGTTCCGTACATATTTGTAGGTACATATCCATACTTCTATACTAATCCATACCTACTATCCATATCTACTTAATATTATAAATGCGTTTTGTGCGACATAAACGGCCGTATCTTTTTTCACGTTAACATTGAGGGTTGATTTTTTTACAGTATCAAGGGACCGTAGACTTGAGTATATGGTTTTAATTTCAACTTGATACCTCTACGCGTTTCCGAGATAAAGGGTCTTGACAGACAGACAGACATACGGACAACAAAGTGATCCTATAAGGGTTCCGTTTTTTCCTTTTGAGGTACGGAACCGTAAAAATATGTATTTCTTACTCCTCCGCTGTTCTTTTCTGATTAATTTCGTTGCGGGATCCAAGACAGTTGTAACGTTTCTCCGGGCTCGTCGAGCTTCATTGCCTTGGCACATCTTTGGTGGTCGTTACTGTTGAATCTAGCTTTTAGAAGTTGCAGTGCTTTGGGTAAAGTGTGGCGGCCTTGTCCCAAAAAATAAAAAGAACTCGTTCCGTGTACGACATAGGTATTCAGCTAGACTGGAAACCGACGTCACAAATGTAGTTGGGAAAAGGCGAGGCAGATGACAACGACTCTTGAGAGGCTAATTAGTGGCCATAAACTTATAAGCGGAAATATGAAAAGTGTGAACAATATACGTCTATTTAGCTCAAATTGTTTTGTTTTTATAGTGTTCTGGATTTAGGTCTACAAGGAACACTTTTTATTCTTCTTCTTGTCTCTAATATATGCATATTATATGCATGTCTATATTATATGTCTCTATTATATGCATACCTGTTATTTGCATGGTTACTGAAATACCCATTTTAGATGTTATTTTATTTGAATTGTAAGTGACAGTGTTGTTGGTGTGCTTATCTATCTTCTTCTATCTATATTAGGGTTTCTTAAACTTTTTGTAGTCACGGACCACTTACACAATTTATACAATTCATTGGAAAATCCACAGAAGATGCTGTACTGGAATTTACAGATACGATTATTGGCCATTGGGAAAATAAACATAAAACTCTTGCCATATTTTTAGACCTATCCAAAGCCTTCGACACAGTCTCAATTCCCATACTTCTTTCGAAGCTAGAGCATCTTGGTATTCGTGGGACGGCCCACGATCTCTTTAGGAGTTATCTTACAGGTCGTAAACAAATGGTAAAACTCCAAAACTACCTCAGCAACCTGGAGACGATTACTTTTGGTGTGCCACAGGGCAGCGTCCTGGGACCCCCACTTTTTCTCATATACGTTAATGAGCTGTGTCAGTTATCCTTACCCAACTGCAAAATTATAGCATATGCCGATGACACAGCCCTAATTGTTCATGGCCGGGACTGGACCGAAACTTGCCTCAACGCGGAGATTGCCTTGAACACCGTCATGAAATGGTTGACCATAAATCTTCTAACTCTAAATGTCAATAAGACCAAATTTACCACATTTTCTGCTATCAAGTCAAGTCAACCCTCTACACCGATTGAAATTCGAGCGCACACCTGCCCAAACTTAAACGCAAACTGTGGATGTCAACAATTAGAAAATACCCCTATTATGAAATATCTTGGGGTCACCCTTGATAGCAACCTGAAATGGAAGCAACATATTGCTGCGACGGCAGCTCGTGTGAGAAAACTTATATATATTTTTAAAAAGCTCAGAGGCGCGGCCGATTTTACCTGTTTATTAACTGTCTACTTTGCGCTCGCTCAATCTGTTCTAGGTTATTGCCTAACGGTCTGGGGTGGTGCCGGTAAAACAGTGATGCTACGAGTTGAACGAGCGCAGAGAGCTGTCCTGAAGGTGCTGGCAAGGAAACCGATCCGATATTCTACATCCTCTCTATATACCCTCTGCCAGGTCCTCACCGTCAGACAGCTATTTATCCTCCAAACTATTCTTCGCAAACACAATCAACTTACCTTTGATCCAAAATGCTGTTCTACACGCCGCTCGAATAGGGTTTGTACAACTGAGTCTCTTAGGACCGTAGCTGCAAGTCGGCATTACAAACACATAAGCTCAAAAATCTACAACAAATTAAACAAAAGCTTAAAGATCTACCCATTAACCAAGAGCAAATGCAAATTAAAACTTGACTCTTGGTTGAAATTACAAAGTTATGCTGAAACAGAGAAACTTGTGGAGGTGTAAAATACCCATTTATTCCCTCACATACTTCAACAAAACCACACACAACACACATACCACAAACACCCCTCGCACACCTCATTTACACTCAACCACACATCCATTCACCCTACACTCACCACTTTAACTCAACGTCAAAATACATCCCAATTTCATATGTCCCGTATTGTTTATTTTTATTTATTTTACTTTATTAAATTTTTTGTTTGATACATTTTAACTAAATCAACAATTTTGCATGGAACATCATTCCATTCTGTATCTGGAGAAGGGCGTTGCTAGCTGCGCTACAGTTTATACTTTTGCGGCTATCATCGTTTCACATGTTGTTGTTCCAAAATAAACTTTTATTTTATTTATTATTTATTATTATAATTCCACGGACCCCTGTCAAAGAATATTTTAGGCTTCGATTTTGGCTTTGGAATTTAGATTTTTTTGGCACAGAAAACAAGCCTAATACCGCGTTCGTAGCTTGGCGGAGAAATGCAGTTTACTACACAATTTCCTAATAAATATGTTGTGAGTTAGTTAACTGACCTACTGCGGGCCCCTGATACACATGCTACGGACCCCTAAGGGGTCCGTGAACCCCATTCTAAGAAACCGTGATCAATCAATATAATAAAAATGAATCGTTGTCCGTTAGTCTCGCTAAAACTCGAGAACGGCTGAACCGATTTGGCAAATTTTGGTCTTGAAATATTTGTGGATGTCCAGAAGGCAGGGAACCGTTACCGTATAAGCCTATACGGTAAGAAAATTGAAAAATCTTTTGACAGGACAGCATCTGTCGGGTCAGCTAGTTATAAATAAATATATAAAGCAGCAACTGTTGATATTGCAGGCGAGTCAGCTGATGGCCGGCTGCCACCTGCCGCCCCTGTACGTGGGCGTGGAGTGCTCGCTGCTGAACAACTTCACCATGTGCGAGAGGTTCCTCACCAGGGCGGCAGCACTGCATAACAATGCCAAGGCTAAGGTTAGTATTGTGCGTATTTGTGCAAATATTCGCAGTAGTAGAAGTAGTAGTATGACGGGCTGGTGTCCGCAACTCCACGTCTCAGCGCGTATTTAGAGTTATAACAATAATGTTTTATTGACATAAATAGGGTATTTTACTCTATACGAGAAAAAAATCTATATATATGTTATTGAGACAGTTTAGGCATAAAGCAGTCGGAAAATGTAAGTTTTAGTTCATAAAATAACAAAATATTTTTTTAAATTCAATTCAGTTTTCAGTATTTTTAATCTATTATAAAACACCGTGAAATAATAGCGGCCATGTTATTACGCCGTACGGCTGTGTAAACAAAAATTGTCAGCAGTCAGTCTATACGCTTTAAAAAATACTAAAAAGTGATAAATAACTTCAGAAACCATAGGTAAGTATGACTTCAGTCCTGGAAGTCGACGGCTTTTGTTCTGATTGTTGTTTTGTATTGCCACCGACTTTCGAAACTAAAGTCATGCGTTCTGTGCTAAAGGTATTTACCTATCACTTTTTAGATTTTGAAGGCGGTTATCTTTTTAGCACCTACTTCCTTTCATCCAAATCCGCTAAGAAATGGTGAAAGTATGGCACACATTCACTTCATTTTCGGCATCAGCGCCCCCAAAAACCATGGATAAGACAGCCATGACGTATTTTTCGTAAACTGGTAGAGCCGCCATCTTGGATTTTGAATTCGACTTCATTTTCGGTATCAGCGCCCCCGAAAACCACGGAAACGACATCCATGCTGCCCATTTCATAAAATGTATAGTCGCCATCTTGGATTTTGAATTCGACTTCATTTTCGGTATCAGTGCCCCCGAAAACCATGGAAACGACACCCATGATGCCCATTTCATAAAATGTATAGCCGCCATCTTGGATTTTGAATTCGACCTCATTTTCGGCATCAGCGCCCCCGAAACCCATGGAAACGACACCCATAAAGTATATGCAGTAATGATGATTATTACTGCATGCATGAACACCCTAAGGGTCAAAACACACCGGAATGGCAGCACAGCAGCTGGCAGTTATGCTGCCCAATCATTTTCAACTTTATCGCTACATCTCAAAGCATAGTATCGCTTCGGCGGTCGTCGGCTCTCAGAGCCGCCCGGCGCGGCACGAGCTGCCGCTCGACGCACGCAAATCTTTAAGCGATACTATGTCTTGACGTTTAGAGATAAAGTTGAAAATGGTTTGCCATCGAAACTGCCGGCCGCTGCGCAGCCATTCCGGTGTGTCTTGACCCTAAGAAGCTTGCTTCGCGATGAACCTCATTCTCTGGCCGAACATCAAAAATCCCGTCGCGTTGTTTTTTTTTTCCATAAAATACGTTACACTAGTTATTTCTCTGGTATCGTGGGTGCAAACACATAAACTCACATACAGAAACAGCCAGACCGCTGCACAAAGATCTATAGGTTATACAAATATTGGTTCCGTGCGGGAATCGAACCCGTGTCACGGAGCGCAGCAGCTAATCGCTCAACCACTGCGCCCGCGCCAGCAGTGTCGCTAAAAAATGATTAGTCACTAGTCATTTATTCATTTATTTATTCTGCTAGAAATAATTAAAATTATAAAAATTTCTTGTTTTGAATTTTCACTCAGGTACTTATTAACTAAAGAAAAAAAAAAGTTTTTTAATTAATTAACCATAAAAACAATTTAGGTGTTTACTATTTTCTAATGTCATGATAAACAACAATCAAATATAAAATAATTCTATAAAGCACCAACAATAGTGTTCCCGCGCACAAAGCAAACAAATTGTTCCTAATCAGCTAGCTACTCTTTGAACGCCTATTTACGCACACGTACACAAAAAGCTCATGTGTATTTGCACTCACACATTTACATGGCGGAGCAGCGAGTGATACAGCCTCCCCGTCTCAGTGCTGTCGCACGACTACCGATGCGCCGGCGCTGAGCCTCTAACGTACGGAATCTGAATATTTGTGATTTTCTTTGCAAAATGTTGACAGATTTACATTTATTTTATATTGAATCTGTAGTCTCTTTAATTGTCAATATTTCAGTGTAAAAATATTTCCACATATCACAGCCATTTAGGAGCTGAAAGGAATTTTAGCCAAAAAATATCGTGTTGTTAGCAGTAAATCACTGAAATTAAATTTCCTCTTTAGAAATGAACAAGTTTGTGATGGACTTTTTTGAAAAAAGTTTATATAAAAACGCCTCACGCCTCTCGAAAATCCGAGAACCCATAGCCCCGAGACATGTAAAGAATAAAATTTTTTTTTTTTTTTTCTTTAGATTGTAGAAGAGACTGAATGCAACGAGAAGGTGAAGTGGGGCCGCGTGTTGTCACTAGTGCGTGACCCACACGTAGCGCATGAGGCGGGGGCTGCCGCCTTCGCCGACGGAGACTGGTTCGAGGCCAGGAGTCTGTGGCTCATGGCGCTGGAGGCCGCCACCCCGCCTGACAAGCAGGAGGTCAGTGTTAGTGATCAGTTAGTGTCACACGTGGGAGGGAGGCCAGGAGTCTGTGGCTCATGGCGCTGGAGGCCGCCACCCCGCCTGACAAGCAGGAGGTCAGTGTTAGTGATCAGTTAGTGTCACACGTGGGAGGGAGGCCAGGAGTCTGTGGCTCATGGCGCTGGAGGCCGCCACCCCGCCTGACAAGCAGGAGGTCAGTGTTAGTGATCAGTTAGTGTCACACGTGGGAGGGAGGCCAGGAGTCTGTGGCTCATGGCGCTGGAGGCCGCCACCCCGCCTGACAAGCAGGAGGTCAGTGTTAGTGATCAGTTAGTGTCACACGTGGGAGGGAGGCCAGGAGTCTGTGGCTCATGGCGCTGGAGGCCGCCACCCCGCCTGACAAGCAGGAGGTCAGTGTTAGTGATCAGTTAGTGTCACACGTGGGAGGGTGGCCAGGAGTCTGTGGCTCATGGCGCTGGAGGCCGCCACCCCGCCGTACAACACGTATCAGTTTTAATGAATCAAAACAAAAATGAACCAAGCGCCACGTACAAACTAAACGTCGATACAGGGAAAGTGAAGGAGAGGGTCACAAAAAGCTTTTTTAAAAAAAAAACCGCCTTCAAAATCTAAAAAGTGATAAATAACTTTAGCACAGAACACACTTACTTTACTTTCGGAATTCGGTGGCAATACAAAACAACAAATACAAAGCCACCGCTTTTCTTTTTTTTTTAACTTTTTATATTTCTCGCTTTTTGGTATTGCCTTAACATATAAATCCATTAAGAAATGGCGACACACTTAAAAGAGATTGTAAGTCCTCCAAAGATTGAAATCTAAGTTTGGGATTTTGTTGATTTTCCCAAAAAGGGCTGGATCAATTTTGGTAAAATTTATGAACCATTTCGGAATGAACCCCATTCGAACAAAAAAATAATTTTGCAAATCCATCCATTTTATGATAGAGTTATGCTCGAACATACATAAAAAAATGTAAACATCCGAATTAATAACTCCTCCTTTTTGAAGTCGGTTCAAAAATAAACTCGGTCATTCAATTTTGCTAAAAGTTTAATATGTAAACCGCGAAGTTTGGTTTTCATATTAAATTTTTAGCAAAATTCGGATAAAATGACTTCGTTTAAAGTGATATATCGCTTATTGTGACTTATTTTTAAGAAATTAATTCCGGTAATAGTGACCGAGCTTTTTTTCATCGACGTTTAGTGTCTGCATCACTGTAATTACTTTATATTATGCGGTTGGTCAATTTAGGCGGAGTTATAATAAACGGATTCTATTGTATATCGTGCATGACACATGTTCATTGCATATTAGCATAGATTGCTCTTAAGAGCGCCCATCCCGTCAGATTTCCCATACAAACGCTCGTACGCGATTACGGCGTTATAACAAATTATTTTCCAAATATTTTAAACATACAGGTATCTTGTAGTTTAAATCTAGGTTTGTATGAAGCCAAAAATAAACTTTTATGAGAAATAAATTCAGTAAACACGTCCGACAATCTGTTTTTTTTGCACAATTGTGTTTGAACTTTGGCCATTCATAATGCACTCATATATTGAAAAAGTAAAAAAACAGCTTCATAGAAACCTTGCACAGGTAATGGAGATTTTAAATTACAAACATTTTTACCAAAAACTTGTAAGGCTTTTTAAAAACACGTATGTCCTGGAACAAGTTTTGTGAAATTTCCGCGCGCCAATTTTCTTGTGAAGTTATCGCGTTCTCACTCACTCGTTTGTTTTCGAGCTTTGCGTTGATTGAAACAAAAAAAATTGGTTGTCTGTAAAGTCGGTTTACTGACGATAGTTGAACGTGACAACGCGAAAGAATCATTACCTTTATCGCTGTAATTATCGTTGCTATAAACAATTGACACCACATTCACTTTTCACTTGGAACGCCGCAGAGCGAGGTAACGCCGCATGACGTCATGTAACGCCGTAACGTCGCATGACGTCATGTTTTTTCGTTCGCGCAGCCGGCTATCGAATTATAAGACGTTGTCACGTCAAAAAATTTTCAATCACGCTCGCGTTCAAGTTCATTCGATGGGGATGGGCGCTCTTAATGGTATTATGTGTTGTCAGGTGAGTCCCCGCTGGGCGGCGACACTAGACGCGCTAGGCCACGCGTCCCGCGCGCTGGGCCGGCCGCGCGACGCGCTGGCGTGGCACGAGCGAGCCCTAGCGCTGCGCCCCGCGCGCGCCGCCACGCTGGCCGCGCTGGGGCTGTGCCTGGCGCTGCTGGGGCAGGAGAGACGCGCCGCAGACGTGCTGCACGCCGCACTCGCCAAGGACCCTGATGATGTAGTGGCGCTGGCGTTGCTCGACGCTATCGTGGATAGGCTTGATGCGCAGCTTACAGGTCAGTTACCATTGATATGTATTCAACTGGGAGGTGTAGAAATGAGAACACGGGTGTCACATTTGATTGCTAGTTTCATACTCAGTGTTTTATAGACAGCGCACTCACACATTCACAATATAAGTAACCCTATATGTGTGAGCCGCAAGCACATACACGTCAACCATACTTATAATAAATCCTCTCCTTTTACAAAGTCGGGTGTAAAAGGCAACGAAAGTTCCATCTTCCCATCACAGCGATATTTTTTTTAAACTAAGTTCCGTAACGCGGCTTACGGGTAGTGCGAATTGGTAGAAATCGTCACGTAACGAAATGCGTGTGTGTATGTGTGCGTGTAAACCTACAAACTACTACAAACTAGTTGGTTTTTTGGTTTTTGGTTGGTTGGTTGGTTGGATTGGTTATTGGTTTCGGTGTAGTTACCTATATTGACTTACCTGTTCACATCTGCTTGCGAGGTAGCCATGCACAGAAATAAGAGGCAAGCCTACCTAGGCATATTCTGTGTGTTAAAAATTATCAGTTGAGAAGAAATTCATTCGGTTATAAAAAGAGTGAAGGTGATGAAAGAAAATTAATTGAAATTAATTCAAATAAAAATAGCTATGTAAACTTTTCAATAGGCAAGTTATCATAGGCATGTTTTTTAATAAATTACATTTGATAAAAAATATGTCTCATCAAGTTATCTGATGGGTGAATTTCGATCTTCCACGTCTCCTCTACTATAAAGGCCTATTCATACCTAAGCGGTATTCGCTACCGTCTGCGGCAGAGAAAACCCAGTGGGTATGCGGTAATATTACTGTTCAGACCTAAGCGGTATTGAGTTGTGAGGGGCCGGGATGCATGCCGCTGCTCCCGCGTGGTATGTACCCACAGCGGCAGCGAATATCGCTCAGGTCGCTCTAGCCGCGGTACTTGATACTAAATACCTGAGCGAAACCCGCGCGGTATGTACCTCTACCCACAGCGGCAGCGAATATCGCTCAGGTCGCTCTAGCCGCGGTACTTGATACTAAATACCTGAGCGAAACCCGCGCGGTATGTACCTCTACCCACAGCGGCAGCGAATATCGCTCAGGTCGCTCTAGCCGCGGTACTTGATACTAAATACCTGAGCGAAACCCGCGCGGTATGTACCTCTACCCACAGCGGCAGCGAATATCGCTCAGGTCGCTCTAGCCGCGGTACTTGATACTAAATACCTGAGCGAAACCCGCGCGGTATGTACCTCTACCCACAGCGGCAGCGAATATCGCTCAGGTCGCTCTAGCCGCGGTACTTGATACTAAATACCTGAGCGAAACCCGCGCGGTATGTACCTCTACCCACAGCGGCAGCGAATATCGCTCAGGTCGCTCTAGCCGCGGTACTTGATACTAAATACCTGAGCGAAACCCGCGCGGTATGTACCTCTACCCACAGCGGCAGCGAATATCGCTCAGGTTTGAATAGGCCTTTAGAATGTTCGGTTTTGAGAATGCCGAACCAAATTGCACGCTCCACCCAAGTGGATATTAACCTACCGAAAATACACAGACTAAACAGATAGGCCTCATTTAATGAAATGTTTATATCGATAAAAATGTAAACCTTAATTTAATATAGTTATGTATGTTTTTCTATAAGGTACCTATATATTGTATGGGTCTTTGTTACCTGAATTAAATGATTATTATTTATTGTTCCAGAGGAAGAGATCCCTCAGTTCCCGTTCCCCACAGTAAACATCTCCCTGCCAGCCATCGCGCCCGCCACGCCCACAGCCGACGCGACCAACACGTCCGACATGAGCATGAGCTTCGACTAGCCACAATACTTCGTGCAAATATCTTAAGCATGCGCGAGAAACGGAAATACGATCTTGTGAGAAACGTATGGGGTTCGGTGGCGCGTTTTCATACAAGTCGAAGAGCAATTAACGTCTTTATTAGGTGTATAGTGGATCAGTAACGGGTCAGTAAATTCGGCTCTGCGTTCTCATTCTCAATTGGAATGCCGACCCGAATGTTTCGACCTGCATAGTATGCAGCATGCTAAGGGTCGCTAAACACAGTCGGGTCGGCACATACGGTTTCCGAATTCGCTGTCTGTCAAGTGATTGCAAAACCGTCAAAATCCCTCGGTCTAAATAGCGATTGGTCCATATCCTGAATGGTCAAATTCACATAATTTTCTAATCGCGAACGGTCAAGTTAGCAAACCGACAAGATCGCAATCGGTCAAATATTCACCTACAGCTCGTAGTTGTATATGAACTACGTTGCGTTCAAAAGTGCATTGTGATGGTCCAATTGAAATGAATGATTTGACTTTGAACTTGGGGCACCCCGATTCGAACAGGTTAAGTTAAACTTTTTTTTTATTCTGAAATAAGAGTCCCCCAAAGCGGGGCGCCGTCTACCGGGCCTCATAAATATATTATGCTTTAAAATTTTATGCTTAAATTTTACTCTTTGCTATTGGAGGATAGCGATCTTCATGTTTTTTCCGATTACGAATTTGACTATACACTACAAAACGGGCATTTTCAATACAACGTTATCAAAAGTTGTATTGAGAGCCGAATACCCCCGACCCGCTTTCTGAGACTAGCAAGTGTACGCTACTCTCAGAAAGTTAATTCGCAAACGTCCTTTTTTGTGTGGGGGGGGGACATGTTCCGCAAAATTTTCACGCGAGCGAACCCGCGTGCCTTTCGCCCAGGATAGAAGGAGCCCGGACCTGAAATGAGGGTCACCCCGTAGTATCAACTACTAGTCGGTACCAATCCATCCAGTGAAAGGTTTACTTACAAAAAGTATATAGTATTTAATTAATGTTGGTAATAAAGGTGAATTTGCCTATACTATAATTGTTTTTACTCAAGGTAGCTTCCTAAACCGCTTGCTCACCGAGACGTCATGTTAGCGTATAAAAAAACATATGCAACAGCTAGCTGTTTTTTCACAAAAAGTCAAGGGCCCGAATTTTATTAAGGTCATACATTTTTAACCGACTTCAAAAGGAGGAGGTTATCAATTCGAATGTTTATATATTTTTTTTATGTATGTTCGGGCATAACATGGATTTGCAAAATTATTTTTTGTTCCAAAGGGGTTTATTTCGAAATGATCCATATAAATTTTACCAAAATTGGTCCAGCCCTTTTTGAGAAAATCAACAAAATCCCAAAAGGAATACTTAGACGACGTTTTAATTTCTCCAATCTTTGGAGGACTTACAATCTCTTTTAAGTGTTTCCTCCTCCTCCTGGTCCTTTCTTAATGGATTTACAATACAAAACTACTAACACAAAGCCACCGCCACCGACTTCCGAATGTAAAGTAATGTGTGCTGTTATTTATCACTTTTTAGTTTTTAAAGGCGGTTTTTAAACAACAAATGGAGATCTGTTCTTGGGAACTGTACGCGCAGTAACTCCGTACACTGAGATGATTTGGACGAATCACTCGGGATGTGTACAGGAAATAAAATCGCTGTTTTGTGTCCGATAATGATTGACAGTTCACACGGTTGGCGCAGTGGCTGAGCGATCGACTGCTGCGCAGCGTGTTGCGGGTTCGATTCCCGCTCAGGGTAAACATTTGTGTGATGAGCACTTGTGTTTGCCTTGTGTCTGGGTGTTTATCTATATATGTATGTATTTACAAAAAAAATGTATTTGTGTATGTATATCAACTGTCTGACACCCATAGTACAGGGTCTCCCTAGTTTGGGGTCAGATGGCCGTGTGTGAAAAAAAGTCCCCACATATTATTAAAACATTAAATTATATACTACCTAAAGTAGGTTAGTTGTTATGGGCGCGATAGCATAGTCAGCGAATGTACACAATAATCGGTAAATAAGCAAATGCTTGTTCAGGTAAAAACTAAAACAATACATATCATGTGGCGATGCTCGTACAGGAACGTTCACTCACTAAATCTTAATCACATTCTCAAAGAGTTACAAAGTGGCCCTCACACCACAAGGAAATATTTGTCTTTTGATTTAAAGGGGTAGGATAAAATCATCGCATTTAATTTGCTAATGATATCTAGATTTATAGAGATCTAGAGGTTTTTATTAATCATACCCTTAGAGCTCAACTGTTATTTGGGAGACAATTGATGTGCGTGTGAACTGAGGGGCTATACTGGTATTTCACAAAATAAAAATCCTAGGACTTAGTAGTAGTCTTAAAACAATTGTAGAACACATCTGGATGTCTGTATACCCAGCAGGACCCTACGTTTAATCCGATTGAAAAATAAATGTTAACGTGCGTAGTATTCAGTACCCTCCGAATCGTATAAGTAAAAATTACGACTTTTATTCCCAGGAAACTCGGTCTCAAAAATTTAGAGTCTCGACAATTTTTTGGTATTTTCGAGACTTGAGACTGATATTTTCGGTCTCGGAAATAACGAGACTTTCGAGACTTCAAGTTCTTACAGTTCTTCTGTTTTTTTGAAAGGAAGCCGGATTCAATAGCCTTTTAAACGATTAGCAATGAAGTAAATAATTACAGTTTCTTTAAAAGAACTGTATGAAAGGTGAAATATGTAAATCACAACTGTCAAATCTGACAATTATCCTGCAAATACCAGTGATCCAAATGAGCTCGGAGCTCTCAAGTCTAACGACATAGGCACAGCTGGAATAAATGATTTGTTAAACTCTTAAAAAGACAAAAGATAAAATAAAACTTTCATGTCTACCTTTATCATGACATCAAGTAATAGATATAAACACTAGCTTTAGTCTAATAAATTGATATGTCCTTGTTTGTAATTTATTGTGTTTAAATTGTTGACGTGCCATTTTTAAATAAATGACTTGCAAACCACCTCCCACGTGGACAAAGCTCTCTTTGGAAATCTTGACGATAGAGGGAAATACCTAAACCTATCTATCCCCCACTAGCATGGAAGCAGAGCGAACTTTTACTAACGCAGGTTACATTAAAATTTGTAATAGAAGCAGGTCCTCTATCGCTGGAACGATATTAAACGCCCTGTGTTTCTCACGTGCACACTTTAAAAATAAAAAACAACCGTTGTCTTTTTTGAAAAATAGTTTAACTATACGCTTTTTAGTGCGTACTTATCATACAAATTAATTACGAAAAGCTGACACAAAAAAAAATCAGTCATTCCTTAATTTTCCACCCATAAGGGTGATATATTTGAGGTATACACTATCAATTAAAAAAATATTATCGCAATCGGACTACACTGAAAAGTTATGGGTGGATTTTAAAGTCCGTTGAAAAATTAGAACTTGTACCTACATCATTTTTGATTTTATTATTTGAGTTTTTTTACTGTATGTTTAAAGAAGCACTTGATTGAAATATCTTCTTTTGAGTAATTAAATGCCTAGACAATAAATATTAAGCCTACTTTGAACTGGTCTCGAAAGTCTCGTTTTTTCCGGTAATTTCGAGACCGCATCGAGTCTCGTTATTTTTTCCCGGGACTCAGTAATGGAGCGAGACTGAAAGCCTTACTAAAAATATAGCTTAATTGTTACAGCGAAATCTTAAATTATATTCCAGCAGGACCCTCCGCACTTTCTTTCTTTCTTTGATTAACGCCACCATACCTACTAAAATCTGTGGAAGCTCATACGCTGAAAAAGTACTAAAAGTCTTAAGAGCGCATATCCCATCATATTTCCCATACACACGCTCGTACGCGATTACGACGTTATAACAAATTATTTTTCAAATATTTTTGACACAGGTATTTTTTGGTTTAAATCAAGTTTTGTATGAAGCCATTAAAATAAACTATTTGTGTGTATCAGAATGGCTGGTTGCCTGTGGCTTTGGTCTATGAGAGTTGATTAGAAAATTGCTACATAATTGCTTATATTTGCTACATTTAATAAATAATTGCTACATACTATATATATTTAGAAATAATTTTTTTTTTGTACAGCCATCCTGACGTTTGGTTGGCTTGTCGCCTCCTAGTTTAAAGCCAAGCATGCAGAGTTTCCCGAAATGTATTGCGTCAATAATTGCTACATATTTGCTTCATTTATCTAATTTAGTTGTATCTTCAAACATATGTTAAATAAAGGATGTAGCAATTATTTTAATTATCCCAAGGAAAAGTGCCTGATAAAACAATAAAGGCAAATAGTTGCAGTGTGTGTTCAGTACTGTACTGTTTTATAGCAAATATGTAGCAATTATTGACGCAATACATTTCGGGAAACTCTGCATGCTTGGCTTTAAACTAGGAGGCGACAAGCCAACCAAACGTCAGGATGGCTGTACAAAAAAAAAATATATTTCTAAATATATATAGTATGTAGCAATTATTTATTAAATGTAGCAAATATAAGCAATTATGTAGCAATTTTCTAATCAACTCTCATAGACCAAAGCCACAGGCAACCAGCCATTCTGATACACACAACTATTTTGAGAAAAAAAAATCAGTAAACGAAAATCATTTTTTTTTTTGCTCAATTTTATCTGAACTTTGGCCGTTCATAATGCACTCATACATTGAAAAAGTAAAAAAACAGCCCATAGAAACCTTGCACATGTAATGGAGATTCTAAATTACAAACATTTTTACCAAAATCTTGTAAGGCTTTTTTAAAAACACGTATGTCCTGGAACAAGTTTTGTGAAATTTCCGCGCGCCAATTTTGGCTGTGATGTTCTCGCGTTCTCACTTACTCGTTTGTTTTCGAGCTTTGCGTTGGTTGAAACAAAAAACAATTCAATCACGTTCGCGTTGAAGTTCGTTCGATGGGGAAGGACGCTCTTAAAACAAATTTTCAGCTAAAATACAATTTTTTTGAATTAAATGTAAGGTTATTTGAAAAGCAGAAGGTTTTGAATTAAACGTAAGGTTAAAAGTAGTTAACAATTGATAATCTAGCTAGAATAATAATGAAATATGATTTTAGAACGCTATTAACCTTTGGTTCAATGTCCCTGGTTAATATATAGAGTAATAAAATGCTTTTAAGAAATATGAATGTCTGGACTGAAAGCCTCAAAATATAAAATATGGTTTGATGAAAGTTTTGCAGATGCATTCCTCATTAAATAATAATTATTTTAAAATGAAACTAAGGTATTTTTAAGGTACTAATACACCGCTAAACGGGACCATATAAGATTTGTCTATAGACCTTCAAACAGCGGAGGGTCCTGCTGGAATATAATTTAAGATTTCGCTGTTACAATTAAAGTACTATATTTTTACTTATACGATTTGGAAGGTACTGAATACTACGCACGTTAACATTTAACTTTCAATCGGATTAAACGTAGGGTCCTGCTGGGTATACAGACATCACATCTGAGAATTTGTAAAGAAATATTATAAAAACTACAGCCCTTAAAGTGCGGTCCCTCAGTTCTCACAGACCATCAGCCAGATCTCGGAAACTTGTAAAGATATTTACTGAATAACAGACCATGACGCATGAAAGATAAAAATATAACAACTCTACTGTGGTCACTCGATCATTCCACACAAAGTCCATATCTACTGTTTTATTAAATACACATACGTCATAACATTAAATTTACCGTATAACCTCGTTTTCGTAATGCTATTAGGTAGTGAAAGCTCATCCATCGACCAAACGAAACGTTCGTTCGCTGAAAAAGTACTAAAAGTTTTAAAACCAAATTTCAGCTCAAACTTTTAGAATTAATCGAAACCTGATTTTCTATCACACATTTTTCTTTCCGAGTCAATAACTTATCTTTCTAAAAGGTTACCATTTAATAATTTACCCGATTTTACAAATTTAATTAAGTTGTAGGCGAGATTTTCCAGAATGGTAATGCAATTCATGAAACTAAAACTGAAAAAAAGAAGTAGAAAAAGGAGCGGCTCGATTTATTTGCTCCCAAGTGTAGTTTCAATAAAACTCAGAACATTGCATTAACAGTATATTTGTATAGTTTAAAATCAAACAAGCGATTCGAGATAAAATCAACATTTCATAACAATATTTCAGATTATGAACATTCTTAAAATATTAAAATCACAATGATTATACATTTTAAAAGCTTATTTAAAATGTTTAAAATGATAGCGCACAGGCCTATGGGGCTAGTACTAGGAGGCACATTAAAGTAGATTAAAATCACCTAATATCTAATAGGCACGTACGTAAAAATTGTCTAAGGAACATCCCTACGCTGATGGCGTATTATATAATAGTAAATACTTTATAGTAAAACGATTGATTTTGTGAATGATATACAGAGTATTTATAAAAAATGCTTGACAAATGCCAAAAGTAGAAAACATTTTGTAAATATATGAAAATTTTACTTTTTTTTAATAAAAAGTGTTAACAAAATCATTATTAAATCAAATGGAATAATAATAAGAGATCAATAATTGAGCTGTCGATAAGACTACTCGAATGTGTTATGACGTCAAAAATTAATTACTTATAGTCAAAATTAGTACACTAATTTTAAAAATTTTCACGTAATCTTTTAAAACTAGAAAAGTTAGTATTTGTAATACTGTTTACACCAAAATAGGCAGATTTCATACAAATTATTCCATTAGAAAGGTGAAACAAAATGGAGACCTGCCGCAAACGCAGACAACTTATAAAAAGCATAGAAAGTTCAAAATCTAAATGACGCACATTCGAGTATCTTATTAAAAAATCAACCTTACACGCAAAATGTTGGCGAAGCGCCGAACTTAATAGCGGGTCGACAACGGCGAGGGCGCAGCCCTATTTCGGCCACGAGCCTCCGCCCTCGGCGTCAGCCGCGTCCGAGCCGCCGCCACTTGCCTCCTCGCTGGTACCGCTGGTCGCGGGGGATGGTGTACCTGGGGACATTTGTATTTGTTAGGGACAAAGAAACAGTTACGTGCTGCTAATTAGAGAAATATTAATAAAAGTAATGGACTTCAAAATTAATGAAAATAGTAAGATTAAGACCAATGGTCAAATACCACACAAACACACAACACAAACACTACTCAATGTTAAGATTGTCGTTGTGTCTACCTACTGGGCCCAAGTAATCTAACAAAAAGGAAAACCCATCGATTCGAAAAGAAGATGTCGTTAAGTCTCGTGCTGTCCATCACTATAATTATGTCAAAGTGATGTGACAGACAGTACGAGACTTAACGGCATCTTATAATTGAGTAGCTTTTGAGGATTTGACTATAAATCAGTCTAAATTGCATAATAAAAAGTAAGCAGGTCCTTAGTCACCATAGACATGCGGAACCTTGACCTATCCCAACATTTCATAAAAATCTAACAAAAAATCCTTTGAACTCACCCTCATCAGCATGGCTGTACATCCCGTTGAACAGGGCAACTTGTTGGTCGCTGGGCGAGTGCGGGGAATGCGCGGGGAGCAGGGCGCGGGCGCCGGGCTGCGGGGGGGTCGCCGAGCTCTTGGAGTTGCGCATGAGTGGCTTGTGGTTGTCCGTAGAGTGCTGCCACGACCAGCACGAGCGGCAGAAGTAGCTGGAAATGGAAAAGTATTTTTATTTAATTTGTATTACATTGTATAAAATGTATTGCGTATTATATTACAAAAGAATTGCTTGGAAGTGTTTCCCATAAATAATAAGCAAGATAAATTAGTAAAATATAGCAAAAACAGAAAATGAGGACCCACGTCAAACTTCGTAAGATTAGTTTCTGGCGATTTCATGGTTTCGCAGGAGCGACTTTTGTGGGGCATCTGCGTTGATATATTGGAATAAATACTTATTCCATTTCTCTCCAACAAAAAATCGGTCTCCGATAGTCAGACTTGAGCCCTCCGCGAAGGTCAAGATTAATGACTTATAAGCGCTTACCCGAAGCAGGTGGGCTCGCGACAGAAGTAAGGTCCCTGCTGCAGGTTGCACATGGAACACATGGAGTCCTCCAGGTACGGGTTCACTTGTACCTGTCAAATATAAGTTGTGGAGTGAACTAGTTATATTGAATAGAATGGAACGTACGCAGAGGTTAGAGTGAAAGGTGAATGTGTGTGAGCGGGACGAGTAATTTGAAAGATGGCGATAGATAGAAAAGATTGATTTCAGATATATTTAACAACCTCGACCCAAATGACGTTTATGCGCAGAATGTCCAATTCGCAAAATGTCCAGTGATCGCAGAATGTCCGAGGCCAGAACTTGTGGCACCTCGACTCTGACAGGTTAGGTTAGAAGAGCATGGCGAGCTCTGAAAGACCTCGCCGTCTCTTTCGGTGGTTTTTTAAACCACCCAGAAATAGGCCATCTACCGTCATGGATGGATGGATGGATGGATGGATGGTCATGGATATTTTGCGAATTCGACAATCTGCGACCGCTGGATTTCTGAGTCTTAACTCGCAAATAAATCCTTAAGGGGAAAAATTTAATGTGTTGGCCCTTTGGATACCTTATTTTAAGAATCTAGTGATATGATCCAAATGCGTCGTCGCGTCGGGAACCTACGAGGTTCATGAACTAAACTTATCAACAATACTTGGCGGTCTACCGACGACGCAAAGAATTTGCATGTCGCGTAAGAAGTCATTACAACATAAGACAACATTGTTCTGTATCCCATGTGACTTATGAACATTGACATTAGGTTGAAATTACAATGTCGTGAAAGCTTACCTTCTTAGTAAACTTCTCGGTGTGTATCTGTACGTACGCGGCGGAGATAGCGCGCACGTACGAGTGCACGTTGTTGAACGTGACGCGTCCGGAGCCGATTGGGTACTTGTACTTGTCAGTGTCGATACCTGCAAACGAAAGTCGCAATTGCATACAGAACATCCACTAAAAAAATATCCATGGGCATGTAAAGAGGGATGAAACTCATGAGACCAAAAAGTTATGAAAATAACTGGATGGATGGATGGAGAGGCGAAAGAAAAGATGACTGGACTACGTGAAGAATGATATGAAAAAAAAATGGGAGTCCGTGATAGCTTTTCGGAAAGGCAGAAAAAAAAACTAAATAAAATTTTATTCGAGATTATCAAAAACTCCGCAGTTCTATTTAAATATTCAGTCAAAAGTCTAAGCATTCAGATCAATTAAATTATTTAATTTTTGAGTCTATCGGTAAGATTGAGTCGAGTTAAGATTTAAAGGTTTCAAAGCAGCTAAACATCCAATTTTACAGTTAATTGACAATTAATCGTATTTTCAGTCAGTTTTTTTTTTTGTGAGGTCTCCAAATTATTGTTAAATGGTGTCTATTCAAAAAAGGTTCATCATCATCATTTCAGCCTAAAGACGTCCACTGCTGGACATAGCCTCCTAAAGGGGTGGGGGGGGTTTGCCATAATCGCCACGCTTGGCAGGCGGATTGGCGATCGCAGTATGGTTGTTACAAAGGCATAGAGAACGCTGCTGCCCATTCTCTGGTAAGTCCCTTAGTCGCCGCCTACTAGGCTACGACACCCACGGGAAGATATGTGATGGTGCTATTCTTTAGGTCCGACACCACACGGACATGGAGTCCAAAAAAGGTTCATTAAACATTATTCAAGAAAGGGTCATCAAACTCAAACTGCTATCAAAGCCAGAAGGCGTCCACTGCTGAACAAAGGCCCTCCCCAAAGAAGGGGGGGCAAAATCCCCACGCTTGGCGGGAGTCTTGGGGATCGGGATCGCAGTGAAGTTGTTGAGTGCACGGAAGCCGATGCTGCCCGACTTCAGGTTCGTAAACAGTTGTACTGACCTGCATATACAACGCCATGGAACAGGTCGTTCATGATGGTAGCGAGTGCGGACGCGCTGAGCATGCCGTGCAGCGCGCCCACGAACACGGTGCGGCCGGGCTCCAGGCGCACCGAGCCGCCCTGCACCCAGTTGCTGTCCGACAGCGCCCAGGGGATCACTTGCACCTGCGGACAAAATTAACATTTTAACATTCTAAATTAAAGGTACAAATTAAATACGTCAGTGCACATAAATAGGATCTACATGAATATAATACAGTTAATGATTATACAAATTTTGAAATTTTAATTTAATTTATCTAATATATAAAACGCTGGTGTCAGTCTGTTATCGAACTCCTCCGAAACAACTTTACAGATTGTTATGATTTGTTTTATGTAGGTTGAGAATAATTAATATGGCAAAACATTGTTTGCCGGGCCAGCTAATAGTATATAAAATGATTATATGAGATCATTAAACGAAACGTGAGTATTGTTACACATTATAGGTTGAGGACAATGAGATTATAGAATAAGAACAATAATTGATTATTAGCTATAATCAATGCAGCCGGATAGGTAATTTTTGAAGCTGGAAAAATATGCCCCCGCCCCCCCAACCCCCACACCGATAAAATTACTCCACCTCCACCACTCATTGATGCTATTTTGTTCAGCCAGTCCATCAATGACAGATTTTCAACCTTATTACAAAGGAATAAGGTTCATATTCAATTAGGAAAATTTTACAGTTCGGGATATCTTGTGCTGGCGTCTGTACATTGTAATAAAATTAAAGTTAATTGTGGAGAGCACATACCTCCTTGTTCCTAGGAGCCTGTGAGGTAGGAGCTCGTGGCTAAGTTAAAACCGTACAGATCGATCGGTCAAAGGTTAAGGTACGCTAGCCGCGGTCGGTTTGTGGATGGGTAACCATCCATTTCATACAGAGTTTCCTTCGTGCCTCGGAAAGCACGTAAAGCTGTTGGTTCCGGCTGTCATTTGTAGAGCTTTGGCAGTCGTTATAGGTAGTCAGAAGCCAGAAAATCTAACAACCAGTCTTACCAAGGGGTATCGTGTTACCCAGTAACTGGGTTGTGGAGGTCCGATAGGCAGTCGCTCCATGTAAAACACTGGGGGCCAAGTCTGCTATTTTTATAATTTCTTAATTCCAACACGATTCCATTGTCATTATGCTAAAAGTTCGTAATCTGCTAAATTCAAAATGGTCGGTCGAATTAAAAGCAATGACTGCACAATGACATTCTAATGGTAGGTGTCACTGATCAAAGGAACTGTCAACATTTTAGCAGATTACCGCCTAGGTCAGTCATTCAGTTGTCATTTTGTACGAGATTATCATTCTATAGCATTTCTTTCAATGACGTGTCAGTAGTTGACCATTGGACAGTCATAATGACGTCATTATATTAGTAGATTACCAAACTTGTCAAAATCAAAAAAAATTAAATCAATTTTAGACCATTCTGATACTATTGTAATAGCAGACTTGAGGCCCAGGACTCCTGTATAGTTGGGAAAAGGCTAAGCAGATGAGATGACATACCTCCTTGTTCCTCATCTTGCGCGAGCCGATGCGGTAGTACCAGTCGTACCCGTCGCGCCGACACGCGGCCAGCAGCGCCCGCACGCGGCGCTCGCTCTCGAACGTCACGTAGGCGTACCCGCGCGGAGCCCCCGCGCCCGCGCCGGAGCCCGAACACTCGCGCCCCGGCCACTCCACGCTGGGGACATTAGAAACACTTTAAGACCTTTAGTGCACCAACTCGTAAAATGGGCTACCTCGGCAAAGCAGCAGCAGGGTGTGCATGTGGCGCCGAATTGCAAACCATGCCCCACCTCCTGTCATGTCCTCTTTGCCCCAAAACATGCGACTGGAGTGAATTATGCGCTGCCACCGACGATGCAGTGGACGTGGCTAAGTTCTGGGCCAAACAAATTTAAGACTGTCGTGCGATGAGCGATACGAAGACGAAGAAGTGTACCAACATTTTTAAAAACATCGGTAGGTAATTGTACGCCATTTGCATTTTTTTTTATTTTTTATTATCTCATACTAGGGTTTTCTCCTGTATCATGGGTGAGCTAACAATAATTTTAATAAATATAAATAAGTAATGTCTATATTGCCATGAAATTACATGGCACAATGATATTGTAACCCTAACAGTGTCTTTTCCCGTTAACCCATTCCCTGTCCCAGGAGCCAAATACGGTTCAGCTTGATTGTTTAACAATTGTGTCTGTTAATTAGACAGTGAAAGTGTTAATCAATCATATGCAATAAAAACGACAGCTAATTAAAAACTTTAACAAAATAAAATCGCAAGGTACCTGTAGACCATACAAATATTTGCTTCATGCGGGAATCGAACCCGCGACACGGAGCGTAGCAGCCAGTAGCTCAGCCACTGAGCCACCAGTGTCGCCAAAATTGTTGAAAAAATATACGGCCATCTTACAAATCTACAAGTTTTTCAGCGAAAGGAGGCCACGGTTCCACACAAAATTTCATACAAACAAACTCAAATCTATGTAAACCAACTTATGAACTACTAACAACTATAAATCACTTACCGTATAGGCTGAAAATGCTTAAGAGTGTGCATGAGAGCTTCTTCAGAGATATCCCAGGGCAGACCGCCCAGGAACACCTTGGCGCTGAAGCCCCCGCTGGGGTCCGGACAGCGCGGGGGCAGCTCGCCGCCCCAACGCAGGACTTCGCCACCGTTGCGTCCGCATGATACTACGCCACCTTGAAAGAATTTGGCTTTACAAGTTACGGATTGCTACGCTTACGCGATTGGCTTCATACTTAGTCCTCCAAATATCTAATAGTGGATATTTTCTATGGACTTTGACCAAATTTTGATTAATCAAAACCTTAAAAAGGAAGCGATGAAAACAGAAAAAGCAGTATTTAATTGAATTATCTGAAAACCTAATAAACTCGACTTTTAATATGCTACCAATAAACCCCGAAATTGTGATAAAAAAAATATACCAAACATTTTGTTGAGCGAAGTGAACGATAAAAAAGACTTTGTTTTTTTTTTGCATGATTTCAGTGTTTCACTATGGGAACACCATAGTGAAACTTGTTCGTAATGATGAATACAATGACCTATTTTCGGGGTTTTAGTTAATTATATTAGGTCCACCTTGTATAAATGTACTTACAAAAAGATGCACGCCTAGGCAGCATAGCGTTGCGATGTTCCCTCGAGTTGTTCCGCTTAGTCCAGGGTTCGTCTCGCTCGCACCGCTCCTTTCGCTCGAAGCGCTCGAGTCGCTCGGAGTCGAGCAGCGCCGGCGGCAGCGACACCGACGCAGAGGGCATCGCCAGAGCCTTCTGAAACATGCACTTATTGTACCACTGGGAGTGAAAATTTACATCTTACGTGTAAAATGTAACTTAATGCCATTTGATTCTACAAGATAAAGTACAGAAGCTGTTGATTCAGTGTGGCAATTTATTAGAATTAATAGCACTATCGGATATTAAATTCCGATCTGAAGATATCAGAAACCGGACATTCCGCCCACAAGGAGCGATTGGCGATTGACAAGCAGAAACAGTAAAGTTTAGATAACTATCAAAATATTAGTAACACAAATGTAAAACAGGTAATAAAAAAGACGAAGTCGCAAATGGTTGTCGTTTGGGCGTTATCATGCTACAAACATTTGTTTTACAAAATACACGTCAAAGAACACCCCACTCTGTTTTTCTCGGGGTTTGGTTTGGTATCAAGTTCAAGCTAATTTAAGCGAGACTAAATAGAATCTGCAGTACCGTTTACTAGCTATATTACGTTGTGCAAAACTCAAAATAATACAAATTCCAAAATAACATCTAAAACTGCTCAAAAATTTGCTCCCAAAAACTATTCACGGAACCTGTCCAAAACTAAACCATAATGTTCTAACTACGGGTATAGACGTAAACAAAAAGGTACTTACTAAAGACGCAACAAGGTCGGTAATGCCACGTCCGGAGGTGGATTCTTCGGGCCACAGGGCGCCGGGCTGGGCACTCTCGCTGCAACAAGCGTACTTAGTACTAATTGCTACATTAAAGTACACTATGCTACTTAGAACGCTCACCCACGCGACGCATTAAGGTACGCAAGTTTTTAATTAGTATTAATGGAGGGCAAAATGAACGCGCCAATGTTAAGAAAAAATCTGCTTTTAAGGGGAAGCGATAATATTTCGGTTCATTTTGAATGCATATATTTATACTTTATGGAGTATTTAAGTTTATTAAATGGAGTTTAAAATATCTTATCTGGGCAGGTAAGTAATCAGAACACAAGTCTAAGTGATGAGGGCCCAATAAATTTCGATGTATGCCGCAGAAAACTGCTAACTATAGTTTAAACCCATCCGTGTTTCATCACACATGAGTTGAACTAGGTAGGTATATGTATCATACCTGAAACTAGCAAAGGCGGTTGGATGTCGGGGCGGGAAACAAGCAGGAGGCACGAGCGCGCGGGGTGTCTGCGCAACCTCGGGACTGCCTGGCTCCTCGCTCCAAAGCCACTTGCTATCACCGCCACACTCCTACGGAAAGTCATGATATCATTAAAAAATTGTTTACTTATAGTACCTACCTAAAGTCGATATAGTAATATACCGCGGCGTATTGTCAAAATATTCGTTACTTGTGAAAAACAAAATGTAGCCAGTGATAATTGCAACTGATGCAAATATTTTGAAAAATTCGCCAAGTGTATCGCCAGCTTAAGAAATGCAAATGTTAATAAAACTACAAAGTGATAAAAGCTATAAGAAGGCATTTCATTTCGTAAGGAGAAATGAGCTTTCATTGTTTGAGCTTACTTCATTGACGCCTAAATACGAACTAATCTATTTATTCGGCCTAATTTTCAAGGGAGTACTTTAAGGCCACTAGATGACGAAACCCTATGAGTGTTTTAAATCTATGTAGGTATAATATTGAAATACTAGTGAAATAACTACAAACATACGTCGCAGGTATGTTATAAATTATTAAATATATTATACAATTCCCGAAACACCTAATGCCCCGTAACCGTAAAATATACGAGGACCGCAGTTTCGGAAATCCCATAAAATATGATTTGTTTCACGATGCATTTCCAACAACTTTCGACTTGCGACATCAACTTATCTAATAGATGAACAGATAAACTAAAAGCTCAATTTTATGCGCTATTTAATAATCAAAGGAATTTATAAACAAAAATCTAACCAGCAGTTTATTTCCTGTTCCTAGATCGCGAAAGTTGAAACTTACAAGATCTAAATTGAATTGCATCGTTTATACCAAGTAACATTACTTAGGCAATCAAAAAGTTCTAAACTAATATCAGATAAAATTGTAAAGTAATCGAAGGCAGTCAAACGCAGCGTGTGCCCAAAGCTAACAAGCATGAAAAGCAGACTATCCCGTGTCTGTATCCAAGATAGTTTTCCGGGTCGCGGGCGCGAGCCGATTAAACGCAAGGGCCTTGGCATGAGCCTACACAAATAATATTATATTGCCAGATGCATGCCAATAGCCGGCGATACGCCGCCAGACGACTGCCAAGTGTGCGATTGCTAACTTGCTCTACAATATTGGAGGGTATGTTGTGACGCGAACCTCTTGGCAGAAACTACTTTTATGACTCCGCTTAATTTGAGGTTGATCTCGCAATTAAGTTTATGCCAAGTCTTCATATCAGGGCTGTGTCCGAGTAGTATGTGGACAATGCTTCACATATCAGAGGCTCATAAAATATCGGTGCGTAGGTAAACTTATTGCCACGGTCATAAAATATCCCTGATATGTTTGGGTAGATTTTAAAGATGACTAGAGAATCGGGACGATTTTTTAGTAACATGATCCGCGAATTTTGTGTCTTTTGAAATAAGTAGGTAATGGTTTACAAGTTTATATAGGGGCGTAGCTTGCTCTAGAAGGGCCCTGTGCCAAAATTACCTTATGGGCCCAAACGCCCAAATGGAGGGTATATTTTTATATAAAATAAGTAGGTATACCTATATTGACTATAAATGGATAATTTTATTACAATTAATGCTCGTAGCGTACGACCTAAGTTTGAGCTAGATTATGAGCAACATTTTACGAAATTTTGCTTACATGATACATAAGGCTGATAACGACGATGGCTACGCCCCTGTGTAGCGGTGGTATTTTGATAAACCGCAAATCTATTTTAAAAGAGGAAGACTATTGAGGCTTTTAAGGCTCCACTCGCGCCTAAAAGTTAACCGTTTAGGCGAAAAACGTCCAATTCTCAAAATTGTCCAGCGGTCGCCAAATTTCCATTTCGTACAATGTCCAATTTGCAAAATGTCCACTTCGCAGAATGTCCAATTCGCAATATGTCCGGTGATCGCAAAATGTCCAAAACCCTCTTGATTCAATTAGTGGGGTGACAACGATACGATGAATATCTAGGAGTTTGTAGTTTGGACATTCTGCGACGACTGGACATTTTGCGACTTGGACATTGTGCGACCACTGGACATATTGCGAATTGGTCATTCTATGAAGTGGACATTTCGCAAATTGGGCTTTGTGCGAAATGGACATTAAGCGATCTGGACAATTTGCGATCTGGACATTTTGCAAACTGGACATTTTGCAAACTGGACATTTTGCGAACTGGACATTCTGCGAACTGGACGTTTTGAGAATTTGATGTTTTGCGCTTAAACGAAATTAACGAGTTACTTGCCAACAAGGTTAAATACTTAATTATAAAATGTCAAGGGTATCCCTGCAAAGGTCTAAAGGCGACTACACGTAACTGCAAGCATGACAACATTGTATCTTCACTAATACTATAAAGAGGAAAGATTTGCATTTTTGTAAGTTTGTATCGAATAAACTCAAAATTTTTTAGAATTCTACATTATCCCTGAGTAACATGCTATATTTATCAATTTTAAAAAAATTGGGATCATTGAGAAAATTCACGCGGACGAAGTCGCGGGCAATAGGTAGGTATGCTAGTAAACAATAACTTTGTATTTAAATATGATTGAGTGTCAGTAACATGATTTTATAGAAGTGTACAAGCAGGCTTGTCATGCCTGCAGTTTTGTATGTACACACCTTTAGGCAATAAAAACCAAAGGTTAAAAATTACATAAATTATTATGAATATCCAGAGTTTGATTTAGTTCAACTACCTCAAAGAAACACTCCTTCCGTTTCTACACACAATACAGATAAATCCAAGGGAACGTAAATATACCTCGACAAATACACAAATCCTTTCTAATCACGGTAATGCATTTCACCAGAATCGATAATATAATGCACTAGAAAATATTCTACAGTTAAACCCGTTGTCATACTCGTCCGAGCCCGAATGGCACATTACTAAATTGAGAACATTCAGCATCTATTCACGACGCATCCAATAAATAACGAGAAGTGAAAATAGTTTTAAACTTCTCAAAATTTAGCTCCGAGTGGGTAATGAAATATTCATGGAAAAATCGACAGTCTTCACGTTACTGGAAACTTCTAAATATTGATATTAACCGCAAAAAGAACTGTAGCTGGAAATCGTTTAAATATAAATCGGGGGGGAAGTGTAAATGTCAAATAAGAAATGGACGCAGAGTATGCAGACTAGTGAAATAAACGGGACAGTAAATCTAAGCTCGAAATTGTATACAGTTCATACAAGCGATTTAGCCAACCATAAAATTAATGTACACATCTCATATAGACGGGGGTTGATACGGAACCCAACGATGTCGGCTAATGCAAGTGCAGTAACGCAAGCGATCCGGCCCGCATTATTTGGCACGGCCGACCCATTAATATGGGGTACTGTTGGCACCAATCTCGGCTAACATTAACTGGCATCAAACCGGATGTCGTACGGTACATTATGAACGGACAATAAAACCTACGGAGTGCTTTGTACTTAAAATTTGATTTAAGCGCTTGGCGCTATATGAATATAACGAATATGATGTATGTTGCGATACTAGAATAAAAACCATTTTGGCGCCCAACATGGGACTGCTCCGAGCTTGTTTATTCTTTAGAATTGGCAGTTGCACACGACCGAAGACGTATAGAGAACATAAAAGTAAATACAACTACGTATGGACACTTTCAATTATGTAAATATGGAAGTTAATATTGGAAAAAACTAAATCTTGAATGCGACTAGGATCTAAAGTTCACTGAAGACGACGAGACAAAAAAAAACGGGTAGATTGGAAAAGAGATTTACAACAGTTTGAAAATGCAAAAAGTGCGATATACAACGCGCGTGACAAACATTTTATGAACAATCATTTTGTGCAAGCACGACTGGGCGTCTGTATTATGATTTTGTACAAGTATCTATCCTGAACGAAATTGTGCAAGTTTGCGCAAAAGGATTGTTCATATATAGAGTGTGCCTTTACGCAACACTAAAAAGCATTTTGGTTTATAGGTACTTACATTATAATAGTCGCAGAACATGCTCCGTATCTGGTGTACGCGATGCAAGAAACAATGTTACATTTTAGAGTACGTTCATTTTTAAATGTGCCAAATTATTTCCCCGCCAATAATATACAACACTGTTTGCCGACTTAAGATCCATGAAAACCTAGACGCAAGTACTATTAATATCTCGAGAATCGTTAAATTTACGACGCAGTAACTTAACCGCTGTTTTAAAAAAAAGGTAAAGGAAATTCTCACTTGTGAAAATACCCTTTTACGGTACCTACTGATGTGTCAGTAACAATTAGGTAGGTATTAGGATACTTTTCAATACAAAATCAAGCTTACTGGACGGATTTAATGTAACTGTAGATATTTTGCTCTTTTCTACGCTAAAATCATGTATCTTTAAAGCTACTTACATTGTCACGAAGAACGGAGGGCGCGGTAGCCGGCTCGGCCAGGTGCATGGTATCAAGTCCCAGGAAGTCTGTCAACGAGCGACGGTTCTCTCCGGAGCCGCCGCCACCGGGGCTGTTATCCTGTATAACAACCATATTTATAGGAGGCTGAAGCTATGCAAGAGAATAGGCCTAACAACTAAAAAGCCGGCGGCGAAAAATAAACGTTTAAGAGCTACTATTCAAACTTCACTTGAAATAATACGTAGATAATTTGAAACCAAGGTGGTAGAATAATAAAACGATATCTTGAGAATTAGGGTAGTCTGACAAAGTTTAAAGGCCATAAAACAATTTTACAAAATAAAATATAAAAAATATTCGTTAGTGACCTACACTAAGAATTTGAAACCAAGGTAGAATAGTAAAACAGAATAAACCCTGGTTTAAACATTAAAAAAAATTTGCGCCGGAATAAAAAAAGAATATTCGTTATAAACTTGGAACAATACGTTAAGAATTCGAAATAAAGGAATAGTCAAAAAAAATTTGAGAATGAGGGTAGTCTAAGAAAGTTAGGTCAGTGGGTAGTCTTAGACTCTTAAGTTTAAGGTCAAGGGCGCCAGTTTTCAAACCTCAACGGATTTCTTATCAGACGAGAGCATAGTTTCAAGTTCAGCTACCATGAAAAATCAATAGTTAGCAAAGAAAACGAAGCGATCTAGGCTAAATAAAAATAATGATTTAAAGCGCTAACTGCAGATCAAACATTTTTACAAAAATAGAAAAGATATAGTTAACATTTTGAATTATTTGAAGAAAAAAAAGAAATAGTAAAATAAGTACCAACAAAAAGAGTACTCACCTGATGTAGAAGCGGCATATGTGCCGCTAAAAAAAGTTTTAAAGTTCCGATGTAGTCTAGAGCGCGACGAACAGAGTTCCGAGCTGGGATCCTAGCGCAGCGGCGGCGCACAAACGACTGTCTAGAAGAGCGCGCGCCTCGAAGCACGAAGCCGCACCCACCCCACCTTTACCCCCTACCACTCACTCCTCTACACAAGCCACGCCCACTTTTCACGTACTTTTAATTATTTCAGTGCTTAAAAATTCAAATAAAATATTAAATAACTTAACAAATTATTGTTTGTTTTTTTCCTTGAATATCATTTAAATATTCCCTGTGTAAATCGTGATTTTACGTTTTGAATATGAAATGTATTTGCGCGCGCAAGATGGCGGCGGTACGCACGTGGTTATCGTCGCAATGCGCATGTCTGCCGAAGTCAAGTGAATTTCAATTAATTATTTATGGAAGTTTATTTTTAAAACAATACTGCGAAAGATGTTAGGTTTATCTATTCTTGCTGAGCGATATGAGTTTATATTTTTCAATACATATTTTCGTAAGTCATACAAAAGGGTACTATTGTAACGTCGTTTTATTCCAAACAACTTTTACTAGATATCAGGAAACTTAATTAAGAGAAGTAATGAGAATATTAGCAAAAATAATAGAAATCTTACTTTACCGTCAAGTGGGGGGTGTGCGGTGTTGTATTATCAGGGTCAGCTCACGACCTATTTCATTCAAAGCCTACCAATATTGACGTGCGCGAAAATAAAACAAAGATTAAAAACCATTAAAATGCATAATGCGTTTTTAACTTGGGCCTTTGTTTGATTGACTTGCTTCATTACCAATTATAAAAACGTAATTCAATCAATAAAACACCATGTATGATACTTTCATTTATTTAATCAAAATTTATTTAGGAAAATACAACCAATATTGTTAGAGATAGACGCAAAATATTATTTGTGTTACATTACACAATAGATAGTTTATCATTCTGCTGCCCTCGCCTCTATTATTTCTTAATCGGTTTAACATTTTCTTTTATTCCATACAAGCTATTGCCCGCGACTTTGTCCGTTACGCATCCTTGAGCGGAACCCCGACTCTTTTTAATAATAAAAGTCTTTGTTTAACTCCTTTTAACATCTGGCAGCGTAAAGTCCCGTCAAAATTAGTCCAGCCGTTTTGGAGTTTAGCCAGAAGAAATAGGCAGACAAATAAAAGGGTTTTTTTTAAATAATAGGACCGTATATATCGCAGGGAAATGGTACAACTGGTTAGTTATTTCGCCATTTCACTAAACCAGCTTAGGGATTGGATCAAATCACTGAATTTTTTCAGGGAAATAACCCAACGGAGTTGTTATTGTATCATCGGCCGTGATTTGACCATATCCCTTAGGGGTTTAATTAAATCACTAATTGTAACATTTCCCTGCAACATAAATATTATATACTTTTACATTTAGTAAAAAGCTGTTATTTCGACATAACAAACAGACACTTCAATTTTATTTCTTTGTATAGATATCTCTATCAGCTATCATCTCGGTTACATCTTCTAATTAGTCATAGCATCTCTAACATAATCCATTCATCGTTTACTTGCTGTTCGTGTATATTTATAGTCATCCCTTAATCAATTTGTTCTACAATAAATGCAGTCAATATAGTTAACATTTTAATTTAATAATAAAATCACTCAAAAGCAGTATTTATTTGAATCACATACAGCACATAATTACTAAACATTTTATTGAGAACTGGGAACAGTAAACATCTAGAATAATATTCTGTTTCTTTATTAATAAACAGGACCGCTCTTAGGCGAGTATGACCGCCTGGTGGGGTAACGATAAACCTTTCCATAGGATTGGATTCTTATAATGAAAGCGCGAGGGAATATCGCCAAATGTGTTGCAAGTTGTTTAGCAAGACCAAGCTTGATGATCACTTCTTTGCACAGAAATCGTAGAAATGGTTAAATATAGACACTGAGTATTAAATCACAATAGTATATTTTGTTTATAAATACTATTATTATTATATAGTACAGAGGCCAGCACATCAAGCTACCCCAATCTGTCAAATTGATTAGTTAGTTTTATTACAAAAGAATAAGGTTCATGTTTAATTGGGAAAATTTGATAGTATGGAACAGCTTGATGTTCTGTAACTGCATTTGCGGTTTATTTAAATTTGACACAAATGTTATCTACACAATAAATACAATATAGACATGGATTCACATAAAATATTTGCCATCATATACAGATTATTAACCTCGGAATGTTGGAAATAAATTCTGAATATAAACATAAGTTCGAATAGTAGTCAGATAATTCTGAAACATTACGAAAGTAAAACAATAGCAGATAGTATAGACAGTTACACGGAATAATAAAAACCAGTGGAAGTGCCACGCAGCCATCGAACGATGTGGAAATGATCAACATTGGTTCAGTCGCGATCAACTACTTGCTGCGACGTGACATATAGCACAATATCGCACGTAAGGAAAAAAAAATCAACCATGCCTTATTGTGCAATTTTTACATGCAAAAATGATAGCAGGTCAAAGAATGTTTCTTGCAGAGGTATATCGTATCACCAAAAAGTATAAAACTATCATATATTTCAATATAATCGATTTTTATTGACAATACCATATTTTTGCTTTGATGCGAACTAAAAACTACCTTATGTCCATTCACTAAAGTCTAAATTAGCTTGCTCGCTGTCTTGACTGTAATCGTTTTACGTGGCATAAATTCTAGAAACTTCGACGCTACTCGTTTAGGGATGGGACACATTAATGCAAATAGTTCGTGTCGACAAAACAATAACACAATAACAATAACATGTTTTTAAAGTACCTAACTTTTTTTTTAATAAATAAAAGTACGAGTTTGAAAGAATGAGTTTTAAAAACCTTAGACCTATATTCTGGCAAATAGTCATTCATTCGCGGTTAGACGTAGGCCTGTAAATATTCTATATACATGTATTTAATTTATTTTCATGTGCAAAAATTGAGATGTCAATTATGTTTTTAAAAGACTGTCACATATTTAAAAAGATATTGTCATGTCTAAAATAATGCGTCATTTCATTGGGATGTCAATCAATTTCCTACATACAATCATATTACGGACTCAATGAAAGGTATCGCAGAAAAATATGTCAATACATCATTAGTTAATCATCATTTTTGATCCATTACGTACATTAAAAAGATTAATATATTTCTTACATTGTACTAATTATCGATAACTTGACCACATCTCTTATTGAATAGCAAAATAGTTAACAGTTGCATGCAAAAATGACATCTATTCATAGTAACAATAGATGTCATGTTAAGTAATTTGGTAACAGCGCTCTCTAGCGTCGAATAGCTGAACTCGTTGGACATTGCTCGAACTGGATTGTTAGATGGAAAAAATCTGTTTAGTGATTTGGTCATGTAAAATAATAGCAACGTTCGTCAGTTGTGATACGATTTAATTTCGAACAACAATAAAATAAGCTTTTCGCCAAAGTTGCGTTCATAATTTGTAGCCAATTATATAATCGTTTTCTGTGTATTGCAAGTACGTTTTAATTTGCAAATATGCGAGTTTGGCGACACTGGATCCAGTATTAAGTAAGACTAAGGGCACTTCCTCTTGTTTTTATTATTCCGTGGACAGTTAATTGGTCTGTTAGAGTACATAAAATTCGGTGAACATCAGAATTACTGGCCAAAATGACCGATCAGCTTTAAAATATTACTAAAATCCCATTTGCTACTATTTGATACCTTTGTTTAAATAATTGGTACCTTATTAATAACCGAGAAAATTAATTAAAAAATGGGCACTCATTCTGACGTCAGAATGACTGCCCACATTTAGAATCTCCACGTAAGGGCTCCAAAATTTCAACACGCCTTTACATAAATTTAGTACCTATTTGATACCTAAACATATATTTTTTTTCTAGATTTTTAGGGCAAAGAATAAAGATAATATGACTGGCCAAAATGAATTGTGTTTAAACCCATGAAGACGGAGTGACAATCGTTTAATGTCTATACACGATTCAACAACGTATTAAACGAATTAAACAAAAATAACATTAAAACAGTAAAAAAAAACGTCGAACATCCATAACTTTTTGAGATATTCTGAACTTTATTCACATTTAATTGTATATAAAATAAAGAATATTTAGAGTTGATTAATCGTTTTTCCGTTCAAAATGTATGAGAAAAGTTTTTGGCGATTACTGCAATCTCTAGTACTCATACCTTAAATGAGCCTGTACTCTCGCTTTTCAGTTTTCTGAATTAACTACCAGTATAGAAGACAATTTAAGCACGTATTCACGTTAAAATTACATACATTTCGTACGACAATTACATGTGAAAAGGCGCAAATCGCCTTAACTTTTAAAATTGCTAGCATTTGTGTTCGACTTCCAAGTTGTCAAATTACAGTTTGCGAAAATCGACTAGCTACTCACATTTGATATAATGGTCATCGAGTTTTAGTCCCTCGATTGAGTGCTATAAGTGCGATAATGGACTGCAAAATCTCGCTTCTGTCGGTCGATAAACTCTCCTCGTATTAACGAGCCCTCACTTTACTGCTGTGAAATCAACTGCCTCATTTTTCTCTTCTTTTAGCCGATTTCGAGGTCACAATACATGACCATACATTTTGTTAGTCCTGTAGGCCAAATAGTGGTGCGATGAGAGTCCCCGGTTGGTGCGGCACGCCGGGCCGGGGCCGCGGAAGGCAGCCTCGCTCGTCGCTGTACATGTACGGCAGGCGCAGCACCCAGTACGCCGAGGCTGATAACTTGATGGGTGGCGAGCCCACTGGCTGCGGGATGAAGATCGGCCCGCCTGTTATTGGTTGTATCTGGAATTAGATGTTGGAGAGTTAATATTGATGGTTAAATACAATTTGAAAGTACACTATTCTGTTGTGTATTTTTTGTTATTATTCTGAGGCCTGCTTTTTACTTGTTTGATGGAGAGTAGAGAAGAGTTAAGTGTAATTTGGAATGAGATTGTAGAGGAGCTCGTGGGTAAGTAAAATCCGTAAGATCGATCGGTCAGAGGTGAAGCTTCGATAGTCGCGGTCGGTCTAGGGATGGATGACCATTCATATCATACCGAGTTCTGTTAGTCCCGGCTGTCATTTGTAAATCTTTGGCAGTCGTTATGGGTACTCAGAAACCAGAAAGTCTGACAACCAGCCATACCAAGGGGTATAGTAGTACCCAGTGAATGAGTTGTGGAGGTTCGATAGGCAGTCGCTCCATGCAAAACACTGGAACTT
Source organism: Charanyca ferruginea (assembly GCA_947361185.1). Classification (NCBI taxonomy): domain Eukaryota; kingdom Metazoa; phylum Arthropoda; class Insecta; order Lepidoptera; family Noctuidae; genus Charanyca; species Charanyca ferruginea. The sequence continues at coordinate 21,853,627 of OX376073.1, forward strand.
AGCTGCATTCAGTTAGACTGGAAGCCGACTCCAACGTAGTTAGGAAAAGGCTAGGCAGATAATGAGTTGAGTGTAATAGGGTATTTTACTCTATATGAGAAAAAATCTATAAATATGTTATTGAGACAGTTTAGGCATAAAGAAGTCGGAAAATGTAAGTTTCAGTTCATAAAATAACAAAACAAATTTTTAAATTCAATTCAAAGTTTTCAGTATTTTTTATCTGTTATAAAACACCGTGAAATAGTAGCGGCCATGTTATTACGCCATACGGCTGTGTAAACAAAAATTTGGCAACTGTCAGTTAACCGATTGGCGTATTATAGGCTTTGTACTTTTATTATTTTCGTAACCAACGTAAGTTTTTCATTATTACACCTATTACAAAATAGGCTTTTAATTATTTTTAAATGATATACAATTATCATATTTAATATGAGCTCATTTGATACAAAACGAACTGACGTCATTTACGCTGAGCAATATGGCGTCCAGTAAGAGGCGTTTTCGTCAAACTACGCGCGAAATTTGAAAATTTAAAATTTAGATGCATTTTTATGGCATTTATCGATGGAATAAAAATTTTGTGTTTTTTTTGGTGGCATATTAGCACTACAGAATTTCATTGAGACACTTTTCAAAAATGGGTGTAATACCCTATTAGGAATTTCTGCACATATCTCGGTCCATCAGTGGCGAGGACTCATGCAATCAGATTCCTACCAGTTTCTCATCGCCAGTTTGGAACAAGAGCTTAACTTCCTCTCTATTGGAAAATAGCACAGTCTGTAGTTTATGTAAGTTTTAGTGCAATTACGATAGTCTTCGATTTAGTTTTTGGTTCTGCGGTTGACGATAGATGGCGTTATATTCAAAAAAGTAAAAGTTTGAGTTAATTTTGAGGTCATTGTATAATTTTAATTAAGTAATCAAAAGAAGTCATTTTAATTCGCAGTCCTTTTTACGAAAATTGTCTCTTTTCCAGTCAGCTGTCAGTTTCCCGCCTTCGCGCGCGTGTCACGGCTTTTTTTGCTGAGCGTTAGAAGTTTCGCGCGATAGTGACGCATATATCCGTCTTAGGCATTATAGGGCACGTCAACATCGCAAGAAAAAAAAAAAAAATACTCTCTTATCTCTCAAAATACAGTGCTATGTGGTGAATCCTGGGTGAATATGGTTTTTCTACAATATGTTTCCACTTGTTTTAATTTTAGGTTTTGTTATAAGTACAACAATTTTTATATAACATATGCGTCACTTTCTCGTGAATAAATAGTTTTTTTGACGTGACAACGTCTTATAATTCGATAGAGCTGGCGCACTGCTAGGCTGCACGCACGAAAAAACATGACGTCATGCGGCGTTACGGCGTTACATGACGTCATGCGACGTAACGGCGTTACATGACGTCCTGCGGCGTTACCTCGCTCTGCGGCGTTACCTCGCTCTGAGGCGTTCCAAGTGAAAAGTAAATGTGGTGTCAGTTTATAGCAACGATAATTACAGCGATAAAGGTAATGATTCTTTCGCGTTGTCACGTTCAACTATCGTCAGTAAACCGACTTTACAGACAACCATTTTTTTTTTCTTTCTTTCCATTGCCACTATGACTTTTATGAGATAATGTCCCCTTGTCCCCCTGTACCTTGGGGTCCATGGTGACGTGCACGGGCGCCTTGGGCGTGACCACGTGTACGCGCATGAGCTGCGCGGGCACGGCTCGGCATACGCACGCGGAGTACAGCGGCATGTCGGCGGCGGCCAGGCGGCCCCCCAGCGCGCCCGCCTCGCGTGTCACGCCGCCGCCGCCGCCCGACACCACGCTGTCCGGCGACGACATCATGAACCTGCACAAGGAACGGGGCGACTATGAGGAAACGCAACCAGCGACCGAGCTAAGCGTTCCTTCCATATGCAATAATAATACGTGGAATATGTGGAAGCTTGTAATTAGCAATTTTTCCTACCTATGAAAGATTTCAATTATGTTAAGCTTTCTTTAAAATAAAAAATATAAATAAAATAAATATATTTGGAGAATAATTTGTTATAACGCCGTAATCACGTACGGGCGTTTGTATGGGAAATATGGCGGGATGGGCGCTCTTAAGTAATTCGTTCCAAAAACAAACAAATCGTGTTACACAGGCACCATTTTGAAGTTTTTTGTAAACAACAACTAACCTGTGTCCCCTGGGGCACTCGTATTCGAATCCGATGAAGATCTTGACAGTGAGGTGGTGGTGCGGCGTGATCTTACCGCGACCGCGCGACGGGCCCGACACGCGCCACCCACTCATCGACTCCAACCTGAAATAACATCACAACATCGCATTACTGTCTTTATCCGCTTGACTTGACATGTCTCTTGGAGACTTGGAGTCATATTGTGTTTGTTTAACTATTGTGTCTGCTAATAGGGTATTTTACTCTATATGAGAAAAAATCTATAAATATATTATTGAGATAGTTTGGGCAAAAAGCAGTCGGAAAATGTAAGTTTTAGTTCATAAAATAACTAAATAAATCTTTAAATTCAATTTAAAGTTTTCAGTTTATTTAATCTGTTTTATAATACCATGAAATAGTAGCCATGCTATTACGCCGTACGGCTGTGTAAACAAAAAAGTGTCAACTGTCAGTCAACCAATTGGAGTGTACTTTTATTATTTTCGTAACCAACGTAATTTTTGAATTATTACACCAATTACAAAATATTGTTTTATAAATTATACAGGGTGGGGATGGCAATAGCACAAAAAAGTATCATGGTAGGATTTGATAATTTGGTGTACTTAATGGTTTTTATTGAGCATTAATAATATTAAATTATGACGCCACAAGTTGCCGCTCTTCTCACAAGTTAGAAAACCAATATTTCATACGGTGTTTTATTTTGGTTACATTTATATGCTCTTTAGTATATCTGATATTTTTTTAAATTTTGTTTTTAGGATTTATTTGATAGTATCAAAATATTCTTATGAACCAGTATTTTAATTTTTTGTCGTATCGTCGTTCCCACCCTCTATACAATCATCATACAAAATATCAGCGCATTTGTTACACAGCGAACTGACGCCATTTCCGCAGAGCAATATGGCGTCCACTACGAGGCGATTTCGTCAAATTACGCGCGAAATTTAAAAATTTTGATGCATTTTTATGGCACTTATCGATCGAATAAAATATTTGTGTTTTTTTCAGTGGCATATTAGCACTACAGAATTTAATTGAGACACTTTTGACAACCCTATTGACAAAAACAGCAAATTTCGACCTTATGTAAAATTAGCGAAAGTGTAAATTCGCGGTATTTAAACATTTTAGTTACGCGGTTTGGCACTTTTAACGACATATTGTTTCTCCTAATTGGACAGTTGAGCTCTTAAAGGCTGGCCAGTTGAGCTCTTAAACGCGCCTTTAAGACAACATGATCATCATCATTATCATCTGCTTAACCTTTTCCCAACTATGTTGGAGTCAGCTTCCAGTCTAACCAGATACTCCTTGGTAAGACTAGTTGTCACACTTTCTGCCTTCTGAACTTCTGACTACCTATAACGACTGTCCAAGATCTACGAGACACAGCCGGGTCCATTCATTTTACGTGCTTTTCGAGTCAGTCTCGGCATGAAATCGATGGTCACCCATCCAAGGAGCGACTGCGGCAAGCGTAGCTTAATCATAAACGATCGATTCGTCCGGCTTTGTTGCTTACCACGGGCTACAACGTATTGATCAATTTTTAAATCTTGTTACAAGTTGTAAACCTAAATGATATTGATTTAGAGCAATACTGTTTGTTCTTTGTCACCCTGAAAATGTTATGTCAAGTGAAGTCGGTCGTGGTATATTGTACTGTAATTGAATAAATATATAAGTTTGATCCAAATAGCCTCTCACATTATTTTTATTTGTTTATTTAAGGAACACTTACACTACACACACACTCTACACACACACACACACTAATTGTATACCCGAAATTTGCATGTCATTATGTTATGATAAAATATGTTAAGCTACTATATACCTATAAGAACTTTTATAACCATATTTTTCTGCAAATAAATCTTTGAATTTTGAATACATTGCATAGGAAACGCTGAGTATTTTAGTTCAGGTTATTCCAAACATATTACACACTACAATTTTTTTATATTTATGTCTGTCTGTTTGTTTGTTCCGGCTAATCTCTGGAACGGCTATCACTGGCAGATAGCAGATGTTATAAAGAATAACTTAGGCTATTTTTATTTTAGAAAAACATTAGAGTTCCCCGAAAGACTATCACGCGGACGAAGTCGCGGGCATCAGCTGAAGAAAATGTCCGTGGACGAAGAAGTCGTGTCTAAAAGTTAGTGTACTTTTTTTTTCTCAATTTATAGGCATACATTTGACCACTATCTCACCCGATGGGAAGCGATGATGCGATCTAAGACGGAGCACGCTTGCCTAGAAGTAACCTATTCACTCTTGACTTAAAGACTCCCACGGTGTAGCTATCAGGAAACACAGACTCAGGCAGGGAATTCCACTCCTTAGCAGTACGCACAATGAATGTGTTCCCAAAACGTTTCGTGCGTGTGGGTGGGATGTCCACCATGTACCGGTGGCGCATCGCCGTACGACTTGTGATGCGATGATGGAACGGGCTCGGCGGAATTAAATTATGCAATTCCGTCGCACGCTCCCCAAAATGCAACCGATAGAAAACCGACAGGCCAGCAACTCGGCGTCGATGCTCAAGACTTTGGAGCTTTGACTCGACGAGCCTATTATTGCCAATGATCCTCTTGGCTCGTTTCTCAATTGACTCTAGGGCATCAAGCTGGTATCTGGCAGATCCGCAATATAAAAAATACACGATCGAACTTGCGCTTGATAAAGTTTAAGCAGCTGTTCCGGCGTGAAGTACTGTCTCACCTTTGCTAGGGTCCCCAACTTTTTGGCAGCCACTTGAATAAAGAATAAAGTGAATGTTTCGACTTACCTCACAGCGCAGTCCCAAGGCAGCAAGTAGTTGGTGTGTGGCAGGAAGCCAGGCTGCAGGTGTTCGGGCAGGCCGAGAGAGTGCGAGTACAGCGAGGAGGCGCCCAGGCACACCACGGACCAGCTGGAGAAGGCAGGCAGCAGGCCCGCCGGGCTGCCCGTGTGCAGCATGCCCGGCAGGTACTCCGTCGTGGATGGTTGACGACTCATCACTTTTTCTGGAAGAGTAAACACGGTGTTTATAGAAGTTGCGTTTCGAGGGTTTTGTTGTAATATCAAAAAAATATTATGATTGACGATAATAACGGATGTTTAACTTTTCTGGAGTTAAAAAAGCTGCTCCGGAAGCTAAAAAAGCAAGCAACCGGAAGCATTGGTCAGGTTCAATGCAGCTAAGACCCAGGCGTGTCTTTTCTCTGCTAAGAAGAGGCCTTTCCATCTGACCCCTACTTTCCGACATGTATCCGTTCCGATCTCTGACCAGCTTGAGCATCTTGGCGTTACTTTGACGTCGAATCTTAATTTTGGGTCATTCATTGAATCCAAGGCCCAACTAGCTGCCAAAAAGCTGGGAGTCCTCGCAAAGGTGCGAAAGTACTTCACGTCGGAACAGCTGCTCAACTTATACCAAGCACAAGTTCGATCGTGCATGGAGTACTGTTCGCACCTTTGGGATGGATTAGCAAAATACCAACTGGAGGCGTTGGAAGTCATTGATAGACATGCCAAGAGGCTCATTTACAACGACTCCCTGGTTAGGGCTAAGCTCCAGAGCCTTGAACATCGCCGCACCGTTTGCTTGTCTATCGGTCTTTTATCGGGTACATTTCGGAGTGTGCTTTGGAATTGCACAATTTAATTCCCCCATCCCCATTCCATCACCGGACGAGCAGAGATACGGCGAAGCATCACCGCTATATGGTTGAAGTTCCACGGTCTCGAACCAAGCGCTTATATTGTGCGAACTGCCAGACTGTGGAATTCGCTGCCCGCCTCTCTGTTCACTGATAAGCAGGGGCGTGCACAGAGTTTTTAGACAGGGTAGGCAGAAAAAAATAGGTATGCAGGGTCGACAGATATAGTTAAAGTTTACTTAGAAACCGATGGATGTTTTTGAATAAAATAAAATAAAATTAATAGAGAATAAACATTTCAATGATTTAATTAAATTTCATTCGAAAACATCCATCGGTTTCTAAGTACCTAAGCTTTAACAATTTCCGATGACCTGCATACCTATCTCTTTTGGTGACTGTTCCTACGTGATTTGCCACCTCAAATGACCAAACCTAGTGACTGAATTTATAGACATCAATTTGTTTTTTTGCTGCCGTAGAAAAAATATGGATAGGTCTGTATCAATGTAATGTATCGTTTCAGGCGATTATATTATTTGAAAATAGTAGGAAAGGTAAACAGAACAACCGCTGTATACCTACCTACTCAAGCGTCAGGCCCGCGTCACAGAGTAGGTAGGTAGGTACCTACCTCCTACCTACATTATATTAAGCTTTAGAACGTTTCGGCGTTTCCCGCCCCCTAGCAAGAGTACGTAAAGAAAAACATAGAAAAAATTGCAGAAATACAGATCAAACCATCATACGAACAGTTGTTTTCTATATTTTTTAATCGATTTTACGATAGGAACTCAAAACAGAGTTAAAAATAATATTCGTAGAAGAAAAACGTTTTGCAATCTACTAAACAAGGAACAATTAGGTACTTACCTACCTAATGTGTTTTTTTACCAATAAAATAATTTCAAGTTCACAACTTACTAGAATTAGGTATTACAAGTATGATGAGGTGATTAACTATCTTAAATTGAGTACCGAAACCTAAACAAAATCGAACCCGAATAAAATGCCTACTTTTATTCGGGTTCGGTCCTACAACAAAATCTCGTCAAATCGTAAAGCACGAATCTTCTACTTTATTTTGATGTAATAAAACAAAACTGTACCATCCTCTTACGACATAATCGCATGGTTAGTTTGTATTTATTGCAAATCTAGCGGCTATCCTCGATCAGTCTTTTTTCACCGAAGCCGAGCAAAAGTTTTGAAAAGTAATATTTTTTTAAGTATTGTCTGTACCTACACAACCACCACCAAACTTTCACAGTGAAGTTATTCCATTTTACACACTAGTAACAACGTTGAAATCATATAAAAATGCATTCACAAAACCATTAAACAAACCAAAACAAAAAAAAATGGCGACTCAGAATAATTCACGTATATTTTGTACTACACAATTGTCGTATTCCGTCGTGTAAACTCGTGTTAACTCGTGTGGTAAAATCAAAAAGGTTTAAAAGGCAATGTCTTCAGTTTGCGTTGTGTGCGTGATTTCTGACATTGTGTGTCATGTACGAATAGAAAATGCACACCACTGTGTACACGCGTGACCACGAGCCTGTCACGAGGCACACATCCAGACAAATATAAAAATCTAGGCAAAAATATTTGTGTCTTTCCCGTAGGGTCCTAGCGGCGCTAGTGCAGCGCGAAGCGATCGAAATGCGCGGACTAAGGCGCAAACGTATCGATGAGACTTCGTGTTACCACCGTTACGCGACAGATGGAGCTGATTTAAGATTTTTTTATTTATTGAGAGTAATTAATCGTGTTTAAAATATTAGAGATATCAAAATAAATTAAAACAAGATAATACATATTTATCTGAGTTGTAGGGTAGGCAATGTCTATGTGACTGTATGAACCGCACGCCACTGCTAATAAGTATAATCTGGGTATCTTCAAGGCGCTTCATGGTTGAACCGGTTTATCCTAGGCAAGCGTGTTCCAACTTAGGCCGCATTATCACTTAAGATCTGGTAAATTTCGGTCAAACGCAAGCCTATTCGATAATAAATATATATACAAAAAGACAAAAAGTATTATCATGTCAATGTCACTTTGTTTACGTTATAGTTCGGTGGCGCCACTAGCGGAAAGTTTGGCAGTAAAATTTTTAATTGTCAGGGTAACAGTCAGTTAGAAAGTTGAGGCTAGTTGCTTGTTCCAAACCTACTGTTTCTATGTAGAGGAACGAGCAAGAAACTTCATGAACGCTCTTTTAAGTGCATGGTGATGTAAACATCCTCTGAGAGAACTAGTAAGTATTCAAGGTCACTCACCCACAGCAGTCTCCCCCCTCACAGGCACTACATATCGGCTGTCGCTGGCGTGCGACTTCTCGTCATCCTCATCATCGTCCCGCGCGGAGCCCGGCGACAGCGCGTCTGGCGCGGACCAGTTGTTGTCGGGAGACGCCGGCGTGCCGCCCGACCCCGCCGGCGACCCGCGCGCTACTGAGCTCTCCAGCACTTCTTCTAGTGTAGCCTTTAGCGCAGCCGCCCTGGAGAGAATACGTGGCTTTTAACGACACGGGCATAAGCACAGATATGGATAGACCTAGATAACGCAAGAGCAACTACTTCGCGTGCCTATTTTCGTGCCTAACTTACGATAAAAAATCGTAAGTAAAAAAATAAAGTAAACGTTTCCTTCCATCGGGAAGTCATTTTGTGATTAATATTAAGCGTAATTAATTTAAAAAACAATTATTTTTAACTAGCTTCTGCCCGCGGCTTCGCCCGCGTAAAAAGAACGAATATCCCAAGGGAACATATTACCGGGATAAAAAGTATCCTATATGTTAATCCAGGAAATGGTCTATTTATGTGCCAATTTTCATGCAAATCAAAAACACAACATTCGTATTAAATAGGGTATTATACCCATTTTTGAAAAGTGTCTCAATGAAATTCTGTAGTGCTAATATGCCACCAAAAAAAACACAAAATTTTTATTCAATCGATAAGTGCCATAAAAATGCAACTAAATTTTAAATTTTCAAATTTCGCGCGTAGTTTGACGAAAACGCCTCTTACTGGACGCCATATTGCTCAGCGTAAATGACGTCAGTTCGTTTTGTATCAAATGAACTCATATTAAATATGATAATTGTATATCATTTAAAAATAATTAAAAGCATATTTTGTAATTATAATAGGTGTAAGAATGAAAAAATTACGTTGGTTACGAAAATAATAAAAGTACAAAGCCTTTATTACGCCAATCGGTTGACTGACAGTTGACAATTTTTTGGTTACACAGCCGTATGGCGTAATAACATGGCCGCTACTATTTCACGGTGTTTTATAACAGATTAAAAATACTGAAAACTTTGAATTGAATTTAAAAATTTGTTTTGTTATTTTATTAACTAAAACTTACATTTTCCGACTTCTTTATGCCTAAATTGTCTCAATAATATTTATAGATTTTTTCTCGTATAGAGTAAAATACCCTATTGTGACGTCCAAAAAATGGCAGGCTTGGTTTTCATACAGATCGTGATACTTGCGTTATCTAGGTCTATCTATATCAGTGGGCATAAGGTTTGAATTATAATGACTGACATGTGGTTGTGAAATGTTGAAGGGAGGACATAGTATGAGTTTTATGTACATTGACATAAGATTAATGTTACAGTGGCAATAGCCAGCGCTGTTGATACGACACATGAAGTTTAGAAAATTCGTGCATTGTACAGTCAACAGCAAAAGTAGATGATCAAAATCAGAAATTCAATACTAATTTACTAACACTAATTTATATATTTTATAACTAGTTTATTTATTAAAAGTGTGTGATTGTCACATACATACTTTTGAATCACTTCGACGCCACACAGTTCTGACGCGAACTCCGTTCATTAGTATTGAATTTCTGATTTTGATCATCTACTTTTGCTGTTGACTGTACAGTGCCATTTCTATCATTTATTCATAGTCTGTGTCAAAAACTCAGACAACATTCTCAGTAAAGCTTATCGTATGTTTAATGTCGTCATGAGGAGGACCTAATGGTTGGGGTACCGGCTTCTAGTCTAACCCGATGCAGCTGAATACCAGTATTTTACATGGAGCGATTGCCTATCGGACATCCACAACCCAGTTGCTGGGTAACACGATACCCCTTGGTAAGACTGGTGGTCTGATTTTCTAGCTTCTACTACCTATAAGGACTGCCAAAGATCTACGAATGGCAGCCGCGAACAACGGCTTTACGTGCTTTCCAAGGCACGGATGAGTCTCCGTATAAAATGGATGGTCACCCATCCACGGAGCGACCGCGGCAATTTTATTTATTTATTAAGCTATTGCATAGCTTTTATCGCGGGCTTTGAGCTCGGCGACCGAATCAAGAAATTCCGTAACGAAAATAAAACCTGACCTGCCTACCATGTAGCTCGGCCGAGCGTTCGCTTAACGTGTATGTACCCAACTGATATGGCTTACCGATGTACCTGCGCAGAAGATGAATTTTCAAAGCGCGGGAAATGCTATTGACCAATCGGCACGCTCCACGCACCGCTCTTCTTTTTCCTGTACTGCTATTGGTCAGCCGCCATACTTTAGATCGAGTGCACACGCAGCAGGCAAAAGTACACTTAGTGGCAACAAAAGTGTTTTCTTTTTTATGGTTTTAAACGAGCTCTTTAAAAAGGGGGCAACCACTTAAAAGTCAAGCTCGGGAAATAATTTTCAATGTGCACGAGTTAATGAAAAAAGAAGCTCATGAGTCTTAATTAAGAACACAACAATTATAAAAGATCGATTTTTGAAAATTATTGACCGTACGGCCGAAGGTACACTAATTTCAAAACGAACAATAACGAGAATTTTTAAAGAGAAGGATCAGCATAAGAGTGAAAACACTGCGGGGCCTTCTTTTAGAACGCCGAAAAAGGGTAAATTGAAAAAAACTTATCGTAAGGAATTTGACGATTTTTCATACCAAGCCATACATTTCTATTGTTTATTAAATAAATACTTATTTGATTATTAAATAAATCGTACATTTTAAATAACCTGTATTTTTAATTATTTATATATTTGATGAAAACTGGTGGCCCGATAAAATTGGCACGAAGTGTAATTGTGCGGAGGGGCGTGACTTGCGAGTGAGACGGAACTAACAGCTGCAGTGTATTATCACCCTTATAGTAGTGATCTAAGGTTTATTGTAAGTTTTAAGCATTCTTTCGTTAATCTTCGGGGCCATACTTTCTTTTTCACGAAGATTCGATTTCGGAAGATTCACGACGCGCCTTATCAGTTGGTTATCAGTTGGTTACTACTGTACACGTGTAAATATAATCATAATATATATATATAGGGGGGTGGGGGGGGGGGTTAGGTGTACCTATGTATATATATATAATATACTAGCGGGCCTGGCAGACGTAGTCCTGCAACCCGACTATAGCGCCACCTGCCGGGTCCAATTTTGAATCTAAACCATTCTCGCATCCATTGGAACACACACAAACAAATGCAGCAAAATCGGTCCGGTTAGAAGGAGTTCACTTTCATACACACGCACAGAAGATTTTTATATATAAGGTATATAAAATGCTACGCAATAGCTTTACCGCGGCAGTCCCAGAGTGCCACAGCTTTTTTTTATTTATACTTCATGCACAAAGGTACAAAGGCGGACTTAATGCCTTAGGCATTCTCTACCAAGTGTAGCTTAACCATCATTTACTTAGCCACGCGCTCCTTTATTAGACAAGTTATGTCTCGGAGTTATAGAGAATGGTGTCAAGTACCCAATAACGCTGAGCTTACTTACTTGTAGGTAGGAGTGGACGGCTGGAACACCGGGAAGTCGATGGTCTGCAGCGTGGGGCAGACCCCACACTCCTCGGCCGCCACGCTGTAGAACGTGCAGTTGGCTTTGCGCAGCGTGTAGGGGTCCTCGCGGGAGCACTTGCAGCGCCCGCAGTTGCACGCGGAGATGTAGCGGACGCCGGACGAGTGCTCCTTGCTACTGTCACTGTGGATGACGAAAGAAATATGTAGGTCATGAAGATATAGGTATAAATGGAGCCAACACTTAGAACAAAAACTTGAAACCAACTGTGGGTTGATGCTCTCTTTCTGAATGCATACATAAGAACGAGACAGTGATATGTGTTTTCTTTATCTTATGTATGCATTCAGAAAGAGAGCGTCTGCCCACAGTTGGCTTCACTTAGGTATTTAGAGTGTTGCCTCCACTTTTATCTATAAGCTTCTTGATGTAGGTACGGTCAGCAACGAAAATCGATTGACACTACAGAAGCCCTAGCCATATTACCCAAATCGACCATCTACAATCGATAACTTTAATAGAAAACAATTCAAATGTATGGGAATGACGTCATCTCAACAATAAGTCACGAGATCGAAAATCAAAAATGGATTACGATGGATTGTAGAAAGAGATACGATACGAAACGTTTGTAACTTGGCTAGGGGGCAGATTTTTAAATCATAACTCTTGAGCAGAAGGAAATAAGGACAGGAGAGAAAATGACTATGACTATGGCCTGAAATACTGTAAAGTACTTACATCGCGTTAGGTTAAGAATTGTCTTTGTAGCTACGCAACTTACGCAAGTCACATATTCACATTCCTAGCTATATGTATACCTAATGTCGTCTTTAAAAGCATTTAATATTATAGTATTAAGTAGTAGTAATATACTTGCGTCCAAACAACACGTTTTTAATTTATCCGAATTCCGTACAAGCAATAGTGAACCTTATTTCAACCAACACATCGTATTTGTGTTTGTGTATTTTTAGAGGATATGAAAATGTAATAGTGTTTAATCTACTTTTGCTGCTGACTGTACAACATAAGCGAGCTAAGTTTGCGTCACGGTGAAATGCGAGCTCTCCCTTTCCCGTGTTCACCCTGTCGCGTGAATACCGTAGCTGATCGTCAATGTGACGTCCTCGACGTTAGGCGCAAACTTAACTTGACACGGTTGCAAGTGTAGTGCATGCTGTGTTGATGGTGACAAAAAAATATCTGTATTAGACCTACAACGCACTTGTGGCTGGCCGCAATGTGGCGTGCTGTTGCGACAGACCACGTTTTAATTTTTATATGAAACTGCATGATATCAACGCACTGACTTGCGGCCAGCCGTCAACCGCTTCGGTTGTCTGGAGCTGTGGCGGGCCGCATATGTATTGTTATTTATAGGCCGCATATGTATTGTTAGTTTGACGACACGATTGGCGCAGTGGCTGAGCGATCGACTGCTGCGCAGCGTGTTGCGGGTTCGATTCCCGCCCAGGGTAAACATTGGTGTGATGAGCACTTGTGTTTGCCTTGTGTCTGGGTGTTGTTTATCTATATATGTATGTATTTACAAAAAAAAAAATGTATTTGTGTATGTATATCAGCTGTCTGACATCCATAGTACAGGGTCTCTCTAGTTTGGGGTCAGATAGCCGTGTGTGAAAATGTCCCCACATATTATTATTATTTCCATTTATAATTCATCTATACATATAATTTACATTTTTAAATATGAATAAAAAAATTAAAACATTTAAAAATATAAAAAATAGTAGCCCACCGGTATCGGGAACAGGGTCCAAGCTATCGGCGGTCAGGGCTCCAAAGAGAGAAATCTCCTGACAATGCGGGCCGTGTCCAGAAGTACTGCCTTCCGAATCAAGCCCTTGATCCAGCCGCCTAACGAGAGCCTCCTTAGATGTTGGTCGAGGCTCTTGGCAATTAAGCCATTGGCTGTAACAACTATCGGCACAGTGATCGCCGAGTCCACACCCCACATGTCGACAACCTCGCGGGCCAAGTCAAGATACTTTATTTGCTTGTCTTTTTCGGCCTTCACGAGGTTCACATCATGTGGGACTGCTATGTCAATAATCATTGCGCGCCTCTCCAATCGACCCACCACCACTAAATCAAGCTTATTGGCTACAATAGTATTATATAATTTTTCGTAGCACATACATGTGAGCACTATGTTCTTTAAAGCTACCATTTACGAGGTATACCTCTCATTGACTTGAATATGCCCTGGCGGTTGGGAGAGTCATGCTCACTTGAATGTCTCGCTGCCGGTGGCGCATGTGTTGGATCATTCGGTTCCCTTCAAAATGGTTGAGCTAAATGGTGCCGATCCATGCGTCATGTTCGTGAACGGACGCCGTCGGTTGGGACTGGTCATCTCTTAGCTGCCTCGGTTATTTTAAATTTTGGTTTGAATTGTTATTATAACTATATTTTTCTCTAGACCTCTTTTAACATGCAAGACGTGTTACATTGTTCTCACATTGTACCCTTAGATTCAACATGAATGATGTAACCTAAATTTGTAAAATTTAACTGATTTTAAAAGAGTGTTCATGGAGTTTCTTGCTCGTTCTTCTCCATAGAAACCTACTGTTTGGAACGAGCAACTAGCTTCAACTTTCTGACTGACTGACTCTGACAATTCAAAAGTACCTGTAAATGGTTTAATTGAAATAAATGATTTTGAGTTTGAGTTTGAGTCCTGTCAGTGATGATGGATCGATCCCAGTACAATGTGACATTGCCGTTTTCAAGAACTGGATCGGGCACATACCTGTAGTATGGTACTTCTGATTCCACGAGGTTGTATTTCAGAGCAAGTTGCTGATGGATAATCCTGGCCACAAGGTTGTGCCTATGCAAATACTCTTCGTTAGCAAGACGAGAACATCCAGAGATAATGTGACGGATTGATTCTCCAGGCCGGTGACATGCCCGACAAATGTCAACCGTGCCATCCCTCACAATAAATCTCCGGTAGTTATTCGTCAAAATAACTTCGTCCATAATTGCACAGACAAAACCTTCGGTTTCTCCAAACAGATCACCGAATCGTAGCCAGGACACAGACGCTAAGAAATCCACATCGGGCCCATGTAGGGCCCGGAAAAAGCGTCCGTGAAGCTCCTTACTCTTCCAAACCTCCTCGCGATCATTAGTCTCAAGCACTACAGGCTTGCACCAGTTCTCTTTAGCCAAGGAGAGCGAGGTGAGGTCCTTGTCCACTGCAACTACATCTCGGTGCATCCCCACGTCGGCTTCTAGAAAATATTCCCTGAGACTGCATATCTCACGGTTGTGGAGGGTCTTAGCATTTAAGAAGCCACGACCTCCACACTTCCGCGGGATATACAGTCTCATCACCGATGATCGTGGGTGATGCATCCGATATGCTGTCAATAATGTGCGGACTCTCCTATCTAGGGCATCGAGTTCAGTTTGAGTCCATTTGAGTATGCCGAAAGAGTACATCAGAACCGGCATGACCCACCCGTTGAAGGCGCGCACCTTATTTCCGCCTGACAAAAAGCTATGCTGAATACTTTCTTCAGGCGGCCAAAGAAGCGCTCCTTCAACGATTGCTTCATGTCAGCTGCATTGATGCCCAACGCTTCCGCCATACCCAAATATTTATAGGTCTCAATTGAAGAGAGAGATCTAAGGTTTATGGAATCTGATAGTTGAACTCCCTCAGATTCCATAATCTGCCCTCGCTTTACATGCATGACCGCACATTTCTCCACACCAAATTCCATCCTGATGGCGCTACTGAAAGTTTCTGTTACTTTCAGTAGCTCCATCAGTTGTAAACTGTTGGGGGCAAAGAGTTTTAGGTCATCCATGTAAAGAAGGTGAGATATTACCTGACCTCCTCTCTTCAACCGATAGCCTAGACTTGAATTCTCTAGCAGTGTGCTTAGAGGATTCAAGGCTAAGCAGAACCAAAGCGGACTCAAACTGTCGCCCTGAAATATACCTCGCTCAATCCTTATTGGTTCGCTGTTCCTCTGGATATGTCGACATCCTGGATAGCGAAGGACCGTCCTCCACTGCCTCATACACGACATCAGGAAGGTGCGCAGAGTGGCATCTATCTTGTACAACTCCAGCACCCTCATGAGCCATGTATGTGGCACAGAGTCATAGGCCTTTTTGTAATCTATCCAACATGTGGACAGATCCTTTCGGGATCGGCGAACCTGTTGACTTATGGCCATGTCAATCAGGAGCAGCTCCTTAGTACCGCGGGACCCATTCCTACATCCATTTTGAGATGGAGACATGATATCGTTAGTGTCTACGTGTCGGTTAATTTTAGCTCTCAAAATGGATGTAAAAACTTTATAGACCGTCGGCAGACATGTGATCGGTCTATAGTTTTTGGGTTCCGCAGTACTACCTGACTTATGGAGCAGGTGGGTTCTTCCTGTCGTTAAAAACTGGGGCAACGATCCAGATTCCAAGGCTGACTGGAACCGAGATGCCAAGCAAACGTGCGACCTTCTGAACCATTTTATCCAGAAATTGTGCAGCCCATCCGGCCCTGGGGATTTCCAATTAGGCAATGGACGGACTGCACGAGCTACATCTTGGGGGCTGATAGTTATGGCCCCCATTTCTGGTATCGGGTCGCACGCTCGTTCGACTTCCAGAGTCCAATCGCCCTCAGTGTGACTGACAGGCACCGACCAGATGTTGCGCCAAAACAAACACATGGCGTCATCATCCGGCAGACGCGTATCAGTCACACTTGGAATCGGTCGCTCCCAAGTCCTATAAACCCACCTTTCATCGCTTTGGAATGTGCGATTCTGAGTGTATCGTTCTACTCGCCGCTTATACCTTCGAATACGGTTTGCCCATGCATACACCTTCTGCTTCAGGAAGTCGATGCGCTCTGTGACCCAGGACATATAGTCTCGAGGACTGATATCGGTCCCCGAGAATGCCCGCCTCACAAAGCGCATCACTCTTGGGCGAGTATTGCCCTCCCTAAAGCAGATTAATTTGCCGATGAGCACTCTGGCCCCACTAATGCGCCTCTCAATTCTGCACTGCCACGCCGGTACGGCAGGTTTTGATCGTGTAGCTCTGTCATCATTACCAAATTTGACGTGAGCTACACGACATGCCGTAACAGCTGCGCAGTACAGAATCGAATGCGCATCAGTGAGGTCTTCGCAATCATCAAAATAATTTGATAACTGCGAATCCAGAGCACACACCAGCGCCTTATTTTTGTTATGCATAGGCAAACGAGGTAAACGTGGTCTCAGCTCGGGCGACATGAATCGGTATTCCCGAATCGCACCCTCCAAAGCGCTCCTCAATTCCTCATTGCACTGGGTACTTACATGTGTAACCATGTCATCACTCCCATCACTAACATGACTAGGCGTTGCGGTCGGCTGTGATTGTGCCACTTCCACAATCTGCGGCAAGGGAGCAGTGACATGGTTTCTCTGCATCTCAGTTTGGAGGCGATCAAGTACACCGTCATCCAATATACGATTACGCTGGATGACCCGCACCTGATCCGATAGACGTTGTGCCGAAACGTTGACAGCTGGCTCAAGCACCTGAAACAGAGAGAGCATCCGAGCACGGTACGCGGTCAGATTATTTCCCCCCTCTGTAGCCCCATAGTATGCGCGCATGACATTTTCGTTGATGGCTTGTGTCCATCTCATGCGCTGCACACTTCCGCCGGGAGCTGGGACCCTATCAAAGGCCGGTGGGCCTCGAGATCCTAAACCGTCCGACGGCCGGCGTCCTCCCCGTCGACGAGCAGGTGGTGGCGTCGTAGGCGGAGAGAAATATTCGTCGCTCGAGCTCGACGCAACTGCCGAGACCGGTGTCACAGCACTCGCGATGGGGCTGGGTTCCGGTGGCGGCGAGGCGGAGCTGAGCGACGAGTCCGGTGGTGGTGGGCGTGCTCTTCGTGAAGCTGCTCTTGTTATCATACTTTGCTTAGTTTGGTTTTATTTTTACCATCAATATATTGTGTATTTCATTCTGTGTACTGACATCGCGACAGATGTCAGAAAATTTTAAAAATGTTTCTCTGTGACTATTGCTTGCATTAATAAGGTCCATTTCTTTATTATATATGCGGAGTGACTTTACAACTGTTTAATCTTAATATATAAAATTCTCGTGTCACAGTTTTCGTTCCCTTACTGCTCCGAAACGGCTTGACCGATTCTGATGAAATTTTTTGTGCATATTGGGTAGGTCTGAGAATAGGCCAACATCTATTTTTCATCCCCTTTTTTCACCCCTTTTTCATCCCCCATTAGGTCGATCGGGACAGGACAACGTCTGTCGGGTCAGCTAGTATATTATAATTTCTTTGTTGATCCAAATGTATGTTAATTTTAAAATATTTGTAACAAAGTAAAATAAATTGCAAAGTGACATTACAGTGTTGCCAGCTTATTATTATTATTATTATTACTGTTGCATATAGACTCCGCAGGCGCCATTAGAGTACTTACTGGTCGGGCTCGATGCACACGTGGCCGGTGAGCGACAGCGCCTCGCACAGACTGCGCTCGCGCCACAGCGCCGCGCATTAGAGTACTTACTGGTCGGGCTCGATGCACACGTGGCCGGTGAGCGACAGCGCCTCGCACAGACTGCGCTCGCGCCACAGCGCCGCGCATTAGAGTACTTACTGGTCGGGCTCGATGCACACGTGGCCGGTGAGCGACAGCGCCTCGCACAGACTGCGCTCGCGCCACAGCGCCGCGCATTAGAGTACTTACTGGTCGGGCTCGATGCACACGTGGCCGGTGAGCGACAGCGCTTCGCACAGACTGCGCTCGCGCCACAGCGCCGCGCATTAGAGTACTTACTGGTCGGGCTCGATGCACACGTGGCCGGTGAGCGACAGCGCTTCGCACAGACTGCGCTCGCGCCACAGCGCCGCGCATTAGAGTACTTACTGGTCGGGCTCGATGCACACGTGGCCGGTGAGCGACAGCGCCTCGCACAGACTGCGCTCGCGCCACAGCGCCGCGCATTAGAGTACTTACTGGTCGGGCTCGATGCACACGTGGCCGGTGAGCGACAGCGCCTCGCACAGACTGCGCTCGCGCCACAGCGCCGCGCATTAGAGTACTTACTGGTCGGGCTCGATGCACACGTGGCCGGTGAGCGACAGCGCCTCGCACAGACTGCGCTCGCGCCACAGCGCCGCGCATTAGAGTACTTACTGGTCGGGCTCGATGCACACGTGGCCGGTGAGCGACAGCGCCTCGCACAGACTGCGCTCGCGCCACAGCGCCGCGCATGCACTGCGCAGGCGCGCGCGGGCCCCGCCGGCCAGGGGCCCGCGCGCCATGCTACCCAGAACCGATAGCGCGCAGCTCACCTGCGGCAAACCATTTTATACATTATCCATCTCAATTGAAAAAGTAGAAGTACGAAAAAAAAAACATAGACGACAACATCAAGTTGAGCTACCGTTTTCAAAGAAGAAAGAAATAATTTAAAAAACGTACGAATTATGATCTAAATCACAAAACAAATCTGACCTTATGCGCATGATGTTGGCTCGAATAATGTGTGGGCAAGCCCTCCG
The DNA here is from genome assembly GCA_947361185.1 of Charanyca ferruginea. Lineage (NCBI taxonomy): Eukaryota > Metazoa > Arthropoda > Insecta > Lepidoptera > Noctuidae > Charanyca > Charanyca ferruginea. The sequence continues at coordinate 21,872,884 of OX376073.1, forward strand.
CGTACGATGCCTGCGCTATAGGTAGTACCTGCAAGTAAAAAACCAGACACTAAATTATCTAAACCTCTTTTCAGAAGTAGAACTTCTGGAAATCTCTCTTCGGTCGTGACGGATCGCTGTCCCAAAGGAGAGAGTGAGGCAAAAGGGAGTGCACCTGTCGCATGAGTAAGACTCGCCGACCGAAACAAAACATACCCTGACCGACCCCGACGCCGCTACAACTAGCGATGGGAGTCGCGTCGACGAACCGTTTCAAAAGACCGTTTTATGTTTTGCGATGATGAAACCGTTTGACGTCCTGGGCCGTTTGGCCCACAGTCTTCGTCGCACAAACCAGTCTTCAAATTACTTGATCTGATTTTTTATTTTGAGTCTAAGAAAATACAGTCGATTACGCATTGCCTCGACTATCAAATCAGTTGCGACGACGACCGTTTTCTGCGACCGTTTTCTGCAACCGTTTTCGTCGTCGGAAAAACGGTTGCGTTTCGTCCGTCAAAACAACGACTCACCACTAGCTACAATCCTCCTTCAGATGGGTCATAGGGCTACTAGCACCTTGAGAAAACACAAACGGACCACCGCACAGTGGGCCCATACTGAAAATGAGTGGGCATAGGCAACAAAGTTCCAATATCGATGCGATTTTTTATTTATATGACGTGTTATGATATTCCTGACAACTTTTACTCTTGTAAATTCTTTTCTAAAGTTGATAGTTTGTCTTGAAAAAAAAGTAATTCGATTTTTTTGTACGGAGCGAATCACGTTTAATTTTTTTTCGTCAATTGTGCTAATATATTGGGTGTGTGGCGTGAGTATATGATAGTTAGGGTCATTCACTATCCACGAAAAAAAAACAGCGCCGGCCATCCGCGGCAGCCCAAGTAATAATTCGGTAAAATTTAAAATAATTTCAAAGTATATTTTTTGTCTCATTTCACTGTTTTGACCTTCTTTTTAGTTAAATATATAATTTTAATAGCGCATAGGTACTTATAACTAATTATTCTGGTAGAAATCTAGTAATTATTGCTATGATATCGGTAGCACCTGCATTCATTTGTTTGTGCGCTCGGCTAAGCGCATAACTAATGACTCATCGAAAAATGCTTGCCTCTGATTGACTTTGTTAACCTGCATTGTGATTGATGACTCATTTGTTTGTGCACTCGGCTAAGCGCATAACAAACGAGTCACCGAAAAATGCTTGTCTCTGATTGGCTGTGTTAACCTGCATTGTGATTGATAACTCATTTGTTTGTGCGCTCGGCTAAGCCCATAACAAACAAGTCACCGAAAAATGCTTGTCTCTGATTGGCTGTGTTAACCTGCATTGTGATTGATGACTCATTTGTCTGTGCGCTCGGCTAAGCGCATAACAAACGAGTCACCGAAAAATGCTTGTCTCTGATTGGCTGTGTTAACCTGCATTGTGATTGGTGACTCATTTGTTTGAGCGCTCGGCTAAGCGCATAACAAACGAGTCACCGAAAAATGCTTGTCTCTGATTGGCTGTGTTAACCTGCATTGTGACTGATGACTCATTTGTTTCTGCGCTCGGCTAAGCGCATAACAAACGAGTCACCGAAAAATCCCTTTGTGTCCTGCCCCTTTGTGGCTCTCACCCAGCGACGCTCTAAACTGTCCGTCCCCACAAGGGGTGGATTAGCGTGTATAGTTGCTTAGTTTATAAGTCTTTTGCCCTGGCTACAAGCAGGAAAGTCTGATTTACTAGCCAACCTCTAGGTGTATTTGTGCACTATAATATCTCCTGCGTAATTTGCTAGTCTCCATTGAGACTGGCCGCCGCGACCGAAATTCGATCGGGAGAAAAATATTATTATGTCGTGCGTGGTAAAGGCACAGCAGACGCCATTTTTGCTATACGCCAGCTGTACGAAAAATACAGAAGTACGCATAAGAACTTGCAAATGGTGTTTGTTGACCTCGAAAAGGCATACGACCGGTTGCCTTGTGAGGTTTTGTCGTGGGCCCTGTAGGAGAAGTGTGCCTGGAAAATATGTGCGGTAGATTCGAGCAATGTACAGTCGATGCAGTACCCAAGTCCGGTCTACTGTGGGCACTACTGGTAGCTTCAATGTGGCTGTCGGATCTGACATGGGACACCCAAGAGCACCTTGGTGTATGCTGTTTGCCGATTGTGCCGCTGATCGCGGTGATAGCGCGTCCCGCACTCCGCACTACCTCAACGCAGCCCCCGCTGACCTATTTAAAGCTCCGCGCGCTGAACCCTGCCCTTCTTTTCCGACCGGCAGCCAAAGATGATAAGTGTCTCACCGGACTGCAGGCTACGTTTCAACGTTACCACGCCCATCTACCGTCTGAGCCCTAAGCCACTTTATAAACTCGTGTGCATAATACGAATACTGTTTAAACTGAATTAAGTTTAAACTGAATTAAAAGTGTATTGCTATTGTTGTAATCGCGGTCTTTAATTCATCTCCAAATTATTAGTTCCCCTAGCCACCTTGTGCCTACCACGAGGCAGCAACGTGACACGATGACATTGTGCTGGTAACCGAAACTGGTCTAGAGGCGCCAATAACAGAAAGGGTTTCGCTTGTATTGGTATGGGCATGTGAAGAGAAGGGATCAAACGTATGTGACTAAAACAGTTATGAATATTAGTTTGGATGAATGGAGAGAGAGAGGAAGGCCAAAGAAAAGATGGATGGATTGTGTGAAGAATAGTTATGAATGAAAAGGGAGTCAGTGAAAGCATGACGGTTGACAGGACGGAATGGAAGAAGGTAAGGCCGCGGGCCCGCAGCTTCTGTAGAATGTATCTGCATTCTACAGAAGCTGCCGCCACCGCAGGCGGACGCAGGTGAAAACCGCATCGTATATGTAAAAAACAAAAGCACATTTCAACAAAAGTATTCGGCTCCCGCTGCGGGCGCGAGCGCGGGCGAAAACCGCATCGTGAGTTCTTAGTCTTAGTAACAGGTTGCGCCGACCCCAAGTAACTATCAAACAAAATTTTTAAAAAATACATGCCTATTTTTCCTATTGTGGGTTCCGCGTTTTAGTGTAACTACTGACCTTAGCGCACCTAGCTTGTGAGAAGCGCACGTCGGTAGCGAGCGCGTCGTACAGCGCCCCGGCGGGCGCGTCGTCGCGGGCCTGGGGCTCCAGGTACACCGGGGCCAAGGCCTGAGCCGCCGCGCGCCACGACGATGCGCTCGGTAGCTAAAGACACAAACATATGACGGTGACGGGACGGAAATGGTGTACAATTTGCCATTAATTTTTATAATTAGAACTAGGTATATGTTTGTAATTTTATATCGTTTTTTAAACCATTTTTATTTAATTTAATTCCTTTTCTTTTTCTTTAGGAAGGTTGCCTCCATTTTTAATTCACGGCTAAAGACGTTGTTTTCTGATACTCAATTCGATATGAATGATTAACAAATCATATTATTATACTTATCATATATCGGAGGAATGGAGTAAAATTAAACGCGTATGTCTGATTTTCTGTGAGAAACAGTATGCGAGGGTGTCCACTGTTCCATGTTAGTAAGTAGCGAATAATTATTGTTTGAGACACAATTGTCTGCATTGTATTATTTTATTATACTGATATTTTATTAAGTGTTTCTATGTTAATTGATGCAATTGGTAATGTGCCATGTTAATTACCTATAAATAAATAAAAAATAAAAATATGTTCATCCCTTAACATCAGATTTTAAAAACTAAAATAATTCCAAAACGTTTCGGAATATTAAGATACTTCTACACAGAAGTTGATGATCGATAAACAAGTATCATCGAACATCAATTTCGAAGTATGAGTTCAGTTGTCTGCGATGTTTGAGAGTTCTAAAGGTTGTATTGAGAATGGCGAACCGAAAGTACCGATCCGCTTATGTGTATAGCAACCCTTAGTGCACTTAGTGATGACGTCACGAGCAAGTACACACATGTAGAACCAACATAACGCACTCACCTCAAAGAAGGAAGTACTCATCGCGTACTTCCCGACGTTATCATCGAAACCCTCTCCGAAGGCCATGTCCACATGCGTCTGTAGGAACTGCCTGAACATACATACAAACATTTACAGAAACATTATCGTAGAGGTCAGCACATCAAGTTACAACATTCTGTTCTTTTCTGTTTCTTTCTGTCAATTTCTTTGATAGATTTTTTACTTTATTCCAAAGGTCAGCCTTATGAGCTACGTCTAAGCAATAATAGCGCTCTGTACACGACTGTACATTCGAAACTTATGCTTCGAATAAGTTATTAAAAAAGAATAAATCTTATTTATAAAAATCTTCTGTGCGTGTGTATGAAAGTGAACTCTTTCTGAACGGCTGGGCCGATTTTGATGAAATTGATTGTGTGTGTTACAGTGGATTCGAGAATGGTTTAGATTCACAATTGGACCCGGCAGGTGGCGCTATAGTCGGGTTGCAGGACAACGTCTGCCAGGCCCGCTAGTTATTTTATAAAATACTAGCGACCCGACCCGGCTTCGCATGGGCCTATAGCCTTCCTCGATAAATGGACTATCCAACACAAAAATGTTTTTTCAATTCGAGCCAGTAGATCCTGAGGTTAACGCGTTCAACCAAACAAACAAACAAATTCTTCAGCTTTATAATATTAGTATAGATATTTTTAAAATTCAATATTTATTTTATTTACTTTTCATAATTATTTAACAATAAATATTTTAAATAAGTGTACAATTACTTCGAACAATGGGAGATGATTCGTTGTGGGTTAATACGTTTTGGTAGATTTACACCCAATGGTAACACAGTTTTTTATTTTTCTAAATGGCATCTCGCAGGTCAACCTAGGAGGTTGTCGGCTGCTTAACCGGACTTTCCTGTGGTGCCTTAAAAGTGAATATAAGACGGCAAAAAAACTTATAAAGTAAGCGACTACACGCTTAAGGCACCCCCTGTGGGGAACGGGTCTCGACTTAGGTCGTAGCTGGGGGACCGGCTGGATCGGTATTCAGGATTTCAGGTAACACAGCTCATATAGGTACTTCGGTCTTATAGCTAACAGCTTACCGGAAGGATGGGCGCTGCGCAGTGACGTCAGACACGGCCGTGCAGCGCGCCGCTAGGCCGCGGACTAAAGCACTCACTTCGCGTGCACCAGAACTCTCCTCTTCACTACTCATGTACACAAATTCTTCATTCTTTGGTATCGCGAACAAGGATTTTGCACTGAAGAATAATAATATTTTTTAAATGCACTTGTATTTATTTATTTGATTTAAGGTCATGATAACCCTAATAAAATAGTTTGATACGCCGCATTTAGAGTAATATAAGGCTTCACTTCTTTGGCGTTTTCGAGAAAAAAACTAAACTTAATAAGCTAAGCCTAAGGCCTGGTTACACATAATGGGTATGGTATGGGCTGGTAATCTGAAATAAATGCTTTGAGTTTGACTGACAGTAGATAGCTATAACCTTTGTCACGACACCAATGGGGCAGTACATAAAGCACACTAAGTTAGTCATAACCATCTCACCAGACATTGGTAATAATCCGAGCCTTCCTCAGTATAAAGTACAGCTGGTCTTCAACTGCGTGCTCCAGTCTCTTGAGAGCTGCAGGCACCTTCCGCACTGGGTTGGGGGCGCGCCGGAAGTGGAACAATAAGCGAGGGCAGCAGCAGCGGCCGTGGGACTCCCACGTGCCAGTCGCTTTGATGTTCGCTAGAGCTGCCGTACTGCGGGCTGTCTGTTCTGTTCTGGAATTTATTTTACTACTGTGAGCTGTACAAAGTCAAGTCAGTTAATGAACGTCATTTATAAAAAAAAGAATGCAGCTAGTTGCCCCTTCCGAAAGGTAGTTTCATTTCTAGAGAAGAATAGATAAGAAATTCCATACTTACTCTTTGTATTTTAAATAAGTTTAATAATAATTTATAAAGCTAAAAAATTTAATTTCAATAGCCTGATTTTTTTTATTTTTAATAACTAGCACAAAAAGACCTAATTGCTAGATACTTTTGATGTGTGTAATTAATCTTACCTATAAGCATCAATAGCTTTGAAAAGCTGAAGGTATCCAAGATCAAAGACTGGTGTAGGCGAAGATAGCACCACAATATGACACAAGTGGAACAGCAGAGCTATAGCTTTACAGGACTCAGCTGCCAGCTCCCCCGAGGCTACCAGCCAGTTAGCTGCATCGGCATCCTTGTCTGAACACTTGGAGTCTTCGTTAAGAGAAGCAGCTAAGGTTGTTAACTGTTTGGTGTCTAAGTATGTAATGGCGTGGAGGTAGAGGATAGCACGGCGTTCGTCCCAGTGACACTCTATGCCATTCTGTAGGAAAGTAAAATGATTGTAGTGTGTAAAGCACACCCACGACACTTCATACAAATGAAACGATATAATTGCCTACACTACTACCAAAATAACAGACTGTACAAATACGTGCGGGTGTGTGCGTTAATATCGCTAGCTGTCATCTGTCACCGCGAGCGCGCGATACTAGCCTCAACACAAATGTTTCTCTCTCTCAAGTACAATACGGCCGGCGTATCTTGGCGATCCCGAAGTCGCCATGGATATTTTAGGAACAAAATTGTCTACTAAGCAGCTAATCGGCTAACTACAGGACCGCCAAGATACGTCGGCCGTACTGTAGGTACTTGATTCCTTCAAGATTTGAAATTCGAACTTCCAAATAGGTAGGTACCCGATTCGTTCAAGGTTTGAAATTTGAACTTCCAAATAGGTAAATACCTACCAAGAATGCATGTGACAAGAAGTAGTAATGTAAACGAAAAGAAGGTTCTGTATATTTTTTTAAAATTTAATTTCAAGTTTGTTTGAATTTTTGGATAAGTACCTTCCAAATGATTGTAATGATAAGTTGTTAAAGGAAATTAAACTATTAAATACTTACTTGAACTAAAACAATGTTTTCTAGTTTTATGAATGGGATTCATGAATATAATTTTCACATTGCAGTACAATAACAAACCATCACAATTTTTTTTTTCACAAATGACGAATACACGTGTCTACGCGCCGCGAGTCTCAGCCCTGAACTTGAAGGTGTTCCCCTTACAGGTTTGGCGCGAGAAGAGGTGAGGAACAGTGTTTCGAAGGGCGACGGAGCGTGTCGCTACTGTATGGCAGTACTAGTACTTATACTGTGCAGAAAGTATTAAGTGAAAACTAAGCCCAGTGGTTAAGACATTGCATTCTCATGCCATGTATGAGGTTGTGGGTTTAATTCTGGGCAAGTGTTACTCACATTGGTGAAAGATAACTTGGTGAAGAAATCTGGACTTGAATTAAGTCTGAAATCGCCAATGTGCTTTGACCAAACATGTTGTGTTGTGTGTGTTTTTATTTATTGTCAGCGTGAAAAGCTCCGGATTGCAATTTTGGATAGTTTTGTTTTATTATATTTTTGGAAAGAAAACCTCGTAACATACGTCCAAGTGTCATACAAATAAATGAGAAAAGGAATTTGGCCCTCAATGAGACAATAATACACCGGCTCATTATTATTTTAAACAAATGATAGCCAGTAGAATAGCCAACTGCCCAAATAGAACACATGATATGTACAATTGTTTATTTCGGTATTGGTAAACTATAAAGACAAGTAAGAAGTTGCCCAAACTAAGTGATATTTAGCAGTAGACCTTTATTTATAGACCAGTTTTTTTACAGATTGGCAATAATTCACAGAACAACGTACAAGGTTATTGGTAGCTTAACCGGACTTTCCTGCGGTGCCTTAAAGTGAATTTAAGGCCTCCAGCCTGGGCAAATAAACTTACAAATTAAGCGACTACATGGTCAGTGGGTCGTCTTAGTTGGAGTATACTTTTAGGGGTACTATGAGCAGCAAAGAAACCAAAAAAAGAAAAAATGGAAAAAAAAACATTTTTGGGACTTAGTCAATTTTTCGTTTTCTTTTTCGAAAATGTGCCAATGCTAAGGGCACCTCCTGTGAAGTACGTCTTCAGCATAGGGCATCGCTGAGGGAAGATAGCCAAGAGACTGGATCGGATCTTGGTTATTTAGGGACCAATTTACAGTGCTCGTGGTCCTATTACTCTCCTGGAGGAGAGTTATAGGGTCATCAGGGTCGGTCAGGTATTTAAAGACAGATGATGCGGATAAAAAGTATTCAAACTTACCTCTTTAGACTGTACAAAAGGTAGAAGTGGGGTTGTTTTGTTTGGGTACCGATAAGGAGACTTCCCTATTACACCCACAACCACTATACGCTCCTTCTTCGAGAACTCAGGGATGTTGGTTATTGAAAACACGTTCATTGTTCTGGTTTTATCACAATTTATAGTCACAAGAAAACTCTTCTGCAAAAATGTTTACGAAAATGTTTTGACGTTTCATGAAACATATTTTTTGGGCCTAGTTCAACAAGTCCGTTACGAAAATAAAAATTATGAATTATATAAAAAATACAGTATCGAAATTAGAACATCTTCTAGGACCTTTTCTCAAGTTTACACATTCAATACCATCATTATTTAAATAAATAAGGTAAATTACTACGAATGAAGGTTGTACGATTTTAGTCCTTTAAACCGTAGAAGTGGCTGTAACTAGCTCTGTGAACGGATATATCTGTCATGTCTGACGTCACCACCATCAGCTGTTTTTTGACAGCGAACGCCGAACGCAGAACAGCTTTCGAAAACGACCTCAAGGTTGCGAAACGCTAATAATCTAATAGATTGGAGAAATGTAATAGTTATCAAGCGTAAATCTACGAGAGCGCACGGCTCCGCTAAACACGCGGGCCTCCATTGCCAGAGCGCTCAGCTTAGCACTTCAACATACTCTTACAATAGCTTAAACAGTGCAGTTGCCAAGTTAATGAAATGTCTTCAATAGTAGACGATATTTGTGATCTTTTGGACAGCTACAATGGCAGAGACAAGGTATGGTATGCGGAAGCACAAAGGCCTTGGTATTTACCACTCACACCGGTCATTCCAGTCAATAACCTGTAGCTGACGCTCATTTATAACTTTTGTTCAAGTCAACAAATAAAGGTGACAACTGCTGACCTAGACCTTTTGCTAATTTGTTGTTAAAGATCCTATAAAAAAAAATTGATAAAAACATTATCCATTCCTCACGTTATCTATATTAGTCTAAGAGCCGTAAAATATTATCTAAATAATATTTTATGGCTCATTACTTTTCATAAACATAACAAAAGTCATCTAGTATAAATCTTGGATTTATGTCCGAAATGTTTGGATTACCTAAACATTTCGGACATAAATAGTATAAAATATAGTATAAATATAGTATTAAACAATGACAAATACCTTTTAATTTTACCTTGGTTTAATATATCTAATAACATTTACACACAAGTTTCCAATAAGTGTGGAAAGCAAAGACTTCAACAAAATTTATAAAATTAAAAGTTCTAGTACAACTAAGTATTTGGTAATATTTTGCTTCTCATAGGAACTTGTAGATTGAATTTAACAAAATAATATTTATTTAGGAAATAACTTCATAGTTTTTATTTATACCACATAACATGTTTGTACAATTCTTTACATCAACATAATATTGACACAGGTGGTCCGTCTAGCTTGCTATGCATGCAAACTGTATGGATGTGTCCAAGATGTGAAGCCGTGGCAAGTGGCTGGCTCTCGGCTGTCCAACGCCAGGATGATGCTGCGACTGTTTGATGATATCCCCATGATTAGGCATACATACAACTATGGCTTGGGAAGACATGTAAGTATAATACTTGTTTCTTTCTGTTTCATATTGCCTATATTGCCTTTCAAACTAAATTATTTTACTTGTTGCTAGTGGGTAATAAGCGATCTTGCTGCTCTTTACAATGACACCTTATATATAAGTCATTAGCATAATATTCCAAAAATGGTGCAATTATTAACAAACTAACCGTGCCGTGCTGTGCCGCCAGTTTGAGCAGGGCCTAAGGGATTTATGAGTTATGATAATAATAATAACTTTATTATCAGGCAACTGTGGCCCATACATAAAATATATGTTACATGTAGTATTTGTTGGAATTAATAAGATCCACTATAGTCTACTAGGGCTTCTAGACAATAACTTTGGGAATGTTATCTCATGTCACAATGTAAGATAAGGGGTATTTCCCAAAAAATATTGTATTGCATAGAAACTATCGGAAATTACTTCTCTCGACGTGTGTGGGGAATCCCCTGTGACGTAAAAAACAAAACCAAAAGGGTTGCCAGAAATGTGAAAAGGAAAAAAGGCTGGAGAATTTGTTTGTATTCTCAAATATCATGAAAATGTCTTTACATTTTCGGTTATCAGTTTAAACTAATAAGCTATTTAATTAATATATTTGTACAATATAGGGTATTACACCCATTTTTGAAAAGTGTCTCAATGAAATTCTGTAGTGCTAATATGCCACCAAAAAAAAACCAAAATTTTTATTCAATCGATAAATGCCATAAAAATGCATCTAAATTTTAAATTTTCAAATTTTGCGCGTAGTTCGACGAAAACGCCTCTTACTGGACGCCATATTGCTCAGCGTAAATGACGTCAGTTCGTTTTATATCAAATGAGCTCATATTAAATATGATAATTGTATATCATTTAAAAATAATTTATTTCATATTTTGTAATAGGTGTAATAATGAAAAAATTACGTTGGTTACGAAAATGATAAAAGTACAAAGCCTATATTACGCCAATCGGTTGACTGACAGTTGACAACTTTTTGTTTACACAGCCGTATGGCGTAATGACATGGCCGCTACTATTTCACGGCGTTTTAGAACAGATAAAAAATACTGAAAACTTTAAATTGAATTTAAAAATTTGTTTTGATATTTTATGAACTAAAACTTACATTTTCCGACTGCTTTATGCCTAAACTGTCTCTATAACATATTTATAGATTTTTTCTCGTATAGAGTAAAATACCCTAGTCCTGATGGGTAATGGTTGGGTAGGACACTACACTTGTACAATTAATATCAGAAATATTACAATCTCTGCACTAGTTTCTGACTCCTAATAAGCATTCATATTAATTTATCGTCCTTTAAAATATCGTCTAAAAAAAATAAATCTCAATAAAATATTCTGCACATTGTAATATTACTTTCAATGTGGCAGAACTAAGCGAAGATGGCGTAGCTTGACGCTTACAGGCAGGATTGGTCCACTCTTGCTCAAGATAGAGAGGAAGATAGAAAGGAGAAAGGGAGTCCTTGCCCTGCAGTGGGGGACAATATAGACTGAAAACAAATAATTTTCTGAGCTCCTCCTACCTTTTGACCCTTTCCAATAGGCATCTAAGACATCCTTATAACTCCGGTCTTTACCAACCTGGAATTTAAAAAAAAACATCCTTCTATCCCCCAGGAAGCAACATCAACAGCAGCAGCGCTCGGCGTTATTGCCAACATAGTGGACCAAACGTTCCTACCAGTGGAGAAAGCTTGCTGGTTGTATGACGTGGGCGTATTGAAGCTGAGCGACAAGACCGCCTACACGCTGGAGACGTTCAGCACTATGCTGTGGGCTGCTAGTCTGTTTATATCTCTTATACAGTAAGTGCATTTTATGTAAATACAATGACCCCCGGTAATAGGCCCCTGTCTAATCCGGCACCCCCTGTAATCCGACATACCTATTACTGTTGGATGTAGGTACACAAACATTATTTCGGCAGATCTTCACCAATATAGGTAGTGCACACGGACTAGAAAAAAAAGAAGGACTCCGCGCCACGCATATCTAAAGTGAAGCACGCCGGACCGACACGCACACATGGATCGGTACGGTCGGTACTTTAGATATGCGTGGCGCGGAATCCTTTTTTTTCTAGGACGTGACTATGATGTAAATGTGTGCGTGAGGCATGTTTGTACAAACGGTCTGGCTTACTTAAGGTGCTTCACTTTCGATATGCGTGGCGCGGAGTCCTTCTTTTTTTTTCTAGTCCGTGGTACTGCATTTGAACAGGTTGCAACTTGTACGCGCCACCACTACACTGTATTGTGCTCGACGCGATCTATAATTTATCGGATTACAAGGTACTCTTTTTCAAAAAAATCTGGACTATATGAGTCTTAGGCAGTACTCTATAATCCGACAAATTCGATAGTCCGACACTGCTCTACAAAAGTTACCGTTACCGGGGGTCCACTGTTGTGCGGCTAGCTGTGACCAGAAACCATACCATACCAGCCGTACTCCAGTTGCTAGGCTGACAAATTCATATTTCAATTCTCCCTGCCCCCGCCTCCGGTATGTGACTATTTAAGAAACGGCCATCCTTTTAATTACTTCAAGAGGCTATTAAAATGCATACCGTCTAGCTACCGTTTTTTGAATAATTCTTTCACGCGCATTTTGATCGTAATTAGAATGTAAGACACTCGTGAAATTAATTCCGGTTGAACTACTTCCTTGCCTATATTCTCGTCGACGCCTGCACTTCCTGCTTAGTGACCTTCACTTATTCTTATCTTGATATTTTTTTACAATGTATCAAGCAAGTTGATCGACAAGCAATTTAAGGGTCGGGACACATTGATCGACGGCCTTTCGCACTTTGCCGATTGAAAAGGAGCACACTAGTACGCATTATGCCGATCCACCGCTTACGGAGGCGTTTGCATCCTGTACGGACGTGTTCGCATCCGTTCGGCAGCTGTAAGGTGCCGTACAGCTCTATAATTATGCAAACGAATCATCACAATCATCATGGAAACATCTCATACTGTTGTTGCCTCTTGAAGACGATGGACATTTTTTCCTTGTATTTTGCCAGCAATTTTTATTACTTTACTAGCTTTTGCCCGCGACTTCGTCCGCGTATATGTCCGTTATCGCGGACGCAGACGAAGTCGAAGTCGAAGTCGAATAAAAAGTAGCCTATGTCCTTTGTTGGGGTTCACACTTACCCTGTACCAAATTTCACACAAATCGGTTCAGTAGTTTAGGCGTGAAGAAAAGACAGACAGACAGAGTTACTTTCGCATTTATAATATTAGTTAGGATTAGGATTAGGATTTATCAAAGTAATCAAAGAAAAAAACGAAAGAAGCAGCGCAGAATTCATCAAAGACTTTGTTGGATCCGTCCATTGTAGAGAAACAGAGTAGGTATGTGCAGGATATACGATAAGGATTAGGATATGCGACGTAGTTTCCGAACTTAATAAAAAATCCTGATAAATTCTTTGATTATAATGGAATGACCTTCAGTCGTTTACCGCCGTCAGCCATCGATCGTTACCGCCAGCCGTTAATCGCCACCGTCAGCCGTCGATCGCCGTCTATATCGCGTTTTGTATCAGTCCGCGCGTTCATCGCGTCGATGCGAAAGGATGCGTGCGCCGATCCATACTTTGCTCTTTTTTTATATGGACGTCGAACGCCGTCAATCAATGTGTACCGACACTAAAGAAATGTGTTTTTAAGTCTTTGTGACAGCGCTTATTTTATGAATGTTAAAAGGATAAAAATGAAACCCTGCACATGCAATGTCAAAGGGCACGAATCGATTTATACAACTTTCCTTCCAGAACATCAAGCTCAATAAGAAAACTATGGTGGAGTCGGAAATGCTTGCAACAAACATCCGAAGACGGAGGCGACGCCAAACAACACCTGGACGTGAGACTGAAGCTAGAGTGTATAGTGGCCGGGAAATTGTGCCTGGACATCACGCATGCTATCAGTTGCCTGCCTCCAGGCTGGCTGTGGGGGGAGAAGATAGGCTCAACTAAAGTAGCAGCTATTGCGACCACCTCGTCAGTCATAGGTATTGCTATGTACTTTGCGAAAAAACGACTGTTGAAATGATTGTTGAATGGTTGTTGATTGTTTTTCTTACTCCTCCGCTGTTCTTTTCTGATTAATTTCGTTGCGGGATCCAAGACAGTTAAATCGTTTCTCTGGGACTCTTCGAGCTTCATTGCTCTGGCGCTTTTCTGGTGGTCGCCACTGTTGATTCTGGCTTACAGGAGTTACAGTGGTTAGGGAATAGTGTGGCGGGCTTGTTGAAATGATTGAAAAAATACAAGGTTAAGAAAACAAGGTATAATTATGTGGGGAGAGTTTAGTAATGTATTAAGGTTGGCCGGCTCAACTTATTTATGATTAGTATTTTGCATTTTTGTATAAGTATGTATAGGTAGGTAAACATTATTACGTATAAATATTACGTTAAAAATACTGACAATAGGTAATCTTAATTACTATATCTCTGTAAATATATGTTGTACATACATAATTTTGTTATACTGTTAGTGAAGTAGAAACATTACTTTTATGTATCAAAAATTATCGCTGTATCTTCTAGTAATTCGCATTTCGGAGCAAAAATGCAAATCATTATAATGTTGCTTTTTTCTCCTGTATGCGCCAATGTTATTTTTTCTCTTGTGTGCAAAGTCAATGACATTTTCTCTCCCAGCAAAGTCAATGTCAATGCAAAATTAATAGTCAACAATAGTTGCACACTATTATTGCAGCAGATTATTTTTTTATTACTAGAAAACGTGTATTACGTGTGCGTTGCCACCAATAATGCTGCAACGGTTCTAGCAGTGTCGCACAACATTGACAAAGATTCGCTTTAACTTCGTATTTACCTGTATTATGTTTTGTAAAATAATATGTAGTTATAGTAATAATAAATATTTTGACAGTAACTTGCGATATAAAAAATATTGTTTGTACCTTTGGATCCTGTTATTTTATTTCATCTAAACTTACAATATAAAGAGGAAACTGTAAAGATAAACTCAGAAAATACTTAACCGGGTTTAAAAATTATTTCACCAATAGGAAGCTACGTATCCTTGAGTGTATAGTACACATCATGGGCGTCGCCAAGGGGGGGCAAGGAGGGGCAGCTGCCCCCCCCCCCCCCCCTAGAAATTTTAAAAGCTTCATGTGCTTTTGACTTTATTTAAAATTCATACTTTATCTATCCTCCATATACCACCCCCCCTAGACCATCAGCTGGCGATGGCTGGCGACGCTCTCGCATCGTACACGCGTGTTTCTGCTTTGCCCCATCAAGCCGCCACCCTGCTGTGGCTAAGTAGCCTGTGGAATCGTGTGAGTGGAATCTGCCCCAGCAAATAAAAATTGTGGGGCATTTTCCACTACAAAATTTTAGGCAGTCTACTTTGACTTAGAACGGTGTCAGCTTGATGGGGCAAAGTGGAAACCTCTCGTTGATGAGGGTAAATCTCACATCAGGCTATTATCAAAATTAGGGCGCCAAAAATTCACGACGAAGGCGCGGGAAAAGTGCTATGCAATACAGCCTATGTTACTCAGGGATAACGTAGCTTTCGATTGGTGAAAGAATTTTTGAAATCGGACCAGTAGTTTTTGAATTAAATCCTAACAAACAAACAAACAAATCTTTCCTCTTTATAATATTAGTTCAAATAGTTAACTATACAATAATACCTAAAGATTTTAGTTTTCTATTCCCACACGACCCACATCCATATGTTATGATTGCATATCTTATAAATCTTTATCAATATTTGTATGATAAGCGCGTGTTGACAGTGAATTTGAATTATGATTAAATCTTGTTCCTGAAGCTTTGGCGATAATTACCTACACGTTCATTTTTAAATAAAAAGGTACAATAAATATGTTATAACTTATAACAGAAATATAATAAAAATCATGTTCTTTTTTATTTATTGTTCTTGTCTATTATATTTTCTAACTTATCACACAATAGACAGATACGTATAATTCACAGATATAATATATCTGTTCTATCCAGTACAAACCCTCTAATTCATAAAGATTACAGATGTCAACTTCACATACTGATAAGATGGTATTGTTAGGTACTATCACATTGATTGCTTACATAACACTCAGTAGTACACAAGGTGGCAAAAGATTGAGAGTATTCGCGTTATGTTAGTATCTTATCGGTGGTAATCGGTGGTACCTACGTCCCGCGGACGGACACGACTATTGTGGACGTAAACACGGGCGCAGCATGGCGGCCGTGAACGAGCTCTGTGATCTGCTGCAAGCACATGCTAATAGAGATAAGGTAAGATTACCATTTCTTAAAACTACGCCTGCTGTAGTAGCTGTATATTCTGTTTTTAATCCCCGACAAAACAGAGAGTTGTTATAAATAACATGTGTTTGTCTATGGCATCGTAGGTCCCAAACGACTCAACTGATTTCGATTGAGTTTTGTTTCTTAGCTATGATCACAGATATAGATAGACCATCTGTGGCTATGATTATAGAAAATCTGTACACCTGTTTGAAAATTATCTTCCACGGACTTTTATGCTGACACTGCTGTATAAAGCTACAAGATCAGATTAGCTAGGGGCTTGGGCCGACACTGTTTGTTTCTTGGTACACACGGCTACACAACAAGCTATACATTTCCAGTGTTAGCTGATCTCGCAATATAACGAATTTCTATACAATGAGAGGTAAGCTTAAACTGGAAATGTATAGCTTGATGTGTAGCCGTGTGTACATGCGGAATTATTGTTTGTAAAAGTCCTTGCTATGCAGTAAAGTAACAGATTTGAAGCCCTCAATTAAGAACTTACTAAAAAAATAAATAAATTTGCTGTCTACTCTAGAGCTAGACCTGCAGATCCTACAGAGTCCTTTTTGTTTAGATCCTGGTTTACCTGGGTGTTTGTGCTTAAAAGATCTGTTAATGTCTTAAACCTATAGTTCCTAACAATTCCATTCCGGATCCGAGAATAGATTACTTAATTTAATTAACTTACAAAAAAATTTTTCTATATCAACTAGGTACTAAATCTAGCATGCTACGCGCTGAAGCTATGGGGCTCCACGAGCAAGCGTCAGGACGTGATGACCGCGAGCGCTCGTATTGCCGGCGCCCGCGCATCCCTGCGCCTACTCGATGACGCATTAGCGCTGAAAACTGCGCTAGCATATGGGTTCGGAAAGCAAGTGAGTTGGTTTCATTATATTTTCGTCAGCCTAGCGTAGCTATAGATATAGGAGCATGGTGGATCCAGATCCGTTTATACGGCACGAATACGCGTGCTTTACTCATCGTATCTACCAGACTGAGATTTAGTTGTAGAATAGATTTATTTTAAGAATACGATACGATTTTTTTTTTAAGTACGACTACATATAGGTACCTAATGACCAAAAACTAAACGAGGTAAATGCAAATTATACATGAGATTAGTCAAAAAATAATATATTTTCCAGGATGGTCCATTCTGGGGGTCACTAGGCGTGGCTGGCTGTACCTTCACACTGGCGTACCTTCAAGCTGAGAAGCTATCGTGGCTCATCGACACTGGCATGCTACAAGTATCCAAAGACACAGAGTTCAAAATAAGAACGGCGCATAAGCTGTTCTGGTCACTGTCCGCATTTGTTGGTTTTATCAGGTTTGTAAGAGAGAGGATATTAGCGTGGCAGACTATGACACTTCTTGTATTTTTAAATTAATGTTGGATCTAGTATCTTTACTCACGAAGTTAGTGAAGGCAGGTATAATAATGGAATAGCCAACACGCAGTGAGAGTTGGTCCTACAGTGGGACAATTACGGGTATTATAATTATTTGTTTCTTTTATACAAATAAATAATCGGCAAATAAAAATATTATTTTATTTTTTATTTATTTAATAAGGCTTTTCAACGACTCATTCACTGATACACTTCCAACAATTAGTTTGAAGTTTTGGATTCCAGTGAAGTGGTCACTTATAGGAGAAAAAAAAACTAAAGAAGAGAAATATTTTTTTTTTTACTACTAGCTTTTGCCCGCGTCTACGTCAGTGTGAATTTTTTTTACGGAATGTATTTCTTTTTAATAATAAAATATAGCGCTACTTATTAGTGAAAGAATTTACAGAACCAGCTGCCAGTAGTAGTAACAAGGGCGTCGCCAGGACTCGCCAGCTGATGGCCTAGGGGGGGGCAAATTGATATTTGGTGGATAGGAAAAGTATGAATTTTAAATACAGTCAAAGACACATGAACCTTTTGGAATCTCTAGGGGGGGGGGCAGCTGCCCCTACCGCCCCCCCTTGGCGAAGCCCTTGAGTAGTAATAGTAGTTCCCGAAATTAGCCCGAACGATTGCAAACTCAGCGCAACGGGGGACTTTATTATATTTATTTATACAGAGTGGGGACGACGATACGACAAAAAATTAAAATACTGGTAATACTAGTTCATAACAATATTTTGAAACTGTCAAATAAATCCTAAAAACGAAATAAAAATAAAAATCAGATAATACTAAAGAGCATATAAATGTAACCAAAATAAATCACCATATGAAATATTGGTTTTCTAACTTGTGAGAAGAGCGGCAACTTGTGGCGTCATAATTTAATATTATTTATAACACATTTGCTCGTAAGGTGTCTCTTATTACACCAATTTCAATATCGTAATGTATGTCATTACGTACTTGTGCGTTATTGTAATGTAAAACGCACGAGTTTCGTAAAACGTACAGTTTATCAAGATGCTCCGTCTAAAACGAACGGTACTTTTTTAAATCTTAGCAAAGAGTTTTTATGTCAGAAAAGTGGTCAACATTTTATGAATAAAATTAACTTTGGGAGATAAAATATAAAAAATAAACATTTAATTCTTTAATTTAATTAATTTTGACAATAAATTACAACAATCTGTAACAAAAACAAAAAAATATTAATTTACTTTATTAGTAATACTGGCTGTTTTTGTGCCTTAAAAAGCGCTGATACGCGTGCATCGCTAATTTGTGAACAAGTAAAAATTATTACGCGCGCTTTTTCTTTTCGCTGTATTGTTTTTATTTGAATGATTTCCTCGCAAATATGTTATAAAACGTCATATGACATACGTGCGCTTTGATAATTACAGCCTCTGCTTTCTTGTAGCCTGTAGCAATATCGCCTCGGCTATAATTTTCAACCTACCGCACTTATATCATAATGTACTATAATGCTCAATAAAAACAATTACACCAAATCACCAAATCCTACCATGATGCTTTTTTGTGCTATTGCCATCCCCACTCTGTATAACAGGAACAATTTACATACATCATTTTATGTAGTGATAAGGGTCTCGTCTGATAGACAGAGATGATATAATTATATGATGATGTTACTGTCATATTTATGGATAGAGACTGAAGAATATACCCTCTGTACCACCAGATCGATCCGCGCCCTCAACGCAACTTCGGAAGCCCTGAAATCTCCAGACCGCAAAAAATGCGCCCCCGCTCGATTCACCCAGGCTTCGCTGACCACCACCAAGTTCCTACTGGACACCGTCCATGCTGTGAGCTGGCTACCTGCTGGCTGGCTGTGGGGGAGTCAACTCAGTGTTCCTCAAGCCAGTGGTATTGCCACCGCGTCTGCTGTCCTAGGACTTGTGATACATTACCATGGGAAAAGGTTTTAAAAGGAACGTCCAGAGCAGACTTCAGCTCCGGATAAGTCTCGATTAGCTTATCTGCTGGATAATTTTATACAATTTCTGTTCTGTTCCTGAATTTATCAGACATGTTACACAGATATTTTATGTTGGACATTTCGAATCCTTTTTTTTGATGGTGTGGAGTTATTATGAGCGTGATAAGGTTCAGATTAATTAAGTACAAGTACAACCATCTAGTAATTTAGATATAAGTACGACTTTTTAATACTATTTAGGGCTTATTATACCAAAGTCAAATATAATTTCATCATTGCGGCGTATGGCATAAACTAGGCATCAATGTTTGGTCAATTTAATCCTTAGATATAACCATATAAAACCTGCCCCAAAATGGAAGGTATGTACGTGTATCTCTCCATTATTTAAGATTACATATGTTATTTATAGATGACTAGTTTCTTTATGACACACAAAACGTTTAGTTGTCCTTGTAACAACCTTCCCAGTACTAATTTAAATAATTCCGTCACGGTGTTTTTCTTTAACTATGTCACGGACACGGTAGAACAGTATTTTAAATCATTTAATTAAAATAGAAGAAACTGTTCTGAAAAACACTTTTTTAGCCGTGTAAATCCCGGTTAATTTTCAATTAACTGTAAAATTAGATTTTTAGTTGCTTTGAAATCACTAAATAGAGTTGGCTAAATGACTACCTACAAGTGACGTCATAAGTATAAATTGCCATACAAAATTCTATGGGGGAATGGCGTTTTGACAGCTCATAAAAAGTATGTCAATTGGTTGGTGATGTCATCAACCCAATTGATTGATGGTGTACTTGTATTTCAGTGGAGAGATGACGAGGTCTCTTATCCTGAATCCTTTGGTTCGCATAAATCTATGAACATGCCTATCTATGAATTCACCATAGGTATCTATTTCTCCTATTAGCACCTTAGTAAAGTCACGAAATTATCTATTTATCAATATCAACAGCTGATAAGATCTGTCAGCGGATGGACATTGATATTTTAGACATAAGTTAAAAATCACAAAAATATGGCGTATGAACTGACGAACTATTTGTATAATTGTTGTTGTTGTTTGTGCAGACACCGGTACATCAAGCCATACCAAACTGTCAAATTTTCCCAATTGAATATGAACCTTACACTTTTGTAATAAAGTTGAAAATCTATCAAAGAAATTTGACAGATTGTTGTAGCTTGATGTGCTGGCATCTGTACTGCAGTTTTATAATTATTATTAAAGTATTAAGCTATTTATTATTTAAATTAGATGTATGTTAGGGTAAGTAGAATAAAACAACTAATAATTTGAAATTATATTTATTTTTAAAGCTAAATTACATTGTGGTTTTATTTGAGCAACATAATATCTTTCAAAAGCTGTCATGCCCAAAATATTACTATGAAAACACTAAAGTTTAATCGGTAACATAAAACTTTCTCCATTTTACTTACCTACTTACTAGAATAATGAATATACTAGAAAAGAATAATTTCACCGCTTAAGGCGAATTTCACCAAACTTTTATACCAAGTATAAAACCCCCTTAACCCCCTGAATCTACAAATACAGTTTTAGACAGTTTTTTCATACAAAATTTGTCAGACGTCAATTTTATTCCACGGATAAAACACTTATTCTAAGTTTAAAAGTTTGGTGAAATTCACGCTTAGAGCTACTTTTTCAAAAGTCAGATAAATCTTTTACGTGTGGAATAAATAATATGGCAGTTTGGCATATTCTCTATGAAAAAGTTGTCTATCCGCCATTTTTCTTCTCCTGTAGGAGTTATCTGACTATTCAAAACTCCGCCCTTAGTCATAATAAGTATGAACGAACTGTAATATAGAACCGACAGGAATTAATTGGTACTTTTTTCATACAAACGTGTTAAGTGTTCCTCCTAACTTGCGGCTGATATGTTACATAATTATATATTTTCTACCAGCACCTTAGCACAGCGAACTGCACTGTACATTAATTTATCACATTAAACCATCCAGAACAAACTATTGTCAAAAAATAATAACGATTACTACATATTTATGCAGACTGTGTACTACCTGTCTACCGCAATAAGACAATATACGGGATGTTAAATTAAACGAGCTACGTACAGTCGAACAAGCTAATTGGTTTACAGGCAAAAATCTTCATCTTTCTACTACACTCATAATATTTTGCTTTATTCCATTTTCTTATCTCGAGCACGTAGGTATCCCTGGTACCTACGCACTAAATATTTAAAAAAAATTGTGAGTGTTGATTGTAAGATGAATATTTTTGCCTGTAAACCAATTAGCTTGTTCGACTGTACTATAAGAGAATGTAGTTCTCATGAAAATGAAATTGGTAGGAAACACCTAAGGCACTAAACCCGCCTTTGTACGTTTGTGCATGAAGTATAAATAAATAACTTTTATTATAGGGTCAACATTATTTGCGAAAGAATCTGCGGCGCCGTACATTTATTTTTAGCTTTTGCCAGCGATCTCGTCCGCGTGATATTTTTGATAATTAAATAAAGCTTCGTATTAGCGAAAGAATATACAGTATCGGACCAGGGGGCCAAGTCTGCTATTTTTATAATTTCGTCATTCCAACACGATCCCATTGTCATTTTGCTAAAAGTTCGTAATCAGCTAAATTCATACCTAATGGTCGATCATTGACTGCACAATGACGTTTTAATGGTAGGTCACTGATCAAAGGAACTGTCAAAATTTTAGCAGATTACCGCCTAAGTCAGTCATTCAGTTGTCATTTTGTACGAGATTACCATTCTATATAATTTCTTTCAATGGCGTGTCAGTGGTTGACCACTGGAAAGTCATAATGACGCCATTATAGTAGTAGATTACCAAACTTGTCAAAATCAACAATTATGAAATGAATGATAGACCATTTTGACACTATTGTAATAGCAGACTTGAGGCCCTGTAGTCTCAGAGACTAGCCCTAACGAACACAAATTAAACTTTAATTTATAATAATTTAATATGGTCAAGCGCGAACCGTTATTATTATTATTCGGTTTGCTAATTTAGTATAAATATCTGTGTATTTTGTGTGCATCAATTAATTACCGCTTCTTACTTGTAACTGCAATATAACTTTGTCGCTCTCGCCCGGAATTTCATTTCATCGCCTATAGCTAAAATGCTTCATTGGTACTAAGCTATATCTTATGTATGTTTGCAAGTTTCCTATACTATTACAATAGTAATATATAGTGATAGCTTGACAAAATGTAGAACACAGCTGATTTTATTAGTAAATCTTGTTCATTTACATGAGAATTATACAGTCTCTTATAGTACGTCACTATTGTATGTACGGATGGCACTAATTGTTATCATATCTAATTAATGAGAGAACGTTCATAACTCACGACACACGCCACACCCTTACGTATTAGCTCCGTTGCTGCTCTAATAATACAATTCCAATCCAATTTTACGAATTTTAATATAAAAGGTACAAAAATAACTTATTTTAATCATAATTTTGGTGACTAACAATATAACTTCGTCATAATTCTTGACTAGTCCGAGCAAAACACGAAAATTTGCCGACCGAATTTCTGTCACGCCGGTCTATCTTAATGGAGACTAGCTAAATACTCAGAAGATATTATGCTGGCACTTCACATGGCGTATTTGTACAGATATTTGTCTAATTTGGATAACACAAAATTCACCCAAGGGTTATTGAAATAAAGTCGATTTTGTATAATCCTAAGCCGAATATTTGCACAAATACGCCATGTGAAATGCCATTACAGAGCACAAATGTGCGCAAACACTGGTGCACTCCCTCTTCCCTCACTCAAATAGTCCTATGGGACGGCAATCCGACTCAACCGGAGAGAGATAAACCGAAGGACCAACGGATTACGTGCTTTCCGAGGCACGGTCAACAACATGCTTCCAAACTCCGGGCTGTTGCTGAGAAATTCTTAAGAGGAAACACAAGGGCCGTTTTTCCATACAAACTTAGTACCCTGTTTCCTCCCTGGATAATGCCAGTAGATCAATTATTATTTTTTTAAATATCCATGGCTACGATTGGCATGTCCCATGTTTTCCTTTTTCTCATAAATTTATTATTAAAAGAGATATGAATATTCAAAAACCTAAGAAATTGGCATGATTTTCCGCTGTGTTCAAACATTCAGAAAACAAATTTGACTTGATTATATAAAAAATAGAAAACATAGGAACACGGCAAAAGCCTATCTTTATTTTTTATGAAAAAGCAGTTAAATCGTTTAAGTTTTGGAGAAGAAATCAGGGGACTACGAATCATTGATTTTGTGTACTTTTAATAGGTATTTTCGGTCAAAGCTGCAGTTGTCTCTATCGCGCTCTGCGTTTCGTGTCCGGGCATCGCGCGACAGCAATAGATTTTACAAATACCTAATTTTCAATTCTCTAGCCCGTGGTATTTCCTCTTAATGGAAAAACCCCAAAAACATTTTGTCTGTCCTAGGAACCCAGGACCATAACACGAGACCAGCGGGGTAGGCACATAAACATAATACATAGAGTTCACCTCATGGATTTATAAAAGTTTGTAAACATTTTATAATTTTTTTACGTACATTAATTACGTTGAAAATATTAAACTACAATTTAATTGAATAATATAATACACAGCCCATGTTTTTCAATTCGGATGAAGCAACAAAATTGAAAAGTGTAAACATAAAAGATGAACCTTTAATGTCGGATATTTTATCTTTCAATCGAAGTGACTCAAATTAGTTGAAATATGTTTTATGGTTGCTAAATACTACCACCCGATGTCTCGAATGACAAATGTATGTGACAAATTGTAGAAAAATGCGTAAGCTGCTGTGACTGGCTGTTGATAATTCCGTCAACCAATAACAGCAGCTTACGCATGCTTGACAAAGTGGCTTGCAGTGTAGACAAAAACCGGCGTTATCTATCTTACAACAAATTTGTTTTTAGCAGCGTTTCGAGTACATAACGATACAGGTTAGACACGGTCCGAATGAGTTGAAAACTTTCCGTATCTTTATCTGTTATTGTGATTGCGACGTTTTAGCCTGGCAGTAGCAGTCACTGCCCCTTCCTTAATATCTCTTCGTAGGTAACTGAACAAAAACCATGCGTAAGCTGCTGGCGTAAGTAATTGGTTGACGGAATTTTCAACAACCAATCATAGCAGCTAACGCGCTTTTGACAATTTGTCACATTAATTTTTTGATCGAGAAACCAACATTGAATAAATCTTGTCATTAATATAACAGGAATGGCTACTATAATATCTACTAAAATTAAAAATTACTAAAGTTTTAATAACTGCCTCAGTGGCCTACACATCTAATAAAATAGTAATAAGTAGTTGTCAGTCAAACCGTCGTAATAAGAGCTAGAACTACACTTAAAAATATCAATCTTTTAAAAAATATATTTTATTACAAAACAATTTGGCAAGGTCTATCTAACAAGCAAAATAATACTAATTTTCTTAAGATTAATTTTTATCTTTTTAATTTATATATTTTTTTTATCAGCACTTCAATGTTATGGATACAAATCAAAAAGAGACTTGAAGTTTATGAGCAGTACGAAAAACTGTGGTTGCCTACTCAAAGCAAGTAAAGTGGGCTTGCAGTGTACACAAAAACCGACGTTATACCGAAATAAAATCGTTTTTAACAGAGTTCGAGTACGTAACTTATTAATCTACCCTAGACACAGTCCCAATGAGTTGAAGACCAAATAACTTCATCTATAGTTGCGACGTTTTAGCATGGCAATAGCGGTCACTGCTCTTTGCTTAATATCTCTTAGTAGAAAATCAACAAAAACCTATTACTGAAACATGTTGACGGATACGATAGATATCAATTTAGGACCCTCGGATCTTTAATTCCGTTTTTAAAATGAAGAATAGGGTATTACAGCCATTTTTGAAAAGTATCTCAATCAAATTCTGTAGTGCTAATATGCCACCAAAAAAAAACTAATTTTTTTTATTCAATCGATAAGTGCCATAAAAATGCTTCTAAATTTTAAATTTTCAAATTTCGCGCGTAGTTTTACGAATACGCCTCTTACTGGACGCCATATAGCTCAGCGTAAATGACGTCAGTTCGTTCAGTTTGTACCAAATGAGCTCATATTAACCCTAGAGTACTAATCATCGCCTGAGAGGCCACCCGCGGTCGGTTTTTCTAGTTATTTTGAAATTGCGGAGACGTGTCGCGCCGTGCTTTCGCGCCAACTCAGTGTAGCCCACGACGCGGCGGGGAGAGCTTGCGCGCTCAGCGGGGATACAGCGTTCCCGAGATATTGCCTACGTGATCGCCTGGGAGGCGATCATTAGTGTGATAAAAAATAGAAATCCCTTTAAAATAGGAATCCCTTTAGGCTGTGTTAGAAAATTAAGTATTATGTGTAAGGCTGATTTTAAGACAAATAAGAGTTTCTCAGATATATATTTTTTTGCATTTCATAAAGGCAGAGGTATGCCTGTTATTTTGTTATAAATTTTGTTACATTTTAATAAAAGTCTAGTACTACAATTTTGCTTTATTTATAAAGTAGCCTCCCAGGCGATAATTAGTATTAAGCAGTAATAAATTTATATTAGTACTCTAGGGTTAAATATGATAATTGTATATCATTTAAAAATAATTAAAAGCATATTTTGTAATAGGTGTAATAATGATAAAAAATACGTTGGTTACGAAAATAATAAAAGTACAAAGCCTATATTACGCCAATCGGTTGACTGACCGTTGACAATTTTTTGTTTACACAGCCGTATGGCGTAATAACATGGCCGCTACTATTTCACGGTGTTTTATAACAGATTAAAAATACTGAAAACTTTGAATTGAATTTAAACATTTGTTTTGTTATTTTATGAACTAAAACTTACATTTTCCGACTGCTTTATGCCTAAACTGTCTCAATAACATATTTATAGATTTTTTTCTCGTACAGAGTAAAATACCCTATTGAAATGAGTTGTTATTGAAGACACAGTTGGCTACTGCGCTACGTGTCGCGGGTTCGATTCTCTCATGAAACGAATGATCTACATTTGTTCCGGATTTGGCTGTTAGTGTATGTAAGTTAATATGTTGGTAAACGCACCCACGAGACAGGAGAAATTCTTAGTGAGAAAAACAAAAATAATGCCAGAAAATATAGTTGAGTCAATGACCGCAATTGCTACATTAAAACGATTTACCTATACCTACGAGTATCTATAAAAAAATCTCAAACACTCACTACATTTACATCAGGCGCTACTTCCATTTCATACCGGAAGTACTTCTCATGTTTGGGCCACAGTCTGACCGCGAGTCGCACTAGTTTGTCCAACTGTGGGCTGCCTGCCCAGCTGCTGACGTCATTGTTGGCGCCCAACGTGGCACTGCAGGTGGACTCGTATGCTCGACGTGTGTTGTCGTTGGGAGAGAGGACGCATTGTGCGTAGCGACATAGGAGGCGGTGACTGGATTGGAGAGAAAACAGATTTTAAAACGATGAACTTAAAAAACTGAGTATCCTATCTAGTTGTCATCTACCTACATATTTAAAAAAAAAAGCCTTTTCCCAACTATGTTGGGGTCGGCTTCTAGTCCGGATGCAGTTAAATACCAGTGTTTTACATGGAACGACTACCTGTACTCCGCAACCCAGTTGCTGGGTAACACGATACCCTTTAATAAGACTGTCAGACTTTCTGGTTTCTGACTATCCGTAACGACTATGTGTTTTTTTTCTATGGGTCTCAATTCTCAATACTTACAGGGCAGTAGGTTTATCAGTATCAGCGTGCATAGTAACGACCCTCAGTATGGACCGGCGCGGCTGCTCCCCCCACTTCGCTACCAGCGCGCGCGCTGTGGCGCCACACTCCCGCGCCGCGTCTGATTGGTCGATGTGAGACACAGCTATGCGACACGCGTAACATATCCACACAGCTATGATTGGTTCGTTGTCCACGCTAGAAGATAAAAACACTATTTTCAAGATCACATTTACTATTTATCATCATCATTAGCCTGAAGATGTCGACTGTTGAACAAAGGCCTCCCCCATAAATGGGGGGCGTTGCCATAATCCCCACGCATGGCAGGCGTCTTGGGGATCGCAGTGAAGTTGAAGTTGTTAAGACTGAAGCCGCTGGTGCCAAACTTCCGGATTTTCCCTTAGTCGCCTTCGACGACACCCTCGGGATGAAATGGGGGGGGGGGGGGGGTGCTATTCTAGTTCGGACACCCCACGGGTAAACTATTTATACTTAGATGATATTATTATAATGATTTTACCAAATCATAGTGAACAAAAAAAACTTCTATTGGACACATGATAATTTTACATCATGTCAAAATCTTTACCTTCAAACTAAGTAAAACTTGTACTATGGAGGACAAGGTGCACTCATACATAATGGCTAAAAATGCAATAATACGGCAAAGGAAGCATGCAAAGGTCTTGTGTGGAATTAGGTGAGTAAGTGAGGTGTATGGGAGTGTGTGTGTGTGTATGTGTGTGTGTGTGTGAGAGAGAGAGAGAGTGTGTGTGTGTGTGTGTGTGTGAGTGCGGGTGATGTGCGGTGTGTGTAAAAAAGAAAAAAATCATGTCAGTTGTTGGGTTTCTGTGGGTGTATGGATGGGTACTAGCCTGCATTTTTTTAAACATTGAGAATCTTTCATAACCTTTCTATATAGCTATGGATCGACCTCGATTGTTCGATTTAAATCATCATAATTATAATCATTGTTGTTCGTCATCATCATTCTTCGTTCGCTCAACGGAATCCAGCTGCGAAGCACCACACTGGATTGATCTGAACCTAACAGAACCATCATCTAGTTGCACCTTTAACTATTTTATATAGAATCGTAGCGACATCTATCGCACATGATTCGTACTACTGACGCATGCTAGATCGCGCAAGCAAAATTCTCTGCGACTTTAGCATATAGGGCGACTGGTAATTAGTGTACGATACTTAAATACGTGATTGTGTTCATGATAACAAACAACTTTCCCAAAGAAACAATGTTTTTCGGGTAACAGCTGATAGGTCAAAGGCGTGCGCGCGCCAAATTTTATACGGCTTTTGTGTTATTGAAATAAAAGTGAACCAGTACAAAAAACATTTTGGACGACAACCATTTGTGTTTTTTTACCTATTTTGGCAGGTTTGCGCACGTGATGGCTTGACTTATTAATAAATAGACAGGGCACCCTGTTTAATGAAGATATTTAAAAAAATATGACCTATATCAAAAAGTGGTTCAATTGATTCTGCTCGTTATTCTAATCAAACTATTTTCAGGTTTTGCGTATTTGACGTTACACCTTGTATATACAAAATCCCGACTACGACCGTTGGGCAGTAGCCCACCAGACACAACACCCGTCTGGTTGGAGGATCCTACCTTTTCTATGGAGAATGAGGAACTTTCCACTCTGTTCCTCATACCGCTAAAGAATTATCTCATTCTTGATTTTATTACCCCAACATTAGATAAAAGTTTAATTCACTTACAAATGTATATAGGCAGATATTAACGCAGACAGAGTGGCGCGCGTGGCTTCCGGCGCGTGCGCGTGTGTGAGTGCGCATGCGTACGCCGCGTGCAAGCGTGTGCGCTGAGCTAGTGACTGCGACTCGCGCCAGGGGCAAGCTGACCAGCGGTGGGTTATTTCACGCCAGCCGTAAGGTTCTGTGGGTGGGGAACGAAAAGGAAGAAAATTCGTTAAAACCAAGTCAATAGATAAAACTTTTTTTTTTTGTCAATATAATTTTTAGTCAATGTAATTTAAAATTGCTTTTTTTATTTAATTTTAATTTACTAGACTAAACCACAGCTTGAACTGACCCACTCCTGGCAAAAACCTCTTCACAATAGGAATTTACGTTTTCATCGCAAAAAAAGTGAAAACCAAGAGATTTCAGGTCAAAGAGTCTAGTAAACATATTTTGGTGATCTTGAAGCTTTGTGTCTCTTTCGGTCAGACAACACCGTCGCTTTCTTTCTTTATTTATTGTAATCTTCTTGCTAAAAACCTTTATAATTATCTGTAAACTTACCGTTGCATAACAACAGCGCTTGCACAGCCGCGTCAGCTAGCGTCGCGAAGTATTCGAATGCAGTGAGCGTGGCCACTGCTGACACACATGCGCGGACTAACCGCGTCGGACATTTGGCTACCCAAGTTACCCATACCTGACAAAGAAATTTACAAATGATTAAAACCCCAACCCCGGTGTCTCTGACGAGAAAATTACTTGCAAAGCATGCTATAATGATAAGAAACGTAAGCTGTAGTGATTGGTTATTGATAATTTTATTTTTATTTTACCATCACCTGCCTAATATTTTCCCAGGTATGTTGAGGTCAGCTTCCAGTCTAACCCGATGCAGCTGAATACCAGTATTTTACATGGAGCGATTGCCTATCGGACCTCCACAACCCAGTTAATGGGTAACACGCAGTGGCGTGCCTAGAAGTTAAAGTTAGGGCAACCTGATAGATGAGATAATGATGCAATACCTGCTTAGACACATTTTTGTGCTGTTTTATGTTTTTTTTCATTGTTTCGAATCATCGATTGCAAGCCTGGCTTTTGGGCTTTAGTGGAAGGCACGCCACTGGTAACACGGTACCCATTGGTAAGACAGGTTGTCAGACTTTTTGGCTCCTGGCTATCCTTAACGACTGCCAGAGATCTACGAATGACAGCCGGGACCAACGGCTTTACGTGCTTTCCGAGGCACGGAGGGAACTCGGTATGAAATGGATGGTCATCTATCCACAGACTGACCGCGGCAAGCGTAGCTTAACCTTTGACCGTTCCATTTGTACGGCATTTACTTAGCTGTCTTGTCTATCGAGAAATATTAAAGAATTATTCCAAGACACAACTTCTTAAAAAAAACAGCCCTGGTAACTCGATTGATTTTCAGTTCACTGTAAAATTAGATTTTAGTTGTTTTTAAAACAATAAATTGTTAGTTGGCAAAAAGTGACGTCACACTTTACTATTGCCATACAAAATGTATTGATCTTGTCATGTCTGTCAGTCATCTTTAACAATCTGTCATTTTCATTTTTCGTTCGAGAAATCATGGCTAGTATATTAAAAAAGTGTATTTTATTATTATGTGTTCGTGTTAAAGGGCTTACCGGTAAGGCTGCGGTTGCCGCTGGTTCAATGCACATTATAACAACAGCACGACTGAGTAATTCTTCTACTTCACCGCAGGATTCACTTAAATACGGGGCTGAAAACAAGAAGAAAAAACATGTTATATGACTTTTATGTTATTGATGATGTACAGACGCCAGCACATCAATCCATACCAAACTTTCCCCATCGAATATGAACCTTATTGTTTAGTGTTAAAGTTGAAAATCTATCAAAGAAATTTGATAGATTGTTGTAGCTTGATGTGCCTTTTTTTTAACGTGGTGAAATCCTCATGGACTGTCCCGTCTGGGGAAGACGGCGGTGTGTGCCGGACTCTTATCGGCTAAAACCACAACGGTGTTCCTCTACTGACCTATAGGCGGGGGTGCGGGGTTCGCTCGCGCATGCACCGAGCCCCCGCCAGGCTATGACCCGCTAATGACGTAGGCGGGTCCCGTCAACCACGGCGGTCTAAGCGCCGCCGAATCCTTTAGTGTGGCGCGCGCGGAACACGGCGCGCCGCCTACACGGGCCTGCATCTGATCGGGTGGTGGACTGCCCCTAAGTCGACCACCCGCAGGCAACTCATGGAGGCCGGAGGTCATTAAGCGCCCTCCGGCGCCCGGTGCGTCTTCTCCTGGAGGGAAGCGAGGCAGTTAGTTCCCTCACCCTCTCAGCCGCCTTTTTTGCGTGCATGACTTGCTCGCAAAAAGAGGCGACAGCCTCCCACGCACTCTCGCTCCGGACCATCGAAAGAATGATGTTCGGGAGCGAGAGGTCAACAACTGCTGCGGAGAGTTCACGGCGCTGCTCTGCCCAAGCTGGGCATTGAGGGCAATGATTGTTGCAGGTTCTGCAAATGCAACATCATTGTGCTGCCTGTGATGACCATTCTTAAGGTCCTTTCGACTGTTGTTAACCAGATTACTTGTGGACTTCTAAGGCAAGTTCGTTCTTAATAATCAAATAGTTTGTTTTATCCTGGCTAAGCCTGATGTTCTGTACACTACGTCAGTTTCGTACTCACTTACCAAGGTCAGTGACAGTGTTCAGCACGTGCTCGGAGTGAGCCGGCACGTGTGCACACAGCGAGGGTGCGCATGCGCCGCGCACCCACACAGACACGCCGCGTGCTCGCGCCGCGCCGCCCGCCTGCACTGGGTCTGCGGGGACTGATAGACCGCATGCTAGGAGAACTAGCCTGTACAACAAACAAAAAGGTCATCTGATAAAAACGTACACATGTCCACAGTCCCCTTGCACATAACCTGAGAAACACAAATAAACATAGACCTATACCCTTTTCACCATAAGATTAGACATTTACTCAAATCTTTTTTACAGTCCGTTCAACCGATTTTGACTTCTATTGCGTTGGTAGCATGACAAATGGCAACTGCAGTAAACATTTGTTATTGTAACCACTTTTTTTGCCTCTAATGTCATCCTTAAGCCTACGGAATAGAAGTCAAAATCGGTTGAAGGGACTGTAAAAAAGGTTTGTGTTTATGTCTAATCTTATTGTGAACAGGGTATATAACGCAAGTATCACGATCTGTATGAAAACCAAGCGTGTCATTTTTTGGACGTCACAAAGTAATACGAATGTTTTGTTTTTCCTAAATTTGGTATTCCCAGGTATTACTGAGGGTATTAGATTAAAAATAATTGTTTTTTTTTAATTAATTACGCATAATATTAATCACAAAATGACTTACCGATGGAAGGAAACGTTTACTTTATTTTTTTTACTTACGATTTTTTATCGTAAGGTAGGCACGAAAATAGGCACGCGAAGTACCTAGTTGCTCTTGCGTTATCTAGGTCTATCTATATCTGTGCTGAGAAACTATTCGACGTCACATGTCTCGCGATCATCATCATCATCATCATTTCAGTCAAAAGACGTCCACTGCTGGACAAAGGCCTCCCCCAAGTGTCGCCACATTGACCAGTCCCGTGCGACTCGCATCCAGCGATGTCTGCACAGTTTACAGTAAGTTAAATAACAAAAGGCGTTCTCTTCAACTCGGAAATCTACACCATTCATATATTTTTTTAAAATAGTATAAAAAAGGCAAAAAATGTACAGAGTGTTTTATTTTAAGAATCCGATTTTGTATGACATTAAAAAAAATAACTTTTCATTTTATTTATGAGAATAATTATATTTCTTTTTTTTTATCTATGGACGATATAGTAAAACCTGTTAAATGGAACGCCTTTCGTCAACGAAGTAATTTGTATCTTTCACGCAATTACACAATTGTCTGCTCTATTCCTTTTGTATATTATTACGGCCTGGCCACAGCTAACAGCGACGCGAATTGCGGCGCGACTGGAGGCGCGGCGAGCGAAGCGATTTGCGATGGTATGCCACTGCTCGACTAGTTGTGACCGCGGCGGCGTCAGCGGTGGACGTATTCGAGAGAACGGTTCAACTATTAATTAAAATGGCCCTACCAAAAGTGGCACGGTATTGTCTTGAATCAAGTGCGTTCTTGGACCAAGATATTATTCAGTCAAGAATAGGAGAGCACCCGGTTAACCAGAAAAGGAGAGAACTTAACGAATTTCACAATCTTTATTGTGAATAGAAGAACTACTCCGATGAATTGTTTTTTTATTTCGTCTCATATTTTTTTTATAACATGCCTATATTTATATATTGCTGGTCTACTCAGTATTTCACTAATAAATTGATTCGTACCCATTATTTATATAAGCTGAACGCGCGATAAAAACAAAATTATTTGTTTCGGTCGCGCGAATCCAAATGCGTCCACCGATACCGTCGCGCGCGCCTCTCTGAGCTGTGGCCACCTCGATACTCGCTAGTACATTTGTTTCACACGCCCGGCGCGCAGCCCGTCGCCGCCGCGATTCGCGCGACTCTCACCGCCCCGCAAGTCGCGCCGCAATTCGCGTCGCTGTTAGCTGTGGCCAGGGGGTTAGTATGTTACAAAAAATACCTGGGCCTGGCAAACGTTGTCCTACTGCCCTTAAAATAAAAAAGTCCTACAACTCGACTGTAGCGCCACCTACCGGGTTCAATTGTGAATGTAAACCATTGTAGCAGCTGATACTTACGTACGACAGACATACGATTAGGAGCGCACGCAGCCGGTCGCCGCCGCGCGCCCGCGCATACTAAGCTAAGCAAACGCAAAGGAATGCGGGCCGGCCGGCCGTATCATCGCGTTCGCTAAACGAAAGGAGCGCGGCACACTCTACCGACATTACTGTTTTGTGTTAGTTACAAATGTATATAATGTACCCTATTTATTATGATTTATTTTGACTAATTTTGTATATAAGCAGCGCTCCCAAATAAACGACACAGATCATTATTCGCCTTCTTATTTGCAACACGCAATCCCTAAACCATTCTCGAATTCAATGAAACACATACAAAAAAAAATATCAAAATCGGTAAAGCCGTTTAGGAGGAGTTCACTTTCATACACACGCACAGTAGATTATTATATATAAGAGATGTGTAAAAATATTTTTTTTTTACCTGAACTGCGGCAGCTCGTGGTAAGGAAGAGCAGGGTTGTGGTGCAGCATGAAGAATCGATCCAGAGCTTCGTCCAACGCGGGCTCTGGGAGACGATACCACGGTAAATTACAGGCCTCGTCTAATATCTGACAATAAAAATACAAAAACCTGAGTATTTCAATCCAATTAAAAAGCTTAGATGAAATCACTTTAAATTTTGTGCCTAACTCCAATACCACAGTTATTTTAATAAAAAATGAAATAAAAATAAAAATATTTTATTTCAGACCTTGATATGTTGTTAGTAATACAGTACTTAAAAACTACGTTAGTAACAAAAGTAAAATTTAATTTTACTTTTTTATTTTAGGAGCTTAACATATTTTAGGAGTGTCACTTTCCAATTTTGAGTTTCATTGAAATAATTATAACGATAGAGGTTGCTGGTTGGATAACAAATTAGAGATGACTGCGATGTAACGTTTCAAATTATTTATCTAGGGGTGTCGGCGAAACTAGGTTAGTTTTAAAAAAACCAAGATGGCGGTCATGACAATTGTGTAGATGACACCACTAATTAATTGACATACTTTTTATAAGATATCAAAACGCGGTTCTGCTATAGTTTTTGTATGGGAATTTGTACTTATGACGTCACTTATTTGCCAACTCAAATGAAAAACTATTTAATAATTTCCAAGCAACTAAAAATCTAAAATCGAAGAGCTAAAATAAAGTCTTGATTTAGAGAAGTAGCATCTTGGAATATTATTGTCAAAGTCAAAGCATTAATTTCAATTAAACCATTTGCAGGCACTTGTTGAATTGTCAAAGAGTCAGTAAGTCAGAAAGTTGCAGCTAGTTGCTCGTTGCAAAACGCAGGGCCTATCCTGCGTTTTGCAACGAGCAACTATCTAAGGGAGAACGAGCAAGAAACTCCTCGGACACTTTTTCAATCAAGCTTTTACAAAATCCTGGTTACATTATTCTTATTGCTTCTATATGTAAAAACAATGTAAGTGAAGAGAAATCCAAAACATTCTAATTAAAAATAAATTAATGTAAAAGCCATTGATTAATGATGTCTAAACTTCGACTTTTAATTCTATTCAGTAACTTGACAGTTCAAAGAATAATAATCAAACTCATTCAAAATCATTTATTTCAAATAAACCATTTACTTGTCAGAGTCAGTCAGTCAGAAAGTTGAAGCTAGTTGCTCGTTCCAAACAGTAGGTTTCTATGGAGAAGAACGAGCAAGAAACTCCATGAACAACACTCTTTTAAAATCAATAATATGTTACAAATTTCGGTTACATCATTCATATTGAATCTAGGGTACAATGTGAGAACAATGTAACAAGTCGTGTACGTTAAAAGAGGTTTAGATAAAAATATAATCATAATAAACAATTCAAAATAAAATTAGAATAACCGAGGCAGCTAAGAGATGACCAGTCCCAACTAACGGCGCCCGTTCACGAACATGACGCACGGATCGGCATCATTTGACTCAACCATTTTGAAGGGAACCAAATGATCCAACACGCGCGCCACCGTCAGCGAGACATTCCAGTGAGCATGACATGCTCCCAACCGCCAGGGCACATTCAAGTCAATGAAAGACATACCTCGCAAATGGTAGCTTTAAATAACATAGTGCTCACATGTATGTGCTTTGAAAAATTATATAATACTAACACATTGAGTTTATACAATGCAAAGATAATGTAGATCTATATCTTCAGCAGCTCCAAAAATAATTAAAAATGCTAATCAATTAATCTATGAACCCTTATGGCTGTGGAGTTAGACCAGCATCCAGCCAAGCATTTTTATCAGTGATGTACTCACCCAATGAATAATATGCTCGGCTGCATAGAGTGCGTTTTATATAAGACTTAAATTTTGTCTCATTTAGTTGAACAATGTGGGGAGGTATTTTATTGTAACATTTTAAACAGTACCCCATGAAAGAAGTATCTACTTTAGCCAGTCTGAAACTCGGTTGAACTAGTTGGTCCCTATTTCTAGTGTTATTATTATGTCTTTCACCCCTTTTATTAAAAAGATGCAGATTTTTTCTAGCGTACATTATGTTTTCATAGATGTATTGACAAGGTACCGACATTATGTTAATTTCCTTAAACAGTTCCCTTAGAGAATCGCGCATACGGAGATTGTAAATGGCCCTGATGGCTCTTTTCTGCAGAATAAAAATAGACTCGATGTCTGCAGCTCGTCCCCACAGTAAAATACCGTAAGACATTATACTATGAAAATAACTAAAGTAGACCAGTCTCGTGGTATCTACATCAGTAAATTGCCGGATTTTTTTGACAGCATATGCTGCCGAGCTTAGCCGTCCAGCGAGAGATGTTAAATGCGGAACCCATTGTAGCCTTGAGTCGAGCGTGATCCCCAGGAAAACAGTTTTATCAACGAATTCCAGCTTCTCATTATTCAATACTATGTCACAGTCATTACTTTTGACATTTGGTAAAGTAAATCTGATGCACTTAGTTTTTTTTTCATTCAATACTAAATAATTATTCGCCGTGAACCAATTTTGGACTTGCAGTAAGGCGCTATTTACGTGGTCTAGGTTCTGGGCTCGTCTGTCTATCTTAAATATTAAAGAAGTGTCATCAGCAAATAACACCATTTGTGGTTGGTTTTTCAACAGATGAAGAAGATCATTAATATACACCAAAAAGAGGAAAGGACCCAAAATTGAGCCTTGTGGAACCCCCATTTCTACCTTTAAACCATGTGAATTCACCCCATTTATTTGGACTTGCTGCTGCCTATTAATCAAATAAGATTTTACTAAACTAAGCGCAAGTCTACCTAGTCCGTAATGCTCAAGTTTCAAAAGTAGTGTGTCATGATTTACGCAATCAAATGCCTTGGAGAGGTCACAAAAAATTCCTATGGCATCTTGCGCCTCTTCCCACGCAGTAAATATGTGTTTTAATAAAGTGACACCAGCGTCAGTCGTACAACGTCCTTTGGTGAAACCATACTGTTGATCGTGTAAAATGCCATTAGTGTTAAAATGATTAAGCATCTGATTAAGCATAATCCTTTCAAAAACCTTGTTGAAAGCCGGCAGCACGGACACGGGTCTATAATTATTAGTGTCTTTACTGTCGCCGGATTTGAAAAGAAGTATAACCTTACTAAACTTCATTAGATCCGGGAAAACTCCTTGGTCTACGCACATATTAAATATTAAAGCCAAATAAGGCGCTATTGTCTCAATTATAGACGTACAAACTTTAATAGACATACCCCACAGATCCTCAGTAAATTTTATCTTGATTTGCCGAAAAGCTTTTAAAACTGTCACGGGGTTAATATGTTTAAATTGAAATTCTACCGGGCAGCCTGGTACGTTCGCTTTTAAAAAGGCAATTGAAATGCCAGGTGAGGAATTTAAAGCTTCCGTGGTTTTAATTGGTATGTTGGTAAAGAAATTCACAAATTCATGCGCTACTTCTATGTTAGAGCTTAGGGGACCACGTGGTGTCTCTAATGTATACTCAGTGTTACGAACTTTTTTCCTGCCAGTCTCGTTATTAATAACTTTCCAAACTGTCTTTATTTTATCGTCTGCCGATTTGATTTTGTTGCTAATGTATAGGGCCTTCGCTACCCTGCAAATATTTCTAAAAGTTTTAGAATAAGTAGCAACATACTTGTTGAAAGTATCCGTGTTAATATAAGGCTTAAGGCCATAAAGCTCAAACAGTCTTTCCCTACTTTTTCTAATACCTCTCGTTGCCCAGTCACTAATGATACCATACTAAAACTTTTAGTGTTGGGATAGTAAACGATTTTGCGTAAATAACGAATGATAAAAATGGTTAAATTTAAATAAAGCTTTAAATGTTCGTATGTAAGATGTGGAATATAAGAACACTTAATAATTGTTAATAAAAGTAATTTCCTTTATTTTTCTTCTAAAAGAAACAAAATAAAAATCATATTATTTAACTTCTTTTTACTTTTGCCATATAGTGTAAAGATATGGATGGGTGTGTATAGATTTTTAATAGTGAAGATCGTGTTTTTTAAGAAAAGTTATAAAATTCAAATAAAATGTTTGCACATAAGTACATTATTTAAGTTTATTCATTTTCGTTCATTCTTACACCACGTCACTACCTTTTTTTGTCAATTTCTGGTATCCCTTCAACTGTCACGTTTCTGAATAGAATTAAAAGTCGAAGTTTACTACCTACTCAATTTAAAGAGAGAGAAAGTCTTGGGTAAAGGTTCCTAAAGCTTTGGCCATGTTAGTTCTACATCACGTTCCATTACCTGGTGTGAGTGCGGCAGGTGCGTGCCAGTGAGTAGGTACAGCAGCTCGGCGAGGCGCGCCACCAGCTGAGCCGCGTCGCAGTCGCGCAGCAGCGTCGCCGCCCGCGTGTCGCGCCACGCCGCGCAACACCACGAGGTCAGCTCTCGGTCCGTGCTGGTCGACATCTAGACGACAAAATATACATGCAGAATTTTCCATTGAAACGAAATAGAAACCCTAACATCTATGTGTAACTATCACTGCCACAGATATAGATAGACCTAGATAACGCAAGAGCAACTACTTCACGTGCTTATTTTTGTGCCTAACTTACGACAAAAAATCGTAAGTAAAAAAATAAAGTAAACGTTTCGTTCCATCGGTAAATCATTTTGTGATTAATATTATGCGTAATTAATTTAAAAAACAATTATTTTTAATCTAATACCCTCAGTAATACCTGGGAATACCAAATTTAGGAAAAACAAAACATTCGTATTACATTGTGACGTCCAAAAAATGGCACGCTTGGTTTTCATACAGATCGTGATACTTGCGTTATCTATACCCTGTTCACAATAAGATTATAAACACAAACCTTTTTTACAGTCCCTTCAACCGATTTTGACTTCTATTCCGTAGGCTTAAGGATGACATTAGAGGCAAAAAAGTGGTTACAATAACAACTGTTTACTGCAGTTGTCATTTGTCATGCTACCAACACAATAGAAGTCAAAATCGGTTGAACGGACTGTAAAAAAGGTTTGAGTAAATGTCTAATCTTATTGTGAACAGGGTATAGGTATATCTATATCTGTGATCACTACATATCATTAAGGCGCTAAGAAGCGACTTTTGCAGATTTTAAACTGACAATCACGTCAAAATGTGTAGTGTAAATGATCTGAAAAAAATATATTTTTTTAACTAGAACATTCTCTTAATCATTTAGTATGTGAATATTTTTGATTAAGTTCATATTAAATAGTTTAATTAAATCGTGAAGTTGTGTATGACGCGAACAAAACATTGATTATCACACAAAATCTGCCAGGAATATTTACACGAAACTTTTACTATCTTCACTATCAGTAGTTGCAGTGTATCGTTCACCATCCCTTAACTCTAAGAGTAACTTTAACTCCTTTTTATCTAACCTGGACAGTCTATACAATAGCATCTCTCGCTACTCTAACATCGCTCTTATGGGTGACATGAATTTGGACCTAAGTACAACCAACAGGAATGACAGAACGCTCGATTATCTATCACTAAATGCCTCTCACGGACTTTTGCCCACCCATCTCATCCCAACTCGCTTAGAACGATGTTTAGACCACATCTTCCTTAAGTCTCACCTACCATCTACCTCTCTCATCCTAGAATCGCATATCACAGACCATAAACCTACTCTCTTGAATATTGCTAACTACAACCCACCTCTTAAATCACCCCACAAAGTCACTCGCTTAAATTATCCAGCCATAATTGCAGATCTCGAAAATGTAGACTTTTCCAGAATGTACAACACAGACGATGTCAACATCACAACAGCCATATTCATAGACACTGTTACTTCGGTCGTCTCTAAACATTCAATTCAAATAAATGTCCCTAGGAAAAAAAATGTTATAAAACCTTGGGTCACTCCAGGACTCCTAAAATGCATACAAAATCGGGATAGAATGCATATAAAAGTCAATAGCTCCCCAGGTAACATAATCCTAAAAACTACCTACACTCGATACCGTAACTTCTGCAACGATTTACTTAGGAAGCTAAAAACTGCTTATGAAACAAATGAATTAAAAGAAGCCAAAACCTGTCCCCGTAAATTGTGGCAAACAATTAACACTATCACAAACAGGCATAAACCGCAGACAAGCCCCTCTGAGTTGTTGGAATTGAAAAGTGATTACTTGTCTTCAATTAATGAGGTGTGTAATTTCTTTACTTCCATAGGAAGCGACCTAGCTGACAAAATCACGTCACAGCATCATGCTAACACGACCATTACACATCATTCCCACCCATACCGTAATAGCCCACAAGCCTCGCAGGTTAATTCCTTGGTTATTCTAGATGTTTCTGAATCTGAAGTCGAGTCCCTCATTCTCCAGCTTCGCGACAAGAGTGCCGTGGGTTGGGATGGTCTGTCGCCTATGCTACTGAAACGTTCCCGACACGTTTTGGTACCACCCATAACTTTCCTCTGTAACCTATGCCTCAAAACAGGCGTATTCCCTGATGCTTTTAAAAAAGCTATTATTCACCCGATATACAAGGGCGGGGACAGAAACTGCGTCACCAACTACAGGCCTATTTCGGTACTGCCAGCTCTTTCTAAGGTCCTAGAAAGAATTCTAAACAACCAACTAAGGCGTTTCCTTGATAAATACCATATTATCGCCGACAACCAATATGGCTTCAGGCCAAGGCTGTCAACAGAAGATGCTGTACTGGAACTAACGAAATCAGTTGCTGCTAACTTGGACAGTAAAACTAAATGCCTCGGAATCTTTCTGGACCTTTCAAAGGCATTTGATACAGTTTCTGTCCCCAACCTCATTTCAAAATTGGAAGTAATAGGTGTGCGGGGTATTGCCTTGGATATCTTTCGGAGCTACCTTACAAACCGTAAACAGCGCGTCAAGATAGATACTTACCTGAGTGATGAGGAAATCACATCCTACGGCGTTCCCCAGGGAAGCATACTGGGCCCAACCCTATTCCAAATTTACGTCAATGATCTGTGTAAGATGAACCTTCCAAATTGTAATATTTACGCCTACGCAGATGATACTGCAATTCTAGTCCGCGGTTCAACCTGGGATATGGTAAAGGCAAATGCAGAAGCTGCAATGTCTAAAATAATGATATGGCTAAACTCCAACCTACTTACCCTAAACCTAAATAAAACCACTTACATTCCTTTTGGATTAAGACGTGGTAGTACTCCAGGCTCAGATTTCACCCTCAAAGCTCACTCCTGTCCTAACCCCACAGTATCTTGTACCTGTCCCACGATAAGCCGTTCATACGCTGTCAAATATCTGGGTGTACAGATCGATTGCGGTCTAAGGTGGGACAGGCAAATTGATACTCTTACCTCAAGAACTACGCGTCTAATCCACATCTTCAAGTCCCTCAGAGATTCTGCCGACAGGGCCACGCTGAAGTTGATCTATTACTCCCTCTGCCAATCTATACTCGGATACTGCATAACCGCTTGGGGTGGAGCATCTAAAACCTATTTTTTACGAATAGAAAGAGCACAAAGAGCAATACTAAAAGTAATGACAAAGAAACCTTTTAGATATCCAACATCTGACCTCTATGCCGATTGTAAAGTGCTAACAGTACGGCAGCTCTTTGTGTTCAGGGCAGTACTAAGAATACATAAGTACCTCCCACCTCTGAACCGTAACAAACGCATTCAAATCTTACCCAGTACCCAGCACAGAACCTCTTTCGCTCGTCATCAATTTTACATTCTTGGTTCCTATCTGTACAATAAAATAAATAAGAACATAAAAATAATGGATCTAAACTCCCATGACCTGAAAATCAAACTGACTGAATGGCTACTGCAAAGAGACTACTTATTCACGGAGTCTTTACTTACATTCATAGAATAATCCCAAATAAAAGTTTCACTACCCAATTCACATTCAATACATTATCACTCATTCATCTCTACCAACCCTTATCCCTGTATACACACCACACTCACTCGCACCCTTAGGGGACACACACACTCCCATACTCACCACTCATTCACTTACACTCAAACACATTTACACTCCAGCACACACACAAATGTATGACTTAACCACACTCGCGCTAAGCACTCTGGCTGCAGCTGTTCCTACATGACTAACCGCCCTGTATGGCCTAACACTGTCTCCTAAGATACAGGATTACCTAGTTTAGGAGACAGGGTTACATGATCTGTGTAGATTTATGTAGATTCTATGTTACCTTGTACACTTGCTCTTATGTATATTGAATCTTGTGTGTATCGTAATAAAGATTATTATTACTGTTATTATTACTATCTTACAGACAATTTTATTATCTATCTTTTAGTATACGCCTTTTTTTAAGTTAAAGAATACTATCTTTTATTTAATTTTTTCGACTAAACTTTGAGAGTTTTGGACGCAGCGCATACGATTCTCTGGTCGCTCAAGTTCGCCGGCGTATATCGTCGCCTTAACTAAAGTCGCCCGCCGCGCCGAGTTCGTGTTCATTCGGAAAAATCTCAGAAAGTACAGTTCGGATTTACTTATGGTTTACACCAATAAAAAGAGGAATTATCTAAGAAGGTTAGGAAGGCAAGGTAAAATTATGTATTTACAACTGCTAGATGGTATGGCGCATAAGGGTGTCGACACATTAATTATTACTTCAATTTTAAGTATCGTGTATTTAATAAATAAATATTATAAAATTCACGCATGCTAAGTCGCGGGCAAAAGCTAGTATTAGTATATATGGGAAAATACACTCTAAAACCCATAGACGAACCAAAGTTACCGACATAAGCCAGCGAATCAGCATATTGAAGGGTCAGTGGGCAGGACACATTGCACTCGATGGGGCCGCTTAGTTCTCGAATGGGTACAGACTACAGCAAAAGTAGATGATCAAATTCAATACTAATTTACTAACACTAATTTATATAATTTATTACTAGTTTATTTATTAAAAGTATGTGATTGTCACACACATACTTTTGAATCACTTCGACGCCACACAGTTCTGACGCTCCGTTCATCAGTATTGAATTTCTGATTTTGATCATCTACTTTTGCTGTTGACTGTACCACGGATGAAGATATCTAACTACATTGTGGACCGTCGAACTGAGAAAGGCCGCTTCCTACCGGACCTTTGGGAAATCTATGGAGGAAGCCTATGTCCAGCAGTAGACGTCTTA
Source organism: Charanyca ferruginea (assembly GCA_947361185.1). Classification (NCBI taxonomy): domain Eukaryota; kingdom Metazoa; phylum Arthropoda; class Insecta; order Lepidoptera; family Noctuidae; genus Charanyca; species Charanyca ferruginea. Next base: position 21,916,306 of record OX376073.1, read on the forward strand.
TGAAGTCTGTAAAATCTTAAAAACTTGTTCCACAAACCTGTAACGCTTGCTGCAAACACTTCCCGTAGAACCACTGGTGTTCCCTCCACGGTAACTTGGCTAGTTCAGCGAGCAAAGCGGAGGCTTGCACGCGACTGTCCTGTGAAGTGGGCGGAGCGTTGGGAGCGCTGGGCGGGCCTTGCACGCTCAAGTACGTCTGCACGCACCATTCGAAGATCTGCTGGAGAAGATGGACTTCCGTACCTGGACAATGATTGAAGTTTTTAGGGTTCCGTAGCCAAATGGCAAAAAACGGATTATGGGTTCGTCATGTCTGTCTGTCTGTCTGTCCGTCCGTATGTTACAGCCACTTTTTTCCGAAACTATAAGAACTATACTGTTGAAACTTGAAGTAGATGTATTCTGTGAACCGCATTAAGATTTTCACACAAAAATAGAAAAAGAACAATAAATTTTGGGTGGGGAACCCCCAAAATGTATTGTTCTTTTTCTATTTTTGTACTTTTAAACCCTCGTCTTTGTCTGCATTTGTGATAGCGAAAGCCGCGGGAAAAAGCTATTACAACTATAAAAGACCAGTGTAACTCACCAGGGCAGTCAAGCATGATCTGATGCACGTTGTCAACGAAGTGTTTCAACATGGGGGTGTAGGCCTCGTCCTCGACTGTGGAGGGGAGCAGCGGGGGTGCGGCGGGGTGCGGGGAGATCCACGCCCCCCACGACTCTTGTAGCGCGGCCCACGCGTACCACGCCACTACGGAAGTGCGGACAAACAATACCTTTATGAAGTGTTGACAAAATACCTTTACTCGTTGATGTAACTTCTCGATTATTCAGTAAACGGTTCAAGGCAAATCAATGCTGTTAGGTCAGCATTTCCCAAACCATGGGTAGCGACCCACTGGTAAATAACACTATCGACAACAATAACGCATATTAATTCATCATGAGTCAAGAGGTGAGTTACGATGTCAGATTTTTTGAAATATTTTGTTGGGTGGTTCGCGTTAAAGGTGGAATATTCGAATTATTCCGATCTGTCACCCTAATTTGTCAGCTCAGGGAGACAGGTCGAAAAAAAAGTTGTGATCCGTGATCCCCTACCGCTGACAGGACTGAATTTCGAACTGTCCCCTCGTTGCTAACAGGGGGACAGACCAACATTTTTTTGACGTGATAACGTCTTATAAATCAATGAACACCGGCTGCACGTACGAAAAAGTGTCACGTTCCGCCTGACCCTGAGCGTGTAATAAGCTCTGCCCACCTCGACGGAAGCCATTATTTGCTTACGTTATATATGTTAGCCATTATGTTCCTTTATGACGTTATCACGTAAAACTATCGTCCGTAAACCGACTTTACAGACAACCAATTTATTTTTAGATCTGTACCCCTAAGAAGACAAAGCAGGGTGACAGATCGGAATATTTCGAATAGTCTACCCTACGTCAACGATATTTAAATAACGATGACAGAAACTACTGCAAATAGGACATTTTATAGCCAGAGGCATCTTAATTGCATGTCGCAATCCTGTGTCTTACGTAGATATAAATCGTACAATGAAAAATCGTTTTTGATGGACAGTGGACAACGGAATACAAAATGTGACAAGATTCGGAAACATAAAAGTCAAAGTATTTATTTGTGCGATTTCTGGTGATAACAGGTCTTACAGATTTTTACAGAAACTCAAAAATCTACCCTTTGGGCATACACAAAAATAGCAATTTCATAATTATTGTAATACGCACCTCTCTCAGGCTCATAGCTTAGCCTTGTCGCCGCACCCACAAACGCTCTCTGCAGCGCGTGGAGCAGTGCTGCGACGTGCGGCGCGTAGGCGGCGTGACGCGCGTGGCGCGCTCCCTTCACGCCCGTGCGGACCTCCCACCACACCACGCCCAGCGTGCGGAGGAGGTGGCCTAGCTAGATATAATACTCTTTATTGAGACAATTGAGACCAAATGTCGCGACAAATGGCGAGAAATCGTGAGGCACATAACATCAGCCTCTGCAGGTAGCTCGTGATGACCACGACCGCTCTGACAAGAGTGTCTCGAAGAAGAAGAGAGAGAATATAACAATTGGGTACTTGACACTAGTAATCAATTGACATACTTTTTATGAGCTGTCAGATTTTGTGTAGCAATAGTAAAATGTGACGCCACTTTTTTTATGATATTTATATATTTTTTAAAGCAACTAAATTAACTAAAATCGAATTTTACAGTTAATTGAAAAATTATCTATAATGATCCTAACCAAACACCTACCACCTATGCATATTTGTACTTATAGAAAAGCAATAAAGATATTGAGTAACCGGGTATTCTGGGTTGTAAGAGATTTAAAAAAAAAATTGTGACTTGTAATTTTTGATTAATGGTGTCAACTACCCAATTCTCGGAAAATGTTATCTTTTGGAGAATTTTACTCACAAAAAGTTGACTTTAATCACAATATTTTTTTTTATTTACTAGTTGCTAGCACACATCAAGCATAAACATCTCTTTGTCATAGGAGTTACAGACAGCCCACTGTACAGAGCCTTTATGGCGGCAGATGAGACAGCAGCCCATGTGCTCCTGAACTGCCCAGAGGTTGCTATACACAGGGCAAAGTACTTCAGTAACCCAGGTAACCTACGGGAGTCAAGGCGCTGCTGGCCTTTCTTGAGGAGCTCGGGTGGATCAAATGATTTACTTCCCACCTGTACGCAAAATACGCGCTGAGACGTGAAGTTGCGGATACTAACCCGTTATACTATACTATTAGCGGGTGCCCGCGACTTCGTTCCCGGTGTTTTATGCCTTCGCGGGCTTACGCAAGACAAACCCGCTAAGTAACACTAAAATTAAGCACCCAGGAAAGCAAAGAGAGCAAACATACAAACATTAATGGAACGAAGTTTACGGGTAGTGCAAATTAGTAGAAATCGACACGTAACGAAATGCGTGTGTGTGTGCGTGTATCGAGCCTAATACAAACAAATCAATCATGATTTTCTGGTACTATAGTCGTGTCATTCGTTAATGGTTGTATCGTACTGAATTCACCACTTTTTATTATCTATCCTTTATTTTACACAAAATCTTTAAAAATTGTAGCCTATGTATTAATCTGATGTATAAGCTATATTAATGTAAAGTTTCATCAAAATCCGTTCCGTAGTTTTTGCGTGAAAGAGTAACAAACATCTATCCCCTCATCTCCATAAACTTTCGCATTTATAATATTAAAGTAGAATTCTAGTTACTACCCATGCACTCCTAGTACTTCTTACCTGATCAAACGGCACCGCAGCAGCCATAGCATCCACAGCTCTCACGACGTGCGTCCAATGAGCGGGCGGTAACGTGTTACTGATGGATGCCGTGACACATCGCACCACATGAGCACACAACTCCCTCGCATCCACCAGCACAGCGCTGTGTACTCCCAATAGCTCCACCAGCATGCTATGCTCTGCGGCGGGCGAAGGTCCCCAGCGTTGGACGGCGCGGATTAGGGCTTCAAGCATGTCCCGACGTTGGGTGGGGTCTGCGGACTCTGACCAGCGACTCATTTCAAACTGAAAGAGAATTATTTAACCTATAGGCGAATGCTACAGGCTCGATATTTATCGTGATATTTGGATCGCGATCCGGATCACGATATTTATCGAGCGCATAGTATAAGGCGATCCATATCACGATCCGTGATACGTTATACTACACACTCGATAAATATCACGATCCTGGATCGCGATCCAAACATCACGATAAATATCGAGCGTGTAGCATTCGCCATTGAACGCCATTGACAACTTAAGTTGCAAAACGGTCGCGTGGCTGAGACGCAACCGGCAACTAAAGTTGTTTTGCTATTTTTAAAACGATATATTACATTGTTTTGTATGAGACTGATACTTACTGTTAATGGTGTACTGACTGTTAATGAATTTTATAAGGCTTGGCGTCTGGGGTGAAGTCACGTTAAAAGTCTCTGGCGTGCAGTGCAAGGTTAAAGAGGATTTCGTTTTGAGTATCTTGTTACATCGTTTATGGGACTAGCAATGACACTGGCATTATCAAATTCCTTACGTATCCGAAACAGGGTGAAGATTGACTTGGATGAGTGCCAAATCCAGTTTTCCTTGCCTTGCCTTTTTTAAACGTTGCCTTACACTAGGATTTTTTCCTGTGTCGTAGATGCATTATAAACATATGCAGAGTTGATATGACAGAGGGGCATTAAATTACACTACGTATACTATACGTTTTAGTATTAATTCGATACAGTATAAAAATAAAAAGCATCAAAATTTAGTTTTTTTTTTCAAACAAACTAAATAGCTTACAAATCAGAGTAAAACGCAACCACCCTTTGTAAATAAAAACTGACCTTAGATACCTAGGTAACAAAGCGGCAACGTCGCGCGCGCCGAAGCGCGGCGTGTGTTATTTGTGATTTCGTCACAGCGGCAACAACGCATCGTAGGTTAAAGATACAGAACGGTCAACGTAACTTGGCGCGTCTGAAGTTAGCCGATTAGCTGCGCAGTAGACAATTTCGTTCCTAAAAGTTCCATTGCGCAGCCAAACAGCTAACTTCAGACGCGCCAAGTTACGTTGACCGTATTGTACATCGTGTTCAAACTGGGCAAAAACTTAAAAAATCATTTGCGACTAAAGTACTGCTCCTACTTAATTGATTTTTGGTACAAAGGTTGAAAATGGTATCTAGTATAGGCAGTTCAAAGGACAGCCTCTCTGTCGTATCAACTTTGTATACTCACATATCAGACAGACCCGGACCAACTATATGTAGGCCATACAAATATTTGTTTCGTGCGGGAATCAAACCCGCGACACGCTGCGCAACTGTCAATCGCTCAACCACTGCGTCAACCGTGCCGTCATTTTAAAATCATCTGCATTTTTTCCCCTCTCATTATTTTTTTTCCACTCTTATTATTTAACAATCCCATTTCATACATTGAGCGCTGTATATATAGGCTATACAGGGCGTCCTACGGATATGCCGTATGGAGGGAAAGTACCTTGAATATTGTAGATGGAACATTTTACTGAAACAAGACTTTATTTGAATTTCAAAAACAATTTATACTGCATTCATAGATATTTAAATAATTACATGGTTGAACCGGGAATCGAACCCGTTACACGAGAAAATTAATCACCTGTAGCTTTATCATACCGATCGAAAGGCTTCATCATAAGGATTATTTTTTGCTAAATAACATAGTGTCAGAAATAAAAGGAAGACCATGAATTTTAACATTTTCATAATCAAAAGAGTGCGACTTTGTATTCAACAGGAAGGGACTCATTTTGAGCATTTGATAAATTGATTAATTTTGTATTAAAAATGTTAAAATTCATGGTCTTCCTTTTATTTCGGACACTATGTTATTTAGCAAAAAATAATCCTTATGATGAAACCTTTCGATCGGTATGATAAAGCTACAGGCTGATTATTTTTCTCGTGTAACGAGATTTGATTCCCGTTTCAACCATGTAATTATTTAAATATCTATGAATGCAGTTTAAATTGTTTTTTTTTTTAATTCAAATAAAGTCTTCTTTCAGTAAAATGTTCCATCTACAATATTCAAGGTACTTTCCCTTTATGTGGCATATCCGTGGGACGGCCTGTATATAGGCTAGATAAAACACTTCCCCCTCCACCGCACGCGATGCGTCACAGTCCTTGGAGTAATGAATGACTTGATCCTTTAGCTATCCAATGCTGTAATTAAATTTAGGATGGAGATAATACATATGAAGCTGCAACACCAAACTGTATCCCACGACTTTGTTATTTATCATTAATTTTTTTGACTTGCCTCCCACTATGTAAGCAATTTTAACGTCTTCTCACGTGACGTATCATCACGATAGCTCGCTTACTAGCCGACGCCGCCTGACCGGCCGTATATTCGCGAACTTTGCACAGAACTACCCGCTACCCACTATATATTATTTTAACTCAGCATAACTTGCTGTTTGAATAAAATGTACATTTTGTATCTAACTGATTGTAAATATTATGTAGGTCCTTACTAACACCTCCACATACTTTGGAAATTAAACGATGTTAATCAATAAGTTAAGTAAAAAAAAAAAACTTAATTTAACATGTTTTGATGTTTAAAAAGGCGATATATTTAACCTGTGTAACAAAATAAATCCCGACTTGTGAACAAATAGAATAAGATCATTTGTAAGCAGCTTGTATCTAATTATGTATTAATGAAAACCTTTAAAAATCAATCAATCAATCAATTTTAACGTCAAAAAATTTAGAATTTGTAATTTTCTTGTAAATGGCAATACTACAAAACACTGACCTTTGACAAATAACTGAATACGGTATGAGACGGTAGTTGTGAATCCAACAGCGCAGTGTACACTTTAGGCCAGTCAGCGCCGGGCAGGCGTCGCGGCGCTAGCAGGGCTCCGCACAGCGCCTGCTGCAGCTGCCCGGCGGAGCGCTTGCCCCACGCCGACAACAGCTCCGCGGATATGCGCCCGTCGTGGCAGATCCAGCGCTGGAATTATGGATTACGTTTATATTTTGAAATCACCACATCATCGCTTTCAGAACATTGAAGAACTATATTACATATTTATAGTTTACTAGCACTTTGCCCGCGACTTCGTCCGCGTGAATTTTCTGAACGATCCCTCATTTTTTCAATAGGGTATTACACCCATTTTTTAAAAGTGTCTCAGTTAAATTCTGTAGTGCTAATATGCCGCAAAAAAATCATATTTATTTTATTCAACCAATAAGTGCCATAAAAATGCATCTAAATTGTACATTTTCAAATTTCGCGCGTAGTTTGACGAAAACGCCTCGTAGTGGAAGCCATATTGCTCTGTGGAAATGACGACAGTTTGCTGTGTAGTCCATTGCGCTCATATTTTGTATGATTATTGTATATAATTTAAAAATAAATATAATCATATTTTGTAACAGCTGTAATAATCAAAAAAATACGTTGGAATAATATAATAAAAGTACAAAGCCTACACGCGTCACTTGTTTGTGTTTACACAGCCGTACGACGTAATAATATGGCGGCTACTATTTCAAGGTGTTATAAGACAGATTAAAAGACTGAAAACTGTGAATTGAATTTTAAAATCTATTTTGTTATTTTAAGAACTAAAACTTACATTTTCAGACTGCTTCGTGCCTAAACTATCTCAATAATATATTTATAGATTTTTTTCTCATATACAGTAAAATACCCTATTGATAAATATAGCCTATGAATTTTTTTTTAAAATCGGACCAGTAGTTTTTGAGTTAAATCATAACAAACAAACAAGCAAATCTTTCCTCTTTATAATATGAGTATAGAAGTATAGATACAGATAAAATAACCCCCCAAGTATTTACCTCAGCGATGTCACCCACGAGTGCAGTAAGCAGGCTGCTGGCGGGAGCACAGGCGGCGCAGTGAGCTGCGCCCGCGCAGCGCCACGCGCGCTCCACCACACGCACGCCTGTGTCGCTGCTGCTTGTACGTCTACAAGTTAACACATGAACATTATGTAGGTGGAACTGCAGTATTCTAGGTTACCCAAAGAAGAGTTTGAGGTAGGCGGCAGTGAAACCTTATGACAAATATTTTGAAACATTGAAAATAAGAAGAAGACATTACGAGCTGGTGGTGGATTACAGTCCATTCCCATTTCAGGAGAGGAGAGGAGGGATCCGTGTCACGGCATTAAGAACATTATAAACTATAAACACGACCTTGCGATACCTTCCCGACCCTTGCTGCTCGAGCCAATCTGCACCGCTGAGCCTGTAGTTTTACAATAGTCCCATAATAATCAAGATTCGATCCAGCCTGTCCCTTTGCTGTTGTCCCTCAGCGATGCAACCCTTAGCACGTAGTTTTTTTGTACGGTTTACGTACATACTGTTAGACTGCAATCGCAGCAACCTACTTTTGTATCGTATTTATAATAATGTTCAATACCATTTAAAGAATCATGGCGAGATTTGTACAAAAAAAAAATAAGATGTTTAGAGAAGTTGAAATTCAAATTTTTATATTCTTGGGTACCTACGGAGTATCTTCAGGCATTTAGAATATTTTTAAAACCCCGCAAAAAAAAGTTAATAGTTTAACGAAAAGCTCATTATTTTAGTACGATACTACGACTGACAGTAACAGTGACACTGACAGGCGCCATTTCGCAGTTCTTACATTGAAATTGCATCGTTTTATGGAAAATAATATCACAAAATAATGTTTTTTTTTTTCCACACACTTGTCATATCACTTGTCTGCCAATTTTATAGATCCGTTAACATCGTTTGTAACTTTCTTTTTTTTTATAAACACAAAATGTGCATCGAGATGAAACGAAAAAGTGTTATTTTCATTTCGTAATATTTTAATTATGCGGGGGTTTAAAAATATGCTAAGTATATCAATCTACTCCTGGTTATGTATTCTTCACATTGGAAAATATTTTAAACCCTCTAAATTACTTTTTTTTTTTTCATACAAATGAATGTATGAATCTCGCCATGATTCTTTACTTGACAAATTACTTACTTATACAAACATCGCGGATTAGCATCCAACTTAACTTACTTTTAGTTGTGATCGGTAATATCTAATAAAATTTAGTGTTACAAATCTGTGTTTACGTCGACTCACCTCAATCAAACTCAACTTACAACCTCTACCTAAATACTACAAGTGTAAGGTGCCTAACTACGGGATTTAATTTATAGGTTCGTTGCCCGAGCTGGACGCCTTCAATTCACTTTAAGGCACCACAACAAAATCCAGTTAAGCAGCCAACAACCCGTTTTCTTTTCTGTTCCCGGTTGGAAAATCCTCATGGATGTCCTCCGCCCTGGTGCGGGGGAAGGAGTCTATCAAACTCTCTGACTAAAAACCACCGCGATGTTCTACATCACACCTACGTCAGGGGTCACGGGAACTGACGATACTTCCGAACGACTGAGTCAACAACTTCCTAGGATGACCTGCGAAATGCCATTCCTTAAAAACCTACCTAGCGATAGTATGTAGCGCAGCCGCCGTGCGCGCAGCATGCGGCCTGGCGCGCGCCAGTCGCCGCAGAGATGCGCGTGCGCTGGTTCGGTTCTCTTTGATGCCGCGCTCTGCGTCCACTGATATACACCATTCTTGTTCCTGAATACAATTTCAATAATACTTGAGTGGCATTGTGAACTTGACTTTGTAATTTGAAAAGATTTGATTGGTTAGGGGTGTCATTGTGAACTTGACTTTGTAATTTGAAAAGATTTATAATAATAATAATAATAATATGTGGGGACATTTTCACACACGGCCATCTGACCCCAAACTAGGGAGACCCTGTACTATGGGTGTCAGACAGCTGATATACATACACAAATACATTTTTTTTTTGTAAATACATACATATATAGATAAACAACACCCAGACACAAGGCAAACACAAGTGCTCATCACACAAATGTTTACCCTGGGCGGGAATCGAACCGCAACACGCTGCGCAGCAGTCGATCGCTCAGCCACTGCGCCAACCGTGTCGTCATCATTTGATTGGTTAGGGGTGGCATTGTGAACTTGACTTTGTAATTTGAAAATATTTGATTGGTTAGGGGTGGCATTGTGAACTTGACTTTGTAATTTGAAAAGATTTGATTGGTTAGGGGTGGCATTGTGAACTTGACTTGACAAATTACAAAATTTGAAAAGATTTGATTGGTTAGAGGCGGGGCTAGGCCGACGGACAATGATGATTTTACCGCATTCTTAACGCGAACGAACTATAGTTAAAAAATAGAATGCATGCTCTGAAAAAAAATTGGGTTTAGATACATATTAGTTTATTTATCTTGACACCTTGAACTATTAACTACTATAAAGATGTAGTTTCTCTTAGGTAAATATGTCAAAAAGCGTGTTAATTAATATGAATGGTAACAGCCAATCAAATCGCGATTCTGGAAACCCAGGAAGAAAACTCTTGAAAACAATTATTTTTAGAATTCGTATTCATACTTTTCAAGCAAAAATACACTTTACGTAAATATTAATCAAATTATCAACAAAACAAAAGACCCGGCTATGAGCGGGGTGCGGGAAGCGCGGGGCGAGGAAGCAAGCTAAGCGGTGCCGCGCGGCCCGACACTTCGCCAAGCGACAACGCGGAAATCAAACGTTGTTTTATTAAGAGTTCTATACTATAACCGCACTATTTTCACTACACATCCTTAAACAGCCCGGTTAAATTTATTTCAATATGAATACCTGGCCTCAACACTGGTCCTTCGAGCCGAATACAAACACAGCATTTTAACTATACGTACCGGTATATACATAGTGATGGGCTTGCACTTGTTAGCGCAGGCCTTGCGCACGGGAGGTAGCGCCCGTCGCACGCGCAGCACGCTCACCAGCTCCCACAGCCTGCTGTCTAGAGACGACACGCGAGCCACTTCCGTACACCATTCTCTGTTCAACAGATAAACAAAATCAGCTTTTATCTGCCACACTGCTTTAAAAAATAAATACCTAACCTAACTTTGACAGAAATCGAACTGAAAAGCATGAAATAAGAAAATAATCCTGTCTAATAGCCTAAAATTCTTCTGTAAAATTTTCGTATCAATTGATATACCTACTTTTTAGTAACTATTAACTATTTACTATACTAATATAACTAGCAACTTTTTATTGATTTCAAAGTAACTAAAATTCTAATTTTACAGTAAATTAAAAATAATCGAGATAAGTCTTAGAATTATTTGTTAATGGTGTATGTTTCAGCGAATTATGTTATGTACCTAGCTATAGCTACCATACAGTTCACTAGAAATGTTGTAAACTTTAGTAAATAATTAGTCTTAGAACCAACACACGTCTATTTCATTTAAAAGATTATTCAAAAAAAAGAAAACCGCCTTCAAAAACTAAAAAGTGATAAATAACTTTACTTTAGCACAGAACACACATTACTTTACTTTCGGAAGTCGGTGGCGGTGGCTTTGTGTTTGTTGTTTTGTATTGCCACCGACTTCCGAAAGTAAAGTAATGTGTGTTCTGTGCTAAAGTTATTTATCACTTTTTAGTTTTTGTAGGCGGTTTTCTTTTTTTTGAAAAAACTTTATATTTTTCGCTTTTTAGTGTTTCTCTAACATCCAAATCCATTAAGAAACGCCGACACACTTAAAAGAGATTGTAAGTCCACCAAAGATTGAAGAAACTAAAACGTCGTCTAAGTAATTTATTTGGGAATTTGTTGTTTTTCTTAAAAACGGCTGTATCAATTTTGATAAAAATTATATGGGACCATTTCGGAATAAACCTCTTTCGAACAAAAAAAGAACTTTGCAAATCCGTCTATATATGACAGAGTTATGCCCGAACATACATAAAAAAAAAAAAAAAAAACAATGTTTATATATTTTTTTTTTTATTCGAATGTCATTCGAATTGATAACCTCCTCCTTTTTGAAGTCGGTTAAAAATCAGTGCAAACGAATTTCATCCTTATCGCCCTAAACACATCAACCCAATAACAACTAAAAAGCCATTATGTACTTGTACATACAGTCCTTTTGACTATGCATTTGTTGGGTAAACAGTATAGTTATATGGAAAAATATAACAATATGAACTAAGACCAAATTAAATCATCAAAATCGGATAATTTGAACATCAAGCAATTAAAAAAAAATTGTAAGCACAGTGTTGTGTTTTTTTTTTTTTAATTTTTAGGGCGAATCTTGATATCGAATTAATAAAATGATATAATATACTTACTGTGCGAGCCTCTCGATATCATTCAGATGTTTGTCGACCAGGGATAACAGAGTGCGCGCGTTTCTAAAGTCAACATCTTCTACAGGCGACTTGATCAAAGCTCTTCTTCGCCTGGAAACAGAATAAGTCAATTTGGAATAGAAAATAATAAAATTATTGTCCAACATCGGCTCCATTTACAATGGAGATCTTAAATAATTTGGTCTTGCGCTATGTTTTGCCCTTAATGATAAACAAATATTATACACAAACAAGATATTATACATAAAATAAAAATAAGAACATGCAACAGAGAAGTATGCAACATTATCACAAACTTACCCTATGGCAGTCCGGTTCGACATAAGACTGCAGGGTCTAGGGCTATTTTTAATTTGGGATAAGCCCGCAACACTATTCCCAACCACTGCAATAACTATTTTTTTTAACCTGTAGTAATCCTCATGGTCTATCCCCCGTCCGGGGAAGACTGCCGGACTCTTACCGGCTAAAACTACCACGGTGTTCCTCGACTGACCTATCAGCGGGGGAACCACTACAACTCCTGAACACCAGAATCAACAGCGGCGACCACAAGAAAAGCGCCGAGACAATGAAGCTCGACGGGTTGACCCATGACCCAGCAAGGATTGTTTGCAGGGGTAACTTGACAAGGTTAATCGGCCTGCGTAAACCCATGTCGTACCCATAAGGAACAGTATCCTACGTCAAATTGTCAAATCATGCCTACATACCTAGTATGTGAGCGATCCTTAATCTTCAATATGGTGTTAACAGCGATGTGGAAGGGTGTCTGTGGTGGTGTGTTGTCAGGAGGCGGTTGCACGGTCGGCGACGGAAAACAGTCCAGTTCTACAGATGGCGACGGACGGGACACAGCGCTTTTCCATGCCGCTTCTAAAGCCTGTGTAATATTTAAACCTGATGTTATTATCCTACTTCTATTATAAATGCGACCGTTTGTGAGGATGGGATGGGTGGGGATGGATGTTTGCTACTCTTGTGCGTTTTCAATTTTGCATACATAGATAATTAATTGATCTAGCATAACACATAGGATAGTTTTTATCCCGTTTTAGTGACCCCGTCTCTCTCATCTGATTAAATAAATATGAAAGTCAATCGAGATTTTTGGATAGTTCTTGAACCTAGTTCTTGGTGTATTTTATTAGTTATGCAAACTTACAAGTATTCAAAATGCATGTTATATTTGTCAAAAAGTCCTTGATTTCTGACAAAAAGAAAATTTCATTACAAAATGTAAAGACTTTTCCTTTTTGTAAATGGTTTTTAGAACGTAATAATATAATTTATGATTGTACGTTGTTTCATAGCTAATAGTTTTATAGAATTTCGGTTCACATAATTTTTTTCTAATAATTTCGTTTCATAGAATAATCAATACGCAGAATACTTACTTTCAAGATTTTCAAATCATTGATTTTTGTTTCACATAAAGTTTATTGTTAGAATAATCATATCATAGAATAACAAATCAAATATTCTTTATCCTTATATTTTTTATTTAATATAAAACTTATTCCCAGGAATGAGACTCTCAGTTCTAACAAAACTTACTGCGCGTGCGTGCAAGCGAGCATGCAACATGCAGCAGGCATAGTTTCTGTCACGGCTCCGACGTTGCGGGGCTCCGGCGGCGGTCCCACGCGAGCTTATCGTCGCAGATAGTATTCACGCTCACCACCGCAGCTTCGGCTTATGGCCGGCTAAGCCGGCCAGCCTCAGCCGCGGCGGCGGGCGTTAAAACCACCTGCTCCTCAGCTCGCGGGCTACCAACAAGACTACGTGGAGTCGGTTTCGCAGCGATTCGTTTCTGCCATTAACTTTGGTAGCACAACATATTGACTTTTTAAGACAACAATTTTGTTTTTGTCTATTTATATCTATACATTTTCGTTGAAATAAATTCCATGGAAAAATACAACAAACAAACAATTTTCGTTAAAAAAGAATTCTAGTTTTTGATAAGTTTGTTAAACAAAAAAATGTGATTAAAAATTAATTGAATAGGTATAAAAGATGAGATGAGATGATGATGGCGTGGGCTACTACCTATTCAGTAAAACGAGAAAGATATGATACGAAAACAGTTTAATCTCGGCACACAATGACACAACAACTTATATAATTTAACCCAACCAGCAATTCAGTCCTATTATTTCAGCTCATAACTCTAAAAAGCTCTATAAACGATTTATTAAGGTTTCAGCGGTGCCAGAGTGATGTATAAAAGCGTTCGACAGTACATTATTGCTCTAAATGCTTATAGAGCTAAAAATACCTATAAACAAAGGATGTAAACGTTTACTACGCCATTTTATACAATCGTTATAGTCAAGTACTATAGCAAGTTCTAATATAACTAGTACATAATAATATTGCTCTATAAAATTGTAAACAGGTGCCTTTATTTATCTGATTAGCGTAATAAGGGTTCTAAACGAACTGCAATAGTAGTCACGTTATAGCAGCGATGAACACTCAACTACAGGGCGATATTGTGATATTGTGGATATTCAGATCGCTGCTATAGTACGTGTGCGTTAGTAGTCACAAAGACTTTACAATAGAGTGTTTTTGTGCTGTAGTCTAATTTCAGATCACGCTAATAGGACGTAAGTGTACTATAATGGTTTTTAGATGCATATTATAATTTTATCGACAAGCATATGACACAGACACTATAATAGAGCAGAATTATTGTATAACAACTTTTTTGGTGCCTAGCAATGCGCTTGTTAGTATTATCTATCACTATAATGACGCAAAAGTGGCACATACATGTAGATAAATGTTTCTATAAATGACAGTTAAGTCCTAAAAAGGATTATTGGCTCGCTTTTACAACAATACTCAGACATTTTGATACGAAATTAATGCGACGTGCATTCTGCCCCAAAAACAAAAAAAATGGATTTTAAGAATTGGAAAAGATATAAACGCAGTGGAACTTATAGAAGAGAAGTGAATAGACGTTTTGAAAAGCAGCTTCGTCATCATCAAACAATCAAAGCAGTAATAGTAGCCAAAATCAAGTTGGAATCACAATTACGGGAAACGGTTCCGTACAAAATGTGTCTTACAAAGATCTTATTTCTGAAGGGAGAACTTTACTCCAGCGATTTTTCTGAATCTTCAAGCCCGAATGCACGAAATTGTTGGTATTCTTCGAATGTTGAATCATTATTCAACAACAATTTCGTGATGGCGTCAAAAACTGGGCCATTAATTATAATATTTCGCATGAAGCAACAAAAAGTTTAGAACGATTAATTAACAATAGAATACCTAATACTTTACCTTACCAAACTTATTTTATGCCATTATTACATACTGTATATTAAAGACATTTTACTAATTCCTAAGGTTATTTACGCAGATGGTTTATAAATAAAAATCTTTATTAATTAAATGGTTCTTTATTTTGAACTAAAAAAGAAAAACCTATTATTTAAAAAATAGTAAAAATAAACACTGGCTATTATATATTCAGTCATGCTCACACAGAACCCCAATTTCAGGTTGAATCCACGATGACTGACAGTGAAAACATTATCACGGCAAGTACTATAATGGCTCTTAGAATATCGAAATCACTTTATATGATAAATATTTTAGTAAAAACTCAACAATTCGAGGGGGGCACTTTAAATTCATGGTAAACCTATCCCTAGTTTATCAGTAAAGCTGCAGTCGCACATCATTTCCACCGTAATAGACTAATATTATAATAACAAAATAAAATCTTGCTCAAGTTAGATTGCTTATGTCCTTCTGTAAAATTAATTTAATTATTTTTTGCACCCTACACTATCACGAATGTAAAATAATGAATGGTGAATGAAAAATGTGAGGTAAAGGAAACTAAACTCTTGTATAGTATGAAAAAGTACTATAAAAGGTCCTAAGTAGCCAGTACATCATTATTTTGAGACCTGCATCACTGTTACATAGATTTTATTGGACTGTTTCGTCATTTGGAACACTGCAATATAATTATTTTGTCACTGAACAGAGATCTAAATGCGCCACTTTCGAATAAAAGATACGTTCTTTGGTGCTTTATAGGACCAAGGATAGTTTTTTACAAAACGTTCTATGGTCTTTTATAGTACTAGTTTTTGCTGCTTGGGAATCTAATTGTAGAACTTATTACTTTACAAGATTTGGCGGGAGCGAACGAGATCCGCGGAAGGGACTAAAATATGTGTTCGCGTTGAAGCGGGCGCGCGCGACTACGCGCGACTGCCCGGCGGGAGCGCGCGGGACGCCACCGGCGGTGGCGGCGGCGCGCTGGCTAGTACTGCGACCGCGTACCGATGCGCGTTTTGAGTTATGAGACGCTTGCGATATAGGGTATTACACCCATTTTTTAAAAGTGTCTCAATGAAATTCTGTAGTGCTAATATGCCACCAAAAAAAACACAATTTTTTTATTCAATCGATAAGTGCCATAAAATTGCATCAAAATTTTTAATTTTCAAATTTCGCGCGTAGTTTGACGAAAACGCCTCTTACTGGAAGCCATATTGCTCAGCGTAAATGACGTCAGTTCGTTTTGTATCAAATGAGCTCATATTAAATATGATAATTGTATATCATTTACAAATAATTAAAAGCATATTTTGTAATAGGTGTAATAATGAAAAAATTACGTTGGTTACGAAAATAATAAAAGTACAAAGCCTATATTACGCCAATCGGTTGACTGACAGTTGTCAATTTTTGTTTACACAGCCGTACGGCGTAATAACATGGCCGCTACCATTTCACGGTGTTTTATAACAGGTTAAAAATACTGAAAACTATGAATTGAGTTTAAAAATTTGTTTTGTTATTTTATGAACTAAAACTTACATTTTCCGACTGCTTTATGCCTAAACTGTCTCAATAAAATATTTATAGATTTTTTCTTATAAAGAGTAAAATACCCTATTGTGTTTCTGTGAAATATTTTTCATTGAAGTAAATAGTCTTTGAAACAATAATAGTCGAAATAAAAATACGAGAACCAAATATTATGTTAAACATTTTCTGGGAAACGAAATTCTATGAAATTTCTGTCTGCGAAACAAGGGGACACCATAATTTATACTTACATGTTCTGGAATGTATCTTGCAATATCTGCAAAATGAGGTGCGACGCGCACTTTTTCGCCTTGTTCTAACCAACTTAAATATTCGTTGAACAATCTGAAAATATTAAAATTAGTTGCACTTACATTCATTTTTTACAATATTTAGAATACTTACAAAGTTAGAAAATCTACAAGAAAAACTTTTTTACAAAAAAGACAACTGCTACTTTTTGAAGGCTGTTGTCTTTTTTGTAAAAAAGTTTTTTATTCCCCTTTTATTGCTTACTTCTTAAGATACAAATTAATTACGAAACGGTGACACAAAAAAAAATCAGTTAACCCTTAATTTTGTACCCTTAGGGGTGGAATGTCATATGGGACCAACTTTGAGGTACACTATTAAATAAAGAAAGAATCATCTAAATCGGACTACACTGAAAAAAGATATGCGTGGTCAAACACAAAAAGAACAAATTGAGTGAATTCATCTGCTTGTTAGGTACTTCACTATAAATGGTACTTACTTCTCAGCAGCAGCATGATACGTAATCAAATTAAATATATTCCTCTTCGTTTCAATCGCCTCGCTATTCGGACTCGATTCCTTCTCACTTCGGCTATCATCGGCCTCATCTTCGCTGTCACTCGACCCACTCGATTCTCCAGTCAAATCGATTATCGATAAACTCGGTAACAGACTATCGTCAGTCTTAACTGGAGTAGCCCTCTCTACTTGACTAGTTGATTGTGTTTCATTGGTATCGATGGATTTGTGCTCGGTTTTCAGTGTTTCGCCTTCGTTGTGGTGGTAAGTCATAGTTTCTAAAATTCTTCGTTTTATTTGAGCGAGTGTGCGAGATTTAATTAGGCCGCTGAAGAATAGCGGTCCCACTGCTGGCGTGGACCTGGTGATGATAAAATTGAATAAATTACTATCACTACATAATGATCACGACCCACACAACATGTAGTCGTCATCGTTGTCGTTATAACGACTGCCAAAGATCTACGAATGACAATCGGAATCAACGGCTTTTACGTGCTTACGGAGGTACGGAGGGAACTTCGGTATGAAATGGATGAACGCCTATCCATAGATCGACTATCTCGACTGACTATCACTATGGACAAATTCATTTTTGCGATACGTCAAAAATACGCGATATATAATTTTGGAATTCCGTATGTCTATTCCATTACATTCTCCCGCAGTGAACACCGAGATGAAGTGAGCTGTTATCCCTCCCCCTGCTAGGGATTTACAAGTCACTACAAACGGATGACAGCTCACTTCACCTCGGTGTTCACCGAGGGAGATTGTGACAGTATAGCACTGCAGATTCGTAGTCTTACTGCAACAATCTTTTATTTCAATAACATTTAAGTAATTGGCCGTTTTGATTATGGGTCCTTTTGTCATTAGGACGATTTGCATTTAAGACGTTATGTTAGGAAATAATATGATGCGTAAGGGTATGATGTGCGGCTGTTACGATGGGTAATTAAAAGGAAAACAGAATTTTTTTTAAAAAGTTTTTAGTGCCCTTTTTCTTTTGCATTACGACTGAAGCTGTTTACTTAATTAATTGATGTCAGGACCATTTATTACTTCATGAGCTACAAGAAAGTAAGATTGGAGTGTAATTTCTTACATGTTCCAGTTTTTTTGCAAACTTTAAAATGCTCGCTACTCAAAACCCCAAGTTTTAAAGGTAAAAATAGCTCTAGTTTATCCTCTTTCAAGGAATGTATCAAATTAGCAACCACACTGTACGTGTATAGTTCTTTAGTGCCTACTTTCCATAAGACAAAGAAAAGTGGTTTAATTTAACGTACCCGTAATCAGGCGGCGTTTGCAGATACAGATGCATGAACAGTCTCCACAGCGTCAGATGCGCCGGGTGGCTCATGGGAGCGGCCAGAGCTGCAGTCGCTGCGCGGTATATCACTAGCTCTTCTGATGTTATCTTGGCTCCTATTTTCTATACAATAAATATATTTAAATAGGGTCCACTTGATCATGACGTATTTTAGTCGCAATTTTAAATCTTTGAGTTTTTAAACTCATAAAACCGATATATAAATTAGATATATTACAAATATATCTAATTTAGGAGTCAAAAACGTTAGAAACGTTACGTAATATTAGAAGCTAGTATATCTTATCTTATATATAAAAATCTTCTGTGCGTGTGTATGAAAGTGAACTCCTCCTAAACGACTGTACCGATTTTGATGAAATTTTTAGTGTGTGTTCCAGTGGATTAGAGAATGGTTTAGATTCAAAATTGGAACCGGTAGGTGGAGCTACAGTCGAGTTGTAGGACTTTTTTATTTCAAGGGCAGGACAACGTCTGCCAGGCCTGCTAGTTTATTTATATAAACTTTAGGCAACAAAAAGGTACAAAGGCAGGACTTAATGCCTTAGGCATTCTCTAGTTACTGAAAGGTAGTGAAGAGATGTCATGGTTTTATTATGTCGTTTATTAAACACATTTATTGATAAGAAAATTACAAGTCAATTTTTTCTACGTTCAAAGATAACACACAATTATGTGCTCCATTGATTTTTTTTATCTATTGATTTTTTTTTATTATAATGTGCTTGTTAAAATTCTAATATTTCGTGCAAACACAGGTACTAAATTTGTTTTGCATTTGTAATACAAACAATACTTACATACTACACGTTTGAGAATTTTAACATGCAAATCATCAGGCCTAGCATGCGCGCGCGAGTATTTTGTCACTGTCGCGTAGACAAAATTTTGCTATTTCTGCCTGTTTTATCGTTTGCCGCCAATATTGCCATGCAAAATACTCGGCTCGCTCAGTCAAACGTGATATTTTCTCTACTAACCCTAACATGGTACTATACTTTGTCGACTTTTGACACTTTAACATGAGATTATCTCGATTTCTTCCGTCATTTACTCGTCCTATTTTTTGAGGACGACAAGAATCGACAAAGTAGGATACGTATTATTACAATAAATGAAACTTAACTTATACCAATTAAAACCACGGAAGCTTTAAATTCTTCACCTGGCATTTCAATTGCCTTTTTAAAAGTGAACGTACCAGGCTGCCCGGTAGAATTTCAATTTAAACATATTAACCCCGTGACAGTTTTAAAAGCTTTTCGGCAAATTAAGATAAAATTTACTGAGGATCTGTGGGGTATGTCTATTAAAGTTTGTACGTCTATAATTGAGACAATAGCGCCTTATTTGGCTTTAATATTTAATATGTGCGCAGGGCCTTCTTTAACCTATTGGGGGCCCTGGGCACAAAAGGATAATGGGGCCCCTATGACCTAAACTCTAAACAGAGCACTATTTTGTTAGTATATATACAAAGAAAGTAGATAAGTAGTTCTAGATTTACTTTTATTTATCTACAATGACAATAATTTGACACTAATATTAAAGAGGAAAGGTTTGTATTTATTACCCTTCTAGATTTAAGATGGGCAAAATCTTTAACCACTTCTTTACTTACATGAACATTAGCTACAAACTGGTTAATTTCTCTTGAAGCATTGCACTTCTTCATTCTTTTTTATTATTTTTAATATGGAGAAGGACGGCTCCCCACTGCAGTTACCATCTTGCTTAATTAAAAATATACTCAATACGATTTCTACATTTGAAAATGTCTTCAATTTTGTTTTCTTTTAAAATATGATATATTTACAATAGACTATTATTTCTTCCTTCATCTTCACTATGCACAATTTTCAAGCATTCTGTTAAATGCATACATCCAATTTCCAACTTTTTCTCATATTAACGTCTTTATAACAGATTTCTGGTAATTCTTTGCAACTTTGTCTCAACTCATCAAAATGTAGCTATAGTCTTCAAGCAAAAAAATAAACCGGAGCGTTGTCTAATGTTCTTATGCGAAGAAAGGTTTCTACTTTGAATTTCTCTCTTCCGTTCAGTTGAAATGACGGCGCCATCAAAAAACTGGCATGAGTTTCTACGAGTTGTCTTGTTCTTTGAGATAAGTCCTTGTAGTCAGATTCTGGGTTTTTATTCCTTGGCGGACGAGTAGATAATCAAATTTATCCCTGAGGTAAATTATAAAATGATCAAGCGAAGTAAGCAAGTTTGTTACAACGTCTAGTGTTATTGTTTCTATCTGAACATAATTATCTACTTGTTTGTCTCTTCTTTCCAATATAGGTAGAGCTCCAAATTTCCTATAAATATTAGAATAAATTCAAAGCTTCCCATTTTTCAGAACAGATTAAGAGCGTCGTCTCTAGTTTTATCGTCTTTAGCCATGAAAATCAGAGTTATAATCTGTTTATGACCTTAATCCAAGGCGCTTACTGCATCAGTTCGGGCTGACCATCGGGTTTTTGAAATACTTTTGACAACTTTTTATAAACCTAAATGCTAGGCTGTAAATGCCATGTTGTATGGCAATGCTAATTCTTGGACCCAAGAATAGACCAGCCTTCGGATTACATAAAGAGTCGATTAGCCGCTTGGCAATGTCCCGATAAACAAGATGGGCACTCGGACCATATGGCCGCCACATATGGTCTCCACCCCAAACAGGTCAAATATTGAGCTTCCAAGAAGGTTATTATATTTGCGCCGTTTGGGGTTTTAGGCACCTGCAGCAAGGATGTCGACACAAGTTGCGTCCCACACCAAAGGCCTACCTAAGTTCCAAGGCATTATGGTTATGCCATCTGGATTCTTCCCATCGTCGTAAAAATAGCAGACACCCCGGTGATGGCAAGAACACCACGGAGGATTTCATTAATGCTGGCGTGCCGTGCCATTCGGCCTGCGCTCCTAGTGCAGGATAGGCCATGGTGTCCGAGGCAGTCGACAGCTTCACCAGTCTGACAGCGATGCGGAGCCCCGCATGGAGCGCCCAGACGCAGGCATGTAGCGAGACGGAAGGTAGTATCACTCAGCATGGTACAGACAGCGTCATCAACTGCTAACCCCCTTTCCGAAGAGATTTTAATGCGTGGGGGGTAAGCAGTTGATGACGCTGTCTGTACCGATGTTGGGTGACGAAAGTGCCTGAAGCCAGAGGCCCGGCTCCCACTCACCCACAGCCAGTACGCCGGCACGCTCACCAGAATTGGTGGACGTATTGATTAGATTATTCCGTACCAACCTTTAGGGCGGTTCATGCCACTGTCTCTGGGAAGATGGTTTCACGGGCCGATCTGTATCTGGGCAAGCCACTTTCCATGCGTTCACCGCATCAGTCAAGCACGGCACTTCAAAGTCAACCAGTGATGGGGAAAATTTTGAATGGGTTAACTTTTTGGTGCGGTGGACAGAGGACAGGAACGCCGGTAATCTGACACTGGAAATTTTGCATTTTGCAGACGCTGAGACCACCAAAACGAATGGGTAGTGTGGTTTGTAGCCACGCTCGGTCATCCAGGGCCACATTCAAAATTGATGTTAAAGTAATTTTATTCGTTTGATCAATTAGGTCCAAGAGGTGTGGCTGCTTCCACAAAGATGAAGAGCAGAGGTAGTACATACAATTTGGGCCAAAACAACAACATGTAATGAGGGTAAAAGTCGAATGTTGATTAATTTTGGAAAGTCAATCCGAAATATTTAAATATAAAAAAAAATATATAAACATCTACATTTTTTTTTGTTAGCCTCTTCTGTCCCACTCCTGGGCAAAGGCCTCCCTCCATGCCTTCCATCTTTCCCGATCCTGGGCCACATCACACCAGTTTTGGAGGAATGCGTCCAGTTCGTTAAATAAATATCATTAAAGTGTTTAATTTTTTCTTCTATAAAACGTGAAAAACTATCTTCCAAAATAGGAGAACCCAGAAGATGTAAAGAACTTTTGCCTGAAATTTTTATGTCTGGGGCTTTAAATTTCTCTAAGGTCGATTGTCTGTCAGTAATGTCTGCAAGGTATAATTCACATTTAGAAGGATTTACTTTATTCATTTTTATTTTAGGACCTGTGATTCCATTTCGTCACTATATTCATTACAGATATTTGCTGCTAAATAAGAAAATAAGAGATGTTACCTTTTCCAGGATTCCCAAATCTTTTTTAAGTGATCTGTAAATATTGGATTAATTTCACTCAGTAACTCCACACATCCTAAATAATTTCCATTGTTGGAAGTTCCGAGTATTTCATTGTCACCGCGAAACGGAAGCCCTCTCGATGCCAAAATTTTACTACTAATTTACAACAGCTACAATCCATCTAAGGACATTTCTCCAGAAATCCACTTCTTTTTGATGTTGAAGAAGTCTTTATCTAATCTACCAACCGCTTTACCTTGTGCCAGACAAATCATCATAGTTTTACTGGGCTATTTTGATGTGTTAAAATTATGTGATTAGTGTGCTTCCAATAATTAAATCCACTCAAAGAGCATAGATTTAGTTTAGAAGGGTTTCTTACAGAGTTTTTTTTAATTATATGAAAAACCAGTTCTCTGATTATTTTTATTCAAAATGATGTAGTTATAGTGCACCATTAAATTGTATTTTTATTTTTACGTTTGATTTTTTCAAAATATATATTTTTTAAATTATTAGATATCGGTTATCGTTTGGTGATCTGGCAATTGGGGGCCCCTATCGACCGCGGGGCCCTGGGCACGTGCCCATTGTGCCCAGTGGGAAAGAGGGGCCTGTATGTGCGTAGACCAAGGAGTTTTTCCGGATCTAATGAAGTTTAGTAAGGTTATACCTCTTTTCAAATCCGGTGACAGTAAAGACACTAATAATTATAGACCCGTGTCCGTGCTGCCGGCTTTCAGCAAGGTTTTTGAAAGGATTATGCTTAATCAGATGCTTAATCATTTTAACACTAATGGCATTTTACACGATCAACAGTATGGTTTCACCAAAGGACGTTGTACGACTGACGCTGGTGTCACTTTATTAAAACACATATTTACTGCGTGGGAAGAGGCGCAAGATGCCATAGGAATTTTTTGTGACCTCTCCAAGGCATTTGATTGCGTAAATCATGACACACTACTTTTGAAACTTGAGCATTACGGACTAGGTAGACTTGCGCTTAGTTTAGTAAAATCTTATTTGATTAATAGGCAGCAGCAAGTCCAAATAAATGGGGTGAATTCACATGGTTTAAAGGTAGAAATGGGGGTTCCACAAGGTTCAATTTTGGGTCCTTTCCTCTTTTTAGTGTATATTAATGATCTTCTTCATCTGTTGAAAAATCAACCACAAATGGTGTTATTTGCTGATGACACTTCTTTAATATTTAAGATAGACAGACGAGCCCAGAACCTAGACCACGTAAATAGCGCCTTACTGCAAGTCCAAAATTGGTTCACGGCGAATAATTTAGTATTGAATGAAAAAAAAACTAAGTGCATCAGATTTTCTTTACCAAATGTCAAAAGTAATGACTGTGACATAGTATTGAATAATGAGAAGCTGGAATTCGTTGATAAAACTGTTTTCCTGGGGATCACGCTCGACTCAAGGCTACAATGGGGTCCTCATTTAACATCTCTCGCTGGACGGCTAAGCTCGGCAGCATATGCTGTCAGAAAAATCCGGCAATTTACTGATGTGGATACCGCGAGACTGGTCTACTTTAGTTATTTTCATAGTATAATGTCTTACGGTATTTTACTGTGGGGACGAGCTGCAGACATCGAGTCTATTTTTATTCTGCAGAAAAGAGCCATCAGAGCCATTTACAATCTCCGTATGCGCGATTCTCTAAGGGAACTGTTTAAGGAAATTAACATAATGACGGTACCTTGTCAATACATCTATGAAAACATAATGTACGCTAGAAAAAATCTGCATCTTTTTAGTAAAAGGGGTGAAAGACATAATTATAACACTAGAAATAGGGACCAACTAGTGCAACCGAGTTTCAGACTGGCTAAAGTAGATACTTCTTTCATGGGGTACTGTTTAAAATGTTACAATAAAATACCTCCCCACATTGTTCAACTAAATGAGACAAAATTTAAGTCTTATATAAAACGCACACTATGCAGCCGAGCATATTATTCATTGGGTGAATACATCACTGATAAAAATGCTTGGCTAGATGCTGGTCTAGCTCCACAGCCATAAGGGTTCATAGATTCATTGATTAGCATTTTTAATTATTTTTGGAGCTGCTGAAGATATTGATCTACGTTATCTTTGCATTGTATAAACTCAATGTGTTAGTATTATATAAATTTTTCATAGCACATACATGTGAGCACTATGTTATTTAAAGCTACCATTTACGAGGTATGTCTTTCATTGACTTGAATGTGCCCTGGCGGTTGGGAGTATGTCATGCTCACTGGAATGTCTCGCTGACGGTGGCGCGCGTGTTGGATCATTCGGTTCCCTTCAAAATGGTTGAGTCGAATGATGCCGATCCGTGCGTCATGTTCGTGAACGGGCGCCGTTAGTTGGGGCTGGTCATCTCTTAGCTGCCTCGGTTATTCTAATTTTATTTTGAATTGTTTATTATGATTATATTTTTATCTAAACCTCTTTTAACGTACACGACTTGTTACATTGTTCTCACATTGTACCCTAGATTCAATATGAATGATGTAACCGAAATTTGTAACATATGTATTATTGATTTTAAAAGAGTGTTGTTCATGGAGTTTCTTGCTCGTTCTTCTCCATAGAAACCTACTGTTTGGAACGAGCAACTAGCTTCAACTTTCTGACTGACTGACTCTGACAATTCAAAAGTACCTGTAAATGGTTTATTTGAAATAAATGATTTTGAGTTTGAGTTTGAGTTAAAAAATAACATGGCGGACTGTGAAGGAAGGAGGAGAAGGGGGGGGGGGTTCTATGCTGCTACCAATAGTGATTGGTTGGTTACAAGTTAAGTGGAACTGTAAACAGTACCCGGTGGTCTCTTCCATGAGCAGCCTATTTAGTAATCATTACTCTAAAAATATAAGCCTTCGCAATAAACTGCAATCACCAGTTTCTTTTTCAAGGGCGGTGATTAACAACTTTGTGTGTTTATGATTATAGTAGCAAATTCAACCCAAGCTGCATGTTGATGTGATCGCCAGTCTTTTTGATAAGTGTAGTGATTAACAAAATTTCAATATCATAGGTTTTACTTATGGTAATTATTTTAATATCAACCCTTGCTTTATCAAATTGAGATTACCTAGTCATTTGGCATGTGTGGTGATTACTAATTCAACCCCACCTGCATGTTGATATGATCGCCAGTCCTTTTGACAAGTGTGGTGATTGCAATATCATAAGCGTTTGGCATGTGTGGTAATTAGTTATTTTATAAAATACCACAATTTTTTGACATACTATAATTTTACATGATCATGTATAAACCCAGCCTTCCCTTTTCCTAAGATGTCTCTAACTGTAACTTGTCATGCTAATGTCAAGAAAAAACATTTTAATAAAGTCAGTTTCACAAAAAAACTAAACTAAAATAAAAGAGGTACGCACAAATCGAATATAACCTTCAGAATCTTCTAAAATGTGTTGATAAAATGAAAATGATTTGATTTTAATAACTTGCTACATCGGTATCTCATCCCGAGAAAACAGTGTAAAACTGTCTTTTATCATGTTTGTCGTGCATGTTAGAGTTTAGGATGACGTCAGAATTGTAGACAAAAATCTGTAAAACGAGAGTGACAACGGTTGTCGCGGTACGCATGTTAGCCAATAGATGAGATCAATAAAAAGACATAATTATCTAATTATCAAGATTATTTACCTATATTACCTAAACCTTTCCAGTATAGCACATAATAATTGCTTTATCAATTGAAATAATTAAATAAAAACTTAGTCATTCGATAATAATAATACATTAAAATTGAGTAGCGTTTGAGTATTTTGCCATTAGTCATTCAATAATATCAATACAGTATATAGCTGTTTGTTTTGATATTATTATATTTATAAGATTAAAGCTAGATTTAAGTTTAATTAATTAATATAATATTTGAACTGTGAAAGTCCGTCAATGTGATATTAAATTAACAGATACTCTGCCATATTATTAGTTTTAAGTTACCTATCTTGCTGCGCCCTAACAGGGTCATGTACTCACTAGTTTTAAGCCTAGCGTGTAAGCTCTGGTTGTGTACATGGTGCATTTAATAAATAAATAAATAAATAAATAATATCAAAATTATATTGGATAAATGTTAATATGTTACCTGCAGCGCATTGTCGACGTGTATCTTCTGCTGCGCGACGCGTTGCTGATGCAGCGCGCTGAGCAGTCGTGCGTACACGTGCGTGTTGGCTTCCCGCGCGGCGTGGCACGCTCGCAGTAAGCACTCACAGAGTAGGGGCGCGGTGGACGCGTTGCGGACCGCATGGTTTACGTGCTCTTTTGCGTTTTCTTCCTGAACAAAGGTTGCGCAGTAAATTATATAAATATTTCACGGTTGGCGCAGTGGTTGAGCCATCGACTGCTGTGCAGCGAGTTGCGGGTTCGATTCCCGGCCAGGGTAAATATTTGTGTGATGAGCACTTGTGTTTGTCTTGTGTCTGGGTGTTGTTTACATAATGTATGTATTTAAAAATGTATTTGTGTATGTATTTCAGCTGTCTCACACCCATAGTATTGACGCCAGCACATCAAGTCATACCAAACCGTCAAATTAACCCAATTGAATAAGAACCTTATGATTTTGTAATAAAGTTGAAAATTTATCAAAGAAATTTGACAGGCCTCTGTACAAGGGCTCCCTAGTTTAGTGTCAGATGGCCAAGTGCGTAATGTAAAAAAAAAAAATATATCTCTGAAATCGATTGAACCGATTTGATTATTTTATCATTAAACGAAACGTGAGTTTTACACGTTGTTAAAAGGCCGTATGCCATCGAAACTAGTCGGACGAACCCGGCAACACAGTGTGTTAATCCATTTTTGTCAGTCCAGAATTCGGATTTAGTTATGACTTCTCACACCGTGAACTACCGTGGTACAGAAATAGGCTAATATTAATATTATTTTAATGTATGGGTGATTATTTCTCTTTCGTTTCAATTTACCAAAAATATTTAATTTAAAATTAGAAATTAAAAATAACTTTCGCTGATTCTAAGCCTTGCGGCGAATTCTGTGTTCGTATTGGCATTATGTGTCAGACAAATGAAATATTTAAAAGATACTGGAAATTGTCACATAATTTTTTTTTTTATTACCTTCATAACTCAAGTTTATTTTGAAATCTTACTTCTGGTACAGTCTCTCACAATGGTGGATTATAGTTAAGCCGTAGTATGTACTTCCTAAGTTATTTGTTAATTAACAACCTATTGTGAAGCGTGAATAATGATGATATTAATTTGTAATTATAAGTAATTATTCCTAAATGTATTGTTACCCATAGTCGAGTAGCAGAACTATGCCACACGCTGGCGCCATCTATTGTCGAGTAGTAGAACTACAGGTTCTGTAAGATTCTACACTTATCGAGATGGTTAAGTGTCGTGTTGCAACACTTGCAACATTCTCGACCATTCCCGTGTTTGCTAGAATGTTCTCGAATATGACTTAAGCCACATATAAATAGCGGACTGCAATGTGGTGGTGTCAATTAGTTGGTTTTTGGATGCGAAACTGAAAACTGCGACTATTGTGACAACTGCGATCGAAGTGATTATCGAGTGATATTTGTAAATGATTGATTACTGTGTTTGTGACCTTTATAAATGAAGTGTTTGTGTTTCGTTTGGTGTAAATTGGTGTTATTCAGTATCATCACGGGTACCTGCAGCAAAGAGTTGGCATAGGCGTCGAGATGTGGCCACAGCCGCGTGGCGGCGGCAGCGGCGTCCAGCAGCGCGCCTGCAGCCGGGGGCAGCCCCGCGCGCCAGCCCGCCTGCAGCCACGCGCTCAGCACGCCCGGGGCCGGCACCGCGCACGTGCTGGCCAACGACAAGCAGCATCACAGTCATCACCATCATAATCACCATAATCATAATCACCATTAGCATAATCATAATCACCATTATCATAATAACCATTGCCATAATCACCATTATCATAATCATCATCATAGTAATCATAGTCACCATAATCATCATAATCACCACTATCATAATCACAATCACCACTATCGTCGTCATTAACACCATCAACATTATCACCACTATCATCATCATAATCACCATCATCATAGTCATCATCATCATAATAATCAACATCACTAGAAAAGACACATTTAAAAGTCTACCGCAAGTGCGAGCACGAAATATGCATACATGCAAGCGGGTCCGAGTGGAATCGTACGTTCGGTCTACTATTTCCTACTTTTTCCTTCAAATTCTTCACTAATACTTGTACAGACGCCAGCACATCAAGCCATACCAAACTGTCAAATTTTCTCAATTGAATAGGAACCTTATCATTTTGCAATAAAGTTGAAAATCTATCAAAGAAATGACAATGCCAGATCACACCCGCGACACTTCATACAATCGAAACGATATAATTGCCTACACTACTACAAACATAGCAAACTGTACAGATACGTGCGTGTGTGTGCGTTAATATCACTAGGGCGGTCACTGCCACCGCGAGCGCGCGAGAGCGAGCGAGCGCGCGATACCGGCCTCAACACAAGTGTTTCTCTCTCATCTTCTTTCAAGGTACTCGATTCTTTCAAGGTTTGAAATTCGAACTTCCAAATAGGTAAGTAGGTACATATCAAGAAGTTTGTAGCTTTAGTTAAAATTCGTCATCCACCTCACGGTCATTTCCTAATTGCATTTAGGACTTAGGAGGGAATGACGATTGATGAGGAATTGATTTACACAGTATTCTACAATACTTTTTAGATTATTTATTTATTTCTTCCAACTTGTATTTTATGGTATTTGGTTTAAAACAGGTAAGTGCATGTATGTATATGTCATAGTTTAATGTGATAAAAATTACGTAATTTCATATGTATTATTATTTGTTTTTAAATATAAAATATTTAATATAAATACATAATATAAAATATTTCGATTTTCTTTTTCACAAATAATGAGTGAATGCACGTTTCTACGCGCCACGAGTAAGCGCTTGAACTGGAACACGTTGCCGGAGCCAATGCGGCGCGTCTAGACGTGAGGAACCGTGTTTCGGTGGGCGGCGGAGCGTGTCGCTACTGCACGATAGTACTAATACTTATACTGTGGCCAGATCCTGCCCCACCCATGTACAGAAAATGGAAATTAATAAAATAATTGTAATGATCAAAGAACTTTGTTATAATAATTTGTTTTTCTTTAGAACTTGCGAATTTACGAACTTGCGTTCATGGCTTGTTTCCACGAGACAGGCTCGAGTGTGGAGTTCACTAGCAAAATGCTTCCTATGTCTTATAATTGTTTTTTTTTTGTGTTTGTATAAGGAAATGTAGGTAAAGAACATTTTTTTGTTGGCAAATAAACAACATTATTATTATTATTACTTGTGGAATACAAATCAATGCTAAAAGGAATTCAAATACAGTTTTTTGATTTAAACAAAAACGGCAAGTTCTGTAGTCATTAGAACTAATGTTTGGTTATCAGCAATTAATAAGCAGTATGATGCCACATATTGCAAGCTTGTACATGACTTTTATTGAGTGGGGCAAAGTTCTATAGTGGTTTCTGGCATTGTCCTTTGACAGATTGTTTGTTGTAGCTTGATGTGCTGGCCTTTGTACACTAGTCTCTTCCTTAAGCTCCATGTGTGTAAATGGTACTCACTCATTAGACAACTGCGCCAATATGAGTCGCAGCAGCAGCTCTGAGCCAGCCGCACCGCCGCGACCTAGTGCGCGCTGCATTAGTGATGGGCCCGAACTCAGTAGTGTTGTGAATAGCTCCGTGAATCTGTCAGCAAATCGATACAGGAATCAAAGGACAATATCTGACTGACAGCTATTGATATACAAAAAACTTAGACGCACAGCTGTTGCTTACCAATATCACAACAAAAAGTGACGTGGATGGATCAAATTACTTATCACAACTTATAGGCATTATAAGTTATATAAACGCCTTATATAAACGAATTTCGATCTCTATGCCCCTCTGCATAAAGTCATTTTATCAACGCTTTAAGCGAATGACATGACATTCTTAGATTGTGCGTTTATCGCCGTGTGTGTATCTTGGTTTTTTGTGTATCAATGAAAGGAAAGCATGAATAAAAGAAAATGAAGTTAGGAAGAAAGTGAAAAAGAAAAGTTAAGAAAGAAAGTTATTGAATTTATGTTCTACACTCAGATTATGAAACAAAAGTCAGATAGACCGCGCGTAACACTGAGAGTGAAGCCACCAAAGCAAATACAAATTCAAAAGCGAATACCTCAATCTCGTCCGCGGCGTCAGTTGGGACTGGTCACCTCGTAGGTGCCTCGGTTATTTTAAATTAATTTTGAATTGTTTATGATTGCCTGTAGACCTCTTTTAACGTGCACAACTTGTTACATTTTTCTCACATTTGTGTCCCGTAAATTCAACATGAGTGATGTAACCTAATTTTTTTTAATATTCTATTGATTTTAAAAGAGTGTTCATGGAGTTTCTTGCTCGTTCTTCTCCATAGAAACCAGTGGCGTGCGGTTCATACAGGCAAATAGTCATTGCCTACCTTACAAATATTTTATGCACGAGTAATTACCATCATTATATCAAAATCGAAAAATAGAAAATCTTAAATCAGCTCCACCTATCGATACCTTCGCGCATTTCGAGTTTCGACCATAATCGCTTCGCGCTGCACCAGCGCCGCACCCGCCAACGGAAAGGCACAAAGTCAAAGTCTCTGGATGATTATATGTGTGCGTCGTGACAGACACGTATTTACGTGGACTACAATAGTGTGCTTTTTCTATAAATACTTGGCACACATTGAGACAAATAACGCACACAAACGTCAAAAGTAGACATTGCCTTTTTTAACATTTACTTACACTTTCGACAATTGGGTTGTTGACACCATTAACCAATAATTCCAAAATACAACATATCTTTTATTACACTTTATTTTAGCCCGGAAAACCCGATTAATTTTCAATTCACTGTAAAATTCGATTTTAAGTTGCTTTGAAATCATTGAATAGTTAGTCAATTGAATTGGTAAAAAAGTGACGTCACAGGGCGCGTCATAAAAAAATCTATGGAGGAATCTCGTTTTGATTGGTGGTATATATTTACGATTTTAATGTTGATAATAGGTGAAAGATGGGTGATAATAGGTGTGTGTGTACAGAAAATTTTAAATGATGCGTATTCAGAACTCTTTTAGTGATAAAAATAGCGACGAACCAAAACAAACAAGTACGTAGGTGTTTTTGTTTGATAAGTAAGCTTTTAAAAATTTCTGCCTACCCTGTCTCAAAACCCTGTGCACGCCCCTGATAGAAACCTACTGTTTGGAACGAGCAACTAGCCTCAACTTTCTGACTGACTGACTCCTTGACAATTCAAAAGTGCCTGTAAATGGTTTATTTGAAATTTTGAGTGCGTGATTGTATTCGCTTTTGAATTTGTATTTGTTTTTTTTTTAACGATGCGGTGCTTCGTGCCGTACTGACTGGTGTCGGTATAGCACGAAGCGCGATTGTAGGTGTTCCGCGCGGCATATCTGCCTTTTGTTTCATAATATGAGGTTCTACACTAATATTATAAACGTGAAAGTAACTTTGTCTGTCTGATACCTCATCACTGGAAAACAACTAAACTGGGGGCCAAGTCTGCTATTTTTATAATTTCGTCATTCCAACACGATCCCATTGTCATTTTGCTAAAAGTTCGTAATCTGCTAAATTCATAATGGTCGATCATTTACTGCACAATGACGTTCTAATGGTAGGTCACTGATCAAAGGAACTGTCAAAGTTTTAGCAGCTAAGTCAGTCATTCAGTTGTCATTTTGTATGAGATTACCATTCTTTATCATTTCTTTCAATGGCGTGTCAGTGGTTGACCATTGGAAAGTCATAATGACGCCATTATATTAGTAGATTACCAAACTTATCAAAATCAACAATTATGAAATCAATGATAGACCATTCTGACACTATTGTAATAGCAGACTTGAGGCCCTGATCGTAATGAAATTTGACAAAGTAGCTAAGTATCTCAATAAGGACAGAGAAGTAATGCTACTTACTTGGGCGTATACGCGACAGATTCAGGCGAATACGCCATGACCAGCATGACTCCCGCCAGGCACTGAACCGCGTCACGCGGCCGCGACGTCGCTAGCCTGCACAGCGCTGACACGCCGTCTGAGCATATCTGAATAGAATCATCATCATCATCATATCAGCCTATTACCGTCCACTGCTAAACGTAGGCCTCCCAACCAATCATAATTGAATCGAGTAGAATCATTTATTTCTGAAGGTTGAACGCTATTTCAAACCTTCCCAGATTTTAATGATAAACCGCTTCACATATACTACTACCGTTCCCGGTAAACAAATATTTAAATTAAAGCCTTTGCCAAGAAGTGGGAGGCGTAGAATAATTTAAAAAAAAGTATCTAATTATAAAAAAAAATATTATCATTACATGTTTTTTTAATTCAAAGAGCAAACGATGATGATAATTTATAACGAAATAAAGTCTTTCGGATTAGGTTTTGGGCTCATTGGTTGCTCTACCGAATATAAAAGCCCGCAGACATTGTAAACAATCATGGCACCCACTGTTCACCTTCCTCAACGTGTTGGGTGGTTAGGTGGCCGCCAGCACGAGGGTGCCCGCGCATGTTTGACAAAGTTCTGAGGGTTGTCATTATGAGTTAGAGTTTAAAAAGTGTTGGGGTAGTAATGCCGAACAGTGAAAATGTCATGTGAACTTGCTAGGTATTTTATGTTATGTAAATGAGTAAACGAAAGATGCCCTTGATGGTTTTTTTTTTAACTATTGATAAGCATACGTTTGACCACTATCTCACCTGATGTGAAGCGATGATGCGATGTCTGTATATCCAGCAGGACCCTACGTTTAATCCGATTGAAAGTTATATGTTAACGTGCGTAGTATTCAGTACCTTCCGAATCGTATAAGTAAAAATATAGTACCTTAATTGTTACAGCGAAATCTTAAATTATATTCCAGCAAGACCCTCCACTGTTTGAAGGTCTATAGACAAATCTTTGATTAACGCCACCATACCTACTAAAAGCTGTAAAAGCTTATATATCGACCAAACGAAACGTTCGTTCGCAGAAAAAGTACTAAAAATTTTAAAACAAAATTTCAGCTTAAATACAAACTTTTTGAAATAAACGTAAGACTATTTGAAAAGTACTAATAAAATGCTTATAAGAAATATGAATGTCTGGGCTGAAAGCCTCAAAACAAAATAGGGTCCTGCTGGCTTGATAAAGTTTAGCAGGTGCATTCCTCATTAAATAATAATTATTTTAAAATAAAACTAAGGATTTTTTAAGGTACTACATACACCGCTAAACGGGATCATATAAAATTTGTCTATAGACCTTCAAACAGGGGAGGGTTCTGCTGGAATATAATTTTAGATTTCGCTGTAACAATTAAGGTACTATATTTTTACTTATACGATTCGGAAGGTACTGAATACTACGCACGTTAACATTTAACTTTCAATAGGATTAAACGTAGGGTCCTGCTGGGTATACAGACATGATGATGCGGTCTATTACTACTGAATATTATTACACAATTGTTCCACTTAAATGCTATGTTAGAGAAATGCACAGCTAAACAATGTCGATATGCATTATTGAGTATGACGTACAAACTATCACAAAGGTCAATGTACAGCGTACCTCGTACAAGAAGCTACCCACAAATGTGTGCGCGCCAAATAAAAGGTTTAGTTAAGCGGTAACTTGTGTACAGTTCGCGTCAAATAACTTTGCCGCTCTGAAGTTAGGCTTTCCGAACGACCGCGCAGGTACTATCGCGTAAAAAAGATTTCGCTTACGAAAAAATATTTTAAGTGTATACGTAAGATTAAATATGTTATCTAAAATTAAAATAGGTACTCTTATTTCATTTTGATGTACCTAAAAAAAGAAGGAAGAAAAAAATCATTTTTTTTTGCATATAATTCACATTATTATGAATTAATTTTCTCGCCTGACGGCGTAAAACTGTGCTCCGTTTCGGCATTTCTTTCACAAAACTTAAAGTACAACGTCAATAGTAACAATAACAAAGGAAACGCAACAATAACAATAAACAACAAACTAAAAACGCGTAACACTTTTGGCATCGACAGTCTACCGTAATGTGCGAGAGAAACACATGGAAGCATCGGACGTATGAGGGCGACTGAGACGGAAACACAACGTTGTTGCCCAACCCTTGCTTCGCTAACCGCGCATGCGCGCTGCTGTTTTATTCCTAAGATTAACTACTGCGCGGTGATTTGTTGCCTACTTCAGAGCGGCAAAGTTATTTGACGCGAACTATAATATGGCAAATCAAATATGCAACAGTTCCATAGCACCAGCACCCGTTCCCCGACTATAATGAACAACTCTGAGTTACAAAATTAAAAATAGACACTCACTACTGGTATACAATGTCCGTAAGACGTCGACATCAGCGCATACGCCGTGCTAAACAAGTCAACTGGCTCAGTATCCGGCGCCGGCGCATCCGGGGGCAAGTTCCAACAGGTCCGGTGTACCCGCAGCCGCCGGAGCACGCTCCAGCACCACTCCGGAGTGCTGGTGGGGAGCGAGAGCACCCAGGAACAGAGCCACGTGCCAATTGTTAGCTGAACATCTAAGGGCAGACCGCTGTGGGGAAGACAGGGTTGCAGATGTAGCTAATGTTAACCTTTTTTACAAAAAAGGCAACCACCTTCAAAAACTAAATGGTAAAAATAACAATACAATGGTGGCAATACAAAAGAACAAACAGAACCAAAGCCGCTAAAACAACGAGATCTGGTCTGCATTCTGGTGATAGCACGCTCCTGGCCACACGCAGGACAAAGATTTCGTTTGCCGCTGCAGTGTCGTGCGTGTCGCCAGTTACTAAACTCGTGCGAACTATGACCATGCGTGCGACCCGCGTCACAGTAAAAACAACACTGAAGGCATAAAAACGCCGCCCGCATGCGGTTAGCAAGCACGCGGGCTGCTCGCCCGCAGCCAATCCACGTTCCGCGCGCGTGCTGCCCGCATGATAGGAAAAACATGTACGAAATGCCCTCCATTTCTCCCGATAGTGTGCCTCATCTCGCCAATTCGTGAGATAGCCATCAATTTTTTTTTTGTTCCGGGGTGGGAAATCCTCATAGATGTCCTCCGCCCTGGGGCGGGCGGAGGGGTCTGTCAGACTCTTACTGACTAAAAACCATCCCAGTGTTCCATCTCACACCTACGTCGAGGGTCGCGGGAACTGGAAATACTACCGCAACTCCCGACTGTTGCCGGCCCGCTCCTGTGGGCCTCCTCAGGTCAGGAAGGGGGAGGTTGTGATCTCCCTCTCCCTTTCCGCAGCCTCCTTCTACGACATGACAGTTTCGCAGAAGGAAACCGCCGCGTCCCAAGACTCTGCGCTGCCAACCACCGACTCGACCACGGCCGGCAGCGACAGGTCACTGCCTACAGTGCCTACTTATGGAGGAAGCCATCCAAGGCCAACCAAAAACTTAATGTATCAACTCACGTATAAGGAGTATAGTCCATCTCCAGTAGCAAATGTTGCAGAAACTGCTGACAGCGACGCGACCAGTCATCTAATAGTGCTCCTACCTCCACGCAGCTCGGACGCCACTTGTTAACGTTTAGGGTCTTCACGCAAGATGGGTCTAAGGATTCCACTGAAAAAAAGTATTTACAGTAGCAAAAAGAATAAAACAGAAACGTATGGCGCATAAAACCTGTACAACTACTGCTTAATTTAATAAAAATGGTTTGTCTAGAAAAATCTTTTCAAGCCCATCTAAAGAAATATTTCAAACTAGCTTATTCCCGCGATTTCGTCCGCGTAAATAATGGTTACTACCACAGATATAGATAGACCTAGATAACGCAAGTATCACGATCGGTATAAAACCAAGCGTGCCATTTTTTGGACGTCACAATGTAAAACGAATGTTTTGTTTTTCCTTATTATTCCTTATTACCAGGTATTACTGAGAGTATCAGAT
Organism: Charanyca ferruginea; assembly: GCA_947361185.1. Taxonomy (NCBI): domain Eukaryota; kingdom Metazoa; phylum Arthropoda; class Insecta; order Lepidoptera; family Noctuidae; genus Charanyca; species Charanyca ferruginea. The sequence continues at coordinate 21,953,350 of OX376073.1, forward strand.
TAAAGATACATGTTTTTTTTAAATTAATTACGCATAATATTAATCACAAAATGACTTACCGATGGAAGGAAACGTTTACTTTATTTTTTTAACTTACGATTTTTTATCGTAAGTTAGGCACGAAAATAGGCACGCGAAGTAGTTGCTCTTGCGTTATCTAGGTCTATCTATATCTGTGGTTACTACTACTACATAATCTTCACGTACCTATATTCAAGTCAGCTAGTATATGCAGCGCCGTGGTGTGTAAGTAGGCGTGTGCGGCGAGTACTTGCCCCAGGCACTCCCGCGCAGCCGCGTCACACAATCCTTTGCATGATACTGATTTGCGCTTGAGTCCAGTCTGCAAATACCTATTATATTAACCACAGCTGCACGGTACGGTATAACCAGTTATTGTCAGAATCTGAATCAACGCAAGTGAGTATGCTGTTAAATTAAATAAACAATGAGAAACATAAAGAATCACGGCGAGATCCATACATTCATATGTATGAGAATAAATAATCATTTAGAGGGTTTAAAATATTTTCCAATGTGGAGAATATTTTACCAGGAGTAGATTGATATGCTTACCATATTTTTAAACCGCTGTATAATTAAAATATTTCGAAATTAAAATAACTCTTTTTCGTTTCATCTCATTGCATTAGTGTTTATAAAAAAAGAAAGTGATAAGTAACATTAACGGATTTATTAAATTGGCAGACAAGTGATATGAATCGTTGTTTACAATGGCGGAGTTGAAAAAGTGCATTGTTTAATCATTATTTGTGACATTATTTCCCATAAAACGATGCAATTTCAGTGTAAGAACAGCGAAACGGCGTCTTTCAGTGTCACTGTTACTGTCAGTCGCCGTTTCCTTCTGAAATAATGAGCTCTTAGTTAAACTATTCACTTTTAAAATCCATTTTTATTGTGGGGTTTAAAAATATTGTAAATGCCTGAAGACACTCTCTAGGTTTGGGTACCTAGTATAGTACCTACCTTCAATAGTATAAGAATTAGAATTTCAACTTCTATAGACTTTTTTTGTACAAATCCTGTCATGATCCTTTAAGGCAGACGACACGACTTTAAGACAGAGATCACACAAGATCGTGAAGTTTAGAAGAAGAAAGGGGTGGCCTTTGCCCAGCAGTGGGACGAAAAAATAGGCAGATAAAAACAAATACCTACGATTTTTGATTCTTATTAAAATTAATTTCAATGAAAAAATCTGAAATGAAATTTTATACAAGATTCAGATAAATTGTTTTTTTTTTAAATTGAAATATGAATATAAAATTTGTATTCATATTTCAATTAAAAATAAAACAATTTATCTCAATATTGTATAAAATTATACAAGGTGTAATTGAATAAACTGAAATCCCGAAAACAATTCATTGTACTATCATTATGAACGACTTTTATTTATTACTAGCGACCCGCCGCGGCTTCGCACGGGTGCAATGTAGACCAAACTATACATAAAATAAACTTTCCTCTATCTATTGCTGAAAACTGCAATAAAATCCGTCGCGAATTTAATACACTCAGTTATAATTACCTGTAGCAAGAATTCTAGAACAATCCTAGCTAGCTCGTGGTCTTGCGTGCGATCGATGGCGGCCTGCGTTATTATGCGTATGCGCACGTCACAGGGAAGCACCGGTAACTCTATTGAGAGCAGATCTAGTTGTTTCGGAGACGTATCTGTTGGTAGAAATAATATAATTACTAGTTTTCTTAATTTGTACAGATCTTTGTAAATTGTAAATTTGGGGAAGTTCTACCACCGTTAAATAAGAATAATTATGTGAAGAAAAGCCAGAGCAATGAAGAACGCAACTTCCGGGTAAGTGTATGTATAAAATATAGTATCGTTACTGGTAAAGTTACTCATAAGACATTTCAACTTTGTGTCCCAAATATCTGCGCAAAGGCAGACGCCAAAGTTAAGTTTTGGACGTCAAATTGTATTTAGTTAGGACAAACTTGCCACATTTATCCTTACTACTACAAACGTCTGAAGGCTCACAAACGGGTTGAAGTCCACTTTTCACCAGGCACAACTTATAAATATTTTATAATTTTATTAGCTTTTTTTCTAAGTTTATAATTATTATGTAATAGTTGTATACTAATACAATTATTGTTAAATATATCATAATTATTGTTCATATTTATGTACAGATTTCAGGCCCTTGTCGCTTGAAACAAATATAATAAATAATTGATTTTAAACTTTGAACGGCTGAAAACTAGAAAAAAACACCACATACCATGTAACCCAATGATAATAGATATGCAGTAGTCCTTGGCAGTATTGTCAGCTAATAACGTCGCTGGTAGTTTGTCTAATTCCTGTGCTTCGAACAAATTGAACCCGGCGGAGAATGACGCTTCTAGTTCAGCTGATATTTTCTCTTCTAACTCTTTGGCGTAGAATGATCTAGGGTTTGAAAGTATTACATTAAATTTATATCTTCGAAATGTGTACTCTTCAAAAGTCATAGTTCCTATTCATATTCCCGTTTTTAATCTTACAGAAACTTCGATCAGATTAATCCTGGGTAACATACTTAATGTTAAACTTACAGACCACATACGAAACACCACACTACGCTCCAGAACGCAAATTGTCGACGTAGGTCGAAAAGCCGCTAAACTGAAATGGGACTGGGCGGGGCATGTCTGCCGGATGTCGGCTAAGCTGTGGGCATATCACAAGACTGGAGCCCTGACACAGTCAGAGAGGGTCGCGGTAGACCAAGGAGAAGATGGCGGGACGCCTTGGATGGCTTCCTCGCGAATTGGCGGGATGAGGCACAACATCGAGAGAACTGGAGGGAATGGGGGAGGCCTTTGCCCAGGAGTGGGACAGCAACGGCTAGCAAGAAAAAAATAAACATAACTTGGGTACTTCACACCATACTCTCATTATCTGCCTAGCTTTTTCCCAACTTTGTTGAGGTCAGTTGCCACTGTAACTGGATGCAGTTGAATACTTGTGTTTTTCATGAGGCGACTGCCTGTCTGTCCTCTACAACTAGGCTTGCCTACCGTTCCAGATTTTCCGGGACGTCCCGCTTCTGGGTTAATTTTGAGCCGTCCCGCCGTGACGCCTTGCGGGACGCCTTTTGTCCCGGAGATCAGTGATTACCTATATGATATTAGTACCTATCTCGTATTAAGGTTGTATTAAAGCCATTAATAGAAGAAAAACAAAAATCAGCCCCTGCAAAAGTATTGGGTGCTTATGAATAATTGCACAAATTTATTTATGTCCATAAAAGAGGCACCTGGCTTTCTAATATCTTTCAGATGGTAGCTCTTCAATACCACCTTCAAATGCATCAGCAGAGAGATTTTCTCTCTGTGGAAATGCATGGACAGACAGCAGAAATAAGCTGTCTGTCGACCACATCAAAGCTAAACTATATTAAATTTAATTATGACCACAAATGCAACGAATTTTATAACTACGTATTGCAAAACAAAAACTTGTTAAAATGCGCAATATCTTAAAATAAGTAGTTAGAATTAAAAAAATGTTCGTCATAAATTTGTATTGATTTTTTTATATGATTAAAAAATATTCCGTTTTTTTCCTAACCATCTTGTATGGGGTATGTTGTGTCCCGCGTAATATACCTAAGTCCCGGATGTCGAGCTGGGTAATCCCGGAAATGCCTTTTTTGAAGTTGGCAAGCCTATCTACAACCCAGTTGCTGGGTAACATGATACCCCTTGGTAAGACTGGTTGTTAGAATAGCTTCTGACTACCCATAACGACTGCCAAAGATCTACGGATGACAGTCGGGACCAACGGCTTTACGTGCTTTCCGAAGCACGGTCTCGGTATGAAAGAGATGGTCACCCATCCACGGACTGACCGCGATAAGCGTACCTTAACTGTGACCTATCGATCCGTACATTTTTAACTTAGCCACAAGCCCCCCACACACACACCACGCCCTCTCCTTTTTATATCGGTTAATAATTAGACATCGCTACAGCTTTGACCAAACTGCGCAGTTCTGATATCTTATTTGTACTGAAACTAAAATAATGTTGTCTATACTTCGACTTTTAATTCTATTCAGTAACTTGACAGTTAAAGGGTTACCAGAAATTGACAAAAAAAAGATAGTGAGGTGGTGTAAGAAGGAACGAAATTGAATAAACTTAAATAATGTACTTACATGCAAACATGATATTTTAAATTTAATATTTTTTCATAAAAACACGATAAACACTATTAAAAATCTATACACACACATCACACCCATCTACATAAATATCTTTACACTATTAAAATGACAATAGTAAAATAACATGATTATTATTTTGTTTTTATTAGAAAAAAAAAGAAAAGAAATTACTTTGATTTACAATTATTAATTGTTCTTATATTCCAAATCTTACTTACGAATATTTAAAGTTTCATTAAAATTTTTTTTTTTTAGTATGCTAACATTATTATTCTTTGAACTGTCAAGTTACTGAATAGAATCACAAAGTACGTAAGGCTGCGGCGCCCCCGAGCAGAGAGACCACTTAGAACAAACCGTCATTTTTCACACGCACACATTGACATTACGTTTATAGGCATTCTCAAGCAGTTTCAAGCAGACTTCAGTCCCGACTGTCACGTGTTGTCTAAATGAATAAATGAGAGACATTGACATTTCATGACGAACAGGAAAATATTGTTATAAAAAATTGCAAAGAGTTCCACAACCAGTGTCAATAAAATTTCATATTGTCACAAATAAAACCTACAGAGTCAATACAGTAGCAGCCCTAGTGAGTCTGGCAAGTTTAGGTAATTATTTTTGAAGATGACGGGAGCGGTCCTTCTGTAATCTTTATATTTTGTGATAGAATTAAAAGTCGAAGTATAGTGAAAATAAATGGGGAATACAAATGTTTCATATAAATTGACGTAAATGAACAAATGGGTTTTGCACGCCAGCGCCTTTTTACGTGACTTCACCCCAGACGCCAAGCCTTGTAAAATTCATCAACTGTCATTAAAACCTACACTAGGCAGGTTAATCCTTTAAAACATGTAGTGTGTATGGTTACATACCTAGAAGTGAGATGCAAGCAAGCGAGCGCGTGCAGTGCCCTCGCCGCTAGGTGGCGCAGCGCGTGCTGCAGGCGCGCGTAGCTCCCGTGCGCCTGCGCAGCGCCGCGCAGCACGCTCAGCCACGCGCGCACGCCGCCACACGCGCGCACCACGCCCCGCCCGTCTGTGCTGTCGCCCCATTCGTGAGGACGGGCTTGTCGGATGTCCTGACAAATACAATATGAGCTGTCAGACCTCTTAGTTAGTGAAACGGTTTTCCGCCGGATGTAGGCGCGGTTTTAAACCGTGTCTATATCCAGTCGTCAGTTAGGTATAGGACGCTATGGAGGTTTGTTAACGACACCGGCGCTATTGTGCTCGTGAACAAGCTCAGCAGGCACCGACCCGCCGCCGGCCCGAGTAGAAACGTTAACAAGGACCCTAAGGGTCGCAACACGCGGGCCATCGGCCACAACACACCTATATTTCCTATAATTTTCATACATTATATATGGACTCGCCGCACACGGTTGACGCCGGTTGCCACCAAAGGCTACAAATCGTAGCTGCTCGCTTCTTGTGGCCAGCACCAGCCACTAAACGCCAACACAAAATGCCGCCACAAGCCACTCGCGCGATTCCTTACTCGTCCCTCCCTTACCTTCTTCATCAGAGTCCATTATGATACTGTGCACATGGGTTAAAAAAAGTAGCAGCTACTGACCGCAAATTTCGACCACCGGCCACAAGTAGCTGTCGCACGCTTCAACTGCCTTTGTGGCCGCTTCTAGCTTCTCGTAACATGGTTTGTGGCTGTGCGTGTGGCCCGTGTACACCGGCGACACTAAGTTAAAGTCACTAGCCACCGGCCTTTCCCAACTATGTTGAAGTCGGCTTCCAGTGTAGACTGGAAGCCGACTTCAACATAGTTGGGAGTTGCTGGTTTGTCCCCAAAAAAAAAAGTCGTTAGTAGTAACGACTTTATTTTTTGGGGACAACCCAGCAACTTCTGAAAACCAGAATCAACAGTGTCGGACACCAGAAAAGCGCCGAGGTAATGAAGCCCGACGAGTCACGGAGAAACGTTAAAGCTGTTTTTGACCCCCCACCAAATTAATCAGAAAAGAACAGCGGACGAGTAAGAAATACATGTTTCCACTTCCCTTCGTATCAAGTAGGAGACTAAGAATGACAGTATTTCCAAGCCACGGAGGGAACTCGGTATAAAATGGATGGTCACCCATCTACAGACCTACTGCGCCAAGTGTAGCTTAACCTTTGACCGATCTATCTGACATATAGTCTGGTCTGGTATGGTTTTGGTCTGACATATTAAAGTACAAAAGCTCTTGGGCCCTATCAGAATATCAGCGCTGTGACGTTTTTTTAATGTTACAGCACCATGCTGAGATAGGAGCCTTTTGGCCTCATACAGGACCAATTTTCGTTTTCTTGTTTTTTTTTTATTTTTTAATATTATTTTTGTGTGTGCTTTTGTCCTGGGGGGAGAGGGGGGCGAATAAATTATTTATCTTTCTTTCTTAAAGTAAGCAATGTAAACTTACAGAATGTGTGAACAGCACGAGGCGTGCCAGCAAGTCCCTGAGAGGGAAGGCGCGCAGCAGAGCCAGCAGGTCGCGCTCACGTAGCGTGCCCTCGCGCACTGCGCCCGCGCCGCCGTGCGCGTCCACCTCCTCCCACGCCTCGGACGCGTCTGCAAATTTTACGTTATAGACATTTTAAGGGTATAACCTCAAAAGGAAAATACATACATAATAAATAATACCAGCCTATAAATGTCCCACTGCAGGGCACAGGCCTCTTTTCATACAGAGAAGCCACGAGCATTGATCACCACGTGCGCTCAAGTTGGATTAGCTATTTCAGACCCATATTAATTGTAAGTACAAAGCCAGTGATGTGCAAGATAAACTTAGAATGTTATTGTTTTTTACTTTGCTCAAATGGTAGAAAAATATAAAAGAATTATAAAATTCTTTCGATTTGTATTCTCTAAAATCTCAACCATGCAAAGGTGGGTGAGCTAATTGTTATAACCGACTGTATCATTTCAGCCGAAAGACGTCCACTGCTGGACACAGGCCTCCCCCAAGGGGGGGTTTTGTCATAATCGCCACGCTTGGCAGGCGGGTTGGCGATCGCAGTATGGTTGTTACAAATGCACAGAGAACGCTGCTGCCCATTCTCTAGTACGTCCCTTAGTCGCCTCTTACGACACCCACGGGAAGATATGGGATGGTGCTATTCTTTACGTCCGATACCATACGGACTGTATGTACATACGAAATTGAAAAAGTCACATTGGTTGGATTGGAACCACTGGGCCATTACGACACTACATAAATAGCCCATTAAAATCCTAACCCCTTTTAGTTTTGCCATAGTCGGGTAAAAATGGACCATAATAGTGTTACCCTCAGTACACTCTTGCGCAGTGTCAGTGGTGGGCCGGGTCAACAGCAGCGAGAGCAGAGCCAGTATCCGACAGGGGGACGCGCCGTCCACCTGAGCGTGCACCACTCGCGCCGCCCACTGCACGGAGCGGGTCTGTCTGGAAATTACAATGTATGTCAGCCGGGCCAAAAAACACTAACGAGTAATATTTTTTTTAACCGACTTCAAAAAGGAGTAGGTTATCAATTCGGATATTTATATTATTTTTTTGTATGTTCGGGCATAACTCCGTCATATATAGACAGATTTGCAAAATTATTTTTTTGTTCGAAAGGGGTTTATTACGAAATGGTCCCATATAATAACGTAACGCGCGGCGGACACCCACGGGAAGATATCGGATGCTGCAGTGGTGCTATTCTTTACGTCCGACACCACACGGACAGCTAAATATAATCATCATCATCATCATCATTTCAGCCGAAAGACGTCCACTGCTGGACATAGGCCTAAATATAATAATGATAGTTTATTAATTTTTTTTTTTTTTTTTTTGCCTGTGCTGTCCCACAGCTGGGCAAGGGCCTCCCCCAAGTCCTTCCAGAATCTTTTATCCAGCGCCACCTCGAACCAGCCCTCGTGGTATGCGTCTAGGTCATCTCGCCATCTCTTTCTGGGCCGTCCTCGGCGACGCCGTCCATCTTCAGGCACCCATTGCGTGGAGACTCTCGCCCAGCGGTTAGTCTGCATGCGGCTGACGTGACCCGCCCAATCCCACATAAGCCTGGCAGCCTTTTTGCCTACGTCTAATATACCCGTTTTAGAACGCAGCGTGGTGTTCCTGATTCTATCCTGTCGTTTTACACCCAGAATGCTGCGCTCCATTGCTCTTTGGCAAACTCCGAGGCGGAACTTTTGTGACTCGGTAAGCGACCAGGTCTGAGCACCGTAGGTTAGGACGGGCAAGATACACATATCGATAAGTTTTCGCTTCAGGGAGATCGATAGATCACCCTTCATTAGCGTCTTCATGGACCAGTAGCTTTTCCAGGCGTTTTCGATTCTACGGTCGATTTCCCTCTCCTGCCTTATTAATTCTTAATTTCCAAAAATTGTTAGACACAATGTTTACATATAATATATTACGTATAATATAAAATAAATAGTAATATAAAGTCACATCCGCGCCCAGTCCGCCACACGTCCTCGTCTTACGTCTTTTTTGTCTGGCTAGCGGCTTACCGAAACAGATGATGTATGAGAAACAGCAGTTGCCTCAGATCTCGGTTGTCGAGTAGCGCGGCCGACAGCGCTGAGGCCCAGCGCTGCAGCGCGTTAGCGAGTGCTTCTGGCGCATTGTCACTTAGTCGCAGCGCTTGGAGCACTAGTGATAAAGCTTCGCGTATCACGCTTTTGTTGCTTTGTATCGTTTCTGATATTAGCTCTTCTATCTGGGTGAAAGGAAATAAAAACGTTACTTGAGAATGGCTTAGCAATTGAAAGATGACGGGCCTGTTGGTCTAGTGGTCACTGACCCTGACTGCTAAGCCGGAGGTCGTGGGTTCGATTCCCACCCAGGACAAACTTTGTGTGATGAGCATGAGTGTTTGTTCTGTGTCTGGGTGTTTATCTATAATATGTATGTATTTATAAATTATATAAGTATGTATATCAGTTGTCTGGTTACCATAACACAAGCTCTGCTTAGCTTGGGACCAGATGACCGTGTGTGAGTTGTCCCAAGATATTTATTTATTTATTTATTTATTTATTGTTTATATATTTTTTTTATCGCCCTTCACTAAGAATTAATCCTGTATTGTGAATGCATTTATATACCTACATATAAACTGTCATACACGAACTACCAATACAAATATTTGTTCCGTGCGGGAATCGAACCCTCGCAGTCAATCGCTCAGCCACAGTGCCAACCGTGTCCAACAAAATAGAGACTCAGAAAAACCTATTAAAATATTTGCTAGTTACCTGACAATGCGCCAACAACGCCGCATGTTGATGATGGCAATACGAGTCCTGTACATCTCGCAACAGACTTTCCAGCCTCAACTTAGCAACAGGCAACCTCTCTTTAACCAACTCCGCATGCTCATAGCTCGCTCTCACACTCACATCGAGCCCACACTTGCATTTCTCTGATAAGTTCACATAACGTTTCTCTATCTTCCAAAGAGTGGCTCTTCTTTTCTCTTCCTCTGCAAATCCGCACGCGACTTGTATTCGTTCGCGTTCTACTGCTATTAGGGATGATCTGAATTCAAATAAATTGGGTTTATTGGTATTGTTGTCTCCAACATGTTTTGTTCTGTTTGCATAGTATTTCAACTGTAACCAGAAATATTATCAGAATGATTGAGATCTACTATCATCACAGGCCAAAATACTATCAGAGATAAGGAGAAGGACCAACAAAGTTTTCCGAAATACCTAAATAAACTACTGCTGGCACACCCCTAGTGGATAAGAAGAGAATATACACAAAAAACCTTTTAGAGATTCTGTATTTCTTCTGTCATAATTCTTATGTCATGTCATGTGGTGCCCATGCCTTTTCCCAACCACAACTACATTTAAAGCATTAATTATCTTCTCTACCTAGTCCACTGGAATTTGAAAATCCTTGTATGTATTTATGGTGTGAAGTGAAGAATTTTGATCAGTAAATAAAAAAAACTCTGAGGACCAGCATGGACAGAGATACAGCATGTTTGAGCAATTTTTATTTACTAATTGATATTGAACTAAAAATTACAAATAGAATTGAAAATAGTCTGGGAAAAAATAGAATGCCAACCAACATTTATTATCTTGCATGTAATTAAGCAATTTTCAACTCTATTACTGTTTTATTTTAGTTTATTGTCTATTTACAAATGAAAACTGCTCAAATATTGCTGCTGTGTCCATGCTAACTGTTGTAACATCAAAGAAAAGCCTCTTTAGTTTAAAAAATAACTTATAAAATACAAACACAAATAAATTTTCAATACAAACCTGAAAGTAGACAACAAATCAACAAGTGGGTGATCTGGGCCACTCAAAGGGCCTGCCTCCACTATCTCCTCCTCTCTTGCACTCATGGCCTTGACTTCTTCCATCTCCTTCCCTCCACAAAGTTTTATAGCATCTTCTAAAGTCATACATTTTACTTTTGGCTTTCTTTCTATAACTACTTCTTCATATTGTTCAGGTTGAGGTACTGCCTCAAAGCATGGTGCTGATGGCATTATGTCTTCTCCTACATATTCAAAAGAAGTTTCTTGTGTTTCCTTTTCAGTAATCAAATAAGCATCAGGATGTATGAGTTCATATTCCCTATCTTCTGAAATTTCTTTAACTACATTTGGTATTGCTATTCTTTCTAGTTGCTTACTCAACTCTTTGTAACTACCTTCTATGCTTGATGATGGAACCTCTTTAGTAGAAACATTTGATTGGTCACCCATTTTAATAATCTGTGGTGTTTCCGTGATATGTACAGTATGGTCCACGCTGTAGATAGATTGTCTGTCTATACTTTCTTCATTAACTACATTTGTTTCTACAATTTGTTTACTATAAGTCACTAACTCTGTATCTTCTATTATTTCCATACTTATTTTACTGGTATCAGCTTCTTCAGTTATTTTAACTTCTTTAGTATTTGATTCATCAGTCTTTAATAATTCAGCACCACTGATGCTTTCAGTGATGTGAACCAATTCCTCAAACATTGGAGGCTCTATGGTTACAGGTGATAGTTCTCTGGTAGCACTGCTTCTTTCTTTTGATTTCTTTTTCTGGAAAGTAGGAAATATGTTATGGGTATGTTACATTTTATATCTGTTTTATTGCATTGACCAAAATGTAATGAAACCTAGCCTACAGTTATGGGTTCAACTTATATAATTCTTCTTCCTTCACAAGTGTTTAATAAACTTTAGTGAATGCTTGTGGGTGAATATTAGTTAATAATAATAATAAAGTTTTATTGATTCATAAACAAGTGTAACAATTCTTAGCTATGACACTGGATCCTGCACTAGGATACCCTGTGTCGTAGGATCCAGTCTCTTTCGACAGATAATATGAATTATAAAAGATAAGTTAGCAAGTACAAAGGTTTCAGTATAATTAATTAAACTTATGACTAAAAGGTAACCAAATCTATGTGTGTATGTGATGAGTGTAAGTATGTATGAGTGTGGATATGTAATTAATGAGTGTAAGTAGGTATGTGATGAGTGTGAGTGTGTTTGTGATGAGTGTAAGTATGCATAGAGTGTAAGTAGTGATGAATACTTTAATAGTGGAATGATAAAAGATTTTCCGTTTCAGCATATTTAAGCCCAAGCAGCCATTCCTGAACCTGTTTATTGCATCCAAACTTTGTCATGGGGAGGATTTTAAGCTTTTTGTTAACTTTTTCATACAGGTGTGGTCCGATATAAGAGAAAGCTTTATAACCAAATTTAAGTTTGCAGAAAACTCTGTCAGTTAACCTTTATTTTTTCATTTTTCATTGAAATTAAAATGTATATGTAGGCCTTGGTTTCTCAAAACATTGCCAAGTCTTTAGTCCAATCACATATCTGTTCGACTAGATAATAAAAATATCAACAACAGATAAACAGTATTTTTATAGTTATCTGATTACACCAAAACAGATTGGCTACCAGAAACAGAGGTATCAGGGAGTGGGGAGGTGGATAAAAATTAATGGCTGGGATAATTCACTGCATATACATTAAATCGCGATATAATACTAGAAGACGTATGACAGACCAAATCCTGTACATTTGAATATTATTGGGAGCAACAGTGGACACTATAGTATTCATAGATATAGAGTATCCGTTTATAAAATTGAACTACGGCCATGCAGAAAGTGTATATTATTTATATCACAATCCTAGCAATCATAATGTTATGTTGCGCAAATAGTAAGACAAAGGATTGTTTTGAACATAAATCTCGACTTACTTCTCTACGTTTCTCCTTTACCATTGTCGCCATTGCTGCCGGATCTATAATCTAATGAGTATCCTATGGATCAAAAACCAATATTTACAGTTCTTCTCTAAACGTTTTTAACTACTTAAGATCATGTTATTCCCCAAAATCAAAACAAAGTTAAAGTCAAATTTTGATATCTACTGTCACTACCACTACTGACAGCAGGATGACATTACAAAACAAATCGAGCTAAGGAGAAACAGAGAGGGCAATAGTTCTATGCTTATATTCCTTATCCATATTACTTGAAACGCTACTAACTAGTGACGAGATTAAAAAATGTTCTATTGCTTGAATTTTAGTCGATTTGTGTGCTGTTGTTTCACCATAATAAAATGGTTTTTGTTTTAAGAGTCGTTGACAAAAAGGCCTTTGCGTATGTATTAGGTTTGTTGAGAAAATTGTTTGTATCTACAAGTACGTCTATTTTATCTATTTTGTTTTCTTTATCTTTATGTTGTAAAATACTAGTAGCCAGCATTCAGCTGCATCCGGTTAGACCAGGGTTAGACGGTTCCGGAACTTGGAAAATAAATATTTGGGAAAAGGCTAGACCTTAGAGGATATACCTACATACTCTCTAAGGGCTAAACAGAAGATGACGATGGATGACCTTTATAAAATACTAGCACTTTGCCCGCGATTTCGCCCGCATAAATTTTCTCAAGGATCCCTAATTTTTTCAATTGATAAATATAACCCATATTACTCAGGGATAATGTTGCATTCTAATGGTTAAAGAATTTTTGAAATCGGACCAGTAGTTTTTGAGTTTGAGAGAAACGTACAAAAATACAAATCTTGCCTCTTTATAATATAGAAGAGAGAAGATATAGATTCATTACTTTGTCTGCGTTGACTACAGAATAGGGTATTTTACTCTATACGAGAAAAAATCTATAAACATGTTATTGAGACAGTTTAGGCATAAAGCAGTCGGAAAATGTAAGTTTTAGTTCATAAAATAACAAAACAATTTTTTAAATTCAATTCAAAGTTTTCAGTATTTTTAATCTGTTATAAAACACCGTGAATTAGTAGCGGCCATGTTATTACGCCGTACGGCTGTGTAAACAAAAAAAAAACAATTGTCAGTCAACCGATTGGCGTAATATAGGCTTTGTACTTTTATTATTTTCGTAACCAACGTAATTTTTTCATTATTACACCTATTACAAAATATATTTTTAATTATTTTTAAATGATATACAATTATCATATTTAATATAAGCTCATTTGATACTAAACGAACTGACGTCATTTACGCTGAGCAATATGGCGTCTAGTAAGAGGCGATTTCATCAAACTACGCGCGAAATTTGAAAATTTAAAATTTAGATGCATTTTTATGGCACTTATCGATTGAATAAACATTTTGTATTTTTTTTGGTGGCATATTAGCACTACAGAATTTCATTGAGACACTTTTCAAAAATGGGTGTAATACCCTATTAAGCAACTCCTTGATTATCTATCTATAATATTACCTATCCTATAATATATAGATATATATATACCTAGATATATCTTATATCCTAGATCAATATTTTTTTTTAAGCGTAAAAGAGTAACAAACGAACAACAAACGATCACTTTCGTGTTTCCAGTATAATAATAAAGCCCTAGGGGTCTCTCAAAATTATTTATTAGAACGAAGTTCCTTAACGCGGCTAACGGGTAGTGCGAATTGTTAGAAATCGTCACGTAACGAAATGCGTATGTGTACGTGTGCGTGTATTGAGCCGCTGCGCCGGCGCACTCGCCTGCTTGTGATATAGGCATTATTTTTTTTTTTTTTGCACATGCACGTACGTATGGAATGAAGTTCCTTACGTGGGGTCCCCCGAACGCACAGTTTTATTTTCCTCTGGAAGATTTACAGCTAAACGAAAACGAAACAGACGAAGAAATTGAAAATCGGCGCCGCCCAATTTTTAGTTTGGAGTTTGAAAAAAGACAACCACCTTCAAAACTAAAAAAAAAATAACTTTATTTTTTTGTATTGACACCGATTTTCCAAGTTATTTTTACATTTTGGTTTTTGGAGACGGTTGTCCATTTGTAAAAACGTTTTTTTGTAGTGCGTATAGTTCTTAACACCTAAATTAATAAAGAAACGATAACACCAAACAAATTAAGCCATCCCCTAATTTTCCACAGAGGTGAAATATTTTCATTAAGTATATATGGGCACTATCCATTAAAAAAAGAACCATTGAAATCAGACTACAGTTTATAAAAAGATATGCATGGTCAAACATAAAAAAAGTCCGTGTCTAATTGAGAACCTCCTTTTTTTTTAAGTCGGTTAATAATCTATAGAATGAGAAACGTATGTAGGTACTTAAGATTCATAAAAAGTATTTGTAGATCACTTGAATATTCGTAATATTAGTTAACGATCGGGCTCAACAAGTTTTCTTCCTTGCACATCCACCGTTACCACCAGCAGTCATAATATCCTCACCTCCAACAAGGTGTACCTACCTACTCTCCCTCAGCAGAATTAAATTTAGGGTTAGGGTCCATGCTAGTTGACGCTAAAGTCTTTACTTTAGCGTAAAACATTTCATCATGCATCTTTATGCATGATGAAATTTTCTTACTTTCCCGACAAATATTATTATTTACTTGACACTGGTGGACGATCTTTACCCCAAAACACGTTTCTAAAGTGTATCGCTATGCTTCAAGTCGTACCGATGCACTGTAAAGGTCTATCCACACATATCAAGGCCGTGCCCGGAACGTGTCAGGGCCGTGGCCGTGCTAAGACCGTGCATCCGGGTCCCGTCAGGCTGTACCCCTCAGTCACCAAGTTGTTATAATATATATACATTTTACTAGCGGGCCCAGCAGACGTTGTCCTGCCCTGAAATTAATAAAACGATTACAGCGCCACCTACCGGGTCCAATTCTGAATCTAAACCATTCTCGAATTCACTGGAACACATTCAAATACTTTCATCGAAATCGGTCCAGCCGTTTAGGAGGAGTTCACTTTCATACACAACCCCAGAAGATTTTGATTTAGAAGATAATTATAACATTTAAGCGTACCGCTTCTATTAAAAACTCGTCATCCATTCTTTTTTTTTTGCGCTACGTGCTTGGAAGGTATACTCCGTCGCCGGCCCGGACACGGACGTGTGTGAACGAGTTCATATAAAATGTTCACGACATTTTTTTAAGCACGGACACGGTGCGTCCACGTCCCTGATGTGTGTGGATATAGCTTTAGGCAAGGATTAATAATGTGGGATGTGGACTCAGCGATCATTGTGCCGATAGTTGTCACAGCCAATGGAGCCTCGACCAACATCTAAGGAGGCTCTCGTTAGGCGGCTGGATCAAGGGCTTGATTCAGAAGGCACAGTACCTACTTCTGGACACGGCCCGCATTGTCAAGAGGTTCCTCTCTCTGGAGCCCTGACCGCCGGTAGCTTGGACCCTGTTCCCGGTACCGGTGGGCTACTAATTTTATATTTTTAAATGATTTTTTTTTTATTAATATTTAAAAATGTAAATGATGTGTATTTAAGATGAATAAATGAGAATAATAATAATATCATAGCTTGTAGTTCACACTTCGGAAAGTAAACAAAACCAACTATCCAACTATCTCCAATAAATGGGCCACGGGTATGGTACCATATCGGTATAAATGATAAAAAATATTTCATCATTGGCTTGCACAACATTTATTTATTTTTCTATTCAAATCACCACGCCAATTCTTAAGAATATTTAAGTACGTACATGTTGATTGTTACTGTATGTCTATGACCTCTCGTGTCTAAAGTACGATGAATAGGGAAATCATAACTAAGTTTCAAGGATATGGACTTGGACCTACAAACGTAACGTAACGAATTACTTACTTACGTCATTTTTATCAACTACACGTCATTAGGTACTTACTATTTTAAGATACGGACATTTTTCACGTGTATATGAACTTTGACGTGAGAATTAGTCATTATTTTAGATACCTACTTACCTAGGTACAAGAAGACTAAGTTAAGGCTTAAATTTTACGTCATATCAAAAACAAAGGCATATTATGTCGTTTATTTCAGTCAAAATCATACCTATTAGTTCAATTAGACCATTAAAAGGCACTTTCAAATGGTAGTTTTGTATAGAGAAGCACGGCCAAGGAACTCCTCCATGGGTATTTAATTTTAATAGATCCATTCCAAGATACATTCTTACATTTCTTACTAAGTCCAAATGAATTTGCGTGACCACAGTTGAATTTAAAGCAGTGATGTTAATTAATTAGTGTACGTTAAACTTGCTTTTTGCGTGGTCTCCGCTAAGGGGGTCGTCTGCTTTACTGGTCATCAAACCTATGGAAAAACGACGTTTATGACGACGTGGAAATATTTAAATAATAGCATAAAAGCCTCCTGTTTGAACTAATTAAAAAAAAAGGGTAAAGAAAACTTCAATGAAAGTAAAATTGTCCTTTTACGTACTTAGTACTAAAATAATCATGTACTTACTTAACTTTATTTATACATAGATATAAATTATAATTGTTAAACAAATTGTTCGTGCGCCGGCTAAAATAAATATCACATAATCCCTACAAACGAATCTTGCTAAAATTTTAACTTTGTTAAACATTTTATAAATATTACTTAGAATGTAGCTATGTGTTACACCTTGTGTAATATAATATTACCAATACAATCATATTTAAACACATAAAATAACTAAATAGGTATCCTCATGTTTATTATCACTGCTTCCGCGACCCGACCTAAATCAAATTCCGGCCGGATTCTCGATCGCGATGCTTTCAGCCATCGATCACGCTTCAATCCAAAGTCCTCAGCAGTTCTTAAGCAGCTCCTAAGACGGAGGCTGTTCCTGATACGATATGTTTTCATCTTCATACTGAATATTTGGGTTTTGTTGTGTAACAATAAATATGGGAGATTTTAATTTTCGAGGAACGGGTGGCGGTGAAGTGGAGTAACTTCTCTGTTGAGGCGTAGTATTCTGCATTTTAACACGAAACATGACATTATCTATTTCGTGCATCGCTAAATCACGTTGGTGTTCATCTAACTTTCTCAATTTCTTTGCTAACAACTGGCCGTACAATTCATACTCGTCCATTTCGCTCTTCACGCCACCTGCGTTCTTCAGATATGTAACAGCTTCATCCATTCGCTTCTTTGCATAATTAATGTCAGAACTATTCTTGTTTCCGATGATTTTCTGACACGGCGATGCTGTCTTAGTTTGTCTGATCATTGAGGTAGGTTTTTCCCCAATGTTAACGTTTCTATTAATGTTAGTCGTATGATCCGGTATTCCTGGTTGTGTCGTATAATTGCCCGTGTTTGTGAAGTACTGAAACAATGAAATTACTTTAGCACGTAGGTACGTGTATGAGGAGCACCTACCTAATTCAATCAGATAAACACACATCTACACCTAAAGACTACTTGCTAAACTACTCGTTCACCATTTATTTCTGAGTAAGTATCACTTCCAATTGCTCTCGAGTCTGGAGAATGCAACTACTGACTACTTCGATAGATAGATAGGCACCTATAGTATGTGAGGCAAGGGCGTCGCCAAGGGGGGGCGGTAGGGGCAGCTGCCCCCCCCTAGAGATTCCAAAAGGTTTATGTGCCTTTGACTGTATTTAAAATTCATACTTTTCCTATCCACCAAATAACAATTTGCCCCCCCCTAGGCCATCAGCTGGCGAGTCCTGGCGACGCCCTTGATGTGAGGTCAGATGACACTCGCAATAACAATATTCTCTTTCCCGACCGAATTTCGGTCACGGCGGGCAGCCAATCTTCATCAATCAATCAATCGAAACTCCCAAAGTACGCAGAAGATGTTTAAGTGCGTGTATAAACACCGTGTGGTGTCGGACGTAAAGAATAGCACCATCCCATATCTTCCCGTGGGTGTCGTAAGAGGCGACTAAGGGACTTACCAGAGAATGGGCAGCAGCGTTCTCTGTGCTTTTGTAACAACCATACTGCGATCGCCAATCCGCCTGCCAAGCGTGGCGATTATGGCAAAACCCCCCTATGGGGAGGCCTATGTCCAGCAGTGGACGTCTTTGGGCTGAAATGATGATGATGATAAACACAGGTGCACTTCCTCTTCTGTCACTCTCATAGTCCGGTGGGACAGCAATTCGATATGACCGGGAGTGATCAAGCGCAAAACCAATGACTACATGATTTCCGAGACACGGGGGTGTCATACCTCTAAATTTGTTACTAAAGATTTCCCAATGGGAAAACTAAATAACACTTTTTTGCCCGATTACAAAATCGAACCTAAGACCTCATTGCTCGGCAGTTGCTCTTTGCACCACGCGACTAACCGCGTATTCGCAATATGCTCTATACGGTATGCGGTAGGTCCATCCTATGTAAATAATAATACAATTTATAACAGCTGAACAAGCTTTTCCGATAGGTACTAGAACCATTCTGGTAAAATAATAGTTCCAGTACCATAGCGGAAAAGCTTGTTTTTTTTTCTATACGAAACCGTGTTCGGAACCCTTTCCGGTGCTCTTGACTAGCCTATCTAACTAAATGGTAATGAAATGATTAGTCATAGCTTGTAAGTTAGATACTGCTGTTCATTTTTGTACCTACACTACCTAATTCACCAGTAATCTATTTCTATTCTGACAACAAGATATGTGGGTACCAAATAAAGCCAATGTTATATCGCCTTCTGCGACGTATGTACCAAAGTTTGGTTACCAAACAGCCAAACCCACAAATAAAATGGTTATGGCATTACGCAATTGGGTCCAATTTGGTCCAATATTTACAATTTATACGTGTACCTACTTTATAAAAAATACAAACTAGAATAATGTTTGTAATTATGTACTCAACAAGTTTAATAACGGCTGTTACTAAAATTATGTAACATGATTGTTTAGGTACCTCATTTTCCAATTGGTTTGTGCTATCACATTCGTATTTGCCGCCAAGAAAACTCTCCATAAGTGAATATGCGAACCAAGTTGTGCGATATCCCGGTTGAACTTTCTTCTTGCCGAGGTGCATCCTGAAGGACGTCATTAGGGATTCCTTCTTCTTTTTTAGATCAGTAATGGAACAATGTATACTTAAAGATGCCTGTATTCTGAGCCAGGATTCGGCAACTTCGCTTCTATTTCTGTGCAGAGGATGTTTTGGATCCCATAGATGTTGCTCCCTTCTGTAGAGTTCCAAGAATTCCAACACAGTATCACTATTCCACGACATTTTCAATTTTCAGTCTTCAACCAAAACAAGAACCACACAGAGGTCTGCTGACAGCCAATCAGAACACGTCGCTCGTCCAATGTTTGTGTATGAGTACACGTGTGCTGGCCTCGTTCCACAAATTTTGCGATCAATGTTCGTCATTCATTGGCATTTGGCCACCAACCAATAATATTGGATGAGGTTGATGAAGGCAGATGAAGGTATGATTGGTGTAACTTAAATAAATTACGGAAATTAAAAAATAGATTGCTTGTTACCAGAAAATTTATATAATAAAGTAGACATCTATAATTTAAAATAATATGCCCAAATAAAATAGAAATATTATTATTTCCCATCTCTTTCCAGCCAATCTTGATCAATGGTCAGCTATCTCTTTCATTCAGAGTGTGACCATCCTATAAATGGTGAATCTGCCACAGACTGGGCCAAAAATCTGCCAAAATCTGCCATACTTGGCGCCAAAAATGCCAAAAATATGCCTTCATGGAAACGGAAAAAAGACACAACGAATTCAATGAAATTGCTTTAATCAACCAAAATATTAAACAATTTTCTTATGCATTGTTATAATTTGTACCTTAGATTATTGATAGGTCTCCGCGTGCTAAACTCTGGACATGAATGACGCTATCCTCTTCCTCTGGAGTCGTAGCACGCGGAGACCTATCAATAATCTGAGACCTATACACTACTTCCTCTACGTATCCGCCTTTGCCTCGAAATTAAAGCTGACACAATGTTGATTTAGGTAGCTATTCCTTTTGTTTTCTTTAAATTCACCTGAGAGAAGATTCTTTCGTACGAAGCATTGGCCATCGGAAAACATAACTATCTCGAAATTTGTAATGGTTGGATATTTTGTAGCCCCATTCGCGTACATAGTTTTGCGAGCTTTACAAAATGCAACATCCTGGTCATCCTAAACCATTGTCTACCAAGAAGAAGGCAAGGAATTTTGCTCCCACTAAGGTCGACAAGAACACTCGTATTTTATCTTCATAATTAATGATTTGTTACACAGAACCGCACACGATACACATCAAAAGAGAATGAGGTAAAATCAAAAGTTGATTGGAAACCAAATCAATAAATAAGATTAGAATATGAACACTATTCCAGTTCGATTAAAGTTCATAATCATATGACGCACATGTTTAAAAACAGGACAAGCTGAAAATTCCCCATGTAATTTGGCCATGAAACAGAAGCTGCCAGTTCAATGAAATCATTTGTAATCTAATTAGGTATATTATATAAAACCTGATATAATTACTTTTTGAATAATGAATTCATTGAAAATTCACATTGGGTATTGTGAATTTTCTTGAAATCTTTTAAATCTGCCGAAATCTGCCACTTTTGTAAATCGTCAGCATGATCTGCCACAGACCAAAATTAGGAGTGAAATCTGCCAAAATGGCAGAAATCTGCCACGAATGGTCACACTAATCAGGAACTTCAATTTTTTGTAGTGTTGCACGGTTGCGTTTTATTTATGGTTTGTTCAAGTTTGTTGTAACAAGTCGATTTTGAGGACCGATATAATCTTAGAGATTTTAAATTCACAAACATTACGTACGGAAACCTTAGCTGCGTAATTATTCCGTTTTATCGTCGTCAGCCACATAAGCAATTGTTTTTAATATGAATAATATTGTGAATAATAATATCCAATCAGTTATTAGTTTTTTCTTAATAATATATAATAATTTTAGTGAGTTTAATTAACTGTGCTCGTAGTCGTGTGCTTATCCCATCCCTAACTTTATCTGATCAAAGTCCAAACAAAGCCTGAATCATTTTATTATAAATAATTATTCATCGTCACTCGTACGTGTACATCGCGTATATATTTTCTATTTAATGATCAGTTTACTTCAGTCAGTCGCTTGAATCGTATTGAACAAGTAAAATTATTATTGAGAATTTCGAATTGTTCGAATTTTAGAAAGTATTTCTTAACTTCAAAAGTTCCGTGATTTTTTTTTATAAGGTAGGTTGAAAACTTTTTACTATTATTAAGGCAAAAAGATATATTACGAAATTCGTTATTGTGCCATTTTCAAATATGCTTAATTGTAATTTATTAACTCTGCGTTGCAATTTTCTGAACGCGCTTGCTAATAGTTTTGCTACTACCAATATCTAATTTGGTTTGTAAATGGATATAAGACTTTCCTACAAACTAGGAATCCGATTTTAAAAAAGGTTCCTTCTTTCAAATAGATTTAAAATCAGATTTTTCCATCAATAACTTTACTTTTCTCTCACATTCCAGATCTTTCCTTGTAGAATGATGTCTACCCTCTACCTTAAAAAATAATTAAACATTTTTCTCTGATACAGATGGCTACTGAAGTGAGTGCCCCGTCGATGCCGCAGCTACAGTCGGTGCAAAAGGCCATGGCACTGCCCACAGTTGGAGCTGCCGTTGGACAAGTTGGAGCCTTCTACACTAAAGTTAAAGGTAGGTGTACCATGACTTTTCTAATCCTAAACTTTTGTAGGTACTACAAGCACAGGTGGAGGTCTTTGAAAGAGACCTATATGCCCAGCAGTTGTCTAAAGGATAATGATGTTGACTAAAAGTTGCATTCTATGTGTATCTAAGGTTTTCACTACACCAGACACTCACACTGTCTAAATATAAAGCTTTTCAAGTATTTGTTTTTTCTTCTGAAATAAAAATGTAAAAAAAATAATTAATACTTACTGACAGATTTTATTCTATTCACACCAACACGTTTTATTAAAATTTTTAGTGCTAGGTAACTATAAGAAATAATTACCTGTTAGTTAAATTTCAATCATCAGGTAGATCCATACTTCATAATACTTTTTGTGGGTAATATATTTTAATAAATTATCACACTCATTTATGCATGTTAGTGAAAGCACAAGACAAATACAAACTCTATTATTGCCTCTATCTGCTGATCAGCACTAAGCAAAATATTTTTTTTCACTATTCAAAATTTTTGATCTACCCTCTGTTGTGATATGTAAAAATGTGACTTTATAAAATTTTTGTTTGTGAGATATAAAGTAAAAAAAACCAAATGAATTCCTTGTTTTCAAATGCATACATCTGTTTCCCTAATACCTATTTAGTATTGTGTTTGTGTATTCTTGGGTTATTGTAGAAAAAACCACCAGTACATTTGAAAAACTGCCCTTTTCATAGGCATCTTAACAGTTTTGTCACTAAACTAATACTAATAATTTGAGATTGTAAATAAACAAAGCTACATCCAGATTGCGCAGGTTGACAATCTTGGTATTGCTAAAAATCTCATGCACTGGCCACCTGTTTACTATGGCGGGAACTACTCTAATGCTTACACAAGAGACGAAGTCTAATACAAAAACTCTTACAGGAGCCCACTCTTTACTAGAATGGGCACTATCAACAGCCGAGGCGGGCGTGTACCGCGCAGCGAACACAGCAGCACCCTACGTAGCGGGTCCCTTGGTTGCCGGCGACGCCAGGGTGGCCGCTGCCCTGGATGAGCTAGAGCGCCGCGTGCCCATCGTCACGGAACCCCCCAAGGTCATCGTAGAGACCACCAAACAGGCAGTCTTGTCCAGAATCTCACCACATGTTAATAAGGTAAGGGTTCTTTGATTTTTTATTTAAGGTTGCAATCTGTCTGTTTGAAGTTTTGGTCGATTCTGCAACCATTCTCCGACAGTCGTTTCTCCTTTGGACTGTTCACCGTCAGGACGTTTCGTTTTTGAGAGATTCGTCGATATAACGTTTCACCTATGGATGTTTCGCCGACAGACTGGTTCGCATTTGTTTGTTTCGATGACAGGACTTTTCAACTATGGAATATTCGTCGTCAGATCGTTTTGTCTACGATTGTTTCGACATGGCTTTTTCACTATTTAACTACAAAGCCACCAAAAACCTACTAGCTTGCTACAAAGACATGAAGAAAGAAAATGTTTTAATGTAAGACCACCTTTACTTTTAATGAATGGTATTTATCTATTACCAACCATATTCTTCTATTTTGTTATTGCAAACATTAGCATAAACGTATTTATTTATTTATTTTAAAAAATGAGTTTATTACAACTGAGTACCTACACATTTTAAAGCCAAACTAAAAAAAAACTTCATTGCTTTCATCTAGAGTGCACACAAAAGTTTCTCGAAATAACTTTCTTTTTGTAACATTGCTAGTCTTATCTTTTGTTTTTATATTTCCCCAATGTTTGCAATAACACAGACTGTCTGAGAATGCTTGCAGAATCGTTTTGGACGATCGAAAATTATCCTATCTTTAGGCCTTTGTTCACACGGGCGCTATTCCAACACGCGTTAAAAAAGCGTAACATGTAAAATCACAACTAAAATCGAACAGTAATATTTTATCATCTACCCTCATTTAGATTTACATATTAGTCTATTAGCGACGCATCGTGCATGACTTAACTTATTTTGCAACAAAATCGAGAATCAGTGTATAGGTATTTATGCATATTTATGTGCATGAATTTCCGCCAGTTGCAGTAATGAATAAAACAAAACATAATTTTGCCAGTTAAGTAGGTAAGACTGTATTATCATCAATATTTTGTTGATTATTATTTTATGTAGATCACATTCCTCATAATCGGTAATCGTTCGTTTTGATATCAGTATTCAAAGTCGAATGTATTACAAGAACATTCCGGACGTGGACATTCCCATTATCTCAGACTTCAGGAAGTGGTCCAATATAAGCAAGCAGGTCCAAAGTACACGTCTATTACCGACAGGATGTCGCACTATCACTGTCGCAGGCGCAGTAATAAGTCGCACACAATGCAATGTTATTACATTTATAACGGATCGTCACTCGTGAGTGTCGTGAGCTGTTTATGTTTATAAAACGTGAAGCTTGCATCAAAGTAGGTATGCAGTGTCATTTCCGTTGGTCGGAAGCGATCGGACCGGTTTGAGGCTGGAAACTATCAACTTCGCCATATGTGGCCATGTAGGTACTCATTCATAACCGGTAGTTTTTGTATTGGTTGCGGTTCTTCGATATGTATTTTCTGTTACAACAGTATTTTTTCATGTCGTCACCGCTGGTGGTCAACGATGGCGTCATAACTTAAAGATGTTTACAGAAGATTGGCCGAGAAGGGTTTAGGGTAGAGTGAAAAGCTATAGGGGAGACCTTTGCCTAGCATTGGGACATGTCTGGAGACGGAGGTTGTATGGCCATTCAACTTGTATTTACAACATCTTCAACGAAACACTGCCACATCTTCTAGCTTTCCGCAAGCATCACGACGGTGACCGGTGACGACGGACCGGACGACCGGACCAATTCTACTAACTGTTAGGAACGTTTGCATTGTAATCTCAAGAATTAGCCTTTACTTATCCGTATTAATATTATACCTACCTAAGAAAATTCCTAGATAAATTACAATTCCTAAATAGGGTATTTTACTGTATACGAGAAAAAATCTATAAATATGTTATTGAGACAGTTTAGGCATAAAGCAGTCGGAAAATGTAAGTTTTAGATCATAAAATAACAAAACAAATTTTAAAATTCAATTCAAAGTTTTCAGTATTTTTAATCTGTTATAAAACACCGTGAAATAGTAGCGGCCATGTTATTGCGTCATACGGCTGTGTAAACAAAGAATTGTAAACTGTCAGTCAACCGATTGGCGTAATATAGGCTTTGTACTTTTATTATTATCGTAACCAATGAAATTTTTTCATTATTACACCTATTACAAAATATGCTTTAATTTATTTTTAAAAGATATACAATTTTCATATTTAATATGAGCTCATTTGATACATAACGAACTGACGTCATTTACGCTGAGCAATATGGCGTCCAGTAAGAGGCGTTTTCGTCAAACTACGCGCGAAATTTGAAAATTTAAAATTAAGATGCATATTTATGGCACTTATCGATTGAGTAGAAATTTTGTGTTTTTTTTTGGTGGCATATTAGCACTACAGAATTTCATTGAGACACTTTTCAAAAATGAGTGTAATACCCTATTATTGGCCAAGTGCAAGTCGGACTCTTGCACACAGGGTTATCTATACAACATTAGAATTAAATACTATATTAAAACATTTTGTTTGTTGTATGGGAGCCCCCTTAGATATTTATTTTATTCTGTTTTTAGTTTTTTTTGTTATAGCGGCAATAGAAATACATCATCTGTGAAAATTTCAACTGTCTAGTTATCACGGTTCATGAGATACAGCCTGGTGACAGACAGCCAGACGGACAGTGGAGTCCTAAGACTCCACTGTCCTGTGTGTGTGTATGTATTACTAATAATTAATTAAATAATTTATTTTTAATTAGAATGTTTTGGATTTCTCTTCACTTACATTGTTTTCACATATAGAAGCAACAAGAATAATGTAGCCTGGATTTTGTAAAAGCTTGATTGAAAAGAGTGTCCGTGGAGTTTCTTGCTCGTTCTTCTCCATAGAGACCTACCCTACGTTTTGGAACGAGCAACCAGCTTCAATTTTTTTTTTTTGACTATTCAAAACAAAAGTGCCTGCAAATGGTTTAATTGAAATAAATGCTTTGACTTTGACTAATAATAGGGTCCAATTTTTTGCCTTTGGGTACGGAATCCTAAAAAAGGCGAACAAACGTCGACGATTTTTTTCACCTTTTCGCTCCGTAGGTAACTTGAAAGAAACTCAAGTTTTCTCTTAACACTACAGGTGCGCCGCCGCCGTTAGTCATGTAACCGATGTTGGTACCGCAGTGGGTGATGTAACTCCAGTACATTCCTGTGTATCGCAGTCGCGCATGGCGTGTTGGCGCTATCTATTCTAAACCATCACGTTGTTGTGGTTACGACGCCGTGTGACCAGAGATAACAACGTCATAGGGTATTAGGTTATTTTCAATGTTAATCGATTTGAAAATTGAAGGCTGCTCGTAATATCAATCTTGGTTAGGTACTTTAGAAAATACGTTTTCCTGGAGTTGCGTCCAAGTTAATAGGTAGTATTTTCGTGGAGATGCAGTCATAAGAGTAACACCGAAAATCCGGAAATAAAACTAGCCCCCATATAAATTAATCCGGACCAAAGTTATGCCAAACTTAAAATTAAAAAATGTAACTTTTAACTGTTACCTGACAGAGTTCTAGGGCTTCTATATGATATTCACTCACTTTTGAGACAATGTAGGTACCTACTTCCATATCTAGGTCGACTAGGTTCTAGCAATTAAAGCATTCGAGTCACAATTATTATTAGTAACTTACTAGCTGACTCAACAGACGTTGTCTTGTCAATTGATTTTTCATTTTTCTCATCGTATAAACCTTCCCTGGATTTCCACAAATATTTCAAGATCAAAATGAGCAAAGTCGGTTCAGCCGTTCTCGAGTTTTAGCGAGACTAACGTACAACGATTCATTTTATAGATTTATGTCAATAAAAAAATATTATTCATTCATACAATACATGTCTTGAAGTATTGCGTACCTACCTAGCGATTACTTACGTAGAGATAGGTAGATGTGAACAGTTATTAAACTCAATGCTTTAGGTTGCGTTTCCACCAGAGATCTGTGAGGTTGCGTAGCGAGAGATATTGTTTGTGATAATGACCAATGATAACGCTCCATTGTCATAACGTGTACTAAGCTAGAGCTGTAATTGGCTAGTTTCACATACATCCTCGCACATCTCTATTGGAAACGCAGCCTTAAGGATAGCAATCGAGGATATCATCTATCAGACACATCAAGTATATATCTGACAAGTCTTTGGCTTGCACAAACCTAGCCAAAACTAGGAGTACCTAGTACCACATGGCATTAGGTACTTCTAGGTACCAAAGATCCCACGCTCACTAGCTAAATACTTACATGAAAGATAAATAACAGGTTAATGCAGATGTCCAAGTAAACAGGTGGCTATAAATATAACAAAAACTGGTTTGTATGCAGTTGGTCTGTTATACTTACTTCGTGGCATTCGGTAGCGCCTAGTTAGGCCGGTATTATTTTTATGACGGTCGAGATACGTCCCGCGCTGTACAGATAAGATAAACTGCTGTGTCGGGACAATCACTCGGTGGACAATGAACCGGAATAGAAGGACCTTGCTACGTTTAATTAGTATCGTTCTAACTGTTTATGGCTTGCCTACCAAATATAGAATAGGAAGCAAAAGCCTAGTTTTCTAATATTGGGCGAAATTGCCAAATACCAAGGGCAATAAGCAACTGTTTTGAACCGCTATTATGCACATATTAAGGTGCACATCACCGTCTAAAAATCAAACTTATTCAGTCTTTGCCACAATTTTAAAAATAAGTAAGTTAGGAATATGGGGAAATTTAAACATGAGAATAGCTAAGCAGCAGAAATACTAGGCTAATCATTGTGGTTTTTTTTAAATCGTCTGCTCTGTCAGCTCCTGTAAGAAACCTTGCTTCAATATTTAGATTAAATCTCTAGAAAAAATGGATTTCTAAAAGCGGTTTGGAAGAAGCCACTGCATCCGTAGTAACTCTCTTGTTGAACTGCTAACTTTCTGGATCATTCTCTTTAGCCATATTTTACAATACCAAAGAAAGCAAAGAAATCAGTCTTGTTTACTTTTTTTATAATAGTCATGCTGTGCACACTTATTTAGGAATACAGTCAACCTGAACTACCGACCCGCCTTAAACTTAGTGTTACCTATGCATGCAATGCTAATGCATTGTCTGTATTCTGTTTTGTGTTTCTGAAATAATTTCACGTCATGAAAATTGATACTTGTTTTTACGTGAGCTGGGTCTCACTTGTTTACATACTTACGTACGGTCACCAAAGGAGATAAGTATCCATGTCGCCGGAAACAGTTGAAGTTTACTTAGAAACCGGTAGGTTTTTATGAATAAAAAAAAATACAATTTATAGAGAATAAACAGTTCAATGATTTAATAAAATTTCATTTGAAAGCCCCCATTGGTTTCTAAGAAATCTTCAACTATTCCCGACGACATGGATACTTATCTCTTTTGCGTACTGTACATACGTAGTTAATCTGTAGGTAGTTTACGACAAAAACTTTTGTAGGTCACACTCAATGTTAAATATTCAAGGCTAGCTGGAGACTGTGGACTAAAGTCCGTATTAGCCGGCACTTCACATGGCGTATTTGTACAAATATTCGCCATATTTGGATAACACAAAATGTACCCTACAGTTATTGAAATAAAGTTCATTTTGTACTATCCAAATAAGGCAAATATTTGCACAAATACGCCATGTGAAGTGCCGGCATTACATGAATTAGGAGTTAGATAGTTGACTGTTTATAATTTTGAACACCTTTTTAAAGCTTTTGTAAGTAGTCACGGACCACAGTTTCACAATTTAAACAATTCCACGGACCCCTTTGACACAGGGGGGGGGGGGGGATATTTTAGGAAAAGAACACAAGCCTTATTTCGAGATCATGTCTTGGCCGAGAAATGCTGAGTTTACTACAAAATTTCCTAATAAATAGAGTTAACGGACCTACTGCGGACCCCTGATACACATGCTACGGACCCCAGTTTAAGAAACCCTGCATTAGGTACAGTAGCAATACAATTTGTCCAATCATTGCGTCATAAAATACCTAAACCAATTTAAAATTTTGCTGCATTCGGTTGTCCAAATTTTTCCATTGACGTGTGAATCTAAATATAACATTATAAATTCCGTCCTTTAGAAACATCACATAAAATCAACGACCTCTTTCAAACGTTTACAAAGGGCTCGTTCGTTAAATAATGGCATTATTTTAATTGACCGAAATAACGTTGATACGTACCTATATCAATGCCAAATAACGCTCAAATGAACCTTTCACATAAATATGTAAGGCTGATGTTTACGTGACTTGCAATATTTTCTGTTTTATTCCACGATTCGGGATTGGGATTGTATAATTAAAATCTTTTTGTCTATTAGCTGCTAAGAATAATTCCTTCTTTGATGTCTATTTGTCTAATTAATATAATAATAATAATAATAATATGTGGGGACATTTTCACACACGGCCATCTGACCCCAAACTAGGGAGACCCTGTACTATGGGTGTCAGACAGCTGATATACATACACAAATACATTTTTTTTTGTAAATACATACATATATAGATAAACAACACCCAGACACAAGGCGAACAGACGTGCTTATCACACAAATGTTTACCCTGGGCGGGAATCGAACCCGCAACACGCTGCGCAGCAGTCGATCGCTCAGCCACTGCGCCAACCGTGTCGTCAATTCAGCCCTGTAGCAGTTCATATCTGCCTCCATGTTCAGTATCTTGACGTCTTGATTATTTCTAAAGCTGAGCTCATCATGAGCAGTTACAGTGAAATTGTGTTTTGCTATAGCCTCCATGATCAAATTAATGACTTCAAAAAAATTGAATCGATTACCAAACCGCTCATATGACCTTCAGTAACATCTAACCAAGGCCCTCCTTCTCTTGTTCCACATATTGAGCCACAACCTTCTTCCCCAGGTCTGCACAGCTCGAGTAGCCGCGGAACAGCGCGTCAGCTCGCTCAAGGAGCTGTCCTGGGCTAAAGCCAACGCACTCCTGTCGACAGCATACGGTCAGAAGGCGGTGAGCAGCGTCGATACCGGTGCAATGTACGCGATGCAGCTACTTGACCACTACCTACCTCCCGTTGGTGTTCAGGAAGAGCCTAGCAGTAAGTTTCCTGTTACTATAGATCTTTATTTGCTTAGCAAGTAGCTGTACAAAATATAGGTACAATTACCAATTACGTTTATAAAGTTCTAATTTAAATACGTCCGAATATCAATCGAAACGCACTTTCTGTTGCTACATATACCTTCAGAGTGACAGAGAAACTATTTGAGCTGCATTTGAAAAGTTCGGCTGTTTGCAAACTAACAGCTCAATCCCTTGAGATGATCTCGTGAGGGCGTTGGGTGTAGCATCCACCCGATTCGTCCCGAGGGTGTCGTAGAACGGGACTAAGGGAAAATCCGGAAGTCTGGCAGCAACGGCTTCTGTGTACCAGGCCTTTGTTCAACAGTGGACGTCTTCCGGCTGATGATGATGAACAACTCAATATCATGAAAATTATAAAAATATGTGCGTAGTATATGTATTTCCAGCTAGGTTTTTATGTCTAAGGATTAGATTATTAACCAAGTAGTCAATGCTACTAACATTAACATTAAGGCGTCATCTCCATGGGCGAGAGGAATCACGGAGATAGTCAGGCCGTGCATCAAATTATCTCCGTGATGATATCGTTGTGGAGATTGATTCATAGACAGCGAGACTGCGCCCATTAGCCGGGTCCACACCAGACGATCCAAATTGGATCAACAATCCCGTGATCCGCGATCGTTATGCGTGGAGCGTACTAGGCCAATCCAGTTTGTTGAAACTGCGATCCTGAACTACGCTCCAAGCGATGTATAGGCGATCCGTGATTCAGTCGAACTCTTGCTGGAGATGGGGTCACACGTACAGCGGCGACCTTTATTTTGCTTATAAATATTTGCGCCAAAGATCACAGAAACAAAAAAGACGGTTCCGGGTGATAACGATATACAAAAATCGCTTGGAATACGGGGCTCGGCTTTACACAGAGTTAATTGGCAATGAAGTTGAAAACAATTTTGCAAAAATTTACAATAATCAATTTGAGATATTGAATTCGTAATTGAAAAACAAGATAAGAAAGAATGATCAATAATCAATTTGAGATATTGTGTGCGTTATTGAATAACAAGATAAGAAAGAATGATACAAATTATCGAGATGCTATTGCTGTGAAGGATCTCTTCTGTAGCCTCCCGCCAAAGACCGCATTTTTTCTTTGTTATCCAAATTCCGAGAGATCTGACGCCAAGCATCGTCTCTTACACCCCTATTAGTGTAATAGCCATCGTTTGGGTCTCATAAACATTTATATTCCTTGCATAGGGATATTATCGGCGACTTTGAGAGATATCCATGTTAGCTGGATCGCGCGAACCACATACACAATAACACAACCGTCCACACCGCGCGCTTCCTGAGGCAGGCCAAAAAACAGATCGACCGCGGCAAGAAGCACGCGCTTCAATTGACAACATTTCAAAACTGACACGACCTTAAAACAAAAATACCATTTCTTTATTTTCGTATCCTGAGTCCAAATATATATATTTTTATATTTTTTTATTTCTTCATTTCTGAGAAAAATAAGTAAAACCAAAAAGCATGTGATGACGTCACATATACGGTGGAATGAAGTATTTTACTTTTGCATAAGCATTTCAATAGTTCATATATGAAAACATTAACGTCAAATAAGACGCATGTCAATGTCACATATATAAATAGTCTAATAATAATTATAGTTTTTTGACGGGTCACAGTAAACTAAAGGATAAAACGCTATTCCACCGTAAGTATGACGTCATTCGTCGCTTACGTCTTTTTAGAATACACCTAATTTCAAAGTTAAAATTATGAATAAAAAGTACATAATTTCGAAAAACGGAAAAATACGGGTGCCCTAAATTTGTATTTACTTTTATATAACGTAATAATACAAGAAGGTTAAAAATATGAAATGTTGTCAATTCGTGCGATTGGATCGCGCGCGTCACGTCCACGCCGACCGCGCTCCTGCCGCGCGCGATCTGCGAGCGTTGAATCGTCCGATGTGGACCCGGCTATTGAAATCACCCCTAATGTAGCTTATTACAGAACTTTTGTGTTGATTCATTATGTATACTATACAATGCAAGCGTGGATAATATTATAAAAGAGAGAAAAAATCAATGCGGGTGAACTGTTACATTTTGCTGAAGACCCACATATTATTAAGTACTATAATTAAAAAGTGACAACCACTTTCAAACATAGAGCGTTTAGTCATTCTGAATATTATTGTGACCAAGATTTAGAAATGTAAAAACGGATGGTGACCAATCTGGCGTAGGTACAATAATATTTAGTATCCGATTTCTTGAATGAGTCATAAGCAGTATAGATTGAGTGACCAATCTATAAAATTCTAGAAATGATAAGTGAAATAAATATTGTTGCACAATGCTCTATGATTGTATCTTATCGTAATCTAGAGATAAATATGTAGTACCTAACAGGATTTAGAAGTTAAGTACATTTTGAGGACAATATACCTACCTACTTGGCAATAATTATCATGAAAGTACCTATTTGACGACACGGTTGGCGCAGTGGCTGAGCGATCGACTGCTGCGCAGCGTGTTGCGGGTTCGATTCCCGCCCAGGGTAAAACATTTGTGTGATGAGCACTTGTGTTTGCCTTGTGTCTGGGTGTAGTTTATCTATATATGTAAGTATTTACAAAAAAAAAAATGTATTTGTGTATGTATATCAGCTGTCGGACACCCATAGTACAGGGTCTCCCTAGTTTGGGGTCAGATGGCCGTGTGTGAAAATGTCCCCACATATTATATATATTTACTGCTATTTCGAAGGAAGTCCGAGAACATTGCTTCTTGGACATACAATTTTTTGATCATCATCATAATATCGGCCGTAGGACGTCCACTGCTGGACAAGGCCTCCCTTAAAGTTTGCCAAAAAGACCGGTTGGAAGTGGCTTGCATCCAACGTATTTCTGGGGTCTTAATCAGGTATTCGGTTCAACTTTTGGGTGGACGTTCTACGCGGTCTCCATTCAAAAACTCGAATTGATACATTGCACATAAATCTATAATGACAAGTATATGAGGATACCCCAAATGCAGTACAAATGCAGATATCACAAAAAATGCTACGACCGGTAAACGCTTACCCTATTTTAGAACAGCGCTCACACAAAACTAACTTAGCCCTAAGTGCATGTCAACTTGTAGTTAGCTGAAAGTTGGCAGTGTTTACGAATGTAATGGTTTGTTAATTGTAGAGGAAATTGTAGCGGTGTCCAACGATCCGGCGCTACATACCGTGCAGACGGTGGGCCGCCTCAGCGCCGTGGCCGCGCGCCGCGTGTGGGCCAACCTCGCTTATAAAGTCAACGAGCTGAGAAACTCAGGTAATTATATTAAACACCATTATTAAAACAAATATCACACCTCCAGAGTTATTCTGTTACAATCTCCTTTGGTGAACAGCTAGATGAAGTGAGCTGCCATCCGTCCCGATGCTAGGGATTGACAAAGCAGACGGACGGATGACAGCTCACTTCACCTACGTGGTCACCGAGGGAGATTGTAACAGAATAGACATAGGTACTGTTTTCCCTAAAAAAGTGGGCAGAAGTGTTTTATAGTATACCCATGTTCTGTCAGTTGCTTTCAACCATGCATAAAAGCAGACTTCGGACTGTTAATAAGAAATTCATGATGGAAGAAAAGCCCAATGGTTGTTTCCACGTCTGGCTAGAGTTTAGCCCGACTGCTCCTAGCCAGGACCTCTAACGCTTAGGAGCACTTTTACGTATTGTTTTATTAATAATGTTCAAGGAAATAGTGCCCAACTTATAAAAAGTAGGAATGGGTATTGGTAGCAGAATTTTTAGTTTTCCTGGAAATAGCAAATTGTCCATTGTCCTGTTGAGACTGCTGAAGGTTCGCGTTTTTAATTATCAGTATAACTTTTCAACAAAACATAATAATCATTATATCTTTTAGGGCTAATTTAAGCCGAAGTGCGGCTACAACTAGTTTCAGCCGGCTACAACCGGTTAAACTTAGATGTATTCCACTTATCTTCGGTAAGAACTAGGCCTAGCCTTCATCATAGCGGCTAGAACTAGGTGCAGCCGCACACCGACGTCAGGGCCACCCCGAGATTAGGTTTGGTTCCTTTAAACCCAGCAGACAGACGACGGGTCTGTCTTCTTCTGCTCAATGGTTTCGTGCCCCAAGTCTCGAGGTCGCAAGTGAACCAAAGTTTAATCAACTGCTACCGGCTACACCTAGTTCTATCCGGTTAAATCTAGATGCAGCCGCACTACGTGTTTTAGCCGTAACATATCTACATGCGTAGGCATTACATGTTGGACGCAAAAACCTTTTATGATCAAAAGGCATTGCATTCTCTTGTTTTAAAACAAAAACATAACATCGATAACACAACTAACCTCTAATGCTAACGTACGTAAATCGATATTACTTTCTAAGCATTGCGTCACAGCCTGCAAATTGTACTAAATTGCACGTCAATCGTGTCACCTGCGTCACCGTTATCAAATGACTTGATATTTCAGGTGTGGAGCTGGACGTGCGTCGCTACCTCACAGCGTTGCTAGCCGCGCTCCACCTCGCCAACGTCACCAGCCAGCAGCAGCAGAGGGAGATGGACGAACAGGAGAAAGAGAAGCCCCAAGACGCGGAGCCCGCGCCCCCCTCCGCCGCACCCCCCAAGAACACTCAGGACTCCGCGCCTACCACCGCCAACCAAGTCAAAGCGACGCCAGAGTCGAAATCGACAGAAACTTCTAACAATTAAATCTTCATATATTTTTTATAATAATAATTATATTTCGTTTGTGTAAGTTGCACACGAGGTGTTATTTCTAGCGTCGGTTGCAGTTTTTAGTAGGAGCACTATCGCAATGTCCTTATGTTGTGATATGAAATGAGGTCGTGACACAGACTGCGTCTGCGCCGGTGTCGCACGGCCGCTAGTAGTAACATCGTGTGTGTCCTTAGAGTAAGCTATCGAGCCACAGTGGAGGTATACAGGCTGTACCCACATTGTTATGGCGCATTTAATTAAGTGTAATCATTTAATGTATTTCTATTTATCAAAGACTGTCAATATGTCTTCAATTTTGAAATATTTATCGCTTTTATACGGCATATTTTAATGAAACTATTTTGTATCGTGTAGCGAGTTTTGAAGCATATTATAATAAAAGATTTTATATTAAAATAAAACGAAGTTTGATTCTTAAATATTACTTTAATACGCATTATATTCCAAAGAGAATGTTATTTGTTTGATTGTTAGGCCTCTCGTTATTTGTAGATATGAAACGTGTGATATGAAATTAGAGTCTGACGTAAGACTTCGGAATTTACACAAATATTTGTATCTTACATAGCGCAATAAATATTGTAAAGTTTACAAATGTAGAAATGTATACAAATGATGTGGATTGAAACAGTCTTTTGCACACCGCGAGTAGGTGAGTGGCTGTCCGGCATTTATCAACACCAAGCTATTATATAAGAAGTTAAAACATTTGATGCCATTGCTTAATCCCGTAAAACCTGCTACATAGGTCCGAAGATACTTATCACAAATTCACAATAATGGCAATCAACAAAATGATTACAACAATTTTAAAAATTGGAGGGCTGTTATTGCGGAATGTACTGGTATACTTTGTAATATTGATCGTAAAAGAGGTTTACATAATTTGATCTACTCTATAATACGAATCACAATCAAAAGCGAAAATATATGAAAATATAAGTACCTACTATGTTTGCTTCTTTTGGCACAAACTATTATTAAGTGTTCCACCACTATTATACCCAGTGGCTAAACTTGATTTATAATCCTAACATGTACCATTCGTAATTATGTATATACATAATAACTAAAAGCGGTGCAAAACTCGTAATAGTACAACTAAAACTAAATTAAGTACATCAGTAGCTGCCAAGGTCATAAATAACTAAGCGTCAACAACCTCCCAAGTGCAGAAATGCTTTGTAATTAATAACTACTAATTAGGAATAAGCTCTTAAATGAATATAATGATGCAAATTAAACCACAGAACAATTAAATATTGTAACGCATCTGCAAGACTCGACTGAATACAATTTATATAGGATTTAAAAAATTTATAAACAACAAAAATATAGTGATCGCCATTTTGACAAAATTCTGTACTTAATATAATTTACATATTTATATTCATGTACAACGCAACTTTAGATCTCGACAATATCAAAACGAGGTTTAATATAATGTTCTAATATCAAAATACATAACGTTACAATGTTCTACGTTGTCGCTACGTATGTGTTGCGGTGCGTTGTTGTGATGCGCGGGCGCAGCTAGTTACCCCAGGCCGTGGTCCTCGAAGAATCCCTGGGGCGTCTCCTCCTGCAACAATGGGTATCACTGAGCCAGAGTCGCTCGTGGCCGCGTTAGACCGAGCAATCGCTTTTCGGTTATCCACCATACTTGAGTTTAACTTTTTAGTGAATTAACGATAATTTTGTTTGAAAGCGTTACTTTGGAATTTAAATTTTGGGTGTTGAATGCTATACTGATATCTTACAAAGGCCAAATTGTTAAAAACCAAGGTTTTAAACTATTTTATCAGGAAAGTTAGTAATAGCTTTAATTTTTTTAGAAGGATGGTAGGTAGGTACAATACCTTGCTAATAAAAGTAAATTTGATAACGTGTAAAATATATTTTATTAGAAATATGTTATTTTATCACATAGACATAATATGTATCATGAAACGAAACATTATCGTTTAGAGATTAATACACCTTATTGCACAAGAACTCCTTGATTATGTTATTAAATTCTGCGTCACAAAGTTTTAAATCTAAGATAAATGCCTGATAATTTTATGAAAAATAATTTTCCATATGAAAACAAAATGATTATAAGAACAGAAACAAACAAAAGAAATGTTGAAGCACCGTTGAAGAGTTTATAATTTTATTTTTAAAAGTGTATTTTGAATCATTGGCAGTTATTTCATAATATTTAAAACGTATTTTATTTAAAATTCAAGTTTATGTACCTAATCAAAGTAGCGTCTACTTTGTAAACGAAGCAGGCAAGAAAACTTTTAAAACTATAACGCACGCCACAAAAGCGTTTTACTTTTTACCTAATATTTAAATAATCAAATTCGTTAGGTCATGTCAACAGAATGTAAATTCTTTAAAATAACTTATGCAAATAAATTCAATCTAATTAAAATATTAATTCGTTTTCAACAAATCATAAAATTATAATAGTTCAACAGAACAAACAAATAAAATAGACAAACTTCAAAATAATAGACATTACACTAAACGACAAAATAAAATCTAATGAACAATACTCGTATATTACTTTACAACTACGAGGGAACCTTCCAAATTGGCAGTTTCATTAAATTTAATTAAAATACATTCGATTTTTAGTTTATAAAACAATATTCTTTCTTGGTCCATTTTGGCCTACAGAAACAATTCCGTTATTATAATACTTACCTAGTTATTTTAAAATGGAAATTGTATGTAATATAAAACCAATGTCTAGTCAGTCGCCCAATGTCTTTCTTAGAAAATCTATACCAATGTAATTAATTTGCTATATTAAAAATTTATGACTGATAACAATTTTACGACAGTCTATATAAATTCTAAAATAATAATAATGTAGAAATATGATATTAAAAATATATGGCAAAATGGTTTTTGAATCCAAACATCATATTTGTATGGGTGAGTGAGTCATAAAACGTCCCTTGTGCACCGCGGTGCAATAGTGTTGTAGCGCAAGTAGAGGTGCGCGCAGTGCAGTCCAGTCGCGGGGTCTCGGGTGCACTAGAGGAGGCCCACCTCCCGGAGCGCCGCGTCCACGGTCTCGTCCTAACACAATTCACGCCGTGAACATGCAGCTAAGCTAGACGTTTCATTAATTACTTCATGTCCAAAGACCTTACCATGCATTCATTTGGAAAATGATTTCTTTATCTTTATTATTGTTCGAGCTAAAAATCAATAGGGAAAGTAGGTTTTTGTTACAAATAGAATACTGCAAAAATCTAATATATTTTCTAACAATATTGTGTACAGGGCCGAACCAAAATTGTTTGTGGTGCATTTTCTAAAATATTTTAATTCTCAAGAGTTTCTAAAAATTGAATGTGAAGTTAATAATTTTAATTAAATAGTGTCAATTTTTTTTTTGTAAAAGTCATATTTCTTTTTGAGCAACATACTAGCTTTTTAATAATCACGCAACATTGTTTTAGTTTTCTTTCCAATTGTATTGTTATGAATGTTAATAATCAACAATGAATATTATTAAAAACGAGAAAGTTAGCATGCTGTTAATGTAATTGTTATATCACTAGTCCACCGCCAAGGGAAAGCGTTATTTTTTTTACAAATGCACCTTTACGATACCACATCGGACACACAGGAGATCCGCAGCATGAGTTATGGAAACTATACAAACGATAGTTACATTTACATTTACAAAAATAAAAACGATTTTTGGAGTCCGGTCATTCTTTAGGAAACGCGAGCATTAATTACCTACGATTCAACATCTTAAGAACTTAAGACTACCATTTTTTGTTTTAGTAAACTCGTGCTACGGATGCTTGGGACAGGAACTCGGTACATGCAAGAAAACAGATTAATTTGTTTATAATAATATAATGTATTTCGACAACCCATTACAGTATATGCATGAACAGCCAGACCATAACCAAAAAGGACACTGTTTTACATTGTACATGAACAATCATATAGAATACTAGAATATTTTATAGGATTACCTACCCTGATATGATGACATTGCCAATGATGTAAAAGTGTTTGAGCAAAATATTTGTTTACTGAGGAA
Source organism: Charanyca ferruginea (assembly GCA_947361185.1). Lineage (NCBI taxonomy): Eukaryota > Metazoa > Arthropoda > Insecta > Lepidoptera > Noctuidae > Charanyca > Charanyca ferruginea. The sequence goes on from OX376073.1 coordinate 21,992,682, forward strand.
TTGATGAATATTTATCTCGATAAACATACCATTTATTTTACTTGAAGAAGCACAGTAAAGCAGTGTCCCGATACAATGTAATAATCGTAAAATTTAACTACACATATATGAAGCAACGATATACAGATAAACTATTTATAAGTAACTATAATGACACCTTCTTTCCCTAACAACTAAAAGTACATAATAACGCATGAAAGATCTAAAAATTGAGATTTATTTACTATTTTTCTGTTTCTGTATGTAGGATTATATACTGAGTGTGTGATGTGTAGTAAATGAAGCTACGTCAGTTGAATATAGCCGTGCAAGAGTGGCAAGGAAATAACTAGTTTAATATTGACTATATACTTTACTGATAAAATAAATAAAATATGCTTAGATAAATACAAAAATAAAGAGAAGCGCATGCAATAAAGGCACTAATAAAAAGATAGTGAAAAAGTTTATTTAATTTGTGATTGTCCAAGGTTGTGCGACACATCAGTGTAACAATCCATCGTTCAGGTCCTGACCGCCACCAATGCATGCATATCACACCAAAACAAAGGAGAAAATTAGCGGAGTGCAGTGGAAGACAAGGAGATTGTACATGCGGAGAGTCACAGCTTGGCGTACGAAGAAATAGTACCAGAATAGTTAGCATGTTATACTTATCTAACAAAATTGAGCAAGAAATATTTAAAATTAAATATGAATCACTTTATCGCCTATAACTTACAGGAGCTAAAGTGTTTCGTATTTAATTTAGCTAAAGGTGTTTTGTAATTCATGGTGCAAATGTGTCTTATAGCTTATAAGGCCCATTTGCACCGTAAATCACTTATTATCTTTAGCGCTAAAGATGTTCAAAAGATCATCCTGTTTAGGCCTATTTCAAACTATTGACAAAAAAATAGTAAAGAACGATATTTTATTAAATTTGCTTACGTGCTCTAAAACAATATTCAGTAATTTGTAGTAAGGAATGGTTTTGTATACGCGATTGATATATACAATAAAATGTATAATAAACTGGAAATAATAGCAAGTTCTAGTGCGATCTAATAATTGAGCAAGATTTGTCCATAATCGCCGACTGCGCTTTAAATAACGCGGTTACGTAGCGAATCGAATGAAGAGTATTAGGTTATTAATATCATACACAGTAATGAAAGAAAACATTTAAATACACTTTAAATTGACATTATTGATATTATTTTATTCTCATATTAATTATATCTAATATATTTGCATATTTTTAGGCACTCATATAGCTTTCATAATTATTGTTTTATTTTATTTTTTTGATTATCTATCGAAGCACAGCTTCTATTGAAGATTTGAATTTAGAGTAGGTTTTAATATCATTTGTGATATGTAGAGTTCAATCTGAAACCACATTTGTCTCATTCTCATTGACAGACATTTTGCTTGATAATCACAGGTATTGTTCTCCAGAAAAGAAAGTATCATTACTAAATAACTTTCTTCCTGATGCAGCATGAAACAAATGTGTTTCCAATTAAGTATTTGTGTAACACAGAAATTGATATGTGTTAGACATTAGTGCTTCATTGAAGTTAATCTAAAAGGCAGTGCTCCTACACGCGTACGCTAGTGTTATAATATCTAATACATAATCAAAAGGCACTACTGAGGCCACTGTCCTATTAACTGGTCCACTTTATATACCTATATTTTAATAATATATTTTTATTTAATATTTATATCTAAAAAAACATCTAGATGTGTTGTGACTAGATATGATTCGTTTGTTTATGGCAGTTTTCCTTTGTGACTATAAATTCACAATCTTTTCTAATTTATATGTAAGAAGAAGCTAAATAATTTAGTACCTTAATATACCTATTATAATAAATAAACCTTCCGCGTTACTTCTCGTAATTACTGATTATAATAATACATTACCATTTAAAGGAACAAAATGAATCACTGATTACTGATATCCACTATGTAAAAACATTTTGTTGGATATTTTAGGAACTACATCACTACTGTTACTTATTGAATAAAGAATAGAGGAATCAGAGTAAAGGCTCAACTTGACCACAACACATTTTCATAAAGTCATAATATTAAAAAAAAAATTGAATAATGTAATAAACTCCACAGATAAAATAGCACAACTTTAAAAATGTTAAACTTTCAAACTATATTGCACTTGCTTTTTTTGCACCCACATATCGTCCTGAATACGGCCCTGCCTATTTAACATTTTCTTTCTTTCTAACATTACTACAGACTATACACGCCGAATTTTCGTGATTCACCAAATGTGCATGCAAAACCAAACCATTGTTCAATTGTAATTTTTATGAATAGAAGCTAGATTCGTTTTCTTTCGATGTAATGAACAAGAGTTAGAATACAATTTAATAGTGCGTTGCTTTTTCATTGATACATTATTGTATTATAAGTAAGCACAGTTAGTAAAGCAACTAGTAAAATTCGTTGTGTATTGTTATCTATGTCCTCCATCACCTAGTTTATTAGACAAGCTCATTATCCTGGCTACTGACCTCTTGGAGCAGATCCTGTGCTGCAATGGCCTTCAGGACGTTCTTCTTGCTGGTCTCTTGCAGCTCACCACCAAGCACCAGCTCGTCGAGAATAAAGTATGCCTTCTCGAAGTTAAAGATTATATCCAGTTCACATACCTGAGAACACAAATGAATTTATTTTAGTTTAAGTTGTACAAAAATTTTATAAGCACATTTTAGTGGTGTGTTGTGATGCATTATGATGTAATCTCTTGCGTATCAAATCTATGCATTTACTTTGTGCAAAATCACACTATTTTTGTGTTGTGTTGAACGTTACCATCAAGTAAGTAAGTAAGTATTTTATGCTATACTAGCGGGCCCGGTAGAAGTAGTCCTGCCCTGATATTTATAAAAGCCCCGACAGCAGCACCGTCTATTGTGTTTTCAAACCGTGCACGCCAATTTAATTCAAATTGGTTCAGCTGTTAGGAGGGGTTAGGTGACAAACACACAGAAGAATGATAAGACACTAAAATAATGTGCCGTTGGCTTTATTTATAGTATATAATAATTCACTCAATGATAATATCAGAATATTTTAATGACTTTAAATATAGAGCAGAGGCGAAGGTTTCATTGTTGTAAGAGGGAAGCCGAAGTTGCAATAATTGCTTTACTGTTTGTGTAATTAAAATTGCATGAGTTTTTTTTTATAGTGTACTTAAAATATTGGCTGAGTGACTTAAATGTATTTTTTCGAAATAATAGGAACTGGTGATTGCATCATTTTTCGATGGTGGTAGAGTATTCGCCACTACATATAGAAGCCTATTCAATACCTTAAGCTTCATACTATATTCATACTACTATATTTTGACACTAAAAATTTATCGTGATAAAAGCAGTGGTCACATCAGCAGTTTCAATATTTTGCATGAACTATCGTGCAATAATCCAAGACGGCCCAAATCATTTTAAAACTTTTAACTATGGACCACCAAATGAACAGTTGAACACCGCTAGTCTGACCACGCAGCGCGATATGTAAGCGTGTTAAAACCCTTTGATGTACCACCACCCAAGCGATAACACACACGCAGGTAGAATGTTCGTCATGATAGCCGATAATAGCCGGTTACATCTGCGTGTATCGTGTCAAGGCGCGAAGCTTCGTGACAATACACATAGATGCGGTCTAAGCATTATGTTATTACATTTACAGTATACAATAAGCAGAATAAATACTTACACTGCCAAAATACTTGTCAAGCAGCTCCACGTAGCGGTGAATTAACTCGAGGGTCAGCAGTTCGTTGTCCTCCTGCTCCATCGCACAACAGAAATACAGAGATGCATATCTGTTGAAAAAGAGGAAATATTATATAAATTATTAAAATAAAATAAATCATTGATTAATTTTGTATCTTCTATCCTAAACGTAGCACAGTTGTAAAGTTGTAACCTATACCATTCTGTCTGTATGCAAAATACATGCTGAGACGTGGAATTGCGGACACCAGCCAGTTATATCATACTATAAGTGAATTCAAAATATTATGAGTTCAGTCAGTAACGATTATGAATCTTATGATTTATAGTGTTTTAAGCAGCACACAATTACCAAACTCTTGGTGGCACACTGGGACTTGAATCTACATTTACACATGATTGTGTACCAATCAGGGATCCAATTGTCTCAGACTGGTTGAGGACATAATTAATACTTCATTAGACCAGGGTCACAAGTTACACTATTCACCAAGTGTGTTTGCACTGACAATAGGTAAGTAACTCAACATGATGTAGCAACTCTATAAAAAATCAATAAAATATCAACATGAGAATGTTATAGAATTACAATGTTGACACTCTAGGGAACTATGTTTGTACAGTTAGTAATTTTTTGTGTGTGTAGGTACCTTTTTCATAAAATAGTAATAGAATACAAAAGTAAATGTGTATGTATTGGGCAAGAAATGTATGGGTCAATGTGTGTCTTCTTTTAGTATGTGTACTTTTTCATATTTAAACAGCATTATTTAGACACTAGCTACCCGACCCGACTTTGCATGGGCCTATAGCCTTCCTCATTAAATCCAACACAAAAACAATTTTTCAATTTGAACCACTAGATCCTGAGATTAGCGCGTTCAACCAAACAAACAAACTCTTCAGCTTTATAATATTAGTATAGATGGGTGACCAACCTCTTGTAGACAATTTTGACATCTTTCCATTCTAAGAATGAACACATCTTAGGTTTCCTGGCTAGCACTGTAGTGATCAGCTCTCGAGTAATCTTCTTCTTCAGCTTGTCTGGATGAGCCACGTACCATTTCTGCAGTCGCAATTTGCCTTGCCGGCTGAACAATAACATAAATTGCATCTGAAAAAGACGCATTTTTTGAGGGCTTAATATTTTTAGGAAATAAAGTAAAATGTACGTATACCTATCCACATCACACAATAGAAATAAATAACATTATAATGCTTTGGTAGGCACACCTATTATGATTTGATTAATTTAAAATACAAAAAGAGGAAAACTTTTGACAAAAACTTGAGATTATAGGTACAGAGGGTACTAACCATCGCTAAATCTTATATCTAAGACACGGAATTTACGAAAAAGAAAATAATTAATACTTTTTCTCCTAACTTTAAAACATATTGTGCCCAGAATATATAAAATAAATTAAGCCAAAATTATTTTTGGCTGACGTGAGACATGACCAATAATGACATCACACACGCACTGTCAGGTCAGATAGATTGAAATAGTGATGTGCATTCGTGCTTTGACATTAATGAGATTAATCGACTCCGACTACATTATTTTGTATTTGCCAATTTTCTTTGATCCTGGACTTACTACTGAAAGATCTCGCAGCACTCATTTCCACAAACATGATCCACAAATCTGAGACCGTATATCCACATGAACTTGTCATGTGGATCATAAATACGGTCTCAGATTCGATAGTCGCCAGACCTCCAGACCTACGTCATTTTGTCATGGTTCTTTATGAAAAGATAGAGCCGAGAAGCTAATATCTAATATACATAAATCTCCTGTCACGATGTTTGTCCGCGATGGACTCCTAAACTACTGAAGCGATTTTAATGAAATTTGTACACCGTGTGCAGTTTGATCCAACTTGAAAGATAGGGTAGGTGTAGGGTAGGTGTAGGGTAGATGTAGGGTAGGTGTAGGGTAGGTGTAGGGTAGGTGTAGGGTAGGTGTAGGGTAGGTGTAGGGTAGGTGTAGGGTAGGTGTTGGGTAGGTGTAGGGTAGGTGTAGGGTAGGTGTAGGGTAGGTGTAGGGTAGGTGTAGGGTAGGTGTAGGGTAGGTGTAGGGTAGGTGTAGGGTAGGTGTAGGGTAGGTGTAGGGTAGGTGTAGGGTAGGTGTAGGGTAGGGTAGGTGTAGGGTAGGTGTAGGTAAATAGGCAGGTAAGTAGGTAGATAAGGACAGGACAACGTCTGTCGGGTCAGCTAGTAGCAATATATAACTGAAGATAATGCGTACTTATTTACAAACTCAAAAACTGGGTCCTTTCCACCTTTTCATTTCATGTAAACAGTTATGTTAGACAGAACATTGTCAAAAACTGAGACAGGGAGACGTCATTTCTCCTGTTCACAAACGCATTGTAGGACGTTTTCAAGCTCTTGAATTGAGTGGGATAGATGTGGCAGCAGCGAATACATACACTCACCTTCGTTAAGCGCATAATCATCATAGTTGAGTCGATAGAGGATAATAACACTATTCTCAGGGATCTCAGCAACGTTTCTCAACAGGTGTCTTAAAAGAAATAAAGGACAAGACGAGAATTATGTCGAATGTCCAAGTTCTATCCGTACCTACTGGTAGTTGTTGGAAACGATATTCTCGAAGCTGTTGAGCATTATGTTTACCTTGGACAAACTGTCCAACCAGGTAGATCCTTCGACAAAAAAGTCGCCCAAAGGATCCAACTCGCGTGGCTAGCGTTCGCGAACCTACGAGATACTCCTTTCGTCCAAAATTCTACAGTGACTAAAGACGAAGGTTTATAACGAGTGTGTGTTGCCAGTGATGACATATGGCACAGAAACGCGGTTCTAAACAGTTGGACTACTAGGGAAGTTCAGAGCGTATACTTGTACTCTTTGGCTCAGAGTCACGCAGCGGGTCATGGAGAGACCTATGCTCGAAGTTTCTTTGCGCAATAAAATCCGTAACGAGAAAATTCGCCGAAGAAGGCTAAGGTCCCCTACGCTAGGTCACCGACATAGCTCTCAGTGGCCCCTTCTTCCCCATCCGTTATCGGTCCCATTGCCACATCGCTCGAATAAACGATACCAGCTGATGGGGAAGAAAACTTCTCGAGTGGCGACCACGAACCGGAAGTCGCAGCATTGGTAGGCCTCCCACTAGATGGACCGACGATATCATCAAGGTCGCGGATAACCGGCGAATGCAAGCGCATCAAAAGTCGAACGATTTATATTATAAATGCGAATGTAACTCTGTCTGTTACGGCTGAACTGATTTTGACGAAATTTGGTATGAAAATAGCTTGAACCCTGGGGAAGGACCGGACATAGCCTACTTTATAATCCGCGAGTTTGTCTGCACCCGCGGACGAAGTAGCGGGCAAAAGCTAGTAATGCGTATTGAATTTAAACAATTTCCTGTAGTCCTGTCAAATATTAATAAAAACCAATAGTCACACATAAACGCAAAAACGTAAGTAAAAATGAAAAAGATACCTTACCTTTGATACCCGATGCGTAATAAGGGAACCTGCATTCAAACTTCCAATGTACATGCCTTTTTAAGTACGTATTTCTCTGTCAATTATCAAAATTTCAGCCATGATCCATGATTAAATGATGTAGGTCTAGCGGCACTGGTATCTGAGATCCGAAGCTGTCAGCGCCCTATGTGGTCAAACAGATTTGTATCTGCTATATTAGTACATCTGTGTGAGAGACTTTGAGAGGAGTTCAGTGAAGTGGGCAAGTCAAGGAACATATTACTAAACCCTCTATACGAGGGGCAAGTGGGCTATAAACTGTCAGTCATAAGTCACAAACATAAACATTCATAATAAATGTGAATTTCCTGTTAATTTTCTCGACTACTGCATGTGCTTGACAATTAATTAGAAAAATAAAATATAATTTATAACAATCGAAAGAATCCCTGAAAAAAGCCAAAGCCAAAATTATTTATTTATAGCCATGGTTAAGAAGCCACCTCATCCACCATCATTAGCTGATCGCTACGGCTACACTAAACAGGCAAGAAAATCAGAATCCCCAAAAGTATTGAGTGCATTCGGAAATTCATTCCCCACTGTTTCTACTTTTTGCTTGTTTATACCTTTGAGAATCGGTGCATATATTATAACAGGATTAGGAATATTGCCCACGATAGCGTGTTTGTTCCTGTGTTCGCCACCTGGAATAGGAATACTGCTTAAACATGGACTACCTTCGTGGTATTCTCTAGGAATACAGTGGATTTATGGTATTCTGGGTGTGTTCGTATTTATCTCGCATTTAATTTTATGTTTGGCTCTCATAAAACATAAACGACCACTGATTATCTCATATTTAATGTGTTTGATCGTTTATATGGCTGGAAGCTTTGGAATCGCTCTTACCATATCTGCAGAAACAATTTTATCTGGTCATGGGCAGTTTGGCTGGACTTTCATGTCATTAGCTATTATATATACATTAATTTTATTATATTTTTGGGTTGTTATTAACAGTGAACTGTATATTGAAAAGAAAGAGTCAAATGTGATCAATATTCATATAACTATTATATGAGTCTTACATAACAATTAAAAATAATAAGTAGGTATAATTTCAGCTGACCTTTTATTTAATACTCATCATCTGCCTAGCCTTTTCCCTACTATTTTAGGATCGGCTTCCAGTCTGACCCAGCTGAATACCAAAGTTTAACATGGAGCGCTGCGTGTCCGACCTCCATAACGACCACAATCCAGTTACTGGGTAACGATATCCCTTGGTAACATTGGTTGTCAGATTTCCAGGCTTCTGACTACCTAAAACGATAGTCAAAGATCTACGAATGATAGCCGGGACCAACGTCTTTACGTGCGTTCCGAGGAACGAAGGGATCTCGATCTGTAGTCACCCATCCACGGGCCAACTGCGGCAAGCATAACGTAACCATCATGACGAATCGATCCGTACGGCTTTTACTTAGCCACGAGCTCCTCCTTTTTCATATTTAGTATAATTTAAATATAAAAACGAAATTATTGTTTTACTTTTAGATATCAAATCTCTTTATTGCATTCATATGTGTATATTTAGTTGTTATAAGTGATATGGTAAGTTCCAACACGAAACCCGATTAGGGCACGGCATTACATGTATAAATAAAAAAAAACGGTACCAGATTAATAACATGTGCGGGTGAGGAGTAGCCGCCGTGATGCATGCCACGTTAATTTGTAGCTCTTCCAATCCTTAAATTAACCTATTGACCACCACGTCAATAAAGCAAAAACGTGCTTTCGGCTCCAAGCTACGAATTACATAAAGATGTCTGTCATGTAGTCGTGACCGTGGCTAGCTGGGCACATTTTGGTTTGTCATCTATACATGACTGTGGTGGTCAAAAGTTTAAGCTCAAAAATGTGCTGACAAAGATCATTGATTTTCAGTTTGCTTATGCTTATTATTTAGTCTACATGCACAAAGGTGGACTACTAATTCCTTACCGAGGCATTTTCTACCAATCAATCCAGGGTGGTGAAGAAAACGATGAAAATGTTGAACGATGTTTCAGTTGCTTTTGGGGATTTCAGATTGCACAAACTAAGTACTTACTTACCCGTTCATACACGGTGAGGACTGTTTACGCTAGTCGCTATGTCTCCAGACAGGGTCCATATTGGCTCACCTAAAGTTCTTTACCCGAAATTGTACTTCCTAAGGATTTGTAATCCGAATGATCGCTCTTCCTAAAATTTTTCATCCTAAAGTTTTTATTCATACTATTTGTAGTGTTACCGGCGATGTTTATAACACTCATGTTTCCGAAAATTGTTATTAATAATATCATTAATGTAAATATATTTAAACTCCTACTGTTTTTTATCATAACGCTTCTGTCCCTAAACATAATAGGGTATTACACCCATTTTTGAAAAAAGTCACAATGAAATTCTGTAGTGCTAACATGCCACCAAAAAAAACACAAAATTTTGAATCAATCGATAAGTGCCATAAAAATGCATCTAAATTTTAAATTTTCAAATTTCGCGCGTAGTTTGACGAAAGCGCCTCTTACTGGACGCCATATTGCTCAGCGTAAATGACGTCAGTTCGTTTTGTATCAAATGAGCTCATATTAAATATGATAATTGTATATCATTTCAAAATAATTAAAAGCATATTTTGTAATAGGTGTAATAATGAAAAAATTACGTTGGTTACGAAAATAATAAAAGTACAAAGCCTATATTACGCCAATCGGTTGACTGACAGTTGACAATTTTTTGTTTACACAGCCGTACGGCGTAACAACATGGCGGTTCACGGTGTTTTATAACAGATTAAAAATACTGAAAACTTTGAATTGAATTTAAAAAATTGTTTTGTCATTTTATGAACTAAAACTTACATTTTCCGACTGCTTTATGCCTAAACTGTCTCAATAACATATTTATAGATTTTTTCTCGTATAGAGTAAAATACCCTATTACCATAATATTTTCACTCATACTCGGAAAGAAACATTTACCAAATGTAATAAAAAATATATGTGGGTAGAAGATGATATTTATAGTTTTAATTTGAGGGTATGATTATTATTTGGGGGTATGCTTTACATAACGTACTGAGTTGTGTGTATTGCTAAGTTCAAACCTACTGCGCGTGCGTGCAAGCAAGCATGCAGCTTGATACTTTAGGAAACAATTAATTTGGCAGTAGGTATATAGGGTGACTGGTAATTAGTGTACGATACTTAAACACGTGATTGTGTTCATGATAACAAACAACTTTCCCAACAAAAAAAAGTTTTGACGTGACAATGTCTTATAATTCGATAGGTAGCCGGCTGCACGAACGAAAATACATGACGTCATGCGGCGTTACGGCGTTACATGACGTCATGCGGCGTTACCTCGCTCTGAGGCGTTCCAAGTGAAAAGTGAATGTGGTGTCAATTGTTTATAGCAACAATAATAGGGTATTACACCCATTTTTGAAAAGTGTCTCAATGAAATTCTGTAGTGCTAATATGCCACAAAAAAAAAATCAATTTTTTTATTCAATCGATAAGTGCCATAAAAATGCATCTAAATTTTAATTTTTCAAATTTCGCGCGTAGTTTGACGAAAAGGCCTCTTACTGGACGCCATGTTGCTCAGCATAAATGACGTCAGTTCGTTTTGTAACAAATGAGCTCCTAATAAATATGAGAATTGTATATCATTCAAAAATAATTATAAGCATATTTTGTAATGGGTGTAATAATGAAAAAATTACGTTGGTTACGAAAATAATAAAAGTACAAAGCCTATAATACGCCAATCGGTTGACTGACAGTTGACAATTTTTGTTTACACAGCCGTATGGCGTAATAACATGGCCGCTACTATTTCACGGTGTTTTATAACAGATTAAAAATACTGAAAACTTTGGATTGACTTTAAAAATTTGTTTTGTTGTTTTATGAACTAAAACTTACATTTTCCGACTGCTTTATGTCTAAACTGTCTCAATAACATATTTATAGATGTTTTCTCGTATAGAGTAAAATACCCTATTACAGCGATAAAGGTAATGATTCTTTCGCGTTGTCACGTTCAACTATCGTCAGTAAACCGACTTTACAGACAACCAATTTTTTTTTGTACTGGTTCACTTTTATCACAATAACACAACAGCCTTATGAACTTCACGGGCGCGCACGCCTGTGACCTATCAGCTGTTACCCGCGAGACGCCACGCCGCCCGCTGCGCCGCGGCGCAGGCGCCGGCGTCAGGTCAAAGGTGTTATTGAAATAAAAGTGAACCAGTTCAAAAAATATTATTTCTTTGGGAAAGTTGTTTGTTATTATTATATACGGGAGCAAATGAAACACTCCGTAGTTGTGAACGCACTGACGCTTTATTTCTCGGCGGGAGCCGGTACGAATTTCGCGCCTAGTCGCAGCGATCTCTGCCGGTAGTCAAGTACAAACTCGGCATAGACAATATTATATTATGTGCTTCTAGGTACACAACATCTCCCAGCCCTATTTGAAAAGATATACAAATATTAAGATACTTATAACTAACATTGGTACATAGGAATCTATGTACCAATGTTAGTTACATCATATATAATTAAAATTAAGTTAGTTACGTAACATACACATACAATCTATAGACGCATCATTTGCCTGACGCAAGGCTTTTATAGTCTACCCTTGGGACATTACGTAACAATCTATCGGAACGTTTGGGCAGCACTGGTGCGGTCGCTGCGGTCGGCTCCGCTGATGGCGAAGACGCTGATGGGTCGTCAAGCGTCGTACTTGCACCCTGTTCCCCCTCCTCCGTGGCGTCCAGTAGAGACGCGGGTTGGGGACTTGGTGATGCCTCTGACGATGAGATGGCACTGTCACTAGAATCGTCCATTTCACCGACTTCCCAATTTTGCGAATTAGCGTACCCCTTATAGAACATAATTTGGTTTTTATGTTTTTTTACAATCCTTGCTGTAAGATGGTCGCTAATAAAGTAAACGACTTTACCAATTCTCTTCACTATTGTCCCTCTGCACCATGTAAACTTATCTTTATTTCAAATTTAATCATGGAGCCGTTTACTGACACCATTTCTGTCATGGGTTCCTCCTGCTCTGAAGTTATATTATATAAAAACTCACCATCGTCGTCCTCCTCACTCACGTCACCGATCACAACACACTTTACATTGCACATTCTACGCAAGTGACCCTTTTTATTACACTTCCTACAAGTAAAGTTCGCGAACCGGCACTGAGAAGACGCGTGGTTATTTCGTCCGCACACAGAACACTTCTCCTTTAACGGTTCCTTCACTGGAGCCGCTCTCTTGCCTTGCACCTTGAATATTGGATGTTCTTGCTGTGTAGACGTCGCTATCGATGCGGCGGTGGCGGCGCCTGCCCGCGCGCATCGGATGCTCTGCGCTAACTCCACTGCATTTGCCAAGGTCAAGGTGTCCGTGTCCTTTGTGAAGAGTTTATCCCTCTCGGGACCCGATGACATACCCATAACAAAACGGTCTCTCAGGGCCTCTTCTACGTTAGCGAACTTGCAGTATTTTGTGAGGCCGCGCAGTCTCGCCGCCCACTGCGCATGCGTCTCACCCGCTTGTTGCGTTGCCGCGTAAAATGTGTACCGCTCCCCAAACCCACATTTTTTTGAGGAAAAGTGAGTATCTAGGAGATCAAATATGTCTTCTAATGGTACCTCCTCCAGCTGCTTTGGTAAAACTAAGTCAGCTGCGAGCTGGTAGGCACCATCTGTGAGTGCGCTCAACAAGATTGCTCGCCTTTTCGTACCCGTCGCGTCGTTCTTACCGGATATGTCGTTCGCCACGAACCATTGCAGTAAACGTCCTTTGTAATTTTTCCATTCGTGCACTGTATGGTCGAAGCTATTTAATATGCCGAAGCTATACTGAGCCATTATAGCGTTAGTCGCTCTCGTCGCCACTATTATATACGGGAGCAAATGAAACACTCCGTAGTTGTGAACGCACTGACGCTTTATTTCTCGGCGGGTTATCATGAACACAATCACGTGTTTAAGTATCGTACATTAATAAAATTACCAGTCACCCTAAGTACCTATATATTTCTTGAAGGAACCATGGGCAAAAAAATACTCGTGGTCCCTTCCAGGAACTAAGGGACCGGAACCACTGGCGAAAAAGGCATGCAAAGCATTAGTTAATGCGAGGGCGCGTTTTCATACTTTGGTTATAGGGAAAAGACCTGCACTACCGCCTCTATTTACTTTGTGATCGACACCATGATCTTAAACAATAATTAAAGGACTGTTATTTATAAGAAAGTCTCTCCATAAAATGAGTGTTACGGGGCGGATTAGAAAATGTCGTGGCCGGAATGCAGCCAATCTCCTCATCAGAGATTAATCAAAACAATCAAGTACCCAAGTGATATTACAGTTTCTATGAATGAATGAATGAATGTTTTTATTTGCCAGAAACACGGTTATATAAGGTGATATCATTTAAAATATTTAGTTCAGCAAGTTTCGCCGACACAGCGGCATGCAAATTCGACGGGATGGCATCATGGCAATCGTAAGAGCATAGTTTAAATGCTCTAAGTAGCAATCTGATAAACCTGGGAAAGATTAAGCGTAGGGCTAACGGATTTAGGTGCTTTCTGAGGTCTAAGCGTGTCACGCTTCTAAATCCCAAACTCCGGGCTGCTAAAGAAATTCCGTATTATGGAAATCCCAATAAGACTGCCCGACCTAGGATGCCACTAGGACATGCAATATCGGAAGGTTCTCAATTCCGGAACTGAGTTCCAATACTGATTCCGGAATTCCGGAACTGGTTCCGGAACTGGTAAGTTTTAAAGTTTGTTTCAAACCAAACAAGATTTATTATTATAGCAGTCTTTTATTTATTTTTAACCGACTATCAAATCCGAAATATCAATTTTATCGAAATTGATTCAGCGCTTTAGGAAGAAATCAACAAAATCCGTTCCAAACGAGCGACGTTTTAGTTTCATAAATCTTTGGGGGCCTTTCAATCTCTTTTTTTTACTGTGTCGCCGTTTCTTAATGGCTTTTTAGTATCGCCTTAACATCCAAATTATTTCAATTTCGATGTTAAGGCGATACTAAAAGTAGTAGCTACTTATATAAAATTATTTAAAAAAACAAAAAACCTGACTGCGTGAAAAATTGTTAAACTCAAAAGATAGAAATAAGTGAAAACTTAAATATTTTTTTGGTTTTGAATCATCGTGGTTGACAGTGTTCACAAAGGCAGTCGGAGGCATCAAGTTAAAGTTTAGACACTTTCAACGGATTTGAAACATATTGTACATTTTTGATGCCTCCGACTGCCTTTGTAAACACTGTCAACCACGATGATTCAAAACCAAAAAAATATTTAAGTTTTCACTTATTTCTATCTTTTGAGTTTAACAATTTTTCACGCAGTCGGGTTTTTTGTTTTTTTAAAGAATTTTTTTTTATTTATATTTTTTCTCCTCCATGTTGTTATGTATTGTCCTACTAGTGTTGTTGGTGGGTGGTGCACAGATATTGGTGTAGCACCAAAAGGTTTAATTACACATTAGTCGCATTTTTGCTTCCAATGCTTCCTTTAATTCTTCCGCTGATGCAAGTTTTAGTTCAATAATCGACATCCTTGGTGACTTTGTGCGTCGGTGCTTCAGTCAATAGAAATACCATTTGTTTAATGTCTGCCATAACAATGTAAGACACCTTTTCTAATGCCAACGTTCACGCCCGTTCTGATTTGTAAGAGTTGGTATAAACCTCAATCTTCTTTCTACCATCTACCCCACTTCCCGGTTTCGTTTTTATCCGACGCGATAGAATTGGAAAGAAGGAGGTTGTGTTGCTATTTAATTATAGTCGTAGTGATTTTCCTTTAAAAAACATTGCCTCTTCTTCTTCACTTTACGGTGCCTCCCCTGAGTAGGTACCTATTTCCAACACAAGAGAGGGACAGGTCGTTAGGATTAAGTCGAGCCACGTGTCATACCCTAAGATATTAAAACGAGTAGGTTGCAGAGGAAGAACATAAGAGACTAACAGACTCGATGATATGTAAGAGTTCTCGGGAACGACAGGTTGGCTGCCCAAGGTCTGTGTTGTGCTGATTCTTAAAGTTGCGAAAGTAGTCAATGGCGGGCGGACATTAATAGACAACACCAAGTAGGGTTTTAACACCTTTGATATGGATAATATCATCCAAAGATAATATCATCATATCAAAGAATATGAAAAACCAACCTCTTCCTTCTAGTGAAGATAATACTTCTGAACCTCTCGGAACCTCTTCAAAGCTACAAGAAATCGCTAAACTGCCATATTCTCGAAAACCTTTCTTCTTTTTCTCCTACTGATATCATCATAGTAAGTAAATTATAGTGTAGAGTAACGTTAAAAAACAAATAATAAAATAATATTTTAATGATACTGATTTTTAATTTATATCCTGACTGTACTTATTATATAAACTCGACGTAACGGAATTAGATAGCGTAAAATAGCAATATTTTGCAAGAGCAATAGACTCTCAGACTCGACGTAAAGGAACTCAACTTAAAGGGAATCAACCTTAATTATTTGTTGTTTTTTAGCATTTCTGATTCCAAATTACATTTAAACAAATAGTTGTATATATATTAGTAAGGTATTTATAAAACCTACCCTACTCGATAGGTTTAAAGATTTTTTTTTTTGAAAACACTAATATGTCGCCAAAAATCGGCCAGTTTAATTTTAATAATTTTGATGTACCCAGTGTCACTCGCACAATTAAGACGATTGAAACGACACCTTTCAAGCTAAAAACTCTCAGACTCAACGTAAAGGAACTCAACTTAAAGGGAACGAACCTTAATTTATTTGTTGTTTTTTAGCATTTCTCATTCCAAATTACATTTAAACATATAAGTTATTTATATATTTGTAAGCTATTTATAAAACCCTTTATTTTGATACCCCACTCGATAGGTTTTGAGGAAAAATATTTTTATTTTAAACACTAATATTATGTCGCCAAAAATCGGCCAGTGTATTTTTTCTAATTTTGATGTACCCAGTGTCACTCACACAATTAAGACGAATGAAACGACACCTCTCAAGTCAAAATCCATTAAGCCGTTTGAGCTACAGAGCGTGCCAAAGAAATTCACATACATACATACATACATACATACATACACCCGAAAAACATAACCCTCCTTCTGGCGCAGTCGGGTAAAAATAGCAGTTTTTGGAAATAATAAGTACTTTGTAAAAGGGTCATCTTTTGTCATTGTTGACGAACAGCGCCACCACTTCTTATTTCACAGACAACTAAGTTAGACTTCTTCTTGAGAAAGTGTTGTTCTATTCTATGTCTATGTTCTTGTCATTCGATTTTAATATCACTATGACAGGAGACTAACGTCAGAGCGGTTTTTATATTTTTATATGTCTATGATTCCGACAGTTATGACTGTTACATGAAGTTTTAGGTATAAATGGAGCCAACACTTAGTACAAAAACTTGAAACCAACTGTGGGCTGATGCTCTCTTTCTGAATGCATACATAACAACAAGACAGTGATATGTGTTTTCTTTATCTTATGTACGCATCCAGAAAGAGAGCATCTGCCCACAGTTGGCTTCACTTAGGTATTTAGAGTGTTGCCTCCACTTTTATCTATAAGCTTCTTGGACTGTTATGAGTTATTTGACATTGACATTTGCAAGGGCCGGTGTGTGTTCCTGTGCCATTAGCTATTCAGAATTTCAGCATTACGATTTTGCTCAATTCTTTCGTAAGTTCTTTAAGCAATGGACTTTCTGCAATGCAATACAAAAGTGTTGTCCTATTTCAAACATCCTATGTAATTAATTCATAGAAAGTTGTTTTTGGAACGTGGGATTGATTTCAATATTTTTGTTGTTTCGTCCAGAGAGATGTCAACAGATGTCAATTTCATTTCATTACGACGGAATAAAATACATCAATAAAAAGTCAGATTTAATTTAAGTCATCTGTAGATTGTCGGACGAATGTGCACCGTGGTTATTTTTGATAAGTGATAATTATAAATTTAGAAATACAAATATTTACGGCACAGTAATCGTTGTATTGCATTCGATAACGATACTGTCTAAACTTAAATAATGGTAAGAATTTGTTTGAATGTTCAGTTTTAGCGGCATAATAGAAACTGCAGCATCCCAATCGATGCTGCAGTTGCCCTCGGCAGTTAACACTACTAAAACACTATGCTACTATTGCGACCGTGCTGAATGACCAAAACTTTTAATGAAGAATAGAAGAAGAATATAAAAGGAACGTTGTAAATAAATGATCATTTGTTGTAGGCATCAGCTTCAGGAGCAGGTTCGGCAGCAGGTGGAACTGGAGGCGACTGTGAGGGGGAGGAACAGGAAGACCCTTCTTCATCGTCCCTAAATGAAGTGTTAGAGCTTAGCGATACACTTGATAATTTTACTGTGCAAGATAATTCTTATCAGGTTAATTTTTTATTTATATTTATGGTACAGAGGCCAGCTCTTCAAGCTACAACAATCTGTTAAAGAATCATGGTGAGATCCATACATTCATTTGTATGAAAAAAAAATAGTAATTTAGAGGGTTTAAAATATTTTCCAATGTGAAGAATACATTACCAGGAGTAGATTGATATACTTACCATATTTTTAAAACCCCGCATAATTGAAATATTACGAAATGTAAATAATACTTTTTCGCTTCATCTTGATGCCCATTTTGTGTTTATAAAAATAAGAAAGTTACAAGCGACGTTAACGGATCTATCAAGTTGGCAGACAAGTGTGTGCAAGAAAATAATCATTATTTGTTGATATTATTTCCCTTAAAAGATGCAATTTCAGTGTAAAAACTGCAAAACGGCGGCTGTTAGTGTCACTGTTACTGTCAGTCGCCGATTCATTCTGAAATAATGAGCTTTTCGTTAAACTATTCACTGCGGTGTTTTAAAAATATTCTAAATGCCTGAAGATACTCTTTAGGTACCCAAGAATATAAGAATTAGAATTTCGACTACTCTAAACATCTTTATTTTTTTTTGTACAAATCCTGCCATGATTCTTTCTTTGATAGATTTTTAACTTCATATCAAATAGGTAAGATTCATATTTAATGTGAAAAATTCAACAGTTTGGTATGGCTTGATGTGCTGGTGTCTGTACATTCAAAAATTTTGTTGGGTGTATCTGAGCATTTTTCGTCTATTCCACGACAAAGATAAAAAAAACAAACTTTAATGTGCAGCAGTGGTGTAAGGTCAATATTCGTGAGAGGCAAGTCGAAGCATAAATTGCCTTACTTTAGTAGGTGCTATTTTCAGTACCTGTTGTTGGGAGTCTGAATACATATTTAAACTAGTAGGAATAGAGTTGTGTACAGTCCTTGTTTAGAGATTATTCAGGTAGATAATATATTTATTTATTTATGAAGTATGGAAGACTTACAGCTAAAAAGAAAAAAAAATAAAAAAAATAATTAAAAATGAATTGTTGTTTGTTAGTCTCGCTAAAACTTGAAAATGGTTAGACCAATTTCGCAAATTTTGGTCTTGAAATATTTTTGGAAGTCCAGGGAAGGTTTAAACGGTCAGAAAATTGAAAAATCAATTGACAGGACAACGTCTGTTGGGTCAGCTAGTATGAACAAAACTGCTAGTAGGAATAATGGTCTTCTAGTCTATACAAATAAATAAAATTGAAGTGTCTGTTTGTAATTTCAAAATAACAGCTTTTTACTAAATGCATATGAAAGTAAGTGTGGCACCTATACCAAAAAAACAATTTTTAAAATTTTTGTCTGTTTGTCTGTCTGTTTGTTCCGGCTAATCTCTGAAACGGCTGGACCGATTTTGATGGGACTTTCACTGAGAGATAGCTGGTGTTATAAGGAGTAACTCAGGCTTTTATTTCAGAAAAAAAATAGGGATCCGTACAAAAAAATTAAATCCTCGCAAATAATCTATACATCTATACACATATACTTCACGCATAGACTTCACGCAGTCTCGTCTGCCCTACCTCTATAGTGTAATTTACGCGATAGAGGTAGGGCAGACAAGACTGCGTGATGTCGGTTTTGTATCGATTCATTTCTGTCACAAAAGTTTGTAGCACAACATATTGACATTTTATGACACTGTTTTAATTTAATACTAAAATTGCTACCAAGTAACGGGCTATTTGTGACCAAATAATATTTCGTAAAATGTGGTTTCGTTATGGTGAAATATTGACAAATAGATCATTTGACAAATGAAAAAAGTTCCAAAGAAGCTTCGGCCAAAAGCCGAAAAAAAAAAACAGAAAGTTATTTTGTAAATTGGCGAAATATAGTTCGGATGACGAAATATAGAACACATGATACTTTGATGATCTAAAAATATGTTTCACCTAAACTTTTCAACTCATCGTTTCCTTTTTCTTTTACTTCATCGAAGTCACGTCTGCCACTGTATCAGTTGACATATTATCATTTCGAGTTTTTTTCGTTACTCCGACGTTTTATTTGGTCAATAAGCTTTTTACCGAAATTACAGTTAGCCGAAATAACATTTGTTCGAAGTAGGTATTATGTTTCCGAACATTCATTATACCACTGTTTTAATTAGGTACCATATTTTCATATCAGTTCATTTCTATTTGAGTTAAATTAAAAATTTGAAAGAGCTTTCAAAACGAATGTAATTATTACACTGGCGTTACATATTAAGACAACAGGATCTAATTTCAATGAGTAACTTAGGCTACTTTTATTATAGAAAACCAAAACTCCGCAAATAATCTATGTATCTGTGACATATTGTCACAGTCAAAACTTAACCAGCCAAATCTACTTTTGCCTATAAAAGTCAGTCAAAACTACTTTTGAACGGTTAAATGTATCCTTAATATTTAGAAACCCATTAGGTTGGTAGGTTTTTTTTGTGACCCTTTTGAAACTATTTTTTTGTAGTGATTCTTATAACTAGGGTGTTCCGTATTTTTAATTTTGTAACGCAAACATGTTTTATCTTAATAAGGGTTTTGACTGTAACATATACATACAAAGAAAGAAAGAAAGAAAAAGCGTTTATTCGCCCCCCAGGACAAAAGCACACAAAAATAACATAATTAAAAAAAAAACAACAATTTTCAAATCAAATCAAATGTCTTTATTGCATTCATGTGTGTACATATAGTTGTTATAATAGTGTAAGTTCCAACATGAAACCCGGTTAGGGCACGGCAACATAATAATAATTTAACACAATATTTTTTACATGATACAAATTTTAACATAGCTAATCATATTGGTCCTATACGAGGCCCAAACACAAACACAAACACAACACAAAACAAATACAACACATACATACAATCTACATCTATACAAATAAATAAAATTGAAGTGTCTGTTTATAATGTCAAAATAACAGCTTTTTACCAAATGCATATGAAAGTAAGTACAGTACCTAACCCAACTTTTTTTTTTCTGTTTGTTCTGTCTAATCTCTGAAACGGCTGGACCGATTTTGACAGGATTGTTACAGACAGTTAGCTGATGTTTTAAGGAGTAACTTAGGCTTAGGCTTTTATTTTAGAAAGCAAAATAGAGTTCCGTACAAAACAGAATGAAAACCCTGCAAATAATAATAAATAAAATCGAAGTGTATGTTTTTTATGTCAAAATAACAGCTTTTAACTAAAAGTATATGAAAGTAAGTAAGTAAGTAGTTAGAAAAGAAAGGGTTCCGCGCAAAAGATAACCGACAATCACGCGGACGAAGTCGCAGGTATCAGCTAGTGTGAAAATATAATTCCTTTAGAAGGGCTTTATTGCCAACTTTAATGTGACAAAACAATTGAATAAAAATAAGAATAAAAACTATCAAAAAATGAGGACTTGTAAATGAGGTTTAATACTGCAATGTTAGTAGGTAGTTTTAGCGTTTTAGCAACTGCACATTAGTGAGGACTGTTACCGATGTAACAGTCCTCACTAATGTGCAGTTGCTTGTAGGTATGTATAACTAGTATGTTTTAGTACTGTATCTAATTCAGAATGATCATCCTTGTTAATAAACTTGAAACTTGGCAAGAATAATGTACCTATATCTGAGTGAATTATAATGTTCAACATAATAAACTTGAACTTTGTATTTTGAAATTCTGTACCTAGAGTAGGTTTTAAAGAGTATTAGTTTGCATAGAAGAATTTTAATGTATGATATTATACAAAAATAATAGAATAAATATGGACAAAGTCACGGGCAAAGAGCTATTTAGTCTTAAATAGTTTGTAAGAAAAATACTTTTTTTGCAACAAAATTATGTAATCCATACTTCCATACTAATATTATAAATGCGAAAGTAACTCTGTCTGTTACGCTTTCACGATGAAACGGTTGAACCGATTGAATATAGCTTGAACCCCGGGGAAGGACATAGGCTACTTTTTAGTCCGCCACTTCGTCTGCATCCGCGATAACCGACATTCACGCGGACGAAGTCGCGGGCAAAAGCTAGTATGTATATAAAAATCTCACGTCATAGTGTTTGTTATTAAACTCCTCTGAAACGGCTTGACCAATTTTATGAAATTATTGGTGGTGTTTATTTGGTAGGTCTGAGAATACTCAATACTTTGTTACATCCCACAATGTGAGCTGAGGTGATAACTTATCTATTAGATCATTATGGAATAGGTTGTAGGCCATTTTTTTATGGCAAAACAACGTTTCTCCGGTCAGCTAGTAATTACGTATTTATTAGGCACTGTTCTTGTGTTAGGGGGTTTTGGCTAATAGAAGGCTTAAGGATCCTTCAGTCATGGTAAAGCTACACTTGCGGCGGTCGAACTGTCAGTGGATGGCCTTCCAATTCATACCATTAACATAGCCATTGGTCTCAGCTGTCATTTGTAGATGTAAAATAAAATTATACATTACAAATGACAGAACAACCACACAGTAACATGGGCCATATAAAATAGTTTCAAGTTCTTATCAGAACAGAAGTAAATTACTGTAACTGTTATCATTTTAAGATCAAGCTACCTATTGTAATGTACTATCGTGGACACACCCGCCTGACCACCACTAAGGTCATTTTTGCTTACACTCAAAAGATGGAAGCGCTCTCTACCCCGCCCCGTTGACTTCGCAGGCGCCAAGGGAATTTTTTTTTAACTGAGCAGGCGGAAAAGGTCCGCGATGGTACATATTAAACTCAATAGTATCCATCTGGTCTGATCTGGTTAAAGTTATGGTTATTCTGAGATTAGTATAAGCTAAATTGTGCAGAAACCTTGTCAATAATGCTATGGCCACATTGTCGCGATAAGGCGAAGATTTGCGTTGTTGAGACACATCTGGACCAGCAATTCGTCACATCGCGAATCATTCAGGCAAACTTGAATACCATTCGCTCGGCAGTAGTTGCACTTTTCAAAATTGCTGCACATCAAAGGGTTTATTGCGACAAGCTTCGTGCAACGACTACACTTTTTTTTAAATATTTGGCCCCTCACTTGGTATTTCTCATGTATTGTGGGTGCGGTTTACAAACATATAAAGTCACATACACAAAGAAGAACTACCTGTAGGTCATACAGATATTTGTTCCGTGCGGGAATCGCACTCGCGGCAGCCAATCGCTCAGCCACTGTGCCAACCGTATCGATCTGTTTTTGTTTAGTCATTGTGTCGGGTTCATCAGCATCATCGCGACGTTTTTAAACTGCGATGTTTTTTTTATCTCTGTGGCCAATACAGTTCGGCGTAGATCGATCACGAAGATTAATGCGATAGCGCGACACGAATCTTTGAGCGTCACATGTGGCCGTAACATAAGCATAATGGTCTTACAGAGCACCTTTAGGTTTTAAATTGTACATAATAATGTAAACGTTTATAACAATGCCATCGAAACATCCACTTTAAAAATATATTATCATTGAAGGACTCCCCTTTTGTACAGAGGTACAAAAGGGGAGTCGTTCAATGATAATATCAATCAATCAATTTAATGACAATATTTTGCAAAATATTGTATACATTTTTTTTATAAGACTAAGTTTGGAGTTTCTTGCCCATTCTTCTGCTACATTTTGAAAGGGGCAACAAGAATATATTTTTTTTATATGACGTTCAATATTTTAATGGTCTAATTCAAATAAATGATTTGTCTTTGACACAGGATAGTACTTTTCAACCGACTTCAAAAAAGGAGGAGGTTATCAATTCGTCTGCATTATTATTTTATTTATTTTTTTTATGTTTGTTACTTGATTTCTTGGGACTGGGTGAACTGATTTTGTTGATTCTTTTTTTATTTGAAAGCTAGTGCTTCCCGTGTGGTCCCATTTTAATTTGGTCCAGTTCTGACAATGGCATCCATGAGAAAACCGTATAAGTCTTAAATTTGCATTAAGTATGTGCGCGATTTGTTACGCGATTTCTCCGGCAAACGTAAACCGATTTTGAAAATTCTTTGTTTTATGGATAGGGTATGCTTCAGGGGTGGTCCCATATAAATTTTATCGAAATTGATTCAGCACTTTTTGAAAAATCAACATTTACCCAAAAATTTTACATAGACGACGTTTTAGTTTCATCAATCTTTGCAGTAGTTAACTTTCAATCTCTTCTTAATAGATTTGGATGAGAAGGAGGTACTAAAAAGCGGAAAATAAAAAGCTTTTTACAAAAAAGACAACCACCTTCAAAAACTAAAAAGTGAAAAATAACTTTAGCACAGAACACACATTGACTTTAGTTTCGGAAATCGGTGGCAATACAAAACAACAAACAGAACAAAGCCACTGAATTTCCAAACTAAAGTCAATGTGTGTTCTGTGCTAAAGTTATTTTTCACTTTTTGAAGGCGGTTGTCTTTTTTGTAAAAAGCTTTTCTTTTGTATTAATCTAGATTCAATGCGTTATTGTAAATGTTCAGAACAGCGGGGATGACGAGCTGTCGGCGTTCCGCCAGCAATGGCAGCGGGAGTTGGAGGCCGTTTCCACCCCACAGAGGGAACTAGAGGCAACATCCACCCCGCAGAAGGAACTGTCTCCGAAACGAAAGCAGCCGGCTGAACCTGAGACAGAGGAAGATAAGGTAGGAATGCTGTCTTCATTGAAAGCCTTTGCAGCTTTGCCATGATTTTATTTTAGGGAAATTTATATGATGACTGCAGTAATTGGTTTTACAAAATAGTATATTTAGCAGCATCTTTTGAGATAAAACTGTCGCACTTGGTGAAGAGCAAAAAGGCGCGGGTTTCATTACCATAAACATAAGAACATTGCGGGATACAAATAAAGTCGAAAACAAATAAACTATGTGGTCAGAAACATGCGGGTTCATTTTGATTTCAATAACACGTTTGGTTTAGGCGAAACAGCTGTTTTTGAGCGCTGTAGAGCTGGAGCGCGGCGGTAAGCTGTACGAAGCGATCCAGCACTACAAGCGAGCGATGCAGATACTGCCGGACGTTGAGACTCGCCTCTATGACGAACTGCGCTCTGAGACTCCGGAAGGTATTATAACTTCATCTATGATATGAAAGAGACAGCATTCCTATACTTTGTTGGTGTATAATTTAAGGTACTACTTCCTGCCGTTCAGTATTATGAGTAAAACGTTCGATTCTCGCATTTAGATATTTTTCAACACACTTGCTAGTAAAGTGGCTCTATTGCACCGCTTTTAGGGCCATTATCGTGGCGGCCAATGGCGTATTACTCGTCTGGTTTTTAAATTAGCGCACTAGTGCGCGTGCCTAAATATATTCTGTATAAATGAACATAGTATGATAAATTAATAAAATGAGATCAATAAACGTAGGTATTTATTTATACAATTTGTTTAGTTTTTTTTTATTTTGTAAATCAGGCTGTTTGGCGCTTTTTTTAGTCAACTACAGGGCCGAGCAACCTCATGTTTAGTTCTAAATTTGAATTAAGAAAACCGCACACCATTTTACAAACGTTTGTCCAAGAACTTTAAGAAATTGTATTTAATTTCCCTCACAAGTTTGTTGAAAAGCGTCGTATAAACGTCGCATTACAGTCTCGGCTCCAATGGCATACTTACCTAACTTGTAATAACATACTATTAAATTTGCCATAAAAATGTTTTGTTAGCATTCTGGTACGAATCGTTCAACAGCATTCATCATTAAACATTTTTCCCATAAATTGTAATATTTTTAGCTTCGTAAATCATCCTTCTCGTTTTTTGTAGAAGAGGAATCGGAGACTGAAGAAGTGGTGCGACCGGACAACGCGCATCCCAGCGATGATGAAGACGCGGTGGAAGGTGAGGACCTGCTGATGAGGCTGCAGAGGATCCTAGCCAGGAGGGGGGTGCTGTGCGAGCCTGAGCATCAGGCAAAGGTAAGAGTTTAGATAAAACTTATATAACAGTATCAGGAATAGCTTAATTGATTTGAGTGATAAGAAGGAGGTAGGCAGGCACTGTAAAGAGAAAAAAAAAAATAAACAAAAAAGACTTCTCACAAAGACACTTCTGAAATTAAAGTATTTTTACTTTGTAGTTTTAAAGGTGGTTTTCTTTTTTGATAATATGTTTTTTTAGTTCCGTCTATTTTTTTGCTTTTGCAGTTGTGGTCCAAAATTGTGATGTTTTGAATCTCCACTTGTGAAGAACGAATGTCGCACAAAGTGATTTTTTTGTGTCTAAACACACTATGCCGAAGTTACGCGACCGCAGTTCAGCACAATAACGCCTGCAATGCTATTTGAATTACTGACGACACACTATGCCGAAATTACGTCGCGTCGTTTTGTGACTGTATGGTTCGGTTCCCACAGACAAACCGTAAAAACGGTTTTGTGGGGCATAGCTCTAAGTTATGATTTTTGTAAACTTTGTTTATAATAAATAAATAAAATAATAGCGTACAGCCTAACTTCGGGCGAGCGTAAGTTCAGCGGCAACTTATTCTGTGAGCACACAATAATAACAAGATCACTTTGTTTCACTTTGTTTTTACACATAAGAGATTACAGTACATAATTATTATACATGAAATTATCATAATACTACATACACATATTACACTTTTTTAGTTTTATTTGTTGTCAATTTGAGTCGTCGGTGTCCCTTTATTTGTCACAAACTCACAACCACAGAGTAATATAATAAACCTCTCACAACGCCAGCGGCATAGACAAACAATGTGGAAACACATTGGCCGATAGTTGCAACATTAAAAAAAAAAAAAAAAAAGGAAAAATGCTATATTATGTATTCACTTTTATTTATTTATTGTTTTAATAACTTTATATAATTAATAGTTATGTCGGGTTTACATATTACATATTTTTTTACATAATGTTAGCTTGCATATTTTTGTAGATATTTATTATTACAACTTTTTTATTTATTTTTTACCTTAAGTCATGACTGTGGCCGCCCGTGGCATCTCTGCAAGGCCCTGTCAGAATACCAGCGCTGCGACATTTCATGTCGTAGCATTGTGCTGAGACAGGAGCCTTTTTGGTCTCGTACAGGTTTCATAAGGCTTTTCTTTTTATGTTTTATTGTTTTATATAACCCTTTTTTATGTTGTGTTTACCTGTACGAGGTTACAAATAAACCATTTTTCTTTCTTTCTTTCTTTCTTTGTTTTGCGTCTGTCTGTCCAACTGTGTAGATAACACGACACGACGTCACGACAGCGCTCGAGACACTGAATACACACACAAAGTTGCGGAACTGAATTTCTGCCGCGTAAGTTCGGCACTTATGGTGTCATATCAGCCAAATACGTCGGAACGTAAAATCAGCCGCCGAACTTCGGTCGCGTAACTTCGGCATAGTGTGTTTAGACACTTACAATCCACCCCCTTGCTCGCCTTACTTATCTGACTTATTTCGAGAGTTCTTTGACTCCTCTCTCGACAGAATCACTAGTATAATGTAGAAATTCGTATACGGTAGAGGCAAAATACTTTAATGTGTATTTGTCCAGGGCGCGCACATTTCCTGGCTGCCGTACGAAGTGATCCTAGTGATCCTGCGCTGGGTGGTGAGCTCGGAGCTGGACGCGTCCTCGCTGGAGCGCCTGGCCTGCGTGTGCCGCGGACTGTACGTGGCCGCCAGGGAGCCCGACATATGGCGCTCTCTGTGTGTCAAGTGAGTCATGTTTATCATACTGGCGCCGTACGAAGTGATCCGGTGCATGAGCGTCACCAGCTGGTGGCCTATGAGCGGGGGAGGCAAGCTGCACCTCCCTGCCACAAAATATAAAGGGTACAGAAGGACCGCTCCCGCCATCTTCAAAAGTAATTACCTAAACAGGGCTGCTACTGTATTGACTCTGTAGGTTATATTTGTGGCAATATTTATTTATTTATTTATTTTTAACAATGAGTACACTGTAACATGTAAAATGATACATTCAAACTTAAGTCTAAGTGACCCATCACTTATAGAAGAGCACTGCATGCACTACATTTTGTGCATAAAATATGAAATTTTATTGGCACTGGTTGAACTGGCTGGTAGGTTTATTATAACAAAATTTTCTTGTTCGTCGTAAATGTCTATTACATCATTTATTAATTATACAACACGTGACAGTCGAGACTGAAGTCTGCTTGAAACTGCTTGAGAATGCCTATAAACGTAATGTCAATGTTTGCGTGGTAAAAATGCCGGTTTGTTCTGAGTGGTCTCTGCTCGGGCGTGCCGCAGCCTTACGTACTTTGTGTCCTTGCCCTCCCTTGGCGACGCCCCTTATCCTTACTTTCTACATTTTCCCCCCAATTCTCACAGCACAGTACCTAAATATTATTAATTGAAAATTATTATCATAGAATTATACTGTTACTCCTTTCGTTGTGGCCTCACTCCACACTGTCACACGTTATTTTTAATGAAATAAATGCATCAACATTTAAATTAAAATACTAAATATTTTAGAATTATCTGAATTCTTAATACAAATTTGAACTTGTCATAGCAACACACCATTATAAAAAAAAAATGTCCAAGATTATGTCTAGGATCCTTACCATAAAGTCACCTTGACTTGTCTCGTACTACACTTGACTTGTACAGTGTCAGAAAATGATTGCATCACATCGCTCAAAGCTTCACTTTTTGACAAACTTTGGTCTGATACTCTTCAGAACTTGGGGCATAGAATGCGGCACCCCCCGAGCCAGTGGCTTCGGCTCCTGGCGCCAGATGTTCGTGTCTCGTCCGCGAGTGCAGCTGCACGGCGTGTACATCAGCAAGACCACGTACATCCGACACGGAGAGAATTCCTTCCAAGACCAGTTCTATAAGCCCTGGTATCTTATAGACTATTATAGGTATCTCAGGTTAGTTGCACTTGTTGTTTTGTTCCAGTATATTTAATAATATAATAATTTATAGAAATCTATAAAATTGATTTGTAATGTCAAAATAACAGTTTAAACTTTACAAACAAAATTATTTTTGAACCGACTTCATAAAAGGTGGAGGTTCTCAATTCGATTGTATTTTTTTTATGTTTGTTACCTCTGAACTGGTGAACCGATTTTGATGATTCTTTTTTTATTTGAAAGCTGGTGCTTCCCGTTTGGTCCCATATACATTTTATCGAAATTGATCCAGCGCTTTTTGAAAAAATCAACATTATACATGACGACGTTATACTTTCCTCAATCTTTAGAGTACTTTCAATCTCTATTTTATCTATGCTGCCGTTTCTTAATGGATTTGGATCAGAAAAATAAAAGCTTTTTTACAAAAAATCCGCATTCAAAACCTAAAAAGTGAAAAATAATTTTAGCACAGAACACACATGACTTTAGTTTCGGAAGTCGGTGGCAATACAAAACAACAAACGGGGCAAAGCAATCGACTTCCGAAACTAAAGTCATGTGCGTTCTGTGCTAAAGTTATTTATCACTTTTTAGTTTTTGAAGGTTGTTGTTTTTTTTTGTAAAAAAGCTTTTTAATTTATGTACTTTCTAAGTTTATCATAGACATCACTGATATCGATGAAGCAAAACATTGCGAAGATACCTGGACTTATAATTAATAAAAGTATAAAATCGCCAATCCGAAACCAAACCAATGCTCAAACCAAACATGAGAAGAGGCTTTTGTTCACCTGTGGGACAGTAATAGACTGGTATAATAATAACAAGTTTTAAGAAGTGTTTCTCAGTTTTGGTTCTCTAGACCCCACACTATTTATTTAGTATTAATAATATTCATTACACCATGACCAGAGGATGGGCAGCAGCATCCTTCTGAGTACATATAACACCTACTGCGATTGCCAACATGCATCGGCCAAACATGGCGATTACGGCCGAACCCCTTGGGGGAGATCTATGCTCAGCAGTGGGGTCTAAAGGTTGACATGATGATGATGATTATATTTATTTAGTGTCAAGATGATATATTGTGATGTTGTTTCACCATTGATGGAAGGTTGAATATTCATCATCATCATCATCTTTTCAGCCGAAAGACATCCACTGCTGGACATAGGCCTCCCCCAAGGGGGGGTTTTGCCATAATCGCCACGCTTGGCAGGCGGGTTGGCAATCGCAGTATGGTAGTTACAAATGCACAGAGAACGCTGCTGCCCATTCTTTGGTACGTCCCTTAGTCGCCTCTTACGACACCCACGGGAAGATATGGGATACGGTAGGTTGAATATAATGTTTATTGTAATTCAGGTTTTTCTCCGATGGTCTGGTGCTGATGTATACGACGGCGGAGGAGCCCGTGTCGTGCGTGATGCACCTCAAGTACCGCCACGCCAAGCCTGGGCTCGGCATCATGACCGGCCACTACCGGCTCATCGGAAATAAGGTACGACGTAGACGTGATAGTTTTTTTTTACTTTTTTTATAGTTTTATAGACTTGCGTTTGGCCGCAACTCACCAGGGGGCCAAGTCTGCTATTTTTATAATTTCGTCATTCCAACACGATCCTGTTGTAATTTTGCTAAAAGTTCGTAATCTGCTAAATTCATAATGATCGGTCATTGGTCGGTCGAATTAAAAGCAATTACTACACAATGACGTTCTAATGGTAGGTCACTGATCAAAGGAACTGTCAAAATGTTAGCAGATTAAGTCAGTAATTCAGTTGTTATTTTGTACGAGATTACTATTCTATACCATTTCTTTCAATGGCGTGTCAGTGGTTGACCATTGGAAAGTCATAATGACTCCATTATATTAGTAGATTACCAAACTTGACAAAATCAACAATTTTGAAATCAATGATAGACCATTCTAACACTATTGTAATAGCAGACTTGAGGCCTTTCTCTTAAGTGATGATGCGGCCTAAGGTGCATGCAAGCATGGTTACCTAGGATGAACCGGTTCACTACTGCCTTGAAGATATCCAGATTATATATTGGGCAATAGAGAAGCGGGGGAATTCCACAGTCTGGCAGTTCGCACAATAAATGTGGAAGCAAAGTGCCTGGTTCGAGACCGTGTAGCAGTGACGCTTCGCCGTATCTCTGCTCGTCCGATGATGGAATGGAGATGGGGGAATTAAGTTGTGCAATTCCAAAGCAGCCCGGACCAGACCAGTCATTGTTTGCACGTCTTTCTATAACTTCCAACGCCTCTGGCTGATATTTGGCTGATCCATCCCATCTGAGATAAGAGATTTACCATCATCTGTCTAGCCTTTCCCCTACTGTGTTGGGTTCGGATCCCAGTCAAACTGAATGCAGCTGAATCCAGTGTTTTACATGAAGCGACCGCCTGTCTGACCTCCACGACCCAGTTACTGGGTAACACGATACCCTTTGGTAGGACTGGTTGTCAGACTTTCTGTCTTCTGACTACCTATAACGACTGTCAAAGATCTACGAATAACTGCCGGGACCAACGGCTTTACATGATTTCCGAGGCACGGAGGGAACTTGGTATGGAATGAATGGACACCCGTCTACGGACCAACCGGAGTAAGCTTAGCTTAACCATTGGGACCCGCTGGAGAACAGCGGGTCTGCGAGTCAGCGGGCCTGTCGGTGAATGCTTATGCGAATCCCGCACTCCTGGCCATGGGCAGAGATGGAATACCGCGGTGGTTGTGGACGGTAAGAGTCTGGCATGCCCCTCCGTTACCCCCACGATAGAGGAAGTCCATGAGGATTTCCTCCGCGCTAAAAAAAGCGTGATTGATCGATACTTACGGTTTTTACTTAGCCACAAGCTCCTCATACATTAAGGGCCTATTTCGGCATCTCTAAGTGATTAGTTACTTACTAGTTAACGTTAATTGTCAAGTAAAAGTTACGAGTATCTTTTGTCTATTTCAAAAACGAAAATAAAGCTTCGAGTAACAACTTACTGCTTAAGTGAATGACGGAACAAATCATGCGTTGCATTCGTTCAATAATACAGCAATATTACTCGTCAACAGCTGTTGTCAATTGTCTCGTGGTGTTTTTGTGTCTGGTTTATACGTATATATATACGTTTTTTTTTACATGCTACGAATATGTTCTAATTCTAATAAATTGTAAAATGTTCTAATAAATTGATGATAAATCATGTCAAATAAATCCATATTTATTAAAACATTTTATAATAATCGTCGATGTTATTTGATAAGTCCCTACACAAAATGACAACGGATACTTCGTCAAGTAAACACGTTAATTGGCAGATGTCCTGGCAAGTAAGTTACGGGTCAGTTAATCTTATGATTAGTGTTACTCGAACGTCGTGAAACTCGCACATGATGTTACGAGTAACATTAACTGGCGGTTAGCCTACTCGACACTTTACTTGAGGGTGGTGAAAGAGGCCCTAAGGCTACTAGGTACCATAATAAAAGCTTATAGAAATTAGAGAGAATAAATAACGTTTGAAGAATTCATCGGAATATTTTTCAGGTAAATCACTTATTACCAGATGCTAATATTGTTCGGGCTTGTTACAGGTAGTGATAGTGATAAAGAAAACGAACCAGGAGAAAAAGACTGTTCAGGCGTCCAACACGCGCTTCCGCTCGCGACGCAAGGAGGTCGAGCAACAGGAACAGACCTTCCACATGGTGAGTCTATTGTCTATACTCTTATTTATTTTTGTTTGATGTGGTGGTGCGCAAGAACCGAACTTTGCATAGTCCGGTTAACAACAAAGGTTGGTTACATGAAAACCCTTGAAAATTATGAAAACGATTGAACGACGCCCTTGGTTATTATTATTATCATTATACCCTGTCCATTGGGTTATTGGTTTTTTGACAGCTGTCTTATAATGTAATTATTCCCGATTACTTTAAGTTAACTTTAAAATGTGTTATAAAATAAATATATAAACTGCCTAATCTTGTTGGATTATCTTATTTATGACCTCTTACAGACATTATAATACAGGTTACAAAAAACATAAATATTGTTCACTAGTTGCAGCTGTCAAAAAAACGATTAAACCAGTGGACAGAGTGTAATGCCTCCTCTACACAATCGGCCATGATAGGCACTCGTTGATCGTCTGTTGCCTCCTCTACACAATCGGCCATGATAGGCACGCGTTGATCGTCTGTTGCCTCCTCTACACAATCGGCCATGATCGGCACTCGTTAATCGTCTGTGATCGGTAACGTAATTGTCACGATCATCGTGCATGCATCCACACAATCGTCCGTGATCATTTATTGAGGGGCAAGCGTTCAAGGTGGACTTGGAGGTTATAGCTGCAGCTACCATTAATTTGATTTCATTTCCGTGTACAATCATTTTATGAATGTAGTTGAAAGAAAAGTTGCGAGTGGAAAAAGAGAAGATTCATCGTTTTTTGCATTCATTGTTTGAGCATTCATCGTAATAGAGAATAATAATTATATATTTAAAAAGCCGTCAGTCAGATTCTCCTTTTAATATAGGAGATAGATGTGATCATTCCTAAAATACCCTAGGGATCTAGGCTGATATAAGGTATTACTAACATCATAATCTACATTTGTTTTAAATAAAATGAAAAAAAAAAAAAAAAATTGTTTTATCCATACACATTTTGTCTAGTACAAAGCTTAAAATAAATTAAAATATATATATATATTATGTACAATGGACGGCTCACAGGGCATCAAAAAACTCGTCCGCATCGCTCACAATGGGACAAGTGCCCAGAAGGCTAGCAGCATTACCACGTTGAATGGCAATGCTAATTCTTTGGCCCAAGAAAAGGCCAGCCCTCTGGTCACGTGAAGAGTCGACCAGCCGCTTAGAAATGTCTTTATAAAAATTAAATTAAAAATTTAAAAAACCCCCAACGCAAAACATACAAGCGATTATGTAAAAAGTAAAAAATAATACTTTTGTTGAGCCATCAAATGTTTGTTCGTTGAAATGGCGCTATAATGTCGCGGCGGGGTACCGCTTAAGTAAGTCAGTCCCTCAATTTCATTCACTGTCTATTAATTTACCAGCATTTCCGACCAATTTGCTTCGATATTATCAAATTTTTGTTGCTAATCTAGTTGTTAATCTTGTTGCAAATCTAGTTACCATCAGTTCGCTATTTTAGATATTTAGTTATTGCTTTAAACTTAGCGGTACCCCGCCGCGACATTATAGCGCCATTTCAACGAACAAACATTTGATGGCTCAACAAAAGTATTATTTTTTACTTTTTACATAATCGCTTTTATGTTTTGCGTTGGGGGTTTTTTAAATTTTTAATTTAATTTTTATTTTAAGTTTTTTAAATGTAATTTAGTTTGGTTTTGTGTGGTCAGTGTGGTCACCTATAATAATATGTTTGAAAGCAAAGTAAACATCCGGTATGCGTCTAAGATCCCTACCGCAGCAAACAAAAGAGCTGATAACTTTAAAACTGCTGAACCGATTTTGATGAAACATGTCTAAGAACCATCGCTAGAGAATCTACTTTCAAATAAAAAAAACCGCATTCAAATCGGTTCACCCGTTAAAGAGCTACAGTGCCACAGACAGACACACAGACACACAGACACACAGACGCACAGACACACAGACACGTCAAACTTATAACACCCCTCTTTTTCGTCGGGGGTTAAAAAACAAGGTGAGCACTCGGACCCCATGGCCCTAGTGTTTCAACCCCAAACGGCTCAAACATATAACTTCCATTTAATTCTTTTAAATGTTGTAAATAAGATGAATAAATTACTATCCTTTTTGTCTAGTTATGCGAACATAATTATGCATTCACAGTTCGAAGAATGCCTGGAAAAAATAAATCTTAGTTTTAAATCTGCCTAGTCATTTAAAAATATTTTTTTCCCTTATATAGAATATACATTCTAATAAAAAAATAAAAAATGCATTATAAAAATATACAGTATTATAATACATTCAATAAAAAAACAATGAATGTCTATGATCGGCGATCGTGTGGGCACGCGCTCGCAACTAGAAGCGATTCCCTTTGATGTGTGTCCAAAAAACCGACAAGTCGCCGTTCGCCGCAATCACGACGACGATTGCGAGCCATGATGGGCGAGTACCGCGTCCGATCGTGCTCGCGTGTATTCGCCCATCATGGCCGATTGTGAAGAGGCGCCATAATGTTGGTTTTGTGCAGCGCACTGAGAGAGAGAGAGAGAGAGAGAGATTGGAGAATCTGTGAGTAAGTTCGTGGTGGTCTCCCAGGAGCTGGAGGTGCGCAGCGTGCGCTCGCACCGCAACGCGCAGCTGCTGTGGCGCCGCTACTGCGTGGCGGCGCGGCGCGAGCAGTGGACGCAGTTCGAGCTCACGCCGGGCAAGTTCCCGCCCTTCGCCTTCAGCCGCGTGCGCAGCTACTGCGCCGACGCGCATGCGCCGCTCGTCAGCACCAACGCGTACATTTAGCTAGGTATGTGGCACTTTTTATATCTATACAGGGTAATTGAAAAAATACCCAAAACCTCTTAATCTGGACTCCGTATTATCACCCTGAATAACATTTGTTCTACGACTTTGACCTCAACTAAATAACGTAGCCAAAAACAATTTGTTTTTGTTTATTTGTAGTCTGTAAAATTTACGTATACTACGCGCGCGCGCACCCATATGATAGCGAATATGACGTAGGTAGTAGGTAGGCTAATGTACAGGCACAGCTGATTGCAGGCCTTTCGTCGGCCGTGTCGGAAAAAATATATTATGCAAAATTTAAAGTGTGTTTATATTTTTTGTATGGAAAAAAAAATGTTTCGAATTTTGAAAAGTCATATAACAAATGTTGTTCAGGGTGATGATACGAAGTGAGGATTAAGTGGTTTTGGGTATTTTTTCAATTACCCTGTATAATAAAAATGAATCGCTATTTGTTAGTCTCGCTAAAACTCGAGAACGGCTGGACCGATTTGACTAATTTTGGTCTTGCAATATTTGTGGAAGTCCAGGGAAGGTTTATACAGTAAAGAAATTAAAAAATTTAATAACAGGATAACGTCTGTCGGGTCAGCTAGTTCATACATATATTTCTGTTCTTTGAGCCCTTGTTGCCTGAAGTAAAAAACCGGCCCATGGAGAGGGTTCCGTGCAATGCCAAAGTCAAATGTTTTTATTCAGTCTTTATTTTCAATCGATTGAATTCTTATAGGTTTTCCTGTAATCTACAAGCAATTAACTATATTTTGTATTTTTTTTCAAAATTTTTGGCTCAGTAGTTTCGGACATGGGGTAATGGACAATTCTCGTCTTCTTTAATGAATAAAATCAAGACTCTTTATTTTACAATAATAACAAACATATATTATTTTGTATTATTTTTTTATATGTGAGATCCTCATAACGAGCCCTTTCTTTCGATATTATGTCACTGTAAGGTTTGCAAAACTTTTTATTTATTTCCTAATTTGTTCCCCGAAAATTGATGATTGACCTGATTTGTTCCAGTAGATTCGGAGCAAATTGTCTGTGACAGACGGACGGACAGGCAGACGCACGAGTGATCCTATACGGGTTCCGTTTTTTTTTGTACGGAACCATAAAAATAAAATAAATAAATATAAATAAAATAACACTATCACATTATTATTGACGTTCTTTCAGAATTAAGTGATGACAGACTACAGGATGCTGCCGCCGCCTTGTCGCCGGTCCACAGCGAGTGAGACGCATAGCTTATTCTACTATTGTCACGTCAGCCTATGCAACAAGGGGGCATTTCGACTAACTTTCTTTTTCAATCTGTCAAAAATGCCTCGAGTTCGCGACTAGAATTTGAATGTTTTTAATGACGACAATTGCCCTTCTTGTAGCAGATCTGTAGGTATGTAATAATTTAATTAATAGGGAATTAGGTAAAGGGATTGAAAAAGTGTGCCGAATTGGCTGAATGTGTTTTTGATTGGCTTCCTACGCGAGAATGAAAGTAATAATAATTTTATGTTAGTGGCAGGTTGGCGGTTCCTACCATCAAAAAAGAGGTTCTGAGTCAAGAATGGGTTTTCCATGTCATTACAATAACTCCTATGTACCAGTATTCAATATAAGGGTAGGTAAGGGTATTCTGTTGTATTTCGGGCTGGTGGCCACAGTCATGTATAGATGACAAACCAACATGTGTCCAGCACGCCACGGTCACGACTACTAGACAGACGAATTACTACTCTATGGAATTACGTACCTATAGAAACATAATTGCATATAGTAGTAATTCGGTGCCGAGGGCACGTTTTTAGTTTTTGACGTGGCGGCCAATAGGTTATGTTGTTTGCCGGCTAATATAGTAGAGATACAGACAGCCCCATCAACTGATCCATCGTCCCCTTTTCTAACATATTTTAGTGTGTGTCGTGTAACTAATTGACAAATAACTGCCGGGTGTTCCCAAGTGGGCTTAAAGATTTAAACCAAAATGATGTTCATTGTTTCCATTTAATTAATGATCACTAGGTGCAGTGTATAATTAAATTGTAATTCGTATTAATAGTTTAGACTATAATACAAAAGGCTGGCTGTATATAATTTGGATATTAAAATTGTGAAATTATAAGCTAAGCTCGTTCAGCTATTTATAGGTCTAATTCTCCTTCTGAATGTCACTGAGCTCTTTATTACATAACTAGCGACCCGCGCATGCTTTGCATGGACGCCATCTACTGATGTGGTGATATATCAAAGCATCGATATATATGTGTTAAAGTCTGGCTAAATATATAAATATAAATTATGCTTACAATCCTTCCGGAATAAATTCTCCAATTGATAGTGAATGTCGCATAAGAATCCATTGTGTAGTTTTGGCCAAACAAACACAATAAGCAAGTTTGTTCTATACTATTTATACATAGATGAGCAAGCATTGATCTAAGGACGCGCCCTCACCGGCATTCGCCTGTAATGTAACAATCCAAGTTTAAATGACAATGCCAGATCCTGCCCCACCCATTTACAGAAAATATAAATTAATAAAATAATTGTAATGATTAAAGAACCTTATTATAATAAATTGTTTTTCTTTAGAACTTGCCTGAGTTCTTGGCTTGTTTCCACGAGACAGGCTAGACCTAGTGTGGAGTTCATTAGCAAAATGCTTCCTTTGTGTCTTATATTTGCTTTATTTTTGTGAACCTAATTGTTAATGTAGTCTACATTAACAATTAATATATATGGAAATGTAAAGAACATTTTTGTTTTCAAATAAACAACATTATTATTATTACTTGCGGATTACAAACCAATGTCAAAAGGAATTAAAATACAGTTTTTTGATTTAAATTAAACAGAAACGGCAAGTTCTGCAGTCATTAGAACTAATGTTTAGTTATCAGCAATAAATAAGCAGTAAGATGCTACATATTGTATGCTTGTACATGACTTTTTTTGAGTGGGGCAAAGTTCTATAGAGTTTCTGGCATTGTCCTTTGAGGCTTATGTTACACTACAGCTTGACTGACTGACGAGCATTCGCTTGTAGTCGAATTAGTCGATTTTACATGTCAGATATTACGTTGAGGTGAGGGAGCGCCTTAAGATAATGAAACATGAGATAAATTGTATAAAAATATAACAGTAAGAAAGAAACTGGTTGCGGTACAGTTGGGTGGTAAGGGTGCCAATGGCTCAGATTGCAAATTGGCCCATTGATTGGAGAAAGGATCGATCTACAGATCGCATTATAGAAAGCTGCCGTAAGTTTACTGTATCAAAGGTTCGTTTAAGCTAATATAAGGCGGTTTCTATCAAAAGGTTGTCATAAATAATGCGCAAGTTTTATAAATTAAGTGTAGTGTTTAAAAATAATTCCGAATTTAAATCGGTTCATTTACTCAAATGTACAAATTGAGATAATGTTTCTTTGAACGCTTGTATTCATCTTCTTTCCCACTATTTCGAAACTCTTGATAACGCCTTGAAATTAATAACTTCTATTTTTATTGGTGTTCAATAGAAAATTACGTCATATTGTACGAATCATTCGTTATCAGAGAGTTCTGAATTGAAGGGATGACTTATTTCAGTGTTTTTGTTTCAATTCTTCTGATGTTATGTTCAATATTCAAATTTTAATAATGAATTGATTTCCCTATAGCTGTGGCGTTTTGGTATGGCAAAAGCGGTCATTGCCCTTTCTCTAATATCTCGTCGTAGGAACCTGACCAAAAACCTATTTGTCGATTTCATTAGTAATACATTTTGTCGGGTATGTTTGATATGGATTGAAGACGTTAACTCTATAATTGTTTTCCATTTTGAAATCAAAATGCTAGAAAATGTAGGTGGGTCAATGCCCGCTGTAGCTATGCTAAAGCACCGCAAGTATAGCTCTAAATTGTCAATTTCACTAAAAAGACAAATGTTCATTAGTTTACGAACACATTTTCAATGTATTTTTATGTATATCGATGATTTTGTAAGAGGGTGTTGAAAGAAAACTAAGAGTCGATTGAAAATATTGTGACTGATACCCCAATTTGATGTTTCAAAATAGTTTTAATTATCTTCCGCTTTGGATGTATTTTTCAATAGATCATCTTTCTATGAGCTGTTGAGCACGAATGTTGTGATTTTTATTGCCTTGGGCTAATTAGTGGAATTACCCAGTTTTCTGCATTGTCTCAAATTTAACTGAGAATGCTTATACCCTTAATTATACTGTCTGTTTAGATATCATTTCACGTTTTTGACGCCAAATGAAGTTAGGATTTGAGAAACTGGGACGGGGATGAATGAATTCCATATACAAGTTACTGTCATCCACCTAATCTTCTATTTAAGCGAAGTTTCTCTTTTAACAGGCATTTTAGCCTAGTTAAAGAGATGACCAAAAGGCCAATTTGAATGGAATAGTACAAAGAAAAATGTTATGTCTACTTTAAGAGTTCTCTCAATTTAGACAATAGGTGACAGATTTTTTGTATGAGAGAAACATGAATACCAATATACCAACGTAGATGTTCCACTAAAAGCCGGTTCTACGGGAAGTCTGACCAGGGGTGTCGTACGGTACACTGACGGTTGTGGTTTATTATACAGTACCGCGCCATATTTGTCGTTCTGGTGCCGTACTGGTACCATGATCTCCGGTGCTTCAGCAGTCCCGCAGCAAACGCTTAAATGACACGCAAAATTGTTACTGCGCTGCCACTCGACTCGTGTTCAGAGCCACCAATAAGTTTGGCAACACAACACGTGGCATCTTCATGTAACTGATGAAGTACAAAATGTATCTTTTCTAATATTCTCTGTATGGCGCTGGTAGACTACCTCCTTTCCTATTGTAAATATTTTTTTGTAATTATTTTCACAAATGTATTCTGCTCAATAGGGTTGCTTACGCAAAGCTAATCTCAGAGGGCGCCACCGAACTATAACGTAAACAATAGTAGCGCGGTAAAATTCGTAATTTATAGAAGTTGCGTTACGTAAGTGTTTTGTTGTAATATATTATATCAAAAATGGATGATAATAACGGACGGACCAGCTTTTTTAATTCCGGAATAGTTTAACTATTCCGGAATTAAAAAAGCTGGTCTGGAAGCTACAAAATATAATTGTGTTGAACAGACAAAAAGTATTATCATGTCAATGTCACTTTGTTTGTCAATGTCACTTTGTTGAACAGACAAAAAGTATTATCATATCAATGTCACTTTGTTTACGTTATAATTCGGTGGCTCCTCTAGCGGAAAGTTAGGCAGTAAGATTCCTAATTGTCGTATCGCCTCAAGTTGAGTTGTCGAGCTACGTCTAATCGCTTGCTAATTTAATTTAGGCTATAAGTACACAGTCTAAAAGACTAAAGCCCTTTGTTAATGACGACAGTCTAAAGACAGTCATAATAACGGTATCTAATAAGGAAGTAGTGCTTTGTACTAGTCTTAAGTCTCGAGATGAGATAATAAATTTATTGATTGCAATTTCGTTTTTGTTATTTAGACGCCAGTTCATTATGCCACTTTCGCCTTTAACGCCACGTGCTAAGAGTCATGTCTTACTTCGTAACACGTGTAGTTGTGAGTGGTATGTTTATGACATTGGTGTCCTTTACCTCCGAAATTAATTGTGTATCCCAATCCCAATCAATCTTGGTGATAGTCTTTATCTGTAAGGGTCGCTCTACACTTAAGCTGGTTATACTTCGATTCGGCATACTCAATACAACCTTTGATGCTCAATAATCAATAATTTATTGCATTCCACAATGTATGTGCTTAGGTGATAAGCAAACATTTGTAATAACGTGGACCCGGTCGGGCATAGCAAGAGAAAAATTTGAAGGAAGAGTATTTTGACTTATTCTAAGCATGATTTAAGGTAACATTTTTTTATATTATTACGTCAGTTCTATGGGTTCTATGGGGTTCAGTGATGACACTGTATTGAAAATTCCGAACGAATGACCTGATTCGCGACCTTTACTATCCAAAATGACTAGTTGTACTGCCTGCTCATAGACGTCTGCCGTCTATACGTACCTATTCTGTGCGAATGCTGGCAATGTGTGCCTCATTCACATCGTTAACGAATCATCATCGAGTGGATAAGTTTTGTCACTTCGTAAACGACATCATCATTATCCTGTAGCAGTGTCTCGTGGTCTAAAGCAGTGCCAACACCATCCGGCGTGGTTAATAGGTCCAAGCTGGATTATGCTGCAGGAGACAACGTATTATTATTATTATTTTTCATTACCCCTGTGTGTCCCACTGCTGGGCAAAAGCCTCCCCGGAGTCTTTCCAGGTATTCTTTTCTTTCGCAGCCTCGAACCAGCCCTCGCAGTAGGCGTCTAGATCATCTCGCCACCTCTTCCTGGGCCGGCCTCGGCGACGCCGACCATCTATAGGCACCCATTGCGTGGAGACCTTTGCCCAGCGGTCGCTGTGCATGCGACTGACGTGACCCGCCCAATCCCATTTGAGCCGGGCAGCTTGTTTGCTCACGTCTATGATCCCTGTTTTGGAGCGCAGCGTAGTGTTTCGTATTTTGTCTGTTCTTTTTACACCCAAAATGCTGCGCTCCATTGCTCTTTGGCACACTCCCAGGCGGGACTTTTGAGACTCTGTGAGCGACCAGGTCTGAGCCATGAAGATATAGGTATAAATGGAGCCAACACTTAGAACAAAAGCTTGAAACCAACTGTGGGCTGATGCTCTCTTTCTGAATGTATACATAAGAACGAGACAGTGATATGTGTTTTCTTTATCTTATGTATGCATTCAGAAAGAGAGCATCTGCCCACAGTTGGCTTCACTTAGGTATTTAGAGTGTTGCCTCCACTTTTATCTATAAGCTTCTTGGTCTGAGCCGAGTGTTATTATTTTCTTATTTAATTGCGTACTACAACTCCTGTGGTAAAATATCATCGTGAGGAGGTATGCTAGATGTTGAAGCAAGAAGTTCGTCGCTCAGCGTCATCTGAAGTGCAAGCGATGGACATCGATAGAGGGATACGAAACAAAAACACTTTGGTGTTTATACTTTCACAATTTTATTTTATATTAATTAGTTTTATTTGAATAAATAGATATTATATATATTTGATCTTTTTTTCTAAATAAAACAACATTTCTATTAACTAAGTTTTTTATTTTTTTTATAGTTATGTTTATATATTTTGAAATTATTTTTATATACACGAGAGGTGCGGCGGACTGGCCAGCGAGCGCCCGCGCGCGCCCGCCCTGAGCCCCGGGCGGGCGCGCGCGTTAGATGAGGCGCTCGCTCAGCCAGATTCAGGAGTCGGCTCGCTCCGGCCGCTCCGGCCGCTCGCGCAGCTCGGCGCGCTCGCGCTCCGGCCGCTCGGGCCGCTCGGGCCGCTCCGGCGAGCGCGGCATGCTGGGCTCCGTGTTGCGGCGCCGCACCTTGCCGCGCTTCTTCAGCATGGTGGCCTGCGGACGGGGCGCGACTGGCAGCGGCGGGGCGGGGCGCGAGCGGTCAGGTTCCCGCCGCCGACGACGCGCCCGCGGACCCGCGCTTGGTTTTCTTCAGCATCGTCGCCTGCAGCACACGCACGTCACGCGCCGCCCGCACCCCGCACCGCCCCGCCGCCCGAGACTACGTACACCTGACTGCCCTACCGGCTGACCCGAGCCCGAGACGTGCTACTACGACTGTGGCAGACTAAATATGTACAAAGCGAAAGTTCCAAAGTTCGATCGAAGCGTAGATGTGCCCAAAAGTAGTGTGCGATCGACTGGACGTAGCGTTCGCCGCGCGTGCCGATGTTGCGTCGCTGCGCTAATGTCAGGTGTACGTAGGTGGAGATCCGACCGGTGGCGGATTCGGGCTGTGAAGCCGCGGTGTCGCGCCTGCGCGGGCGCAGTGCGGCGACACCGCGGCTTGCTATAGCTAGTGGAACATCGGTGCTGAGTGGAGTTTGAGTGCTCGGGCGATACGTGACTCGGGACGGTATATTTTAAATTACAAAGTTTCGCTTTATCATCAGTGCTCGGGTATGTATCTATGACTGATTCTAATTGCTAAGTTTGAAGCATTGACCGTTATTTCAATATAATATGAAGGTTAATACTAAAGTCACCAAGGCGTCTAATTGTAAATATCTTAGTACAGAAAAGCTGTATTTTGGTAAATTTTAGCTTTCAGTACTTTAATCAGTCGAATTTAAATAAAATTTGATTGAATTCGTCCAAGTTTCCTATTGACCAAGCGAAACTTTTCGTTTGAATAAGACAGGTTTAGTCCAATATCTTTAATTAAATTTGAAATAAGCTTTATTAATTAAGCCCTGTTTGGGCATCAGGCAAGCGAGC
Organism: Charanyca ferruginea; assembly: GCA_947361185.1. Classification (NCBI taxonomy): domain Eukaryota; kingdom Metazoa; phylum Arthropoda; class Insecta; order Lepidoptera; family Noctuidae; genus Charanyca; species Charanyca ferruginea. The sequence continues at coordinate 22,036,170 of OX376073.1, forward strand.
ACATGCAAACACTGACTGGAGCTTACGGCAACGAGAGCTGAGCATTTGAGAGTAGAGACCCTGGAATTCTTAGAATTAGTGTCAATGTTGAATATTTAGAATTAGCTTTTGCCCGCGACCTCGTCCGCGTGAATGTCGGTTATCGTGGATGCAGACGAAGTCGCGGATTAAAAAGTAGGCTCAAGCTATATTCATACCAAATTTCATTAAAATCGGTCCAGCCGTTTCATCGTGAAAGCGTAACAGACAGACCTGTTACTTTTTTACATTTATAATAATTATGAGTATGGGTTTTAATGGATTAGTACCATATCTCTCAACTGTTAGAGAATTAAAAAAAAATATTAAGTCTCGCTATGCAGGTGCCTTTTGAGGAGGAGTAAAGTTTGTCATAGATAGCGTAGCCGCTAGTAAGCAAGTGTTATAATATGTTTATTTAAAACATTTGTGACGAGACGGTTGGTGCAATGGCTAAGCGATAGGCTGCTGTGTTGCGTGTCGTGGGTTTGGTTCTCACACGGAACAAATATTTTTTTGGCCTACAAGATTTTTTTTCGGGTCTGGTTGTGTATGTGAGTTAAACAAGAGAAAATTACTAAAATAATAATAATAATAATAATAATGAATTGCTGCCCACATTACAGGGGTGAATTTCTAAGGACTTTGGGCTGCAGCCCAGGGCCCCGTGAATATAGGGCCTATTGAAGACAATGAACAATATTATGAATATAAAAAAGAAAACTATCGAAAACAGTTTTTTTGTCAAAATGTCAATTTGTTGATTCTTTAAGCAAGTAATATTAGACCAGGGCGGGCGCCACAAACTCATGGTCCGCCCCTGCCACAACAGCTTTAGTAGCATTTTGTGAGCTACGTTATACTTATTTTGTAATAGTTCCAAATTTCCAATCAATGAGGAGCTTGATGCATAGTCGAAATGGTCGTCTTGCCTACCCGACTCCGATGTCAGCCTAATAACCTAGGCATTATAATTACTTAACTCTTGTTTATCTATGTAGTAAGTGATAGATAAATCGGTTTATGGTTTCTAACTTTCTATCGGAAGTAGGTAAGCAGTACCTACTGTCAGTGTGTGTGTGTGTGTTCACACATTTCTTTTATTACTATACATGTGAAGATTTGTAATTGATTGTCAGCCGCAATTTCAATTTCTTAGTAGGTTTCATTTAGGTTTAAGTGTTCCAGAGGCAATAAATAAATTAAAACGTTAAAGATAATGTCTCAACTCTCGTTGCGTAGCAGTAGAGTAGGTATGTAAGTGCGCATGGAGTGTAGTTACCTTGAGCGCAGACTTGAGCACCACCACCTCAGAGGGCGCCGCCACCCACGGCTCGCCGTCTACCTGCACCGGGATCTCGCTCTTCAGGTTGATCTTGATGTGGCCACCCTGTATCATAATTACGAACGATTCAGTGTGCGTGAGCCTACTCATGTGCGCAACTGCGGACCTAATGACTGCATCAGCGGATTTCGTTGCCGTGGCTGAAATCTCAGCAAGGATTCTGACAAGAACAAACACTCGCATACATATACATACACACACATGATACATATCCGTGTGTGCCATTGACACGCTTGGAAGAGAAGAAGTGTGAGTGTGTGTTAATTTCTTTTAAGCCAGCCATCAGAGGTTTGCAATCCAGACAGGATTGCAAACCTCTGACGGCTGGGTCATTCCTGCGAAATACTACTGTATATGTATGCGGTTTCAACGAAGCACATTCATTCCCCGGTACCGTAATCACGGCACGGGTACTACTGTATGTATATCACTACTTTTGTGCACCTTGCTTTCCATTTCCCATGAATTACATTCACACTCATACTTTAGACAGGCAGTCGTTTCATACTTATAAACATTGGTATTCAGCTGCATGCGGTTAGACGCGAAGCTGACTCCAACATAATTGGGAAAAGACCAGGAAAATGGTTATTTATGCTTAGGTATATGAGCATGTTACCTGCGCTATCCGCATGGCGCCTCGCAAGCCGGACTGGATCTGCCCCAGGTGCACGACGCCGGTGACGCCCACGATCTCCAGCATGCCGTCCCAATGGTTGGGCTTGCTGAACTGGTCGTCCTTCTCCGGGCCCCACGGGTTTGCGCCCGAACCCCAGCTGTGGAAGTGATCAGGTTAGTGTCTGGTAGTTGAGTAGTGACGGTAAAGTTCTAAGTTTTTTAAAGCGCTGTAACTTGGTGCTTATTTTGATTTAGGTACATTTTATTCATTCCCTTTCATTTCCTTTTTATAACAGACAGAAAATTTACTATAGAATGTACCTAAATGTTAATGGCTCGCCTTATCGCTTGGGGCGATTTTTTCCAACCGAAGAGTATTACTGCGACGTGTAATTTAAAGAAGGTTCCGCCCCTTTTTCTGGTACATGAATGAGAAGAAATTGGAAAGGCCGATGTTGAGCAGGCCAGGCAGTTAACATGAGATTTACAAACAATGGTTATTACCTGAGTATATTTAAAATGATGATCCCCTCTAGCTGGGGCAGTTCCACGAGCTTGCCATCCACCTCCAGACGGATGGCTTTGTGCAGGTCCTTGCACATCTTGCGCCCCACCATCTTGCGGAGTCCCATCTTCACGTACACACCTTTGTTTCGGAGCCTAGAGCACAAATAATATTGTGAAGAGTTGAGGACGTTGGGAGCAAAGTATCTACTTAGGTCTGTACAAACTATAGGGTTGCCAGTTTTTAATACTTTGCAGTAGGTACAGCTAGCAAAATATTGAGCTTTTACGTCGCTAGTTTGATTTGTTACAACAATATTTAGGATCTCAAAATTACAATTTAGTAGCGTTGTCCTCCTAAGTTAAGTTAGAGGAACATAGATGTACCATCTCCCTAATTACGAGTCAAACTTAAAATTTGTTCCTTTCATCAATTATTTTAGAATAGCAGAGTCTCACAAGGTGAACCGATGACCTAGTGAGGATATAGAAAGGAATTGAAGAAGGAAATTGTTAAGTGGCGATGCCTGATCTATGTCTGGCAAAATAATGATCGTTACGATAAAGTACAGCCGACTCGGAACGTACCTGCTATTAAATTTATTAGGGTTCTCTTCACGAGCGTTGTGGAAATCTAAGCAGAGGTCCGCGTCGATCCCGATGCCGAAGTAGTTGTTCATGACGAGGATCTGCGAGTTGTCTTCGCTCTGTGATCCTGTGGTTACAGACGCTGCGGAATCACACAAATGTAGTCACCACTACGGTATGATGAAATGGAGTCGACGCGCGGTGGCTTTACTTTTGATTTCAAACAATAATGTAGCAGAATTATGATTTTCTGGTCCTCGTGGTATGAAAATCTAGAACGTTTTTATCTTCTAACTCTCTTCAGATTGCAACTAAACGTTCATAATTATTTTGTGTGGTCCAAAAGTTGTCCTGACAAGATGATAATTCCTAAGTGTGTCGAAATGAAATGATACTCGAGAAAAATGTTTGGACCACAAAGCTGATGATTTTTCTGCTAAAATGATAAGCTTCGTAGGTATAGCCAGATCTTAAATAACTTCGTGGATTGATTTGATAGTATTGGTCGTTTAATATTATTCCTGGCTAAGCCTATCCTACTTGCAACATCATTATAGTGCAGGCCCTGCATGTTGCCAACTTAAAGTTCCACTAACCCGGCAGCTGCTTGGAGAGCTCTTTTGGCTCGTCCTGCTTATCCTCAGGGTGGAAGACGACGGTCCAGCGGTCTAGGCGAATCTCCTCGGCATCGATGACGTCACGCAGTAGCGATAACGGGTCCTCGCAGCCGGTGTAGCCGGAGCCCCAGCGAAGCGTGCGGGCCAGGTCGTTGCCTGAAGATTGCATGAGTTTTATGAATGACAGGTTTGGGCTAAAACAATTTCTTTCAGACTTACGGTCAACATCGATTTTTTAAAAGGCTTCATGCTGGTTTCCTGATAGATACACAGGTATCGATACTAATCGTCAAACTTTACTAAGTGGGCTTCTTGATTTTCAGTAACCTTACCACATTTTTCAGGAAATTAAGAATCGACCATTGGTGTTTTAGTTGACAGTTCTCTTTTTCCCGCAGTGTTGTATTTTATAGGAGTACTTCTTACTTCGAAACTCCCTTTTCAATCTATCTTTACCCAGCTTTGAAGATTATGAGGGTTTTATGAAGAGTATTATAGAAGATGCTTACCAGTGCCGAGCGGCACGATGGCGCAGGGCGGGTTGGAGCACTGCGAGTCCTGCCCGACGTTGTCGAGGCACTGCAGCACCCAGCCGATCGTGCCGTCGCCGCCGCACACTAGGATCTTGTAGTTCGGAATGTGACGAAACACGTACAGTCTGTGTACCAGAGGAAGGTTGCTGATTATGTATGAAGAAAATAGTCCAGGATATGTGCTAGAAAGTATACCTCAACAAATATACGGTCATCTGGAGTACCTAAGCTTAAAACTCATCAAGAGTGTGTCAATCATGAGTATTTGCATGTTTAGGACATAGCCACTGTATATAGTGTGTTGTGTGTGTATTGTATAATTCTAAATTCTAAGAATATTAAAACTCGTTGAGGGGATAGATGTTCAGAACTGTTTGTATTAATATAAGTCAAACGTTACTTACCCAGGCAGCGGACCTCCATTTTCAAGGTCAAACACCTGGTAGGGGTTAAGGAGTTTGCGGAAGGAAGAAATGAGCTCGAGGCCTTGACAGCCTCCAGACTTAACGTTAACGAACACCAGCAGAGGCTTCACGCCCGCCGGCACCATCGAAGGTTCGATGCTCGGCAACAACATCACTGTGGACCAGACCAGGCTTTTACCATTTCAACTTTTCTATGTTAGCGGATCTAAATATCTATCAAGTTATAGCTTAGCAAATTTGCACGTAACACTCCATGGTTCGCTACGGGGCGGGGGCTACGGGGGAGGTAAGGCTGCAGGGGTGCCGTTGCTGTAGTATAACCGTCCCCCGCCACCCGCGTGAACCATGGAAAATTCGCGTACCTACGAATTTGTCGAGCTAAAGTAATTAGGATCATTCTTGAGTCAAAGGAAGACAAGAACTGGTGGAACAAAAAATCTCCCTTAGTAAATTTTTTGTGAAGTGAGCTCGAGATTCCTAGAGACCCAAGACACCCAAGCGTGGGGATTATGGCAACCCCCCCTTCTATGGGGGAGGCATTTGTTCAACAGTAGACGTCTTCCGGCTGATGATGATGAACTCGAGATTAGCTGTCATGCTAGAGAACTCACCCAATAAATGCTTATCTTCATATTTGGCCTCTCTAAGCGCATACAGCGCCTTCACCGCTTTGCTCGCGTCCTCATACGTGATCACCATCGAGCCGTACTCGTAGTAGATCGGACCGATCGACGTGAACTTGTTATCTGTGTAAGCAAACATTGTAAAGTGAATGAAAAGGACTCTTACACACAATTTTTATTTGAAGCCGGTTATAAATGAGATCAGGAGATTTCAGAGCTAATAAGGAGTACCAGAAAAATTAAGGCTACGGTCAGATTGGTTATAGGAGTAGTCCTATTTGCTTGCTAAGAGATTTGTTAGAAAATTGTACACTTAGCTTTTATGTCAAGTTTATGAACCATGTTTGTAGATCTAGGGTATATGGTGTTTCTGCTTTGATGTCAACCTTTCTTAAACTCACCGGCACCCAGGAACTCGACTAGGATGTTCTCGTAGTTCCTCTCCGAGAGGCCGGGCGGCAGCGAGGCCACGAACAGCGCGAGCGTGGGCCCGTGCGGGTCGCGGCGCGGCTGCAGGTAGAAGCGCGCCAGTTCCATGCGGCGCACGGACTCGCGCGCCAGCCGCACCACGATGCGCCACGGCCGCTCCTCTTCGTCCAACACGCGCTCTGATACTGGGCCAACAATTGCAAGCTACGCGTGATTATCTGCTGCACCCTTCCAAGGGGGGGCAGGTAGGGGCAGCTGAAGGGGGGGCGCATTAGTATGTTTGTTTTTTTTTTTTATCAAAATTAAAGTGGTAGGATTTATTTGATAGTTTCATAATATTGTTATGAATTAGTTTTACCAGTATTTAAATGTTTTGTCGTATCGTCATCCCCACCTTGTATGACATCTAACTCTGCATACTTACCGTTAACAACTGCTACATTCACGGATCTATGACTACATTCATACCATACCCTGTATCTACGTTAGCGCCATTTTGGAACTGTTACTTGCTGCTTAGAGCTGGACACTTTTTCAACTTTCCCCTTATATGAGACAGTGCTCTATATACCTACATGCTACAAAGGACTTTGTCGAAATCAAGAACAAACAAGTTTGAATCTAGAAGCGGAGTGTGACCTAGTTATACAGTTTTGTAGTGTGGTGTTTAGTAAGTTACTGCAGTTTATCTAATTACTCTAAAAGAGGATATAATCATTCCGTTATATCCTACCTATCCTTGTATGTCAGGTATCTGCAATAGAGATGAAACGGATAGCAGTTTAGCCGGATACTGGATACCGGATATTCGGCCAAGCTTGTAGCCGGATAGACGGATATTCGGCCGCCGAGTGGACTCGGTCCAATTCTGGTATTTTCGTTGAGAAACAAAGTTAACAACATTGTAGTGCCCTTAGTGCAGCATGAGTACTAATTCATTTTCTAAGTTTAATAGTATTTCTCAAATGATACTAACTAAATAAAGCAATTAATTACATATCATAAATCATAAAGTTGTTTTTTATATCCGGTATTCGGCCGGGTGGCATTTAGGCTGCCGGATAGGCCGGATACCGGATAGTTACCGGATATCCGTTTGATCTCTAATCTGTAACACACTTATTAGATCCTTACCCCCTCGGTCAAGCAATATCTCTGAGCAGCGATAATCGTGCACAGCCCTTGCGGGGTCGAGTCCGAACCGTTCGAGCGCAGAGGCCATCAGGTCGGCCACGGCATCATCGCCGCTGCAGCCCACCGTCACAAACGTCTCGCCGGCGCCCGCTACTCGCCCCGGGTACACTCGTACCTCACCACCACCACTCTCGGGCTCTCTGTATACAACAAATGTAGGTTAAGGAAATTGTATGACTCAAGTGGGATTGGTGATGGCTCCTAAAACACATGTACGAAATTACTGGAAACATGTGTTTCCAGTAATTTTTTAAGAAGTGTTGTTGTATAATTCTCGGAAATTTGAGTAAGCGATTTTATTATTAGGAATCGATCGGCCTTTGCGAAGAATTTTCTGTATGTACTAGTAGGAGGAAGAGAAGATTTTTGCAGAAAGGAGGATTTCGCATTACCGAAAACCTTAGTCGAAACACATTTGCACACTTTTTAATGAGACAACGGAAAGAAAGAAAAAAATGTTTATTGACACAGACCATGTGCACACAATAATAATAATAAAAAAAGAATATTAATTAAATAAAAAACATAAAAAATCATTTTTGTGTGCCCCAGACCGTTTGTCACTGGTTTTCAACTAGACCTGTGTGTGTGATGTAGTACGGATGTAAACCAGCTATTGCAGCATAGGTAAAATAGGACCTTAATCTCGCCTGCTGGATATCCATGGGTCTATAAAAAGCACGTGTATTCTTATGGGTGACTGCTCGACGACACACACTCACTTGAATCGTAAGAAGAGTGCCGGTCTCTTGTTGGGAAGGCGTGTGACATGCGCGAGCGGCGTGGGGTCCCGGAGCGGCGGCTCGTCGCCGGCCAGCGCGTCGGTGAGCTCGAACAGGTCGGGGTCCCGCGCTACGTGGAAGGCCCGCAGCGCGGCCGCGACCAGCTCGCGCTCGTTCCAGTTGCGGCCCACAACCACGGGCCGGTACAGCCGCCGGGTCCACGCCGCCTCGCCGTCGTACACCTTCACCACTTCTGTTACACGGTACACACACGTGATACTATGTCAAGTTGTCTGCATCTTACAGTTCGTAGGACATCTTCAGTTTGTTGTCGTATTCGTTCACATGTTTTTTACAGATACATATCTAATACCTTTAAACGAGCAATTATTTATCTGAATCTCGGAAACGCCTCCATCGATCTAGCTAGGTTTCATTTAAAAAAACACCATTTACCAAAAAAAAAAGAACAACGAGCAAAGCTCGGTTGCCCAGGTACTGTAGAATAATTTGCATTCTTTTTTTGCCATTAGGTAAGTGGAAGTGAATCTTTTTTTCTTTTCTAGTGATTTCCTTTACTAGGCTCAATTTGGAATGGTTTTGATATTTTGGACTTAGTGGATATTTTTGTGAGAGTACCTTCATCCCGATCATCCGGGGTCCGGTCCCGATGCTGTTTGTGGTCCGGGCGGTGGTCCTGGTCGGCGGGAGCGCCCGTGGAGCCGCCGCCGGAGCCCGAACGGCCCTCGCAGCCCGAGCTGAACTCCTCGCTGACGCTGCGCGCTGCAACACCCATATCGCTCACATACCCACCCCCGATTGCACCGCGACCACGCAACGCGTCGCCATGGAATAGCGAAAATGTATGTTTTATTCAGTCCTGCTTGAAGAAATGTGTAGTTTCTTGTGAAGCACAAGAAGCTACAGGATTATCACACAAATTATCACACTAAATGCATGGTTTTATAGGAAGAAACAGAGATTTTTAAATCTCCATTTCTTCCGGAGGGACAAAATCAAGTGTTGATTTTCTCTTCCTGTAGAGTTTAGTCGTGTTTTATGTTAGGTCATTTAATTATTGCACTAAGCTTTCGTTTATCTGTAGGATATATTGCTTAATAAAGCGGTTTTTTTAATGTTAGGACACAGCTCTCCTAAGTAAGCGAACAACGCAGGCAAAAAGGGAACTATGTCAGTTTAAAACATAGTATTTTTACGTCATTTGTTTTTAATTTATTTAACAATTTATTTATTTACACTTTCCATACACCAAGACTACAAATACATATCTAACTACAATACGAATGGTACATTATATAAATAGTTGATTTCTCCCAAAGTTTGCAATTGTACCTAATTAATAGGTTGTATATCTCAATGTATGGAATTGTTAGAGTTTTAGTTGTTTTATCTACTAACATTAAGTTGTATGATGCGTTTACTACATCAAATAAACTAGTACCTAATGTTCTTGTTTTCAAACCGCACAAGTCAGATTCCAACGATCATACAACTTTTAACAAACATTAATTTTCGTATGTCATCATCAAACACATTCAATTTTATTGTTAATAATAAATTATCTATTAACTTGTCAATTCAATAATCAACTTGTTAACAAACGATTTAAAAAAGCATTATCAAATCCATTGCTCGTAGGAAATGTGTTTGTTTAATGACATAACGAAGCGGCGTTGGACACTTAAGCATACATAAATACACACAATGTATGTCGTTAATATCGCGATTTCCGTCTGTTACCTTCGTGCCGTTGGAATACTGCATCATGAGTATTCTTGGACTGACCGGCTTGAGCGTTGCAGTGGGAGGGGGCACGGAAACGTATCCAGGGCTTCACTCAACTACAAGTCTAGTGCCGGGACAGTACAGCTAAGATTTAAAGAGATTTGTTGAAATAAAAGCTGTGTGAATAAAGTCGAATAAAAATATTGGCAAAATTAGGTAAGGGGAGCATTCAGTCTAAATTCATTTCCAATCAGGCACGCGTACTTATCTTTTGTAAGATATTTTCCGTACTCAAAATTTACAAAAAAATATGGGATCCTTGTCTACTTTATAAAATATTTTTCATTTTATGAAGCACGACCAATGCCTTTTTTAGTGACTCTCATATGTATTTGACGGGAAATCTAAAGCCAATCAAACTACTGTTATGTAGGTGGTTTTAATAATTTTGGATCTTGTAGTTTCATGATAAGACAGTATCGAGTGACGGCATCGAGTGTGGTATAGAAGTGCCGCTCATGTGCAGTGTATGTTACATGGTTATAAAGCATGTAGCTGCCTCATGCACACACATACACCGAGTGAAACGTAGGAAGTAAAGAGGGACCTTCAAATTTTGGTTAAGAATGTATACGGTTTTGGATGTCACTTTTGTTTCTTTTTTTTTTGCGGATTTTTTATCGTGTTACGTCGGCTACGGTCTATCCACGAAATTCAGCCGGTTACCACTATTTTCCGTATACATCCTTATTTAAAAGTAGAAATTAGTAAAAATAGGTTACCATAGATGTAACAGCGTCTAGAAGGAAAGTAAGCTTACAGCGAAAGCTTTTAACGTTCAACTTTACTAAACCATAGTTAAAGTTCAGCCAAGTAACATGCATGGCGCTGTATCGACCAGGACATCCACCAAAAGATTAGAGATTATATGACAAAGAATTCGGAAAGTAAGTCTAAAGTGTTAACACCTTCTGAATACGGAGCTGATGGTAAAGAGGCCTGGTCGGTACAGCTGTATGGAGCCGGTGCGGGTGCGCTAGACGCGGGGCGTGGGGTCGGGGGCTCGCGGTTACCTCGGGAGTAGGGGGGCGAGGCGCCGCCGTGCGGGCTGCAGGCGGCGGGCAGCAGGCGCCGCGCCAGCGTCACCAGCCGCGCCGGCGCCCAGCCGCCGCCGCGCGCTGCCCCAACACACACGCTCACGCCACGCCGCTCCACGCATGTGCCAAGCGATTCGCCGAGTCGCGCCCGACCTACACCGCCTACCGCGACTATGACGCCGACGCCAGCCACGCACGATCAGGACGCCCTGAGGCTTGCGTCCGGGACGCGTGCGGTCCGCGGACCGAGATAAAAGTGTACTGAGGGAGTCAAGCCAAAAGAAGTGTAACTCGGAAAGATTACTGCTATGATCCAAACCCAACGTAAGATAAAGAGTTCATGAGCAAAGCGTTCGATAAGAAAAATAATATGTTGGAAAAAAGTTCCTGTGGTGATCCTCCACATCTTCGAGCAGCCGTTCTCTGACCGTGTGTGCCTGTGACCAGCTTAGAGCGCGAACCGTCGGACTACTTTACAAGCGAGGCCTAGACTAAGGAAGCTCGCTGCGAATTGCGTGGCACATGTACGTGGCGGGAAGCGGTGGTTGCCGGGGCCACTGTTTGTGGGACACTTACGGCAGCCGAAGTCGCGCTGCGAGGGCGGCGGGCGCACGTGCACGCCGATGATGGCCTCCATGGGCACCTCCGTGCGCGGGATCGACACCGCCGACGGTGGTAAGAAGATCGGCTGCAGCATCCCAAAGTTGCAATCGTCCTGTATGAGGGCGCGACATCCTGCGTGGCACTGTGGGACGGATTACTCTTTGAGTATGGAATAAGCTTATACTTTACATATGCCACAAAGTCCGCTCTACGTATACAGATTATCGAGAAAAAAATACGTAGATTACGCATGCAAAAACGTTTGAGGGTTCATGTCCACGAGACGGTTTTTCGCCGGAGCTAAGCCCGGCGTCAAACGGCAGACGGGGTAGTAGATACTGTCAAGCGTCTGCGTTAGGTACATTTTAGCGCGCACTAATAATAGACGTTAGTGCGCGCTAAAAGGTCTGCCGCTTGACGCCGGGCGAAAAACCGTCTCGTGGGCATGAGCGCTAAGAAGAGATTTTTGTTCAAGAAAGGATTTATGTAAAGATGTGCGAGTACTTACCGTGCTGCCGCACCACTCGCAGCGGTAGCCGGTGAGGCACTCGGCCGACCAGCAGGCGCGGCGGCAGGCGGAGCACTTGCTGTTGGCGGGCAGGTTGCCCTCGCGCCAGTGGTGCACGTGGCGGGGCTCGCTGCCGGCGCAGTACGTCGCGTTCTCCTTGCAGTCGGCCGCCGCGAAGTCTACGCATTCTCCATGCACGTAGTACTCGCATACTGTACGACATGCCATACTTTAGTGAACACTGGGCTAATTAGCGTGACTAAATTAGTTTTGTTCCAGTGCAGTTCCGATCAGACCTCGATCTAAACAGGATCTACACTCCCTATTCGTGTCCTCCTTAATTCGCAATCGGTGTCAGCTGCACGTCACGCCAACGCAATATATTATTATTATAAGTATCGAGGGTGACAAAATCTAAGCGTGATCGAAATCTGATCGGTGTGTCATGAAGTTACGTGAGTTAGCTCTCTGGTGAAAGACTTGCTGCACCACCTTTATTTAAATTTAGGTTAGGTTATTCGGCAGATAACTTCATATAAGTTTTTAATATACAAGTATATATCTGCAGAATACTGGCTATTTAGAACTGGTGAAACTAGCCCATACGACATGATATACGACATAGCATATCTAGCATCTAACTGTTTTGTTTGAGCTTACTTCTTTTTAACACTTTAATCTTGTGACGTTTAATAGCCAAACAAATCTCCAAAAACCCTACTCATTCGTAGCACTACAAATGACATCATACATCATCACGAGTAGCTTTTCTACCAATCAAAAAGTCATAATATTTACTCGTTACACCAGCATCTCACCGTGTCATCTATCATACAAGAAAAACGTTAATAATTACTCAAAAAACGCGGCAGAAGAGACATTGGCGCCAATTCCCTTGTTTTACACTAAACTAAAATTAGACAATTGTCATCTCTTACTGCCAGGCAGCTGAAGAAAAGGACGGCGACAGATATTAACTAAGTTGAGATGTCAAATTAGTTTTTTCTTGAACTTCGCCGTGTTTTTTATCAATCAACGTTCTGACATAATAACTTGAATTGTACGAACATTTTAGATTAACTTAAATTGACAGCTCTTATTCATATCTGTCTCTTTCTTGTTCTATTGGAAAGAAAGAGATATAAATAGCTTAAAATAAGTTAAACTCGCGAACAACAGAATTGGCACCATTGACGCGCTGTTTTTCTCGCATGGATTTCAATAAATTATTCTACACCCTCAGCGAAGAAAATTTTCGTCAGTTTACAAAAAAAATTGCCGTTTCATACATTTTGACCGTGTATGTATTGGACCTGTGTATTGAACAACAGATTTTTAATAATTAACCGAATTCTGTGATAATGCCCTTTCCACCTTTAAATGGCCGCGGCTGTTACATGACACATGTAACACCATGTGTCATGTAACAGTCGTTGTAACGTTGAGTAGAGTGTCGTCCCTGTTACTCCTACGCACGGATAATGCTCCTACGTGTGTGATAGGGATGTCAATCTCTTTTTTTACATTAAAAAATAAAAGAGTTAAAAGAGATTAGTACATGATAAAGTATTTAGATCCGATCCAGCCTTTCTTGCCCTAGCGACGCCCTAAACCGAGGTCCGTGCCCGAAAGTCCGTGCCCTCAGCGTTTTGTCGCTTAGTTTATAACTTTTGTGCCCTGTATGGAGGCCTTAAAGGCACGACAGGAAAGTCGAGTACAAGCTTTTATTGTAGTAGGTTAATATGCGAGATGACAATTAAAAAATAAAGACAAATAAAATGTAGTACTCACTCATGCAATGTAAGGCTGGTAATTCATCGAGCCGCTTCCGGCACACCGTACAGAACTTGCGTTTGTGGTGTGTGGGCTCTGACCAGCAGTGGGCTACTGGGTTCTGTGCAACAAACAAATATTTGTAAAATCTCATATTAATGGTAATCATTTATTTATTTAATCTCTGAATATTGATCCTTATTTACAAAATGTATAATATACAAAAAACTAAAATATATAACAATCTATGGTGGCTTCAAAAATTCTTCCGCATCGCTGTCAACTGGTAATGTGCCCAAGAGACTGGTCAAAGAGTAAAGTAAGTAGTACAACTACTTACTACTTACTTTACTAGGTCCTACTACTTACTTTACTCTTTGCTTTACTCTTTGGCCAGTCTCTTGGCCACATACAGACACACTTTACAGATCTTTGACAGAAATAATAAAAAAAATCAGTTTCATCAATCATGTGTGACGAGGAACGAAGACAGGCTTTATAAAAGACTCGAGAACTATGAATATTAATGACAGAAACAATTGCCTATATATAGTTCCTGAGGTGTTTCAGGCATTGCTATAAGACAGTTCAAAATTGTCTACTTATTATGTACCGTTCAGCTTATAAAATAAAAGGCAGATAGATCGTGCGGAACACTGAGAGTGAAGCCAAAAAAGCAAATACAAATTCAAAAGCGAATACTTACAATCTTGTGATTGTATTTGCTTTTAAATTTTTATTTGTTTTGTTTAACGATGTGGCGTTTCGTGCTATACTGACCCGTGTCAGTACAGTACGAAGCGCGTTGTGGGTATTCGATTTTGAATTTGTATTTGCTTTTTAGGCTTCACTGTCAGTGTTCCGCACGGTCTATCTGCCTTTTGTTTCATAATCTGACAGGTACCGTATCTAATTTATGCCTGAAACGAATTTGAGGTACAAATGCGACTACTTAGATACTTCTATTGCAAAACATCTTAAAGCAAACCCCTGTGTAGAAATAATAGATGATCCTTTTACCGTAGCACACCCTCCGTATAAATAACTTGATAGCTACTTAAAATTTCAACTGTTGATAATCAGAACTTTTGTTTTTGTGTTGTGTGCTTTATCATGTTGAGTTTAAAGTGTAGTTTACCTTGATGAGGCTCGGCGCTACCCCACAGCACGGCGTCACCACTTGCCCCACGCATCGCTCGTGCACTATGAAGTTGCAGACTGTAACAAAAAGGTTTTAATGTCACGTGACGTCATAAGTTAGGGAGCGTAAGGTGATAATGTCCCCGTGCTCTTTCGTGCCGTAAATTACGATTAGTGCTGTAATAAATTCAATGAGTGACCATTAGCGAAGAAACTCGCGACTGATTTCTGGAAAAGTGTTTCCCAGTAATAAATTGAGAACAAGTTTTTTTAACACTACTGATTTTTGGCGACGTTGAACATAGCGCTGGCAAAACCATGCCTCTAAAATATAAGTATTAACTAAGCAACGAATGCTGTTAACTAAGTAGTACGATTACCGTAGCATGTAGCAATAGCACGGCAATACGACAGAACGGAACCCTTGTATTTTTTTAACCGACTTCAAAAATGAGGAGGTTCTCAATTTGTTTTTTTTTATGTATGTACACCGATTGCGCTGAGATTTATGATCTGATTTACATGATTTTGTCCGTGTGATGTCGGACGTAAAGAAGAGCACCATCCCATATCTTCCCGTGGGTGTCGTAAGAGGCGACTAAGGGACTCACCAGAGAATGGGCAGCAGCGTTCTCTGTGCCTTTGTAACAACCATACTGCGATCGCCAACCCGCCTGCCAAGCGTGGCGATTATGGCAAAACCCCCCCTTGGGGAGGCCTATGTCCAGCAGTGGACGTCTTTCGGATGATGATGATTACGTGATTCTTCTTTAGTTTGATGCGGAATAGTTGCCATTTGGTCCCAAAAAATTTAACATAGTTTGGCCCAGTAGTTTTCATTTTAAGAACATTTTTATGTTATTATTATTTGCTTTTATTTTTGACCACCCATAACTTTTTTCAGTGTAGTCCGATTTTGATGATTCTTTTTGTAATTGATAGTGTATACCTGAAATTTGGTCCCATATGAATATCCACAAAAATATTTCACCCCTAAGGGTAGAAAGTTAAGGGATGACTGATTTTTTTTTCGTGTCACCGTTTCGTAATTAATTTGTATGGTAAGAAGTGGACACTAAATAGCGAAAAAAAAACTTTTTAACAAAAAAGACAACCGCCTTCAAAAAGTAAAAAATAACTTTCAATTCGCACGTCGGTGGCAATAGAAAACAACAAGCAAAACCAAAGCCGACTTGCGAATTGAAAGTAATTTTTTACTATTTGAAGGCGGTTATCTTTTTTGTTAAAAATGTTTTGAAAAATGTAGGGATGCTTTAAAATGTGGTTAAATGGGGTCATTAAATAGACATTTTGTTTCATAGATGAGTTTGTTGCCAAATAATTAATACGTAAGAGCCGCTACGAACTTAACCGGATCGGCCTCTTCGGTTCGGCAATCTCTATACAACCTTTGATAACCTTGAATTGACCTACTTATGTGTATATCCTTAATACTAGTATTTGCCTTAATAGCACAGCCACGATAGAGAAATACCTAAAACAAGGTAGTACTATCGACCAACTCGTGGCTAAATAAAAGCCTTACGGATCGACCGATCATGATGGTTAAAGCTGCGCTTGCCGCGGTCGGACCGTGGATGGGTGACCATCCATTTTATACGAAGACTTCTCCATGCCTCGGAAAGCACGTAAAGCCGTTGGTCCCGGCTGTCATTCGTAGATCTTTGGCAGTCGTTATAGGTTGAAGCTAGAAAATGTGACAACCAGTCTTACCAAGGGGTATCGTGTTACCTAGTAACTGGGTTGTGGAGCTCAGATAGGCAGTCGCTCCATCAGCTCCATGTAAAACACTGGTATTCAGCTGCATCCGGTTAGACTGGAAGCCGAGCCAACATAGTTGGAAAAAGGCTAGGCAGATTTTGATAAAGGCATGTAGTATTATAGGTATGTATATTTTCTGTGGTACATACGTACTAACTATACCAAGTTTACCTTTAATCGCAAGCGTACATATTCAGTAATGGAACAACATATCTGTTTCCTACATGAAAATATTCAATAAGCTAATAGTAAGGTAGTGATGAAGTAGTTGAAGGCATTACATTAGCCGGCACGCGATGCACCGCCCCTGACCAAGTTCAGACATGCCACCCGCTTGGGACTGCCCCGAACGGATAGGGCTGTAGATCATGTACGTATGAATGATAGCAAAGGCTTTTGGCATATTTATTTCATTACCTAGCATTACTACTGTACTGTGACCGGGTAAGTCAAAGCCTTTATTTAAATTCTTTACAGAATTTTTGAATTGTCTGATGACTGGTCGGTTAGAGGTAATAGTAACTTTTTGACGTATGATTTTGTGAAAAAACCCATTTTTTTGATGTGACGATAGTTAGCGCCATTTTTGACTATTACCGGTCAGTAATGGTTAGTTGAAGCAAGAGTCTGTTAAGTTGAAGCTAGGTAGGTTTCTATGGAGAAGAACGAGGTAGAAGCACCACAGACACTCTTTTAAATCAAGCTTTTACAAAATACTGGTTATAAAATTCTTGTTGCTTCTTTATGTGACAACAATATCTATACATACAACGATTATCATCAGAGATGATAATATAGAGATGTTTATTGAGTGTACTCAATAAACGTAATAATATCATTATGTTTATGTTTTGTATATTTTTATTTATGATTTTTTAAAGATTTTTGTAGGCTTGGAGATATCAGAAGGTTCTTGTCTCGAATGACACAGTAAGACGAATTTGTGGTAAAATTCGTCAAACATATAGTAATTCAGCCCATTTTCATTACAAATACCCAGAATTAGATTCAATATTCCACAACGCACATTTTCTTTACAAATTGCAACATATAGGTGAAATAAACACAGAAAACTTATCAAGAATAATTTAGTGCAGTAACGTATAAAGCACTGATTTCAATCTCGAACACTAATTGAATTAGGTCAAATGCTAGTTAATCTTCGCAGTATATTGTGATTACCATGAAACTCTGATACACGAGTAGCTGTAACGAACGTAAGAGGTTTGAAGTGCTTGCCAAGATATCACTAATGTATGGCTTTCTAATCGTTCTGCCTCTTCGGTGTAATTTATGAATAAAACAATATTGTGGGCTGAGGAATATTATTGGTAGGAAAAACGATACTATTTACAAGTAAATATCTAAACTAATAGTATAAAGAGGAAAGATTTGTTTGTTTGTTACGATTAAATACCAAAACTACTGGACCGATTTCAATAATTCTTTCACCATTAGAATGTTACACTGTCCCTGAGTAACATAGGCTATATTTTTTATTTGAAAAAATTAGAGATTCTTGAAACAAATCACGCGGACGAAGTCGCTGGCTAAGTACTGGTAGATAATATTTACGCCATTTTTTATTATATTGAAAACAAAGGTTTTAAATCCTTTTGTTACTCCTAATTTCAAAAATTGAACACTAAACCTAAAAGGAGTTTAAGGACTTATAGCGGAGGCGTCCATAGACAAAATAGTCGGTAATGTCGGGACATGCACGGCTGGGGCGCTCGAGCGCGGGCCTCTCGGCCTCTCGTGAAGTCATCTCGAAGCATGGATCGATAGGGGCCGCGCATGCTCGCATCTCGCCGCCATCCCACTGGAGACACTGATGTTGCCAATTTATATTGTCCCCGGTAACTGTAGTAGCCAGGCTGTTCGGTAACCTCTTACAGTTTGGTTGGTCTGGGTTTTTGATGTTTTCATATTGGGGGGTAAGGTACATATTTACCAATTAACTAGAAATGTCGAGTTCAGAGTAGACGCCACCTACACTCAAGGTTTACGTACAGATATTTGTATAGTCTGATCCTTCTAATTATAGTTATTACGTATAGATTTCCATTTGGTAATCGATTTTCTCAGATATCATGCGGTAGTAACCGGTCTGGTCTAGCGTGGGTTGTATAGGATTTCTTAAGATTATTCTTACTTCTACGCCTAAAATACATTTGATTAATATTTAACATGAGTTGTTGAAAAATCAATATTATTTTGAAAGGTTCTACGAAATGCTACGCCGTAGCACAGGTAGTAACCGAACCGAACCGAATTTTCATTTGATTTACAAATATTTTTTTGTTTTCTAGCTACGGGGTAAAATACTTTGTTTAGTTATTGTATTAAAGATCACGAAACTATATTACATCATAGTAATGCATTCAAATTGTACCAGCTCACATAATACCTACGAAAAATAGTAGATATCTAGGAAAACGGACGCCCGCGTGGTTGGACGCAGTAACCGTTCAAATAGGTAAACTATTCCCTTATGAAATCATAATTTTCATTATATCATGCGCTTTGAACCCAAGGGTGTTTACATGCAACTTTTATACACATTTCAACTTATTTCAAGACTAACATAAGAACGACTTGCTTAAAAGCAGTTTGATTAAAAAAGAAACACGTTTTGTCTACAGGAATGAAATTCTTAATGCTCTACCATTTTTCAAGGTTTGATAAATGCGTAACTTTACTCCTGGTTTATTAATAAGGGGAATTAAGAGTAACCTTTACCTCGGAACGTACGCAAAAGATAAAACAATAGTAAGTTATTTATAGTGCACGCTTGTCAATAAACTACAGTGGGTTTTTATACGCGGAAGGGCACAGCCGGATGGGGATCAAGGAAACATATTAGTGATGTAGTTCTGACGTTAATACGTCACGATATATTTAAATAACCTCGTGCGGTGCCGGGCTGGAATAGACGCGGCTGTAGCCCGCGCGGCACCACCTCCCGGAATAAGATGACATTTAACAGAACCTCTTTGTCTGGGTTTAAAAAGCGAAACTGTCAAATTACGAAAATGGAATTACTCTTTGTTTTATTTTAAAATTGCAAATAATGGTCTTAGTGCTTAAGGCACCCTTTTCCAGTCCCATGATCCACATACGGTTCAGGTTGAACCTTTAACTATTGTGTCTGTTAATTAGACAGTGAAAGTGTTAAGGCACTAAGACCTTTTCGCACTCGTGATCTTTTTTATATTTTAATAGCGGTTGCGTTTGGCTTTAACTCACCTGATCTTAAGCGATGATGCGGCCTAAGGTGAAGCACGCTTGCCTAGGAGATGAACATAAGATTTAACAACATCTTCTTCTTAGGATTTACGTCATAATTGACAGTTTGCTATATTTATGTCAAATAGCATATCACGTAAAATAAACTGATAAGAACAGCGGCATAAGAACGAGTAAAACGAGAACTTATTGTATTTAAATCACGATTTAAGGGCGCGTATTCGATTTAGCGCAACTCAAAATCTTAACGATTGCTAGAGCGGCGTAGCAGCATTGACACACACTAGTACAACACAATGGTCGGTTTGTGTGCATCAGAAAAATAAATACGCACGAAATAAGCACGAATCATTGAAATTGATCGGCAAACGACAGCGCGCGATGTTTTACAATGGTTTTTAAAATAATTGTCTAAAATAAATGAGCTCGTATAACGGACTGTAAAATATTCTGTATATTAAGTATAACATTTACTTTCATAAAATAAATATATCAATTATGTTTTTATTCAAACACTGGTGAAAAAAAATTGTTAAAGTGAACCGATTTTCTACTTTTTCAACATTGTTTTTTAATACATAATAAGTAATATTTTCATAATTTTGGCTCTGTAGCTGTCTTTATGACTCTATATACTGTTGGAAAAACGCATAAAACAAAATATTTTGGCATATTGTAATGGTTGTATTAGTCCTGAAAGTTAACTCTGACGTCTATTTTCGTAAAACGATATGAAAAAATGGTATTCGCTTTAAAAAACTATAATTAAAAATTATACTTTTACTCTGTAGCTGTCTAAATCAAGACTTAGTCTTTCTAAAACTGTAAATTGTCTTTAAATAATCTGCTCACATAATTACGATATTGCTCTAGGCAAAACGCAAAAACATGAAGTTTTCGTCACGAATCGAATACGCGCTCTTAAAGCATACATTCCTAATACGGTAATCTTCAGAAATACAGTCAATTATAGAACATTTTCCGAGTTGTGTTCATGTGTAGGTCGTAAGTCGTACTGCCAAAGTAAACACTCACTAGACATGATCTGAAATAGCACGAGGGCAATAGCCTATAGCATGATGATCATGAAGAAGTTCAGTATATGTTTACGACAAATATTGACCACCTACGTAGGTAAAGTGTGTTCTAATAATATCCGAATAAAAGGAATGAAAAGCTACAACTAAAATGCTTTTTAAACCAGAATAATCCAATAGACACCTTGCTATGGTTGGTAAATACT
Source organism: Charanyca ferruginea (assembly GCA_947361185.1). Classification (NCBI taxonomy): domain Eukaryota; kingdom Metazoa; phylum Arthropoda; class Insecta; order Lepidoptera; family Noctuidae; genus Charanyca; species Charanyca ferruginea. The sequence continues at coordinate 22,056,927 of OX376073.1, forward strand.
AAATATCCTACAATATTTCTGTTTCTGGTTTTGTTAACTGTTTCTAAAGCTGAAAACACGAGAAAAGGATCACGTGGATTGCCAAGTTCGAGCTAAAAGTAATATCCGCGAGTTAAAATTAAACAATTCAGCGTAACCTCTCGTTGTCGGGAATAAGGCTAATTAACGCAATGAATCAGAGACACTAGAAATAGCCGACACTGTCTATATATAGCGCGGCCGCTTGTAAACATGCGTGCACGCACGCCCGGCGACGCGAGCAATTCTGGCGCCTTTTTGGGCTCTTTATTATATTTATAGGTCGAAATGATTGAATAATATTGTTCTTCAATTCAATCAATTCAATGAATAATATTGTAAATTTTGAATGTGCAACTTTGTAGGTTGGTATTCAGTTTTCAATTTTGGGTTCTCTATGGGTTTTCTTTATGTAAGTTTATGTACACATGTTTATTGTTATGGTGTAACTGTGAGGATGGTGTATGGGTGTTATTTTATTAAAATGTAACTACAGTCTATTAAAGAAAGCAACTGCAAACATCCTCTCTTCAATAGTTAAATCTGTAGCCCTTCAACTGTTCCAAATTTTCCTCTCAAACAGCCTTTCAAATCAACAGTTATCATCAAAACTTTAAAACTTATAACAGCTATTATGGTCACATTTCTTGCCACCCAGTGATTACGGTTGTCGCCAGTTGTCGCCATGGCATGTCCTTAGCACGGCATACAGCGGTAGTTAATTATGTATCGTAAAAATTCAAGCCACCTGTTGCGGTCGCGTGTTCAGCTCAATAGGCCTCCATGCCACTCGCTACTTCTTGTTTTACTAGGTGTATTGACTTGATTGAGCGAAACAATCGTTTGATTAATCGTTTTTTTTTGTAGAATCGATTTGAATAAGTTTTGGAAGTTTATGATTGGCCTCGTGTTCGACATTTGAAATGGAGCTGGTCAAACAATATCAAAGATTTTTAAATAGGTGTTTTGTGACCCGTATATATATTGTACTCTTTGTAATGTCTATGTTTGTGGTGTCATGTAGGCACTTGTGTTTCGTAAAAGTCGTTGAAGAAGAGACAGTATTACAGTATTTGGCATCGCTTAAATAGTAACGAAATAATAGTTCGCTTCACCTGTATTGTCACTTAGTGGCGCTTGCGTAGTTTTCATTGAGTTACAGACTACCTAAAACAGTTTTCATCGCGGAATCAGAAGTGAGAACTGGAGTGAGTTCTTACTGAATAACATAGCTGAACCGGATTTCGTTCCCTTTTTGCTACATTTTTGTAGCGTTGGCAAGTGATTATTCAATTATAATTTTTTGGACGTGGTCTGACTGTGTAAGGTAACTTTAACTGCTTTCTTTTGTTACTATACAGCATCATCTGCCTAGTCTTTTCCCAACTATACCTACTGGTATCGGCTTCCAGTCTAACCAAGTGCAGCTGATACTAGTGCACAACACAGTTACTGGGTACACGCTACCTCTCAGCAAGACTGGTTGTCAGACTTTCTGATCATAATGTCTGTCAAAGATCTACGAATGACTGCTGGGACCTACGAGCTACGGTTTTACGTTCTTTCTGAGGTACAGCCATAATGTAAAAATGGATTATCACCGATCGATACACGTACGGTTTTCACTTAGGCAGGAACTTTCTCTCTACCCTTCCGTTTGTTACTATACAGATCGCACGAAAATGTTATTAATTTATAATTTTAAATCTTATTATAATACTGAACTAACTGGCTGATACGTCGGTACGGTACTTTGCAGCCTCTGTTGCTCTTTACTTAATAGGGGTTGAATAATGGATAAGTGTTTAAATATAGATTTTGTTGCTTACTGAAAATAACATTTCATGCAATGTATTAAGTCGGACGAAAATAAAGTTTCGAACTAATTTGATGAAAATAACGGTGAAAGATAATTTGACGAAAATTATGTTTTAAGCTTCTTTTACGTTTGGTCCAATCCATTAGCTGAAGTTACGTGAGAGAGAAAGAGAGTGAGAGTCCCCATTTCTACCCGTGCGTGTCGTATAAAGCGACAGAGGGATATTGACCAGAGGATGGGCAGCAGAGTCCTTCTGAGTACCATAATATCTACTGCGATCGTCAACATGCATCGGCCAACCATGGCGATTACGGCTGCACCTCCTTTGGGGAGTCGTATGCCCAGCAGTGGGCGTCTAAAGGTCAACATGACGATGATGGCGTGATAAGAGGTCTTCAACGGTCGTGGAGTTTACACATAGTACTAGGTGGAATAATGCGTTGCCAGGTTACAGGGTGATACTATCGTTCCTTAGACAAATTATATGATACTCTACTTTAACTTTACCTTGCCATTGGACAAGTCCAGTTGCGCAGTTCATTAACGAAGCTTCGTTCTAAAATTCCAAATTGCGTAATAACTTCAAACGTCACATTCAGAAAGAACAAAACATGGAAATCAATCATAGTTATTTACAATAATTAATAACACAAACGAAAACGGAACTTCTCAAGCTTTCAATTAATTTAATCAATGTTGTACGTTCATTATTCTACGAATTGATCATTCGTGCTTACGTGATCTACGTAACTGAGCACCAAATATACCAATAAGTACCTATTCATGGTAGGTAGGTGACTACTCGTAGACTCGGCCGACACGTGCGGGCCACATTTCAAATCACCGCAGAAATAATTGAATAACGCCTTCACCTATAAACATTAAAACAATGAAGTCTCAGTGAACGTGATGAAGAAAAAAAATCGTTCCGTCCGAAAATCGTGATTATTTTTCAGAAGCGAGTGGCGCGGCCTTCGGCGGGGTGGTCGCGGGGCGGGCGGGGCGCAGCGGGAGGTCGGCATTGACGTCACACGCGCAAGCCAATCGCGCTCCACCTCGCTGTTCGAATTTGACTTAGTCGCGGGTGGCTTAGCTCTATCCCCATCGGGAGCTTTGGCTGTATAATTTCGATGCCTTTGCATCTTGTTTGCTGAATAAAAATTAGTTAGTTGCGTTCGATAACCTCAGAGTCACAGCCTAGGGCTTCTGCAGACATACTGCCCTCACCTTTGTTGTCCAAATTGCAAATTATTGTTATGACCTTTAATTCTTTACACCACTATACCTATTTTTACATTCTTGTACAGTTACTATGCGTCTCCGAATTAGTGCAAATCGTCGTTCCAGATTAACACCGGTACCTAATAGTAGCGATAATAAAGCTCCCTATTTATATTTCTCGGGAACTGACTCAGTGTGAGTACGATGCGAACGAAATTTCCAAAAGGGTTAAGGATATATTTTGAATAACATGTTTTGAAGACAATGTTCGTATGTATTACTCATTTTTCTTAAAAATCATGAGGAAGTTCTGGAATAGAGTAAAGACAAACGAATACGTAGATTAGATATACCTGCTGACTTTTTTTTACCGTAAAGATAAAATATACTAAACCGAACTTAGGTGGTGAAGTCACAAAAATCTTTGAAAAATATTAATTGATTTTGACGTTTTCGAAGTGAAATGAAACACACCTTAAACGTCTAAGTACAATATGCGCCATCCAGCAGACTTCCCTTTAATCAATGAATAGACAAACAATAGACAGTTATAGATGACCATAAAGGTACTAAAATAGTTTATGACGGCGTGAGTGAGATCAAACGGTGCTTCTCTAGCGGAACTACACGACACCTGCGCCGACGCCAGTAAACAAATATCTACTGTTATAGGGGATAAGATGCCAACGTGCCGCATAAAGGAAAAATTCCTGGGTAGATCTTCCCGGATATGGGAAAAATATGAGTTTACATTTCTATTATCACTATCAGTTCCGATTGGACTTTGGATCTTTAGTAATGATCTGAAATGTTCCCGTTGATTACGTAGAATTCGATTTTATTGTTAGTTTACTCATATCCTGTTTTTTCATGTTACGCCATTTTTGCATGTAGGTACATGGTTGCAACGGTTGCACTGGTTCGAAGTGAAAAAAAATGTTTGTGTTGTATAGTCCATTTATCGAGGAAAGCTATAGGTCTATGCGAAGCCGGGCCGGGTCGCTAGTTATTTATAAGTGATCATCGTAACTCGGTCAATAGTAGTACTATTCTGTTACAACCTCCCTCGGTGAACACCTAGGAATACTACAATCGAATGACAGCTCACTTCACCTAGGTGTTCACCGAAGAAGATTGTAACAGAATAACACTGCAGGTTAGTAGCATGATCTGTAATATCTGCAAATTAACAGCACCGGTCAACAACCCAATACATCTGAAACAGGCATAGGAGACATTTCAACTTTGTCTATGGCGTGGCAACGCATCTGAAAGGCTTCTGATATTGCATATGTCTAGGTACAAAAGCCAGCACATCACGCTACAACAATCTGTCAAATTTCTTTGTTAAATTTTCAACGTTATTTCAAAAGGTTCATATTCAATTGGGAAAAATTGACAGCTTGATACGGCTTGATGTGCTGACGTCTATACAATAAAAAAAAACAGTATAACCTCTTAAATAAAAACTCTTTACAATAAATAACGACATACTGGCCAGCTGGATAATAATTTATCAGAAGTAGGCCCTAGGAGTGTGAGCCTTGAGATAAATACAAGTGATGACGTCACGCGAGCGGTGGGGACGGTAAATCTTTCCAACAACCAATAGATCACCTGCGGCCGTAAATGTTGCAGCAGACTTGTTACTGTTACAGGAGTGAATGCTATTAGCGAGGAACTGAGAGGCCCTATAGATTGGAGTTTGAATAAACATTGTAGAAGTGGTCGTGGCGAAAGGTACGGGAAGTGCTCAATATGTTCATGGTACACGTGCACGTGTAAGTTTATGAAAGAGAGAGAGAGCGAGAGGGGGGGGGGGGCGAGAATGAGTGAGTAATGTTATGTCAAAGTTTGTTCGGTTTTTTTCTTAACAGCAGATTCAAATTTCTAAATTTTTTTATGAATTGATAATACTGATAGTCTATAGTTCTATACTAATATTACGAAGGTACTAATAGGTTCCAATGGTAACTGTATCTGCTTCACATTACACGAAAGAGACTGTTCCCCATGACACAGGGTATGCTAGTGTGGGACTTAGTGTCACACAAATGATGGATGTAACTCTTTTTTCAACCGACTTCAAAAAGAAGAAGGTTCTCAATTCGACTATATCCCTTTAAATATTCAGAAGCCAAATATTGGTCGTTTGTCATTTGTTTAACTATTGTGTCACCTAATTAACTGTTAAGCTCATATGTTTTTTACTTTTCTCTTTTTTTGTATTATTATCAGTTATTATATTAAAGTTTGTTTGTAACAGGTAATCGTTTGGAGTATATCCAATTATGAAAACTCCTTCATTAATAGTAAGCTACATTTTTAGGAACAGTCCCTATTTCTTCTGCGACTCTTAGGTATCAAACGATCTCAAACCACCAGTAATTAGTCGTCATTAAGACGCCAAGTAATGAAGTTTGACCAAACATCATAAAGTGTTCGAGGCTTTTGTTTTCAAAACTTAACGAAACTCCTTCCAATCGACATATAATCCACATTACTGAAATAGACACTGTTACGACAGTAAACACAGTTAAAAATAACCGTCAGTTACCGCCAGTGACGTACACACTTATGTGCTACGTAAATTAGTAGTTTCGCAACTATTTAGACACCAGTCGGGAATAGAACCAAGCCCCATCTAGTACCATACTTAAACTGTGTTATATTACCTGAACCTATTACCATTTATTGTATTTGAGTAGGTTACTTTTGGAAAAGTGAACAAGCAAATTTACTATTGTTAAGTTTTTTTTAAGCTTGTGGCCTACTTAATGTCAAATTAACTACTCAACATACTAACAAAATTGTTTGAAAGTAGTTGTAGACTGAATTCTAAATAGGTTGCTTCTCAGTACATAAATCCTCCTTTTGCTTTACCATATCTAATATATTTTTACTCAAATACAACATAAGCAATCATTCCTCGACTAAGTGAGAATGAAGTAAATTATTTCCAGAACAAAAAACCCTAGTCCAAAAATGGAGATATTTCAGGCGACGACTTCGAAAAGTCTTGCTACAACAACTTTTCAAACACCCACGTAAGAAATTAAACAAAAAAAACTCAACCAGAAATTGGCACGAAATTGTGTTTTGTAGAAAAAATCACACACCGGTTCGTTGACCCATTTAAGAGTTGTGTCTACATAACTAATCACTCATAATAATTCATAATAATATTCCTGGTTGGTGGTCGGCACTGGCCGGCAGTGGTCGGCAGTGGTCGGGTGCTGGGGAGCGGGCGGTGTGCGCTGACGTCACAAGTGACACAGTTCGCGAGCGAGCGGAGCAACCGACCCGGTTTCGCGCCGATCGAGATGAGAACCGCCCTATCATCACACACATTTTAACTAAATATACACATGGTTTAAAACTGTTATATGTAAACTTTCACGTTTGTATCTGGATCGAAGCTGGTTTTGCAATTATATTGTTGTGTTCGTGTCCATCGCAAGCAAAGCTCAAGATGAAGGCTCTTATCTGAACTTAACTGTTCTAGTTATTTGTAAAACTGTAATGTGCCATTAGGAATGGGCAACTAGATACAATTTTTCTAATATTACGTTCAAAAGTGCCTTTTAATGGTCTCATTGAAATAAATGATTTGACTTTGACTTTGTCTAGCCTTGTTGTACTTAATCTAAGATGTTTAACAAGTAATATTGGATTTACAAACAGGTTTAGCGAGAGAAAGACTACACGATAAAAAAATATCAAGAATGGCAATATAACCCCTTTGTGACAAACGTGCAAAAAGTGATCTTCTAGTTCTGTTTTTTTTCCTTGTACACAAGGACTGTAGTACAGAACCCTGCAATTAACGGACGTCCTTGCCCTCCACTGCACACTGAGACAGTAACAGAAAGTAAGAGACAATAAGACAAGCACATCATACTCAGTAAATCCTAATAATTTATACTTCATGCACAAAGGTACAAAGGCGGACTTAACTACGTTGAGTTGCACAAAACCAACATTAGTTTAACGGAGACATTAAATTCATGCCATCCTTTACGTTTCGTATCAAAAAGAAAGCGACAGCATCAATTTAAAGATTCCGTTAAACTAATGTTGGTTTTGTGCAACTCACCGTTAATGCCTCAAATAGACAAATAGCCTGGTATCAAATGGGGTTGAAAATAACTAAAGTATTTTGAACCCGAGATTACCAAGAGAAGCCCAGCTAACTACATTGCCTCTTACTAATTTCCTTCCATTAATCCTAAATCAATTTGAGAGTTACTTCTAACCCGTGGGAAATCTAAACCGGGCCGTGATCCGTGGTTAGCGAGAAGATAAACTTTTATCTTAAAATAGAAGTAATACGTCATAAATACACGATGAAGTCGTTAATTACATAAATTGCACTAGTTTGTGATCGTTTGCTCTGATAAGAACAATCAATATGTGTTTCAAGTACTCAATATACAAGTTCTTTTTTTTTTATTACTGACTGGCTTCCGGCGCGTCCTCATTCACGGTGGACCATAAAACATATTCTATGATACTCAATGATAGTGTAGCTTCCTATCACTAAATGATTTTTGATAATCGTTGAAGTAATTCCAAAGATTTCTTCATACAATCAAATTTTAAATCGTTTATTGCAGACATTACAAAGAAACATACTAAATAGTTTTGTCTGCCTACCTAGCATCCAATTACAAATATCCGTGAAGATATTTACTTAGGTTATATATATTTCATTTATATTAAAGTTTAGTACTAAGCAATTCAATAAAGTACGCATCAGGCTAAAAATAGCTACGCGCTACGCCGTTGCTACGCGGACCTCGCTACGAGACGCTACGGCACATTTTCGTAGCATCATGTTTATTTTATGTTTCCTTTGAGACTATTTCTGCAATTCGCTGAATTAGAAGAATAATATTCTTAGAAGATTATTAAAACATTATTTATTCATCTAGGAGTGTTCGTTTGAATTTTTTGCACGGTGTGTTAAACTTCTTTATTTAAAACAGGATACTTAAAATATAATACTTAATACTATTAGCCTATTTACTGTCGCACTGCAGGGCATAGGGATCACCACGATTGCCCAAGTCTGATTGGTGATTTCACATACTGATATTTATTAGAAAAAAAGAAACAATAATTTAACTAACTCTAAAAAAAGTTTTTTAATATTCTTTTGTTTTTATTTCTCAGTATGAGAAAGATAAAACTTTGAACTACTTTAAAGTATGGAAATAAAGCTCACCATTCACGTCATTATACTCGTATGTAGTGGGGTGAGATCGGAGAGAATTAGGTCGAATAGTGCTGACGTCACGGGGTACCACAGCCTCGCTACCGATACAGGGGACAAGGGCCCCTCAGACAAACTCCATGACTGTACCAGCAATTATATCATATTCATTATAATATTGACCAGATTGATGTAGATTATACATGGATTAAACACTGTGTATTATTATTGTTTTGTTGAAACCACAAACTGTAATTAACTGACTTCAAAAAAAGGAGGTTTGTAGTTCAACCCGTATGTTTGTATGTATGTATGTTTGTCCGCGATTATCTCCCGTTTGGTTGAACTGATTTTGATGCGGTTTTCAGAAAAGTGTTTGTTCCATTCTGGAGAAGGTTTTAGTGTACAACAAATAGAAATTTATTCAGCGCTTTTTGAAAAAAAATCGACAAAAACCAGAAAAACAATAGAAAACGTTGTCGTTAAGGAATTCGAATCTCCGTTTTAACTGTGTTGCCGTTTCTTAATGGATTTGGGTAATAAAGCGGCACTAAAAAGTGGAAAATAAAAACTTTATTTTTGGAAGGCGGTTCTTATTTAGTAAAAAGTTTTTTTAACTGTAATATTAATAGCATATAGCTTGAAGAAGATTGATAAAGCAAAGCTTCCACTCTTCTACGCTATTACTGTGCCCGACAGGGTCCATAATGAACCTAACTATAAACACCTACCACCTAAGTATATATGGAAAAGCAATGAAGATACTGAGTATTGCGTATTGAGGTGTATGTGATAATTTATTTTTTATTCTTAGCAAAACACTGGCCGAAAGCTTTTGCAGTACTGTAATTTAAATATAGAAAGAAATAGACGTGTCAAAAACGGTGCTAAAATCCCACTTTACACAGCTATGACGTCACACCTACGTACGCACCACCACCGTAATCCTTATTTTGCAATTTCGAACGTATTTTTATTCGAAACGTTCCGTTTGACGCGCGCCCGTTAAAGTCAAGTAGGACGTCTTGCAATGTTAACTCCTATTCTACACATACAGCCGGTGTATTTCCGTCCGTGCGTACAGGAATACTGGTGTATTTTAGTTTTAACTTTGATATAAATAGAACTATTGTGAGTGCCGAGAATGACCCACATTCGCATCATTGCCAAATTTTAATCGCTCAAAATTTAGGAAGAGTAATTGTAGTTTTATTTCGTTGACATCGTTTTATTTTCTGCCGGTAATGTATTAGAGTAGTAGTGTTTTCATGTTTATGTTGTAGGCTGGTATAAAAATACTTTCGTAGGTAAATGAAAGATGTAGTCAGCCTGTTGTAAAGGTGCGGTTCCACGAGAGCTTTTAAAATTATTTAAATTTATGAATATTGATGTTTTGGAAACTACTAACTCTGTTTGGATGAAAACATAACTATTTTTATTTGATTTATGATCTAACACGTCACTTTTTTATATTCTAATAGGCTTGCGTTTTACCGCAACTCACCTGATGTTAGGTAATGATGCGGCTAAAGGCGGGGCACGCTTGCTTATGATGAACCGGTTCACTCGTGCCTTGAAGATACCCAGATTATTCTGGACAGGGAACAGAAAAGCGGACAGAGAATTCCACAGTCTAGCATTTCGCACAATAAATATGGAAGCTAAGCGCTAAACTAAAGGTTTTTAGTGAGGTGTAAAACCTCATTGAATGTTTATCTATACTAATATTTTAAAGAGGTGTTTGTAAGTTTGTACATATGTTTGTAAGTTTGTATGTAGGGGGTAATCCCCGAAACAGCTTATCCGATTTCAAAAATTCTTTCACCATTAGGAAGCTACGTAATCCCTGAGTGCTATAGGCTACATTGCATTATCCAAAAATTAGGGGTCCTTGAGAAAATTCACGCGGACGAAGTCGCGGGCAAAGTGCTAGTACTTTATATATGACTAAAATCTAGTTAATTCAAGTAGATACTTTTTATACACTAAGATATGTTGTAGGTAATAATGTAAATGTAATATTGTAATTTTATCGCAAGGAGCCTTTGCCCTGCAGTGCCTATAAGAATTTGTAATTAATTTTATCCTTATTAGATAAATAAATAACAGCAGTGCACATAATATCTAGAATATTTATGATCAACTACGAAATAGCAGTAGGTAATATTAGAAGAATACTGTTAATGTTAGCTGAAAAGGTTCCCAAACATACAAAAGCTCCATAATGTTTAAAAAATATAAGTTCCGCTTATCAGAAGCAGCAGACTCAAGCACACCTATATTTTAATAAGGCGCAGTCGCTTATTCAGACAACACTTACCCTGTACTTGCACTAATGAATCCAACTATTCATGGATCCATTGCGCAAGCGTCTATGTTCATATCATTAAACCGACAAGACTCAACACAAAAGGTGAATGCAACAGAACTGCATTAACAATTGAACAGTGCAAACTTACAGAGACACAATGCTTCCTCGTCAGATAAATAATAGATCACCCAGTGGAACTGGCGTGAAAAGCGAGGACAAAGTTTTGCCCATTGTGCAACTTCTTTCTTTTATTATGCAGTCATGTAGCGAATATTGTGCCTGGCTGTACTTTGTGTCCATTGTTCTAGTGTAGGTACTAGATGACGAGACGCTTAGTTCATGCTAAGGTAGTATAGTTTAAGAATGAACTCGAGCGCATAAACTTTTTTATGTGATGCACGAGTAAATTTGAGTTTTCCAATCACTCAATTTCCAATTTCAGCAAAAATATAGTTAACCCTTTTTGCAGTCGGATAAAAACGTTGCCAAACGATGACGATGACCATGTATTATTACAACAAAAGCTAGAAAGTTTAGAAATGATTTTGAATATTATGAACAAGTATTAAATGATGGAACATGATCATTTAATTACACACACCTCGTGAAAACAATAACTTGAAACAGTATAGAAGAGCCATCCCAGCTTACAACATAGAGGTCAAGAAAAAGCATAAAGAAAGTTGAAAAAACCGTGCAAATATAGCTTCATTTCAGAAGTGGCACAATGTATAGCGCAGTAATGAGGACGAGCTAGCGAATCCTAGCCTTAAAGTAACATCACAGTGCACCACAAAGAACAAATTAAAGCCGCAGTGAATCCATGACATTTACATGGAGCACAAAGGCGGCAAGTGCTCTGTGGCGCTCTACGCTCCCTTTGACTATACATTGTGAATGCAGTGCACTGTGCAGTCGTTGAATGAACGCGGCGTTCGTTCAGTAACCTAGATCGATAAATTATTGTTGTTACGTTGTGTTACTAAAATATGGATTTTTTGAAATAATGTCGTAATATTTAACGTTTTATAGGTACATTACTGGCCCTATAGTAAATGGCAAAAAGTGACTAACTAGGTCCTAGAGTGTAGGGCCATACAAGTAACTTTTTGCCTATTTTACTGTTAAAAAGTTTATTCCACAATAATAAATATAAAACTGCTGTTTTAACGATATTTTGGGCGCGCCCCTTATAGAAAGAGAGGGTGCTGCACTGTCGGGTGCAGGGGCCCGGGGCCCAACGCTGGGGGGGGGGGCACCATTGACGCGCGTCTCTCAATGGCATTGGAACTAGGTCATCACCGTGTGACGTCAGGCCTGGCCTACATACGCCGGGCGTAGCCCCGGTACCAACAGCCAGCTTGCTTGTACGAATTCAACTTTTTTTTAAACTGCGCTGCACCAAGGAGTTCTATATTTAGAATGCCATTAGGCTTTTGCGGATTCGAAAATAAACATGTCATGTACCTTTTTTGCACTTGAGGGTTTTCATTTTACCTTGGTAATGAAAGCTTTGTCTATGGTTCTGTTTCGTTTTTAGATTGAATTGTGTTTATTTTATGGTTTTAGGGTAAAAGAGGTTTGTTAAGTAAATACTATCCTAGTTTAAAGGTAGTTGAGTGGTCTAGAAGATTATTACCACAACAAACATGTTTTACTTAACAATACTGTAATTGATACCTATTACCTTCTTCACGGTGTCGTATTAATTGTTACAGGTAATTAGAACCTATTTTACGCTATTCTATTTCGAAAAGTTATTTTTGATTCAAAGTTTTACATCTAATTTTAAAACTTTAATCTGAATACTAACCAGAAATAGAAGTGTCATGGCGTGTCACACACTGCCCACGGCCGCCATCATTAAAACAAATGGTAAATACTCATCAACTGAGGTGTTTCCTGAACGCCTACAAACACAACTCAAGCTAAAGCAACTTGAACACAAATAGACGTGACTTACGGTTTACAATAATTTGTTGGCTAAATGGTTTAATTAAAAATGTACGTTAATGACGCGATAATTGTGGGGGAATTATTTATTATAATTAGTGAACTTATAAGGGTATTTAAGTTTGTCGTACAGGAGAGATTGTTGTATGAATAAGAAAAGTTCACTCGTGGTGCTAATGCTGGCTGCTGGCATTTTTCTAAAGACATTGCTTGGTGCAGTTAAAGGCGTCACAAACGGCAAAGATACTATAATTACTATACAGTTTGTATGAACTATCTCAAACGACTAAGATACTATAATATGTATTGTGATCGATATTTTATCTTAACATAGTATGTATATTATAGTATCTTCGCCGTTTGTGACTCCCTCTAGCATTACAATTTTTAGTGACCATGAGGGGGGAGGGGAGCAAATCGAGTTTGTAAAAGAAAATATTAAGATTGTCTTAAAACAGTTTTATCAGTCTACTTGTTTTCGATTCATCTGTCCTCTTAACATGAAGATGTTAAATGCATTTAAGGGCGTTAGCGTTGATATGTGATGTGTGCCTAAATGTACCCAAAATTACAATTGGAAACCTCATATTCATTGATTTCAATTCTCAAGTAAAAGCAAATTGAATTAAACCTTGTACCTACTCAAAATAAAGTTAATTCAATTCTATTCTATTGAACAATAGATATCGCCACTGTAACCGAACACCGGCACGTCATAATCATCTGATAAGTGATAAGAGCACACGACAATACACGCGCCTACCGTGACGTCACACCTTTATTCAAAACAGATGTCCTAAGGCTGTATCCGCACGTGCGACAATAAGTTGTCCATTTCCACACGTCGCATCCCTTATCGCGGAGGCACAATGTGCGCGGGCGGGTTGGCGGGGCGGGACGGGGCGGGGCGGGGCGGTGGCGGACGCGTATTGTCTCGCGCGCACCGCTTTGTCGCGCGACGTGTGTCGAGATAGTGCGCGTCAACGCGACATAATAAACGTCATTGTTGTTTTGTTCGCGCGATGGTTTTGTTCGCAAGTGTCTTGCATGTTGCACTGACAGTTTGTTCTGCAGTCCCTTCGCGGCTATTGTTCAGGCGTGTGATGTTACGCGCCGGTGTCGAGGAGCCCTTTTAGCTCTGTGTCATGTTGGACAATATGGTATTGTGGAAAAATACGTTTACAGTCGAGATACGACGGGCGACGCTTATTTCTATGTGTTAAGCCCGTCACATACGTAGCTATAATATATATTATAGCTAGCCACCGCACACGGTAGCTATAATATAATAATATATTTTCGCCCTTATTACGTCTGTGGTCGTTTTTTGTTTCACATTTTTAAAATATATATTAATACTAGCTGTTGCCCGCGACTTCGTCTGCGTGAATGTCGGTTATCGCGGATGCAGATGAAGTCCCGGATCAAAAGTAAATGTAGCCTATGTCCTTCCCCAGGGTTAAAGCTATTTTCATACCAAATTTCATCAACATCGGTTCAGCCGTTTCATCGTGAAAGTGTAACAGACAGAGTTACTTTCGCATTTATAATATTACTAGCTTTTGCCCGCGACTTCGTCCACGTGAATGTCGGTTATAGTGGATACAGACAAAGTCGCGAATTAAAAAATAGCCTATGTCCTTTCCCAGGGTTCAAACTATGTTCATACCAAATTTCATCAAAATCGGTTAAGCCATCGTGAAAGCGTAACAGACACAGTTATTTTCGCATTTATAATATTAGTATGGATATAAGTAAATAAGTATGGAAGTATGGATTCCTTGCTATATCTGTCCACATATTTTGGTGACGTAATAAAGATATATAATTATAGCTGCGTTTGTGGTGACTCAAAGATTACTATAGAAAATAAATCGTAATATGCTTTGCTATGAATTATACTATTAATATATATTATAGCTACGTCTGTGACGGGCTTTACCGTTTTGTACGCAACGTTCAACATGTGTGTGTGTAAAATATACTTTACAAAAAGAATATGCATTCAAGTAGATTTTAGATATCATTAGGGAAACGTACAATACTGAATGAAGATTTAACGTTAGTCGATTGTACTGTTGTATTGATACCTTATTACAAATGCGTCAAGAAAATGGAACTCAAAGCGTAGCACACGTAACACCAACATCACACGAAACTAATTCCAGTAATAACACGCTATAAATATAGAAACCAACCGTTATATTTGTATAATTTACTATGACCTCAAATGCGAAAATCTAAAGTTATTCTTACGAGGACCTTGCAGTAGTGACGTACGACGCCGTAGTAAACGCTTCACATACATTACTGAGCACCAATAAATATAACAAACTGTAAATATTATAAAAATCTAACAATCATTTTGTGTATTGTAGACCTAACTACTACCTACCTACTACGCCGTAGTCTGCTACGAAAAATTACTACAATTTGCTACGCTTACTTTCTACAGCGCTACGCGGACCCTGCTACGAAACGCTACGGTAACAAATATTGTTAACTTTGAATATGAACTTATCTTCTAGTAGTTCACTGTTGTACAGTCGTGTTTAAAAAGGAGGAAGGTAAATCGGTATGATATGGATATTTTTGAACTATGAATATTTTGCAGCACCTATTGTTGGTGATATAATTATTTTTGTTCGCGATTATGTACAAAAGCTGAGAATATGAACGACCTACTTTATTCTTGTTTATTGGATTTTCCATATCGTAATTAAATAATAAAATTGTCGTTGGAAAGATCTACTCAACTACTTTACCAACTTACGGGTTGTTGATAAAGTCCATCTAGATTTACTTGTAAGGTTGTAAGGGCAAGTAAGATCAGAAGCTATTTTTTTTACTTTTACTTAACGGACTTTTAAATAAAATGGCAAGTGAATTCTAAACTTAAAAAACTATGACAGCTAGGTCTTATCATAAAGCTTTGGTTCGAAATTCGACAAATATCATACAAAACTGAGAAGTCTTCTAGTTAAACAAATGTTTCCAATTTTCTAAATTCACTCATTATGCTGGGAATTCAGACTTGGACATTACTCTTTTTTTAAACCGTCTATTCGAAGAGAAGAAGACTTTTAGAATCTACTTGTTTTAGTTTTAAGCTTTGTAATAATGTTTTTTTTTTTTTTTATAATATATGGGGACATTTTCACACACGGCCATCTGACCCCAAACTATGTTATACAATATGTGCGTCGCTTTCGCGTGAATAAATGACTTTTCCTTCTTTCTTTGAATTTTAAATATTGGAAGGACTAATTATGCGTGAACGTCACGGAAATAAACACGTACTAGGCCTGCATTTGTTAAACTATTCGAGCAAATTAAAAGTTAGTTTTTTTTTTAAAGAATGGGAAAAACCTGCTTCACTGTTCCCAACCGCTAACTTCTAAAATAAGTGCGGCGACCACCAGAAAAGTGCCGAGACAATGAAGCTCGATGAGTCCTGCAGAAACGACTCAAATGTACCGAGTCCCGCAACAAAATTATTCAGAAAAGAACAGCGGAGGAGTAAGTTGTGTTATGTAATTTTAAGTCTAGGCGAGACTCCGTCGGGTCAACACTGAGTCACCGGCTCCGAGTTAAATATTGAACTAGACCCGTACACTAATATAAGTAGAAAATAAATAAAATTATTTATTTCAGGTATTTAACCCATATAGAACAATAGAACAATAACATTGAAGGAAAAAATTTAAATGATCTCTTCACTTATGAAACACGCTAAGTCTGTTGCCAAACGAACCTATTTCACAAAAGCTGACAACTTACACGCGTCGCCGTGCAGGACTTTGATGTTAAAAGGAATGCAATACAACTCTAAACTAGGAGGAGTTCGTGGCTAAGTAAAAACAGGACAGATCGATCGATCAAAGGTTAAGCTACGCTTGCCGCGGTCTGTCTGTGGATGGGTGACCATCAATTTCATACCGAGTTCCTTCCGTGCCTCGAAAAGCCGTTGGTCCCGGTTGTCATTCGTGGATCTTTGGCAGTCGTTATGGGTAGTCGGAAGCCAGAAAGTCTGACAACCAGTCTTACAAAGGGGTATCGTATCGGAGCTACCTCGACAGAGCAGCAGCAGGATGTGCATGTGGCGCCGAGTTACAAACTATCCCCCACCTCATGCCATGTCCTCTGTGCCCCAAAGCATGCTATCGGGGTGAATTATGCGCTGCCACCGACGACGCCGTGGAAGTGGCTAAGTTTTGGGCAAAACAAATATAAGACTGTCGTGCCAGCGATACGAAGAAGAAGAAGATCGTGTTACCTAGTAACTTGGTTGTGGAGGTCCGATAGGCAGTCGCTCCATGTAAAACACTGGTATTCAACTGCAACCGGTTAGACTGGAAGCCGACCCCAATAGAGTTGGGAAAAGGCTAGGCAGATGATGAATACAACTCTAAACTAAAATACAACTTACAAAATCACTTTCGTTTGTTCACAAACTAAGCGGCACAAAATGTATGGCTAAGTACCTTCAAGCAACGTTTATAAGTAATGCCCGGTGTACACGACTCTAGTATGACTAGTAAACTACCTACTTACTAAGTAAAAGTCAAAGCATTTATTTCAATTATACCATTTACAAACACTTTTGAATTGTAAAGATTCGGTGAGTTAGAAAAGCTGAAGCCCGTTCTAAAACGTAGGTATGTTTCCATGGAGAAAAACTAGCAAGAACTACTAGGTTGCCTTTCCGCTTGACTTTATTGTCTTGACATAGCACAAGCTTACAAGCTCAGAAACGAAGCGAGATCTGTGTAGAAACTAGAGTACTAGCTTGCTAGCTTCTTACACCTAGCCTCGTGTATATTGAGTCTGTACCTAAAGCTACTAGTGATGGTAAAGCAAGGTGCAAAAAATCGTTGACAACACGACCTGGCAACAGGCGGCTAGAACAAAAGGAGAAGGGAGTAATTATATTTACCGAACATTGTAATGTTGCGGGAAAAAAAACAATATGGTTTAAGTTACGAATGTATGTACAAAAATAACTTAACAAGATTTCAGTGAGTTCGAATAATATAGGTAAGTAACTAAGTACAGTCGTTTTACAAGCGTCTATAGAAATGATAAGTTTATGTAAATTATGTTATGCATTAAATAGCTGAGAATAGCCAGAAAAGCTATTTAATAGCTGAAACGTTTAGAAATTAATATATGCTAAAATGGTTTGCTTAACTTAAAGTGTTTGGAACGAGTAATTTGCTTTAACTTTCTAACTGACCGACTTCCTGACAGTTTAAAAGTGCCTGCAAATGGTTTATTTAAAATGGCTAATTATTAGATGGCCGAGTTAATAACGGTCGGTTTAAAAACCATTTAGTTTGAATAATGTACATTTTTTGTATTCCGCAAAATACTAGAGGGAAAAATGTGACGAGTATTTTGGAAATGGTTAGGGAAGCAACTGTTCTGCGATTGCGGAAAAATATTAATTGTATTTCATTACTTTTTCAAAAGTCAGTTGGTAACTGTGTTCAATTGCGTAGAGCTTCACGTATGTAAGTACATATTATTTTTCCAGTTCCCATAGATCGTTCTGGTTTAATGGAATCAAATGTTATTAAATTGCGTTATTTAATCGACACCAGTAATTATATTTTGATTTAGAAAGTTGTTATTAGCAATGATGACAAAGTAGAAACACTTTCGAGTAGTTTAGCGTTTTGTATCCGGATTAATAAGTATTATAGTAATGACTCCACAGAGTTGGGCGGAGTGAGTGTGGAGTGTGGCCGTCGCTTCTCTTTGCCCAATCCCATTGGGACGCGGCGTGAAGATCGATACGTTACACGAGCTAGAGCCACGCAGCTCGGCCGAGATGTTAAACTGTTACAATTTCATCTGACATGCCTAGTCAAACATTTGTAATCATTAAACTAGGTACCACTCCTCCATTTTTAAATGAGTAGGTACCTAATACTATTTTCCGCATTTAAATAATTAGCGTTATCTCTAAATTTAACTAGTAGCTATTATGTTTGTTAACAATGTGCGATGACGTGACGTAGGGTCGATATTAGAAGGAAAAAAACGAACAGAAATATTTGTGATGTAATGTATAGCAACTATGGAATAAATGTACGTGAAACTGTAATACTATAATTATCGAATAATTTGCGGTTTAGCTCGCTACTTGGGTATTAGTTTCAGACTCAATATCAAATGAATGAACGTAAGCATTGATCACCGAGGACGACAGCCTGGTCAAGTACAAGGGGTATCTTGGGAGTCCCTTACATGTTCCATAATACGTTAAGTACACTCTTAACGAGAACGTATTGTAGTGTCGTACTCGTAAGCTTTGTAAACGTCAGAATCATGAAGAAAGCGTTCATCGATTTTCAGTTTGTCGTAACATTTTAGTAAAGCTACTCCAAGGGACCAAAACAAAATGCGCAAAAACAAGATGTCTTCTCATCTCGGACCTAATTAACAAGCGAATGTGCCATGAAGGCCGCGGCGGACACCCTGCGGCTAATGGTCACTTACCACCTCGGACAGCACGGGGACACGCTCACACGACGCTTAGGGCTAGGGAGACACGAGCGGGGATGCAGCGCCGCGCCCCGCCCCGCGCCACCGCTACGAAAAAACCTCTTACAAAACAGATCGATCGATATGCTCCCGAATGCTCACTCGTTTGCCATCGACACCCTCGACTTTCAGCTGATCTACCCCCAGCACGTCATCCCTACGGACTTACACCAGCGGAGGCCTGCCTGAGCCGCCTCGCGTGTACCACGACCAGCTATTGCGAGGAGCCACATGCGGCGCGGCTCCTACGTCCTTGAAATTTCAAGTGCAAGGCGAAACAGAGCGAGCACGCGACGCGTGCACGTGAACACGAGCGAGTCTGGTCCGGGAGCGAGGGCCGGGCGCACGCCGGGTCCGGGGCGTATCGATCGGGGCGGCCGCCGGGGCGGACACGCCCGGGGCCGGGCGCGGGCTCCGGGTTGCATAACGCGCTGGTCGTGCCGGCGGCGGCCGCGCGCCGAGCCGGTATCGACGCGCGCGGGGCGCATGCGCGACGCGTACCTTCGCAGCCGTAGCCCTGCCCGATGAGGCCCCACAGCAGGTCCGAGCAGTGGTGGCAGTACGTCGGCTTGTGGAAGGTCTTCTTCGCGAAGGAGTGGGTGCGATGGGGCGCGGGCGCGGCCTGCGCCATGGCGGGCGCGCGGGCCGGGCCGGGCTGGCGCGCTACTCATGCCGCGGCGCCCAGGGGCGCGCCGCGCTCTCCGAGCGGCTGTCGCGGCCCACCATCGCGGCGCGTCTGCCGCCCGCGCCCCGGCCGGCCCGCGCACGCGCCTCGCCCCGCCCCCGCGCCCCGCGCGCAACACGCGCAGCGCCGCACGCAGCGTCGACCTCGTGCCGGCGGCAGGACTCTCCACGCCACAATCGATTTCCACTCTTATCTCTGGAAATGTTCCTCAACTTATGACACTAACTCACAATAGCCTACATTGAAGCTTTCATCTCTCGACGGATATCAACGCTTTGTGCCAGTAACTGTACCTACTGTGTGAAAACATGCATACAGCCTACATTTCTCGTGTGTCCTATGGTGGCGGTTCATTTCTCGTACTGTAACTACTATAGTTAGTCCTGCAATAAGCGCTATTCAGTTATGACTACGACGATGATAAGTTATGAGTTGTAGGCCCTTTGTTTTTGACATTATTTAGGTAGTTTGAATGGAAACATGTGATTAGGGTGCTACTGGTTTGAGCCGGACAACCACCCAAAAAGAATAGACAGTAATCGATTCCCAAAAGCTGTTAATATATTGTTTGAATTTCCATATTTTTGGAAAACACTGCAATCGACAAAAAAAGCGAAGTCCTTTAAAAATAATCCTGTTAAATAAAATAAAGCGGACGCCGCGACAAGTTCACGTCGCACGACGCCTGCGCGTTCCGCCCACCAATCGAAAAAGCTCTTGTTTACAATTTAAGAGGCGCAGCATCCTCGCGGCGCGCCCCGACACCCAGACGCCACTCGCGCGTACAGCGCCGCGCCACTCCGCACATCAACACATGACAGCGAGAGCCTAGCTAAAACATGTACTAAACAACTATTGAAAATAAATTATTCAAGTCGATTTTTGAAAATCGAAGACTTTGACATTTATACTTTTTTATAATAGGCTGAATCGAGCAATCCAATCTTTCCAATTGTTACAATGTTTTATAACACTATATGGCTATATAGCGTTATATCACAGGCACAACAGCCTGGACGGATTTATCCTGATATTTTTTTAAAGTAACAATTTTATTAATAATGCTATGTAAGCTTACTAATTTGATACCTACAGGTAGATACTATATACCTTATTAAGGTATTTTTTTCTAACTGTGTAAGCAGAACACAAACTTGTACTTACCAAATCAATCTGATACATAACCAGCCTTATTACAAAAAGGTTTGTGCTTAGACTAGGTTTTAATCACTGAATCAGTTTTAGACGCCCACTGCTGGGCATAGGTCTCCCCCAAGGGGGGTTCAGCCGTAATCGCCATGCTTGGCCGATGCATGTTGGCGATCGCAGTAGGTGTTATGGTACTCAGAAGGACGCTGCTGCCCATCCTTTGGTCAATATCCCTCTGTCTACGACACCCACGGGTAGAAATGGGGTGGTGCTATTCGCGACCGGAACCACACGGCAACCATGTTTAAACCTTGTTTGGTATAATAAGGCGAAACAGGTTTAATTCCATAGTATACTGTCTCTGTAGAAATACTAGGACATTTCGTAGGCCGCTACATGTTACAAAACATCGCCCACGAGCACCATTGTACCCCACTGCTCCGTATACACTATGGCCGGCAATCGTTTGGGAAAATGCCGATGGAGATTGTGCATTGCTGGCAATGTGTTCAAAAGGATTTTGAATAGTCAGTTTAACTCAGCAATATATGCTAGCTTCGGTGCCAATACACGTAGCACGGTTACTTGAGATGAAAATCTTTGATTTTTATAATTATCATTCAAAAAATATTTCCAACCTTCAACATCGTTTTAGAAAATCGGAAAAACACAATACGTATAGTTGTTTCGCGCGAGAATTGAACCCATGATATGCTCAGTTAGTTCTGCTTGATTACCAACCACACTTTGTAGTTTAAAAACTACTTAGTTTCATATTATACTGTGAAAGTATTCCAGTACAGGTGTGTAACAATCTGCTATTGATATTCTGGGTTCTAAAACGCATCAAGTACGGTATTTCTGCTATCAAAAAGAAAACAGAATAAGTCCATCATTGTCCGACAGAAAAAAAAATCTACAAAAACGAAAATTCAAACTGCAGTATATAAATACCCTACTGTTTCATACAAAGTTCGCTAAGAAGATTCGCTACGAAGTCGTAGAAAGCTCACTACAAACTCGTAGGTTTCTTTTAATAATAATAATAATAATCATTTTATTTCGGACAACTACGAGACCCATAAATTGTAAGTAACAGGTATGCACTTAAACACTAATGTTAGTACTTTAACTAAAGACTAATTAATGAGAAGACCACCCCCCACTAGAGCAACAAAATACTAGGGTATAAGTCTTCTCACACATTGCCTCACTATTGTGGAGGACGTATCGGCCGCCACAGTCTTGAGGATGCTATTGTGACTGCCTCTTATTCTACTCAGAAGCGAGGCCGTTTTTTTGCGGATGATGGCATGAAACCCACTGGTATGGGTTACCGCGAACATTTGAGTCTTCTTTTGAAGTCGTAGGTCTGCTCATGTTCGTAGAAGGCTCGATACGAAATTGCAGAAAATTCGCTACGAAGCCGTTGAAGATTTCTCTCGAATTTGCAGGTTTGTTCGTAGAAGGAATGCTTCGAAGTTGTATAAGGTTCGCTATGAAATTTCAGAACATGTGCTACGCGAAAGTCGTAGAAAGGGGGCTACGGAAAGCAGCTACGTCGTAGCGGTGACGCTACGACTGCGTAGAAGGTTCGCTACGAAATCGTAGAAGGCTCGCTACGAAGTCAAAGACAATAGATTACGAATTCCAAAAAATAAGGAAATACAAGTACATCCATCCTAACGTTGAATAAAAATACAGTTCGCTATTTTTTTACCAATTTAATTTAAATTAAAATTTGTTCATAATAGTGAATAATTTGTCACCTGGAATAAAGCTAAGAGTCCAAAGTATAATACCTGCATTCCTCAGAGGGAGACAGATAGAGGTACATGCACACCTGACCTCTTGCTTATTAATATTTTTGTGGTTATAAATATATATGATAGTCTGTAAGGTATATTTTGTTATGGGTCTTTTGTTACCTGGAATAAATTATATTATTATTATTAAACCAGATAAAAGGAGATACGCACAGCACAGCATACTGTAGGTATTACAGTCTAAAGCCCAAACTATACCAACACGATCACGACAGACTGCTGAAGCATTACACAATCTAGAATTTGTAGAAAACAAGATGTAAAAGAAGTTCAAGGTTCAGGTGGCGCCACCTGTTGCACTTGGCACGAACTAGCGGCGCGACGTGAAATCACTAAATGCGCTGCCAAATGTTCAGCATACTGAGTAATGTTTTCGTTTTCTGGTTCAGTATATGCAATTATGCTTGACTTTTCTTTGGTTATATTACATCAATAGCAAATAGATCATTTTAAAGTAAATAAATATATGTTTTATTTTTATTTTCAACCGACTTCAAAAAAGAAGGAGGTTCTCAATTCGTCTGTACGTTTTTTTCTTTCTTTTTTGTATATTTGTTACGCGATTTCTCCGGCAAATGTGAATCGATTTTGAATTATTTTTTTTATAAGGATAGGGTATGCCTCCTTGCGTGTTACCCAACGACTGTGTTGTGGAGAACAGATAGGCAGTCGCTCCATGTAAATTGAGTATTACAGAAGAAAATTATGTTTAAAACTTTTGACGTTTGGGCCACACATAAAAATCCGTTGCCATGCCGTGCTGTAGGTCGATTCTGTAAAATTCAAACAACAACTCGCATCTCACATCGCTATTCACTCTCACTTCGCATAAGGTTCAAAATGACCTTGATATATTTGACACTTTGAATCGGGTCCAAGTGCGAAGTGAGCGTCGATGTGACGGGGAAATTAAAAGTAATTTAATAAGGTAATCTTTTCTCTAAGGACAGAATGCAACTTCTTACGTCCCGTCAAAATCTCCCTGTCAATTTTTGAACTAAATTGACAGGGAGATTTTGACGGATAATGACGTAAGAAGTTGCATTCTGTCCTTACAGGAAAGATTACCGTATTAAATTACTTTTAATTTCCCCGTCACTCGCTGACATGCTCGCAAGGGTGGCGCTAGTGTAAATTCGAATTATCAACCGAGTTTTTAGAAAGCCAATCAAGAAACTCTCAGCGGATTCAGATTCGAAGTTTAGAATGAGGTCTTACAGAATCACACTCCTAGCAGCACGGCACGTCAACGCAACGCAGCATAACTTTAAAGTCACGACCTTATTGTTCAAATTTTAAAGACAATCGTCGTAGCTACAAAATCAAATTGAAATTTCAACTAAAATGTCATGACGTTAGGGTAAACGTTTCGTCTCATATTAATCCTTTACTGTGCCGTGCCGGCAGTCGCCGCAGGCTCTAAATCGTCTGGTTAAAGTTATGGCTAACAGAAACTCTCTGGTAATAATCTAGATGGTGTTTACCAATATTCTTTAAAACATTTTTAAAAACCATTTGTCACTCTTGAACGTTAGTAAGATACTTTTTAAACATAAAGGAGGTTTTAAACAAAACACTTCTTTCTTTTTTTTTTTTTTTTTTCTTTATTTGTTTATAGGGACTTTTACGCGTAGCGCATGCCAGTCCCATCGTATCCTAAACAATTGTACTTTCACAAAACGTGAGCCATGAATTTAAACAAACTTTTCGCATCGTCGCCGTTAGGTTGAGATAGAATTGTATGGAACATGCCTATATCAGTTCTGTTCAAATTCAGTGACCTTATTAAATGATCTCTATAAGACGCATATTGGACACATTCCATCAATAAGTGTTGTAGGTCGTCGACAACTCCACATTCCTCACAATTGGGTGAATCGATTTTCTTCATCATGAAGGCAAATTTTTTGCATGGAATGTGTCCAGATCTGAGTCTAAGGGCAGAAACAATCAGTTTTCTACTAATATCACTATTCATGAACCAGGGCACGCGAAGAGGCTCACACTGTATGGTTTTGTACCATAAACCCTTCTCTAATGACCGTTTATTAAAATATTCTTTCCAATAGTCATAGCATATATTTTTATATTTTGGTAAAAAGTCTGAATAATCTAGTATATTATTTATTTCTTTTCCATTCCTAGCCGCTAAATTCGGCAACGTGTCAGCCTCTTCGTTGCCCCGCAACCCAATATGCGATGGAACCCACTGCAATCTCAGTAGGATACCTTTTAAAGTGATTTCATCAATTTTAGATAAAATAACATAAGCTATCGATGCACCTCTACGGCCAGAGGCGCATCGAGCTATATGTTGTAATGAGCTTTTACTATCTGTACAAATGACTACATTTTTATATCTACAATGATTAATTACATAAGTCAAAGCCTCTGAGACCGCAATGAGCTCCAACGTCATAATGGATGTAGGTTCACTTATTCTAAAACAATTATCCTGGGTGCTATATATCTATATTAGGTATATAATATGCAGAGCCCTGACCTTCTACACTCTTCGACCCATCTGTAAATATGTAAAACCAGCCACTATACTTTGTATATAATTCTATAATAACTTCATATTTTAATATATTAATATCGTAGGAACGTTTAGATTTTTTTATTGATTCTAAATTTACTATATTTATTTCATTTACATTAATATTACTTATCCATGTTCGTAAAGTATACATTAATAGTGGACAAGAAGAGGCTACTTGCAACTCTTTAACCTCATTCATAACTGATACTAATAAAGGAATGTTTTTGTTTTTCCAATAAAAATTTTGTCGAAGAGCATAGAGATTATCTAATAACTGACAAGTTAAATTATTTTCTAAAGCCCTTGACTTTAGGCAAAATTTATAAGCTAGATATTTCCTACGTAAGTACAACGGAACTACACAAAGCTCACTTTCCATAACGTGAATCGGTGATGTTTTGATAAAACCTCCTACTATCCTCATAGCTTGGTTTTGGATTTTATTTAATTTATCTAGATGACATTTTGCGCTCGCATCATATAAATAGCAGCTATAGTCTAAGCGACTTCTGATTAGAGCCATATATATACGTCTTAGGTGTCTGGGATGTAAACCCCAGGAGGCACCTGCCAACACCTTAAGCAAATTAAGACTTCTTTGCACCTCTTCAACAGTCATGTTAATATGTTTACTCCAGCGTAGCGATCTGTCCAACCACACACCCAAATATTTGTAGTTGTCTACTATCTCTAAAGTGTCGTTATTTAGTTTAAGTTCAATTTGCAACCTCCTAAAACCTCTACTAAAAATACAAACCTTCGATTTATCGGTTGACAACTGTAATCCCATTTCATCCAGAATGAGACAAAATGCATTTAACGCTGTTTGAAATTCTACTTGACTTTCTCCTAAGTTTCTGGAAGGGGAATATAATACAAAATCATCTGCATATTGACACATCGTTACATTTCTAATTCTCTCAAAACATTTAATTGTAATTACGTTAAATAGGACAGGCGAAATCGGGTCGCCTTGTGCTAAACCACGATTTGTATGTCTTACAAAGTACTTATTCTGATCGGTTTCATCTTTCATAATAAGGTGCCGTTCACTCAAAAAGTTCCACAGGTACTGGCAGAATTTTTTCCCAACACCTATTTCGTCTAAGGTATTTATCAACACATCTATTATCACGTTATTGTAGGCATTAGTTATATCCAAAAAACAGGCTATAGTCGAAATTTTACGCGAAAAACCTAAGTAGATTTGGCTGACCAATTTGACTAGGCAGTCCTGACATGACTGTCCTCTCCTGAATCCAGAAGTGAACGGGGACAACAATTTATTGTTCTCTATGTACCACTCTAGCCTTTTTGTCAGCATTGCATGAAAGATTTTGCAAATACAAGAGATTAAGGAGATTGGTCGGAGTTTGATACCACCGTTAGGTGCAGGTTTTGGTATTGGTGTTACTAATATGTCACGCCATTGTTTCGGAATACTACCGGTACTAAAAATGTGGTTGTATAGATCTAATAAGTATACTTTGCCTGCCGGGGGTAGATGGTATATGAGAGAATATGTAATCCCGTCGTTACCGGGTGCTGTATCCTTTCGCTTAAAGCAGTTATACATTTCTTGTAAAGTAAAGTTTGCCTCGAGTAATGTATTAGCTGAATTAAACTGTTGGACCCTTGGATATACATAGTCTGGAGCGAGATTAGAGAGAAGTTCAATCTTCTGATCATTTGAAACTCGGGATCTGGACGAATTGACTCCCTTAATCCAGCCCATGCGTTTCCACATATCAGAACTTGTCGTTTGTCCATTAATACTGCTACAGTAACTTTGCCAATCTTTTGTCCTCGCTCGACAGATAGCGTCTTTTACCTCTTTTGTTTTGCGTTCAATTATATTTAAATTACTTGGTGTAGGATTGCCTCTGAAATTTTTTAACGCTAACCTACGTTGCGCCACTAAATGTGAGAGTGTTGTGTTCCAGTAAGGTTTAGGTCGAAAGTTATTTTTTGGATTATCACAGTTCCTAACTCGAGGTATGTGTTCATCAGCTGCTTTATTCATCTGTCTGATAAAATTATCATATAAATATTGCACATTAAATGTATCTAAAGGTTGTAATAAATAAATTTCTAAAGATTTACTATACTCTGACCACTTTGCTAGCTTGAAATTTCGCTTTTTATTTATACAGACAGCGTTTATATTATTACTATACTTATATAAGATCTTAACAAACAGATGGTCACTTCCGAGATTTTCATTTATTACACTCCAGCTTAATAAAACAGACAAATCGGTCGAAACAAAAGTTACATCGGGAGAAGTCCTCTGAACAATATTATCGACTAAAGTCACTCTAGTGGCACTTCCATCGTTAAGAGGAATAAATCCAGCATCTAAAGCCGCGTCATAAATCTGAATTCCCCTTCCATCGGCTTTGGAAGACCAAGTTGCATGGTGGCCGTTAAAATCACCAGCTACTATACATTTATTGGGATATAGTGAGAAAATTTGTTCCCAGTCAGCAAGACTTGTGCGAACAGAAGAAGGGCAATATACCAATACTATATTCTTAATTTCATTACAGTTTAAAAGCTTGATTGACATAACTTCTATGCCTGCGTTTCTAGCAGAAATAAAACATTGTTGTACATTTAACGACTTACAAATAATAATAGCTATCCCCCCATACCCATCCGTCCTATCTTTTCTAAAAATATTATACCCACTTACATTAAAATCAGATTCCGGTTCGAGCCACGTTTCAGATATTAGGGCTATATGTATTTTTTCTTGTGCCATTAACAACTCAAACTCATTACGTTTAGGTCGTAAGCTTCGTGCATTCCATTGTACAATACGTATAGTAGACATTCTTTTTGTGTTGTTAGCCATTGTTAAACATAGATATAAATTTAGTATAAATGTCATCTTTGTTCAAAACTTTAACAATCAGTTGACCTAATATTTCCATTATAAGTTTACCAAGTTGTTTAAGTTTAGTATTCCAATCGGTATCAGACATAAATATATCTTGGACTCTCTGGAAGGTACTAAAAGCATTTAAGCTGGCACTTGAGTTTTTCGTACCTTCTGGGTTTATTTGTTTCTCTAAATATGTATGTTCATAGGTGGGCGATGGCAAGTTCTCTTCACCTAAACTACACCTGTTCGTCACCCTAGTGTCCATCGTCTTCTTTTTCGATACATGTTCTTGCTGACTTATGTTTTTCCTTGAGTTCCTCTCTTCAGTGCCATTATTTAGAATCGTGTCGTCACTTCTACTGCAGTTGACCATTCCTCCTGTTACAAGTATATCTCTATATGTTTCCTGAGTATTCTGTTTATTTCCATGTTGTGAGCGGACGTCGTTCCTATTTTTTGCAATTTCCTCCTTATCCACACTTGTATCTTGACTTCTGTTTTCCTTCAAGTATAGTTCTAGAGCTTTTCTGTAAGTGAAGTTTTGCTTGGTCATGATGTCCCTGATGACTTTTTCTTTAAGGAAAATTGGGCACTTCTTGTACATGGCCATATGTGGCCCTTTACAATTTACACAAACATAGTTATTTGTTTCACAGCTTGGGTGATTACTACCGCATTTGGGACATATAATTTTTTTAATTGGACATGTTCTGGAAAGGTGGCCAAATTTCCAGCATCCCGAGCATTGAGAAACTGGAAAAGTATAAAGGTCCACTTTGAACCTGCAACCGTACCCAAATACATACGGCGGCAAAGTGGCGCCTTTAAAACAAATTCGTATAGTCTCTGAATCTATCCATTCCCCGCTGTCTGACATTCTCTTCAGCCTTCTTATTGATATTATGTCATACTCACATGACAGATTTTCAAGAATTTCTGATTCTTCTGTTCCTAGATCTATCTGTCTTAAAATACCATAACATATACTAGTTTCGTCGGTCCTCTGGACTCTGTATCCTAAATTAATAAAACTTTCACAATTTAATAATTTCAGAGCACTCTCTATATTTTCAAAATAGATCAAGACCCTGAATGGACTCTTATATACCATCTTTACTATTTTTTCGATTTTTAACGATCTCAAAAGCTTTGCCATACCAAATTGTTTTGGTAAAGTTTCTTTTCCTGTTACACATATACAAGTGTAGTTTTCTTCAGTGTTTCCACTACTTTCTCCCAATGAGTTATCATTTATAGAATTTTTCCTGTTTGCTCGCTTATGCTTTCTCATTACTGTTACAAATCCATCTTCTTCCACTATTTCTTCATCTTCTTGTCGCCCTCTCTTCGCAAGTCGTTGCTCACTCTCTTCGTTCATCTCCATCTCTTCGATCAAATTTGGGGTAAGTTGTTGTTCTCTTTGAGGTACTGGTTCCTGCACTATGTCATCACTACCACTCGACGCACAAATATCCACGTTAATGTTTATATCATCCATTTAATAGTAACATAAAATAATTAAGTAACATAATTATTATGTGGGTAGAAGTAAAAATTACGCGATAAAATTGCGATAAAGCTTAGCGTGTGCGTTCGACTCAACCGCTCGCGCGCAACGTCAACACTTCTTTCGATCATGCTCGTGTTGACGATAGACGCACCGGGAAGGGCACTCTTAACAACATATTCATTAAAATTGACTAAAAGGACATCAGTCGGTCAAGCGATTCCGTTATCTTGATATCACTTACGTAGGTTAGATATTGATAGAAAAAAAACACAAAATTAATCGCCAACCACTGTTCGTAATTATGAATACAGCTTCATATTTTTTTTTTTATTAACTAATAGGCATGCGTTTGACCGCAATTCACCTGATCTTAAGTGATGATGCGGCCTAAGTTGGAACACGCATAATTGTTGATGCATAAACGCATATTCTGTTTGGCCCCAACATTTTATAATAAGCTTCCGATACCTTTTACTGAGCTATTTAGTTGCATCTCATTTTGTATAGCCAAGTGTTACTACAGTTTGATAGTTTTTTTTTTATTTTTTTTATCTTTCAGTTCATAGATGAGCAAAATTAGTTATTTATTTATTTATTTATTCAATAAAGTACACCAACAGCATATACATTCAACATTGGTTAACAGTTAAGTAGTGCATTACTTCTAATGTATACACCAATTATAGGTATACATAACATTCACAAATGTATACATATCGACAGAGGCATATGCTACAAGAAAAAACAAAGATAACATCAAAACTAAATAAAATAAAATACAAATTAAACACAAATTGGTTAAGGGTATCATGAACGTGTTGGGAGCAATAAGAAAACAAAGTAGTTTTATACTAAATATTACAACAGAAATTAGGTAATTGAGAGATCATAAAGTGAAGTATTTTTTTTCGAATACCACCCAAGGTGTCGTGAAATATGTCCAGATTAGAATTTATTTTTTTGTTGAGCATATTGTACTAATTCAATGTTCTAATGAGCGGGCCATGGGCACCAATGTTAGTACGACAGAACGGAAGACGAAATGTATTAGTTAGGGCAATACGGGGCCTGTTCCGTGGAACTGTAACGGGAATCATAGCTAAGAGGTGACTGCAATCAATCTTTCTATTAAGAATTTTATGCAGGAATGAGATACTGAGTGTAGCTATCATGCATCACAGCACATCACAGCACATAACGTTTTGACTTTTCTGCATGAAGAAACATTTGAAGCAACCAGCTCTGAGAAGAACTATGTATAACGTTTTGACATTTCCCGTAAAAGAAACAGAGAATAGTTCTGAAAAGAACTGTTGTTATGTTTTTTGACAAACTGCGAAGAAACGAGAAGAAAGCTTCGAGTCGCGGCGTCTTCCTATCGCCGCGCCCAAACAATCACACGCAGGTATTCACGCAACGGCGGCTGCGTCGAAATGGAAGTGCGCGACGACCACGCACTTATATTTATGCATTCATAGCGCGGCGCGCGAGCGCGGGAAACACACACGCGCCCCCTCGCGGAATTCACGTGACAATAGTGCAGTCGTCGAGCACGGAGCGACGTCATTTTAAAGAAATACAGTCGCTGATTATATGGGCATCTATAAGAAATACCACTAGTGCTACTAGGTGCGTGTGAACGTACGTTGTATGCGTTCGATGAGCAGAGAGTAAACCAGAGTAAACTGTATACGAGTGACTCCACGCTGTACATGCATTATTCTAAGTTACTTCTAACTAGTGAGTTGTAAAGGAGTAGTTTAGTTTGTGGCCGCCTGAAACAGTTAGTATTACGTTTAAGGAAACCGAGCATCCGATCAGATTTTTAGACTACGTTGTCGATGTGGGATTTAAATTGCAGTTTGCTATCTATTGTTACTCCAAGATCTTTAATTTCACTGACTGATTGTAGTTTGGTGTTGTTTAGAGTGTATTCAAATTTCAATGAATTTTTCTTTCTAGTGAAAGTTATATGTTGGCATTTAGTGGCATTGAGGATCATTACATTGTTAGTACACCACCTGTTAATATTTTCAAGATCATTTTGTATTAGTGTTGCGTCATTAAGGGATTTCACTGTTTTATATACCTTGAGATCATCTGCATACATGGAGTAGTCACAATATTGAATTTTCGAAGTAAGATCGTTAATAAATATTTAAAAAAGTACAGGCCCTAAGTGGGATCCTTGCGGAACTCCTGATTCGGATCTCCTGATCCTTGCGAACTAATTGAGACCTTTTAGACAAATATGATGCAAGCCAGCGCAACAGGGGACCACCGATACCAATAAGTTGAAGTTTTATTAATAGCAGATGATGGTTTACTTTATCAAAAGCACTAGAAAAAATTGTGTAAATGGCGTCTACTTGCAGTCCATTATCTAAATCGCATGACAGATCATGTAAATACGCTACGAGATTAGTCTCAGTAGACCGACCGCGCATGAATCCGTGTTGGTGAGGGGAGATGTATGGTTTTGCGTGGAGTGTGATAACGGAACAAACAAGTGATTCAAATAACTTTGAAAAACAGGAAAGAATAGATATCGGACGATAGTTTTTTACGTCTGCATTGTCACCTTTTTTAAAGACGGGAATAATTCTTGCTTGTTTCCACAATACAGGAAAATCACCTGATTTTAAAGAATAATAAAATAAAATATGTAGGGGTGATGAAAATACAATTGCACAACTCTTTATAAAAATTGGAAGAATGTTGTCAGGACCAGCACTTTTAAATATGTCAAGTTTTTTAATGTAATTTAATATATCTTTTTCATTAAACTTGAGAGAAGCAATGTACGGTTTAGGGTTAAACATTTAAGTATCCACAGATGAAACAGGTACCTATATTACTAGAGAAAACTGACGAAAAATGTGTGGCAACAGTATCAGCAATTTGAGCACCAGAAGTCACAGCTGAATTGTTGATATGGACTGAGGAAGGAATAGAAGTGCGACCTTTCCGTTTGTCTTTGATAAATATATAATAATATAATATAATATGTGGGGACATTTTCACACACGGCCATCTGACCCCAAACTAGGGAGACCCTGTACTATGGGTGTCAGACAGCTGAAATACATACACAAATACATTTTTTTTTTGTAAATACATACATATATAGATAAACAACATCCAGACACAAGGCAAACACAAATGCTCATCACACAAATGTTTACCCTGGGCGGGAATCGAACCCGCAACACGCTGCGCAGCAGTCGATCGCTCAGCCACTGCGCCAACCGTGTCGCCAGAACTGTTTAGGGTTTTTAGTTATATTTGATTTTTTTTAAGTAATTGGTGGCAATGATCTCTCACGAGTTCAAATTCATACTTATCTCGAGGATTTTGAAATTTTTTGTATCTAGAATTCTAGATCTGCATTTATTTTTTTACCAGCTTTTTATTAGCTTCACCTGTATGTTTGTTTGTAACCTTTGTAACCGACTTCTTTGGGAGCGATTTTGACCCACTTTAAACGGCTAGATTTCGTTCAAACTTTGTAGATTTATCGAGGACCGATGACAATACACTAATTTGATAAAATTATTAAAAAAAAAAACAAAAAATAAAAAACAAAAGTCGTTCAAAATTACACGCCGAAAAAACAGCTATTATATACTAGGACTAGGAAGGTACTGCACGAGCGCCCCTGGTGCTTTTTAAGATATTATCAAAATGATAATCACTCTACTCATATCTGTCAATAAAATATTTATAACTATTGACACCATGCACCCCACGCTTTTATTTAAATAAAATAATTTATTAAAATTTATTTTCTATTTTTTAGTTTGGTTTTCTATAAAAAGCGTGTATTTAGTTTTTTTAAACTATTATTTTCCGATAAAAGTTTAATAAGTGTAAAACTAAACCAAGGGGGGTATTTGGATTTTTTCAGTATATGTTTAGGAACAAACTTAACTATAGCAACGTTAAGGATCTCATAAAATTTTGATACCATCACATTGATGTCTTCCATATTATTAAATACCTGAAGCCAGTTTATGTTCTTTAGCTCTGTAACAATCTTATTACCTAAGTAAATAATGGCAAGTTATTGCGAAATGACAATGCCAGATCCTGCCCCACCCATGTACAGAAAATGAATTGTAATGGTCAAAGAACATTTATTATAATAAATTGTTTTTCTTAAAAACTTGCGAAATTACGAACTTGCGTTCTTGGCTTGTTCTACGAGACAGGCTCGAGTGTGGAGTTATGTGGAGTTCATTAGCAAAATGCTTCCTTTGTGTCTTATATATTTTTTTTTGTGATAATGTAGACTACTTAGGAAATGTAAAGAACTTTTTTTGTTCTCAAATAAACAACATTATTATTATTATTACTTGCGGATTACAAATCAATGCTAAAAGGAATTCAAATCCAGTTTTTTATTTAAACAGAAACGGAAAGTTCTGTAGTCATTTGGACTAATTATCTTATTATCTTAGTCATTTGGACTAGTTATCAGCAATTAATAAGCAGTAAGATGCTACATATTGCAAGCTTGTACTGTACATGACTTTTATTGAGTGGGTCAAAGTTCTACAGAGTTTCTGGCATTGTCCTTTCTCGTATTTGTGGTTGTATACCTATACATTTTTCTAATCTTTTATGTTAATTGTGTAGTGTGTGCATTATTTCTTGTATTTTTGCACGCTTAAATTGGCAAAACATGCAGCTCTTTATTTTTTTTACACGCTCCACAATGCACATGATTGTAGGTACACGTGATTTTACAAAATATGTCTCTCTCTCTCTTTTATCTTTAAAAATGGTTTGCCATAATTTGTGTCAGTCGTAGCTTTTGTAAAGAAGGACACGACGTGACTCATAGACCTCACGATATGCATCTCAGGTACATTTTGCGTGTGTTATAATGTATGTATACTTAATTACTTGTTTTTTAGGGTTTCGTACCTCAAAAGGAAAAAACAAAACCCTTATAGGATCACTTTGTAGTCCGTGTGTCTGTCTGTCTGTCTGTATGTCTGTCTGTCAAGACCCTTTATCTCGGGAACGCGTGGAGGTATTGAGTTAAAATTAAAACCATAGAAACCAAATACTCAATTCTGCAGTCCCTTGAAGCTATGAAAAAATCAAACTTAAGTTAACGTGAAAAAAAGATACAGCCTTTATGTCGCAAAAAACGTATATTTCGACACTCAGGGAATCAAAATTTTAAGGTTACTTCCCGTTGACCTAGAACTATGAAATTAGGCAAGATATCGTCTTATACTATAATTAGAGAAAAAAGTCTGACAACTATACATTTGTAAATAAATCATAAAAATATAGTCTTTATTTAAAGTGCGTAATAAATCATCGAGGTATGCGCGCGCGGTCGGTTACTAAACGATGGACTTATCTGGAAATAAATGTGATTTGATTTTGATTTTTAGGTCTGTACCGAAAAAGCTCATCATCACCTGCTTAGCATTTTCCCAAGTATGTTGGGGTCGGCTTCCAGTCTAACCAGATGCAGCTCAAGTACAGTATTTTACATTTTATTGCCTATCGGACCTCCGCAACCCATTAACTGGGTAACAAGATACCCCTTGGTAAGACTGGTTGTCAGACTTTCTGGCTTCGACTACCCTTAAAGACTGGCAAAAATCTACGAATGACCGCCTTTTTTTTTAAAAGTGAGGAAAATGCCTAGTTCATACCACGCCTTCCGGGGAGACGACATGGTTATGTGGGGCTTGCACCCATTAAAAACTCCGCCTGTGCACCTATTCAAATTTCGCCTTGGTGGTTGGGCCGCGAGAACTACTGCATTCGCAACCCATCCAGCGTGGCCCACTTCAGGGCTCCCTCTTCTTCGCCCGCCTCCGGGCTCCCACCTCCTTTAGCTATGTCCGGATGCACTGGGACAGCACCACTACTCCAGGAACCGTGCAGCGTAGACGATAGAGTCCGATCTATAGTCTGCTGGTCCCTCTTATGGCGGCATCGTGTCGGCACTTCGCCGCCTTCACCGCCCTGCCCTCCTGCGACGAATCGGGTCAGCGAGGGAGTCTGCCTCCATAAACTGGCTCCGCCGCTTCCTTCTGCAAGATTACGTCCTCACAGAAAGATAAGACCGCCTCCATATCCTTTCACTACGCAGCGACAGATCTTCCCCAATTTCATCCACCAGAACACGGCGCTGCGCCTCCCAGGCAGGGCACTGCTTGAGAGTAGGGCCGTGCCCTGGTCGCAACCGCACTGGTGACACATGGGAGTCGCCTCCCGTCTTGCCACTGTGTGAAAATATTTGCCGAAACAGCCATGCGCCGACAATACCTGCACTAAACGGAAGGATATCGTCCCGTGTTGCCTCTGTACCCACTCCTCTAGGATTAGCTGGATAGCCCCAACGGTCTCCAAAGACCGGACTCTCCAGTGTCTCCCTCATTGCCTTATGATGGCAGTCTGTGCCTTTCTGCGCCACCTTATCACCACTTCAGGCGGCGGACCACTGAACTGAAATGAACTTCCACAATTTGTTTGTAAACTTCGGCAAGCACTCGTGCCTTCAGATCCCACGGGGGTGTTCCTAGTTCCTGTCAGTGCGAACGCCACTTCAGCTGAAATTGTGCGGTATCCGCGTATACCCTGACTGCCATGACTCTTTGTGGTCGCCGCAGATGAGCCTTGTTCTGGGTAGTCAGGGAGTCCGTGCCTACACTGGAGCGCCATACAGCGCCATCGAACGCACCACCCCCGTGTATGGAACCCGTGTATGACCAACAGCTTGAAGCTCGGTATGCAATGGAAGGTCAGGTCAGGCCATCCACAGGCCGACCGCCTCAAACGTCAATATAATTTTTGTAATAAAGCTGTTGTAAAGATTGTTGTAGCTTGATGTGCTGGCCTCAGTGGCCTCTGTACTGTGAAGGTTAATAGCTTTAGCTGTTTGGTCAATGGTCAGAACACTCAGCAAACTTCTAGAATATGTTCAAATCGTAAAAGATAGTTTTTATATTATGACAGGAGATTGTCAGACCGAGGAGCCGTAAAGGCTTGGTCATGTATTTCGTCTTCTAATTTATAGTTATCTTAATATAGTCTTCTAAAAGTTGCTCATACGTTTTATTTACCGTAGCTTAGATCCCGTATGTAACGAGTACGTTACAGTACTTACCGTGTAGTGTAGTACCACAGGCAGTACAGTGTTTATGAGATGTGTAACATTGTACTATAGAGATATCGACCTACTGAATCGTTTAGAATCACTTTGGAACCCCATTTGGACTTAGTGAGAATAGTGACACGCATAATTTATAATCTACGGTTGTGTAAGTAACGCAAAATGGGGTAAGCCGCTGTATTATCATTTATTCCATTATTACATTTGTTACAATGGAAAGTAACTCTTGTTACGTTTTCACGACAAAACGGCTGAACCGATTTTTAAGAAATTTGGAATGAAGATAGCTTGAACCCTAGGGAAGGACATAAGGCTACTTTTAATTCGAGACCATTTCAGCATCAACAATAACCGACATTCACACGTACGAAGTCGCGGGCAATAGCTAGTACTATACTTATTCGTTTTTAGGAGAACCCAAAGGGTCTAAACGGAACCCTACTGCTCTCGCTCATCTGTCCGTCTGTCTGTCCCTATGTCACAGGGTTTTATCTTTTGAACTGTAATAGGTAGACACTTGAAATGTCACTGAATGCGGCCGCTGTAACAATAAATAATAAAAAATTAAAGAGGGTCCCCATACAACAAACGTGGTGGCATTTTAATATTGTACGGTACGGAACCCTTCATATACAAATCCGACTCGCACCGGCACCGACTTGGCCAGTTTCGGCTAATAGACTAAAGTTAAAGACTTTCACAAAATATTGACCTCCATGCAATGCCTCCGTGTATCTAGTCAGTAGCACCACAAAAATTCCCGCTTGATTTTGACAGCCAGTTTAAAAAAAGAATGCCACCGAAAGGCTACGTTCCGTAATATCTTGATCAAACGCTAGCAAAGTGACACGTATTTGAAGTTTAAAGGCGTAAGCGTTCGTCCCAGCGCGTCCAAGCAGTCCCCTGTGGGGTGGCACAGATAAATATAGCCGTCGAAAGCGCGCCTCGCCACCCGTGTAGGTTTTCCATTCGATTAGTTTCGTTACATGCCACCCTTGTAAACACACGCGGAAACTTGTGTGGGTGAGTAGGTACGTGTATGTGTGGGTGTCGCTGGTCAGCGAGATACGGTGTGTGGAAATTGTTGACTGAATTGAATATTGAGGAAACTGATCGAGGAACTTTATAATAATAGTACTTAATCGTTTATATTTAGTTAAAAAGTCATACTTAACAAAACACAGTCGGAATTATTGATACACTCATTTAGCCGGTGTATCAATATCTACCATTAATACAAAGAAGTAGGATTATAGGTACCTACCGTTTACCGATGCGATCTAAGTACGATTACGTGGAATAGGAACGGACGGACGCTCGATTGTCAATACGTCGCTTAACTGTTGGCTGCTGCAGAGCTAAATTAATAAATTATATAAGTATGTTATTTTATTTATGTACATTTTTTTTTTCTTTTATATAGGCTTGCGTTTGACCGCAATTCACCTGATCTTAAGTGATAATGCGGCCTAAGTTGGAACACGCTTGCCTAGGATGAACCGGTTCAACCTTGAAGTGCCTTGAAGATACCCAGATTATACATATGGTGGGCAGCGAATTCCACAGTCTGGCAGTTCGCACAATAAATGTGGAGTCAAAGCGCTTGGTTCGAGACCGTGGAACTTCAACCATATAGCGGTCACGCTTCGCCGTATCTCTGCTC
Source organism: Charanyca ferruginea (assembly GCA_947361185.1). Lineage (NCBI taxonomy): Eukaryota > Metazoa > Arthropoda > Insecta > Lepidoptera > Noctuidae > Charanyca > Charanyca ferruginea. Next base: position 22,095,419 of record OX376073.1, read on the forward strand.
GTCCGATGATGGAATGGGGATGGGGGAATTAAATTGTGCAATTACAAAGCTCACTCTCCGAAATGTACCCGATAAAAGACCGATAGGCTAGCAACGGTGCGGCGATGTTCAAGGCTCTGGAGCTTAGCCCTAACCAGGGAGTCGTTGTTAATGAGCCTCTTAGCACGTCTATCAATGACTTCCAACGCCTCCAGCTGGTATTTTGCTGATCCATCCCAAAGGTGCGAACAGTACGCCATGCACGATCGAACTTGTGCTTGGTATAAGTTGAGCAGCTGTTCTGACGTGAAGTACTTTCGCACCTTTGCGAGGACTCCGAGCTTTTTGGCAGCTAGTTTGGCCTTGGATTCAATGAATGACCCAAAGTTAAGATTCGACGTCAAAGTAACGCCAAGAAGCTCAAGCTGGTCAGTGAGCGGAACGGATACATGTCGGAAAGTAGGGGCCAGATAGAAAGGCCTCTTCTTGGCAGAGAAAAGACACGCCTGGGTCTTAGCTGCATTGAACCTGACCAGATTGGCATCACCCCAATCGGAGACTGCTTTGAGGGACAAGTTCAAGCGCTCGACCATGGACTCTCTAGAAGACTGGATTTCCGCCGCACTGGCACGTGCGATATTTTGTAATCGTTGCCCCACACTAGGAACTATCCCGAACAACTATCTGTAGGCCATACGAATATTTATTCCGTGCGAGAATCGAACCCGCGACACGCAGCGCAGCAGTCGATAGCTCAACCACTGCGCCAGTGTCGTCTAAATTTTTTGACACCCGTTCAGTACGTGCTTATTCATAAGGGAAATCGTCTTTGACCTCTGTTAAGTAATAACAGGGGGCCAAGTCTGCTATTTTTATAATTCCGTCATTCCAACACGGATCGTGTTGCCCATTGTCATTTTGCTAAAAGTTCCTAATCTGCTAAATTCATAATGGTCGATCATTGGTCGGTTGAATTAAAAGCAATGACTGCACAATGACGTTCTAATGGTAGGTCACTGATCAAAGGATCTGTCAAAATTTTAGCAGATTACCGCCTAAGTCAGTCATTCAGTTGTAATTTTGTACGAGATTACCATTCTATATCATTTCTATCAATGGCGTGTCAGTGGTTGACCATTGGAAAGTCATAATGACGCCATTATATTAGTAGATTTGAAATCAATGATAGACCATTCTGACACTATTGTAATAGCAGACTTGAGGCCCAGATTATTTTTTTGTCCCATTGCAGGGCAAAAGATATTCATACAGAGCAGTCACGAGCATTGCTTACCACGCTTGCTCAAGGCGGATTGGTAATTTCACATTTATATATATTTTTTTTATTTACCGAAGTCCATGACGTAGAAGATAAACTTAGAAAATACCTATATAGGTACATATACTTTTTTTCTATTTTTTTTTAATTTTGTTAATATTGTATTTTGATTCTAATTCTGTGACCTTTTTAATTGATACGATGTTTTTCCCTCCGATTTCGATTTATTGTGGCGCGGTAGTGTTAAGTTTTGTTATTTTTTGTTATCTAAATATGGGTCTTTGCCTAATTTATTTTTTTTATATTTTTATATACTCATATTTAAAATGACATACTGGGACTTGCCAGTATCAAACTCGCAATCTCATGCATGAGAGGCGGGCACTGTAACCTCTAGACTCTCCCGACAACTAACTGTATAAAACTAGGGTGTGTGTTTATAAAGAGCTTCATCATCACACAAATTCACTATCATCATAATTCACAATATTTTATAAATTAAAGTTTTTTTTTATTTCGTTTGTGTTTTTTCGCGCTGATTTCTGAATCTACCTACTGAGACGATTCTGTAAATTCTTTCGATAATATTCTTTCCAAAGAAGGAAAATGCTCATCTTTATATATGGGCCATGGACGAAACCATCGTCATCATCACGGAACTGACGGAACAGATACTCTATTTATCTGTTCCGTGATCTTCATCATAGCGCCCCCTACTGAACGCCTACTTATATTATCATAGCAAAATATTCTTAATTTCATGCAGACACAAAAGCATCAGGCGCTGATGAACATTAATAACGACAGTCTCGAATCACGGGAAAATCTGTGTTTTATTTAATACTCAATATAAGTTATGTTAATAACCTCAATTAGGTTATTAACAACATAAATAGAGCACAGCTAAGCTATATATTTGAATGAAAACGAAAAGAGGTACCTACCTGCCTACATACAAATTCCTTTACTCTTTACAAACTTGACAAACCTAACATACAGTATCTAGGTAAATACTAGCTGACCAGGTTATTTAAAAAATATACTTTAGCTAATATTGGGCGCTTTGTTCAATTAAGCATGTGTACCCGCGGCGGTCATTAGTGTGAAGTTATATAGGTCACTGAACCCGTTCTACCTACCTATGAAGTAAGCCTCCACGCTATGATTCATACCAGCATGTTACTTTAAAGGCTAACAATGCAGCATAACTGTTTTATTGTGTGTCGATCTGCTTGGCTGATTTTTTAGTGGTCATTTAACAGCGGTTGGCGAATCATAATTTTATTATCAACATAGTAATGTTTTTAGCGAGACTGGGGGGTCTAGGTATCTACCACTAAGGCAAGTTTGTAATAAAACTATGATGAGATTACAGATTTATAAGAAATGACGTAACACAAATAAACTAATATCGTTTTAAACTATTCAAGAAAATCGTTCGCTGGCATTTATTGAGAAAAAATTACGATGCTTATGTTATTAAAAATAACAACCATAGAAGTAGTTATTACCTAATAGGTAAACGCAAAACCATTTTGTGTGCCGTAGAAATAGGTACCTAGTATTGCGTAATTATTTCAATAAGATAATAGCAACCTTGCTGGGGCTTCTTTATCGAATTGTACCAAACATCCAACTAAAGCAATTATTTTATGTGCTGAGACTAATAAAATACTATAATGATATCGTGAAATCGCGTTGGAATTTTACAAAACGGCATTTAGTCACGAAAGCTAAGTCGATATCGCGTTCCTGAACGCACCGCAGTGTTGTGTCATTGTTGCCCGCCTGTGCTCAGTGCTGTCAAAATATTAAAAAAAATGTCTGGAGATTCAAGAAAAACTTTTTTAGGGTTTGATTTCAGCACTCAAAGGGTAAGAAAAAAATATATTTTTACTTTAACTATAGGTGTTATTTACTTTCTAAGGTTTGACTATTCTTTGCCAGGCATTTCTCTGCTTTCCACGCAATTTTATGGACATTCGCATAACTAATTAATTCCATAAAAGTGATAAACAAAAACAAGGTGATAAGGTCTAGTTTTCAAAGTTCACGTTTTATTATGTCGTTTTCTTGGAGCTATTGATTTATGGTTTGAATTTACTGAAAAGTTAATATTCGTAGGTCCGATAAAAATGCTGCTGATAATTATTACTGTAGTACTTACTACATAAAAATTTTATTATAATATTTTAAAATGTGGCTCATTTGTCGGTCTTGATAATAATCGACCTGTGTTTGTAATTTTGGAACTCCCGAGCCCTTGTGACAACAATTTATAATTTTTTTAAGAAGCCACTCCACTGACCAGCCAATCATTTATGTTCCTTTTTGCGTTATCTTTTTGGTTAATTTATTTTTCAATATTAGGAAGTTTCAAAGTACATACCTGCCCCTAAACTTAGTACCTTGTTTCAGTTAAAAGCCATTGTTATTGGCGAAGACTTCAGTGTGCTACATGAGGCCGATGTTGAATTTGATGTTGACCTGCCAGAATTCAGGTACCTACTTTCATGTTACATTTTTTTTTTTTTTGTTAGCCTGTTCTGTCCCACTCCTGGGCAAAGGCCTCACTCCATGCCTTCCATCTTTCCCGATTCTTTGCTTCCTCCCACCAGTTTTGGAGACATGTTACATGTTTCTGTTAATTTAAATATGGAAATTATAGAAACATCAAATGATCAATACCATAATACAAAACAAATTGAATCATCAAAAATAAAATTTACATAAGACATACTTTATTGTTATAGCTTTAAAAGTTAAGGTAACTTAGGTAAGCCTTATGGTCAAGTACCTAACCATCATTTGTTTTTTTAATAATCATGAATTTTGGAATGTAGGTTGTGGGTAAGTAACATTTTTATATGAAGGACAATATAAAGGGGTTTAGAAACCCAAAAAAGAAGCCTTAGGTTGTATTTCATAAAGTTAAGCTTGAATCAAATATTTTGTAGAGTACTTAAGTAATTTGCTAGTCTGCCTGTGATTCCCCATGGTATGTCGTATTTTCTTAACATTTTTTTCTAATATTTAACAAATATTTGAATAGATATTTTTAATAACACTTTTCTTCTATCTGCTGTTCTCAGGACAGCAGGTGGGGTGGTGCGTGGTGTGGATCGAGGTGAGGTGATAGCACCACCTTTACTATGGGTGAAGGCACTTGATATGGTGATGGACCGTCTTGTAGTTGCTGGAGTTGACTTCTCTACCATTGAGGCAGTTTCGGGAGCTGGACAGGTAATTTTTGAAACAAAAACCTTTATAGCCCTACAGGTACTAAATATGGCAATTAATAAATCATGTACAGAAAAGTTGGTTTAAAAGTAAAACCAACTAAAGAAACTACATACCCTTTTATTCAAGGGCGTCGCCAAGAGGAGGTAGGTAGGGGCAGCTGCCCCCCCCCCTTTATGTGCCTTTGACTGTGTTTAAAATTCATACAATTCCAATCCACCATATATCAACTTGCCCCAAAGGCCATCAGCTGGCGAGTCCTGGCGACGCTCTTGCTTTTATTATTTCCATAATCAAGACACAATAGTGCACCCAGGTGATTTGTTTTAAAATGTTTATCACACATTTTAACTAAAAAGATGGAGGGATTGTGTGGAACTAGGAGAGATATGAATGAAAACGGGAGTTGTTCAAAGCATAATGGTTGACAGGCCGGACTCCAAGTAACATGGGACAAGGGCAGCAAGTTGATGATGATGACACATTTTAACTAACCATGTCCAATATTTGTCAAAATTTTCTCCCAGCAACATGGCTCAGTGTGGTGGTCGAAGGATGCAGAGACGAAGCTAGGCAAGCTGTCACCAGATGAGTTCTTACACACGCAACTGGCAACCGCTTTTGTGTCTGATTCTCCTGTCTGGATGGACTCTAGCACAACAGTTGACTGTAAGGCGCTGGAGGAAGCCGTGGGAGCTGAGGTAAGTTAAGAGTAGAAAAGAGACTCTTCTTCTTACTTCTGTCAACTGTGTGTGATTTATTTTCATTCTCCTAGGTCACCACTCTACGCACATACACACACACACGCACACACATATACATACACACACACAAACACATCATTATGATTGTTACCATCACTTTTGTAAACATACTTCATGTGAATATGTATTACTGGAGGAACACTGACTCCCAAGTCACAGGCAATAAAACTAGTTTAGAGCCAGGGAACCTGTTACTGTATAATGTATATTATTATGAATAGGGTTGCCATATTTGGCAAGCCTCGTGTCAAATATATACAGGGTATTTGGTAGATCGATGGCCCCAATGACGGTGACAGTCCCGATATATCGGGACGAATGGCAACCCTAATTATGAATGAAGTTGTTATTATTAATATTTTATTATTAAATGTAAAACGAAAAATATAAGGAATAAGATTTTTATATCTTTAGTCTTTTTTCTAGGAACTCTCAAAGATCACAGGCTCTCGCGCATACGAGCGCTTCACTGGTCCTCAGATCCGCAAGATGTTCCGTTCACGTCTTCGCGTGTACCAAGCCGCTAGCAGAATCTCACTGGTGTCTTCCTTCGCCTGCTCACTATTGGTCGGCAAAATAGCGCCTATAGATCTCTCTGATGGGTCTGGTATGAACTTGCTGGATATCAGGTCTATGCAGTGGGATGACAAGTGCTTGCAGGTGAGCTAAAAGCTAGTAGAACAAAAATAATTATTATCAGCTTAACTCGGCAGATAGTCTGAGTAGTAAAGTAAGTAATTAATTAACCTGTACTATTTCCTAGGCTTGTGGCGATGAGTCTCTATCAACCAAACTGGGCACCCCAGTCCCCAGTGCTACAGTGGTGGGCCCTGTCAGTCCCTACTTCGTAGGAAGGTACGGGTTCAAGCCGGAGTGTCGTGTTGTCGCCTTTACCGGGGATAACTGCTCAGCGCTTGCAGGTAGGCAATGACTGATTAAAATATTGTGCCAACTTAATCTGGTATTTTGTAAGCTTGTTATAGCTTAATGCAGGGTATAACTGTTTCGCCCTTTTATGCTGTTCTTTTTAATTTTCCGACAAGCTTTTATTATGTTATTTCCGAGGAACGTAGAAGGATTCCCATATCTTGAAAAATAATGTTTAATAAAAATAGGTCAAAAAACATGTTTTCATCTATTAGCGCGGAACTACTCAATGGAATAGTTTCTGATATACTTTTAATAAGTGTATCGTAATATAATAACATGTACTGATTACACATCAAAGGCGTCGTTATCGGCACTAACTCTCAATGATAAAGACGCTCTTATCAGTAACTACGATTTAATGTAAAGTTTATCCTACCTACTTGTTGTGTATGTGTTATCTTGATGGATTGTTAACTTATACATACACAGTGGAGAAATTATGCTTTTATATAGTTTGTATGTTTTGTTAAGATAATTAATGAATGTACCTATAAGTATGTGCTGGGATAAATTCCGACCACTTACATAAATGTGTATTGTTGGTTTACTTTGGGGCCATTCGAATATTTCTTAGTCTTTTCTTGCATATTTTCATAACATGGGAAACAAGGGGTCTGGATGGTGAATGCATCAGCAATATATTTCTGGTTTTTCTGCAAAAATTTAGTAGATTCTAAATACCAAATGTCTCCATCGTGATGGCCCATTACGCAATACTTGAATAGTAAAAAACTGCCCAGTAACAATGTGACCCACTTTAAACACAAACATTACAAACTTATCAGTTTGCTTGGTTTTTCTAAGTCAAGTCAAAGTCAAAGCATTTATTTCAATTAAACCATTACAGGCTCTTTTGAATTGTCAAAGAGTCAGTTAGTCAGAAAAATAAAGCTAGTTGCTCGTTCCAAAACGTAGCGTAGGTCTCTATGGAGAAGAACGAGCAAGAAACTCCACGGACACTCTTTTAAATCAAGTTTTTACAAAATACTGATTACATTATTCACGTTGCTTCTATATGTGAAAACAATGCAGGTAAAGACCAATACAATGCATTAAAAAAAAAGAATCAAGATAAAAAGATAAAAGCAATTAAGTTTAGTTAAGCATATTGGTAATCTCAATACACTTTGAGAAACTAGGCAAACTGATGATACTGACCAAATCTCAGGTCTTCGCCTCCGCGCCGGTTGGGTGGGCCTCTCCCTGGGTACCAGCGACACGTTACTGCTCGGGCTGCAGGCCCCCGCAGCCCCACCAGCCGGCCACGTGTTGGTGGGCCCCACACCGGACGCGCCCTACATGGCACTCTTGTGCTTCGCTAACGGGTCCCTGACGCGACAGAACCACCGCGACAGACTGGCGGGGAAAAGTTGGGACGCCTTCAACGACCTGCTCACAGCTACTGTGAGAGGGAACATGGGTTACATGGGTGAGTTTAAAGAAATATATGAAGTAAACAATGGTCCCAATTCTTTTGTGCACGAGATAAACTTGTTTTAAGCTATTTATGTCTTTCTCTACAATGAAACAAGAAAGAGACAGATATTAATAAGACCTGTCAATAGGGTATTTTAGCTTTTAGCACAAAAATCGAATTAGTCCGTGAGATAGGTTTTAAAAAAATATTGGACACGTGTTTTTCCATTTTTTCCATAAACAAAAAAAGAAAACGATACAATGCGTCGAAAACTCGTGTGACATCACTATGACAGTACACTTTTACTGGTGAAGTGACGTCACAAACCCCCACTCATGATATTTGATGCGTTTATCTTCGTCAGTTTTTATTGATTTGATAAAACAAAAAATACGAATCCAATATGTTTCGATAATCTAACTGACGGACTAATAAGATTTTATTGGTAACATACCCTATTTAAGTTGTTCATACAATTAACGTATTCATTAAAAACACGGCGAAGTTTAAGAAAAAACTTATTTGACATCTTTAACTTAGTTCTTATCTGTCGCCGTCCTTTTCTACTGCCGTCCGGCAGTAAGAGATGCCATTGTCTAATTTTAGTTTAGTTTGTGAACAAGGGAGTCAGCACTAATGTCGACAATTTATCTTTGCAAAAAACTTAAAACGTATCATACATCGACTCGCAAAGTTGTGCTAAGAGTTCAGAACATTTTTTTATTTCTTTTTTTAAATGTTTCCCCACTAGGAATTTCTCCCGTATCGTGGGTGCATTTACAAACATATAAACTCACATACACAAACTGTCCGTTACAAAACAATTACCTGTAGGCCATACAAATATTCGTTTCGCGCGGGAATTGAACCGCGACACGCAACACAGTTGCGAATCGCTCAGCCATTGCACCAGCCGTATCGTCACATGATTCTCGACTCTCCAGTGTTGAGCAGTCAGTAGTTCCATACAAAAGTGCAATACCTGATCAAAATGTATGGAACAAATGTTTATGCTGTTTTGCTGTGCTGGGGACTGAATCCACGGTACAAGTTTGTACGCCGTTGTCGCTCCTCCACCCCATATAAATTACAACAAACATCAATTCCTGGTGACTTCAATCCTTTAGGACACGTTAAGTATTGTGTACCTTATTACCTAGTTGCAGGGTTGGTTTGCCAACAACGAGGTTAAAACCATAATTATATTGAGTAATTTCAATTGAGCCATTTTCAGTCTTACGAATGGGTATCGTGTTACCTAGAAACTGGGTCATGGAAACCGAACAGGCAGTTGCTCCATGTAAATGTAAAGCACTAGTATTCAGCTGCATACCGTTAGCCAGTCAACCGAAGCCAACCCCAATATAGTTGGAAAAAAGCTAGGAAAACGATGATGCTGATGACATTGAGCAATTCCCCTTATTCAGGTATCTACTACGACACGGCAGAGATAGTCCCGCGCGCGGCGGCGGGGCGCTGGGTGTACGGGGCGGAGCGCCCGGCGCCGCAGTTCGAGGCGCGCGCGCTGCTGGAGGGTCAGGCCCTCGCCAGGCGAGCGCATGCCGAGGACATGGGCTTCAAACTTGGTGAGTTCTCATAATATTTGAAGACATATCGAAGGTGGAAATTCCAAATGTCGTAGGGACAAAGTGATGCACTGTAAGTCGGGGAGATGTATCTATATATTTGAACCATTCTCACCTGCTCATCTAAGGTTAGCTTCTTTGCTATTTTTGAACCTAGGTACAGTCACGAGCATAAATATGTATACAGATTGCAAAATTCAAAAGCGGCTTTCTCGTGAAATAACTATTTCTACTTATATACAGAATGGGTACTACATATATGCAATAAATTGTATGACGTACTTGGTATCGCCTTTTCAGACGAAATACAAAAAAATTACGAAATCGGTCCAGTAATTAGGTCAAAAAGTAGAGTTTTCATTTTGAACAAATTTAAAATGATTCAATGAACTTAAATCCTCTAACACTGAAAACGTAGTGCAAAACTACAAACTATCATGATGCTGTTAAATACCTATTTATAGTTATTTGCCTAAATGTAAAATTCGCTCCGGGGTCAAGGTACGTTGTCTAAACATAGTGTTTACTTTAACTGAATTGATTTTGATATTTATTTTGTTTGAAAATGTAACTTTTTTAATTTTCGGTTTTTAATTTAATATTTAATTAGCTGGTATTCAGCTGCATCCGGTTAGACTGGAAGCCGACCCCAATATAGTTGGGAAAAGGCTAGGCAGATGATTTAATTTTGCTATACTTCTGTGGACTAATATTACTTGAGGTTTCATTTATTGCATAGAAGTGAGTTCCATATTGTATAAAACCTATTTTATAGTAGTTTGGGATCAAAAATACCCTATACGTAACCCCCCATAACATTTCAATCAATCGTTTAGGAGAAAGTCTGTTTATAATGAGACCAACTGTTTACATGTTTTTGCTCGTGACTGTACTAGACTAGACTCTTTAATGATTAACGTTTTACATGACCTTTCAAACCTCGAAACAGCTCGTATACCTTCCAAGTCTTTGAAAGTTTGTTGTAAGATTTTCCAAACGATTTAAAGGTATGTACTATGAATTGAATTTCAGACAAATCTTCGCGCTTGATAGCGACCGGCGGAGCTTCAGTGAACAAGGAGCTGTTGCAGATATTCGCTGATGTGTTCGACACACCCGTCTACGTGCAGGTGCAGGACTATAATACTTTTATAATATTAAAATAAAGTCGCTTTTTGTGTCTGTGTGTCGTTATTATCATAACCTTTAAACGTCCACTGCTCGGCATAGGTCTCCCTCAAGGGGGGTTCAACCGTAATCACCATGTTTGGTCGATGCATTTTGGCGATTAGAGGTTTGCACAGGTGCGGAATTTTGAGCACCGGTGAAATTCACCGGTTATTGGGCGATCTCCGGTGATTCACCGGTGATTTCCGGTTACTGCGTTGGAATTATGAGCCTATGATAAAAATTAATATTTTTTGCTAAATTGGTTTGCTAAATACAGTTTTTATTAATTTTTTTTTAGTTAAAAATGGTATTTATTTAAAATTTACTCCAGTAAATTATAATAAACTAGCTTTTTTGTTCTTAGGGTTTATAGGGTATATTCATATCAAATTTCATCGAAATCAGTTCAGCCCTTTCATCGTGAAATCGTAACAAACAGAGTTACTTTCGCATTTATAATATTAGTTTATTATATAAACTAAAATTCGACAGTTATTATTGGCATCTCTTACTGCTACGCAGCAGAAGAAAAGGACGGCGACTTAAAAGAACTAAGCTATAGATTTCAAATAAGTTTTTTTTTTTTAACTTCGTATTTACCACGTACGTATACGTTCTGACATGACAGCTATAAATAAATAAACATTTTAGATCAGCTTAAATTGTCAGCTCTTATTAACATCTTTCTCTTTCTTGTTTAATTGGAGAAAAAGATATAACTAGCTTAAAATAAGTTTAGCTCGTACACAACAGAATTGGCAGCAATTGTTGAATAACAACCCTGCCTTTTATTTAACAACGCAATTAAAATTATTCCTTCAATAACACCGGTTTGTTTTCAATCGGTTTTTATCCGGTGTTTTCACCGGAGAATAACCGGTGATTCTCCGGTGGTCATTGCTCCGATGCAAACCTCTATTGGCGATCGCCGTAGGTGTTATGGTACTCAGAAGGACGCTGCGCCCATCATCTGATCAAAATTCCTCTGTCGCTTTCTACGACACCCACGAGTTGAAATAGGGTGGTGCTATTCGCGGTCAGCACCACACGGCTTACAAAAAAATTGCACATATTGTGGTTTTCCGCCTTTCGTAGTTATTTAGATTTAACTTATAGTTACAAATTCATAAAATACGTTTTAATTAAAATTTAATTATATTTTTAGGATCAACACGCCAATGCTGCGCTATTAGGAGCAGCCATACGCGCCGCGGAGGTGTGGAGCACTGAGACTGGTATTACACTACCAGGTAAATTGGTCATTATGTTGAAAACAGGCTTTGTTTCCAAGAGTGACCTCTTGGAAACAAAGCCTATTTTCAACCGACTTCAAAAAAGGAGGAGGTTATCAATTCGTCTGTATTTTTTTTTTTTTTTTTTGTTACCTGAGTACTTTGGACTGGGTGAACAGATTTTGATGATTTTTTTTATTTGAAAGCTGGTGCTTCCCGTGTGGTCCCATTTTAATTCGGTCCAGTTCTGACAATGGCATTCATGAGAAAACCGTATAAATAAGTCTTAAAGTTGCATTAAGTATGTGCGCGATTTGTTACGCGATTTCTCCGGCAAACGTAACCCGATTTTGAAAATTCTTTTTTTTATGGGTAGGGTATGCTTCAGGGGTGGTACCATACAAATTTTATCGAAATTGATTTAGCACTTTTTGAAAAAATCAACAAATACCTAAAATTTTTACATAGACGACGTTTTAGTTTCTTAAATTTTTGTTGTAGTTAACTTTCAATCCCTTCTTAATAAATTTGGATGAGAAGGAGGTAATTCGGTGGCTTCGTTCTGTTTGTTGTTTTGTATTGCCACCGACTTCCGAAACTAAAGTTAATGTGTGTTCTGTGCTAAAGTTATTTTTCACTTTTTAATTTTTGAAGGCGGTTGTCTTTTTTGTTAAAAGCTTTTTTTATATTATTTATTTATACCATAATTTAAATGTGTAAAAGCGTCATAGGATGACTAATTTACACATTTTGTATGAGTATTAAAAAAAATTAAAAACCTTTTTTTTCTACACAGGGTCCGAACTAAAAGTCTCACCAGTGGCAACACCATACCCAGACCACGACAAGATCTACACTCCAATGCTAGTTCGCTATAGACAAATCATTGAAACTATACCCAAGCTCGGATAACGCGTTAACTCCGTCACACTTAACTTTAAAAACATTCCCGGGATTCAACCTGACAGTTTGAGCTTTAGAAAGAGATTATTGCACAAGTATGTATGATGCTCCACTTAGCCAAACATTTCCTAACTTTACCTAACGACATATCACATCTTATTGTAGCAACTAATTGTTAAAATGTACTTGGTGCTAATGAATGCCTCTATTTATCCTGTCTTCTAGAGTTTACAGGTGATATTAACAGTAGCTCTTTGGAATGGCGATCGTTAATACCGCGCGTCTTTTGTGAACGATTGTCAGCATCCAAATAAAATAGTCACAATTATGTACTTATAAGTTTGCAAGTCTGACAAACGGTCTAACTTGTGCAAAACAATATAGCGAAAAATGCGTTTTTATAAATTAATGATATTTTAAGCGAATCTTAATTTGTATTAAGCAAGTAATACAGAAAGGGTACCGTCAACTGCTGTAACATTGCCTACACCGCCCAACATTGCCTACACTCCAAAAAGCTCAATTATTGCCGCTGAGAAATGTTTTTGCTGTATAGGGTATTACTAAAAGCAAGTTGGCTATCTATATGGCAAAAAATATTTCTCAGCGGCAATAATTGAGCTTTTAGAGTGTAGGCAATGTTGGGCGTGTAGGCAATGTTACAGCAGTTGACCGTACCTTCCGTGGCCAACTTTTTATATTGACGTTAATTTTCAATTTATATTAACGCTTCAGTGAATTAGAATTTAACTTTTAATGTGGCAGTGTTCTTGCACTTTAAGCTTAATTCTCACATTTATAAGTAAGTAGAACATTCCATTTTATACAGCATTACTTTACTTGTTATTGTTGAATTTTGCTATTGAATAGTTCAGAATCTGGTGTAATGTGATCATAGTTTTAATTTTACAAAGACATTTTTATTTACAAGTTTACTTAACAATCTCATGGTGCTTTGCTGAGCAATATCCAGTTTTATACATTCCATCAATGGTTATTTTTATTATCTAAGCATAATAATGTTTTAGTAGTCTGATTTTTTATAAAATCATGTAAAACTATTTACAAATTGGCAATGTGTAATAAATTACATGATCTGCTAAAACAAAATCATTGCAATAAAATGTTTTAAAAACGATGGAGAGCTTTTTGTTATTATATATTGTATTACTTTTTTGTTATTTTTTATACATTTTTATAATAAATGTTTGCTAGAAATGAACTCGTTTTGATTGCTACGATAAAAAAAATTGATTGTCATATTAGAAAGTATCTTTACAATAAGACGCCTGTGTAGGTTATAGATATTTATTTCATTATTTGGTTTCATTACACCATAATATCAAGAATATTACGCATATCTACAACACAAATCAAGAAAACCTTTGAAAATGTCTCGCAGAAGTATTGTTTTGACAAACCTAAGTATTTCTTGAAGTATAATTATGGAAGTATATCTTGTAAATAATTCTACTTTTTGCGTCCACCACGCTCCTTGACTTGTAAGTGTAACACTGCTCCGGGCGGCACGTTGTAGTACGCCAAAGTGTTCGTATCCTTGAAGAATAGACCCTGTAACATACAGTGAGGCTGTCAGTAAACGGTAGGCACAATTTGGATACGGTCTGATAGGCCCCCGGTAGGGTAGGTTACCTTTACAGTAATATTTTTCCTGATTATGGAAGGGTAAACCGGCATCAAGCAATAAAGAAATAATTTTGGAAACATAAACTTGCCAGAATACAAAGAGCCCACCTGTTTGTCTTCTGTCAAGTTCTTTGTCAGAATACAAAGCGGCGAATCTTGTCATAACAACCTAGCTAATAATAAAAATAAAGAGAAAACCACTATAGTTTCATCCAATTACTGGCATTTGGGGTATTCTAACTTTATCTTAAGGGCGCGTATTCGATTTAGCGTAACTCAAAATCACGACTGCTAAATATGATTGCTAGAACAGCGTAGCAGCATTGATGTACACTAGTACAACACATTGGTCTGTCTTTGTGCGTGAGCATATAAGTATGCAAGCAAACATGGCGCGCGAATTTACAGTGTTTTTAAAAATAATTGTTTAAATTAAATGAGTTCGTATAACGGACTGGAAAATATTCGTATACTGAGCAAAATCTTTTTTCATATAATAAATATATTAGTTAGTTTTTTTTCGAATACTGGTAAAAAAATATATATTTTAAAGTGAACCGCTATGAAGTGATTGTCTTTGCTTTAAAACCCATAATTAAAAATTATACTTTTGCTCTGTAGTTCCCTATATGAAGACTTAATCTTTGTGAAACCGTAATTTTATTCTCGATATTTCTTTGGGAAAACCACGAAAACTTCGCGGCCGGCACCACACGGCTAACTAACTTTTTTACGGGTCCCTAATTTTCTTTCATAATAAAATATAGCCTATAGCACTTAGGGATAACATAGCATCCTAGTTTAAATATAAAATTTTCAAAATCGCCACTAAATGATCTGATCTGATCTGATCGATCGGTATGTTTGCCAACTTGTAGCAATGTTTACCTCGTAGTGCAGCTTCTGTTTGGCGATGGGCATGTTGGTGGAGCGCTGCAGCATGTTCTTGAGCTCGGCCACCGTCAGCGACAGCGCCACGCTCACGGACAGCGCGCGCCCGTCCAGCCGCCACTCTGTACGCTCCGGCAGCGACGGCAGCGCCACCTGTGCCAAGTTATGTTATAGGTTAACCTTTTTACCGTCACGTCAAATAAGCAAAAACTACGATTCGGACTCGCGCACGAAGAGTTGTACCCACATGTAGATAGACCTAGATCAAGCCACATGTAGATAGACCTAGATAACGCAAGAGCAACTACTTCGCGTGCCTAACTTACGATAAAAAATCGTAAGTAAAAAAATAAAGTAAACGTCTCCTTCCATCGGTAAGTCATTTTGTGATTAATATTATGTGTAATTAATTTTAAAAAACCATTATTTTTAATCTAATACCCTCAGTAATTACCTGGGAATACCAAATTTAGGAAAAACAAATCATTCGTATAACATTGTGACGTCCAAAAAATGGCACGCTTGGTTTTCATACAGATCGTGATACTTGCGTTATCTAGGTCTATCTATATCTGTGGTATCTATATACAACATTAGACATCGAGCAAAAAACGGCAAAAAAACACGTCTGTTGTATGTGAGCCTCCTTAAGTATTTATTTTATTCTGTATTTGTTGTTATAGCGGCAACAGAAATTCATCATCTGTGAAAATTTTAACTGCCAGACAGTTAAAATTTCATGAGATACGCCTGGTGACAGACAGCCAGACAAACAGACGGACAGTGGAGTCTTAGTAATAGGTTCCCGTTTTAACCTTTTGGGTACGGAACCCTAAAAACGAGCTCTCGTCGCCAAGCTACGCTCGCGTCGCAAGCTACTAAACTCTATGGAATAGAGTAGTAAATCGTCTGTTATGTAGTCATGACCGTGGCGTGCTGGACACATTTTAGTTTGTCTTGTCATACTTGACTGCGGCGGTGAATAGGTTAAAGTGGAATATGCCCGCGAATGTCGGTTACCGCAGATGTAGACGAAGTCGTGGATTAAAGTTAGCCTATGTCCTTTCCAGAGGTTCAAGTTTAATAGTGTTCATTTGTGTAAAATCGAAGTTTGGAATATGTATTAGCCTGTATTCCTTAAAAATAATGCTCGATAGTCGTATTTGTTTGGGCCTTTCCATGCACTCTCTCCCGTTTTCAATCGTACAACTCTACCAAGCTGAAAAACCGTTCACGTTTTGTTTGTGATTCACTAGTTACGGTACGGCTGCAGCAATCTGGTACATCATACCTGTAGCGGCGCAGGGCCGGGATGCCTGGCCAGCCAGGAGTGTTCAGGCTCAAGCGCATCCTCGGTGCGAGCGCGCTTGGCTGCGGGGCCGTCGTCTTCTTCTACCGCCACTGTGCCGAACGGGAACCCGCCAGGATTTACTGCACCTGAAGCGTTTTCAACCAAACGTGTTAATAGGGAACATTACGCGAAACTCAGCGCAGAGGGCGCCACTAGCACATACCCACGAGCATAACCTCGTATTCTTGTTTAATTATGTTATTAATAGGGTATTACACCCATTTTTGAAAAGTGTCTCAATGAAATTCTGTAGTGCTAATATGCCACCAAAAAAAAACACAAAATTTTTATTCAGTCGATAACGGCCATAAAAATGCATCTAAATTTTAAATTTTCAAATTTCGCGCGTAGTTTGGCGAAAACGCCTCTTACTGGACGCCATATTGCTCAGCGTAAATGATGTCAGTTCGTTTTGTATCAAATGAGCTCATATTAAATATGATAATTGTATATCATTCAAAAATTATTAAAAGCATATTTTGTAATAGGTGTAATAATGAAAAAAATGCGTTGGTTACGAAAATAATAAAAGTACAAAGCCTATTTACGCCAATCGGTTGACTGACAGTTGACAATTTTTTGTTTACACAGCCGTATGGCGTAATAACATGGCCGCTACTATTTCACGGTGTTATATAACAGATTAAAAATACTGAAAACTTTGAATTGAATTTAAAAAATTGTTTTGTTATTTTATGAACTAAAACTTACATTTTCGGACTGCTAAACTGTCTCAATAAAATATTTACAGATTTTTTCTCCTATAGAGTAAAATACCCTATTATTGTATATAATTTAAAAATAATTAAAAGCATATTTTGTAATAGGTGTAATAATGAAAAAATTACGTTAGATACGAAAATAATAAAAGTACAAAGCCTATATTACGCCAATCGGTTGACTGACAGTTGACATTTTTTTGTTTACACAGCCGTATGGCGTAATAACATGGCCGCTACTATTTCATGGTGTTTTATAACAGATTAAAAATACTGAAAACTTTGAATTGAATTTAAAAATTGGTTTTGTTATTTTATGAACTAAAACTTACATTTTCCGACTGCTTTATGCCTAAACTGTCTTAATAACATATTTATAGATTTTCTCGTGTAGAGTAAAATACCCTATTATAATAGCTAGGTATTTTGTGAAAATATATCAAAGTTTTCTTACCTAACTGTACTTTTAACTATGTTATGGCATCCTACGGCCATTTGAAAGTTTGAAAGTGGATTCTAGGTTATGCTCAGAATCAAATCATATTTGGTTGTCTTACATGACGAAAGTGAATGTTATTCTGTAAATACGTCTATCTCACTTGAATACTTAACCTGAACATTATTTTAGAGTGATTTTTAGCTGCTTCCTAAAGTTTTCAAACATTTTCTTGTTTTGAAAATGAATAATTCCCTTAATTTCTACATCGAAATACACAGCACTGATGCATTATTGTATAATATAATACACTTCCCAATTTTGAACTCAATTAAAGGCAGAATTTCACGCTTTGAACGACTCGTCGAAAAACTGTTTACGGATTATGCTAGTGCTGCACTCTGGTGCCAGAACATTGCAGTAATATCCCCTATTGGTTAAACTAAAAATCCCACCCGTCCCTATGGTTGAGCTGAATGGTGCTGATCCACGCGTCATGTTCGTCAACGGGCGCTTTCAGTAGAGATTGGTCACCTCTTACCTGCCATGGCTTTTATCTTGATTTTTTTTAAATGTTTTGCATTGATCTTTACCTTCATTGTTTTCACATATAGAAGCAATAAAAATAATGTAACCAGTATTTTGTAAAAACTTGATTTGAAAGAGTGTCTGTGGAGTTTCTTGCTTAGTCTTCTCCATAGAGACCTATCTACATTTTGGAACACGCAAGTAGCTTCAACTTTCTGTCTGATCATATACTATAATAATAATAATAATATGTGGGGACATTTTCACACACGGCCATTTGACCCCAAACTAGGGAGACCCTGTACTATGGGTGTCAGACAGCTGATATACATACACAAATATATATTTTTTTTGTAAATACATACATATATAGATAAACAACACCCAGACACAAGGCAAACAAAAGTGCTCATCACACAAATGTTTACCCTGGGCGGGAATCGAACCGCAACACGCTGCGCAGCAGTCGATCGCTCAGCCACTGCTCCAACCGTGTCGACTATGATAATAAGCGATCACATTCTGATAAGATCTAACGTTAAAATAAAAAGTCTGGCCATAATATAAAGGATATTGTTTTGGCATAATTCATAATTTATAGGAACTTATATAAATACAATAATATTTTAAAAGATCAAACAAATACAGACCTACAGCACCCACAGCACCAACAGCAGCCACCGCTCCAACCGGTGTAGGAATCAACGGTGGTCTTGGAGCCATCGGTGGCAGCACCATCAGCGAGGGCAGTGGCTGAAGCAGCACTGGCTGAGGCTGCGGGGGAGCAGGCGCGGGTGGCGGGGGACGGGGCGGAGGCGCTGGCACCACGCGGGCCGGGGCTGCGCGGGACACTCCTGGAGCACCCACTGGCTTCGGACCAATCTTCTCTTTTTCTTCATCGGGTAGTAGACCTTTGACCTGAAAACACGTGTGATGAAACAGAACTATGCTGATCGGAATTCCAGCTACTGGAATTTGTGTTTTATGATAACTACATTAGGTTTCATACATACAATTTTTGGAGCTGCTGAAGATGTAGATCTAAATTATCTTGCATTGTATAAACTCAATGTGTTAGTATTATATAATTTTTCGTAGCACATACATGTGAGCACTATGTTCTTTAAAGCTACCATTTACGAGGTATACCTCTCATTGACTTGAATATGCCCTGGCGTTTGGGAGAGTCATACTCACTTGAATGTCTCGCTGCCGGTGGCGCATGTGTTGGATCATTCGGTTCCCTTCAAAATGGTTGAGCTAAATGGTGCCGATCCGTGCGTCATGTTCGTGAACGGACGCCGTCGGTTGGGACTGGTCATCTCTTAGCTGCCTCGGTTATTTTAAATTTTGGTTTGAATTGTTATTATAACTATATTTGTCTCTAGACCTCTTTTAACATGCAAGACGTGTTACATTGTTCTCACATTGTACCCTTAGATTCAACATGAATGATGTAACCTAAATTTGTAAAATTTATCTGATTTTAAAAGAGTGTTCATGGAGTTTCTTGCTCGTTCTTCTCCATAGAAACCTACTGTTTGGAACGAGCAACAAGCTTCAACTTTCTAACTGACTGACTCTGACAATTCAAAAGTACCTGTAAATGGTTTAATTGAAATAAATGATTTTGAGTTTGAGTTTTCCAATGGTCAGGATTATTTAAACGTAATGTTAGATACGACGAAACAATTCCGTGTATTCCCGTTGTCCCTGTCGGCCATGTCCCCGCTAAAGGGGACAAAGGGAATTTAATAAAATAATTAAAATTATGCGTTAAAATTGTTATTCCTATTCAAATGCCAACACATAAAATTAAAAGATACATTACCTAAAATGTTAGTTAGAGTTAGTGTCTACATAATATCTTGCATTTTAGTATTGGGTAAGTGGAGAACGATACGTGAAATCTTAACTATCCCCGGTGCCGGAATGTACGTAAGGGGAGACAACGGTAATGAAATTTTATGTCGTGCTGTTGTCCCCGTGACGGGGACAAAATTACGGGGACAACCTGTGAAATTTCAACCTGTGTTCTTAATATGAGCTCCTAGTAATAAAATAATAGTCACATTACCTTATGTATCTGCTGTATCTGGTCTTCAAGCGTGATGTGCGCGCGCGCAGCTCTCGTGGCGGCCTCCACGCTGGACGTGTGTCCGTCCCACGTGACGCGGTCGTCACGTCTCCTCTCCTCCTCACCGATCTTCTTACCGATGGCAGTCTCCTCGTCGCCCACACCGAAGATATCCGTACGACGTTCGGCGAGCTAAGGAAAAAACATTTTTAAATTGGCATTGTTATACATAGACGACTTATAATGTTAATTCATAAATAGATAGCCTGTTAAAATTATAATCCTTCAGCTTGCTACAATAGTCGAGTAAAAAGATGTGACTCCATTTGCTAATCATATTTTTCTGCTTTTAAAAAACTATGTATGTAGTGACTAATAAGACTAATAAACATACTATTGCTCTGTTAGCTGTTATAACTTAGCACTCATAATGATGGAAGTCAGACATACCTGTTTAAGCGAAGCTTCAATAGCAGCTCCTGGGGCAAGAGCCTCATCCCTGTCCGTGCGCTCAGCCGCGGCGCGGTCGCGTTGTTCCAGCCAGCGCGGGTCCAACAGACCGATGCGCACGTGATCAGCTACTTTGTTTGCAGGTATCTTTTCACCGGTAATAGGTGACACCAGCCATTCCTCTGACGCAGGAGTAGGCTGCGGTCTAGCGCGTTTTGGATCGTAAACCTTAACCACCACGCGGTCTGGACGAGGGGGTAACGGTGCCTCCTCGCCCGGCGCTCGCGGCCCGCTCTCTGAAGGACCCTCGTCGTCTGATGAGGAGCTATCCTCCTCCATGTCCTGCACGCGGTTGTCGTCGGGTCGCTGCTGTTGTTGCGTGCGGTCTTCCATCTCTGCCAGGTCGTCATCTGTTTCTGATTCCGACTCGGATTCCAGCTGCATCTCTGTGTCGTCATCCTCATTTCCGTGTGTAATATCCTCTCCTCTCTCTTGAGCTAACACTCGCGCTCCGACTTCTAGGGGTGTCGTTGGAGGTGGGAAGTCTCCAGGCTCTCCAGCTGGGTAATCTACAGTTTCAACTACCACAAAGTCATGCCAGTCAATGGAAGCGTATGCTAGACGTTCCTTCTCTATCTTTGCTTCGTCAGCCGCCTTACGGCGCGCCTGGTGCGAGTGCCAGGCGGCTCTACTGCGAGCTTGCTCTAGCACTCCACTGCGAACTTCGGCAGCAAGCTTGGAAACTAATTCCTTTGGTGGCAACAGGACTTTTGTGTACTGTTCCAATAGCCTCGTGAAATACTGAAACAGTGAGTGCTGCGGGCGAAGGAAGTCAAACTGGTGGTTCCTCTCCTCTTTCTTCATCAAGTCCGTGAGGAACTGTCTTCCGTTTCGAGCTACAAACTGAGCCGTGAGTTTGACGATGTCGAGCTCGAGTGCGGAGATGGAAGGAGGGTCCGCGATGAATTCGAACTCTGGTGGCGGGTCGCGGGGCGGGGGTGGTTCGGCGGGCGCGGCGGCTTTCAGAAGTTCTTGTTGACGAAGGGCGGTGGCGGGCGCGAGGCCGGGTCGCTGGATTGCTGGAAGTCCTATCAAGGCTGGTGCACCTGGGTCTGGACCTATATATGGAGTAAATTAACATTGAACCACTGTTGGAACGCCACGCCAGACCAAGTTATATGGCTGATACAATGAGATTTTCAAAGAAGTATTTTAGTAGAGTATGATTATGATCAGTTAAATCAATTGAAAATATCAAACAGCTTTAGTTTTTCCGAACAACTAATATGAACCTTTTTGTGATTTATTATAGTGGAATATTCCATGTTACTTGTGGAATAAAAACAAAAAAGTAATTTTTCAACCACCAGTCTTTTATGTTAACTGATGACAGGCTTCTTAATGATTAGTGGTCAACGGTAAAATTGAAGTCATCACGAATTAGTCAAAATTGAATCAATCAGTTACTCATCAAACAATGTAGATTTGAAAGTTCCTTAAACCTTAAAAAATCTATATAATGTCTTTCTTTTCAATTATAACAGAATCAGATCTACATTGTCAAATGGATATACTGTTTCACCAAATTGTGCAATGTTTGTGACAGTGTAAGGTTAATATTGACAATCACATAATGATTGAGCAAAAGTTAGTAACAAAAGTTACATTTTGTTCTTTTTTTATTTTATTGGGTATGTAAGATTAATATTGAACAATTCTATTTGTCTATTTTTTACTGGGAAAAGGACTATACGCACAAAAAAATAGAAAAATTAAATTAGGCTGTAGAAATATTTATTCCATGCAGGAATCAAACCTGAGACACAGGCTGCACAGCAGCCAATCGCTAACCACTGCACCAACCACGCTATCAAAACATTGCTGTTCTGCTTTGCATTGATGCTTATCTTATGCTATTTCATCAATATAATTGATTGTTTGAGCAAAAGGGATGATTCAATATTATAGCAGTGTAATTGTAGGTGTAAGGCTTCGTCTTATGTTGTTTGTGTTGTGGATGAGGAGTTCCAAATTTCATGAACCACAATTGGTCATTATTGTTTTATTAAAACATTTTAATCTTACCTTTCCCTTCTCTGATCTCCTTCACCTTATGCTGATAGTAAGCATGGTATGGATCCCCAGAATTGAGAAAGTTGAACTTTGGGTTACCAAGCTCATTCTGCCGGATACGGGCCTCAAATTCAGGCCCATTGCGAGCTACGAAGCTTGCAGTTTTATCCACAATATCTGAAGAATGTTGTTAAAGAAATTGTGCTTTTTAAACCTGAAATATATTTCATTGATAAAAATATGATAGGTTACCTATTCAAGGAGTAAGGATCACCATTACTAGGAGCTATGTGTGACAGTCAAATCTCCTTTTATTCTTCAGATTGTAGAATGCTGCGAATCGCTTTATGACAAGTGACTGAAAACAGATGAGGATTTAATAAAATATATTTTATCACCAAAATTTGTTTGTCCGTCATTGCCCATTGGTAGAGAACCTGGACACAATACACCTTTACAAATGTGAGTTAACAAGTAGAGGGGTGATGTTTCTAATAGTTGCTACGCATTGTCTGTTTACATACTTTACAAGAAAACCTAACAGAAACGATTAGGTTATGTGATGCAAAAACTAGACTAGAAACAATACTCGTTACATATTGAAACCTAATCGTCCGAACAATACAGTTTAATATTTTATTTCAAAGGATACTCCTCACTTCTGGCGGAGGATAAATGATGCCAATGACTGGTGCAGAGGGTGCTTGGGGCTCCTCTAACGGCGGCTCCATTGGCATCCCCGGAGGGGGCAACACGTCGATTGAAGGCATTTTTGCCAAAACTCTTATCTCTTATTATTTTAATACTAAGCTTTCCTTTAAACGAAATAATATTCAACTTAATAACATTCAGAAACTCGGGAAAAATTACACAAACACGACGAAAGAAATAAAGCCAAGTGACAGAGTGACACTCTGAAGTCTGACCTGACCTGACACTGACAGTGACAGAACCAGTCGCGGCAGTCGCCGCACGGCACACAGATAAAATATATTTTTGGCACTACACGTTGTCCATTGGGTTAATGGTTTTTTGACAGCTGCCTTAGAACGTAACTATTTACGATTATGTAAAAGTTAACTTTAAAATGCGTTATAAAATAAATATATAAACTGCCTTATTTTATTGGATTTTCTTATTTATGATTCCTTACAGACATTATAATGCCGCAGATGTATCAGTTTCTACAAAATAAATACAAATTGTTATGCGCATTAAATATAATTACATTCTATCGTACTAGTGATGGGAACGATTGTATTCGCTTCAAATGAATAAATCGACAATAATCTATGAAATTGCCGTTTAGTATACAGAAAATTAAAGTAATTTTTACGTAAATATTTTTGGTTTCTATCAATTAAAATATGCACCCTTGCTATCGATGTATCTCTGCCAGCGCAGTGGCAATTTTTCAATGCTCTTCTTGAAGAAGTTAGGTGTACAGGAGCCAACAATGCCTCTCGGGTATTACCTTTTCCCATGCCAATTTCCGGCGCCGGCCCTTAGAATAAAGATGATACCGACACTGTACAACCCAAGGAGCTTATAGATAAAAGTGGAGACAACACTCCTAATACCTAAATGAAACCACCAGTGGGCAGATGCTCTCTTTCTAAATGCATACATAAGAACGAGACAGTGAAATGTGTTTTCTTTGTTTTATGTATGCATTCAGAAAGAGAGCGTCTGCCCACCGTTGCGTTGGTTTCACTTATTTGTTCAGAGTGTTGTCCACTTTTACCTATAAGCTTCTTGATACAACCTAACAGTGACCATGACTTTTTGGGGTAAGTTTTCGTTTGGGGCAATGGTTCGTGGCTAGGCAATGAACCAGGGTCTAACCAACATAGTGACCGCTTACCAAATAAAAACATTTTCATCCCACCATCTCGGAAAGAGTATTTTTAATCTTCAATATCTGAGTGGAAAAGCCGTTTTTATTCTCTAGAGGATAAAGTAAATTTATCTTCAATATCTGAGTGGAAAAGCCGTTTTTATTCTCTAGAGGATAAAGTAAATTGAATTTAGAACATCGTGTGCACTAAGTTTGTGAATTAAAAAAAACATTAAACCTATTTACTGCTACCTCTATGGTGCCGAATATATCATACAACTTTTTTTTAATTTGTTAAAAACTCAGACTTTGTAAACGTTTTTTTTTTGCATTTAGTCATTTCCTCGCTGAGGTGGAATGAAAAGTTACGTGTTGCACTCGAGTGCAAAGATTTTTCACCTCGTGCTGTTTTGATTCCCTCGCTAACGCTCAGGATTCTAATTTTGAATTACTCGCTGCGCTCGTGATTCAATTTTAGAATCCTTCGCTTGCTCGGTCATCAAAATTGAACACGCGGTTAAAAAGCAACTTTGCACTCTTGTATAACAAATAACTATTTTCATCGCAAGTGACAATGCAATATAAAAAAAATGACGGCAGTGCAGCGAACGGAAACTGCGGCAGTGGCATCATGTCAGTTTTGCCAGGACACAGATTTCCCACCATAAACAACATGTAATTTTTTAAAACGAAGGTTTTAATGTAAATGTAATAAAACATTAACATTTACATTTTAAAACTTTCATAAAATGTTATGCATAAAAAGGTTTTAATATGTAGTAATAGTAATTAATATTGTTTCTTCTTCTTTTTCCTGCCCTTATCCCATGTTACTTGGAGTCGGCGCAACTTGTTTTCTTCTTCCATTCCGTCCTGTCCAACGTCATGCTTTCACTGACTCCCTTTTCATTCATATCATTCTTCACACAATCCACCCATCTTTTCTTTGGCCTTCCTCTCCCTCTCCATCCATCCAAATTGATATTCATAGCTCTTTTGGTCACATGAGTTTCGTCTCTTCTCTTCACATGCCCATACCAAGACAAATGATTCCCTTTCAACTTTTCTGTCACTGGCGCCACTTTCAAACTTCCTCTAATATATTCATTTCTCACCTTATCCATTCTCATCTCCGCTACGTGCAATCTTTTTTCATCCATCTTCTTCACGGCCCAACATTCCGATCCATACAGTACAAGAGGTCCTATCACGGACTTGTAGATTTTCCCCTTTAACTTGAGGGGCATCCGTGGGTCACAAGTTGTTCCAGTTGTGTTTAGTATTTAATATTAATAAACACGAACATGATCGTAACTGCACCATTTTTTTATCGACAGAAAAAAATCGATAATCGATTCTACAAACAAATTAAAGTGTAAATAATCAAAACGTTACGTACCTAGCTGCAATCACAAGTTGTCAAAACTACCACCTGTCAAAAAACCAATAACCCAATGGACAGAGAATAGTGGGTTTTGCACTTGCGCTGAAAAATGTTTTTTTTTTGGTAAGCGGTCACTATGTTGGTTAGAGCCTGGTTCAGTGCCTAGCCACGAACCATTGCCCCAAACGAAAACTTACCCCTAAAAAGTCATGGTCACTGTTAGGTTGTATAGTGTCGGTATCATCTTTTTTCAAAGGGTCTTTGAAAAATCTTATTGCGCACCCCGCATTACTTACTGCGGATGTGTACTGTTGTGGCGAGTAGGCAAGTTCACTCGCACGACTCAACGAGGCATCAGATCATACGATTTTACGTCAGAGCGTGTCGTGTGCAAAACAAGTTGCAAAGCTCCGCCTACCTCACGCCGTCAGTCAGACTTAGCGCCGCCTTCTGGAACATGGCGCTTACGCATCTTTTGTTCGAGCACTAACGAGGCAAGATGTCGGCGGACTCGTCTATTGTCTACGCTAATGAGGAGGCGTCAACTCCTGCGCAAAACAGTCAAGCACGAACCGTTATTATTGTTATTTGTTTTCGTGAACTTAGTATAAATATCTGTGTATTTTGTGTGCAAATTCATTACTGCTTAATACTTGTATTATAATATAACTCTGTCGCTCTCGCCCGGCATTTCATTTCTTCGCCTATCGCTAAATCGCTGCAGTAGCCTTTTAACCTTTCGATATATCACGCTATCTTGCAAGTAGTATACCTACAGAATCGAAGACACGGAGTACTATACTACTTCACTGGTGACCACCGACGTTCGTTACGGACTGAAGCCTAGAAGTCAGGAAAGTATCAGATATGGAGAGCACATCGAAAGAGGACAAGGATTTCTACATGTCATACCGAGTGGGAGTAAAAGCACCAGCTTTCAATGCAGATGACCCACTATTATGGTTCGCACAGCTTGAGGGTCAGTTCGTTCTCTCCAATATAACCACCGACAGCACGAAGTTCTACTACGTGCTGGCGCAGCTAGAACCACAACACTCAGCTGAAGTACGCGACCTCATTGTTAATCCCCCCACCACCGGCAAGTACGAGAAGCTGAAAGCAGAGCTAATCAAGCGGTTGTCTGCCTCTCAGGAACGTAAGATCAAACAACTACTCATGCATGAGGAGTTGGGAGACAGGAAGCCCACACAATTCCTCCGCCACCTGCAGCAGCTAGCTGGTCCCACCGTCCCAACCGATTTCATCAGGTCCATCTGGTCCAGTAGGCTGCCGGCGAACCTCCAAACTATAGTCGCGATGCAAGCAAGTTCCAGTTTAGAAGAGGTAGCGGAATTAGTGGACCGCATAAACGATATCGTTCCAGTAACCACGCAAGTAGCTGCTACTGGCATGCCAGTGCCTGGGCAAGTAGCTAGCTCACAGTCGACAACGGATCAACAAGGCAGCGCTATTGAAGCGTTGACCCAGACGGTGGCTAAGCTGACACAGAAGCTGGAGGCTATGAGCGCACAATTACGCCAAAGGTCCTCACGTTCCCGGTCCAGAGGCAGGTACAACCAGAACCACCACCGATCGCAGTCCCGCTCCAGAGACAACCGGTACTGCTACTACCATAACCGATTTGGTGATAACGCCCGCAAATGCACACAACCGTGTGCCCATACAAAGAAGCCGTTAAACCACCAAGGCAGCCAGTAAAGGCGGGTTACGACTGCCATGCAATTTCGAGCCGCCTGTTCATTACGGATCACACCACCAAGATACAATATCTTATAGATACGGGTTCAGACCTGTGTGTCTTTCCACGATCCGCTGTACGGGAGCCACGCATGAAGACGAAGTACGAGTTGTATGCAGCAAACGGATCACTCATCAGCACATACGGATTTCTTCCCCTCACACTGAACTTTGGACTACGCCGCGCATTCACTTGGAGATTCATTGTAGCAGATGTCACCAAGGCAATAATCGGGGTCGACTTTTTAGCTTACTACAATCTGATTGTCGACTGCCGAAACCAGCGTCTCATAGACAACCTGACGTCACTTGCAGTCCAAGCACCACAGTTCAAATCGGCCGAAGACATATCATCTGTCCGCACCATAGCTGAAGACAGCAACTACCACCGCATCCTGAAGGAGTACTCTGACCTCACTCGTCCCGCTGGAAAACCAGGTGTACCAAAGCACAACACGCTGCACCATATACGTACCACGCCTGGTCCTCCGGTCTTCAGTCGTCCGCGTCGTTTGGACCCACAACGCCTTAAGATAGCAAAGCAGGAGTTTGAGGAGATGCTGCAGAATGGCACAGCGCGCCCTTCGGAAAGCCCATGGTCCTCGCCGCTGCACTTAGCGCCCAAGAAGAACGACGGGTGGCGTCCATGTGGGGACTACCGAGCTTTGAACGCACGGACCATACCGGATGTTTACCCTATCAAGCACCTGCAGGACTTCACTCACGAGTTGGCGGGCAGTACCATCTTCTCCACCATTGATTTGGTGAAAGCTTACAACCAGATACCAGTATTTGACGAAGATATACCAAAGACGGCCATAACAACACCATTTGGTCTGTATGAATTTCCCTACATGACCTTTGGACTTAGAAACGCTGCCCAAACTTTCCAGAGGTTCATGGATGAAGTTCTACGGGACCTAACCTACTGCTATGGGTACCTAGACGATATTCTGGTCTTCAGCAAGGATACCCAGCAGCACCAACAGCACCTCCGACAACTGTTCGAGAGATTGGTCAAATACGGCATCCTATTAAATACTAGCAAGTGTATTTTCGGCCAAGCGGAGGTGAAATTCTTGGGATACAAAGTCTCAGCGTCAGGTACTCAGCCACCTGACTGCAAAGTCCAAGCCATTCAAGACTTCCCTGTGCCTAAGACTATCAAGGAACTGAGGCGTTTCCTTGGAATGCTTAATTTTTATCGACGATTTATTCCAGAAGCAGCATCCAAACAGGCACCCCTCAACAGTTTGCTCGCAGGTCCTAAGGTCAAGGGAACGCATCCAGTCACCATGACACCAGAGCTGCTAGAAGCATTCAACAGCTGCAAACAGAGCCTTTCAGAAGCAACGCTCTTGGTACACCCAGACCCTTATGCAGAGCTGAATATCTTGACGGACGCTTCTGATACAGCAATCGGGGCTGTACTGCAACAACGGAGCAAGCTGGAATGGCAACCACTGGCATTCTTTTCGAAGAAGCTCAGCCCTTCGCAGAAGAAGTACAGTCCTTACGACCGAGAACTGTTGGCAATATATGAGGCAATCAGATATTTTCGCTTCATGGTCGAGGCACGCGTATTCCACGTCACAACGGACCACAAGCCGTTGACATACGCCTTCGCAAGCCCACGCTCAAACTGCCCTCCTCGTCAATTTAGGTACCTGGATTATATAGGTCAATTCACGACGGACATCAGATATATCGCTGGTAAAGACAATGTGGTCGCAGACACACTTTCGCGCATTAATGAGCTTCATCTGCCCATAGATTACCAGTCCCTGGCCAAGGAACAGCAAACCGACCCCGAACTGCAGAACTTGCTGAAAGATGGATCATCATTGAAGCTGAGGAAGGTGAAAATACCCGAATCAGACGTCGAGATCTACTGTGACGTAGCGGGTACTCCACGCCCATTTATTACAACATCGTTCCGCAAGCAAGTATTCGCTTCCCTTCATAACCTCAGCCATCCTGGGCGAAAGGCAAGTGTTCGGTTGGTCACTGAAAGGTTTGTTTGGCCAGGAGTAAGAAAAGACTGCAGACAAATGGCAAAGGAATGTGAAGCGTGTCAAAAGAGTAAGGTAACACGCCATACCTCAACCCCATTACAGGCATTCAAACCACCATCAGCACGTTTCCGTCACATCCACCTTGATTTGATCGGGCCCTTATCTTTATCCTCTAACTACAGGTACTGCCTCACGATCGTCGACCGCGCAACGCGTTGGCCTGAGGCGTATCCACTGCAGGACATAACCGCAGAAACCTGTGCAGCTGCTCTCACCGCTGGGTGGATCGCCCGGTTCGGCTGTCCAGAACATATAACAACGGACCGCGGGAGGCAATTTGAATGCCGCACCTTTAAGAACCTAGCCGCCCTCATAGGCGCCACTCACCACTTAACCACTTCTTATCACCCTGCAGCTAACGGCCTCGTCGAGAGACTGCACCGCCAGCTGAAGGCCGCGATCATGTGCCATGCAAACTCAAGCTGGCCAGAGGCCCTTCCATGGGTTCTGCTAGGCATCCGCAGCGCATGGAAGGAAGACTTAGGAGCAACAACCGCTGAACTCGTCTACGGCGAGCCACTCCGCTTGCCTGGGCAGTTCCTCACAGAAGCACCAAAGGATGTCCTGAACATGAGTGACCTGGTCGACAGGTTGCGCGCACACATGACCAAAATAACACCACAACCAACGTCGTGGCATACGAGCTCCAACCGTCCCTTTTACATCCCGAAAGACCTAAGCACAGCAACCCACGTCTTCTTGCGCGAAGGTCCAGCTCGAAGATCACTGCAGGCCCCATATACAGGTCCACACAAAGTCGTTGCTCGCGACGCGAAGACAGTGGACATCGAGGTGCATGGGAAGAGACAGAAGGTGACGATGGACCGAGTTAAACCAGCATACATGGCGAGAGAAGATCTGGATCCGGGTCAAGGCCAAACCCAAACTCCAGATCCAGCGCAATCTAATAACACGGTCAGAAAGACAAGAAGCGGCAGGACGGTGAGATTCCCTGATTACTTTCGCCCGTAGTCACGGTCTCGCCGGGGGAGTGGTGTGGCGAGTAGGCAAGTTCACTCGCACGACTCAACGAGGCATCAGATCATACGATTTTACGTCAGAGCGTGTCGTGTGCAAAACAAGTTGCAAAGCTCCGCCTACCTCACGCCGTCAGTCA
This sequence comes from Charanyca ferruginea, assembly GCA_947361185.1. Lineage (NCBI taxonomy): Eukaryota > Metazoa > Arthropoda > Insecta > Lepidoptera > Noctuidae > Charanyca > Charanyca ferruginea. The sequence goes on from OX376073.1 coordinate 22,126,262, forward strand.
GACTTAGCGCCGCCTTCTGGAACATGGCGCTTACGCATCTTTTGTTCGAGCACTAACGAGGCAAGATGTCGGCGGACTCGTCTATTGTCTACGCTAATGAGGAGGCGTCAACTCCTGCGCAAAACAGTCAAGCACGAACCGTTATTATTGCTATTTGTTTTCGTGAACTTAGTATAAATATCTGTGTATTTTGTGTGCAAATTCATTACTGCTTAATACTTGTATTATAATATAACTCTGTCGCTCTCGCCCGGCATTTCATTTCTTCGCCTATCGCTAAATCGCTGCAGTAGCCTTTTAACCTTTCGATATATCACGCTATCTTGCAAGTAGTATACCTACAGAATCGAAGACACGGAGTACTATACTACTTCACTGTGAGAAACTGCACACAATGGTGCAGAAGATCGCAAATTTCCGGCCAACCTTGGTTAATCGCAGTCACAGCTGCTCCTACACGACGACGCTCGACCTCATACGGCACAAGAGATGGTCTTTAAGCTACAAGAGGGTTGGAAGTTTTGCGCCATCCACCGTACTTACCAGACCTTGCGCCGGAAATTGGCATGGAAAAAGGTAATACCCGAGAGGCATTGCTAGCTCCTGTACACCTAACTTCTTCAAGAAGAGAAAATTGCCACTGCGCTGGCAGAGATGCATCGATAGCATGGGTGCATATTTTAATTGATAGAAATCAAAAATATCGATGTAAAAATTATTTTAACTTTCTTTATACTAAACGGAATTTCATAGATTATTGCCGATTTATTCATTTGAAGCGAATAATCGATCCCATCACTAGTACGATAGAATGTAATTATATTTAATATATGCGCATAACAATTTGTATTTATTTTGTAGAAACTGATACATCTGCGGCATTATAATGTCTGTAAGGAGTCTGTACACTCAGCTATCTGAATGTACCGTAAAGGGGGTTGACTGTAGCCTATCAATAACCCTAGCTCCCTAACACCCTAGCCCTAAACATATAACAGCAATATATACGTATATATATAGTGCGGGAAGCCTGTTGCCTTAAGACCTAAGGCAACAGACGGAAAGTGGGAAGGATGAAGGGTGTATTGGATGGGATTTTCTCACTGCCGATCCGCAGCCTCACGGACCGACCAATAACCAAGGCTGGGTATGGCCAGAGTTATCGGTAACCATTTATAGGCGCAGTAACAGTGAGAGGAGTCGATGGTCTCGTCGTAAAGAAACAGCGTTGCTCGAAGTGTAGAAAGAGACTTTATTACAATTTTACATGTTATTTATACTAATCTATTTACATGTATGAGTATATAAATTATATTAACGCACTTGTGTGAAACAGCTGATGCTGTCCAATAATTAAATAACAAATAACAAGTATTGACGTAAATTCGGGTTCACCGCGGTCACTGCCCTGCTGCGTCGGCATGTTCACATCCTCGCGTGAACAGAGTCATAAATAAGAAAATCCAATAAAATAAGGCAGTTTATATATTTATTTTATAACGCATTTTAAAGTTAACTTTTACATAATCGTGAATAGTTACGTTCTAAGGCAGCTGTCAAAAAACCATTAACCCAATAGACAACGTGTAGATTCCAATTTTACAATTATGACGTTCAAAAGTGCCTTTAATGGTCTATTGAAATAAATGATTTGACTTTGACTTTGAAGTCGTGAATTTCGCTATTCCTAGCAAACCAAGGAGCATTTACTATGGCTCTTAGTATACCATTTTGAACCCTTTGCAGGCAGACAATATTAGATTTGCAGGCTACGCCCCACAATTGAATTCCGTACGTCCATATTGGTTTAAGGACCGAGTTGTAGATGAGTAGTTTGTTGTTTAAAGAGAGTACCGAGTTTCTTCCCATGAGCCAATACAGGTTGCGGAACTTATGGTTTATCTCCTCCCTTTTTAGTTTAATGTGATGCTTCCATGTTAGGCGCCTATCTAATATGCCAAGATATTTAACACAATCTATGTGTGGTAAGGTATCAGGTTCAAGTCTAATAAGAGGGGTGTTTCCATGCCTAAGCGTGAAGGTGATATGGTTAGACTTTGATGCACCGGCACGGATCCGCCACTTACAGAGCCATTTATGTGTCTCGTTTAACTGATTTTGGAGTTTGCTGCTGGCCATTTCTGGGTTGTCGTCAACTGATAAGTAGGCTAGGCCGTCAGCATTATGTTGCAACTGTTATGTCGTCTAGAGTGAGTAAATCTGATGTAAATATATTATACAACACTGGGCCAAGAACAGAACCTTGTGGTACTCCAGGCTTGATCTTAGTTGACAACTAACATCAAGCCATTATTGAGATTTTGTGTTGAGTTGTTGACCCAAAAGGCTTCGGCACCCATCAGGCACCCATTATACGGTAGGTTTTCCGTACGATTTACATCAATCTAAATCACGATTGACGGATATCCAGCGATGGTGCGACATCATCGTTGTCCGCGTGTTGACTGATGAGTGTATATATATTGTACTCTTTGGATGAGTGATTGACGAAATGGCATTAATAATACATGTTCACTCAAAAGTCATGATTGATGGTTTCATAATGCAAAAATCAAAAAATCCAGATATTTGTCAATCAGTTTCTTGCAACCATCAATCACTATATTAGACGATAGGATTTCCGTCAATCATGATTTAGATTGATGTAAATCTGACGGGAAACCTACTGACCGTCTAATGGGCACCATAAATGAAATTACAGGAACTTCATATAATCAATAAACAATAAAATGTAACTTTTTCCTTTCGTCAATATTACCACGTAACGCAAATACTTTTGATATGTTTAAATGTTTTAAAATAATGTATTTGATTGCGGGTGTCTAACATAAATTAACGAAAATAATAATAGGTACAACAAAAATGACATGTTTATTGATCGCATCACAATAATTAATATGTATAGGGTTTGTCGGACTTTAGGTATCTGGTTTGTTGATCGCTATACGTCACCACGGCCGTTTCATTATTATACCAGTGTATCATGCCAGTGTAAGTCGCTACGGAGCGTAAACTGACATCGAAGCACAAGGTTACCGTCATCACCATGATATAAGTGATTAACCACAGCACTAGAGCGAGCGCCATCATCCAGAGAGTGGTTTGAGTGGTCCATCCTGTTACTGAAGCTTGAACCTGGTCCTGATCGTATTCTATTAGTACTAACTCATCAGAACAATCGTTATTAGGCTGAAATTATGAAATTACTTTTAATGTTGGTTCACAAAAATTACCTGTATCGACGCAAATTCTACTAACTATCAAACCGCGAAAGATAGGTAGGAATGGATTCGTGGGGATGGATACTTCAATAGAGGAAGGGATGGATGAATAGATCGATGATGTTATGGGATGGGTAGTTATGTTGTTACTCTTTCGTTAGTTTCTCTCTTCTCAGTCTGTTAAAAAAAACGACTTATTTTTTATATGAAAAATCATTCTTTGTGATAGCGCACGCAAAACGTTGTTTATGTGTGCAAATAGTACAGGGGTCGTTTAGCGGGTGATTTAAGTTTAGTTTAAAGATTTCAACTTGTTCGTAAGAAACAAAGTTGGAACTTTGATCTTCAATACCTCAGTATAAATTGGCAAGAGATTGTGTAGTGGGGGAAGTTCGCGCACGTAAAAAATGTATGAAATTGTGCGTGCGCGATCTTCCCCCATTACAAAATCTCTTGCCAACTTACGTGCCGGTAACTATAACTTGTTCGTAAGAAACAAAGTTGGAACTTTGATCTTCAATACCTCAGTATAATAAAATTACCGGCACGTAAGTTGGCAAGAGATTGTGTAGTGGGGGAAGTTCGCGCATGTAAAAATGTATGAAATTGTGCGTGCGCGATCTTCCCCCACTACAAAATCTCTTGCCAACTTACGTGCCGGTAACTATAACTTAAAAGTGCCCCGGTACGGTCCACAAATAAAAAAAGATCACAATGATGGAGAGCCTTTGCCATCGATTTAAAGGTCTTTTTACCCGCTTTATATTTGAGTTACGTGCTGGATTGTGACCCAGGATTCCGGCCGGTAAACTGTAAAAAAGCTACTGATGCCAGTAATATATATTTTATGTTAATGACTGATGCTTACATAGTAAGGATGTTGCGGGATATCTTTCGACAGTTCGTTCAGATACATTTTATTTGATTTTGCCATTTCAGAAGTAACGGCGACTTTAAATTTTTAATTTAATCCAACTATTATCGTTTCATTTCATCATTATTTGTGGCTAGAATGTAACTAAATGAAAAAATACTCTAATAGCTATCTAAAGAATGATGAGGTGCTTGTCGAAATGACAAACACGTTACGTTACAGACCAGTACTGTACTCTTTGTTACAGACAACAGAAATCTAAGAAGCCAGTATTTGATTAGTTTCCAAGAAGGATTGTTGCGTGATGCTAATAAAACTTCATGCTCGTTAAAAGATGCGCTTGCGTTGACAGCAATTAACAACTTTAGGATTTATGTGTTGATTACTAATAAAATACCATTTTTTTAAAGTATAAAATATATTTTAACTAAATAACTATAACGTATTCGTGAGGCCCATGAAAATATCACCAGATACACAATTTATATGTTAGTTAATTTACATAAGTACCTAATGTAGTACCTATAGCCAGCAGAATGTATATAGATAGGTACTTTAAAATTTTAAAACTACTGAATTCCTACTACATTTGCAAATGAAGGATTGTAAAGGTCTAAGGATGGAAACATGGAAACGGCCGTTCATACCCGCTTTACATTTAAGGTACATCAACAGGATGCACATAGAGATAATAACCACAGAGGTTTAAAGTTGCAAATGCCTATACGGGCTGATTTTTATTTAACTGCCCAGTTTAAAGGGTAAGTACTTATACTTCCGTTGGTTCCATCATCAGTCATCATCATTTCAGCCGAAAGACGTCCACTGCTGGACAAAGGCCTCCCCCAAAGGGGGGGTTTTGCCATAATCGCCACGCTTGGCTTGGGTTGGCGATCGCAGTATGGTTATTACAAAGGCACAGAGAACCCATTCTCTGGTCCCATTCCCTTAGTCGCCTCTTACGACACCCACGGGAAGATATGGGATCGTGCTACTCTTTACGTCCGACACCATACGGAAGGTTCCATATTAACAGTTATTCGTATTAATATACTAACAACTTTTAGGTAGCGCGAAGTAAATGTACAGTTCAGTCCAACTACGTTACCTGGGAAAAAGTGGTGGCGCTGTTTGTCAACAAATTTAAAAGTTGAAGCAAAATACGAGCGATGTCTCTTAAAAAGTATTAGTTCCAAAAACTGCCATTACACAGAAAAGTTGGTAGCTGTGTAACGTAAATTCGATCGATTTTTGAGTGGAAGTATTCTCATAGCACATAATGTTTATTTAGTTTGAAATCTTTATTCATTGTATCGTCTTAGAAGTTAAACCAAAATGCTATCGGATATCAGCGTGCCCGGGCCGCAACCCAAAACATGTTATTAAAAAATGTTGTGCAACTTTGTTCCTCAGTAATTATGGGGAATTTTATTTTTTTACGTTTAACAACTTCAACTCTACTTACGACTAAAGTAACATAGATATTTAATTCAAGTATGTACTATGATTACTATGATTATATAATTATTTCGTCATATTGATGCATTTTCTTCTTTTAATGCCTAATAGTAACATAATAATAATATATTATTTTTAGAAACAATAATACAAAAAGAAAAACAAAAATATGACAAATTCATATAAAATTAATAATTACTAAGGCTCTATTCACCACCGAATTCGAATAAGTTTCAATTACATTATTTGGCAGATTATTTCTTTTTAATTTTGTTAATTTTTTAATTTATGTATTTTCGGTAATTTATGAGGTGGTGAAATAGATCCTTTTCTAATAAAATATTAGTTAAACTAAAATATTAGTTGAGTCCATTGATAGCTGAATCGTCTCGTTGTTCGTAAGTAGACCGCGGCGCGATCTTTTCACGTTCCTCATTTCCCGCCAGAAAAATGGCCAAGTGTTCCTGAAACAGAGCATAGATTAAATATTGTACAGCGCCATCGCCGAAATCTTGACGTTTAATTGAGCGTGTGAGCGCTATTATACGAACGACAGAGGTCGTGGGAATATTGAAAATATAGTAATCTATATCATTTTAAAACTTGTTTTCATAAGGAAACGTGATCGCAATGATGGGAAGGATATGTCTTTCTACACCCGTTGCAGGTGTAATATAAATATTACGTAAAAACATAGTTTTCAAAATATTACCAAGTATGTTTTGGAAGCAGATTGCAGGTGCTGCAGCAGAGTCTCCAGTTTACTGCGCCACTCCTTCACCTCAGACAAGGCGGTCTCCACGGGCACGGTCTGCAACATACATCAGAACAACTAAGTAACTACATATATCTTTATTACAGCTACTTAGATCCCTAATCACATACCGTAAACACAAAACAATTTTATCTAAATAATACTGAAATTATTATGTAACAGAAGCCAGCACATCAAACTATACAAAACTGTTTTATTTTTTCAAATGAACATGAACCTTATTCTTTTGTGATAAAGTTGAAAAACTATCAAAGGAATTTGATAGTTTGGGGTAGTTCGATGTGCTGGCCTCTGTACACGCTTCTGCCCGCGACTTTGCCCTCTTGGAAGTCAAATAATTATAACATACAACGTATAAACACTCGGAAATAGTGTATAATTTTCTGTCAGTGAAATAATATTTGTAATTGGACGATTAGGTACTTCCAGAGATTACAGTATGGCGGCCCTGAACACGAGGCGAGTGGCTGCGCAGTAACAATTTCACGTGACAGCGGAGGTGAGGGGTGGGTACTGTGCTGCCAACAGCGCACTTCACAGCCGCCATTAAGTTTGAATCGAACTGTACCTGAGGGTCTCCCACACAGGCGCGTTAGGCTGCGTTTCCGCCAGAGATGTGCGAGGATGTGCAGTGAGGGATGTGTGTGACTAGTGAGCTAGCCAACTACAGCGCTAGCTTAGTACAAGTTATGACAATAAAGCGATGTCATTGGTCATTATCACACATCCCTCGCTGCGCATCCTCGCACATCTCTGGTGGAAACGCAGCCTTATTATCGGTCGATAATACCGGATGCGGTTTTGCGATAAAGCGTCCCGTTTCCTCTTACTGCTATTGCGTCGTTATTATCGCAGCAGTGTGTAACTTCATAGCCGTCCTAGTACAAAATGTACTGAAAACAAATATCTCTATAACGCAACCGATATTATCGGCCGATAATAACGCACCTGTGGGGGAGAGCCTTTATGCTGGTACTTCACTCGGCGTCTAGTGCAAATAATCGCCTTATTTTGATAATACAAAATCGACTTCAGTTCAATAAAAATAGGGTTCATTTTCCAAACGGTAAGGCTGACACATACTAGCCCTACACCCATTACACCACCCACACACAATACCCAACCTACACCCACAATATTTGCCAAAAATAACAATATTCATCATCATCATTCATTATTTTTTTTTTTCTTTTTTGGCAATATTTGTGTGCCTACACTACACAATATTTCGAAAGCTTCGTATCGCTGGTTCGGATTCTCGCACGGAACAAATATTTATTTGTACGGCCAGTTTGTAAACGCCCCCTACGATGCAAGAAATATGAAGACTAGAGATTTATTGATAATATTAAATCTTGGTAAAACCCAATAACAGTTAAGGGCAACTGTACACCGCAAATCCACAGGTAGGTAGGGACCTTCCAGTGGATTTGTACCTACTTGAACCCTAATATCACACAACTACAAACAAGCAGAAAATCTGTTTAGGCAACCAGGGCCTCAAGTCTGCTATTACAATAGTGTCAGAATGGTCTATCATTGATTTCATAATTGTTGGTTTTGACAAGTTTGGTGATCTACTAATATAGTGGCGTCATTATGAATTTCCAATGGTAAACCACTGACACGCCATTGAAAGAAATGATATAGAATGGTAATCTCGTACAAAATGACAACTGAATTAGGCGGTATTCTGCAAAAATTTTGACAGTTCAAAGGAACAAAGGATCAGTGACCTACCATTAGAACGTCATTGTGCATTGACCGACCAATGATCGACCATTATGAATTTAGCAGATTACGAACTTTTAGCAAAATGACAATGGGATCGTGTTGGAATGACGAAATTATAAAAATAGCAGACTTGGCCCCCTGGTAGGCAGGCAGTCAGAACCAATGAGGAAGTCAAACGATTTAAAAGTAACCAACTTCTTTATTTATCTTACCTTCATCAGAGCATCAGTTGCAGCATTCAGAGTTTTAGTAATAAGCGTCATCCCTTGACGAACGTTTCTAGGACAAAAAGAATAGATTTTTTACAAACCATTATGTAGAGATAAGTCCATTTGTTTTTAGATGATTTTAGGTTTATTAATACAAACACGTCTATTATGTACCTACTTAAATCTCTATCGGTGTCCTATTATATTATCACTGTATCGTACAAAGACCCTGCAAATTATTGAACAAAGAAAGAGGTACACCTAGACGAGGTGTACCTACCTAGAAGTTCCACCTCAGCGAGACATTAGAACTTAGTAAAACTTCCAGGCCTACTTGCCAGGGTTATCCTTTAACTCCGAGTTAGATGGTAACACAGCTCATTTTGTGTGACACATGTTAAATTAGCAACTCTGAGTAAGTTTTTGGTAAAAGTGTGCCTTTAATGATCATGTGTTCGAACTGGATGAGGTGAACCATATTTTCGTAGGCCAGTAGCACCCAAGGGCCAGTAGAACGGGCATGGTTTCGCGACTACTGGTTTCAGAACAGCTCCCTAACCATTACACTTACTTGGGCAGATCATTGTGCGTGTAGTGGATGAGATGCACCATTTTCCTGGCAGTCTCCCTGGTCAGCAGCACCACTAGTTCCTCCAGGGTGGCGGGACGGGCCTGGTTCTCAGGCTCCGGGGCGCTCAGGCTGGCGAACAGCTCCTTAGCCTTCTGCCAAGCTAGGGCGGGGTCGGTCGCCACCTATGTCACAATTTACAAATGTTCATGTGGGTACCTCAAGTATATTGTTTCTACTTAATACGAATAGAATGTCATCCTCAATAATTTTAACAATAGGTACCAGTATCAATCAAATATTCTAGATGTTTATTACTTTATCGATAAAAAAATAAATTCAAAGACAAACACCATCTTGATTAAAAAAAAAAAATGTTCCGTAAGACGTTTTCTTGTCGCCTATAGGCGAGACGATGGTGGCGTGTTGAGCACGTTTTCATTTGTCGGCTATATCTGACTGTGGTGTACAAAAGATTAAATAAATGGGTAAGGTATATTCAACAGAAGCCTGAGCTTCTGTTGAATATGTGAATATGTCGCTGCGTGACTTCAGAGTCACGCAGCGACATATTCACAGCCATGGAGAGAGCTATGCTCGGATTTTCTTTGCGCGATAAAATCTGGAACGAGGAAATTCGCTGAAGTTGAAGTGGCAATGGGCAGGCCACATCGCTGGAAGAACCGATAACCGATGGGAAAAAAAGATTCTCGAGAGGCGACCACAAACCGGAAGACGAAGCGTTGGTAGGTTTCCCACCAGATGGACCGACGACATCGTCAAGGTCGCGGGTAACCGGTGGATGCAAGCGGCAGGTTGCCGCTCGTTGTGGCGGTCCATGGGGGAGGCCTTTGTACAACAGTGGACGTCTTGCGGCTGATGATGATGATGTTAATACAACAGAAGCAACTGGTATCACCTATCTCGAGAGTAAAGCAACTTTGTTTTTATATCAGGTAAAATACCCATAATTTTGTCAGTAGTGACTTAAACTACGTTAGCGTACTTGAATAACTGAAACACAAACAACAAAATAAACAACATTATTAAAACCTACCACCTTCTGGAGGCACTTGGCAACAACATGCCGTGCGCACAGGTGCCCCATCAAGTGGCCTTCAGTCTTACTCGCAACAACACTCAGGAGACTGTTGCCGCTGCCACGCACGCGTCGTAGTAGCGGTGCAGATCTATTTCGCATGATCGCAAAGAAGCCGTCAACACCAGCTGTTGCGAACTTTAGAACTTACCAGTTCTGCAACATAAGCCAGCACGTGAATCTGCTCCTTGATCGCCTTGGCCTCGGCGAGCGCCTGGCGAGTGAGTCGGCGTGTAAGCTTCCTGCGCAGACGCGCGCCGTGCTGTACCGCCCGCTCTGCGCGTGCGCGCCCGCTGTCACCCCCGTCCACTGCGTCCGCGCTCGTCACTATGATCACCACTATGGTAAGGGCACGAGGTTAGGCACCAACACCGACACCGATGTTTTAGGGGGCTTCGAAAGTTTATGGTAATTTTTGATTTGGCCTGTTTGGTGTATTTTTTACAACCGGTGTCGGGTTTCAGGTACCTAAGTCTGACCGTAAGGTTAATAAAAAAGGTTTTTTACGAAAAAAGACAACCGCCTTCTAACAAATCTAAAAAGTGATAAATAACTTTAGCACATAACACACAGACTTTGCTTTGCAAGCTCAAAATTCAAAATCTTTACACTTGGCCAATTTCTATTAGTAAATCCAGTGTAAAACGATTAGGAAGCAGTTGAAGTAAAGTGACCCATTGTGAGAAAAAAAACGATATCCTTATATTTATCCTATTATTCTTATTTATCACCAGCTGATCCCCGCGACTCGACCACGTGAATGTTGGTTGTCTGTGGGGAATTTTTTTTGCGCAGAACTTTTTATTTTTCTAAAAAAAAAGTAGTCTTTGCTACTCCTGATTACATCAGTTATCCAGTTAAAGTCCCGTCAAAATCGGACCAGCCGTTTCGGAGATTATTCGGAACCAACAGACATAAAATACTTTCCTTGTTCCAGGTGCCTCCTCAATTCAGATGTTTAGATTAAGGAGCCACTTTTACACTGCTATAATTTTGGATATATTTTACTAACACAAAATTTGGCCTACAAAATTATTTTCTTTCCTACTAAATAAGGTGGTGTTCCTTATAAAATCTGAAGTGACTCCTCAATCCAAACGAACATGACAAAACATGTAAAAAATAGTTTTTTTCTGTTATTAGTATCACGGTAGTTGGAATGGTAATGTGGGCGTGGCAAGCGCGCCACCATTATGATTTGACAATCATAACTCGACCGATTCATTCGTACACCGCGTATACCGCGTTTAGTGTGGTTCGGTCCACTTCGGAGAAGAAATCTGATTTATGTGCGTGTGATTTGGTAGTGTGCGAAATATTAATATACATAGTATTGCGTATGTATTAGAAGTTTAATAGTGGGAGTAAAACGGCGACACTGGTTTTAAAACAAAATTTAAGCGAGGACCTTTCCAACTCTATTTATCTGTTCTGTGATTAGTACCGTGTAAACGTTCAAATACCTTTAGTAAACATTACATTATTTTAACATTACAAACAGACAGTTAAATTTTATTTATGTGTACAGATTATTAGCACTTCAATGGGCGCAGAGTCCACTTCGGTGATATCACAACTAATATGGTCGGTTCCAGGCAGATATCAGTCAAAAATAAGAGTCTGTTATATATTACCTACTACATAGTTCATTAATAACAGGCTAGAGTCATAAATAAAAGTCTTTATTGCTTTGGAATAGGTACTAATTATAAAAGGACAATAGGTGACGCTTCCGTTAATTAGACGGTCTAACCAGACAGGGTTCAGACAAAAGTTATCAAGTAACCTTGTGACCGATTGTTTAAGAGTTGTTTGTCAACTGCCGTGGACGCACTCCATTGGAACTAAATTTGTCATAACACACCGTGATTTATGCTGTGTGTGATTTCTGAGTAATGATATTATTACAAAGATGGAAAATTTTTCAATCGCGCTTGCGTTGAAGTTCGTTCAAGCGTGATTGATTTTTTTTTTGTTTCAACCAACGCAAAGCTCGAAAACAAACGAGTGAGTGAGAACGCGATAACATCACAGGAAAATTGGCGCGCGGAAATTTCACAAAACTTGTTCCAGGACATACGTGTTTTTAAAAAACCCTTACAAGTTTTTGGTAAAAATGTTTGTAATTTAGAATCTACATTACATGTGCAAGGTTTCTATAAAGCTGTTTTTTTCCTTTTTCAATGAATGAGTGCATTATGTACGACCAAATTCAGATAAAAATGTACAAAAAACTGATTTACGGACGTGTTTGCTGAATTTGTTTCTCAAAAAAGTTTATTTTCGTCTTCATACAAACCTAGATTTAAACCACAAGATACCGGTGTGTTAAAAATATTTGGAAAATAATTTGTTACAACGCCGTAAATCGCGTACGAGCGTTTGTATGGGAAATATGACGGGATGGGCGCTCTTAAGTAAAGGTACTAGACTGACATGCAAAGACATTACTTATTTCCTTGAATTAAGAAGAAAATTTGTAATGCATACATTCTTTACATAGTCGCGCTTCTTACGCTACCGCCACGCCCACGACACTCCATAGAAATAAACGATATAATTCCCTACACTACTATCAAAATACTACAGACTGTACAAATACGTGCGTGTGTGTGCGGTGCGTGTCTACGCGCCGCGACAACTAAAAGCAGTTCCCAATACCAGGCGTTCGACGCGGGAAGAGGTGAGGAACAGTTTAGGAGGGCGGCGGAGCGTGTCGCTACTGTACGGTAGTACTAGTATTTATACTGTGCTCCCGCTGTCAGTACGCTAAGATCTTTTAAACTCTGCAACGGATTTAAATGCGGTTTTCATCAATAGTTAGAGTGGTTCAAGAGGAATGTTTATAGGTAGTAGTAGTAGTTTCATCTACATTGCATCCGTGCGAAGCCGGGGCGGGTCGCTAGTACCTAATATTATAAATGCAAAAGTAACTCTATTCTATTCGTTATTTTATTATTAATTTTTGTTTTAATTGACGCGCTGTTTTGAATCATACATACATACGTTGCGTATGATTCAAAACAGCGTGAAAAATTAATAATAAAATAACTAAGCGACATTTCGAAAATGTAAAAACTACAAATTGTAGTATGAATGTTAAAGATTAATATGAATTCAAGTTTGTGAAAAAATAAAAATACAGTTTACTAACAAAACTCAACTAAATACGAGATTTTTTTAAAGATTTTTGTACAACTTTACGTATTTTTGTTTATTAAATTAAACAGTATTCTTATTTTTTGCCAACGATAATCGGTTAACACATTCACTGTGGTATTCATTACATATTTTTTATGGCAATTATGGTAAAAGTATTGATTATATCACTTTAACAGTGACGACTGTTTTGAATTATTTTGCTCGGCGCAGTCTTAAGAAATGATTATTAATTCGCGACTTTTGTCTGCATTTACGATAACATATTCACGCGCACGTAGTAGAGGAGCTCGTGGCTATGTTAAAGCCGTACAGATCGATTGGTCAAAGGGTAAGCTACGCTAACCGCGGTCGGTCTGTGGATGGGTGACCATCCCTTTCATACCGAGTTTTCTCCGTGCCTCAGAAAGCACGTAAAGCCGTTGGTCCCGGCTGTCATTTGTAGATCTTTGGCAGTCGTTATGGGTATAGTCAGAAGCCTGAAAGTCTGATAACCAGTTTACCAAGGGGTATCGTGTGACCCAGTAACTGGGTTGTGGAGGTCCGATATGCAGTCGCTCCATGTAAAACACTGGTATTCAGCTGCATTCGGTTAGACTGGAAACCGACCCCAATATACTTGGGAAAAGGCTAGACAGAAAAAAAAAGAAGGCTTTTTTAAAACGAAGATACCTATTAAACTAGTTCCGACAGGTATTTTTAAATACCCAAAGATTAAACAAAGGAAACGATGAGATCATTCAACTACCTATTTTCAAAAAACTTTATTTCGAGGCTATCGCCCCAATCACGATTCTTATATCAAAGTTTATATCTAATCACAAATAAGTGGCCATATTACGATAACGGGGATTTCACATAAATATAACAACAACGATTTTATTAACATCTATTTTTGCTACTTACGAAATTTACACACAATTATCCTGTTTGTGAGGATTATAATGCATTCTCCGAGCTAATGATAACGACGTCTACTAAGCTTATGTCTACTGTCCTTAGTTGTATAGCTCCTATTTACTTAATTACTGTGCCCGACAGGGGCCATAATGATCTATTATAATGTAAACACCTAAGTTCATATTGTAAAATGTAATAGAGTATATTTTGATTTAAATGTTGGATAGGAAGGTGAAGTACCTATAGATATATACCGCAAAAGTACACTTTCGTTGATTTAACATAAAGTCTAAATTTGCGGTATTTAAAAATGTTAGTTTCGCGGAATTGTACGCCCAACGACGATATGTCATATCTTAGTTGCGTAGGTATGTCTTCAATTTAACCACTCTATCAACATCATCTTTCTAGCCTTTTCCCAAGTATATTGGGGTCGGCTTCCAGTCTAACCGGATGCAGCTGAATACCAGTGTTTCACACGGAGCGACTGCCTATCGTACCTCCACAACCCAGTTACTGGGTAACACGATACCCCTTGGTAAGACTGATTGTCAGACTTTCTGGCTTCTGACTTTACCCTTAACGACTGCCATAGATCTACAAATGACAGCCGGCACCAACGGCTTTACGTGCTTTCCGAGGCACGGAGGGAACTCGGTATGAAAGGGATGGTCACCTATCCACAGACCGACCGCGATTAGCGTAGCTTAACCTTTGACCAATCGATCTGTACGGCTTTAACTTAGCCACGAGCTCCTCACCACCACCAACCACTCAACCACTCTACCACCACGGCGGAGGCGGTGGCGGCTTAACCACTCTATAATTGCAACTTAATATTACAGTGTTATCTTCTCTGTCTGTCGGTAACACTCACCGTCTGAAGCATCCTGATGGTCAGGAGGCAGGTACTTGTCCACGTACTTATCAGCCGTGGTCAAAGCGCGTTCCAAAGCCGTGGCTGTGACAGCCGTGACTCGAGAGTCCAGCACTGCAGTGGCCAGTTGGTTCACAGAGTCGGCGCGGCGGAGCACGAACCGGCGGGTCTCGGAGTACATCTGTTTGTAAAGAATATGACGTAATAGTACCTGATTGATGAAACAGTGGATAAATATACTTTTTACCCGGATGCTATGACGCTACAAGTTTATGACACAACGTGAACTATGATGACCTATACCGGAGGCGATAACTTTATTTTAAGTGTTGTAATAATTATCGAATGCAATCTCATGAACCGGACATTAGGTAATTCTGGCACCATCATTATTTAGTGGAGATAAAAATGTCTATGCATTCACCATTGATAATTTTGACGGTCACCATTTTATCAACATGGAAATTAAAACATTTTACTAGTAGGGAAGTAAGTACCTGCTAACAGTGCTAAGTTTCCATAACATGATACAAGATTGAAATTGCCTTTCACTAGTAGCAATGTATAATTTATTTAGTTGTATACGTGTCAACAGAAAACCTTTTGTTTCTGTACGAGATAAAATACAGCTACTTAAACACGTTGAATTTCTTGCATAATACGCTATTTTACGTGGGGTAACTCGTGCGACCACAATACTAATGAGTTAGTTAGTAGGTCACCATCACCTGCCTAGCCTTTTCCCAATTATGTTGGGGTCGGCTTCCAATACCAATGTTTTACATGGAGCCACTGCCTATCTGACCTCCACAACCGAGTCACTAGGGTAACACGCTACCCCTTGGTAAGACTGGTTGTCAGATTTTCTAGCTTTTGACTACCCATAACGGCAGCCAAAGAACTACAAATAACAGGCGGGACCAACGGCTTTGCATGCTTTCCGAGGCTCGGAAGGAACTCGGTTTGTAATGGATGGTCATCCATCCACAGATAGACCGCGGCAGGCATAGTTTAACCAGTAGGTAGTCAGTGCGTAATAAGCGTTAACTAAAATTACTTTCAAAATAACTTCTACTCTGATGATCTACTGAAAGTCTTAGGCGCGTTCCGAATATTTGTAACGTTATAAACTTACTGCTTGGGGCGGCAGGTTGATAGACGGCACGGTCTTCTCAACGACGTCCAGCGACATGCAGAGGAACTTGTCGAGCTGGTGGATGGGAGTCTCGAACAGCAGGACTGCTGGTAAGGCCAGCTGCACGCCTGTAGCTAACGACTTCTCCCCGAGGGATAAGTACCAGCGGATCAACGGGTTTGACTCCTGTGGGATGAGAATGCCAATGTAGTAAATATTTTATAAGTATTAGAATTAAACACCAAAGTCATGCTTAAACCACTATAGATACTATTTTACCTGTCAGTAACGGACATCAAGAATATCACTTGCACAACATTAAAAATCTTATTTTGTGTTGACTGTACAGAGCCGACGATTCCGTGGAAAAAAACCTTTAGGTTTTGATTAAAGAGAAAGTAAGAAAAAAATTAATTTACACTGCACAAACAAAACGAACAAAAAATCCATTTTGCTATATAACTACTTTAATTCTTTATTTTATTTTTAGCCTGAGTAGTCAGAGAGGATCTTGAGCCTATGTGGACTAATTCTGCCTGTTAGCGTCAAGCTCAACCTACTAATCTTCGCCTGGGTTTGCTACGATGTCGCTGTCGGGGGGGACCCACATTGTGGTTGTGTCTTTGATACGATCTTACTTTAAGTAAGCTATAATATTATTTACCCTGATCTTGTGGTAGACCTTTTCGGTGACCTCGATGCTGGATCCTACGATAGGTATGGCAGCCACTCTCTGCACCACCTCCAACTTCGGTATACTCGGCTTTTGCACCTGAACCTTCGCCACTGTTGACAAAATACAACTTTTATTATTACTTTTATACAGGCCGTAGCAATACACATATTAAGTACGTTGAGTTGCACGAAACCAACATTAGTTTAATGAAGACTCTAAATGGATGCTGTCACTTTCTTTTTATACAAAATGTAAGGGATAGCATGAATTTAAAGTCTCCTTTAAACTGATGTTTTTATCGGGCAATTCAACGATAGCCGTTGCTTGCCGTAACTTGCTCATCAAACTAAGGGCATGCGCAGGCTGGCAACACGGCACGGTAAAGGATTTTTGTGTAACGGAGCATAATAAACCTTACAGTTATTGTATTATAGTGGAAAATTCAATGATAATCGTTGTAGCTACAACATCAAAATTGTTATCCTATGTCATATGTCAGTTCGGATTTTAAATATCAACTATAATGTCATGATGTTAAGATATATTGTGTTTCGTCACATAAAAGTTGCTTGTTGTGCCGCTAGTCTGCGCAGACCCTTAGTGACATTGAGCAAAAATTATTGCAGCTAAACTACCTACTTATTTTGGGTGTAAAAAAAAATCTGTTTAAATGTAACGCACATAACGGTACAAGAGTCAAAATATTACAACTTACAATTTATTTTATTTTATTACTATAGATTAATGAATTCTTAAGACATAATTTTGTTACTAAACAGTCGTGGCATTTTTCCACAAAGTACGTAAGGTTGCGGCGCGGTTTTTGAAAACGCATGAAACAGTGCGTAGACCTTCGTAGACGCTGGTCTACGCCTCGTAACCCGTAGGCCCACCGTAGCGTACGTTCGTAGGCTTAATACAATCCTGCGTAGAGGTTCAGTTACCTATCAAAATGCTTTTCTTATTTTCTAGAAGTGCATATTAATAAAATACGTTCGTACATAATATCATTATTTTATAACATAAACGCAGTAATCTTATCTTTGTTTTGACGCTATTTATGTTGCAGTGCATTAAAAACGTGCGAGATGAGTGTTTCGTTTGGGTCATAAAATTTATTCTGTATGTTAGTTATTTTTTAAATGCAACTTTTTTTTACATGCAACCGAAGTTAGTACACAACGTTAGAAACTTCTTAAATAAGGAAGATAAAGTTAAAATCACAGCTGCTTGGACCAACTAAATACGTAATTTTCAAGCCGATTACGTCAACTTATTTAAGAAAATTATCAAGTGCGTAGACCTTAACTGGCCAGTAAAATTCATAAATGTAGCTTCAATCTGTAAGAAATAGTAAGTACATAGTTCGAAATTTAAAAAAGTAAAACAAAAAGCTGGTACATTTTGAGATGCCATGGGCTAACTTAGCTCGATGGCGGCGTACGGTATATTGTGATGAGATTTTTGTCAGTTTTCGGTTTATATTTCTAGTAAATACGGATTACTGCTGCTTTCTTGTAACTTTTGTGACCTTGAGCGGGAAGATATACTTAAGGCCTCATGTTGGACGATACAGCACAGTCAATATAGAATTGGGGATGATATTAACTTACAACCAAGGGTAATTTGCTAGTTCATCATCATCATCATGTCAACCTTTAGACGTCCACTGCTGGGCATAGGTCTTTCTCAAGGGGGGTTCCGCCGTAATCGCCATGCTTGGCCGATGCATGTTGGCGATCGCAGTAGGTGTTATGGTACTCAGAAGGACGCTGCTGCCTATCCTCTGGTTAATATGCCTTCTACGTCACCCACGGGAAGAAATGGGGTTCGCTACAGGGCTGCAAGAAATGTCACCAAATGCCATCGAGGAAGACAGAATGACTATGCAGAGATAAGGTGGTTTTCTGCAAAATGCTACAAGGAGGCAGATTCCAAATTATACTTGTCAGTGGAAGAAAGACTACACACCCTGTGCCAAGCGTTAATCAGTACCCGTATCTCCAGGAGAAGTTAAAGTGTGGTCAATATTTACGCACGCAGATCGCTCAGAGGTCCAACTCGTTGACGTCGAAACAAAGTTGACGTTTATCATTAACGCACATTTGCGCTGAACAGACACTCAGTGGCCACGTGTTCTGTTCTCCGATGAGCCTTGCCTCGGATTTCTTCCAGATTCAAGGAGAGTGCTTAGTGAGTTTATATCAACTAGAGTCAACTCCAGAAACCTCAAGAAATTTATCCTTACCAAGGCGGAACGATCATGATTTTGGTTGATAAAATATAATCATCGAGCATCGAGTGGTCCACAAAGTGATTGGAAAGTTGTTTGGTTGGTTTTTCAAACTTTTTGTTTTTCGAATCGCTTTTTAGTATTGCCTTAACATTAAAATTCATTAAGAAACGGCGACACACTTAAAAGAGATTATAAGTCCTCCAAAGATTGAAGAAACTAAAACGTCGTCTAAGTATTCTTTTTTGGGATTTTGTTGATTTTCTCAAAAAGGGCTGGATCAATTTTGGTAGAATTTATATGGGACAATTTTGGAATAAACCCCTTTCGAACAAAAAAGAATTTTGCAAATCCGTCTATATATGACAGAGTTATGCCCGAACATACATAAAAAAAATATATATGTAATCATTCGAATTGATAACCTCCTCCTTTTTGAAGTCGGCAAAAAAAAACGGTAAGTAAAGAAAAGAAAACAGACCTGGTGGTGTTCCTATACTTTGTTTAACAGCATTTAAATAAGCTTCAGCTTTTTTAGCAATGGCACCTGTCGACCTTTTGTTCACACCCATAGTGCAAGTACCATTAAAACATTTTTTATAAACGTCACCATTTTCCGCCATCTTTGTTACAGTTATTTTCGCACTATACTCGTATGACATTCGGAATTCAAAATAAAAACTTGTTTTAACGCACTAAGTTAATAAAGATGTTGATTGTAATTTTTCACGGCGTCGACTGCCGTTTATTACTAACTATACATGAATACTGACATTATTTATTTAATTGCAAAGGTTATCGGCGAGTTTTAAAATAATTCCAATGTATTGGTAATAAGAAGTTACAGTACCTACTAGTTACAGAATTAGATCATCGCTAATAATGGAAAAGATCAAGTCTGTCTTAACTAATCCTAGAGACTTATTAAGAGTGACAGAGAGAGAGAGAGAGAGAAGAGAGAGAACATTATTAATCATAAGACAATATTGAGTAGGGATTCATATTTAGAATGTCCAAGGAGTTAGGGCTATATTTCACTGAGACACCATGGTTGCGGTGAAATATAGCCCTTGGCTATATTTCACTGGCACACCGGCCACCAACAAAATGTATGCCACTCTATGGGATATATTTCACTGGGACACATGGTGGCACAACTAGTGGCATACATTTTGTTGGTGGCCGGCGACTGGTTGCGCCACCATGGTGTCGCAAAGAAATATAGCCCTAACTCCATGGACATTCTAAATATGAATACCTGCTTAGGCGTCATTATTTTGTATATTAACTCTAAGGGCTATCCCTTACAGTTAATATACAAAATAATGACGCCTAAGCAGTTAAATCTGCATTTGTCACAAATAATTCAAATTGCGTGATGTACGTACATTTGACAAGCCAGACACGACGCAGTAAACTCTTCTAAACAATTTCTAATAAACATCTTACGACATATTTTTATATTTTGACAAATTCAAAATTGTGCGTGATCTTAAGAGGGCCCTTCCTGCAGTCATCATCATGCCAACCTTAAGACGCCCACTGCTGAGCATTGGTCTCCCCCAAGGGGAGGGGTTTAGCCGTAATCGCCATGCTTGGCCGATGCATGTTGGTGATTGCAGTAGGTGTTATGGTACTCAGAATGACGTCGCTGCCCATCCTCTGGTTTATATCCCTGTGTCGCTTTCTACGACACCCACGAGTAGAAATGGGGTGGTGCTATTCGAATTTGAGAATAATATGTTGACGTAGTTAATACTACTGAGTAGAAGCTGACTATCAATTCACTGGCGGATATCAATTTTTAAGGACGTAAAGGACTCATGAATATGAATATGAACAACTTTTACAATGGTTCCCTACCATAACAGACACTGAAACGGTTTACCAACAGTCGATTAGTCCATGAGCCATTATTTAACATTATAATAATAATAATATTTTTATTTATTTATATAAAAACACAGATTGTAGTACATGTAACAGTTTTTACAAAGAAGGTAGTATTACATCTCTGACAATCGAGTGAGTGAGGTGCTGTTCTCCTTGCTAGGCTATGAAATAGCCTGTATTAAGGAGTAACAGTGAAATTATCTTTAAACCATTAACTTTTCATCCAAGGGACTACGTCAGTGAATGCTTAACCAACATAATGTTTTGACCATTATTTAGGCATACAGTTTACGCATAGTTTCTCTAAACATATCAATGTTTCACCTCTTGACCGCCACAGTCTTGAATTGATGACAAACCAAAATGTGCTCAGAACGTCACAATTACATGATAGACTTCTATTCGTAACTCCATAGAGTGTGTTACTTAGCTTGGCACCGAGCGCACGGTTATATTGGCGAAACGTTAGTGGGCGAAAAGTCCTTTGGATTGCTGGGCATACTTCTCCCCCAAGGGGGTTTCAGCTGTAATCGCCATGCTTGGCCGATGCATGTTGGCGATCGCAGTAGGTGTTATGGTACTCAGAAGGACGCTGCTGCCCATCCTCTGGTCAATATTGCCTGATTCTCCTTAATGATTTTATTACTGATGCCATGGCCAATGGTAATCAGGTCGATGTCGTTTATACAGACTATAGCAAGGCTTTTGACCGAATTGATCATGACATCCTCGTAACAAAATTAAATAGCATGGGAATACGTGGAGATCTACTCAGATGGTTTTCCTCTTACCTTGTGAATAGGTCCCAAGCAGTAGTACTTAATAATTATATATCTAGCTGGGTCCCTATTCCTAGTGGAGTCCCACAGGGTTCATTGCTCGGTCCATTGCTTTTTATAATCTATATTAACGACATTGACTCTTGCTTGACTTCATCCAAACTATTGTGTTTTGCTGATGATGAAGGACGTAATAGCACTCCAGAATGACCTTAATCATTTAGAGGATTACTGCCAAAAAAGCAGGCTGGATCTCAATCCTGCCAAATGCTCAGTCATTACGTACTCTCGAAAGAGCAATATCATTACTACATCATATAACCTAGGCGGCCAAATCCTACCTAGATCAAATTCCATTCGTGATTTGGGGGTTTACCATGATTCTAAACTCAGTTTTGAAACACACGTTGATGCAATAGTAAATAAGGCATCCAAATCGCTGGGTTTCATAATGCGGTTATCCAAGTGCTTCACTCAAGCTAAAACCTTAAAAATCCTATATTGTACTTTTGTTAGAAGCCACTTGGAGTATGCGTCTGAAATATGGAACCCATGCTACCACAAGTATATTAACCGTTTGGAAAGCATTCAAAAAAGGTACATTAAATATCTGTGCTATCATCAAAAAGTACCACATCAGTCCGAAAATTACCTTAACCTCTGTAAAAAATATCACATATTACCCCTAGTCAATCGCCGTGAGATTACAGACTGCGTTTTTTTGTTAAATGCTTTAATAGCAACATCAATTGCTCTGAAATTTTGTCCAAATTTTATTTTAACACCCCTAGAAAGTCCAAACGTTTCAATCCACCCTTACGTGTTCCATTATCTACAACAAATTATCGACAGAATTCGTACATAGTGCGTGCGAGTAGAAATTTTAATAGGTTATGTAAACAGCATGATATAGATCCATTCTTAACCAGTGTGTCCTCAGCCAGGAGGTGCTTAAGCCGTAACTTTTTCATTTGGTTATTATTTCGATTTTTCGTTTAGCTGTTATTTAGTTTTCTCTTTATTTTGTAATAAGCAAAAGTGCATAAATACAGTGTACCTACTACCTACATATGTTATTAAATTTTTCTGTTCCTATGTTTTCATAGGCTGCTTATTATACCTATATAATGTCCATGGAATTAGTTTTGTTCTGTATTTTATAAGTGGAGACTTGTTATTGGCTGTCTGTCTAATATACTGTTTTTTGTTCTGTTTGCTTTAGCTGTAAGTCTTCCATGTTCTTTAAATAAATAAAAATAAATAAATATTCCTCATTCGGATTCCTCATTAATAGATCAAAACTGTGTTCTCTCCCGGAATTGCAGCTATCTGTAAACTTACCGTCAACCTACCGTCAACCGTCGTCGTTAAATTATATCAATACGTCGTTGCAAGTAAATAATCAAGTGTATTGTGACCATTGTGACTCATTCGCAACGAAATTAAGATATTTGATGACTGTAATGTTTGGACACGGTATAATTTGATTGCAATTACATTTTTAGAGAGACTTTTCTATGATAGATGTTTGTAGGAATACCTCAACATCATCTAAAGACAGACCATTGACTATCTATTCTTATTAGACTTCAGTCCGGGAGTCTTGTGTCGCTTGGGTGGGACCCGCCGATACACAAGAGAGCCACGTACAATAGACAGTTAGTCGGAAGCATTTAGTGCATTTAAGTTGAAATTATTATATGTCAATTGATTGGTGGTGTGTCAGCTACCCAGATGTCACCACCAATAAATTTACATACTATTTATGAGCTGTCAAAACGAGATTCCCATAGATTTTGTATGGCAATATAAACTTATGATGTCACTTGTAGGTAGTCATTTGATGATAATTTATACTTATGATGTCACTTGTAGGTAGTCATTTGATGATAATTTATACTTATGATGTTTGTAGGTAGTCATTTGATGATAATTTATAAAGTACTACCAAGAATCCCATTTTTTTTTCCTTTTTGCTATATATAGCCTAAGCTATTACTCTCTACTGTAGTTGAAATCGGTTCAGTAGTTTCTTTTAGTGTAGATGTAGATTAGTGTAGATGTAGATTTAGATTTATTGATTTTAAAGCAATTAAAAATCTATTTGACGACACGGTTGGCGCAGTGGTTGAGCGATCGAGTGCTGCGCTGCGTGTCGCGGGTTCGATTCCCGCACGGAACAAATATTTGTATGGCCTACTATGATTGTTGTTCCGGGTCTGACTGTTTGTGAATGTGAGTTTATATGTTTGTAAACGCACTCACGACACAGGAGTAATTCCTAGTGTGAGGCAACGTTTTATAAAAAAAAGAGTAAGATTTTTAAAGTTAATTGACAATTGATCGGGTTTCAAAGCTAAAATTAAGTGTTTTTTTTTTAATGAAGTCTCTGTCTTGGAATAATTGGTTAATGGCTAAATAATCATCTTCCTAATTGTAGTTACTAAGTAACTATACTCAATAACTAGAACTACTTAATATTGTGAATTATCCTAAATAAGCACTTTTTACGATAATTTACGACCGAAATTATCCCATTACTAGAAAACCCTATAGTCCCCAACAGACATAAAATAAATACACCTAATGTTTTAATTAATTACATTTTTTTTTTTTTTTTCAAGCTTTGTATATAATAATAATAATCCATTTATTTTCAGGCTGCATAGGCCCATAGATAAATACCTTAACCTAAACATACATATTTTATAATTTGTAACCTTTGTTAGAAGTAAAGACTTAAGACTATACTATGCTACTATGTATATTTAATTAGAGTGCGTGTTGATTAATAAAGTTTTGCAACTCAAAAGCCCTACATTGTTTGATTTCGTTTGGAATGGTCAGTGAGTCAAATGACTCAACCCCTGCTTATGTCCGGGGGTGAACGATGATTGCTGTATTAATCACTGTTTGCTCAAAGCATGAATGAACTTTGGTCTGCGTGCGCACATGCTCACAATCACGAGTGCATGCGCTTACGCTCACACAACTCGGCGGAACTATCTAACGCGGGTTAAACATTAATGTTTTAACATTGAATAATAATGATAACGTTGAATAAGATAATTTTTCGTATATACGGTCACCAAAAGAGATAAGTATCCATGTTGCCGGGAATAGTTGAAGTATACTTAGAAATCGATGGGTGTTTATGAATAAAATACAGTACAATTAATAGAGAATTGATTGATTTCAATAAATTTAATTTGAAAGCCTCCATTGGTTTCTAAGTAAACTTTAACTATGTATTTCCGACTACATGGACACTTATCTCTTTTGGTGACTGTACATACCTACAAAAGAAGTTTCACTGCTTTGATTTTAATGTAAAAATAACAGCCGTTTACTAAATGCATGTAAAAGTATATACTTACGGTAGGTACCTACTCATATCAAAAAAAATATTTTTAACATTTTTGTCTGTCTGTTTGATCTGGCTAATCTCTAAAATGGCTGGACCTATTTTGACGGTACTTTCACTGGCAGAAAGCTGATGTTTTAACTAGTAACTTAGTAGTCCGCGAAAGAAAATAAAACCGACTGTCACGCAGATAAAGTCGCGGGCATCAGCTAGTAGCAAATAAATAAACAACACTTGATTTAAAAAAACATAAGGTGTGGATTATTTTTATCAAACTTAAATTTATCTTGTTTTATATAGATAGCGGGACCGGCAGACGTTGTCTTGCCCTGAAAATAAAAAAACCGGCTACAGCGCCACCTACCGGGCCCAATTGTGAATCTAAACCATTCTTGAATCCATTGGAACACACACAAAAAATTTCATCACAATCGGCCGAGCCGCTTATGAGGAGTTCACTTTCATACACACGCACAGAAGATTTTTATATATAAGATAAGTAACTAGTTAAGTAGAGTCGCGGCTCCTGGAGAATTAATTTACATAGTAGATTGTCTATAGGTACTAAATGTAAAAAGACAATATTTTTAATAAAAAAATTAAAAACACTGAACATCCTGCTCAGCAGTCGCACTTGCCT